>OY755205.1:21594100-24438769 GCA_963576765.1 Draba incana
TGTGGATGGTCAATGCCTTCAGTATCCACTTCATCGAAGGTGATAGGCGTATTGGCATGCTTCGTCTTTGGAGACGTTGAGATGTTGGCGCAAACTTCGGCACGCCTCGGGTAGGCCTCGATCGCAGTTACGTTATCTGCGCAGTACTTCGACCCACCCATGATCACGTTGATGGTGTCATGGGAATTCCCATTCTCGGGGTTATCACCTCGGCGCGGACGCCTAGGATTCTCTGTCTGACCTTTGGTGGCGTCTTGTGCATTTTCCTCAGGTTTGAAATCTGACAAGTTGATGTTGCCTTTGAGGGTGCCCTCGGCCAGTCTAGCGGCCAGTTGTCGTCCCAGCTCACGGCACCTTGCTGTCGAATGTCCAATCACCTTGTGGAACTCGCAGTACAACTTCTCGTCATACTCATTCGGGTTTCTAACCCAAGTAAGGTTTCCTCCGCCTCGGCTGCGACCGCGGCCTCGGCCTCTGCCATAGCCGGGTGACTCAATCTGGTAATTGTGAGGTCGACCTACTCCTTTTTCGAACTGGACAAAGGCGGGATTGCCTTTCTTTGATGCAGATCCAGTCGGACCCTGAGAGGGTTCGCTTGTCTGCATGGTCTTTCCGCCCTTTTTAGCACGGAGCTCCTCTTCACCTCGGGCAAAGTCAGTTGCACGGTGAAGAGCGTCTTGAATCGTCGTTGGCGAGTTGATAGTGAGCTCTTGCCAAAACAAAGACGAACACTTAACCGCTCCTCTCAAGGCTTCTAGAGCAGAGGTGTTGCTGATTCCATCTACCTTTGACAAGGTATGCTTGAACCTCGTCATGAAGGACCGCAGGCTTTCGTTTTCTCCTTGCTTGTTGGTCCACAGCTCCGCATCGTAGATCTTCCATTCAGCGAAGATGTTGTAATGCCGTACAAACATCTCAGAAAGCTGGTGAAAGTTGTGGATTGAGTTCTTCTCCAGCTTGTAAAACCACTGGAGAGCAGGCCCCTTAAGGCTCTCTACGAATAGCTTGCAGTAGCCGACGTCCTTCTCGGCTTCTCTGAAGTTTGCCCTTCCTAGGACCACCTCGAATTCCATCAGATGATCGGCAGGATCAGAAGTTCCTTCGTAGCTTGGAAGCTTGATCCTGCCAGGATCGGAGATTCTGGCCCTTGAGATATTTACAGCAAAGGGGGTGTTGCGTGCTTTCTCCAACACGTAGTCAACCCCAGGAGCCTTCCCAGTGCTCCGGTACATCTGTAACTTTGTCGTCCTGAGGTCGGAGACGACCTGGTCCAATCGGGCCTTAAGCTCTGCGACCCCTTCGTCACGGGAGCCTTGCGGAGCACTGCGCTCTCGCTCTCTCCTGCAGAGCTCTGCTACGATCGCATCTCCCTTCTCGGCGTCTGCAGCGTGATCGATCTCAGCGTTGATTTGGGCACGTCTTTAGGGAGGTGGATCCTTGTCTGATTCCACGACCACGCGCTCGGGAATTGGATCGGTTTCCCGACGAGGCGGTGGTGGAGGTAAGTGCTCGGGATCCACGTGCCCAGTCCGAGCTGGCGGTTGTACGTGTCTACCCTTCGACTGGTTCGTGGCGTATCGAAGTTGAGGCGTGTTGGTCGGACGTGTGGCCTCTTGCGCTTGATCTTCTTGAGCTCTCAAACCTCGCTCGTCGTAGCCTCCAAGCTCTTTTCTTGGTCTTCGGTCTTCTTCATCAGAGCCTCAAGCATCTGCTTGATCTCTGTGACATCCGCGGGGTTGTTCGTGGTAACAGGCGCGGTGTTATCAGGGTTGTTCGCAGCGTTCTCCATGGAGGTGCTTCTCTCTTCGTTGTGCTGGTGAGACGAAGATCCTTCGTTGCTCGTAGCGTTGCTTGACATTGTGGTAGCGTGATGAAGAAACCCTAACTCCTGTGTGTCAGAAATGTTTAGAAGTTCCCCTTAGTCGGCGCCAAATTTTGGGAGTCAGAACTAACACAATTGAATTTGTAAGGGTTCAAGGGAAGCAAAGGAGATTTCTATGGTAAGCTAGGGTTCAAGTGATGTGAAAGAGATTGTTTATTGCTATCAAGATGTTTGAGTACAAGTTTCTGTATGAAATTGCGGATCCCCTTAGGGTTTGTACAAAAGAAGTATATATAGCTTATCTAAGTCGGCTCGGTCTTCTCCCAAATCTTCATGGAACCGCCTTATTCGAATAAGCCCACATCAATACGGGCTTCACGTCTGGTCCAGGCCATGGGCCGAAGCTGTGATGGCAGCTCGGGAGAGGACGTGGTCGGACCATAAGCCGAAGCCATGGTCGGCCAGACCCGTCCGAGGCCATGGTCGCAAATGGCGAGGCCACGGTCGCTGGTGGCGAAGCCATGGTCGCAAGTGGCAAAGCCACGGTCGCAGATGAGGTGAGACCATGGTCGTGGTGGGCGAGACCATGGTCGCGAATGTTGGGTCCGTCCGAGGCCGTGGTCGGTGCCTTAGCGAAGCCTTGGTCCGTCTGGACGAACATATCCTCCACTTGTAGAATCTTGACCCCCTTCACCTCGACTGGTCCGTCCCATGAAGATTTAGGAGTCATCCCGTCACGTTTATCGAGACTCCAGAGGGTTAACTCTTCAGGTACTTATTCTTCAAACGTTGGCGTCGAGCGGGTGAAAACCAACCCCAACAACGCCAATGATGAAGCATGGAAGAAATGAGATGGTCTAGTGAAACTCTGGTTATTCGGCACGATGGCTCAAATTCTTTTTCGATCCTCTTTCAAACCTGGTGGCACGGCTTGCGACATCTGCCTCCGAGTCGAAAACCAATTCTGGAACAACAAAGAAGCAAGAGCCATCCAACTTGACAACGAGTTACGTACTATGGAGATAGGAGATCTATCCATTCAAGAGTACAGTCAGAAGATGAAGGAGACTGCGAATTTGCTCTCTAACATTGACGCTCTGGTTAGCGACCAGACCCTTGTGATGTATCTAATCAACAGACTCAACGAAAAGTTCGATAACATCATAAATGTTATCCGACACAAAGAACCCTTCCCAACCTTTGATTATGCGAAGTCCATGCTTGAATGGGAGGAGACACGCCTCAAAAAGCCAAATCGCTCAATCGCCAGCAACTCTACGACTTCATCTTCTTCGACGGCGCTCACGGCTTCAGTTCCTCAATAAGGCTCCAACAATAACAACAGCAACAACAATCGCCAACGCTTCAACAAAAATAACAGAGGCAATCGCAGATTCAACAATAGCATAAGAGGAGGCTGAAACAACTTCTCCTACAACAATTACCGAAGCAATTCGAACGCACCACCATTCTGGCCTTCACCACCGCCCTACTGGCCGCAGCTGTATCCAGCCATGACCCAGCCTCCAATGGCTCCTCCTCCTCCACAACAACGCGCAAACCTTATCGAGTTTCCTCAGTCACAGCAGGCCTGCACTACCGAATCGCTGACTGACCCGTCTGTGACGGACTAGTACATGGATTCAGGACTTGTGCTCAGCTCACAGCCATGGCAGGTAATCTCAACTCTACTCTTAAACATAACACCACTCAAAAAGTCATCGTGGGTAATGGTTCTGCTATTCCTGCCGTTTCCATTGGCTCCACCACCATTAGCTCAAATACTCGCCCTCTTTTCCTCAATAAAGTTCTTGTCACTCCTAATATTGTCAAAAACTTGATATCTGTTCATAAGTTCACAAAAGATAATTGGTAATCCATAGAATTTGATCCATTTGGTTTTTCTGTGAAGGATCTACCAAGCCGGAAAATTCTACTCCGTTGTGATAGCTCCGGGGAACTCTATTCTCTCCCTGCTTCTCTCAATAACACACCGACTTCAACAGCTCTTCTTGCTGCAACTCCCCATCTCTGGCACAAGAGATCAACGATTTGTCCCATTCGTTCTATTTTTTCTTCAAATCCATCTTTATGTAATAAAGGCATTGTTCCTATCTCTTGTGAACCTTGTCATGTGGGAAAATCAATAAAACAACCATTTTTTGCTTCACAAACTAAAGTTCTCAATCCTTTTGATATTGTTCATTCTGATGTGTGGACTTCTCCGGTCTCGAGTATGAGCGGAATTCGGTACTATGTTCTGTTCCTCGATCACTTCACGCACTATCTCTGGGTCTATCCGCTCCGCCGCAAATGTGAAGTTTTCTGTAAATTCCTACATTTCTCGGCTTTCATTGAAACACAATTTCAAGCCAAGATAAAAATGTTTCAATGCGATAATGGCGGTGAATTCAATAACACCGACTTTCATCGCTATTTTGCAACCAATGGCATCGTTGTCCGATTCTCTTGCCCTCACACCTCCCAACAGAATGGAA
Organism: Draba incana; assembly: GCA_963576765.1. Lineage (NCBI taxonomy): Eukaryota > Viridiplantae > Streptophyta > Magnoliopsida > Brassicales > Brassicaceae > Draba > Draba incana. The sequence goes on from OY755205.1 coordinate 21,598,421, forward strand.
AATCAGAGAGAATGATCCTAACCATTAACAACGCCATTCGTGCTCCTCTCTTTCAGGCTCGCCTTTCTCCATGCTATTGGGTCGAGGCACTACATGCCGCAACTCATGTACTTAACATCACTCCCTCCAAAGCCATCAACAATCAAATTCCCTATACCCTACTATTCAATAAACAACCTCGTTATGACCATTTACGGGTCTTTGGCTGCCTATGCTTCCCAAATTTAAACCACTCCAACCTCACAAAACTCTCTCCTCGATCAACCCCATGCCTCTTTCTCGGCATCAAGGATATCGGTGTATGGATCTCAAAACCAAAAAGATTATAATATCTCGTCATGTCTTCTTTGACGAAGATAAATTTCCGGCAGCTGAGCTCAAACCGCCGACTGATACTTACAACTTTCTTGAACTTTCTGATGATCCATCACCTCTGTTTCGCTCCATTCTACAGCCCCATTACAACAAAACCCACCACCACCTATTGAACAAAGGCCCAAAGTAAGGCCTATTCGTGCTGACCCAATGTTCAGAGCCCCTTTCACAATAAAAACTCGTTCCCAGTCTGGTATATCGAAACCCAAATCGATCATTTCTCTCTTCATCGCAACCAAATCTCCTCTCCCAAAAAGCCATATCCACGCTCTCTCAGATCCAAACTGGATTAAGACCAAGACTTGGGATTTAGTTCCTCGTCCTTCTGATGCTAATATCGTTCGCTCTAAATGGCTCTTCAAACATAAATACGATGCCAATGGCAAATCACAAGAAGCAGGCATTGATTTTACCAAGACTTTCAGTCCATGCCTTGGACTGGCCGATTCACCAGCTCGATGTCGAAAATGCGTTCCTCCAGGGAGACCTTGTGGAGATGGTCTTTATGCATCAACCGCCTGGGTTTGTCGACAAGCAATTTCCCAACTACGTGTGTAGGCTCAATAAAGCAATTTACAGGTTGAAACAGGCTCCACGAGCCTAGAACTCTCGATTTACAAACTATTTAAAGCTGATGGGTTTTGTGCAAAGCAGAGCCGATTGCTCTCTATTTATTTTCAGGAAAGGAAAGGACTATGCTTATCTACTGCTCTATGTCGATGATATCATCTTAACAGCCTCTTCATCGAATCTGCTCCAACGAGTCATCAAGAAACTACAGACCGAGTTTCCTATGAAAGATTTGGGAGTGCTTTGTCATTTTTTGGGGATAAAGGCTGAGTTCAACTCAAATGGATTATTTCTCAGTCAATCTACTTACGCAGAAGACATCATAGCTCGAGCTGGAATGATCGATTGTAAACCACTGGCCACACCCGTAGATCTTAAGTCAAAGTTATCTGTCAACGATGGTGATCCAATTGATGATCCGACGTTTTACAGAAGTCTCGCCGGAGCTCTTCAATATCTAACCTTTACGAGACCTGATATTTCTTATGTTGTTCATCAAATATGCTTGTATATGCAAACTTCGCGTCATCCTCATCTCCAAGCACTTAAACGCATAATCAGGTATTTGAAAGGAACAATACACTTTGGTATTCAGATGACTAAAGGTCCCATTGATAGCCTCATAGCCTACTGCGATACCGACTAGGCAGGCTGTTTGGATACGCGACGATCAACATCGGGCTACTGCGTGTTTCTTGGCTCTAACATTGTTTCCTGGTAGGCGAAGCGTCAGCTAACACCCTCGCGATCAAGCTCAGAGGCATAGTACAAAGGGGTTGCAAATACGGTGGCAGAGTTGACATGGATTCGCAACCTAATGCTTGAACTTGACTGCCCCATCTCAACGGCTTCCGTTGTCTATTGTGACAATATCAGCTCGGTTTACCTCTCCACTAACTCGGTCAAGCATCAGCGGACAAAACACATTGAACACAACATTAATTTCGTACGAGACAAGGTTGCAATCGGTGACGTCAAAGTTCTCCACGTACCAACATCGCTTCAATACGCAGACATTTTCACAAAAGGGCTCCCGTCTTCACTCCACAATGAATTTCGATCCAGCCTTACCGTCAAGAAATCCGACGCTGCGACTGCGGGAGGGTGATAGAAGTCAAAGATATTCTCTCCCCAAATATAGATTCTCTGTTGAGATATTTTGTTTGTGTCGTTTGTCAATATGGGGAACTATATTGATTTCTTCCGAATATCATGTAGCAACAAAGGCTATATAAGCCATGTAAATCTTCTGTGAAACATTGAGGAGAACTGTAACGCCCCGACCGCCCCTCCCATGGGCCCCCGTCCACTCACAGGCCCGTGGGCCCACCATGTCCGACGGTCGGTGCGTTAATCGGGAGGCTCTAAAGTCATGTTTACTGACCCTGCAAATCACCACACGATCTTTTCCTCGTGTTTTGACCTCACTCACACGGTATTGGAAATTACATCCCAGTAGGTCACCCATCTTGAAACTACTCTAGCTCAAGCACGCTTAACTTTGGAGTTCTCTCAAGACCTGTGACCGAAAAGATAAGTGCACTTTGGTGATATAGGTAGCCAAATCAATTCTTTTAAGCCTCTCCGCATATACCGAATATATCATATATGCCCTGAATCCGGAGTGTCACAATCACCCCCACTAACAGATCGCAACGTCCTCGTTGCGCATACCAAGATCGTTACCCTGACAAGCTGACTCTTCACAGATGTCAGGGTTCGCTCTGATACCAGTTGTAACGCCCCGACCGCCCCTCCCATGGGCCCCCGTCCACTAACAGGCCCGTGGGCCCACCATGTCAGACGGTCGGTGCGTTAATCGGGAGGCTCTAAAGTCATGTTTACTGACCCTGCAAATCACCACGCGATCTTTTCCTCGTGTTTTGACCTCACTCACACGGTATTGGAAATTACTTCCCAGTAGGTCACCCATCTTGAAACTACTCCAGCTCAAGCACGCTTAACTCTGGAGTTCTCTCAAGACCTGTGACCGAAAAAATAAGTGCACTTTGGTGATATAGGTAGCCTAATCAATTCTTTTAAGCCTCTCCGCATATACCGAATATATCATATATGCCCTGAATCCGAAGTGTCACAAGAACTGTATTGATTTCTTCCAATTTCTTCCGTATTTTTGCCAAAACTTCAAAATCACATTTTCCCGCCAAAACAGCAAAATCACGTATATCTCATCCTAAAATCATTTATATAAGATTTAAGACTTACAATTAATATAAAATGAATATAAATCAACTGAATTTGATAGTAACGAGGAAGTTAATTTCTACAGAGTACTCATCAGTGAAATAGCGCAGTGGCCGAAGCGTGATTATGGATGGTTGTTTGACACTGTAAGTATAAGTTACGACTGAATTATGATTATTTATGGCTGAGTTATTAGTTAGTTAATGGTTGGGTTATGATTATTTATGGCTGAGTTATGGTTGTTTGATGGCTGAGTTATGGTTGTTTGATGGCTGAGTTATAGTTGTTTGATGGATGGGTTATGGTTGTTTGATGGCTGAGTTATGGTTGTTTGATGGCTGAGTTATGGTTGTTTGATGGTTGGATTATGTTTAATAATGGCTGAGTTATGATAATGGTTGACTTAATATTCTATGTACAGCATATTGCTTCATATATCAGAGTCCTCATCAAAAGGTCCATGCAAGATCCCAGCCCATTTTGTTCCAAGCGCATTGCCTTTGTGGACCAATGGTTCCTAGGATCATGGATTCGGGATTTCACTCAGTTCAAGATGAAGCCAAAGATGTTCAAATTCAAAGACTCAGACTATGAGTCACTCAAAAACGGTGCGATTCCCTCAGACCTTCAGACAAACAAAAAGTGGTTAGAAGATGTCGATCACTTGTATGGAGTTCTTCATACTGGAGGCGATCATTGGGTGGCGTTTCACGTGGATCTTCTGAAGGAGAAGATTGATGCCTACGATCCCATCATTGGACAGGTAACTCCTGAAAGTAAAGAAAGAATCCTAGATGCATTTAGGCCGCTGATGCAAATGATCCCTGCAATGATTAATGCTGTAATTCCTAGCAAAAAAATCGTTTGCAAAAAACAATTTGCGTTCAGATGGAAAAGCGGCAAAAACAATCCCCAAAACACCCAAGTTGGCGATTGTGGGGTGTATTCACTGAAGTTTGTCGAGTGTCTAGCGCTTGGTGTAACTTTTGATGGGATATGCGATGTAAATATTCAAGGTTTACGCGTGAAGATGGCAGCAGAGATCTTCGATGAAGATGGCTATGATATGTATGGGCAGTTCAACTGATTTTTTTATTATTAGGATTTGACTGTAAATGGTACTCCCTCCCTTCTCTTTTGTTTGATGTTTTAGAATTTTCACACTTATTAAGAAAACATATTAATTCTTAGTTATAAATGTCTTATTTTTTGTACTAAACAATTTTCTATAACTTTAACCCAATGGTAAGTCAATAAAACTAATTAATGTGTCTTGAAATTTACAAATCATCATTATTTTTTTTATTAAAAATGCATTGAAAATGTAAAAAATCAATCTTTTAGAAATATTTTTTTTCCTAAAACATCAATTAAAAGAGAACGGAGGGAGTATGTTTTTAGTGTATAACTTATGGTTTTTATGATATATTACTCAGCCATTTCGTATAGATAACTCAGCCATACCCTAAAATCGGAAATGTAATTTGAAGACTTATGGTATGTTTAGATAACTCAGCCGTGTCATTTAGATAACTCAGCCATACCCTAAAACCATTTATATAAGATTTAAGACTTACAAAATTATAATTAAGCTCATTTTATTAATATAAAATGAATTTAAATCAACTAAATGTGCATAGTTTCTTCAATTTATACAACTGAATGTGTATGAAATCGAAAATGTGATCTAACTTGATCTTGAGATATATGTTGTCTTACAAGTACTTCAAACATTACCTATAGATAATTAAGACCCAAAATCATATACAATAAACCATATACAATTTTTACAATTGAATGTGTATAATTTGGTTCAGTTGAGACTATAAATCATACACTTTTTTAAATGTTATACATTAAACCCTAAACCATGATCCCTAAACCCTAAACCCTTGCGCGGTTTAGGAACGCAACCCTAGGTCGGGTTTTATAAGTTCTAGCCGCAGAGTTCACGAGTTAAAGAGAAAAATCAGAGAAAGAAAAAGGGTTTTGAGTGTTTCAAAGGGAATTGTGATCCGTTCTTCTTAATTCTTCGATCGTGAGACTCGTGAGGTTGTTGGTGCATGGTGGTGGTGCGTTTCCGGTGAATTCCAGCGTCAAAGAGTGTTGTGTCGTCGATGTTCCTTTCCGTTCTTCGTGTTCTTCGCGTTTATCCCTTTTTCGTCGCAAAATCGAGGTGAGTGCGCGACCGTAGGCTCGGATAGGTTAGAATTCGATTGTTAAATTGTTAGGATTGTTCATAGTGGTTGAACTGGTTGTTGATTGCGTGGGATTATGATTTTCGTGTGATTTCCGTGATGAATTTGTGTGATTTTATGTGTTTGGATCGAATGTTTTAATTTGTTCCTGGTGATAGAACAAGGTGTCGATCGACACCTAGAGGTAGTGTCGATCGACACCACGGTGAAACGACATCAAACCCGGTGATTTTAAATCAAACCGATTTTGACCGAAAACATTGGTGTCGATCGACACCCTTGACCAAAATCCATATTTTGGTTTTGGGATGTTACAATTCTCCGCCACTAACCGGATTCGACCTCGAATCCCACAAATTGTCTATCAAAGACCGACACTTGACCCCACTTAGTCAACCACATCAGAGATCCTCACCCGACCCCTGAACTCTTATCTAAGCCTATGTTAATACACACGTTATCCCATACATTAACTACTCCTAACTCATTACTATCATCAGCAATAAATATACCAACCACCCATGGTATACCGGGAATACCTTTTCCCTCTAGATTTATAATGAGATCCACCTAACTCAAATAAATCTCTGGAGACCACCAACTCCCAAAAGAATGCAGGGAAAACTCACTCCCTTCAAGAGACCCATCCATCTCTTAATACTCATCCTGAGACCCACCCGTCCCAGATAAGTATGTATCCCACGATACTACACCAAGATCCACCCGTCATTGGTAAGTAACACTCGGTACTACACTGTGATCCACCCGTCACCTATAGAACCACCAAAGATCCACCCGTCTTCTCAAATTGTAATGAGTTATTCGGGAAACCACTGTCCCTAAGTAATAATTTCTGAAAACGTCTACTAACATCTATGATTAGCTCTACCTCACATGGCCCCACCTCGATATTTCCCACCCGAAATATCATCTAAAACACGAACCATACAGGTCAACCAAAACACACTTATAAGAAACACACATCTTATAATAACACTGGAAATAAATAAGGAAACTCCATCATATAAATTTTGAAAAACCGATTTACACACGAAATCAAACGGAAAGAAAACCGAACAAGAGATATCTATAACAATCCTAACACAATTTATCAAACAATAATCCTAACAATCAAAATTCATAACCACGATCACGCACTCACCTCGATTAACGAAATGAACACATGAATACACGAAAATCAGAGCCTCCTACTCAACCCAAAGCTACTGATTATCCATCTCTATCACCTAAAACTTACCATTAGGGTTTCCCCTAAAACGAATTAGGATTTTCTAAAAACAGAACCGATGCGCTGTTTTAAAATCAACGCTGAGGACAGACCTTACCTCAGAATAATGATCGAAAATAAGATTCGGAACTAGACCCAAATAGCTTTACAACGACTTATAGATCGTCGCCTAATTCCTTCTGGAGCCCTGGCAAAACGCCCTCGAAGTGGTATGATCACATACCCGATTCTCCACAGACCTCCTTCACAAAAACAGAGATATCTCTTAGCATACACATCCGATTGACAAACCGATTTTCCTCAAGGCTAGCTTAGAGAGAGAAAAACTTACGATCAAAATTTCACTTTGATCCGATCTGATCTTCCAGTCGCTTCTCTTCTCTACAAGAACAAAATAGAACTGCATCTTTCTCTCTTAATCACCAAACCTCTTAAGAATCACCAAAACCTCTCTCAACCTTTCTAACACGTTTTCTGACCTTAAGCACAAAAAAACGAGGCTTCTCAGCCTTATAAACATGATTCTAGGGTCCTCAACCCAAACCAAATCAAACCTAACCAACCAAACGATTAAAAACTTAAACCGGTTCAACCCGAAAACATGGTGTCGAACGACACCCTGCCTTGGTGTCGATCGACACCCCTTGCCACATACACAATTTGGTTTTGGGATGTTACAACTCTCCCCCAGTAATCTGGATTCGACCTCGAATCCCACACAACACGTCTACCAAAAGGCATAAATTTTGACCCCACTTGGTCAATACCTCTAGCAATGACCCCATATGGTCAATACCACTAGAGATCCTCACATGATCTTAGAACACGCATCTAATCCTATGCTTATACGCACGATTTCTAGACATTCATCACTCTTAGCTCACTACCACACTACCTTGCTCTCATGACGCATCCTTCAGTAACCAATGCACTATACCATTCAGGTATACATGGAACCACTTTTCCCTCTAAAACTTATACTAAGACCCACTTGTCCAGATAAGTGTACCGGAGACCCACTGTCCCCTCTAGAAATGCAGGGGAATTACCAACCCCGCAAGGGAATCCCTCTCCCTTGATACTTATCCTGAGACCCACTTATCACAGATAAGTAAGCATCCCACCATACTATACCGAGACCCACTCGTCACAGGTAAGTATACCCTCGATATCTATACTGAGACCCACTTGTCCAGATAAATACCTATACTAAGACCCACTTGTCCCAGATAAATCCGCCGGAGACCCACTATCTCCAAACTGTAATGAGTTATTCAGGAACGCTACTGTTCCTAAAATAGTAAATTCTAAAACGCTTATAAACATCTACGATGAGAACCGCCTCAAGTGGTCTAAAATCGATATTCCCCACCCAGAATATCACCTCAAACATTGTAACGCCCCGACCGCCCCTCCTATGGGCCCCAACCATTCTCTGGCTCGTGGGCCCATCATGTCCAACGGTTAGTGCGTTAGTCCGGGGGCTTGGAAAGTCATGTTTACTAACCTTGCAAATCACCATGCGATCTTTTCCTTGTGTTTTGACCTCACTCACACGGTATTGGAAATGACTTCCCAGTAGGTCACCCATCCTGAAACTACTCCAACTCAAGCACGCTTAACTCTGGAGTTCTCTCAATACCTGTGACCGAAAACATTGGAGTCGATCGACACCCTGCCCTGGTGTCGATCGACACCCCTGACTAAAATCCATATTTTAGTTTCGGGATGTTACAATTCTCCCCCACTAATCTGGATTCGACCTTGAATCCCGCAAACTATCTATCCAAGACCGACACTTGACCCCACATGGTAAACCACATCAGAGATCCTCACCCGACCCATGAATTCTTATCTAATCCTATGATAATACACATGTTTTCCCATACATTAACTACTCCTAACTCATTACCATCCTCAGCAATAAATATACCAACTACCCATGGTATACCGGGAAAACCCTTTCCCTCTAGATTTATAATAAGATCTAACTGTCTCAATTAAATCTTTGGAGATCACCAACTCCCAAAAGAATGCAGCAATAATCAACACGCGATAATTTCTCGTGTTTTGACCTCACTCACACGATACTAGAAATGACTTCCCAGTAATTCACCCATCTTGAAACTACTCCAGCTCAAGCACGCTTAACTCTAGAGTTCTCTCAAGACCTGTGACCAAAAAGATAAGTGCACTTTGGTGATATAGGTAGTCAAATCAATTCATTTAAGCCTCTTCTCATATACAGCATATACCATATATGCTCTGAAACCAGGGTGTCACAATCACCTCCACTAACAGATCGCAACATCCTCGTTGCCCATACCAAGATTGTTACCCCGAAAATCTGACTATTCACAGATGTCAGGATTCGCTCTGATACCACTTGTAACACCCTGACCGTCTTATCCATGAGCTCCACGTCAACTCTCGGCCTGTGGGCCAATACTCTCCGACAGTCGGTGCGTTAGTTCCGGAGGCTCGGAAGTCATGTTTACTGACCATGCAAATCACCACGCGATCTTTTCCCGTGTTTTGACCTCACTCACACGGTACAAGAAATGACTTCCCAGTAGGTCACCCATCCTGAAACTACTCTAACTTAAGCACGCTTAAATCTGGAGTTCTCTCAAGACCTGTGACCGAAATAATAAGTGCACTTTGGTGATATAGGTAGTCAAATTAATTCTTTTAAGTCTCTCCGCATAAACCGCATATGTCCTGAAACCAAGGTGTCACAATCACCTCCACTAATAGATCGCAACATCCTCGTTGATTAAAATTTATTAATACGCGATCCAATTAAATACGTATAAGATATGTGATAGTAATATTGTAAATTTTATATTAGATATAAATTTTATAATATAAATATAAATTGGATTAAAATTAATTCCTCAATTTAATATCAAATATATTTGATGTCTCCCCAATCTTCTCTCGTAATATGGACTGTTCACAATGAAAAAGGACAATTTTCAAAAAATGTTATTTTTGACAAGACAATTTTTATAAATGGCACTATCACTTTTTCAAATTTTAAAATCATTTATATTTGGGTTAACTATATTATATTACGGTTTAGTTTTTTTGGTTTAAGGTTTGTCAGGGATAAAAACTTTTTTCTAAGATTGAGAATTTTGAGATATAAAGTTTTAAAACAAATTTGTAAGTGACATGTTGATAAGAAAATAATTCAATAGTGACATGTTTATAAAAAATAATTGAAAATGACATTTTTGCAATTGTCCCAAGAAAAAGTGTAATAGCTCATAATTAATAGTTAAATTACTAGATTAAAAGATCATTTTAAAAAGTTAAAGACAAAATTCATTAATCATAAAAAGCCTAGAGAAACTAAAACAAAGAAAAAAAGCTCATCAATGATTTTGTAGAAAATAATGGAAAGGCTATTATGTTTTAGAACTATTTAGTTTGTTGATTTTATTTTTGTCTAAATAACAATATATTTTAAACGGTCTACTATACAATCACTAAAAAAAAATTTATTTAACAGTGATCACCAATCTCATCGTTGTGATTGCAACATTATTTTCTCTTTGTATTTTACTGATATACTGTAGACAATCGTCCCAAACAAAGAGGACACATTTTAATGTGTTGGTTATCTTTTGTCATTTTTAATCCGGAGTGTGAAAATATGCTATCGGAGCTAAGACGACGACGTTTCGAAAAGCATGGGCCTCTCGTCAAACTGTTACCAGAAGATGATTTAGATATTCTTTCTCCAATTCGTTTTTTCCCCTTTCGAATTTTGCGTTTTCTTCTTCTTCATCATTTCCGTGTGCTTCACAACTTCTCTCGAAATTGTTAACTAATTGCGTCATCAATCAAAACCCTTTCCAAATATTTCATTTTCTTTTTTTTTTCTGGGTTTCTTGCATACTCTTCTAAGAAAAATTCTCGATCGGATTATGTTAATCAATTATTGAAATTCTCCTTTTGCATTCGAATCATCCTCTCCTATTGTTGAATCCACCACCATGGCCGCGGCTTTAAGGTCGAACACGTCGAGAGAAACCGCTTCTCTCACACTCTCTCAGTTTCGTTACTTCATCTTCAACCGTATCCACACCGCTCGAACCGTGACTCCTCACTGCAACCACCGTGCTGCTAAATCCGATGACCCATCGAATAAAACCGCCTTGCTCAGGCCTATGGGAACGAGTTTCTTGGATAATCGACGAAATTCGAGCAAGGGTTACGCTACGGAGAAGCTTAACGGTGTTGGGTCTGTTATTCTGAGCTCGCAAGGAGACCCACCGGATCTGTGGCAGCCTCCGGGAGATGGAGTTTCCGTTAAGGTTAATGGGTCCACCATCAATCTGGGTCGTGGTGGTGGTGGTGGAAGCAGTCCTGGTACTGGTAACGGAACCGGGTCGAATCCGAAAGAAGATTGTTGGGGTGGATCCAATCTTGGGTCTAATTTTCCAACACCGAAGGAGATATGCAAAGGTTTGGACAAGTTCGTGATTGGTCAGGAGAGAGCTAAGAAGGTGAATTCTGATAAATACCAAGATATTGCTAATTTGCAGTTCTGATTCTGGATTTTGTATGCTTATATTTGGGGTTTAAGGCATTCTTGTGTCATTTTGTTGATGCAGGTGCTTTCAGTGGCAGTATACAATCACTACAAGAGAATATATTACGAATCATCACAGAAACGGTTAGTTTAGTCTCTTATGTTTAAGATAATGCAATGTTTTAAATATGTTCACTTGTTTTTTTCTGGAAAATGATCTATCTTTTGTAGTACAACTTATTATTTACCTAAGGATCTGAATATAAACAAACATATCTTGTGATTTGGTAAATTATGTCAAAATGCAGTATTTTCTTTACCTCGTAATATCGTAGTTTTGCTTGCATCTGTTTGTTTCTTTGTGATTTCACGTACTTCGTTAAGAGGTTAATTATGATGCTGAAACTTGTTGGGAAGCTAGGTCTACTGGAGAAGCCGAAGCCGATAGCACTGTAGCAAAACCAGCAGATGATGATATGGTAGAGCTGGAGAAGAGTAACATTCTACTGATGGGACCAACCGGGTCAGGTAATATTTCTCTGATCCCAATCTGCATAAAGCGCGAGCCTGATACGTTGCTATAATACAACTATTATTCCAATCTAGTGTAGTTTGTGAAACTTTAGTTTCAGCTTTCTCAACCTCTTCTGTTTTGGTGTTTCTCTTTAACCACAGGGAAGACACTACTTGCGAAAACCTTGGCGCGGTTTGTGAATGTTCCTTTTGTCATTGCGGATGCAACTACACTGACTCAGGCAATTTTTGTTGTCTTTCTTCTAGTCTTTTTTTGGCGCATGTCCTTTTCATGATGACCAATCTGTGACATTCTTTTTTTTTTGTTCGGAAATGAAATAATGTCAGGCTGGTTATGTGGGAGAGGACGTCGAGTCTATATTGTACAAGCTTCTCACAGTAAGCTTCTAAATCTAACATTTTTATTTGTATTCTACTATAATCATTTTCTTTATATTATTTGTAACGTGTGGATTTGATATTCATTTCAGGTTGCAGATTATAATGTTGCAGCTGCACAGCAGGGGATTGTTTACATCGATGAAGTTGACAAGATAACAAAGAAGGTTTGAACTAATTTTCTTTTTTTGCTTGTTTGGAAAACTTGAATTTTATTTTCTGTGCTTCTTAGATGGAACTTTGTTCTTTGGACCTTTTGGTTGCCAGGCAGAAAGCCTTAACATTAGCAGAGATGTATCAGGAGAGGGTGTTCAACAAGCATTGCTAAAAATGTTGGAAGGAACAGTAAGTTTACAGTTTAAGTCATGGACAATTTGCTTTGAGAGCTCTTCTAAGTAAGTTCTCAATACTTCTTGTGGTTAATGTCCAGTTTCTAACTCCCTCTTTCTGGATATAGATCGTTAATGTACCTGAGAAGGGCGCTAGGAAGCACCCTAGAGGCGACAATATCCAGGTTTGTTGTGCTCTACTCTCTACTCTGTATGCTTTGGCTTGTAAAAAGAACAAAAGCTAGCATTTATTCTATCGTGAATATGGTCGAGATTCTTATCATGCTATGAGCTGTTCACATTCCAATTCAATGTTCCTTGCATGATGATTTGAGTGTAGGGTTTTAGAATTGAAAATTCAAATGGACATGGTTTCTTGTTTTCTTGTAAAAGAGTTGGTTAGGTGTCTCCCCTGGAACACATTTGTTTCTTATCCGCGTTGTTGTTGACTACCTGCAGATAGACACAAAGGACATACTCTTCATATGTGGTGGTGCTTTTGTAGACATCGAAAAGACGATCTCAGAGAGGTCTGACTGATGAATAGATTACAGATTTCAAAAATCCTTTTTTTATTCTTATCCTCTAAAATAAATTACCTTAAGAAATCAACTGAATGATTATGTTCCAGGCGCCATGATTCTTCAATAGGGTTTGGTGCTCCCGTACGTGCTAACATGAGAGCGGGTGGTGTTACAAGCGCCGCTGTTGCATCAAACCTGATGGAAACTGTAGGTTTTATTATCTCTTTACCCCGCAAATCATAGACTGCTCTTTGAGCTCATGTTTGGTGGATTTTGTCCGCTTGTTTTTGGTTTGTATCAAAGTTTAATATGAGATGTTTGGTATTGGCAGGTGGAAAGCAGTGATCTAATTGCTTATGGTTTAATACCTGAATTTGTTGGAAGATTTCCAGTTCTCGTCAGTTTGTCTGCGTTGACCGAGAACCAACTCATGCAGGTAATGTGACATTTGATATGAGATTCTTGCATTACTCGATCATGTTCATAGAAGAGGCAATAATATCATTGGATTGCAGGTGCTGACGGAGCCGAAAAACGCGCTTGGAAAGCAATACAGAAAGATGTACCAGATGAATAGTGTAACTCTACTTCTCTTTCTCTCTCTCTCCTGCCTCTACATAAAATCTTGAGACATTTTCCATCTCTTCTTTCCACAGGTTAAGCTGCATTTTACGGAGAGCGCCTTGCAGCTAATAGCTAGAAAAGCAATAACAAAAAACACAGGTGCCCGTGGCTTGAGAGCTCTTTTAGAAAGCATCCTCATGGATTCGATGTACGAGGTAAATACACCTCTCTTAATTTACTTACCAACCCATGTCATTAAAATCGCATCTACACTCTTGTATATTTACGCAACATGTTTTGTTCTTTCAGATTCCGGACGAGGGTACAGGCAACGATATGATAGAAGCGGTTGTGGTTGATGAAGAAGCAGTTGAAGGAGAAGGGTGTAGAGGCTCTGGAGCTAAGATTCTCCGTGGTAAAGGAGCATTGGGTCGGTATCTCTCTGAAACCAAATCCAAGGATTCTCCTCAGGTAAACCGGATCGAATAACAATTATATGGTTGGTTTGATTGATAACCGGATTATCTGAATTGGTGGGGTGAATTGTTGCAGGCGACCAAGGAGGGATCGGAAGGAGAAATGGAGGTGGAGGCAGAGATTCCGTCTGTTGTAGCAAGTATGTAATGTAACACGTCTGATAAATCAACACCATCGTTGTCGTCGTCATCATCCAGAACAGAACATCTGGTGAATGAATGTATCTCTCTGTATGCATAATTTTTATCGTTCTTTGTACATAAATGAAACAAAGTTGGATAAAGAAGTTTAAAAGAACACAATGATCCATGCACAATTTGCACATTGATAAATGTTCATGTAACTTTTATGTCTTTTCCACTACTGTAGTTCTTGTGTTAAAAAAGAGTTTCAGGTTTTTCAAGAATCAGGATTCAACATGGCCAAATCAATTTCATAATTTCCTCCTAATGATTCCTTCTTCCACATTTTACCTTTACTTTTTTGCGGCAAAGGGTTCAACAAGAAAACGGTCTTCAATTAGTACTTTTAATTAGCTGCATAACTAATAAATACATTTAAAAACCAAAAAAAAAAATCAAACACCGATTTGTGAGGTTCTAATAACCGTCGGATTAAAAGCCGTAATCTGGACGGCTATATTTAATTTCTCAACTTTTTCTCTGGCATAAGAAAAAAGATGAAACAAGCCAACGAAGAAAAGCACCTCTTTGGCGGAAATCGTTTGAGAGAGAACGAGAAAGGAAAGGGAAATTGCTTGTTTTGATTTCCCAGGAAAATTCCAGTTTTTTTCCCTTTCTCTCTTTTTTTCTTTTCCCCAGAAGGTGAAAGAGAAGCAAACTACTGTTTTTGTTCGCTTTTTCTTCTTGTTGATCGGCGAGAAAAAGTGGGAATTTTTTTCAAATTAGGGCTTGTTAATGGACACAGATAGTATCGAGTGCGTGATTGATAACGATGAGATCCATCATCATCACAATCACCAATTCTCATCAACCAAATCTCACGGCGGAGCCACCAATATCGTTGGCCCAACGGCAATCGCTCCGGCCACTAGCGTTTACGAGCTCCTTGAATGCCCAGTCTGTACCAATTCTTTGTACCCACCCATTCATCAGGTGACTAAATCATAATCTCGTAACATTAGGGTTTTTTTTAAAAATTCTTCGTGTTGAGATTTCGAATTGTAGAAATCTAGATTTGTTAGCAATTACTTGTGATGTTGATTTTACAATCGGAATTAAGATTTGACTCTTTTGATCAGCGAAGTTAATAATTGAAGTTTCTTGTTATTGTAGTGTCATAATGGACATACGTTATGCTCGACCTGTAAAGCAAGGGTGCATAATCGGTGTCCTACGTGTAGACAAGAACTCGGAGATATTAGATGTTTAGCTCTCGAGAAAGTTGCCGAGTCGCTCGAGCTGCCGTGCAAGTATTACAATCTCGGGTGCCCCGAGATTTTTCCGTATTACAGCAAGCTAAAGCACGAGTCTCTTTGTAACTTCAGACCTTACGGTTGTCCATATGCGGGCTCGGAGTGTGCTGTTGTAGGCGACATCACTTACCTTGTTGCTCATTTGAGAGACGATCACAAAGTTGATATGCATACCGGATGCACGTTCAATCACCGTTATGTCAAATCTAATCCACGTGAAGTAGAGAACGCCACTTGGATGCTAACGGTGAGTATTGTTCCGAGCGTTTATATGATCCATAAGTTCGAGATTCTGACGGTTTTTTCTTGCAGGTTTTCCATTGCTATGGACAATACTTTTGTCTTCATTTTGAAGCGTTTCAGCTCGGTATGGCTCCAGTATACATGGCGTTTTTAAGATTCATGGGCGATGAAGAGGATGCGCGGAACTACACGTATAGCTTAGAAGTTGGAGGGAGTGGGAGGAAACTCACATGGGAAGGAACCCCAAGAAGCGTCAGAGATAGTCACAGGAAAGTCAGAGACAGTCACGACGGTCTTATAATCCAAAGAAACATGGCACTCTTCTTTTCCGGTGGAGACAGGAAAGAGCTGAAACTTAGAGTCACCGGAAGAATCTGGAAAGAGCAACAAAATCCAGATTCTGGTGTTTGTATACCAAACATGTGTGTGTAATTGAATCAAAACCAAGCCAACTCTTCAGGCGTTGCTTCGATCTATCCCACGCGAGTTAGTTTTGGATTTCCGTGTTTTTTGTTTGGTCAAGACAGCTTCTTGTGGTCCAAAATGTGTATTTGGAGAAGGAAAAAAAGTTGTTCGCTTTGCCAGAAATGTGCAGACTGAGAATAACAGCTGCAATGTTTCTTTCTTGATCTGTATCTACACAACTTTCATGATTGGAATTTTCCATAAATATATTCACATTGTACAATCTGAGCAAAGAATATTCAACTCATAATCTTTATTTCATTTAAGGAGATGTCCCGTCATATAAGTACATTTAGAATGGGTTGGACTATATTACATGAATCTTGAGTTTGTATATGAAAATCTTTATGTATAAATGTTACATAAAAGGCTTTGAGACACCTTATTGTGACAACCCGGAGAAGAAGGAAACGCCGGTGGATGGCAACCACGAAGATCCAGCAATGAACTGAGCCACTGTGAACTTACTTGCCTCCACCGTCGAGGTAATAACATGATAACCCGGCCACTTAACTCGTTGACTCGTTCCAGATCCTGGCCCTCGGTTCATATACTCACCGTAGTACAATGTGTCCAATGCAAACGGACCGTTCCACTCTAACCATCCTTGTGGGTTAATGTGGTCGCCCATATCCGACATCATGTAAACAACTCTAGAGTATAACTTCCACGGACGGCCGAGATAAGTCGGATAACTACCTTTAGAGGCCTCAAGGTCCGGCGTGGCTAGTAGCTTACAAGCGTGGATCGAGATTCCCGTATTCTGGTTCGGGTCTTTCCGGTTCTGAGCCGTGATCGTGATTTTCTGTTGAGGCATGGGTTTACGCGCATAGATGTTACAACTCTGTAAGATCACAGCTGCGTTTCCGAATATAAAATCGACCGTTCCATAAATATCGCATTCGCGAAAAAACTGTCGGTTAGAATGTACGTAGAGAGCGTCTTGGTAACCATTAATGTTACAACGGTAAACCACCGCATGGTCCCCGCCGACACGGAGTGCGACCGCCTGGTGCTTAGCAGGTCCGGCGTAATTCTCGAACGTTATGTCTCTCACTATAAACCCGGCTCCAGTCGCAGCTACGTCAATTTAATTTTAGAAAAAAGACAAATGAATAATGATAACAAAACAAAAAGCAAATATGTTTTGTTTTTTAGTTACCGAAAGTAGCGGTGTGAAAAGTAGTGAGGTCATCGCCGATGCTTTTTCCACCGGTTATGACCGTTTTACCCTTGCCGTCTCCGATGAACATGAGGTTTGTCTTTTTCCTACCAACCTTGAGAATCTCTTCTTCGTACCTTCCTGATTTGACGTAGATGACGAATCGACGGCTACTATGCTCCGGCGCTTTCTTGATCGCCTCTGCGATCGTCTTAAACGTTCCGTTACCGTCTTTTGACACCGTGATATCGGCTTGAATCGCCGTCGCCGGAGTACCGAGAAGCTCTCTCTCTTCTCTTTTCAACCATTTCGGAAATTCCTCTGTTTCTTCATTTTCCGTGCTTAGTAACTTCCGATTGTTCACTACCGGAACTCCCGACAAATCCTTGACGTTGCCGGAAAATATCGCTAAACAATTACTCACCATTTCCGACAAATCCTTCACCGCTTCGATGATCTGATCCTTCACACCTGACGAGATTTCTTCGAATCCGTCGGTGCACGTGTCGTGGTTCGTCATTGCAGAGCTCAGCCACGTCATCACGTCGGACTGATGCTCGGAGGACGACGAGGCGATCGCGACAGAGGAGAGCGCGCGTGAGAGCGCGTCGACCGAGTCATCGAGTAGCTCGAGGCATGAGTCGTAAGCAGAACGTACACGTGGCGGCATCTGATTGGTGTACGAGATCGCCGACGAGGAATAAAGCGCTTTGCTGAAACCTTGTAGCGTTGCGTTGAAAGAGATGTGCATGAGTTCTTGTTCGTCGGCGGTTAAAGCTCCCGGAAATTCAAGAAGCGTGTCGATGCAGAGGTTCCGGTATTGGGATTTGCTACAGGTTCGGGATATTTCCTTGGTTAGTTTCGGCTCGTGACGACCCAAACGTGCGGCTCGGATACCGGCAAAGATCGCGAAGCAGACCACGGCAAAAACCAAAACAGCTAAAGTGGAGAGAATTAGCTTTGTCTTAGTTTTCTTTTGTTGCTCCAGGAGTGACGTGGCAGGCTCCTTCTGGTTCGGGTCTGATGGTCCGGACGGACCGAGCCTATTGTAACCCATTGTGTGTGTGTTCTGTTGTTGGTTTAAGAGTTTGTTAAGAGAACAAAGATGATGTGGAAGGATTTGTGAATTATATTATAGATGGAGATAGATAACACTAGCTATTGTTAGTAGTATCGAATGAAATAAGATATAGATCTTGAAATATATGTTGTGCCTGATAGCTGTAATAGTATTCTAGGCATATCAATCAAAATGTAGTATTCATAAGGACCACTATAAAACAAAAACTGTCGATGGCTCTAACTATATGTATTACAATTCATAAAAATGTGTATGAGTGTTATTTGAGTGTAATGCTCTATAAATCATTAAAAGTTTTCTCTCTTTCTATGGTTTTTTTTCTCTTCATAAGACGCTATAGTAACTATTACTTTATTCATAGAATCGCAAATGTTAGTTTAAGATGAACTATTTGGCGCTTTTGAAATGTTATTTTAAGTTACCATTGGTGCTTTTCTCAATAATGGATCAATTTCTTTTTTACTTTGATCGAGCTTCCTGCTCACCTACGGTGTCGGTGCTTTCGTGTTTTATTTTACTTTTTGGTATGAATGTCAAATATTGTTTTCTTTCTTTCTATAAATTGACCAAAGATTACAGAAATTTTGACTGCAAATGTTACGGGAATATACTATCTAATTGATGACTCTTTTTATCACTGAAATCTCATTGCATACTCATTTTCAGTTTAGATTAACTGGATATTATTTCACGTATTATATATGCTTAAATTCTGATATCATATCAAAATTCATGTTCCTATGATTGTCCATAATATATATATACTTGATCTATATGTTGAACAATATTTTTGTGTACAAAAAAAAAAACATATAAAGTGTTCAAACTTTTTTTTTGGAGGAAATGTTATTATTTAAATTAAAATATCTAAAGGCTGACTTTATGTATCAAAGAGATTATGAGTCAAAGGTTTGGAACTCCATGGTCTATAAAAAAAATACTGTCACAAAAGAACCGAAATATCATATTACTTGTCTTCATAATCTTTGCCTTGTACATAATTTTTTTTATTTATAATATATATGCAGATTTAAATTTGATAGCGTGCAATACTATTTGTGCCCATAAGTTATGCACGTAATAATATACATAATATAGATGGTTAACTATGTTTGTTCTAAAAAGCGGCCTGAAAGTTGAACCAGCAAAGGCTAGAGGTTTTACATAATTTATTTTTGAAGGAAAATTTTATTTATAAGGTGAAAATCTCATGTACGTTTTACGTAATGGTAAACATGATTTATAAATATCAAATTTTCCACTATCATCTCAAAAACCAAACTTTGTCTTATGTCAAGTTTTATACTAACATCGGCTGGTGTTAATTTTTTTTTTTTTGGGGTCACACATCGGGTGGTATTAATATTGGCCATAATTTACAAGAACATGATGTATAATTTTATTTAAAAGAGGGGAAGGGTTAAGGATTGACTAAATGCATTTGTTGTAACAACCGGTTGAGAAGGCAGCGATAATGATACAACAAGCCTAAGGTTTTTTGAGAGCAAAGCGTAAATTCGCAAGCAGTGCTTTATTTGCTAAGGAAATTCATATATTAGTCGCCTACACTTAGACCTTTTCTCCACCCCCACTTTCATCCGCATGATCTTCGTGTAAGAAGGCCGATGCTTAGCAGCACTGTCCGTATCGATGAAGTGAGGCTCTACTTTATTGAACAAGTCTAGAGCAGCCTTTAGATCTTTACTCTCGGCAACAAGCTCTACATAAAGCTCAAGCTCGGAGGGAGAAAATGTCATTTTCTCCCTCTCCATCAACTCAAAAATCTGCACAGAAACACATATGTGCACATCGATTGAAAAGAAAATCACACACATGAATGGAAACCAAAATCAAGATCACAAAAAAAGAAAAAAGACCTCGAGGGCGGTTTCATGTTTGCGCTCCCCGAAGGAGGCGAGATCAGCCTGAGTGATGGGAATTGGGAACACCCTTCTTCTCTTCCTCCATCATTATGCGATCTAAGGTCTCACCCATTAGAGACCTCAGCTTCACGAACATATTTTCCTTGCAACTCGAGGAATCAACGGTTGTACCCAATAGAGACCTCAGCGTCACGAGCATATTTTCCTTGTAACTCGAGGATTCAACAGTTGTACATGCCCGAAGAGGACTAGAGCGAGCAGGCAACAGAGCAACCCTAAGAGGACCGGCAGCCATCATCATGCGGTGAATGATCATCTTTGCGAAACTCTAATTTCCCTACCCTTAATTTTTTTTATATTTATAACATCCCACAAACACCCTAATTATAATTGGCTTTGGTTGTTTTGTTAAGAAAATTGTTAGAAATTTTGTAGTATTTATCAAATAAATATCTTTAAAGATTATGTTGTTGTTTATTCATTAGACTAATATTCAAATGTCAAATTAGCAAGAGAAATTCCTTAACATACAACATTTTGAAGTTTTGTTTCCAAACATACCACCAATTTTTAAAAGTTCCAAAAATACCACATTTTTCAAAAAATATGTAAAAGTTCCAAAAATACGACTGATATATCATGGTTTTTACCCAGTTTTATATCATGATATATGTTCATTTTATAGAGTTTTTTTGTGTTTTCGAGTCTTTTATGTTTTATATTAGGTAGAAAGACGTTTGAAGCTTAAAAGATGTTTACTGGGAGTTTTGGAGCATTCGCGGAATGAAGTGGCGAAATGCAAATTCGGAGTCACTGTTTGGAAGCTGTGTCGAGCGACGGGACTTGGTGTGTCGCTCGACACGAAGACTTCAGAAGCAAAGATTTACGATTTGAGATTGGTGTCGATCGACACCATATATGGTGTCGCTCGACACGCTGTTCGTCCAAGCCCAAATCTTTATCAGAAAAGTCTGTTCGAAGCCCGAAGGTTCCAGATGTTTACTTTTAGGTTTCTAGCCGACCTTGTACCCTATATATACGTATTTACATCCATTTTTTAGGCTTAAGCTTTATTTTACTGTGTTTAGAACTTAATCTTAAGAGATATCTCTAATAAAAATGTTATGTGCTTCATTGAATATGTATGAGTAATTTCTCTGTTAGGTTTAGGGTTTTCAAAGGTTTTGATGAATTGTTAGGGCTGTTCTTATTTGTTAGGATAATATCTTTAGAAGTTCTTCATCTTAACTTGTATTTATTGCTGATTTTAGCGTCATGAACTAGAATCTGATTTTAGATTAATTGATAGACACGACAGTGTTATTGATTGCTTGAACTAGTCTTTGATGAGCAAAATTCCTTTTCGCAAAGACATTTGGTTTAGGGTTTTGTAAACAATTGAACTTGAACTTTAATGCTTGTTTAAATCAATCTGATTTCGCAACGAAGGTTGTTGTCTAGGGTTTAAGCATAGAAAATATTCCCAACGACAATTGGTTTGTTTTATTTTCGTGTTCATGTTTAGGAACAAGAGCTTTAATATTCCTACTTATTGATTTGCCTGCAATTCTGATTATCTTGCGATTTC
Organism: Draba incana; assembly: GCA_963576765.1. Lineage (NCBI taxonomy): Eukaryota > Viridiplantae > Streptophyta > Magnoliopsida > Brassicales > Brassicaceae > Draba > Draba incana. The sequence goes on from OY755205.1 coordinate 21,620,224, forward strand.
CCTGAACCTAGCTTTTATCTTCATTGTTTTAAAGTTTATCATCTTCTATCTTGCTTTTATTACTTGCTTTTTCGTTATACTATATTTTGCCTAGCTTAGTCTGAAAGTAAATAATCTATTGTGTCCATGATTCCCTGTGGATTCGATACCCTAAGTACTGCACACGATCTCTTGTTTGAGAGAATAGTCAAAGGGAAATTTGACCATATCAACGACTAACACAAAAATTAATTTTTAAAGGTTTAGAATTTAAATTTTTGGGTTTGAGTTAACTATTATACAATTAGGATATAATTTTAGGGAGTAGGGTGTAGGTTTTAGGGTTTGGTTTTGAATATTTAAAGTTAAATTTTAATTTTGTGGTATTTGGAATTTTTTAAAAAATGTGGTATTTTTAGAACTTTTAAAAATTGGTGGTAATTTGTTTTTTTGGTAAAAGGTAAATATTTCATTGATATGAAAAGATTTGGTTTACAAAGCAAGCTTTTAAAACATAGATTATGGTTCCACGACAAAACAAAAGAACATTGAAGCATAAGATTTTCAGTCCGGCTCCTCGACACAAGCAAAAGCTTATGGAACGAGACGAAGCGATGACGATGCGATTGTTCATCAAAACAAAGACGAGAGCGAAGAGCTTGCAGATGCAAAGACGCGAAGCCGAGGAAAGTAGACCGCAATCACTAGAAGCCGTTCAAAGGAGATCTAAATAAGAGTCGTCAATGGCAACGTCGCGTAGCTCTCGCTCACGAGCTCCTCTTCATCCCGAGAGTGCGACTAGCAGAACAATTCCATTAGCTAACCTTAGAAGAAACCTCACGAACCAAGAGAGCGGACGATGATAGCTCACCCCACCAATTTCCTCTCAGAATCAGCGATACAGAACAAGATGAACCACATAAATCCATCAAACACCTAAGGCCATACTAGCTCCTCTAGAGAAAAATCTAGTCCTCGAGCGCAAGCAAGCAAGACAACATCGACTAACATGAACAAAAAGAAGATACAATACAACAACAAACCCTAATCCAAACTAACACAACTAGATAAACGGAGCGGCAAACACAAAGAACAGGCCAGAAGCTACTACCGATAGCTGGACCAGAATCAAGGAAACAACTACATCAACCTAAGAGGGAATCAGAAGCAAAACAAACCATTGACACACGCTCGAGCAGCCACAATGGCACAACTCAGGAGTCTTCAGCAGCTGTCCAACGACTAGAAACCCACCCGAGGAAGAGCCAAAATAACGAGCAACAATGTCAAGATCATAAGCAACGAAACCAAACTAGAACATTGACCTGAATCCCAATCGAATGAGCAATGAGCGAAAGATCGAGGCTCCAACAGAGATCGAAATCGACAGACCACCAGAGATCTTAGCAAACAAGACCCATAGGAAGGACCGCAACAAGCTGGTGAGGACAAAGGCGAGAAAATGCGACCAAAGAGCCACCGTCCTCGAAGCAGCAACCTTGTCAGAGAAAAAGCCTAATCACCTGCGAGAAGCGAAGGGATGGCGAAACCACTAGATTGGCCTAGTAGTGATTGAAATCCAAAGGAGAGAAAGAGACCATGAACACCGGCAAGTAAGCGTCGCTCTGTTGCTGGTACAAAGGAGGAGAAGGACCTACGAAGCAAATCCATGCTAATCGATAAGCGTGAGGCTGGTGACGGAAACAATTGAACTTCAGAGGTAACAGTCGCTGTTGACAAGCCAAGAGCCACCACTGGAGAAACCCTAACACCAAGACGCGGCCGTCACGCGCAACGCATCTCCAACCACTCGCCGAGAGACAGAGCAAATCTAGCCGATCAAGAAGGATTAGCCGCCAAAATTATCAAAAGAAGGTAAAAAGAGGTTTGCCCTCTCACGGCCAACGGTCGAAACCGGAGACCGGAGACCGGAGAGGCTAGACGGAAGATCGGAGAAGAAGAAAGTAGGCGGTTGTTTTTGGTGAAGAATCGCCGCGAGTGAGATCCACTCGCCCGATTCTCAGCTTCTTGAAAACACTCTTTGTATTTATTGGTGATACTTTTGAAAACAAAACTTAAAAATGATGTATTTTTGAGAATTGTCCAATTAACAACAAAGACACACAAAATAATTTACTACTCCCTCCGTTTTATTATATAAGATTTTTAAGAGATTTTTTTTTGTTTCATTTTATAAGATGTTTTACTAGTTTCTATGCTGATTTTAATGTGATTTGATACTTTTGTCCTTTTAAATTCTGTAGTCTTACATATGATTAGTTGAGTTATAATTTTAATTAATTATTAAATGAGATTTGTTTGTATTTATTGTTTTCTTAATTCTCGCGAAATAAATAAAAAAATCTTATACAATGAAACGGAGGGAGTATAAGTTTAAAAAACCAATTATACTGAGTCGATTGATTGTTGGATAAGCTCCAAGATTATTCTAGAAGAAGAGATCCTTAAAGGAATTAGGAATCTCAATAGAGAAAAAGAAATTGTCTATTTCCAATAGGTTTAGGAAAAGGAAGTTCTAAACTATATATATATATATATATATGTAAGATCATCAAGTTGTGTAAGATCATAAGAATAAGAACAAAAGGAAGAAGTTCTTAATAAGGAAGAACAATAGAGTTTGTGTTTAGGTTTTGAGAAGGAAGATTTTCCTAAGCATTAATAAAGAGAAGGATTTCTTTATAAGCTAAGTTTGTTTTTGCTCACTTTATTTGGTATCAGAGCCGTAGGTTACCAGATTATCAGAGAGGTGTTTAGATTATCAGAAAGGTGTTTTGATTATCAGGATTGATTGATCATCATGAGCCCAAGCTATGGGTGATATTAAACCAACGGCGGTGAAGACAAGAGATTCGGTCCCCTCATCAGTACAATGTCCAATGCTCAGCTCAACCAATTACACTGTTTGGTCAATGAGGATGAAAGTTCTACTTCGTGTTCACAAGGTATGGGAGGCGATTGAACCTGGATCGAAAGAAGACGATAAGAACGACCTTGCAACAGTTCTTTTGTTCCAGTCTGTCCCGGAGCAGCTTATATTGCAAGTTGGTGATCAAGGCTCACCTAAGGAGATATGGGAAGCCATAAAATCAAGACATCTTGGGGCAGAGCGAGTAAAGGAAGCGCGGCTACAAACCTAATGTCTGATTTTGAACGGTTAAGGATGAAAGAAACGGACACCATCGATTCTTTCGTCGGGAAGATATCGGAGCTAGCTTCTAAGTCTGCATCTTTGGGTCAAAGCCTAGAAGAACCGAAGTTGGTAAAGAAGTTTCTAAACAGTCTACCACGAGCTAAGTATATTCAAATCATCGCATCTCTCGAACAAGTGCTTGATTTGAATAGAACCGGATTTGAGGATATTGTTGGGAGGCTCAAAGCCTATGAGGAACGTATACAAGAGGAGGATACACACAAAGCTCAAGGAAATCTTCTGTTTTCAAACGCAGAAGGAAGCAATCAAAGGAGGTTTGATAACTCAAAAGGTTTTGGAAGAGGCAGAGGACGTGGTCGTGATTTCAGAGGAAGAGGACGAGGCAGATTCAACTCGCAAATCAGAGAAAGGAAGGATAGATCTCAGCTTTTGCCCCATAATGGTTCCAAAGGATCAGGAACTCAACAAAACCGAAACAGAAGAGGCTGATATTGCATTATATATGCATGAAGTTGTGTGTCTAAACGAAGAGAGTGTAATCCCCAAGAAGTATGAGACAACCACAAAGGAGGATGGAGTCTGGTACTTGGATAACGGAGCGAGCAATCATATGATAGGAGAAAGGTCATATTTTTCTGAGCTAAACGAGAGAATCAAAGGAACGGTTCGATTTGGGGATGGATCTTGCGTTAACATCAGAGGAAAGGGTTCAATTCTCTTTGAAGGAAAGACTGGTGAACAAAGAGTTGTAACAGATGTCTACTTCATTCCTGAGTTGAAGAGTAACATTCTTAGCCTTGGACAAGCGACGGAGCATGGCTGCGATGTGAGAATGAAGTCAGACTATCTCACGCTACGAGACCCTCTCGGACGTCTCCTAGCTAAGGTAACACGATCACCAAACCGTCTTTACAAAATCAACCTCAAGATAGGGAAACCAGCTTGTTTACTCTCAAAGATTGATGAAGAGATGTGGAAGTGGCATGCAAGGCTTGGTCATGTGAGTTTTGGAACCATAAAATCGATGGAAACACATGAGATGGTTCATGGTCTGTCCAAAATCAGTGGGGAAAAGCAGGTTTGCGAGTCATGCTTGGTTGGTAAACAAGCAAGACAGTTTTTTCCAAAGGCGTCACAATATCAATCATCAAGGCCTCTAGAGTTGTTGCATGCCGATTTGTGTGGTCCTATTTCTCCAGCTACACTTGCAAGAAACAAGTACATCTTTGTGATAATTGATGATCACACAAGATACATGTGGTCAATTTTGTTAAAAGAGAAAAGTGATGCTTTCGGGAAGTTCAAGGAATACAAAACCCTTGTTGAGAAGGAGTTTGACAAGAGGATCTTAACACTACGCACGGATCGAGGAGGAGAATTTACATCATTGGAGTTTCAAGATTACTGTAGCCAACAAGGAATCAAGCGCCACTTGACAGCTCCGTATACTCCTCAACAGAATGGCGTAGTAGAAAGAAGGAATCGTACACTAATGGAGATGACTCGTAGCATTCTTAAAGCAATGCGAGTTCCTAATTTCTTATGGGGAGAGGCTATTCAACATTCAACATATTTGATTAACAGAGTTCCTACTAGAGCTTTGAAAAATCAAACACCATATGAATGTCTAAAGGAGAAGAAGCCAAACATTGAACACCTTAGGGTATTTGGGTGTCTTGCTTATGCTAAAGTAGAGTCGGAACACTTGAAGAAGTTAGACGATCGGTCACAAACACTTGTGCACCTCGGAATAGAACCTGGAACCAAAGCATATCGACTTTACAATCCAATGACGAGAAGAATCATTGTTAGTCGCGATGTGTTTTTCAACAAGAAGAGAATTTGGAATTGGAAGGGAGCATAAGAAGATGGTCGAGAACCAGGGATGTTTCAGATGACATGGGGAAGTATAATTGATGATGGAGCTGGACCGGTCACGATCGAAACTCAAACGGAAGAGTACGATGGAGCTGGAGCAGGACCGGCCACGCTCGAACCGACCTCAAGACTGGTCGATCCTCACAAAGCAAAGGCTCTGGCTTCTGGATCTTCTGGATCGACTGAACCGACCTCAAGACTGGTCGATCCTCACAGAGCAAAGGCTCTGGCTTCTGGATCTTCTGGATCGACCGAACCAACCTCAAGACTGGTCGATCCTCACAGAGCAAAGGCTCTGGCTTCTGGATCTTCTGGATCGACCGATCCGACCTCAAGACGGGTCGATCCTCACAGAGCAAAGGCTCTGGCTTCTGGATCTTCTGGATCGACCGATCCCCATGCTGAAACAGAGACACAAGACGATCTTCAAGAAGGACCTTGAAGATTGAATCGACAAACATCACGACCAAAACACCTGGATGATTTCGTGCTTCTAGCTAACGTAGAATGTGAGTTGCTTCTCCTATCTCTCAACGATGAACCGGCTAATTTCCAAGAAGCTAAGGACATGCTAGTATGGACAATTGCATGTTCAGAGGAGATAGACTCAATCAACAAGAACGGGGCTTGGCGTTTGGTAGACAAACCGGCTGGAGTTAAAGTTATTGGTCTCAAATGGGTCTTTAAGATTAAAAGGAATGCAAGTGGAACTATAAACAAGCATAAAGCTAGACTTGTTGCAAAAGGATACGTGCAGCAAGCAGGGATTGAGGTAAAACAGAGTAAGGAAGGAGTTGAGATAAAGCAAGAAGCTTATGCACGCCGGATTCTAAAGGAAGCAGAGATGGATACATGTAATCCGACATGTATACCAATGGAGTTTGGCTTGAAGATGTCTAAAGCTGAACACGAATCTGAGATAGATGCGACGTTGTATAGAAGGAGGATTGGATGCTTGAGATACCTCTTGCATACGAGACCAGATTTGGCATTTTTGGTTGGAATTTTGAGCAGGTATATGCAGTCTCCAAGAGAATCTCATGGAATCGCACTAAAACAAGTTCTAAGATATCTTCAAGGAACATTGAGCTATGGTTTGACATTCAAGCATGGAGTATCAAAGAAGCTCATTGGTTACAGTGACAGCAGTCACAATGTGGATGAAGATGATGGAAGAAGCACCACTGGTCATGTTTTCTACTATGGAGAAACACCAATAACATGGTGCTCGCAGAAGCAAGAAATGGTAGCTCTTTCTTCTTGTGAGGCCGAGTTCATGGCTGCAACGGAAGCAGCAAAGCAAGCGATTTGGTTACAAGACTTGTTAAGTGAGATCACAGGAAAGAATGGTGAAAGGATAGTCATTCGAATCGACAACAAGTCAGCCATTGCTTTGACGAGGAAGCCGGTGTTTCATCGACGCAGCAAACACATTCATAAAAGGTATCATTTTATTCGTGAATGTGTTGAAGGAGAGCAAATTGAAGTCGAGCATGTACCAGGAGAGGAGCAATGTGCATATATCTTGACAAAGACCCTAGCAAGAATCAAGTTTCAGAAGATGAGAGATCTAATCGGAGTTCAAGATCTTAAGAAGAAATGCTTGAAGCTTAAGGGGGTGAATGTTGGATAAGCTCCAAGATTATTCTAGAAGAAGAGATCCTTAAAGGAATTAGGAATCTCAATAGAGAAAATGAATTTGTCTATTTCCAATAGCTTTAGGAAAAAGAAGTTCTAAACTATATATATATATATATATATATATATATATATATATATATATGTAAGATCATCAAGTTGTGTATGATCATAAGAATAAGAACAAAAGGAAGAAGTTCTTAATAAGGAAGAACTATAGAGTTTGTGTTTAGGTTTTGAGAAGGAAGATTTTCCTAAGCATTAATAAAGAGAAGGATTTTTTTATAAGCTAAGTTTGTTCTTGCTCACTTTATTGATTTACTTTTTTTTGAACCACCTAATAAAATTACCAGATTCATGAATTTTAAGATGATTGTTGTCGGTTTGACTTTGAACATTAGATTAATACGATTTTTAAAACAAAACAAAAATTTTAAAAACAAAACAAAAATGGTTATATAACCTAAAATCCCTTCGAATGGAAAGACCCAAGCAAATATAACCCATAACTAGATTATAACCTAATTTTTTATGGGTTACTTTTGCGAATTACCCAGAAGCACATACGAATTAGAAATTACACTGGGTTTTAGGAGAGTAAATGTCACGCGCTCGTATGGTCGAAACACTTTTATCACTTGCTTGAAATACTATGCGAAGGGTTGATGGGACGAATACTTTTTTTTTCTTTTTATATTTGTTTTAGCAAATAGAATTCTTCTAATTATTAAAACGGAATAATTATAAAATAGACAGACTTCTACCAATAATACACACACCATTAAAAAAAACAATCAAAGTGCAAATGGGCAAAGGTTGATAAAAGGTTAGAGGTCCCGTCCGGTTCTTTGGTCGTACGTTGTTCAATCATTTCTTAAAATTTTGGCTCAATGCTCCGGTCAAGGAATGAAATTAGTATTATTATCGATTAGTAAAACCGAAACCTTGTAAATAGCTTGTGGAATCGAGGTGTACCTTGCGATGAGGTTAGCTCTTGGTCTCAAAATTCGCTGGAAATGGATGAAGAATATACATACTGGTTGATTAAAAGACCGATTTCCGAAATTTTCTTACTAACAAAAATAACTTTGTAAATTCTTTTTAATCTTTAGGTTGGTGCGGAATAGATTAGTCAGAACTAGTTCGTATCGAAAAGCATGTATCCGTTTTTTATAAATACAATTTATGGCTTATGTCACCCACACGCATAATATATAAAATACTAGATTAAAACCTTCGCGATGCGAGAATTATTTGAGTTATTGTAAGAAGTTATGTTTAAAAAGTGTTTTGGGGGAAAACATTCAAATCATACTTTGATGTTATGTCGTAAATTTTAAACATGTAAAAACATATTGTTAACAAAATTTTTTTTGTCTTTTGCTTTCTCGTTGATCTAGTTTATCCATGTCAATTATTATGTGTTCTCCATAGATATATATTTGTTAAATTTCTTCATGTATATAACGATATAAACATGGTTGTTTCTACTTTTAATTATATAATTTGTTGTTTTTCTTTGCCTAAATTTTGTTTTCTGTTAAATTTATCTTAAAAAAAAAAATATTTCAACTAAATATAACTATTCGTATAGAGGTTTTGTGCAATTTTTAAAATTACTTTATGCTTGTGTTTTTTTCCATTTTAATTTCTTACTTTTTGGGTAATTAACAATTTTGATACTTAAAAACTTACATTTTTAAACAATTGACATGTGTTAAATTTAATGGTTACTTATACACGTGTTGCGATTTTGTGAGTTACAATTTTGATCACTTTCCTTTATATAATAAAAAATATATTTTTCAACTAAATATAACTATTCGTATAGAGATTTTGTGCAATTTGTAAATTACTTTATGCTTGTGTTTTTTTCTATTTTAATTTTTTACTTTTGGGTAATTAACAATCTTGATACTGAAAAACTTACATATTTAAATAATTGACATTTGTTTAGAATCTAATGGACTACTTGACACATGTCGCGATCTCGTGAGTTACAATTTTGGTCACTTTCCTTTATATAATAAGATAAGATAGGTGCCTACCTCTGTAGGTGCATGATCTAAAGGATTTAAGGATCGTGAGAAAATTGGAAATGAATCTACATTGTATTGGGAGACGAGAAGTCGAGATTGACCGAGATTGAACGATCAAGATGGCCAACGAAGATTATGGAAATAATGAAGATATGATTACTTAAGAATCAAGAAAGATCTAGAAGATTGTTAATATTTATCAATATCCTAGTTTAGGAAATTTGCTATTATGTAAAGATATTATTTACCTAGATTTAGGAAATCAGTTTTCTATGTAAACCATTGTAACTTGTAACATTATTCGGATGAGAGTCTAATATAATTCTTCCCAAATACTTTTGTGTTCTTACTCTCATCAATCTATCATGGTATCAGAGCCTTGATCCAATTCCTTTGGATTAGGGTTTTCATTTGCTTCTGCTATCTAAAAAAAAGTGCTCTATATTATGTTTATCGATTCCATCTTTTTTTTTGACCTTGATTTCTTCGACCTTTTCGTTGGGATTTTCTTTTTAATATTTTAATTAAAGTTTTGTTTGGTTTTCTTTGGATTTTGGTTTTGATCGATAAAAAGAGAAAAAAAAAAGAGAAAGACAAGAAGAAGAAGAGATGTGACAATCTTGTTACGTTGTTGGTTCGGGACCATGATGATTTTTTATTGGCTAGCATATGGTGGTTTTTTTTAGAGAGCACAAGATTTACGATGAAAGCTTGTGTTTTGGTCAATTGATTTCGTTTTTCTTAACCGTGAGTTATACTATGTCGATGCTTCTAGTGTGCTCACATGATCTTCTCGATGATGAAGATGGTTAACTTGTGCGATGATTCTGACGGATACGATGGTGATCCGAAGATGAAGACGATGGAGATATTCTACTACGATGATGATATATCTTCCACTGATGACTCTACGACAGAGTATAAAAGCCGTTGAACCCTATGGCCGGATATAAACACCACGAAGATGACTCCACGACCGATTATAAATGTCGATGGCCCAACGGCTGGGTGTTATAGCCGCTTTTAACCCTACGACCAGGTATAAACGTCGATGACCCGACGACCGGGTGTTGCAGCTGATTTGACCCAACGGTGGGGTATAATGCCGATATTTTGAAGATTTGTCCAATCTCACACGTGTTACCATACCACATATGAGCTTACTGGGGGGTATTGGGAGACGAGAGGTCGAGATTGACCGAGATTGAACGATCAAGATGACCAACGAAGATTATGGAAATAATGAAGATATGATTACTTAAGAATCGAGAAAGATATAGAAGATCGTTAATATTTGTCAATATCCTAGTTTAGGAAATTCGCTATTATGTAAAGATATTATTTACCTAGATTTAGGAAATTAGTTTTCTATATAAACCATTGTAACTTGTAACATTATTCGGATGAGAATCTAATATAATTCTTCCCAAATACTTTTGTGTTCTTACTCTCATCAATCTATCACATTCAAGAACCGTTAATTAGAAGGTACATCTTTTACCTCTTGTGTTCTGTTTAGGTTCTTACTAAATCTTGTTTGATTATTTGATGTTTATATATTTGATTATTTGATGTATCCCTCATTTAAGTCAATGTTTTTGCCAAAAAAAAGCAAAGTCTAACTCACGCGTTGAACTTAGATGTTGATATATATGTATGAGATGAGTAGCTATTAGCTATTAGCTATTAGCTATTAGCACAATGATAACAAAATTAAAGGTTGGGTATGAAGTCAATGTCAATAAGAGAGTGAGCTGTCCTCTACCATAAGTCTTGTGTCCCTTAACCTCTTTTACTTTTCTTATCTTAGCCTTTTGTGCTTTGCTCTTTCACAAACTTCTATTACATGAAACCACTCACATTTCGATTAATGAACGATTATTGTTGTTGCAAGTACTTGTAACAAAAAGGTATTATGTAGTTCAAGGAGTATATGCAATTGTTTATCACACATTACGATCTAATTTACTACGTTATCTAATTAAATAATATGTAAAGTAACCAACCTCGTCTATTTGGTCAATGCTTTATTCTATAATCTGAAACTATGGTTTGAGTTTCTCTACTAAGATTTCAATATTGTTATCTACTATACATCGGATTAAAATAGTAAGAAAAACCTTCGTGTGTTAATTATTTAGTGATGGTTGGTGTATTAAATATCTAGAGATTGCGTAAAAAATAAAAAGAATAGATGGCCAATGTCCTGTTTTTCTTTTAAAGGACCTCTTAAGAGATGATGATCTTTCTTTGTAATGTTATATCTAGAATAAACTCCAAAACATCACACCAGCCTTGATAACATCTTGATGAACCATTTTATTACGTTAGAAACAAGAAAAGCATTTCTAAAAATTGGTCAATATTTTTTCTATAAGTATATGGAAATGGAAAGGATTTATTTGCTAAATTTCCTAAGAAAAATGGATTTGTAGTTGGGGAGTGACCAAGGGATGTCACCCATTTGAAACATTACTTTGCATTTTAGATAGTATATTTTAAAATGTTCTCATCTAATAACTGTCATATATATCTTTCTATTGTATTGTATCTCTTAAAATGCATGTCCCATTTGGTTTGTTTTCGTCCTTTCGTTAATTTTTCGGTCATAATCAAGGCCGGCCCTGAGTTTTAGTGGCCCGCAAGCTAAAACAAATAATAGGCCGATATATTCTTTGAAAAAAAAATTTTATTGGTAAAAACAATATTGAGTTTCAAACTCATGACCTATTTAAGGGAAGTATTGAGTTTTTACCCTTATACTAAAGAGACTCTGCTTTTAAGGACCAACTTTTTTTATAATAAATATTAGGGCTGGGCGAATTATCCGTTAGATTTGCTCCGATCCGAGATCCGTTTTGATTCGATCCGTAAAATCCGGATATCCGTTATGAATCCAAGCAAAGCAAATAGTAAAATCTACGATCCGTCTAAAGCAAAACAAATCACAAATACTAATTTTAAAAATCCGAATATCCGATTCGATCCGTAAATTAAATAGATGTACATATAATATGATAGATCTACAACATATATTTGCATTTTTTTTAAAACTTTTTCAATACATTGATCGGATATATTTATAATAAATTTAAGTAGTCATATTCTTTTCCTAAAAAATAAAATAAATGTTTTGTTGTCCACCATTTTTATCTTTCATTTTTTATTTTATTTTTAATTATATCAAATAATATTATATAGTTTATATTATTTTTTCGCTAATTAGTTTAAATCTTTTATATTAAAAAAATAACTTAAAAAAAAAAAATTCTATTGTTTTTCCGTTTAAAACAAATATCCACGAATATCCGCAAATACCGGAAAAAAATCCGGATATCCGTAACTCCAAATATCAGAATTTTTTCGAAGCAAAGCAAATCGAAAAATTCAATATCCGTGAAAAACAAATCAAATCACAAATACTGTATATTTTCCGGATATCCGATCCGCGCCCAGACCTAATAAATATAAGGGCCGCAAACGTGTACTTTTACCGCTTGCCCTCGTGACCGGCCTTGGTCATAATATATACTTCTCAGAGTTTTTTTTTTTTTTGACAGGATACTTTTAGACTTCAACGTATTATTTAGCTTTGTAAAATTTTGTACATACACACCTGTCCCATGTGTCATTTGGTACATCGGCTAGTATGTTTTGTTATTTATTGGCCTTATAGATGAAATTCAAGATTGGTATTAGACATTATGAATGAATAGTGACCAATCAGGTTGTATTAATATTGTTACCTTCTATAGATATTTTTGTTGTAAATGTTTATAGTTTAGAAATTTTAGTGAAGTTTATAAGTTTAGAAATGTGTGTTTTGTTTTAATTTTTAATAGGATGATAATTATCCCCTAAAACTCTTCTTGGATTACACATAGAATTTTAAAGTTTTAATATCTCCTAAAAGCCTCTTTGAGTAACACTTATGATTTTGAACTTTTAGTGTCTCTTCAATTATATAGGATATCAAAAAATTATACTATTAAATTCTGTAGATATTCTAATAAGAGATTATTACGATGGTGATGCTCGCCACTATATTTTTTAATTATCACTAGAAGATTTAGTTTCTAACATGACATCATTTACATTTATAATGCTTGTACAATTGATCTGTTGATGAGTTTGACACCAGCGTTAATTGTTGGTATTAATGCGTTAAATCTCATTGAATAATTTAGATTCAACCACTGGATAACTTAAAATGAAAGTCAAAAGATGTATTGATTAGAAATAACTAATCAGACGAAAGAACGTTATATATGGAATTATCATTACATTGATTTTAATCTAGATAACATCATAGTGCTTTCTCTATCTTGATCTCTAATTAATCGACACCTTCTGTGGATTAATCATTTTCGACAAGTTGCAAGTCTACTATAGTAGCTTCAAGTTTTGGATCACGTGCGATTAGGATTGAGCTCTGGGCTTTTGGGCCAGAAGCTACTAAAAACTTCATGTGGACATGTTGTGTTGCTCGAAAGTTATGTTTTTGTCTGTTTCTTGTACGTTTTATCGAGTAGCATGTTGTAACATGTTGAGAAAGACTGAAAGAGTAGCATATTGTTGTGGTCAGCGGGGGAGACAAGAGAGGCGATAATTTCGTAAACAATCCTGATCTTTTTTTTCTTCGTTAAAAAGCCTCGGTGTTCTTGCATTTTACAATTTCTTGGAAAACTAATGATGCCGTAAAATTAGGATAATTACTAAATATGGGAGATTTGGTTTAATATTCCAGTTTTTTTGTTTTGAAAAGTAACCCTTGTTTAATTTTTTTGAAAACAACTTTATTGTCGAGTGAAATTATGAAAAGATAAAATTGTTGGGAAAAATAAATCTATTACCTTGTTACTTTTAAGGGAAAATCGCATAAAAAACCTCCAAAGTAGCAATTTTTTACACTTTAAACATCGATGCTCAAACACTATTAGTTTTAACTTTCAAGATGACAATGTTAACACATTAAACCACAAACATGACAAATTTGAATGGGACACCAAAAATTTTAACAGAATAGTGGATTCCGTTAACGGAATAGTAGACTCCGTTAACGGAACAGTAACTCCGTTGTAATTTTTTATAATTAAAATATTTATTTATTAGTTTTCCAATTAAAAAAAAAAGAAAAAGAAGAACAGAGTTTGAAGAAGAAGAAGAATTAGAAGGTCTTCTTCTTCGATTTAATTTGTCTTCTTCTTCTTGATTACAAACCCCAAACCGGTTTGATTACAAACCCCAAATACTGATAGAGGATTCTTCTTCCCTTTTATGAAACTTTACCAAAACCCAACAAAAAAATCAAGCTTTCAAGTTCATCAATGGCGGATTTTGATTCCAAGTACTATATGTGTTGATCTATAGTTCTTTGAAAAGCTCTTAAGATTTCGAATCTAATGGTTCCGAGCTCATCGAATGATTTTAACTAAAATTAACTGGAATTTGTCAATGAAGTTTTGGTTTTCAAATTTTAAAATTAAAATTCTCTGAATTATTAAGTGTATTTTCTTCTTATTCTTCGATTTAATTTGTCTTCTTCTGCTTGATTACAAACCCCAAACCGGTTTGATTACAAACCCCAAATACTGATAGAGGATTCTTCTTCCCTTTTTATGAAACTTTACCAAAACCCAACAAAAAAATCAAGCTTTCAAGTTCATCAATGGCGGATTTTGATTCCAAGTACTATATGTGCCGATCTATAGTTCTTTGAAAAGCTCTTAAGATTTCGAATCTAATGGTTCCGGGCTCATCGAATGATTTTAACTAAAACTAACTGGAATTTGTCAATGAAGTTTTGGTTTTCAAATTTTAAAATTAAAATTCTTTGAATTATTAAGTGTATTTTGAAAAATCGAAACCATATATGAACTTATGGAACCAACATTAACAAAGCCCAGTAGGTTTTATTTGATTCCGACATGTTTGATTTTTGGATCTGAAATTTTAAAGAGCTTTACTTCTACAAGCCTTAGAGTCTCCATTGTTAAAAAAAAGAGAGAGATTTGTGGCCATCTTCCATTGCTAATCTTCCATTCTTCTTCTTCTTCTTCTTCTTTATCAAACTGTGTGTGTTTTTTTTTAACAGGAAAATTAATAAATTAATATTTTAATTATAATTTTTTTAACGGAGTTACTGTTCCGTTAACGGAGTCCACTATTCCGTTAACGAAATCCACTATTCTGTTAAAATTTTTGGTGTCCCATTCAAATTTGCCATGTTTGTGGTTTAATGTATTAACATTGCAATCTTGATGGTTAAAACTGATAGTGTTTGAACGTCGATGTTTAAAGTGTAAGAAATTGCCACCTTGGAACATGCGATTTTTCCTTACTTTTAAAGACTAATTTTGATTAGTCTTATTTGATAAGTAAGATTTGGCGAGACATCGTCTACGTCATATAAAACAAAGTAATAACCTACTATGATTTATCATTACCATGTGAGACATTGTTATTACATCGTACGTCGTCAAGTCATTAGTATCGTTAGTGTTTACCAAGTTAGTTAGTTTATTTGATATTAAATAATCCATGGATATTAAGATAACTTCGCAAAGACTTTGCGATCTCAAGTATTGTGAGGTTCTTCATTATCTAGACTTCATAATGAGAAGAGAATAATGATTTAAGTATATCAAATATCTCTATCATTAAGGAGATAAGCTCGCGGATTGACACGTTAATTCCCATCCAAGCTACTCTAAAAAGGGGTTTATCAAGTCTTATAAATAGAGACATCTCATATAGAAGAAGGACATCACATAAACACAGTGAAAAAGGTGATAGCTATGTTTTCACATCATCCTAAAGATAATATCGGAGATTTAGTTGTGGGTTTCGATGTCCGGCAAAGTTTTTTATAACAATTTAGATACCTATACGTTGTAATACTATTTGGTTACAAGCCGTTTTCATTGATTAATAAATCTATATTTTTCTTTGTCGTTCCGTAGATCTGCGAACATGTTAAAATTTACCTTAACAATTAGCGCTAGTAGGATGGGAATTTTCTTCACTATTCTTTTTGTTTGTCATTTTTCACATAGTTAAAATTTCTCATGGGAAGTGAGTGCTACTAGTTGGTGAGAGAAGTGACAACCCTCATAATCATGCTACTCAATTGGTGGCACTCACCTCCTAGATGAAGCAGAAGAACGACTAGCACTACGCTAGGCGGTAAACTCTTCCTTAAGAGCCGGGAACACATCTTTGCCA
The DNA here is from genome assembly GCA_963576765.1 of Draba incana. NCBI lineage: Eukaryota > Viridiplantae > Streptophyta > Magnoliopsida > Brassicales > Brassicaceae > Draba > Draba incana. The sequence continues at coordinate 21,636,157 of OY755205.1, forward strand.
TCCAAAGATAGAACGCGATAAACTTGTCACCAAACGTCACATACATGGTTTTCAGACGTATAGAAGCAATGAAAGCGATGGTTAAGCGACTATCCAAAGTAGCACCAACAATAACGAAGAGCTTTTCTAAATTCTATGCAAATACTTTCTTCATGGACGTGATTGCGGCTGTGGAGATGCCCAATACACCTACATGGAGTATTAAACTATTTTTTAAAACTATTTTATGGATACTTGGTAAGCATAATTTATTAACACCGATAAAATCTCTTTTATGATTTTAATATTTGGAGCTCTTCAATATATACATGAATCTTGCAGAAATGTCACGTGGATCTCATCGTTTAAATGGAATCAATAGTTTAATACTCCATGTAGGCGTATTGATCGATGAATGGCGTTAAATGCAAATAATCTTAGTTTTTTCTTTTGGTTTAAATTTGTGAGTTATCATAGTGTTTAGTTACAATTATTCAATATAATTTTAAGTATGAATTAGACTGGACGGTGGACAAAATCACTACACAAATAGAAAACGAAAGAGAAGATGTGATGGAGGAAGTAGAGGAGGAGCCTCTCAGCCCAGTGGTGCATCTATTCCAATCTCCGGGAATAGACCTTCACATTGTTACGATGATTGGTTTCAAAACCAAGATTGATCCTAACGTTATTCTAGATGACTTGAAACATAATGTTTCCAAGCATCCTCGTTTTGGTAGTAAACTGGTAATGATTGTACATACACACGTTCTTTTACATATATATATGGTAATCTGAGTATAACGTATATAGTGTTTGGTCTGCGTTGTGTAAATAATAAAGTCAGATGATGGTGCAAGATGGATCAAGACTGAAGTCAATGTAGAAGATCATGTATTTGTACCAGACATAGATCCACAAGAGGTCAATGAAGATGGTCAAAGCTTCGTCGATGATTATGTCTCACGTCTAACAAAGATTCCCTTTGCTAAGCTATAATCCATACAAAATTGTGGGTTTCTCTCTAATTTGCTTCATCTGTTACGTGTGGTTAGAGTATCAATAATGTTCTACTTGGAGTTACACAAGCTGCGCTCTCCCGCTATATGAACCAGCGATATGGTATATACTAAAAGTCAATAAATATATATATATGTATGACATGTCGGAACTATATATAATGTGTGTGTGTGTTGTTTCTTGGTAATTAAGGGAACATAAATACTGAGGGTGAAACATCAACGTGGGATCTAAACAGTCTTCCAAGTAGCATACGACTTCGTACAGGTATTGTAGTAAATTTAAGGGAAGAGATTGGAATCCAGGTTAGATATCTATACCTTAAATTTAACCTTAAAATAAAAAAAATTGGCTTTAACTTGGTAAAGAAATTGCATGAAGCCTGTAGCGGATATGTTGGCCAAGATTTCGAAATGTAGATGGGGAACATACAACAACACAGTCTATGTTCCGTTATCCATTACTTTAGAAGATGATCCATTGGCTTAGCTATTGAGGGCTAAATCCATGATGGATCGAAAGAAGCACTCTCTTCACGCCACTCTGCTTTATTCAATGTTGGAGTTCATCGTCAATATTTTCGGGACTACGGTATAGATTATGATCAATGAATTCATGGTTGCTTGTTTTTCAGTGTGAGGATATTATGTGACACTCTTACCATTGTAGGTAGGAGAAATATTGTACAAACTACCATTGTCGAACACAACAACATTAATTTCAAATATTGTTGGCCCTGTTGAAGAAGTTAGTTCACACGGCAATCAGATCACTTACATTGCTCTAAGCTGCTATGAACATCCACAAGTACGTATCTCTTTTGCTGGAAAATAAATGAAATGATTAGTTTGTAATAGCATGAGCCCCTTTCAACCTTCTTGTCTCATATCATATTTGTAATGTGTTTGGTTAGGTACTATTGACACATTTCATAAGTTATGCGGGGAAGATGATCATTTCGATGGCAGTCGATCCTATGGTCATACCAGATCCACAAAATCTTTGTGATGAAATGGAGGAGTCGTTGAAAGCTATGAAAGACAGAGTTTCTAGTAAGAGTGACGGGAGATGATAATTTCGGTACCGAATGATCCTACGGTCCTACCAAATCCTTAAAACCTATGAAAGACAATGTTTTTAGTAAGAAGGTAACACATTTGTTGGATCGGATAATAGAAATAAATGATTTGAGCGAAAAGATGGCATTTGTTTGTGTGATTATTTAAGTGTGAAAGATGTGGTGAGTTATATTTTAAAAATTCTTATATGTATGATAGTAATTATGTTTAAAATATGCGAGTAATTAAGCAAAAAAAAACATTTCGTCTCTTCATTTCTCTTATTTCTCACGAGATTTGTTTTTGTGTGGAAAATTTAATAAATATCCTAAATATGATTGAAATTTGAAAACTATACTTAATCTTATAGAAATTGGAAAACTATAATTTATGTTATATAAAAGTATGTCAATACCCCTAGACATATTTATCTAATTATATAAAATTTAAAATAATTGAAAATATTAAGTTTAATTTTGTACTTTTTTTTTATGTTTGAAACTATTTTGTTAATTAATCATAATCTAAAGCCTAAAATTATAATTAACTACCAAAATAAAGTTGACTTATTTTATACCGTCGACTTACATTTTCTTTGGTTCATTTTTTGCATTGTTGATTTATTTAAACAATTAGTTTATTTTTTAATCTTCGTCGACTTATTTTTAACACTCGATTTATATTTTTCTTGGTTGATTTTTTACTTTCTCGACTTGTTTTACCATTAAGTTATTTTTTTTTATCTTCACCGACTTAATTTTCAGTTCGTCAAATTATATTAAATTGTTGACTTATTTTTTGTTTCTTTGATTTTTAAAATTTTCCACTTATTTAACCATTGACTTGTTTTTTTTATTTTTGTCGACTTAGTTTTCAGTTTCGTCGACTTATTTTAAATTCTCACACAAATAGTTAATCTGAACGGACCATATGGTTTACCAGTGAATTGTGAAAACATATATTCATGTTTGTCAACTAATAATGTCCAACGTTTGTTGCAATTATATATTTCTTCTTGCCTTGTGGCCCATCGACACCAATTCTGAATAGTATTCCATGGAATATAAGAGTTTGTGTAGGTGTTTTTGTAAACCTAAAGTCAGACATTGGAATTCAGGATAGGAACATTCACTTTCAGAAATATGCCCTCGTTTAATTTTTTTGGAAAACAATATATTTATTGTGACAAACAATTAAGAATGAATATGATGGCCACTGGCGGAGCTAGATAAGAAGCATATGGGTCAGTTGACCCACAAAAGTTATATAATGTTTTGTTTGTGCACGTGTGTATTAAGTGTGATTTGAATCATTTGGTATTTAAATTGTGAGAATGACCCGCATGACAAGTGTTCGATCACTTCTCTTGCACCTTTTTTAAGTATTTTTTTTATCTATATATTGATGTATTTGTTTTTAATATGTGTTAACAAATATTGACCCCCATAGGTTCAAATCTTGGCTCCGCCACTGATGATGGCAAAGGATTCGAGATGCAGTGGGGAAACCATATGATCAGTTGGTTTATAAACGGATCCATTAGTTTATCTATCAAAAGCTAAATTCATGATGGATCTAAAGAAAAACTCTCTTTTTGCTCGTATGTTTTATTCGATATATCGAGTTTATTTTTAACCTATTTGGTGCAAAGGTATATAAAATTATCAAATGTGTACTTGGTGGTACCAGATCCGACCTGGAATCGAACCGACCCGAATATCCATTTACAAACGATGAGATGGGACGCAAAGAGCAGTTTTAGGCTCATTATGAAAACCAAATGTTGAGTCCACCACAAGCCATCGACCTCATAATACTTACAAAATAAACTAAAAATATATGAGAATATTGAGTACATCTCTTTAGTTAAGATACTTTCCATGCAGCTTTATGGTTTACTTGGTCGACTCCAAGAAGTACAAATATGTAACACATTTTGCCCACAGAGGCATCCGCAACTCTCTTGAATACACATACACAAGTGGGAACATTTCTCCATTTTCTTAAGCTTTTCGATTGTTTTGCCTAAATACTTCAACTCCTCATATTTTGGATTGAAGCCGAGCTTGCTAGCGCAACTCAGGTTCCACCCGTACTCAAATCATTTGTTTTCGCTATATGCGGAAATTATATAAGGCACTTGTCATAAATAGGTAGGAGCAATATTATACAAACGGGCAGTGCAAAACACAACAACATTCATATTAAACGTCATTGGCCCGACGGAAGAGATTAGTTTCCATGGGCATCCAGTTACTTAGGGAATGTGCAATGGGGGCTCTTGCCAAGTCTCTGCATAATTAAAAATTAGAAAATAATAAGAAAAGCAAGTGAGAGAAGAGACCCAGATCTCAATATTTGAGAGACTTTCTTTGCCACTTGCTATCTTTTTACTAGTTGATTCTTGTTTTAATAATTTTATTTTCAAATAAATAATTAAATTAAATAAAAATTTATCAGACAAATACTTTTGAGAGACCTAATTGACTTCTTACCATTGTACATGGTCTTATATGGCTCCAAGAGTCTATGGACAATCACAAATATGTAAAATTTAAGAGAAAAAACTACTCGTTAGTACTGATATCATTCCAAAAAAATTCTTCTTAATTTTATATGTTTTGTGTTTGATAGGCATCGTTGTTCATTTCTAAAGTTATGCGAATAAGATAGTAATCTCGATACAGTCGGTTGTCATAGCGGATCCTCACAAGCTATGGGATGAAATGGAGCAGTCTCTGAAAGCTATGAAAGATGTGGTCGCACAAAGGGGGTTACTCATCAACAGCCAATAGGCCAGTAGTACCCTTGCGGAGGAGAATAATATGTATGTCTTTTGTTTGTTAGAAATTGCTCTTCTTAATTTCGAAGCCTTCAATGTTAAATATTTGATTTTCTACTCACATCTCGTTTATTACTCCCTTCGTTCGGAAGTAGAAAATGTTTTAGAGGTTTTTTGTTTGTTTGTGAATATAAGATGTTTTCACTTTCCAATATAAAATTAATAGAATTTTTATTGTTTTTGACTTTTTGAATTTTACATATTGTTTTTTATCTTGGTTGAAATGGTTTAGGTAGATGAAAATTGATTAATTTTGGGTGTTTGAAAATTTATTAATTTACAGAGTTATTAATTTATCGATAAACTAATAATAATTAATTTATATAGAGATCTTTCTAATCCCTAATTTATGATAATTTTCTGTATTTAAAATAAAACTTTAAGTAAAAATTCATAAATATTATTTTATTTTTGTTATTTAATTTATTTTTAACAGATTCATCATACTCCATATCATATTAATAATCTCGGTCATCATTATAAGATGGATGCTAATAACCTACTTGACTATGTATATGCAAGAATAAAAGTTGCAGATACTTTGTTATTAATGATGAAGATGAAAACATGATAATTATAGTTTTAGAAATATTTAATAATTAGCTTATTACGTATAAAACTTTCCAGCTTGATGAATATAATCATAGTTTTACATTATCACGTATAAAACTCTTTAGTTTGATGAAGATTAAGTATTTATACATTTTTGATGCAATAAGAAAAATTAGAGATTAGTTCTAACAAACTTCCAACTTTAAGAAGAAAATCTATAAAATAGTCATACATTACTAAAATATCTTATATATATATATATACGCGTATAAGATTTTTAATTATTAATTTATAAAATTATTGAGACTATATTTTACATAGGGGTTTCAAAAAAATTATTATCTTATCATCTTATTGATTTTCATCAAATTTTACACTTGTTCAACTTATGACCACACGAATTTATTAATTTATAGTGATTATTAATTTATAAAGTATAAATTTATAAAGGTTCTACTGTATATAAATAAACTTTAAACATTTTATTTCCAAACATAGGGAGTACTAAAATAAGATGATTGTCTTTATCAAAGAGGGATGGGATGTGATCATGTAAATTAGTTAGAATCCATTTTATTGATAACTCACCAGGCAGAATTAAAATCTCATTTAATTCGGACAAAGCCAACAACCAAATTAATTTAATTTGGATGTTTTACAAATATTAGATCGATATGTCTAGTATAATGATAACTTGGCAAGGTATTCATTTAAGAATAATCATGGAGGAACCACAGAGGAAACGGGACGAGATGGTATTGTGACACATCAAAACAGCTTTAATTAGGCCTCTATCTCATACAAGCCTCTTTCTATAACAGAGGATTTAATTAACTTGAGAGACTCAACCAAATCATCACACATCTTGTGAGGGTCAGGAATGACCGTTGGATCGGCTGTTACCGATATTATGATCTTGTTCACGTAGCTCTGGAAATGTAGAGTAATAGCCTACACACACATACGTTAACCATAATTAAAAGAACTCATAAACAGAAGAATTGTTTATACATCTATATAATGAAATGTAACACTTACATGTGGGTGGCCAAAAACACTAGGGGCGATATAAGATAGTGGGTGACCATGAAAGGTTATTTCTTCCTTTGGACCGACAACATTTGAAAAGCTCAAAGTTGTGCTATGGATCACTTTCCGTACAAGAACTACACTTGCCTGCATGTTTAATTTGTTTCTCACAATGCGTATATAATAAACAAAACATATGCATGATTAATCCAATACATATTATATATCAAGGATTTAGATTTCACCTTGAGCCCAAGAACTTTTAGTAACAATTTAAAAAAGGCCATAGAGAATACGGCCTCGAGGGAGTCTTTTTTGCGGTCAACCGTGACTTTAGCTCGGCGCACATATTCTAAAGGATCAGCCTCTAACCCGACCGAGAACGGTAGGAGAATGTAGCCGAAGAGATTTCCCCATCTGCATTTCGATTTCTTCGCCATCATATCCGCCAGAGCCTATATTGCATCATTGAACAATAATGAAACACATCACTCTTTCAAAGATTCCAAAATAAAACATTTATTTACCTCAATTCCTGCGTTTGGTCTCAAGTTAACCATAATGGCTGAACGAAGTCGGATTTTCCTCATCGACTCTTTCAATTTCACTGTTCCTTCTTGTTCTGTTTTAAAACATATGACAAGAGCTTCTTTAGATGAATGTGACACTAAAAATTACTATATATAGTGACTATAATGTAAAATTAACCTTTACCATATCTTCGACTAAGATACCGCGAAAGTCCGGCTTGTGTTACTCCAAGAAGAACATCATTTACCGTCTAAGAAAGTAAATTAGTAAGTTAAATGTCGGCGATTATTGATTTAATAGATACTTCAAATTAGGAAACACAATGGAAAAAAATATAGAAAATAAAAATAAAAGTGTACCATTTTCATTGCATTTTTCACAAGCTTAACATCGTCGAAGCTGACGATCCGGTATACGAACTTCTTAGGGTTAAGTTCACTACTTGTTTTCGCCAAGAGAGGAGTCTCCGTGTCCCTCAAGAAACATATTGTAAGAGCAAACATAAAAACATCAACAATAGTGTTGAAGACCAATCTTAGGATGAACCAGAGCCCTACAAATAACCAGCAAATTTTGTTGAAAAAACCACTGTAGCATCTCGGTCCAAAACGTTTTTTCTGAACGGCTACCGTAGGTAAGGCCTCGGGGTCTGATGTTTTGCGAGTGCAAGCGAGGAAAAGAGACATGAGAGACATTCCATCACCCAAAGAATGATGGATCTTGAAAATTCCAATGGATTCGGCGTTTGATGTTTTGAGACGGAGTAAGTGAATTTCCCATAATGGTTTAGACAAATCCAGAGGAACGGTCGTTAACTTAGAGATATAGTCTTCAAGAAACTGATCAGGATTTTCGGTGTTGGGATCTATAACGGGAACAATCACATGCTCTTCAACTCTAACTTTTGTTTTAACCCAACTCGGTTTCCCATTCTTCCCATTTTTCACGTCCTGGATTCATCAGAAGAAGAAAAATAACCCTTAAATATATATACCCATGATTTCATATTATTTAGTCTTTTTGGCTAATGATTATTATTTTCCCAAAAAAAATATATACATAAGACTGCTACATATTTACAGACTGAAGGTTGCTTGACCATTTTTGTATGATGACAAGAAGAAATGACTCTTAACATGTCATAACTTCAATGATACAAACACGGTAAGAGATAATGCGCTTACTATTGAATATTCTGAACTAAAGGGCGATATATCATTTACTCCTATAACTCTCGTTCATGTTTACTGAGCTATGTGTGTGTGCGCGTGCACATACACAAAAGTAAAATACTTTTTAAAAAAATATTGTAATAATCAAGTGTTGTTTGTTTGGGCTTACTAAAATGCTTGAGAAGCGAGGGTGATTAACCAGAGTGTGTTTAAGGCCTTCAATGATAGCAAGAGGGTTTCCTTTGACTTTGCATCCCATAGTGACGATTATCGCACAGTTAAAGTCCGGCGAATTGAACAGCCGTGAGCATGGGCTTAGCGGCTCCTCCTCCACCGTCTTCTTCTCTCCACCCATTTCTTTGACCTATCTGTTTTTGACTTTTTCCTAATTTTGTGGGATTTTTTTTTCTTTTCACTCACAGTCACTTTACTCTATCCATCTCTTTATATAAATAAATTTACATTGCACGATTTTAGTTGTGGACTCATGGTCCATTCGGTTAACCGGCATTACATCATGTGGATGTCGTAATTCATGTCCGTAAAATTTATGTGTGTTTTTATAACATCACCAGGTGGACATTTTGTATTTATATATTATATTTTCTGCATATGATAGTAAACTTTTTGTTACCATGGGAAATTAGATTTTCTAGACCCAAGACTTAAAAGTAATCTTGAAACTACTTATTTTTTGTTGTTGGTCTTTTTTTTTTTTTTTTTTTTGAATCATTATTGTTATTTTTTGTTATTGGTCTAAAAACTTGTTATTGATATGTAAATAGTGTAAGTCAAATGACCAAATTACAATCAAATCATAAGGTAAGAGTGGCCGAAGTCCCTCCCGGTAATGTGGCTATGTGCCTTCATTATTAGAAACCTCTAAACCTTGAATTATGGCATTTGATGAAACAAAAAGACGACGTTAATTAATAATTTTGCATTGCAACTCAAACAAAAAACTCAAGAAGAAATTTAGAACATAATTAAAAAAGGGTTAGATGTTAAGAATATCACCAATTTTGTAACTTTTCTGTCAATTTTTTTTTTTTGCTAACCATTTTTTAAAAAACCAATTTTGATAGCAAAATTGTAGCAACGGATGTTTTGTTGCTGCAGTATAGAGTTACGATGAGAGCACGGTTTTAATTAGCAAGGTGCTGATTAGCTACTAAACAAAAAAGCGACAGGGAGATTACGACAAGGAGACCCGTTACCTCCGTATTTATTTATAATTTGTACGGAAGCATTAATTGTTAATATTTGAAAGGCAGAACGGAAAAATAAATTAACGGGGTTAAAAGTAGCAAGGACAAGTCCACCTGTATCTCATTTACTTTTTGCAGATGATAGTTTGTTCTTTTGCAAGGCAGTAAGGAAGAGTGTCAAACTTTAAAACACATTCTTAAACAATACGAGACAACATCCAGTCAACAAATAAATTTCTCCAAATCTTTACTTCAGTTTGGGCATTCGGTGGATCCAGCAGTACAACAAGAGATACATAGGGTATCGAGAATCTCTACGATCAGGGGAATGGGTACCTATTTAGGTATACATAAAGTTTGGACGGAGCAAAAACGAAAGATTTTGTGTTTGGCCGGGATAAATTAAATGATAGAATAAACGGCTGGACCTCAAAGTTTTTATCACAAGGAGGCTAAGAGGTCCTGATTAAATTGGCCGCGACGGCATTACTGACCTAAATCTAGAACTACTAAATTAACGAATGCAATCGTGCAATTTTGGTGGAGTTCAAATGGAAACCAACGAGGTATGTCAAAGTAAGCAGGAGGGAGGATTGGAATTTCGGACGATTGAAGACTTTAATATGACACTTTTAGAGAAACAACTCTGGTGACTCATAGATAATCCAGAGTCTTTGTTTGCAAGAGTTTTAAAGGGCATTACTGTCGAAAATCTGATCCTTTGACGTCTGGTAAATCTTACTCTCCTTCTTATGGATGGAGGAGTATTATATCTGCCAGATCTTTGGTTAACAAAGGGATAATCAAAAGAGTCCGATCGGGAACCACCGTTTCCGTATGGAAGGATCCTTGGATTCCAGCTCAATCCCCGAGTTCAACAATCTCAAAAAACATAAATCATGATCTATATATCATGGTCCATCATTTGATTGACGCTTCGACACGAACTTGGAATATGGCTTTGCTTAATGAATTTATTATTCCTGAGGACGTAAAAATTATTAGAGGAATCCCGGTTGGAAGTTTGTTCAAACCAGGTAACTTTGGATGGCATTATACAAGGTCTAGTAAATACACAGTTAAATCGGGTTATCAAATAACACAACGATATAAGCCTACTGAACAACCCATGATGATCGGTCCAACTGTGCGACCTTTGCAAGCGCAAACGTGGAAGATAGTGTGTATGCCAAAGCTAAGACATTTTATATGAAAGGTCGTAACAGGTTGTTTATCCGGTATCCTATATGTTCCTACGACCAATGGAGTTTTTCCGGTATCCTATATGTTTACAAATATTTATTTTATGTTCTGGCGGATGCCTCTTGAGCACCAAGATCACATATTTCCCTGTCTTATGTGGTATATATGGAAAGCGCGAAATGACAAGGTCTTTTGCGAACTAGATAAAGATCCCCTTACTGTCTTGCAGACCAGAGGCTTTAATTTGGGAAAAGCTCAGAGAATAAGCGCCCCATACCATGAGGCACGATGACTGAGAAGTAACTGGAATACCGGCTTATCAGGATTAAAATGTTATATCGATGGTTCTTGGAAAGAGTCAGATAAATTTACAGGTCTTGGCTGGTATGTGTTTCAAGATGAAGCTACAAGCCTGCGATTAAGCCTTTCCCTTTTACACGCGGAGATTGAAGCTCTAGGATGGGCCATGCAATACATGATTGACATGAAGCAGACGAAGGAAGCTTTCGCAACTGTTTGAAGTTGGTGAAGATGGTTTTTACACCGATGGAATGGGCAACTTTTGAAGCTCACACAGAAGAATTACATAAGTTAAAGGCGCAGTTCTCTTTTTTCTCTTTATCTCATATCCCGCGCACTCACAATTCCAAAACCGGCAGGCTTGCGAATGGTGCTCGAATAGCTAATTTTGATATTTTTTTTGTAAACTCGGCACCACCGGCTTGGGTAACCGGGCCGTGTTAAACTATTATTATTATTATCTTGATGATTAAAAAAAAAAGGGTTTTCTTAGCAATTAACGTTCATATTCTTTCAATAGAGATCAATGGTCATTACTTACCTAATTCTTTCCTTTGGTTAATGTCCTTAATTCTTCACCTTTTTAAAATCCCTGCATGTAATAACCATTGATCGCTCCAATGCCACGAATGCATGGGTAGGTACTCTTAATTTATTTGGGCCAACCACATCGACCAGAGATCAGTTATGGATCAAATTTGATTGAGACTTTTCTTTGTGATATACTCCAGTACTTAGTAATCCATTTAATGTGAAAATCTTTCTTTTTTTTAAAGAAAAAAAAGATCATTTAGTGTTCCCTTTTTTGCGTCAACTCTAATAAATTTTACTATACTAAACATAGTAGTTGCTCTGACCACCCACCCTCTTGGTCTTTCATTCACATATTGAACATCTTTACATGTTACAAAAATACGACAAGTGCAGTTGATCATAACAATCAATATTATAATTTATTGCTCATAGACGTAACGCACAAACGGACAAACCATTTTCTGGTTAAAGTAGTAGTATTTGTTTATTTTATAACTAAAAACGTTGATTCTCTGCAACTATATATATTACACATGTAATTTGAAAATTGGGACAGCTCCTTTCAATCAATAAATACAGTGTGTGCCCACTTTTTCTTATGGGAACTACAAACTTACCTTTTATCTCTTCGGTGAATAAGCTACATAGCAGCTATTAGCAACGACCAACCACTACAGTTAACCATTTTTTCTTTTAACAGTTAACCATTTTTTTTCTGAGAGTTAACCATTTTACTCATTACCGATCTTACATTCAACTTTGATTTCAATTTTTTGGAGAAAGGTTAACAGAAATCTGTGGTATATTGTTTTTGACATACAGTTAATATATAAATATACTAGTATTACTAATTTTTATCATAGGATAACAAGTTTAACGGTGGTGGTAATACCAAATGTCAAAGCGATGGCTTTTCATTATTACCCCAAGAGATATGTACATATGATTCAACGGTAAATCTTCAAAACATAAATTTCTTCTACGATAAAAACTCAAACTAGAGAGCAATCGGATCAATTGTAATCTTCGTGGTTCAATTAGATTGGTACGTATAGCCAATAGTTATCTGTTCTCCGGGTTAAGGAATTTCCGTTGGGTTGAAAATCTGATGCAGTTATGGCTCTTTATTGCCATTGCCAGCTTCGTTGACCGTGAGATTGTACGAAAGATTAATTTGGTAGTTGCATCTATAAATCATTCTTTACTAGACCAATACCCGCACATACGCGCGGGGTTTCTCACTACAAGAAAACTGTAATTTAGTATCGAAATTTAGCGTCGAATTTATTCCGACGCTATTTTAGCGTCGAATTTGCATCGTATTAGCGTCCAAAACACAATTCGATGCTAAATCGACGCTAATTAGGGTCAAAATATTTCGACGCAAATTCGACGCTATATTGAGTCGATTTAGCATCGATTTAGCATCGGAAGTATATGTTCGACGCTAATTCGACGCTAAATTGGCGTCGAATTAGCGTCGAACGCAAAGTGTCGAATATAGCGTCGAATATTGCGTCGTATTTGGTAGGTAGATGACACATTTAACACGGGTTCACCTACTTGTATAGCGTCGTTTGTAAACGACGGAAAAACGACGCTAATTCGATGCAAAATCGACGCAAAGAAATTCGATGCTAATGCGATGCTAAAATTTGATGCAAAAGCGATGGTAAATCGATGCTAAAATCTCCTATATATACCCAACCCACCACCACCGTAAGGAATGATATCAGCATTGGGGGAAAAAAAAACCAATCTTGTGTCAATAAATTTTTTTTTTCTAATGGGCGATATATACGAACTAAGACGCTGGATGTATCGACGAAAAGATCGAAATGGAGGCCTTTCAGAAGAGTTCCTCAACGGGCTCGAAATTTTCATGGCTCAAGCGAGTAGTGTGCCTACAATTCAACGGACCGGCGTGATGGTGTGCCCGTGTCGGAAGTGCAAAAATTCGATGCCACAGACATATGATACAGTTGGTACGCATTTATTTAATAGAGGGTTTACACCTGAGTATTATGTTTGGTTTTATCATGGAGAGGGATATGAAGATGAAACTTCGGGTAGTACTAGTTACCAACCTATGGATCAGGGTCAGGGTTATTCGAATGAACAATATGATGGGCATCAATTTGTAATACAAAATGATGATCATAGTGTCGGGTTAGAGCATAGTAATAGGTTCGAAGAAATGGTAACCGATGCATTTCCTGGAATTATGTCTGCTCCTGATGTTGCTGAGGAACCCAATTTAGATGCAAATTTTTTTTATGATATGCTTGATTCTGCAAAACAACCAATCTATGAAGGTTGTAGGGAAGGTCTGTCTAAATTATCGTTGGCATCTAGGATGATGACAATAAAGTCTGATCATAATCTATCTGAGAGTTGCATGGATGATTATGCATCTCTTCTAAGCGAATATTTGCCAGAGGGTAATCATGCGGCTGTGCCATATTACGACATACATAAACTAGTCTCTAGTTTAGGATTTCCATCAGAGATGATAGATATTTGCATTGACAATTGCATGATATTTTGGAAAAATGATGAAGATCTGCAGGAATGTCGATTTTGCAACAAACCAAGATTTAAGCCCCAAGGAGCTGGTAGAAAAGTGCCGTTCCAGAGAATGTGGTATCTGCCCATAACAGATAGGCTACAAAGGTTATACCACTCAGAACGCACAGTTGCATCAATGAGGTGGCATGCGGAACATTCAACAATTGAAGGAGAAGTTCATCATCCTTCTGATGCAAAAGCTTGGAAACACTTCAACTCGGTACACTCTAATTTTGCTAAAGAGAAGCGCAATGTTTATCTTGGCCTATGTACAGATGGTTTCAGTCCTTTCGGTATGTCTGGCAGGCAATATTCTTTGTGGCCGGTTATATTGACACCTTATAACCTTCCGCCTGATATGTGCATGCAGAGGGAATTTCTGTTTTTGAGTATTTTAATCCCTGGTCCGAAGCATCCAAGAAGATCTATTGATGTGTTTTTACAGCCGCTGATTCACGAGTTGAACATGTTGTGGTCTCATGGGGTTCGTACGTATGATTACTCTAGAAAAAAGAATTTTACCATGCGAGCTGTGCTTATGTGGACGATAAGCGATTTTCCAGCCTATGGGATGTTATCTGGTTGGACAACACATGGTAAGTTATCATGTTCGTATTGCCAAAATGAAACAGATGCCTTCCAACTTAAACATGGTAGAAAATCATGTTAGTTTGATTGTCACCGGAGGTTTCTCCCTATGAACCATCCATATCGGGGGAATAGGAGTTTGTTCAGAAAGGGCAAACGTGTACGTATCCCCCCACCTCCATATCTTTCAGGAGAGGAAATTGAAGGTCAACTTGATTATTGGGGAGCTCAGGACACAGCAAAACGTGGTGGTAACTGGCTAAATATTCTGACCAATCTCCCAGATGGATACCTTGCAGAACATAATTGGCATAAGAAGAGCATTTTCTGGGATCTACCGTACTGGAAGGATCATCTATTGCGGCATTGAGAAGAGCACAATCTGGATGTCATGCACATTGAGAAAAACTTTTTCGATAACATCATGCACACCATCTTAAACATTCAAGGCAGGTCTAAAGACAACTTGAATTCTAGACGAGATTTGGCTCTTATATGCTCTAGAGTTGAGTTACATTTCACGGGAGATGACAGAGCTCCAGTGCCTACCTTTAGATTGTCAAGCGAAGGCAAACCAACATTCTTCAACTGGGTTTCCACCGAAGTGAAGTTCCCTGATGGATACGTGTCAAAACTCTCTAAGTCTGTGGAGCAAGGGAAAAAAATTTCTGGTATGAAGAGTCATGATTGTCATGTGTTTATGCAGAGATTAATGCCTTTCGCCTTTGCAGAACTTTTGCCAACAAACGTGCATGAAGCACTTGCAGGTATAATCACATATGTAAACAAATTATGTGTGGAAAATTACATTTGTGTTTTGGTTGACATTTGATTTTGGGTTTAGGTGTTGGAGCGTTTTTTCGAGATCTCTGTGTTCGAACTCTGACTCCGGATGGAATTCAACAACTAAACAATAACATCCCAATATTATTGTGCAACTTAGAGAAGATATTCCCTCCATCTTTCTTTGATGTGATGGAGCATCTTCATGTCCATCTTCCTCACGAAGCCGATTTAGGAGGGCCCGTTCAATTTCGTTGGATGTATCCTTTCGAGAGATTCATGAAACACTTAAAAGGAAAGGCAAAAAACCTAGCTAGGGTTGAGGGATCAATTGTTGCGGGCAGTTTAACCGAAGAAACCTCTCATTTCAGCTCATATTACTTCCCTCCAACTGTCTGGACACGAAAAAGAGCTCCACGTAGGTACGACGATGGTGGCATCGCACAAATGTATCCAGTTTCATATGTCCCAGATATATTCTGTTCAGTTGGTAGGCAGGCGGGAATCATAAGAGAAGAAGACTGGCCCTCTTTCGAAGACTACAATTGTGCCCACACATATATTCTCTTACAATGCGACGAAGTTAGCCCATTTCTAAGGTACATATTATAAATCCCAAATATGGATTGAGGTCAAAAGAGTTATTTTCGTACTTATAATAATCTTTGTTATTAGTGAATTCATTCGCCAAGTTAACGAGGCTTTCCCAAATGCATCCGTCGATGAGATTGAAAAACGTAAAGATCTACACTTTGCTAAATGGTTGAGGACTCAGGTATATAAGTTAAACACAAAATAATATATATATCTAGTTTCCATATCAACCTATATGTACAGTTTGTGTATATATACTACTATATTTACAACGTGTATGCTGTATCTGCCAGGTTGATTATGCAGACACGTCATACCCTGTATGGTTTAGAGAGTTGATCCAAGGTCCGTTGGGGAAAGTTACGTCATCTCCAATGTATTTTACTCGAGGTTATGTGTTTCATACGTTCGAACGGGGCAAAAATAGAGCAACTGCGAACTATGGTGTGGTAGTTCGAGCCGGGGACACAGATTTTTATGGCATTATCCAAGACATTATTCTTGTGAAATTCCCTGGTTTGGTTAACTTAAAGTGCACCCTTTTCAAATGCGAGTGGTTTGATCCAGTTGTCGGGCGAGGGGTTCGAGTAGGAAAGTTTGGTGTCATCGATGTTAATGGATCGCGTTCTTATGCAAAGTTTGATCCATTTGTCCTTGCATCACAAGCGGATCAAGTATGTTTCATTCCATATCCACGTGTCAGAAAAAACAGGGATTCCATGGTTATCTGTGCTAAAAATAGCACCTAAAGGAATGATAGTTGAATCAAAGGACGCTCCTATGCAAAATGAAACGGTCGTGGACCTAACAACTCCAGAAGCAGATATAGACAACATCATTCTTATAGATCCCCAAAGTCGAGAAGCTGAAATACTTCCGGAAGTTAACGATGCAGAAAACCCCGAAGACGACTTCGCAAACGAGAGTGGAGAAAGTACCGATGAGGATGACGACAACTCAAATGACGATTCAGAGTGAAGCATATATAGTTGTTTTTATTTCATTTGTATTTATTTTTAGAATTCGTATGATTATTATCGTTATATGTGATTGTTATCGTTATATGTGATTGTCATCGTTATATGTGATTGTTATCGTTATCTGTGATTATCGAATACATGTTTTTATTATCGTTATATGTTGTGTTTAGAGGGTTTTGAACGGAGCCATGGTTTTGGATATAGTAATTCCATAGATCTCGGTTTGCCTTTTTGAAATTGAATATTATTGTGTTAGGATTTTGTGTTGACTTAGTCTGACTTTTATAAGCAAAAAACAGAGATATTTTAAGCTTAACGTGTCGAATTATCGTCGCTTTAGCGTCCCATAGCCTCGAATATAGCGTCGAATTTTGTGTCCAATTTGGTAGGTACATGAGACATTTAACACGTGTTCACCTACTTATTTAGCGTCGTTCATAAACGCCACACAAACGACGTGAATTCGATGCAAAATCGACGCAAACGAATTCGATGCTACTGCGATGCAAAATCGTTGCTAAAATCTCTACTTAAATCTTTTACAGATACGAAAATTATATGGACACAAGTGTTTTGAGCAAATCCGATTTGACAACTCATTTAAACATATATCTTCTACTATAAATACATATGATGCATGGAGTGTATAACTTGTACACCTACCAATAAAACACATAATGTCTTCTACCTCTCGTAAAGAAGACTCTAAATCAACAAACGTGCCAAATTTTTTTGATATTCCAAAATACTCGTGGGAAACCGAAACTCAATGCGACAAATTCACTCAAGAGATACCCACTTACTCGTGGGAATTTGATACGTGCTCACCAACCCATAATGAAGATTCTACATCAACAATAGTGCCGGACAGCCAGTGCTTGCCAAACATCCACCACATTCCTAAATTTTCGTGGGAAACTGAATCTCAGTGCGACGAATATACTAAAGAGATACCAACCTACTTGTGGGAAGCTGATTCATGCTATCCTGCCAATGTTGTGAGTCCGAAATTTGAAGACGGGATCAATTATTCAAAACACAATTAAGATAAGCAGCCAAAATGTCATGACCATAAGCTCGTTGACGACGAAGTTTTGTATAGGCAAATCGAAGACGGACAACCATCTCAATTAATTGAAAAGTCAGATACTTACCGTGGAAGTCCTTCTAATGACTGTAAGGACCACTACTACGCTTATGAATTTGCCCAAAGTCCAGAAATCCCAAACTTAAGTTTAGATGTTGATGCAATCAAAAGGGAACTTTGCGACAGATTTTTAGATTCTCCACCAAAGAAACAAAAGGGAAAGAAAAATTTCTGGTTCTAACTTGTAAAATATTTTCAAGTCTCTACTATATATGTCGTTGTTGGGTTTAGAATCTTCTAACGGTATCGAATGTTTTAATATGTGGTGCGATTTATTTAACCTAAATTTAGGAAAAAAAAATTATTATTATTTAGCGTCGAATTAGAATCGAATCACATAAATTCGACACTAATTCGACGCTATATTACAACTTTAGCGTCGAAATGGCATCGAATTTATGTAATTCGATGCTAATCTGACGCTAAATCTTTTTTTTTTCATTTAGGGTTTAGGGTGTAAACAATAAAATCTTTAATGTCGACGATTCAGAGTTAAGCTACAAGATTTACTTCCCAACAAATTAGTATGTTTGTGTGGTTCGATGTTAGAAATGCATGTAAGGACTGTTATTTGAAATAACTATATAGGTTTACATATATTTTCATAACCCTTAATGAACCAAATATGTAATTTCAAATTGCAAAATTTTAAACTATTCTATTATATGAAAGATTGAAAAGGGTAAGCTCGTTTTCATACCAGTGGCGGATACCCTTGGCCCTAAACCCCAAACGTAAAATAGATTCACGTTTGGGTTGGTTTAGCATCGAATTAGCATCGATTCGATGCTAAACCGACGCTATATGACACTTTTTACGTTTGGGGTTTAGGGTCTAGGGTATGGAATGGATAAAATGATGCTAATCCGACGCAAATTCGACGCTATATTCAATTAATTTGATGTAACCAATGGCGGTAAACCGAATAAATTCAAATTATTTTGGTTAAACCAACGGCGCTAAACCGAATTAAATTGGGTTTAGCGTCGAATTAGCGTCGGCGATGGATTTGTATACAGAGAAAAAAGTCTTATTCTCCGGTCACGGTTTAACATCCTCTCCTCTCACTCTCTCCATCTCCGACCACCGCTCCTCTCTCTCTAGCGACCACCGCCCCTCTACTCTCTCTCTCCCGTGCCTCTCTCTCTCCCGCGCCTCTCCGTCTCCCTCTCCTCTCCTCCTCCACCGACGAGATCCCGCGCCTCTCTCCCTCCCGCGCCTCTCTCTCCCTCTCCTCTCCCTCTCCCTCTCCCTCTCCCTCTCCTCTCCTCCTCCACCGCCGATCTTCCTCTCCTCTCTCTCTCCCGCTCCTCTCCCTCTCCCTCTCCTCTCCTCCGCACCACCGCCGTCAACAACCGCCGGACAGCCACCGTCGGATAAGATGGTAATAATTCTAATTTTATTTGTTTAACATTTTTATATATACTTGCAATTAATTATTTATTAGTTATGGAATTTTATATAAAATTGATTTAGAAATTGGTTTTATGACATATGTAGATTTTAGGAATTTAGAAATTGGTTTTATGAAATAGAATGTATGAAATTTGGTATGAAATAGATTTTAGGAAATGAAATTAAATTTAGATTTGATAAGTTATGGAATTGAATATAGATGTGCTAAGTTATATATTTGAATTTAGATTTTAGAAATTTAGAAATTGGTTTTATGAAATAGAATGTATGAAATTTGGTATGAAATAGATTTTAGGAAATGAAATTAAAATTTAGATTTGATAAGTTATGGAATTGAATATAGATGGAATTGAATTAAATTTAGATTTGATAAGTGATAAAATTAAATTTAGATTTTATTTGAATTTAGATTTAATATAATATATTTATGTAAAGTTTACAAAATCTAATTAAGGAGTTATTTTTGGAAGTTAAAATAAGTTTTGAAAAAAAACGAATTTACAAGTTAATTTACGTTAATTTAAAATTATTTCATAAATTTTAAATTTATTTCGAAAATATAAAATTTATTTCCTAATTTTTAAATGTATATTTTACATTTTTAAATTTACTAAATCTGTTTTATTTTATAGGGAGATCGACCACTTACTCCTTCATACGGCCAGTTATTTGGCGACGATGGTGGTTCGCTTCACGGATCCGATGGTCGTCGCGGATCCGCATCAGGCTCGGGGTCGGGTTCGCAGGCTGCGAACTATCGTCCACGACCTCCGCCACAGGCTCCGCCCCGAGCTCCGCTCCGAGCTCCGCCACGAGCTCCGCCACCGCCTCAGCCTCAGCCAGAGCCTCAGCCACACCCTCAAGAAGGCGAAGATGGTCATCCCGATGACCTCGATCAGCCCCCTCCACCGCCAAACGCGCCTCTGATGATGCGGATCTCTGAGCTTCTCCGCCAACCTGGACGTGAGACACGGCTTCCGATTATCCATCCGTTGCGGCCTCGTGGTACATTATGGTATGTTTTAATTTTTTTCAATATTACTAATTACATTTGGTTTGTTAAATTATAATTACAAGTTATAATTAGATTCTAATATTTTGTTTCATAGGTTTACGGATAACAAGGTTGCGCGTTCCGTGACCAAGGCAATCAAGGCCCACTTCAGTATGGCGCATCCTAATTGGAGCATGACGCCGCAGAATGTTCGGGATATTTGGTTCGAGTCATGGGCGGTAAGTCATTTTGTATTATTTAATTTTATTCATTAAATTATTTTATTATAAATATATTGATAACATTATTCGTATGTTTGTAGCAAGGGTGGCATTGGGAGGAAGCTCATACTTTCGAAGTGTGAGCGGGGTTTGAGAAGAAGGCCCTATTGCGTCTCAACGGTTACGTCGGGAACTTGAAGAAAGCGTGGGGCAAGAAAGGCGATGAGGCGAAGCCGCTCGCGATGGATCCCGATGTTTGGTCGGGTCTAGTGCAGTATTGGGTGGATCCCAAATCGGTGGTTAAAGCGGCTAAGTGTTCTGCAGCCCGTCTGACGCCGGTGGCCGAAGGAGATGGACCTTCAAAGCATTGTGCTGGTCCATCATCATACGCCACAGTACGACTGACAATGGTAATATTTGTATTTAATTAATTATGTGATTATTTATATTTTAAATATTTATTTATTATATACTTTAATTTTATTTCTGTTTATTTTTGTTAAGTCTGATGGCGGTGAGCTTCCTCCGATGGTTAAAGTGATGGAGCAAACTCATCGGAGGAAGAATGGGACGTTTGTTACCGCTCAAGCGGAACAAACGTTCAACGCGTACAATGCCCGACTGGAAGAGATAGACGAGTCTGTCCAGTCTACGATGGGTCTCGAAGATTTCGATAGACTTTACGAGGAGGTAATTTTATTAGGTTTTTATTTTATATTATAACTTATTTTAAATTATTGTTTTATTCTAATAACACTTTTATTTTTTAGGTTGCACCGAAGAAGAAAGGACGAACGATGGGTTTTGGATCCATCAAAGATGTCCCGACAGCTTGTTCGTCTTCTCAATATTCTTCTTCCTCGCCGGGTCCGTCTCATCCGCATTTGACTGCTGAGTTGGAAGCTGCTAATGCCAAGATTGCGGAGCTACAGGGGCATGTCTCGTCATTGAGCGGTCTCTTTGACATCATTGCAGTGGATAATCCGACATTGGCCACTGCCTTGCAAAGGATTAATCGTCCTCCACCGCCTCCTACACCTCCCGATGCAACGCAATTCCACCAAGAGTTCGAAGATATCGTGAACCTAAGGACCCAAGAACCGCATGCGGATTAGCGTTTTATTTTGTTTTGTAACGGATAATTTTATTTTGTTTCGGATAATTTTCGTTTTATTTTCATTTCTAACAAATAATTTTATTTTTATTTATAATAATTTTGTAAAATTAAATTTTTTTTTAAAAAAAAGTTTTCATTCGCCGCTAAATAGATGCCAAATCGATGGTTAATTGGCATCGAATTAGCGTCGACAACTGATTCATCCGACGCTAATTGGCCGCTAATTTGGCGTCGAATTAGCATCGATTGAGTCGTGTATCGACGCTAATTCGATGCCAAATTACCTTCGATTTGGCATCTATTTAGCATCAGTTTAGCATCGACACATTTCGATGCTAAATCGACGCTACTTTAGCGTTGAATTAGCATCGAAATATTGTGTCGAATTAGCGTTGAATTTCCGACGCTAAATTAGCGTCGAATACCATTTCGACGCTAAAATAGCGTCGAAAATTGATTAGCGTCGACGATTATGCGTCGAAATGTTATTCGACGCTAAGACGATTTAGCGTCGAATTAGCGTCGAATTATGCCGACGCTAAATCTGTGTTTTCTTGTAGTGTCTATTTTACTAACAATAATATGATGCTACATTAACATATTTTAAAACAAATCCTACACATCCATTAAAGCTCGCGCATTTGGACTTTGAATATTAGCTTGTAAACGTTTTATAGAACAACATGAGATTCTCGTACAATCTTTCTTTAGCTTTGGCTATTTAGAGAAGGCGACATTTCTCAACAAATTTGTTAGCGAACTTACCAAAATTTAAACTCTTGACATGCTTCTAACTATGCACACTCACATTCAGACAAATCTCGAAAAGCAAGATTAGTTATAGATTTAAAAATATTGAGCATATTGTTTGAGCTTCCCAAGAGCTTATTATAGACTGTTTGGTAAACATGCATGATCAATACTAACCTCAATTAGTCGTGAAATGGAGATTTTAGTTATATTTACTACGTACTGTATGTTTTATAACAAAAAGCTTACAAATATCATTTGGCGATTAGTTTCGCAAACTTCTCAAAAACCCAATTTATTATCAAACCATATATGAATTGTGTCCTTTTCTTGTAACATGATCAGTAGAAGGTGAAGATCTATTCATGGAAAACGTACTAAAGGAAAATGTTAAATATCTTAAACTTTATTGTTCAATGTAGCTACAGTGTTCCATCATCTATCTATTTCATGAAGCTCTACTATTATGATTCACACAAGGATAGTTAATAAAGTTGACAAAATAGCGTTGTATGTGCACAATGACCCTAATAAATTTAAAGTTGAACCACACATGTATTATTTTTGCAATTGATTTTACTCGAATCATCTATTTGATCCCCATTTGACAAAATAAATCAGAGACTTTGTGGGAAGAAATAACCTTCATCAAAAGATTCATATGGAAAATAAAACAAACCAGTGTAATGTTAACACATGAATCATAACTGCACATGAAAGTAGGAAATCCCAACTTAAGTAAGCATTCTTATAAGATAAGAATTCCGATAAGCTTAAGTCTTCAAAGCATGCGATCAGTCTCAACTAATCCCCTTAGAAATAATTTACCAGAATGTCATAGCAATAACATAGTATTCTAAGTTTCTTAAAATCATTGAAACTAAGTAATTAATTAATACAACATATACACATTTAATTATTTAAATGACTAAGAAGCGTTCTGGTTATGATCCTATATTCTTACTTTGAGCTTTGGCTTTTACTTGAAGCTTTTCGCTTCTTTGAGCTCATCCTCCTCAGACTCGCTTTCATATCCTCCATGTGAAATCATGTAGAAGCACTTGATAAAACTAACCAAACAATATCTTTATCCTTGAATACACAGCTAGTGAAACAACCAAATTTTTTTTTAATTAATTAACCCGAATTAAGTATTCCCATAATTACTAATTCTCAACAGTTAATTCAAACAAAGCGAACCAACCATAACCAGCGAAAAACACACAAATCAATTCAAACCAACAATAAATTCAATAATTCAATAAACCAAGAAATAACCAATATCAATAATTCCAATAATCAATTCCACAATCACTAGCAACCTAAATGATAGACTCAAATTTGCCTTTGAACTAAGAGATCAATGTAGTACTTAGGGTTATCGAATCCACAAGGAATAAAAAAAACACAATAGATTTAATACTTTCGAATTATGCTAAACAGAATATGATAAATGAAAAGACAAGTAATTAAAGCAATTAAAACGGTTGTAAAGATCAATAAAGAGAAACACTAGGCACATGGAAATCGCAGGTGAATCAGAATTGTAGATAAATAAAAGATAGGAATATTAAGCGCAGTTCCTAAACATCAACACGAATATAAAATCAATCACCTGTCGCTGTAGAGATTATCTATGTCTAAATCCTAAATAGCCAACTTTCGTTGCGAATCCTAACAATCTAAACAAGCATTAAAGTTTAAGTTCAATTGTTCACAAAACCCTAAACCAAATTTCTTTGCGAAAAGGAATTATGCTCATCTAACACTAGTTCAGGCAATTAATCACACTTTCGTGTCTCAAAATTATCTTAAGATCAGATTCTAGGTCATGAAGCTAGAATCATCATTAAACATAAATTCAGATGAAGAACTTCTAATGATATTATTCCTAATAATTAAATCAAATCTAGCAATTCATCAAACACTTTTGAAAATCCCTAAACCTAAAAGGGAAACTACTCAAATATAATCAAAGAAGAAACCATTCTTATTAATTAAAAGATATCTATTAAACTTAATAATTTAAAGCGTAAGCCTAAATTGCAAATAAGTATTTATAGACTACAAAGACGTATTGGGCCTATTTGCAAACATCTGGGCTTTCTGGCGCAAAACGGAAATCTTCAAAAATTGGGATTTGGGCTTGGTCGACCAGGGTGTCGATCGACACTGATAATGGTGTCGATCGACACCAGCTTTGAATCCTTCATGTCGAGCGACACTGGTTACTCCGTTGCGCGACACAGACTTTAAAACTTCGATCCGAACTTGCGACTTAGACTCCTCATTCCATTATGCTCTAAAATGCTCCACTAAACACCAATAAAGCTCCAGTAAACACCAATAAAGCTCCAGTAAACACCAATAAAGCTCCAAACGTCCTTGTACCTAATAATAAACATAAAAGACTTGAAAACACCAAAAGACTCTAGATAAAGGACTTATATCATGGTCTAAAACGGGTAAAAACTATGATATATCACTAAACACCAGGTTCTTGATTCCAAATAATAAAACAACAGACTCAAGACACTAAATCATCCTCTTCTCTTTGCCATAATTCCATGATCACATTTTATCTTTACCTGCATCATATGGAAAAACGAGTTGTGTAAGTATTTCATAAATACTTAGTGAGACGGTCATACCATCTACGACCTATCAGTCATGCTCAAAAAGAACAATATGATACCAAGACAACACACAATATCAAGCAACATGAAAACAACAATAATCAACTCGTGTCGATCGACACACGAACCGTGTCGATAGACACGACCAACAAGACCTTCATGTCGATCGACACAAAACGTGTGTAGCTCGACACAAGACTACAGATCATCGGATTTCAAAATTTCTCCTCTTTAGTCCGAATCCAACCTACTTCGAATCACAAACCCTGCACCAAAACGTCAACATGTACAACCTACAATCATATTAACACAGAAATCAACAAGTTCCAATTAATAAATACATGGAATTCACAACAATATCATTCCAAATCACCCAAAAACCATGGTCACGCACTCACCTTAGATTTTTGGATAAAGGATTTGAACATATCGAATAAAGAATGAGAATAACCACGAAAATTAGTCTCAAACTCACAACGATTCACGGATTCACGCTAGAATCAACAAGAACAACTCTTCCCGATAAACAACCTTCAAGAACACTCTCAAATCTCTAAAACTCTCTCTTTTCTCTCGAATTCTATCAAAAACATCTATTTTCTGATAAGAATTATGGCTACTCAGCTATTAAAACACAAGGCTAGGGTACCACATCCAAAACCGAACCAAAACAAACACGATTAAACCGAATCGACCCGGTTTTGCAAAAGTGGTGTCGATAGACACACCACTTGTGTCGATCGACACATCACTAAAATTGCCAAAAGTGGTTTGCGGATGTTACAGCTAGACTAGAGTGGGGGCAATACAAAAAACCTCTCCGCTTTGCCTTTTCCAGAGATAACATAGCATGTTTCATTAGCCTATTTAAAACACATACATAAACCATTCAAGTTTATATAAAAGGAACCAAGAACAATGATTTTAAGTTCATAAATGATATGCTCAAATTATCCTTAGAGCTACTCACTCAAATTAAGAGAGCGAATGCAATACTTAGGGTATCGAAATCCACAAGGAATCAGATAACACAATAGATTTAAAAGTTCGAATTAGGCTAAGCAGAATAATATGAATGTAAAAGCAAGTATTGAAGAAATTTGATGAAATCGGTTTGTAAATCAATTAAAACAAAAGCCAGGCGCAGGAAAATCGCAGGTCAATCCGAATTGCAGATTTAAACAGATAGTTAGGAATTATTAAGCACAATTCTTGAAATTAAAACACTAATATAAAACCAATCAGCTTTTGCTGCAGAGATTATCTATGTCTAAATCCCAGAAAGCCAACTTTCGTTACGAATCCTATCAATTCAAATAAACATTAAGATCTTGTTCAATTGTTCACAAAACCCTAAACCAGATTTCATTGCAGATATGAATTTCGCTCATCTAATATTAGTTCAGGTAATTAATCACACTTTCGTGCTACCAATTCCTAAGATGAGATTCTAGGTCATGAAGCTAGAATAAGCAATGAACAAAAATCCAGATGAAGAACTCTAATGATTTTATCCTAACAATTTAAATTCAACGTATCAATTCATCATCACCTTTTATTAACCCTGAACTTTAAAAAGGGATCGACACCAAGTCTAAAAATCGATTCTTGACTTGAAAATTTGACGTCTTCATCCGTAATGCTCCAAAAAGCTCCATAATCTCACATTCTGCTCTAAACGTCCAAATGCCTGTAAAGACTCTAAAACATACAAAAAACTATGAAAAGACTCTAATAAAATGACTTATATCATGGTAGAAAACCGGTAAAAACCATAATATATCAACTACCCCATACTTAGCTTTTTGCTTGTCCCTAAGCAAAACAAATGTAATCACTCCTTTTGGAATCCACATACCTACAAAGTCAATCCGGTAGTACTTCGATGTGTCCCTAGAAGCTTAGCAGTCCTCCAGATTGATTTCAAACCCCTTAGAGGAACTCAGACTTTCCGTTGCAAACCCCTTTTGATTTACTTAGATGCGGTCTCGTCAAGGGAATATCGATCGCTGGACCTTCTAGATTCTTTCCCTTCCTTTAACACTTCCATGCGTTTCACCCTCTCTCTTCCATCCGTAACTGTTAATCTAATTAAGGATGTCATAGAGATGCATGCCATTTTCTTTCTCCTTTTCTCAGATTTTTTCTAGTTTTTGTTTTCTAGATTGCACTTTTCTGCTTGAACTGCACTTTTCTGCAGACATTTTTATTTCCTTGGCATCTCTATGATATCTCTAGATCAGCGCCCAATACTGTTGTTTCTTGTGAGAAGACATAGTCGTGAGCGCTTTCTTTGATCACCAGGAAGAAGTTTCAAGAGCGTCCCTCATCGCTTTCGAGTGTTGAAAGAGGAATCAACTCCTGGGATTACCAAGCCTCAAGACAAGAAATTAGAGTTCATTAAGGGCGGGGTCTGCAACATCCTTTTTGGCAATCTCCAGGAATCTGAACTCGCGCCGTTAAACCGATCCACTTGTAGTTACCCCCTTCAAAGCAAGTATAGGAGGAGTTTTGACCCGAATAAAACAAAATTTTTGACTGACTCAATAAAAACTCAAAACAGAATACAATAGTTAGCAACTACCTCCCATAGACTTAAACGACACTGTCCCCAGTGTTATTAAGCCTGAAATTGGTAAAATAAAAGAAAACAAAACTGTAACAAATGAAAAACGTAGAGAAAGCGTTACTTGGGCATGGTGTCGATCGACACTGCCAAGGGTGTCGATCGACACCCATGAATCTGCACCGATCGATCAAACAGGTCGATCCAAGGTTCCTTCAAATTTTTTTTTTAGTTGAAATCTAAAACACTTAAAACTAAAACCAAAAGTTAGTAAACAAAATAAAATAAAACGAAAATAGTATACTTACTAGTGGGTTGCCTCCCACTCAACGCTTGTTTTCAGTCATTAGCTTGATTGTATCAAGGTACTTAGGCGTCGGGTGGATCTGGAAGGAGAATTGTGTCCCTATCATACTTTGAAGCTAGCATTACGCCTGGAAAAATCTTCATCTTATTCTGCATCATCTCATGAACAACTACCTCTCCTTAATTTCGCCTTCAACTTTTGAGGAATGATAATTCTGAACTTAGAGAAATGTTTTAAGGTCTTTTGAGCTTCACCTTGCTATGATTTACTTCTTCTTTACACTTCTTGGGTAGGACACTTCTCTTTCCTGCAAAATTATCAGAAGAAAAACCAAGCCTTCTACGAGAATCTCTTTACTTGCATAAGTGAGAAAAAGCTTTGTGAGGAGTTTTAGAATTGAGTTCAGGAAGTGCATACCTTTGCTCTATTAGAGGTTCTTCAGCCAATGTCTCTTTGATAGGGTTATCCACTGAAATTGTCACAGAAAAAGTCTGACCATCAATGGTCGATTTCCTTCTTGTCTTGTCCATGTCGAAATCCATGACAACATCACCTCAATCAAGCTTGATCTTCCCTTTCCTCACATCAATGGTAGCACTAGCTGTAGCTAAGAAGGATCTTCCCAGAATAAGAGGATCTTGAGGTTCTTCATCATACTCCAAAACTACAAAGTCTGTAGGAATTATGTAGTCTTCGATTCTAATCTGAACAACCTCTAAAACACCTTCTAGAATTCTCTTGGATCGATCAGCTAAGATAAAAGAGATCCTAGTTGACTTAAAATCATTCATTTCAAGTCTAGTTGCAACAAAGAGTGGCATCAAATTAATACCCGATCCTAGTTCACAAAGAGAATGAGGAAACTTCCATGTCGAGATTGAGTAGTTGAGCACAAAGTTCATTGGATCCGATAGCTTCACTGGAATCCTACTCTGAATCATCGCACTAACTTCTTCAGAGACCATCACCTTCTTCTTTTTTTTCTTCTTCTTCTTCTTCTTTTTCTTCTTCTTCTTCTTCTTCGAGACTGGGGCTGTGTTCAAAAAAATCGCGCTGATGTCTCTGGTAAGCAGTGCTCCTTCTTCATGACTCACACTATTGGCAATCGTCCTCTTGACATATCTTCTCAGTGCTGGTAAAAGCTTAACCGCATCTGATAGAGGAATCTCAATCATGATCTTATCTATCATTGCCTTAAATCTCGGTTCTTCGACCTCTTGTTTAGACCTTCTTGTTCTTGGGAATGGGATCGTAGGCTTGTAGACTTCTTCCTCTGCAAAAATCGAAGACTTTGCAAAATCTGGACTCATCTGGGTTGGGTGTCGATCGACACTTGATCTCAATATCGAGGTATGGGTTGATTCTGTAAGAATTGTTGCGGAAGTATAAAGATTAATGGAGATTAAGAAAGATTAGTGAAGATTAAAGAGATTAACAAAGAATAGAGAGAATATGAACTTGAAACATTTTCATTCAAGATAAGATTACAAAGGTAAAGTTGAAACCTTAAATAGATACATAAAAGGAAATTTATGACCGTTGCACAAAATGTCGACATAAAGGAAATTTGACATTTTGTGCTTTGGGACAGACGGTACGGGTCCGTGTATGGGACAGTGTGAGGATAAGGAAGAAGGACTAAGGAAGCGGGTCAGATCTGGCTCCACGTGTCCAGATATTGAAACGGCACCGTTTCCGTATCTCAAGTTTTCTCAGTCCGTGTCTCAGTATCTCTCGTCCCGCGTCTCGGTACTTATGTACTAAGGGTCGAGTCTTCACTCCGATACGCGTATCTAGGATTTGTGGGTTTATCCGACCCGTCTCGATATCCGACCCGGTTGTATTTGACCCGCAACTTCAATCTTCGATGCCCACATACTAATCCTCGATGCCTTCCATCCCGCGGGTCGAGATCTCCCAATGCCGACTGATCCGCGGCTCGAGTATCCTCCTGATCTGCATCTCGATCCAAAATCAAATCCTTATTTATTTTGGCCATTCTTTTATTTCCCTTATCACATATTGATGGTACTAAGGTCAATAGTCCCCCTCAAGTTAAACATAGAGAATTTATGCTTAACTTGGAAGCTCACAACCATCACCTCATAAAAAACCTTAACAAAGAAAACAATGTGGGACAAAACTTTGCTAAGGAAAAAAGAGTGTGATGATTGCAAGCAAGAGGTCTTCTACGGATGGGTTAAATCCACAAGTCCAATTTTGCTCAAAATGTGATTGCAAACTTTAAGACTTGTGGTCTTGGTGAAAACGTCCGCCAATTGATCTTCGCTTCTTGTAAAACACAGTTGATCTATCTTTTCCCTAACCTTGTGACAATCGACCTTAATGTGCTTTGTCCTCTCATGGAACACCAAGTTGGTAGCAATGTGAATTGCCGCTTTATTATCACAATGCATCACCATCGACTCGGTTGATATAATTCCCACGTGAGCCAAGATCCCTCTCAACCAAGTTAGCTCATTTGTCAACTCATTCATTGCCTTAGACTCGGCCTCCGCACTAGAACAAAAGACCTTCTTTTGTTTCTTGGTTCTCCAAGTCACCAAGTTACCCCCAACAAATGTGCAATATCCGGTTATAGATCTTCTATCAGTTCTATCTCCGGCCCAATCCGCATCGCAATAACTAACCAATTTGGAGCTCTCATTTCTTCCCTTCCAAACTCCTAGACCCGAACTTGCTTTTAGATATCTAAGGATTCCTTCTACTATTTGCCAATAATATACCTTTGGTTCCTTCATATGTTGACTAACTTGATTCACCGCAAAGCTTACATCCGGCCTAGTGAGAATTAAATAGATCAATTTTCCCACAAGTCTTCTATACCTTGATGGGTCCTCATACAACTCATTCTCATGCTCCCCCTTTCGATCGACCTTGTAGCCTTCTTATAATGGGGGTCTTAGCCGGTTTAGCTCCAAGCTTACCGGTTTCTTTCAATAAATCCATTTTGTATTTCCTTTGAGAGATGTGTAACCCATTCTTGAATCTACATACTTCAATCCCAAGGAAATATTTCACTTCTCCAAGATCTTTTTATCTCAAAAACCGATTTGAGGGAGTCTTTTGTCTCCTGTATCCCTTGCTTATCATAAACCAGAAATGATCATATCATCCACGTAGATTAAAACCACAACAATCCCAATTGGCCCTTGAAGAGTGAAGAGTGTGTGATCCAATTCACATTTCTTGAAGCCCCTTTCCTTGAGGGAAGTGCTAAGCTTCTTGTACCAAGCTCTTGAAGATTGTTTTAGACCATATATCGCCTTTCTTAGCATGAGAACCTTTTCGGGGGCTATAGAATGCTCAAGGCCGGGTGGTGGTGTCATGTAAACTTCCTCCTCAAGATCTCTTTGTAAGAAAACATTCTTAACATCCATTTGCCACAAATCCCAATCCAAATTAGCCGCCAAGGAGAACACAACTCTCACCGTGTTAAGCTTGGCCATCGGGGCAAATGTGTCTGTGTAATCATCCCCATAGGTTTGTGTAAATCCTCTAGCCACCAACCTATCCTTGTATCTTCCTAGGTCGCCATTGCTCAATTACTTTATCGTGAAGACCCACTTGGAACTAACCATCCTTTTACCCTCGGGGAGATCCGCCTCATCCCAAGTGTGGTTCTTAACCATAGCCCAAACCTCATCATCTACAGCTTCAACCCAATGCTCATCTTCTATAGCTTCTTCATACGATTTGGGTATGGTATGCTCATCTATCTTCACAAGAAAGGCTCTATGTGAAGAAGGTAAGAGGGCGAGCAAACACACGGCTTGGATTAGATGGGCCACGACTTCATTGTTGAAATACACTCTACTCTCTTTCCATTGAGAGGGATCCTTCTTGAGCCTAGTACTTCTTCTTAGGACCGGCTCAATAACTTCTTCTTGGGCTTGTTCCATTTCCATTTCCGAGATTCCATTTCTCGTATCTCCTTCCACATGCTCAACTTGGACTTGAACAACCGGTAACTCATCTTGGTCGGCTTCTTCTTGGACCATATCATCTTGGACTGTTTCTTGACCATTTTCCTCTTGAGCCACGCCTTGACCGTTGGCTTGATTACCATTTTTGTCTCTTGGCTCATGATTCCCAAGATTTTAAAGAAGGAATCTAAAATTAGAGCCAAGGTCTGACGGGGTAGCTAGATCACTCAAATCACCTGATTCCTTTTCATTATAAAAACCTTGATCTTTGATGAACTTTAATTCCCTAGACACAAATGTTCTCCTTGTACTCGGATCATAACATTTGTGTCCTTTTTGTGTTGTTGAATAGCCAAGTAACATGCATCTTGTACTCTTTGCTTCTAACTTGTTTTTTAGTTCCCTAGGCACCAAAACAAAACAAACACACCCAAAAACTCTCAAATGATTAAGGAAGGGTTTTTCTTTAGTAAGTACCTCAAATGGAGAGACATCGTCAATGACTTTTTTTGGTGTCCGATTGATCAAATAGCAAGCGATCAGGACTGCATCTCCCCAATATCTTCTTGGCACATTCATGTGGAACATCATGGCTATTAAGACCTCCATTAAGTGTTGATTCTTCCTCCTGGCCACACCGTTTTGTTGTGGGGTGTATGGACAACTCGTTTGATGCATTATACCGAGTTTAGTCAAGTGTTCTTTGAACCGATTGCTCATGTATTCACCACCATTATCTATTCTAAAAATCTTAATCTTGGCATTGTATTGGTTAGCAATATAGGTTTGGAAATTCACAAATGTTTCAAAGACCCTATCTGTAGATGGTAAAAGTGTGAGCCATGTATATTTCATTATTTCAGCCGTGACTACGCTCCAAATAGCCCAATTAGAGGAAGAGAGTTGGCGATGTGCGAACTTGGCTAGAGAAGAAGATGAAGGGGAGGAAGGAGATACTACCAAGAATGGAGATACCACCCGATCTGAGCATCCACATATCCCGATCTGCCAAGTGGACGCATCTTGGGCAAATCAAGGGCCCACTAGCGGTCTCGGATGGTGTCTCACTGACACATCATGTCAAACACACACCGGAAAGCAAGGATGCCGAAGAAGTCTTTCAGCTTTACATGCATAGTTCGAGGGACTCCTCTGGGCGATGGATTGTCTTATCGAGCATCGTATACTTAGAGTCCGATTTAAGACAGATTGTTCAAACCTATTGACGATGACCGACGATCCGTTAGATTGGCCAGCTTTCCAGTCTGAGCTAGATCACTTCACAGAACTTAGAGAACATTTTATTTCCTTTCAGTTAGCTTACATTCCTCGCTCTTGTAATGACTGTGCCCATGCCCTTGCAAAAGCGGCACAAGCACATAACCATTTATTTTCCCATGTAGATCTCGATGAGTCGGAAGAAAGTACCCGATTTTTGGATGTTTCTACCGACCAAATATAATTTAATATATAGAGTTTGTTGACAAAAAAAAAGTATATTTTGATTTTTCATCAATGAATGTGACAAAGTACTTATTATTATCCCTAGAAGAACAAGCTGAGGTCCAAACATCCAAATAAACTAAATCAAATCAATATTCATAAATAGTAGAGGATTTAGTAAAAATCGATTTGCAAAGTTTTCCAAGAATACATGATTCACAAGACAAATGATCAAAAAAAACATTGGGAAGCATTATTTCAAGTGCCCGAGAGTGAGGATGTCCTACTCTAGCATGGCAAATAACATTATTTGCAACTCTTAAATAATTTTTAAATGGAGAAAAACTAGATGAGCTTGGTGATAGATCTTCTAAAACATAGAGATCATCATTGGTACCACCACCTCTAATAACTTTTCCGGACTCAATATCCTGAAAATGAAAATCATTAGGCCCAAAGATTGCATAACAATTCAAGTCACTGGTCATTCTCTTAACCGAGAGCAAGTTTGATTCAAAATTTGGCATGTAAAACGCTTTATAACTTTTGTTAAATAGGTTCAAGTTTCCAATTTCCTTAATCGGTATGTTATCACCATTTGCAATCATCACATTACCCCTAGAAAGTTCTAGTTTCTCAAGTAAATTCAAGTTACTTATCATATGGTGAGAAGCACCCGAATTCTTTGAGTGACGCAAATGACTTGATGAGAGCCTCCAAGTCGGATTTCCTCACAAAATCACATTGGTTGGACTCTTCTCCTTTCTTGGATGGACCGGTTCCACCTTGTTCTTGCTTTGCCGAGGAGTAATTAGCCCTTGAAACTCTTCCATATCTGGGACCCGAGCTCGATCTTGGTGGCTTGAGATGTGGGAGAAGCAACCAACACTTATCATTCGTATGACCATCCTTCTTGCAATGTTCACATTTCAAATCCGGGTTGAGGTATCTACTCGGACCATTGTTTCTCCGAGTATCATACTGGTTGTACACACCCTTATTAGCCATAGGTAGCTCCCCCTTACCACCAAACAACCCTTCAGAACCTTGTTCCCTTTCAACTTTCGAGCAAACATCATCGAGGCTAGGTAACTTGTCGGATCGGAGAAGATTTTTGATGAGGTCGTTATAGATCGGATTCAATGTGAGGAGAAGACCAAAGACCTTGTCTTGCACTCTATGCTCGTTGAGAACCACTGGATCCATGGTGCTTGGCCTAAGCATCTCAAGCTCAGCCCACAACGCTCGATACTTACCAAAATGCTTGGTGAACTCCGTTTCCTTTTGGCTATGGTTATCAAGGGATTTCTTGAATACCCGAGTGAGAATAAAAACATTACCATAAACGTTCTTGAGAGTCTCCCATAACTCACTTGCGGTCTCACAATAAGAATAGGCCTCAAGGATTGAAGCTTCTATACCGTTTTGGAGAATGGCTTGCACGGTTTGATCTTCTTAAAACTACTTAGCCACCTTGGTCTTTGCGTCTTCTTCTTCCTCTTCGTCGGAGGGACCGTCATAGATCGCTTCACGGAGGATGAGATTGATGTGACTCCACAAGCTACGACCACATAGGACAGTCTTGGTCGTTCTTGGCTATAAGAGGTAGTTTCCTCCTTTGAGAATCACCGGGACAACAAGGGGCTTTGAGTTATCAATGATACTCATCATTCTTCTTGTTGATTCACACTCGGTTTGAGAGAAAGCTTTGAGCTTTAAAGATTTAGAGAAAAGCTTGAAGCTTTAGAGATTTCGGATTGATTAAGATGAGAAAGGTTGAATCTTTAAAAGAACTTTCAAAGGAAATGCATCCGATTGAAAGTTTGAGACTTTGAACCGAAAGTTTGATGAATCCAAACCAAAGATTGAATGTAGAGATTGAAGATTGAAATCACAAGATCGTAACCTGGCTCGATACCATGTAAGAATTGATGTGGAAGTATGAAGATTAATGGAGATTAAGAGAGATTAGTGAAAATTATAGAGATTAAGGAAGAATAGAGAAAATATGAACTTGAAACATTTTCATTCAAGATAAGATTACAAAGGTAAAGTTGAAACCTTAAATATATACATAAAAGGAAATTAATGACCGTTGCACAAAATGTCGACATAAAGGAAATTTGACATTTTGTGCTTTGGGACGGACGGTACGGGTCCGTGTATGGGACAATGTAAGAATAAGGATGAAGGATTAAGGACGCGGGTCAGATCTGGCTTCGCGCGTCCATATACTAGAACGACACCGTTTCTGCGTCTCGAGTCTTCTCTGTTAAATAAGAGTCTTTTTCTTGAACAAACTAACCAAAGCTTCCGAATAGATAATTGAAGAACTCATTCTCAATAACTCTCTAGAAGTAGCTTTGAAGTAGCAATACCAAGAAGACGGCTACTTGAAAGATGAAACTCAAGAATACGCAAGGCTACTAGAGATACCGCATTCTTACGATAAGTTGGTGGCCTACCTTTCCCTGAACGAGAAGAAGGATGAGGCAATACCACCTAAGCCAACCACCAAAGAAGACCGTGATCCTTGGAGTGAACTCAAGGCTCCTAAAGTCGAACTCAAAGAGGCATCCCGTTGGGCTAAGGTACAAATTTCTTGGACCCAATCAAACTTATCCTATAATTATCAACTATAATCTTAGTGAAACCGAAACTTCATTTCTCCTTTGTTAGTTGAAAAAGCATCAAAAAGCGCTTGGGTATTCTCTCCAAGATATTGTTGGAATCTCTCCGGAATTATGTATGCATAGAATTCACCTTGAAGATGAGTCTTCTTCATCCATATAGCATCAACGGAGTCTTAATCCGAGTCTCAAGGAAGTCGTGAAGAAATAAATCATGAAACTCTTAAAAGCAGGAATCATATACGCTATCTCAGACAGCACTTGGGTAAGCCCAGTCCACGTAGTTCCTAAGAAAGGAGGAGTCAGGGTGGTGAAGAATTATAACGACGAGCTAATACCGACGAGAACAATCACGGGACATCGAATGTGCATTGATTACAGGAAGCTTAATTCCGCAACCCAAAAAGATCACTTTCCTCTTCCTTTCATTGATCAAATGCTTGAGCGCCTTGCTAATCACCCTTAATATTGTTTTCTTGATGGTTATTTAGGAATTTTCCAAATACCTATCCATCCAGATGATTAGACGACATTTACATGTCCTTACGGCACATTCGCTTATCGACGAATGCCATTTGGATTGTGTAATGCTCCAACTACATTCCAAAGATGCATGATGGCTATCTTTATGAATTATATCGAGGACATAATGGAGGTATTTAGGGCCGATTATTCAGTATATGGTTCATCTTTCGAAAATTGTTTGTCTAATCTTGGTAGGGTTTTACAACGTTGCGAAGACAAGCATCTTGTGTTAAATTGGGAGAAATGTCACTTCATGGTGAGAGATGGAATCGTCCTAGGACACCAAATTTCAGAGAAATGAATCAAAGTCGACAAAGCTAAGATAGAAGTGATGGTCGGTTTGCAACTTCCGACTAATGTTAAAGGCATTCGAAGTTTCCTCGGACATGGCGATTTCTATAGGCGGTTTATTAAAGACTTCTTTGACATCGCTCGTCCACTTACGAG
Organism: Draba incana; assembly: GCA_963576765.1. NCBI lineage: Eukaryota > Viridiplantae > Streptophyta > Magnoliopsida > Brassicales > Brassicaceae > Draba > Draba incana. The sequence continues at coordinate 21,673,244 of OY755205.1, forward strand.
GTTGTTATGCAAAGTCACGAACTTTGAGTTCAATGAGGAGTGCCACGTCGCTTTCAACAAGATCAAAGAAGCATTCATTAGCGCACTCGTGGTTCAATCACCAGATTGGGAGCTTCCTTTTGAGATTATGTGTGATGCTAGCGATTATGCAGTAGGAGCTGTGTTAGGACAGCGAAAGGATAAGAAGCTAAACGTCATCTACTATGCTAGTAGAACCTTAGATGAGGCTCAATGCAATTATGCCACAACGGAGAAGGACCCACTTGCAATCGTCTTCGCCTTTGAGAAATTTTTCTCATATTCGGTGGGAGCCAAAGTGATTGTTCACACGAACCATGAAGCGTTGAGATATCTTTTAGCCAAGAAGGATGTAAAGTCACGCCTCATAAGATGGATTCGTCTATTACAAGAATTCGATTTGGAAATCAAGGACAAGAAGGGCATAGAAAACGGTGTAGCGGATCACCTCTCTCGGATGCGTGTAGAAGAACTGTTGCCTATGAATGACTCCTTAGTAAAAGAACACATTTACACCTTGAATGCCATTCCTCGTTCGAGTAATCTAACTCACCCACGTCCAACCCAGAAGAAGAAAAAGACAACTTTTGCAACACCGTGGTACCGCCACATAGCTAACTATTTAGCGGCGGATATTGAACCACTATTCTTTGGTTATAGGAAGAAGAACACTACAAGAAAACAGTCCATGAGTGACTACGGTTTGTGACTGAAAAATCAGTCACTAATATTTGCGACTACTTTGAGACGAATTTTCGACTGATTTGCGACGCCAACAAAAGGCGTCGCAAAGTAGTCGCAAATATTAGTGACTGATTTGTGACGACTTCTCAACCTACTTTTAGGTGTCCCAAAGTAGTCACTAATTTGCGACTACCTTACCGACATACGATTGTCATAGGAGTCACAATTGTAACAGATTTGTGACTATCAGAGGAGTTACAATTTAGCGACGCCATTAAAAGAGTCACTAAAGCTTCGCAAATCCTATGTCGGCACAAAAAGACAAATTGATATGCATGTCGGTATGAAAGAAACAAAAAAAAACGTGTTTAATCACGAGTGAACCTAACTAAGATATTTGTTTCTAATGGTAGTCGCAAAGTATAGGCTAAAACGTCACATATTTGTGACTCTTTCGTTGGCGTCACATAGTAGTGGCTAATCTTTTTGCCTATATATACGATTCACTCTCCCCTCATTTCACTTACACATTCATCTCTCTCTCTCTCTCATTCAAAATCATATGGAATGAAAAAATATTTTAGGAGGAAAAAAAAGATTTGGGAGTGAAAAAAAAAAAGATTTGGGAGTGAAAAAAAAAAATACTTGATGAGGAAAACAAATGTGGCCTTATTCATCGCGGTCTTGGATGTAGAAGCGACTCGATCCAATTACGAACAATATATCCGCCGAATTTGTGGAGGGGGTTGTACAATTCACGAGGCTTGCAGCAGTCCAAGACTTTGCTCTTAGTAGTAGAGGTAAAATATATTGTCCTTGTGCTACTTGTAGAAATACGCGTAGACCGAAACTAGTTAATATTGTAACGAATCATTTGCTTAGTAATGGATTTATGGAAGGATATTACGTGTGGATGGAACACGGGGAAGATTATAATGTAGTAGGTAGTAGTAGTAATTACGAAAATGCTCAGTTTAGTACCGGTAATGATCAATTTAGTACGGGTAATGAAGAGATTCATGATGGTAGTAATGTTTACGCTGAAATGGTTCAAGATGCATTTCATGGTTCTACGCCATTGAATGAATATCAACATGAACATGATCAAGCTGGAAATGATTATGTTTATGAAGAACCTACCATGGATGCAAATAACTTCTACTAGATGCTGCAAATACGCCATTGTATGAAGGTTGTCGAGAAGGTCACTCGCAATTATCGTTACCGGCTCAACACATGAACATCAAATAAGACCATAATTTGGCTCAAGTTTGCATGGACTCATGGGCGAAAGCGTTTACAGAGTATTTACCTCAGCCTAATCGTGTAACCAGGTCATACTACGAGACGAAAACATTGCTAAAGCTAGGGTTGCCGATGCAGAAATACGATGTATGCAAGGATAATTGTATACTTTTCTGGAAAGAAGACGTGGCGTTGGAGAATTGCATGTTTTGTGGAAAACCAAGGTATATGCATGATACCGGAGGGCAGAAGAGAGTGCCAATTAGTAAAATGTGGTATCTTCTTATCGGTGATAGGCTGAAGAGATTGCACCTATCAGAGAAGACTGCAGCGGCAATGAGATGGCATGATGAGCACGAGTCAAAAGATGGAGTTATGTGTCATCCATCTGATGCGGCAGAGTGGAAAATTTTTGATCAACTCCATCCCGGTTTTTGTGGGAGTCGAAACCAACACAATTAGATTTGTCAAGGGTTTTATGAAAGGAAAGAGATCTCTAGGTTAAAGCTAAGAATGTAGGTTGCAATTGCTGTAAAGAAAACTTTTATTGATGTTTTGTGTAACAAGTTGCGGATCCCCTTTGCAAGAGATGTTTACAAGTATATATATTTTCTGCTAGGTTGGCTAGGTCTACTAAGTCGGCTAGGTCCTCTTCTTTGGAGATTAGGAAACTTTCCTGATGTTTGCTGGGCTTTGTTAGCGAGCTCGTTCTAATTCTTCGAAGTCATCTGGGCCTAGCCTACGTCACCTTCAATGCTGACCTTACCTTAACAGACTTAAAACATTTTGTTTACACTCGAACCTGTTAGCTCTGTTGCTTCATTAGCTTCGCTATTTGTTCTGAGCATCCACCTCGCGGAGCTTGTTGACCTCATTCACCTAATAGAGCTTGTTAATCCTTATACTTAGTTATTTTGAACATTGATCCTGGAAGGGTGGAAATTGACCCCAACAGTTAGCCTCCCAGCTCGGTAGTATCAGATGTGATGATGCTGAGCTAAAAGTTGCAGAGTTAGGATCAATGTTACAAATCTTACGCTACTAGAAAACCTAATCCAGGTCAAGTATTAGCGTTTAACCGAACTCCAGTATTACGTTTAACTGAGTCCAAGTGTTGCGTTTAACCAACGAAGTGACCCGAGATTAAAAAATCTTATTATGATTCACCAAGCCACCACTGTCATTTTCTTCTATTTACGTGCCGATTTAGAGCAGCAAGGTCGGATCCACTAAGTGAAGAGAAGCGACATGAGTTGGATTTAGTCGGTAACGAACTTGCAGCTGAGGTGACTTTGAGTTGAGGAGAGAACTTGTTTGACTTTAGCGAGCTCGCGAAGTGCGACGAGGTGGGCTGAGCTAAAGACGTTGATTCGGCTTGATTATGAGGTGAAGAGAAGCTTGCGAGCTCGCATAATTAATTGTTGCAGTGACGAGGTGGTTTTGCTTGGCTCAAAGAAGCGAATCAATGTTGGAACAAAATTGATTCTTGTCGCAGTGAGCTTACGAGGGCGATTTCTTAGAGGAAGAAAGCTTGCGAGATTGATCTTAGGTTAACAGCGAGTTTGCGAGCCAAAGGAATTGGTTTATCACGTCGTGGAGCTCGCGAGGTGAGTTGAGAGTTGAGTTTGAAATAGAGGGCACCGAGGTGGTCTCGGAGCTGCGAGGTGACCTAAGAGTTAGTGTGTCACGAGGTGAATCAATTTAGAGACGTGACGAGACCGCAAGGTGATACAGCGAGCTCGAGCTTGATTCGAGTCGTTGCGAGGTCGGTTCAAGCTTATCCAGCAAGGTGCAAGGTTGATTTCAGACAACATCACGAGCTTGCAAGGTTGGGAGTTAGTGAGGTGGTTCGGTTCAAGAAGTAAAGAAGAAATTCGATCTTACGAGGTTGATAGAAATTTAACATCAAGCTAACAAGGTTGAATCAAGTTTTTTCCGTGAGGTGCAAAGTGTTGATGTAGCAGAGGAGCTTGCATCGTTGATCCAACTTAAAGGTCAATTTCAACCGAGCCTAATTGAAGCGAGGTGGCGAGGTCGGCTGCGAGGTCATTTTAGTGGAGAATATCGAGCTTGACGAGGTCGTTTGAGTGGTAACTCGAGCTCCATGAGGTCGATTTGAAGCGGAGGAGTTGCGGCGAGGTTGTTTGTACGGCGAATCGAGCTCGGCAAGGTGGAGAAGATACGAGCCGTCTTGTTGCAAGGTGGTCGAGCTCGGCGAGCTTGCGAGGTGCGACGAGATAACCCCAACTCGTTGATTCGACCCGATTGCAAGGTGAAGGCTGATTTTGGAGAAGAAAGTCGTGAGTTGCGAGTGGAGTATGTTGAAGACGAGCACGAGCTACGATGTTGAATTGCCTTGTCGAGCTGTGAGCTTGGAGACGTAGACGTGGTGGCGAGGTCGATTATGTTGTAAACAAGCTCGACGAGGTTGATTGAGCGTCAACTTAAGCTCGGCGAGGTGAAGCATGGATACGTCAAGGTCAACGGGGGGAAACGACGGTACATCAAGCTCGGCGAAGTGATGAAGTCAGCTCCTGTGTTGCGAGGTGAATTTTTTTTTTTTTTTTTGCATTGCTTCCGATGGACGCTCCAGCCTACCTCGCTTGCTCACCTTGCGTTGCTAGAGTAGAACTCGTAGGTGTTAATTAGGTTGAACCGTGACTTAGGCTTTGTTGAGGACTTAAGTAAAATTATTTTTTGTGTAGCTTGATGATCTTGCTTGACTTAGAGTCTTACGGAATTGTTTATCTTCTGCAGGAACATGTCTTCCCGAAACTTGTTGAACCGTGATATTAATGTTGCTCATCCTGCTCTTTGTAATGATGCTTCTGATGATACTGTTAGCTCTGAGGTTCCTGTAAGAAAGAAACGAAGTAGTCCTCGTCCTCCAGAACCAACTAAGTCGACGCAAGAGTCTTTAGTTGCCCTTATATCCTACTTTGGCATCCCAAGAGATGTTAAGTTTGTTTTGCGTAATTGTGTTAACACCAAGATTCAAGTTGGTGGTGTTGTGATGTCAAGTGCTTGAGTTGTGGTTGCACGGAGAAGAAGTGAAGCTCACGCCACGAGATAAACGAATGTTTTTAAGCTAAGAGCTTGCGGAGGTTAATCGGAGAAGCGACGAGCTCAAAAAGTTGGATTAAAGAAGCAACGAGCTCATGCAGCCCACCTGTCAGTCTAGATAAGCGACAATCTTGAATGGTAGATAAGCTTACGAAGTGGGATAGCAGATCTATCAAGGTAGAGCTTGAGTAACAAAAAGTTTAAATGATTGGTAATTTATCTGTAGAAGACCCTTAAAGTTCTACTAGATGGACGAGCTGCAGAGCCTGTAGAGCGAGTTATCTACTAATTTTGTGCAATGAATTGTTTAGTGACTGCCTTGGTTTGCAAAGATACTGCTCTTAACAACTTTGTTCCATCAATGAGTTTGTTATTGCGTTAAGAACAACGTTTGATAGTTGGGTTTTGAATGAACACTTCGGTATACGATCATGCTACTGTAAGCATGTCCACTCCGGTAATTACAAACGCTACGTTAGTTGGGTTTGGAGATAAACTTTTAGGTTTACAGACATGCTCTCTACTAACACATCTGCTCCTATAATGAACATATTTTCATGTTGAGACCAACGTTATAGACTGTTGGGTTTAGTTGACACCAATGTTATGTTAATTGGGTTTTCTGATTATCATTCGGGTTTACGCAAATGTTATCCTCGTAACAAATACGCTCCTACAATGAACACGTAGTAACCAAGGTGTATTGGGTTTTAAGATGAACATCCTGGGTTTACAAGCGTTTTACCATAAAAATACCTGCTCCGTTGATGATCATCGCGCGCTTTAAATTCGTATGCGGATGTAGTAGTTAGATATGAAAATATCTTAAGTATACGATGCGACACTGTGGCCAGCAGTGACGATTAGGTTATGAAAACTAAGTCTGATATAGTAAAGACACTTGTGAATCCGTAAAGGATGTGATTGAGCTTTGTAGCTATGACATAGAATAATCCATGAAGGATGTTTATGAGAATCAAGAGATGACTCCAGGTAACATAGTTTTATGAAATGCAACGAAGTAGTGGGAGTATACGAGTATACGTATCCCACTCTCCCCCCCTCCTCTTTTTGAGGAGGGGGTAGCTAAACCCGTCCAAAGACGAGCTGTCTACGTACCTTTTGCAGGGATCAAGCCACCCATAATTCCATGAAAGTAACTTAGTGGGAATTGAGAGAGGACTCTGTCGGCTCTTTGTCTACCCTCATCTTCTTGCGTTCAGTTTTGGAGATTGGATTGGTAATCGGGTACGTAGTTTGTACTCAGTCATGATACACAAGTGGTATGTCCAAGCTACTGCTCTCATTGAATTCAACCAAGGAGTTCCCATGATGACGTTGTACGGTGCTGGGTTATCGGACACAGAGAACTCTACCACCTTTGTCATGCCTTCAGTCAAAACAGGTAATCTGATGGTTCCCAACGTCATAGTTGTTTGACCAGAGAAGCCAGTTAGTGGTTTTGGAAATGCTTTGATTTTAGATAAGGCGACACCCATTCTCTTGATTGTATCTTTAAAGATGATGTCAATCGGGCTTCCTGTATCGATCAACACCCTTGACAGAAGAAAGTCAGCGATGACTAGCTTGATTACTAGGGGATCGTCGTGTGGCCTATCTAATCCATTAGTTTCCTCTTCTTCGAAGGACAACACGTCATTTGGAAACTTAGAGGGTGCAGAGAAATTGGCACTAACTTCTGCACGTCGCTCGTAAGCTTTAATCGAAGAAAATGTATCTGCGCAGTAATGGGATCCTCCCATTATCATAAGAATTTCTGGTATCTTTGCTACGCGTTACGGTTCTGCATTATTGTATCTTCCTCGTCGAGGTGGCACTGGAAGTTGTGCAAGTTCTTGTTGATTGGCGTCCGCGTCAGTGAAGTCGTCAACGCGAATGTTGTTGCCGAGTTTTCCTTCTGCAAATCTCTTCGCGAGGCAAGAGCCAAGAACACGGCAATTTGCAGTCGAATGGCCATGTATCTTGTGGAACTCGTAGTAAGCAGCTTCATCGTAGGTGTTATCACTTCAAGTCTAGGTGTTGTTCCATGAACCTCCTCCGTGGCCTCGGCTGTAACTCAAATAATAATTGTGAGCTCTTCCGGATCCTCCTTCGTATTCTACGAATCCTGATCCTTGCTTATGTTTCTTTGTATTCGGTTGATTCTGCGCAGGAGGAGGGTTGGTAGCCTTTGCTTTCCCTGTCTTTTGAACGAAGACCTTCTTCTGCTCCTCGTATCGTGCATGAAGCGTTCCTCGAGGGAGCGCATCCTGGATCATAGCAGGAGGGCTTAACGCCATCTCCTCCTGGTAGGCAGATCCGAACCTAAGTGATTTTTTAAGCGCATGTAGTGCGGAAACGTTGCTTACTCCTTCTATCTTAGACAATACTCCTTTAAAGCGATCTAAGAAACTTCGTAGTGATTCACTCTCCCCTTGAACCATTGTCCAGAGATCAAGATCAGACGTGCGCTTCTCAATGAAGATCGCGTAGTGCTTTAGAAAGGCAGCAGTCAGCTGGTTAAAGCTATCAATTGAGTTTGGTGGAAGTCGCGAGAACCAATGCATGGCTGGTCCTTTGAGAGTTTCCACGAATAGTAGGCACTGACCAGCGTCCCTTTCTCCTTCTCTAAAGTTTGCTCGTCCCATTGCTACGAAGAACGCTGTCAGATGTTCGGTAGGATCAGACTTGCCATCGTAAGCAGGAATCTTCATCTTTCCTGGATCGGTAATCACTGCTCTGGATATCCTCGCTGTAAATGGAACGTTTTGTGTCTCCTCCAGAACTTTATCTAACTCAGGAGCGTGGCTCGTTGCTTTGTGAATTTGGGAGCGGAAGTCTCTCATCTCCACTGCTGTTTATGCCATGTCGGTTGTCGGCTCTTATTCTAGCCATCTCTTCTGTTTGAGATTGGATCAACACTCTACGTTCTTCTTCCAACTCGGAGCGTTCCAACCAAAAAAAATCATCTTCTTCGCCCTGAGATCCTTGGTTCTGCTCGGTGGTATCGCTGATTCGCGTAGTCGCCGCTCTGGGAGTAGGTAAACGACGGTGGGCGTGTTTATTCTCTGTGTTCTCTAAGTTTATCACCGTTGTCGCCGTTGCTTGCGGTTGTGCAGTTCTAGTAAGTGCTTCCAAGTTTCTCTCCACGCGTAATGCTTCAGGATGATCGAGGTGAGGATTGTGAATTCTGGGAGCGTTAACCGGGGTCGAGAAATCCAAGGACGTAAGGTTTATTCGCCAAATGGGTCGTCTAAACATAGGCTCTCTTCTGCGACCTCTGTATGCGGTTGCTAGAACTCGTAGCTTGTTTACATCTTTTTCTTGGTCCATTGTTTTCTTAAGCAGGGCATCTAGCGTCGCTTGTAGGCCAGTTAGGAATGCAAGAGTCACCGTAGCTCGAGTTTTAGGAATGATTGTTTCATTGGTGTTGTTGCGACGCTGCTGATCGGCGATACGTTGCTCTTCAGCGACGTGTTGCTGCTCGGCACGCGTTGCTGTTCGGCGACGTGTTGCTCTTTAGCGATGCGTTGCTCTTTGGCGATACGTTGGTATTCAGCAGGGAGTTGTTGATCGTCGCTCGTAGCCATCGTACGATCGGTCGTTCGTAAGCTTTTTCGAGTAAGAAAATCTCAAGTTTCCCCTTAGTTGGTGCCAAATTGTGGGAGTCGAAACCAACACAATTAGTTTTGTCAAGGGTTTTATGAAGGTAAAGAGATCTCTAGGTTAAAGCTAAGAACGTAGGTTGCAATTGCTGTAAAGAAAGCTTTTATTGAGGTTTTGTGTAACAAGTTGCGGATCCCCTTTACAAGAGATGTTTACAAGTATATATATTTTCTGCTATGTCCGCTAGGTCTACTAAGTCGGCTAGGTCCTCTTCCTTGGAGATTAGGAAACTTTCCTGATGTTTGTTGGGCTTTGTTAGCGAGCTCGTTCTAATTCCTCCAAGTCATCTGGGCCTAGCCAACGTCACCTTCAATGTTGAACTGACCTTAACAGACTTAAAACATTTTGTTTACATTCGGACCTGTTAGCTTTGTTGCTTCGTTAGCTTTGCTATTGGTTCTGAGCATCCACCTCGCGGAGCTTGTTGACCTCATTCACCTCACAGAGCTTGTTAATCCTTATACTTAGTTATTTCGAACATTGATCCTGGAAGGGTGGAAATTGACCCCAACAGTTTTGCGGGGGAGACAAGAAACGTACGACTTGGATTATTTACAGATGGTTTCAATCCTTTTGGTATGTCGAAGAATCATTCGTTGTGACATGTGATCTTGACTCCTTACAACTTACCTCCACATATGTGCATGAATGAAGAGTATTTTTTTTTTTTTTGACGGTATTGAATTCGGGACCTAATCATCCATGTGGGAGTCTTGATCTTTTTCTTCAGCTGTTGATCGAGGAGCTAAAGGATTTATGGAATAATGGAGTCGAAGCGTACGATGTGTCATTACAGCAAAACTTCAACCTCAAAGTTGTTCTGTTGTGGACGATTAGTGACTTTCCAGCATATGCTATGTTGTCGGGATGGACGACACACGGAAAACTAGCTTGTCCCATTTGCAAAGAAGATACAAATGCTTTCTACTTGCAAGCTAGTCAGAAGACGTGTTGGTTTGATTGTCATAGAAGATTTTTGCCGCAAAATCACCCGCTACGAAGGAACTAAGTTAATTTTAGAAAGGGACGTAACGCCATAAATTTGTACCCACCATAATCGTTGACGGGCGAACAAATATATCGGAGTATACAAAACAACGGAGCAAAAAAAACATCTGAATGTGGTGGAAATGGACATAAACAAAAACATCCCGGCTCTGGAGATTGGCATAATTGGCATTAAAAAAGCATTTTTTGGGAGCTACGGTACTGGGTGGATCTGAACCTACGACATTGCCTTGACGTAATGCATATCGAGAAAAACTTTTTTGATAACATCATGTACACTGTGATGAATGTCAAAGAAAGATCTAAAGACACCGGTGAAGTCAAGAATAGATATGGAAAGACATTGCCACCGACCTAAACTGCGGGTGGATGAATACATGAACGCCCCATTCCTTATTTGGAGATTGCCCACAAGAGGACTAGATGCATTACTAGAATGGGCAAAAAATCAAGTCAAATTTCCTGATGGCTACGCTGGGAATTTAGCAAGTTGTGCAGACATCCATGCCTGAAAGATTTTGGGAATGAAAAGTCACGACTGCCATATTTTCAGGGAGCGGTTGCTTCCATTCGTATTTGCAAAACTTCTTCCGTGAAGCGTTCACCAAGCATTGTCAGGTACATATACATATAGAAAGTCTTTTATTACTATTTTTGGTGCTTTGATTATTGACGTGGAAATATGTTTTACAGCAATTGGAGCCTTTTTCCGTGACCTAAGCAGTAGATCGTTGGATCAAAGCCGGGTCCAAATTTTGAAGGAGAATATTGTTATGATACTCTGCAATTTGGAAAAAATCTTCCCACCTGCATTTTTTGATGTCATGGAGCATCTACCTATTCACTTGCCATACGAAGCTGAGCTTGGGGGTCATGTGCAGTACAGGTGGATGTATCCGTTCGAAAGGTTCTTTAAACATTTGAAAGGCAGAGCAAAGAACAAAGCTCGTCCAGCATCATCGATTGTTGAAGCATACAGGAATGACGAGATATCTAATTTCTCTGAACACTACTTTCCCCCCACAATGTCCACTGCTGCAAGAAGAAGGTAAATAATTAAGAACCATATAATTTGTTTTGTGTTGTTTAATTCTATACATAGCATATTAATTAACAAATTAATTTTGTAGGGCATCTCGATATACCGAAGGTGAAGTACCCGTGTATACTGCACCAGTGCCAGATTTATTTACTCGGGTAAGTCGCCCAAGTGGCAAATATACTGAGTTTTGGCTAAAAGACATTGATTATAAGACCGCGCATTCATATGTTTTGCGTAATTGTGAGTATTTTCGACCGTTCGAAAGGTATTAATGTTTTCTCCTACATAAAATTGTTGTCGAAGTGATTTGTTTTCAGATCCTTTAGTAATTTGTTGTTTTAAATGCAGGTACGTGGATGCACAAATTCAAGTTGAAAACCCAGGACTATCTGATGAAGAGGTCACAGCGAAAAGAGACGATGAATTTCATTCATGGATGCGTCAATATGTAAGTATTCATATTATTTAATTCTCAATTTTATATAATTGAATAATATTTTTGTATGTAGGTGCAAGCGAAAAAACATGAACACAAGTTTCCAATGTGGTTCATGATATATCAGAAGGTCCTGAGAATAAGGTGAAGTCGTGGCCTATGTATTTTACGAGGGGTATATGTTTCACACGTGTGACCACAAATCACACAAGAAAACAACGAATTATGAGATTTGTGTTCGAGGACAAAATTATTCACATATCCCGGAATCTTGAAATTGAAAATCATCCTTTTTTACTATCAATGGTTTGACCCTACGATCGGTAAATGGACTCGAAAGAGCGAGATTGGCGTTGTCGATGTGCTCTCATCTCGAAAATATCCAAAATACAAACCATTCATCTTAGGTACAAATTCACGTGACTCCCAACTTATGTCATACTTATTTGTACTAACATGAAATGTTTTTCTTTCACAGCGTCTTAAGCTGATCAGGTTTGTTATCTTCCCTATCCAAATCCAAAGCGTTTTCGGAAAACATGGCTATCCATTGTGAAAGTGAATCCGCAAAATCGGATTCAAGGAAAGTTCGTGGAAAATGAGGAGGTTATTTTGCAACAAACGGTCGACGAAACAACCACATCGAGCGTTCAGGATTTACATATCGATCGTTTAGTTGATGTGACGCATCCGATGGAAGGTCTTGCTTTCGAAATTGGAGACAAAGACCCTACCGATGAATTCCAATGTAATATATCTGACCACGCTTCCGACGAAGAACCTTGCGATGAATATTAATTTTTTCATGTATGCGTACTATTTATATGGGATTTGTTATAGTTTTTTAAGTGTGCAATATATTTATGGAGATTATTATGTACCAATGAACTCGTGGACCAACACCCCATTTTTTTAACTTACTACTGAACTCTATATAAATAAAAGTTTGTGGGACTAATAACAATAATTTTACAATGGTATAGCGGTTAACAAGATCAAAACAATCAATATTGTCACGAACCCGAGTTCAAATCCGGGGAACAACACCCCCTTTTTGTCCTTACTACTTCCGTGTATATAAATAAAATTTAGTATGATTACTAACAGATATATTACTATGGCACATGGGTTAAACACAATTAAACAAGCATCCGAACCCGAGTTCGATCCATGGGATCGTCAAACTTTTTTTAAATTCCTATTAGTAATTTTGTGACGCTTTAGTGACAAAATAGGGTTTAGGATTTCAATTACTCACTAATTTGCGACGTTTTAGCGACTGATTAGACACTAATTTGCGACGCTTTGTCCAATAGCGACTGATTAGTCACTAATTTGCGACGCTGTTTAACATTGTAACACATTTTAAACGAAAATTGTTTGCCTCCATGATTCATAGATGTATTCTATGTTGTATAGCACACAAATTCAACGTTTGTGATATGTGATAATAAATTTTCTATCAATGTAAAAAAATCAAACTATATGAAAACCTAATTTCATATAGTTTAGGTTTTAAACACTTAGTAGTTTTATGTTATAATAGGTAAGCTTAATGTTTTTCTAAATTTTCGTTGTTATTCATGATATAAAAGGTATATCAATTTTTTAGGGTATATGGCATAGATGAAGTTTAGAGGAACAAAAGTTTGCCTCTAAATATTTAGGGTTTAGAGATTTGATTTGTGACTAACTTGTAATCGTCACAAATTAGTTGCCAATTAGCCACTAATTACTGACTGACTAGAGACTAATATTTGGGCCCCTTTGACCAATTATTTGGGCCATTTTGGCGGCCTTATTTTGCCGTGTAAATGAAATAGTAGTGACTGCTTAGCGACGCCAATAGAAAAAAATTTCATTAGGTCGGAGACCAAAGGGTCATTCTCTTACTCATCATTCTATCAAACCCTAATTTCATCCCTCTTTTCTCTCAATCCTCTCACGAACATAGACCCTAATTTCTTAATCCTCTCACGAATCCTTTTGATTCTGGGATAAATTCTTCTCTTTCTCCTTGTTCTTTATCTGTATGACTCGAATCCTTTCGGATCCTTTCAATTCTGGGATAAATCTCTTCTCTTTCTCACGAATTCTTTCGAATCCTTTTGATTTCGTCATCCAATCGATTTCACCTCAGAAACCCTAATCGCTATCTCTCTCTCGTTTTCAATTCAAACCCTTATTTCTAACCTAAATCCAAAACCCTAATCTTTCCAGTTATTCTAATCGCCATGGCTGGGTCCAAATCCAAATCCGGCATTAAGACACAAGGCGGTGTCGTCCAGAGACGAGGCGGCCCTGTTGGAGGTGGAGGAAGATCAAGCGTCGGAACGAGTACCGGTACTTTTGAGACTTTAGCCACTGTGGCTAATCTTAAGGCCTCTGCTACAGGTGGTTCACAGATTCAGTCATCTATAGACAACTGTGGTCAGGTTCCCAGGGCCTTAAGGCGTGACAAGGGTAAGGGAATCGATGGTGGTGGAAGCTACAGTCAGAAGGACGCCGACGAATAATCACCACCGGGACGAAAGGGACTTAATTCGTCTGATGACTCAAATCGTTCCGCCCGTTATTCGCCGCCATCTCAAGAAACTCCTCAGTCGGCTGGGAATGTCGCCGCCATTCTTTTAACCGTGTTCCACCTCAACCAACTCTTCGAAGAACCAATGTGAACCTGAATCTCCAACATCAACAACCCCTTTAGGTTCAGACTCAGGTTCAGGAAGAGGAAGAAGAAGAAGAAAAAGAAGAAGAAGAAGAAGAAGACGTAGACGGCGAGGAGGATTTAGACCTCAATCCTGATGACATCGAATCTCAGGACAAAGGTGATGAAGGTAATGGCGAAGATGAAGACTAGAGCAGCTGCTAGCCGATATACTGACTGATCCTCAACGTCAAAGCCTTCTTTTACTATCTGAGCAACCATTGACAAACTCTATTACGTAAAATTCCTCTCTGTTTCCATTTTATTAACTGCTTCTTTCGATTTACATTGAACTGCATACTGGAACTAGTTATTTAGCATTAGTTTTACATTTAATGTAAATGTTCTCTACTGATATATTTAGATGTTGGTTTCTGCTATGTTAATTTGATTTTGATGTCCTAAACTGAAAATATTTAGATGTTGGTTTCTACTGACATTTGTTTCCAAGGTTTTGATTTAGATATTCTAAACTGAAAATATTTTGATTTTGGTTTCTGCTCTTATTTGTTTCCAAGTCTTGACCGGGACAATGGGCTACTAACCCGTGAGATATCAACAATCTTTCGGAGAAAGTTCGACGACCCTTGGTACAGCTGGACCGTCACTCCAATAGCCAAACAGGAGCGATACTTTAGATCTTTTGCGGTAAAGTTTTATATATTATGTCTTTTTTTTTTCTTTATAACTTCAATTCTGTTTTTGCTTACTTACAATTCTTTATTGTGCAGTGTGCAGAGCATATACAATTGGGATATCGGGATCACTCATATTGTTAAGGACCACTTCAAGGCGATTGCAACAAAAAGAATGCGAGGGATTGTGAGTCAGGTTAGGACGAAACAAAAGAGGCCAAAATGGATTGGTGAGAAGCTCTGGGCCAGAATGTGTATCTTCTGGGCCACTCCAGGGGCGAAGAAGAAGAGCGCCATAGCTTCAGCCTCCCGCAAATCAGATCAAAACGGACAAGGACCTCACAGGCACCGATCAGGTTAATCCTCGTACTTGACCATCCAGCGAGCTATGGTAATGTGTTATCTTCCTTCTTTTAATCTGTTACTTTTCTTTCACACTGCTTTACAGTAATTAGTGTTGTCTTTTCTTACAGGAACATGAATTACAAAGGCATGTCTCTTGGGCCAAAGTATTTATCAAGACTCACACCAATCCAGATGGGAGTTTTATCGATCAAAAGGCTCAAGAAGTTGCTGACTCTTACGATAAGTGCCTTCAAGAGGCTTTAACTGAGCCTGTCGAAGATGGAGAACATTCTGACCTTACTTCTCAGCGTAACCTCACCATTGATGAAAAAAACAATCTCTTCCACAAGGTATGATTCCTTATGCCTTTCCTCAGTTCTGGTTCTTTATTTACTTGTTCATGGTTAGGATTGAATTATATATGTGTTTGTTGTTGCAGTGTACAGAATTTGATCCTAACGGTACCCCTTATGGAGTGGGACTGCTTTCAAAGATGAGAAACAAAGGAAAAATAAAGATCAGTTATGGTTAGTGTTCGTCGGCAGACTCGGGAGAGGTTCATGAGGAGCTGAAGCGTGCTCGCCAAATGCTTGCTGATCAAGCGCTCAAAGACACAAAGAGGGATGAAGAAAATGCTCGCCTTGTTGCTGAGCTTAAAGCAAGCCAGCTAAGGATCAGTCAACTGGAGCAGAAGGTTGATGCGTTCTTGCAGAGCAACCAGCCACCAGTTGCCACAAATCCTTCACGCGAGACTCCTGCACCGACTGCTCTTCCTCCTGCACCAACCGGTACACCGCAAGACACCTCACCTTAAATCATCCTTCACTCTTAGTCTCTCTAAGAATATAACCACCTTTTGTGATACAATGGTTGTAGTAACTTATTTTGATACATTGCTTGAAAGCCTTTTGTACATTGGTAGCAAGTTTTACAAGCTAAATGCTTATTTTGTGGCTTAATTTTCAATTCCTAGTTTGTTTTTCTGCAACAATTAGCAAATGAAAACAACGAACAAACCAAAAACTCATTACCATTTATGTGACTAATAAGTGACTACAATGAGATTTAATTTAGATCTGTAAAACAACGGCGTCGCAAATCAGAGGGTAATTGGTGACGAATCTCTGACTAACAACAAGTTTTAACAATATCAATTTAGTCTCTAATTCGTCGCTAATTTGCTACGGAAAAGGTAAACACAAATCAGTCGCTTATTTGCTACATCGTTTAGAGTTGCAAATCAGTCCCTTATTAGCCACATCATCTAGAGTCGCAAATCAGTCACTTATTTGCCACATCTTTTAGAGTCGCAAATCAGTCGCTCATTTGCCACAAAATTTGGAATCGCAAATCAGTCTCTAATTAGTGACTACATAAATGTGTCACCCATCCGACGCTTATTTACGACTACATTGTATAGTGTCATCTTCGTCGCACATTAACGACGAAAATATATAGTCACAAATCAGTCGTTTATTTGCGACGGATTTGCGACTCCTAAAATTAGCGACGAACTATTTGCGACTACTTTATTTCATCACAAGGTAGTCGCAAATGGGCCATTTGTGACGTTTTTGTGACTCTTTTGGGAGTGGTAAATGGTTTGTTCTCTTGTAGTGGAAGTTCCTCAAGGAGATCAAATATTACTATTGGGACGAACCTGATCTCTACAAGAAGTGTCAAGACAATTTGTTTCGAAAATGTGTTCCAGAAGAAGATGTTGAAGGAATCATACACGGGTGTCATAGTTCTTCTTACGCTAGTCATTTTCCAACTTTCAAGACTGTCTCTAAAATACTCCAAGCTGGTTTTTGGTGGCCAACATTTTTTAAGGACGCTCACGCCTTCATCTCAAAATGTGATCCGTGCCAAAGAATGGGCAACATAAGCAGAAGGAATGAGATGCCCCAAAATTTAATCTTAGAAGCTAAAGTCTTCGATGTATGGGGAATAGATTTCATGGGCCCTTCTCCAATGTCTTTTGGGAACCAATACATTCTAGTCACAATGGATTACGTCTCCAAATGGGTTAAAGCCATAGCAACTCCAACAAATGATGCAGCGGTCGTCATCAAGCTATTCAAGTCAGTTATCTTTCCACGTTTTGGCGTTTCAAGAGTTGTGATTAGTGATGGAGGAACACACTTTATCAATCGATCCTTTGAAAACCTCTTGAAGAAATACGGAGTTAGGCATAAAGTCGCTATTGCCTACCATCCTCAAACTAGTGGACAAGTGGAAATCTTGAATCAAGAACTCAAGGCTATCTTGCAAAAGACAACCGCAAAAACAAGGCAAGATTGGTCAGAGAAATTGGATGATGCTCTTTGGGCGTATAGAACGGCTTTTAAAACACCGTTGGGAACAACACCCTTTCATATAGTTTATGGTAAAGCTTATCATCTCCCGGTGGAACTTGAATACAAAGCCGCTTGGGTCGTCAAGGAGCTAAATATCAATCTAAAGACTACTATAGAAAGATGTTTGATCCAATTAAATGAATTGGAGGAGATTCGCCATCTAGCTTATGAGAATACCAAGATATAAAAGGAGAAGACCAAAGCTTTCCATGATAAGAAGATCATACCAAAAGATTTACAACCAAATGACCAGGTTTTACTTTTCAATTCTCATTTGAAACTCTTCCCAGGTAAACTTCGTTCTAGATGGTCAGGACCCTTTACAATCAAGGAAGTGAAACCATACAGATCAGTAGTACTTTGGGATTCTCGTGGAACCGAGTTTACGGTGAATTGCCAGCGAATAAAACCTTATCTTGCGGATACCAAGCGTGATGTAGAAGTCAACATCATCTTGGATGAACCACCCGACTTCTAAATATAAAAGGAGTCGAGCTAATTGATTTTAAACAAGCGCTTTGTGGGAGGCAACCCACATTTTTAATTTTATTTATGCTCAATTCAGTTCTTAAATTCTCATTTCTAAGTTTCTTCTAAGTTTAAAATTTTACTCATAATTTTACTTCGATTTTTGAAGCATTATCACCAAAAAAAAAAAAAAAAAATTTAAAGAACCAGCCCAGGCACCGGTCGGATGCACCGGACGGCGTCCGTGACTGGTGCGAGACCGATCTGCATCCCAGCCAGGTCCTAGACCCTGGACCGTGGCACTGGACACGAGATTTGGTCTGGTGCCCGTGTGCTCTCGTTCCGCGGATCAAACGAGCATGGTCTGCACTGATTTGAGGCACCAACCACGGGACTTGGTCTGGTGCCCGTGTATTCTCATCCCGCAGATCCAAGTGTACCGCACCGTCCACTTGCTCCAGGCACGGGAGTTGGCCGGAGCCAAGCATCCCGCGTCCCACTCTTTCGTGCCGCGATACCTCGACCCGCGTCCTCGAGTCCCTCATCCTACAGAACCGTTTGATCCGCAGCATCACCCAGCGACATGCGTCCCGAGCGACCTTGGTCCCGCGTCCTAGTGTCCTCGTCACCCAGACCGGTCCAAACTAAAGATCACCATGGCTCAAGCCGTCGACCCAGTTCGAGTCACAAGGTTAGTTTTCTTTTCTTTTCTTTTCTTTTTAAATTTATATTTAAATTCAAATACCTATTTTCCTTACTATAATTCACTCTTAATTTGATTTAATTTACACCGGGACGGTGTAAGTTAAGTCTGGGGGATTGTTATTACAAACGCATTTGTTTCATGTCAGTTATTTACATTTTTAAAAAAATTTCACAAAAGATTTTTCAAAATTGTTTTCAAAATCCATTTTATTGAGTCAAAATAAGTTGGGAATGATGACACTTTTCTAGGAACAAAAATATTTTGATTTCAAAAACCAAGTGATCATTATTGCATGGTCTGTTCCGAACAATTGATTCAAACACCTAGTGACCGAATGGAGTCTAAAGAGATTACTACTTGCACTGTTTTGATGGATATGATCTGGATTCTTAATTTGGTTTACTAACATGATTTTTGAATATTTCTTGTTAAGGATATTAGATCAAGGAAACGAATCACATTCATGACATCTTATCGTCTTTTTACCACTCTTTGTTGTCATGGATGGCCAACTCACTTTTAGTTGGTACCCTACCTAAACCCTTAGCCTTTCTTTCAGACCACATGCACTTCCTTTGCTATGACCTTAATGCAGATATGTGTAAAAACGTCGGAGAGAGTAGGGTCGACGCAATTTCCCAATCACTAGAAGATGCGGCGATCAACATAGAAGGAAAGACTAAAACAACAAATCTTCAGAAAATTAAAGAAGCTTGGTAGATCCTTGGATGGTTAAATCATGGTAACAATTTCGTGCCTTACTGGACTCATATCTTTATGAGACCATTTTCCCTAAAAACAAAAAATGGTGATATAAGGGAAAGGCAAATGGTTTTCAAGGAGTCAAAGGCCTAAGAATACTCAAGGAATGCCATGATACAAAGGAGAGATGAGTTAGAGAGTTTTACAAGTGATTCCCGGAGACAAGTCTAAGTCTGGGGGAGAAAGGCGAACAACAAAATGGTTGAGAAATTGTGGACTTCAATAGATCCATTCTCTCTTGCGATTTTGCATAATATATTGCACCCGGAGTTTTTGATAACCCTAAACACTTTTATCCTCACCCCTAAAATTGGCCTTTCCAAACACCTAGCCGTATACCTTGTAGATATCCTTGATTAAAGATTTGTTCGAATCTAAGAGAGTAAAAGAATCGATTGATTTGAAGTTGAGATTTTGCAGGGACAGTAATCTTGGACACACTTTCGAATTCATGATGGAAGACGATGAAAAGCGTCTATGAACTCACTCTGTCTTTAAATGGATTACAGGTTTAGAACCTCTTTTCCACTCTTGGATTTTGCTTGGGGAAAAGCAAGGTTTAAGTGTGGGGGAGTTGATGTACACTATATTTTACCTATTTTACTATCTATTTCAATGCATTTTATAAGTAGTTTAATAAGCTTTTACACCAAAAGAGGTAGTTTTCCTCGTATTTGTAGTTTTAGAGTCTTAACAGGTAAAATCTTCAAAAATGAGCAAAAATAGCTTAAAGAGGTGTATTATAGTCCAGAACAAGTTTTACAACCCAAAGACTTAGTACAAACCAAAGATTCCTCAAGTGATCAAATTTACCAAGTTGGACAGAATTGAAGAGCCTGAAGTTTAGCCATGGAAGGAGGACCAAATCAACCTGGATTTTGATGAACGATTGCTACATTTCATTATCTTTGAGTTATCTTTCTAATGAAATTATAATTATATCATTTAGAGTTGTGAGTAGGAAGATATACCCGAATTACTGAAGACATGTTAAACTGCTTCGGAAGTGAAGCAGGCGCAGAATGGGCCTCGCACCGGTTAGACTCGTGGTCCGGTGCCATGGACCGGTGTCACACATCAAAAAAATCACTTATGGACTGAGGCACCGGACACGTGATTTTGTCTGGGGTCTTGGACCGGTGCCTGGAGCAGTTCGACCGAAAAGACGTTTTTGCCCAAAACTAAACCCTAGAAGACCCTAGACCTATATATACTTATTTTTTGCTTCTTGTTTTAGGGTGTGCCGAAATAATAAAAACTTTTAGCAAAGAGAAACAGCCACCACGTCCCTTTGGGGATTTCTCCATAGATTTAAGTTTCAAGAACTTCTGGTGGATGATCTCGCTTTGTATCTCGATATAGAGAAGAATCCTTCAACCTTTACTCTTTAATTTAAGTTTATTTATCATGTTTTCATTATCTCTTTGCTATGTTTCGTGCACCATGCTTGAGTAATTCCCCTTGTTAGGTTGTAGGAAAATCAAAGAGTTCTTGAATTGTTAACTTTTGCCGATAAAATTAGGGATGCTATATTGTTCTTCATCTTTACATGAGCTTAATGTTGTATGTTTTTCTGATCAATTAGCATCAGATCATGGGTATAACATACTCTCCAAAAGCTTGTATGTTGCTTGAACTAGTATTTGATGAGTAATGCGTTATAACAATTCGAAATGTTAGTTATAAAGTATTATGAACAATTGAATCTTGTGCTTTCCGCGTGTTTTCACTTTATAATAACCATCAAAAGTTGAGTCTATTAGGGTGTCAAAACATAGTAGTCGGAGCCACGAAAGTGGAATGATTACATCTTCGTGATTTGAGTTCTAGAACAATTTCCCTGAATTTCGATATATTGTTAATGATTTATGAATCTCTGCGATGAACATATTTGCCTAACGTTTGTTTAATCTATTTTTTTATCCATTTAAATTGCTATTTTCGTGACCTCAAAACCCCCAACCTTTTATTTTGTTTTAGCTTGTTTCGAATCCAGTAAATTTGTAGTACAAAACTAGGTCCATGTGGATTCGATCCCATCTATACTATTGTGATTGTTGTGCACTTACAGTTGTTTATTTGGGTAAAACTTACACCCCATCAGTAAGCCACCGGTCCACCTCGCTCCACCACCGGAAACTGACCCATAAACATTGGACAGCTTTTTCTCTGAAATCGATATGTTAGGACCTCGTAACATGGCTATCTTGAGATACACTTTATCTCTGACTGCAAACTCTAACTCTTTTCCCCTCTTATCAGCATAACTCCTCTGCCGATCTTGAGCCTCCTTCATGTTTAGGTTCAAAACACGGTTCTTCTCTGTCGTTTTCTGAACAAAACTGGCACCAAATATACTCCTCTCCCCCACTTGGGTCTAGGGTGTCCGACACGACCTCCCATACAAAGCCTCATACAGAGCCATCCTAATACTCGCCTGAAAGCTGTTGTTATACGCAAACTCAGCCAGGCACAAGTGATCAACCCAATAACCACCCCCAATCCTCCAGTGTCTGAATCGTCCTCTCAGACTGCCCATTCGTCTGAGGATGATAGGCTTTACTCATATACACCTTAGTGCCTATCTCAGCCTGAAATGCTCTCCAAAACTCTGAAGTGAACTTGGGATCCCTGTCTGACACAAATTTTTTGCTCGCACTCCATGCAATCTCACTATATCCTTCACACACTTCTTACCTAAAACGACTGCTCCAAAGGTCTTCTTAATGGCCATAAAATGTGTTAACTTAGTCAGACGATCCACAATCACCCAGATAACATCAAAATTTTGCGAATTAGGTAATCCCACCACGAAATCCATTGTAATCATATCCCACTTCCGCTCTGGAATGGATAAAATCTGAAGCAAACCACTCGGAACTTGATGATCAGCCTTCTCTAGCTGACACGTATCGCAAGCAGCGACCCAACTAGTCACATCTCTCTTTACCCAACCCAATGAAGGTACCATTTCAGATCGCATTACATCTTAATCGCTCCTGAATGAATCAAAAACTTGCTCGCATGAGCCTTACTCAAGATCTCCTGCCTCAACGATTCATCCTTAGGCACACAAACTCGCCCACGCACCAGAATCGTCCCATTTGAAGAGACATGATACTCAGAACCAACAACTCTAGTAGCATCAATCAAACCATGATCACTCTCCTGGGCCACTTGAATCATACTTAAAAGATCTGCAGGATCCGCTGCCTCCTGACCCAAAGGCTCCTGAGAAATGGCATATAATCGCAACATGCTAATCTCGTCCACCAAAGTCTAAATATCCTGCTCCCGAGCCAAATCAACTCTCTGTCGACTCAAAGGATCTGCCACCTGGTTAGCTTTACCCGGATGGTACATAACATCCAGATCATAATCTGCCGATAATTCTACCCAAGGCCTCTGCCTCACATTCAACAATGGCTAAGTAAAGATATGCTGCAAATTCTTGTGATCCGTAAAAATATGCAATCTCCCGCCGTAAACATAAAACTTCCAAATCTTCAAGGTGAACACTACTGCACCCAACTCTAAATCATGCATAGGATAAATGCGCTCGCTTCCCCTCAATTGCCTCGAAGCATACGAAGTCACCTTGCCCTCCTGCATCAGCACACAGCCCAAACCAACTCTCGAAGTGTCTTTATACACTACATAAGGCTTACTTGGCTCGGTCAACGCCAATACAGGTGTACTTATCATCATTTCTTGTAGCTTTGCAATCTCACACTCTGACGACAAGACAAATAGAACATCATTCCTTGTCAGCTTTGTCATATACTGCGCCATACTCACAAATTCCTTGACGAACCTCCCATAATAACCTGCTAAACCAAGAAAACTCCTGATCTCGAATGCATTACTTGGTCTAGGCTAATCTCTGATAGCCTCTATCTTTGCAGGATCCACAGACACACCCTCTGCATAAACAATATAACCGAGAAATCACATCTCACGCTACTAAAAACTGCACTTGTTCAGCTTAGTAAAGAGCTTCTGCTCCCGAAGCTTCTCCAGAACCAATCTAAAATGCGCCTCATGACTCCTCGAATACACCAGAATATCATCAATGAAGATGATCACAAACACATCCAAATACTCTTGACACATGTCGTTCATAATCCTCATGAACGTTGCTGGTGCATTCGTCAACCCAAACGGCATCACCACAAACTCATAATGCATGTACCTCATCCTGAACGCCGTCTTACGAACATTTGCCATATTAATCGGAATCTGATGGTATCCCGATGCCAAGTTAATCTTGGAGAACCAAGTAGCACCCATGAGCTGATTAAACAACTTATCGATCCGCGAAAGAGGATACTTGTTTTTTATAGTGACTAGGTTAAGTCCTTGGTAATCATTGCACAACCGGAAACTCCTGATATATCATGGTTTTTACCGGTTTTTATACCATGATATATGTCCGTTTTATAGAATCTTTTGGTGTTTTCTAGTGTTTGGTGTTTAATATTAGGTACAAGGATGCTTTGGACTCAATTGGTGTTTACTGGAGCAATTTGGAGCAGAATGGAACAAGCTGTCAAAGTCACAAGTTCGGAGTGAAAATCTGCAGACTGTGTCGAGCGACGGACACTCTGTGTCGCTCGACGTGAAGAAAAAGTCTGTGTCGAGCGACGCACTATCCCTGTCGCTCGACGCGACCAAAATGTGACAGATTCTTATTTTTTTGGAAAATTCCCGTTTTCGCGCCAGAAAAGCCCAGATGTTTGCAATTGGGCCCATGACCGTCCTTGTACTCTATATATACGTTTTTACAGCCATTGTTTAGGCTTAAGCTTTATTTTATTGTGTTTATAATTACTCTTAAGAGATATCTCTAATAAAGATGTTTTGTGCTTCATTGAATATGGCTGAGTAATTTCTCTGTTAGGTTTAGGGTTTTTGAAAGTGTTTGATGAGTTGCTGATCTGATCTATTTATTAGGATAAAAATCATTAGAAGTTCTTCATCTTAACTTGTTCTTATTGCTGATTTTAGCCTCGCAAACTGAAATCTGATCTAGGGTTTATTAATAGAAACGATAGTTTGATTGATAATCCTGAACTAGTTTTTGATAAGCAAAATACCTATTCGCAAAGACATTTGGTTTAGGGTTTTGTGAACAATTGAACTTGAACTTTAATGCTTGTTTAGATCAATCTGATTTCGGAACGACAGTTGGTTGTCTAGGGTTTAAGCATAGATAATATTCGCAGCGACAGCTGGTTTGTTTTACATTCGCGTTCATGTTTAGGAACAGAGCTTTCATATTCTTAATTATATGTTTATCCCTGCAATTTTGATTCTCCTGAGATTTCCCTGAACCTAGCTTTTATCTTCATTGTTTTAAAGCTTACCACTATCTTGCTTTGTTTTATTTGCTTTTCTTATATTATATTTGCCTAGCTTAGTCTGAATTTAATTATCTATTGTGTCCCTGATTCCCTGTGGATTCGATAACCTCAAGTACTACAATCGATCTCTTAATTTGAGAGAGTAGGTCTAGGGTAAATTTGACCATATCAAATTTTGGCGCCGTTGCCGGGGAATCATACCATTAGATTCTTATTACTAGGATTTTGTCTAGGTCTTTGTTTTTGTTTTTGTTTTTCGTTTTTTTCTTTCTTGTTTTGTTTTGAGTTTCAGGCGTGAACAAAGATGAATGCACACTTAATCCTCGTTCAAAGAGATGGAAGATGGTTCGATCGAGAAGGAAATCCGTATAACCAGCTTGGACAGAGGCTGGATACTGAGGGAAACGTGGTCGCTGAGCCGATCGATGAGCTGGAGCAGAGACGAGACGAAGAAATCAGGCAAGTTCACGAAGAACAGAGTAGTGTCGAGCGACACAGAGGAGGAATCGCTCGACACGAAGGAAATAGACACGTCGAGCGATATGGTAGAGAAATCGCTCGACACGAAGGAACTCAAGGTGTCGATCGACAGCACTCCAGCGTGGATCGACACGCTGTCCAGGAACCAAGAACTTTGGCCGATTTCAACAGTTTTGCGCGGTTCTACGCGAATCAATCAGCGATTCGACCTCCAGCGTTTCAGAGGAATGACCACCAGAGGGACTATGGTGCTTCAATGTATCAAACGCCTCCACCTCAATCACCAGAAAGCAGGATGGAAACTATGCTTGCGAAGCTCCTTGAAGGACAGCAGAAGATGACTGAGGACTTCAACAGAAAGCTGGAATAAATGTACTCTGATCTAAATGGGAAGCTCGAAGCTTTGGGAACTTATGTGGAGAAGTTGGATGTTCAGGTTGCTGAAGCTGCTGATTCTATCAAGTGGTATGAAGAGGTTCTTAATGCGAAGACCGATCTTAACTCCATGCGTGTTTGTGATACCATTTCAGTGGAAGACGAGGGCTATTTCGACGAGTTTAAAGAAATTTTCGGTACTGCAGAGCCTGTGTCGAGCGACGGAGGAGTCATATCGCTCGACACGTCAAAATCAAGCTTGTCGATCGACATGACTATTGATGTCGAGCGACAGGAGCAAATCACAAGTGTCGAGCGAGAGACAGGTTGTATCGCTCGACACGATCTGCAGATTAGTCCAGAACTTCACGAATCGTCTGAATCAGTCGAAGAACGAGTTCATACTCCCAAGCTTCTATTCCCCATAGCTCGAAAGTCATCACAGCCCAGGTGTGAACTTCCTGTACTTATTTCTAATTCTCCTGCTCTCATCAATAAGAATTTAAATTGTGAAAAAATTGTTTCGCACTCATGCAAGCAACGAGTTTCTCGAAAGCTTGGTTTTTCTATTGATTGTTCTGCAGGAAAGAGAAGGTATCCACCCAAAGGAAAGCTTAAACAGACTTCCAAACCTTTCGCGAAGATCAAGATCATCATCCCTTCAGACTTAGAAGAAAAAGGAGAAGAAGTGATCCATCAAATGATAGAGAACACAATGAAACTTTTCCCAGGAATAGTTTTTGATAAGTCTGGAGGAGGTGCAAAGAAAGGTCGAACCAAGAACAGAGCAGCAACCATCTTAACGGATAAGGGAGGTACAATACTTCCCAAAGATCCAAACGCCTAGTCCTAAAACAGTCAAGCTAATGACTTGAAACAAGCGCTTAATGGGAGTCAACCCATTTGTGAGTTTTACTAATTTTTACTTAGATTTTTCTGTTTCTTTTTCAATTTTACGTTTTGGTTTTGTGTTTGTTTTGATTTTCAGGAATTAGAACGCTGAAACGAAAGTGAGAATGCTCTTCAGCACTATGTGTCGAGCGACGGGCATACTTGTGTCGCTCGACACAAAGAAAATTCACCAGTTGATCGACTTGAGCTTAAAGTCGCTCGACGCGACAGATTCATGAGTGTCGATCGACACAAAGGTCGTGTCGATCGACACGACCCCCAGGTACAAATTCTCACTTGATTTTTTCATTCGTTTCGATTCCTGTTTATCTTGTTTCACCGATCTTAGGCTTAATAACACTGGGGACAGTGTCGTTTAAGTCTGGGGGAGGTAGTCGCTAACTTTTGTGTTTTCTTTTGGTGTTTTTGAGTCATTTTTAAAATTTTTAGAGTCAAAACCTCTCCTTTAGACTTGTTTTGAACAGCACTCATGGACCATTACCAATGCAAGTTGGCTGGTTTTACTGAGGTGGGTAACTGGAAGTGGATCGGTTTAACGGAGCGAGTTCAGATTTCTGGAGAACGCCAGAAAGGATGTCAAAGACCCCGACCCTAATGAACTCTAATCTCTTGTCAAGGGCGTTGGAAATCGCAAGACTTGATTCAACTTCCAAACACTTGAAAGCGAGGACGGACCGCTCTTGAAACTTCTTCCCGAATGACGAGTACAACTGTCCTAGATCAAAAAGAAAAAGCCTCATGACCCTGTCTCCCACAATAGAACAACAGTAGTGAGAGCTGGTCTAGTGATCGTAGAGATGCCAAGGAAAAGTGCAAGCCCAAATTTAGAAATGCCAAAGGAAAATTGAGCCTCAAGTTCTGGTGGTAAAGGACCCTCTGCTGAGGTACCCGCCATCACAAAAAAAAAATGAATGAAAAATCAAAAGGCATTGCATCTCTATGATATCCTTAATTGGATACAGTTTCAGAGGGAAGAGATAGGGTGAAACGCAGGAAAGTGTTCAAGGAGGTGAAAGAATCTAGAAGGTCCAGCGATCGATATTCCCTCGATGAGACTGCACCTAATTGAACTAAAGGGGTCTGCGACTGAAAGTCTGAGATTTTCAAAGGGGTTTGGGTTCAATCTGGAGAACTGCTACGCTTCTAGGGAAACATCGAAGTATCACCAGATGACTTTGCAAAGGTATGTGGTTCCTAAAGGAGTGATAACATCTGTTTTGCTTAGGGACAAGCAAAAAGCTAAGTCTGGGGGAGTTGATATATCATGGTTTTTACCGGTTTTTATACCATGATATATGTCCGTTTTATAGAGTATTTTGGTGTTTTCTAGTGTTTGGTGTTTAATATTAGGTACAAGGATGCTTTGGACTCAATTGGTGTTTACTGGAGCAATTTGGAGCAGAATGGAACAAGCTGTCAAAGTCACAAGTTCGGAGTGAAAATCTGCAAACTGTGTCGAGCGACGGACACTCTGTGTCGCTCGACATGAAGAAAAAGTTTGTGTCGAGCGACGCACTATCCCTGTCGCTCGACGCGACCAAAATGTGACAGATTCTTATTTTTTGGAAAATTTCCGTTTTCGTGCCAGAAATGCCTAGATGTTTGCAATTGGGCCCATGACCGTCCTTGTACTCTATATATACGTTTTTACAGCCATTGTTTAGGCTTAAGCTTTATTTTATTGTGTTTAGAATTACTCTTAAGAGATATCTCTAATAAAGATGTTTTGTGCTTCATTGAATATGTCTGAGTAATTTCTCTGTTAGGTTTAGGGTTTTTGAAAGTGTTTGATGAGTTGCTGATCTGATCTGTTTATTAGGATAAAAATCATTAGAAGTTCTTCATCTTAACTTGTTCTTATTGCTAATTTTAGCCTCGCGAACTGAAATCTGATCTAGGGTTTATTAATAGAAACGACAGTTTGATTGATAATCCTGAACTAGTTTTTGATGAGCAAAATACCTATTCGCAAAGACATTTGGTTTAGGGTTTTGTGAACAATTGAACTTGAACTTTAATGCTTGTTTAGATCAATCTGATTTCGCAACGACAGTTGGTTGTCTAGGGTTTAAGCATAGATAATATTCGCAGCGACAGCTGGTTTGTTTTACATTCGTGTTCATGTTTAGGAACAGAGCTTTCATATTCCTAATTATATGTTTATCCCTGCAATTCTGATTCTCCTGAGATTTCCCTGAACCTAGCTTTTATCTTCATTGTTTTAAAGCTTACCACTATCTTGCTTTGTTTTATTTGCTTTTCTTATATTATATTTGCCTAACTTAGTCTGAATTTAATTACCTATTGTGTCCCTGATTCCCTGTGGATTCGATAACCTCAAGTACTACAATCGATCTCTTAATTTGAGAGAGTAGGTCTAGGGTAAATTTGACCATATCAACTCCCATCCTTTTTTCTTCACAAAAAACGTCAGTGTTCCCCACAGTGAAGTACTCGGATGAATAAACTTTTTACTCATCAAATCCTCTAGCTGCTTCTTCAGCTCTGCCAACTCTACTCAATCATCTGCTCTGCTTGAATAGGAGAGATCACGAGATTCCCGGTGGTCGGTCTCACACCCTGATACACATCCCTTCCTCCTTGACGCTCAAACACCACACGACCACCATGACAATCAACCATCCCCAAGATGACATCATACAGCTCTACAATACTAATCACCAAGTCTGCTAGCATAGACTCACAATCAATTTGCACATCTATGCCTCTCGCTCGACCAAGTGTAGCTAGACCCCCCCCCCCCCTCCAGCTACCTTGATCTTTCCCATCGGCTCTCCAGCATCGCTCCGAATTCGGTTACTCTCGGCATACTTCAGAGTAATGAAGCAATACGATGCTCCAGAATCAAACAAAATACAGGACTCGAAATCTCCCACTTCGTCTTATGCCAATGCGTAGGCTTGCCACTTTTGCTGGGACTCACCTGCTGATACTGCCTCCTCGGCTAAACATCTGGAATAGCAGGAACAACCACTAATGCTGCATGATCTCTCAGATCCTCCTCAATAGTACCAGCTAATTCAACCAACTCAGCCATCGAGGCGTACCTGGACACTTTACAGCGCGTCTTCAATCATGTTGAAAACCCTCCAGGAACCTCTCTACATGTGTCTACTCATCCTTAATGCCTCGACCCGCATAGACCAAGAGCCTGCTAACTCAGCGTCATTCTCCCGCATGCCAGGCCTCCCTAAACCAGTTCCACAAATCTCGTCTCCAAATGGCCCACTACCTCTTCAAGAAAGAACTTAGCATTAAACTCTACTAAGAATTCTCCCCAGTTCTACACTGCCTGCCTCCGCCAGGCCTCACCACCTCTCTACCAGAGATGCGCATCAGCAACAAGGTAATGAACTAGCGGATGCACACAAAACTCGTCTGAACATCTGCTAGAGCAAAAATTACGCACCATCCTCAGCTTTCACTCATCAGCTTCTTCAGGCCCAGCACCGCCCGAAAACGAAGTTGTACCCATCCTCTGCATCTGTCTCTTCATCACCAGATAAGACGGACGCTTCTCTACCATCGCAACCCTCAGCTGCACCTCTGCCACCACTAGAGCATGCACTAGTACCGCACCCGGTAACTACTCCAAAAATCAAAGCTAGCAGATCCGCTAGACGATCCTCTTGACCCTGAGCGACACCTATAGTAGCACCCCCACCATTGCCTACTGCACTACCAGACCGCACGCTGGTATCGCCCCAAGACCCCTCCAGATACGTTTGCAATTCAACATGCTGCTCATGCATTGCACTCGGTGCCACACTCTCGGTCACACTATTGGCGGACTCGCTCACACGTCCTCGACCACAACCTCGGCCCCCACGGCCACGATGTTTAGCAACTCTAGCCATCACTCACTCTATTTCTTAAATATACTAACTATAAAACTAAAATTCAGAAATAGAAGTCACACAAACACTTACAGTGGAATCTCATTGAAGGCTTGAAGAGGATGATCTAACACTCTAACTCACAGAATTGACTAACCACTTCTAATCAAATCAAACACATAGTCTCAAATCAACCATTTATAACTGCCCTAAAACCGTAAGTATTCCCATAAATACTAATTCTCAAAGATTAATTCAATTTCAATCAACCAATCAAACCAACGGAAAACACATAATCAACTAAACCAAAAAAATGACCAATGATTCCAATAATCAAGAAACCAGCTCAACAATTCAAGATTTCAATTCAAGAACTACTAGCAACCTAAACATCAGGTTCTAAGTTCCAAAAAAATAAATAACAAAGACCAAGTCCTAATCATTCTCTCCTCTTTATCTGCATCACATGGAAAAACGAGATGAATAAGTATTTCATAAATAATTAGTGAGACGGTCATACCATCTACGGCCTATCACTCAGGCTCAAAAGAACAATACGATATCAAGACAGCACACAATAACACAAAAATTAACTTCTGTCAATCGATGACACGAACCGTGTCGATCGACACGACCAACAATACTTGATGTCGATCGACACGATACATGTGTCGATCAACTAAGAATTGGAGAACGTCAGATTTGAACTTTCTCCTCTCGAGTTCGAATCCAACCTGCCTTGAATCACAATCCCTGCATCAAAATATCAACAAATAATATCCACAATCGCAATAACACAAAAAACATCAGGTTCCAATCAAGCAATTCACAAAATTTGCATTGATATCATTCCAAATCACTCATGGTCACTCACTCACCTTAGCCTAAGGGATTAGAAGATAGAATTGATTAACATGAGACATGAACGCACAGACTCTCTCAAGGCTAAAAGCTACTCATTCTCCATCTTTATCACCTAAAACTCACCACTAGCGTTTCCTTTAAACTAAATTAGGATTTTCTGAAACAAACAGAACTGACGTGCTGACTTAGAATTAACACTGAGGACGGAGCTTACCTTAGAATCATAATCAGAAATATGATTCGGAAACTACACAAAAAGAACTTTCCAACGACATAAACGTCTTCGAAGTGGTCTGATCACATACCCAATTATGCACAAACTTCTCTCCAGAAAACATGAATTTCTCTTAGCATACGCATCCGATTGACAAACCAATTTCACTCATGACTAGCTAATAGAGAAGAAAACTTACCCATAAAATTTCACTCTGATATGATATGTTCTTCATGTCAGTTTCTCTTCTCTACCAAAACTGAATATAACTGCCTCCTTATCACAAGTCAATTCCCTTTCTTAGAACACACAAAATTATTCCTCTCTTCTCTCAATCTCCAAAACTCTCTCAAACACTCAAACTTTCTGATTCCCCCATTAAAAAGTCGGCTACACGACTTAAATGCAACCCTAGGTTTCCAACCAAAAACCGAACGATTAAAAATTAAACCGACTTTGACCCGAAGAACGGTTGTGTCGATCGACACACGTACCAAAAATCACAGTTTTGATTTGCAGGCGTTAGAACTTATAACGCCCCGACCGCCCCTCCCAAGGTACCCCCGTCCACTCTTAGGCTCGTGGGCCCACCATGTCCGATGGTGGGTGCGTTAGTTCGAGAGGCTCGAAAGTCTTGTTTACTGACCCTGCAAATCACCACGCAATCTTTCCCCATGTTTTGTCCTCATTCACATGATACTAAAAATGATTTTCTAATAGGTCATCCATCATGAGATTGCTCCAGCACAAGCACACTTATCTCTTGAGTTGTGTCAAGACGTGTGACCGAAAAGATAAGTGCATTTTGGTGACATAGGTAGCCAAATTAATTCTTCTAAGCCTCTCTGCATACACCGCATATACCACATATGCCCTGAAATCTGGGGTGTCACAATCACCCCCACGATCAGTTTGCAATATGCTCGTTGTGCATACCAAGATCGTTACCCCCAATAATCTGACTCACACAGTCGTCAGGGTTTGCTCTGATACCACTTATAACGCCCCATGGGCCCACCGTCCATTCGTAAACCTGTGGGCTCACCATGTACGACGGTCGGTTTGTTAACTCGGGAGTCTCGAAAGTCTTGTTTACCGACCCTGGAAATCACCACGCAATCTTTCCCCGTGTTTTGTCCTCACTCACACGATACTAGGAATGACTTCCTAGTAGGTCACCCATCAAGAGATTGCTCCAGCTCAAGCGCGCTTAACTCTAGAGTTCTCTAAAGACCTGTGACTGAAAAGATAAGTGCACTTTATTTATATAGGTAGCCAAATCAATTCTTTTAAGCCTCTCCGTATATACCGCATATATCACATATGCCCTAAAACAGGGGTGCCACAGTAGCCGTAAGTAATTCGAACAACTTCTGGTTCGCACTAGAGATAGTTGATTCTCCCTCACCCTCAGTACTCTCCATAATACCTCAAATATCAAAAGATATAACAAGTAAAAAAGTTATAGAAGATGAACAATCGTTTTTAGATCTAGAAGATGAACAACCAGATTCGACATAGTCACTTGATTGGTCAAAATAAAATAGCAAAACGTGTTCAAAAATTCTAGAATTATTTAAAAATAACTAGACTCGTTCCAAGTTCATATTAGCAATTTTAGAACAGACCAGTTTGGAGAAATAAAAATTCAGAATTAGAACAACAAAACCTGATTTGAAGTGGTTTTTATACCACTTGATATACTCCCATGAGGATCTATGCTCAAGGAAAATACTTCGAAGGTTTGGATCTTAAAAATTAGTGGAATGATGATGAACAAATGATCGAATTTGAATGGTTGCAGCGGATGAGAAGATGAACGGACTTGAAGATGGATGAATGAGTGATTGATGGATCGAATTGTACTTCTAAGAAAGATGAAGATCTCTTAGACTATGAGGCTTGATCTAACTTACATATTACGCACTAAGGCAAGAACAAGATGAGAAGATATTACACACTTCTCGGATCAAACAAAATTTGAGAGAGATTTTTTATTGATGATTTTATTGATAAGAGAAACGAGTTTATATAGGAGAGGAGGAAGCTTAAAACATCCTTCAAACTTCCTCATTTATTACATGGAAAATGACAAAATCAATAATGATTTGACTAAGAAGTTTGAAAGACAAAATAAGATAAAGATAGATGTTTGACTTATTGCGGTAAGGTGGGAAACGAGCCAACGGTAGCATTGTCGATGAAGAGTCTTTTGTTAAATTTTTTGAACCTCGCCTCATTAAAAACCTTGCTCGAATAACCCATTGGGACAAAACCAAGTCAAGGGAAAAAGAGTGTGAATCACACACCTCTCATCATCGACCCTTAAGCCACTTGAATCGCGACCAATGTAGTCGGACAAGTGTGCAACTTAAGGTTGCTTTCAATGCGGTAGAGTAGTGAAGTGACGGGTTGGTTAAGTAGCTTGGTCCTTGACTACGTCATCGGTCCAACTGGTATGTGCAAAGACCTAGAGTTTGAAGGATCTTCCTCAGCTACAAGGTGCTCCTTAGCTCCATTTTGCTCAGCTACAAGCTGCTCCTTATCTCCATTTTCCTTAGCTATAAGCTGCTCCTCAGATTCATGTCATTCTTCAAGTTTCAAGTCTTTTGTGCTTGGCAGGATCATATCACCAATGTTATTGGTTTATGGATTATAAAAATCTTAATGAAATCCCTTGTTATTGGTTTTATCGCTTTGAACTTCCACTCAAAATACAATGTTATTCAAAAATTTTAGTTTTTAATGATTCTATAAATATGTTAGAATCTAGTGTTATTTGTAGATAGATTTCTTATCATTTGACTCATTAAACAAGATTTTGATAATATCTTAGAAATTTTATATTTATAGAATTCTTATAGCTAAACTTTTTAAATACACATAACTGTAACATTCGCGAACCAAAAAGTCAAATTTTGGCGTTCGTGTTGAACGACACAAGGGGGTGTGTCGATCAACACGAAGGATGGAGGTGTGTTGATCGGCACCTCGTGTGTCTTGCTCGACACGAGCAATTCTAGGCATATCCAAATTAAATTTTTAATCGCGGTTTTGGCTCGGTGTAAGGGTTGAAACCCTAGGGTTTCGTATTTAAACTCGTGCAGTCAGTTGCGACCGAGTTTTTGAAGAAGATAAGTGAGAAAATCAGAGAGAATTGAGAGGAGATTGTGTGAATCCTTGTTGTTCTGGAGAGTTTGTCTTTTAGGGATTCATAAGAGGGGTTTTGAGTTGTTCTATGAGGGTGAACCGTTCGCTCTTCTGGTTAGAACTTGTAGCAAATCATGTGAGGCCTTGTAGAGGCTGTGATCGTCTGTTCCTCGTAATTTATTCCCGTTTTCCTTCTTTTGAAACCAAGGTGAGTTCGCGACCATGGTTTCTAGGCAATGATGGAAATTGATTTGTTGTGTTTTGTGATTGTTATTGTTGTGTGAATTGTGCATTAATGATTGCTATGAATGTTATGGTTCTTATGATTATGGTTTTGATGCAGGAAAGTGACTCGAGTTCATCGGATTCGAGCCATGAGGGAGAGACACGTGATGTGTCGCTCGACACGAGGATCTGAATAATTTTAATGGTTGGTCTGTTTTGCATTATTGTGTTATGTGATTGCTTGAATTGGTATTTGTTTGCTTGACATGAACCTGTGTGATACGTCGTAGGTTTCATGACCGGCTCACTCAGTATTTATGAAATACTTACGCAACTCTTATTCCCATGTGTTGCAGGTAAAATGAAAAGTATTACGCGGAATCATGGCGTAGGAAGAGGATAATTAGGGTGTTATTTATGAGTTTCCTTTTTAGAACCAGGTATTTAGGTTGCTAGAAATGTTTAGTTGATTTATTGGATTTCTGAAACTGAATATTGTTGAATTCTGGAATTGGATTTAAATTGGTTTAATTGGTTTAGTTGAGTTGTTGATTTTTCCGTGTATTGGTAATTATTGAATTATCCGTTGAGGATTTAGTATTTATGGGAATACTAAATTCGGGTTAATTATTTCTTTTTTATTTATTTATTTATTAAAAAAATGGTTGTTGTTTCATTTTGGTATCAGAGCCCTTACGGTTTTAGGGTAGTTGGTTGTATGAGCTAAGACTATGTGTATAAATTGATTTCATGTAGTTAGTAAATTTATTAATCTTAGATCATCCTCTTTAGGCCTTTAAAGAGATTTTGCGGTAAGTATTCATGTCTGTTTGTGATTTCTATTCTCTGTAGTTATAGTATCCTTGTTTGTGTTTTTCGGAAATGCAGAGTGATGGATACTGGAGCTAGAGGTCTTGGTAGAGATAGAGGTCGTGGGCAGGGGCGCAGGTTTGAGTCGTCCGATGGTGTGGCAACGAGTGGTTCGCAGGTGGCAGATTCACAGACGTATCTTGTGGAGTCTGCGAGTCAGACCAGTTTATGTGCCAGTGTGAGTGATGGTGGTGCTGGGAGGGGTATCGGGGTAGCTGGTGATGAGGAGGCAGATGCAGTCTTTGGGTCCGGGGTTTTTCTCAGGCAGAGTGGGACATGAGGGAGCCGAGGAGTGGGTAATGAGGGAGGAGTGGGATTTTCGTTCAAGCAGAGTATATGTGGAGTATCCGGCGGCATCAGTGGTGACCCTGCCAATGGTTGCTCCTGTTGTTCAGCCGTGGAGTCAGCAACAACATGGTGGTTTTGGTTATGGCAAGAGCAGTAAGGCTGTGCAGGGTCAGAAGAGGAGATGGGATGATGCTTCAAGATCAAGTCAGAGGGGTCGTGGATGCTTCAGGTGCGGAAGCATGTACCACAAGTTTTCGAGTTGTCCTCGGAAAGGTGAGGTGCAGGACACCCATATGTGTTATCATTGTAAGGAATTGGGGCATATTAGGCCTAAGTGTCACAAGTTGCCGCGGAGAACAGATACAGCAAGCGAGGAGGATCTGAGGGAGTAGATCGAGGTTGGAGATGTGTTTCTTGTTGTTTTTTAGTTTCAGATGTTTCTAGTTTTGGATTTTTATATTTTGTTTTGGTGTTGAAACGATTATCGCAATTTGAAATTTATAAGACGAGTTTTTCTTAAATCTTTGGCTTATTACGGACTTGGTGTTTAGTACTGTGGAATTTTAGGATGTCATTCCGAGTAAGGACTTGCTAGAGCGTTCAGGATCCATGAGAATTGTCGTCGAGGTCGCATAGTGGTTGAGCGCGAGGGATCAAGGTTGGTTAATCAGGGAGTGAGACCGACTTTGGGGAGTCGCGTGATTATACAGCTCATGAGAAGAAAATGATGGGAATCATGGGTATGTTGGATTAATGGGGACTTAACCGGTCAGTGGGGAACAAGTACCCTCTTTCAAGGACTGATGAGTTTTTGGATAAGTTGAGGGGTGCTACTTGGTTTCCAAGATAGACTTGATGTTGGGATACCATCAAAGTTTTACGGTGGAGTGATGGTGATTTAAGTTTTACCACTTAATCTTAGTTCCTGCAAGTGCACAGTAATCACAATTAGTATAGATAAGGGATCGAATTCCACGAGGACTTGTTAACCACACTACAAATTGTAATGAATAAAACGAAGCTAGAACAAAATATGTTTGTCGTTTTGGGTGATTATGAATTAACACGGATGCAAATATTAAATGAAACTGAAATAAATAAGAGAAAAGCGTTATGACTTAGAAAATCGCAGAGAATCATGCAACAATAATGATTGATTTAATCTAGGGACCTTAGGATATACCGCACCATCTAGACTCATAACACGAAGGTATAGTCATTCCACTTTCGTGGCTCCGACTACTATATTTCATCACCCAAATAGACTTGGCTTTTGCGTGGTTATTACAAGGTGAAAATATGCAAGAAAAGTATGGGTTATGATATTGTTCACGAAACTCCTTAACTAAACTTTTGGAATGTTAAGACGCTTGGCTCATCAAATACTACTTCCGGTTTATATAACAGCTTTTGGAATCTATACCAACCTAAGATCAAATTGCTAAATACGCGATAAAGCAATTATGCATTGAGTACAAGTAAAGATGATGATTCTATTATTATTCCTAAACAATCATCAATTAATTATCGAATTATGAAACTCATTGAAGACCTAAAACCTAACAAGTGAATTACTCAGACATGGTGCACAAAAAATAGCAAAAGATAGAAGAAAACATGATTATCAACTTTATTAAAAGAGTAGGGATAAGAAAATTCTTCTCAATAGCGAAGTATAAAGCGAGATCATCCACCAAAGCTCCTAAAACAAGATCTACGATCAATCCTCCAAAGGAGGCGTGGCTGTTGTTCTCTATAGGTAAAAAGTGTTTATAAATTTTGGCACACCCTAAACAAGAGGCTAAAAACAAGTATTTATAGTGCTAAGGTCTCCTAGGGTTCTCCATGGGCAAAAAATGTATTTTCGGTCGAAACTGCCTTATCTTCATAAGTCCAACCGACCTCCTCTCAAAGGCACGTTATGGGCTTTAAAAAGTCTTTAAATTGGGCTGAGAATGGTCAGGAACATTTTTCTTAAGTTCCATCAACGTTTGACTCCATTCTGCACCTTCTTTATCTTCGAGGCAGTTTGACATGTCTTCAGTAAATCCAGCGTATCTTCAAGCTCACAGCTCCAAATAAGATAATTTTAACTTCATTTGGAATCTGACTTAAGGGTCTTTCAATGTAGCCATCGTTCATCAAAATCAAATTTTATTTGGTTGTCCGTCTGTAGCAAAACTTCGGACTCATTGCTTCTGTCCAAATCGGCAAAGTGTGATATCTTGAGAATTTCGTGGCTTGGACTAATTCTTTGACTTGATAAACTTTCTGTAGCTTAGAATACACCTCTTTAGGCTCTTTTTGCTCCATTTTAATGATTTTCCCTGTTAACACTCTAAAACTACAAATACGAGGAAAAAACTACCTCTTTGGTGTAAAACATCATTGAAATACTTAGAAAATACTTTAAAGTAGATAGTAAAATAGGTAAAATATTAGGTATATCAACTCCCCCAGACTTAAACCTTGCATGTCGTCAAGCAAAATCCAAGAATAGAAAAGAGGTTTGAAAATACAAGAACTTACAATTTGTGATAAACATAGCGTCGACCCTATGATTCGCGGTCGGTTCGAGGGCATCCTTTCCATACGCCATCCATGACTTTTTCAGCCTGTTCCATACTTAAATAACAATCCTACCAAGTTTCAACGACACTTTCAATCGACTCTAAGTGTGGAGTTTCTCATCAAGGAATCGTTAGACAAACAGCTAGGTATAGAAAGACTAGTTTAATTGGTGAGGCTAATAAGTGGTTAGGGTTACCATATTCTCCGGGATTGCCCGATATTATGCAAAATCGCTAGAGAGAACGGACCTATTGAAGTCCACAGTCCTAACCACTTCGATGCCTTTCTCCCCCAGACTTAAATCTTTCTCTGGAAATCGCCATTTTCTTTAAAATTGCTCCATTCTCCATACTTCTCTGTGTTGCTCCTTTGGGATGTTTCATCGGCCTTATACCCTTTTATAGACACATTTTCCTTTCTCGTTCATTCACAAATTTTTCTTTTTTTTTTTATATAACAGGGGAAAACGGTCTTCAAGAATGAGTCTAGATAGAGGCACGAAATTTTTTACCATTGTTGCTGATCCCAAGTGTTTGCCATGCTCTATTGAATTTTTCTTTGTACTCCACCAAATTTTGTAATCTCCGCATCTCTAATGGTTAGAACTGCGTCGATCCTCTTTCTCTCCGACATTTTTACACATATCTGCATATGGATCATGAAAAGAAGGCATGAGGTCTGAAACAAAGGTTTAGGCTATAGGTGTGGTACCAACTAAAAATGAGCTAGCCATCCAAGACACAGAGAGTGGTAGAAAGGGGAAAAAAGTGTCTTGAATGTATAGTACGTTTCCAGGTCTAACTCCTTAATGAGAAACAGTAAATGGTTAGTGTAAATAGAGCCAAAATCAGATTAGTATCAACGAGATAAAACCGAAATTTGATGGGGCGAATCCGGTCATGAAGGTTTCTGAATCGGCTTTCCTGAACTCATCTAGTGATAAATCACTGAATCATAACATCTAAGCATACACTCTGGAAATTATTTATGCTCCAAAACATAGTGTTTTGACTCAATAATGCTCAAATAAAATCATTTAGAAAATAAGAAAAATATAAGAAAAAAAAGAAAAAGGACATGAGTACAATAAATCCCCCCCCCCCCCCCCAGACTTAATTCACACCGTCCCAGAGTGAAAATAAGTTACAAATGGAAGAGACTTGACTCAATAATAAATAAATAAAATAAAATAAAATAAGAAAAAGATAGATAGTAGTCGAGACACTTGACTAGAAAGTAGACGAAAGTGACTCCAGAGTGTCTGGAACTTTGGCGGGAAAGTGTTCTCCGTCGGATCCAAGATCTACTAACTCCGTGTCGCCGGAATGGGCATCTAGCTCCGGTGTGGATTGGTCGTGGGTCTCATGGGCTGTCCACTCGTAGTGATGGTTGCTAATGGCGTCGTCTTCTCCATCCTCGTCGCAATCAAAACCCGAAATAAGTGATAAACTACCATACTCGTAATCGGTAGTAGGCTCGGTACGGTTCTTGGTTGATCGCTTGAATAGGTGCGGGATCGTCTTCTTGACCACTCTAACAAGTGTAGAGATCAATTTCCCTTGCTTGGAGACCTTGGCTTCAAGAGCTACTCTCTTCTCAGTTTCTTCGCGTAGACTATTCTTGAACCATTCGGTGGACTCTTGGTTGATTGTGGAAGTGGAGTGGTGGGCTCGGGGCTGCGTGTGGGAGGTAGGTAGACAAAAATCAGTGGCTACACGATCTCTATGTGCTTTCTCCTTGTTCCTCATTAGAGCTTGTGCGGTGTTGAAGAGTGAAACGCCTACAAGGGGACAACCGGGAAGACGCGGATACCATTGAGTGTGAGGAGGGTTGAAGTATGGAACTCCTTCACTCAAGTCTGGTAAGTCCTTGTAGGGGAGAAAAATGCACTTCTCCTCTTCCGAATATGGTGGCGTGAAGAGATAACCAAAAGTAGTAGATTTGTCGTACCATCCGCATATGAAGTGTTTCCTTTGAAGCGCGAGAAGATCGAGTTTGTTATCTCCGGTTAAATGACGTTCTCCACTTAAGTCGAATCCACAAGCCTTTAAAATCAAGGTGATTACGCTTCCAAAGTTACACGGCGGGTCTTCACTAACCTCTCCTTTGTACATTCATGCTTAACCGCGACTAATTGTTTAGCCAATAGAGAACCGAGATTTGTCTTCTCGTGATTCTCCATAAACGGTCCTATAAGCAATGAAAACTCATCAAACTTTACCGTTCCATGCTCCTTCCTACTATAGATAAGTTGCACGTTGAGTGCATGCACATAACGAATCGCCGGATGTGTGATTTTGGCCGCCTTTGAAATTCTTGGGACAAGTCTCCCATTAGCAAACCTCATCTATTCATCGTAATGCGTGTCTCTAATGGTAAACTTTATCTTTTCTAAGCATTTGAATCCCAAGATGTCGCAAATTTCCTCAATAGTCAAAGAGAATGACATTTTCCTAACTGTAAACTCCAAAATACCGTCTTTAGCTACGGTCTTCTTGCCTCTTGGGTAAACTAGTAAACTAGTGTCGCGGTAGCGAAAAACTCCCTTGCTATCTCTTCGTACGTTGGGTGTGAGAGAGAGACAAAATTCACAAGGCCTAATTCTTCAAGATTCCATTCCACATCGCGTCGAATTCCGAGTAAATCAAGAGTCTCGAAATCGATGGTGGGCGTTTGAGGCAAGACGAACTGTTTTAAGCATGTGACGTAGTCCACATTAGCTTGGATTTCGGGTCCCACGGTCTTCATAACAATGTTCGTTCTTGAGGATCCACCGGTGTTCGACTTAGTCTTTGATTTTCGTGGTTTCTTTTGTGGAGGAACCGGTTTTGGCATAAAGCTTTGTGTGACCTCCACAAATCTCATTGGCTCATTTGTGTCCTCGTCATCTTCATGTCGAAGTTGGTAATCCTATTTCCTCATCATCATCCCTCAAAATTTCATTTCCATTGTTCTTTCTCGATTTCAAAGATTTCTTTGAATGTGAACGACGTGGAGCTTGAGGCTCTCGCTCTCGAATGATGACGGACTGTTCCTTAGGTCTAGGGACTCTAGTAGACCTCCTTGTGATAGCCTTTCCTTCCATTGGGATCACTACAAAACAAAAATCTTGAAAAAGTATGTTATGGTCTTGAAAATCGAAATTCCAAAAGAAATGCTTCTACTGAAAATGTAATAAAAGCATATCAAGACAATAGAAACATGAAAGAATGACAATCCAAGACCAAATAATTTTTTACAATTTAAATCATAATTTTCGGATTAATGCCTAGTCACTTATGAAAATTTGAAATTGTTTGCAATTAAAGCTCTAATACATCAAATTTGAAATTGTTTGCAATTCAAGCCAATCCTATGTATATATGATCAAACCAACTCAATGAAGGCATTATAACTATTTAAAACACCTAAATCTGAATTCGATTGTTAAACCCAAAAATTGAATTTTGTGAAAAGATGCATAAAGGTGATAATCATGTAATTAAACATTGAATAATGCAATTCCTAATGTCTAACCAAGTTTTCTAATGAATTCTCTAACAACCTAAGCAAATTAAGTGTCAAATTTGAGAATTAAGAAATATCTATAAACTTGAAATTTAGACAAAGAGAGGGGTTATAAGAAAACATACCTTGGTTTTAGAGATAATGAGTATGGGAATTGAAAACCTAATCAATTTCTAATCAAATTTAAGTGTATTAAGTAAAAAACCCCCAAAATATACTTAATAGGGTTCTTGAGCTTGAACACTTGGAAGAGAAATTGATGATGCTTTAAATATTATGAGACAAAAGAATTATAAAAAACCTTTAAAAATCTGATTTTTATAAAAATTTTGGTTTATTTCCAGTTAAAATCGGTTAAGAACCGGTTTGGAAAATTTAAAATAAACCGAAAAAATTTGACTTACCTAGACCGGACATACCGTGGGTCGGTGTGGCATTGTGACAGACCGGACGCAGGACGAGGCGCGGGACGAGACCTTAGGACAGGGCGCGGATCAGTATGCGGGATGCTCCAGGACGCGGGTCGAGGGACGAACACACGCGGTACCGGACGAGATCCTGTGTCCGGGGCACGTTTCCGGGGTCTGTGACTCGCGGGGCACGTCCTTCTTCCTTGCACTGGACTGGGACGCGGGTCGGGGTGAGCGTCCGGAGTCTGGGCTCTTCGTCCTGCGGATCGGTCTGGGACGCGGGCCACTCGGCACCGGTCGAGAGCACGTGACCGGTGCCTCCGTCCGGTGTCTAATTTTTTTTTTCTTTTAAAATTCCTACAAAAACCAAAATAAAAATTATTAGTAAAAATTTCAAACTTAAAACTTAGAAATGAGAATTAAAACTACTTTGAGCATAAATAAGAGTTAAAAATATGGATTGCCTCCCACAAAGTGCTTGTTTAAAGTCAATTAGCTCGACTCCTTTGTCAGTTTTTAGACTTGTGATGATTCCACTAAAGGAATTGTGGTTCCTTTAGCTTCCTTGATCTCTGGGTCCTCAACTCCTTAGTGACCTTTGACGGATCTCCATCATCAAGATCAATGACGATACTAATGGGGAAGGGTTTCAAAGTGTTCTCAAGCTTCTTTTGAATGGTTTCCACATCGTTTGGCTCGTCTTTACTTGGCACAAGTATCTTGATCACCGTGGCTGGCTCATGGATGAATTTGTGCCTCTCTTCATCCTTCTTTTTGATCTTAGGGACTTCCACAGTGGTCACTATGGCATTTATACTCTTGGAAACATTCATTCGCCTCTCCTTGGGTCGCTTCTCCACGGTCTCAGCGTGGAGATCTTCTTTTTTAGCTTGAGGACTTCCTTCTTTTGTGTCTCTGGGGTCTTTAGTCGGTTTGGTAACCTCCATTCCCACCAAATTCGGTACACTAGTAACATTCATAGCATAGTAAAAGATTTGCTTGTTGATCTTGGTGAAGCTAATTCTTCGGTTTGGGAAATTAATGACCAAGTATCAAGGGCTTCATTTTTCCGGTCCTCATCTCCAAGACTTGAAAATCAGTGGGGACGTCTCTTCCTCCAATCTTAAGTATCACATTCTCTAGGACTCCAAAGGGTATAGAAGATGATAAATCTGCATATTCAATGCATACCTTGGAAGTTTGGAAACTAGAGAATCCAAGCTCCTTTGCTACAGCTAAAGACATCACATTGACACTAGCGCCCTTGTCACATATGCAATCAAAGACTTTAATTCCATTAATAGAACATGGTATAGAAAACTTTCCCGGATTAACAATTTTTTCCAAGGGAATGCTTCTAACTCTTCTCTTATATGATCTTCTAGACTCATCGTGTAAACGCTCCTCTACTGGTTTCAAAGCCACTATAGCTTTGTCTTCAATAGGTCAGGATGCACTCACGAGTTCATCTTCCTTGATAGATACCATGTTAACGAACGACTCTTCCTTTTCCTTGGGTTGTTTCCGATTTGCTTCGGTAAGTTGTGCTACTTGGACATCCGTCTTGGAAAGGTGAGTAGCAAGAGACTCATATTTGGTGTTGAGGTCCTTATAAGCTTCTTCTATCATTTGAGAAAACTCCTTCTTGGTTTGGCTCACCGCTTCCAGCACTTGTTTCTTGAACTCTTCAAGCTTTGCATCCGAGTTAGTCGGGGCTTCGGTTGAAGGAAATACGAACGGTTGCTTAGTTTGGTAAACTCCTTTAGGGTAGAACGGTTGCTTAGGAGGGTATTGGGCTCCTTGGTTGTAGTTTTGCTTTCGATAGACTTGATCTTGAGGATTCTCAACATTGTTGCTTCGGTAGGAAAGATTTTGGTTCGGCCGGTAATTATTGTTGTAACCTCGGTTTCCAAAATTTCCTCCTATGTAGTTCACTTCCTCTTGATTTTCCTCTGCTCTGTCTTCAATAAACTCCAAGTTAGGATCATAATTAGGTCCAATGACATCTTCTACGGCATGAACTCCTCGTTAGCTCTTGAATAGTTATGACATCATACTCTTGAGTTCGGCGATTTGTGTAGATTCGGTTGAGGAACGTGTGGTGTTGATGGTCCTATTGTAGTCTTGGGATGATTTAGCGTCACTTGCAGCAAGGTTCTCAATCAATAGCTTAGCTTCCGGTACAAGTCTAGTCATGAAATCTCTGTTACTCGCGGCATTCAAAGATGTTTGATGCTTGTAGT
The DNA here is from genome assembly GCA_963576765.1 of Draba incana. Lineage (NCBI taxonomy): Eukaryota > Viridiplantae > Streptophyta > Magnoliopsida > Brassicales > Brassicaceae > Draba > Draba incana. The sequence continues at coordinate 21,717,718 of OY755205.1, forward strand.
CGATTCCATTGTAGAAACAATTCCACAAGTTTCCTTTGGTGAAACCGTGATTAGGACAATCTCTAGTGTACTCCTTGAAACGTTCAAGAGCTTCGAAGAATGATTCAGTTGCTCCTTGCTTGAAACTTGAGATCTTTTTCCTTATAGAATTCGATCTTTGCTTAGTGTAGAATTGGTTCAAGAAGGCACCTTTGTATTCGTCCCAAGTAGTGATGGACTGTGGCGGTAAAGACTTCATCCATATTAGAGCCTTATCATTTAGAGAAAATGAAAAGAGCTTCCACTTCAAGTAGTCGGGAGGAACTCCGTTGGCTCGAGGTGTACTGCAAATCTCTTCGAATGTGTCGATATGGTCAAAGGGATGCTCGGCTGGGAGTCCATGGAATTGATTTTGTTTTACCAAGGCAATGATTTGAGTCTTGATTTCAAAATCATTCCTTTGGGGTGGTGGTGGATGAATTGGATTCCTATCCAAGAAGAAAAGCGTCGGAAGAGTCTATGTCTCTGATAGTTTGGTGTTGGCAAGCATGGACAAGTTGAGCTTGTCTTTGGTGAAGAGGATGCTAGAAATTGAGGTCTCCTTGATGATTAAAGTTTTGAGTTGGTTGTTAGTTCCTCAAGTCTCTAGGTGGTACGAGATGTTGATCTTCACGAGGTTGGTTTTGAATCACTTCTGGAGGAACTTCATCATCACCGTCTCGGGCTTGATTGTTTCGCCCACCTTAGGGCTGATTTTCATCAAGGTTTCTTCTCTCTAGGGCAGTGAGATCTCTCTCTTCATCGGTTTGATTTTGTAAATCGGCCATCTTTTGTTGTCGAAGTCTTTTTAGTGTGCGTTCAAGCTTGTCAATTTCTTGCTCAGGTTCTACTAGACTTTTCTTCTTAGAAAGTATAGTGCTAAGCATAAACTCCTGAAACACACGCAAAAAGAACGATGAAACAAAGTTAGAATTAAAATAAAAGAAAACAAAAACAAAATTAAAAAGTAAATTAAAGAAAAACTGAATATTAAAAGCGTTCTAAACGAGATCTTAATCAAAAATTCGAAGGTGATGTTCTTCCAAGTCCCTGGCAACGGCGCCAAAAACTTGATGGTGGGTTAAGTTTTACCACTTAATCCTACTTCCTGCAAGTGCACAACAATCACAATTAGTATAGATAAGGGATCGAATTCCACGAGGACTTGTTAACCACCTACGAATTGTAATGAATAAAATAAAGCTAGAACAAAATATGTTTGTTGTTTTGGGTGATTGTGAATTAACACGGATGCAAATATTAAATGAAACTGAAATCAATAAGAGAAAAACGTTAGGACTTAGGAAATCACAGAGAATCATGCAACAATAATGATTGATTTAATCTAGGGACCTTAGGATATACCGCACCATCTAAACTCATAACATGAAGGGTACACTACAAGAAAACAGGTGCATCTGCAAGGGAGGTTTTCGTCACAAATCCGTTGCAAACAGAGATTTGCAACGGTTTTGCGACGATTTTTGGTTTGTCGCAACTAGCTCGTTGCAAACCAAAAATCGTCGCAAAACCGTCGCAAATTTATAAATCGTCGCAAATTCGTCGCTAATAGTAGCGACGAATTTGCGACGTTCCTTTTTGCAACGGATGTGCGACGAATACTGTTCATATCAAATATGCGACGGATTTGCATCGGTTTTACGAAGCAAACATCTGCGTCAACTTCGCGGCGGTTTTGCGGCGAAATTTGCAACGAAATTGCAACTGTTTTTGCTACGACTTTGCGACATTGTTTTGCGATGGGTTTGCGTAAAAAACATTTGCGACGTAATTGCGGCTTTTGCTTGCGACGGTTTTGCGACGAAGATGTTTTTGATTATTAAAAAAAAAAATTATTATTTATTAATAAAATTCTAAAATATTTAAAATAAAAAAAATTCATAACATAAGGTTTAAAATAAAAAAAAACATTAAAAATACAAAAAACAAAAACAAAAAAAAATCATAGAAGTTTGTATCGCCCGGGACATACTCAATCTCAATGATTTCTTTCAAGATTTATTAACTTACAATGTCAACCGCATGCTGAGCATAAGAAAAAAAAATTTAATAACTTACAATGTCAACCGCATGCTGAGCATAAGAAATCTGTCCTGAACAGTGCTTCGAAGGCTGGTCACTACCGCCAACCTTCGTCAATCGAGCAGCCGAGCACTGGGCAAACTTCTCCGAAGAAGTCTCCAACTGCCAGAAGGCGACAAGACCAGCCCAAATATTTGGATCGAAAAAAGATGGCATACATACCTTCGGATCCGGGTTCTTTTGCCACTTCTCCTTCCACCGTCCTATTTGGTTGTTGAGACGGTTCTTCGCTTTCTCCTCAAATTCTTCACGAACTAAACCAGTAATCGCGGGATCCCAATAATATTTTTGCTGCAAATTGAATAAATAAGTTATAAAATTACAAAATTGAATAAATAAATAAAAATTTTAAAAAACTTTTACCGCGAATGTTTTGAACCACCGATCCTTGGTCTCGAGGTTAACATACTTCCAACTCGTGTGGCACATCTTGAAATCCCGCTCTATGATCTTTCTAATATCCTTTCCCACCTTGTTTTTGCAAAACCTAAAAAAAATTATAAAAATAATATTATGTTTAAATAAATATATTAATAATTATTAAACAAAAATAATGTAAAAAAAATTACTTACCACACAGCGTTGCCGACAGAGTCAGGTTCTAAATGGGGAAGAGCCTCCCGTCCGGGAGTAACGAGAAGCTGCTCGAAGGTCAAGTCATCCCATGAAGGAATTGCTTCAGGGTTTGGCTCGGGAGGTGGCGTCGGATGTGACTCCGGAATCCTGTTAGCGGTACCGGAAGAAGAGGCGCACACTGAAGGAGAGACGCGGGCGGAATGTGTACGCTGTCCTGGTCGTGAATGACCACTACCACGACCAACACCAGGCTCTAAGTAGTCGGTATAGTCGTTCTCCGCCATCTAAATAAATTTTATAATTTTAAAAATTAGTAATTGCATATTGAAAAAATTTGATATTTAATATTAATTTGAACAACTTTAAAGATAACATTAAAAGAAAAATTTAAAATTCATAAAATAAACGAACAATTTAGAAAATTACCTTATCAGGTCGAGGGTTCGGATTCGGAAGGTCGAGGGGTCGGGATTCGGAAGGTCGAGGGATCGGGATTCGGAACGTCGAAGAAACGTTTTCTTAGAGAGAGAAAGGTTTTTTGTAGAGAGAGAAGAGAGAGGTGTGAGGAATGAGCGAGGGATTGGAATTGCTTATACAGGGAAAAAAATCCCTCGCAATTCCGTCGCAAATCCCTTGCTAAGTGGGCCGAATATTTTACCCAGTGTATGTTTGCCGCCACAACGTTTCGTTTGCCGCCCACAAATCATCTCAAATGCCTCGCAAATACTAAAACAATCGTCGCAAATGCCTCGCAATTATTTTCAAATCGTCGCAAAATCCTCGCAAACTGTAAATCCCAATGCGAATGTTCGATCAGTTAATTGAGTTGACTGTAAGTGAGGTCGCAAAAGCGTAGCAAATTTAGCGTGGCATTTGCGACGAAATCGTCGCAAATCCGTAGCAAAATTTCATTTGCGACGCAATTGCAACGAAGTCGTCGCAAATCCCACGCTAAAGTGGTTTAGGGTATACTTAGGGTTTTGGATGTTTTAGACTAAAATTACAATTCATATATGTAAATAAACACTTCTTTAGGTCCTTAGTCCATGTATGAAACAAAGTTAGTATACTAATTGAAGTTTTTCGTAAAATCGGCAAAAATGATAGATTGATCACATTCTTAGTATAAGTGCATGTATGTGACACTTCGTTATATATGTTTTCTTGATAAAGTTTTGATAAGTTTTTTATTTCAATAATTATAAATGGATTGTTATTTATTATACGGCTCATACATTTATATTCGAAGACGAGCCAATTGAAACGGTATAAATAATGTATAGGTTAGAGTTTAGGGTATGGAAGTTTGCTACAATTTTGCGACGGAATCGTCGCAAATCCGTCGCAAATTCTACGATTCCGTCGCAAATTTGTAGCAAACTGCCATACCCTAAACCTTAGTGTTTTGTTCTTATTCTTATTACTTGGACATTGATGGAAAACAATATATATATGAATTAAGGCCTCTATGATATGTTTTTATATTCCACGAAAAGGCAATTTAAACGGTATAAATAATGTATTGGTAAGGGTTTTGGGTATGGAAGTTTGCTACGATTTTGCGACGAATGCGTCGCAAATATGAACTTGTGCGATGGTTTTGCGACGATTCTGTCGCAAAATCGTAGCAAATGGTTATATCTTTTGGTTAAAAAAAAAAATTATCAACACACTCAAAAATACATACTTATAATAAATTTATTAATCTTCTTCGTCATGATCAGAAACATAACGTTCTACTCCGCCATCTTCGTCATCATCGTCGTCCTCTTCTTCCTCTTCGTCTTCATCAAACTCATCTTCGTTTCCTTCTGAATCCTCGAATATCACATCAAGACCATTATGAAGTGGGTCAATTCTTGTCAAATTGGTGGTTACCTCTGTAGGGATCAAAACTTCTTCGGTTCTTGCAGGTTGCACTGGGGGTTGATGATCATCATCAGCATCAGCTGCTAACCCCCGACAATTCGACCCCTTGGGTTAACTTTAATCACGGATAGCCAATCTTGATCCCGTCGTCCACGAGTACGAGGGTAAGGAATGAATACTACTTGCTCTGCTTGCGATGCTAAAACAAATGGCTCAAACTTGTCAGTGTAGCTCCTATTTCCTTTTACATCAACAACTCCAAATTTGCTGGTTCTAACCCCGAGACCATTGGATGGATCAAACCAATCACAACGAAATAATACACTTTTCTAAGTTCAACACACCAGCATACTCAATCTCAATGATTTCTTTCAAAATACCATAGAAGTTTGTATCGCCCGGGACATGAATACCATAATTTGCAGTGGCTTTATTTTGTCCATGTTGAAATATGTGAAAAATAAAGCCCCGAGTACAATACATCTTACTCGTTTTTATGCTTGCAATGGGCCCCAAAACAAACTCATGTACCCATAAAGGCCAACTTTGTCGAGATTTCTTCGCCACCTATTGACAAATTGAAATAATTAGTATATATATATAAGCAATACTAATATAACTCATGCATGGTTCTTACCTTCTCCCGCATCCAGCCAGCAAAATCACGTTCTAGGTAAAATTGAACTTCTTCATCATTTAGTTCAGGAAATGCTTCTCGTATTTGCCCTTCTAACATTCTGTACACCCGTTAATTAATTAGATGTATATATATTTTCAATTAATATATATATATATATACTTCTCATATGGCTGAAAGTAGTTACAATTTAGCATTATATACGTATGGGCAGCTTCCATATGCTTGAAATCACACCACGTTGATTCCTTCACTTTTCCACCCATCCGACCTACATCACAGAAAATATCTGGTACACCCTCCAAGTGATATGTTCGACCAACCCCACCATCGTCGTATCGTCTACGACGGGTTTTCTTAGTTTTCACGGTTTGGCTAAAGTAGTAAGTAGAGAAGTTTGATGTCTCCTATGTCAAACTTCCAGCAATGATTGATCCCTCTACTCTAGCGAGATTTTTCGCCTTCATCTTCAAATGTTTGAAGAACCTTTCGAAGGGGTACATCCATCGAAATTGGACTGGACCACCCAAATCTAACTCATGTGGTAAGTGTACAACCAAATGTTCCATCACATCAAAAAACGAAGGTGGAAATATCTTCTCTAAGTTGCAAATAGTGAGTGGAATGTCTGAATTCAACTTCGAGATTTCGTCCTCCGTTAAGACTCTGGCACATATGTCTCTGAAAAATGCTCCAATACCTAAAACGTCAATCCGGTCCGGACTAAGTTAATTAATACAGTTACAAAATACATGTATGTATATATTAATAACCATAGATAAACGTAATACCTGCAATTGCCTCGTGTACATCCTGTGGTAAAAGCTCTTGAAAGGCAAAAGGGAGTAGTCGCTGCATGAACACATGAAAATCGTGGCTCTTCATCCCAGAAAATTTCCCCCCTTGCTCAACACACCTTGAAAAAGTTGACACGTAGCCATCTGGGAACTTCACCCACTCCTTAACCCAGTTAATCAAAGCATTCTTCGCAGCAGGTGATAGTCGGAAACTGGGAATAGGTGCCCTACCATCTCCTGTTAGATGCAACTCAGGCCTTATGCATAAAGCCGCGAGATCCAGACGAGATTTCCGATTGTCTTTTGTTTTCCCTGCAACATTCAACAATGTGTGTATAATATTCTCAAAGAAATTTTTCTCCACATGCATGACATCCAAGTTGTGCCTCAGCAGATGCTCCTTCCAGTAAGGCAATTCCCAAAATATACTTTTCTTATGCCAGTTATGGTATACCCCATACCCAACAGGCATATTTGCTGGATTACTTTGCCAATTACCTCCAACTTTTACAGTTTCTTCCGCACCATATCCATCGATTTGTTCTTCCAACTCCTCACCTGAGAGGTAAACCAAGGGGGAGGTTTTAACAACTCGATTTCGAAATAACGTCCTACTCTTTCTATAAGGATGATCCCTTGGAAGAAAACGACGATGACAGTCAAACCAGCAAGCTTTCCCTCCTGCTGACAATTGAAATGATTCGGTCTTATCTAAACAATAAGGACATGATAACTTTCTGTGCGTTGTCCATCCAGATAGCATACCATACGCCGGAAAGTCGCTTATCGTCCACATGAGGACAGCCTTCATGTTGAAGTTCTTACGGCTCGACGAATCAAATGTCCGTACACAAACATGCCACAACTCCTTTATTTCCTGGATAAGAGGTTGTAGGAAGACATCAAGTGATCTTTTAGGATGCTTTGGCCCTGGAACCAAAATGTTGAGAAATAAAAATTCTCGATGCATACAAATTTCCGGTGGGAGATTATATGGCGTCACTATGACTGGCCACAACGAATATTGCCTACCAGACATCCCAAAAGGACTAAACCCATCAGTGCAAAGACCCAAATACACATTTCTATGTTCTACAGCAAAGTCTGGATATACCGTGTGAAAGTGTTTCCATGCCTTTGCATCTGATGGATGGGCGACCACCCCTTCCTGACAATCGTGTTCTGCGTGCCACCTCATTGCCCCTGCTGTCTGCTCTGATTGATATAATCGCTTCAGCCTATCTGTTATTGGAAGGTACCACATACGCTTGAACGGGACTTTGGTGCGACCACTAGTCTTCTTATATCTTGGATGAGAGCAAAAACGACATTCATGCAGCTGAGCATCATCTTTCCAAAAAATCATACAATTATCAATGCAGACATCAATCATCTCAGACGGTAATCCAAGACTTGCTACCAATCTTTGTATCTCATAGTAACTTTCTGCAGAGTTATTACCCTCTGGCAAATACTCTTTAAACAATTCACCCCATTTATCCATGCAATTTTCACTAAGGTTATCTTCGCTTTTAATTGTCATCATCTTAGATGCTAACGACAATTTTGATAGCCCTTCTCTACATCCTTCGTAGATAGGTTCGTTAGCAGCATCTAAGATATCATAAAAAATTTTAGCACTCGGGTTTGGTTCTTCAAAAGTATTATCACTAAACGAAGCAGTAGCTTCTTCAAATGCATCATTGACCATATCATTAAACCTATTCCCATCTGTATTTCCATATGCAGATTCATTAAAATTATCATGACCATACTGATAATTACTATCCTCATAATTACTACCACCTTCTACATTCCCACGATAACTCGTACTTGAACTACCCGGAACATTGACAACAAAATCCTCCCCATGCGAAAACCAAACATAGTAGTTAGGTAAAAACCCCCTCGTAAATAAATGTTTCCAAACAGTTCGCGTATCATGTGGAGTAAAGTTTTTGCATTTCACACAAGGACAGAAAATTTTCACATTACCGTCGTTGGTATATCCTGCGACAGCCCCTGGGTTGTTTATCGCCTGCGTCAAGAACTGGTCAAGCCCTTCTCTAAATTCTCTAGTCACTTGGCCAGTTTCTGAATCTTTGCGGTTGTACATCCATGCTCGAACCACGTAGACCTCATGATGCGAAGACATCTTCGATCGATTAATTATCAAAATACTTTTTCTCTTTAAGAAATCTTAGAAAAAAAAAATTTCTCCTCGTAGTGTTTTAAAATTATGATAGGAATGTTTGTTGTGAATTCATCGATCACACATTCGAGGTTTTTTTATTTATTTTGCTACTAATTTGCGACCTTTTTGCATCTACTTTGCGACACGTTTGCGACTAAAAATATTGCACCCATAATCAGGTAAGCATCATAAACACGTGTCTATTCTATTACAAAATATCTTACCACGCAAAACTGTCGCAAATTTTGCGACGGTTTTTCGTCGATACCGCATAATCGATGCAAAATCGTCGCAAAATTTGCGACGGTTTTGCGGCAAAACATACATATCGACGCAAAATCGTCGCAATGTTGCGTATTTATAGTTTGGTAAGTTAAGATTTAATTTGTAATTTTTTGTTATTACTATTAATGTGTTAGGTTTACAATTAAATTTTTGGAAACTTCTCAAAGATATCGTTGATGTAACTGTTCATGATTCCCATCGCTTCCCATCGCTTTGCTCGAGATTCCGATATCAGGATGCACATGCTTCAAAACCTTTATGATATTTTAACATTAACATCAATGTTCATAAACGTACGTACATTATTGCTTAAAAACGTAATACAAATAAACAGCTGATAACATAAACACATATTTATTTTTATTTCTTTCATTGATGACGTAATGTTTTACTCATCATCAATTTCTTCACCATCATCCGTCGTCGACCCTTCGTCGTCATTCTGGGATAGCCAATTGTTTGGATTTCGATGACCACGACTGCTACTACCTTCTTCTATGAACGCTATAGCCAGATTTTCTTTAGATATAACCTGTGAAATAAAAACTTGATTTATGTGTACGGATACTACTTAATACAATACCTTTAAAATATATATTGTAATTAACTTACATTCCTTATGTTCTCAAGAATAATGTTAAGATATGTTGGCGCCCTATCAAACTTAACAACTACAACCTCCTTTAGAACCAATACCGAACCCTCCTTTATGTGCGGCCCATATTTGTTATCAGATATCGCGGACCTATGAATGCTCGCTTGTACAGTCCCGGTAGGATCCTTCAAGGAAAATAAATAACATTTATATAGATTACTAAATATATATATAATTTGTTAAAAACATCTTTTCTTATAACTTATATATACATGTTACCTTTAGTATGACCATCGCCTCCCCCAATCCATTAGGTTCCATTTTATGAATCACTGCTACCACATATGGTACGTGACGCCATTGTGGTTTTATTTTATGCAACTCTTTTACCAGTGTCCACCCACGTGTGTGTCCACCTATATATATTTTACGTAGAATAAGTAAAATATAATTAAATGTCAATAAAACAATATACAAACTTTGAAATATAATTATTTCTGTTTCTTAATTACTAATATATATTTCAAAGGTTGTATTAATAACATTTCATTATACCTGTTAATTTGGTGACATTTCCAATTGTCGTCTTCCAAAGGACATCGGTGAATGATGGATCTTCTGCCTCAACAACACAGTTAACCATATGTACATGTCTCTCATAAGAATTGCATTCTTCCAACATCGATTCTTCAAGTTTTTTCCTTGCCCGTTCTTCTGCTTATCTCACACCAGCCGGACCCGGTATCAAAGATCGATTGTTATCCATATTTGTTGAATTATATAATATTGTGAGATCCATAAGGTGGATTTTATAGAATGTTCATTTCAATTTGCGACTAATTTGCAACTAATGTGCAAGACTTTTGCGACTAATTTGCGGCTAAAATATTACACTCATAAACAAGTAAGAATCAATTAAAACGTGTTCTACCTATTTTCCTCGCAAATCCCTCGCAAACGTTATATCGTCGCAAACTCGACGCAAAATTGCGACTATATTGCGTCTAAACGTACACCTCGACGCAAATCCGTTGCAAACGTTAAATCGACGCAATATCGCTGCAAATATTGCGACGAATTTGCGTCGAAATGTACAAATCGACCCAAAAGCGTCGCAATTTTGCGACGATTTTGCGCTGGAAACTTCCCACGCAAATTTGCGACGGTTTTGCGAGTAAAGAAGAATGTTCGTCGCAAAATCGTCGCAAATAAGATGCAAATTTGCGACGGTTTTTTTCCGTTGCAAATTTCTGTCGCAAATACACATGTTTTCTTGTAGTGGTATAATCATTCGACTTTCGTGGCTCCGACTACTATATTTCATCACCCTAATAGACTCGGCTTTTGCGTGATTATTACAAGGTGAAAATATGTAAGAAAATTATGGGTTATGATTTCACCAAACTCCTTAACTAAACTTTTGGAATGTTAAGACATTTATTACAAGGTGAAAATATGAAACTGCCTTATCTTCATAAGTCAACCCGACCTCCTCTCCAAGACACATGATGGGCTTTAAAAAGTCTTCAAATTGGGCTGAGAATGGTCAGGAACATTGGCCTTATGGTCCATCAACGTTTGACTCCATTCTGCACCTTCTTCATCTTCGAGGCATTTTCACATGTCTTCAGTAAATCCAGCGTATCTTCTAGCTCACAGCTCCAAATAAGATAATTCTAGCTTCATTAGAAATATGACTCAAAGATCTTTAAATTTTTCTATATTTCTTCAAAATAAAAGTTGATTTGGTTATCCGTCTGTAGCAAAACTTTGGACTCATCGCTTTTGTCCAAATCGGCAAAGTGTGATATCTTGAGAATTTCATGACTTAGACTAAGTCTCTGACTTGATAAACTTTCTGTAGCTTAGAATACACCTCTATAGGCTCTTGTTGCTCCATTTTGATGATTTTCCCTGTTAACACTCTAAAACTACAAATACGAGGAAAAAATACCTCTTTGGTGTAAAACCTTATTGAAATACTTAGAAAATTCTTATAAATAGATAGAAAAATAGATAAAATATTATGTATATCATGGAGGAAATGTTCGTAGAACGTTATTCAGGAGGAGGTATGGTCTTTATGAGGTGATGGAGATGCCGTTCGGGGTGACGAATGCACCAGCAGCGTTCATGAAGCTTATAATCGGAGGGTTTTCGAATGTGTTTGGGATCATCTCCATTGATGATGTTCAGGTGTAATTGAGGAGCCCTGAGGAGTCCTAAGGAGCAGGAGGCTCATCTTAAGGTTGTTCTGGAAAAGTTTTGGGAGAAAAAGTTGTTTGCTAGATTGAGTAATAATAGCTGCTAGTAGCGAGAAATGGGGTTTCTCGGCCTTTTCGTTTCTACAGAACAAGTGTCTATGGATCCGGCGAAGTTGGCCTAGACTGAGTAACGCTATCAAGATCAGGAGTCTTCGGTTGCCAAGATTGTAGAAGATTTGTTAAAGGATTTGAGATCATGGTACAGTTAGGACGAAGCAGTTTCAAATTGGTGTTTTTATAGTATGGTCAGTGTGAGGCTGAGGCTTTGGGTAGAATGGTTGGCAGATTTGGATCAGGGCACTGGTTACCATTTGGGTAAAGGTTAACCTGAAGGTGAATGTTTTGAGTCAACAGAGAGTTGACTCAGCTCGCAAGCAGAATGTTGAGGCGTCAATGAGCGGGACTAGCACATTGCGGTTGTGTGCTATTTTGCATGAATCTTTTAGTTTAGAGGTAGCTGATCAGGTAGATCTTTTGAGTTGGTTTCATGTGGCTCAGGTGAGTGATCGGAGTTTGTTGGATGCATCGAGGCAGTTGGTTCAGTTTTTTCAGGTCTCTTCGAATGGGACAATTCTAGTGCATAGGCGAGTATGTGTGCATATGGATGGTTACACTGAGGTTCAACAATGGTTTGGACCACTTGAGGCAATTCTAATTTCCATGTTTATAGACGTTTTAGAATTTATTACTCTATGGATTGCGGTCCCGAATAACTCATTATATTTGGAAAATGCGTTCTCATGTATACTTATTGGGGGTTGTGGTTCCCAATATAGGTATTTGGGGTTGTGGTCCCAGTGCTACTTATTTAAGACCGTGGTTCTTAGTATAAGTAGTGAGAGATAATGTTATCTCTAAGAGGATGTGGTTCTCCTATGTACTTACCTGGAAGTTGTTCCCAGTAGGACAACTGAGAGATGGTGTTCCTCTCGAGGGGATTATGGTTCCCTGGTTACCCTAGGCTTAAAGGATGTGTCCTGCGAGTAAGAGGGGGTGTGATAATGAGTTAGGAGTAATAAATGTCTATAACATGCGAATAAACATAAGATAGGTGATTGTTTCAAAGGTCATGAATTGTTCTTGAGGAAGGTCAGTCGTGTAGGCCAAGTTTGTAGTTGGAGCAGAGATGATATGCTGGAGTATAAAAGGGCGGGTTAATATCACAGAAGGTAATTCTAGTCTCCATGTGCTTGAACACGTATGAGTTGATTACTCTAAAGGAAGTGTTTTTCATATATATCCAGAGCTTGAGGAAGACCTCCTTTGAGTGGAGTGGCATCGGCATCGTTACCTTGAAGGAGACGTCATAAGAGTGTGATGATGTTGGTATGAGTATGAGTAATCAATGTCTGATCATGGCATAAACATAAGACGGGATATGGACCCCAGGGTTCGGGTGTATAATTTGGTGTAATAGTGGCTAGTGGATTGTTGCGTGCGGTAAGTGTCAGCTAGTAGAAGCGAAGCATCAGTTTCCGAGAGTATGGATGCGGAGATGCCCATCCCCGAGTGGAAGTAGATTATGGTTTCGATGGAATTACCTAACTCACAGAGGTTGAATGTTGTCTGGGTTATGATGGATCGTCCGATTAAGTCGGTACATGGAGCAGCGGTTTTGGTTATGAAGTAGGTGGAAAAGATGTAAGGCTGCATGGAGTGTCAGCCGTATGGTTCAGACAGGGATTTTAAGTAGGTCAAAATTGGAGAGAGCAATTTAGACATTGGAGTTTTTGCCGGGAATATGTGTTTGCGGATGCGGTGGTCTTTAGGTGGATCACTTGTGCATGGCAAAGTTACTTTGAAAAACAGCTCTCAGGTGAATATCGGGATGGCTCCGTTCATGGCATAATATGGAAGGCCGTATTGGACATCTATATGTTGGACCCTAGTGAGGGAGAGAATGTGTTGGTGCGAGTTTTGTTCAGGAATCAACGGAGAGGAACCATGTTTCGAGGTTGAAGTGAAGGAGGGACAGAATCGGCAGAAGATTTATACCGATAAGAAGAGAAAGGATTTGGAGTTCGCGGTCGGGGATAAAGTGTATCTCAGGATGGCCATGTTGCGAGGTCCTGACAGATCGATTTCAGAGACTCCGCTGAGTCTTGAATTCGTGGGTCTGTTTCCAGTGGTAGAGCGAGTTGGACCGGTGGCGTACCGGTTAGAGTTACCCCTATTGCGTAGGCATTGCATGAGGTTTTATGTGTCCAGGTTGAGGAGAGTCTACGTGGTTTGGAGAATTTAGTGACTAAGATTCCGGAGGATCTTTAGCCACATTTGTCTGTGGCGACGAGACCCTTGAGCATTCTCTCGTGTCGAAAGAAGTTTGCATTGTTGAGAGCTTTGCAGATTTATGTTGTTTTGGAGGAGGAGATTTGGGAACCTGAGGCAAAGATGGAATTGAAGTTTAGGAAGTGGTTCGACATGTAGGTCGTAGTATAAACTTCACTGTCTTTGTGATCCTAGTTCGGTTGTTGTAGCGTGGGGCTGTTTTGTCTTTTGGTTTGTGTATTCTCATTTTGTTGTAACGTTTATACATTTTTGAAATTTATAAGAGGGTGTTCCTTATATTTATGTGTTATAAGATGCGTGAATCATATTATTAGTTAGTGTGGACCAGCGTTTGGTCATTTTGTGTTGGTATTCCGGGTTAGGGATATCGTGTGTAGTTCACAAGAGGTAGTCCTAGTCGAGAGATATTTATGAGGGCCTCAGAATACTCTAGGGGCGTGTTGGCCCCGAATAACTCATTTGTAGAGATTGTGTTCTCCTGTATACTTTTGGAGATAGTGTTCTCCAATATATTGTTTGGGATGGTTTTTCCCGTATGAGTGTTGGGACGGTGGTCCTTGTGCAACCGATTACTCAAAGGAATGTGTTCCTACGAGTAAGAGGGATGTAAATGAGTTAAGACTAATAAATGTTTGGAGGCGTAGTCGTAACCATAATACTGGATATGAGCCTCTGGGATCATTGTGTTAGTCTCGAGTGGTGTTAGCCGGTGGGCTAGGAGATTGTGGTCTGTGGTAGGCGGTTTTTGCGAGATTTGGAGTTCGAGTGTGGTGATCTCGAGTGATACTGGCCGGGTTGGGTCAGGTTTAACGGTCTTTGGTAGTAGGGGAGAATTGTAACATCCGCAAACCAAAAAGTTGATTTTTGGTGTTCGTGTTGAGCGACATAAGGGGGGGGGGGGGGGGGTGTCGATCAACACGAAGGATGGAGGTGTGTCGATCGACACCTCGTGTGTGTCGTTCGACACGAGCAATATCTAGGCAGAACCGAATTAAGTTTTAATCGTGGTTTTGGCTCGGTTTAAGGGTTGAAACCCTAGGGTTTTGTATTTAAACTCGTGCAGTCAGTTATGGCCGAGTTTTGGGAGAAGTCAGAAAATCAGAGAGAATTGAGAGGAGATTGTGTGAATCCTTGTTGTTCTGGAGAGTTTGTCTTTTAGGGATTCATAAGATGGGTTTGAGTTGTTCTAAGAGGGTGAATCGTTCGTTCTTCGTGGTTAAAACTTCTAGCAAATCGTATGAGGCCTTCTAGAGGTTGTGATCGTGTGTTCCTCGTAATTCATTCCCGTTTTCCTTCATTTTAAGCAGGTGAGTTCGCGACCATGGTTTGTAGGCGATGATGGAAATTGATTTGTTGCGTTTTGTGATTATTATTGTTGTGTATATTGTGCATTGGTGATTGCTGTGAATGTTATGGTTCGTATGTATTGTGGTTTTGATGAAGGAAAGCGACTCGAGTTCATCGGATTCGAGCCATGAGAGAAGAGGCTCGTTTCCGATGATGTGTGAGGTCGTGTCGATCGACACGAACAGTTGAGCTGTGTCGATCGACACGAGCATCTGAATGATTTTAATGGCTGGTCTATTTTGTATTATTGTATTATGTGATTGCTTGAATTGGTATTTGTTGCTCTTGTGTGGTACGCCGTAGGTGGTATGACCGGCTCACTAAGTATTTATGATATACTTACGCAACTCTTATTCTCATGTGTTGCAGGTAAAAGGTAAAGTGTGATCACGGAATCATGGCGTAGGAAGAGGATAATTAGGGTTTTATTTATAAGTTGCCTTTTTAGAACCTGGTGTTTAGGTTGCTAGGAATGTTTAGTTGATTTATTATATTTCTGAAACTGAATATTGTTGAATTCTGGAATTGGATTTAAATTGGTTTAATTGAGTTGTTGATTTTTCCGCTGAGTATTGGTAATTATTGAATTAGCCGTTGAGGATTTAGTATTTATTGGAATACTAAATCCGGATTAATTATTTATTTATTTATTTATTTTATATAAAAAAGGTGTTGGTTGTTTCATAACGATCTACAAAACTTTGGAATTGGATTTTAAAAATTCATCAACTCTACAAGAATCGAACTCCCAATAAATGATTCAATTAAAATCTCATGTTATTGGAACATAGATTCTAAGTTGTTTTAGGTTTGCCAAAGTTTTGTTCATTATCAATCAAATTTGGTTACTTTTGTTAAATTTGAGTAATTTCTATGAAAAGTGATTAAAATATATAAATTTAAGTAAATTAATTGAGAAATTCTTCATCTAGCGGTGTGAACCTAGAACGTTTTCAAAAGCTCGATACAAGTATTTCTCGAACCCTCTCGATTTGGGGCTTTTCTCTTCCCCATCAGAATTTAACAACTTCCTCTAATCTGCTAAACCCTAGAACGAAAACACCCATGGCGATTATCTCTGAAGTGGAAGATGAAAGCAGCAGTAGGCGACCCTCGATGTTACCCTTCAGGGCGACATTCGATCCTTCGAACCCTTTAGGGTTTTTGGGGAAAGTATTCGACTTTCTCGGCGAACAGAGCGATTTTCTCAAGAAAGCCTCCGCGGAAGATGAGATCGCCGCCGCGGTTAAGGCGGCGAAGGAGAAGCTGAGGAAAGCCGCCGAGAAGAAGCCAGTGGAGAGGGAAAGTGTGAAGCCTGTTGAGAAGAAGACGGAGAAAGCGAATGTGAAGCCGACTATGGCTGCTTCAAGCTCAGAGCCCATGGAAGTCGAGAAGCCTAAAGAGGAGCAGAACAAGGAAACTGGTCCCATTGGTAAAATATCTAATCGATTTGATGAAATTGATACTGGAAAACTAGTATGTATGCTATGATTGATGAATAAGCCTTGAAATTAGGACTAGAGTAAGCTGATTTAGTGAAGGATAATTGGCGAGATCTGTCCACTTTTGTGATTTGTTGGTCTTGATCGTGTGTTATATTCTTGGTTCGACTTGTATAAAGAACTATGATATTGGAGAGGATTTTAGATTATGAATCAGTGAGCTGTTTTATTCAATGCTTGTTCTTCTATGTATTAAGCTAGGCAATTTAGCTAGTTGCTTTGGTGCGGTTTGGGGTATGGTTAGTTCACCGGGAGGATCGCCCTCCTGAAATTCTGTTTAGTGTTCTATTAACACCAATTTCTACATCAACCTTGTTGGAAAGTTATGAGTTTTAGAACTTGATATGTCCCTTGTGTAAGCAAAACATCGTAAATGTTATTTCCCGCTTATAATTTTGCTCCTTGTAAAATTCTTTGATTACCATTGCTTCTCTCTGGTTCTTTTGAGTTAACTTTGTGTATGTTTCATTGCAGTTCCTAACCAAGGCAATGGAATGGATCTTGAGAACTACTCATGGGTCCAGACTCTCCAGGAGGTGACAGTTAACATTCCGATCCCTGTTGGCACTAAAGCACGGTCTGTTGTTTGTGAGATCAAGAAGAATCGTCTCAAAGTTGGTCTCAAAGGCCAGGATCCAATAATTGATGTAAGTTTCTCTGCTATTGTTTATCATAAATTATTCAAATGGTAGTCATGCTAAATTTACAAACTTTCATTTCATAGGGAGAGCTTTACCGACCTGTGAAGCCTGATGACTGCTACTGGAACATCGGTATATGCCTCAATCCTTAGTGAAATGGAAATTTGGACTTGATGGTTGGTAAACAAGATTGCTTATAGATGAATTTCTTTTCATTATACTTTGCAGAGGATCAAAAGGTGATTTCGGTTCTCATGACTAAGCAAGATCAGATGGAGTGGTGGAAATGCTGTGTGAAAGGTGAACCTGAAATAGATACTCAGAAAGTTGAACCAGAGAACAGCAAATTAGCTGACCTTGACCCAGAAACTCGCCAGACTGTTGAGAAAATGATGGTACTTTTTTTTCTTCTTCAAATCATTTCTTTCTCCATTTAAACGTCTCAAACCGGCTTTTTATTGTTCATTTCCTGAGTGTTATTTGATGTTGTTGCTATATCTTTAGTTTGATCAAAGGCAAAAGCAGATGGGTCTTCCAACAAGCGATGAGGTACAGAAGCAAGAGATTCTCAAGAAATTCATGTCTGAGGTAAACAAAACATCCTTCTCAAACATCTCACTATCTAATTACATTGTTTTTGGTATACACATTTTGAACGGTTTTCTTCTTTCGATTCTTTATTCGCAGCATCCAGAGATGGACTTCACAAACGCAAAGATAAACTGATGCTCGGTGTTGTCTGCTCTCTGAGTTTAGCATCTTCACCAGCTTGTTTTGGTTGCATCTTTTGAAAACATGTTTTGAACGGCTTTTGTTTTGTCAACTTGAAGGCATAGTTTCATCTCTAAATACATGTCCTAGCTCTATGGTTCTCTTCTCCAGATTTTGTCTATTGAAACTCTTACAATTACAAAATCCGGTTTTCTCTTGAGCACATGAGTCATCTCTTTAACCGGATAAAACTTGGTACTTCTCCTCTGTTCGATGCGTCTTGTCTATAAGTGATTCGTCCTTGTCACGTGACCGTGTGGTGTGACACATGGAGTCTTGAATTCGTCATCCAGCTGCCGTTTTCACAAACCGGGACCACGAGACACATTTGTGGTCCAAGCCCTGTTAAGTTGGGAATGTGGTCCACATTGTTGTTGCACTACAATCTTCTTTCTTCAACTTCACACAAGGAACAATAAAACCCATCAATCTACTTACGTAATTATAAACGCAACGTCCTTCATTTGCGTAAATGCCTTCACTTTTTGGAAAGCAAAAGATTCTCTCTTCTCTCACTGTTGAACAAGACCTGTGTCGACAATTTTATGCTAGATTTTGGCGGTGATTAGGTTCCGCGGTTAGAGGGGTAAAACCGTAGCAACTGCAAAAAGTTGTGTTGTGCCAACACAGCCACATTTTCTAAAGAAAAAAAATGTCTTAGCAAAAGGTTTTTAAAATATGGAGGTGGTTTGCAGTTACTTTATTTTAATTTCGTTTTTTTTCTTTCTAATATCGTTAGAATTGTTCAGTTTGGAACACAATGGCTTTGGTCCTTTCGTTTGGAGCGGAAAAGATACATACCTCTCATATGGAAGGTGAACCACTGGAAATCGTATATGAATAATTTAAACGATTTAATGAATAATCGAATTTGGCCTCCAAGTTTTTTTTCAAAAAAAAAAAATAATAATACGTCTAGTAAAAAATAAGTAATATATGAAACTAACCAAATAACAGAATAATTCAAAGGTGACTGACGAGAGTATTTAGTATGCTTAAGTAATATAACGATACTATTGTTAGTCATCGTTCAAATCTTTTGTCATTGCATTTTTTTCATATATTAGTTGTTTTTTACTAATCGTATATATTCCCTCCGTTTTAATTTAGGTGTCATTTTGACATTTTTCACACAAATTAAGAAAACATATTAAAACTCTATTATGCCCCTGATAAATAGTTTAACTATTGAAATTATATTCTACTATTGGTTAGACGTAGGGATAAATTAAATATTTTACACTAAAAGTTGCATTGAAACAATAAAACGACACTTAAATTAAAACGGAGGGAATACTATTTAGTATGTATAGTTTGTTCAGTTATGACTTCGAGCCGATTTTTCGTAAAATTGTTTAAATTAGAAGACAGAAGTTTACATGATTTATTTGTAATTCACGATTAAGGTGAGAGGTACTTCCATTTTCCGCTAGTTGCAATTTAAAGTTGTTATTTCACTATGATAAAAAAAAATGGAACTTAGAACTTTTCTCACCTTTTTTACATAACACGTAATAGCGAAAAGCAAATAAATAAGGGAGAAAAATCATAGTCCAATGGAACACACAACTGAAATATTTGAGATACTCTAGTCATTATTTACAATTTTTTTTATCATTCTACTACAGTCGTTGGATTTTTTACATCGCGTTCGAAAATGAGGCTCCATAACTCGACATGTTCGTTTTGTACTTTTTGTATTGTTGCAACCATTCATAAGCTAACCCTAGATAGAGTGTTTTTTCTAGTGGTTCAAATGGGAGAGACATCTCAGATCGTTTTAGTGTATATAGTGGCGGGAGGCGAATTGGCTATATATGGTCTTTGTCGATATTCATCAATTATTTTGAAAGAGACAAACGCAGTATACACCAAATGAGTCTTATTGTTAATTATCACTTTCACCAATCAGATTAGATCCATCAATCTCAATCTCCTTCAAAAAACTATGTTGCGGATATAAACAAAGATATGAGTATGGAACGATCTGATTCGTACCATGTGAATTGTAATAGTCGCCCATGCATAATTATTGATATGACACTAATACTAATGTAAAATGAGGCAAATGAACATGTTATCTATAATGGGTTGGTTAAACTGTTTAATCACACTGTAGTTATGATACAACGTAAATTATTTAAAGGTAACATTTCTATACAGAAAATTTCAACTTTCTGATTCATATCCTATCCGGTTTGAACACTTATTGTTGATTGTAAATGTAGAAGTTTATATAACGTAAATCATTTTCTTCTCATGTCATAAACTATGTTCGAATTTGAATTCTGACATAAGTGAGCCAACTCCTCTAGCTAGTTGGCTTGACCTCATTAAAGATCTTGTTAATTTCTATGATATTTAAATGATCACGATAATACTAGAGCGATGAGGACTATACAGTATACATGTTCATAGACCACGTTAGAACTAATTTGTTTGTCGAGATATAAGACATGCGATGATTGGTAATTACAGCTTTATTCTAAATCAGTAATTAAATCACTTTTGAATTATTCAATAAATCAAAAACAACTAAAACCGCTCGAACGACATTACAGCGATTATGATTAACTACGAATGTATGTTTCTGTAAAATTTTACAATTAAGAGGTGCGATTTACGTCTGCCTAGCCAAGATATATAGAATAGAACAAAAGATAACATTGTAAATATCAAATAGTTCGTAGATCAGTAGCGTGTCAAAACCCTTTTAAAAGAGTTATCTTATTTAAGGCGTAATATATTATCTAACTCGAATAGTTATCTTATTATTTACTCCAGATCAACATGGTTATACAATATATTTAGCGTTTTAATTGTAATCGTCCTTATGAATAAAAGTGAAATTCATCCACTATAGTAGGAGTAATAAATTGCGAACCCAGACAGCGGTCAATGTGGTTGGACTGTAGTCCTATGAATAAAAGAGTTGATTGCTAAAGTAGAATGGAGGGTGTTACATGATCAATCAAGTCTTCGGGCACGGGTAATTCGGAGCAAGTATAAGGTCGGGAGCATTCATGGTCATACTTGGACAGAAGTGAAGAGTAAGTGGTCTTCTACATGGAGAAGTGTGGCGTTGGGTATGAGAGAAGTGATTTATCCAGGTCACGGTTGGGTTATGGGTGATGGTCGGACGATCAACTTCTGGATAGACAAGTGGTTAATGGAGAACTCGTTGATAGAATCGGTGGTCGCAGAGGTACCGAATGAATACATTAACCTGAAAGCTTGTGACTTGTGGATTGATGGCATTGGGTGGGGCTTACAGAGATTTGCGCCTTTTGTGATGGAGGATAAAAGACTCGAGTTGGCGGCAGTAGTGGTCAATAATTTGACGGGTGTGAATGACTAGATGGATTGTATAGGGAGGCTTATCGTCTAGCAGATTGATTAGCAAATTATGCGTTTTTTTGCCGTTAGGCTTGCATACTTTTGATTTAGTTCCTTCGGACTTATTGTCGGTATTGCGTGAGGACGAGTGTGGACTCTCGCGATCACGGCAAGTCCGTGTGTAAAACGTTGTCTATTTTAATAAAATTTGGAAGCTTGCTCCCGATGCCTCACAAAAAAAAAATTGTGGTTGAACTGTAGTACCATAATAACCACACCTTGATCACATTCTTGTTTGGTACTGACACTGCAGTGGTCGAATCATTATAAAATAATTTTAATATGTAAATATAACTGATCCAAAATATTTTAAAATAAACCATAATAATTGATTTCATATGTATATTGCACCAGTCTCCAAAAATCTTTCTAAAAATTATAACCGCTTCAAGAAAACTTCTTCTAAATAATCATTATATAAAGGAGTGGGTTGATTAGTCTCGCAGGAAGCACTGGGAATAAACAATGCATCCATTGATTGTATCAGAAAAGCCAAATGTAGCAATATTCACTATCATGAGATGAAGAAAAGACAAGATATTAATAAATAAATGAACAAAAAGAAAAAAGGAAAATGATAAAAGTGTCGATAATAAGAAGAAACTAAAAGACCCAACATGATGGGGGCTCAAAATCAAACTATGAGGCAAAACAAAACAAACCAAAAAGCAAGAAAATAAAAACGATACCCACTTGCAACTTATTAAAAGAAACTAAAATGACACTTTCGATGAATCATTGGTTAAATTCGAATTTTCTTAATTTCCAAGATGGTTATAATAAACAGAGCATTGAGTGAAATTTTTCACGGAAGAAAACCATTATATTTTTTTGGGGTAAAAATGAAAGCCATAACAATGGTAGAAGTAGAACTAATATTTGTGTGACAAAGTTAATACTGTATAACTACTGATGAGTATTATAAGGCCATCACCATTGGAGACATTTTACTAATGTCTCACAATATAAAAATATTAAAAACATATTCTCTCTTCTTTTTACTCAACTTTATACCTTCTTTTTCATTTTTTTACTCAACTTTATACCTTCTCTTTCATCCTTTTACTCAACTTTTATTAATTTTATATTTAAACACACCCCAATTATCTCTCTCTTATGTTTTCCCCAAGACACAATCTCTCCAACTAAACCCACTATCTCCTCTCTTTACTCAACTTTTATTAATTTTATATTTCAATATACCACACTATTTCAACAAAAAACACTCTCTTTCTTCCTTTTACTCAAATTTTAATAATTTTATATTATGAGACACACTCATATTGTCTCCAATGTACATGTTCTAACGATACAAATTGTATGTCAAATCATCCTTTGAATTATTTATCAGAAATATCCCTATCTTTTTTTTTTTTTTTGTCAAACATCCCTATCAGTAATTAGTTTTTGTACTCACACTCACACTCACACTCACACTCACACTCACACTATGAAACACTAACAAGTATATTACATAGATGACTGTTTTCCATTCTTTATCCTATCTGCTGTATCTTTCTTCAACAATGTTCTCTCTCTCTCTCTCAACGTAGTTAATAGGACTTTTAGTCTCAACGTAGTTAATAGGACTTTTAGTCTCAACGATGCTTTGGTATCTTACACTAAACATGAGTACATGGCTTCCTTTATAAAAATTTACATTTCGTATAATATTTTCTATATAAACAATATGGTGGTCTACCTACATGTTTAAAGTCTCAAATCCCAAGGAATTGTACATTCGTACTACACAGTGTACATGTTTGCATATATTGACAAAATATTCGTCTACACTTCCTTTATATTGTCTTAAGTTGTGTATAATACGAATGCTGACAGTGATACTCAATTGGACACACAATTGAAAATTACAGATCGGAATGAAATAATTTCATAAATATATACAATACAATGAATAATGATAAAATAATTACAGCTTATTAAACATAACGTTTTGTACAATTATATGCGCCAATTAACTTGCACCAAACACACAATTTTTGTTGTGAAACAATCGAACAAAATAACTTTTGGAAGCCTACCATCACTTTGTTATAATATAGATCGTTTTGATGAACAATGTGTTGAATTGGTCTTATAAACGAAACATTAATTACAATCTTTTTTCTAAACTTTAATTTTGTTATTTGATGTTCGGTACATGATACTAATGCAACTATAGAAAATATATCGTATTCATCAAAACAATTTCCTTCTAACTCGACAATTAATTTTATTGATAATGTTATCTTAATGAAAAAACTATTCTGAATTCCTAAACACTTTAGATTCACAAACTATTTTGGAACATATGCATAAAGTAGATTTTCATCAAAAAAAAAAAAACATATGCATAAAGTATAATATCCAACATCGTCTTTTAACATGTGTAACTGACCTACTCGAAATAGTCTTCATTCAAAAAAAAATAATAATAATAATTACTAAAACAATTTTCGAAAGTGCTCTAATTACGAAAACAATCTTGGGAGAAATCAATTTACTAAAATAAATTTGAAAAGATTGCAAAAGACTTAATAACCTTCAGAAAATCTTTCAATTACAAGTACTATGTCATTATGCAAAAAATAAAAAATGAACATAGATCTCGGTTTTACGATTCTCTTTTTATTTCTCACTCTTTACCCAAAAAAAGTCATATTCTTCGGAAATCAGCAACGAAATCGGCGACGAAAAGGGTAAGCAAGTCAATCGGCGGTAAACAAGAAAAAATAGTATATTTGTCTATTTAATTGTTTGAATTCAAAAGATTGATGAAACATTAACAATTTTGAATGTTTGATGGAAGATTTTATTTAATGTGATGGTAAATATATTATTCTCTGTTTGATTGTAGCTACACTGAAGGTATCCGTGTTTGGTAATTTGCTTCTTTACTTTTTGATAGTAGATTTAGTTGTGATTGATGGTTAATTTTATTTTCTTTGATGATAGATTTATGTGAGTGTAATGATGGCTTTATTTTCGTTGAGAAGTATTTTCGTTTGATGCTAGATGTAATTTTGTTTGATGATAGATGAGTGAGGTTGCCTTTCCACAAAACTACCAACATGGCGATTGTGGTGTGTATACGTTGAAGTATATCGAGTGTTTAGCTTATGAGCAAAGTATGTAAGGCTTGTGTGATCCCAATATGCATGCTATTTGAAGGTATTGGGTTTGTGCAAACCAACTCGATCTCTATCAAACAAGTGGGGGTTGGATTCTTAGGAAAAAACAATGTAAAAGCTTAGGAAAAGATCAAGAATGTATATTGCTCAAGAGAGTTGCATATCCCTTTTTAGGTGAATTGAGTTAAATATTTATACTAAATGATCTTCGCAGAATCAACCTTATAAATGCATGGAAAGTACCATAACTAGGAACATATACACAATATTCCCATATATTCTCCACTTATTCTCCAAGTATTTTGAGGTCGGTAGTTGGACGCAGACTCGACCTCTAGCTTCGTGATGGACCTCCTCGATTGATCTAGGCCCATCTATTTACCTCCAAATGAGTATTCGGGTCGGTTTAATCTTAAGTCGGATATGGGTAGAAGGTGCCAAACCCGGTAGAGCAAAGGTGTTCCAAGGATGATATTGTATACCGAGGCAGTGTCGATTACTGTGAATTCGATCAGTCGTGTAACGTTCAATACGCGAACTGGGAGCTTAATATTCCCAACCGTGGTAGTTGTCTGGTTGGCGAATCCGATCAGGGGCTGAGGATCCCGTCGTAGCCTATTTCCTTCGATCTCCATTTCGCAAAGAGTACTTTGGAAATGAGGTTTACCGATCTCCCTATGTCAACCAACGTCTGGTTGACTTCACAATCGTCCACTATGATCTTGATAACTTGGGGGTCATTGTGTAGGCGACTTAGGTTCACCGTGTCCCTCTAGCCGAATGTGGTGGTTAAGCACTCTTCCGCCAATTGCATTTGTTTATCCTCCCGTCGGATTGTTCTGATGTCACATTTGTCCTTATTCATTCCTCCCATGATCATAAACATCGTCATGATTTCCAACAGTTCTTTAATCGATCCTTTTCTGATCATATTTTGCATCCAACAAATCTAGGCCCCATGGTGGACGCCAATTGAAGATACCGGCTTCGTGCAAATGAACTTGATCTCTATCAAACAAATGGGAGTTAGATTCTTAGGTCAAAACAATGTAAAAGATTTAGAAAAGATCAAGAATGTTTCCAATGAAGTATATTGCTCAAGAGAGTTGCGGATCCCTTTTTAGGTGAAATGAGTTACATATTTATATTAAATGATCTTCGCATAATCAACCCTAAAAATGCATAGAAAGTATCCTAACTAGGAAGATTTACACAATATTCTCATCTATTCTCAACTTATTCTCCAAGTATTCCGAGGTCGGTAATTGGACGTAGACTTGGCTTCTAAGCTTCGTGGTGGGCCTCCTCGGTTGATCTAGGCCCATCTTCTTACCTCCAAATGAGTATTTGGCTCGGTTTAATCTTAAGTCAGGTCTGGGTAGAGGGTTCCAAACCCGGTACCACCACTATATGTCTCAAACTTGCAGTTGAGATCATGGACGAGTTACTACAAAATGAGATTGTTCAATTGTCAGATCCAAACCCTCGTGTTGGATCATGTGATAGGGTTCCTTTATAGAAAGATTATGTAAAGTGAGAGACAACGTTACGGTAGATTTATTTTGACTAAGTCATTTTGTGACTGCGTGATTTTATTATTATACAGGTCTTAATCATTGCAATAGACTTGTATAATTTGTAATCGTAGACATATTGAGAAGTGCATGAATGGTATATTTAAATAGGTGTATAATTTTGAAGGACAATGTTGGCACCATGACGTCAGTCTTTCGAAAATATGGTAGACTTGTTCGATCAACTTAAGTAATGTAATGAATTGGCTAATTTTGTGTACTCTAAAAACTTACTCCCTACTACTCTTCCACAACCAGGCTTGGGAAGAATAGCAGAGCAAAGGGCTACTTACATCAACGGCAGTTCGTCTGAGCTGTCTGATTGCAGGCTATCTGCTTCCAAATGTCTAAAGTAAATAATTAACATCAAATTATCTTCATAAATGAAATATATACATTCCAACATCTTTGTTGAGATTATTGTTGGTCTAATGATTAATTACAAATTTTTAGTCTTCTAACCTATATAATTATTTACTATAACCACCAAATTTATGTAATATCTTATTTTTCTAAGGTAAAAACTATTGCATATTTTATTATGTTGATTTTTAATAAATCACAAAAAACTACGACTCAAGGTTCTAATAAAAAAATGTAAAGATACATCCAACATCTTTGTTGAGATGATGCAAATATCTTGGTAGAATCAATTAATTTTTTCCAAACGTGTTTTATGCAAGAAAAAGACGAACAAACATATTTTAGGAAATTGTAATGAATATTGATAAAGACATATAAGTTATGGATTTGTGTCAAAAAGATGTCTTCTATATGCTGTAACTTTTTGAACGGCCTATTTCTTTTTCATATAACATTGTATATGTCCAACGATTTGCTACAAATATTTAGTCATCTAGCCTAGATAATAATTATTTAATTTTACTAGAAACATCAAATTCATGTAATAATAAATCACAATTAATCAATTATTACATATTGTACCATGTTAATTCTTAAACCCAGGCAACGTGTGGGCAATCCCTAGTATACATATATATAAGATACTTGAGTATTGTATAAATATAATGTTGTATATCTTCTTCTTAAAGTTGAAATCTTGTTGGAACTAATCTCTAAATTTTCATTATATCAAAATTGTATATTATTGTAAACTTAATCTTTATGAAGTTGAAGAGTTCTCTACATATTAATTATTTTCTTATGATTAAATACTTCCAAAATTATTATTATCTTGTCTCAACTTCTTCAACAAAAGTTGTAGCCTAATTTTTTCTCTTTTGCATATGAGTAGCCAAGTAGGCTATCGGCATCCATCTTATAATGATGATCAAAAATTTTAATAGAATATGAATAGGTTGAATATGTTAAAAAATAAAACTGGAAAATAAATTTTATGAACTTTCACGTATTTTTTTGTTTTTTCTAATTTAAAAAATCATGGATTAAAAAAATCTCTATAAATTAATAAATATTTAATTATCACTTAATTCATATTTTTCTAAATTAATAAATTTCTAGAGTCTAAACATTATTAGATTATATAGATTTTACTTTATTTGCCAAATTAATTTTTGATTATCGGTTTATTTGAAATTAAAGCGGTTTTTGTAATTTCGTCTACATAACATAACACAATTTATTTCTAATCATCTACTCTTTGAATGCCCACCAGCTTTACAAGTTTGGGCGTTTTTCAGACTTTCCGTCTTCTCCGGGTCTCATCCCGAGTACCTCTTTATTCCAAAATACGGACTTCCTATTTTGGAGAACAAATGAGATCGGTTTATCCGAGTCTCAGAGGGTTTCGTTCCCTTGGATCCTCAGATAAATCTGGAAGGTCAGAAATGATAAAGTTTTCAACGGGAAACAATATCCTCGAAGCGGAGAGTTGGAGCATGGAAAACCAAAAAGAATAGGACGAAGAAGCAGAGGATATACGACAACATAAAATCTCACATGACCCCCCACCTAATGATCCCCAACTCTCGATATATCAGATCGATGCATCTTGGGTTAATCATGAGCCGGTCAGTGGACTTGGGTGTTGTCTAAGATCTAAGAGACTACACAAGCCTTATAACTTACGGTATGAGAGGATGTAGACGAAGCATCTCGGCACTTCATGCTGAGTTCGATGATCTACTTTGGATGATGGAATGCATGAACGGGAGAAGGCTATCAATAGTGATGATTGAGACGGATTGTGGAAGTATGATTTTTATGACTACACATCCACTAGATTAGCCATCTTTCAATGTGGAGCTTGACTCGTTCAAGATGTTAAAACAACACTTTGTATCTTTTAGTTTGGTTCATATTCCACTTAGTGATAATGTCTATGCCGACTCCCTTGCAAAAGGAGCTCGAGAACAGAATTATGTATTTTCCAATGTAAGTTAGATATTTTCGTTTGGGTTGCCCACAAGGAAAATCATCCAAATGCTAACACTTGATTTAATATATGGTGATCGTTGAAAAAAAAAAAGAACGAACAATAAAACATACGTCCAGCTGTTTTCTTTTATCTCCATCTCTTTCATACTACTCATTTTCCTAATTTATTCCTCTCTTTTTACTCGTTTTAGAATAACCTTTTCCCGCTTTTCATTTATTTTTTCTTTGATTATACTAAGATTCCACCTAAAATATATTATATCTGCAAAAATAGCTTGTCGTAGATCATCAACCAATCATTGTTGATAGAAATCTATGTGTTAGAGAGTTTTTTAATATACAATGACTGGTTGATAAAATATACAATATAAATTTTAAATTTTTCCTAATTTAATCAAGTATAATAGATAGAAAATGTCTATGACCAAAAAAAAAATGGCGTAGACTCTGTAATGGGTTAGTAGTTAGCCTTTGGAATTAGTTTCGTTGTGTCCATAGTTTAATCTACTGTACAGTGTTCTTCTTTTAACATATGTAGCAAAGATACATAATTCTTCAATTTATATAAAAATTACTATTAATGAATTAAATACTATCTAAACTTAATACTATCTGAACGTGAATCATAATCTTGTAAAATTTTAAACTTGAATCAAAAGTTTGTAAATGATCATTTTAGCTATATATTATCAGTTTATTACGGAATGCGTTAAATTTATATAATAAACTATATAGAGCTGGATACAAAATAAAAAAGCTTTGGGGTAGATCTGAGACTCTTCCAGGCGACGTTCCCGAGGTAGCCGCTCCTCAAGCTTTCTCCACCGACGAATGGCTCTCCGAGTCCGTTCATTCACCGGCGACACCTTCGAGCTGGTCTCCTAGAACCAATGTTGATCCCGACGAGAAGATCCGTAGTCGCCATGACTTTTCCGACGAGCCTCAGATCTTCCATCTCTCAAACCATGAAGATCCGTTCCGATCGAAGTGATCTCGGTCTTCGCCTTGTGACTTTCTCTCCTCCGGAACCTCCTGATCCGCCGGATCTGGTTGGTCATCATGTCTCTTATGGATCAATCCATCATGCATGTCTCTTGTCGTCTCAACTCTCTGGTTCACACCGCCGATCTTCATGTATGCTCCTCTTTCGATGAATGCTCGAAGAGGCAGCTCTGCCTCAAAGTATGGTACAAGGCTCTCCAACTCCCTCGATGTCACCGTGGATGTGTGTGGTAGGTTCAGTTGTCATGCCGATTTAACCAAGTTGAGATTGAAGTTGCTAAGCTCGTAAAAATCTCCTCTCTCCACATCGAGCGTGGAGAGGCCAGATACCAATCATTGTGCCTCAAATTATCATTCGGCGGATCTCAAACCTCTCCGGGTGAGCTATCTTGCGTATTTACATCCTCCATTGTTAATCTTGGATGTGTGTGAAACCATATTAGGATTGGTAACGAAATTGATCTCATATGCTCCATTGATCTTACTTTTGGATGTTTATGATATCACCTTGGATTTAGTAGTAGGCTTGCGTGTATGCTCTCCTACGACCTTACTGTTGGATGTGTATTTCACTTTGTTGAGCTCATTACCGGATAGCTATGGGATGGATTGTTCTTTTAATTGCGTTGTCGATCTCCACTTATCAAACCGTAGCTTGAATCCCTGCTCACTTATGCACAATCTAGGCCCTAACTTGTTAAGGGTAGACTTGTATTGTGTTTGGTTGAGCTGCATATTGGTCCTTTGCAGGATGCTTCATCTTCTGATTGTTGCAAACTCTATGGAACCAATTCTTTCTTCCCGTGCTCCTTGGTGCTTATATTACTTCACGTGGTCAGCTATTGGATGGAAAGAGCTCTACACAGAGAATCCGATCTATGTGGTTCTTAAAGGCTTATCACTGTTTAGTGAGGCCGATTTCAAGATGGTTAAACCTGCACTTGCTGCGGTTTCAATCAGGGACATTAGATCACTAAGATGTGTTCCTAATCTTCCACGGCATCATGTCACTACTTAAGCCCTTTGTTGTCGAGATCCAAGGACGTCTCCATAACATTTGGTACTTAGGTAGTTTGTTTGCCTCTATCTTATGTGTTTATGGTTTTAGCTTGTCTGTTGTAGTGATGACTTCCTTATCACTTGTTGTAAACTATTCCTCCTCTTTCGGAGAGTAAGCAGAAATTCGATTGTTGACCCAAAAAAAAAAAACTATATAGAGCTGAAAACCGTTTAAAAAAAAAAAAAACTAAATAGAGCAGGTACATTGAACTCTAATATTTGCAAAAGGTGTTTACATGACGGTAAAAACTTATTATGGGCTTTGGAAATTAAATATTTAAATTCCGACAAAATCAAATGGCCAAAGAGTGATCGGGGAAGCATTTTTGATCTTTGGCTTGTACTTGTCTCTTCTATTCTTCCCTTAGGGGTACGTTTTAGAACTAGTGGAGAGTTATTGTATTTGTTTATGAGTATTATATATTCGATTGCTATATTGTCCGATTATATATATATATAATTAGCATCTTTATCACAATAAACTTCTACCTTACAAATTTTAATTTCAGATAGAACAGTGGTGCCAAAACTTACTCTTAAAAACATAAATTGTTTGTATATAGGTGTAATACGCCTTTATAACCTTTGATAATGCATCTCTGTAACGATTTTGAAATTACTACCAGATTGTAAGCACCCCAAAATAATTGAATTCTAAAATAATTAATTTCTACGAACCATTATAACAATAATAATAGTTGTGTATCATACCACCAAATGGTCTCTAATCATTATTTCATTTCACCTTATTATCGCGTATAGTTTAATAAATCTTTTCGTCAATCTCTTGACCCAGCAGCCAGCATCCTCAAATATTCATATATCTGTTTGTTTTTTCATTTTAGTACATGATATTACCATAGGTGTAAAATTTTCAAGCTAACTGCCTTATATATGTGGATTCGTGAAGCGTTTTCATATCAAGAAAATTAGTGGATCAAATAATATGTAATTACATTCGTCTTCGAGGATAAATATCATTTCGGATAAATTTGTTTCGCCCGATGGTCTAAATCAAATATGTCGACGTAAATTTTCTGATTTATTAGTTTAACCAGTAATTATATCTGTTGTATATACACATATCTATATATTGTGTGACACTTCAAATTATTTATAATTTCGTGATGATTTAAAAAATATATATATATATATTCTGTGATGATTTCATACTTGCACAATATGAACACGAAAAAGGTTGGAAACTGGAAAGTGAGTGGCTAGGCAAGAAGATCGTACCTGGCATGAACTTTTTAGCTTTTCATTTTTTTGCAGAATTATTTATTTTCTATATTTCAATTACTTTATTTCCTGAATGGGGAATGTTAAGGTTATAGTGTTGGACTTTGCCTTTATTTACCCCAATTTCAGCTTTCTGATGATGATTTGTGTTTTTCTTCCAGGGGAAGCAATCAAACTAAACTAGGACCTTGTACCTCTCTTGATTGAGATGTTAAAAAAAAAGAGGGATTTTTTTTCTTTAGGGTATTGTTTTTATTCAAAGTTTTATAAATGTATACAAATTTATTATATTATCGGTTTAAGACTTTAAAACCATCTTCATCCATGTGTCTTACCAAGGATCTTGTGTCTTAATAAAATGAAAAATAAATAAAAAAGAAGAGAGAAAATGAAGAAAGTTCTTAAACAAGAACTTTAAGATCTTGTGTCTTACTAAATAGTGTGTTGTGATTGATTGAATGTATTTTTAATGAATTAAAATTTAAACAAAAAATTAAATAATATTAAAATTATTAAGTTAGATTTTTTTAAAGATTTTTATTGATGGAGATGCCCTAAGTAGAATAGTTTGTGTTGACAAAAGAAAGTAGAAAACGTTATCTTCGTAACTACAAAGTTTCTTCGTGAAATAGTTTTATTAATCAACAACTTTAGCGTTGAGATTCTCTCCGAACTTAAATGAAAGCAATTGGATCTTTTGTCCATTACCTCGTAAATACATTGGTTAGAGACAAATCTCCTATATATATATATTATTAGATATGTGATTTCTCCTATTAATATGACATGACATCTCATAAATTGTGACAATGCATCCATAAAATGTGAGATGACAACTCATTTACCTTAATTACAAATTCTCATAAAATTATTTTCTAATATCACTTGAAATCTAATAATAAACATTGTTTGAATAGTAGATTTATTTAAAATACAAAAATAAAAGCAAATTTACAATTAAAATCTTCATAGATTTGATAAGAAGTGTTTACGAATATTCATTATTACCAAAATCGTTTAATAACAACATTAATCTAGTAGTTGAAATTTCGTTTATATTCACATAACTATTTTCAATAGACTTTTTCCCATAATTATAAATCTTTTAAGATATTTTTCTAATTTATTGAAGAAAATCTAAAATATATTTTTAAATAACATGAATTATGGAATCAAACATACGCCAACAATGAATTTTAAGTTTTAATCATCCATATTCAATAAAAAAAAGAAAATGAGCATGAAAACAAATCAAATCAAAACTTAATGATTTTTTTTATTAACCGAATACAAAAATCTGTTTATGGGAAAACATATATCAGTTGATTATTTGATATGATTTTAGTAATAAGATTTTTTTTTTCTTTTATATATATGGAAAAGAAATATCTACACCTATAAATAGTACACATCTATCTTTTTTAAAGCCATATACTTTCAGTAACGGTTTGATGTATATGAATAAATTATTTTAATCAAAAAGTAAAGAGAAATATATGACTTTTTCCGTTAATGTAAAAAAAATTAATTAGTTGTTTCTTTATGAATTTCACTTGTTTCTTTAGGTTCTACATGTTCAAAAACTTATGTGTTTTGATTAATACGAACAAAATTTACATTCATATAAATTGTATTTTGAATAATATTTTAGATAAGATAGTTTAAAATCTTAAAAATTCACAGCATTTAAATTAAAATAAACGCTTTTAATTCATTAAATTTAAAAAATAAATAAATAAAACCTTATCTGCGTATCACGCGGGGAGTCATCTAGTATAAAACATAAAACACAATGGATTCCACAAAGCTGGCTTCATATAACTAATGTATGAAAATTTTCAAAAAAAAAAATCTACTATATGAAAGAACTATGATTCTGCCACATCATCACTTGGGAGAGTGCTACTTGTCCACTCAATTTTTTTTCTCTTCAATCATCAAATAACAAATTAAATCGACAAAAAAAACATATGGTATTCTCTTCTATAGTGTTTTGACTTCTCTTCAATGTCATCTATATCGCTTTTACTTCTTAACTACAACTCTTCTCATTGACAACCTAGAAAAATAAAATCTTCTTCAGAGACTTTCTCTTTCGAATTATGCAAGATAACGATATGGACTATGTTGCACCCGATTGATCCACTACTCAACTATGTTAAGGAAATGATTTGGTTCTCTCGATCAAACCCTTAAAAGGTTAGTTTACTCTTTTTTTTAATAGGAGTTACCTACACTGAACCCATCACTAACAATTACTCTCTTCCGCATTTTGTTCTTTATGATAGGTCAGACAACGTTGTTGTGTTATCTACTCCGTAAACCCTTCACAAGTTCATTTTCCTTTGTATCACAGAAGAACCGTGTGATATTACCTAACTGAAGTCTCAATTGACTACGCATACGACATCGCTAACAAAAACTCAGTGACATAATTTTTCAACTATTGGATATAGTAAACCAATTGAGATTTATATTTGAGAAAATTTTCACTTGAATCATGATTTTACTAGTCCTGAGCATTCGGGTCCTCGGTTCGGGTCGGTTCGGGTTCTTTGGGTTTCAGATCTTTCGGGTATAGGTGTAATGGACCCATTAAGGAACCGATAAAATTTCGGTTCGGTTCGGGTCGGGTCCGAGTTTTAAAATAGGACCCATTCGGGTAATTTTTACCCTAAATACTCATAAAAATATAATTTTTGTTTTTGGATTTACTATGTTTTAGTTATTTTTTATCCAATTATTTTCAAAAGAACCCAAAACTGACTAAAATTCTATAAAAGTACACGATTTTTTTATGTTTCGGGTATTCGGGTACCCGTTCGGGTCTCGGTTCAGGTCCGGGTTCAGTTCGGGTTTTTAGTATTAAAAATTTAGGACCCCTCGGGTATTTGAAAAATTCGGTTCGGGTTCAGTTCGGTTCCTTTCGGGTCGGGTTTGGTTCGGTTCTCCGGGTTCGGGTTTAATGCCCATGACTAATTTTTGCTAAGGGTGTGAGTGGGTGATATGTGTTTGTTTGTGCTTGAGTTTAAAGATTTTTAAGTTATGCTTTCCATTTTATTGTATGCCAAAATCAATGTGCCTCTCTGTTATATTTGGGCTCAAATATAATCAAATAAATAAATCAATATATATTCACCTTGCGAATTAGAAGTTGTGGTTTAATTGTAAGAACACTAGATTATTATCGGGGATCTAGAATAATACTACTCACGTGGTTCCATTTATTTCTCTAACTGTCAAGGAAGAGTCTTTTGTAGATTTTTGGGAAAAACTCATACACTAATTGTAGTGCTTTGTAGATTGTTAAGTACGCAGATTCATTTGGTGATGGGAAATAATGGTTACATGATGAGCATTTTTCCAATGTTAACATCTTCCTTTTTTGTTTAAGAATATTGGCTATATTAGTGTTGATTATCTCCCCATGTTCGATCCATGTCTGCATGTGCATTGACAAAATTAAGATGAAAAAAAACAAAAACCTACTTGAAGCATATAATGAGGCAAACTTGATATTTTGTAACTTTTAAATCATTAGGTTGTTTTAGAAGTGCTTGTCTTCTCTCAAGCTTTCAATTCCTTATGTATGTTGATTTTGCATAATTAAAGTCCTCTATGTGTTTGTAGAAAGATCTTACGAGCTTCTCGAGTCTATGATTGTGAAACCTCAGAGTTTTCTTCTTGCGCTATTAACTGTATATATGAGTCATTTTTAAAGAGTGATGAAAACAGAAAACTATTTTTATCTTCAGATATATTGTCTGGTGTTTTATATAGTTAACATCATAAAATGTCAATACGAAGAATGTATGATATTTGAGCATTTAAAATTATAGGAAGGAGTTGAAATCAATTTCTAAGAATAAGTACTTTGGATAAATACTTCAATTTTTTTTTCTTAGTAATTAGAGTTTTGGAAAAACAAAATAGGAAGTCAACTCGCGCGTATGCGCGGGTAATCACCTAGTAATAATAAGATAACTAATGTAACTTATGGATTCCTATTGTAAAAAGCTCGTAAATTTTTAAAAAAAGTCTTTCGGATTCCAAACATTTTTTTTAATTTTTATTCGTCATGTCCTATAAATTTTCTAAATCAAATATACTTGATTAATTGTATAGAGTATAATTATTGAATCAGACTCGATTAGACCAACACATTTTTATGTCATTTTTTTATAAAACTAGTTCTTTTTGTGTCTTTCTCAGGTTCTAGGAGGCTTTGGAGCATGGATTGGAGTTACGGGAGTTCATTGGAGCAAACGGAATAAATTTGGAGAAAAAAGCGTTTTCTTATAACCGAGCACCTGCTCGGTCTGGAGCGAGCACCTGCTCGCCCGAAGAATCGAAGATCCAAGAGTCCCTGGAAACGGGACCGACCGGTCCAACCCATGGACCGGTCGGTCCGGACTTGAAGAAGCGAGGCAATGCTCCCTGGAAACTGGACCGACCGGTCCCATGACCAGACCGACCGGTCCGGTCTCCAGATCCGATTTTAACCTAAAATTAACTATAAATAAGAGGTAGGCACCTCTGAAAAAGGGGATCTGAAACACTATTCTTTACACGTTACTTTTGGAGACTCTTTTCTATTGTTCTACTTTGCTTTTGGATTGCTTGTAACCTTTGGAGAATCATTCCACAACATCTATTGAGAAGAATTCTAATCCCTATTCTCTTTTATATTATGAATTCTCTTGATTGTATTGCTATGTTTGATTCAACCATGTTTGAGTAGTCCATTAGCTAGATTAGGGGATTTCAATGGTGATTTAGGATTGATTAGTGACTGAGCCAAATAGGATAGATTATCATTCGTCTTCATCAATTGGAATTCATAATGCTTAGATTAGCATGTACACCTAATCTATGATTTCAAGTTGAACTTATTCACGACAGTGCTCTAGGTTGCTAGATAAACCATTGGTGAGCAATTGGTGTGTAACCAACGACAGTTGATTGTTACCATCAATTGTGAACAAATTGAACCCATTCGATAATGCTTGTCAACATCTCTGAATTCAAACGACAGTTTAGGCATTTAGGTTGTTAGATAAAGATATTGATGCATCACGACAGTGGGGCAATATTACATTTATGTTTGAGTTCTAGACCGCGCTTAAATTGAATCCTGAATAGTTGCTCAGTCTTTAATCCGAAATCACCGGTGAATGACCTTGATCTAGTGCTTTTCTCTTATTGAATTTACATTGTTTAATTTGTTGTTTCGTTCATTGTTTCGTTACAACCAATCCCATTTTATCTTAGCTTTAAATTAGAATCTCATAATCTCATAGTGTAACATTGGTCTCTGTGGATTCGATACCTCATATATTACTGCGATTGTCTGTGCACTTGCGGATTTTATCTGTGGTTAAAACTTATCACACCAGTCACTCATGCAACAGTGGCATCGATCGACACTACCTCTAGGTGTCGATAGACGCTCGAATAATAGTGATGTTGATCGACACTACCACTAGGCGTCGATCGACACTCGAGCTGCAGAACCGCATAACAAACCTCTCCTCACATGGTTCATTCTCGCGACGCTCAAACCGGTTCCTACACCAAAAATTCAATTCACAATACACACAACAGTCCAAACTACAGGAAAAACCACCATCAAATCAACCATCCATCATGAAACATATCAAACGATCATCCAAAACCTGCTAATGGCTTCGATAAGCCTACGATCACGCACTCACCTTAGCCTAGAAACAAAATTGGATCGAGACAGCGACGAACAGAGACAAACTCATGGATTCAAGCCTCAAACACCACGAACTCGTTGTTACAATCGATTCTACGCTCCTAAAACCTTAGAAAATTCACTTCTTAAGAACCTAAATCACTCAATCACCAAGAATTCTCAATCTCCTCTCTTTTCTTATGATTTTCTGCCTCCTCTCCCTAGAAAACACGACTGCTCGGCTAATAAACGCGAGTTTAGGGTTTTCATTTCCAAACCGCAACAAATCGACAATCAAAATTGAACCAGAACCGGTCCAATAACATTGGTGTCGATCGACACACTTACCAACATACTATATTTTGGTTTATTCTTTTGAATTTTGTGTTTATTATCTTTCTCGATTTCTATTTATTTTTTCCCACAATCATTTTTTCTCTTAAGGATGTTTTAGATGAAATATGTTTTAAGATTTCCTCAAAAAAATATTGATTAATACACATAAAAAAAAAGTTGATTTCCAATAGACTTAAGTTTACATACCCAAATTTCATGGATTATAATATTTCTTTATATAATTAGCTTTTATGCTCTTTCAATCTTCTCACCAAACAATTTTAACCTTTGATAATCTCTCCCACAAATTTTATTTCAAACTTTTATTAGAAAAATAACATCAATCACTCTCTTATTCGATATGTGAGATAGATTACGACAATCTTTTTTAGTGTGAGATTAATCCAAAAAGTTCTAACTCGTTTTTTTTCTATTGTTTACAACATAGATATCATAATATCAATGACTATTCTACCAAAAAAAACATAAATTATTTAATATTATACCAGTTAAATAAAAAACATTTTTATCGTCGTAGTGTAGTATATTATATTATAAAGTGGGAGACGAGATGTTTTAAGAAAAATAATGATCATATAGAAATAGACTTTCTATTACTTGATGAAAATGTTGGCGTCTTTTTATTTCATATCAATAAGAGTCTCAATGTAATACCAATTATTTGATTCATATTTAACTATAATTTGATTTTTATTTAACGGATGAAAATACTGTTCAAGGATGTGCATCATTCGCTTCTTGCCAAATTTGAATATTAATTATGTGAAGAGAATCTTATTAAAATAGACATAAGAGTAGCTACATAATAAAAATAAACCTAATGTAAATACAAATAGAAAAACAAAATTGGAAATATGTGACAAATTTAATTGAAAAGAGTGAAAACAACTTAATAACAGTGACATGGTCAGTGGTTTTATACTTTCGTGTTTTATATTTTTTGTATGTTACAAAATATTTATGAAATTAAAATTTTAAATAGGAACATGAGAAACTAATTGAAAAATATTTTGAAAAATAAATTCCTTCAAATATAAATAGAAAAAATCTAATTATTTTAGAAAAACATGATCAAATTAACTGAAAATAAAATAAGAAATAATCAAGATTAAAAATTTATTGTTTAAATTTATTTTGTATCCACGTTTTCAATCTTTTTGGGTATCAACTTTCATTGGTGTTCTAATTTTTGTTTGTAACCTTTTCAAGTTTGAACTTTTTACGGGTATAAAATATATTATCAAAAACCCGCATATATTCGGGTCTTTTACCTAGTATTTAATAAAATAAAAAAGTACATAAAACGTTGAAAATATCTTATATAATGAAACAAAACAAAAACTTTCAAAACAACTTATATAGAAAAACGGAGATAGTATATAATTTTCATCTGATAATGTTTAGCTGTAAAATTATATGATATACAAATATTTTAGTCATCTTCTTTTTTAGGGATCCTGAACATCTAAGGACCTATCATATGTAGTTACAATTACTAGAGACAAGAATAAGAGAAGAGGTATAATATGTGAGGGAGCTGATATGTCATATGTTTAATGTTTAGTTTTCGAAAACCATATTTTGATGAAAAAAAATAAAAAAACATTTGCTAGGACATCAACTTAAGGATAAGAACTTAGTGTCTTATGTCCGATCAAGTTCAATTTTTCTCTTTTATAAGTAACTTACCTCCACATTGGATAGTCAATGGTGAAAATTTTCGATAATTATAATGGGTCGTTGATAAAAAAAAAAAAAATTAGTGTCTTCTTAGAATTCGGCTTGGAGGAACACATGAGAGATGATGCAGTGCTCTTTTTTTTCCTTCGTCTTTGATGCAGTTATGTCGGTTCATAGTAACCGTTCATTCTCTCTTTCGTAGAGCCTTGTTTTGATGCCCATCACGGCGGTGATGTGGGTGTTTTGTCGACCATTGTGTTTCCTCTTTTCTCCTCAATCATTTAATCCAATAGAATGGTGAAATTTTATTCTCCTAATGTTTGGAGAGATCATTTGGATTTTCGATCCCGAATTCATCAGTCTTCTAGTCAATAACAAGAGCGCAATGCAATGTGCATTATGGAGGTCATTTCAAGGGATGTCATCAGACTTCTCGGATGTGGATACGGATTATGGAAATAAAACTGATACGAAGAAGGAAAGTAACATATTTATTTTGTTAGCGAATAAGGCTCTCCGTAGAAAAGCATCGTCAATATTCACTTCTCTTGTTAAATCATTTCTTGAATTTATGTCCATGTATTGAATTATATCTCAATGAAATTTATGTATGTATAACTTTCTTTGAAATTAATATAACTTTAGACGTTAAAAAAAAAAAGATAAGAACTTAGTAACATATAGTTTATACTCCCTCTGTTTCATAAAGACAATTTTTTTCCAAAATAATTTTGTTCCATAAAGATAACTTTTTTTATGTTTTCTATACAATTTTATCATATTTTTTTGGGTCAGAGGAGGGGCCGAAGCCTTTTTATTTAAAATTCAAACTAAACTACAAGCGTACTTGCCGAGAAAACAAAAATCCCCCGACATCCTCAAGAAAAATAGGACGAACAATGTCCGGACAAGTATGAAACAAATGAAATCACAGCGGAAGAGGAAACGCGTAGTTCGCTAACCCGTCTGCTAAACAGTTAGTCTCCCTATACACGTGAGAAATACAGACTATCGAGTCCCTTGAAATGAAGCTATGGCACAACCGTACCATGAACGACAGCGGATTCGCATCGCTTATCCCTTTCTTAAGAAAACCAACCACCAATTCTAAATCAATCTCAATCGCTAGCCTTGTAACCCGATACTCCCAAGCAATCACCATACCATAATAAACTCTCCATAACTCTGCTAGAGGGGCCGAACATATCGCAATGTTTAGAGCAAAGCCCTTTTGCCACATCCCTCCAGGATCTTGTATCACTCCCCCGCGGTTGACAATTTTATCATTTATTGATAAGAGATTGTAATTTCCAAAAAAAAAAAATCAAATACTATTGATTGAAAGGTTTTGAAAACTGTTTATTGTAGAAATAAATTAATTAATTATGGAATATTAATTGTTTTCTTTAACATGTGTGAAAAACCATTAAAAAATTCAATGTGGAACATAGACAGTATTAACTATTAATCTCACACAAACAGTCATTGGCTTAATGTTAACGAATGAATGAACAAAATATTATTATATATATTATTTATGTAGGTACTCGCACATGTGTTGAACAATCGATCGTGAATTATCATCACATTTGGTCCTCATGAATAAGATCATGACGAAAGAACAACAAAACAAATAGGGCCTTCATCGGGAAATAAGAAATAAAGGACAGAAATATCTCTGTCGTCTTTTATCTTCCATGAGTGATTGAGTAATTATTATATATAAAAGCCCTATATAAAAGTATATTTGTTTCGAATATGATACAGAGGCTACCTCTAGCCAATTAAATATTTCACTCCTATAGTGTTAATCTAATCTTGGTAATTTGTCAAGCAATTACATTAATTCAGTGGTTCACATTAATCCCACCATCCGAAATGTAACCAGCAGAGTATAGACGTAATTTACTACTAGTAAAAACTCCAATTATTAAACTACTATTTTAACAGTTCGAAGTATAATTACTTTATTACGGCGAGAATCTTATTGTTCACGCGCCTCACTCAAGAGCTTCGAATTGCAAATGAGGAAATGGCAGAGGAACAGAGGTATGTAGGGCCCACGTATACATGTTGATACGGATCAGGTTTTACCTGAAATAAATCACTGCAAGTGCACAGGCACGCAGCAGTATATTTGGGATCGAATCCACAGAGACCAAGTGTTACACAACAGATTATAAATTATTGAACTAAGCTAAGCAGGAAATAGGAATGGGTGATGTTATCAAAGAGTAAAGACAAGATTGCAAATTGAAACGATGTA
Organism: Draba incana; assembly: GCA_963576765.1. NCBI lineage: Eukaryota > Viridiplantae > Streptophyta > Magnoliopsida > Brassicales > Brassicaceae > Draba > Draba incana. The sequence goes on from OY755205.1 coordinate 21,759,369, forward strand.
AATTCAGATGATTAAAAACGCTAGGCATTAGGGAATTCTCAGGAAATCACATTCATGAACCAGACAACTATTCAGATTCTAAGTATGAATGCATCTTAAACTCAAACATTGTTATAAATTGCTCCACTTTCGTGATAACAATTACTATCCTTAAAGATCCGAGTGCCTAAACTTTCGTTTGGTCATGGCTATCCTAGGCAAGCATTACAGTTCAGGTTTGATCAGTTCACAATTAACTCTAATTCACTTTCGAGACTAAAGAATAATTGCTCATCAGCAATAGTTCCAGTGATGCCCAAGCTTTTGGAATGTGCATCAACCTAAGATCCAGTGATTAAATGGCCAGTTCAATCCTAGCATTATGCCTAACAGTGATGAAGATTGTAATTGATAAGCAACCTATATGTGTCTGATTCAATCTGTGAAATCCATCAAAACCCTAAAACCTAACTAGAAAACTACTCAGACATGATGAACGAACAAGCAGAAATCATGGATGAATATTGCATAATCATATAAATAAGAAATCAAAAGGGTTCAAAAATCTTCTCCAAAAGGTGATGAGATCTTCTCCCAATTACAACTCTCAAAAGCTCTAAAAAGTCTGTCTAAAACGTTGGTAAAAGAGATGATCATCAATAAAAACGAAACCCTACAGGTATTTATAAGATAAAACGAAATCTGAGAATTTTCCTAAAAATCTGGGACAGGACCGGTCGGTCTGGAATCGGGACCGGTCGGTCCTGTTTCCAGAGTCTAAAAATCTTCACGGGTTCAGCCTGGACCGGCCGGTCCTTGGTGTGGACCGGTCGGTCCCGTTTCCAGAGAGCATGTATTCGAGTCTTCAATGCGGAACGGTCGGTCCTCCATCGGGACCGGTCGGTCCCGTCTCCAAGAGCACCGGGTCTTCGAGTCTTCAAGTGGACCGGTCGGTCTAGGAGGTGGACCGGTCGGTCCAGACTCCAAAAAACTCCGGTTTTCGCTCGAATGCTTGAATCTCCTTCCCGTACGCATGTGGTTCCAAATCCTCGAGTATGGATCTAAATATCAGCTCAAAACAACTCAAAAGACTCTGAAAACTTGTTAAGTTCGTGGTTAGGAACGTCCAAATTCACGTTATATCACATGTGCTCTGTATTGTGTAACAGTCAGCTTCTGCAAGTTGCAGGCGTAATACTATATTAATTAGTTAATTAATTAACTCTAATACTCTCTTATATTGCTTAGTTAACAAAGAGCAAACACTGTTAAGTCTAATAATCCCAAAATAGCAAAACAAAGATTGACAAAAAATCTAACCTAATCAACCTCAGTCGATTATTTAATGTATATTTCAACTAGCCAGTTCCTATCTATCCCAAATCCCATATGGTACTTTATTGTAATTCTTTTGTCTTTTTATCACTATTAGTATTTTATCAAGTTTGAATTAGATTCCTCTTAGTATTTTTTATTTTTTCTGATAAAATTTTCCTCTTATAGTATTTTTTTTTGTGTGGGTCACAACGGGCTGGCCCACTAGCCCATACAACTTATTGTTTTTTACCATGCTCGAACCCGGGTTGGTGAGAAGACAGCAGTGAGCTCTTGAAGAGCTGAGACCACTGTCCCACGAGCTCCTTCTTTTCCTCTTAGTATTTAACAAGACTATCTAAGGTTAAGGACTTAGGTTCAACTTTAGATCTATCAGTTAAAATGAAACTAGGAGATAATATTTGCAGCTAAGTTAATTATGAATCCCAAAGGAATCTTAAGTTGATTTCTATTGTTTATTGACATACAAATTCAACTTTCAAAAAAAATATATATATATACAAATTTTAAATAGTTACGACAAAATAAATGATACTTACTAGTTGACAAAAAAAAAAAAAACGATACTTACTAAGTAGATCATGTAGAAAAGGGAAAACGGAACAAACGTGACCAGTACAAAATGAGTGAACGGACGAAACAATGAACCAATATTTTTTTTAATATAAGTATAATAATTACCAAAGTTGGATTATGTATTACCATTTAAAGCTGCAAAAACGGTTACTATTTTACTAAGATTATTCATTCATGTTTTTTTTTAATATATAGATTTTACATGGTTACAAGAAAATCATTGATATACAATCAATGGAATATACAAAAAAGTGTGGTTACTATTGAACGAAAAAATGAACGGAATAACCGAATAAGTTTTATTATTTGATAAATCGTAGGAGTTTTGAACCAACCATCAACTCATAATCTTCTATAGTATCTATTAATTAGACTGTAGAGAAAGCAGAGACGGAGATGGTGACGGAACTAAAACACTAGACGAAAACAAAAACAGTGGACGAAAACGAAACCGGCGACGGAGATGGTGGATGGAAACAAAGATGATGTCAATGTTAAACATATTCAACAAAGGATGGTGGAAACCATCACCAGAGCCAACTCTGTTTAGATCCACTTGCCACCGTCACCAAAATTAGCTCTGTTTTCGTCCACCGCCTCTATCACCAGCTCTATTGTCCACCATCTCTGTCACCGTCGGATATTCATTTTTCGGAGCGAGAAGTAGAGAGAAAGTAGATATGGAAAGTGTTCTTCTAGATTTAACACAAGGACAAACTTGTCTTTTAAACTCACTTGTGTTATGCAATTAAAAATATGACAAAATATGATAGTTTGAGTATTATTCATCTAAAGTTATATATTAATAAACTTTTATCGAAATACAAAAGGCCAACAACTATAGAACTAGCCTGGGTTCTTAAATCTTGCGAAAGGAAGACGGAGTTATACTGCAACCACAACCAAAACCTAAAGAGATTAAAAACAGAAAAGGAGACAAAAATAATACGGAATCCAAGCTGCAAAATAAACATCGGCATAATAAACAATTTCAAGCTTAGAAACCTAACACGAATGCTTATTAAAAAGAGCAAAGAGACTCAAATAAGGATAAATAGTTCCTCCTATGGTGAGTAATACTACCACTCAAAGCAAATAAATATAGGATACTAAACCGGCTAAATGGAGCCTGGACAAACTAGGAAACAAAATATCTCCTGAAAACGATGATGTCGGGCATATTCGATTTGACTGCGCCTAGGTAGTAATCTAAAACTTTTGAATATCACGACCAGAACTATTATGTAAAACCTAATCAAACAAGAACACACCAAACTAGAAACCAGATCGGCATGCGGTTGAAACCGGAAAGAACGATAAGACAACAAGACAACAAGGAAGAAAGCCGGCGAGGCTGTAATACCAAAACCCGAATCCAAAGTCCTTGTTCCACCTTCTGTAATCTCACACAGAAAAGAGCAAGCTAATACACAGTTGATATTTAGAACAACAAAGTTGAATGATATGCTCAAATTTACCCTGAGCTACTCTCTCAAATTAAGAGATCGTAGTAGTACTTAGTGATCGAATCCACAAGGAAAAGAAATCACACGATCAACTTCAAATTCAAATCAAGCTAAGAGAATAATATGGAATGTAAAACAAGTAAATAAGAAAGCAGTTGAATATGATTAGTGTTCTTAAAATCAATGGGACAAAAGCTAGGCGTAGGAAAATCTCAAGTGAATCTGAATTGCAGATCTAGACAGATAGTTAGGAATTTATTAAGCACTGTTCTTGAACCAATCAGCTTTCGCTGCAGAGATTATCTATGTCTAAACTTTAGAATCCCAAATTTCTTTGCAAATCCTATCAATTCGAACAAGCATTAAGTATAAGCTCAATTGTTCAAAAAAACCCTAAACCAAAATTCTTTGAAGATAGGAATTTTGCTCATCTAAGACTAGTTCAGGCAATTAATCACACTTTCGTGTCTACCAATTAACTTAAGATCATATTATAGGCCGCGGAGCTAGAAGAAGCAATAAACACAAATCAAGATGAAGAACTCTAATTTTATCCTAACAATTCAATTCAACCTAGCAATTCATCAATCACCTTTGAATAACCCTAAACCTAACAAGGAATTTACTCAGACATGGTGAATGAAACAAACATCATGAATATAATAAATTGCATAAAAGAGATAATAAAAGAGATAAAGGAGTTCAAACATCTGATTTGTCTCTCCAAAGCTTTGCTACAAATCTCTCTAAGTCTCGATAGAAATCAAACGTAAAGCCTAACAATGGCTTAGAAAAACTTTATATATGGTTCTAAAAACGACATGGGACACTTTTGTAGGCTTTTGGAACTTCTGGGCAAAAAGGAAATCTTTAAAATTGTAAACTTTTCTCTGTTACGAATGGGTGTCGAAGTGTCGACCGACACCAAGTCTGAAAATCGATTCTGACTTGAAGACTTCGGCTTTTCTTTCCACACTGCTCCAAAATGCTCCATAATCTCCAATTATGCTCCAAATATCCTTAGACCTGCAAAGACTCTAAAAGATTCGAAAAACACTAAAAAGACTTTAAAAAGGGGCTTATATCATGACTTAAAACCGATAAAAACCATGATATATCATTGAACATCAAGACAGAGCTAATCGGGGTCTACCTAGAAGAAGAAATATGAACAATATAAACTTTGATTGAATATAAGATATGTACATTTGTCATTGTGCTTTTGAAAAAAAAAAAAAAAAAAACCCATATGATTGAATGAAGAAAATGGAATATAAAAAAAGACATGTGATAAATGGACAAGAACACTGTAATGGATTTTCCTAGCAAGCCGTCATGCTTTACCTGTTCTAATTGCATGCTTACATATCTACCTTTTTACTCCTTACAAAAGATATCAATTAACCCTCAAATCAAATCAACATATCGAAACCCTTTATTGTTACTTTAATTAACTGTCTTCATTTCATTTTTGGTTGTTAATCTGCTGTGACTAATCATCCATCACTATTGAAATACCTTGCAAATTATAGTTTATAAGTGACAAAAAAAAAAAAAAAATTAGTTTCTAGTTTGATTTCCGAAAGACAAAATGATTTTCAATGGAGAAAAGTACCGATCCAAATTCTTTTAATAACGTGTGGTCGAGATAAAAATAAAAGTTATGGTAAAAAGTTATATGTTAATCTATGTGTGATAATAAAGATAAGAAAACGTTTAAAAGAACTTGTGGTGATCCACACAAACCAATCAACAATAAACACGAAACAAGAATGAACCGAAAAATCTATAATGTATTGACAAAAGAAGTTTAAACGTTACATAAACTATTGTTTGTATATATATAAATAAAAATATATATATATATATATATATATATATATTCTTCTTCTTTTATTAGTTAGAAATAATACAAATATAGACCTCAACATTTTTTTTGATGGAAATCCTTCAATCTAGAGTTAACCAATTATCAATCAACACTTGTATTCAATAAAATATGGAATTCGATTCTCAGATAATAAGATTTATTAAAAATTTATGTAAATTAATAGAGATAAATTTACATGACATCTTCAGGGTCTTCACAATTGTGCAAGTAGAGTTGTCGCTTTGATTTCATGTTTTAAAGGTAGAATGTGTAAGTTATAAACGTAGGACCGATAGTATTATTTGTAGTGGATCTATAAAAATCGAAATTCAGATGAAATTATTCACGATAAAATCGTTTTTGTAACAATCTTCATAATTTGCTAACACACAACACTCACATAAAATGTTATACATACCATGCAAAAAAATTACAAGATCAACTAGAGGATAAATAACACAACAAAAGTTTTTTTTGTATTTTTTGTCGGCCAACAAAAGATACATTTCTCCTTTTTTTTTTGTAATGTTGCAAAGTAAAAATTGTTTTTTTTGTCGGCCAACAAAAGATACATTTCTCCTTCTTTTTTTTGTAATGTTGCAAAATAAAATAAACAAATAAAATAGTAATGGCCTTATGGGCTTTTTACTCTATAGTGTCCACAGTACCACAATAAACAAATAAATGTAACGAGCATCTCTTTATCATAAAAAGGCAAGAGGAGAGCAAAGTACCAAACTTTTCCTCTCAGGGTTTCCTCTCCGATTCTCAACTTGGCCTCTCTGTTCTTTTTTGTTTTCTTATGTTCATCATCACTCTCTTCTCCTTCTCTTCTTCTCTGCAAAACCCATTTTCTTACTTCCAAAATTTTCTCCCCAAAAAAGTAGCAAGAACACAAAATGTATGCAGAATCTGGGTTAATGCTCCGTTACATGCAGAATTGTCCTCCAGATATTCACCAATTTGAAGACCTCTTCAAATCGTACAAACTCTCCGATGAAACGGTTTGATTTTGCTTCTTCTTTTTTTCCAATTCACTCTGCATTTTATTACAGATCTTCTTCTGTTTTTACTAGAGATGGGTTTTTTCGTTCTTGTAGTTTGATTTTAAACTGATTTCTAGTTTTTGGGATTCCCCGGAAGATTCTCTGATGGGTGTTTGTCCTTTTTGATGCAATTAGTCTCTTTTTTTGTTTTCTTTTTGGTTGATTGAGTTATAAATTGGTAGATGGAAAAGCAAATTTGTCTACTAGTGAAGTGATATTTTCCAGAGGACTGTTTAGTGGCTAATTTTTTTTTATTTTCTCGGGAAAATTTTATGTCCACTTGATGAGATATTTTTGTTCCGCTGACCTGACCTAAGCGTTTTTTTTTTTTTGGCTGCTGAGAAAGTTGAGAAGAAAAAAAAAATTAGGTTTTTTAAAATTTCAAGACGGAAGAAAAAACGGAATCTTCTTCTACTGCAAAAAGCCAAAATTTTCTTTTTCCGTGAGGAGTTTTCTCGAGAAACCGAGGAAACCCTTTTTATAAAAAAGAATGGTTTTTCTTATGATAATGAGAAGTTATCTCTCTTTTCACATGAGATTCCGTGACTTCTGGAACATGAGATACGTGTTCTTCAAGACTTGTTCTGTTCCATTATCATTTACTCTTACAACTAGAAATGGGTTTGTGTTAATTCATTAGTTTTTTTTCTTTTACACTAATCAATCCTTCACTAAAGAAAAAAAGATTCCCATTATTTTTTACCTTTTTTGAACGAATCCCTCCCAAAAAGATCTCTACTTCACTGTCTGAATTTCTCGAACTATGCTCTGTTCTGTTTGTGCTCTTTTGATTTGATGTTTTGATTTTTGCAGAACAACAACACTTTTGCTGAGTCATCAAACATACAAGAGTATGATATTGGTGAAGAAGGAGATTTATTCAAAGCTCCTGATCCAATTCTCGAAGAACCAATGTTAACCGTTGATCCACTCTCCGCTGCGTTAACGATGATCTCTTGCGGTGAAAACACTTCACCAGGGCTTTGTGAGCTTCCTGATCTCGATCTCGGGTCTTTGGAGAGTGGTCAACAGCTTTTGGACAAAGCCTTTTATGAATGTGAGCAAGATCTTATGATGAAATCAGCCATGGAGTCTCCTTTCTCTGATGTTTTAGACATCAAGAACATTTCGCTGGTGGTGACGACGACGACTATCGATGAGAACCAGGATTTGCAGAAGAGCGTTAGCTCCGGGAATTTGAGCTCTATGGATTGGTCTCAGGCTCAGCAAGAGGCTGTTGTCATTCAGAATTTCCCTGAATTTGATGTTTATGGGATGCGCAGAGCGTTTAGCGAAGGCGACATTCAGGTTCTAGAATCCGAAACATTGGACATAATAGAAACTTTTGTTTCTTGAATTATCAAGAACTTGAAGCAAAGCTGCGTCGGTTTAGATGAGAAATGAATTTGATTTTGAGTATGTTTTGTTTTGTTTTTGATGAACAGAAACTTGGGACGGGTCAATCTCCATTGGATAGGATTATTGTGAGCTGTACTTCGGAGGACCGTCGTGAGAAGCTTTCCCGATACAGGAACAAGAAGAGCAGGCGAAATTTCGGGCGTAAAATCAAGGTATAACAAACAAACACAATCTCTTGCATTTATATGATTGAGAATTTATCATTTTAACTATGACAAAAAAAAATAAAAAAAAATAATTTTACCTTAAAACCAAACACCTAAATATCCTCTAAATGATTTGGAATTAATCATTTTAGCTCAAAACAAACACTTGAATGAATCTTTTAGGCTCAAAGAAGATAAACACTTGAAAATCTTCTAAGTGATTGAGAATGATTCCTTTAGGCAAGAAGTAACTGAAATCTCATTCTGTTTATTTTGTGTGTGTTTGGTTGCAGTATGCTTGTAGGAAAGCTCTCGCGGATAGCCAACCGAGGATCCGAGGAAGGTTTGCGAAAACCGATGAGAGGAAATAGAATGGTTTAAAAGAACCTGAACGGGGAAGGAGGCTGAGCAAACAAAAGGAAGAATAAGGAAGCAAAGCTTATCTCAGTAGAAACTAGTTTTGTATAATATTATATGATATGTATAAACTTAAGTCTTATAAGCATCCAATTTAGTTTTTGTATACAAAGGGTTTCTCTGAAATCTGAATAATCTTTTAAGGAAAGAAATTGTAGCTATAGAAGTAATGTAATGGTGGTAAGAGATGTAGATATATCTATAATTCTCTCTTCTATATATATTAGAGCTTGTGATATAAAAAGGTGTTTGATGTTTCTTTGCTTGTACGCACCGCAACAAGCTAGAACCTTTTAACAGTTTTCAGAGATTGCATTTTCATTTTTTTTCCCACTCCTTTATGGCTAAGTAACTCAAGAACAGATCTTCTGATACATATTTGGGTTAGATTAACAATAAAACCCCAAACATAATTAGACCGGTTATAAAAGCAGATCAAACCGGTAAGAAATCCATAAACCGACAAACCAATTGAACCGCATTAGATTGGGTTTACTTATTATACGTAATATTTAATAAATTCAAGCGACTAAATTACCTTTTTGATCATTGATAAACAATTCTGTTTACATTTTTTTTCTCTAATATGTTTTGCTTGATATTCAAATATTATAGTAGTCATGAACAAAGATGGAAGAAGAGTATAAAACCAAATATACTAATAATTCAAAATATTATCAAACCCGGTTAACGGTTGATCCATAACCCAAAAGCTTCTCCGGTTCAAAAAACCTCGTTCTTCTTTAGTTTTCTCTAGTCGTTCTTGTATCATCATTTACACTTTTGAGAATATATTGTTGGTTTGAGAATATATTGTTGGTCTGCACATGTTTCTTGTTCTGTAACTACTTTTGAGAATATATTGTTGGTCTTACTTCTTTTGTTGCGTTTTCAATATATAGCAACATTCTTTTGGTGTTTTACAACTACTCATGATACTTTAGTTTATATAAAAATCGATTGAACCGTATTTTTTTCTCCCCCGAAACTCTAATAAGATTAAATGAATCACTAATCCTAGATATATTTTGTTTCTTACACGAATCATGGACTTCCGATCAGAAAGATTTGGATTATTTCGACTGTTGGTTAAAAAAAACACAAAAAAAAACACTATAAAAGCAATGAAGTCGAGAAAAACTGTTCACCTACCAAAAAAAATAAAAATAAAAGTGGACTTCTATTCAAAATTTTCCAAACCTTAAAATGAAATAAAAAAAGGTTATGGACAAAGAAAAACAAAAGAGCTCGAGAGTACACAGTCGTACCATGTAACTTCCACTTTTTCCAGTTCCATTGTTCTTGGATCTCACTCATCGTAACAACAAAAAACACAGTTTGAGAAATTTAAAAGAAACCAAACAGAAGAAAATAAAACAAAGAAAAATGAAGAGAAATTGTCAAAACTGTAAACCAGAAGACAAGAAAACGAGAAGGAAGAAGGAAGCGTAATTAGCATATAATTACATAAATCTTGGGTAATGTACACACGTCCTAACGAAAACCAAAAACCAAATCTTTCTCATTATTTTTTTTAAAATGTTTTTAATTGTTTTTCTTCGCTTCCTTCGTCGTCGTCTTCTCTCTCTCTTAAACTCTGTCACGCTCTTTCTCTCTCTAAAAATTTCTCACCCAGCAAAAATAAAAATTCCGTCTTTCGATTAAACAAAATTCTGCATTCCGTTTTTCTCTTTTCCTTATCCAAATCAAAAACCAACTGTTTCTTTCTTCTGGGTTTCTTAAGAATTCCAAGAGAGATACAAATTTAGAGGGAGTAAAGTTGAGATTTTTAAAACAGATCTCTCTCTTTGCTCTTTCGTGTTTCTGGGTAAATTTCTTCACTTTCCATAGAAAACAAAAAAGAAGTCTTTTTACAATTCAACAGCAACGTGTATGCGATCTGCGAAAGTGGGTCAAACTCGTCGGGAGATTTCTGTCTAAGTATCTGCTAAATTAGGCGAAATTAGGGTTTCTGGAATTTGGAAATTGGGGAACATTGAACATCTGTGATGCACTGATTGGGTTTTTTCTTCTGGATTAGAATGATAATCAAACGGAAATTGAAAACCCGAATGCCGAGTTTGAAACGGTGCAAACTCGGTAACTCGGCGAGTGAGGAAGAAGAAGGAGCTAGGAAGAAGAGAAAGGTTAGTAGTAGTGGTGGTGATTACTATTATCCTCACAATCTTCTTAGAGAAATCGCTGCAGGGATAGTTCCAGGAAAACTCAACGGCAAAAATGGATTCTCTGCTTCGTGGTGCAAAGAAATCTCGTCTTCTTCACCTGTTGAGGTTGAGTCAGAGTCAAAGTCAAATCGAATAGTTTCCGATTCTGGTCGTGGAAGAGATCGGACGGCTGAGGTTTCTCGACCACCGCTTGTTAGGACTTCAAGAGGACGAGTTCAGGTACTTCCTTCTCGGTTTAATGACTCGGTTCTTGAGAATTGGAGGAAAGATAGTAAAACTAGTAGTGAAGAAGAAGAAGAAGAAGAAGAAGAAGAAGAAGAAGAAGAAGAAGAAGAAGAAGAAGAAGAAGAGATTGTAGAATGTAGGAAGGAGAAAGTCAAAGCCAATCATAGGAACCATAATAAGTATAGTAGTGCATTGTGTGGAGAGATTGTAAGATATAGTGACATGAAGAAGCATAAGATGAGTAGTTCACGCGCTAGGCTCGAGTGTATCGAGGAGCAACGTTTATATATCGAAGATGAGATTCTTCCCAAGAAAGAAGGTGTTTATGGTCCAGAGGATTTTTACTCGGGTGATTTGGTTTGGGGTAAATCTGGGAGGAAGGAGCCGTTTTGGCCGGCTATTGTTATCGATCCAATGACGCAAGCTCCCGAGCTGGTTTTGCGTTCTTGTATACCTGATGCAGCTTGTGTCATGTTTTTTGGTCACTCAGGGACAGAGAATGAAAGGGTACATATACTATTATTGTCTTCTTGCATGATTCTAAAAGTTGTATTTTTTTTTTGGAGGTTTGACTGTTTTTTATGTAAGCAGGATTATGCGTGGGTTAGAAGAGGGATGATTTTCCCTTTTTTGGATTATGTAGACAGGTTAGTCTCCACTAGAATCTTACAAAAGTTTTTTTTCCCTTTTGTGGATTTTTGCTTAATAGTTAGTTGTGTTATTTAGGTTTCAAGAACAGTCCGAATTGCGTGGATGCAACCCCGGCGATTTTCAGAAGGCACTTGAAGAAGCTCTTTTGGCAGACCAAGGATTCACGGAGAAACTGATGCAGGATATTCACATGGCTGCTGGTAATCAAACTTTTGATGATTCTGTCTACAGATGGATTCAAGAAACTGCAGGATCGAGCCAATATCTTGATCCAAGCCAGGCAAGTTTCTCTTTGCTTCGGGTTCCTTTTGGAGTATCTATAGTTTATTCCTTGACTGTTATAGAGATTGAGTTTATATATTTGCAGGACATGTTGAAGAAATACCGAAATCCAAGAGCTTGTGTAGGATGTGGAATGATCCTTTCTTTTAAGATGGCAAAGAAAATGAAAGCTCTGATTCCCGGAGATCAATTATTGTGTAAACCTTGTTCAAGGGTAGGTTAATTTTTTGCAGTGCTCCTTCTTACTCAATCTCAATGCAATGAACTCAACTAATTATTCTTGCAGTTGACAAAACCAAAACAGGTTTGTGGTATATGCACAAAGACATGGAATCATTCAGATAGTCAGAGATGGGTAAAAATAAATACAAATTATCTTCTTCTTTTTGTAGTGTAGAATCAGGTAAAGATTTCTTGAAATTTACTGTTTGATTACATATGGTTTATCAGGTGCGGTGTGATGGTTGTAAAGTCTGGATTCACGCAGTATGTGATCAAATATCACATAAGCATTTTAAGGTACATGTTCATGTTGCTCTTTGTCAAGGTTATCTTGTTTCCAGTTACCTGCATGTATTGATATCAATTTCGTTTGACAACCTGAAGGATTTGGGGGAAACAGATTACTACTGTCCCACATGCAGAACAAAATTTAACTTTGAGCTATCAGATTCAGAAAAACAAGGCTCAAAATCCAAGTACGTCCATTTTCTTACAATTCTTACAACAATTGAATTATGAATACCAAATTCTAAAGTTGAGAGTTTTCTGGTATATAGACTTGGCAAAAACAATGCCCTGATGGAGCTTCCTGACAAGGTTATTGTTGTGTGCTCTGGAGTTGAAGGCATATATTTTCCAAGCCTTCATTTGTAAGAGGACACCGTGTGATCTCTATTTCGCATTGTTTTCACTTTTACTGCCTCGTAATTACTCTAGAATTGGGCGAAGCAACGACCTTTTTACATCTAACTTCTCCAGACTTCTAGGTATCTATGTTGAATGATAACTCTTACTCCATTTGGTTTAATTACAGAGTTGTATGTAAGTGTGGATCTTGTGGACCTGAAAGGAAAGCACTTAGTGAATGGGAAAGGCATAGTGGCTCAAAAGCAAAAAATTGGAGGACTAGTGTAAAAGTAAAAAGCTCCAAACTGCCTCTAGAAGAATGGGTGTGTACAAATCTTCTTATTTTCGCTTTAGTGATATGACCTCATTATTTTTTAATCTGTCGTATCAATTATAGAAAGTCTAACTGTCATATTCCTTTTACTTTTCAGATGATGAAATTAGCCGAGTTCCACGCAAATGCTACGGCAGGCAAACCTCCTAAAAAACCTTCTGTAAAACAGAGAAAGCAGAGGTTGCTTTCCTTTCTGAGAGGTATACTAAAAATCTAATAACATATTGAATAGCTTTAGTTGTGTTGTGTGTTGCTTATGCTGGCTTGTTCTTTCACTTTTGGCAGAGAAGTATGAGCCGGTCAATGTGAAGTGGACAACAGAGCGATGTGCAGTTTGCAGATGGGTTGAAGATTGGGACTACAACAAGATCATTATCTGCAACAGGTGCTGTTTTACTGCGTCTTTGCTCTATTCTTTTTTAGAGAAACATATTTACTGGCAAATATCAGACTTATAAACCTAAATCTATCATAAATTAAAATGTCTTTTGTTCCTTTTTCTCCTCAGATGTCAAATAGCAGTTCATCAGGAATGCTATGGGGCAAGAAACGTTCGTGAGTTTACGTCATGGGTCTGCAAAGCCTGCGAGACACCAGAGATTAAACGGGAGTGTTGTCTTTGTCCTGTAAAAGGCATGTCTTACCATTTTTGCCTTTCTTATTTGTGAATCATATTTAACATGGTCTTGTTCTTTTTAATTGTTACAACTTCTGCAACCGGTAAAAGGTGGTTTAATCGAGCATAGTTAGCTAGTCTCCACTGAGAATTCGTTGCCAATTTTTGTTTACTGATTAATAGGAGGTGCATTGAAGCCAACTGATGTGGAGACACTGTGGGTTCACGTGACATGTGCTTGGTTTCAGCCTGAAGTATGTTTTGCAAGTGACGAGAAAATGGAACCAGCTTTGGGGATTTTGAGTATTCCATCAAGTAATTTTGTGAAGGTACATACTCTCTGTGGATCTCATTTCCTACTTTTGGGAAGTTTCACTTTGTGCAAAACTAAAATGCAAGAAACCTTCTCCTGTTTTTGATGAATTCAGATTTGTGTAATATGCAAACAAATACATGGCTCATGCACCCAATGTTGCAAGTGCTCTACGTATTATCATGCAATGTGTGCTTCCCGAGCTGGGTATAGAATGGAGGTAAGCCCACTTTACTTCTGATTTTATCTGACTCTGCGTTTGAGCACTACGGAATAAAATCACTGTAACATGTAAACTTTTTTCAAATCTCTAAGGTATTACAAGTTTCTTTGAATGTAGTTGCACTGCTTGGAGAAAAATGGTCGACAGATAACAAAGATGGTGTCGTATTGTTCCTATCACAGGTAAATTTTCTCGATATGCTGTATGCAAAATCTCTCCTATCTGATTTCGGGATATGAACTTTGTTTTTGTTCTTTTTGGGTGTAGGGCTCCGAATCCAGATACTGTGTTGATAATACAGACACCTTCAGGGGTCTTCTCTGCTAAAAGTCTTGTTCAAAACAAGACGAGAACGGGCACGAGGCTTATTTTAGCAAACAGAGAAGAAGTTGAAGAGCCCCCCGCAGAGGATATCATACCAATTGATCCATTTTCTTCTGCTCGTTGTCGGTTATTTAAAAGAAAGGTTAATAGCAAGAAGGTATCTTTGTTAAATCTTTAAAAACTCTGTATATAGGTTCAATTCCCCTTTGTTCAGTAAACTGATTCATTACATGGGATATATAGAGGATTGAAGAAGAACCTATTCCTCATCACACAGGAGGACCACGTTATCATCCTTCAGCAGCGATCCAAACTCTGAACGCTTTCAGGGTAAGAGAGGATCTTTCTGTAGTGTCATTAAATAATGCACTAGGAAACGAAACTTGGCTCTGACTCTTTTTGTTAAATATAATGTGTAGCATGTGGTGGAAGAGCCGAAATCGTTTTCCTCGTTCAGAGAACGGCTTCATCACTTGCAGGTAAGCATTTCTCATTTGTTTTGAAAGAGATTGTAGTATGTATCTTGTTTATAATATCTTGCGAGCTTCATGACTTCTGACAGAGAACAGAAATGGATCGGGTCTGCTTTGGTCGGTCTGGGATACATGGATGGGGTCTTTTCGCTAGAAGAAATATTCAAGAAGGAGAAATGGTAGGCAGAGCCATCTGAAAATACTTCTTCCAAGAAGGAAATCGATATCTTTTCCTATGTTATCCTAAGGAATGTTGAAACGTATTTCCTTTTCAGGTTCTTGAATACCGTGGGGAACAAGTGAGAGGAATCATTGCAGACTTAAGGGAAGCACGGTATCGTAGGGAAGGGAAGGATTGCTATGTGAGTCGAAGCCGATATCTCCATTGCTACACAGTCTTAAATGGTTTCGAACAAAGGTTTCTGAAACTTCATGTTTGTTTAAAATATTGTTGCAGCTATTTAAGATCAGTGAGGAGGTAGTGGTGGATGCTACAGAGAAAGGGAATATCGCTCGACTAATAAACCATTCGGTAAGCAATCCATTATGTGTATAAATTAAGTGATTACCAACAGAGAGACTCTCGAGTCCAAAATTTAACTGGTTTGTCATGTGATGCAGTGTATGCCAAATTGCTATGCAAGGATTATGAGTGTAGGAGATGACGAAAGTCGGATTGTTCTGATTGCAAAGACCACTTTAGCTGCTGGCGAGGAGTTAACGTATACATATATCCCGTCTCTTCACACAAATTAAAGCATCATATCCTTTGATTCACTGAATATGACATGGTTGTGTGTTTTTGCAGATATGATTACTTGTTTGATCCAGATGAGCCTGACGAATTCAAAGTGCCATGTCTATGTAAATCCCACAACTGCAGGAAATTCATGAATTAGAGAAAGTTTCAAGTAGCTGCTGCATAAGAAAATGACCAAGAAGCCAAGAAAGGACCTGACTACACTAACCCAAGAACTTGTTGCTCTCCACCCTTGAATAGGAAGCTGATGGAGCCTAAAGCCGATGAAAGTGATCATTTACAGCGACTCCTCTTCTTCGATATCCGAATATCCGAATCATTTACAGAGACTCCTTTTCTTCGATATCCGAATAAAACACTTCTTCAATGACAAGCTCCAAAGCATTTTTTTTTTTTTTTTTTTTTTAGGTAGAGATGTTTGTAGCTTAGTCATTTCTCATTTGCGATTTTTGTATAGCTTCAAAACCTTTTTTTGGTTTTAGGGTTTCAATTACTCAAAAGATCAAAAATCAAAGAGACTACAAAAGCTTTTTTTTCTCTTAAATTTTTTTTTTTTTTTTAATTATTTCTTTCGGCATGAACTGATTAAAGCCCATGAAACATTTCGAGTTTATTTTTTTCCGTTTTAATAATTTTGGGAGATAATTATCTCCCCTCTTCCAACGACCAAAAGAAGACATTGATATGGAATATGATAAATATATTAAAATTTAATAAACAATTAAGTAATAAAAAAATTTATGAATATTTACGAAGATTGATAATTATTTTAAATTATGAATAAAAATAATTATTCTATAAAATTCTCATAAATTAATAACTATATAAATTAATAAAAAAATTTAAATTAATAAATTTTAAAATTCTAACTTTATTAATGTACATAGGTTTTACTGTATGTTTGACACAACCAACTCTATATCTTATTGAAAAATTATTGGGTTCACCCGGGGTGAATCCTCTCATTCACCCCCTCTTTATTAACCAATCAAAATTAAGTTGTGAGAATCATCAATCTATTTAAAAAAATATTGCAAATACAAAAATTAATTTTTAATAGATTTGTAGCTAAAATTTTTGGGTTTATAAATCAAAAACTAACCAACCCCTAGATCGTCTTCAGCCTATTCTCGTGGAACCTAAGCAAGCGCAACGACGGGATCGACAGGAATCCTCGGTACGCCTTCTGGCAGTACAGCAGCTGCTAACACTTCTGAAAAGTAATGCTGCAATACTCTAGCACCTCCGGTAATGTGGTACTGGCGAGTAACCAGACACATACCAGGCATGTTATGAGCTGTTCTTGTGCGTCGGTAACGAAGCTCCAAAACTTAATTACCGAACTATGATAGAACATCAAAAAGCAGAGAACAACAAACATTGTAATTGTAATTGTAATTAACAAAATTGAAGGGACAACAATTACATAAACAAGGAAGCGGTTGTACCGGTGAGTGCCATTGTAATTGTGATGGTCTTGGTGGTTACGCACGGCCATAGGGTATAAGAATAGACATGCCGCAGGTTCGTTTACCATAATCTCATGAACCAACGTTATGTTGTCGACTAGAAGCATATGAAGTACTTGACTTAGAGACAGTCTAATATTCTCCGAGTGCAGAAGATGCCCGCTGTAAACAAACATATCCAAAGATGGTCAATAAAGAGTACACATCCAAAGTAAGAAACCAAAAACATGTGCACAGCAGTTACTTTGACATTTTAGAATCATGTGCAAAACATGTGCAAAGATTGTATGATTCGTTTTCATTTTAGAATCAAATGATTCAAAGTTACTTTGATTTCATTAACATTGTTTGTTTGAGTTTACTATTGTACAATTAAGGTATAGTTTTAGGGGGTAGGGTGTAGGTTTAGGGTTTAGTTTTGACCATTTAAAACTAATTTTAATTTTGTGGTGGTAAAAAAATGTTACCGAGGGAACTTTCAAAAATTAATGGTATCTAAGGAACGAAAACTTTAAAAAATGGTATCTATGAGAATTGCCCAAACAAAAAACTACACCAACCGCAAAATCAATCGCAATGTTAAGTCAAGGATCCACACAGATTAAGTCCATAATCAGGAAAACCCAAAACCTCTATTGACCTCAATCAACATATCTAATACAAGAATTCAGCAAATCACGGCCTAAACATTACCTGTTATGTCGGCAATTCCGGCGTTATGACCACCACCGCCACCGTTACTGCCACCGCTGTCTCCGTTATGACCACCGCTGCCTCCGTTACCGCCACCTCCACCTCTGTTATGACCACCGTCATCTCCTCCGTTGTGACCACCGCCGCCTCCACCTCCGTTATGACCACCGTCGCCTCCGTTACCGCCACCTCCACCTTCGTTATGACCACCTCCGATCGGAACAGGGTCCACGTGAATCATAAACCCCTCCTCGTTTGGAATGAATACCCGAAAACCACCTCCAGAAAGTGCCACAGGTGGTCTGACTGGTCCAACGACGATTTCTGCATTAGGATCTGGGAGTATACTCACGTCCATTGTCGGAGATTATGTTGGAGATATAAGTGAAAGGGTGTTTTTACTAACAATTGCAAATATTCGGTTATATGGTTATTTACAAACGTACGGTTGCAAACATATGACAACTTTTAAACCATTATAAAACCATGTTTATTTGCATAAAAAACACAAAAACATGTTTATTAACAAGACCGTAAAATCTTTGATCTTTGGTCAAAACACAAAAACAAAACACATATTCTATTTGTATATCTTGTGTCTTAGCTTAGAACAAGAGGAAACTTTGGTTGTCTTATGCTACAAGGGATTTCGTGTAACCCAAGGCATTGATAAGGGTCAAAATTCTCTTTAAGGAAAGTGCTCTCTTGCACGATTCAATCCATTATCCAAGTTCACCGTTACGTTACGATGCCAAAGATAAATCGACCAGTGAACGTTCGGGCTGATTTCCCATCGATCTATAAGGACCCAGAAGATGATTAGCATACTGTTGGAAAGCCCCGACTCTCAGCTTTCCAGAGACATAAATTTAGTATCTATCGGAGTTTCGAGTATAAATTTATCATTGTATCAGTGTGACTGATACATTTGTTGATCTATACTTTGGAATACAACAATCTTAAAGAGTATTTCTCGTGAACGATGGCTAATGTTTCGGATCGTGAGATGACGTCAAAGTTTGGAAAGTTAGATAAGTTTGAAGGGGTCGATTTTCGAAGATGACAAAAGAAGATGCACTTTCTCCTCACAACGCTTAATGTGGTGTATGTTCTAAGTATGCCAATGTCCACCGTGTCAGAGAATGCAGAGGAAGAGTCCGTGGAGGAGACAAGGAAGCAACTTAAATGGGAGAACGATGACTACATATGTCGTGGCCACATTCTCAACGGTATGTCTGATCCTCTCTTTGATGTTTACCAAAATGTCGAATCCGCAATTTTAATAATTACAAGATGTGCGACTCGAGACCGGTTATGGAGCAATACAATGAATTACTTCGCATCCGAGGACAATTCGCTCAACACGACTTGAAGATGGATGAATCCATATCGGTGTCGAGTATCATCGACAAGTTACCACCTTCATTGAAGGATTTCAAGCACATGTTAAAACATAAAAAGGAAGAGTTGTCTCTTGTACAACTTGGTAACCATTTGCGTATAGAGGAATCTCTAAGGGCGCAAGAGGGAGGAAACCCCAAAGATAAAGAGGCTAGAACTTCTTCGATCAATATGATGGAGGAAAGTGGAAATATCAAGATGAAGAATAAAGGGAAGAAACGTCCTTTTAATAACAACACTAACAATGTATCTAACAAAAGGCTTAAGAGCGTTTGTTGGATTTGTAACAAGCCGGGTCACTTTAAACATGATTGTCGGGCGGCGAAAGATAAGAATAAAATAGGACAAAACCGTTTAGGGCAAGGGTCTAAGGATCAAGGCTCATCCTCTCATCAAGGTCATAATTCTGTTTTTGATTCATACTCAAAAGTGAATTATGTATCAAAAATTTCTAAGGCATTTTATGTGCACGATGATGACGTAACGTGGTGGATTGACTCGGGTGCAACAACACATGATTGCAAGGATTGTTGATGGTTTAAGACATACGAACCGGTTCAAGATGGATCCGTACTTCATATGGGCAACGAGTCGACCGCTCCTATCCTAGATCGTGGAAAAGTGGTGTTAGAATTTAGTTCCGGGAAAACTTTTAATCTTAATGATGTACTTCTTGTACCCGAAATTATAAAAAATTTGGTTTCTGGTAGTGTTTTAAATAAGTGTGGATACAAACAAATGTATGAGTCAGATAAGTATGTATTATCTAAGTGTGGTGTCTTTGTTGGATTTAGATATTTTTCTAATGGTATGCTTATGCTTAATATTAACGTCCTTTGGACCTTTCTCTATGTCGGGTTCCTCTAGACCCTCTTCACTTAAGTCCTCCAGACATTTCTCATTATTATATTGCTCTGGAATTGTTTTATTTTGCTCAACCAATCTTTTTTTCTTGCGGAATTCTTTTCTTTTTAGCTCATTGGCCTCCCTCGCTTTAACTAAACTCTCAGTTCTTTGTATTTGCTACCATCCATATGTTTTGGAGGAACATCAACTCTTGATGGAGCATTAGCGGTGGGTATATATGATTTTGTTACTCTTTTTGTATTTGTGAACGCATCTGGTAACTGGTTTGCCATATTCTTATTGCCACACTTGTCGGGGGGTCAAGATAAACTAAATATGGAGCACACCATGTAACATCTTTTGGTACTTGATTAACTACTCCCCTTAATGCAAGGATTTCTTCATCATTAAAATGGTATTTGGAAAAACGTGTCGTAAACATATCACCAAACATATCACCAATTAATGGTATTTGGCAAAACGTGTCGCAAAAATGGTATTTGGCAAAACGTGACAACTCTTCCAATGTATGTTTCCACTCTGATGTAATGTAAAGATATTCAATACCATCTTTATTCATACTTTCTATATGATATCCATTTTTCTTGATATCTTTGAAACTTAATAAGTTTCTGTATGAATCAGGGGAATATAATCCCTCAATTGACATTGAAAAACTAGCCATTTCATGGTCTTTAATAATGTTTGCACTACCACTTATGGTACTCACGCTTCCGGCGGAGTCCTTTAATTTGATATCACATAAATACTTTTTATTCTTAAGTATCGTGTGCGTTATGGCACTGTCTGCTAGACATATATCTCCATCCATGATCTCAAGTTGTGACAACTTCTGATGTCTCTCAACTACGTATGAGTATAACAAATTTATTGATGGTTCGGTTTAAGAGACGATATCGTGCTACGTTTTATAAACTAAATAATATAATTATACAAAAGTGTTGGACGTGAAAATTATTTATGAAATTAAATATTGATTGGGAGTGACGAGGTAATCCGGGTTTCGCATCAGCTGGTGAAATTTTTAGAGATAGTAACAGAGTTTGGTGTGGAGATTTTGCTTTGAACAAATGCATATGTTCGGCACTGATTTTAGCTTGAAAGCCTAGGATAACGCGGCTGGAGGTGGAAGTGGATTGGAGATGGTAGTTGGTTTCTTAACAACAGAGATAAATGATTCTCTTCTGTTGTCCTTCCTAGTACAAGTGTGCTATGATTTTTTAAAATAAAGAAGCAAATATGCATTTATCATATGTATAGAGAAGCAAATTGTCTTGCAAAAAGATTAGCGAACTAAACATTTTTTTTTATATCTTTAAGTTTTCATATGTTTTATTTTATTTTGGATGCGGTTAATTAGATTGTAATGGAAGATGCTAATGGTCGGCACAAAAGAAAGGAACAGAAAGAACATAAGCAATGGATTTTGAGAAGAAAAAAATTGCAATGGAAAGTAGATGGATGGTAAAAAAAAAAAAAGACAAAACAAAAGGAAATGGAATCATAGAAATGTCTTAATGTGTACTTTGAGGAGAATCATGTATCCGACTTATTACTGACTCATCAGATTCATGAACTAATGGTTCCGTTACCTTCGGAGATACATCCTCCTCAACAATTACACCATCCTCACCTTCCTTCTTCTCTTCTTCTGCTTCTTCCATCTTCTCGTCTTCACACAAATTGTTCCTCTCATCGACCTTCATGGCCACGAGAGGCGGTGAAGTTACTGTCAAGATAACAGGATCAGCTTCTGGAACACCATCTTGTTCAGGAACTGTCTCCATTGTTTGGTCTACACCAGCTCCATCATCTGGCTTTGCATCATGCTCATAACCTTCAATGTGATCTGATGCTACAGCTTCTTGAGCTTCGGGTGAGTTGTCTGGATTAGGCAATGACCCTCCTCCGTCTTGTGATTCTATCTCCATTCCGGTATCAACAGGTGGCGGTGCTTTCTGCTGTTCCTTATGGGATGTGTCTGAATCGGACCCATCCACAATTTTCACATCTGCTGTCTCAATGGAGCTGTTTCCTTTCACTGCATCATTCACATCATCATCGTTATCGACTTTAACAATATGGGAAGGAGAGACTTGAAGAGGTCCCGGATTTTCGACAGTTGGAAGACCCTTCATTTCAAATCTTTGCTCCTTGTAGAGGTCCATTGCTATCTGAAAGTGGGAAAATCACAGTTACTGTATTAACTTAAATCTTGAATTGCCGGGAACCTAACAACAAAATCTTATTTTCTTTCTGCTAGTGCTTACCTGAAATACTGAACTGTTTTGAGAAGGAAACAGTGAAAGAGCCGTCAAGGAAGTACTATTGCTTTTGGGCACTCTCTTTCCACCTTCCTGTCATCAAACAAATATAGAGATATGAGAAAAGGGTCTAAAGATGCATATAAATAGAATAACTGAGGATGGAGAAAATTTTACCTTGAGATTTACAAACACAGCAGTTCCATCATCAATAAATTGACTTTCTTCATCTATCAATAAGCTAATACATTTGCGCAGCTCGAGATCAGCAAGTTCTACCGATATATCAAGCTTTGAGAGATAATGCCGGCAATAACGTTCACTGCTATCAGTTGTTTCTGTAACAAGATTTTCAGCCGCAACTTCCGCCATAATTTTGGGAGAACTCGCATGCAGTTCTTTTGCTGGAGATGTTAGATTTGACCCAGCTTCGACACTTTTTGCCCTGTTGTTGTCAGAGTGACTTGTTTGGCCACCAAGAGACTCATCATCAGCCACCTGCACCGAGTTATCATCTTTGACAGACATTGATGAGACTTCCATGCTTGGATCTCCATTTCGAGTTTTCCACTCATCTGCACCAGATTCCCAACCCCGGCTCTGCATCCTCCTGTTATGGTCCCAATCAGATACCCCAGACATGTTTGTTTCATCCCTTAAAAGACCATTATTTGTATCCCCAAAAAAACCATGCATGTGAGAAGCCCCTGAGCCATCCATCATATTCTGCCACCCAAGTGGGCGCATGTGACCAGAGAACCTCTCAGCATCAGGTATATGGTAAGAGATTCCCTGATGACTGATTTCCATTTGAGGCCTCACCCCAAAGAGAGATGGAGTTTGGAATTGTGGCATCATAGTCTGGAAACCTCCATGAGGTGGAACATGTTGAAACGGTATATAACCATTCGGAATTGGAGATGCCCAGGTTGGGACGCCTCTCCACACATTACTTTGCCCTCTTCCCATCATAGAATCAACTCCTCTCTTGTAACGTCCACCTGTATTGACCCTGTTATCTTCATCTCGAGGGCCCACTCTAGGGCTACTAATCCCACCCCTAGATTCAGGTCGTGGAGGGAAAGAAGAATTACTCTGGTTTGCTTTATTGTTAAAGGATACTTCTGCCTGAGGTGTCTCATCTGCCAGAAGCCTTTCATCTTCAGGTGCTGAAAATTCCCTAGCGTTGTTCCTTTGACCTGTTTCTTCAACCTCAAGACTCCGTCTTCCACCACTTCGATTATTGTATCTCCGGTCAAGACTCGTTGAAGAAGATCTTTCAACCATGTGTCGGGGTGAAGCTTTTGTGCCGGAAGACCTTTCACCCTGAAACTCGCCCAGAATACCATCTTCCATCTTTGCTGTTTTCTCAGAAACTTTATGTCTTGTACATCTCTCTGATCCTCCAGACAGCTCAGCAGCCTCCCTGGAAGAGACCCCTTTGGTAATCTGATCCGATGCATTCCTGTTGCACCATAAGAAAAATATGATCAATCTCAACTTTAAAGCTGCTTCAAAAGCTTACCACAAACTGTAAAATTTGACATTGAGATAGCAACCCAAATCTCCATTAGAATAGATTATATTCCAAGGACTAACATATCACTAATCACAACACTAAAATGCTTAGAAAACAAATCATACCCATTCTCTTCTTGAGCTACCGAACTGGAAGGTTGACGCTCTGATCTTATCATATCACCATCAGGCTCTGCTCTGCTACTTCTAGTGCCCGTGGTGACGACCTGATAATCCTGATAATCTGGAGACCTCCTACCTTCCCTCTTA
Organism: Draba incana; assembly: GCA_963576765.1. Taxonomy (NCBI): domain Eukaryota; kingdom Viridiplantae; phylum Streptophyta; class Magnoliopsida; order Brassicales; family Brassicaceae; genus Draba; species Draba incana. Next base: position 21,783,341 of record OY755205.1, read on the forward strand.
TCCTTATACCTACCACTTTGATCATCTAGACGTGACACATCGCGATCATTATCCCTTTCGCGGTCACTTTTACTTCGTTTCCCATCATGATAATAATCACGACTCCGGTCTTTTTCTCTGTCATGTGTCCTGTCCCTATCATGATCCCGGTCACGATCTCTACTCCTATCACGGTCCCAATCCCTATCATGGTAACGATCATGCTCGTAGTCTCGACGATCGCGATCACGTTCCCGATCCCTATCACGGTCCCTATCTCGCTCATACTCACGATCCCGAGCTCTTTCGCGATCCCGTTCATTTCGGTCACTTTCTCTCTCATAGTCCCGATTGCGTTCGCGGTCATGATACCCATCAAGTTCACTGTCAGGCTCATGACCATGGTCGTTATCCTCAATTTTAGATTTTCTTTTACTTTCATCTCGGTGGTGCTTTTCATCAGACCTAGGATGCTCTTTAGTAGATCGGTCATCTCTCTGCTTGTCACTTTTCTGTTTGACGTCTTCTTCCTTATCTTCCCGATACTTATCTCTGCTTTTCTCTGCCTTCTGTTTTCCATCTTTAATGTAGTCATCTCCGGAAGTTATAAGCCTATCACCAACATCATCACTGTTATCCTGATGCTTGTCTCCAACACCATGTTCATCCCTCTTACGCCTTGATCGCTTCTCAGTATGATTTTCAGTACCTGAACTCCTTAGCTGATCCTGAGCTTTCGAATCTGAATCCAAAAGAAACATAAAGATTAGCAAAACCCAACAGTAAATCCCTTTTGCAGCTTTCTAAACTAAATACACATAAGACTGCAAATTTTCAAAAAATTAACCACTTAAATGCAGCCTCAAATATAATTGCACTAACTCCATGTTATGTTTGGAAAAGACAGTAGAATAGAAGCAACATGAACCCCTACTGTAAGTGCTGATTACAATAACCACTTCAAAAGTCTATTCTAATAAAATACAAAGATGCTAAATCCCCATTCTTAGAAAAGGGCATGTAAATTCGTCTTCCAGAAAGAAGTTTGATTCATATCAAATTCAATAAAACTATGTATATCATAAAACCACAAGTCTCAAAAGCAATGAAAGACGAACACTTCAATCAAAGCACAAGAGAAAGGCTTTCAAAACAATGTACTCCAAGGCAATAAATTCATCCTAAGGTTCCAGTGGCTATTTTTGATTACGAATCTTTGATGATGGTTCAGAAATCTTACCAGTTTTATCAGAGACAAGCTTGGATTTATGATGCTGATCTTCACCATCATAAAACTTGTCACTTCTGCCTTCTTTATACTTTTTATCTTTATCCCGTTCCTTATCCTTCTCAGACTCCTTTCTACTAGACTCTCTATGCTTACCATCGCTTTTACCACTACTCTTCTTCGTCTCCTCACCTTCTACTTCCTCTCTCCTCCTAATCTTCTCACTCGACGCCTTCGTCTTCCTCGAACTCTCTCCTTTCTCTTCGTCTTTACCATTCCACCTATCACTACCACTCTCTCCGCTTTTCCCTTTCCTTCGCTTCGACGAAGTGTACTCTTCATAATACTCTTCATACTCCTTTCGTTTATCACCAGAAGCAGAATCTTTCGAAACCCTAGCACTACTACTCTCCTCTTTGCTTTTCCTCTCCTTCAAACCCGTCTCTTTCTCCGAATCAGAGTAATCTCGAGATTCCTTATGCTTGCTCGATTTGTGCCTCGTACTCCTTGGCATCTTCTCGATTTCACTCTAAGCAAAATCACAAAAGAGGGGAAAATCGAATACGCAATCACAAAACCCTAAATTGATTCTTCTCGATTTGAAATTCCTCTGAATGGAGAATCACAAACCCTAAATCGAGGTTTTCGTGGGGGATTTGATTTGATTTGATTTGATTCGACTTTGATCTCACAAGCAAGTCGCGAACCCTCGCAGCAAAATACAATACGGCGGCCGAAGAATCTAGATCGCCGGAGATTCGACGGCCGGCGGCGAGATTTTGATGGGGAAATAACGAAAGTGCCACGGAGGCGGGATATATGAGGATAAATAGGGAAGAAAGAGAGAGGCTTTTCGATTGCGAGAAAATGTGTGCTTTCGATTTCACTGTTTTTCAGCAAGGGGAAGGGAAGACTAAAGGGATTATTAAGTTAATGACGATATTAACCCTTTAACCATCTATTTAATTACGGTTTTGCCCCTTCCGAAGGTCACCAGATCGAATTTTGCTTTCTTCGCCGGTTAAAGTAAGAGTGCTTCGGTTATTTATCCGCTCGGTCATCAATCCATCATCCATGTATCGCCACGTCACGCGTCTTCAAAAAACTGGCGACAGCTGGATAAGCCCAGTAAGGTTTGGGTCAAACCACAAAAGGCCCATTAAGGGCCCAATAATAGTTTTGGGATGAGAGATTATTTTTGTTGAAATTTTTGGGGGAAGACGTAGACGTGAGTCGAGCTCGAGGCGCGATGCATCAGGCGTACTTCATCACGCAACTCTCACGAGCCACTGTGTCGTTATATATACCATTTTGGATTTCTTCTAATTTAGAAATAATCCATTTTTGAATGTGAGTGATTACTTCGCTTGTCGTCTCCAGATCTCTCTCTCTCTCTCTCTCTTTGACCAATTACTTCTTTAGCGGTGAGCTTTTGATTCGAGAATTATGATTGATCAATGATTGTTTGTTTGTTGCAGAATTAAGCTGTTCACGTAATCTCTCTTCAATTTTTCCAATTCGTTTTTTCTTAATTTAATTTCTGAGATATTGAATTTTTCCGAATTATATGGAAGATTAGTGTTTATGCTTCTGTTTCCTGGGAAGAAATTGTCAAATTATTGTTTAATTGTTTGAATTTTGTATGTAGAGGCTTGGAATGGCACTTTGTGGTGTTTATTCGACTCCAAATCTACGGGATTTAGAAGTATTGCATTCCGCTAGGAATACGAGCATTGATTTTAAACGAAACCGTAGTTTATGGAAACCTACAAGCTCAATTCTTGCAAAATCTGTAAAATTTCGTTGTTCATCATCGAAAGTGGAGATGGAGGAGGATGCTAGTCCTTTGGTATCTGTGGAGAATGAATCAGCTCATGTTAAGCAGTTCATGTGGAACGATTTTAAGATTCTTGATCGTGTTAGCATCGGTCATGGTGGCCGAGCCGATGAGCTAGTGTTTGAAGCTATAGTTCAGGTTCCAGATAGGTTAGTTTCTACTTCATTGTAGTATTAGTACAAGATTTTCAAGAAGCTTCATCTGTGTGGTGCTTCGATTTCACAGCCCTTTGTTTAACCAAGGAATTGTTCTTCGGAAATTGAATACCACTCACGCTCAAAGACGGGGAAGAAGAGCCATAGAAGTTCGTTCCTCTCTATTACGTTGCTTATTGATATATCTTCAGTATGGTAACCGATCTTCGTGCTACTTGCAGGTGTTGAAAAAGCTAGTTCGTCGTAGACTTCTGTATCATTCTTACTCAATGCAAGTTCACGGTTATATCTCCAATAACTTGAGCGATGATCCGTACTCATTTACCCTTGTACATGGCGTAAGTGCTTCCCTCCTTAACGACATATCCATATATAGGTTTCTTCCGTTCATTAATCTCTATCTCTTCTTGCAGTGCCATGGAAGTTTCTCGATTAGGCATTGGCTTCAACAATCGGATTGGCTTCCAACGTTAGAAGCTACTCTTGCACTAGATGAAGAATCATTTAGAAGGGTGGGGGATGATACAACTGGAGGGCCTGCAGTTTCAAGGCAGTTAAGATTAATCCGTATATTAATGAGGGATCTTTTAATCGGAGTATGTATTGTGTCCTTTGAATAAGTGAAATAGATATTTCTTTTTGTCATGATTTGTTTAACATGTTTATTTGGTATTCTTGAACTTAAAGGTCAATTACTTGCACAGCCATGGTCTTGCTCACACAGAACTGAGATTGGAAAATGTGCATATTAGCCCTGTGGATAGACATATCAAAGTCAGTATATTCAGTTGTGAAGTTTGATTATTAATTAAACAATGTATTTCATTTCTGTGAATTAATTTCAGAGTTTTGTCCAACTATAGGTAGGGATTCTCGGAAATGCAGCTGACTTTTGGGATGGTCCAAGTACTAGCAGCGCTTACAGTACCATGGACAGACGACAGATGATGATAGCATTTGACATGAGGTATTTTGAGAAGAGATCCTTATTATTATTATTATTATTATTATTATTATTTATGTTTGTTTACCTAACTCAGCCTAATTCTACATTTCCTTTTCATGTTTAAAGATGTGTTGGGTTCATGATGGCAAAAATGGTACTTCAAGAACTGATGGATCCTTTAATCTTTGCGAAATTCAAGTCTTTCCTGGCAAAGGTATTATAAACTGGGCTACATAGTGTAATAAAGTAATAATCCATAGATTGAGTTTGATGTTTTAAACTTATATTGATTTCTGTTACATATTCTTCGAAATGAATATCCAGGGGAATGATCCTTCCTCGCTACGGGAATTCTTCGTGACGACGCTCAATACAAACTCCGAATCTGGAAATACCGGAGTGCAAGTAAGTACACTCAGCTAAGTGCTATCATGCACCTTTCAACAAGATTACTAGTTCTTTTGCTTGCCGTGAGATTAATTAAACAGTTGTTTATCATCGCCCCTTGTTTGCTCTCAGATACTTGATAGAAACTGGGGAGCCGGTTGGCATCTTTTATCGTCATTGATTGCTACCAGACCTTCTAAAAGAATAAGGTAACATAACATTAGTACATGATAGTATTACTAATCTATGGAGTCCTTAAATGGTGTAATAACTAAGAAGCTACGTCAACAAAATCGGTTTGGGTTTGGTGCAGTTGCTTGGATGCTCTTAAACATCCCTTTCTATGTGGACCGAGATGGCGTGTTGCCCCATCAATGGATATCATCAGATGGGGTCTTGGATCAACCGCAGTAAGGATTTCAGAAGAATACATTTACCGCATGCCTCAGGTATATATGAGATATTTTGCGTTTGGTTTTAAAAGTTTGAACCTTTACTCACCCGCTCAGTCTCCTAAAAGACTAAACCCATGTCCACTTCTTACGCAGCGTCAGAGACTTGCACACTTCATTGAACTGATGGAGATGCTAAACCCATGTCCAAAACCAAAAGTATGAATTACATCTCATGCTTCTTTGACTTCGATTTATCGCGCTTAAAGTGTGTTAAAGTGATGGTTTTAAATGTCTCAACAGTGTTGGTTGGAACTTTTACCCGGAAAATGGCGTTTGTTATACTCCACCGGAAAGCACATAGGTCTAACTCTGCGTCAGCCCTCTACACGTGCCTTAATAGGCAATGTTCACTTAACAATAACCCGAGCTTCAGAAGCCAACAACCCTTCACTATGCTTTACCTCTGATATAGGCTTCACCGCCATAACGAGCAAAGACTGGCCACACAACAAAACCGGAGCCACGGGTAAATTACAAACGCTCTCTCAATTCAGACTAGTAGCCGGAAAAAGACTTTACCTCAAAGAAGAGAAAAAGAACATTGGTAAGTTCTCAATGAGGGAACCAGATACTGAAGAAGGTCTCGCTGAGAAACTAGAAACCGAGAAATGGAAAAAGGTCGTCCCCTTCAAGGAGTTTCCGTCGAGTCTTCCTGTAGCCAAACTTGTCTCTCGGGATATAGAAGTAACGATGAATATGAATGATCGTATAGATTCGCCTGGGACTGTGATTGGAGAAGTTAGAAAGCAGATTCCGCAGGAGATGTTCGATTTGTCGAAGCTTGTGTGTGGTACGTATATAGACAGTAGGTTACTTGTACTTAGGTGTGTGAATGGTTCGGCTTTGTTGTTCACAAGGTCTAGCTTGGACCATAAGTCTATGTAGCCACTTGGCTCGGTTCTTATGTATATAAAATGATCATTCTTTTTGGGACTAGACCTTGTAGTCTCTGTGTATCTTGTGGTAATGTTTACTTTTGGAATTGTAATAAAGTTTTTCAGTAGAAAAATATCCAACTTTGTTATTTTATATGTGTATAAGTGAATTTTAACTTTAAATCAAAATATCAAATCATGAAACTAATATTCTTTTCATGATTGAAACAAAAACACAATGATTTGCAAGACATTTGTCTAAAGTTTGTCCATATGTTAATCAAATTCGTAGAATGTTGACGTTTTTATTCTGGAATGGGATTTATTTCGTAAAGGAGAGAGCATCCACAAAAAGCAATATCAAGGATTGTGCCTTAACAATTTTATTTAGCATAACTCTATGCTTGTGGATGCTCGTTATGAGAACTTTTAAGAGTGAATTTGCCAAATGACAATAAAGAAGAAGCAAATTAAGAGAATGGCAAAAGTCATTTCATTGTTACATGATAGAGAATACTTTACCACCGATTCTTCCGTCATTGCCTTCACGCGAATTTTGTTCGCGTCCTTTTCACACATGTATTGAACTCACAAAGCATTTATTACAACACATTGATGTTTTTTTCATTCTCTTTCCAACACATTTAGACCAAATGCAATAGGTAGGGAAAAAGACTCTTTTTCTATTCAATAGGTTGGCAAATGAAAAAATGAAAATGCCAACACACAGATGGAAGGGAAAATTTCCCTTCGTGGGAAATTCTATAGGGCCCACCAAATTTGCCTTCGTGGCTCTTCATGATTATTATTTTTTATTTTTTTTATTTTTTTCTTTTTTCCATCTTTCTTAAATGCTATTTCTACATAATTATTGATCAAAATTAATTTTTTTTTTACACAATTATTTTTTATTTTTTAACATCTATAAATACAGCCTACGTTTATATCATTTGGACACCAAAAAAAAATCTCAAGTTTTAACACTCTCTTTTCATTTCTTCTCCTACATTGTCACTCTCTTTGGTGTTTTTTTTTTTCAATTTTCAACATCCTTATGGATCCATCTCGCAATCAAAATTTCCTACCAAATTATGTTTTTCCAAACCCTCAAAATCCAAACATACAACCACCAAATCCAAATACACAACTCCCAGAAAATCCTATAAATTCGGGAATGCATCCAAATTTTCAAATGCCATATATGATGCCACCGAATTTTGGCATGCAATACCCGTACAATCATCCATATATGCCATATGGCTACCCACCAGTTCCGGGAAACACCAATGTTTCACCTAATATGAACTACCCTAACAGTCAACCCATTAACGAGCCAACCGGTTTTAGTAGTGGATCGACTGATACTCCACAATTTTGCACCCAAATGTCTTTGGAAAATGCTGGCGGGGATACTCCTATTCTTCAACCAACCCAACAATCAGCAAAGAAGAAGGCAAGTTACACTACTTGGAGTTCTGAAGACAACAAAGCGCTACTAAATGGTTATTTCCACTTCAGTACTGATAGTGAATTGGGGAATAATCAAAAAGGTGATATTTTCTGGGGGAAAATTGCTAAATACATGAACGAGAGCACCGACAACAGAAAAATATTCACCGCAACAAAATGTCAAAGTCACTTTCGTGACATAAACAAGAAAATTTGTACCTTTGTTGGTTGTTACAGTACTGCAACCAGGGAGAAGCGTAGTGGTTTGTCCGATGATGACTACATAACCAATGCTCTTGGTTTGTATGAAGCAAAAGAAGGTTGTGTGTTTGCTTATGTGGATGAATGGAAATTGGTTCGCCATCAGCCCAAATATATGTTGGGATCAAATGAATCTAGTAGCAGTGGCTCTAAGCGAAAAAGTGGTAGTGATGATGTTGAATCACCATTTCAGTCCTTTGTTCGTCCATTAGGTAGGGAGGCAACGAAGAAGAAAGCTAGGGCTTCTTCCAGTAAATCATCTACTACCAGAAAATCTAAGCATGCCATTGAAGAAGAGTTGTCCAATTTAGCCTCTATTCATGAAAACCTTCAACAAAATAGGACAAATACTCTTTCAGCTATCTTAGAGTTGTCTGCTAGCCAGAAGGAAGTTGCACGTTCTAAGAACATGGAGTTGTGGCTCCAACTGCATAACAAATCTCGTGATGATGCAGAACAAGAAGCCTATATGATGTTGACAAATGCGTTGTTTAACCGTTAGTTTTAATATATTGTGTTCTTCTTTTTTTTGTCACCATTTTAATATGTTGTGTTCTAAATTTAATAAAAGTATTGTGTTTCAATAATTGACCAGACTCATTACTTCCGACAAGATATGACTACTCACTGCAAGGACTAATTCAAATTTTGAATAATGCATCAGAACCACTACTTCCGACAAGATATGACTACTCACTGCAAAGATTAATTCAATTTTTGAATAATGCATCAGACCCACTACTTCCGACAAGATGTGACTACTCACTGCAAAGATTAATTCAAATATTGAATAATTGATCTGACCCACGAGGACAATAATTAATCATACCCCAAGAATTATATATCTATATATTCAATTTATTTAAGTAAAACGGTTGGAGTCCATAACTCATTTATTATAAAAATGGTAGTTCACATCATATCAACATAACTCACTCCAAACATTCATACTTTCCTCTTCTTATGATGTACCACCAAATTTGTTTAACTTTAAAGAGTTCGAACAACAGTGGAAGTTGGAAGAATCTCTAATCCAAAGGCAACAAGAACTTCTTGAGGAACTGCAAAGAAGAAACGAAAGATCCCATTCCAAAAATTATATTTATAGGGATCATGTAGCTGCCCATCAAAGGCTCATGGCCGACTACTTTGACGAGTCATGCACTTACACCGACATGCAGTTCCGGAGAAGATATCGAATGAAAAGGCCATTGTTTCTACGAATTGTAGAATCGTTATCCAATTACGACGTGTACTTCACTCAAAGGCGCAATAATTCTGGGAAGCCTGGTCTTTCCCCTGTCCAAAAGTGTGCAGCTGCTCTCCGCATGCTCGCATATGGCTGCCCAACTGATGCTTGTGACGAGTATGTGAAGATTGGAGAAAGCACTGCGCTCGAGTGTACTAAAAAATTTTGTGAAGGGATAATTACCTTGTTTCAAGATGAATATTTACGAAGACCAAATGTGAGAGATTTGGAGAGGTTACTCCAAGTTGGTCAGGATCGTGGTTTCCCCGGAATGATTGGTAGTATTGATTGCATGCACTGGAAGTGGAAGAATTGTCCCAAAGCTTGGCATGGACAGTTCACTAGTGGACACAAAGGCTCGGCAACAGTCATTTTTGAGGCTGTGGCGTCATATGATTTGTGGATATGGCATGCTTTCTTTGGGTTGTCTGGTACATTGAATGACATTAATGTACTCGATAGGTCACCGGTGTTTGACGACATCATTTCTGGTGAAGTCCCGGAGGTGAACTTCATCGTAAATGATCGGCAATACAATATGGCATACTATCTTGCCGATGGAATCTATCCTAAATGGCCTGTCTTCGTTCAGTCAATTCAAGTTCCTGTAGGCGACAAAGCACAATTGTTTGCCAAACATCAAGAATCATGTAAGAAGGACGTAGAACGAGCATTCAGTGTTCTCCAAGCACGATTTGCTATTGTTCGGCAACCATCTAGAATGTGGGATATCGAGGTATTAGGTAAAATAATGCGGGCCTGCATTATTTTACATAACATGATAGTAGAGGATGAACGTGATACATATTCGCGAAACTGGGAAAATATCGATTTCGAACCTTCAAACAATTCTGCATCAAGCTCCTCGATCAACGTCGACACCCAAATATTACCACAATTTGAAGTTCATGTGCAAGGCCGGTCAGAATCAGATATTCATGTTAGAGCTAATTTACGTGATAGGGGTCAACATATTCAATTGAAGAAGGATCTTGTCGAGCATATTTGGCAAAAATTCGGAGCAACCCTCAGTTAGAAATATCAAAATTTATTTCTAAGTTTATTAATGTTTGGTGTTTGTTTTGTTGTAAGATTTTAATAAATTATGTATGTTTGGTTTGTCTTTATTAATAATAACGAATGTTGTAAGATTTTAATGAATTATGTATTTATAAAATATATAACATATATAAAATAATAAAGATAAAATAAATAAATATAAAATGAATTTTTTATGATGGAGTGATGTGGAAGAAAGAGAAAATGAGTTGGAGGAAAGAGAAAATGATTTGCCTTTCTATTATAGAGTTGGGTGTGAAATAAAAAAATGAAATGATGTGGAAGAAAAATAAAATGATGTGGAAGGAATATAGGAGAGGAAATTTGCCTTCCTACTGGAGATGGTCTTATGTACATTTTACCACTTGCATTCGGTTCACTCGCACATCTGCAATATGTTCACACACAAAAATATATACGTTTACTGCTCAAATATATTTCAATTTAATTGTTAAACAAATATGTATGGTATAATAACGAATTATGCGGAAATGTACGTGTTGAGAAAGTTTAGTAACACGTTATGTGATTTTACAGCCTGCAAAAAAAGTTAAATGTATCGTATAAATATAAAAATGTTCTGGTAATTTTATACTTGACGAGATAATTAGATATGTAAATTACATATAAATAGAACAATGTGGTGTAGCATATAAATATAAACATATACCTCTAAGTTTTTACTTAAAGAGAAAACTAAATTACAAAACATAGTTACCATGTCAGTTTTTTATTGATTAGGGCTTTAAAAATAAATATATCCCGTTATTTAAAAAAAATGGCACAAGTGAATTTGTAAAATGACAAAGGGAAAATTGTTTTTTAGTAAATTACAAGATATAGTTTGTCGTATTTACCTAACAAGCCCAACTTATACCTTATTAGCAAATTGCATGAATCATTAAGTCGACTCGATTCGGAGCCATGTCGATTTTGGGTGGGTGACTCAGAGTCGAGGTGAATTGAACACGATTCGGATATGTGGTATAGTTCTATTCCATATCAAACATTGTTGACGTTGTTGCTCCATGTAGATCAATTTGATTTTTAGTTTGTGTTGATTATCGGAAAAAGAAAAAAATAAAGAAGAAAGAGATGAAGGAAAGAAAAAATGATTAAAGACAAGCCGAGAATAATAAGAGGATGAAAGATAAAAGAGATGCAATCAGTTTTCTAATAAAAAAATCAATAATAATTGTATTGGACATATGTGGTTTGGTTTCATTTACTTCTGCTTTTGTTTCCTCACTCGCACACACACATCAAAACGGTTAGCAACATATTTTGATGGTACCCTTTTGTCAAATACCTGAACCCAAATAGTGATTTGTCATTCTCCTATTTTTTTTTTTTTTATCGTCCATTCTCCTAATTAACTCTTCTCTCATTGTCATCCACCCAATTTAATCAACTTTAAATCTAATCAAATTTCTTTTTCCGATATATATGTTGGAACTAATTTTATTAAACAAATGACATTTGGTTTATGTAAAAATGAGTTAAAGTTTGAATGAGAAATTGATTTGAACCATTTTGGAAAAGCTCCAAATAGTGTGGAATGAAAAATGTGTATATAAAAAGTCTCACATCCTTTAGGGGAAACTTTTTCAAGTGGTATATAAGGAGTTTAAGATATTCTTATAATTAAAACATAACACCCACACATGGAGAGACACAAGGATACCACTCGCGCACCACCACCGAACCGAGCCGGGCTCGGGTTTGGGTTTGGGTTTGGGTTTGGGTTTGGGTTTGGGTTTGGTCAGAAAGTCCATTAAAGACTATTCTTTTTGGGGAAAATTTGTATTAAAATTTTAACCGAATAATCGCAACCCTTCGGTTATTGCGACTCAATTCAGTCGCACCCGGTCAATGGTTCTTTGAACCCGGTCGGTCCGAACAATTGCGACTTAATTCAAATCGCATCCTGTCGGTTCTATAAAATCGGCGCGCCATTCATCGTCTCCTTCACTCTTTTTTCTCTAGGAATTTTTCTTCTTCAGAAAAACTTCGATCCTCCACAAAGTAAGTCTCCGGAGTATTCATAGAAATTTGTTCCCCAGATTACGATTTTGAATGTTGCGAAATCGTTTTTCCTTACGGTTTTATCCTGGGATTCGTAATCGTATCAAACGTTTCACTACGGGCAATTTTTCGAATTAAGGAAAGAAAGTAATCTCGACTCCGTATACGTTTTTTTTTATCGTCCATTCTCCTAATTAACTCTTCTCTCATTGTCATCCACCCAATTTAATCAACTTTTAATCTAATCAAATTTCTTTTTCTGATATATATGCTTTAACTTTATGATAGAAACTAGAATTGGCTCGCGCTCGCGCGAGTATTTATTTTACAATTTTGGTACATTTGAAAACAAATAGTTTGATTATTATGTTTTAAAAAAAATAAGCAATGTTTTATAAATAAAAAATAGTGATTGGTTTGAAATGAATTAGTATTTTTCTTTTCTTAACTATATGATATTGTATGAATATGAAACAATGAGGTGATTTTTAACCATTTGAATATTAATGATTACTATTTGAAAATGTATTTCATTGTTTTAAACTTTGTTAGGTTTTTTTTTTGTCACTTAAAACTTTGTTAGCTACATACATAAAATATCATATATTTCATATATCTTATCTATAAATTATGATACTTTTAATATTCTATTATTTTAAAATTTATCGTTTATTTTCTATTCATTATATTGTTTTTGTTTTTAGACATTTTTTATTATGAATTTTGATTAGCAACATTGCTAATATAAAACTATTGGTTGAATCAAAAACTTAGTTATTTAAAGTTAAAAATACAATGTATTTTTTAAGGTTAAAATATGTGTGAGTGTTTCATACATCAACTTAGTAATTATTCTCTATACTTTCCAACATATTAATTGGACTAACGGCACGTGATATTTTTTCTCCTCCTATTAAGTGAAGTTTTAGAACTTTTATTTCATCATGCTCTTATATTGACATATATATTTTCTCTTTGAGTTAAAAAGAAAATGATAAAACAATTTACCTCCATTTTAGATAACCAATAGTGCGAATTTCATATAACTAAATGTTTGTTTGAAAAAAGAAAATACAAATCACAAAACACAATAATATTTAATTTTTGAACCTTAGGTTATTTTTTTAGGCAAATATTTATAGTTTTTACCCATTAATTTCTCTTGTTCTCTTATTACTTTTAATTAAGTATAATTGCAATAATTGTCTTAAGTATAGCTGAAATTTAATTGATTTATTAGATGTAACAATTTTCTACTTATATTTTGCTTTATAAATCGAGTTATAAATCAATTTGTTTGTTTTTTGGGATAATTTCAAAACTGCCACTTTTGAATTATTTTTTGCGAATATACTGTTGTTAAATTATCTTCTTACAAACATGTTGTTTATAAAACCTTTTAAAAATCTTATATCTCAAAATCTTCAATCTTAAAAAAGTATGTGGAATATCCATACTTTAAATTTTCACCGCATGTTGTAGCTAAAATATTTTAACTAAAATATTAATTACATCTTCCATCATTTTTTTTTCTTTTTTGTGATTGCTTATAACATAGATTTCCCCTCCACTTATAGTTGTATTTAAAATTTCTTTGTTGATCAAAATAAAATTACAAAACACAACGTTCTTAATTATTTACATTTATATAATATTTTTTGTAAATACTTTCAATATTTTTCTTAAAACAATAGTTTCTCTTTTAATTTATTCACTTTTGTTATGTATAATTTTCGTTATTGTTTTAAGGATACCTTCAAATTTTTATTGGAATTAGTTGTAAGATGTAGCAACTTATGTTTTGTATGAATTTAGTTGTAGGTGAAGTTATTTGTAAATTGTTATGACCTTTTTGATAATTTACTTTTAATTAAGTATAATTGCACTAATTGTCTTAAGTATAGCTGAAATTTAATTGATTTATTAGATGTAACAATTTTCTACTTATATTTTGCTTTATAAATCGAGTTATAAATCAATTTGTTTTTTTTTAGGATAATTTCAAAACTGCCACTTTTGAATTATTTTTTGTGAATATACTATTGTTAAATTATCTTCTTACAAACATGTTATTTATAAAACCTTTTAAAAATCTTATATCTTAAAAGAGTATGTGGAATATCCATACTTTAAATTTTTACCGCATGTTGTAGCTAAAATATTTTAACTAAAATATTAATTACACCTTCCATCATTTTTTTTTCTTTTTTGTGATTGCTTATAACATAGATTTTCCCTCCACTTATAGTTGTATTTAAAATTTCTTTGTTGATCAAAATAAAATTACAAAACACAACGTTCTTAATTATTTACATTTATATAATATTTTTTGTAAATACTTTCAATATTTTTCTGAAAACAATAGTTTCTCTTTTAATTTATTCACTTTTGTTATGTATAATTTTCGTTATTGTTTTAAGGATACCTTCAAATTTTAATTGGAATTAGTTGTAAGATGTAGCAACTTATGTTTTTGTTGTATGAATTTAGTTGTAAGATGTAGCAAATTCCAGCGAAAGGAATTTAACACGTGTTGAAGTCCACCTAACATGGTCTACGACTCCACGGGACAGGCTTTATTCATATCAAAAAGGTCTCTTTTTTTTTTTTTGTAAATGGCTGAGGGGATCCCCTCAACTTTTATTCAAGAAATGCAACACCTTACAAGAAGGTCTAATACATGAAATTCGTGTAAATAGAAAATCCTAATAAGATATAAATCAAATAAAATAAAATAGGTATATTAATTGAATCATAAGACCTAAAAGTATACCTAAATTATCAACTTTAACCTCTTAAATCTAAATCTAAATCTTTGACCATAAAAATTTCAACAAATTGGTTTTTTTAACCATAAAATATTGTTTTAAGTATATTAACTGAATCATAAGACCAGCTAAAAGTATACCCAAATAACAAGACCATCATGTTTGTGACAGGTAGCGTGTTGGTATTGGCAGGAAGGAGTTTGCAATCAAGGTGCCCAAAGACATCAAAACTTGGGACAATGTGTGTGTGTCATAAGCAATTCACCATCAGCATCGTAATTGTGATCATTGAGATCGAGAATGGGAGGAATTTGAGACTTGATGTTGGTAACCCCAAATGCTCTTGCGATTGCTTGAGGACGTGAAGGAGCAGCCATTTGAAAAGTTGAGAAAGAAAAAACGAAAAAGAGTGATCCTGAATTTCCCTTGAGATGGTTTTGATACCATAAAGTAGATTAATTTCCCTTGAGAGCATTCATCAATATACAAGGTTTTAAATAACCAAATACGTACATAGTTATTTTATAAGATATGAGATATGAAATAGTAGGTCCGATTGGTAACCTAGCTTTTTTAAAATCTGGAGCGGTAAGCTGGAGTGGTAAACTTTATAGTATAGTGCAAAGTTGTATAGATAAAGATTTGAGATAAAGCTGTGTAAATAAAGATTAGTGTAATAGTGTTTGTAAAGTTTTTGATAAAATTTTCGTGATTGGTACAATCTAAAGTGGTACAAATTAAAAAGTGAAATAAAGATTATAAAGATTGGTTACCAATCTAAGCCGGTATAAACAATATTTGTTGGTTTTACAAAATACTAATATATTCTATCATTAGTAGCATCAAAATATGTCTTTGATAATATGGGCGATTTGTTTTTTTTGTTTTTTGTCAACGGACGATTTTATTGTCGTTGTGTTACTTGTGTATGTCTTTTTTACCTAGTATGTGACTGTTTACGGTCAATATTGGATGCTTACTAAGAAATTGATGCTTTTATGGTCTACATCCAACTCATTAATTGAGCCTAATGTATGTATAAAATACTGTACTGTTAAACAAACAAAAAATACAATAACCAAGACACAAAACCATGGAAAAAAAATATAGTAACGTAAAGTTCCAAGAAATGCACTTTAAATTATAAGAGCGGGCCCTATGGAGAGAGCTTTTGACCCTTAGAATCTGTGAAAGGAGAGAAAAACTCTTCTAGTTGTGTGGCCGTTGATTCACACAAAGACTCCTCAACTATCCAAACAGACACATTTGACTCTTCTCTCTCCCATTTGCACTTCCAAAAAAACAGATTTTTTATTTATTTCTCCCCCAAATGGTTCGTCATGGTCTCAACTATCCCCGACACACTGACATGACCAAGGTTCGATCCTCCCTCTTTCACTAAACGTGGGGAAACAAATATGTTCTCTCATTTCGCATCATTCGAATGCATATTCCATTGGGACGGGATCTGAAAGTCCTATGTGAAAAATGACTGGGCAAAGAAAAGGTAAATCTTTTGTTTGATGTAAAGTTGAAAATGTTTTTTTTTTTTATAACTTAAATTAAAAATGTTTATATCCTTTTTCATCTACCTTCTGTGTTTTATTTGGAATTAGATAATACAATGTACGTTGACAAAAAAACAAAAGATAATACAATGTACATGATTCTAGTCGCATAGTTTTCGTTGTCATCACAAACTTTAGATCAAAATGAAATGTGGTCATGAAGTGTTTATATTTTACGTCTTTTTGTAAAGATTTTAGATTTTTTGTTTGTCCACATCTATCTTTTACCATGACTTAAAATGTAAGATGCAGACGGAGAAAAAAATGTTTTTTTTTGTATGAAATGAACGTAAAAGATTTAAGTTTTGATTTTGATTTTTGTATATTGGATTTCAACACATGCTCGGTCAATTCTAGAGCCTAAGTTTGCAAGGTTTAACAAATTCAAATTTTTCTAGGAGCAGTCGAACTCAAATCTTAACAAAATCTTTGGATTACAATAATTTGGATTAACAGAATAATAATGCAATTGTCAGTACCTAATGGTAGTGTAAGTTAGTCTACAATCATAGAGTAACCTAATAATTAATACAATAAGTAATTTAATTAGTATAAAAGTATAGTTTCCGCCGCACACATGTGAAGCGGAGCACATGGACGGACAAATGGTTCGTTGGCCTCACTCTGCTCCGAGAAGTCGCGTCGCTTCTCAATTTTTCTTTCTTCTTTGTTTGATAAATCAATATACTTATTTAACAAGTGTCACTTTGCTTTTGTTGTCTTTACAACTAATATTCAGGTACTTGTAAACGAAGAAAACTGTTTAGATTCGCTGGCTCTACATTTATCAAACAATAACCCAGTGGACGTTCGTTAAGATAAAATTTCGTAACCAAGAAAGAAAAAAAAGAACCACTAATTAAATTTAAAGGTGCGTGTGTAATATCGGGGAAGACTAGAACGAAAGAAGACGGCAATTTATTTTTATTTTTGGTCGAAAGACGGCAAAATTAAAACATTTAATTGCTAAGGTATGTCTCCAATTTTGCAATGAATATTAGAAAATAGATTTGACAAATTGGACAAGATCGGGAAATTTGGAAAATTAAGACACTTTGAACTTGTCTTTGTCCCAATACACTTTAATTAATATGCTTTTGTCACATTAGATTTTACATTTTTAATAATCCAAGATTACCCTTAAAAAAATCAAAATAAAGAAATTCTGTTTTCTAAATGATTTGGTGTTTTTGGAAAGGAATTTTAATTATTAAAATTAATATAAGAAATTTCATTATTTTCTTTAATGAATATATTAGTTTAGGTTATTTATTAGTTTTTTTTAAAAATATATTCACATAACAAAAATTAATCAAGAAAAATTAATTAATAGTTATCATGGAAATTTTAATTGTTAAATTTAAAATATGGAATTTTTTAATTGAATATGTTGAATATAATAAACAAAATAAATTTTATAATATATTGTAATAATTAATTAGAGAATATAGGGAATATAAGGAAAGTTAAATATAATTAATTAAGAAAAAATATTATAATTACGTGATAATATTAATATAATTAATTTGAAATATAGTTATTTAAGTAAAGTGCATTAATTAAAGAATATTTACATCCTATATTTAGGGAATCTTAAAATAACTCTGTAGAACACGTATTCTAAATTCTGGTAGATGATAGACACATATGTAGAACTTACATTCAAAAACGATTAGAAAATATAAGGAGTTGTAGAATACGTATTCTGAACTTGGTAGCACAATGTGAAAGTAGCGGAAAACATATTCTACGGATTTTAGAACACATATTATTTAGTAGAACTAAGCATCTACATACCCATAGACGTAGAATGTGAATTCTGCAAACCGTAGAAAAAAAACAATATCATTAATTTTAACCATTGTTTTAAAGTTTGAAAAATATTTGAACACATGAACATGACTAATATTTATGTTCTCTTAATTATCAGATTTTTAAAAAATTTTGAAACCTATTATTTTGAATATTTTTATTTTCTCCACGGGTATTTTGGGTAAAAATTGGCCAAAATATAAGAAAGGGTATTGGGACAAAATCAAGTTCAATGTGGCCTAATTTTTCAAATTCCCCAACAATATCGTAGCATGATTGATGAAAACATTTCTTACTACCAATTTCACTGGTTACTTAATTTTCAAAAAAAAAGAAAGGTACTAAAAAGAGGCGAGAGCTAAAAAAAAATTATATAAATGTTTATGCTATGAAGAATACACCCCCGAAGTTATAAAAACTCTCTCTAAAAAGGGCGATTAGGGTTTCCCCTTGTCGCACTCTAGCCGCCGGTGAGGCCTCACGCCGCCAGTGAGAATTCTCCTTCTCTCTCCTTTCTTCTCTTCTCTGTGAGGTCTATCCGAGATGTTGATGGTTCCGCCTCTATTGTACCCTCCTCCAGACCCAGATCCAGATCCTCCGCCACCGCCTCTAGATCTGCTCTTGCATGCGTCTCCGATCCCATCATTCTTGTTGCTCACGAAGTCGATTCCAGAGCGTGAGCTTCTCCTTCGGTGGACTACCTTCTCTCCCTATTATCCAAAACTATCACCGGTGACTGATTGTGTCGGTCAACCGATGATACCCTACTCACTGCAGATCTCCTTGGGTCCGGTGAGATTTTTCAAGAGCTCGTTAAAACCGTCCTCCTCCAACTCGAGCCTGGAGAGAGATACCGCCGATCCTTCAAATATGCTTTCTATCGGAGCGGGAGAATCTTTCGTTGTGGGTTGTGGAGATCTCGCCGAAATTCTCGCCCTCTCTGACAAGCAAATTCGCTGCTCGCTCATCAACTGGTTGATAGGTCTTCTGGGTCGGATTGGTTGGGCTTGGCCCAATTCGTTTAATCATTATCTTAATCTGGCCGAGTTTCGAAAAAGCCCATCAAGTGTTTGTATTCGTTCGCCACCTTCAGAGAGCAGCGATACCTTCAGTTTCTTGATGCGGAATCTCAAGTTTTCTGGATTCTTTAAAAACCTTCTAACCTCTATAGATTGGCACATGTATGTCTCTCTAAATCTTCCTTCCACTCTTTTAATCATACGGGTAAGTAGTGTAGACTTTAGATATGTTTTAGGACTCATACCTAGAGTTGATATTTCTTGCTTAGTATGGTTAGGTGCTCAGTGGAAAAGTGTCAATTTGTTTAAATCGTGTGCAAATCCTTCCTCTTTTGAGGTCATATTCATATGTCCTCTTATCCTCTCTATGAGAGGAGATTGGCTTCCTGTTTCAAAACCGAGAAAATGCTTTGCCACCAAGGTACGAGTCTCTTTAAGCTCTACGCTTTCGGTCTTAACCAAGCGAGCTCTGACTGATCAGTTACTGGTCATGGGTCTAAAGAAAATTAAGGTTATTAATGTCTTTCTTCAAAGCTCAACATTCCAATTTCTCGTGGACTGGGATGTGTTTGTTGTTCTTTCGGCGGTCGGATGTTCTTTGACTAATGCTTCAGGCAAAGTGTACTGCTATTCTAACACGCTTTCGGATATCGACTTTGGCTTCCTAGCTGTCATGGAGGAGTTTACATTGCTTTGGAACTTCTTCTCTGTTTTTACTGTTTTTAAATTTCTGTTTTTGTAAGCCCCTTGTGGTTAATGTAATATGGAACTCATGTGGTGTGGATGTGATCAAAATCTCCTTGATGGAGTGTAACCGATTTGAGTAATAGAAATCCATGTGTTGAACAAAAAAAAATGTTTATGCTTTCTTTGGTGCATTGAACTACACCAGAAAAGTGGTGTGATTGGTAAGTTTATTTGTGTATATCGTTTTCAATTATCGTCCATATAGTTAAGTTATTAATCAACGAAAAGGTATGAAAAGACAGCTTCTGAGCAAACAAAAAACATACCATATGTCATAAGGAATTTTGATGCAAGAAAATTTACTGAGGCAAGTCTGTCGCATGTATTTTTTGTATAAGGATATATTACATAGTTTTTGTTGGTTTTGAAACTTGTATGTTTGTTTTCATCAAAAATAAAAAAAACTTGTATGTTTGTACTATCAAGTTATAATAATGTGAAATGATATTTTTTCATTTACTTTTTTTTTGAACAATCCTTAAAATATCATTAACTTAACTCGGGTCGTTTAGAAGCTCACTAAGAGCAGTTTTAGTAACGGTGTCATCGACATGATTTGTTGCCCTTGAGATAAGCTAAATGAAATGAAATCAAACATACAGATGAAAGATACACAATATCTCAAAAAATACCATGGAGTTTTGAGTTTTTTGAGCCTCTGGAGATGATTTTAACAAATTGTAAAGAATCAGATTCTACCGATATAATCTTTATGTTTTCTTCAAAAGCTTGTAATAGGACTACTCTAATGGTCAGACCCTCTGCCACCAAAGGAGAGTCAATGTGATGTACTTCTTTGGAGAAGGTGCAGATGTTATTGGTTTCTGATTAGTTAAAACACCAATCGATTTCTGTTTTTTGGGAGTTTGCACTCCATGCTCCATCTGTTTGGCACGCAATATTTTTAATTTTTTTAAAATCTTTTTCTTATAAATTACATGCATACTCTATCTGTCATAATTACAATCGAGCTGATATTTTTTTACCATCTTCCTCTTAATTAATGTTATTTCTTAGTTTAGTACTACTTTGAATCAAACTGTGTTCTTTAACTACTATTACTATTTTTTTTTGTCAACCAAACATTAATTATATAAAACTCACACGATTGGTTATCCAAAGTAGAGGTAAGTTGTTTACATAAGAAAAAGAAATCGTCATTGACCGCGCCGACCGAGTTAGGGAGTCTGCCTTCGTGTTTGATGTACGGGGAATTAGGGCTAGCGAGAAGAGCGGAAAGTGAATCCATAGATCTTGAAATCTGCTTGCGAAGATGGCGCAGGCTGGCAAAACTTTGGCAGGCCACATTATTCTCCAACATGCTGCTCATTGCCAATATTAGCGATTCTATCTCCAAATGAAGTGGGGACCGCAATTGTCGAAGCCCCTTCGCACCGAGTAAGACAATTTGATTTCCCTGATGACAAAACCACCCCAATCCAGAAGTTAGTTCCGCATCCTTCCATGATTTATCAACCTTACAACATATGTTCCCTGTTAGTGAAACCACTCTTGGGCATTTGCAATTGAGCCTCATTCCATACCTTACACTCATTAACTGCTTGTGAAATTATATCTGAAGGATCCATGTCTATTCCCTGAAAGACTTTTTTATTCCTAGACTTCCATAAAAACCATGTTATCCAGGGAAAGAATTCGTGTTCACCACTCAAAGCCTTTCTTTGTGGACTTCTCCAAAAAAGGAAATCCATATTTGCAAAAACTGATGAATATGAGAAATTCTCGCTTTGCTGAAAAAGACGATAATTCCCATGTCCTCCGAGCAAACGGGCAATCAAACAATGCATGATTGACCATCTCGTCATCTAAACCGCATCTTGAAAATATCGTAAGACAATCAATGCCCTGTTGGTGCAGCTGTACCATCACTGCCATCGAACCACTTAAAAGTTGCCACAAAAAATGTTGAATCTTAGGTGGACATATTATGCGTCACACATGAGCCTGGAAAATCATAGTACTGGGTTCCCTTATTTCGGCTACTACTCCCTTATCGTGGAGCATTTTTGCAACTTGATAACCTGACTTAACCGTATAATTGCCTGATTTCGTAAAGTGCCTGATCCAAGTATCCTCCATGAACCTTGGGCTAATTTCGAGTCCTTTTATCCACATTACATCTCCCGGTTCCATAAATTCTTGCAGGATCGGCAAATGCCAATTCTTTGAGACAGGACAAATTAAATGATTTACCATAAGATTAGAGTGCCAGATCTAACCATGTCCCCGTGCCGGTCGGGGGAATTTATCTGGTACCCATTAATCTTTCCATACTGCGATGCCATGACCCGATCCTACACACTTTTGCCTCCCTTGATAGAGTAACTCTTTGGACGAAAGTAAGCTTCTCCATCGAAAAGATGGAGACCTTGGTTTATTAGCCAATAGGGGGTGACAATCTCTGAATTACCTCCCTTTCATCACCCTGGCGACTAACGAGTTTGGAAATTTATACATCCTCCATAATTATTTTGACAATAAAGCCGAATTGAACATTTGTAAGGATCGAAAACCAAGTCCTCCCTCCTCTTTGGGCAGACAAAGTTTTTCACATGCAACCTAGTGCAGACCACAATTGATTCCATTAAAGCTCCACCAAAAATTAGCAATTGCACTTGTTAGCTTAGAAGTTAACATTTGAGGCAATTGGAAGCATGAATTTATGTAGGTTGGTAGTGCCAAAGCCACCGATTTAATCAATACCTCCTTTCCTCCTTTCCTCCTTTTGACATAAATTTTGCGGACCAACCATTCACCTTTTCGTTGAGTCTTTCAGTGATATAATTAAATATCTGGCTCTTGGATCCTCCTAAACTCTCAGGGATCCCCAAATCATTCCTCTTTCCTTGCCAATCTCTAAAATCGATCGCATCTGCATTTTAGTCTGTGTCGGGACATCGTGCCGAAACATAATCGAAGATTTCAAAAAATTAATTTCCTGACCTAATGCCGCTCCACACTTCTGGAGAATTTCCTGACCTTTCCCTCTCCCTCATCCGCCTTACAAAAGAAAAGACTATCATCTGCAAATAACAGATGAGATGGAGGGGCTCCGGCGAACTAATTTTATTCTTCTAAGTAGGCCGATCCTTTCTACCTTCTGAATATTAGCTAGTAGAACATATGTGCAAAGAATAAAGAGGTATGGCGATAATGGATCCCCTTGTTGTAATCTCTGATTCGGTATAACTCGACCTCGTGGTTGTCCATTTAGTAAAACTTGATATGATACTAAACGGACACACCACATTATCCAAGTTATCAAGATTTGGTGAAATCCCAGCTTTTGGAGCACCAGTTCAAGAAAATCTCATTTTATCCTATCATAAGCCTTACTCATGTGTGTCTTGATAGCCATAAAATCTCCTCGACATGCTTGATTTGTCTGTAAACCATGAAACATCTCTTGTGCAATCAGGATATTATCCGTAATCAGCCTCCCTGACACGAAAGTCGATTGAGTCTCGAAAACCACTTTTGGCAAAATATTCCTCAACCGTAGACACAAGATCCTTGAGATAATTTTGTAGCCCACATTACATAGACTAATTGGCCTAAATTCTAACATTATCTTCGGTGTTTCGACTTTCGGAATAAGACAAATATTTGTCTCATTGAGACAAGGATCAAAATTTCCCCGTTGGAAAAAATGTTTAACCTCCTTAACCAATTCCCCCTTTATAGAGTCCCAATATCTCAATAAAAAAGAGCCGTCATCCCATCTGGACTTGGTGCTTTTTCTGTGTTCATTACAAAAATCGCTTTCTTGACCTTTGTCTCAGTGACCTCTCGTATCAGCCTGTCATTCATACTGCTTGTAACTCGTGGTTGGACCTCCTCTAGAGTCTCAGTATAATCCCTTGATCCGGCCGCCTTAAACAATGAATTAAAATACTTCGTGGTTGTCGCCTCCAACCCCACATCTGTCTCCTCCAAACTTATGGCTTCGTTGAAAAGCCCTATTATCCTATTGCGAGCCCTTCTTTGTTTAGTAGATCCATGGAAGAATTTTGTGTTTCTATCACCGCCTTGATACCAATGATTTGTAATTTTTTGTT
Organism: Draba incana; assembly: GCA_963576765.1. Classification (NCBI taxonomy): domain Eukaryota; kingdom Viridiplantae; phylum Streptophyta; class Magnoliopsida; order Brassicales; family Brassicaceae; genus Draba; species Draba incana. The sequence goes on from OY755205.1 coordinate 21,807,239, forward strand.
GCCAATACATTTCCTCTTCTCTATAAGCCTGTAATAAATCTCCAACAATAGCTTGAATCGGCGTTGTCGAAACCGTATTATCACTTTTTTGCCGCTTCTAAAGCCACCTTTAGAGATGCGATATGAACGTGTCCTGGAATAATATTATGTTTCCTCCACCAAAAAATTGAGTTCCTACAACTCGCAATGCCATCCACTAATCCTACCATCCTAAAATTCCTCGTTCTATTCCACCCTATGTCGACTGCTTCTTGTATTCCTTCTTTATCCACCCATCGTTTGTCAAATCAAAATGAGCGACGGAATAACTCTTTATGAGGATTAAAAACTCCCAATATAGGTCGATGATCCGATCCCACCATAGGTAGATGGTTTACAACAGAAAACGCATACGCTGCATGCCATTCCTCATTCTCCATAGCTAGGTCTAGACGACACCAAACTCTCTGATTTCGAATCTTGTTTCCCCTCCATGTCAATTTTGGCCCCGTACATCTAAAATCCAACATACCACAATGGCTAATCATAGCATTGAAAGGTACAAAGGACGCAGCTGAACGCAATTTCCCCCTTCCTTTTCATGATTTCCAGTCAATTCATTAAAATCTCCTATCATTAACCACGGAGTTGACTGTTGTGTTCCAGTCTGAATTAACTGATCCCAAGAAATTTTCCTTAATTTAATAACCGGATCACCATATACAAAAGTAAAAAAAAAAACCTCTTTTCCTTTAAACCTTGCGTTGACATCAATAATTCGATAGTCTGAAGAAATTACATGTAAATTTATTTCATTATTATAAAAAAGAGCTAAACCACCACTAGAACCAATTGGATCCACAGTGTACAACTTATTAAAACCAAACTCAATTTGCAAATTTTCCAATGAACTAAAACATTGTTTTGTTTCCGAAAGAAACAGAATCTTCAGTTTGTGTGCTCGCTATAAATCTCTCAAATAATCAACTGTCAGATCACCACCCAGACCTTGATCGTTCCAACTCATGATCTTTACAATTTAGTCGGTAGCTTCGAGAGAGCTACCATCCCTGGTTTTCTTGTACTGACCTTGTTTTCCGTGGTCCCTTGGTCCCTCAATGGCCCCACCACGTTCCTCTTGTTCCTTGAAGCTTATGTTGTAACCTTCTTGAATCCCATCATTTTAACACCATTAATTTTTCTAGGAGAAACCAATAACATTAAATTCCTTTTCCTAGTACTAATTCCTTTAAATTTCTTGAGACGTGTTTCCCAATCCTATTAACCATAACACCTTGTGGTAAATCCAAAGAACACTTAATCAAATCCTCATTAAGATCCTCAACTCATTCGGTCCTACCATTTCAGAATAAAAATTACCTTTGGGTGTATTTGCAATGAACTCATCATTCCCTTGCGCCCGTGCCACCAATCCTTGTTGATTCGCTGCCTCTGATTCCTCACCCTCATATTCGCCTTCTTCCAATAATAAGTCTTCATCTTCAATTTCGTGATTCGCGTCCCCATCGAGTCTGTCACTAATACCGCTTATGAAACTTTTTTACCTTTACCCTTGTAATCTGTGGACCTCCGTTCATCTATCTATCCGATCGTCCCTACATCACTAGACCTAGAAACATGTCCTCCATCATCTATTTGACTCCGGTAAAGAGGAGCAGGCCACGCACTGCGTCCTCCCCACGATTGCCATCTCTAGGCCTGTAGGCATGTTCCATAGCAATAATGGCTCATTTTGTATATCCATCCCATACACCCTTTCTTCCTCCCTCTTTCCGCGTCAGATTGCCATCTTTGGGTAACCCCCTTTGAGTATCATTTGCACGACTCGAGCCAGCCCCATGTTTCCCTTCCATTGCCTTATAACCCATCATATCCTTAACCCCAAAGTGTGTAATATTTAGAGCACGTTTAACCGGACGCCTACATGGTAATTCTCACCTACCATCATCTGCCTTAATCTGGTCTATCTCTTTCTCCGGCTGTGAATTCTCGTTCTTTACTCTGCCTTTCTCCACTTGTTCGCACAACTCCGGACAAGAACTAGCCAGATGAGTGATCCTTCGACAATGCTTGCAATGATTAACTGACTTGTCGTAATCAATTGTCACCGTAACTTCATCCACTTCCTCCCCAATAGTGAGTAGAACTATTGTGGATTCAATAAGAGGATTAAACCCATTCAAAGTGACTCGGACATACCCTGAATTTTTGTCAACCTCTGAAGCATGACCTATAACCTTTCCCAGCTTCCCAATACTGAAATGGAATACCTTTCACTCTCGCCCAAAATGTTATGTCAGAGGGATAATCCGGAGCTAACACCGGTTCCCATCTTACCACTGACACCATCCAAGCATCGAAATGATACGGCGCATTCTTTAATACCTCTTGAAGATCATCTTCAGCCTGAAAATTAAAGTGGAACCTTCCTTCACCCAAGTCAGACCTGATTCCTATCTTTCTTTTTAATCATGGTTTTAAAATTTTGACCGCAAATATTTTTTTAAATGATGGATATAAACTTTACGAACAACAATTGTTAAAAGAATGAAAAATAAACAAATCAAGTGGTGGTTGTTCATTGGATGAATGACTTATAATAAAAATTTGTTTTATTTAGAGAATTCAAGTATTTCCACTAAGATTTCAACCAGCTTACACTTTATTACCCGTAGACATTTCGATAAAAGCAAAAAACGAATTTGTATGGATCTCATGAAAGTAGTATGAGTTTGACTTTGATTCCCTAAGTTTTTGAAAAAGAGAGAAAAAAAAATATTAACAATTTGAACGTGGTATTTAACGATTTAACATGTCAGCTAACATCAGTTAGTCAAATGTGCATTACTAGATTTTTTCCTATAGTATGTTTTACTTTATACAGTATGATGTTTAAATTTTTTGCGTATTGATCAATTCCAAAAAGAACTAATCGATAAATCAAACTGCATAATTTAAATGATACTAAAAAAAACAAAATCATAATTAATTTTGTATAAAAACTTTAAAACATTCACTTACAAAAAAAACTACAAAACTTCACTTATAGTAATAACGGAGAAAATACATATAGGATTCAAAACTTTTATTTCAAGCAATAACGATTTAACCTGTTAGAATATGGGCTAATATTCTAACACAACCGACCTGTTCTATTTTTGCTCCTCATATAACGAACATTATAGACATATGAAAACAAAACAATTAATTAGTCAAATAAAATAAGGTAGTAAAACGATTAAAAGAAACAAAGAAATAGTAGGAAATTAATTGGGCATCACGAGACCCTGCATAACGTCAAAATGACAGTTGATCAGTTTGAAGTTGTATTGGATTTAACAAAAAAAAACTAATAAAACCGTGGTTTCCAGACTCACTTACAGCCAACCGTTTAGTACTTCTAAACTCCTGCATTTAATAATATTTTTTTAATTATTCAAACAGACAACAAACATTTTTAATTGATTACACTAATCCGGTCAAACGAATAGTTATGTATAGATGCGAATTAATTTTCTTTTTTTTTATTGCTCCTTGGGGACAGTTTTAAAGTAATCTGGAAAGGTTACTAAACGAATTCTTTGTATTAATTTTTACAGGTCAATGATCTGTTTATCGGAATCATGGAAGCGTATTACTCCTATGTACAACTCATAACCCATTGGATGAATAAAAAAACAGAGAAATGGAAAGTAGAAAAGTTGTTTCTCTATTAAATTATAAGAATGAAATGATGATTTAGTGATGCATCATATGTTATGTTGTTACTTATAAGTTATTAGCATATTCTGTTTTGTTTATGATTAAGTTTAGTTAAATGGTTCAGTCTCTTTCTTACCAATATTTGAAATCACAGTTAAATGGTAAAAATATTTTTACCGAATCTGTGTTAGGATCAAAAAATAGGGGATTCACACCAAAAAAATTGGTTAAAGTTTAACAAAGCTAATTTATGGATACGGTGTTTTGTTTAACCGATTTTTTTGTGTGAACCACCTATTTTGTTTAGTGTTAGATGCCGCAGCAGCACGAGGAGTCAGGTGCAATGTGCTCCGGCCATTCTTCGGCCATAACTCTCCATATACCTATCTTCTCTCTTCTCTCACCGCTAAATTTCTCCACCAAACGTTAAATATTATGCAGACCATTCTCATTCGGCATGGAGTCACAATTTCTACTCTCTTGTTTTCCGACTCTTCATTTTTTAACTTCCTTTCGACTCACTGCGGTTTTTCTCTCTCACTTTTTTTCTTCCATCCTTGATTTCAATTTGAACGTTGAAGTCAGAACTAATTATTGAAACATTAATTTTTCAAAATTTAATACTAATAAATAGGTTTCACAAACAATTATTATTTTGAGTTGAAATTTGAAAATTTCTATACTTTTTATTGTTAATAGTAATTTTTAATTTTACAATATGGATCAGATATCCAACTAAAACTCCATATTTTACCGAACATACAAACAACTGAACATTTTCAGTTAGTTGTGGAGTGGATCACAAACACCACTAAAACCTAGGATATCCCACTTGTGTCCACTCCAACCGGTTTTAAAATTTTAGTAACCATAATAATTATGTTGTTTCTCAACTAATTTATATTTCTTCTGTTTTATAACTAGTGATTGTACAATTTTCTACATGTTAAAAAAATCTATTACTAACAAATTATGCACTCTTTGTTAATATAATAAATACAGTACTTTTTTTTTAGTCGAAACAGTACTTTTTCTAATTAATATGATTAGAAAAAGTACACTAGAGTAGTTAAACGAATGAAATATGATTTGTTTTGGGTAATTGTGGCTTCTTAGTTAGGCTCATACTACTAGTTATGAGAATTACTAATGACACGATGACCAAATGCAAATATCCACGATCTCACTCGATCAATAACCATTAAATAAAATGTTGGTTAAAATATTTCACTAAAAAGAATGTTTAAAATAGATAAGACTTCGATATTAATGGTTAAAAAACTTTTAAGTGTGCCTTCCACTTTCACGAAACAAATTATAATATACTGTTTTATTGAGCCTACCCACTTACCAATTATCATGATGCATATGTGTGACTTCCTGTTACTGGAATTGGAATCTTTAAAATTTAAAACAAAATAAATAAATAAAAGTCATCAGATTCACTTTTACATGATGATTTTTTTTTTTAGTGGCAAACGATGACTATTATTCTAAATTCTCATTAAAATTAATAATGATATATATTCTGGATTGTGATTCCCCTTGGATGCGAGTACTGATTCGTCTGGTGAATCGATCAAAGATTCTGAAACCCTATATTATTTTAAAAAGGAGATATCTTAAGAAAACTAGTAGCTGCATAAGCTTATAATAATTGGGAAAATAAAAGATTCCGTTGTATCTTCATGTACCTTTGAAGACTTGTTACATTTGAATTGATTTATATATAAAAAAATTCGTTTAGTATGCTTCAGTATATCGCAAAAAGAAAAACCTGAGACTGAAGGAAATTCTCAAGTTACACACGTACGTATGTGACAAGATGGAAGATATTTATATTGGGGTTAAGTTTTTAAAGATTGGAATCACAACGTACGAACAAAAATGTATGTGTCATTGATACTAATAGAAGAATTTAGGTGGAAGAGATTTAGATTAGAGTTAAGTTTTCGTTATAGCACATAACTCTTTAACAAATATTTTAGACGTATTTTACCTCAAAATAAACGTTAATCCTTTAACAAAATTTCTAAATGCTTTTTTCATCAAATTGTAAATTGTTTATTTATAAATAAATAAGAATCATGTCATTTTATAAATTGTAAGAATATTCGATTTAACCATGACTAGTCTATAATATCACAGTTAGCAAAAAATAAAAAATATCGCATTGGAAATAACTAAATTGTGGTGTACAGTGGAACCTCTATAAATTAATAATCACCATAAATTAATAATATTTGTCTGTCCCGAGTCGGGTCAATGCAAAAATCATCGAAATTCGATAAAATGATAAGATAATAATTTTTTAGAAACTTCTATGGTCCCAATAATAACATAAATTAATAATTTTAAATTGTAGCCATATACATATCTAAGATAATTTACTAAAATATGATTTCAATGTTGTTTGCATTTTCTTGAAGTTAATAATAATTATAAATCTTGCCATACGTATCTATGATCTCTTGTATACTCATATAACTCTTGGCGTATTTGATCCGTCATTGTTGATTTCGTATCACCTTTTAGATGAGAGAAGTCATTGCTAAATTTGGTGTTGAAACAACAATGAAGAAGAATGATTAATCAAAAACCTAAGAAGAATATTGAAACAAACAAAGTCACGTACATATAAGAACAAAATACAAAGAAGTGAAAAAAATGGAAAACTAACAAAATATTAAATATGTAAACAACAAAAAATTATGAAAATTTAAATAAAAAGTCATTTTAGTAGAATATAAAGTTTAAGGAAAATTATTTATTAAAAAAATAAAATGAATCTTTTTGAATTTAGGGATTGGACGAAATTTTTTTATAAATTAATAATTATTATTTTATCGATAAATTAATATCTCTCTAAATTAATAAATTTTAAAAGTCCTAACATTATTAACTTATAGAGGTTTTAATGTAGTTATCAAATTGCATATATTGTGGCGGCTTGAGAAGAAAAAAAACAATATTTTTAGCATTTTTTTAATAACTAGATGTTGATCAAAATTTTTATCATCCAATTTGTTTTCATAATGAGTATAGTCATTGAATAATTTACTTACCAATATTTTTAGTGTCAAAACCGTAACACCATTTCAACTGATCAAATAAAATGGAAAGATTTTTTCAAAGAAAATCAAACGCAAGTTGAAAAATAATTCAAATTAGAAGAATTTACTTATTCCCCTGGATCATTTTACAGACCACCACCACTTATTTTTCATCTTTCTTTCTTTCAAGTTTAGCTCGTTTACTCTTGAAAAAAACTAATTGTTTCAAGTTTGTGAGCTTTACTATTTTAGTCCTTCATATATCGAAATACGCACGTTTCTCTTACCTTTTTTTTTAAAAAAAACAACTGCTTTTGAAAATAAAATAGTCAAAGTCGGAAAGCAGAATTCATATGGTAACTTTGGAATATTTATATTATTAGTCCATCGTTTTCCATGATTTATTGAAATAGTTATAAGAATATATATATATATATATATATATATTTTTTTTTTGTTAAAGATAGTTATAAGAATATATTAATGTAGTATTTAAAAGCTGCGTCGACCATAGTAGATTGAATAAATTATAATAATGTTCAAGATTTACTTTCTACTATTTTACAGTTTTCATATTTTTATTTTATGTATCTATTTTTAATGAGATTTTTATTAAAAAAAAATAGTTGAATAACAAATTATGACATACTAGTAACTAGGTAACTTGCCCGCAGCATGTGCGGGTGTGAACATGATTTCACACATTATAAATATAAATTGGAAAATTATTTAACCAAAATAGATAAATTTGAATACTAATCTCTCACAAAAATTATTCTTATAGTTAGCTGAAGTATGCTACAAAGCCTACACTTCATTTGCACAGAAGGTGTGTTCCATTGCAAGATCAAATGCGATATTGGTCTTCTTGTCCCTGGACAAATACAACAATTTATCATCGTATTCATGGCGCTTTAATATTCTTTGAGGCAAATTCGTGGATTCGAAAATGAACTTATCATTGTTTTTGTTACAACGGAAGTGTATATGGTTAGTCCCATAATTTAAAGTCTATTATTAGGGCACCCTTTAATCTTTGGAGTAAGAAAATGGAAAAATGGTATAGTTTTGACTAAGTGATGAACCTTTTTACTTTCGTTTATCATATTCACAATCATTTGTCGTTCTATTAAATGATGTGTAGCTTAATCTCTTGCAAGCGTTTGTTTATATTTAATAACCACACCGGTTATTTCGATCAGCTCGTACACCAATAGAACTAAATCATACTCGGTTCAATTTTAATAAACGTGTGTGATATGTCATAATGGAACCAACAATATAATTTCTTGACATCCAAAATATAAAACAAAATCGAATATATGTTTTGTTATATAATCTCTCTATAATATAGCATTCACACCTTAATTCAAATAATATTCACACATTGTGAAATTACTTGAAATAATGAGTGGATTTTGTTTTTAAATAGAAATTGTTTTAAACTCGGAAAAACAGAAATATTTTATACGCAATCTCGTATTAGTTAGAAATGCATAATAAGCTAAAATTTTATCGGTGGTAACAAATAAAATTGGTTCCCAAAGAAAAGGAGACAAATTACCTGTAAAGAATAAGTTAATTTCTTACGGATTGTAATAAACCTATAAAATATGTTTTGGAATATCCCATTTTGTTCATCGAAGTTTGGTTGCTCAACAGATCGGTTGTTTTCACTCATTTTTGTTTTCTTTTCTCAATAGCAAATTAATTTCTTTTCGCACTCATGCATGCATGCATGTATTTTTTTCCTATGCAAAACATGTAATACTCTATCCTATTCTCATTCTTGAGTTTTGATTTAGTTCTCAAATTTTAGCCCATTTATCCAATATAAAAAAGGTAATTACAATTCACTCGGTTCTTTTTTTTATATAAAATATCAATTTAAAATTTGAATGCGAAAATTACATAAGCACATGTAAAATAATACAAGTGATAACAAATTCAATTCTATAAATTCATTGATTTATTTGTTAATCAGAAATTAAAACATATTTCATAAAAGATTTCATTTCTCATTTAAAAAAAAAAAAAGAATCCAGTGGTTTGAAGGTCAATAATGAAATGGTTATGAAACCTCCATTCGAATGAACTTCTAACACTATTTTATGTTTAACTCATTTCCTTCACCGAACTTAATAAACGTAAGCCCTTAATTGACATCCTGTAAAAAGGTGTTAGTAATTCAACTTGATAACTTTTGGTAACCCCAAATCAAACTCTTAATCAATCTTGTTTTTTTATCTTTTTTGCCGAAATTGTTTAGGGCTTAGATTTAATTTCCTTGTAAAATATTCTTTTCATTAATATGATATTTGCCTTTTAGCAAAAACAAATGCTCGTTAGATAACATTAATTCTTGAATGTTTCGAGTTGTGGTTACAAACCATGATACCATACACTTAGTACTTTCACACAATTTTCCTATGTATTTTTGGGGTTATTTATATCTGCAACATTACGTTAAGAAAAATTAAGCATTAGAACATGTATAAGAAAAAAATGTGTATGTGGAGTTTTATCATGAGCAATGCATGGTTGAGAATCCTATATATATAAAATATTTGTTCATCAAGAGAATATTATTTTTTCGGAATATCCGTTAGTTCCTCCACATATCCGAACAAATAAGTAAATAACAAATTTTCAGTTGACTAAAAAGTTCAGTTGAGCAATAATCGTGAATTAAGCAATAATCGTGAATTTGTTTTTTGTTGATTCATTTAGATATGATAAAATTTGAATTTTTTGGTTCCGAAGATATGGTAGTGGAACTTTTTGGTTCCGAAGAAATTTTATGCGAAACAAATTAAATGATTAATGTTCCAAATGAAAATAGTTTTTCAAATTAAACAAATGATTAAAATAAAGGTTGGATTTAAGCCATGTCATCTTTTACCTAATGACATGTCATCATTCCATGTCATAGTTTTTAGCCAATCAAATTATAACAATTAAATTTTTCACTAATTTAACTTCTCATTTAATAGGAAGGGGATTGTGTACTCATACTATAATTGCTGTGTGACCATCCGATATTGCGCATAATTTATGTTGTTGAAATGGACAGTTTAAATAAAAGCTCAATTACATAAATAACTGATAAGAACTAAATGAATTCATTTTCTTAATTGCCCTTTACGAATGAAAAAAAGGAGTGGAGAGGAGTAGGTTGAGAATGACATCATTACATTTGTCGTGGAATGGAGTTAAGATTGATGAGGTGGACAGAATTGTAGGAATGGTCACATTGATTTGTCTTTCTAAAATCTTGCCCAAATGCCCATAACGTGTGACAGGTAGATAGATGATTTTGGCCGTTTTAGTTAGCCACACTCTCTTCGTAGCTTACGTTGCCTAATCTCTTTGGGTCCTTCGTCAACCGCTTGTTGGGAATTCAGTATACTTTTACACTGTGTTAATTATACAACATATTGATGCCTAATCATAACTCATCATGTATTCATGTTTGGTAATTGGTATGCGTAATTATAACCATGTAAAGGTAATGGTGACTTAACAAATGTCCCGGGGTTGTTAGTCAATGAAAAAATAATGCACAAATCCCATGTTCGACACACGGCGATTAATAGGAAGATTGTTCACTTTGTTTCTGATCATTGATCCAAAAATAGAGTATTTAAGTTTTCGAATCAAGGTATCTGATTAAAAAATATCAGGACACCTATACCCAAATCCGTTTTCAAGTACTTATAATTTTCTTTAAACACATTTATCAAATTAATATGTATAGAATCCGGTGAGAGTGGATTACTCGACGGCACACTGGGAACATTAGTTAAGTGATAAAAATCTGGATCACTTGCTAGCTATCAAACTTTTTTTTTTTATCATTAAATATTGTATATCACATATACATTATTAATTTATTTATACTATTTAGGGTTCAGTTTGTTAAATAACTATAAAAAAATTAAAACCCACACATTAACCAAAATCTATAAATTACATGGTTGAGATGTTGTCACAAAAGTCCATTTTTTGTTAATTTGTGGTTTTTAATTTTTTTTTATGGTTATTACTCAAACTATCCCTTGTATTTATAGAGTGACTATAATAATAATAATGTTATAATATATATATATATATATATATATATATATATATAAATTCGAGATTTTAATATGATAGATTCAATTTAATTTAATGTTTACATTGATTATTATGTATAATAATTCTTATATCATTTTGATTAATTTTAGCTATTTAGATGGCTCTGGAATTTGAATACTAACAGTTCACATTTTTGAATTATGATATTAATTTGTTGGACTTTAAACTTACATATCCATGCCCACCTCTAATTTTTATAGTGCAACACTTAGCGAAGCTCATGGAAAACAACGATATTTTATAAACTATAAATGAAATGCAGTTGACAAGTCATTCTCTTCTCTCTCCTCTAAGTTCGCCCAACTCCCTTCAATATTCGCAGCCTCCGTCAAGCCTTTTCTCCGCCTCTCCGGCGGCCGGCGCTCCTCGCCGCCGCCAGGAGAGGCCCCCTCTTCTCCCTCTTCCTTTCCTGCTCCGATTCGCTGCCACCACATAGTTCCAGAATTATTCCTCCCCGACGATTGGGTCTTGTGGTGTGTTTTCCAGTTATAATATTGTCTTGCTAGTGCAATGGTTCATACTGGTCAAGACCTGTATCTCGAATCAGCTTTTGCCATGGCTGGAATCCCATTTCACACTCGTTCCCGATTGGTCTTGGGTTAGGATAAGAATCCGGATCTCGGCTTCTTTCAGAACTTCTCAGAGGTTTGTGTGTACTCGATGTTTGAGATTTAGTTCCACTAAATCTTAAGCGGCAATGAAGTGTGGTGAATTTGGTGGTCCTTTAGGTTTGACGACTCAGTTGTGGTGTGGTTGTGAGAGCTCCGCTTCTACATCCGGTGAGCTTTCAGATCTGGATTTCTCATAATCATTACGTGCTACATGTCGTCTTGTGTCTGAGTCTCAATCTGTTAGTGTTATTGGAGAAGGTTTAGCTCCATAATTGATATTTGATAGGTCGGGAAGGGGTTTCAACGCAAATTGTTATTCAATGGCTAGTGTAGTCCTACATCTGTTATTGTTCCTTGAGTGGTTGAGCTTCTTCAATCAGGTGTGAAGGACATCTTGTTAGTTGGTCATTGGCCAGTGATTTTATGGTTTTAGTTTAGGCTACTGGATGAAAGTGCTTCCTATAACGTTATTGACTTCTCATTGATCTTTCAAGTGGCCTCTTTAGATCCGGTTTCTATATTGATTTCTTGACACGTTGATTTCAGGATCCTTATCGATACTTTCTTGGGACCGGAAGCTTCACAGCTAAGGATTGTAAATGTGTATTGATTGTGTTTTGTTCCCATGTTTTTCCGAATAACTTTTTCTGATTTTCATTTATAACTTTCTATATGTGAACAAGTCACTTTATTACCATTTTGTTGGTTGTTTAGTGGTTTTGAGGCTTGAGAGCAAGTATTCAAGGTCATTAGTTCAACTTTACTTGAGAAGAGTAATTTACACCTTAAACGTAGTATTATCAACGGCATATTACACTGAAGAAGATTATGGTTCAAAGATTCATAACTCCTACGACTTATCAAAAACAAAACTAGCTAGCATAAAAACTAAAGTATAGACAATGTCATAGCTTGGTAGCTTCCCTAATTGTTCTACCTACCTAACATTTTAATGACATGTGGTTGGTGGCATGAATGATACAAATCTTCTTCTTCTTATGAGTTTGATACGTGTTCATGCTGTATTGTCTACTTAACTTTGGGATAGTTATGCATTCGATTTTTGTTTACAAGTTTACATTCCTAATAATAATTACTATGCCAAAAATTTTAGAGATGAAAACTTGTAAATGGATTTTTGAAAATATTCCAAGAGCATTTACATTCAAATAAAAAAATCTTACAAAAATTCATTTTTTGGTTAGATTTCGGTAAGCTTTTGTCTTTACGAAACAATCACATGGGAATCCGCTCATACACAAGTAGACAAAAATGTGAAAACCAAAAAACACGATTGAGAGGGTATTTTCCGACGACGCTCTGACGCTCAAGTAAGAAAATAGGACAAAGAGAAGAAAAAAATAGAGTTTGACAACGGTGAGTCGAAGAAGATCTAAATTGAAAGGTTAAAAACCAGAGTTTTGTGGTGGGGGTGCCTCCGGGTCCGAAATAAAGTTGGATTCACAAAGTATCAACTTTTTAGTAAGAAATTTAGTAGTGAGGAGGAGAGAAATGTTAAGAAAAAGAGGACAATTGTAACATCCCAGCATCGAGATAGGAATTGGGTAGGAATACTTAGAGAAATAATTAAGAATTTCCAATGGAATAAATGGTCTTAAAATGGGAAATGGTTTAGTCGGGCTTTCCTACGACCCATTAGAAGGATAAGTGGATGTGGATAAGGTTCTTCCTTGCAGAAGGATGAAAATAAACGAGTTTGGCCCATAAAGTAAGGAGGTAGAGAAAAATAAAGAAAGTGGATTTTCTCTTAGGGCATTCACATTATTCTTCACACCGAAATTCATTCTCACTCTAGAGCTAAAGATAAACGCTTAGGAGCAAGAGAATATGAGGAGCTTGAAAAGAAACTCATCGCCCCAAGTCCCTAGGAGAGCGGTTCAAAGCCAAGGTAAGGCGCGATCTGTACTTAATATATTCTTTTTCTGTTTTTCTCCATTATAGTTTTCATATAGTGTGTTTAATAGTATGAGTTAATGGTAGTGTAGAAATGGGTATAGAGAAACTCGGTCTGGTGCAGGGAACCGCACGAGGGCTCGAACCAGTACGTCCGTTGTACAATAACGGATAAGAGATCCGTATGTACGCAGTACGATGGAACAAATGATGGTTCATACTTCCGTGGTATGACAACGGACAGTGGTCCGTACGTACGCAGTACAATGGAATGGACGATGGTTCGTACGCTTGTGGTCAATGATGGCGAAGAGATCTGTATGTACGCGGTACAATGAAACGATGGTCCAGTACATGAAGTATACTGGTATGGCCTCTGGGTGCCTTCATGGTAGCCCCAGTAGAAGGATCTGGAGATGTTATCGGTATGGCCTCGAGAATGCCTTGATACATCTTCTCAAAGGCCAAGATGGGTAGTGTAGGTGCACCAATCGCATCAATGCTAACCTAGAAAGCAACTACCCGCAGATTGGACGGTGTTGATAAGTGATCAATACAACCTCAATCCAAAAACAGCACAAGGCCATAAGGATAAATGTAAGCTTAGCCATAGGCGCAGTGACAGAGCATCTATTTAGATCATGGCGATCCAGCTAATGTCGTAGGTGTATATGGCGTATAGTCTAGACATAGACTTGATCTATGAATATGTTGGCCATGGATTGAATACATGTTCCTAGGGATGAATGTGGGACTTCAACCATATGCTCGGGGAAACTTGTCTTGGCTAAGGCTAGTGCAATAATGACTCGTTGTTTGGTGAGTTGAAGGATAGCTATGAGTTGTATGGGCGACTTATAGTTAGATCTCAACTCACGTCATATTGTTAAGATTGTTTAGAAAGTTGATAAATGATGGTTTACTGTAATTTCCGAATAGAGTCTTGCATGGGCGTAGATATACCCTAGCCAGGGAGCTATCATGGGCCAAGTGTATGATCTGATTGCGGTCACTGGTAAGTGGCTCGATCGATCATCATTAAATCATGAAAATCGAGCTATGGTAAGATAAACGATCGAGTAAAGATTGTCTTATTTTGAGGTATGCTTAATCATAGGTTCTTCTATGCAAAAACCAGCCTATCGCACGGTAGAATGAGAATTGATCCACGTAACTTTGTGGTTACGTTTGTGCACTCATTGTATGATTAGGTATGACTGAAATAAAGACTTTGAGCGAGAGATCATTACTCGTTGGTTCACTTATTTGCCGGGTAAAAGGTACCATTGGGGTAAATTTTTACCCAGACAGGTTTGGGTCGAGTAAATGTAAATGTTGTTGATTGATCCTTAGTCAACCCGACAATAGGTCTATTCATAAGGTCAATTTGAGAAGTGCTCGAGAGGTTCAAGAAAACTCATACTTGGTCTTATTCGATCCACGGTTTAGAGGAAGCACATAGACTACAATTTGGTATATGAGACTTCCTCAATTTACATATAATCTTATATGTGTAATTCTGCAGAGACGGCTACCGTATGGCTATAGATGTTATCATAGGTAACGTTATGGGATAGTCATGCTTACCTGGGGCGAACCATACGGGGCCAACCATACGGGGCAAAGGTATTGTGTGAAATGCTTCGACTATTGTTTGAAAACGTAGAGGTATTAAAGACTAGGATAATATGGAAGTAGAAATGTTGCTTGTGAACCGTAGAAATGAGTCTAGAGTAGAATGCACATTAAAATAATAAGATAGTCGGTTCACAAGGCCACAAGAATTATATGATTTCATAGGGGCATGTGTATGGGCACATATCGCCGCCTTGTTTGTCTTTGGCCTGAAAGATAGTATGACTACCCAAATTGACCAACGTGTCTTGTTAGATGACTAAAGTTTAAGAAACATTCCGCCGACGGTTTTAAGTTTACGTGAATAAGTGATAAGTGTGAAGGTCACTTGTGAGGTGATGTTACGCATATTGCTAAGGCAATATGTAGAAGTTGTAATAGTTACGGGTAGTTAGGATATGTTAGGTCGTGGAATGGAGAAAACCGTTTTACAGAGTATTCAATACTCACCCCCTTACCAAAGTGGCAGAAAAGGTGATCAAGAAGGTGGACCATAGGATGGCAAGGATAAAGCAGCGGGCAATGGTGATGACTTTCCTAATGCAGTGTAGTATAAGGTCTAAATTATACGTTGTAATATACCAAACAATGTAAGAAAATTTTAAAGAGCAATGAAATGATAAATAAAGTTGACTAATATTTGTCTTTGACTTCTAGTCGAAAGTGCGAGCGTTACAACAACCTTGGTCGTAAAATGATCGGAGCTGAAGAAAAAGATCGCAAGATAAAAAAATGCTCGTGAGAAGTTGGAAAGCGAGGGCTTAAAGACTATAAGTCTCAGAAACTATCAAAATATCTCTTTAGTATATAGTAGAAACAAAAAAATCAGGATCCCCTTTTATGAGGTAGATATTGTGCTATTTATAAACTTTTATGCATGAGTTAGTACCTGGCTCTTGACCCAATCCGAGTTTAGGTATTCAGGTTTGGATAAGTACTTCATACTCAAGTGCTTTTCCCTGTCTTTATTGACTTTTAGAGGACCACTTGTCTGACCGTTCAGTCTATTACACTGCATTCTAACTCATCGTACTATTAGCAGTGTCTGCTCCTCCGGATTAGGCGTTGGGGGTACTCCCTGAGTCAACTTGCTTATTCTTAATCACCCCCGTTACATAGATTACCTGTTTGTATCCTATTACATATAGATTAAATAGGATTTTCACCATTTGACTATGAGAGTGACGTGAGAGTGGGAGGATAAGCTGTTTAGACTTTACCTTTAGATATTTTTCTTACCTTGCCCGATCTTTTTTGGATAGATCTAGTCCTCGATTAAATCGAAACTGAGCCTACTTAAATCATCATAGAACTAGGCTTATGACCACAAGAAGACTTTCGTTAAAAGAGTTTACTCCACTTTTAAAGCAAAGACCCCATCCCAACGTGTGGCCTAGGGGGACACGTTGATTCCAAAGAGAATTATTTTATCTCCAACATGTAAAAACTAAGCTGATCAAACTACCCAAATCTATCCAGTTAATATGAATAAAATTTAAAATTAAAAAAAAATCCATTATGCTAAATATATTTTGTAATGGGATTAATTTTAAAAAACAAAACCAAAAGATTCGCTTTACCAAATTCTTGTAATCAAAATAGTATACTTATGTTTGAACATGCAAGCTCCATGTATAAACTATACACATTTTAGTAAATTAAAAACTCAAGTTACACTGTAACTAAAAATTATCTTTTTGATTGAGAATTTACTATAATAAACCCTAAATATACATTTTTAAATTACATTTTTGTTAGAATTATTAAATACTTAACAAGGGATGGTCCACGCTATATCATAACATTTTGAAATTAAATTTGGTGGAAAGACATAGTGGAAAACAAAGTTTTTAGGAAGGTTCATTCAAAGATGAGGAGAGAGAAATCTCGGAAGAATATGAAAATAATGATTATAAATAGCTAGAATGGGATTAAAAGCTCAAGAAGTTTCACCTTACGAGGGGTTATTGGATTAGAGATTTTAATGTATTTTAAAATGAAAGTAAAATTAGTGTTATTCAATTGTGTATTCAATAGAAATATATTAAAATCTTTTGTTATTGAATTAGGTATTTATTTGGTGTATTCTAAAATACAATAAAATCCCTGTTATTCAATTTATCCATCATTTTAAGGGATTTTGATTCTGATAGATTTTAATACATTTTGTCTCCTAAAATCTAACGAACATAATACAACACTTTTTCTTCTTCTTTTGATGTATTCAGACAAAACATTATAATCCTTCTTCTTCAATTGACTTATGCCTATTGAATTTTTTTTTTGTTCTTCGATTCCAATTCAAACAATTTTATCTTTGTTGAGAACAATTTCCTCCACCACGAGCCACACAAGTTTGCTTAATGCTTCACCGTGTTTTCTTCTCTCCCTGTTCTCCTTCTTCGTTTCTCATTTTATTTTCATCTTCTTCTTCTTCTCTCTGACTTCCACCATCAATAGCGAGAGTTACCTTGAGACCTGGAATTTTAGTAGAGTATTTTGTTACGGTGAGATCCTTTTTTTCTTGTTGTATCTCATGGACATGTTCTCTAATTTTTATTGTTCAGTTTCTTGGACATTTTCAATAATGATTTGCGACTATTAACCTGTTTTTTTATATATGGAACTAACAACCAACTACTAATTTAGAGGAATACTTTACGTGCATATGTTATTTAAAGAAGATTTTTTTATTTTTGTACCAATATAATTCAACAAAATCTAACAAAATCCTTTAAAATACATACACAATAAAATACATCAAAATACCACTCTAATGTGAGGAATCCATCAAAACCCAATAGAATACTCTCTAATACAAATCTAACAAAATACTTTAAAATTTCTAATCCAATAACCCCTCCTTAGTCTCAAGGGAAATACACTAAGGGTATAAACTTCTCTATAACGAAAATCGCATCCTTTGAAAATGAATGATGAGAATATTCATAGACTTTTGTCTGTTTGAGTTCGAATATCGGGCTCCACATCTTTGATTAAGTTGGGTCTAGATTCTTGGGTTTGACCCAGTACAGTGCACTCGAGTGATTTTCACCTAACACCTTTTTTTTTTTGGTGTGCTAACTGGCATACAATAGGGTTCTACATTATTGAATACTAGGTTATTCAAATATCTTTAGGGTTCGGTCTAGTAGACCCAAATGACGATACAAAATTCGCGTTAGCTAAAAATACGTGAAAAATTCGCTTAACTCAAAAGATACTATATTTTATCTCACATACTATAATAATTATTATTACTAATCGGCATATATTGAATGTGATTGATTGAGTTTTAAAAATTTTCTACAACTTTTTAAAGCATTTTTACAACATTTGCTTACCAATCAGACTTTAAGTATTTTAGTAGGTTCTATATAAAACTTTCAGTCTGTATAGCCTTGTTTTTTTTCGTTTGTTCATGTTTTATTTTTTTTCCTAAAGCAAATATTTTGTACTTTTAAAAATTTCAGGATTTTTTCTACGACAAAAAATCTACAGCTACAGCACAAACATCTACAGACTAAATCTTACATCAATTATTTTACAGCCGAACCAATCACCCAATTATTCGAACAAAAGTTGTTGATTAATGTGATAAGATTAAACTTTTCTAAAAAACTCCCAAGTTAGTTTTACGATTGGCCGCATACCCCATATAAACTTCGTGCGATTCAAATTCATCAAGTGATTCGTCATCAATAGCGTCACGATACGTATCTACTGTCCAATGATCCACTTTCCGTTTCTAATATTTTACATTTATAACCAAAGTTTGACTATGAAAACCAACCAAATTAGTAAATCAATCTCTCAATAACTCATTTAATTTAGATAATTACGTTTAAGCCTCTACAAAAAGTCAAAAACCAGGTCTTTTAAATATTGGCCCCGCCCATAAACTTTTTTTTTAACTGCGTATTTGCGGAGGCTCGTAGCCGATTAACTTTTGTATTAAGGTAAACCCTAAACTGAAACTAGGCTAAAGTAGCCATCGAGGGTAGTTTCCTCTACGGTGGAACCCACAGTAAGCGGTTGTCGCGTTCCACATACACGTAGCCTTCAATACTGAGCCCCACATGTACAGTAATCTTATATTTATCCATGTATTAAATTGATTAATTTTAATAATTGTTTATTTTCGTTTCAAAGCGTTTGGATTTTAATATCTACATAAAGATGAATTAGTCAGAGGTTTTCACATCATAATTTAGAATTTCTTTTTCTCCCAAACTGGTAGTTAGCTGTATAATTTTAGTAGTAAATTTCTAAATACTAAATTTTAAAAATATTTAACACATTATTACATCGATAATTTTAATAAAAATAATAAGCCGATGCAATAACGTAAAAAAAAAAATCCAAAATTACTGAATAAATACCGTATTTTTAATTTTCCAAAAGCGAAAGAAATTTCTCTCTCTAAAAAAGCGAAAGAAATTTCTCTCTCTAAAAAGCAAAGCAACCCAAACCTCTCTCTCCTCTATAAATATAAACGCTTCGCCTCCTGAGAAATGTATACTCTCACAAACTCTGCCTAGCCAGCCGCCACCTACTTCCGCCGCCTCTCTCCGCCGCGCAAGCCTTTTTTTTATTGTTTTCGCCGGGACTTTTTTTCCCCGATTCTGTTTCTGAAAAATCTGTGTTACGATTTTGTTTTCGTGTTTATCCGATTCCGATAATTGAGAATCGTAGTTTACCGTCTCTCTCTCTTTCTCTCTGAACAAATCTGATAATTGATCCACAATAATCTCACTGATATTGTGTAAAAAAAAAATGTCGGCGTCGTCGAGCTCTGTTTTTCAGCTTCGCACAAGCCAATTCCCAGTCCGATCTCTGAAAAATTCCGTCGTTGCTTCCCAATTCTCCGTCGCGACTGGCGTTGTTGGCCGGAGAAGGGCATGTACTGCTCGATGCTCTGTGAAGAAACCGGTGGCTCCTGAAAAGCCTTTTCTAGGGACTCAGATGCGGAGATCCGGATCAGAGACGCTTCAGTTTTGGAGATCGGACGGTCCTGGAAGGTCTCCGAGACTCAAAACGGTGGTTAGGTCGTCGTTTTACGCTGTTCCGGAGAAACCTCTTGGTCTCTACGATCCTTCGTACGATAAAGACTCTTGTGGAGTCGGTTTCGTCGCCGAGTTATCCGGCGAGACCAGCCGCAAAACGGTATTTGATCATTATCCATAGAATTGATTAATTGATCTCTCGTGTGATGTGATCAGTGACGTATATTCGTGATTTTAGGTGACTGATTCGTTGGAGATGTTGATAAGGATGACTCATAGAGGTGCTTGTGGGTGTGAGAGCAACACTGGTGATGGTGCTGGGATTCTTGTCGGTCTGCCTCACGATTTCTGTGCAGAGGTATGTTTTTTAATCTCCTGGATTATTTTTGTTAATCATCCATGCAAAATAGATGAATCTTTTATCATGTTAAATGTTAAAAGATCTGACAGGTAAGTTTTTGTTTTTGTTTTTTTCCTGTGAATGGCTGAGAATTTGGTGTTTAATTATGGTTTGATGTGATTGATGTTATGTTTATACAGGCTGCGAAAGATCTTGGCTTTGAGCTTCCTCCCGCCGGAAAGTATGCCGTTGGTATGTTTTTCTTACCAACCGCCGAGAGCCGGAGAGTTGAAAGCAAAAATGTTTTCACTAAGGTTAGTTTCATGAAATTGTTTATGGTCTTTTTTAGTAATTCATGAAATTTATCAGGATTTTGATTGACATTTTTTGTTGGTTCCGTGCTCAGGTTGCTGAGTCTCTTGGTCATTCAGTTCTCGGATGGAGATCAGTTCCTACTGATAATTCTGGGTTGGGGAAGTCTGCTTTGCAGACCGAGCCGATTATCGAGCAAGTTTTCCTGACTCCTACAGCTAAATCGAAAGCTGACCTTGAGCAGCAGGTATTGTTTACATTGAAATATAATATTCTGTTCTCTTTGAGATCATCTTGTTAATGACATTATGACAATTGTTACCTTTTTATTTTACAGATGTATATCCTTAGAAGGGTTTCCATGGTTGCTATCCGGGCTGCATTGAACCTTCAACATGGTGCGATGAAGGACTTCTACATTTGTTCTTTATCTTCTAGGTTTGTAATTACTCCAGTTAATAATTTCATCATGTTTCTCTCAGGCAACGGGAAATTCTAATCTAACTAATTATTATTTTTCTTTATGCAGGACTATTGTCTACAAAGGGCAATTGAAGCCTGATCAGCTGAAGGACTATTATTACGCGGATCTTGGGAGTGAAAGGTTTACGAGCTACATGGCCCTGGTAAATATATTTTCTTTTCACTATCTCTCTTTATATGCTGACTCCATGCTCCACACAGCATGGGAACCAACGGGGGTAACCAAGGAGATGCGAGGTTGAGGGATGACTTCTGAGCATTGAAGTTTGAATGATCTCTTAAGTTCCTCCAAACCCTTGATAAGTATTTTAATTTGGATGCTGGTGAGTTGGTGGTTAATCAAAAATGTCAAGTGAGTCCGTGTTTCTAGAAACTCGTTGCCTTGATATGTATGATCACTTTGTCTTAGGTTGAATTATCACAATGCAGTGATTAAGATTAAAATTCTGTTGGTAAAGGTAGTTAGGAATTCTGCAACATTTAAACTTGGCCCCCACTAGATGCTGTTGAAGTTTTGTCTAAGACCAAGTGGTAAAGTTTTTGGTTGCATCCATACATATTTCCATGTTTGATAACTAATCATTGACTATGCTCGGTTTACATATTTAATGCTTCAGGTTCACTCTCGGTTCTCTACCAATACATTTCCCAGTTGGGATCGAGCTCAGCCGATGCGCGTTTTGGGACACAATGGGGAGATCAATACGCTTAGGGGAAACGTAAACTGGTATGTTGTCTGGTGCCTTACCTAGAAAAGTTTTGGGTTGTGACTAGAGTTTTTGGTATATATTGCAAACAATTTGTGTGATAAAATTTTGCCACATGATCATACAAATTACTGCATTCTTTAATGAGTTTATGTTTCACATAGGATGAGGGCACGTGAGGGTCTGCTCAAGTGCAAGGAACTTGGATTATCAAAGACGGAGTTGAAGAAGCTTCTGCCTATTGTTGATGTTAGCTCTTCTGACTCAGGTAACTTTCAGTCTCGAATAAATGCCTCTACACAAGTGTTCTACTCAATGTAGATCAAAGCTTTTTCTTAGAGATTATGGACTTGTGACAAGTTCGTATTGTCTTGAAACCTTGCTAGGTGCTTTTGATGGTGTTCTTGAGCTTCTTGTTCGAGCTGGCAGAAGTCTTCCTGAAGCCGTTATGATGATGATACCTGAAGCATGGCAGAATGATAAAAACATAGATCCAAGCAGGAAATCGTTTTATGAATACTTATCTGCCCTAATGGAGCCGTGGGATGGACCTGCTCTCATATCATGTAATAATAATTCGAACTTGTGCATGATTTGTCAACCACTTTTGGCATTGGGTCTTTAGATTTGATGTAACTCACTGTCGAATGTTTTGCAGTCACTGACGGTCGCTACTTGGGTGCCACATTGGACCGTAATGGACTTCGCCCTGGTAGGTTCTACATAACCCACAGTGGAAGGGTTATCATGGCTAGTGAAGTTGGGGTAGTGGATGTACCACCTGAAGATGTGATGAGGAAAGGAAGACTTAACCCAGGCATGATGCTTCTTGTCGATTTTGAGAAGCATATTGTTGTTGATGATGACGCCTTGAAGCAACAGTATTCACAGGCAAGGCCCTATGGTCAGTGGCTTAAAAGGCAAAAGATTGAACTTAAAGACATCATTGAGTCAGTTCCAGAAACTGAACGGATTGCTCCTCCAATTACTGGGGCTGTCTCGGTAAGCTGTTACTAATTAACCACTGTCCCCCTAAAATAATACTTTCAGTTAACCTTTGCTATGGTTAATTAAACTATTTTTGTTTGTAATCCAGGCCTCTAATGATGATGACTCAATGGAGAACATGGGCATTCATGGTTTATTGTCTCCACTAAAAGCCTTTGGGTATGTTTGTTCTTATACACTTAAGTTTATTGATTGGTATATCTTTGTAATTTGTCTCACCCTTGCTTATTCCATATTTATGCAGTTATACAGTTGAGGCCTTGGAGATGCTGCTACTTCCGATGGCTAAAGATGGCACTGAAGCACTTGGTTCTATGGGAAATGATACCCCTCTAGCTGTAATGTCAAACAGAGAGAAATTATGTTTTGAGTACTTCAAGCAAATGTTTGCTCAAGTAACAAATCCTCCGATTGATCCTATTCGTGAGAAAATTGTTACTTCAATGGAGTGCATGATCGGCCCAGAAGGTGATCTAACCGAAACTACTGAAGAGCAATGTCACCGTCTTTCCCTAAAGGGGCCTCTTTTGACCATTGAAGTGATGGAAGCAATCAAGAAAATGAATTACAGAGGCTGGCGGACTAAAGTTCTTGATATAACTTATCCAAAAGAACAAGGTACAAAAGGGTTGGAGGAGACCTTGGACCGAATTTGTGCTGAAGCAAATGAAGCAATAAAAGAAGGATACACATTACTAGTTTTGTCTGATCGAGGTAATTACTTGGCTTCGTTATAAACCTTGACTCTTGGATCTGTAAGTATATTTTCCTTCTTTGACCATGGTCTTGACTTTTTTCAATGTCTTGACTGTTTAGCTTTCTCTGCAACGCGTGTTGCTGTGAGCTCTCTCTTGGCTGTTGGTGCCGTTCATCACCACCTGGTTAAGACACTTGCTCGCACTCAAGTTGGTTTGATTGTGGAATCTGCTGAACCACGTGAAGTGCATCATTTCTGCACACTTGTCGGATTCGGAGCAGATGCTATTTGCCCATATTTGGCTGTAGAGGCCGTTTATAGATTGCAAGTTGATGGCAAAATACCACCCAAATCTAATGGGGAATTCCATACTAAAGAAGAGCTGGTCAAGAAGTATTACAAGGCAAGCAACTATGGAATGATGAAGGTTCTTGCCAAAATGGGAATATCTACACTGGCCTCGTACAAGGGTGCTCAAATATTTGAAGCTCTTGGGCTTTCGTCTGAAGTAATGGAGAAGTGTTTTGCGGGGACCCCAAGCAGAGTGGAAGGAGCGACATTTAAGATGCTTGCACGAGATGGGCTTCAATTGCATGAGATGGCCTTTCCAGAACGTGGCTATGCTCCTGGAAGTGCAGAAGCCTCAGCACTTACCAACCCTGGGAACTATCACTGGAGGAAAAATGGGGAGATCCATCTCAATGATCCTCTCGCGATTGCAAAATTGCAAGAGGCAGCACGAACTAATAGTGTGGCGGCCTACAAGGAATACTCGAAACGTATCAATGAGTTGAACAAGCAAAGTAATTTGCGAGGGCTCATGAAGTTTAAAGATGCAGATGTAAAAATTCCACTAGATGAAGTGGAGCCTGCCAGTGAAATTGTTAAGCGGTTCTGCACTGGTGCCATGAGTTATGGATCAATATCACTGGAGGCACATACAACCCTTGCAATGGCCATGAACAAACTTGGAGGAAAGTCGAATACAGGTACTATTTGTTTTGTTTTTAATGATATTTGTATTTCCCTTGGTTCTTCTGAAATACGTAGTAACACTTTATGTTCTGCTTAAGGTGAGGGAGGGGAACTGCCATCCCGAATGGAGCCTCTTCCAGATGGTTCAAGGAACCCTAAAAGAAGTTCCATCAAACAAATTGCTAGTGGAAGATTTGGAGTTTCAAGCTACTACCTTACTAATGCTGATGAGCTGCAGATAAAGATGGCTCAGGTATCTTTGGATATGACTTGACACAATGGTCTCTCATCTATGTTAACTGCGTCATGTTCATAGCAGATAGTGTTTATTTGCACCCAGTATTTATTTATATGTGCAGTTAAGGTTTGTTCAAATTGCATCTATATACAGTTCTAAGTTCCTAACTACTTTCTTTTATCACATACAGGGTGCTAAACCTGGGGAAGGAGGGGAACTACCTGGCCACAAGGTTATAGGAGACATTGCTATCACCAGAAATTCCACTGCTGGTGTGGGGCTTATCAGTCCACCTCCTCATCATGATATCTACTCTATCGAGGATCTTGCCCAACTAATTCACGATCTTAAGGTTCCCATTTATGTTTTCCTAATACTAACATTACAAAGCATTGTCCCTGTGTGTTCCTTTCAGTATTTATTTTGTAACATCTTTTACTCTTCATCTCCTGTAGAATGCCAATCCTGGGGCCCGTATTAGTGTCAAACTTGTATCGGAAGCTGGTGTTGGAGTTATTGCTAGTGGTGTGGTGAAGGGCCACGCTGACCATGTTCTCATAGCAGGTCATGATGGAGGTACTGGTGCCTCTCGCTGGACCGGTATTAAAAATGCTGGTCTTCCGTGGGAATTGGGTCTAGCTGAGACGCACCAGACTCTTGTTGCTAACGACCTTCGTGGCCGTACTGTTCTTCAGACAGATGGCCAGCTGAAAACTGGCAGAGATGTTGCGGTTGCTGCACTTCTTGGTGCAGAAGAGTTTGGTTTTAGTACTGCACCCCTTATTACCCTCGGGTGTATCATGATGAGAAAGTGCCACAAGAACACCTGCCCGGTTGGGATTGCTACTCAAGATCCAGTTCTTCGGGAAAAATTTGCTGGGGAGCCGGAACATGTTATTAATTTTTTCTTTATGCTTGCTGAAGAAGTTAGGGAGATCATGTCTGGACTTGGTTTTCGAACTGTAACTGAAATGATTGGCCGCGCAGATATGCTTGAACTTGACACGGAAGTTGTCAAGAACAACGATAAGCTGGAGAACATTGACCTCTCTCTTTTGCTCAAGCCTGCTGCTGAGATTCGTCCTGGGGCTGCTCAGTACTGTGTCCGGAAACAAGATCATGGCTTGGACATGGCTTTGGACCAAGAGCTGATTGCATTGTCTAAATCTGCTCTAGAGAAATCTCTTCCGGTGTACATTGAAACTCCTATCTGCAATGTTAACCGTGCTGTGGGGACAATGCTGAGCCATGAGGTAACCAAACGTTACCACTTGGCTGGGCTTCCAAAGGATACAATTCATATCAAGTTCACAGGAAGTGCTGGACAGAGTCTTGGAGCTTTCTTGTGTCCTGGGATAATGTTAGAACTTGAGGGCGATAGCAACGATTATGTTGGAAAAGGGCTTTCTGGAGGTAAAATTGTTGTCTACCCTCCGAAAGGAAGCAGCTTTGATCCAAAAGAAAATATTGTTATTGGTAATGTAGCACTTTACGGGGCCACTAGCGGTGAAGCTTACTTTAATGGGATGGCTGCTGAAAGATTCTCTGTTCGTAATTCTGGTGCCAAAGCTGTTGTGGAAGGTGTTGGTGATCATGGTTGTGAGTACATGACTGGTGGTACAGTTGTGGTGCTTGGAAAGACTGGTAGAAACTTTGCTGCTGGTATGAGTGGTGGTATAGCTTATGTTCTTGATATGGATCGAAAGTTTCACACTCGATGCAACCTTGAACTGGTTGATCTGGATAAGGTTGAAGAGGAGGAGGACAAAATGACGCTCAAAATGATGATCCAGCAACATCAACGATACACGAACAGCCAACTTGCTCAAGAAGTTCTTGCAGACTTTGAGAATTTGCTGCTAAGGTTTGTCAAGGTTTTCCCAAGAGATTACAAACGTGTTTTGTCAGCCATGAAACACGAAGAGGTCTCCAAGCAAGCGGTAGAGCGTGCTTCTGAAGATGCTGACGAGATGGAAGAAAAAGAACTCGAGGAAAAAGATGCCTTTGCAGAGCTGAAGAACATGGCCGCTGCCTCTTCAAAAGAGGAGACGTCAGGAAAAGAAGTGGCAGCTGAAGCTCCAGAGAAACCTTCTCGGGTCGATGATGCTGTTAAACATCGTGGTTTTATTGCTTATGAGCGTGAGGGAGTTAAGTACAGGGACCCCAATGTTCGTCTTAATGACTGGAATGAAGTCATGGAGGAATCAAAACCTGGACCGCTCCTTACAACTCAGTCTGCTCGTTGCATGGACTGTGGAACTCCATTCTGCCACCAGGTATATATATCCTCAGACATTACAAATGCCTATTTTGTTCTTCCGAGTCTTCTTCTTCCAACTTGCTAAAACTGGTTTTGTTGTTTATTATTGAAAATTAACAGGAGAACTCTGGTTGTCCCCTTGGTAACAAGATCCCTGAATTCAATGAACTTGTCTACCAGAACAGATGGCAAGAAGCATTGAACCGTTTACTCGAGACAAACAATTTCCCAGAATTCACAGGGAGAGTATGCCCTGCACCATGTGAAGGTTCTTGTGTTCTTGGTATAATTGAAAACCCTGTTTCGATCAAAAGCATCGAATGTTCTATTATAGATAAAGCATTTGATGAAGGGTGGATGGTACCAAGGCCTCCTCTGAACAGAACAGGGTATACTTCAAACTCTATTCCCTTAGCAACCTATCTTATCTTCCATTGTTACAAGTCTTGCATACATTACATCTTGATGTTTAGGTATAGTTTACATTTGGTTGATTTACATGCTTTTGTTGCTTATTGGGTGTGTAGGAAAAAAGTTGCTATTGTCGGAAGTGGGCCGGCTGGACTGGCTGCTGCTGACCAGCTCAACAAAATGGGCCACTTGGTTACCGTGTATGAGCGTTCCGACAGAATTGGTGGACTTATGATGTATGGTGTCCCAAACATGAAGGCTGACAAAGTTGACGTAGTTCAGCGTCGAGTTGATCTTATGACCAAAGAAGGCATCAACTTTGTGGTCAATGCCAATATTGGAACAGACCCGTCTTACTCCCTAACTGGACTTAAGGAGGAGAATGATGCAATCATTCTTGCTGTTGGTTCGACAAAACCAAGGTAATTGTTTGCTTAAAACAAATGGCAAATTTCTATTTATATTACCAGAAGTTGAAACGCATTATAATGATTCAACTGAACATTGTTGGGGTAATTTTGCAGAGATCTTCCAGTGCCTGGTCGTGATCTATCTGGCGTGCATTTTGCCATGGAGTTTCTTCATGCAAACACTAAAAGCTTGCTTGATAGCAATCTTCAAGATGGCAATTACATTTCTGCAAAGGGCAAAAAGATTGTCGTTATTGGAGGAGGTGATACTGGCACAGATTGCATAGGAACATCTATCCGCCATGGATGCAGCAACATTGTAAACCTAGAACTCCTTCCTCAACCACCTGCAACGAGAGCTCCTGGAAACCCTTGGCCACAGGTTTGTTTCAGTTCTCCTCCATAAAACCAGATTCATCCTTAGCTAGCTTAAAGAACCTGTGACCAAGTTTGAATATTGTTGATTAAATACAGTGGCCCCGAGTATTCCGTATTGACTATGGACATCAAGAAGCTACCACCAAATTTGGAAAAGACCCGAGAACCTATGAGGTCTTAACCAAGCGGTTCATAGGAGATGACAATGGAAATGTGAAAGGGCTTGAAATTGTGCGATTGAGTTGGGAGAAGGACGAGACAGGGAGATTCCAGTTCAAGGAGATCGAAGGCTCTGAGGAAATAATTGAAGCAGACCTCGTTTTCTTGGCCATGGGATTTCTTGGTCCTGAGCCAGTAAGTGATCCCATTGTATTTGTGTACCCTCTTCATTGGCTTAATAATGATTGAAAGTTGAAACCATTGGCTTGTATTTTTTTCGACAGACACTTGCGGAGAAGCTAGGACTGGAATGCGACAACAGGTCGAACTTTAAGGCAGAGTATGGCCGGTTTTCCACAACTGTTGAAGGTGTATTTGCAGCAGGTGATTGTCGAAGAGGCCAGTCTTTAGTGGTGTGGGCCATATCAGAAGGACGTCAAGCTGCGTCTCAGGTGGACAGATTCCTGAGCGAAAAGGACGAGCAAGGAGACTCAAGGGTACGACAAGGCCTTAACCAGATTAAGCACGATGTCTCGAATTGAGATAAAGAAAGCTTTACATCTGAAGCAAAAAGTTGAGTTAGAAGACTACTATGTTAAGGCAGAGATGATGATGATGATGAAGAGGAGTAAATCTTGGGAGAGGAAGAGAAGGGAATTTGAAGGTTTAGGAGACAAGGAAATGCTTAGGTTGTTTATTTTATGTTTATCATCGTCCATATGGTAATAATGATTTATAAGTACATTTTCTTGGTAGGATTTTCCCTAGCTTTTTTTTTGTGAATGCTTTCTGAACTGAAGGCCTTTTGTTTTTTTATCTATGGCTTGAATTTAAGGAATGGTAATTGCATAGTTTCTTCTGCCTCTTGTTCTTTTTCTTCTCTTTGTTTTCGTTTTCGTATTATGATTTGGTTGGAAAGTGTAATAACTCAAAATTGAACATTGGTAAGAAATCATAAGAAGATTAAAAATTTACCAATAGACTTGCATCATAATGTAGGGGATTTAATTAGTGAAAAAACTGTTCTACATATTGTACATATCAACACTTTTATTCCTAAAATTCACCACAAAAAATCTATATTTCTAATGGCTTGTATCATCTATAGATTGACAAAAACAAAACAAAAAAGTAAAACTTGAACAATTGAAGATTGTGTTGCCATCGTCTATCTTTTGGTCATTCCTCTGTCGTTTCATCTGTAACAGAAGAAAAAAAAAAGCAAGAGAAAAAAAAAAGCAAGAATTGTGGAGTGAAAACAAGAAAAGAAAAAAGGTGGTTCCTTTAGTGTTTCTGGAGATGCTTTCTTGTTTAATTTATTAGGGTTTCTTCTTCACTCAGATTCCTGGTGATTAGGGTATATTCCGATTTGGGGAAATGGACGATTGGTATCAGTTAGCTCAATCTATAATCTTTGGTTTGATCTTCGCATACCTTTTAGCTAAACTCATCTCTATCCTCGTCGCCTTCAAAGACGAGAATCTCTCTCTCACTCGCAACCACGAAACTCAATCGGAAGATGATGAATCGCAGCACCAAAAGCTCGGTGGCGAGACGGATTCTCTAGTGGCGGAGCAAGGTAGCTCCAGAGCTGATAGTGATGAAGACGATGATTGGGAAGGTGTGGAAAGTACAGAACTTGACGAGGCCTTCAGTGCTGCGACTGCGTTTGTAGCTGCTGCTGCATCTGATCGGCTTTCTCGGAAAGTATCTAACGAATCGCAGCTTCAGCTTTATGGATTGTATAAGATTTCTACTGAAGGACCTTGTACTTCTCCTCAACCTTCTGCTCTTAAAATCACTGCTCGTGCTAAGTGGTTTGTCTTCTCATATTGGCTTTTATCATCTTGATGCTTTTCTTCTTCTTGTATTGATTGGTGATTTATGGGTTATGTTGCAGAGTTGGGTCTGATTCTATTTGTGTAGGAATAGATTTTGACTTGGTATGATATGTTATTGTGTTTTTGGTTTTAGGCAAGCATGGCAGAAATTAGGAGCTATGCCTGCTGAGGAAGCAATGGACAAGTATATTGAGCTTGTTACTCACTTGTATCCGACTTGGGATGATGCTGGCTCGGTACTTCTCTTTTCATTCGTTTGGACTGGTTATGTGTGATCTGCTTCATTTATTGAATCTCTATCTTCATTCTTGGTTTCTTCCGTTTAGAAAAGAGGAAAGCGGAGTGGTGATGCTGCTGGCTCCACCTCGAGAGCACCCATGGGACCGGTTTTTAGCTCATTGGTGTACCAAGAAGAATCCGAAAATGACTTGTAAGGTTCTTAGCTTAGCTACAAATCATCATGTGTCTCTCAACTTTTGTTTCCTTCAAGACTACTTACTTTTCCCGAGTTCTCATCTAAATGGTTAATACGTGACCAGATCCGAGAAAGGACTCTATTTTTGATAAGTTTGTCCAAGCTCTGCTCATTTTTGCCTTTTTTTCTTTCATTTTTGTTCCAGGAAGATTGATGCCATACACGGCTTTGCTAGAGAAGGAGAAGTAGAGAATGTATTGAAATGTATAGAAAGTGGCATACCCGTAAATGCAAGAGGTTAGTAGTCCCTACTCAGCATTCTCATAAATGTTTTGGATTTGCTTTAGACATTTCATGGTTTCTCCTTCTTGAAAAAATGTCAGATAGTGAAGGTCGGACACCGCTGCATTGGGCTATAGACCGTGGCCACCTTAATGTTGCTAAAGCTCTGGTTGATAAGAACGCCGATGTTAATGCTAAAGTAAACAAAACCCTAAAGTAGTTCTTTCGCTAAATAAAAACGGTTTTCTTTTTTTGTGTTTGTGTTTCGCTGACAAACTTTGTGTAGGACAATGAAGGCCAAACCTCTCTACACTACGCTGTTATGTGCGAAAGAGAAGCTCTCGCCGAGTTTCTAGTGAAGCAGAAAGCAGATACGACCATTAAAGACGAAGATGGAAACTCGCCTCTCGATCTTTGCGAGTCAGAGTGGTCGTGGATGCGAGAGACATAGTTTCTAGTCTCTAATTGTATCACCATGTTAAAACATTAGAGATGTTTTTTTTTTTTTTTTACCTTTCTTCTTCACACATTGCTTCCACAAGTCAAGTTTATGTTTGAAATTTTGGGAGACGATACATACACGTTACATAGACATGTAGTAGCTGGTTATTATTGGTTACAAATTCGAAGCAGAGAGATCATCATAATAACCCAATAAAGCAAAGGAAGAAAAAGGCTTTAACATGATGCCCTTTCTCTCTAGTTCGTGGTCCTTCATGTTTTTTTCACTACTGGATTTAATATAACATAGTTTTGATGATTACTTCATAAAAATATTTTCCTTTATAATTATGACTTGGTATTTATTTATTTTTTGTCAAATTATGACTTGGTATAATTACAAAAATTTGCAACTCGTTTTAAGAAAATGAATCTGGACCGTTGATATTAAGCGAAGTCAGGAATTGAGACGGTGAGAGAATATTAAGGTGGGGTTAGATAAGGACCACCCAACACGCGATGTACGACATAATTTCCGAGGTATAATTTCATTTTTTCGGTGTGGTAAAAATACAATTTTATATTATATTTTATTTAAAATATATTCTTATTAAATAAAGTTTGGGTGAATTTCATAATAATCTTCTAATCGACAAAATATTTATATATTATTTAGATGTTTTAGCACATATTAGTTTAAGTAAATTTGACATTTTTTTTGGGTATGTGGCAAAAGAAGAAGAAGTAAATTTCTATTTTTTAAGATCTTTTTCTTTCAATTTTTGTAAATAAATTTAGATATTTGCTAACAACTACTATTTTTAAAATGTATTGTATGGATATTTATCTTTTATATTTAAATTTTACTAATACATGTATTCATTCAAATACCCGGAAAAATCCTAACTCCTAAGTCCTAACCTAGTTAATTATATAAATAAAAACACTTTAATAAATAAACCATTACGATAGAAACAATAAAATTACATAATCGTTCGTCGACAAAAAAAGAAGAAGATGGTTAATTAAAATATTTGATTTAAAAGAAGTTTTTAAAATATTTAAATCGAAGTCCAATCTTCACATCCGATTCTTCCTTCTCTTACCACCTCTCTCTCTCCTCTAATCCCTTTTTCGCTGGAACTGTTTTCTCTCTCTTCCCTTCTGGGCTTCTAGGGTTTGTCTCTCACTCCCCGATTCCCCGCTTTCTCCGATCGCCGCCGCCGCCGAGATTCTAGGTATTCTTCTTCACTTCAATCTCTCTTACATGCTCGATTTAGATCCATCCTCAGATTCTTCAGTTCCCGAATTCGCGTTTTCCCGATCTCGAATCTTTCAATCATCGATTCCAACTTTTGTTTCGATTCGCCCACTGTTTTCGTGATTTCATACTCGTTCTTCTGTGGACTTTTGAATTTTAGGTTTTGTTTAGTAACTAATTGATTTGGTCTTCCTCTTGTCTGCTGAATTTCATTCGGTTTCTTCTGATTCTCGATTCGTTGCTCGGATCTGTTGGTCTATCAAGTTTGATAGTCTTTTACTGGGCGTATCTCGTTCGTTGGTGTTTATATTCATCCATAGCGTTCAAGTTTGGGTGCGGCGATAATGATTTAGTAGTTGTTTGACGTTTATTCTGATGATATGTGTCGTAGAGTGAATTCTGGGGAATTTGGAGGCATGTTTGTTGATTTTGATGTCTTGATTTTGCTGATTTTGTCATTGTTGTTGCTTTGTTCATTATGTTTACGCTTGGGTTATGGTCATGATTGATCAAGGTTTCTTTGGGGTTGTTTGATGTGTTTTTTGTTGATTTAATGCTAGAATAGCTATCTCATTTAAGGTTTTTTAATCTCTAAAGTCTTTTTTTAGGTTTTGCTAAATCTGATGTGTTGAATTTTACTATTGCAGATAAAGTAATGGCAATGGAGGTTACACAGTTGCTCATAAATGCTCAGTCGATTGATGGAACTGTGCGTAAGCACGCTGAAGAAAGTCTCAAACAGTTTCAGGAGCAAAACCTTGCAGGTTTCTTGTTGTCACTTGCTGGAGAGCTCGTGAATGATGATAAGCCAGTGGATAGCAGGAAATTAGCTGGTTTAGTCCTTAAAAACGCTCTCGATGCTAAGGAGCAACACAGGAAGTATGAGCTTGTCCAGAGATGGCTGTCTCTAGATGTGGCAACCAAGTCTCAGATCAGAGCATTCTTGTTGAAGACACTTTCCTCTCCTGTACCTGATGTTCGTTCAACTGCATCTCAGGTCATTGCCAAGGTTGCAGGTATTGAGTTGCCACAGAAGCAGTGGCCTGAGCTCATCGGATCTCTTCTCTCGAACATTCACCAGTTACCAGCTCATGTCAAGCAGGCTACTTTGGAGACTCTTGGATACCTATGTGAAGAAGTGTCACCTGATGTTGTAGAGCAGGAACATGTAAATAAGATACTCACAGCTGTTGTTCAGGGTATGAATGCTGCTGAAGGAAACAATGATGTTAGACTTGCTGCAACCCGGGCTTTGTACATGGCTCTGGGATTCGCCCAGGCAAATTTCAACAACGACATGGAGCGTGATTATATCATGAGAGTCGTGTGTGAAGCAACCCTGTCTCATGAGGTGAAAATAAGGCAGGCAGCTTTTGAGTGTTTGGTATCGATTGCTTCAACATACTATGAGAAGTTGGCGCATTACATGCAAGATATATTCAACATCACTGCTAAGGCTGTAAGAGAAGATGACGAATCTGTTGCTCTACAGGCAATTGAATTTTGGAGTTCTATTTGTGATGAGGAGATTGACATCTTAGAAGAATATGGAGGTGATTTCACCGGGGATTCTGATGTTCCATGCTTCTATTTCACGAAGCAGGCTCTCCCTGCGCTCGTGCCTCTGCTGTTGGAGACTCTTCTTAAGCAAGAAGAAGATCAGGATCTAGATGAAGGGGCTTGGAATATTGCAATGGCTGGTGGGACATGCCTTGGTTTGGTTGCTAGGGCAGTTGGAGATGACATTGTTCCACATGTCATGCCATTTATTGAAGAGAAAATATCAAAGCCTGACTGGAGAGAGCGTGAAGCTGCAACCTATGCTTTTGGTTCCATTTTGGAGGGCCCTTCTCCAGATAAGTTGATGACAATTGTTAACGCAGCGTTAACATTTATGCTTAATGCTCTAACTAAGGACCCAAGCAACCATGTTAAAGATACTACTGCATGGACCCTTGGTCGGATATTTGAGTTCCTTCATGGTTCAACAATCGAGACACCCATAATTACCCAGGCGAACTGCCAGCAGATTATCACAGTACTGATCCAGACCATGAAAGATGCACCTAATGTTGCAGAGAAGGCTTGTGGGGCTCTGTATTTTCTTGCTCAAGGCTACGAGGATATCGGTCCCAACTCTCCATTAACACCCTTCTTCCAGGAAATTATTCAGTCCCTTCTAGCTGTTGCACACAGAGAGGACGCAACTGAATCACGCTTGAGGACCGCTGCATATGAGGCTTTGAATGAAGTTGTCAGATGCTCGACTGATGAAACATCAGCCATGGTTCTGCAGTTGGTACCTGTGATAATGTTGGAGCTTCACAATACATTAGAGGGGGAAAAGCTTTCCTCGGACGAGAGGGAGAAACAAAATGAGCTGCAGGGACTTTTATGTGGATGCTTGCAAGTCATCATTCAGAAAGTGGGATCTGAACCAACCAAGTATGTTTTCATGCAGTATGCAGATCAAATGATGGGACTTTTCCTGAGGGTGTTTGGTTGTAGAAGTGCAACTGCACATGAGGAAGCCATGCTTGCCATTGGCGCTCTTGCTTATGCAGCAGGTCCTGATTTCGCTAAGTACATGCCTGAGTTCTACAAGTACTTGGAAATGGGTCTTCAAAACTTTGAAGAGTATCAAGTGTGCGCTGTTACTGTGGGTGTTGTTGGGGATATCTGCAGAGCATTGGAGGACAAGATATTACCTTACTGTGACGGGATTATGACGCAGCTTCTGAAGGATTTGTCGAGCAACCAATTGCACCGATCGGTGAAGCCGCCAATATTCTCCTGCTTTGGCGACATAGCACTTGCTATTGGGGAAAATTTTGAAAAGTACCTGATGTATTCAATGCCGATGCTTCAGAGTGCAGCGGAATTATCTGCTCATGCGTCTGGAGCTGATGATGAAATGACAGAGTACACAAACTCTCTGAGAAACGGAATCCTCGAAGCTTATTCAGGCATCTTTCAAGGGTTCAAGAACTCTCCCAAAACCCAGCTCCTGATTCCGTACGCACCCCATATCCTCCAGTTTTTGGACAGTATATACATGGAGAAAGACATGTAAGATTGTTTTCAACCCAATTAAATTTATTTTTTATGTCGTTGCATATAGTAAATCATGAAAGTGTTGCTAATAAAATTCTGATAAATGGTGTTGTGACAGGGACGAGGTGGTGATGAAGACGGCAATTGGGGTCTTGGGGGATTTAGCGGATACACTAGGGAGTCATGTGGGTGGTTTGATACAACAGTCAGTGTCGAGTAAAGAGTTCTTAAATGAATGCTTGTCCTCTGAAGACCACACAATTAAAGAAGCAGCTGAATGGGCGAAGCATGCCATTACCCGTGCCATTTCTGTCTAAAGGCACTTGTTTGCCTTGTTACGGAAAAAGAAAGAAAATTCCTTTTGCTTTTAGTAAAGTCTGCATGCATCTCGGGGTGGGTTTGAGTCGGGGAGGGTAGAGCTGCAACAGCCGAGTCACATCAGCATCATCATCATCATCATCATCATCATCACAGTTTCATTTGCATCATCATCAGCATTACTGGGTCAGTCAGGGAAACATTGAGTCGTGGATGGGGAATGATGAGTTTTGGGTAAATAATGAAACTGGGAGAGTCGCGGGTGAAACTTTGCCCGGGGAAGAAAAGCCCCGGAGTAGGAGGAGGAGTCGTGGTTGGTTTTGGGACAGTTTTACCAAAAAAGGTTTCATCGAACATGATAATACATTCAGCAAAATTGTTTTTCTTTATCTCATATGTTCTTCTTCAACCCCTTGAGGGATGGTCTTGGGTTTTTATCAAGTGGGGGCATTATTAGAGGACAATCCCTTGATTTTTTTTCCTTCTTTCTTTTTCTTTTATTATTTGGGTAGTTGCAGTCTTTGCATCATCATTTTGTCAATTGTCTTTTGGGGGTTTGTATGTTTGATTAAAAAAGCATAATTCACATTTTTATTTTTATATAAAAGTTTTTCACATCTGTCTGTCTATGTTCTCTTAATGCAGTTTAGGGGTTTGCATATTTTCTCTGTTTTGGTTTCAATTATACGTCACAATTTGTGTTAGCTTATTTACAGGAACATTAAATGGTGTCAGTCTTACTAGCTAGGGTCAAAAGAGGTTCACTTCTTATTTACAAGCAACTGTTTTAGTCATTCTGATTCCTTCATTGATTGGCTCGAACTATAAGGGAAAGGAAACATGTTAATAGGAGAAAACGTCCTGCCTTACTCTGCTTCCTAAGAGGCAAGTTATGAAGAACACTTTCACATTACTCGACTCGCTAACTTTTGTGATATTGTTTGTTTCGATTGTTTGTTTGCGTGCATTATTTTTAGTTTTCTAAATGTCTTATAGTAATATATTATAAATAAATGAAATGTTAGTCAATTGATTTTGTTTGTCAATTAGTGTTTGATGTAATTTTCATTAATTATTTTATGTCTCAACAATTTTACTGCTTTCAAATCAAGGTAACAAATATTTTGTTTCTTTCTAGCGATTGACTATGATCTTATTCAACGTCCGATAATACATGATCAAAAACTCAAATAATGTCTCCAAACTATAAATGATCAAAAATTGTTGCAAACGCCATTTCAATCGTTGCCCAATTAGGCATATTGGGTAACACCGTCGTAAATGCCACCAAAGTAATACTATGCAAAGCAAAAGGGAAAAACAACTTAATAATTATGAAATGAACAATTCTTGGGATGAACCTTACTCATTCACCCCTCTTAGTTATCCAATTAAAATTTGACATGTGTCTCTTAATTAACAAATTAATTTAATCAATTAAAAAAATTAAAACTTAATCAAAGTGGGGATCACACTTTATTGTCTTATAGTAAACCATCCAATTTTTTTGTAGAAACTTAATTAGTTAATAAAAAATCTGAATTTAAAAATCATTAACCCTAATCGATCATAGTTTTTTTCTTCCTATTCTACCTCGTATCATTAAAAGAGAAATTGGCTACAGTAGTTGAGATTCACGAGTCATATAATTTCACTAGAAGAATTGTCCAAAAATAAATCATAAAGCCAAACTCAAACCCTAAACCCCATAAATATACCCTAATTCGGGAATAGTTAACCCAAATCTAAAAATTTAAACTATAAATCTATTGAAAATCAATTTTTGTAGTTAAAATTTTTGGGTTTGGGTTGACTATTCCCAAATTAGGGTATAGCTTTAGGGTTTAGGGTTTGAGTTTGAGGTTTATAATTTATTTTAGGTTAATTATTTCCAAATTAGGGTATAGCTTTGGGGTTTAGAATTTGAGTTTGGGGTTTATGATCTATTTAATTTATTTAGTTAGAAAATAGATTATTCATTGTTTTAATTTGTGTGATATAGAAAATGATTTAATTAAAATGGTGGTTCCTACAACTCCATTTTGATTGGTTAATAAAAAGGGGTGAATGAGTTAGGTTCACCCCTAGAGATGAACTTAATAATTGTTCTTCTGGAATATACTCCGAAAAACTTTTTATTTTGGCCGTGAAGAAATCAAATCTAAAAGCAAAGAAATAGAAGTTTTCCGCGAAGAAGTGAACACAACCATCATTAGGTCAATTGCTCATGAGACAATTATTATGAAACATGTTTTTACAAGACCAATATAATCCCAGACATAACCTGTCACATGAAATAAATCCGAGGATGTTAGCCGGTGTTGTCGCCATGAAACTGAATCAACATCAACATAAATACATAATGAAATAATCTGCAAATAAATCATCAAAGTTACCAAACCGCCATAAGTTTTTAAGAATTTTCTTCTCTCAATCTCTTTCTCAATCGTCGTGAGAGAAACATATTAATCTATAATTTGTGCCATGTAAATATGGTTTTGAATTCTTTTTTTTTTTTGAATTCTATATTTTAGTGTGAAGGAATTATTGTAGGTAGAAACTTTTTCTCAACAATTATTATAAGTTCTGTGTTTTGTTTTGGAATAAAATGTGAATATAAAACCCAAAGGAACTGGTGACCAAAAAAAAAAAAAATTACCTAAAGGAACATTAGTTTTTTTTGCAAGAGTTTATAACTAGAGACTTTCAGGGTCAAATAAAAATATATAAAAACTTTAATGGAACTAACTAGAGAAACATGAGCTTCAAGTTATATAATGAGAAAATTATTTTTAGTTGGTGGTTTCAGTTTTAGTAGAATTATTTTTCTAGTTGATTAATTGTGATAAGAAACTTTGTGTCTGTTAATATCTTTTATTTCAGTGTGATGACTATATATATACATTCTATCTTCCATTACCAAAAAAAAAAAAAAAAAATCTAAACACCCAAGATGAATTGGACAAGTCACTCTGAAGAATTTAAATATCTATGAGAATATTGGCTAAAATAGCATTTTCTGAAGATTCATATGTGGGTTTGACACTTGGACGAAATAGGTGTCCATTTGACACTTTCTATAAAATTTGGACGATTTTACCCCTTCCAAACGTATGGATTAACTTGAACAATAGTAATATTGTGCATCGTAGCTGGTGTATAGACGACACGGACGTGACATGCTAGGTCCTCCTTCCTCCTTAAATACGTTTAATGCGGCTAATGTGTTGATGTGATATTATTAATAAATAAAGTAAAATGAAATGCAACTTTACCTATGTATGTCTACATACATTATACATATATATTACATAATATATACGTGTACATGTGATATATTATGTAGGCATATATACATGTGTTATACATATATGTATGTGTTATATTATATGTACATGTATATATATTTTATTATGTACGGGTACATATGCTATATTATATACGTATAGATATATTATATAGTGTACATATGTTATGTATGTGTATATGGTATCAAAATGTAGGTGTACATGGTATTAAATGCAGGTGTACATGCATTATATTTATGCATGTGTTATTATGTACATATACATATATTATGTATATGTAAGTATGTTATATATGTGTACATAATATTATAATATATATGTACATGTATTATATATATATATGAATGTGTTATGTATGTACATATACATATATTATATATATAAATGTGTTATGTATGCACATATACATATATTATATATGTACATATGTTATGCATGTACGTATGTTATGTATGTACGTATACATATATTATATATATATATGTATATATGTTATGTATGTGTAAATAGTATTATAATATATATGCATTATGTATATATGTATGTGTCATATTATGTACGTGTACATATGTTATATATATAAATATGTTATATTATATACGTGTACGTGTGTTATATTATGTATGTACTTGTAGTTTTGTTATGCACAAATACATGTGCTATATATATACGTATATATGTGTTATATTATATACATGAATATGTATATATGTGTACGTGTATTATATTATGTATGTGTTAAAAAATTAAAATGTCTACATCCTAAACTCTAAAGAAGCGAAAAGGTATGAGAAAAATTAAGTGAAAATGTCGATTGACTTTTATTTTTCAGTTTTCAAATTTTAATTTAGTTAAATTAGGATATATTATTATTGTGGGTCCGTCTGATCGAATGAGTGCACATAGAAGATTGGGTAAGCGAAAAAAATGGAATTCACTCGCAGACATGGATATTTTCAAGTGTTAAACTCACCAAGAAAAAATATAAGTGTTAAATCGCATTGAGAAAATTTATAGTGTCATATGAACCAATTTTTTCAATATATGTGGTATAAGTAGAAATGGTCTTTTTCTATTCTCAAAAAAGCATCACACTCGATTTCTATGCAAACAAGAAACACATTTATTTGTCCGCGATGATTTTCTTCATATTTAAACAACCTTTATGTCTGCGTACAATTGAGGTATATAGCACCTTCTGATATAGGATATGGAAGAACATACGGGTTTTGACCCAATACCGACTAATCACTAACAATCGAGCAATATACAAAAGCTTAAAAGTTTCAAAAAAAATATGTACAAAAGCTTAATAGACATTTTTTTTCTCATTGAAGTAACACCAGAAAAAAAAATCAATAAATGATACAATAATCTCATGGAAAGACAGTTACAAATCCACTATAAGATTAAAAAGAACCCTCGAGAAGATTAGGAAAAATCCTTATAAGATTACATGTGTTATCGTATATATAGAGAGCTAAATTGTGACAAAAAAAAAAAAAAAGAGAGCTAAATAAAATTAAACGCACAATTAAAATCTATTTAAAATAAATTAGATAATGGAAGACAATGTGCTCTATAGAAGTAGAAGCATTCGTAAGGTGAGTTTCGCGGGGTAAAAGTTATTTGGGTTCTTGACAAAAAAAATATAAAACATTCTTTGGTTATGGGAATTTAGTAGAATTGTGGATATTAGGTCAAAATACATAATATTACGAGACAAGATCTTTAAATTTTAAATAAGATTTTGTAATAGTGGTCTCTCACTATAATGGGTCACTTAAAAAGAGCACTTCTTTGATACATCTGCAGGCCATTCGCTATGTCTGTCTCAATCTTAGTTGACTTCTTATAAAGTTTGAAGGCTGAAATGGAAGGATTAGTTCCACTATTTCTCTTTATTTATACCATAATTTAGTGTATGGTACCACGGATTTTTAAATCTACCCTAAACAATAATTACTTAAATCTACTTTGCAAAATAGTTTAATTTTCTGCCTAGCAATCCTACCATGTTGATCGGTTTTACTGAATCTATCTATATATTTAATCATTAACTAGATAGTGACCCGAGCTATGCACGGAATAAGTTAATTCGTAAGTTTATTTGTGAAACAAAAAAATTGTATTATTGAATGGTAAAACAAATTACGACATAGAATAATAGATCCCCTTACTATTAAAAGGAAAGTTCAATTAGTGAAAAAACTTAGTTGTTTTAATTTAATTGGCTAAAAACTATGACATGGAATGATGACATGTCTTTGGGTAAAAGATGACATGGCTTAAATCTCTAATTACTTCTTTAATTTTTTTTGTTATTATTATATCAAAAAAAAAAAAAATTGTTAGATACTTTATATAATTTTACAACAAGTTTCAGAATTTTTTTATTTTGGTCACAACAATTTCGTTTATTTTTTAAAACAACCAACAAACCATTTTTGAAAAAATACTAACTTTTTACAAAACAAAACAACATTATCATACATTTTACATTCACTCTATATTAATCTAAATAAAAAATTTATATATACATAATATATAGAAACAAATTAATCATATTTTATAAAACATTTTATAGTCACCTAATATTATACTCACTTCCATATTAATTTTTCTATAAAAAATAAAAGTAAATGGATAATTATGATTCTCAATTTTTATTGTTTTGATTGGTTATAGAAAATTAATCTTCTTACTCATAAAACATGAATTATTCCAAATATATGTCACCATCATCGAAATATAAAAATAATTGCTGAAAGTTATTTATTGGGCAATCTAATAAATAGTCAAATCATTATTAGTTGCATAATTATAATTTCATTCATTTTCAACAATATAATGGGATATGCCAAATATGAATAAAGACACCAATCTCTAATAAAAAAAATTAAATATTTTTTTGTAGAAAACTAAAACATCAATCGTTTTAAAAAACACATTTTTAACATATTCATTTACCATATTTTGGAAAATAGTTTAAAATTAAATCATTTACATATCTTAAATTAGTATGTATTTTGAGTTTTGAAATGAGTTTTTCATAATTTATTTTTTGTTATGTGTCTATGCAAAAGACATCTCTATATACTAACTAGAAGAGAAATGAAAAGAAAAAAAAGATACAAAGAAGAAATTAAACAAAGTTTAAAAGAAAAATACTATTATTTATTAACAGAGTTTATATAAATAAATAAAAAATGGTAATGAATAATAACAAAACGTAGATAATTATGTATTA
This sequence comes from Draba incana, assembly GCA_963576765.1. NCBI lineage: Eukaryota > Viridiplantae > Streptophyta > Magnoliopsida > Brassicales > Brassicaceae > Draba > Draba incana. The sequence goes on from OY755205.1 coordinate 21,849,845, forward strand.
TCATTAACGGAATTTACAAATTGTTTATGTATGTACATAATGTTGGTGAATCACCCGGAAAGAAGAAAAATATTTATTTGTTTGGTTTTATGTTTTTTCTCTTGAAGTTTTGCATTTGTGTGTGTTTTCAATTTTTCGCCATATCTAAGTTCATTTTTACTGATTACAAAATTGTACATAATGTTATCTACCGTTTGCGTTTTATTTCAACACAAATACAAAACTACAAAAAAAAACACCTCTATTTTCAAGAGAACACTAAAATCTTAGTAATATATTATACATCATATATTATTTTTAAAAACAAGCAATCATGCATATTTAATGTTTCAAAATTTGCTAATTCTCCTTATTAAATATAAAAATCACCTTATATCTAAAAAATTCATACCCGCACGCGGTGCGGGCCATCCACATAGTTACATATTATTAGTGGATATCCGATATACTCCATTTGTTCATAAATATTAGATGTTTTAGGAGCTTTTTTTGTACACAAATATAGGATGTTCTCACTTACCAATGTAAAATTAATTGATTTTTTAATTTTTTTGACTCTGTGAATTCTGCATATTGGTTTTCTATTGGTTGAAATATGTTGGGTAAAACTATAAAAATTTAATGACTTCTTAATTGGAGTGTAGAAACATTAAACATCTTATAATTATGAACAAAGAGAGTATTAGAGATCGATAATCTAGTTTTCAATCTACTCACGTAAAAAGTATTGCCAAATTTATAACATCCTAGAAATGAGCAAACAAAAAATTTAATTAACTAAAACAATTAGTTAACATACTCTTTCATAAAGAAGATATACAATTTCAAGAAAAAATTAACCCAAAAACATGGAAAACAATTTGATGTAGAGAAAAGATCAAATAATTTGTCATACTCTCGCGTGTAACACAAAATATAGCTTGTATCATAATACCTAACACATTCATTAAGCTAAGAATCTAAAAAACAAATGATAAAGATAGTAATGATAAAGTTGTGTTTTTTACATTGAAATTATGAAAAATATGTCATCTATTTATAGAGAAGGATAGAGTTCAAAAAAATTTAGGTTAAGCCGCACAAAATCTTAACATATAATCATAATTTAGGTAGGTTAAATCATCTTCTACAATTTTGAAAAATTAATTTTAAAATATCTAAATTTTGAGTTTCATCTTATGAATATATTTAATGCGTAATTACATGGTTTTCTTTCTAAATATTCAATTTATGTGTAATTAGATTCAAAGAAAATTGAAATGATTCAAAGAAAACATATATAACTTAATTGATAATTCAATCAAATTATGAAAACAATAAATTTACGTAATTAATTTGAGTCAATTAGAAAACAAACCACGTAATTGACATATCATTTGTTCCAATTTACATGGTTTCCTTTCTAAATATTTAATTTATGTGTAATTAGCTAGATTCAAAGAAAATTGAAATGATTCAAAGGAAATATTAATATAACGCCCGCGGACCAAAAATGTGATTTTTGGTACGTGTGTCGATCGACACAAGAGTTGTGTCGATCGACACTGCGTATTTTGGGTCAGAATCGGTTCGATTTTTAATCGTTCGGTTTGTGCGGTTTGGGTTATGGAAACCCTAGGTCGTGTTTATAACACGAGCAGCCGTGTTTTTGATCAAAAAGGAGAGAATTTGAGTAGTTTTGAGGAAGAAAAGAGGGAAAGACATTGTTGGTGACTTTTGGAGGTTTTTAGAGAGAAAGAGAAGTTGAATCTCTGAATTTTCGTGTCAATCCTGTCGTAGTTCTCATTCAATTTGAAAAGCCAAAGTGAGTGCGCGATCATGGCTTATATGGGTGATGAATGTGATGATTCCTTGATTTGTTGTGTTTGTGGATTGAATTTGGTGTTGATACTTGTTTATCTGGTGATTTTCGTGTTGTATGTATGGGTTTTGGTGTCTTTGGATGCAGGAGATCGATGGCTGCAACCCAGAATCGAGCCAAGAGAGGAGAGACTCGATTATGTGGTTCCTGCAGTCGGTGTCGATCGCCGCTAATGTTATGTGTGTGTCGATCGACACCAACGTTTGTCGTGATGATTTTGTTTTTTGATATTGGCTTTTGGTTGTTGAATTGGGAATTGTGATGTTCATTTACCTGTGTGTATAGTCGTTGATGGTATGACCGTCTCACTAAGTATTTATGAAATACTTACGCATCTCTTTTTCCCATGTGGTGTAGGTAAAGAGAAAGTGTGACCGTTGAATCATGGCAAGGAGAAGAGGATGATTTAGGGTCTCATTTGTGTTATGTGTTTATATGAAAGTTAGAACCTGGTGTTTAGGTTGATGGTTTGATTTCCTGGAATTGTTGAATTGCATTATCTAGTTTAATTCTGGTTTATTGATTTATGATAATTCTGGTTTGATTGGTTGTTTGGATTAATTGATTTTGTGTTGAGTTGAGGATTATTATTATTTATGGGAATAATAATCCGGATTTAAATGTTTTTCTTTTTTTTAAAACGGGTTAGGTTGTTTCAATTAATAACTAAATGGATAATTCAATCAAATGTAGAAGACAATAAATTCACATAATTAATTTGAATCAATAAGAAAACAAATCACGTAATTGACATATCATTTGTTCCTACTTACATGGTTTCCTTTTTAAAGATCCAATTTATGTGTAATTAGATCGAAGACAAAAAATGTTTGATTTGAATCAAATTTAGAAATCGCTTGATTAGTTAATGACATTGTTTACATTGATTGATGCAAATTGTGAATTACTCCCTCTGTTTCTCTTTATAAAATGTTCTAGGTAAAAGCATGTTTATTAAGATATTATTTTTTTTCTTAAACAATTATTATTTAACACATAAACAAAAATAATTAAATCAATTATAAAAAATCTGCAGAATACTATTGGTCACAGAATTTTTAATAAAATAAAAAGTTGCATAGAACTTTGAAAACATCTTATATTGTGAAACAAAAACAAATCTTCAAAACATCGTATATAAATAAATAAAGGGAATATTGTTTCTGTATAACGATGTTAAATGACTGTCCACTTTTTGTTATTAACAAAACTTATGTTAATTTATTATACAAATGTATATGTAAAATAATTTTTATTAAAGATAATGTATGATAAATATTTACACATTTTTAAAAAAAATCGATGATAATATATATTTACACATTTTTAAAAAAAATCGATGATAATATATATAGTTCGTCATATAACTTATGATAATTGGTATATATCGTGAGTGTAACATCCCGAAACCAAAATTGTGTATTTTGGTAAGGGGTGTCGATCGACACCGAGGGGTGGTGTCGATCGACACCAATCGTGACCGGTTCGGGTTTAAGGAATTAATCGTTCGGTTTGGCGAGTCGGTTTAGGAAAACCCTAGGGCTTCCTTTATAAGCCCGTAGGCAGTTTGTGGCCGCTTGAGGCAGAAAGAAAAGGGGGTTTTCGTGGCTTGCTGTGAAGGAGGGAGAGTTTTGAGAGAGAGAAGTTTGAGAGGAAGAGAAGACAGGTTCGTCTGTCTCGGTAGAAGCAAAGAGCGGTCGATCTAATCGAGTCTGATCAACGTGATATTTTGTAGGTTTGTTCTTCTTCCTCTTAGCTTTCTATAGAAGAAATCCGTTTGTCTTTTGGAGTTGTAGTTTGTGAGTTATTATTGTTTTTCCAAAAGGGGTCTGTGCAGTCTCGGGGTTCAATCAGCCTCCTTGGGAAGTGTTTTCCCGGCGTTTCATAGAGAATCGGAGGACGAGCTTGGTGCCGTTGGAAAGCTCTCTCCGTCTAGTTTTTGGATTTGGTTTCGGATCCTGATTTGGAGGTAATCTCCGTTCTCTGTGTTCGTTTGATTTCAGGGTGTTTGTTCTGAAACCCCTGTTTTTCCTGTTTCGATTAGCGAGATTGCGTGCTGTTTTCCCGTCGATCTGTGTGGAGTTTGGAGGCGTTCTATACACCGTTGCGAAGCTCTCGGTGTCTAGTTTCCATATCAGGTTCCAGAACTTGATTTGGTGAAGGGAGTCGCGAGTTATTTCCTTCTGTTTCGGTCGGGTTTCCTTGTTCAAACCGTTGTCAAGGTGAGTGCGTGATCGTGATATGGAATTAGGCTATTAGGAGTTTTGCTTGATTGTTTTGGTTGTTTTGGATTGGTTTCCGTATGAGTTCTGTGTGGATTATGTGTTGTCGAATCGTGTTGATCTCGCGAGATAGAACGGGACTCGAGCCGTGAGAGGATTTTGGCTCGGTTCAGGTTCTGCGAGCTGTGTCGATCGACACCTAGAGGTAGTGTCGATCGACACGGGAGTTTCTGATCACGAAGGATCGGTTGCTCGAGTTGAGCGTCGATCGACACCTAGAGGTAGTGTCGATCGACGCCACTGTCTCTGATTGAGACTTGTGTTTTGAGAATGGAGCGTCGATCGACACCAAGTGGGTGCGTCGATCGACACTCAGTCGTTTGTGAAGTGTGTGTTTTAGATTGGGGTGTCGATCGACACCATGTGGGTGCGTCGATCGACACCAGACGCTAGATTGTGGATTATCGATTGTGTTGTTCGATAAATTATGTGCTGTGAATTGGTTATTGCATTGTTTAATTGTGAATTGGAAATTGGTTAATCCTGTTTAAATGTTGATAATTGGAATATTGGGTTGTTGATTGATCGCGTAGAATTGATAGTCTAATTCCTATTTTATATCTGGTAGGCGGGATGACCGCTCCACTGAGTATTTATGATAATACTCACGCAACTCTGTTTTTCCTTTTTGAGTTGCAGGTAATGAAAAAAGTGTGATCGCGGAATCATGGCAGAGGAAGAGGATGATTAGGAAGTTATGTGCAGTTTATGTGTGTTGGTTTAGTAGAACCTGGTTTAGGTTGCTAGAATGTTGAGTTGAATTGGAATTGGTTTAATGATTTATTGTTTTCTGTTTTCCGCTGGTTAATGTGTTGTTTTAAAAAAAAAAAAAATGCGGGTGTTACAGTGAGTTTTATATATAAATTGGGATTGTGAGTATTTTTATAATTTTATCACTATATATATAAAATGATTTATTGTTCTTGGTACCGGTTCTAATTGTATCGTATTACTTTTTGTACGGTCTATCCAAATTTGATCGGATATTGTATTGATTCCTTTTTATTCTAATGATAACATTCAACGCCAATTCTTTTGATGTTTTTCTCAGGAAATTTTTTTTTCTTATGTTTATTATGCATTTCTACTAATTAAGGTCATTCATAGTCAGATTCAACTGTATTGGCCATTTGAAATTGCAAACAACAACCAATATTTCAGTCACAAATTGTTAAAAGCACTAGTAAAATATATTGCAATAATATGGTTGTTTAAGTTTGAGTTTTTTTTTTGTTTGAGAAAAAGTTTTGAGTTTTTGTTTGTTTGAAAAATAAATATATAATTAGTAAACTAACCAAAATGAACCCATGTGGTATAATTATGTTCATTGGATTTAGGTTAAATGGTTGGAATTTTAATTAAAGTTTTTTTTTTGATTTTTTCACCTAATTTTCCAATTTTGAACCCCTTGGTTTAAATTCACTTTCGCTATGATTCATCAACAGCAATAAAACTAACAATAGATACGTACGAGTTTGGTTCTGGTTGTAGTCTTTAGCACTTTGTATTTGCTTTTGTTTAGTTTATGTTCAGGATTCAACTTGTTTCCCGTGACAGGGCTTTGTCTCCGGGGGTTTACTCGTTTAACCGCCGGTTTAGTCTCCGGTTTGGTACCATGTTTAATGTAATTTTCCAGATGAAAAAAAAAGATACGTACGAGTTTGGTATGATCCCATCTTACTTTCTGATATAATGGGCCCAATTTTAGCAGCAGAATACAATTTTCAATAAAAAAATTGCGTCGTCAAGTCGACTTGGTATTGAGCACACGTACGTGGCGCATTCCATCGAACCTATCATACGTTACAGCTGTATGGGGAAAAGTGGTGGGCTTAAAAGTTAAAACGCAAGTAAAATTAAAATCGATGTAACTAAATTGTTTAGAATAAAACAGCAATTAGACAAAACAATTATGTTTGAAACAAAACGATTTAATTAGTGGCAACAAATGAGAATAGTTAAAATATAAAAGGGATATTTATATTTGAAATCTTAATAGTACTATATCTAAAATTGTCTTATTCCCAAAGAATTCTGAAAATGTCAGTTTTTTTCCAGTCGGTTTTAAAAAAATTGTAATACAAAACCTCTTTTGCCAAATAAAAAATGTTTTCCGCTTGATTGGCAAAAAAAAAAAAAACGTTTTAATAATAAGATAACCAAACTCAATATTGTTCTGTTTGATTTATAGTTCCTCAATATTGGAAACAAGATAATACTAAACGTATTAATTATGCATTTGAAAAGAATTGGTGTCGATCGTACTATTTTTTTTTCCTGGGATGAAATATCAAATTTCTTGATCAAACGTAGAAAGTATAACATTTACAAAAGAATAATGTGATGATAAAATGACCCGAGCCTTCAAGCTCAATAAACAAATCAAAAGTTGGAGACCTCAAACCATCGCCTTAGCATAAGGTGCTATCTTTTCTTTTGTTTTGTGTCTGTAAAAGTGTTTAACAAGTCAGATTTAGTAAAAATAAACAAAACTAGAATATAAGTGCAGGTAATCGAGTAGTTTTCGTGCCTTCTAGAGAAGGTTGCACTCAACACCCTAGTTAAAAACTTTGTTTGAGAGAGATGTAATCGCATGTTGGTCCCGGTCGAAAGAGACATATTGGCTCAACAAAATACCAGAACTTATAAAAGAATACATTTAAAACTAGTCAAAACTAGATTTGGAAAAATAAAATAGAATTCTCTTTGGACTTATGGACTTAGTATAAGAAAGTAAAAAACTAGTATATATCCTAAAACAATAAAATACGTGCAACGTATAGACATGAGTGTAATTTATAGTGATAAGCTTAGTTGAAATTAGCTATAAGATTGACCAACACAATTTGGTCCTAATATATATGGTAAATAGGAACTTCCACTAGCAAGTTAATGAATTAGGTCATTTTTTGGCATCAATCAAATGAATATGGTCATATTGTAGACGTGATAATTAAAATTATCAAACTTATGTTTTAAATTTTGAAATTTTGTGCAATGTCATGCAAAAAAAGGTATGGTTATTGGTTAACATACTTTTAGTTTTTGTCCACAAGCATAACTAGAGGTGAGAGTTAAGTGTCCCTTTTGGGAGACGTAACACAATTAACAGCTGAGTTGACTTTCTTTACCTTTTTTTGAGGGTTCGTGGGTTCAAATTCAATGCGTTTTTGACACAAATTATGTCTATACTTATTCACTATGGTTCCTTGAAAAATATGACGTACAAAGGGGTAAAAGTTATGTCGATTACAAATTGTATTAATCGTACTAAAGGGTAATTGGAAATCAGGTTTGAAAAGATATGAGGACTTTAAAATAAAAATATTCATTCCATATCTCTCCAATCATACTTTAGCATTCTAATAATCTTAAGAGTCTTAAAATCATTTTTTATTTTTTCACAACATTTATTTTTTGTTCATGTTACGGTTTTTTAGCGAAGCTTCTCTTTTGTGACTTTTAAAAAAATCAAATCACAATTACGTATATGAAAACTATAGCCTTAAACATTATTAATAGAATACCTATTTTTCATATGTTAATTTATAGAGTATTAATTTATTTCATATTTTATATGTTAATTTATATTTATAGAGTATCCATTTTTAAAAAATTTATGTCGATTACGTATATAATATCTATTTATAAATCTATAAATTATAAATCATTGCATATTTTATATGTTAATTTATAGAGTATTAATTTATAGAGTTTCTATTGTAACTCTATAATCGATCAGGTATTTATAACAAAGGGGTAAAAGTTATGTCGATTACAATTTTATTAATCGTACTAAGGGGTAATTGGAAATCAGGTTTGAGAAGATATGAGGACTTTAAAATAAAAATATCCATTCCAAATCTCTCCAATCATACTTTAGCATTCTAATAATCTTAAGAGTCTTAAAATCATTTTTTATTTTTTCACAACATTTATTTTTTGTTCATGTTACGGTTTTTTTAGCGAAGCTTCTCTTTTGTGACTTTTAAAAAAATCAAATCAGAATTACGTATATGAAAACTATAGCCTTAAACATTATTAATAGAATATCTATTTTTCATATGTTAATTTATAGAGTATTAATTTATTTCATATTTTATATGTTAATTTATATTTATAGAGTATCCATTTTTAAAAAATTTATGTCGATTACGTATGTAATATTTTTTTTATAAATCTATAAATTATAAATTATTGCATATTTTATATGTTAATTTATAGAGTATTAATTTATAGAGTTTCTACTGTAACTCTATAATCGATCATGTATTTATAAGTATGATTACTAAGAGTTAGGGTAGGTTTAAGTACATTTTAAAGAGGAGGTAGGGATTTTCGCAACGACCTGGATTGCATGTACTAATAAGCCGTTTTTCCAGAGTTGGGGTACTAATAAGCCATTTTTCCAAAGTTGAGGTATGTTTAGACACTTTCTCAAAGTGCAGGTAGAAATTTTCTCAGTTAGCCAGAGTGCAGGTACCAATAAGCCGTTTTCCCCATATGAATGAGCTAAAAGACTATGAGCAAAAAAAAAAAAAAAAAAAAAAAAAACGACTGAGCAAATAATAATGAGCCTAAAGTAACATAGTATATAACTCCAGCCTTCCGAAATGGACTCCACCTCCACAAAGTTGGTTAAAGTGTAACATTGATGGTGCATGGCCGAAAGAAGGGAACCAATGTGGTGTTACATCACATTGGTTGAGTGCTTAGGGAATCGTGAGAGAGACAGAGATAATATTTTGTGTGAGTTTTCGAAGGATTGTTGCAAAGAAATCCCTCGGAAACCTTCTCGTTTGATTCCTAGAGCGTAGAGTTAACCGTGTGGCGTATCTAGTGGCGTTAGGGTCTGATTCCAGTGAATTGTGGCCTTGTTTCGTCGCTGTTTCAGTCTGATTTCGTGACTTCCCTCGTTCGTTCCCTTCAATCCTAAATCGAGGTGAGTGCGTGATTGCGGTTACGGAAATAGTTTGTTAGGAGATTGAATGGTTGATTTGTGATGTTATGATTGATTTGTCTTGGCGGTTCTCTACGATTATTCGTGTGATAAGTGTGTATTAAAACGTGTTTGATCTTGTTGAGGAAACGAGTCGAGTATGCGAGAGGATTTTGACTCGGATTCGGTTCCTGCGAGAGGTGTCGATCGACACCTAGTGGCAGTGTCAATCGACACCCCATTTTTATGATCGTGAGGTTTGGTACAATAATTGGAGTGTCGATCGACACTCAATGAGTGGTGTCGATCGACACCACTGTTTAATTTGTGAAAGCTTATTTGATTGTTGAATGTTGTTTGTTCATCTAGTAGTTGGCTTGCTATTTCCATAATTGTAACCAGTAGGCGGGATGACCGCTTCACTGAGTATTTATGATAATACTCACACAACTCTATTTTTCTTTTTTGAGTTGCAGGTAAAGGAAAAGTTGAGATCGTAGAATCATGGTTGGGACGAGAGGATGATTAGGATCTCTAGATTATATGTTTTGGTATTATATTTGGTAGAACCTGGTTTAGATTGCTAGAAATATTGAGATGAATTGAAATTTGTTTTAATGGTTTAATGTTAATGTTGATTCCGCTGGTTATTGGTTTTTGTCCACAAGCATAACTAGAGGTGAGAGTTAAGTGTCCCTTTTGGGAGACGTAACACAATTAACAGCTGAGTTGACTTTCTTTACCTTTTTTTGAGGGTTCGTGGGTTCAAATTCAATGCGTTTTCCCAATATCTTCTGATTTCTTGCTACTATCATCATCATTTTGATGTTTATATCACCACTGTTTTTAACTTTTTTTGTTTTGCTATAAATCATATCGATATTCACGTGGTCGATTTATACTTTTTTTTGCTCAAAGGTAAATATTTTATTAAAATAAAGATGTTTAGGATTACAATCGAAATTATAGTTTTATGAAATGGTTCCACGAAAAAAGATAAAAACATGGAAGCATATACTTGTAAGATTTTCAGTCCATAGCTCGACATAAACACACAGTTTATGGAGCTAAACGAAATGATGACGATGTTTTTGTTCTCTCCAAAATCAGTTGCATAGCTAAACGAAGTGATGTGGATATTCTTTTTGCTTAAAAGTTATTTTGATAAGGGCTTTACATGTTTTCGTTATCATAAACAGAACCAAACATCTTAGTCATGGTGGTCATCATCACCATCACGACCATTTTTTTTATGGACCAAAACGTACCCACCACATAAACTTGAACGTTTATAAAATGGAAACTAGTATTCTCCTCTCTTCTCATACAGCACAAACCCATTTCTCCTCACTTTCCATTAATTTATTACATTCCTCCCTTAAGCGAACAAAGAGTGATCAACCATCATACATTAATTAGAAAAACATATAATATGCATCTTAGGACCAACCCCCTACCTCTCCTCTTCCTCATACTCCTCATTCTTTGCTCTTCTTCATTTGGTAAACATATTTCTATTCCATATTTTTCTTTATAAGTTTTACTTTGTTTAAAGGGATGATTTATCGACATTTGACCCAAGATCCATCTTATTCCGAGATCATCTTTTGATATTATCTTCTAGTTTATTTCTCTCTTAAGAATCGGATATGCTACATGTCTAAGTTAATACTATTCATTACTATTGTATTGGTGGAGCTACACCATATAATACTACAATTTCCATCCTCCAAAATTAAAACACATCTAACTAACTAGTTTGTGTTGCAACAAACCAATACCTCTTTCATATAAATTGTACCTTAAAAAGAGCATGCATAATCCGCTGATACAATGTTTTCTTTTAGCTATTGTGGAAGGGTCTATCCAGCTTGGAGGCAGAAAGATGCATGAGAATTTCATGGTGTACAAGGTTAATAAATTTTATGTTTATATGTGCATATAAATATTATGAATGCTATTTTGCATCCAAAGTATGTTTTTTGTTTGCCCAAAGTATTAATAATAACATACGGGTTTGTAATAAAGAGTGAGGAGATGGAAGGGAAGAAGATTATGAGCAATAGGAAGTTGATGTTCCACTCGACCTCGGACTACGATGACGCAGGACCCAACCCTAAGCACGACCCAAGAAAGAGGCCCGGAGGCAAGCCTTGAAGTATCAATTCACGAATCATCTCTTTTTCTCTAGTATCTACATATATATAATTAAGCAAATGCACTAATATATATATGGCGAATGTACGTATCCTCCTTTTCTGACTCTTTTTGTTTGAGGATGAGATCAGTGTAGAATACCCTTCGGAAACACGTTCGTGAAAGGAGGACGAGTGACATGATATTATCTTCTTATTTTATTGACATATATATAGTCTTTGTTTTGTTGTGTGTACTTTGTTATATCAAAAATTAAATAAAGAGTGTTCTGGCCACTTTCATTAAAAACATAATTGGATAAGATTTATCCGGTGTTTTAATTTAATTGTGTAATTGATGAAATACATTAAGGGGGTGTATTGGATATGGTATTTCAGTGGATTTGGTGGAGTTTGTGATTTGATGGGATTTAGGTGGATTTTGAGGATTTGTTGTGATTTTGATTTTTAAATAATTAAAAATAGCAAATCATTTGGTGTAATTGTGTAGTATTTTGATGGATTTAGTGTGATTCTCTTTTATTTTTGAGAGGATTTCTAGTGATTTGATATTCTTTTTATTCATGATTGTTTTTCTTTTTATAATACTCTCATATTCAAGAGATTATTTTCTTATCACATCATTTCTAGTTTTATTTCTTTGTAGTTCATATAAAACCAAAAACAAAAATAAAGAGAACTATAGAACAATATCTAAAAACCAACAAAACAAAGTAATCAAAAATCAAAATAACATAACTAGTTTGATTATAATGTTTTCAAAAAGAAGAAAAAGAAAAAAAACAATCAAACGTAAAATGTGATTGTAATCATATAGAAGAAGAAGAAAAATAACAAGAGCATAAGGAAGAGAAAATAACAAGAAGTTGGAAGAGACCACAAAGAAAAATAAAAAAATATCAAAGATATTTTGTTTTTAATGTTTGTCCAAATCACACCTTTAGATAGGGGTGGGCCGGATCCGGATATCCGGCCTATTTGAGAATATCCGGATCCGTGGCTATACTATCCGGATCCGGATCCGTGCCACCCGGATATCCAGCTTTCAGATATCCTTCCAAATATTAACATACACGCGGATATCCGGATCCGGATCCGGATCCGGATCCGTAAAAACATTAAAAAAAAAAATTAAAAAGTATTAAAATAATTTAAAAACAGATTTTTTTTGTAAAATTATTATAATTTAAATAAAAAATAAAAAAAATATTACGAAAATTATTTTAAATTTAATTTATTATATATGATTTTTAGAAAAAAAAAATATTTTTAATATATTTAAAATGTCCGAATCCGGATCCGGATATCCGGACTTGAAAATAAGAATATCCAAATCCGGATCCGTAATTTTACTATCCGGATTTTCGGAGCGGATCCGGAGCGAATCCCGGATCGGATCTCGGATCCCGGATAATAATTCCACCCCTACCTTTAGAGGTGTGATTTGTTATGCTTAATTTATAACTATAAATGAATTTCAAATCACTTTAAATCCTTTATTTAGAAAACATTGTTGAGTTTTGAATAACAAGGGATTTGATATGGGTTTAACAAATCACAGTTTGAATAACACGAGATTGTATATTATTTTGATGTATTTGACATAAATTTCATGTTCAATAACACATGATTTGGAAACGGATTTTAAAATCACTGGTTGAATAACAGAGGATTTTAGAAACAACATCAAATCCACTAAAATACCACATGCAATACACCCCCTAAAATTCATGTGTTATTGGATTAAGCATTTGTTAGTGTATTCAGAAATACATTAAAAACACGTGTTATTCAATATCTATTTCATTTTGTTAGATTTTGATTACAATGAATTTCAATGTATTCTTTTAACTATAATAAGAGTAAAACAAATACAAGAAGTATTCCAACAAACTCACGTTAAAATAGTAGATTCATCCAAATCCATTAGGACATAACTAAACTCAATTACATTGAAAACTACTTATCCAATAACACCTCTTTAGTTTATCCTTAAGACCATTTAATTCCATCCCATTTCCATGATAACCAAAAATTCACTTAATGTATCAATGTTGTAAAAGGCGGTGGATGGCTGGATGCTAATAATTGAGTTGCCGACGACAATCATTTACTTCGGATGCTTAATCGGATGGGGATTCAAACACTAGGAAAAGAATCTGTAGTTCTGTACAATATTATAATAGCGACGTAATCCAAAATTAGAATCTTATATCTATTATATTTTACATAGTTATCATTTCTATCTTGAGTTGATTACATTCAGAGACACTTTTTCCTCTTTTTTTTACACATGAGACACTTTTGGAATATGACATACTTTTTCCAACAATCCTAACAATTAAAGACAATAATACCCTTAGAATAAATTACTAAAACAAAAAAAAAGAAAAAGTAAAAAGTTTATTTTCTCTTTCATATTTCCTCTTTCTTTTGCATACTTTCTTCTTTTCTTTTCTTACTATTTTTCTTTCTATATCAATTTTTTATTTTAAATTTTCATCATTTTTTATTATTATCCATTTGAAATTGGTTGAGGACAATCAACCATTTGAAACTGGTTTTGCAATTGCAAGAAGAGGAAGATGAAGACAATTAAAAACATTTTGTGGACAGGTTTATGTGGATAAATTCAAACAGATTTTGCAATTACGAGAAGAAGACGATGAAGACAATCAAAGACGTTTTGTGGACAAGTTAATGTGGTTAGATTCAGACATCCACAAATGAGTTTGTGACATGAACATGACTACGTAAACATGTCCACAAGTAGCCTCTGTTTTTTTCTGAACACAAACTACTTATGAATGTACAATCTAAAGAGAAGAGAGAAAAGAAAAGAGGAAAAGAAAGGATTTTTCTTTAATTTATTTATTATTTTTGGTTTAAATAAAAAAGAGGAGAGAGAAAGTGGATAACTTTTTTATTTAATCTACTTATTATTTTTATGTTTAAATAAAAAGTGAAATTGTAATACTTGAATATTTTTAGGGGTATGAAAGAGATAAACCATACTAAAAGTGTGCCTCATTCCAAAAGTGTCTATAGTGAAATAAGTTTGAAAAAATGTCCCTCAATGTAATTATTTCTTCAATCTTATACATATAATAATTAATATATTAAAAATAAACAGCTGAACTAAAAGCCATAAGCTTTAAACCTAAAATGCAGATAATAAGCTATAAACCTCAAATGCAGAAAATATTTATTAATAAAAACATTACGCATCCAGGGAATCAAACCCTGGTCAGTACCGTGGGAGGGTACTATGATACCACTACACCAGATGCGCTTTGGTGTTCTTCTGTCATATATCAATTATATTTAATTATGAAACTGCTATTTAATGTGAACAAGTGAACATACAAAATTCTTGGGGTTTGTTTCATGTTTCACAAACATACAAATAATCTACACATAATAAATTAATAACACATGTTCATATATGAAATTCATCGAAGAACAGTGAAAAGCATTTGTTTGGTTACAGAATTTACAGGAATTGATTGTACAAATAACTCTCTCATCAGTCCTATATAATACATAAAATTATTTTCTTTTAATTTATTTTCCTTAGACATAACACTATTCATGATTTTTTTCCTGTTAAATCTCTATTTGAACATCATGTGTGAATTCTACATTTCTTACCATGAAATAACAATCATCAATATAATTGGATTGTCTCTCGATTCCTGGGTTGTCCAGTCCAGGAGCCCATTAGACTTTTGCTTCGACTCCAGAACCGGACTTTTGCCTTGGCATCATGTCGAGGCAATAAGACAACATGGTAAGCGATTGTGAGAAGATATTTAACTCTCCTCTCTTGGTTTTTCCTGGAGAGACAGAACAATATGCAATTTAGCTAAATATACAAAATAAACAGTAATTGACAAATGGGAATACAAGTGTTTTATGAACCTGGAAATCCAATGACACCAATGATATCTCCACACTTAACATTTGTATAGAGTCTTTCAAATTCAGCTTCATCTAATTCTGACTTTCTAAAGGCAATACAAAAGGCAAAATCTGGTTAAATTTTTTTTTTGTAAAACCAAAGTCAGTTACCTCACAACAGCCATAACTTGAATCTTAGAATGATCGTTAACCAAATCATAGAAGAAAAGCTTGGAAGATGATTTCCTCTTGCTCATTACCCGTCTTACACCGAATTTTGAAAAAAATCGAATAAATTATACACTCCATTACAATGAAAACTGAATAAATATATATTAATCCATGTAATTATACTGAATAGAGATACTTGGTCGTCTTCATGATACCGCAAATTTAGGCCCATCTCGTGGTGGGCCTACTTGGGCCTAACCCGCGTATTGCGGCCTGTTGACGTCTCAACTCGTTGCCCTAAACCTATTTAATAACCTCTGCTTCTACACTCGCGTAACAAAAAAATCCTAATTCGATCTACCGCCTCTACTTCTATCTCGATCTCTCTCTTATGTACTTCTACTTTTTGTTCGATCTTCTACAATCACCAGCCCGATTTCTGAATTAGCCATGGAACAGAAGGAACTTCCTGAAAGCTTTCATCTCTCTATTTGTAACATACATTTTTATTTTGGGTAATAGATCAATTGATCTCGTTGATAAGAAAATAGGTCTACTACTAATCTTTGTTCCTTCTACTACAACCAGCGATTTTTGGACCAACCAAGGAGCTAACTGATGATCGTATCACGAAGGAACTTCGTGTAAGTTTTCATCTCTCTATTTGTAGCATACAGTTTTATTCTGGGTAATAGATAGATTGATCTCTTTAATAAGAAAATAGATCTATTGCTAATTCTTGTTCGTTCTTCTACAACCACCAGGGATTTCCGAAACAACCATTGCATCTTAATAATCTTAGGCGACCTGTTTGTATGCTTTCGTTATGTAAGCTTTCGTCTCTGTTTGTATCATACGCTATTATTCTGATTCATCTCGTTCAATGCCGATTCAATCATTTTGAATGCTCTATGCATATATTAAAAAAACTCTTTTCGTACGTTTTCTAATACCGTAAAAATAATAATTTACAAAAAAAACACATGAGAACTTCATTAAACCGTTTATAATTCCAAATAGTTAGTAAAAAATAAAAGAAAAACAACGAAATATAATTTATTTTTTGTTATAATGCTTTTCTTATATTTTTGCCCGCAAAATCATTAATTAAATTCACGTTGTCCAACTTTTCAACCATCTATGTTTCAATAGATGAAAAAGCTAACTCATTCAACCTCTTTGCAAATAATTTTGTTATCAACTTCAACTTCGAATTTTAACTAATAATTTCAAATTAATTTTTTTAAATGAGTAATAAACATGTTTGCTTAGAGAAGGCAATAAACATTAAAAAAAACATTTGAAAAGCAAAATCTACGAATATTATTATTGTAGAAAAGGTTTATAATTTTTTTTTTTTTGATTATAGCTATAACAAAAATATTTTTGCCTGCAAAATCATTAATTAAACTCACGTTGTCGAGTTTTTCAACCATCTATGTTTCAATGGATGAAAAAGCTAACCTATTCAACCTCTTTTGTCACATGGTTGACCGCAACTAATTTTGTTATCAACTTCAACTTCGAATTTTAACTAATAATTTCAAATTAATTTTTTTAAATGAGTAATAAACATGTTTGCTTAGAGAAGGCCATAAACATTAAAAAAAAAGCATTTGAAAAGCAAAATCTACGAATATTATTATTGTAGAAAAAGTTTATAATTTTTTTTTTTTGGATATAGCTATAACAAAAATTTAACTAAAAAAAGCTTCTAAATTTAGGGCTCTAAGCGCTGGCTTCACTGGCTTGTTCTTTGGGCCGGGCATGATCTCGTTGGGTTTGTTTCTCTCACCCCAATAGAAATTATACTTTGTTGAGATTTCCCGGTTTTACGAATAAATTTTTTTTATTCATTAACGTAGAGAATGACCTCAAGGCTAAGCCTGATCTTGGTGGTGGTCCAATGTCACGATGTCTCAAGGCATACTCCCACATCAAAAAGGACAAGGAAGTAGCAACAGATGATGAGGATCCAAAAGAATGCAATGCTTTCAAAAGTTTCTTTTTACGCTATTTTATACTATGTATGAATCAAATCCTTTTTCTTTCTTGAGCAATATTTATGAGAACAGAAAGAAATATATTGTGGCCGAGATGGCTAAGGGAGAAAATCCATACCCTAATAAGTTAACTAGTGTCCATGTCCATTCATGAATACATTGACAAGTATTTTAATTTAAGCTATGGGGATCACGTTGAAGATGAGTCGGTATCTCTAGCAGGGCGTATAATGAGAGAGCAATCTTCATCTTCCAGGCTCTTCTTCTATGATTATACGGTAATGATTGGAAGGTCCAAATTATGGCTGATGCAAGTAAGTCATGTTGGAGTAAGCTTGAAGATAGCTTGAGACATAAGCTATCACAAAAGGGATTAGGAAAAGATCTATATTTAGGAGTTATCTAAATATGTAAGTTTTCCTTTAAAGAGAAAAAGGAAATTAGTTGTGTTCCTAATCTATATAAGGAGATACCAATGTGTGGTATAACTTGATGAGTTTAGAGTTTTAGAACTACGTGTGTGGTTTGATCCCTTATAAGGGTACGTAGGCAATTTTTTTTAGAAGGTGCAGCCATCTAATAATTTGTATGATTCTATATTTGGTATCAGAGCAAGGTTGAAAAATCAAGAGTAGTTGATTCAAAACCCTAAAGAGAATCACGTCTAGGAGGAGCTTGCCGTGACGTAAAAGAAAAAAAAAACGATCTTCTTGAGAAGAAGAGAATCATTGAAGTCAAAGAACGGAGGAGAAACCAATCCGGACCGGTGGAAGAACAAGGTGATCACGTTAGCTTAGGTTGAAGCTGATCGTGACCTTGTAGAAGCAGAGGAAGGAGTTGCTCGTGGTAACTTGGAGAACAAGCAACGATTGCTTAAGAAAGAAAAAAAACCAATCGTTGAAGATAAAGAAGAAGACGTGTTCGTCACCATGTGAAAAGCGAGTTCGAATTATTTCCTAAGCTGTGAAATTTGAAATTCAAAGTAGAAGGGAATTTGAGGGCGTTACGATCTATCCAAAGGCGTCGTAGGTTGCTGACGAAGAGAATCGGCGGCGGGGTCGCACAGAGACTTGTGGGAAAAGGAGCTAAGGTTTGCTTCTATTGGGCTGAGTAGGGATAAATTTGGTTGTTGGGCCCATAACCCACATGTCCGAGGTTGTGGCAAAAGAATTCTCAAGCTAGCAGATTTCAAGGTTTATAAGAGAATGGTAAAAGCTTACAGTGAAAGGCATAAGTTTTCTGAAGAGAAAGGTAACATCTTTATCACGCTATGACTTCGGGTAGCATAGATCTAGAAAGATTTATGGTTCTGGAGATGATCTCTCCTGGAAAGCAAAGTTGCTTTGCCATCTCAAGGGTTTAGATCTGTTAGAAGCAGTAAGAGATGGAGAAAGTTCTCGAAATGGGTTTCAAGGGTCTGAAGCAACAGCTTGAGAGGTTGTAGATTCAGAAAGTTTTCCAATATTAGAGGAAAAGTAAAGGCAGGCTAAATCAGTGGTCATACTCAATGTTGGAGACGTGATTCTAAGAAGAATCATGGAAGAAGATACGGCTGCAGGGATGATACTGTGTCTGGATAGTCTCTTTATGAGTAAAGCTCATTCAAAGGAAGAAAGT
The DNA here is from genome assembly GCA_963576765.1 of Draba incana. NCBI lineage: Eukaryota > Viridiplantae > Streptophyta > Magnoliopsida > Brassicales > Brassicaceae > Draba > Draba incana. Next base: position 21,868,774 of record OY755205.1, read on the forward strand.
GATTTGATAGTAGAAAGACTCTCTCTGGAAAGAATCTATAAGGGTTCTTGCAGCTCGTTTGTGTTCTTGAAAGAGAGCAAGTTGATATTGATTACACAACCAAAGTCATCAAGTTTATCGAGTTTCTTCCGGGGTATTACATCAAGCTGAAGGAAAAGGTGGAAGATGGCGAGTTATCTCTTACAATAGAAGATGTCATCAAGGAAATCCATGAGGTTGATGATGAATGGGAAAGAGAAACCCGGTTTGTAAGGGAATGAGAAGACCATATTGCAGTGGAAGTCAAGAGAAGAACAAAGACAAGAATATATCAAAGGGAAAGAAAACAATGATCTGTTGGACCTGCGGTAAAAGAGGTCGGCCGTGAATCAAAGAGAAGAGCGAGGCAGAGAGAAAGAAACATGAAGAGAAGAAGAAAGAGAGAGGGGAGGATCTCTAAGACATCGAGGAGGAGAAGAAGCCTCGATGACGAGAAAGAGAAACGGATGCCAAGCAGAGATGACACGGTCCGAAAGGACGGAGGCTGTGGTGGCTCCCGTAACCAGTGACGGCGAGGCAATGATGAACCAAGGTGTGAGAGACGATGTTGTTGTGGCTACTGGAGAAGACGCGCATGAGACATATCCACTACCTAAAGCACGTGAAGGAAATAGAGGAATAATGGTGGTGGAAGAAGAGGACCTCACCGTTTGCACTCTTGAGCTTAGTGACGGTGACGCACTGATCAGAGAGAGAGAGAGACTCTGATGGCAACGAGGGAAGGAGATCGGAGATGCTTATGGTATAGTGAAGAATGTGAAATGGCGACGTTGGAGCCTCGCCAGTGGCGACTGGAGCGTCTGATGGCTCCGACGGTGGTGGAGTTAGAAACGTGACATCCTCTGCTTTGGTTGTGAAGACGGGAGGATGGATTGATCTGTACCGACGTGTAGAGCTGTTTCTTTGGTGCCAAGAAACTAGTCTTTAAGAATTTAAGGAAGTTAACCTTTACCAGAAAAGTCTCAGAAGAAACAACGGGTTGTGGCTCTTGTTAAATGGTGCTAGAAAAGTAGAAGAAGTTGTAAGGCTCTCTTGGTGAAGCATCAGTGTGAATTTCTCTGAGATTTGAGCGTCTCATGATGAAATCCAAGATAGTTATCTTGGTTTTATGTTCATTTATTGAGCTAGCTTCTGAGGAACAATAGAAGATGCAAAGGAGGATGTTGTGATCAGGTTATGGTGCATAACGGAGTATGAGATTGATATGTAAAGAAGCAGAAATGGTGAGTGATTCTTTACCAAAATCAAAAGGAACTTTAGAGGTTTGGTGAAAGCGAGAGTTCTTGGTAGTTTCTCTTTGTGAAAGAAGCTGTTTAGTGTATTGACATGGATTTGAGATAAAGGGTCTAAGGTCAGACATACTATTTCAAGGAAGGTATCATGGGTTAACAGTTGATTACAGAGAATACATAAGCAGTAAAAGGGGGACAGTGGAAATGAATGTTTAACTCAAAAGGTGGAGCTAAGCAGAAGAACACTAATGATTCATTGGAGAAGCTGCAAAGAAGATGAAATCAAAAACTGGATTTCATAGGGTCTCGAGAATTAAAGAGTTACGAGTTACGTAAGGTAGCGGAAGAGGTTATGGTTCTCACTGGAGAAGAAATCGGCGGCAGAGGAATCACTAGAGATGTAAATTTGGAGAAATTGCATCGGGTTTTGATTTTGAAGAGATGGCAAACTGGTTACGAGTCATGAGAATGAAGATAGAAGCTTCGGCAGCAAGTAGAAGAGTAGACGGCGACAGAGACTCACCAGAAGAGGTAGAGAGGTCGCTGGAAAATCACATCTAAGGAAGATTGTTCGCCGACGACGATGATGATGGGCTCGTCGAGCATCGCGAATTGAGAGCTTTTGGGTTTTGTTTCAAAAGGTTTGGCGAAGATAACAGTGGAGTCGCCGGAGAGAGAGAGTTTTCCGATAAGTCGAGGTCGGAGAGAAACCGGTGAGTGAAGAGTGAAGGAGAGAGAGTGCCTTTCAGAGACATTGAAGGTAATGAGAGCGAGTTGACACGTTTGAAACGACACGTCACACCGACCCAGTCGCAGTGGGAAGACGAAACGTTCCATGAAGAAAGGAGTGATGGGTTTTTGAGAGAGAGCTTGAATGACATGAGAGAAGCCATTTCTGTGGTTGTCTCGTCGATGGAAGACGAAACAGAGAAGAGGAAGATGAAGAAAAGGAGAAGCGAGAAAGATGGAACAGTTTTTGAGTGATTCAAGTTGGGATTAAGTGAAGTTTTCACATCGCAAGGCATAGAACACAATAAAAAAAAGGGGAGAATCTATGTTGAGTTATGACATTGATTAAGAAAATCTCGGAGAACCGTTGTTGGGCATGACATAGGTTAAGGGAGATTGTGTGAGCTTTAGTTTTTGAGTAAGTTTTCTAAAGCAATAAAAGAGTGAGTCTTTTATAATCTTGTGTTCTTAAATGATGATCACAGCGATGGTGCAGAACACACTCGGAAAAATTCAAGTTTAGAGAAATGAGAGAGATCATGGGAGTTCAAGACTTGGAGAAGATGGAGTTCAAGCTTAAGGGGGAGAATGTTGGAGTAAGCTTGAAGATAGCTTGAGACATAAGCTATCACAAAAAGGATTAGGAAAAGATCTATATTTAGGAGTTATCTAAATATGTAAGTTTTCCTTTAAAGAGAAAAAGGAAATTAGTTGTGTTCCTAATCTATATAAGGAGATACCAATGTGTGGTATAACTTGATGAGTTTAGAGTTTTAGAACTACGTGTGTGGCTTGATCCCTTATAAGGGTACGTAGGCAATTTTCTTTAGAAGGTGCAGCCATCTAATAATTTGTATGATTCTATAAGTCAGAATTGGAAGAAGCAGAGTTTTCAAAGCTTCATGCAACTGCTAAGTGTGGTGATTATGTTGGTGTCATTGGCTCTCCAGGTTTGTCTCTTATTCATTCCTGTATAATATATATATTATCATTTTTTACTGTAAGATTATTATTTACTTCAGGAAAAACGAAGAGGGGAGAGTTGATTATCTTCCCACGATCATTCATCCTTGTGTCATATTGCCTCCACATGTTGCCGAGAAAAGCTGATAATCTCACATCAAACAGTGTTCCAGGTCAACCGAGAAATCATGAAGCATATATTCTGAAAGATCCGGTATGATGCAACCTTGAAAGGTTATTCTTTTTATGTTATTTTCTCTATTATTCTGTCTCTGTGTAGTTAAGTTGCTGATGTTGCTGGGTTTTTTTTTTCTGTTAGGAAACTCGATATCGACAGCGTTATCTTGATATGATGTTGAATTTGGAGATTCGCAAGGTAGCCATTTCCAGAATTGACATCGTGGACCACATCTGCAGTTTCCTGAAAAGTAAAAATTTCAAAGAGGTTATATGTTTATCATTTTCTTATAGTAAATCTTCCACTATTTTAGATTGTTGCTTTGGTCCCTGCATTTTTGACATATTTCTGATGTTATCTAGTTTGAGACACCTTCGATGAGCACAAATGCTGGTGGAGCGACTGTGCGGCCATTTGTGACATATCACTATGATCTTAATATATCGCTGCATTTGCGTATCGCACATGGACTCTTTCTTAAGCAGCTTGTTATTTGTGGATTTGAACGCATCTTTGAGATATGAATGCAATTCAGAAACGAGGGTTTTGATACGACCCATAATCCAGAGTTCAACACCTGCGCTTTTGCAGACTACTATGACTTGATGAAAATTATAGAGGATTTGTTGAGTGGTTTGGTCAAGGAGGTGACAGGTGGTTACAAGATCTAGTATCACGCGAATGGGTATGATAAGGAGCCTGCCAAGATAGATTTCACTCCTCCATTCAAGTATGTGGCTTTACCATCATCATTGATTAGTAGATCTTATTTGTGGTTGGTGATACTTTACTTCATCTTTGCTGTTGTTGTAGGAGGATTGATATGATAGCAGAGCTGGAGAAGGAGGCGAACATCAAGATACCAGCAAACCTGGCGAGTAAAGAAGCTAACTCGTATCTTACAGGTGCATGTGTGAGGCTTGGCGTCATATGCCCCCCTCCTTTGACAATAGTTCGGTTGTTAGATAGAGTAAGCTCTTCTGTGACACCCCTCATTTTTTGGGACATCTAAGATCTGAAAAGTAATCATGTTTTCTTTGTGAAGCTTGATGGAGAATTTCTGGAAGGCAAGTGTGTGAACCCAGCTTTCATCATAAACCATCTAGTCATCATGAGTCTGTTGGCAAAACAACACAGATCAAACATTTATTTGACCGAGAGATTTGAGCTTTTCATCAACAAACATGAAGTAAGTAAAGGCTAATGATGATGAAATTTCGTTTAATTAGAGTTTTGTTTTGACAAAAAATATGACCTGTTATAACAGGTCTGCAATGCATACACCGAGTTGAACAATCTGGTTGTTCTGCGACAACATTTTGCTTATCAGCTCAAGGATCGACAATTTGGAGACGATGAAGCAATGGTTTTAGACGAGGCCTTTATGAATTGCCTCCCACAACTGACTGGGTCTTGGGAATAGACAAACTTGCTATGCTCCTAACCGACTCATTGAACATCAAGGTCTCTCTTTGACCTTTTTTTTTAAAACTGTCAAATGATTTGAATTTATTTTTTTGTTTGTTTGTTGCTAAACTGATTTGAAATATTGTGGCACGAGGTTATTTCGTTCCCGCTGATGAAGCCACAAGACAAGCCAACATCCACTTCAGGTACCACTTTTTTTTTTTGATTTGAATATGATTTTTTTTTTTTTTTTTTTTAATATAACTTTATTTCCTTCTTCTTCTACAGAGAGACCATTTAGAAGCAATACAAAAGAAAGGACTGAGGTTTGGGAACAACCACACGCAGGTGGCCAAAAAACCTGAACCCTTAATAACTAAAGTTACAGAGAGGAAAAAGACTCACACACCAAGGAGAAAAGGTGATCTAAGCCGATGAAGGATGGGTCAAGAGATGAAAGACCTAAGGAACTAATTGGAAAAATTCAAACCAGGTAGAAAGGAAGGTAAGGTGAGAGCTTGGAGTCACCTGCCCTATTGCACTTCAGGTACCACTTTACTTGTAAAGAAATTAGTAATAGTCGCTAGGAAAATTTTCCTCTAGGAATTGCCATTTGAAGTTTTTTTTTTAGTTTTGTTTTGTATATAGTTGTTTTGCCTGCTAGATCATTTGCAAACATAGAAGAAGAACTATTAAGGAGAGTAGAGCATAAATCTTTGTCCACCTTTTGAAGGTTTTAGGCAAAGTGTCTATTGTGTTTTTGAGTATTATGTTTTTGGAGATTCTTGAAGGGATTGAATGCAAAAACTGAAGTGGCTCTGTTTAGTCTAGGTTTTTGTACCCTTACTCGAATTTCTCTGTTTTTTCGTTTTGGTAAGATTTGGCTATTCCGTTCGTAAGGACTCGGTGAAGATAGAGGTTGGATCTTGCATGGGTTTTCAGAGTGATCGGAATTTACAGTCATTGGAGAAAGCTTCTTAATTTTGTTAGCGGGTGGTGTTTCAGGTTCATCTGAGGAAGATCATGATCTCATCGTCATGCAGAACTGTGGCCAAAAATCACTTCTCCTCTGTTCTGGTAATGCCACGTAGGGCCCATGTGTCGAAAGGATAGAAGATTGTTGTTCTGATCTCATTACATGTGCTAAATTTTCATAATATTATGTTGTAAAATCCAATAAACCCTTTGTATGCAGCCCATTGGGCTTTATCAATACTAATCGTTGATGACAAAAAAAAAAAAAAAAAAAGAGAATAGAGCACTGTCTCTATCTCAAACTCTGCCTGACTAAGCTTCTACAAATGTTTCCTCTCTTAGTTTTTGTAATTGCAAATTTATCTTTTAGAAATGTATTTGTATTGACTTTGTACATTGTCTCTCTACGAAGCTTAATTCAAAATCATGTTTCATGCATATTGAATTTAACTTTTATTTTCAAAAAAAAAGGCTTATTGAATGAAGAAATTGAAACTCTCGATAACATGTAGGTATTATTAACATTATTTTAGTATAAATTTTAATATTTGTTTATTGTTTGAGATTTATTATGATACTGTTAGTAAATCTGTCTCCAGTGGTGAAACCGGTGTCGGTATCATTAAAAAAAAAAGAATGTTTGCAAATTGGATAATAATGAAAGTTATATATAATAAAATGGTGATTCTCAAAAATGCCACTATTTTTTGAAAAGTTCCATAAATACCATTTTTGTTAAAAATTCTAAAAATACTACAAAATTAAAATAAAGTTTTAACATTTAAAACTCAATCTTAAACCCTAAAATTGATACCCTACTTTAGAAATAGTTAACCCAAACCCAAAAATTTTAATTACAAATCTATTGAAAATCAATTTTTGTATTTTTGGTATTTTTGGAACTATTGATTAAATGTTATTTTTGGAACTTTTTTAAAAATGGTTGCATATTAGAGAATTACTCTATATAAAAACATAATTTTTTTTTAAATGTAATATTACAATCCAAATTAATAAAAAAAAAAACTTGGTCGAATCATTGCATGCCACGTCTCATCAGATACCGTATCATTAGTTTCACTGCAATGAAACGTATCAGGAGGAATAATTGCTTTTTGATTTATTTTAATTACTTTTTATGCTTGTGATACCATGAAATAGCATGGCTGCACATGGTCTAATACTACTTAGAGCATATGCAATGGTGATATTTTGTGGGTATTATTAAATATAAAATTATTAAAATTTGAATAAAAGGAAGAAAGAGAGTGTTTTTTGTTAAAATAGTGTGGTGTATTGAAATATAAAATTAATAAAATTTGAGTAAATAGAAAAGATAGGAAGAAACTTTGGAGAGAGGGTATCAATAGAGTGATACTTTTGATACTTTTGGAGAGGGTGTTTTTGTGTGTTTAAATATAAAATTAATAAAAGTTGAGTAAAATGATGAAAGAGAAGGTATAAAGTTGAGTAAAAGTAAGAGAGAGTGTGTGTTTTAATAATTTTATATTTAATGATATCCACAAAATATCATTGGTGCTGATGGTAAGTGTAAGAGTTAAATGATACTTGATCTTTAAGAATGTCCCATCATCTTGACTTTACTCTACAAATAAATTGCAAATCTCATAAATTTCTATTTGATCCCATCTTTCAATGTCAAAAAAATCTACATTTGCAAGAAAATATGTTCAATGAATTGACTAAATGTATCCAAATTCTGTGTATGAAGAATTTGTAGCATGTAACAACAATTCATTGAACATATTTTCTTGCAAATGTAGATTTTTTTGACATTAATGGTTAAAAAGTTAAAAAGTTACGTGATGGTTCACTTAATCCCAGTGTTTTGAAACCCGAACCGGACTGGGGCTCGGACCGGGTTCAACCGCGAACCGGAGACTACATGAGTTGGGAATGATGGTTTTTAAATTTTTTTTTTTTTTTCAACCAAACATTGAATTATATGAAATTCTCCCTATTGATAACCCAAAGTAGATCTAAATTACTTACATAAATAAAAGAAAAAGATTGAAACCTGACCGAGCCAATTATGCTTGCAGATTTGACTCTAGTTTAATTATTTAATATCAAATTTTGCATATTTTCATATTTTTTTCCTTATCTTTTTATGATTAAAACTTTTAAAAATAAATACTACTTTTGAATTTCATTATTTTTTCATTAATTTAAAGTTTTGAAATTTTTTAATTTATAAATTTTACTATTCGTTTTCAAACTTTGTCTTTTACTTAAATAGTTGAATTTGATGAGATCAAATTTGAAAGTATTGATTTCTAGAATTTAATTTGGTTTATATTTTATTTCATTTCATAATGTTTTTTTTTTGTTTTTCATCTCTAATCCATTGTTAGATCAATTTTTTAAATAAAATTTTTAATGTTTTTTAATTGTTACACTTTAATTCTTTTAAAAAACACTTTAATTGATGTGTTTTTATTCATGATTGAAAAATCTAAATATATATATTTGAAAGATATACTTTATATTTAGATATTATAGTTATAAAAAATTGTTTATACAATATCTATAAAAAACCTTTAAACCCGGTTCGACCTGGTTGGACCACGTTCACCTATAACCCGAAATTTTTGCCGGTTCGGTCGCGGGTCCGGTTTTAAAAACATTGCTTAATCCCGATTGGTAGTGTGGAAGCCCCTTGACCCAGTGGTCAAGGGTTTAAAGGCTTCTACACCAAGTCTGGGGTTCGATTCCTAGACAAAAACAAATTCTTGCAGATTAATGGAGGGCACTTTTCAGAAGCTTCAAAGTCGTCTAGGGAGACCATGTCCATCGTCGGGGATGTCATACATGTAGAGCCGTTGGTCGGGGAGAGTGTATCCATCATGGAAGATGTCGTATATGCAGAACCGTTCGTCGGAGAGAGCTTGTCCATCATGAGATATGTCGTACATGGAGAGTTGATGCATCATGGAAGCTATGTAGAAGTTGTTCACCCTAATTGTAACGACAACATGCAATGAAGTATCATCAAAATAGGATTAGGTCAAATTGATCAAATTAGTCTAATAATAATTGTAATCTCTATATAATTATTCTAGATGATTAAAAAAAAAATCCCGATCGGTAAACTAATTAAAAAAATAGTTGACTTAAACTAAATAGTTATTAATTTCGAAAGACTATTTTTGTCTTAATCGTTTATCTGATTACTCACACACCTCATGAAGTGAAAAGGTTTTTTGGGAGAGAAGAAGCAATTTCCTTTGTCGCCGTCAATTTCTTCGCTTTTCTTCTCCACCGTAAGCTCTCTATCTCTCTTTGCCTTTGTTTGTCGCGAAACGAAGCTTTAGAGTTTCTGGGTTTTGTTGTGTGACTTTTGGGGTTTTGAAATTCAGGGTCTTTTTGCTTTAAACCCAGAGATTGAAACTTACATTTTTCTCTTTTGAATTTCTTCAGAAAGAGCTGTGAGGGTTTGAAATGGCTCCTAGAGGAAGAAAAAAGGTAAATGCTTTTCACTGTTTTATAGGTTTTTTCAAATTCAGAGATTTTTACTCAATTTTTCATGTTTGTAATCTTATGGTTCTTCAAGGTCAAGTTTTTATGTAGTATTAGTAGGAGATATGATTGTCCTGTTGTGGTTCTTGACGAAGATGATGTAAATGGTGTTTTTTTAGTGTACAGTTGAATAACAAATTAGAGAACTTTAGTGTTGCAATCACTCTTCTTAGTTAATGTGAAAAGGCTGAATCTTTTTCAGTATTCTTCTTTAGGTCATAGAACTCTGGTTTTTGTTTCTTGTTTGTTTTGCAGAAATCGCAGAAAGGACTGATGCGAGATGATGCAGCACGAGACGCTATGATGGATTATGGGTTTGAGAAGCGTCTTATCAATGATACTATCAAAGAATTACTAGAGGTGTGTTCTTTAGTTTTGGCAGTCTCTTTGTTTCCTTGAAAATGATGCTTAAATGGATTTTAGCTGTATAATGAGGAGAACGCAAACCCATGGAAACTGATCGAAGAAGGTGGATACGCTATGCTGCTTGATAGATTACTTGAAAAGCAAGCGGAACAAGAAAACCAATTGGACTTGCACAATGAAGAATTGGCTGTGGAAGAACAAGCAGAACAAACTCATGAAGAACAAGAAGAAGAAAAGGTGATTTTTTTGTTTCCTTCTCTTTTACTCTCTGCTTGGATGATCTGTTTTGTGCTCATGTTTTGAATTACAGGAGCAAGAGCGCGATGTTGAGGAAGGAAGAGACCAGATTGACTGCTCTATTGGGGTCTAGTGCAGATACAGGAGCACAAACTTGCCAAACTGATGCTTTATCAGTCACTAATGAGGCGGTCATGGACTCATTACCTGCAGCTTTTCAATCAGTAGAATCAACAATAGATTCTGTTGGAGGTAGGAAACTGTTAAAACTCATCGCCGTAACAATCTCAAACATATGAATCATTCTCTTACTGAGCTGAACTCATTTTTCTAGGCACCAATGCTTTATCAGTGACTAATGAGACTGTCATGGACTTAGTACCTTCACCTTTTCAATCAGCAGAAGCAACCGCAAATTCTGTTGGAGGTAAAACTCATTGCCAATACAATTTAAAACACATTAATAGTTCTCTTATTGAGCTGAATTCATTCTCTAGGCAACACGAGTTCTCACTATGGATGGCTAAGCAGCGAGTCAGAGTCGGATTCAGAAAAAGTTGGTGATGATGATGGTGATGGTGATGATGATGATGATGAGATGATTCAGCTGACTCCTGAACCTCTATGTGAAGAACTTGAAAACCTTCTCGCAGATGTACGACATGGAGAGAGGAAGAGGAAGAGACCCACAAGGTGGGATAATTAGAGGAGAAATTAACATTATGGGAATTCTGATGAAGAAATATTGATATAGTTAAGAAGCTTAAGTAGTAGTAGTACAGTTAAAAGAGTAAGTGTATTAGCTGTAAGAAGATAAAAGGACCCATCTTGACATCTCTGTATGGGTCTATTTTAGCTACTAGAAGTCTAAACATCAAATAAGTTATTAATAAAAGCAAATTTTGAAGTAGAAATAGCATACAAATAATCTACACATATTAACACATGAATATGTATATGTAAATCATTAAAGAAGAGTGAAAAAGCCTTTGTTTTGGTTACAGAATTTACAGGAATTGATTATACAACCTCGTAACTCTCTCCTCAGTCCTATTCTTCAACCTTGACGTACTTTGTTCATACAAATTTTTGTGTCAAATCTCAACTCTTACATTTATAAATACATGAAACCAAATACTTGTTTAAATCTCTCTATCGGCAACCCAACACGAGTCTCCCTTCTTCGTTTATCGTCACGTTCCTACAAATCTTTTGAAGGTCTATGTAACCGATGATCGTGTCCTCAAAGACCACATCCTCTAGATTTGCCTCATCGAATGTGGAACCCGATAACACCGTGTTCTTGAAAACCGCTCCTTTGAGATCTGATTTCCCGAAATTCACCCGATCAATAACAGCATTTGAGAAATTCACCCCTGCAACATCAAACTTAAGCATTATTGGCGAATTTCTACATGTAATGGGTAGATAAGAGTGTTATAGAGTTACCCTTGAAGCTTGCTCCTACGGCGTAAGCTTTTGACATAACAACTTCAGACATGTCTGCACCATCAAACTTGGCGCCTGACATCAAGGCTGCAGAGAGAGTCTTGCCTTTGAGATTAGATTGATCGTTTGAGTAATCGCAGAACCTAAGATCGAGAGGTTTGTCATAGACTCCATTTGCTTGACCTATCGTGTTACCAACAAACGCTTGTTCGCACCGGTTTGGATCTTGTGAAAGCGGAGGAAGTCTCTGGAAAACAAAACCATTATTCAGTTCTTGAACTCTTAACACATTCTTAAACCAAAAGAAGGACCACTCAGACTAATAACAATGTTGAAAAGAGAAAGAGAAGATAATGTGGCTGACCTGATTAGCAGCAATTACAGGAGAAGCCAATGTAAGAGTACAAGCAGAAATGACAGCGCAAGCGATACATCCAAGCTCTTTAATCTTGTTAAATCCTTGACCATTGTCTCTGTTTTCTACAGCTGAGAGTATAATGCAAACGATAAAAAAAACATCATTCACTTCCCTATGAGAATCATCCCATCATACACACTATGGTTCGTCGAAATCAGAACAATTCAACTTTTTTTTGGGACTGAGACAAATAATAGTCCCAAGCTATAGAGGTTACAGATTAAGCTACAGATGCTTGAAACTAATTGAGTTTCTGGAAATCTGAGGAATCGCGAATCTAGAAGTAGTAGGAGCAAAATCTAAAAAGAAATGGCATTTACCGGAACAATGTACAGTTGCGAAAGATCTGGGGTTGGGAAAGGCGGAGTGGCGGATTTTGCCGGAGACATAAGGCGTCGAGAGATTATTCCGGGAGAAGTGCACGGGAAGAGCGGCCATGGATGGATGCTCAATTTTGTGCTTTCCCTCGACAAGATTTGACGACCTTTAGTTATTATGGATCAGGCCAGTGACGTGGCAATGACAGATCAGACACAAACAATTTGATGCTCGGCGTTTCACTACAAAAAAGGGGTTAAATTGTATCACTTATATAACTGATACAATACTTGAGTTGATTTACATCGATTCTATTAAATTGACATAAATCTAAATTAGTTTACATCAATTTAATATGATTAATACAAATATATGAATTTATATCAATTACATAAGTGATGTGTCTACTAAACTCTTTTAGAATCAATTAAACAAAAAGATGCAAGATTTATATCAATAAAATATCGATGTTAAATTTATAAGTGATGCAGAAAACTTATATAAATATCTATACATCTATGATTTTTTTTTCTTAAGTTATTTTATATAATCAATCTTCTCTACTGTTACGTACAGTGCATGACATTGGTTAATACGGATCATTTACATTAGTTATAATACTACAATATATATATATATATATATATTATGTACATTAAATTTGGAAAATATGTTACGTTCATTACACTTTAAAGTTTGATGATTAAAGTAATAATTTGTTAAATTATATGTAATATAACAATTGTTTGATATATCATTTACAAAATATAGTTATCCAAAAACATCGGTAAAAACCCGTAAAAATCTGTAAAGTATTTTAAGTTACAAAAATAGCAGATAGTTACTTTCTACTTATCCCACATCGATAAGAAGCAAATGAATTCCCTTGAAACTTTCTTATAAATAAAGATTGTGTTTTCCGATTGTATCTCAAGTCAAAATATTCATTTTTCATACTCGTTTGCTAACTGAAATATTTAAATTTCAATTAAATATTTAGTTGCATAAAAAATAGATTAGAAATATTTGAAAAAGGAGGTAAAAAGGGAATCACGTTTTACCAGATCAAAAATAACAATAACAATTCATTTTTTTTTTTTTAACATCGATTAAAACTGATACAAATTTTTGACATTAATTGTAATAACCGAATCAAATATTGCCATCATTTTTATTAATTGATGTAAATATTTGACATCAACTTTTGGAACAGATGCATATTAACATCGATTATAATTGATGAAAATATTTGTATCGATCATTTAAACCGATGTTATATATTAGCATCACCATATTCAGAATCGCTTAGATAAATAATATAAATATCGTTTGTATCAATTATAATTGATATAAACAATTAAATTAAATGATGCTATCTATCTGATTTTTTTGTAGTGTTTAGGGGTAACCGTTCGGATACCCATTCGGTACGGTTCGGATAATTTGGATTTTTAGTTTTTCGGTATTCAAATATTTTGTATTTTTCAGTTTGGGATCGGTTATATGAGATCGGGTTCAGATCGGTTTCTCGTACTATATGTGAAATCCAATAATGACCCAAACTATAATAGATCGAGTTCAGATCAGTTATATCCTATCTAAAATCGAAAGTAATGTTCCTATTAGTCTAAGAAAGGTTTAAAACTCAAGTGATTTTTCATAAATCCTTAAACAATCAACTAAGTGTTAACAAATTTGAATCATAATCAAATTGAACAAGAAAATATTTCATAAAGAGGTACCAAAACCACATATAGTATCAAATTAAGCAGTGGGATCCACGTATAGTATCAATACCACGTGGATCCCACTGCTTAATCTGATGTGTTGGTTTATTGATCTCCACCATACACATTCTCTACTTGCTTCATGGAGCGCAATAATTGCAACATGATTTGAAGAAGTTGCCACGAAAGTCTGCTTCCGAGAACGCCAAGATATAGCAGTGCCTTTGATCGTGAAAATGTATCCAGTTTGTGATCAAGCTTTATGTGGATCTGACAAATATCCTGCATCTGTAAAACCAACTATTTGACCGTTTGAATTTTTAGGATAGAATAAACCTAAATCAATAGTCCCTTGGAGGTAACGGAAGATGTGTTTAATTTCATTCCAATGTCTCCGCGTAGGGGACGAAATAAATCTTGCTAAAAGATTAACGGCAAATGATATATCGGACCTTGTACAATTTGTAAGGTACATTAAAGCTCCAATGGCACTCAAATATGGTACTTTAGGACCAAGTATTTCTTCATTTTCCTCATGTGGTTGAAAGGCATCATTTTCAACTATGAGTGATCTAACGATCATAGGAGTACTTAGTGGATTGGTTTTATCCATGTTAAATCGTTTAAGTTCCGTTTTGGTATATGTGGATTGGTGCAGAAATATACCCTTTTGAGAATGCTCAATTTGAAGGCCTAGACAGAACTTTGTCTGTCCGAGATCTTTCATCTCAAATTCACCTTTTAGATAACTTGAGACTTTTTGTATTTCCCCTTGAGTTCCTATTATGTTTAGATAATCATAAATCCGGATGTTGTTTTCTTAATGAAAACACATGGGCATAAAGGATCATTTACGTATCATTATTTCGTTAAATACTCACTTAGACGATTATACCACATACATCCAGATTGCTTCAACCCATATAATAATCTTTGCAATTTTATTACACATAACTCTTTGGGTTTGGAACTTAATTCCTTAGGAATTTTAAACCCATTGGATAGATATCATTATCTAATGATCCATATATATATATATATATATATATATATATACTGTAACGACATCCATGAGACGCATCTCTAGATTTTCGTTAGCCGCTAGACTCATTAAGAATCTGAACGTGATTGCATCCATAACAGGAGAATATGTTTTCTCATAATCAATCCCGAGTCTTTGACAAAAACCTTGAGCCACAAGGAGAGCTTTATATCTCATTATTTTTGTTTCGTTTTCGATCGAAAACCCATTTGTATCTGATTGGTTTCACATCTTTGGGTGTGAGTATAATAGGTCCGAATACATTTCATTTATTAAGTGAATCTAGTTCAACTTGTATTGCATCTTTCCATTTCATCCAGTCCTAACTGTTTTGACATTCATATACAGACTTTGGTTCTGGATCTTTGTTTTCTTCATCTATTTCCATTGACATAAGATATGAGAAAACGTCGACTACATCAATTTGAGTTCGATCCCATATCTTTCCATTATGAATGTAACTTATAGAAATCACATAATTTCCTTCATGATGCTCTGTATTGTCGTTTGTTTCATGATTTGTTTCTTCCAAAATGCTTTCAGTGATCTTGGGATCATTATGCTTTTCAGCTTCCTTTCTTTTTCTAGGATTTTTATCCTTAGAACCGACGGGTCTACCACGCTTCAAGGGTGTTCTAGACTCACGTGTATTATCTGCTCTGTGGCACTCATTTGGTATCTCAATACGAGCATGAGCATTTGCAGCTGGAATATGAGATTTTGTTACCGTTTTAATATCTACAAATGCATCAGGTAGCTGGTTTGCCATACTCTGCAAATGCATAATTCGTTGAACTTCTAGTTCTGACTGTTTGGTTTGAGGATCAAGGTGTAATAGAGATGGTACACGCCATTCTATATCATTTCCTAGTTGTTTATTCTCTCCCCTAAAAACGTGAATACTTTTTCATCGAAATGATATTCGGCAAATCATACCATAAAGATGTCGCCAGTCTGTGGTTCTAGGTATCGTATGATTGATGGAGAATCACAACCAACATATATTCCCAACCTTCTTTGTGGTCCCATCTTTGTACATTGTGGTGGTGCTATAGGTTCATATACCGCACAACCAAAAGTTCTTAGATGAGATATATTCAGTTCTCGACCGAAGGCTAACTGTAATGGGGAATATTTATGATATGCATTTGATCTCATCCGAATTAGCGTTTTTACATGTAAAATGACATGTCCCCATACAGACGTTGGGAGTTTTGATCTCATGATCAATGGTCTTGCAATTTGTTGCAGTTTATTTAATTAATGATTCACCAAACCATTTTGTATGAACATGAGCTACAAGATGTTCAACTTCTATACCTGTTACCATACAATAATCATTGAAGGCTTGGGACGTGAATTCACTAGCATTGTCTAGTCTAACTTTCTTAATGGGATATTCAGGAAACAAAGCCCTAACTATGATTATCAGTGTTAGAAATCTCGCAAATGCCATGTTTCGAGTGATAATAGACAAACATGTGACCATCTACTAGATGCATCAATTAACACCATAAAATAGTGGAATGGTCCACATGATAGATGTATCGGTCCACAAATATCGCCCTGGATTCGTTCAAGGAACTTTGGTGATTTTTTTATCAATTTTGGATGGCGATGGCCTTATTATCAATTTTCTAAAAGAACAAGCAACACATATCATTTTATTCCCCTGATATCTCTTGGATTTTCAGTGAATGACCATGTGAGTTCTCAATTATCTTTCGCATCATGGTTATACAGTACAAGTCTTTTTCCGAATTTATCGGAAGTTATGTACATATACTTCTTTCCATTCTCAGTTGCGGATGGAGTATCATATCCTTGAAGGTATATGTCTTTGAAACTCAACAAATTTATTTTAGGATTTGGAGAATATAAAGCGTTATTTATGGAAAATTTGGTTCCATTAGGCAAAATAAAGGTACCCCTATACCACTTCCTTTAATAAGGTCTGTAGGACCTGATATTGTATTGACAATAATATTTGTTGGTTTTAAGTTAGAGAAATGTCTCTTGTCTTTCAGAATATTGTGTGTTGTTCATATGGTATACAAATTTCTCGAACCATTTCCTTGCGTATCGTTTCATCCATTTTTGTAAGCAAGAAAACATTAAATAATAGAAAGTAATATCATTCATAAAAGATAAAACACACAATAATTATACATTAATTTGTTGTGTTAAAACAACATTATTTTTCAAACAACCGAAAAACATAATATTATACATGGCATATCTGGAGTTTATTCAATAGTCTCATTGCAAGCATTTTAGTTATCCGCAAAAGCGGTCTCGTCGAAAGCATTTGCAAAGTCGGGAGAATCGAGGTATGATTTACCCTCAAAGTGTTTCGCAAGATTCACTTCTTTCCCTTTGCCTTTGGTAGACTCTTTATACAGCTTGCAGAGATGCTCGAGAGTTCGACATACATTGGACCAATGTCCTTTGGATCCGCATCTATAACAGATGCTATCACGTTTCTGCGCGGTAGTCTCTTGAGTCTCTTTTCCTTTGGAAGTTTATTCGGAACGAACCCATTGGAAAGACTTTCCCCCTCGTGGACTGTAATTTCTTCCATGTCTGCGATTGAATTTGCGGCCACGACCCCGATAGGTTTGATTTGTCTTCTCCAAACTTTTCACATCTGTTGCATTCAGTTCTAGAAATGCTTTGGCTCCCGTAGGCCGAGAGTTTTGATTTTTTGAGGAAAAGCTCATTGTTTTTCTCTGTGGTTATGAGCGTGACAATTAACTCAGAGAACCTTTTGTATCCGTAATTTTTATACATTGCTTAAAGTAAATTGTGTTCTTTGTTGAACGTGAGGTATGTCTTCTCGAGCATTCCTGCTTCGATTACAGGTTTTACCACAAAATTTTAATTGTGATACAATCTTCAACATTGCGGAGTTAGACTCCTCCACTTTCTTAAAATCCTGAAACCTCAGGTTTTTCCACTCCTCCATCGCATGAGAGAGATTTATTTCCCTCTGATTACCAAACCTTTCTTTCAGAGCTTTTCACAGCTCTGATTGGTCTTTAATGTGCGTATAATCATGCGTTACATTCCCATCCAAATGTGTCCTCATAAATATTATTGTCTTTGTCTTAGCTTGGGCGGATGATTCATTTTCCTCTTTGATGGTGTCAGATAAATTTTCCGCTTCCATATAGAGTTCAACATCAGTTGTCCATTTGAGAGCTGGGAATTTAAGCTTCTCAACGTTGGCCATTTGAATTTTAAGAACAAGATCATAAATTACTATTAGAAAAGTAATATTATTTTAGAATCTGTTTATATTAATGATAACAACAATTACAGAAAACATTATTATAAAAAAAGTAAACCAAGATTTAAGATAAACTCCTCGGGAGTAAATTTTCCAACGAAGAGACCATAAACAGAAGTAAGAATTACACTGATAATAAAAATCAAAAACCAACGAAATATTTTTCTTACAAAATGAAAACTAAACAAATTTTTTCGTAAAAGTATTTGGGAGAAGATAAAATGTTGATTGATTTGAAAAAGTGAAAAATATGTGTATTTACCCCTGTTCGAAAACTCGGCCGAGTTGGTCGTTCGGCGGCCGAGAATCGGGTCGGCGGTGGACCACCGTGGCGAGATGGGCCTGATCGGAAGCATTAGGCAGTAGGCCAAGTTTTGACCGCGGTCAACGCGGTTTAACAAAAACCGGCAATTTATAAGTAAATCCGGCAGATTTTGAAAAGCAATTCAACTGGGTTTTCGAATCTATAGAGGTTTTAAGAAGAAATGGAAACGGTGGCGATAAGAACTGGTTCTCGTCGTTGGCGGCGGTGAAAAAGTTTGATGAAGAGAACTAGAATCCTCTTTGGGCCTCATGCTTTATTGGGATTTACAAGTAATTATGTCTTAGGTCATTTCTTTATATGTGTTTTCTATTTACTCAAGACTTAGCAACTTTTCAATTTACTTGTATCATTTTTTTTTAAAATTTTTAACGTACGTATCATTTGAGTTTTTTTTTTTTCCATCTTAGTTATTTATTCAAAAGTTGGGATACAAAGACATGAAAAAGCCACAAGCCAGCTGATCATGTGCGAAAACGAAACTAAAAGTCCAAAAAAACAGGAGAGCATAGTCCACAAACTGGAGAGCAAAGTTCACAAACTGGAGAGCGAAGCCGGGCGAGCATATGAGAATTGTCCCCG
Source organism: Draba incana (assembly GCA_963576765.1). Taxonomy (NCBI): domain Eukaryota; kingdom Viridiplantae; phylum Streptophyta; class Magnoliopsida; order Brassicales; family Brassicaceae; genus Draba; species Draba incana. Next base: position 21,887,587 of record OY755205.1, read on the forward strand.
GAAGATACAAACCAACACAAAGATAAAGACCAAACAGTCCAAATCAAACCAAAGACAAATAAAACAAGGATTAGAAAATCGCAGGTCTAATTGAAACCATCCTTAAGCCCAGAATCTCCACAAACCCAGAAGCATAGAGAGAAGTAGACAAAACCACAACCCAAAGAACACTACTTCTGAACTATAGTCCTCGCTTGGTAATAAATACGACTTCGGAAATTAAAATCTTGTGCTACCATTTGAGTTTAAAGTAGATAATAGTATTAGATAAAGTAAATTAATTTATGGTGATGGAGTCAACCATAAAAACAATAAATAAATTATGGTGACAGAGTCATCCATATTGAATATTAAATAAATTTTGGTGACATAGTCATCCATATTATAACAATAAATAAATTATGGTGATGAAGTATGGTGACTAAGTCATCCATATTAGAACAGTAGATAAATTATGCGGCGGCTTGGCCGCGCGCATTTAACAATTATGGCATAATAACAATAAAACTAAGCCAATAGCAGTGCTTTAAACAACCACTGAAAAATAATACATTATGGAGGCGACATACTGTCAATTATAATATTATATAGTATAATATTATTTATTATTATTATTATTATTATTATAAACATAGAGTGATCGTGCTGATAACGTGTTATAAAAAGAATGGAGATTTATCATCATGACGATAAATATAAATAAAGAAGAAAAATTTTTACCTGGTGAAATCGAAATACTGAGAGAATAAAGGAAACGAAAGCGAGAGAGAATTTTGTGGAAATCACTTATGAGAGTTCCAAGACTCATATGGAACGGATTGTGGAAACAATATATCGTAGCATAGTTAGTGATATATACACAGAGATGTGGATAAGTTCTCCGTTCTGAATTAATTTTCTTTGTCTCATGTTTTTTTTATTTTTGTCAACTTTCTTTCTCTCATGTTGTATGTTATTTTGATGTGATTTTTGTTTGGCAGCTTGCAAGCACACAATAAATAAAAAAATGAAAATTTTTGAGTTGAACTATAGGGGTAAACCTCTCTTATTCATCGATAGAGAGAACAAAAAAAAATGATCGTAATTTTAAACCTTGGCTTTAAATGATAAAATGATCTGAATTAAACTTGTTAATAGAAAAAGAATAGGAAAAAACTTTGCTTTTATTTGGAATCCATTCTATTTTTTTATCAAAAGCCCAACAAAACCCAAAAGTATATATAGATACTAAAAAAACCATGGCCGTATTCTTTTCCGTATTCTTCTCGAAGCAAATATGCGGAAAGCAAATCTCTAACTACGGCGAAGAAAATAAAGCTTGCGGTAAGCAAAAACCCATCCGAAAGCTCGCCAGACGGATGTTAAGTGGGATCTGGAGAATACTCCACCTCCAAAGGGCTAGGTTGGTTCAATAAGAGCCACGATTGATAAAAGTTTGAAGAACCGAGGCTACATAAGTTTAGACAACCGTAAGTTATTATGGATCATGCTATTGATGTGGCGTGACTGATCATATAATATAACGATTTGAGCCTCAACACTTAGACCATCATTAGTGGTGATACTCTTGGAGTATCATCTAATTAAAAGAAAAGAAAAAATAAAACAAAAATAAAACTTTTGAGACTTTTACACAGAAACGTCTCATTTAAATTGTTTCTGCCACATGTCTCTATATTACTTATTTATTATTTATTTAATAATTTAATATTAAAAAAATTAAAAAAAAATTATTAAAATATTACAAGTTAGAGACTCATCCCGGTCTTACTCATGCTCTTATCGGGCCAATGTCTTTTTGGTCTAGAATATATATATTTTTTTTTTTGTGTCAACCTTTTGGTTAGAATCTTTATGTAAGGTACTTTGTACTTTGATTATTGCGATTGTCATGTGTTTTTTTTTTTTCTCAGGTGATGAAAACGAGTAGACAGTTTTTGGAATCAAGAAAGAGTAACTAGTCTTAAAAAATGGACAGATTTTGCACTTGAAAAAGTTATATGAGGTTAATATTAAAATTCACAAGTTATGTGTATTCATTTTTGTTATACGAAAAATGTGGTTTCTTGTTTTGTAGTTTGATTCGACAAATGCAACAATCAGAGCGTACTTATAGTTGTTGCTTATGCATTGTGTATTATTACTTCTAATACAAAAGCCTTACTCGCTAACCAAATGACCAGTTTCAACATAATAAAACCATTGTTTTGGTTCTTATATTCAAGTTTTTGAAATCTTTATTTTACTTGTCTTACATCACTTGTCCAACGGGAAATTGGCTATTGTACTCTTCATTAAAAGCACTTGGGTTATATTACTCGGAATTCTACCGAATTTCTTTTATCCTTTTTTTTTTAAAATGGACAAATGTGGTCATTTACCAAATTACAAAAAGTTGGCATTATTTACAAGGTCCAACCCGACCAAACCCGTAAACCCGACCCGAAACATGTAACATAACCAACTAATTCCTAAATCGCCACCAATAACCAGTATAACCGTTCCAAACCGATATGGAACGGTTGAATCGATTAAAATCCCTAATTTTTTCCCCTAAATTTCAATTTCAAAACACAAACAACAAACTCAATCGATTGTTCCATCTCTCTTCCCTCTCTATCTATCGATTGTTCTTGAGGAGTACAACTAGTACAACTGAATCGGAATCATGGTGAGAAGTAAGATACGAACTCCTTCTCCTTCATCCTCCTCCGGAAGTGAAGAAGATCCACCGGCGGCGGAGAAAGGCGTCGAGCCCACCGTCGAGCGCACAGTAGGCGACGGTGAAGGAGAAGAAGACGGCGAGGATAAGGACGTCGAGCCCAGCAATGGTGGCGGTGAAGGAGAAGAAGAAAGTGGTGAAGAAGAGGAAGATGGCACGGAGAAAGTCGTGGAACCCACCAGAGGCGAGGAATACGATGACAAGGAGAAAGACGTGGAAGAAACGGTAATGAATTGAATGATTTGAGTGTATGGAATGAATTGTGGATTTTGAATTTGATTGATTTTAGGTTTGAGATTGATGTTGTGGATTTTGAATTTGATTGATTTCGGGTTTGAATTTGATTAAGTTCGGGTTTGAATTTGTTTTCTCGGTTGTAGGATTCGGATGACAAAACCGTAGCCTTGTTACCGGATAAGATGTATATAAAGCCGGAATTCTACAAGGAAAGCATGAAGCTAGCAACGTGTTGTTACGTTGAGAAAGCGGTGAAGAATTTGAAGAAAGTTCTCGACGCGAACGAGATTGAATGGTTCCACAATCATCCTCAATTTTGTTACTTATTCCACATGACTAGGGAGGTGAATCACAAAACCAAGAGGGTTTATATGCTTCTTATAAGGACCGCAAAAATCATGAAGAAGAAGGAAGTATGGTTTATCGTGAACGGAGTTCCAATTCGGTATTCTATGAATGAGCACGCTCTCATTTCCAGTTTAGATTGTAGGCCGTACCCGGATAACTATGAGGAAAGAGGGAATTTAAAGTTTGTTGGTAAGCATTTCAAGTATGTGAAATGCACGGTTGCGGCGGTCGAGAAGAAATTTCTTTCGATGAAGAACTATTCGAAAGATCGTTTGAAGATGGCCATTCTTTACTTTCTTTCAAGCGTCATAAAGGAAAATGCTAAGCGCGGCAAGGATGCCCCAGTTGTAGACGAGTTTATTCGAAAGGTCTTGACGGAGCCCGACTATTGTACCACTTTTCTATGGGGTCGGTACACGTTCTTAGACAATGTAAAAGAAATCAAAACATTGTTGAAATGTATGAATGGCGTGGTGGACAAAAAGAATGTCAATTTCCCTAGTTTCATCTTGTCTTTAGAGGTATGTCTTTTGAATTTAAAAATAGATATTTGAAGTAATGTTTAATTGGATGTTTGTTGTAATGGGATTATGTTTTGATTTGTAGCTTCTAGCTTTCGAGGCAATCCCCGCCCTCATGATGAAATTTAGGGAGAAGGAGGAAGGGGAGCACCTCGGGTGCCCTCGGATGTGCAAAACCAAGTTCCAACCTTGCTCCTTGAAAGGATGGCCTCTCTAAGATCTCTATACGAAACTTGGTGACACTAAGGTATGTAAATAGTTTAACCAGTTTGAGTAGTTGTTATGTTGCCAATTTTTGGGTTTGTAATTTTTGGTTTTATATTCTATAGGTCATTGACAGTATCTTGAGGCCAACCGAGGACGAGAGAGAGAGCTTTTGTCTGAGCTCTTTAATCCAGAAGAAGAGGTTGATTTAATTGATGATGTTGTTGATAGTTGGACTAAGCGTTTGAATGAGGGACGCAGATTTTGGTTTAGGGATCTTTGTCGGGATGATATCAATGGTCGAAAGGAGGTGGTAAAGCCTGTTTTGGAGTCCTCGACTCTGACTGAAACCGCGAATGAAACCAAGAATGTAAGCGGGAGTTTAGCGGTGGAGTTGAAGGAGTTGAAGGATATCATGGCAGAAGCTTTCAAGCAGTTTAAAGAGAAGGTAGCTGGGATTGTGGAGAGGGTAGATAACATGAACACTAGGTTGCAGCAAGTGGAAAGCCTGATCGTGCAGTTATCTGTACATCTCGATAAACAACCAATCATTGTTCCGCCGCCTCCAACAATGGATCCACCGCCTTCTCATACGGATAACACGAGCGAAGCGGAGACAAACGAGAAGAAGAGGAAGAGAGCCGAGACGAAGAAGAAGGCCGATATGGAAGTCATAAAGGATGTGACACCGGAAGACGATGGGGAACCTTCTCAAAAGGAAGCGGGTGGCATTAAGGAACCCAAGAAGAAGAGAAAGAGGAGGAAGAACCTTTTGTGTCGCGTGTGACAAGGGCAAAGGCCCGAGTTGGGGATGATTGATTCTGATGCTTGATTGCTTGAATAATTTATGTTTTTTGGATTTCAAGTTTATTGGTGTTTCTGTTTGGACAACTAGGAAAAACTGTTTTGGACAACTATGCTTGTTTTTCTTTGGAACCTTGCATTTCGGATTTATTAAACTCTCTATTATTATTGAATAACAGAGAACAAGTACAAAAACAAACATTTAAAACACAAAAGTTAACCATACAAACGTCTAACGCTTTTTCCCAACACCACCACCTCCAGATCGAGAAGCCTCCCCTTCAACTCCTCGATTTCATTGCTCTTCTTAGCATTCTCGGATTCCAAGTGTAGAATGCGGATTTTTTGTTCGTCGGATTTTTTCTTCAATGCCTCCACTTCTTCCGTCACGGAATAATCCCACCACTTACGGAAGTGAGGACCGTCACGGAATTGAGGACTCCAATACACTGTTTCATTACAAGCGTAATAAGCCTTCCCCTTGTTATCGCCGCTTGGTTCACGATAAATGAACACTCCGACCACAAAAACACTTCTTCGGGATACCGTCTGGGGTCCCGTCAGCAATGCACATGGCGGCGAATGCGGGGTTTTCCTCATCGCTTGAACTTTCGTCTGTAGGAAGGTTTAATCCCCAATTTCTGTAAGGATCTCCAGACATTTTTTTGGGTTTAGATGGAAGGATAGTTTAGATGGAAGGAGAAGAAGGGCGTGTGAAGAAAAGACAAAAGTGTGAAGAAAAGTTTTGGTGGAGTGTGAAGAAATGACAAAAGTTTGGGTCAGATTATATGGTGGAGGAGACAAAAGTTTTAGAGGGAAATTTGATTTGGAGGGAAAATTTTCGGAGGGAAATTTGATTTGGAAGGAAAAGTTTCGGAGGGAAATTTTCTCCAACAGTTGTACCCCCAGTTTTTTAGTTATCCGAATTTACAAACAGCTGCACTTTTCTGTGTTTTCATTCATATATAGTTGAACCCTGAAAACTCTTTGACATTGTGGTTGCACACTTCTAATTGTCTACTTTTAGTACATGCCAAAGATATCAAAGCACTTAAAATTGGCAGAGAAACATTACGCTGATACTCACCTAGGTAAATTAGATATGATTAAGAAACAACACACAAAAGGGTAAAGGTATTTTATGGGGAAATCTCTATATGGTTCAAAATGAAATTCAAAAATTTGATTGTATTTTTGACCAAACATATATGTATGAAACTATAGTTATCGCATTGTTAGCTCTAGCGTTTGATTCTATCTCCCCATAATTTAAACCAAACGAGCTACCAACCTCTACAATAGACACTTCCACATGAAAAAAACTACGAGTTTATTCTTTACTCGAAAGATAACTATCAACATCATCATCATCCAAGATGTATGATGGACATTTATCTCCCAATGCCAAAGGAATATGGCTCATTTTGAGCTGCGTAGTACATCTAGCTATCTCCATCTTCTTGAATATCATGTCCTCTAAAACCGAGTAAGTGATATCTTCCGTTGATGGTGTCTTAAATGTTATAGAATACACCCGAGGTTCCTTTGAATTCCATCGATAACTATCTATGCTCTCCACGTAAGACCCTCCATATTTAAAATGTACTACTGTTTTGATCATTGCACCTGCTAAAACATAATAAAAAATTCATTAACACCTTCTCGCTGGTAGCAGTTATACTATTTGTCCCAGTTGTCCCACTATGATCAGTATTCCTATTTGTACCAGTTGTCCGACCAGAGAGTTCTTCAAGTGCGAAAATCATCTTGGTTCTGGAAATGTGAATTAGTTTGTCCCATTTCCAGCTTATATACCTAACTACATTCTTCTATTTACTACCAATGAAGAAAGTAATCATTCCTTACAACTCTAATGCTAATCACAATCTCCATTATATTGAAATCCATTGAAATCCAACAAATCCAACAATACCAATTATAAAGCATAAACAACTCAATTCTACATCTCAACATCATATAAGGAGCAACATTCAAAGGATTTCACCTCAATTTCGAAGCTCCAACTCGGGTTCCGACGAATCCAGGATTTTCCCCAAAAAGCTTCAACCCCGATTTGATGATATTGAGTTCGAATCCAATGAGATTGAGTTTGAATCCAATGAGATTGAGTTCGAATCGAGTGATTGGGAAAGGATTTGGGTGGTTTTCGATTCGGCTGGGAGGCTCTCTGTTTCGCGGGGGAATCCAGACGGGAGGAAGTGGAATCGAGATTGGTTTGGTTCCGGATTGGTTATGAGTAGTTAGGGTTAGGGGCATTTTCGGGTTTCTCTAATTCAGGGGAAAGAGGAGCATTTCAGCTACTCATGAAGAGTATTAGTCTTCTTTCTTTGAAGGAAGAGTAGTTTAGCCAATTTCCCTTGTGCAACTCCAAACGAAGCTTTAATAGATAAATGAAACAAAAACGGTAAAATTCTATTAAAGTAAACTATTAATTTGTGTATTTTAAATGAAATCATTGGTTTAAATATATTATATTATCAAAATATTAATTTTTAAACAGATATAAGTCCAGATCAGAATAATATATTATAATGTTACTGATTTAATTTTTTTAACTGTTACAAAATTTACAAAATACAAAGGTAGACTCTAGAGACTCTCTCCTTACAATTACTGATTTGTCTCTAACCACAAGTGGAAATAAAATCTAACTAAACTAAAAACTCATCTACACGTTAGAATCAAACTACACCGAATCAACCAATTGACACAATAGCTGCTACACTAGGTTAGACATTTTCAAAATCAAAATCCTAAAAAAAATAATCAAGAAGAGAAGCCATGGAAGATCTTTTTCATTGGTGCAAGTAACATCAACATCTTTCTCCTTCAACCACACCTTTCCACCATCACTTGGCTACCTCTCTTTCTTTAAGGCCCCACCCATCACCTGTCAAACTTTCAGACTAATCCGTACTCTTTCAATAAACAAACGATCTCCAACCGCCACTTACTTCCAAAACAACAAGAAACATCTGTTCCTTATCATCTCCTAAGTCTACATCAAATCTCTTCAAAGATTTTTCTACAGGATCATCATTAGTCTAGAGGAGTTATACCACATTTGAATCTCTTTTTGACTATTGAACACCATCTCTGAGAATGGATCTGGTTTTGGACCCACCAATATCTTCTAAGATCTGCCAAAACACCATGTGCTTGTGCCTAGCAAGAAAGGAACAATGGCATTTGGTGTGCTTTTCCAAAGTTAGGAAAAGTAACCGAACGTTTGGTTCAAGTAATCACAGGCAAGCCGTAGTTCTGAAACGTTCTGATCCGTCCGTCCCAACCACCAGTGACAATGACCATACCCCAAGAAAGAGAGCTAGTTGCTCTCTGGTAAGAGGACTTTAGAAACTTGTAATGAGACGCGTTCATTGCGGATGTAGACAGAGGATTTGCGGGTAGTTTTTCCTCTGGCCACGTCGCGCTTCCTTTGGAAATTGATCCCGGGACAAACCCTTCGTTGAGAGATAAACTAGAAGGAGAGGAAAACGGGAGGGTTGTGGTATGATCTGAGAATCCACTCCAGCTTGTTGCAACAGATGCATTGGTGAAGAAACGTTCAAAAGATCGAATCTTCTTCGGTTGGGAAGAAGAATACGATTCTTCCCCGTTACTCCATATATATACACTGGAGTCCTCACAAGCTGAAACAATGTGCTTTCCATCAGACGTGAGAGACGCTGATGTGAGGCTTCTCGTCTTGCAAACGCCTGAAGATTACATTAAAAAATGAGCTTAGTTTAGAATCAACATAGAGATATGCAAAAGGAAATGAAAGTTTAAGGCACATACCTTTGTATTTTCTGACAACATTGTTGCCTTGGAGAATTCTGACTTTGGAATCTGCGGAAACAACCACGACTTTGCTCGGGTCTTGCGGTAAAAACTGAATAAACACAGGCATATATCAATTAGTTAACATCTCACTATGTGAACATAAGTAAACAAATCATCAAGACCAGGGGAAAAGTGAAAGAGATGTGATTTACCTGAAACCCCGTAATCCGTTTATTTGAAGACTTCTTTTTGTTATGCAAATGTATTTGAGAGTCTAGTTCTAAATATTCTCCAGACATGTTAAAGAATCTGCAACTTCCAGTCAGTGAACCAATAATTCCTCCTTGTCCATCCGGGCGATAGCACACTGCGGAGATAATGTCCTTGAGATCGGCCCAATCAACAACGTTGCACCCAGAAATGTTCCAGATTCGAACTTTTCCATCAATTGAACCACTCATGAAGTAATTCTCATTTACCGGGTTGAACTGAACCGATGTTACTGCAAAAACAAAAGTAAGTTATAAAGTCAGATCAATGTAATAACTGAGATTAAAAAGAAAACAAAATAACGAAGATGATGAAGAAGAAGAAGCATACCATAACTATTGTGAGCAAAAACTCCGAGACAAGCATTGCTACCAACTTTCCATAACCGGACAGTTTTATCCATTGAAGCTGAGAGAAGATACTACAAGAAATTAAATAACAAATGCCTTAGTTTTATTCACTTCCATTAAAGCAATTTTTTGCAAGTTTATACGGAAATGTAACAGATTTAGAAAGCTTACATTATCCTTTGACCATGAGATATCAAAGACTTCACCCGTGTGGCTGCGGAATTCATACAACGGTTTTTCCATTATCCGGAAAACTTTAGGAGGGAAGACGACACAGGCTGAATCAGACGTTTTCCTGAAACTATCCGTCGTCTTCTTTACTTTCTCCTCATCCACCAAAACCGGTTTCAACTGAGAAAGCTCGTTTACCTCAAAGTACATACACGAAGGGTTTATCTCGTTAAGACAATCCCTTCGTACACTAGATCTCTTATCCTCCATGACTTTCCACACACGCACAATCCCATCTTCACCCGAGCTTGCAAGAAACTTCCCATCACCGCTAAATTTCATAGCCAAGATAGAACCGTCATGAGCTTTAATGTCTTGACTCTGATAAAGAGCTGAAAGCTCCTTTGCTTGTTTCTTACAATGCTTAACCTTAACCCTTGAAATCATATCACTACCATAACCAGAAGAAGAAGCTTTGATTCTACCACTAGATTCGATCTTTGTATCCGCGGTACATCCCATAGACCGAAGCCTATTTAACCATCCTTTCTTGAAACTCGTGATTAGACCGGCCAGATTGCTCTGCTTCTCGGTTTCCTTCACTTGGCAACATCTGGAATTCGAACATGATGCCATTGACGAGCTTTGCCTTCTCGTTACATCGCATCCACCCACATTTTTGTCTACTCTCAGAGACAATTCCTCGGAAACTTCCACGCTTGATGAAGAAATCTGACTAGAAGAAGAAGAAGTGCTCAACTCTTCAGCTTCAATAGAATTTTCTTGAGCTCCATTGAAAACAGATTCTACAGAGACCGAAACACGGTCTTCTTGTTCGAGTCCCATCCATTCCAAGAAGTTCTTCCGTCTTTCCACCACACTTCCAGGCGAATCATTCCATATATCGAAATGGGAATTCGAAGACATCATCTCTTCATTAGCATCAAAAAATTCCTCTTGAGACAAGTAATCCATTATTCCTTTGAGGGTTTCTCAATCCATGAAATGAAACCCAGCTTAAAGAACAATGCTTTTTCAAAAGAAGAATTTCCACAACTGCCAGTTTTGCTTCCAATCAAGCAACCTACAAGGGAAAAGTATATATAAAATTCAGAAATAGTATTTTTTTTTAAACAAGTTTACAAAATAAGCAATCACAGAGTTCAAGGAAAAAAAATAAAAAATAAAAAATCAAGAGTTGAACAGCAATCTCAATCCAAAACCCATTGAATCTAGTCTGTCTCTTTCTCTGAGGCATTTACACAAACAACTTATGTGGTCGATAAATGTGTAAGCAAACCCAAAACCAAAACCCATCAGCACACAGAGAAGCTGAATTAGCAACTAGAAAAAGTGAAAGATCTCATAATTAGATCCTAAGAAACAAATCCGCAGGAAAAATGCGTGAGCACGAGCATTATCAATAAAAGGAAATAAAAATTAAAAAATTTGCGTACGTGGGTTTGTTTGTGTCCACGAGGTATCTTCGAAATTGGAACAAACACATCCCGAACAAGTAGCAATGGTAGAGAGTCTAGACACGCACCATTAACAAACCAAACACTGTCAAAATATCTCTCTCTTTCGACGAGACCGAACCAGAGAGAATATAGAAATGAATTAAAAAAAAAAAAGAAGGATCAAGGTTTTATTGAAATCCGTGAAGAAAGAGACAATTGGAAAAGAAGATGGATTGTCCGAAAGGAAATAGAGTTTTTATTTTGGAAGAAGGACGAATCTTTGTGTGTGACCGTTTGATATGCCTTATTTAACCTGTCCCTGTATTCAATTATTATGATTCGGTAATTAATCTGTTAACCACACGGACCATATTTGTATTTTTTCCATTCATTTGTTATCATTTCCATATATCTTTTTTTAATCTCTCCTCGTGCTTTGTTTGTAGTCATATATAATCAATGAATAACTAAGAGTATGTTCAATGGAGACACTCATCATGGATGTCTATAGTAACTTTAAATTAAATTTAATTAACTTTTTTGTTTCAATACATTTTTGATTATAGAACATTCCAATGGAAACACCTAATTTTGGTGTCTTAATATATATATATATATATATATATATATTATTTTTAATTCATTTTAGTTTATAAAAACATTTTATTAACATAAAAACTTTTAAAAAAAATTGAAGCATACATGGCATAAAAAAAATTAAAACATAGTCTTTCAAATCATAAACGAAAAAGAAACGGTGAGTTTTAATCTTGACGTTGTCGCATTTGCCAAATATGGTCAATCAAATCATTTTTCAAGTCTTTATACTTCTTTTCAGTATGATACATGCTCTCATAATGTTTTATATTTTTGCCTTATCCCAAAAAAGAGCTGAGTTTTTAACAATAACAAACCGAGCTTGCAAGACTCCGAAAGCACGCTCGACATCTTTTCGGACAGCTTCTTGACGTTCAGGAAATAAACATGCTTTTGGACATTGTGGAAGTGGAATGGATTGGTAAAAAAAAAAAAAATAACAGTTGTTAGAGCCAATGAGAAGAAGCCACGTCGGCGGGTCTAAAGTGTGAAAAGGGATCTAATATAAGACACTTTTCCTTTGTTTTGGATCTCCAAAACTTTTCTTTAATTGTAATTTGGGCTTTTAGATACCCTCTAAGACCCAAGAGAGTTTGCAATGAACATGCTCTAACAATTGTTCCCACTTGTATGTGGTGAAGATTAATTATCACTTCAATGTGAGTTTTTTTTTTTTTTTACTATTGTGTGAGTTATTAAGGCTTCGAATGGTGACGATCTGCATCGTCCCGCCCTAGACTAAACAGTTCCAAAACTCTATGCTTTTATATGTGTATCTAACAAAAATATATATTTATACATATATACATATATATTTTTGTTACTATTTGTCCCATACCGCACCACACCTGTTGCGCCCCGCACTGCACTGTCTCCATTTGAAGCCTAAGTATAACATAGTAACACACATTTTCAGAATAATGTTTAAATGTGTAACACGGATCAACAATGAAAACAATCTTTAGAGTCCGTTGAAAATTAATCATAAGGGGTGTTATTCAATTGAAAAAATTTATTGATTTTGAGAGAAATAGACTTTCTAGAGAATTCTAGTGTTATTCAATTGATTGGAATCTTAATTCTTTTAAATTATTGTGTTATTCAATTGATTAAAATCTTAATTCTTTCAAATTCAAGTGTTATTCAATTTTCTGCAACTTTTATTCTTTTAGTTTTCAAAGAAATTTAATAGAATTCTAAGAAAAATTTGTGAAAAGCAATTCCTACCATTTTCACTATGAATTTGATGGGAATCTATTAATTCCTCTACAAAACATTAAAATCAATTCTTTTTAAATCACTTTAAGGAATACCACCCCCTTAATCTATATATTTTAGTTATTTTGATGTGTTTACTGTAGTAACTATAATTATAATTGTAGCCAACACATTTTTTACGATTTTCTCTCTAAAATGAATTTTTCATGTATGCTATTTTTACATATCCGTTAATCTATAAATTATTTGATATGATATAATTGAAAGATTAAGTTTTAAATTTATAGATCAAAAATATATATTTCGATAAATTAATATCTCTATTCCAACATTTTAAGTTTATACAATTTTTTATTTTTTATTCTTTTGAGAAAGTTTTTTTGTTTTTTTGTTTTGTTTTGTTGAGAGTTGAGAGAAGATTTCTATAGTTTATATAAATTTTACTGCATTCTTAAAATTTCAGTTCATATTCCCCATTTGATTTATTTACATCGTTATTACTATGGGTATAACCGTATAAGGTGTTTCATCTTCTTTAGACCAAGCTTTCTAACCATGGTCTCACTCGTAGGGGACTACTGAGGTGAAATGCATATCTTCATCAGAAAATATTCTTAATTACAACCATCAATCTCTTCTTCTTATTATTTAACTTTCAATAATTATATTATTCGTTATGCGTAGATTTTGTTTTTAATTTGTTAATATTTTGTGGTACATGCTTTGTTGGAGCCCACATATCTGCATGATGACTACGCGGCATGTTCCCTATTCGTTTTGTCTTTGATCCGATTCGAACTATAATCCTTTGATCTCAATTATATGTCACATTAACAATTTAATTTCCAGTTGTTTTGATACCTAATTTATTCCTTTTACAATACAATAAAGTAAACCTCTCTTTAACTTTATTTTAATTTGCTTCTTAGTACTCTGTAATTGTTTGGCAGCACACATGGAATAGTTGTTAGTTGTTATTACTCTTTAAGTCATAATCATAGACATTTATATTAAACTAAATGGTACAGTAGTATAATTTTTTGGTTTCACGTTTACAGAAATCATTAATGACAGATATATAAAATAAAATTTCAACAAGAAAGGGTTTTGGTCCCGGTTTTTAGAAATTTCAACTTATTTATAAAATTTATTCAATTCGATTTGGATCGGTATATTTATGCTGCCCCCTCCGAGACTCCGACTTATACGATCATAGTTCTTTTTTGGGTTAAAATCACCACTACTCGTGGAAAAAAATTATTATGAAAAATGCATCCGCTGAAAACGTAAAAATAGACCAAATATCAATTAAGCCGACAAGATTAAAACGAATTGTACTATGTACTAAGTTTTTAAATTAGAAAAATTGCTAGTAAAGGCCGTCATGGCTGAGCTAAGTCTGCCTTCTTGTTGAAGCAAAAACAAGTAGAAATTAAAGCAATAATTAATTATGTAATTATAAAATACTGCCTTTAGAGTTGCAAAGGCAGACTACCTGGATTTATGCAGAGTTGTATTGTAAAGAGCATATATGTTGCCCATTTACATTTTGTTATTAGTTATTTCGACTATTATAATTTTTTTGTTACTTATATCGGTTAAACGATAGATCTTCAAGATTTCTTGATAATAATGATGCTAATATACATGCATCAGTATGTTATAATGTACATTATGGGCAACTTGGTTTTCTCCTCCTATACGATTTTCATCTTCATGAAAGACTTATTATATTGGATACTAGATTAAGACCCTCGCGATGCAAGAATTATTTTAGTTATTGTAAAAAGTTATGTTTAAAAAGTGTTTTGGGGAAAAACATTCAAATCATTCTTTGATGTTATGTAGTAAATTTTAAACATGTAAAAACATATCGTTAACCAAATTTTTTTTGTCTTTGCTTTCTCGTTGATCTAGTTTATCCATGTAAAATTATTATGTGTTCTCCATAGATATATATTTGTTAAACTTCTTCATGACGATATAAACATGGTTGTTTCTACTTTTAATTATATAATTTGTTGTTTTTCTTTGCCTAAATTTTGTTTTCTGTTAAATTTATCTTTTAAAAAATATATTTCAACTAAATATATTTTTTTGTTGAAAAATTAATTTATATAACTCAATATAATATTCCACTATTTTTTACTCCACTTATGATTATACGTCTCATTCAACTTATTCATTTTGTTTACTTCCATTTGCAGCCTTACACTTCCGTTTTTTATAAATAGAATGTTATAAGATAATTTGTAAGAAGGTTTTAAAAATGATATGAAGACATTTTTTCATACTAGTCATTTTTCAATATGTGTGATCATGTTTTAAAAAAGGAGATATTTAGCTGAAATTGAAGTATAATTTTATATGATAAATCATGTACAATATGCGTCTACGTATTATTCTATATGCCGAGCCTTTTTTTGTCGCCAAAATTTTTCATTAATCTACTTAACCATAGAGTTTGAGTTACGTATAAAACATACCAAGATATAAAACATACCAAGATATTACATAGTTTGGCTAAGCTATCAAGCTCATTATTCATTTCTCTTCTGATAAATTTGAAGCTAGTACTATATGGTAGAGTGATTAGATGGAGAAGTTCCTCAAAATAAGTTAGCGGGAGGATTAATTTGCATCTCTACCACGCCTGTCTTTCTGAATTTTGCTCAAAATTTTATGTATTACTTTTGTATCCATGTCTCCTCGTTTGTAAGATAGTCTCTCTGAGTACGTAGGCTTCAGTTTTCATTGCACTTGTTAATGGCTCTACAGAAGTTGAAACCCTTATGATCATTTTATAATCTCGACCAAGGAGCATCTAACCAACTCATGCTGGGCTATTCTCCGAAATCCATGAGGCATCTACAAAGTACAAAGCAACACAAATTGTTAGCTGTTATATGACTTCATCCATAGTTACACTACAAGAAAACAGCGAGAAACCGACGGAAATATCCGTCGGAAGTCTGTCGGAATATGCGTTTTCCGACAGATTTCCGACGGATATGTCCGTCGTTTCTATCTTGTCGGAAATGGTAAGTCTGTCGGAAATCCGTCACAAATTTCCGACGGATTTCCGACGGGTTCCGATTACTTGTAAACCGACGACTTTTCGACAGATTTCCGACGTATTTATTTCCGACAGATGTCCGACCTATTTATTTCCGACAGCTTTCCGACGGATCAATTTCCGACGGATTCATAGAAATTATTAAAAATGATAATAAATTAAATAATAATTAATTTAATATAAATTTTAAATTTGAATTATTTAAATTAAAATAAAATTAAAAGTAGAAATTAAAATAAAATTAAAAGTAGAAATAAAAAGTAATATTGTTTTACAAAAACGTTGAAAATAAAAATCTAAATGGTGGGCCCCAGAAAATCCGGGTTGCGCCCTAAGTACTCCATCATCCGTTGCATCATCTCCCTCTCCTTGTCCCGCTCGGCTCTCTCCTTCTCCCGCTCGGCTTCTAGGGCGGCTTGTGCATCTCGTATCTGTTGGACCGTCGTCTTCAAACCTTCAATTTCGACGTCCTTCTACTGCATCTGGGCTCTCAGGTCGGATGTCTCGCTGTAGTAACAAGAAGATCCCGATGATCCTGCATCGTCGGGAAGACCATAAATCCGCCTTTGCTTTGCGGAGCAACCTGCAGAACAAATTAAATTGTAAATGAAAAAGACTTGAAAACTATTTTAAATTTTACATACCTTTAAGACGAATTGGTTGATGATGTCGTCCGGGGCTTGGGTGAGGGGAGGGGTTCCTTCGATGGATGGCTGAGACAGAATGTACTCGTCTTCCATTCTTCGGACGCTCTCCTGAATCTCCTTAGCTACCTGATCCTGGACGACACCATTCTTGTCGGTGTGTGTTGCTAGCAGAAGTTCCAACTTGTTGGGTTCCCGACCCAACTCCTTAGCCTGCAGTTGTTAGATATTTATTTGATAATATAAATGTATAAAACTAAAAAAAAAATTAATAAAAATCAAGACGTACATAAAAAACTTACCATATCCCTAGCCTTTGTCTTCTTGCTGGTAGCTCCAAGGTTGTGGGTGGCTAAACCCTTGCCCTTGCGCGTGCTGTTCCGGTTGCTAGAGTGATATGTAGAGCTCTCCTTGGTAGCCTCTAGTTGCCAATATGCGATGAACCCGTTCCACAACTCCGTCTTCTCTTTCATCTCCTTTGGCACTTCACCGTGTAGCCACTTATTATTCCACTCGAACAGCTTCTTCGAGTAGTGCAGTCCTGCATAAGAGTCGAATTCCCTCCTGACCAGAGCGGTCAAGTGTGGTTCCCACCTAAATTCTTGCTGCAAAAAGAAACATTAAATATAAATAATAATAATTTAAATGAAAGTAAAAATTGTGAAAACAGATGACTTACCGTAAATTGGCGAAACCACATTTCTTGATCCTCCAGTGGCATGGCGGTGTACGTCGCATAAGGATGGCTGAGCAAAGAGTTTTCCATCTTGTTGAGAGACTTCGAAATCCCGCTGCGAGAATCACCAAACCTACGGGAAAAAATGTAACAATATAATAACATTAGTCACAATTAATTAAATTTGTTTTAAAAAACAGAAATAGAACAAAAAAACTTACCATATGTCTCTACCGATTTGGTCTGGATGGAGATTAGTCAACCTCTCTCGTCTAGGAAGACCCATGAAGTCCTCGACGCTAATCTGCGACGGTGCTGTGGTGGCTGGTGGTGTCACCGGCGTCTGTAGAGGTGTAGACGACGGTGTAGGTGTAGACGTCGAAGTCGAACAAGATCTACTCACACGACGACGACGTTCGCCGCTGCCAGATGGAGCAGCGAAACCACCGTAATCCCTACATTTATATGAAAATATATTTTAAATATATGAAAAATCTATTTTTTTCAAATAATGGTAAAATTATTAAGAAATTCTAAAATTCTTAAGTAATTGTTACATAATTTAAAATTCTCTAATTCTAAATTAATACTTAAAATTGTTTAAAAATTAGTTAAAAATACTAACAATTTTTTTAAAATATAGCCAAATTATATTTTCCCTAAGAATTATAAAACTTACAAAATTTATAATTATAATAATTATAAAAATTATAAAAATTTCGAAATTGGTTAAATATATAATTATAAAAATATAATGGTTTAAAAAAACATTTCTTTAAATTTCCAAAATTCTAAAATTTAAAATTAATCCTTAAAATTGTTTAAAAATTAGTATAAAATGCTAACATATTTTTCCAAACTAACCAATTTTGTTTAAAAATGCTAACAATTTTGAAATCCTAATTCACAAACATTTCTTAAATTTCCCTAAATTCACAAACTAATTCACAAACAAATTTCCCTAAATTCACAAACTAATTCACAAATTCAACAAATTAATTCACAAATTCAACAAATTAATTCACAAACTAATTCACAAACTAATTCACAAACTAATTCACAAACAAATTTCCCTAACCTACAAATTCTCAAACTAATTCAAACAAATCCCAAAAAAACTAATTTGAGGAAACTTACAAATGAGAAGGAAGATCCGCCATTGTAATCTGTCGAAGAGGAGGACGCGGCGGCGGCGGCGAATTCCGGCGAGGAGGAGAAGATGAAGAGGCGGAGGAGACTACGTACGGCGACGGTCGGTGGGGGAGAGGATCGGAGGAAGAGATGTGCGGTCGGGAGCGATTCTGGCGAAGAAGACCGGCGAATCAGAGTCTCCAAGGCGCGGCGGCGGCGATTTTGGCTATTTGAAGTTGGTGAATTGTGTTCTTCGTGAAGAAGACGATCTGTAAATATATAAGAATTTCCGACGGATTACGATCTGTCGGAAATCAATTTTCATTGCGCGGTATTTATTTTCATTTCGCGGGTAAAAATTGGCACATACTTCGGAAATCTGTCGGAAAAATATACAATTTTCCGACAGATTTGTGGTTTTAGGGTATTGGAAATTTAAGAAATGTTTTTTTTGTTGTTTTAGGGTTAAGGAAGTGAAGAAATTTAAGAAATGTTTATTAAATTTAAGAAATTTAAGAAATGTTGTTTTTGGAAATTAATGAATTAGCATTTTGGAAAAAATTGTATATTTTTAAACAATATTTTGCATTGTTAGCATTTTTAAACAAAATACTTTTTTGGAAAAATTGTTAGCATTTTGTACTTATTTTTACCTCAAATCCCCAAACCCGTCGGAAATCTGTCGAAAAAATATTCATATTTCCGACAGATTTCCGACGGATTTGGGGATTTAAGCTTGTTAATGATCCGTTTTCGTAGTTACAAGTTAATAGCATTGTTGGAGCAATATTTGGATGATAAAATACTTGATAATGGTCATTTTTACTTTCAAATTCTAAACATTTAGTATTTTCCGTAAACATCTATTTTTTTGTATATGTAACTGTATGAAACGCTTTTGGTTGAAACATGACAAAATCGCAAATCATGTTCTGTATAACATCGAGAAGGTTATTTACTCACTTATCTTTCACTTTAGTTGTCAGAATTGTATGTCGAGACTTTGTCTTTTCGAAATTCAGGAATTTGACCTCAAAACTCTAAATCTGTCGGAACTCTGTCGGAAAAATAGATATATTTCCGACTGATTTCCGACAGATGTAAGAGGAACACGTGTCGTCTTTTACGATTAGCATGATATGAATATTGCGTTGGAAATCTGTCGGAAATATATCTATATTTCCGACAGATTTCCGACGGATGCTTCAAAATAACAAAAAAAAACAGAAGAGCCAGTGTCGATTGACAACCCTATACCGTCGATCGGCACAGGTTTTGGCAAGATATACGCAGATGAATTTTTTATAAGAAGATTATATAAATATCCGTTTCTGTCAGAAACCTGTCGGAAATATATATTTCCGACATATTTCTGACGGAAAATCATTTTTTTTTTAAAAAAATAGAAAAATATAAATTATCTGAGATTCTTGTTTATGTTAACAGATACAAACATATAATGTAACTAATCTGAGTCTGAGTCTGATCTTTCCGAAGGAATTGTGTCCTCGTCTTCATCAAATTCTCCAACTTCTTCTTCTGATTCTGAATGTACGATATTATCACCAAATTCAGTGAAATCAACAAAAAGGTCCACCGCTGAAGAATGATCAACTGGAGCTATCGAAGTAATTCTAGTTGGTTGCATAGCATCTTGCTCAGCAACTCCATATAGTCACCCTCTTGGATTAATTGGAGTCACTGTAATCCAAGGATCTCCTCGATGTGTTACCCTAGGGTAAGAAATGTAGCATACCTGAAACAAACATATTTAGTGTAGGCAATTACAATATCATTATTTATCTATAACGCACTTATTATAAAATTTTAAAATCAAACCTGGTCTGCATGTGATGCTAGGATGAATGGGTCATACTTTTGCAGTCTCCTAGAAGAATTTACTGAAGTGACGCCAAATTGGCTCACCTGGACACCTTCTGGATATGACGGATCATACCACTCACACAAGAAAACAATGCACCTCATGCCCAACATTCCTGGATAGCGCACTTGCAATATTTCTTTGAGAATCCCGTAGTAGACTACATCACCACTTGTAGGTGAAATACCGTAATCTGCAGTTGCCCTCAGCCTTTCTTCATGAATCCTAAATGCAAATCCCCTAGTGCAATACCGAACGTATGAAGTTGCTTCGAAGCTTGGGCCAGAAACTATCTCTTGTAACCATGTCGGAAACCTTTCTCCTTTCTTCATTCCTTCAGAAACCTGAGATAATAATTTAGACAAATTAATAAACAAACATTTAATTAATTAATAATTAATTCATTAATTTTAAGATATATAAGCGTTTTATTAAAAATTACGTAATATTGCAGCCAATTTGGAAACTTGGTTTCCTTAGATTCTCCAAGTTTGTCTTCTGTCATTTCCAGATAATAGCGACGTATTGATGCAATGTAAATCCTGAAAGCAAACAAAAATATATAACATATGAAACCTATATATTACTTAGGTATTAAAAACAAGAAGTATTTAAATAAGTTCTGTTTTTACCTTTCGTACTCCGCCATCTCCTCACAATTCGTTAGGATATACATATGTAAGTGACTCCACTCATCTTGTGATAGGAAGCGTCTCTTCCCTCTCCCAATCACTCGGCCAACTTGCGAAAACAACTCAGGGACCAGCGCGACATACGTGACTCTCTCACCTCTATCATCATGACGAGCAGGACGTCTACTCTTCGTACGAACTTCCCGCGGAAAGTAATATTCCGCAAATTGTGATGATTCTTCATTGATACTCTGTGCGACAATAGAACCTTCAACTCGAGCCAAATTTTCGACCTTCTTCTTTAGATGGAACATGTACCGCTCGAAAGGATACATCCAACGAAATTGAACGGTACCACCTAGTTCGGCTTCGCGGGGGAGGTGTAGGGGAAGATGTTCCATAAAATCAAAAAAAGACGGCAGAAAGATCTTCTCAAGATTGCAAAGGATCACTGGTATATTGGCATCTAAATTGCGGATCCCCTCAACTGTAAGTGTCCTCGTGCATAAATCCCTAAAGAAAGCACCAACTGCTGCAATAGATTCGTGGACAGTTTGAGGAAGGAGATGGGTAAAAGCAAATGGAAGAAGCCTCTGCATCAGTACATGACAATCATGACTCTTCAGTCCCAAAAACTTTAGGTATCGCGAGTCTACGCAGTTACCCAGATTAGCTGCATATCCATCAGTGAATTTAACTTCGTCTTTAATCCACCGGAAAAATTCTCTTATCTTTTGTATTTGCAATCGGTACGGAGGAAAGGATATGTACCATCGGGAAGACGATCAAGATAATCACGGTAGCAAATCTTTGAAACATCCATCCTAGACTTCACATTGTCTTTTGTCTTTCCCAGGATGTTTAACACCGTATTCATGATGTTGTCAAAGAAGTTCTTTTCAATATGCATCACATCGAGGTTGTGCCTTAATAAATGATCCTTCCAATACGGTAAATCCCAAAATATACTCTTCTTGTGCCAGTTGTGAGCTTCCCCTACACCACAAAGCGGTTCATGCCCATTACCCCCACAATCAGGAGTCCTCTCAGCACCAAAATCTCTTAACTGCTCCAATATAGTACGACCGTCTATCTCATCAATTGGAACATCAAACACTTGTTTATTTTTCTTAAATAATCTTTTAGACCGACAATAGGGATGACCGTTCTGTAGAAACCTTCTATGGCAATCAAACCAACATGGTTTTCTTCCATTCCTCAATTGGAAAGCGTCAGTGTTGTCTTGGCAAAACGGGCACGATAATCTTCCATGAGTAGTCCATCCAGATAGCATACCGTATGGTGGGAAATCGCTAATAGTCCACAGAAGGACCGCACGCATCAGAAAATTCTGCTTCCGTGAAACATCAAACGCTTCGACATCGTGACTCCATAGCATTTGTAACTCATAAATCAATGGCTGGAGGAATACATCAAGTGATCTCTTCGGATGCTCAGGGCCGGGAATAAGAACGGAGAGGAATAAAAACTCTCGACGCATGCACATACCAGGGGGCAAATTGTACGGTGTTACGATTACGGGCCAAAAAGAATACTGCCTTCCATGCTTCCCAAATGGGTTGAAACCATCCGTACTTAACCCGATGTACACATTTCTTGACTCGTATGCAAAATCCGGATACAACATTTGAAAATGTTTCCACGCTTTTGCATCTGAAGGATATGTAATCTCTCCATCTTGACGATGCTCTGCATGCCATCTCATTTGTTCTGCCGTTCGCGCAGATTGATATAACCTCTTTAACCTCGCTGTCAATGGTAAGTACCACATACGTTTATATGGAATTGGAACTTTCCCACCAGTTTCCTGATACCATGGTTTACGACAAAATTTACATCTTCCCCGGTCTTCGTCTTCTCTCCAATATGGCATACAGTTGTCGATGCATACATCTATCACCTGATACGGCATACCAAGACCAGCTACAAGTTTATGTATCTCGTAGTATGATGCAGGTGCCTGATTATCTTCAGGCAAAATATCTTTCACAAAATCTGCTATCGCATCAACACAGTCTTCCGCCAAATTGAAGTCCGTCTTAATGGTCATCAGTCTACTAGCAGTTGATAAAGGTGAATGTCCGTCTCGACACCCATGATATAAGGGCTGCTTCCCTGCGTCTAACATATCAAAAAATCTTCTAGATTCTTCATTTGGTTCTTCTACTCTATCCTCCCCAATTACGATCGATAGCAAATTCTCTCTAAACGCATCATGAACCATCTCAGCGGTACCTACACCAAAATCTACTTCCGTTCTATATTCGCCAAAGCTATCCGTTCTATGTTCACCTAAGTTATCCGTTCTATGTTTGCCTAAGCTATCCGCAACATATGGTGCACTGCTACTACTAGCACCATCATTATTAGTTTCTCCATGAAAAAACCAAATTTTGTATCCCGGCATAAAACCATTGGTATACAAGTGATGCCAAACTTGTTCTACATTAACATTACGCGAATTGCAACAATTTAAACATGGACATTTCATCACCTTTCGATTCCCGACAACCGCCATGAACTCGCATATACCTCGTGCATAACTTTCATTTAATGTCTTCGACTCCGGATCATACATCTCTTCATCCATCCACGATCTATAATATCTAGAAGATGACATCTCACTCTCTTAACGATTTTTTCTAACAAATGTTTGGTTGGAAGTTGTTGTTGTTTTGTGATTGAATGAAGATGTGTGGAATCATATATATAAATACGCTGATCGTCGGAAATCTGTCGGAAAAGCGTCGGAAAGCCAACGAATATAATAACGGCTATATAACGGCTATTTTTTCCGACAGATTTCCGACAGCTAGTTGGGTGTCTGTCGGAAATCTGTCGGAAACTATTAACGGTTCATATTTTCCGACGGATTTCCGACAGCTTACCGGAATCTCCTCCGGCGTCGGCACCGGCTAGTTACACGGTCCAATAATCCGACCGATTTCCGACGGTCTTCTTGTCCGTCGGAAATAATTCCGACAGATTTCCGACGGAATTGAAAAATTTCAGTTCCGTCGGAAATCGGTCGGATTACCGTCGAAAAATTTCCGACGGAATTCCTTCCGTCGGATTTGCGGCTGTTTTCTTGTAGTGTTACTGGTGCTTGATTTTCTAGGACTTGACTCTGACTCCTACTAAACTGGCTATCTAGTTACTAACTTCGGTTTAGGGCATTCGTCCACTGATGCTAATGCACCAAAATCTTGGTAACAACATTTGAATCCGTTGAGCTATTTATTTGTATATGTATATAATATAAAAATAAATAGAGAGAACAATGCTTTGACGGCCATCAAATCAAATGCATACCATGAGGTTGACCTAGTACTTCATAAAATAACAACGGATAAAGCGGTCAAAACTATTGTTCATGTACAATTCACGTCTTTTGTCTATATAGTAATACACATAGCAAAAAAAAAAGGAGCAACATATAGTCCTTATATAGCAAACAAATTGAATGAAAAATATATATAACTACTACAGATTGTTTAACAGCATAAATAATCTACATGGATTGTTGTTTGTCCAATTTTTTTTTTTTTTTTTTTGCTAATATAAAACTTGTCCTGAAAATTGAACAATTTAGTATGCAAGATCCAGGTCCCCGGCGCCCAGCTCTGTGGGGGAGGCCTAGTCTAATCTGAGAAGTTGTCTCCGTATATATCATCCGCGTGTAGTCAAAATTGAACCAACTAGTTTGAATATTCAAATACTTTAGATATTTTAAGATTTTTAATTAGTAGAGAAAATTTGTTAGCTTAGATATTTTAAGAGTTGTTTTCAAACAAAGAAACATGATAACATATGATGCCAATAAAGTTAAAAACAATACAAAAATGGAACAAAACGAGAAAACATGTTGGCGAAGTGCCAGCCATCGAATTTTTATCTAAAACTTATCTCCTTGTACGAAAACTAAAAGAGTTAAGTCCAACTAAAAAAGAGTTGGTTGTCCAAGTAAAAACTGATTGTTATTAATTTGGCAGTAATATGTAACTTTTATAATGACCTGGTGTTACACCAGTGGTGTAGCTTGCCAGGTAGATAAGCTATAAAAATAATTAAATCACTTGGAGGAAAAAACAGTTCAAATAAATTATAGATAAAAGCGCACGACCACCCCATCTTATAGTATTATATTTATTACTATAGAGTATAGGATTTGTATAGTATGATACTATATTTGCATATTGGTATATCGAGGTAAAAAATATATTATATTAAAGATACGGTTCACAGAATGCCCACTTCATTGCTTCGGTTGTTGAAACGTTGATATTCTTCTTTCATGTTCGTCAAACTCAGTCAGATTCTCCTAACCTTACCAACTTCATTATTACCTCATCATAGTTCTGTCTCGACTGAGTTTCAGTTTTTTTTAATTCATTTTTAATTTGTTTTATTGTTTGGAATAACCAATTCTTTTTTTTTTATAAGGACTAGAATAACCAAATTAAGTGTGCGATCCTCGCATATGATTTAATTATTAGCGTTAATACACAAATCATAAATCTACCATTGAGTAGTTTCATTGCAGTTTCCAAATATTTCTCCTCTGTTATATATTTGTAATAAATTTTGGAGACGACTAAACATATTTTACGGAAAAAATAGTCTACCTAGTTTATATAGTTTAAGCACTTGTAACTAGTAACAAATAGATGCTTTACATTTTGATATGGTGGTGGAATGAGTCAAAATGTAAAACACATAGCCCATACATATTTAGGGATTCTTTTAGCACGTAGAGTAGAACAATTTTTGAACATGACCTATAAATTGTTTGAGACGCTACTGGTACAACGTATTACAGTGCTTCAACTCATATAGAAAATCATAATATTTGATCTAAATAGATATATGTTCATAATAGTTAATACCAAATAAATAAGTAGAAGGAAGACTAATGCTGCTGCTAAAACTGAAGATTTAGTGAAACCCACGGAGTTTCAGTCGTGAAAATGTTTTAAACGAAATGATTTGTCCATAATTCACACTACCGACATAATATTTAAATTTATAAAAATATTAAAGTTATGCTTAATTATCTCGCCACCGCATTTGATTAATTTCTATATATAAGAGGAATATTCTTGCGGACTAAAGAAAGAATCTCCTAAATTATCCATAGATAAACTGAAAACATATTCTCTAATTAGTAATAATAAATTATAAATAACTCTTGTCATCTAAATATAAATTATAAATTTAAGTAACCATAGTATTGATATTAATTTACATCTAAGCACCGTAGTTGCTCAACACCGTTAGCGGAATTATGGGGAGTTTACTATGGCTTGTGCATAGCTTGGGAAAAGCATGTGACTCGGGTGGAACTAAAAGTGGATTCGAAGATGGTGGTAGGTTTTCTCACGACAGGGATTTGTGATTCACATTCTTTGTCTTTCATTGTACGCTTGTGCAATGGCTTCTTATTGCGGGACTGGATAGTCCGAATTGTTCATGTGTGTAGAAAAGCTAATCGTCTTGCGGATGGATTAGCGACTCATGCGTTTTCGTTACTATTTAGTTTTCATGTTTTGAGTTTGGTTCCACCTGACGTTGATTTGATCTTAAATAAGAATATCAATAGGTATTCTCAAATGAAACGAGTCCGAATGTAAATTTATTTGCTTTAATAATAATATGAGGCTATCCCTCACTCATTCACCAAAATTTATTTAACATCTAAGCATGTCATGCTAGTACATATGCATGGGACTAGCTCGTATACATATATTATATATCCATTGTATAACCATAGCCATGTATGTATGCATCAGAAATTAATTTAGATAATACATACGTATATGTTATTAGTATTTGATATTAAAATTTACCGTGTTCGCTTAATTTAAGGCAATTTGTTTAGTAATGTTTATGTTTTTCTTACATTACGGAAATAGCCCTACATTAGGTTTTAAAATGTAGTGTCTTTATTTATTTTGATAATTTTATCTATGAAATAACAAAAATTACTGTAAAAAATCGACTTACATTGTTTATCAGGTGTTTATGGTGATACAATGAATTTTTTATTAAAACTATCACAACCTTTAAAAATATCAGAAAAATGTTCACATATTTCTGGTAACTTTCATAAATATTTTTTTATATAAACAAAACTATACCAAATCAGAATCGTTCATACATTTTTTAAGTTCGTGGAAACGTTCACACATGTAAAAAAAATACCAAAGTTGTTTAAACTTTGAAAAATTTGTTTATAAGATGTTATTTTCATGTCTCATTTTCATCTTACATTTTGTTTTCTTAGCCACCAATTCTCTTTGAAATTCTGTTACACTTGGAAAAGATCTCATTTTTTGACAATTTCGAATTTTTTTTTATAATCCTTATCATTATTATATCTCCATCTTTCTCTTTTGTTTGTTCATTTCTAATGCGTGAATAGTTCCTCAATTGAATTTCAGGAGTTCTAAAAGAATTGATATTAATATTAAAACTTAATTAGCTATCTAGTTGTAGATTGTAGATTTTTTAATGCATGACAAATGTGGGTGGTGTTTAATGTTTGAAAGAATTTTTTTTTTTTTGTCATCTAAAGATCTTATTGATAAGAAGCTGAAAGGATTACAAAGCCGGTTTAAAAACCGGATACAATGCCGGACCAACGCTAGAAACCAAAACTAGTGTGAAACCAGAAACTTAGCCGTAGCCAAAAGGCTCACGGAAAGAACCTAAACATTTCGGGCAAGACAAAACCTCAAACCACGGTAAACAAACAACTACAACAAAGAAGAAAGGGAACAAGTGAAATAAGAAAATAAGAGAACTCAACCCATAAGCAGACCAAGGAACCACAAGCACTCTATGAGCCTAACCAAATCATCTAGAAGAGCCTACTGTGCCAAACTCATCAAACTTAAATGAACAATTTTTCTTTGGTCAATAAAAAGTGAAAAGTTCAGTGGAAATTATGAACTTATCAAACTCATTAAAACAACCAACACTTTTTTTTTTAACGAATATAGTCCGAATTAATATTCTTTAAATATTAATTCTCAACGACTAACTTAATTATTAAACCATGTGGAAAAACTCAAGAAATAATTCAAATAATAATTAATCAATTCAAACCAACAATTCAACTAGCAAATTCCCAAAAAACTCACTTCCAGAATAATAAAATCTAGCAACCTAAACACCTGGTCACTAGAACTAAACAAATAAACTAACAACTACCCTAATCATTCTCTTCATGTGGCCTTGATTATGCGATCACACATGTCTTTTACCTGCAACACATGGGAATAAGAGTTGCGTAAGTATTTAATAAATACTTAGTGAGACCGTCATTTCGCCAACATACTGAGTACATCTCAGCCATAAACAACAATGATCAATCAACAATCAACAACACGATTTTTAAAACATCAAAACGCAATTCTCATACTAGTGTCGATCGACACTAACATTACATGGGTGTCGATCGACACTACCACTAGGTGTTGATCGACACCTTGGTCGCAGGAACCGCAGAACGAGCCTTCTCCTCTCATGGCTTATTCCTACGATTAACCGAGACCGAACCTGCACAGAAACCACAAATACAAACCATATAAACACGATTCAAACACCAGAATCATCAACGATCATCATAGATTAACATACATCAACAAAAATCCTCATCAAAACTATCTATGGTATTGATGAGCCTACAATCGCGCACTCACCTGGCTAAACGCAATAATTGAGATTAAGACAGTAAGGAACACGAACCATATCCTCTACACACTAGAACACACTGATCAGAAGGTTCCTCACGAAGAACACGATAATCCTACGCCTCTAGAACTCGAATAAAAGCTTTCTAAAGGATTTCTTTACAACAATCATAAAGAACAACTACAATCTCCCTTTTCTCTCTGATTTTTGCCTCCTATCACTGAATAACACGACCAAAACTCAGAATCATGCATATATAACTTGATTTAGGGCTTCCCCTAAACCAATGCAGCCAAACCGGATAATTTAACTCAAGCCGAAATTGATCCAAAACCATAGTGTCGATCGACACCGAGACATGGTGTCGATCGACACCCCTTACCAAAACACACAATTTGGTTTCGGGATGTTACAATTCTCCCCCACTTATATGGATTCGACCTCGAATCCCATAAACCGTCTACTAAAAGATCGAAAAAAAACTCGACCTTCACTTGGTCAAAATCCCTAGAGATCCTCACCTGATCCATGAACTCGTATCTAGTCCTATGTTTATACACACGTTTCAAGACATTAACTAATCTTAACTCATTATCACACTACCTTGCTCTCAGGACGCATCCTTTAGCAACCAACGTACCATCCACTCATGGTATTCAGGGAACCACTTTTTCCCTCTAGACTTATACTGAGACCCATCCATCTCAAATAAGTCTCCGGAGAACCAGTGTCTCCAAAAGAAATGCAGGGAAAACACATTCTCCTCAAGAGACCCACCCGTCTCTTGATACTTTACTGAGACCCACGCATCACATATAAGTCATCTCCCTATACTACACCGAGACCCACCCGTCATCCGTAAGTATCAAATCCACACTACACTGAGACCCACCCGTCACAGGTAAGTATGACCTTGATACTACATTGAGACCCACCTGTCACTAGTAGATCCATCGGAGACCCACGCGTCTCCCCAAAATGGTAATGAGTTATTCGGGAAAGCTACTGTCCCTAGAGTAATAAATTCTAAAACGTCTATAAACATCTATGACTAAATCTGCCCCACATGGCTAAACTCGATATTCCCCACCCGAAATATCGTTCAAAACATGACCCACACTGGTCAACCAAACATAACGCTTATAAGAATCACACATCTTATAATAACACAAGAAAAA
Source organism: Draba incana (assembly GCA_963576765.1). Lineage (NCBI taxonomy): Eukaryota > Viridiplantae > Streptophyta > Magnoliopsida > Brassicales > Brassicaceae > Draba > Draba incana. The sequence continues at coordinate 21,917,228 of OY755205.1, forward strand.
AAAAAAGGAACTCCATCTTATAAATTTCCAAAAATACATATCGTTACAACTCAAACAAAAATACATGAAACAAACTACAATAGCAACATGCTAATACAAGAACAAGAACCACAAAGATAAAAGTAAGCTCAAGCTGTGACCTGCTTATCGAACCACTTCCTGAACTTCAACTTCATCTTTGCCTCTGGCTCCCAAGTCTCATTCTCTATACCGCTACAGTCCAACAAGACTCTCAGCAACGGTATCCTCTTCCAGCACAGATGCTTCTCTCTCCTCTCGAGAATCCACACAAGAACTGTCAGAACTGTCAAATCAGGCATACGATCCTCTGGAATCTTAGCCACCAACTCCTCCGACTCATGCAGGCACTTACCTTATGAAATGCCTTCATGATCGGAGGTAACTCTAACTAGTACGCCACCGGTCCAACTCATTCCACTACCGGGAAGGCCCCATAAACTGCAGACTTAGCTTGTTCTCTGTTATGGATCTGTTAGGACCCCTCAACATAGCCATCTTGAGATACACACAATCTCCCATTGCAAACTCAAGCTCTCTCCGCCGCTTATCGGCATAACTCATCTGCCAATCCTGAGCCTCCTTGATGTTCAACTTTAAAAAACGTATCTTCTCCGTCATTTCCTGAACAAAGGTCGCATCGTAAATGCTCCTCTCCCCCACTTGGGTCCAGCATAAAGGTGTCCTACACCGCCTCCCATACAACGCCTCATATGGAAATTTTTCGAATACAGAAAAAATCTTCGATAGCAAATTCAAAGAGAGTGCAATGACTTTCTGGTGAGACTCGCCTGAAAGATATTGTTCGCAAACTCAGCCAGACACAGATGATCAGCCCAATCCAGAACATACATCCACAGTAAATCCTCTAAGGTCTGAATAGTCCTTTCCGACTGTCCATTAGTCTACGGATGATATGCCGTACTCATATGTACCTTAGTGCCCATCTCTGTTTGAAAAGCTCTCCAAAACTCAAACGCAAACTTAGGATCCCGGTTTGACTCAATACTTCCATGCAGCCTCACAATCTCTCTCACAAATTTCTTAGCCAAAATCTCAGCTCCATCGGTCTTCTTATTGGCCATAAAATGTGCAGACTTAGTCAGACGCTCCACAATCACCCAAATCGCATCGTAGGTCCTCGAGTTAGGTAATCCTTCCACAAAATCGATCGTGATCATATCCTACTTCCAATCCGGAATGGGTAAACTCTGCAATAACCAGACCAGAACCCAATGCTCAGCCTTAACCAATAAGCACGTGTCGCACTTCGCGACCCAATCAGCCACATCTCTCTCCATTCCGACTGATATGCTCAAATTTATCCTTTGAACTACTCTCTCAAATTAAGAGATCATTGTAGTACTTAGGGTTATCAAATCCACAAGGAATCAGAAACACAATAGATCTAAACGTTCGAATTATACTAAGCAGTAAAATATGAATGTAAAACTAGTAATCAAAAGCAATAAAAACGGTTGTAAAATCAATAAGAATAAAAGCTAGGCACAGGGAAATCACAGGTGAATCAAAATTGCAGATAATAAATTAAAGATAGGATTATGAAGCTCAGTTCCTAAATATGAACACGAATGTAAAATCAATCAACTGTTGCTGCAAAGATTTTCTGTGTCTAAATCCTAGAAAACCAACTATCGTTGCGATTCCTATAAATCTAAACAAGCCTTAATGATCAAGTTCAATTGTTCACAAAACACTAAACCAAATGTCTTTGCGAAAAGGAATTTTGCTCATCAAAAACTAGTTCAAGCAATTAATAAAACTGTCGTTTCTATTAATTAACGTAAGATCATATTTCAGTTCGCGAGGCTAAAATCAACAATAAACACAAGTCAAGATGAAGAACTTCTAAAGACATTATCCTAGTAATTAAATCAGATCTAGCAATTCATCAAACACCTTTGAATAACCCTAAACCTAACAAGGTAACTACTCAGACATAATCAAAGAAGAAATCATCTTATTAATTGAAAGATATCTATTATACTTAGTAAAATAAAGCGTAAGCCTAAACAATGGCTGAAAACATCTATATATAGGTTACAAAAACGTATGGGGCCTGATTGTAAACATCTGGGCTTTCTGACGCAAAATGGAAATCTTCCAAAATTGGGATTTGGGCTTGATCGACCATGGTGTCGATCGACACTGAAAGTGGTGTCGATCGACACCTCTGCAGATTCCATCTCCAAATTTGCGACTTTGATTCCTCGTTCTATTTTGCTCCATAATGCTCCAGTAAACACCAATAAAGCTCGAAAACACTAAAAAACTCTAGATAAAGACTTATATCATGATCTAAAACGGGTAAAAACTATGATATATCAACTCCGCCAGACTTAGCTTTTTGCTTGTCCCTAAGCAAAACAGTGGTACTCACTCCTTTAGGAACCACGTACCTTGCAAAGTCAATCCGGTGATACTTCGATGTGTCCTTAGATTCTTAGCAGTCCTCCAGATTGAATCCAAACCCCTTAGAGAGTCTCAGACTTTCAGCCGCAAACCCCTTTTATTTAATTAAGTGCGGTCTCATCGAGGAAATATCGATCGCTAGACCTTCTAGATTCTGTCACTTTCTTTAACACTTTCCTGCGTTTCACCCTCTCTCTTCCCTCCATAACTGTTTATCCAATTAAGGATATCATAGAGATGCATGCCTTTGTTGAACTTTTTCTTCAGGAATATTTTTATTTTCGGGCTTGCACTTTTGTGCTTGAACTACACTTTTCTGTAGACTTTTTTTTATTTCCTTGGCATCTCTATGACTTCTCTAGATCAGCGCTCATTACTATTGTTTCTTGTGGAGGCAGGGTCATGAGGCTTTTTCTTTTTAATCTAGAACTATTGTATTCATCATCAGGAAGAAGTTTCAGAGTGGTCCGTCCTGTCTTTCAAGTGTTTGGAATCAAGTCTTGCGATTTCCAACGCCCAAGACAAGAAATTAGAGTTGATTAAGGACAGGGTCTGCAATATCCTTTCTAATCCACTTCAAGTTACCCACCTCAGTAAAACTAACCACCTTGCATTATAATGGTCCTGGAGTGCTGTTCAAAGCAAGTAGAAGGGGAGTTTTAACCCAAAATTTTTAAAAATTGACTCAATAAAACTCAAAATAAAAAACACATAGTTAGCAACTACCTCCCCCAGACTTAAAAAACACTGTGCCCAATGTTATTTAGCCTAAATAAGGTGAATAAAATAGATAGAAAACAAAACGTACTCTAAAATCGAAGGAGAATTCATTACCTAGGGGTTGTGTCGAGCGACACGACCCTAGTGTCGATCGACACTAATGGTTGCATCGAGCGACTTAAGATCCTCGTCGATCGAATGTGATTTTCCTTGATGTCGATCGACAACTTCTCAATGTCGATCGACACTCAAGTCTGAAGTGCATTCTCCTTTGTATTCACACGTTTAATCTCCTAACAATCAAAATAAAAACAAAACCAAAACGTAAAATTGAAAAAGAAAATAAAAAAATAAATAAAAGACATAATTAGTAGACTCACAAGTGGGTTGCCTCCCACTAAGCGTTTGTTTTCAATCCGTTAGCTTGACTGTGATGAGGAAATTAAACGTCTGGAGGATCTGCACTCTTCCATGGAATCATTTCAGGAAAGAGCTTCTGCGTCTTTTGCATCATTTCTAGAACGACCATCTCTCCTTTCTCGATCAATCTTCCAAAATTGGGATGTGGGCTTGATCAACCATGGTGTCGATCGACACTGATAGTGGTGTCGATCGACACTTTTACAGATTTCATCTCCGAATTTGCGACTTTGATTCCTTGTTACATTTTGCTCCATAATGCTCCAGTAAACACCAATAAAGCTCCAAACATCTTTGTACCTAATAATAAATATAAAAGACTCGAAAATACCAAAAGGCTCTAGATAAGGACTTATATCATGGTCTAAAATGGGTAAAAACCTTGATATATCACCGACCCAGTAATAATACCGCTTTAGATCATAATACATCTTGGTCGCTCCCGGATGATTCAAAAACTTGCTCGCATGAGCCTCTCGTAGAATCTCCTGCCTCAAAATCTCATCCTTAGGCACAGAAACTTGCCCGTAAACCAGAATAGTCCCATTCGAAGAGACCTGATACTCGAAACCAACAGTCCTTGAAGCATCAATCAAAACCTGATCACTCTCCTGAGCCACTCGAATCATACTCTGAAGATCTGCATGATCAACCGCCTCTAATCCCAAAGGCTCCTGCAAAATAGCACTCAACCGCAAAGTGCTAATCTCGCCCAGTAAGGCCTCAACCTCCTGCTACCAAATCGAATTAACTCTCCGGCGACTTAGAGCATCTGCCACCTTTTTGGCCTTACCCGGATGGTAAATAATCTCTAGATCATAATCCGCTAGCAACTCAACCCAGTACCTCTGTCTCATATTGAGCAACGGCTGAGTAAAGATATGCTGCAGATTCTGGTGATCCGTATGACTCTACACCTTCCCGCCATAAAGGTAGAATCTCCAAATCTTCAGAGCGAAAACCACCGCACCCAACTCAAGATCATGCGTAGGGCAATTACGCTCGCTACCATGTAACTTTCTCGAAGTATACGCAATGACCCTGCCCTCCTGCATCAATACACAACCTAAACCAACTCCTGAAGCATGTGTGTACACTGTATAAGACTTCTCCGGCTTGGGTAATGCCAATACTAGGGTACTCGTCATCATATCCTTGAGCCTCGCAAAGTTCTCCTCGCACTCCGGCGACCACACAAATGGGACTTCCTTCCCGGTCAACTTCGTCATAAACTGCGCCATACTTGCAAATCTCTTGACGAATCTCCTGTAAGAACCAACTAAACTAAGAAAACTCCTGATCTCGGTGGCGTTACTCGGTCTCCGCCAATCTCAAATCGCCTCTATCTTAGCCGGATCTACAACCACTCCCTTCGAGGAAATGATATGACCAAGGAACCCCAGCTGTCTCTGCCAGAAACTACACTTATTGAACTTAGCATACAGCTTCTGCTCACGAAGTTTCTTTAAAACCAACCTCAAATGAGCCTCGTGCTCCTCAAAAATCCTGGAATAAACCAAAATGTCATCAATAAAGATGATAACGAACACGTCCAAATACTCCTTGAACACGTCGTTCATCAATCTCATAAAAGCCGCCGGCGCATTCGTTAAACCGAAAGGCATGACAACAAACTCAAAATGTCTGCTATCTCGTCCTGAACGCTGTCTTACAAACATCTGCCTCATCTATGGAGATCTGATGATAACCCGACACCAAGTCTATTTTGGAAAACCAAATAGCACCCCTCAGTTGATCCAATAACTCATCAATCCTTAGGAGAGGGTGCTTGTTCTTCACTGTAACTCGATTCAACCCTCGGTAATCGGTACACAATCGAAAACAATCGTCCTTCTTCTTCACAAATAAAACCGGCGCTCCCCACGGTGAAACACTCGGCCGAACAAAACCCTTACTCAACAAGTCTTTCAGCTGCTTCTTCAGCTCTGCCAAGTGACCCAAAAAGGAATAGAACACATGAGCGTTTGTTGTGTTGAAAATATATATGCTACCTTTGAACTCCGCTGGCTGATAGTGTGGTCTCAAGACTTGATCCACGACAAGTACCAGAACATGTAAAACAAACTTATTTTAAAAATAATTTAGTTCATGGATTCAATGGCTAGTCATTTCGTACTTCCATGCCCGCATCTTATACAACCCAATGTTCAAACTCTCTGAAAGAATGGCTTTGAACAGATGTATGTTCCATCACTTGACTTCTCAGGAGATAGACAATATATTTTTTTTTTGAGGACATACAGGAAGAAAATGCCATCCCTGATTTCTTAGGCATTTGAGATGTCGTACAAGCTCTGATATACTCCGTCGTTGCAAATGGCTAGTATCTGCTTTCTTTTTTCCTTTTTCTTTTCTCCCCTCAGTCTCTTCTTGATGTATCAACCGGTGTATTCAATGTACATCACTTTGGTCACAAACATCATCGTGTTGATTTATCAGCTGTCTATGAACTCGATTACTTGCACATTTGATGAATACATATAACTGATGCCACCTGTCATAGAAACATCACTTTGATTTTCAGTTACTTGTGATAGGAGTCTCTTTGCACAACTCTTTTCGGTGTGATAATTTAGATCAGATAGATGATGCTTCCTGAAACATTAACATCACTTTGATTTTCATTTATATGTGATAGGAGTTTCTTTGCACCTGCACACACTTGTACTTGACCACATAAGACCGACATGACAAACAACTTTTTCCATTAATCACTACATAGCCAGGGACTGCTGTTTTACCAAAACTTTCTTTGAAAACCACCTTGTAAAGATGTTCCAGCACATGTCCATGTCCAGAAGATTAGATTTCACAAATGTCAATAACCTTTCTTAGATCGACAAATTGACAAAAATTATTAGCTTTTGTGAATAAATCAGCTAGTTGGAAATCATTGCTCACTTATTCAATCACATTCAGTTTCGACTCAACAAGTCCACGAATAATGAAGTCTAATATCTATGTGTTTTGTACATGAATGGTGAACATGTGTCTTAGTAATATTGATAGCACTCCATTATCATAGTGCACAAACAAGAAATCAGAAAATGTACCGTAATTTGCAGCCATCTGTTTCTTCTTAATATTGTAATGAAATAATTCATATCTTCTTCGTAATATAATTTTACTCACGCATATCTTTTGTCTGTTTTTTTTTAGTTTACAATATAATTTAATGTTTATTTTTTAAAATTTTATCGGACCATATACAAAACAGTCCATATTTTAAAAGAAATGATTTAGTTTTTAGAGTAAAGGAAAAGTTGATTGGGCAAAGGTTCCATGGCCCAATTCCAAGTTAACTATCCGCTAATGGCAGAGACTCAAGCAATGCGTGAAGCACTCATGTACGTAGCAACAGAAGGCTTTCGGAACTCCCGTATCTCGTCCAATTGCAAACACTTGATCCATCTCATCAATACAGGAAGAAAATACCTAGAGATTGCTTCGATTCTCTATGATGTCACAAAACTATTCCTAAATTTCATCGTGACCTTTGTGTATGTTCAAAGAGTACACAACATTAAAATTGATTCTATTGCAAAATCAACTTTTTTTTTTGGTTCCGATTTTACCGGTCTAATTTTGATTTAATGAAATCTAAACTTTGCCTTTCAAATTCTTCTTCCAGTTTTTGGTCACTTGATAAACTTTTTTTTTTGTTTCATTAACAAATTAAATGACGACGTTATTTACAAAGAAAACATATAACCTACCTTAGAATAAAGTATTCAACTTCATACTAATTCAAAAAAATTGTAGCTACCCTACGAATATCGCTGGTAGGACTGTGCAAAAATAACCGGAACCAAAAAATCAAACCGAAACCGAGCCAAAATTATCCAAACTAAACCCGAACAAAAATTTTAAGAATACCAGATGGGTCCGATATATCTAGAACAGAAAGAATTGGAACCGAATGGGTATTCGAAAGATCCGAAACATAAATTAATCTATAGACACCAAAAAAATGGACAAATCGCTCCAATCTCAACCTCCACTTGAGCCCCCTGGACTTAACGCACCCCGAGAAGAAACTCAAACCAATATAATGGATCTGCTCCATCATCCTCAACTATGAAGGAACCTGCTCTGCAGCTGCAGCCCTCGGCTGCACCTCTGCCACACGTGGCGATACTGACACCGCACTGGCACTGCACTCGGTACCCGCTCCCACAATTAAGCCAACAGATCCGCCAGACAATCAATTCGACCCGGAGTCACACCGGCGGTCGCACCCCCACATGGGCCTCCCGCACTACCAGTCACACTCGTACCCTCACTGGTACCACCAGTCCTCAGACTAGCACTTACACTGGCTGCACTCCTGGATCCCTCATGAAACGTCTGCGAATCAGAAATTAACTCACGCGTCTCACTCGACGCCACCCTATCGGCGGACGCGACTCACTCACGCGTCCCTGATCCCGACCTTGGCCTCCATAGCCACGACCTCTAACAACTCTAGCCATAACTCTCTGCATTTCCCAAAAATACAGACTACCAAAACAAGAATTCAACAATAGAAGTCACCAACAACAAATAAATACTTACCACGAAATCTTTTAAAGGCCCGAAGAGGATGATCTAAGACTCAAGAACTGACTAATTACACATAATCAATTCTAAACACATAGTCTCAGTTCACACAACCTACTGTCCTAAAACCGTAAGGGCTCTGATACAAAAATGAAACAACCAACACTTTTTTTTAATTAATTAACCCGAATTAATAATCCCATAATTATAAATTATCAATGGCTAATTCAACAATATCAATAACAGCGGAAAACACATAATTTAAATCATCCATAAATAATTTAATTCAATCAATCAATTCAATTCCAGAATTCAATAACTCGAATAAACTCTAGAAACCTAAGCACCAGATTCACTAGGCTAAGCAATAATAAAATTCCTATCATCCTACTCCTACTGCCATGATTCCGCGATCACAATTTTTCGTTACCTGCAACACATTGAAATAAGAGTTGCGTAAGTATTTCATAAATTCTTAGTGAGCCGGTCATACCATCTACTCGCGTAACAAGCAGGCTCAAGCAACATAACAAACAACAATATAATTATCACAATCCATCAAATACACCACATTGTATTTTAAAAAATCATTTCAGAACCAAACAGGTCGTGTCGAGCGACACGACTCAAGTGCTCATGTCGAGCGACACCCGAAGGTTGTCGATTGACACGACTACTGCACTCGTGTCGAGCAACACCTTCCTGGTGTCGATCGACACGCCTCTGTATTCATCAGAAATGAGTTTCTCCTCTCTCAACCCGATTCCGACGAATACGAGTCGCAAACCTGCATACGATCAACACAATAATAATCCACAATCACACAATAATAATATCCATCCATATCACACAAAATTCCAACACAAAACATCACAAAAATCATCATAACAATCCGTCATCGCCTAGAAACCTATGGTCGCGAACTCACCTTAGCTTTTCGGGAAAAGGAAATCCAACAACCACACAACCAGCACTAAACACAGCCTCTACGAGGCTGAAAGTCACTGTTAACCCTTCTCTATCCCCTAAAATTTATCAATAAGATTTTCCCTCAATTGAATCAAAAGTTTTGAAAAACAGAACGACATACTGATTTCTAATGACAATAAAAGATGGAGTTTACCTTGGAATCATAATCTGAAACATTATTTGGAAACTAGACACGAAGGGCTTTCCAATGATTTATAAATCGTTGCTTAGTTCCTTCTGGAGCTCCGGCAAAACGCCCTCGAAGTAGTCTGATCACAGACTCGATTCTGCACAGACATCCCTCACAAAAACAGAGATATCTCTTAGCATACACATCCGATTGACAAAACGATTTGCCTCACGGCTAGAAAAAAATAAGAGAAGAACGTACCCCTAAAATTTCAGGATGATCAGAACTGATCTTCCTGTCAGTTTCTCTTCTCTACCAGAACGGAACAGAACTGTCTCCTCCTCACTTAATCACCAAACCTCTTATGAATCACCAAAACCTCTCTCAACCTCTCTAAGATAGTTTCTGACTTTAACCACGAAAAAAGGAGGGTGCTCAGCCTTATAAACATGATTCTAGGGTTCTCAACCCAAACCGAATCAAACCGAACGATTTAAAATTGAACCAGTTCCTTACCAAATTCACAAAATTTTGTTTGCGGATGTTACAATTCTTTCTCTCTATTCTAGATTCGTCCTCGAATCCCCACAAAATGTCTATCAAAGACCCAAAACTTGACCCAAAACCGGTCAATACCACCTGAGATTCTATCACCCGATCTCCGAGGCTCTCGTCCAATCTTATGCTTATACGTGCGTTTTCAGACATTGATTACTCATAACTCATTTCACACCCCTCCCACACGCAGGACGCATACTTTAAGCTGTAGTTGTCTCGTGCCCCATCCACTATCAGGACACATCCTTTGTGCTCCGGGTACACATGGGAACTAATCATCCCCTCGAGAGAACTAATTATCCCTCGATACTCGTAATGGAAACTAATCATCCCAAAAAGAGTATACATGAGAACTAATCATCTCTGTAACAAAATAAATGAGTTATTCGAGACCGCAACCTCTAGAGTAATAAATTCTAAAACGTTTATAAACATCTATCGACTAGAACTACCTCCCGTGGCCAAAATCCGATATTCCCTAACCCAAAATATCAAAAACCACATGACCAACACTGGTCAACGCCATCAACCTCACATATAAGAACTACTCATCTTATATAAAACAGATAAATAAGGAACAACTCCATCTCGCTAAGGTTAACACTGCCGTCCACAACCCGACTAGATTCGCCTGGAAACATCCTTCCCGATTGATTGTGCAACAATCAAACAAGAAAATACACGACCAAAGACGCTACATCTGTCACCAGGGTCGTCCGAACCAAAATTTCCCAAAACGCAATATCAACCCTAGACAGGACGCCCACATACATAACTCCAACCACACTCCGGACGTACCTCGCCCCTCTGGAGAAAGTACATCTCCCAAAACCCAATATTCCCTAGCCTGGAATACCCTCATACATATGACCCAGAAAGCTTGGTCCAACTGGCCAGTACCACAAGAGATCTTTGCCTGATCCCAAAGGCCTACCTTTAATCCCCTATTTATACGCACGTTCCTAGACATTTATTTCCCTTAACTCATTACCATACACACTCACTCTCAGGAACACATCCTTCGAGTCAAAGCCAACCAGGGAAACCACCGTCCCCTCGAGAGTACCACCATCTCTCGGTACCTATACTGGAAACCATCATCCCAAATAAGTATACAGGGAAACCACCGTCCCCTAGAGAGAGCCACCGTCTCTTAGTACTTACACTGGAAACCACTGTCCCAAGTAAGTACTCTGGAGTACCACTGTCTCCAAGTAATGAGTTATTAGTAATAAATTCTAGAACGTCTATAAATATCTAAGATTAGACTACCTCATGTGTTCCACACTCGATATTCCCTCACTCAAAATATCCAAAAAAAAATAAGAATCACACATCTTATAACACAGAAATATAAGGAACTCCATCTTATAAATCTCCAAAAGTATAAATTGTTACAACGAAACGAAAAAATACAAAATACAACAAAGCATCAACATGCTAAACCACCGAAATTGGAACTACAAAGAAAAGTAAAGCTCGCACCGCGACTTGCTTTTCGAACCACTTTGAACTTTAACTTCATCTTTGTCTCTGGCTCCCAAGTCTCCTCCTCTGTACCGCTACAGTACCATAAGACTCTCAGCAATGGTATCCTCTTTCGATGCAGAACCTTGTTTCTCCTCTCAAGGATCCTCCCAGGTCTTGCCGCTACAGTCAAATCAGGCTAAAGATCCTCCGAAATCTTAGCCACCAATTCCACCGACTCATGGAGGAACTTTCTCAACATCGACACATTGAACACCTTATGAGATTCCTTCATGATCAGAGGTAACTATAACCGATAACCCACCAGTCTAACTCGCTCTAATACCAGGAATGGACCCATAAATCTCGGAATCCGCTTATTCTCTAAAATTAACCTGTTGGGGCCTCGCAACATGGCCATCTTGAGATACACTCTATCTCCAACCGCGAACTCCAACTCTCTCTGCCTCTTTTCGGCATAGCTCTTATGCCGATCCTGAGCCTCTTTCATGTTCAGGCGCAAGACACGGATCTTCTCCGCCGTCTCCTGAACAAAACTAGCACAAAAATGCTCCTCCCCCACTTGGGTTCAGCACACACGCCTGAAACTCTAAAAATTTATCGCAATCAATGTCCCACATCCACTTTGGAATGGGCAATCACTATATCAATCCACTCGGAAACTTATGCTTAGTCCCTTACTAGCAGACTCGAATCGTACTCTGTGACTCACCATCTTACTCACCTGGACTCACACTCACTAAACTCAAGGTCTAAATCCAATCACATGCTTATACCACGATCCAATATTGATTACTCATACTTATTCCGACACCATCACACTCTCAGGACGTCTCCTTCAAGATAACGATGTCGGTGCCACTCCACTCTCTAGACGTCTCTGTCAAGCTCTGGATAAAAAAAAGGAAAAACGCTTCATTTAGAGTAATCAATTCATACGTGTATGATGTGCTAAGTTTTAACCCAAATAAAGCTGCAAGTGCACAGACAATCGCAGTAGTATAAAGGGTATCAAATCCACAGAGACCAAGGTTACACTATGAAATTATAGATTTTAATTTAAAGCTAAGATAAAATATAGTTGGTGATTTTTGTAACAAGCAACGGCAAATGATTAAGCGGTATAAAATGCAATAAAACAAGCAACTATTTAATATAGTTGGTGATTTTTGTAACAAGCAACTATCATTCGCCGGTGATTTCGGATTAAGGACTGAGCAACTATTTAAGATTCAATTGAAGCGCGGTCTAGAACTCAAACATAAAAGTAATATTGCCCCACTGTCGTGATGCATGAATATCTTTGTCTAACAACCTAAATGCCTAAACTGTCGTTTGAATTCAGAGATGTTGACAAGCATTATCAAAAAGGTTCAATTTGTTCAGAATTGATGGCAAAAATCAACTGTCGTTGGTTGCACACCAATTGCTCATCAATGGTTTATCTACCAACCTAGAGCACTGTCGTGAATAAGTTAAACTTGAAATCATAGACTAGGTGGCCACGCTAGCCTAAGCATTACAAATCCAAATTGATGAAGACATATGATAATCTATCCTATTTGGCTCAGTCAATAATAAATCCTAAATCACCATTGAAATCCCCTAATCTAGCTAATGGACTACTCAAACATGGAGAAATCAAACAGAACAAAAGTATAAAGAGAATTCATAATATAAAAGAGATAAGGGATTAGAATTCTTCTCAATAGAAATGTAGAATGATCCTCCAAATCTTAAAAGCAATCCAAAAGCAAAGTGTAGAACAATGGAAAAAGTCTCCAAAAACTTAGAATAAAACGTGTCTGGGTAAAAAGAGAAAAGGGAAGTCGTTTTTGTCAGAAGCGGCTCTGACTTCTTTATATATTTCTCTCTGAAAACTAGGTTAAAAATCGGATCTGGGTGACCGACCGGTCGGTCTGGTTCCGGACCGGTCGATCTTGTCTTGAATAATCTTCGGTCTTCAAGTCTTTTGGTGCGGGACCGGTTGGTCTGGGAATGGGACCGGTCGGTCTTCTCATCCGGACCGGTCGGTCCGGATTCCAGGGGGCTTCGGCTTTGGGACTTCGGGTGTGTACCGGTCGGTCCTGTGGTTGGATCGACATGTCCGGTTTCCAGGGAGCTTCAAATCTTTGAGTCCTCGAGCGAACAGGTGCTCGCTCCAAACCGAGCAGGTGCTCAGTTATGAAAAACGCCATCTTTTCTCCAGATTCGTCCCTTTTGCTCCAATGAACTCCCGTAACTCCAATCCATGCTCCAAAGCCTCTTTTATACCTAGAATGACTCAAAAGAGAAATAAAGACTCGATAAAAACCTACAAAACAAAGGTTAGAATGCGCTAAAAACGCATTATATCAATTCCCCCAGACTTAGATCTTTGTTTGTCCTCAAACAAATCCAAAAGTAAGTAAAGGAGAAAGGTTTGAAAACGCGGGAACTCTTTTATCCTCAGTGAACCGAGTTTAAAATCTTTAATCTGCAGACCACATAATTCAGATTACGAATAACAAAGCTTTACCAAAACATCCTCAACACATTTCTCAACCAGGCTATTTGCCAAACACAAACTCAAGGCATTCAAAGTATGCGTGAGGATCTCGCTAAAGGCACCTTTTTAGGGTAGACGACGCTAAGGGGTTAAGGCCATTTAGAGGTGGAGTTCAAAGTATTTAGAGTGTTTAAGGGTTACCCGATGTTTCGTAGAGGATGCAGGATATCGCACAAAATTGCAAGAGAGAATGAGTACGTTGATATCTACATTCTCTAAACCACTCTTTCTTCTCAAAAACTCTCTAACATCTCATTCGGCTAATCATCCACCTTGGGTATATTCACTGTGCAGAGAGACACTTTTTCTCTATTTTACAACTTACCACTCTTCATCATCGATTTTTTTTTTTTTTTATTATTATTATTTTTTTAGATGATGATGAAGAGGGTTTACATTTCAGGTATGTGTCTCTCAAACACGAAGATAAATAGAAGTGTTGTACGTACCCAAGTGGAACTCATCATTGCTATTCCTTCCTTTTTATAGAATCATCTTTTTGAAATTGCGAGCAGGTGCTCGATTCAAGGGAGCAGGTGCTCGGTTCTTTAGAAAGAGTGATTTAGGGGCAGTGTCGACTCGATTCTCTCCGGGCGCATATGCTGCACATTTGACAATGAAGTAACAAAAATGCATGGAGTTTGAAAAGAGGTAATGGTTAAGGAGGGTACTAGCTAAAAATGAGCTAGCTATTCAGGAACAACAAGAGTGATAGAAAGAATAAGGAGTCCTGAATATGGTTCGCTTCCCTAATCCAGTGCCAGTAACGAGAGGAAATTTGGTCAATCTGAAACCTGGTTAATAGAGCATCGAAGTGTCCCAGCTGTTCCTTGTACCCATGCTATGTAAAAATGGTCACTAGAGAGAAGGTTAAACACATATAGTTCAAATATCATCATAAGATAAAGTCCTAATTCCCTACAAAGTTTTGACTCAATAAAACAAAATAAAAACTAGACTCAATAAAACATAAGAAAATAGAAAACAACCAAAATAAACGTCATTAGTAGCAATTCCCCCCCCAGACTTACTTCACAACGTCTCGGTGTGAGAATAAGAAAAGAGAGAGTGAAATTCAAAGTTAGTAATAAAAGAAAGTAAATTGAAATAGTTAGAAAACGTACCGATGGATTGCCTCCCATCAAGCGCTTGTTTTAAGTCGTTAGCTCGACTTTGTAGACCGTTCAGCTCAAGGGGGGTCAAACTCACCTCCTTTAGTGTCCAGCAACACTATGTCATTATTTGGTCGTGCAGCCGGAGCAGGTGCTCGGTCGGATGCTCGGTCGGGTGGATAGGGATGTTTGATTGTGAACGGACCGGACCCTTTCTTATCTTTGATCTTTCGGAACCTGAATAACCATCTAAGCCATGCTGGGAGGGTCTTCAACTCAAGCTTTGGAGTTTTCAGCTCGCTCCAAGAACCATGAACAGTTGATTTTTTGAGAGCAGGTGCTCGCCGTTCGGGAGCAGGTGCTCGCTAGAGTGCTCGCCGATCCTCGATTTTTGTGCCCTCTCCCAGACTTAGAAATTCATCTCCCTTCTCCACTCTGATGTTAGAGTCCAGAAACTTAGCAAATCCTTGGGTATCTTCACTTAGAAAACCGTGTTCACCCTCGGCTTTTATTAATGCAATTTCGAGCGGATCACTTGCTATAATCTCTTCAACCTTATCCTCTAACATCTCTGATCCATCTTGGATAACAAACGTGTGCCCATCTATCATCGGTTTCTTGAGAAGCTTGCTCATCTCAAACCGGACTACCATGTCTCCTAGACGGAGATCCACTATGCCTTCTTTGACATCAATGATCGCACGTGCTGTGTGTAAGAAAGCTCTACCCAAAATCAATGGATCCTTTGGTTCTTCATCAAGCTCTAGAACCACAAAATTAGCTGGGATTAAAGTATCCCCAATTCGGGCGTGCAAATCTTCAATAATACCCACCGGAAGCTTTGTAGACCCATCCGCAAAAACCAACGAAATCTTGGTGGGTTGAACTTGGTGAAGCCCAAACACTTAGCCACAGAATATGGCATCAAATTGATGCTGCTTCCCAAGTTACACAAAGAACAAGAAAATGTGGAAGGCCCTATCTTCACGGAGATCACAAACCTTCCTGGATAACCTTTCTTTGTTAACAACTTATTCTGAAGTACGTCACCACACTCCTTAGAAACCATCATCACACTCTCCTCTTCAGCGATCTTACGAGCAACCAATTCCTTTGTGTACCTCTTGAGTGATGGTATCATTTGCACGACATCTACCAAAGGGTACTTCACCGTCAAATCCTCTAGCACCTCCTTACACTTAACATCCTCTAAATCTTTCTTAGATTCCTTAGGAGGTACTGGGTATGGCACTCTTGGCACATAAACTCGCTCAGGGTAAAGCACCCTTGGTATATAAACTCGCCATTCCATACTCCGGTATATCATCTCTGCTCTGACTGAAATCCTGACTAACACAACTACTCACTCTTGAGATCCATTAATGACCTTCGAAGGTCATCACTAACCCAGTGTTTATACGTACGTCATAAACATCTATTGCTCTTAACTCATTCCATACCCTGACACTCGTAGGATGCATTTTGGAGCTATAAAAAAAATATACCGCTCGCACTCTCAGGACGCATCCCTCAAGCCAACGATATCTGGGGAACACATCCCCGCGAGAGAATACTATCCCTCAAAATCATATCGCTCGCACTCTCGGGACGCATCCCTCGAGCCAACAATATATGGGGAACACATCCCCGCGAGAGAAACTATCTCTCAACAACGTATCACTTGCACTCTTGGGACGCATCCCTCGAGCCAGCAACACCTTGATACTCGCAAGACGCATCCTGAAGCTGTCAGGTAACATACCGCTCGCCTACGCACCTAAGATGTCCCCTTCGAAAAGACCTGAAAACAAACCAACTTCCTTTATGTAACCAACAAGCTTGATCACACTCCTGAGCCACAAGAACCTACTCAGAAGGTTTACCTGGTTAACCGCCTCCCAACTAAAGGATTCCTGTAAAATAACACATAACCGTAATGCGCTAATCCCGCTCACTAATGCCTCAACATTCTGTTCCCGAGCTGGGTCAACTCTCTGTTGACTTAAAGCATATGCCATCAGGTTAACCTTATCAAGATGGTAGATAATGCGCGAATCGGAATCTGCCAACCATTCTATCCAAAGCCTTAGCCTCACACTCTTGAGACCTTACTGAAGAAACACCAGAAAATCATACATAAAGATGGTCACTGAAAACATTTAGATTCTCCTGAAACACGCCGTTCCTCAAACACATGAACGCTATTGGTGCTTTTGTCACCCTAATCAGCATCACCATAAACTCATACCGACCATACCTCAGTCTCTCGCGCTCTACCACTATGCGACCTCAATGACCATTCAGATGGACTCTGAACGCTCCGGCAAATCCATACTCAGAATGACATCATACAGCTCCACCTGAATAATCCCCACTTCCTCTTATATCCCTGCGCAGGCTTGCAGCCCTTACTAGGACCCGCTTGATGCTGCTGCTTCCTCGGCTGAATAGCTAAAACAGCAGGAACAACCCTTATTGCTGCTTGATCTCTCATATCCTACACAAAATCAATATGTGACTCAACCAACTCCACCCTCAAGGCGAAACTGGACACTCTGCACGGCATCCTCAAACTCAGTCAAAGTACTTACAAGAACCTTTTCATCTCCGCCTGCTCATCTTCCATGCCTCTACCTGCATAGACCAAAAGCCTGTTGCACTCAACATCATACTCCCCTGATCGGTCCCCCTGAACCAGCTCCACAAATTTCACCTCAAGACGGTATATTGCCACCTAAGGAAAGAACTTAGCATCAAACTCTGCTAAGCATTCTCCCCAGGTCCACACTGCCTGCCTCAGGCTTGCCTCAACACCTCTCTACGAGAGATGCGCATCACCATCAAGGTAATGAACTGCCAAACCATGCACAATATCCCTTAGGGCACCAAAAGAATGGACAAACCGCTCCAATCTCAACCTCCACTCAAGCTCCCTCGGACTTAGTGCACCCCGAGAAGAAACTCAAACCAATAGACTGAATCTGCTCCATCATCCTCAACTATGAGTGAACCTGCTCTGCAGCTGCAGCCCTCGGCTGCACCTCTACCACACGTGGCGATACTGACACCGCACTGGCACTGCACTCGGTACCCGCTCCCACAATTAAGCTAACAGATCCGTAAGACAATCAACTCGACCCGGAGTTACAACCGGCGATCGTACCCCCATATGGGCCTCCCGCACTACCAGTCACACTCGTACCCTCACTAGTACCACCAGTCCTCAGACTATCACTAACACTAGCTGCACTCCTGGATCCCTCATGAAACGTCTGTGAATCAGAAATTAACTCACGCGTCTCACTCGATGCCACACTATCGGCGGACTCACTCACGCGTCCCCGATCCCGACCTCGGCCTCCATAGCCACGACCTCTAACAACTCTAGCCATCACTCTCTGCATTTCCCAAAAATACAGACTACCAAAACTAGAATTCAACAATAGAAGTCACCAACAACAAATAAATACTTACCGCGGAATCTCTTTAAAGGCCTAAAGAGGATGATCTAAGACTCAAGAACTGACTAATTAAACATAATTAATTCTAAACACATTGTCTTAGTTCACATAACATATGTCCTAAAACCGTAAGGGATCTGATACCAAAATGAAACAAACAACAATTTTTTTAATTAATTAACCCGAATTAATAATCCCATAATTATTAATTCTCAATGGCTAATTAAACGATATCAATAACAGCGGAAAACACATAATTTAAATCATCCATAAATAATTTAATTCAATCAATCAATTCAATTCTAGAATTCAATAACTCAAATAAACTCTACAAACCTAAGCACCAGGTTCACTAGGCTAAGCAATAATAAAATTCCTATCATCCTTCTCCTACTGCCATGATTCCGCGATCACACTTTTCCTTTACCTGCAACACATAGAAATAAGAGTTGCGTAAGTATTTCATAAATACTTAGTGAGTCGGTCATACCTTCTACTGGCGTAACAAGCAGGCTCATGCAACATAACAAACAACAATATAATTATTACAATCTATCAAATACACCACATTGTATTTTAAAAAATCATTTCGGAACCAAACAAGTCATGTCGAGCGACACCAGCAAGGTGTCGATCGACACGAGCAAGGTGTCGACCGACGCGACTCAAGTGCTCATGTCGAGCGACACCCGAAGGTTGTTGATTGACATGACTACTGCACTCGTGTCGAGTGACACCTTCCTGGTGTCGATCGACACGCCTCTGTATTCATCAGAAACGAGTTTCTCCTCTCTCAACCCGATTCCGACGAATACGAGTCGCAAACCTGCATACAATCAACACAATAATAATCCACAATCACAAAGCAATGATATCCATCCATATCACACAAAAATTCCATCACAAAACATCACAAAAATCATCATAACAATCTGTCATCGCCTAGAAACCTATGGTCGCGAACTCACCTTAGCTTTTCGGGAAAAGGAAATCCAACAACCACACAACCAGTACTAAACACAGCCTCTATGAGGCCGAAAGTCACTGGTTAACCCTTTTCTATCCCCTAAAACTCATCAACAAGATTTTTCCTCAATTGAATCAAATTATTTGAAAAACAGAACGACATACTGATTTCTAATGACCATTTAAGATGGAGTTTACCTTGGAATCATAATATGAAACATTATTTGGAAACTAGACACGAAGGGCTTTCCAATGATATATAAATCTTTGCTTAATTCCTTCTGGAGCTCCGGCAAAACGCCCTCGAAATAGTCTGATCACAGACCCGATTCTGCACAGACATCCCTCACGAAAACAGAGATATCTCTTAGCATACGCATCCGATTGACAAAAAGATTTGCCTCATGGCTAGCTAAAAGAGATAAGAACTTACCCCTAAAATTTCACGATGATCAGAACTGATCTTCCTGTCAGTTTCTCTTCTCTACCAGAACGTAACAGAACTGTCTCCTCCTCACTTAATCACCAAACCTCTTATGAAACACCAAAACCTCTCTCAACCTCTCTAAGATAATTTCTGACTTTAACCACGAAAAAAGGAGGCTGCTCAGCCTTATAAACATGATTCTAGGGTTCTCAACCCAAACCGAATCAAACCGAAACAACCGAACGATTTAAAATTGAACCAGTTCCTTACCAAATTCACAAAATTTGGTTTGTGGATGTTAGAGTATGAGAGTTTTTACAATTTTTCTTCTTCATGTTTACGATTTATTCGGTTAGTTCAAATATTTTTCTCCGCTAATATAATTGTATTTTTTTACGTTTTATTAATATAAATACTATTTTCGGGTATTTTAGAGTAGTTTGGATAAAAATATTCGGAACTGAACTCGAACCGAAACTATTTTGGTATCTATATGATCATATATCTCTCTACCCAAAAAATCCGGAACCGATCGATACCGACTGAAAACCGAACCGAAAACCCAAATCCTAATTGTGGGATATAATTCGTTTACGTTGCAGAATTATTGGAAACGTACAAAACTACAAATGCATGTTTATAGGACTAATTACGTAGGCGCATACGTGTTGTCTAATGTCTTGTCTCTTTTCTACGTCGTGGTTAAAAACCTGCCGACGTGTTCACTTGCGATATTGAAATTTGACTCGTAAAACAAGGATCTTAGTTTATCTTGTACGGGGATTCATGCATTATTTTTTGGACCCACCATAATAGCTATAATACAAATACAATGGACCGTAGCATCAAACCATTTGTGAATAAATGTTAAAGAGACCTAAGCATTTTATACATACGCGTATAGTGTCGGTGTATGTGTTGTATAGTCAAAGCTGACTTTGGAGTGTGGGAGATGTAAACATGGAGGTTTCGCTTGTTTCTATGTTGATGATAGTTTTTGCCACACATCAATTTTACGATATCGATAGAAGACTAGAAGTTGGTAAACTTTAGAGGTCAAAGAGGATAAAGCAATAGTTAAGTGTGTGGTAGAAAGTACTTTTATTTTTGTTTTATTTTCATTTTGTAATAAGACATCTAAATGTAGATTAGCGTTTGCATTTTTGAACATATTATATAATATAACTTATTTATTTAAAAAGAATGTAGAAACATCTTATTCGAAAATAGTGTTTTATTAATAAAATAATGATGTGTTAGTATTATAATTATTTTGTTAGAATGTGTATGAAATTACAAAATGATAGTTATATAACTTATAATAATACAAAAACAGTTTGGAGATTTCCTTTGGACAATGACATCATCACATCATTTATACCTAAAAGTTTGGATTGCCAAAATTTTGAGATGAATTGTACAAAGCTAGTGACTTTTACAAGAAATCCGGAGTACAATTAAAAGTTAAAACATAGTTGTGAGCCTTAAAAATAGTGAGGTAGATTGGTAACCTCCGATCATTATTGTTAATAAGCGTTAAAAAAGCAATTAGAGAAACGATTGAGGGAGATGGTTGGAGTAGACAATAGTGAAAAATGGACCGTTGTCAACTATCTTAAAAGGGGCAGTGGCCAAACTGCTCGACAGGTTGATTTTTTATTTATTTTATTTCTTGTATTTTAGACATTTTTAAGTTTAAATTTATAAAAACTGAAAATATATCAAAATATGATATTCGTATGAAAATCAGAAAATGATGTTCGTAATAGACAACACGGACCAATATAATTATACACTAGGACTAAAATAAATAATAATAGAAACAAAAATAGAACAAGTTGACAAGTCTGTGGATAACAAATGTATTTCAGCGGATAAAGTGACTCCCTCTTGGCCACTCTCTTTAGTGGAACGTCCCAAACTTCGAAATGTTTTATGTGATGGTGGTGTACTATTGCGCTATCACCACGCGCGCGGATTCGTAAACTAAGAATTGAAGATATCATAACTGAATGAAAGAAACCAAATCAGCCTGAGCATAAATCAAAATTAAATAAACCAAAATGGTTTTCAAGACTAAAATAAATGAACTAAAATCCAGCGTTACAAGATATTTTATGGTTCTGAATTTGGTTGTCTATTTAGTTTGTAAACTTCATTACCTTATTTTGAATGGAGACAAAAGTACTGAAAACCTATCAGCCAAATACGGAACCTCTTAAGGGCACATCAACAGTGTTTGTGGTTCTGCGACCAGTCATATAGGTTCTGAATGAAAACAGTACAGTGCAAAACGAGATAGGTGCGGTACGGATAAATAGTAACACAAGCATAATATATATATTTTTGTTAGATGCACATATAAATATAGATTTATGTTAGTGTTCATTGTAAGACATGACGGTTCGTGAAGTCACCATTCGAAGCTGTACATATATATATAAAGTTATACATACTATATATTGTAGGTTTTTGTTTCCTTGCTCAATTATATACTACAAGGTTGAAAGAAATATATGTAATATGATAAAGTTTGCTGTTAACAAAAATGATAATATCTGATTTCTTTTTGTCATTTTGGTTCATCATAAAATTCAGACAATCAGAAATTTACGAAACAATTTTCTTATAAAATATTGCAATTTAAATTAGTAAATTTGATGGTCTTTTCCTATTTAATAATGTTTTCTATTGGATGCGTATTGATTGAAAAGGAATGAGATATGAAGAAAATGTGAGAAGTTTTTCATGAGTTGACTTTTGGAACCTGACGAGCAATTGTTTTCGATGAGGTCCTTTTGCTACAACACTTTGTATTATATCAAACTTTGGATGCAGATAACTGTATTTTCAGAAAAATAAAGTGAGTTCATCTATAATTTTACTACTTGGAATAAAAATGAGGGAAACAAATTTTTATTTCAGATGCAACTAGAACAAAATTATAAATAATTTTTTTCTATAAAATTGTAAAAGAATGAGTTTGCTAGATTTGTAGTTCTTATAAAGAGTAAATGAAATGTTTGGTCGAACTTTCATTTAACTCTAACAATATATGCCAATACATTAAGCAAAACTTAGAAATCGAGCCCAGAAGGTGGTGGGCGATTGGTTGGTGGGGCCTTGGGTGAGAGGGTGAAAATCCCAGCAACCCAAGTTCGAATCCCCGCACTCGCTGTTATCAACATTTTATTGGGAAATTTGTCATTTGGGTCAGGTCCAATTGGGTTACTTAGAAATGTAGGCGGCCTGACTATCCCCATGCATTAGTCGGAAGGCATTCCAAACTCAGGTCAGGCGGTGTGGTGGTCCTTCGGGGAGAAGTCCACTCTATAGTATTTCGGTGCGTTCCTACCGGGGATGACTGTGGGAGCCTAAACTAGCACAATTAGATTTGTAAGGGTTTCGTGAGGAGGTAGAGATTTCTAGGGTTAGCTAAGGTCGCAAGAGATGAGTAAGAGCTTTGTATTGCTGTGTAAAAGTTTTAGTACAAGATTGTGAATGAATTTGCGAATGCCTTCTCAAGGGCTTTTACATTGAGTATATATATTATCTCTAAGGCGTCTACGACTTCCTAAGTCCTTGCGGAATCCTGTTAATGCTAAGGTCGACTACGTCACAGCGGGCTTCGCGCCTAGACTGGGCTCCAGGCTCCCTTCATGTCCATGGGCCGGAGACTGCACCAAGCTAAAGATAAGATCAGCAACTAAGGTAAGCGTGTGATCGGCTCACGAAGGGCGAGCCTGCGGTCGGTCCATGGTGACGAGCCCGTGGTCGGTCCCGTGGCAGCGAGCCCGTGATCGGTCCCGTGGCGACAAGCCCGTGTCGGTTCCGTTGGCAGCGAGCCCGTGATCGGTCCCGTGGCAGCGAGCTTGTGGTCGGCCTGCGAGGGTGAAGTCGCGATCGGTCTGGTCTCGATTCGTTCCTGCCTCACCTAGGCTCGCTCTGCTGCCGCATGCTTTCGCTTCGCGAGAAGACCTAGGTGTCGTCATGCCTTCTACGTCGAGAATCCGGAGGGCCGTTCCTTCAATAGACTTGTCTTCGGACGTAAATGTTGAGCGGGTGAGAACCGACCCCAACAATGACCAGATCAACCGATAGGGTTTATCAAAAAAAAAACCTGAGAATTCGATTTGTGATGGCTGCAAATGCATTAGGTCAGAATGGCGACACAAGAGTACAATTTTTTTGGTGGTAGGAAACAATAATGCAAAATGATACTAGTTAGAAAACAATTAAAAAAAAATGATACAAAATAATTATAATAGTGGTATTATTGTTAGTTGTTGGGCATAATTTTATCATGAGCTAAATTCGTTGATAGGCATTTTCTATATTCATGATAGACAAGAAGTCCAAAAATTTTAGGACGTGACCGAATCTAAATTATTTCAGAAAATTCTAAATAAATTAATTTCAAAATAATGATAAATTCCAAAAAAAATATGTAGAAATTATTTCTATTTATCAGAAGGAGATGATAAACACAACATAACTTTATATAGAGGAAAAAGACAAACGGAAAATTATACCGATATTTTGGCCAGCGACCAAAATTCTTTGAACAATAATTTTTAATATCAAATTGTTATAATTCCATATGATTACAATAAAATTTGCTAACTAAAATTTTTTATTCCATCTTGGCATTCTAGAACTATCTCGATTTGAGTGTGTTAATTATTGCCTAAAAATTTGAATTATTTTACTAATTAATTCACAAGAAATGATATAAGTTGTAAGCTGTAATATAACTACGTAAATGTTATTATTCATAATTTCTTTATGTCAGAAACCACATGATGTCATATTAGTTTTGTCATGAGTACTACTCGACCTAACAATTTTAAGGGTTTGTCTGAAATTTTTACTAGTTAAATTATTGACTATTGATTAAAAAAAAATGTTACTATTCATAGCCATTATATGATTTGTTCACGGTTCTTGTAACGTTGAAGTAGGAATGAGCCACGTAGTCTAAAATTTTTGTCAACGACATCGAATAGACTCCTTCCATCATTCTTTTTTGTTTGCTTATATAATGAGGTTATTTTAAATTTTTAATGGGCAATTTAGTGGCATCTTGAACGATGTCATCATAAGTTTAATATGTACATGCTTGATGGGTTTACGCGATGGAAAATTGATGATTCCAAGGACCACTGTTGCTTTGAGTAGATGTATGAAAATCTTGTACATATAATCTTATATCATGCACCGAAATTAAAGTCACTTTTGATTATATATTTTTTATCCATAGTCAATATGAAAACTACCAATGAACAAATGACCGTGTAGATTATTGGGTTATAAGAACCACAATCATCATTCCAAAAACTCATCAGGTATTATAATTTGACCCGACTCTCTCGAGATGATTAGCGTCGAAACAGATTAATTTCGGGATTAATTTTAAGTAATTTCGATTAAATACAAACTATTGATCTCATCTAACCCAACTTTCAGCAGGGATAGTATTTTGAATTCGAGTTGTTGGGTTATTTAAGTTAATACATTTGAGTTAATTATATTGAATTAATGTGAATTACATTACTTGAGAGTTTTAAAATTATATTGTTAGGCATCTAGACAAGAAATCAATTTTGGCAAATCAGCGATCACCTTTAGTTCGGATGTGGACCCGATTATGAAACAATGTATGGCTGGCCTTTTGGGTATTGAAAAAGAAGGAGGAGATGGAAATTACTTGGGTTTACGAGAATGTTTTAGCGGTTCTAAACAGAAGTTGCTTGCATTTATCAGTGAAAAGCTTAACAAACGACTTAGTGGATGGTTCGCCAAAACGCTTTCCCTTAGTGGAAAGGAGGTCCTCCTTAAGTCGGTTGCTATGGCTCTCCCGGTTTATGCGATGTATTGTTTTAAATTGTCTAAGCATCATTGTCAGAAGATAACAAGTGCTATGTCGAGTTTTTGGTGGAACGCTTGTGAAAAAAAAGGAAGATCCATTGGGTGGCTTGGAAGGATATGTGTCGATCCAAAGAGAATGGCGGGATGAGTTTCAGAGATATTAGAGATTTTAATCAATCCTTGCTAGCAAAACAAGCATGGAAGATAGTGAATGAGCCGGATTCTCTTCTATCAAAAGTATACAAAGGCCGTTATTTTTCTTCTAAGGGCTTTCTTGAGTGTGGCAAAGGTTATCGACCATCTTATGCGTGGCGTAGTATCATGTTTGGATGAGAATTATTAATTCAAGGATTGCTTAAAACCATTGGAAATGGTAAAAATACAAAGGTCTGGTCAGAAAGATGGATAATTGATACATATCCTAGAGCACCTATGAACAAACAAAGACTAATTGGCGTCAACCTAGAGGTGTCTTCGTTGATCTCAGTTAGTGATACATGGCAAGCAACATTGGTCAATGAGCTTTTCTTCCCGAAAGATGCGTCTCGTATCTTGCAAATGACGTTAGGAGTTGTGAATGACCGTCACATTTGGGCGTACACAGATACGGGTTCATATTCGGTGAAGAGTGGGTATTGGTTGATCTCTTTATCCGGTGATTCCTATAATTACAACGCGCTCTGCTATTGAATACCTCCGACTCACATTGACACAAAGGTGTTGGAAGCTGGACATGGTACCAAAGAATAAAATTTATTTTTAGAGAATGATATAAGGAGCTTTAGCAGTTGCGGCAAGGTTACAAACAAGGGGTATAACTACAAACTCAACCTGCAAACTCTGTAATAGTGGTGTAGAAACAATATGCCATGTTATGTTTAAGTGTGATACAACCAAAGAGATGTTAGAGTTAGCTCTTATTCCAGCCCCTAATGGTGGTTTCTCAGATTCGTTGGAGGTAAATCTTGAGTATGTATTCAACCTTATGAGCTCTTCTACAGTTCCTACAGAGGTTCGTGATTCTATTCCTTGGATTTTGTGGCATATTTGGAAAAATAGAAATGCCATTTTATTCTCTGGTTATCAAGAGGTTTTAAAATTTGTGATCACAAGAGAAAAAGAAGAATCGGTACATTGGAGAACTCTGAATAATGTCACTGATGCGATGGTCTCATCTAGTTTGATGAAGAAAATCATATCGGATATATGGCAAGCTCCACCTAGAGGAGTGATCAAGTGCAATATTAATGCCAATTGGAGAAGTCCTACCCTGCATAGCACCCCGACATGGATTGCGAGAGATGAGAAAGGCTGGGTTTTGTATCACGCTAGAGATGCGATTGTTGGAGCCACAAAATCGAATTGTTACGGAATTCAAATATCTTAAATGGGCTATGCATAGTTTACTTGATCTTCACGTTACTGAGGTTGTCTTTTCTTTGGATTGTAAAGCTGTTGCAGAAGCCTTAGCGAAACCGTATGAATGGCCAAGGTACCTTACATTAATTCGGCAAGTCTTGGATATGAAGGCTGCCTTTGTGAGTTGCAGGTTTGAGGAAAAGAGCCCGGCTGCAAATTCAATTGCTCGGGTAATCTCTAAAAGTGTGACTCGAGATGGTCGATTACAATCATACTTAGCCCTGGGAGGTCCTTCATGGTAGCATGATATCATTGTTAGAGAGTCTTTGTAGCTGCATCTTTCAATCATTCTTTAATATTTTGATGTAGCGTAGTCATAACCTGCGTGTTGTTTCTTTCACATGAGACTCTGTTTTTGGCTTTATCATATCAATAAGATTCAGAAGTTAAAAAAAAGCACTAAATCAGCTTTATACTTTCCTTGTAATATTATAATAATTTATTTTTCTTTCTATAAACAGTATTCATATATAATTATATATGATTAGGAACATAACAATGATTAGTGTGTCCATATAACGTAAAAAGCTAAAATTTTGTGTTCTTGACTTCTTTGGTTTATTCAACAACCAGTCTAAATCTAAATATATTTAAATTTAGTATTTTATATAAACTATTAAGATTGATTCGTATTTGTGAAATTCAAATTTAATCTAGATATGACGTTTTTGGTTGGAATGGATTTTGAGCAATTTAACCCGAACCGCTTCCGCTATTCCGTTTGAGTGGGCAACACAATAATATTGTAGAGTAGAATTTGAAGAAAAATTTTGTTGCATCAATTGTCTACGATGAAAATTAATTATGTTTATACTGAAAATGTTAAAGAAATTTCTTGCAATGATGGAAATTTGGATAAACTTCAAAATGTTAACACATCACTCAAAATCCAAGACAACTGGACAAAAACGCTAGACAGTTACTGAAATTACGTAAAAAAAATGGAGAAAGAAAAAAAAGAAAAAAAAGAAGAAGAGGAGAAAGCCAGCTAGGGTTTGGTCCATGCATGAGCAGTGAAAAGTAGGCCTGAGCATTCGGATACCCATTCGGGTTTCGGGTCGGGTTATTTGGTATTCGGGTTTATGGGTTTAATGAATATAAAACCCATTCGTGTTATTATAATTATCGGTTCGATTTTGGTTCGTGTATACTCGGATTCGGTTCGGTTTTTGTGTTACCCGTAAAAACCAAAAAATATTTGGTATTCGGTTAATACCGTTTTCGGATTTTCGGTTTTAAACCACGAAAAACCCGAACTACCCAATTAAAAACCGAATACCTGATATTTTTAATAAAATTAACTAAGTAAAAGAACACATAATTGGCACATGAAGGAATCGAAACCAAAATTCAGACTCCATAAACTCAAACCAAGTAGCTAATTAAGCATACAAAACCAAAGTTCTTCAAGCATAAAACTCCATAATTGAAAATCCAAAATGAAAGAAAGAGTAGCTAAAGAAACATAGAAAGCAATGTTCTTGAAAGTTCAAAGTTGAAACTGGCTTCAGCAAAAGTAAACATTTCTTGCTCATGAAAATGATTCTCCATACTGAAAAAGTGAAAATGAAACATGAAAATTAGACAATGAGACAGTAACCAACAAAAGGAGGAAGAGTGAAAGTGATGTAGATGCTTACACTGAATTCTACTTGGATACTAGTCAAGAGCCATCAAAATTCAAGGACCATCAAGTTTGTTATCTTCAAACACTACAAACAACAAGTAAAAGAGTTATCAAAACCGCATCTGAAATAATAAGAGAATGGTAAAGTGAAAGAGAATGGAAAAGATAAGCACTTACTTTCCTGAATGCTATCTAACATTTCAATGTCAGCTAGGAGTTGTTCATTTGTGATCAATGAGGTTCCATTGAAGCGTATTTGACATTTCAGCCATTGTCCAAGACACAACAACACTTTAATGTGAAAGT
The DNA here is from genome assembly GCA_963576765.1 of Draba incana. Classification (NCBI taxonomy): domain Eukaryota; kingdom Viridiplantae; phylum Streptophyta; class Magnoliopsida; order Brassicales; family Brassicaceae; genus Draba; species Draba incana. Next base: position 21,946,258 of record OY755205.1, read on the forward strand.
GAGTGAGGCAACTTCTAGACGGCTCTAATACTCTACCACTTGTGCTAAATGCACTTTCAGATGCCACTGTAGAAACCTGCATGGAAAGTAGATCCTTGGCCATTTAAGACAAAACAGGATATTTTCCACTTTTAACTTTCCACCATGAGAGCAAATTCCAATCTGAGCCCATCATTACTACTGGATTCTCCACTGGATCCTTGAGATAAATTTCCAATTCATCTCTAGGATTAGTAACCCCTGTCTCCTTGATCAACTCCTTGTAGACATTATCTATCCTTTCATATACAAAGCTTCCATAACTCAACTCCATTTTATCCTCTACTGGTTCTTGCACACTAGCTGATTCAGTTTGACTAGATAGGGAATTCAGTGAAGCCACAGTGGATGGAGAAGAACTACTGCTATAACGGCTATTATACTCCTTGAACATCTCACTAAGAAGTGAGTACATTGATTCATACATTGCAGTATACTATGCACTATCTTTTCCATACAACTTATCAAAGAAAAGCTTAGCATAATTCAGTTTCTGCCTAGGTTCAAATGCAGAAGCTAGAACTAACATCTTGTTTATGTTCTTCATCCCTTCCCAGTATTTACGAAACTTTTCTAGCATATCAGCAGCTAACAAACTCAACTCAGTATCATAACTCAAAGACATTGACTTCAGATTCCTCTCAATATCTACAATCACACCATAGCACTTGTAAGCATTAACCTTAGTAGAACCAGATACTATCAAAGTACTTTTGTAGAACATGACTAAGAACTTGACTAATCTATCTACTGCATTCCAATCAAAGAAAGTTGGAGGTCCAGCTCTCTTAATCCCATTGACATTTTCTAGAAAGTAGTCATTGTACAACTTATCCTATTCTAAACTGAATTGCTCTAGATAACATCAAGAAAGTGGCATTCCATCTAGTGGACATATCAAGAGGCAGACTACCACAAGATACTCTTACTCTATCTAGTTTCAATGCAAAAGCTTTCAATCTGTTGGTAGATGCTCTTAGATATGTCACTGCATTTCTGATTGCATCAACACTATCCCCTATTTCAGACAATCCTTCCATTGCAATGAGATTAATAATATGAGCAGCACATCTCATATGCAAATGACTACTACCTAATACAAATGCCTCAGGGGATTTTTTCAAATTCAGTATGAAACTTCTTAATGGCAAACGTATTAGCAGTTGCATTATCCACAGTGATAGTAAATATTTTATCTATTCCCCATTCTACACTGACCTCTAAAAGAATATCAGCTATAGTCTGACCTTTGGGATCTGAGACGTTTTTGAAAGCTATCAAGTATTTCTGCAACTTTTAGTTTGAATCAATGCAGTGACATGTAACCACCATATAACTTGCAGCTGCACACATAACAAAAAAAAAAACAAGTTAAAGTAACTGATTTTTGAAATAACAAGTAAATATGCAGAAAAGTAATCAACATTGAGACACATATGTACTTACATGTAGGTTCACATTTCCAAATATCTGTTGTGAGAGACACTCTTTGTTTGTTACTTGAGATCAAGCTCATAAGTTCTGCTTTCTTGTCCCTATACAACTTCACTATGTCTCTGGTAGCAGTTCTTCTAGAATGAGGAGTGTACATCTTGATCTACAAACAAAAATTCTTAGTTAGATACACTTAGTAAAAAATAAAAAAAAATTAAAAGAATACATCTTAATTTATTGGAAAGTATTTCCAAGCAACACTCTCAACGAATGAGAGTGGTAACTCTGCTAATACCATCAACTCATTTGATGCTTCTCTGTACACAGTCTCTGAAACCTTGGATTGCATCAACTGTCCTTCTTCATTGATCACTCGTTGAATATTTCCTTGACCATCTACCCATGATTTATACTCCTTACAGGTTTTCATGTGATTAATGAGAACTAATATCCCTTGCTTTGAAGGACAGGACAAGGGTCTTGCACAGTAGTTGCAATTACATTTATTTGGGGTTGTCTTTCTTCTTGGTGAAATGTTCCCAATGAGGTGACCTTGAACTGAATACTTTCTTCGGTTTGGGTTGTTGAGGTTGTGAAGATTCTCCAGAAGGAGTTTCTTTCCTCTTTCTACTTCCTGGTGTCAAAACCTCCTCAGGTACTTCTTTGCCTTTTCCCTTGTCTCTTGGATTTTGTGATGATGAAGAAGCCATCTATCAAATTTACCAAACAATACATCAGTTTGTAAACCATCAGTTTATGAAAAGTTTATCATAAGTTTATCAAACAAATAAACATATATCAAAAAAATTGAAACAGACACAAATTCCTCATGTAATGAATCCTTATAAGCAAACTCAAATCAACTTCATCAAAACATGCATCCATTTATCACAATATCATCAGATTATAAACATATATAAACTCGGATTTCTATTTTATCAAAATCTCAAATATACAAATTGACTCATTGCGAATTCAAATTACCCAGAAATTAAACAAAAATAGTAGAAGATTTGAACCTGTGAATGGTTTATTGATGCCTCCGACAAAGGAGATGATCTCGATCTGGAAATACGAAGTGGCTCCAGAGTGAAGAATTGAAGAGTCGAGTCGTTTTTGTTCTCTGTGCCGTAGGGTTTTCCTATGAGAGACGAAAGGTTATGAACATTAATGGAAAATCTTATATATATTCGGGTTTAATCGGGTATCCACGGGTAACTCGGGTAATACCCGAAACCGAAACCGAACCCGCTACCCGACAACTTCAAAAACCAATCGTGTATTACCCAATACACGAAACCGATCCGAACCTGAGTTTTTTGGGTTGGGTTCTGATAGAACCCTGGCCGGCTTGGATCAAGAGACTAAGGAACCAGACGAGCCGCATGAACCCGAGGAGCAGCTTGAACCCGTGGAGGTTCTCAAGAACGCTAAGGACTTGCAAATTCTGAGTAAACCCTTGATGAGGTCAAGAAAGAAGAAACTTAACCAAGCCATCTCTTTGCTTATGGTTAAGACCACCGGCCAACTTCACTCGAACGCTTATCAAACCGCGTTGGTTGTGATTCAAGCCGAGGAAGGATGATAATGGGAGGTGTGCGGACTTGTACTCTTTTTCCCTCCTTTCGGTTTTGTCCCTTTGGGTTTTCCGAAAGAGGTTTTTAATGAGGCAAGAACACATACTTTTTCATAAGCCTCATTATCATACTTAGGCTAATTTTTGGACTTTTAGAAGCCCAACAAAGGCCCATCACGTTTTGATAAGAGCTTGAAGTCAAAATTCATTATTTCCTATGTGTTTTGCATGCATTTTTCATTTATTAGTCAAACCTTTAATTATGTTATTTTTTTCAAGAGAGTGTGCATGTACACTTCTCTTTTCCTATATAAGTGGCTTGCCACTTCTCATTTCAATCATCAAACATTTTAAATCATAAGTCTTTTCTTAAACTCGTTTGATCATCCTCTTGAACTCGAAATTTGGATCTTCATCCCATTTCACTCAAGAGCCGAAAGTCTAAGGATCTCTTCACATCCCTTGGAAGTTTCACATCCCTTGGAAGTTTCACATCCCTTGGAAGTTTCACATCAATCCCCCTCTTGTTCATCGTGTTTGGATCTTTATCCTTCACAAAGGTCAAGCTTTGTAGTCTTAGAGATCGTTCAAATCTCTTGGAAGGACGCATCGATCCATTTATCTCTTCATCCTTCACATTCAAACCGTTCATCTTCTCTTTCGAAATTCATCCATCATCATCATTCCACATCCTTAAAAACGTTCAAAGAGATCTTCGGGCATAGATCCTCACGAAGAGTCTATCAAGTGGTATCAGAGCTACTTTGAACAAGGTTTTATTTTTCTAAAACTCATTTCTAAATTTTTCCAGATTTCTGATCTGTCTTGCAAACATTTTCATAAATCACTAGGTTGTTCAAAAATTGTGAATTCAAGTGTTTCGGAACCTAAAATGAGTGTACTTAATTTTAAAAATAAATCTAGAATTTTTGAACAAGTTTTGTTAATTAATTCGAACTGATCAAGTTACTGTGTCAAAACTGTCCGTTTATATTCTAGATCTAGTTAGGTCTTTCAAAAGTTCGTTTTACTTGTGAGTTCTTCTTAATTTTTAGGTACCATGGTGAGTTCTGAGGAAGAATCACCAACTTATCCTAACAAGAAGTTGTTGAAATCACTTACTACTATCATGTCCGTAATGCTTGATGAGAAGCTTAGTGCCTTACAACTAAATCAAGCAGCCCCAGATCCGGTCCAAGAACCTATCCTTTTTCAACCACAAGAGAAACCGCATAGAGGACGACATAGGAGGGAACACGAGCTTAATCCTAAGCCACCTGACCACACACTAAGATCAAGACGGAGCATCCCACATAAAACTTCTCTCACCCCCAAGTCTAAGGTTAAATTTGTTTTGAATCTTCAACGTGCTAATGAACTTAAACTCCTTAAATTTTCAGGAAAAGAAAAGTACCTAGAATGGGAAAAAAACATGGATAATTGGTTCCACTTCAACGACATCATAGAAAAAGAGAGGCTACCGTATGCTACTAGCCGATTCTTTGAAGATTCTTTGAAATGGTGGTTGCGAGAAGAAGATGATCGATGGTTCTATCGAAAGCCAACTATCACCACATGGAGAGAACTTAAGAAGGTAATGAGAGATAAGTTTGCACCAAAGGTTTTTATACCAACCCACACTCAAGCTAAGTGTGCTCTTCCTTCTATATCCGTGAAAGCTAAGTCTGCTCTTCCTTTTAAATCTGTTAAAGATAAGTGTGATTTTCCAAAAAAATCTGGTTTTGTGCTTGAAAGCAATCAAGCTTGTGAAAAACTAACCATTCTCAAACCGGTGCAGCCGAGTAGTATTGATTCTTTTTCACAGGTTATTGAAGAAAAATCACTAGAAGAAACACCAAGGAGTTTGCCATTGATTTCTAACTTGGAGCATTCGATCCACCTTGTCGCGGAACCAATCCTTGAGTCATTTCCTTGTGTCTACCCAAAAAAGCACTGTAAGGAAATTGATTTGGTTAAAACAGAGCCTAATTTACTTATGATGATTTCTGCTCAAGATGAAAAACGTTTTGGTTTGGAAAATGTGAAAGAACTTCGTGTTTCGAATTCTTCTTTTGATAAAATGATTTCAACTTTTGAAACACTAACACCTGAAAAGTTCTTTAAGCGAAATGGTTTATCTTTTGAAGAATTTTTTGAATTTCAACCTTCTTTGAGAATTTCTTTGTTTAACAATAATTTTGAGTTGATTAAAACTAAGGCAGAGTTTGTTATGGTTAGAAATTTCTCTAAGTTAACGAAAAATGTATTGAAACCATTTGATGAACTTTGCAAACCAGCATTAAACGATCCTATAGTCTATGATCACACAGATATGAGTCACTTGTCTTTGTCAAAAGAGCCAAATGCAGGTTTTAAAGGAGTCTTGAAACACATGGGAAGTATGGAAAAGAGAGAAAAAGACAAACGATTCAAGCCACTTGATCAAGATCTAAGTACTGAGAAGAGAGAGGAAGACAATCGGTTTAAACCACCTGATTTGGACCAAGATAAACATCAAGACATCAATAGCTTCATGTTTATCAAAGAAGCACCTCCTGATGCAAAGCCGAGCCAAAACAAATTTAAAGGTATGGCCTTAATCCTTTATGAATACGTTTCTTACTTGGTTCTTTATTTTGCAGATGATTCGGATTTGAGGTCAAATCCTTTTGAAGAGGGAGGGAATGATAGAACCCTGACCGGCTTAGATCAAGAGAATAAGGAACCGGACGAGCCGCATGAACCCGAGGAGCAGCTTGAACCCGTGGAGGTTCTCAAGAACGCTAAGGACTTGCAAATTCCGAGTAAACCCTTGATGAGGTCGAGAAACAAGAAACTTAACCAAGCCATCTCTTTGCTTATGGTTAAGACCACCGGCCAACTTCACTCGAACGCTTATCAAACCGCGTTGGTTGTGATTCAAGCCGAGGAAGGATGATAATGGGAGGTGTGCAGACTTGTACTCTTTTTCCCTCCTTTCGGTTTTGTCCTTTTGGGTTTTCCGAAAGAGGTTTTTAATGAGGCAAGAACACATATTTTTTCATAAGCCTCATTATCATACTTAGGCTAATTTTTGGACTTTTAGAAGCCCAACAAAGGCCCATCACGTTTTGATAAGAGCTTGAAGTCAAAATTCATCATTTCCTATGTGTTTTGCATGCATTTTTCATTTATTAGTCAAACCTTTAATTATGTTGTTTTTTTCAAGAGAGTGTGCATGTACACTTCTCTTTTCCTATATAAGTGGCTTGCCACTTCTCATTTCAATCATCAAACATTTTAAATCATAAGTCTTTTCTTAAACTCGTTTGATCATCCTCTTGAACTCGAAATTTGGATCTTCATCCCATTTCACTCAAGAGTCGAAAGTCTAAGGATCTCTTCACATCCCTTGGAAGTTTCACATCAATCCCCCTCTTGTTCATCGTGTTTGGATCTTTATCCTTCACAAAGGGCAAACTTTTTAGTCTTAGAGATCGTTCAAATCTCTTGAAAGTACGCATCGATCCATTTATCTCTTCATCCTTCACATTCAAACCGTTCATCTTCTCTTTCGAAATTCATCCATCATCATCATTCCGCATCCTTAAAATCGTTCAAAGAGATCTTCGGGCATAGATCCTCACGAAGAGTCTATCAGGTTCGGGTTCGTTTAATATGCCCACGCCTAGTGAAAAGAGTACATGGAGGACCATTGGATGATACGGAGTTGCGATGGTAGAAGTTATATACTAGTTAGGAACATACCTTGACATGAGAACTCAAAACAGTTATTTTGTACATTGGTCTTTGGAGTTTGAGCCTTCCCTTATTTGTGATTGTTTCTGGACCAACCTCAAGTCGTATAAACTCACAAACTTTATTAAGAAAGATTTATAAAGAACTCCACTTCTTTATTAATGATTCAGAAAACTCTCTCAAAAACTAAATCTCTTTCTCTCTTAATCTTATGGAACAACTCTCCATAGATCATTACATATATAGGTTTAAGCTACTCCTTAACTTACTAGGAATTAAACACTTTTCTTTTTATAAGAAACAACAAACTTCTATTTCTATTCAAACTACCTATTCTCTATCTCTTCTAGTATCTTCTAGACAAGAGATATCTTGCTCCTCAAGATATGGAATTATCCAACATTCACCCCCTTAATTCCATCTTGAACTTTGGGTGATTCGATTACTTCAACTCCAATCATTCCTCTCATTTCCTTGAACTTAATCCTTGCTAGTGGCTTGGTAAGAATACCGCCTTTTGTTCTACTCTGGGCATATGTTCGACTTCTATTTGCTCATTCTCCAAACACTCACGAATAAAATGATAGTTCTTCAGGATGTGCTTACTTCTTCCATGAAAACCCGAATTCTTGGTTAGTGCGATAGCCGATTTGTTGTCTATTCTTAGTAGAACCTTCTCGTCTTTGCTAAGAATTTCTCTCAACAGTTCTTTGAGCCATATTGCTTGCTTTGCAGCCTCCGTTGCTGCCATAAACTCAGCCTCGCATGAAGACAATGCGACAGTGGGTTGTTTTTGTGACGTCCAATTGATTGGGGATGAACCAAAGTAGAAAATATGACCCGATGTGCTTCTCCCATCATCGACATCAACGTTATGGCTACTATCACTGTATCCAATCACCTTACTTGAACCGTCCCTTCTGAAAAACAAACCTGAGTTGGTAGTTCCCTTTACATACCTTAGAACGTGTTTAAGAGCTTGTCCATGACTCTCTCTCGGACTCTGCATGTATCGACTTGGAACTCCAACGGCATATAGCTCTTCTATATTCGGTGGCATTTATCTCCGGTTCCTCCTCTGCTTTTGATAATTTCGTATTTGACTCCATTGGCACATGAGTCGAGTTACACGATTCCATCTTGGTATCAACTAGGATTCCATGTGCATAGCCTTCCTGTTTTATTCGAATTCCATCAGCTCCTTGAATAACTTCTATACCAAGATAATATGTCAACTTTCCGAGATCTGACATCTCAAATTCTCTTGACATATGCTTCTTGAATTGTTCAATAACCTTTAGTGACGTTCCCGTTATGAACAAATCATCAACATATATATCCATAATTAAGAGCTCCTTTACTTCTTTCATAAGATAAACGGACGTTTCTTTTACGCATCTTATAAAGCCCATCTCCTTTAACACACAATCGAGCTTCACATTCCAAGCTCTAGGGGTTTGGCGTAGACCATATAACGCCTTATGGAGCCTATACACTTTACTTTCTTTTCCTTTCTTCTCAAAACCTTCAGGTTGGCTACATAAACTACCTCATTAAGATCACCGTTTAAGAAAGTCGTCTTGACGTCTAAGTGGTGTATCTCCCACCCACTTGTTGCTGCAAGTGCTATTAGCAAGCGTATAGTTTCGATTCGAGCCACCGGTGCAAAAACTTCATCGAAGTCTATACCTAGTTGTTGAACGTAGTCTTTTGCCACAAGTCTCGCCTTATGCTTACTCACCGAACCATCTACTTTTCTTTTGAGTTTAAAGATCTATTTTAACCTTATGGGCTTTACCCCATCTGGTTTCTCAACGAGCTCCTAAGTCTTGTTTCTTATGATAGAGTCAATCTCGGTTATCATTGCTTCTTTGATCACTTCTATACCAAGATAATATGTCAACTTTCCGAGATCTGACATCTCAAATTCTCTTGACATATCCTTCTTAAATTGTTCAATAACCTTTAGTGACGTTCCCGTTATGAACAAATCATCAACATATATAGCCACAATTAAGAGCTCCTTTACTTTTTTCTTAAGATAAACGGACGTTTCTTTTAAGCATCTTATAAAGCCCATCTCCTTTAACACATAATCGAGCTTCACATTCCAAGCTCTAGGGGCTTGGCGTAGACCATATAACGCCTTATGGAGCCTATACACTTTACTTTCTTCTCCTTTCTTCTCAAAACCTTCAGGTTGGCTACATAAACTACCTCATTAAGATCACCGTTTAAGAAAGCCGTCTTGACGGCTAAGTGGTGTATCTCCCACCCTCTTGTTGCTGCAAGTGCTATTAGCAAGCGTATAGTTTCGATTCGAGCCACCGGTGCAAAAACTTCATCGAAGTCTATACCTTGTTGTTGAACGTAGTCTTTTGTCACAAGTCTCGCCTTATGCTTACTCACCGAACCATCTGCTTTTCTTTTGAGTTTAAAGATCCATTTTAACCTTATGGGCTTTACCCCATCTGGTTTCTCAACGAGCTCCTAAGTCTTGTTTCTTATGATAGAGTCAATCTCGGTTATTATTGCTTCTACCCATTCTCGCAAGTTCATAGCCTCATAGTAATTCTCCTGGTCTCCATCAATGGTTAGTAAGAGTTTCTCGCCTTCTATTTCAGCTAAGAGAATATAATCATCGAGATATCTTGGTTTGTTGATTACACGACCATACCTTGTGATGACTTGTTGATTTTCGGCTCCTCTATTATCAACATCCACATTCACCTCTTCTTTTTCGTTTTGATTATCATTCTCAAAACCTTCTGGATCATGATAATCATCATTGTCTTGATTATCAAAATATTAACCTCCATCTTCTATAACGCCTCCATGAAATACTTTGAACATTCTTGGTTCACCGTTTGCTTGTGTTGTTGTTGATGACCAATCCCAAGCTTTCTTCTCGTCAAAAATAACGTCTCTGCTTACAATCACCTTTCTCGTGATTGGATCATATAGCCGATAGGCTTTGGAACCTGGTTATGTTCCAAGATTAATCACGCTTCTCGACCTATCATCTAACTTATTTAGATATGGTCCTGTGTTCTTTACGTATGCAACACAACCAAAAATCCTTAAGTGCTCAATGTTGGGTTTCTTTTCCATAAAGCTTTCATACGGAGTATGTCCTACCAAAACTTGTGTGGGAACTCGATTGATAAGATATGTTAAATGACGTACGGCTTCTCCCCACATATCATTCGGCATCTTCATAGCTTTAAGTAAACTTCTTGTCATCTCCATCAAAGTTATGTTTCTTCTTTCGAAAACACCATTTTGTTGAGGTGTGTATGGTGCAGTTAGATGTCTATTAACTCCATTTTCTTCGCAAAACGAGTTAAATTCTCCTGAGGTAAACTCTCCTCCTCTATCGGTGCAAAAAGTTTTGATTCTTTTGCCGGCTTGTTTTTCCACAAACTCTTTAAATCTTTTGAACCGATCAAACGCTTCACTCTTTTCCTTCAATAGCATGGTCCACATATATCTTGAATAATCATCTATCAAGACAAAAACATACTGGTTGTTTGATGGTGTTGATGGTGAGATTGGTTCACACAAGTCTCTGTGAATTAACTCCAATGCTTGAGTTGCACGAAACGTTGCTTTGATTGGAAACGAGTTTCTTGTTTGTTTCCTAACTAAGCATCCTTCACATACATTCTTCTCATGCAATTCTAGAGGCATACCAATAACCATCTCTTTTCTGACCATGTTTTTTAACACGCCAACACTCACGTGACCGAGCCTTGCGTGCCAAGTCATTGCCTCATCATCGTTTTGTACTTGTAAACACTTTGGAATGCAGATTTCCATGGGTGTTTTGTAGAGACGATTTGGTGATCTCATCACACGTACTAACAACTTCCCTTGTGGATCTCTCATTGTTAGCGGATCTCCCTTCATGTTTATCTCGCAACCATGCTCTGTTGCTTTTCCGAGATTAATGATATTGTGCTTCAATTCTGGTATATAGTAGATGTCTTTGAGTGCTCTTCTCTCTCCTGTTTTGCCCACACAAAAAAATAGTACCCTTTCCCACAATATCCACAGTCGAACCATCACCAAATTTCACCTTTCCTTTCGTGTTTTCATCTAATGTTGAGAAGAAATCTTTGTTTTTTGACATATGGTTACTTGCTCCATTGTCAAGATACCAAATACTTTCATTATTGGTATCATACTTCTCTGGGAATACTTTATCTTCGTTTAGAAACACTACTTCATGAACATAAAGAGCTTCGGCTTCTTGAGTCTCATTCAAATTCGTTTCATGAAGTTCATTCGGTCTTTCAGGGCAAGTTGCTACGTAGTGACCAGCTTTATCACACCTCCAACATATAACTTTTGATCGATCTTTGTTTTGATGTTGATCGGTGTTGTATGCTCCTCTATTTTAGACGTTGAATCTGCCTCGTCCCCTGCCTCTACTGTAGTTCTCACTGCCTCTGCCGTAGCTATCATTGCCTCTGCCGTAGCTATCACTTCCTCGATTTCCTCTACCATATCCTCCTCGACTACTTCCTCTAGAGCTTCCTCCTCTAAAGTTTCCACCTCTAAAAATCCCTCTGGATCCTCCTCGAACGGTTCCGTAACCTCCACGGTTATTGTTTGAGTTTGAAAACATAAGTTTTCCTTGGTCCTCACTATGAGTTTCTTCCCCTACATGTTCTTCATACGCCTTTATTCTTCATACTATGTCTTCAAACCCAGTTTCTTTCAGGTCCAAGACTTGCTCTAGAGAAGCAACAATCTGTATGAATTTGTTTCTCGGGAGTCCTTTCAAAAACTTCTTCACAAGTTTTGTTTCTTCAATGGTTTCTCCAAGAGAAGCCGATTGAGCTGCAATACCCGAGATCTTTCCTGCAAAATTGTCAACTGTGTCGTTGTCACTCATCTTAAGTCGGTCTAGCTCCGCCATTAAGGTTTGTAATCTCGCTTATTTAACACGGTCTGCTCCTTGGTGACGAGATTTGATAGCGTCCCATAGATTCTTTGCGGAATCCTGCTCTCCTACTTGTAATATGAGTGATTCAGGGATGGATTGGAACAATAGCGCTGTCGCCACATCGTTCTTCTTTTGACCCTTGCTTCCTGGATCAATCGTCTCCCATACGTCACTTACTCGAAGAGTAATCTTCATCCTCATCGCCCAAACTGTGTAGTTTGTCGATGTTAACATTGGAGAGTGAATTGATGGTGATCCAAGGTTCTTTGTTCGCTGCGGTGGTGGATCCTTCACGTCCCCCATACTCGTTTACGTAACACACACGACTTTGTGATTGAGCCTTCTTCCTGAAGCTCTGATACAAATTCAAGTCGTATAAACTCACAAACTTTATTAAGAAAGATTTATAAAGAACTCCACTTCTTTATTAATGATTTAGAAAACTCTCTCAAAAACTAAATCTCTTTCTCTCTTAATTTTATGGAACAACTCTCCATAGATCATTACATATATAGGTTTAAGCTACTCCTTAACCTACTAGGAATTAAACACTTTCCTTTTTATAAGAAACAACAAACTTTTATTTCTATTCAAACTACCTATTCTCTATCTCTTCTAGTATCTTCTAGACAAGAGATATCTTGCTCTTCAAGATATGGAATTATCCACCACAACCAACCTACCTACTTTAAGATTTATTCAAATTAGTTTTTTTTATTGAATATATAGGAAGAAAGAAATACGTGTTATACACTTTATGCCTAATACACTTGGTTTTGATATTTCATCTGCAATAAATATGTAATTGAGTGGTTCTGGTCCAATTATTTCATCAGATTAGTCGAAATCAATAATCAATGCTTATTAAACCTTTTTTCCAACGTCGACCATAATTATATCCAAATTCGATTTCAAAAAATTCTCAATAATAAGAAAGATGGAAACTAATATTAAGAAATCATTAAATTTATCTTGCTCCAAGATATTTTAATCAATAAAAATTCAATCTGCAGAATTTAAAGAGTCAAAAACATTAAAAAGTCAATTAATTGTGCATTGGTAAGTGAAAACATTACTTATTTGTGAACAAAAAATAATTCCTAAAATATCACTTGAAAACAAACAGAGGGAGTAGTTTACAAATGAAAGATCTAAAGAAATATTTCTAGATGATCGTCGGACTACACAAACAACCTTACCATTTAAAGAACGAAGAATGTAGAATAATTTACATTTCATATGCAGAAATTAAGAAATTGGCATTCCATCATACCAACATAACCATTTGTATTGAGTGGATGGTGGCCTACTGGTCTTAAGAATAAATGTTTAAGTTCAAAATCATTAGTTCAATTTCATATGGGAGGAATGATTTATCTGTTATATAAAACATAACTATTTAAATATATACCCCCACACACGTAGAAAGAGAACTTCATATACACTTCAGTGATTAAAAAAAATGTTTTACATAAATTATTTTTAACTTTATTTATATTCTATAATTATCATGTTAACGGTAAATTCCACGAAGAATTTATGAACTTATTGATTTCATATTGGTATATATTTATGAGAAAATGTTGTGTATGGAGAAATACTATATATATATTTAATTAATTAAATCAATTTTTTTTTGTCAACAATTAAATTTATTAACATATCAAAAAAAATTGACAGAAAATCAATAGGAAAATTTAGGATTACTATAGAATATTGTCCTAATCATTGATGATGCACAAGAATAGTCTTCAATCAATGATCAAATCCACCTGTAAAGCGAGCAAAACATAACTCTCTATCTACAAAATGATTCTAAAAATTATTTAACAATCAGACAATTGGTCGACAGAGAAAGGAGAAGAACAAAATAGGATTTTATCTGGAGAGGATTTGACAATCATGATATAGAAACACTCTGTACGAGATAAAACTCTTAAACCCATCATATCTCTTGATTCAAATTGACATTGGCAAAGAAGAAAATACTTCGTTGTAAATGTAAAACAAACATTCTTTATGATGATCATGTTTGTCTTTGTTTTGTAAAAGAAATTTCTCATACGACCAAAAGGAAAAAAGAAAAGAGAGAAGTGGTCACATCTCTATGGGCTGGACATTGGTCCTTCTGATTAAAACCCATTTGGTGTGTTTATGAAATTAATGAGAAAAAGAGTAATTGCAGCCTGCGGAGAGGACCACCACTGTCACCGGGTGGGCACGCTAAAGCTGTCCCAAATCTCAACATCATCGCAACAACTGTCTTTCTTTGATCATTTGTGGGTCCCACTTCATCATCTGTGGCCCAGCTAAATTTCACCGTACGAAAATATCAAAAGGAAAAAGAGAAAAGAAAAAGTCAATGTTTGTACTTTGGTTGGTTAATTTGTGCATGTGGGGACAACAGTTGAGAATCTTCTAAATAATTAGAAAGTAAAAACTATCCACTGTCAAAAAAAAACGGAATTAAATTAGTTAAGTTCTGTTTCTGACCACACAAAGTAGTAAAATGCATAAACATATCCTCGTTTATTAGTCATCAAGACCCGATAAATTTAAAAATTGTATGTTTTTTTGGGTCACATTTATTAACGAGAATTACAGAGAAAAACTGCCTAAAATTTAGTACTATTGATGTTTCCAAATTTCTTAGAGACGGCACAATATATTCAACGCATATACTTGGAAATCAGGCCCAACTATATAACCCAAAAGAATCCATTATAAATGAAATAATTCCGACTTGTTCGACGTCTTGTGCTCGAAGATAAATATGCAAACTAGTCCTGGGATGTCGGTAAAAACTGAACAAACCGAACCGATCAAACCAAAACATTCGAGTTTCGGCGGAACCAACATAAAATCGGTAAAACCGGACGGTGAAACTGATTTTATAGATCGGAATTCGGTAATCGGAACCGATTGGTTTCTGCTTCGTAGAGAGAGAGAGCAATGAACCCAGAAACTTTATACCTCCGAAAATTTCTCCTCCGATGTCCTTAGTCGGATCCGGAACCAAAAACATCAACCAACCAGATCTCCTCCGTTGCAACCTCCGGAGTCCATTCAGATCTCATTACAAGACCACTGCGAACCTCCTTTGACTTGCAGCTGCCTGTAGCCACCGTGACTCCGCCACGCCTCCGCACCGCCGGAAAAGGTAAAGACGAGAATCTTCATCCAATTTTTATCCCCACAAACCGAAAATGAAGCACATAAACAGAATTAGAACGAGGCTCTCTCATGGCGTCGAAGAAGGACAAATTATAGTTGAATTTGTTAAAAGAAAAAAAAAAAGGTTGAATTCAGGTTAAATAACCTGAATTTATTGATTTTCGGGTTGATTTCGGATCCAAAATAATAACAAGAAACTGACCCAAAAAAACCGAGTACGGACCGAGCCGAACCGAAATCACATTCCGATCAATTCGGTTTCAATTTTTAAAAACCGAATGTTTAGAAAAGCCGAACAACCCGACCCCATAAACCCGATTCAGCCGAAAACCCATGACTAATGCAAACACACATATTTCTATGTTGAATCTAATACGTACGAATTCTTAGGGTGGGATTATTATCCGGGATCTGCTCTGAAAATCCGGATATCCGGACCCTTTAAATAGATTAAAAATATTTATTTTATTTATATATTTTTAAAAAAAATTCAAATTTATACATAAAAAAAAAATTGAAAAATTATTTTCGAAACATTTTATTTATTTTTCAATAAATTTATGGGAATTTGCCTTCCCAGCAAAAGATGTTACGTAAATTAGGTGGATGACAATGACACTGTGCCTTTTCCATTAATACCCGTCCTAGCCCTATTTTAGCTTTGCTTGCTTGCGTGTGTAGGCGTGTGTCAGATAGGCGTGTGACAGAATATGCTTTAATTCAAAATGTTTATAATATCTATATTGAATGTTGCCATATAGATAAAGCTATACACATGAGTATATATAACGATGTTTATATCGATCATGTAACTTTATTAAGGAAAGAGAGATAGCAAGTTGTGGACTGTTCAGGTTTGAGAGAGAGAGAAACAGAGGAACATGAATATTTTTTTTGTTCGTTTAGAGAGAGAGAGTGTGTGGTTGAGGGGAGGTGAAAGTTATATATGTGGATCTGATTCGAGGAGTACCACTGGTATTAGATGGCGGAACATTTAGAGTTACCGTAAAGGATGTTTGCTGCTGGGGAAGAACCTGTTGGGGAAAGGGTTAGTTCTTATGTTCCTGCATGTGGGATAAAAAGGATAATGGATGCTTTGGATAAAGAAAAAAGGGAAGAAATACAGAAATTTTCCTTTGGGAAATTTGTGGGAAATGCTGATAAACCGTCTGATTCACGATGATTTGGGAGGTTTGTTATCTCAAGGCAACTGAAAGTTTGGAAGAAGCATGAAATTTGGATACTTTTTGTTGGAAATCCAATCCGTTTTTCTCTTAGAGAGTTTGCAATAGTAACTGGTTTTCCTTGTGGCAAATTCCCCCGTAAATCTAAGAATTGCTTGAAGGACAATATAGCGGAGACACCGTACTGGCCTTCTCTGTTTGGTAAGTTGGAGGTTGTCACTGTTGATAGGGTCATAAAGATGTTGAAAAGGAAAACGGTGACGGATAAAGAAACCCGAGTTAAATTCGCTTGTTTAGCGTTGCTTGCCTCTGTTTAATGCCTACCACCTATCAAGCTAAAATTCTCAAGGAACATGCAGAGGATTATACATTATTTTACAAGAAAAGTTTGTTGACCCAGGTACAATAATGGATAAAACGATGCAACATCAACTTATTAACTCCCGCTCCTCTTGGTTGGACTTGTTTAAGCTATTGCCATCTTACAGGTGGCTTTGTTATGTCCCGTCTTCTTGCATTTATTACATACAGTCTTGCGGGGGAATCTTGTGGCCCGCAAACATGTCAACCAATTGTTAAACAATGTGTTGTGTATGATGTTGTATTTATATAACAAGTAGTCTTTCAAATGTTTCTCTGCGAGAGAAGAAGCGCTTCTTTCTCGGCCTACCCGGTGGATGTTTTGTTGAAGGTGGCTAAAGGTTCAGCTCTGTAAACGCTGAGGCTACGTTTTCACCATCTAATTCAATGGATGGGCTTATCGTATTCGCGTATGCGTGTTTCCAGTGATTGAAGCTGTATTCTTTGGCCACTAAGGAAGACACTTCAATCTGCCTAACGATAGCAGCAACAACTGCATGACGACATGGTATTTCGAGCATTTGAAATTCAAAGCAGCTACATGTCTTTGTAGCCAAATCAACATGGAAAGAGATGCCTTCGTTATCTATGATCTCAAACTCACAGTTGTTTATGTTCTGCTCCTTGTATCCGGTTGAAATCTCAAAGTTCTTTGCAAAGATTGTTGGGGTCGAAATCCCCTCTCCCGAGAACAATGGTTAGAAATGGTTCTATCCTTCTAATAAAAGATAATGCCTAGATCGTTTCTCCAAAGAGTTGTGCCTAGATCGTTCTACGAAATATTGCGTATAGGTTGTTCTACAAAAGACTAAAGAACGAATTATACCCTGCCATAAACTTGTGCCTAGTTCGTTCTGTAAATCGTGTTACAAAACTGTTTGCGACTACTGTCACATGACGAATCCTGTCTAGTTAAAACTATCTCGACGACTTCATGTTGTCGAGTTGACCATATTATGTCGAGATTGACCAGTCTTCTGCCGAGTTCACTGTCTTGCCGAGTTCACTGTTTTGCCGAGTTCAGTGTCTTGCCGAGTTCACTGTTTTGCCGAGTTCACTATCTTTTGCCGAGTTCACTACCTTTTGTCGAGTTCAATGTCTTGCCAAGTAGAGTGATGGTTCTATTTCGCAATCCATACGCAAAATGTTCTGTATACGAACCAACGAAATGATCTCCTACTTCATAAACAATGTCGATTTCACCAACATTGTCGTATCAATTTTTGGCGAGATGGAGCCGACGACGAGACGAGTTAGCGGCAAGATGGCTTTGGGCCGTAGAGACAAGTCCAACATCGCGCAAGCCCAGAAGACGAAGCCCATGTATAATTGGTCGACTTCGACAAAAGAAAAACCCTTGCGACTTAGGAAATTCTCCTTTTATTCTTTGTAATGGGCTTAGTCGACTAAAACTAATATATATACTCTTGTATCACCCTTGAGAAAGGGATCCATAACTGAATACAAAAAATGTTTTCAGCAAATAGTTATTTTTACAATTTACGATTCTTACAGCTTTCCGTTCGTAGTTTAACCTAGAAATCTCTCTTTCCTTCAAAACCATTGACAAATCTAAATGTTCGAGTTTCGACTCCCACTATTTGGCGCCGACTAAGGGGATAGAGATTTTTTTACTCGAAAAAGCTAACAAACAACCTAACCAACCATGACTTCAAGCAACGAACAACAACGTGCCGCTGAAGAACAATGCATCGCTGAAGAACAACGCGTTGCTGTTCAGCAACGCGTCGCCGAGCAATAACGTCTTACTAAACAAGATCATGCTGCCGCTCAACAACGTGCCGATCAACAATGTCGCGATAATCAGCGACCCATCACCAACAACACCAGCGGCGGATCTAGAGACAGAACCAGGAATATCAACAACATGACAATTGTTCCTGATAATCAAGCAACGGCACCTACAGTAGTGACCCCTGGATTCTTGACCGACATGAAATCGATGCTCGAAACATTGCTCAAGCGGTCATCTGACCAAGAGAAGATCAACAAGGATCTATGTGTCCTCGCTATGACAGATCGTGGTCGCAGAAGTGGAGATCTCATCTTCCGATGACCTGTCGGAAGAATCAATCCCACGGCTTTGAACTTTACAACCCCGGTCAACGCGCCAAGAATTCGAAGTAATCTTTCTGAAATACTACACGTGGAGAAAACCACGGCTACGCTTGCTGCGACCACACAGCCTGAAACACCTACGACAGCAGTAATCAATCTAGAGAACCCAAGAGCCAGACGTACTCGAGAAAACCCACCTGCTCGCAGAACAGCTGCGCAAGTCCATACCACCGCCGAGCAAGACCAGGATTTTCAAGACGAAAAAGAAGACCCTATCTGGTCGGAATGCTCTGAGCTAAAAGAATAATGTAGAGCGCTGATTCACACTCAAAGGGAAGAGATGGCTGGAATAAGAGCTGACATGGCTCAAGCATAAGCGGAGGTGAGAGTTTTCTGCTCCCAAATCCACAAAGCAACCAGCCACGTTCCAGATTTAGATAGAGTCTTGGAGGCGACCCAAAACGTTTCACTCACTTCACGGATAACTAGAGCGGTGATTACTGACCCAGGAACGATGAAGATCCCTACTTACAACGGGAAATCCGATCCCACCGAACATCTAACAACATTCGTAGTAGCGATGGGACGAGCAAGCTTCAGAGAAAGAGAGAAGGATGCTGAACAATGCCTATTATTCGTGGAAAACCTCAAAAGATCAGCCCTACAATGGTTCTCGCAACTTCCGCCAAACTTGATTGACAGCTTGAACCAGTTGACATTTGCTTTTCTGAAATACTACGTGATCTACATCGAGAAGCGAACGTTCGATGCTGATCTCTGGATGATGGTTCAAGGAGAGAATAAATCACTACGAAGCTTCTTGGAACGTTTCAAAGGAGTGTTATCAAAGTTTGAAGGAGTAGGCAACACTGCCGCATAACAGGCGTTGGAAAAAGCACTCCAATTCGGGTCTGCTTATCAAGCAAAGATGGCCTTCGTCCTCCTGCCACGATCCAGGACGCGCTTCATCGCGGAATTATTCATTCAAGATACGAAGAGTGGAAGAAGGCTTTTGCTCAGAAACAGCGGAAAACGATGGCTATTAATCCTCCTCCTACTCATAATCAACCTAATGCTAAGAGAATCAACCAAGGATCGGAATTCCTAAAACATGAAAGATGATTTGAAGGAGTTCATAATTACCAAGTAGACTTCCGTAGCCACGAACAAGATCAATGGACAGAAGATGATAATAGATACGACGAAATAGCCTACTACGAGTACCATCATACTTACGGACACTTAACAGTGAATTCCTGCATTTTGGGTCTTAAACTCGTAAAGAAGCTAGTCGATAGAAGCTTGGAGCTGGCATTAGCATTCAAGATTTTGATGATGATATCAACGTGAATATGAACCAGCCGCCTAAGCGCGGTAGAGGTTGCTAAATCTCGCAGAAAAACCGACTAAGCTACTTTACATGAACTACGAGGCGGTTTGATCCCTGTAAAGGGTACGTAGGTAGCTTATTTTCGGACGAGTTCAGCTGTCCCCCTCTTTTAAAAAGGGGTGGGGGGGAGTGAGTTACGTATACTTATATATTTCCATCTTTTTATCTACACTTGTATATATACTTATATGTTCCATCTTTTTATCTACACTTGGTTTTCGAACAATAAGTTGAGTTTTCTCAAAAGATCAGTAACATCCTTCACGGATTATGTCTACGCGGAGACATATATTTCAGTTACATCCTTCATGGATTACGCCTACGCAAAGACATATATATTTTTACATCCTTCACAAGATTACGTCTAAACAAAGACATATACTTACATTGCATCCTTCACGGATCAATACAAGTCTTTATGAAATAATATTGTTTATCATCATTGCTGCTGGCCACAGTGATGCCTTACATCCGTCTCAGAAATTAAAAGCGCGCGATGATCGAAAACGGAGCAGGTATGTTAATGATAACGTACCTGTAAACAAAAAATGAGCATCTTAAAACCCAAAAAACGTTGGTTCATCGCTAAAAATGATCATTATAGGAGCGGATGTGTTCATAATAACATGTCCGTAAACCCAAATGTTTTATTCTAAACCCAACAAACTGAATCGTTGGTTGTAACGCGATAACGTGTTCTTTTTTGGAACAAACTCGTTAATGAGAACTAGTGCGTAAACAAAAAATGATCATCAGAAAACCCAACAGACATATCGTTGGTCATAACGTGTTCATAACTGGAGCGTATTCGTTAAAAGACTAACGTTTTCGTAAACCAAAATAATCATCTTAAAATCCAACAGACATATTGTTGGTCACTACGTGTTCATAACTGGAGCGTATTCGTTAAAAGACTAGCGTTTGCGTAAACAAAAAATAATCATCAGAAAACCCAATTATCAAGACATTGGTATCATCTAGGCAATAAAATCACTTGATCCAGTTACGTTACTTTTGGAGCACATATATTATATAAATAACACTTGTGTAAACTAAATCGCGTAACGACATCTTGTTCCGAAATTAGATAATTTAGCAGTATGAATTTTCTAGCATAAAACAAAGAACAAGATGAGCGAAGCTAAAATCAAAATCGGTTAAGTCATCTTGTATCAACATTATGAGCAAGAAAAATAACTATGTCAATGAACAGTGGATAAAGCCATCCAGGCACAACCAAGCGAGAAGACATCCAAAATAAAACATACACATCTCAAACATCCTTTACAGATTATCTTACGCCTTAACAAAACAGGCATTTCAATCACATCCTTTACATATTATGCGATGTCATAACGAAACAGACGTCTCGATCACATCTTTCACTGATTAAAAGTCTATGAAAGCCCAAAAAACGCACCACATGTCTAAACACTATTGCATGATTTACGATTGGAACAAACTTGTTAATAGTGACTCGTCCGTGAACCAAGTATCGTTATTCAAAAACTACACAAACGAATCACTGGTCATACGCGATAGAACATGTTCAAACACAATTTGAGAGCGTATTTGTTAAAAAGATAACATTTACATTAACCAAAGTGTTCATCATTAAACCCAATTAGCGTAACATTGGTATCGACTAAACTTCAATTGAAACGTATTCATTACTAGTGCATATTTGTTGAAGAGATAAACCAAATAATGATTCACGAAACCCAACTAGCAAAACGCTGGTACAAACTAACCCTACGAGCTTTACTTAGGCAAATTTCTACGCCTTACTTCATGGTTTGACGATTCAATGAGAAGAAAAGTCTAAACGTAAAACAAAATATAACATGAGAAGTTAATCTAAAGCTGAACACATCCATGTGGTCGACACGGTAAAACAATCAAGCTATCTAGGCAACGAAAAATCAGCTAGTCTCAAATCAATATCAAGAAATGCAGAACTGAGCAAAATATTACAAAAGGTCCTAGTTCCTTCATCGTCATCAAAAATCTCTTTCGCCACCACATAACTCATCACCATTACAAAGATATGATTCACCTTACAAATTAAACGCTACACCGCAAAATCAAATGCAACGAGCTTGAACTCGGCAAAAAAAAAGGAGAAGCTTGAACTCGAAAAATCCTTGTGCCGATTTCGACGGAATAAAATCACAACGACAACTTGACGCAACTTCTTCTCACACCCAAATTGATATCAGGACACAGAGTGTCGCACAATAATACACGACGCAGCCTGGTCTTGTCGCAAAATTTGGTTTCGCAAGTCAAAACTTCTCGACGAATATCTCAATGCGGCGCTCATGCGATTGACCTCATGTCGGCATGCGCGACAATTAATTCGCTATATGAATACCTTGATTTAAGTTTAATTCGCAAAGCTATATTGGAACGGCGATATTGGCACAATGCGATACGACTCGTACTACATAACAATTCAACTCATCGAACATAAATCTTGATCAGAAGCACAAGACACCGAAGGTAGAAATCGGCATGAGAAACCAAGGCTCTAACACGGCAATAAGTCGATCTCGGCATCAAGTACCTCGACCAACAATTCGACTTTTCTCAATGAAATTTAACTCGGGACGGGACTTGTACGCGAACTCGGCCGAGACAAAATCGGCACGGATCGAGTAACCGGCGCGGGTCAAGTCGGCACGGATCGATTTCAAACATATACGAGGCAAATATATATATATATATATATATATATATATATATATATATATATATATATATATATATATATATATATGAACAAAGAGCGAGTCAATACGGTATTGAATCTTCATCGGAAATGATATTGGCATGATACGATCACTTTTTACATTAAAATTTATAACCATTGATCTCTTACTAGATACTTATCGCTAGCTACTACTATCATAGTACCGAGCTGGGGGGCTAACTGTTGGGGACGAAATCCCCTCTCCGGAAAACAATGGTTAGAAATGATTCTATCGTTCTAATAAAAGATAATGCCTAGGTCGTTTCTCGGAAGAGTTGTGCCTAGATCGTTCTACGAAATATTGCATATAGGTTGTTCTACAAAAGACTAAAGAACAAATCATACCGTGCCGTAAATATTGCGACTACTGTCACATGACGAATCTTGTCTAGTTAAAAACTGTCTCGACGATTTCATGTTGCCGAGTTGACTATATTCTGCCGAGATTGACCAGTCTTCTGCCGAGTTCACTGTCTTGCCGAGTTCACTATTTTGCCGAGTTCACTGTCTTGCCGAGTTCACTGTTTTGCCGAGTTCACTGTCTTTTGCCGAGGTCATTGTCTTTTGTCGAGTTCACTGTTTTGCTGAGTTGAGTGATGGTTTTATTTCGCAATCCATACGCAAACTGTTCCGTATACGAACCAATGAAATGATCTTCTACTTCATAAATAATGCTGATTTCAACAACATTGCCGTATCAATCTTTGGCGAGATGGAGCCGACGATGAGACGAGTTAGCGACAAGATGGATTTTGGCCGCAGAGACAAGTCCAACATCGCGCAAGCCCAGAAGACGACGCCCATGTATCATTGGCCGACTTCGACAAAAGGAAAACCCTTGCGACTTAGAAAATTCTCCTTTTATTCTTTGTAATGGGCTTAGCCGACTAAAACAATATATATACTCTTGTATCACCCTTGAGAAACGGATCCATAACTGAATACAAAAAATGTTTTCCACAAACAGTTCTTTTTACAATTTACGATTCTTACAGCTTTCCGTTCGTAGTTTAACCTAGAAATTTTTCTTTCTTTCAAAACCATTGACAAATCTAATTGTTATAGTTTCGACTTCAACAAGGATCTCAAGTACTTTTGGTGTAAGTGTGTAGTTTGAGTCTTTAGAAGCTTCACGTCTGGTTGCAAACCAGCCCATCATTTTAGTCCTTATTTATTCTACTAAGCTTGGCACAGGAAACTGTCTTGCTTTTCTGATTAATTCGTGCCATGACTCAGCAACATTGGTTGTCATTATGTCATATCGTGAACAGTCAAAATGGGAACGAGCCCAATGCCGAAAACTTACTTCTATCAAGTATGTTGCGCACCTTCGTCGATCATTTTAATTTCGTTAAAGACTTTGTAAAAATCACATAGCCTAAATACCCTTGGTGCTCTAATTACCAAATGTGGTAGTTGTTTGTTTGTAAAATTGTATTTGATGTTCCTCTTCAGATGAAGAATGCAGACGCAATGTTTTGCATTTGGGAAAATCTGTTAGGAAACCAAAAACATAAACGGTTATTTATGAAAATAACGGTTAATTTCATAAATAACTGTTTATAATTCAATTTACCTTATTGAGACCAGTATATATGGAAGAATGACGGTCCGAAACAAATTTTGATAAGTTACGCAAAAATCACTTATACGCTTTATCATTCTCGATGTCCACAACAGCAAATACGATTGGAAATATTTGATAATATTCGTCTTGAGCTGAAGCTGTTAATAAGCACCCTGCATACTTTCCTTTTAAATGTGCTCCATCTAAAATGACAACTTACACATATAGGAGAAACCCTTGATACAAGCAGCCATTGTGAAAAACATAAACTTGAACCTTTGTCCCACTCCCTCTTCATAAAATGTTTCTAGGTTGGCGAGGGTGCCTATGTTGTTTACAACCAGTTTCTGTAGGTAAGATGGAATGAAGTTGTAGGATTTATTAGAAGCTCCATTTGCTGTATCCATAGCCATTTCACGGGAACGCCAGACTTTCCAATAAGAAATTCTAACATCATGGTCAACGCGCATCATTTCTTTTATCTCGTTAGGTTTTGGACCGGCACTTGGTCCTCCATATTTGGACCTTAACATTTCCCCAATGACCATTGTTGATGCTTGTCTTTGTTATCCTCCATGTTCATCAACGGTACATGTGTAGGTATGGACGGCACGATTGATTTCAAATAATTCAGATCTTTGTAGCTTTGCAGCATAGACACGCCATGGACAAGATAAGCCCCAACATTTGATGATCATAAATTCAGGTGATGATCTTGGATAATGGTACTGGAACTTATGGTGTAATACATACATGGCAATGTGTGGCTTTAATTTGTCATGTGTTGGAAAAATCATGCCAACAAATAAATTATTTGGATTGTTTAAGTGCTCTCTTCCTACAAATAATCAAGGGTGGCATTAGATAATTGGATACATCTGACTATACCTTGCCAAAACACAAACGCTTACTACGTTTCTCGAATTTAGTAGGTACAAAAATTACACAAACCACATAACATAGTACAAACATTCTAACACATCAAATAACCGATACAATAAAACTTAACCAAATATACAGAAAATTGATGGTTATATTGAGTCAAACCATCTAGGTGCCGGCTAACACTTATCCGAATACGACTTCCTTAATACGTTCCTTATCGTACAAAAAATGTATTCCACATAACACACTTCAAAACTCACCGATGCCATGATGGTATCCTTCTGATGAGCTTTCATTATCATTGCCACCACTGACATGATCATCTAGGTTGGTCACTAGGCCGTAACTGAGGGTAAGGTCGAGAAATGGAATGTTTCCCCCATTCTCCTCTGCCTGTTGACCCTCATTAATTCCACTAGTACCTAGTTAGTATTACCTTCAAATGTTCAGACTATGTTACATATTTCAAAAAACATAGCTATTGTGTAAAGGAAACTTAACTGCCAATTGGAATAGTTGTTGTGCTTATAAAAAGAGTCTCTGGGGATTCTAAGGCAGGTGTATCAGCTGCTGTATCAAATTATCTCAATTAGAACGAGATATTGGATATCCTCCACCGTCATAGAATGTTCAAGTAATACTAAAATTGGTATTACTATTACCTGCTTCACCAGTTTGAGGTTGAGAAGTTTCAATAAGAAAGTTAGGCTAGAGAATGGAGCGGTCATGATCATCTTCAAAGTCGGCCACTATGCAAAAAAACTTCATTAGATGAACCAGTTGACGATGTGGTATCGTTCTCACTTGTCTCCATTGGATGGCTTGTTGGATCTATAGGACCTTGTGGACCACCAACCGGTGCTATTGGTTGCTCTTGGATTTATTCTAGTATCAACATGTTAGATGCTTGAGTAATGTCTTGGGACATTAACCCTTCCCAGAACAACATCTCATCATCAACTCTTCCATTTTGATTGTTCTCATTTTGTTGGATGTGCTGATTAAACAGGTTCACGCCAACTTCTGCTACGTGGACAGAGTTGTTATTGTTCTCGGCCATGGCTTGGGTTACCCCATTTGTGCCATTACCTACAGAGCCTAGAAAAAAATTCACGCCAAATTTAATCCCACTTAATATACTAAAGTCAAAATAAGAAATATCATATTCACAACGATGTAAACGTTAAGATATTTGTTACCGGTTATCGGGATGTCACCACTTATTTGTGTAGTAATGGGTGGATTCATGTCCGGCATCGTCAGGTCCATCACATTTTCATTCTCATCATCAAGGACAATGATCTCATTTTCTTGATCTAACAAAGCTGGGGCAACATATCCACTCTCTTGGTTTAAAGGGTTTGAATAAATCATTTCAAAACAGACTCTATGTAGCATTTGCATTTCTTCCTCCATGAAAATAGATTCAAGTGTCGTTTAAGTTGTCATTATGATTCCCCTTGTGATCAAATCTGTCCAGTGGTAAAAAAGGTGAGGAAAAATAGCCAAGCAGTATTCATATTTATAATATCCAAAAAAGATTATAGTTTTACCGTGGTACTGAGCATTTTGATAAGCTTTTGGGTTTTCAGGGAGGTAAAGAGTCCTTCAGACCATAAAGGGACTACAACGCTGAAGTTGTAAGTAGCAACAGCTTCTGCTCCCACTGTCACACAGAGTGTGAGATCGGGGTACCAAAAGCGAAGCGCCATGAATAGAGTCACATGCGCGTCCTCCAATACATTTGAAGGCGGATTACCCAATACGGTGACGTCTGACATCTGTTCCGGCATCCGGTAACTGAGAGCCACCCGCGTTGTCAGTTCAAGTAGGTACCTCCTCCGTATGTTTCCCATTAGAGACTCATGGTTTTCATAATCACGGAGATGGGCTCCAAATTCTAGATCTGTAGGATCGGTTCTGAATTCCCATTGGCCGTATGGGCCAATCACCCAAATCCCATGAAGCAACCAGACGAATCTAGCCATGACCTGAAACCGAAAGAAATAAAAAATAAGTTCTTCCATACAAAATACTTATGTGATCATGGAAAAACAAATCGATTACGCCAATGATTATGTAAAATAAATCCGGGAATAAATACTAATCAAAGTCTTCTTTAAAGGTGATATCTTAGTTACAATCATGTACAAGTAGGGTTAGTATAATTTATGACAACCACAATCTTAGATGAGGATATATACCTTAACGCGGTTGGTGAGAAGCTTCAGTTATTCTTTTTGTTAGTTGTCAACGACGCCTTTGTCGGTGAATAAATGTGAAGAAAGTGAAGCTTTGTCTGCTGGTGATGGTGAATATCTTCACCGACTAAGGTATTATATAGTCTATAATATATTTGTGTTAAGATATGGATATACATATATGTTCCTCACATATTGGATGTATGTAACCGTTTGCGTAATGCTCCACCTGACATATCCACTTGCTCAAGCTAAGCCTATATACGCAGAAGCTACCACGACTTTTTATGTGTACTACGAAATCATGATTCAATGTTTGAAGGTGAAACATGTAATTGGCCACACAAATGGCTACAATCCACCTTAGTCTTATAAAGATTTTGTCATCCACCTAATTTTGTATCTTGCCATGTATACTAATTTACCCTAAATTTATATTAATTTTACACAAAAAAATAATTTTTAATTATTTTAATACTTTTTTAATTTTTTCATATTATTTTTATGGATCCGGATCCGGATATCCGCAGATATATTGATATTTGAACGGAAATCCGGGAGCCACGGATCTTGATCCAGATCCGTCCCAACCCTACGAATTATGATTCCACAACAATTCTATATATAAAAAATCTTGCACTATGTAGGACTTGGTTTTTGGACTTCAATACTAAATATAAATTTACAAAACTACATCAAGACAAATTTTTTTAAATACAAACGAAAATTCTAATTTTATGTCAAAAGAATAAAATAATAACTCAATACAAACGAAACCAAAATACTAAAAAACCAAAACAAATTACGAAATCAATTTGTGTGTATACGCGGATATTCATCTACTATGTATTATAATTTGTTGTCAATGTGTCGTGAATGATGATCCATATTTCTTTTAGTTAAAAATCTATCACCATATTAGTAGGGTTAATTTGTTAAATAACCAACAAAAAAAATTAACACCAACAAACTAACCAAAATAAGGGTATGTGGCAAAATCATGTCCATTAAATTTAGGGTTTTTGATTAGTTTGTTAGTTTTATTTTTCTTTCATGGTTATACACCAAATAAACCCTATCTAGTACTATATCATTTAATTGTGATAGATCTTTCGTAGGCAATCACCAATTTTGCATTACTCTTCTTCATTTGGTACATAGATAAAGGCATAAAGCCATGAATTTCTAACGGATCATAAATATTTTTCTCGTTTTTATTTTTCATCCGTCCTAGTTCCCTTAAATTCCAGGATAATCACTAATGGACAAATCCGGTCTAGCTTGGTCCGGTTTGTATTAAAACGCAGTCTTTATTTACAATTTTGATTTGACCTTAATTTTAGCTTTTAATATTAGGCTTTATGATAAAGAGAAACTCTTATTAAAGTGAATATTATTATTTGTTGTGTTAATCAAACAGAGGAGATACATAGAGTTTATATACACACATGAAGTGATATAAACGAAGAGACAAAGTGAAGAAGAAGAAGAAGAGATAGTCAAAAGTACATAAATAAGAGATGAAGTCGAGGAGGTGGTCAAGAGTAGTTAATACTCTAATACGCCCCCTCAAGATGGACGGTAGCTTGAAAGACCAATCTTGACAGCTAGATCATTGAAACGGGTACGAGAAAGTGGCTTTGTCAAAGCATCAGCAAGTTGATCAGCGGAGGTGATGTGAGAGACACGAAGATTGTTGCCCTGAACTTGTTCACGAACAAAGTGATAATCAAGAGCAAGGTGCTTCATACGAGAATGAAAAACAGGATTCGCACATAAATAAGTTGCTCCGACATTGTCACAGAAGATCGTTGGTGTAGAGACAAGAGGAATTCCAAGTTCAATCATTAAAGAAGTGAGCCATTTAACTTCAGACGCGGTGACGGCAACACTTCGATACTCAGCTTTTGTAGAAGAGCGAGCTACACCTTTCTGTTTCTTTGAGCACCACGAGATGGGTTGCTTTCTAAGATAGACAATGTAAGCACCAGTTGAAGAATAATCATCACAATCTCCAGTCCAATCCGCATCAGAGTAAGCATAAAGATTAAGTGGCGTAGAACGAGAGAAGAAGATACCTTTGTTAGCTGTACCAGCAAGATATCTTAGAACATGTTTGACAGCTTCAAAATGGATGGTAGTTGGTTGATTCATAAACTGCGAAAGTCGGTTAACGGCGAAAGCAATGTCTGGTCGTGTGAGGAGGAGATATTGGAGCTTCTGACAATGGCTAGAAACTCAGTCGGATCAGTGAGTGTAGAACCAGCAACCGCAGAGAGACAGGCAGAAAAGCACATCGGTGTCGAAACTGGTTTGCAAGACGTCATCTTTGTCTTTAATAACAGATCAGTAATGTATTTGGTTTGTGTAAGATGAAGAGCAGAGACGTCCCGATGAGCTTCCAAGCCTAGAAAATAAGAAAGATTACCAAGATCTTTGAGAGAAAACCGAGCAGCCAAGAGATTAATGATCCGAGAGACTTCCGATGAATTATTTCCGGTTATAATGATGTCGTCGACATAGACAAAAATATAAACCAGAACACCACCCTTGTTAAAAATGAACAAAGAAGCATCACCAAGAGAGTTGACAAAACTAATGCTAAGAAGAAAATCACGAAGAGCGTTGTACCAAGCACGAGGTGCTTGTTTAAGACCGTAAATTGCTTTTCGTAGGCGACAAACGTGATCAGGTCTATCTTTATCAACGAACCCAGGAGGTTGCATCATATATACCTCTTCATGAAGAGGACCTTGAAGAAACGCATGATTAACATCAACTTGTCGAAGAGGCCAATCACGAGCAATCGCAACACCAAGGACAAGACCAATTGTAGCATGTTTGATGACAGGACTGAATGTTTCTTGAAAATCAATCCCCGGTCGTTGATGAAAACCTTTAGCCACCAAGCGAGCTTTGAACCTATCAACAGAACCAGAAGGTAAGCGTTTGATACGATAAACCCATCGGCAACCAATAATGTTGCGAGCAAGAGCTCGATAACCAATATCCCATGTATGATTTTGGGTTTGGGCATCAATTTCAGAACCCATAGCTGTGCGCCATCTTTTATCTTTCAATGCTTGAGAATCGTTGATAGGTTCAATTTCCGAGAGAATGGCCGAAAGACCATACTTTGGATTTGGTTTCACTATGTTGTTCTTTGCTCGAGTGACCATTGAATGCTGAGTACGAGCTTTCACTATCTTTTTCCTTGCCCGAGTAACCATTGGACGTGAAGTGGCAGCTTGAACAGAAGCTGGCTTTAGTGAAGAAGGAACATATACCGATGGAGCAACATGTGAGTCATCACACAAAGGTGGTGGCGACGATGAGACTTGAGGCGTAGAAGATATGGGTTCATCATTGGTCGTAGAGACAATCATTGGTGAAGGAGCAGAGCTTGGGGTGAGGAGTGTTGTGGGTGGCCAACTAAAAATAGGAGCTCGAGAAGCAAGACAAGTAGGAGGAGGAGAAGAAGATGACTCAAAGGAAGAAGAAGAAGAAGTCTAAGATGAAAGAGAGGAAAATGGGAAAATCGACTCATGAAAAATGACATGACGTGAGATATAGAGACGAGATGTTACAACATCAAGACAAAGAAAAGCACTTTGAGTTAGAGAATACCCCAAGAAGACACAAGATGTAGATCGGGGACTGAATTTGTTTGAACCGTACGGTCGAATCCATGGATAACAAAGACACCCAAACGTTCTTAGTTTGGTGTAGTTTGGTGATGTTTCGAAGAGAAACTGAAAAGGTGATGAATTTTCAAGCACTGGAGATGTTAAGCGATTAATAAGATAAATGGCAGCAGCAAAGGAATAACTCCAATACGTATGCGGAATGCCCGCATGTTGTAAAAGTGTAAGTCTTGTCTCCACAATATGACGGTGTTTACGTTCGGCAATACCATTATGCTCCGGGGTGTGTGAAGGAGTAGTATGGTGAGAGATTCCCTTGCTTGAAAGATAGTGACGAAGCCTAATAAATTCGCCCTCATTGTCCGAGTAAAGAGTTTTGATTTTAGTTTGAAACCGATTTTCCACTAGTGCTTGAAACATTGGAAAATTTTGAGCAACTTGAGACTTATTTTTCAAAGGATATAACCATGTATACCTTGTGAAATGATCAATAAAAAGCACCTAATATTTGTATCCCTCGATCGAGAGGACAGGAGAAGTCCAAACATCTGAAAAGATTATTTCAAGAGGTTTGGTAGAGAAAAGAGTTGTTTTAGAAAACAGAAGCTTATGACTTTTATTGCTAAAGCAAGAGTTGCAAGGAATTTTAGACAACGATGAAACTGGTAAAGAAAAAACTTGAAATGATATGACTGAGTGTTTGAGAATTTGGATGGCCTAATCTAGAGTGCCAATCCGAGAGAGATGTTTTAAGACTAGGAAGGGCTGAAATGGAGGATGAATTAGTTGGCCACTCGTAAACCCCATCATTTTCTCTACCAGTTAGCAGAGTTGCCCCCATTCTGAGATCCTTCACCTGAAAGTCAAAAGGACACATTTGAACCATAACGTTATTAGTCTTGCACAACTTATTAACAAAAATCAAATTCTTTCTCATCGTGGGAACACATAAAACATTAGTGAGTGATAATGGACGAGAGCGAGTGGGAAGGAGTGAAGAACCAGTATGAGTTATGGGAAGTCCCCTTCCATCGTAAATTAAAACATCATCACCACCCATATATGGTGAATGGAGAGAGAGAGTGCTAAAGTCTGATGCAATATGATGGGAAGCGCCACTATCGATGAGCCAAGGAGTTATTTCAGAAGGACTTGAAGTAGTGTAATGAGCTTGAGGATTCCAGGCTGCGAGGTATTGTGCCATTGTGGAGACGGTCCTTGTGATTGATGAGGTGAGGCATACGAAGAGAATTGTGGACAACGGCGAGCACTATGACCTTGAACACCACATATCTGACATTTACCAAGATAACCTCCACGAGACTGTTGGTTGTTGCGATAACCGCCACGAGACGCTTGATTTCCACGATATCCACCACGTTGTGATGGAGAAAAATTGTGAGTCTGAGTGTTATTGGTAGTGATAGGAACAGAGGAGCCAAAGAGATCACTAACAGGAGCAATAGCATTTTCACGGATAAGTAATTTTTCATGGAGTTCTTCAAGTGTGATCAGAACGTCACGTCCATTAACCATCTCAACAATGGCACGGAAATCATCACTAAGACCATTAGTGATCTCATCAAGAAGGTCTTCATGATCAAGAGGTGCCCCAAGGAGGGCAAGTTGATCGGCTTTAGCAAGAATTCCTCTCATGTACTCAGTGACAGATTGAGTACCTTTGTTACTTTGTTTTAGATGTAGCTTAAGGTTTATGATATGGCCGCGAGAAGGCTTTCCATAGATGTTGGACAGGGTGAGCCATATGTCGCGTGTAGTAAGAGCACGAGCAACCATGGGCTGAATATTGAGAGTAAGTGAACCAATCATCGAGCTGTAGAGCATTCGATCTTGTCTTCTCCAAATAGTGTAAGCATGATTAGTTTCACAGACACCTGCGGCATTAGTGATTTGTTGCGAAGGTATGAGATCTTCATCAGAGATGAAGACATGAAGTTCATGTGCTTCAAGTAAAGCACAAACTTGAAGACGCCATGTAAGAAAATTTGTGGCTGTGAGCTTTGTGATCCCAGGCATGTTGAGAGAGATCAACGAGCTTTTTGGTTCAGAAGGATTAAAGACAAGAGCCGATTCGGCTGCAGCGGTGGAAGCTTCAATTGCCATAGTAAAATTAAAAGGAAAAAAAAAGATAGGTTTGTAGGATCAAAATTGCTCTGATACTATATGATAAAGAGAAACTCTTATTAAAGTGAATATTATTATTTGTTGTGTTAATCAAACAGAGGAGATACATGGAGTTTATATACACACATGAAGTGATATAAACGAAGAGACAAAGTGAAGAAGAAGAGATAGTCAAGAGTACATAAATAAGAGATGAAATCGAGAAGGTGGTCAAGAGTAGTTAATACTCTAATAGGCTCGACCCTAGTTTTAACCTATAGGCCTAACCTAATTTCTTATAACAAAAGAGAACAAAAAAATTGCACAAATCGTTCATCTCCGGTAAGCTTCTCTTATTCATCTATCCATTTTCTCTCCGAAGGTGTAACTTTTATTTTAAAGATTTAGGGTTTCTTATTTCTAGTTACAAGCCTAAGATTTAGTCTTTTTAGGCTCTGCTTGATTCCTTTTGCGATTGCTTTAACCCTAAAATCTCATATAATCGTAATTGATTAATATTTGTTGTGATCATCAGTTTTTGAAGGGGGAAATCAAAATGGATAACATTGTAGACTCATTGAACAAAGCATACGAGAATTTTGTTCTTGCCTCAGCTAATGTACTTGAGTCTAAGGATAATAATGTTGCTACGTTGGAGAATTTCAAGGAGAAGTGGGAATGGTTCCGTGCGGCTTGTGATCAAGCCGAGGATTTTGTGGAGACAATGAAGGAGAGCATTGGATCGGACCGTTCAGTTGATGAGGCTACTGGTATTACTTCTGCAATAGAAAACTTAATTAGGCCAAGCAACTAGCGACTAATTGAATGTTATCTTGTTTTTTTTGCCGAAATTGAATGTTATCTAGGTATAAAGTTTTCTCCGTTTATAGGAAAAAATTAACAAAACAAAAAACAATTATGTGAAATTAACTTTGTTTCTCCAAAACAATTATTTGAAGGTTTTAGGCTTCAAGCATCTTTTAAAACTTTTCATATAATTTTCAAAGAAAATCTCATGGTGAAGATGTCGACTTTTGGTTTATATATATATTTTTTCAATCTCAAGATTAAATTAACAAAAAATCTTTTTTTTAGCGATCTAATAATATGCCAAGTGTCAATCACAGTTTTCTTTAAGTTTTTTTTTGTTTTTTTTTTTTAAAAAATTTTGCGATTATATATATATCTGTTTGGTAGATAAGACTCGCATTAGGAATGTAGAAAGTCTATAATTATTTAAAGTTAAAAATTTAACTAAAGCAAAGTTTGATTGGTTCAACTTTAAGACTCCAGAAAGCATTTTTTTCGTTGATTTGTTTAAAACGATATTTTCTACTTATTTTTGTTTAAAATATTTTCAGGATAATAAGAGAGATGTTTAAGATCTATCTGTTAGCAAAACTATATAGACGATATTGTTAGAAAGATTCAGTAAGGAGAATCTTTACCGTTTTATCAACTTATAACCTTATAAAAATTCACCACACGCCCCCTCCAACAAAACCCCTTACCATACCAAAAAACAGCTCCTCCAATCTTTTTCAATGGCTCATGAGATTGAAGAAGAATTTCCGGGAGCCATGAATATAGAAGGAGCCGTCGATGAGATGGACCAGTGCGTGGTGGAGGAGGTTGAACTAACTGTCCCGAAAACCGATGATCCAACGTTACCGGTTCTCACTTTCAGAATGTGGGTTTTAGGTCTTGGCGCGTGTATCATACTCTCGTTCGTAAACCAGTTTTTCTGGTACAGACAGATGCCGTTGACCATTACCGGAATCTCCGCTCAGATCGCGGTCGTGCCGCTCGGTCACTTGATGGCTAGAGTGCTTCCGACAAAGAAATTCTTGCAAGGATCAAGGTGGGAGTTTTGCTTGAATCCTGGTCCTTTCAATGTTAAGGAACATGTAATGATCACGATTTTCGCTAACTCGGGAGCTGGAACGGTTTATGCGACTCATATACTTAGTGCTATTAAGCTCTACTATAAGAGATCTCTTCCGTTTCTACCGGCTTTTCTCATCATGATCACAACTCAGGTAATATGATTCTTCTGTGCCCTAATTAATTAAGCATGTAAATCCCTTATAGGTTTATAACTTTGGTTAAGAGTTTTATATATAGTTTCAAAAAAAAAAAAAAAAAGAGTTTTATATAGTTAAGTTGATTTCATTATTTCTATTTGTTTGAAGTTTGTATGTGATTATTCATTCAATTTCGGTAGAACATAAATTGAATGATAAAGAATTACGTGAACCATAACTAAACTGATCAGAATGAGTGATATAGATAGATAGGGTATTACTTTAACCATAGCTAACTAAGAAATTTGTTTCTTTATCAACTTTTTTAAGTTATGAAAACTAAAATTCTGTCACCAAGTACAAGATTGGCGTAAAATTGTTAGACTAAAATGTGATTACTTGTGCAATTTTGAGTTTTGTTAAAAACCTTCACTACCTGGTGATTTTTTCTTAAATCTTTGACCTATGTTTTTTTGTTTTTGGTAGTTTCTCGGATTTGGGTGGGCTGGTCTATTCCGTAAACACCTTGTTGAGCCAGGTGAAATGTGGTGGCCGAGCAATCTAGTTCAAGTGTCTCTCTTCAGGTAATCTAGTCTTCGCCACACATTATAAAACATCATCTTTATAATCAGTTTTCAAGAATTAATTGGTTTAATAACCTTTTTGCAGTGCCCTGCACGAGAAGGAAAAGAAGAAAAAGGGAGGCATGACCCGAATCCAATTCTTTCTCATAGTCCTTGTGACTAGCTTCTCATACTACATTCTCCCCGGTTATCTATTCACCATGATAACTTCCATCTCATGGGTGTGTTGGCTTAGTCCCAAATTAGTTTTGGCTAACCAACTCGGTTCAGGTGAACAAGGTCTTGGTATTGGCGCAATTGGTATTGATTGGGCTACAATTGGCTCTTACCTCGGTAGTCCACTCGCTAGTCCGCTTTTCGCTACCGTCAATGTAACCATCGGTTTTTTGGTGGTCATGTATGTCGCCACTCCGATTTGTTACTGGCTTAATCTTTACAATGCCAAAACATATCCCATCTTCTCAAGTGGGCTTTTCATGGGAAATGGCTCGTCTTATGATGTTTTGAGTATCATTGATAATAAGTTCCATCTCGACCGAAACGTCTATGCAAAGACTGGTCCTATTCATATGAGCACCTTCTTTGCAATTACATATGGTCTTGGGTTTGCCACTTTGTCCGCAACAATTGTCCATGTTTTACTCTTCAACGGAAGGTAACTAAACTCAGTCAGTCCCTAACAATTAAATTTTCACTCTTTCTTTTTAGTTAACCAGATAATTTCCCTAGACCCTGTAGGACTAGTCTTTCGATAATAGTATCTAACCCCTCTCTTTATAACTCACTTGTATTTTTCTAGGGATCTATGGAAGCAAACAAGAGGAGCTTTCAAGAGAAACAAGAAAGTGGATGTACACACTAGAATCATGAAGAAAAACTATACAGAAGTTCCCATTTGGTGGTTTCTTGTGATCCTAGTACTCAACATAGCTCTCATCGTGTTCATCTTTGTGTACTACAATAAGACCGTGCAGCTACCTTGGTGGGGAGTGTTGCTAGCTTGTGCCATTGCCGTCTTCTTCACTCCTCTTATTGGTGTTATCGCAGCCACCACTAATCAGGTACCTACTAGTACTACATGAGAGTGGAGAAACAAAATAGGGTCACATGAAGGATTCACTTAAATTTTGTTGAATTTAACCATTTACAAGAAAAAAGCCATTTACAAAAATGATTTTAAAGTCGTTATTCCGCTATAAATTCATATTCTATCCATCTCTGTCTCACTCATCTTGATTCTATTTAGTTTTAACTATCTAAAGCTTTAGGTCTTTTTTTTTGAAAATAGATTTTTGTTATTTTAATAAGCAAGTATACATATTAATAAGCTTCCTCTTGATTTAGGAACCGGGTTTGAACGTCATCACGGAGTATGTAATCGGATATATCTATCCAGAACGTCCGGTTGCGAACATGTGCTTCAAAGTGTACGGATACATCAGCATGACTCAGGCTTTAACATTCATCCAAGACTTCAAACTCGGTCTCTACATGAAGATCCCTCCTAGAAGCATGTTTATGGCACAGGTCACTAATTTTCCTCTTGATCAATCCTTAGATATTTGTAAATGCGATAGAATTACTAACGCAATACTTTTTCAGGTGCTTGGGACGCTTGTGGCTGTGACGGTGTACACAGGGACTGCTTGGTGGTTAATGGTAGACATTCCTCAT
Source organism: Draba incana (assembly GCA_963576765.1). NCBI lineage: Eukaryota > Viridiplantae > Streptophyta > Magnoliopsida > Brassicales > Brassicaceae > Draba > Draba incana. The sequence goes on from OY755205.1 coordinate 21,983,638, forward strand.
CTATGTGACAAATCCTTGCTTCCCCCGAGCAGTGAATGGACATGTCCAATGGACCGTGTGTTTTTCGATGCTTCTGTGATTTGGGGACTTGTCGGACCACGTAGAATGTTCGGTGACTTAGGAGAATATTCAGCCATAAACTGGTTCTTCCTAATTGGCGCAATCGCTCCTTTTTTGGTTTGGCTAGCGACTAAAGCGTTTCCAGGTCACAAATGGATCTCAAAGATCCATTTTCCGGTCATTTTGGGAGCAACTTCGATGATGCCACCTGCAATGGCGGTAAATTTCACGAGTTGGTGCATCGTGGCATTTATTTTCGGACACTTTTTGTTTAAGTACAAGACAAAGTGGTGGAAGAAGTATAACTACGTTTTGTCGGGCGGTTTAGACGCAGGAACTGCGTTTATGACTATACTGATTTTCGTAACGCTTGGACGCAATGGCATTGGATTGATGTGGTGGGGAAACGCTGATGATAGCACAAACTGTAGCCTCGCGTCTTGCCCTACCGCTAAAGGCGTTATAATGCATGGATGTCCGGTTTTCTGACCTCGTCACAACAAGTAAAAATGAACTTTAGCTAATATTTTTCTTTCTTAGTTATTTTAGCTATCATTTCTCTGTGAAGTTAGTTGGTTATATCTTTGATTTGTTTTGTACAGATTTCGACAATAGCTTTAAGTTGGTTTTATCTTGGATTTGTTTTGTAAAGAGTTCTACAGTAGCTTTAAGTTGGTTTTATATTGGATTTTTTTTTTGGTACAGAATTCTACAGTAGCTTTAATATATTATGTATATATTAATAGTTTTATCTCTAATAAAAAACCTATATATGATGGTACTTCTCACACATAGTTAGGTTGTTGACTTGTTGTGGATTAATAAATTTTGTAGTAGGTTGGTTAAGATTAGATGAGCCCTAGTAAAACCTAATGAAGATTTCAATTTCTTAAATTTTGACTAGAGTATCCCCTATCTTATAAAACACAAGTTAGAGAGAGACTCCTAAAATCACTCTCCTAATGACATTTAAGCATTTTCAGTACGTGTCAATTTATCAATTTTTTTTGGTTTCCAATTTATATTTATCAAACTAATCTAATAAAAATTAAAAAAATCAGTTTTAAAACCTTTTGACGTTGTAATTTGTAAATTCCCACTATCGCCACTTCCTTATTAGAAGGAGGAACTGCAATTTTAGTGCTCATATATATCTTCGAAATCACTATCAAGCGGAAAAAATATCCATCATGTTTTCACTCTATCTTTTTTCATTTGGCTTTTCTCTTCCCTTAAACCTTTTTTTTGTCAATAGCTCCCCTCATAATGAACAAATGAACATTCTTCTGCTGCTTTTCCCCCCTAAATTTGTTTTTATCATTCCAACCATTTTTTTATGAACAATTTTGAACTCCATATTATTTTGTATTTTAAGCAATTCCTAGCTTTTATCACATATTTTGTTTGTACCCGTGCAAGAACTAAATTCAACTCCCTTTTTTTGTGTGTTTCTTCTCATGACAGAAGAGATGATGATTATATGATTATTGAAGCCATTTTTCAGAATTTATAGGATATACAATAATATTTTTTATATTTTTTTACATCTTCTCTTTGTTTATCTTGAATTAAATTAATTTTATGCAGTTATTCCGTTTTGATTTGCAGAGTTTTGGACAAAAAAATCAATTTGGAGAAAATGGTAAATAATTATGAATTGTCACACAACCTTAATCATTTTGTTACTTTTTTTTAGGTCAAAAAACGGGAGACAAAGCCCCCGTGTATATTAAAAAGTAACAATTACAAACTACGGCCAAGGCACAAGTCTTGGGTACGTGACCCCAATCTCGTCCTTCTTTTGCTAGCTCCTTGACAAACTTAACTCGGTCGCGACACTTCTTATTCTCCCCAAAAACGTTTCCACAACGCCACTTCCAAGCCAACCATACCGCCATTGCAAACGTCGTAGACCAAGGCAACCCATCCAAAGTCTCTCCCTCACGGAAATTCTCATACAACCATGCGAGCAAAGTAAGACTAAAGAAATGATCCCTCCTCCGCCGGGGGAGAAGTCTCTCCCAGATCCCAGCCATAGCCGGACAATCCCGAAGAATATGAATGATTGATTCGAAGTCATTCTTACAAACCGAGCAAACATCCGAGTCCCCGATATGCCGTCTTTTTCTTTCCATATTTTTCATAATCACTTGATGACTGACCAACCAACAAAACAAACGGAATCGTTCCGGAACAGCCAAACTCCAGACACGATTAAAGAAAGATTCCATATTTGGTCTATCAGAGGCGTCCATCGTTAACGAGTCATACGCAGACTTCACCGTAAAACTTCCATCCGCACTCCCTTTCCAAGCTAACCGATCCCGAGCTCCCGACAAGCGATCCACCACAAAAGCCATAAGCTCCAATTGAACAAACTCTAGGACATACGGTGATATTCTTGAGAAATCCCAACCCAAACCATCTCTCCAGACATCCTATAATAACGACGTCCCCTCTTGAGCCGGTAAAGCACCCGTAGCCAAGTTAATAAGAGGTTGGTCCGAGATCCACGGATCCAGCCAGAATCGAATCTTGCTTCCATCCCCGATAACCCAACGATGACCCGGAAAAATAACATCCCGCAACCCCGTTGCTATACTTCTCCAAACAGCCGACCCATCACTCCTCGGTCTCATCCAGGACCCATCACGTATATCCCCCACCTTATACTTACACCGCACAACCCATGCCCATAGAGGGCTCTCATCATGTAAAAGTTTCCACCAAATCTTAGCAATAAGAGCAACATTCATCTCCTTTGATGTTCGGATTCCAAGACCCCCTTCTCTCTTCGGTACACAGACTTTTCTCCACGACAACAAGTGTTGTTTCTTCTTCTCCGCATTACTACCCCAAATGAACAATCTTGACACTGTATCCAAGCTAGCCAAAGTAAACTTAGGTAACAGAATAGAACTCATTGAATGAACCGGAATTGAGGATAGAACAACTTTGGTAAGAGTGATACGACCCGCCATGCTAAGGACGCAACTCTTCCAACCTGCCAGACGCGCCGAAACTCTCGCAAGAACTTCCCCAAAGGTATCCTTATTCATACGTTTTTAGAGAACATGCATTCCTAAATACTTTCCCAAAGCTCGAGAAGAACTAATCCAACTTGCTTCATTGATATTCCTCTCCATATCCCGAGACAAATTGCTTGAGAAAAGGATTTTAGACTTCTCCAAGCTTACTTTCTGGCCCGACGCGGTACAAAATCTCTCTAGCACTCCCCGTATAATCCGGATCTACGACACAGACACCTCCGCAAACAAGATCAAATCATCAGCAAAGCAGATATGGGACAACTTCGGCCCTCCACATGACAGGCTGATTGGTCGCCACTCTTTTTGCCCCACCGAATAATCAATCAAATGACACAACCGTTCCATACAAAGAACAAATATATACGGAGAGATCGAGTCACCTTATCAGAGACCTCTTGAAGGTTTAAATGCCTCCATTTTCTCACCATTCCATAGAAGATTCATAGATGGACCCGAAACACACTGCAATATCCACCGAACCCAAATATCTGAAAAACCAGCCGCAACCAAGGTATCCTCCAAAAAATCCCAGCGGATCCGATCATACGCTTTCTCCAGATCTAATTTGAGCAACATCCAACCCTTTCTCCCTTTTTTGCGTCTCATCGAATGGACCGCTTTCTGAACCAAAACAATATTATCAGTGCTTAAACGTCCTGGTATAAAACTAGCCTGGGCCGGTCCTACAAGCTTAGAAATAACCTGCTTTACCTCTCCACCATGGTCTTCGTAATAATCTTGAACAAACTAATCGGCCGGAATTGAGTTATTATTTCTGGCTGACCAACCTTTGGAATCAACACAAGAAGAACATCAATGGTATCAGGCAGAAGACAACCCGACACAAAGAACTCGGACACAAATTTTATGACCGATTCTCCCACCGTCTCCCAGCAATCCTGATTAAAAACCGGTTGAAACTCATCGGGGCCCGGAGCTTTGTATTTCCCCATACCTCGAACCTCTTTCTCAATCTCTGCCACCGAGAAAACCGTATTCAAAAACCTCTGCTCCTTAGCCAAAATTAATGCAAAACCACCAGGCGGAAGTCTCTCCACGACCTCATCAATATCCTCTATCGAGTAAAGCCTTTTGTAATAGGCAATTGCAAGTGATTTAAGCTCCTGCCCATTTGAAATCCAATTCCCCTCATCGCCGCGTAACATATCAATTCGATTCCTCCTCCGTTTTATAACCGTAGAGGTATGGAAGAAACACGTATTCCGATCGCCCAGTGGGATCCACCTTTCCCGAGATTTCTGGAACCATATTGTTTCCTCCTGCTCCAAAACAACATCAAACTCCTTAATCAAACTATCTTCTTTGGCTAAAAGATCATCCGACAGACCTAACTCCAACAAGTCCTGAACCTCTTTAATCTCCATAACCAATTTCTCCTTATGCTTAGACACCTCTCCAAAGACCTCTGTATTCCACCTGCAAAGAGTTTCCCGTAAGACACCCAACGCAACAACAGTACCCATATCCCCTCTCCACGATGCTCTAAGCAAGTCTTTAAACTCCGCATATTGCAACCAAGCCGCCTCAAACCGAAACGGTCGTCTCCTCGGATCACTTGATACAACCGAGGAGAGTTGTACATAAAGTGGCGCATGATCCGAGGATAAAAAAGGAAGGTGAGTGACCCTAGTCTCCTGCCACTTCAGCCGCGTATGCGCACTGCAAAATACTCGGTCCAAACGTTTTGCGACAAAAGTGCTCTCAACTCTTCCTCGCTTCCAAGTAAACTTATTCCCTCGAAAACCCATATCTATAAGTGAGAGATCATTAATCCAATCCCCAAACGCCAAAGAATTCGCCGATAACCTACCATTACCACCTGACCTCTCATCAACTTTCACGATGGTATTAAAGTCACCATCAACAATAACTGGCCCATTAATGCCATGAACAATGACCCGTAATTTATCCCATAAACCGCTGCGTCTACTCATCAAAGGCGCTGCATAAACTGCAATCAAATGAAGCACGTCAACTCCATTCGTAACCTGAGCATGAATAAATTGATCAGAAGTTTCAACTATCACCACGTCTCCAATACCGTCCCGCCAAAGCAACCATAACCCGCCACTTAGACCCACCGCATCCACCTTAAAAGAGTTCTCGAACCCCAAACCACGGCAAATTGCGGTTGCCCTATTACCACCAGCGTGAGTCTCAAACACCACTAAAAAATCCGTCGAATTCTTCTTCAACAAATAACGAATAAAATGCCTAAAATTGGGTTTGTTCGCACCCCCCCCCCCCCCCCCCCGCGTCAATTCCAGAATATGCAATTCATAAGAAAGATAAAACTTGACCATCGAACTACCAGGGAAGCTTGTTATACCGCCACCACCTCCATTGCTCCATCGCTCGGGGAAGCTCCCCCGGAGCCAAGCTAGATCCCGACGGGAGATGAGAATGAACCCCACTATCCCTCTTCGCCAACCTCTCTCCATTTCCATTCCCGACAATCTCTTTTGCTACAAACCCACCTGGTGTTCCTATATTCTCACTCCCAATCCTCACACATTTCCCTGAAGCAGACAACTCCGTCGCTCGTTGAGAAGACTCAAAAATTAAACCTCTAGCGGGTTGATTATTCCTGGCCTTACGCCGAGGCCCACCAGACTCAGAGCTCATTACGGACTTGGTCCATTTACCTCTTAATTCCCCTAAAGATCCACTTGAAGGTAATTGAGATCCACTAGTAAATGCTCGTGATTCCCTTTCCAAAATCTTCTCCCCTGCGTGATCAATCCCCTTCCCATTCCTTAATGGAGCCTCAATCACCTCATTCCCATTCCTTAATTGTGTCTCAATCATCTCATTCTCCTTTCCTTCTACTCGTAGATTACCTTCCTTTCCTGAATCAATCGGATTGATTACTTCCCTTAGCCGGCCGAAACTATTTGATAAGGAAACATCTTCGGATCCCATTGAATGCGGCAACTCTTGGAGAACACGACCACTCTTACCGTTGGCTCCTCCGCTCGCCTGATACGGTTGTCTAACCGGACCACCAGGATTTTTCTTGGTTCTACGGACTTGTGTAAACCCATCATCCCCTGACTTTGATCATCCGTCGTCGTCGTGGTATTCACAACCTCTGCCTCCGCATTTCTCACCGGAGCTCCCTTCGGGCATGAATGAACCAAATGACCAAAAATTCCACACTTGGAACAAATATTCATAAGTCCCTCTAAGAGACGTAAAACCTTGCACCATTGATTAGCACCGACCCTTTCAACGGTTTTCGTAGATTCACCTCCACACAAACCCTGACGAAACGAGCACGTTCAACATTCAGCGTCATAGCATCCACCCGCAGCGGTTTACCCAAGCCCTTCGCAATACCCATTAGGATAGACCGATGATAAAAGTTAACCGGTAAGTTCGACAAACGAACCCACACCGGAGTAGTCACAATCTCATCTCTGCTTGGATCAAACTTCGGCGACCATGCTTGCACCATCAAATAACTACCAAACGCCTTCCACGGTCCTCCTGTCAAAGACGCCATGTATTCCTCCTCTTCACCAAACCGTACCAAGAAAAACTGCCTCGGCAAGTCCAATACCATCATAAAGCCCTTCGGTTTCCACATCTCACGTAATTTCTTCGACAATACGGCAATCGGGACACTCCTTCCCAAGACTTTCACAATCATGCATTGCTTCCACATCCCATTCATTCTTTCCCAATTGTAATCACCGGCTCACCCTCCAGTCCATCGGGAAACTCGACACTCAATCTCTCGGTCACAAAATCATCCGCCATCAAACTCTCCGGATTGGGGCGACCCCCCTCACTCATCATTAATCATTTTGTTACTAATTTTTCTTTTCAAATCGTTAGAAAACATAATTTTTTCTCTACATTATCTCAGATTTAAAATCAAATTAAACTTACACCCGTGCATATGCACGGGCCATACTACTAGTATGAAATATTTAAGATCCACTAGTTAGATGATTAATTTTTGTTATTTGTGATGATCATCATGGTCATCAAATTTTTTTTTGAAAACGTCTGGAAATGGTCATCAAATTTAAGTTTGTAATATGGTCAACAAATACTCATCACACTTTATTTGGAGGTATTAAATAGAAAAGCATTAAAACTGTTAAAAATACCAAAGAGGAACTGATTTAGATTTGTCTCGATTTTTATCCCCAACAACATGACTGCTAGAAAGTAGTAAAGAGGAACTATTTTAAATGCTACATGTATGAATTTACCTATTTTAAATATGAATGTATTGTAATTCATTTTTGGTTCTATCGGTTAAGTAAAAAGTAAAATTATTCATCATTAGACTCGGTTTGTTGTAATTTTAGTTTGAAGTCGGTCTCTTAGGATGCACAAAAAAATACTTAAAAGTATATACAACTAGAATTTGCTCGCACTACGCGCGAGTGTCTCTTTTACAATTTTAATATATTTGAAGACAAATAGTTTGATTTATCTATACTGCATAAAATATTATATTTAAAAACAAATAATATGTGTTTCTTTGTCTCTTATTCTTTTTGGCTACTAGTTTCTAAATTTTAAGATGGGTTCTCCATTTTAAGATGTAGATCTAGTTTTTCAGAGGTGGCTTTTTCTATCGTTTCTCTAGGTGTCTTCGGTTTCTTGTCTCTTATGTGTTACACTTACAAACGGTGATTCAAGATTAGTTTGAATAATCGATTTACTTAAAGCTCGGTGGTAAATCCATTTGTTTAGACTATATTTTGATGCGAATTTGGTGTTTCACTACCTTGGTTGCTCTCGGATGTGTTTGGTTATGTCAAGAGTTTTGCTCTCTACGGGTTATCTCCTCTCTGGTCTGGTTTTACGTATTGTATATTTTTAGTCTTTCAGACCAATTTTCGGGTGTGCTTTGGTCTTTGGTGCTTCGTCTTACCTTGCAGGTTTCTTCTCAATAGCTCATCGCTTTGTTTCTATCCGGAACCGAGTATGAAGCGGTTCCTATTAAGGGTCTCTGTTTAGTTGGTTTAGAGATCGTTTGCTCCATGATTAGAGGTGGGCAAAATATCCGAAACCGAAATACCGAACCCACACCAGATCAAAATTACCCGAACCGAACCCGAACTGATCTTCTAAAATATCCGAACGGGTCTTCCATACTTAAAACCGAAAACCCAAAATCGAACTCGAACCGAACCGATAACCGAACGGGTACCTAAAATTTACTAAACATAAACGAACCAAAATATATTTAGAGCTCGGATATGTAATTCTAGTTTATGTAATTTTTTATTGTGTTTTATTACTTTTTTATAAATTCGAATATTGTGTATATATTTCAAGAAAAATAACAAATTTATGTTATTATTTGAAATATTGCAATAAAAAATAGTTATTTTCTTTAGGGTATTTTTGGATAATTCGAATAACAAAGAAAATAAGGTAATTATAATTTTATCGAGTAGTTTTTGAATATTTACGACAATTTTTAGTATTACGGATAATCCAAACCTGACCTGAACCGAATCCGACCCAAAGTTTTCTAATACCTGAATGGGTATTATATCTCTAAATCCGAACACCCAAAAATCCGCAATACCCGATCCGAACCCGAACGGTTATCCGTTATTTTATTTTAAGATATTATTTTCTTATGGCTTTTGCTCAGTAACGTTAATAAAACACAACTATTAGTAGAATAAAAAATTTAATTATTTAAAATTAAAAATACAAATTACATTTGTAAAGTTTTGAAATTTTTAATGACTTTAAAATATAATGTTGTATGGTTTCAAAATACATTGCAGTATTGCACTTACATCATATGATATATACTATATTTACTTGATAGTTTAGATTTTTTCCCCTCATCCTCCTAATCTCTTATAGTTCCACTTAAATTTTCTTTTTAGGTTAAAAATAAAATCATAAATCAGATTACCTTATGTGTAAATTAGAATAAGTTCTTATTTTCATTTTATGTACGTATAACTGAAATAGTTATCTTAAATATACCTAAATTTAATATATTTTCTCTTTATTTGATGTAATTGCAATAATTTCTTATTCTCTTATTTTCACTTTATGTATGTATGAACTTATATTTGGTTTTATAAATTTAGTTATAGATCAATTTGTTTGTTTAATTTTAGGACTTATTTGATAACTTATTATAATATGTATTAAACTTGTTATTATTTTAGTGAACTATATTTATATAAGTTTTAAGGTTTAAAGTTTAATTTTAAATATTGAAAATGACTTTTGAAATTCTTTTCATAATGATATAACCAAATGTATTAATTGTAAAACTATAAAAAAATAATTGAAAACATAGTTAAATATACATGTGGATGATGAGGTGGATGCATGAGAAGAGAGAAAAACTAACTTTATATATATAGATAATTTAATCAACAGTCTTTGAGTAAATTTAAAAATAATTGTTGATTTCTTCGTTTCAATTACAGTAAAATAAATCAAATTTCTTTAGATTACTTTAGATTTGTTACTCCTAAAAAAGTGAGAGGAACACGGTGAAACAAAATTGGGAGAAAATTTTCTTGTTTCATTCTTTTTTTTTCCTCTCACTTACAACCATTTGCACCCTAAGATTCTCTTACCAGTATTGAAACTAGACTGTACCATGTAAATGGAAAATCAAATTAGTATCAGCACAAAATTTCAAACTTAAATCTGATTGATGCAGTTTTCCTTACTTCCTATCTACGTCTCTATTCATTACAACCTACAAATAAAGCTGATGATTTCTTAACCAAAAGAATCATTTCTAATCCATAAATTCACAGTGAAAAGAAAATCAACAAATTCAGATTACAAGTTTCCATAATCTTATTGTAAAGTCAATGCTAATGATCTGCAACCAAAACTAGCCTGATTTGGTTGCGTATCCTTATCATATTTCCTTTTATACAGATATGTTTCCAAAATTAATATTTCCAATCATAAAGATATGGTACCAAAATTAATACAAAAACATTTATTTAAATAATTTATTATATTTCTGCACCCATCATTTTCATTCAATCATTTTCATTCAAGATCTCAAATCAAAACACAATCCAAGGAAGAAAACGCGTTTGTATGTGAGTATATATCTTTGTTACTCCCTTTTCGTATAAATGAGTATACTTATATATCATTACTGAATAACGGTTACATTCTGACCCCCAAAAATAAATAGAACGGTTACATAAGCACGATCACACAAACACAAACACAAACACACACATTCCGTTTATTTTTATGCATAGCATAGAGACAAAAACAAAACACTAATCTTTTTTTTTTCTTCAGAACAAAAATGAGAGACACCACCACAGAGATACAATTAGAGTCAGAGTCAGATTATTACGAAGATTATGGTGATGATGATGAAATAAGTATAGTTCCACAAGTTGAACTAACAGTGTCGAAAACCGATGATCCAACTTCACCGACGGTTACATTTAGGATGTGGGTTTTGGGGATAACCTCTTGTGTGCTCTTGTCATTTCTGAACCAGTTTTTCTGGTACAGATCCAATCCTTTGACCATCTCTTCTGTTTCAGCTCAGATTGCTGTTGTTCCCATTGGTCATCTCATGGCTAGGATTCTTCCTACAAGAATATTCTTTCAAGGGACAAGGTGGTCTTTCACCATGAATCCTGGTCCTTTCAGTACCAAAGAACATGTTCTTATAACTGTGTTTGCAAACTCTGGCTCTGGCTCGGTTTACGCTAGTCATATTCTTAGTGCTGTTAAGCTTTATTACAAGAGAAGGCTTGATTTCTTGCCTGCTTTGCTCGTCATGATCACTACTCAGGTAAAAATATGAACTTACTGGTAATTAAAAAGTAAAAAGTTTTTTTTGTTTATTTATTCAATGAGAGCCTTTTTTGTTTCTTGGGTTGCAAGGTTTTGGGATTTGGTTGGGCTGGTTTGTATAGGAAGCATTTAGTTGAGCCTGGTGAGATGTGGTGGCCAAGTAATCTTGTTCAAGTTTCTCTCTTAAGGTAATTGTTGGTTTTTGCTAATGATGCTCTTGTTTTTAGTTTACGCACCCGGGTTTACAAAACTCTGGTTTTGATCATACAGAGAGCATTGCACGAGAAAGAGAAGAAATCGAACGGGGAATTAGTCGTAACAAGTTCTTCGTGATTACGCTCATCACTAGTTTCTCCTACTACCTTCTTCCCGGTTATCTCTTCACCGTGTTAACCACGGTCTCTTGGGTATGTTGGATTAGTCCTAAATCGGTTTTGGCAAACCAGCTTGGTTCGGGGTCTTCCGGTCTTGGTATCGGTTCCATTGGTCTAGAATGGACAACCATCGCGTCGTACCTCGGAAGCCCACTAGCTAGCCCATTCTTTGCCACAGCAAATATCGCGGTCGGGTTCTTTCTTGTGATGTAAGTAATCACACCTCTCTGCTACTATCTAGATTTCTACAACGCCAAAACCTTCCCTATCTACTCTAGTAAACTCTTTGTAGCAAACGGAAACGAATACAACATCTCGAGCATCATCAGTCCCGATTTCCGCCTCGATCACAAAGCTTACGCAGAGACTGGACCAGTCCACATGAGTACTTTCTTTGCCGTAACGTACGGGCTCGGTTTTGCGACCTTGGCTGCTAGTATTGTCCATGTCTTGCTCTTCAATGGCAAAGATCTATGGACTCAAAGCAAAGGAGCATTTCAAAAGAATAAGAAAATTGATATACATACAAAGATCATGAAGAGGAATTACAAAGAAGTTCCTCTTTGGTGGTTCCTTTCGATTTTTGTGGTGAATCTTGCGGTTATTGTATTCATATGTATTTACTATAACACACAGATTCAGCTTCCATGGTGGGCAGCTTTCTTGGCTTGTTCCATAGCTATCTTCTTCACTCCTCTTGTTGGTGTGATAATGGCAACTACTAACCAGGTTTGATAGTTACTCATGAGCATGACCAAGAACTTGGAATGCCAAAAAAGCTACTTACCAGGTTTCTGTTTTTTTTTTTGTTGTTGTTGTTACAGGCTCCTGGATTGAACATTATCACAGAATACATTATTGGGTATGCATATCCAGAGAGACCAGTTGCTAACATATGCTTCAAGACTTATGGGTACATCAGCATGTCTCAGTCTTTGACTTTCCTTGCTGATTTGAAGCTTGGAACTTACATGAAGATCCCACCAAGAACCATGTTCATGGCACAGGTTAGTCTTAATACAGGTTTCCCAATGCGGGTTTAGACCTACACAGGCCAAGTCAGTGCTGATCGTTTAGAAACTAGGCCACGGATCGGCCTTTGGCCTACCAAAACATTCCTAGTTTACTACTGTGTCACATATATCGCTCATAAACAAAAGATTTGACAAATTTACTAGTACACATAAATCTTTCAAAAACATAACATTTGACAAATTTGTTGTTGTTGTTTTCACAGGTTGTAGGCACTCTAGTAGCTGTGTTCGTTTACGCTTTAACAGCTTGGTGGCTAATGGCTGAAATCCCAAACCTCTGCGACAATTCTCTTCTTCCAGCAGGATCTCAATGGACTTGCCCAATGGATCGAGTCTTCTTCGACGCATCAGTAGTCTGGGGACTTGTAGGACCAAGAAGAATGTTTGGTAATCTTGGAGAATACTCAAACATAAACTGGTTTTTCATAGGAGGAGCCATAGCTCCAGTGTTGGTCTACTTAGCCACAAGAGTCTTCCCAAACAAGAAATGGATCTCAAACATTCACATACCGGTCCTGATCGGAGCCACGGCTATGATGCCTCCGGCTTCCGCAGTTAACTTCACGAGCTGGCTATTTATGGCTTTTGTGTTTGGACATTTCGTGTACAAGTACAACAGAGAATGGTGGCAGAGATATAACTATATTCTGTCTGGAGGAATCGATGCAGGAACTGGATTTATGTCAGTGCTTTTGTTTCTTGCGTTGCAACGAAGTGGGATTGTGCTTAAGTGGTGGGGAAACTCTGGTGAAGGTTGTGCTCTTGCTAAATGTCCTACTGCTAAAGGTGTCATAGTTCATGGTTGTCCTGTTTTCTAATCAAATACTTTTGTTAATTTACTTTGGCATTTTGGTTTGTAAAACTTATGAACATCTTCCATTGTATAACATAAAACTAAGTTATACACCACAGAAAAATTCGAGAGAATCTGAAATTCCCAAGCTAAGACAAAAAAAAAACAAGTACATTTATAGAAGAATCCAAACAAAGGAAACAACATGATGGGTCGTTGAACAAACTACAAATATGATTTCACTTCATCACTACAAGTCCCCAAACCAATTGCATACAGGTAAGTCTTAAAAAGAGGCTTTACAAGGTTCCGAATTTCATTTCTTTTGTAAACTCTTCACAACATCAAGATGTCTCTTCCTTGAGCCTGTACAAGGTGATTTCTTGCTGCTTGAAGTAACGGCGATCCTCTTCATCAACCAGCACAAGATTCAGATAATACTTTACGCTGAATTTGTTGTTAATGTTCTTATGTGTTGGTGTCAAATCGTATGGTGTCAAGAACAGTCTTACAGGTATTGATTCGCCTGCACCATGTACCAATTACCTTGGTTACAAAACTAACAAAAAGGTCTGTGTGAGCTTTGAGAACGTATGATTGAAATATTTGGGCATTACCTCTAACTGGAGCACCATCCATTAACTCAAATTTTGCTAGTGTTTCTGTCTCGACGTGAGTATTAGCTCCTGCTCCTGTTGATTCTCGCCGTCTGATTTCAAGATCCATATTCTTTATCTTGATTCTCACCAGAAGAAAGTATATTTTCCCAAGGATAACATCTTTCAGGTGATACCTGCATTCAGACCACAAGGATTGTTAGTTGTTACTTTAAACTTTCCTCATCAATCCAACCTTTTATTATGGAAAATGAATCTGCCTTACTTGCTTTTATTGTACTCAAACTCAATATGCAGGCAGTCCTCAATTCCAACTTCCATCTGTACAACGGGTAAGGGTCCAATGGAATTAAGCATATCTAGTTTGCTAATAAGTAGGGCAGGGATCATAACTCAAGAGGTAATATGAGCTTCCAGAAAAAAGAATTCAGTATCACAGTAAAAGCAATTCATAGTCCTATTATTCTAAACAGAAAAAAAACTTGGATCACATCAGAACTCACCTTGATGCTGTTATTGATTGGAGGAGATGGAGAATAGTTCCGGACCTGTTTCAAAGCCATGAAACATACCATCTCAAATACTATCATGGCACAAAGACAGTGCAAAAAATAGGAAGAAACATACCACAAAGTCCTGATATTCCACGATGCTTCCAGCATAGCCACGTGTAACTGTTACTTTGAGGACATACCTGAAGATAACAGAAACAACAATTATGTACTAGGATATGCGAAATCAGGAATTTTGTCAAACAAGAATATGATATTACCTTAGCCGCACGTTCACACCATTGTATGTCTCATATGGCATCTCAACAGTAGGAAATTCAAAAGGGTACGTCTTTCTTTCATATATTTCTCCAGGTACATCAAGCTCACGCACTGCAAATGGGATATAGTTGGATCAATCACTTATATCTAACAGACTGCTCAATATGAGACCGAATCCATGTCATCATAGATATTAAACAATCTTCCTATCATAAAAATGTACAACACAAAAGGAACCATAAGTTTAACTCACCCAAGGAAGTGAAGTCATAAAAGTTTCCTCTGTCAAAATACATTTCTGTCAAACACAGTGTGAATATCGTCAATATAAGTACATAATAAACACAGAAGATAGAAACAGATAACAAAAACCCGGGATAAGTCACAGAAATTGCACACCTATTTGACCAAGAAGCTCAACTTTTACACCATTATGCTCCACTTTTTTCCCTTGATATGGTTCAATACAAATCTGATAAAGGCAAGTAAAGGAAAAAATATATATATATACTTTTAAGCATTGCATAAAGCCTAAAGATCAAATTCCTTAATGAGTAGAGATGACAACAAAAACAAGTACCTTCCCAGCAATAGTTTCTTGACTCTGGAAAAGTGGATTCATAACAGTTTGTCCATTATCTTTCTTAATCGGCACCTACGGCAGCAAAAATCAAATAAGAAAACCCTGAATCCCAAGTCCGGGAACGAAAACTATGTCTTTGGCTGCTAAAAAAGTGTGTACCTGTTTACGATTTTTCCCATCGGTGAATGTGATTGAAATATAACAAGCCGGCTTGAAAGCTCCAAGAAGATAGTTCTGTGATATTAATCCCCATGAAATTTTAAAACTTGAGTACATAATTTGCAAAGGCAGCGAGACCAAGCAAAGAATAGAAACTCTCTCGAAAAAAACTATAACTAGCACTTACCATGATTACAAGATTTAATCCCGATCACAATAACCTGTTCAAAGCATCAACACAATCAGAGGCATTACCAAAATAGATTTCTCTTGAAGCTAGAGCTGATTCGATTTCGGTTAAGTTCAATCGATAAATAGAATTAAAACCCTAATCTCAATTCATACGAAAGCAATCAAAAGAAATGAGCAAATCACACGAAATGCTACGACGATGAGAACAAAACTTGATCGAGATCCACAAAGCTAATTCGATTGAACAACTGAAAAATTGTGTACCTTCCGAGGTGAAATCAATGGCGAATTTACAATCAGAGAGAAGAGAGAGATGGATCAAATCGACGAATATTCTGACTGTTTGGGTTGCAGACGATCGACAAAGAAGAAAATGGAAATTTTTTCACAAGTTGACTATACAAAGCCCACTTATATTATTCAACTGACCAAAGCCCAAATTAGACCATTGAAAACTTGCGATTAATAGTTTATTTAACCCTTTCCAAAGCTGCAATTTTTTTTATATCAAAACCAACATTTTTAGTTCATAATCTGTGGAAATATTTAACCAACATTACTTGAACTAGAAATGATGTCAAGTGACTTATAAGCCCAATGAATCAAATAACGTTCCTAAACCCTAATAAACAAGAAATGCCTCAACTTATTCAGACATCTAAGGTTTATGAAAACGAAAATTCTTTAGCATACTTTTTAGGCTATACAAGTGGAGAGCTTTCTATTCTGAATCTGCTTCTGAAACACGCTGATTTGAATCTTGCGAATTTGCTTGACCGTTTATAATTTGAGAGAGAAAAAGCTTTGAGATGCCATTTAGAGCTGCTTGGACCTCATCCGAGTCCCTTGGGCCTCCCCAAACTGAAGATTGCGAGCTAAAACCAGAGAACTCGCTTGCTGCAACCTGTGTCTTCTTTGAGGTAGCAAGAACCTTCTCCAAGTCCAACTGTCTCAATGGCCTAGGCTCCTGAAAAGTGCAGGCAGCTCAAAAACATCAGAAATCAAATGGAGGAAGGATACATTGCCCCTAAAGTCGGTTATTTACTTACGGAAATTTGTCTGCCCTTTTTCTCTTCCTCTAGGATCTCTCTGATTGGGAAGTAAGCTGCTTTTTTGCAAAGCTCAAAGATATCTGATCCGGTATAGTCTTCACATAAGCGAGCCACACGATCATAGTCAATACCTGATTCGACCCTCTCTCCTTTCAAAACCACTTTCAATATCTGAGCTCTCTCCTTGCGATCAGGCATCCCGATCTCAAAGGCCTGAGGAAAACGCCTCAATATCGCTTCGTCGAGCTCTGAAGGTCTGTTAGTCGCAGCAAGAACCATCACCCTCGCATTCTCTACAAAACAAACAACATACTTATACACTGCACTTATTTTGACATGGTTAAACGGGAATTCAACTCACGGTCTGTAGAAAATCCATCCCATAAAGCCATAAACTCAGTCTTCATATTCGCCACTGCTTCATGATCAGTTGAACGGCGCTTGCCAAGAAAGCTATCCACTTCATCGATAAATATAATAGCAGGTTGGAGTTTGTACGCCAAGCTAAACACAGCAGCCACTGAAGAAACAAGAACAACACAACAATTAGTAACATTCTGAGGCGTAATGCACACTAATTGATCGACACTTACCAAGCTTTTGGGCATCACCAAACCATTTGCTCATGAGATTAGAAACCTTCACATTGATGAAAACAGCTTCTGACTCTTTCGCAATAGCTTTCGCAAGCATAGTCTTCCCAGTTCCAGGAGGACCATACAACAAAACACCCTTTTGAGGACCGAGTAACTTTCCGTAAGCAAACAGCTCAGGTCTCTTCAGTGGTAGAATCACAAGCTCATACAAAGCCTCCTTGATTGAATCCAAGCCTCCAATAGAACCAAACTCAACATCTATATCTCGTGGGTTTATAACATCACAAGCTATTATATCCTGTGAAATATACCAACAAATGAGCAACGTTCCCTATGATCCTTACACAATACATGAACATGAACCTTCTAATCAATAATCCCATTTCTAGATCCTCAAATGATTCGAGAAGCATATAGAGAGTGGATTTCAAAATTACCTCGTATTGGTTGGTCTGGATAAGAGGACGACCCAAACGCTTGGCGAGTTCTTTCTTATGCTTGAGCGCTGTTTTAGCAGCGTCACGATTCGGGTCAAGTTGACGAAAACCAGCATACAGAACCAAGCTACTAAATACAGCGCTTGCGGCATACAGTATCAATTGCTCTATGAGATTCGTATTCTGACCCGAAGATCTCCTCATATCTTTTACTCCGAGTCCGAACACGAACCCTTCGATCAAAGAGGATTTGGGAATTCGAGAAGAAAGAAACCCTAATTCTTTGGGTCGAGGATAGGCGAGGAAGAAGAAGAAAGCTCTTACGAGAAATTACAGAAACAGCTCCCGAGGTCACAGTCGTAATATCGTTAATTATTGATCAGATTGGCCTATTGGGCCTTAAGTGTTATGTCACTAATGGGTCTGATATCAAATTAATTTTCTATTTCCCAATAACTCTCAAATAGGCGTGGGCATTCGGGTAGCCGTTCGGGTTCGGATCGGGTATTTCGGATTTTCTGATATTTTGGTTTAGAGATATAATACCCATTCGGATATTAGAAATCTTCGGGTCGGGCTTGGTTTGGTTTCGGTTAGGTTCGGGTCGGGTTTGAATTACCCATAATCCAAAAGAAATGTCAAAAATATTTAAAAACTACTCCAAAAGTTTATAATTACCTCGCTATCTTTTTCATTTGGTCAAAGTTAATTATTTGTTATTCAAATTATCCAAAAATACTCTAAACAAAATAACAAAAAAAAATTTGTAATATTACAAATAATAACATAAGTTGGTTATTTTTACATAATGTATATACAATATCCGAATTGATAAAAAAAAACAAAGAAAAAACTATAAAAATTACATAAATTATATAAACACACCCGACCTTAACTTTAAATATATTTAGGTTTGTTTATGTTTTGTATATTTTGAGTACCCATTCGGTTATCGATTCGGTTCGGGTTCGGTTTCGGGTTTTCGGTTTTAAGTATAGAGAATCCATTCGGATATTTTAAAAAATCGGTTCGGATTCAGTTCGGGTAATTTTGGTCGGGTTTGGTTCGGTTTTTCGGTTCCGGATATTTTGGTATGATGCGTTTTGGTGGGGTGTGCGTGGGCTTGTTCCGAAAGTAAGAAAAAAAAAATCAATGCAAATAAATTGCTTCAAATGCAATTTTAATGTTTTATCTCACCATTAACTGCATCTTCTTCTTCTTTATCTCTCTTTCTCTTTCTTCTTCATTCTATTCCCCGATAAAAATACAAACCCAATCCTAAGATTAATAATTTATGTGGAGTAACATCAACAAGTTTTAAATCTGGCCAAAACTATCACAACTATAACCCGTGTTCAATAACTCAAACCCACCACAATTCCTAGCCACAGCTAAAATTGAGACGACGCCGAGCCTAATCGATTCAGTTATTCACGTAATTTGCGAATAAAATCTAAATTATCTTTGATACTGGTATATCTAACACACTATACTGCAGTTTACTCAAAAACATTGACATTTATATTTTAAGACTCAAAAATCGTTTTAACGAGTTATATTTATATGTAGTGCACTAACTAGTAGAATATTCACATGAAAATATAAGTTTGTAATTAATAATACCACGTTACGTTAAAACGTATATTTTAATGTGTAGACGCTACATAATATTGTAGCATGTTATACAAACTCATAACTTGTTATCTATATATATATAAAGTTACATTTTCTCTCTTTTCCTTATGCCACCTCATCATCCACATTTATGTAAAATCATATTTTTATTTAATTTTTATAGCTTTACATTCAATACATTTTGTTATATCATTATAAAACGAATTTCAAAAGACATTTCTCATATTCTAAATTAAACATGATAATAACTAAAGTAATAGCAAGTTTAAAATTTTTAGTTATACTAATATATTTTACACTATATTTTTAATTAGGTAAAGTTTTATCGCATATAGTATAAAATATCAAACAATTCCTTAAAATTAAACAAATATTTTGATGTATTCCTAAATCCATAAAACAAAATATAAGTTGGTAAGTCTTACATCTAATAAAGAGAATATATGTAAAACCATATATTTTTTTAATTTTTATAGTTTTACATTCAATACATTTAGTTATATAATTATAAAAAGAATTTGAAAAGCCCTTTTTATATTCTAAATTAAACACGATAGTTCACTACAATTTTTAGTTATACTTATATATTTTACACTATATTTTAAATAAGATAAAGATTTATCGCATATATTATAAAATATCTAAAAATTCCAAAAAATTTAACAAATAATTTGATCTATTACTAAATCCATAAAACCAAATATTAGTTGGTAAGTCTTACATCTAATAAAGAGAAAACAAATTAAATTTGGGTATACTTAAGATATTTCTTGCAATTATACATAAGTAAAGTAAAAAACATAATAATGTAAACTACTTTAAAAACAAATTAGAGAAACAATCAAAAGTCATAGTAATAGAATAACGAGAAGATGATAATTGCAATTATATATAATTAAAGCGAAAAGAAGAATAAGAGAAGGCATAACAAATTTGTGTGTGTTATGATTTTATTTTTAAACCAAAAATAAATTTTAAATGTAACTTAAAAAGAGGAGAAAACAAAAGTTCTAAACTATTAAATAAATAATAGAATATAGGGATTATTGCATGAAATATACCTTTTTCATTTTTAATGCAAAACTACACCCCTATTGTGAAAATTTGCAAAACTACTCTAAAGGGGTAGTAAAATTACAGTTAGAGCCTTAATGAACAAACAATAAAACTGCAGTCGCAGTGACCGTTCTATCCTTTTGGAAGTCTTCGTCGGAAATATACACCAGAAGTCTGCAGCGAAAAATGGAAGTCTACATCGTAATTATTTAGTAAATTTAAATCTATAAATACATAAAAAATAATTTGACCATAAAATCTTTTGGATAATTAAACTAAATGCAATTGTGATGTTTGAAAATAAATGTTCACCAAATTAGGATAAAGTAAAAAAAAAGAAAAATTGGAATGAAAAAGTCTACATTTTGGAAGTTTGCAACAAAATATGGAAGTCTACATCGTAATTATTTAGTAAGTTTAAATCTATAAATACATAAAAAAATAATTTGACCATAAAATCTTTTGGATAATTAAACTAAATGCAATTGTGATGTTTTGAAAATAAAAGTTCACCAAATTAGCATAAAGTAAAAAAAAAAGACAAATTGGAATGAAAATGAATGAACGAACTACATACTATCCTTTTGGAAATACTATATTTCATCACATTACATTGAGAAGTTTTGTAACAATGTTGGGACATGGTATTAGTAATTGTTTTGTATTATGTATGTATAGTCTTTATGATTGTATGATTGTAATAGATTAACGTTTTAGAGATTTGTGTTACATGATCTATAGTTTATAATGAACAACTTATAATAAGTTTCAATGTAGGGTTTGATTATGAGAAGTTGAATTCACTACGAGGGGATGTAAAATCTTGAATATTATGAGTCATATATGTCATTGACATTAGTTTGTGGGTTTATGGGTTAAAAATATGGGAAATGGATTGACATTACAATTTGAAAACATGTTTTTTCCTTTAGGGTTGCATTTAAAGTTCATAATTTCAACATTTAAAATGTTAAATTTGCCAAAAAAATCTAAAAGTATGAATATATTAAATGTTTGGATGATTTATAATATATTTAATTAACAGTTATGAATAATCTAAAAGAAAAAGTTGATTTTGGTTTTGAATTGTAGACTTCCTTTGTAGCATATTTGACATATGCAGACTTCCAATGTAGACTTCCATTCGATTTAAAGTTTGAATTGCAGACTTCTATTGCGTTTAGGGTTTCATAGACATCCACATCACATGGAAGTCTACGTAACCGGAAAATGATTAACCTAACCAGATCTTTTTCTCTCCATATATAAGCGAATTTTTCAATGAAAACTCAAACATTTTTTCAACCCTAGCCTCCTAACTTTTTCTCTCTTCTCACGTTTTTAGAGAGAATTTTGAGGAATTTTTGCCCAAACCCTATCTTCTTCAATTCTCCACCGATTTGAACAATTTTAGGTCTATTTCATACGAAACTTTGTCCTCTTTCTGATTCTAGCAACTAATTTAACTTTCAATAAAGGTATGTGCCTCTATTTTCACTTTTTAAGTTCGTCAACCATGTTAAAGGTTTGAAATTTAGATGTGTTACTTCATTATTGGTTGAGTTTGTGATTCCTCAACTTTTTCTTCCTTTGTTTTGCAGATCTAGAGATATGAAAAATGGTGAAACTGAATGGAAGAACACCGATAAACGAAAAATCTCAATCCTTAACACATTCGCAAATCTCAGATCTTTGGTGAGTTTTTCCTCATTTGTTGCTTATTATGAAAACAAAATCTTAAAAAGCAATATTTGTTCCTTCAAACTCTTCGATCTCCACTAGATCTAGTCCGTTGTATGCTTTTTTAGATGATTTGATTTTGTTTGTGTTTCTCAGGTTACGGAAGTCTACTTAACCGGAAATTTTTTTTAACCTAACCGGATGTTTTTGTCTCCATATATAAGCAAGTTTTTCAGTGAAAACCCTAATTTTTATTTTCAACCCTAGCCTCCTAACTTTTTCTCTCTTTTAACGTTTTTAGAGAAATTTTTGAGAAATTTTTGCTCAAGCCCTATCTTCTTCAATTCTCCACCGATTTGAACAATTTTTGGGTCTATTCCATACGAAGGCTCGTCCTCTTTCTGATTCTAGCAACTAATTTCACTTTCAATAAAGGTATGTGCCTCTATTTTTCACTTTTTTAGTTCGTCAACCATGTTAAAGGTTTGAAATTTGGATGTGTTACTTCATTATTGGTTGAGTTTGTGATTCCTCAACTTTTGCTTCCTTTGTTTTGCAGATCTAGAGATATGAAAGATGGTGAAACTGAATGGAAAAACATAACGAGAAAATCTCAATCCTTAACACATTCGCAAATTTCAGATCTTTGGTGAGTTTTTCTTCATTTGTTGCTTATTATGAAAACAAAATCTTAAAAAGCTATATTTGTTCCTTCAAACTCTTCGATCTCCACTAGATCTAGTCCGTTGTATGCTTTTTTAGATGATTTGATTTTGTTTGTGTTTCTCAGGTTACGGAAATCTACCCGGAAAGTCTACTTACGGAAGTCTACTCGGGAAGTCTACTTACGGAAGTCTACACGGGAAGTCTTCTTAACCGGAAATTTTTTTTAACCTAACCGAATGTTTTTGTCTCCATATATAAGCAAGTTTTTCTATGAAAACCTATTTTTTATTTTCAACCCTAGCCTCCTAACTTTTTTCCTTTTCTCACGTTTTTAGAGAGATTTTTGAGAAATATTTGCCCAAGCCGTATCTTCTTCAATTCTCCACCGATTTGAACAATTTTTGGGTCTATTCCATACGAAATCTCATCTTCTTTCTGATTCTAGCAACTAATTTCACTTTCAACAAAGGTATGTGCCTCTAGTTTTACTTTTTAAGTTCGTCAACCATGTTAAAGGTTTGAAATTTAGATGTGTTACTTCATTATTGGTTGAGTTTGTGATTCCTCAACTTTTTCCTCCTTTGTTTTGCAGATCTAGAGATATGAAAAATGGTGAAACTGAATGGAAGAACACCGATGAACGAAAAATCTCAATCCTTAACACATTCGCAAATCTCAGATTTTTGGTGAGTTTTTCCTCATTTGTTGCTTATTATGAAAACAAAATCTTAAAAAGCTATATTTGTTCCTTCAAACTCTTCGATCTCCACTAGATCTAGTCCGTTGTATGCTTTTTAAGATGATTTGATTTTGTTTGTGTTTCTCAGGTTACAGAAGTCTACACGGGAAGTCTACTTACGGAAGTCTACACGGGAAATCTACTTAC
This sequence comes from Draba incana, assembly GCA_963576765.1. Classification (NCBI taxonomy): domain Eukaryota; kingdom Viridiplantae; phylum Streptophyta; class Magnoliopsida; order Brassicales; family Brassicaceae; genus Draba; species Draba incana. Next base: position 22,007,087 of record OY755205.1, read on the forward strand.
GGAAGTCTACACAGGAAGTCTACTTAACCGGAAATTTTTTTTAACCTGACCGGATGTTTTTGTCTCCATATATAAGCAAGTTTTTCAGTGAAAACCCTAATTTTTATTTTCAACCCTAGCCTCCTAACTTTTTCTCTCTTCTCACGTTTTTAGAGAAATATTTGAGAAATTTTTTCCCAAGCCCAATCTTCTTCAATTCTCCACCGATTTGAACAATTTTTGGGTCTATTCCATACGAAATCTCGTCCTCTTTCTGATTATAGCAACTAATTTCACTTTCAACAAAGGTATGTGCCTCTATTTTCACTTTTTCAGTTCGTCAACTATGTTAAAGGTTTGAAATTTAGATGTGTTACTTCATTATTGGTTGAGTTTGTGATTCCTCAACTTTTGCTTCCTTTGTTTTGCAAATCTAGAGATATGAAAGATGGTGAAACTGAATGGAAGAACACCGATTAACGAGAAAATCTCAATCTTCAACACATTCGCAACTTTCAGATCTTTGGTGAGTTTTTCTTCATTTGTTGCTTATTATGAAAACAAAATCTTAAAAAGCTATATTTGTTCCTTCAAACTCTTCGATCTCCACTAGATCTAGTTCGTTGTTTGTATTTTTAGATGATTTGATTTTGTTTGTGTTTCTCAGGTTACGGAAGTCTACACGGGAAGTCTACTTACGGAAGTCTACACGGGAAGTCTACTTACAGAAGTCTACACGGGAAGTCTACTTAACCGGAAATTTTTTTTAATCTAACTGAATGTTTTTGTCTCCAGATATAAACAAGTTTTTCAGTAAAAACCTTAATTTTTATTTTCAACCCTAGTCTCCTAACTTTTTCTCTCTTCTCACGTTTTTATAGAGATTTTTGAGAAATTTTTGCCCAAGCCCTATCTTCTTCAAGCCCTAGCTTTAGTTTTTGCAAGCAAATTGGTATTTAAGAAAATCATGACCGTGTTTATTGCAGGCGTAAAGCTATGATGGAAGTTTATTTTCTCTAGGTTTGGACTGGTGGTGGACAACTTGTTGATGGTGTGATGGGGTCTTGTTCAGAAAGGAACTTTTCTGATTGTATTTTTATTGTAACTAAACCATTTCACAAGGTCTGAACTTCACTTTTGGATCTTTCTCTTCTCATTTCATTTGATTCTTTGTTCTAAAATTGTAAGAAATGATGAGACTATTTCTGTTATATTCTTTATTCTTTGTTGCTAGTGGCTATTTTTTACTAGTTAATGTTGATTTCATAATATTCTCCAAAACATAAACCTTGTAATTTGTGTTTGTCTTTTGCTTTTTGCAACTCTTATAATATCATAATTGAGAATTTTTTATGTTTATGAAGTTTATAATACTATTCTCTCTGGTCTTCGAACCAGTAAAGAGGACTGCCTGAGTTTATGAACTAAGTCTACAACAAAACAAAAAGTATACTGAAGTGTACAACAAAAGTCTACTTCATAATAAAAAATGCAATAGTCTTACTGATTAAACACTCACACATACTTACATGATACAAATCCTTCTCCTTGGTTTGAATTGAAGTGAAAACAAAACTTTTTTTTTTGAACACAAGTTTGAACATGAGAATAACCTAGATTGAACACAAGTCCGGACACAAGTTTCAAAATTAATTTCTTTTTTTGCACAAGTTTTAACACAAAGTTGAACATAACAATAACTTCAGTCCTGACATGATAATAACTTACTTTTGAACACAAGTTTCAACACGGTAATATGAGGCTTACTTAGCAACAATCGAAATTCAACCGTAGACTTCCCTGGAAGTCTGCACAAATAAGGTAATTGGTGGTACAAATATAAAATTGAGTTTGACATGCAAATTTTATAACTAAACATGTCCAAAGCATAGAAAATAACTATTATAACTCAAGTGGAAGATAAAAGTTTTTCGAAAATAATGTTTAAATCTATAAAAATGCGTTTTAGTGTTTCTGTACAATGTAGACTTTTTTTTTTTTCATAGACTTCCCGTGTACACTTCCAATCAGTCGCTAGAAGTCTACGTTGAATAAGCTAACTAGTTACCAAATAAAAAAATAGATTTACCCCATCAATATTAGTCATAAACATGTCAAACTTACACAGATGATAGAGAAATACGTACCACACATGTGAGAACAAAAAAACATGAAATCTCGTTCTAGAATGACATATAATTAGGTTTTAAAAAAGACTATATAATGTAGACTTCCTCTGTAGACTTCCATTTTGTCCATAGACTTCCCGCGTAGACTTCCAATCAGTCAAACGGATGTCTACAGGGGGTACTTTTGCATTTTAGGCAAACGCTTTGCAAAAATCCATGGAAGTCTTCACAACCGTAGACTTTCCTGGAAGCCTGCAAAGGGTAGTTTTGCATTTGACCAGAGGTTTGACTTTTTTTTGCAGACTTCCAGGGAAGTCTGCAAAGAAAAGTAGACTTCCTAGGAAGTCTGCACAGAAAAGTAGACTTCCTAAGAAGTCTGCAACGAAAGTCGGTATTCGTACATGGTACTTTTGCAATTGCCGGAAGTCCGCAAATGGAATGTGAACTTCCAAGGAAGTCTGCAAAAAAAAAGTGGGTAGTTTTGCATTTGACCAAATTCGTAGACTTTAGTAGTAGATTTGACTTCCCTGGAAGTCTACACTGTTTCTGGAAGTCTGCAAATATTGGTCAACTTTTTACTTTTTTGGTCAAATGCAAAACTACCTCTTTTTCTCTGTGCAGACTTCCCTGGAAGTCTAATTTCTGGTTTCCAAATGCAAAACTACCCTGACGTTTTTGCAGACTTCCAGGGAAGTCTACACAAAAAGGTCAAACCTGTGGTCAAATGCAAAACTAACCCCGTCTACGTGACACTGTTTTTTTGTTTCCAAAGGAATCATGTAGACTTCCTTGGAAGTCTACTTCGTATTTTTCACATAAATAGTCAAATTCAAATCTGCCCTCTTCGTTGACTTGTGGAAGTCTACCCAGAAAGTCTACGAGTTTCAGATCTGAAATTTTGAATTAGTTTACTATCTCAAAGTTCCATCGATCAGTGACATTGCGGGCTGATTTCCCATCGTTCTAGAAGGACCCAGAAGACAATTAAAATACTGTTGGAAAGCCCCGACTCATAGCTTTCTAGCGATACCAATTTCATATCAATTGGAGTTGTGAGTAGAAAGTTATCGTTGTTTCTGTACACTGCAATTTTCTAGATCTGAAATTTGGATTTTGCAAGTTTTTCGCTTCCTCCAACACTGGAACTTGAAAATTTAACCGATATTGAAGAATCTATGGTGTGTTAAAACAAGATTTGTGGGAAATCCTTTTGAAAACGAAACTTAGAAAGATTTATGGATGAAATTGTAGAGGGGAAGAAAGGAAATAAGTAATAAGGATTATAGAAGAGCATTAAGAGCTCGAAAATCAGTTGATGAGCCATTATGAGCTTGAAATTGATTGTTCATGGTGGTTAGAAAATTGGATGACATTTCGGTAAATAAGTTCATTTCTGTGGGATTGTTGAGACTTTTCATCTTTGATTGGAAGTCTATGAAACACAAAAAGAAGTCTACGTAATGGCAATTTTGTAAATAATTGGACAGTTCAGTGGCAAAGACTCAAAAAAATAGAAGAGAGAGAAAGAGAGGTATAGTTTTGCATTTGACCAAAAAAAAGGGTGTAGTTCAGAAAAGTTCTCTAGAATATATAGCATCTGATGGAAGGACAATTAATAATTTAGAACCAAAGCTATATGAGATTTCAAAATTGATGTGTGACAAAATATATGCATTACCATCATGTGATTGAAGTACAATTAATCTTTTAAGAATAATGCGATGTGAAATTTTAAAATTGATCAATGACAAAATAGATGCATTTTTAACCTTATAAATACTTTTTATTTTCAATTTTAATTACTCAAATTTTAAATTCAACCAATAGTTTTGTATTACCAACGTTAGTGATCAGAAATCATAGTAAAAGAATATCTTAACACATTCGCAAATTTCAGATCTTTGGTGAGTTTTCTTCATTTGTTGCTTATTATGAAAACAAAATCTTAAAAAGCTATATTTGTTCCTTCAAACTCTTCGATCTCCACTAGATCTAGTCCGTTGTATGCTTTTTTAGATGATTTGATTTTGTTTGTGTTTCTCAGGTTACGGAAGTCTACTTACGGAAGTCTACACGGGAAGTCTTCTTAACCGGAATTTTTTTTTAACCTAACCGGATGTTTTTATCTCCATTTATAAGCAAGTTTTTCAGTGAAAACCCTAATTTTTATTTTCAACCATAGCCTCCCAACTTTTTCTCTCTTCTAACGTTTTTAGAGAGAGTTTTGAGAATTTTTTGCTCAAGCCCTATCTTCTTCAATTCTCCACCGATTTGAACAATTTTTGGGTCTATTCCATACGAAGGCTCGTCCTCTTTCTGATTCTAGCAACTAATTTCACTTTCAATAAAGGTATGTGCCTCTGTTTTCACTTTTTCAGTTCGTCAACCATGTTAAAGGTTTGAAATTTGGATGTCTTACTTCATTATTGGTTGAGTTTGTGATTCCTCAAATTTTGCTTCCTTTGTTTTGCAGATCTAGAGATATGAAAGATGGTGAAACTGAATGGAAAAACATAACGAGAAAATTTCAACCCTTAACACATTCGCAAATTTCAGATCTTTAGTGAGTTTTTCTTCATTTGTTGCTTATTATGAAAACAAAATCTTAAAAAGCTATATTTGTTCCTTCAAACTCTTCGATCTCCACTAGATCTAGTCCGTTGTATCCTTTTTTAGATGATTTGATTTTGTTTGTGTTTCTCAGGTTACGGAAGTCTACACGGGAAGTCTACTTACGGAAGTCTACACGGGAAGTCTACACGGGAAGTCTTCTTAACCGGAAATTTTTTTTAACCTAACCGGATGTTTTTGTCTCCATATATAAGCAAATTTTTCAATGAAAACCTATTTTTTATTTTCAACCCTAGCCTCCTAACTTTTTTTCTCTTCTCACGTTTTTAGAGAGATTTTTGAGAAATTTTTGCCCAAGCCGTATCTTCTTCAATTCTCCACCGATTTGAACAATTTTTGGGTCTATTCCATACGAAATCTCATCTTCTTTCTGATTCTAGCAACTAATTTCACTTTCAACAAAGGTATGTGCCTCTATTTTCACTTTTTCAGTTCGTCAACTATGTTAAAGGTTTGAAATTTAGATGTGTTACTTCATTATTGGTTGAGTTTGTGATTCCTCAACTTTTTCTTCCTTTGTTTTGCAGATCTAGAGCACTACAAGAAAACAGGTCCATTTGCAACGGAAATTTGCAACGGAAATAAATCGTCGCGAATTTGCGTCATATTTGCGACAGTTTTGCGTCGAAAATGTAAACGTCGACGCAAAACCGTCGCAAATTTGCGTAAAAACTTGACGACGCACAAACGTCGCAAATTAGCGACGCTTTTGCATCGAGTTTTAAATTTAGACGCAAAGTCGTCGCAAATTATGCGACGTTTTTGCGTCAACTTATAATTTGCAACGGTTTTGCTTGGATTTGAACGTTTAGACGCAAAACCGTCGCAAATTTTGCGTCTAATTTGCGACGGTACTAGGTTTGCGAGGGATTTGCAACGAAATTAGGCTGAACACGTTTTAATTGATTCTTACTTGTTTATAAGTGTAATATTTTAGCCGCAAAACAGTCGCAAAAGTCTTAGAAATTTGTTGCAAATTAGTCGCAAACTGAAATGAAAATTCTATAAAATCCACATAATATTATATTATCTCACATTCTATAATTCAATTCACATTATATTTTCTCACATTCTATAATTCAACAAATATCTATGGATAACAATCGATCTTTGATTCCGGGTCCGGCTGGTGTGAGACAAGCAGAAGAACGAGCAAGGAAAAAACTTGAAGAATCGATGTTGCAAGAATGCAATTCTTATGAGAGACATGTACAGATACTTAACTCTGTTGTTGAGGCAGAAGATCCTTCGTTCACCGATGTCCTTTGGAAGACGACAATTGGAAATTTAACCAAATTAACAGGTATAATGAAATGCTATTATTATTAATTAGTAAGAAACAGAAATAATTAATTATATTTGAAAGTTTGTATATTGTTTAATTGACATTAATTATATTTTACTTATTCTACGTTGTAAATATGTACAGGTGGACACACACGTGGGTGGACACTGGTAAAAGAGTTGCTTAAAATAAGACCACAATTGCATTATTGTGACGTACCATATGTGGTAGCAGTGATTCATAAAATGGAACCTAATGGATTGGGGGACGCAATGGTCATACTAAAGGTAAAATGTATATATAAGTTATACGAGAAGATGTTTTTAACATGTTAGAATATTTAGTAATCGATAAATATGTTAATTGTTTTCGTTGAAGGATCCTACCGGGACTGTACAAGGGAGCAATCATAGGTCCGCCATATCTGATAACAAATATGGGCCGCACATAAAGGAGGGTTCGGTATTGGTTCTAAAGGAGGCTGTACTTGTTAAGTTTGATAGGGCGGCAATATATCTTAACATTGTTCTTAAGAACATAAGCAATGTAAGTTAATTACAATATATAATTTAAAGGTATTGTATTAATTAAGTAGTATCATTTCAAAAAAAAAATCAAGTTTTTATTTCACAGGTTATATCTAAAGAAAACATGGCTACAGCGTTCATAGAAGAAGGTAGTAGCAGTCGTGTTCATCGAAATCCAAACAATTGGCTATCGCAGGAAAATGACGAAGGGTCGACGACGGATGATGGTGAAGTAATTAGCGATGATGAGTAAAAACAATACGTCATCAATAAAAGAAATTAAAATAAATAAATAAATTTGTTTATGTCTACAGTTTATTTGTATTACGTTTTTAAGCAATCATATATGTACTATATATATCGATTGTACGTACGTTATAAACATCAAATTAATTAATGTTAAAATATGATATTAATATAAGTTTGCAAAAATTTACTTTTAACCCTAACACATTAATACTAATAACAAAAAAGTCCAAATTACATCTTAACTTACAAAACTATAAATACATAAGTTTTATCGTAATAACTTATCAAACTATAAATACACATTTGCAACGATTTTGTGTCGACTTGAACGGTTCGTTGCAAAATCGTCGCAAATGTTGCGACGACATTGCGGCGACTATAAGATAACGACGCAACAACGTCGCAATATTTGCGACGTTTTTGCGTCGTAAGATATTTTGTAATACCTTACTACAACACGTGTTTATGATGCTTACCTATCTATGGGTGCAATATTTTTAGTCGCAAATTCGTCGCAAAAGAGAAGCAACAAAGTCGCAAATGAGTTGCAAAAAAAATCAATTTTCTATAAAATCCTCGATTGTGTGATGAACGAATTCACAACAAAAACATTCCAATCATAATCTAAAAACAAAAGACAAGAAATTTTTTTTTCCAAACATTTCTTAAAGAGTCAAATTAATTTGATAATTTATCGAAGATGTCTTCGCATCATGAGGTCTACGTGGTTCGAGCATGGATGTACAACCGCACAGATCCAGAAACTGGCGGCGTGACTAGAGAATTTAGAGAAGGGCTTGACCAGTTTTTGACCCAGGCGATAAACAACGAAGGGGCTGTCGCAGGATATACCAACGACGGTAACGTGAAAATTTTCTGTCCTTGTGTGAAATGCAAAAACTTTGCTCCACGTGATACGAAAACTGTTTATAAACATTTACATACGAGGGGGTTTTTACCTAACTACTATGTTTGGTTTTCGCATGGGGAGGATTTTGTTGTTAATGTTCCGGGTAGTTCAAGTACGAGTTATAATCGTGGGAATGTAGAAGGTGGTAGTAATTATGAGGATAGTAATTATCAGTATGGTCATGATAATTTGAATGAATCTGCATATGGAAATACAGATGGGAATAGGTTTAATGATATGGTCAATGATGCATTTCAAGAAACTCCTGCTTCGTTTAGTGATAATACTTTTGAAGAACCGAACCCGAGTGCTAAAAAATTTTATGATATGTTAGATGCTGCTAACGAACCTATCTACGAAGGATGTAGAGAAGGGCTTTCAAAATTGTCGTTAGCATCTAGGATGATGACAATTAAAAGCGAAGATAACCTTAGTGAAAATTGCATGGATAAATGGGGTGAATTGTTTAAAGAGTATTTGCCAGAGGGTAATAACTCTGCAGAGAGTTACTATGAGATACAAAGATTGGTAGCAAGTCTTGGATTACCGTCTGAGATGATTGATGTCTGCATTGATAATTGTATGATTTTTTGGAAAGATGATGCTCAGCTGCAGGAATGTCGTTTTTGCTCTCATCCAAGATATAAGAAGACTAGTGGTCGCACCAAAGTCCCATTCAAGCGTATGTGGTACCTTCCAATAACAGATAGGTTGCAGCGATTATATCAATCAGAGCAGACAGCAGGGGCAATGAGGTGGCACGCAGAACACGATTGTGAGGAAGGGGTGGTTGCCCATCCATCAGATGCAAAGGCGTGGAAACACTTTCACACGGTACATCCAGACTTTGCTGTAGAACATAGAAATGTGTATTTGGGTCTTTGCACTGATGGGTTTAGTCCATTTGGGATGTCGGGTAGGCAATATTTGTTGTGGCCAGTCATAGTGACGCCATATAATCTCCCACCGTGGATGTGTATGCATCGAGAATTCTTATTTCTCAGCATTTTAGTTCCAGGGCCAAAGCATCCAAAAAGATCACTTGATGTCTTCCTACAACCTCTTATCCAGGAACTCAAGCAGTTGTGGCATGTTGGTGTACGCACATTTGATTCGTCCAGCCGTAAGAACTTCAACATGAAGGCTGTCCTCATGTGGACGATAAGCGACTTTCCGGCGTATGGTATGCTATCTGGATGGACAACGCACGGAAAGTTATCATGTCCTTATTGTTTAGATAAGACCGAATCATTTCAATTGTCAGCAGGAGGGAAAGCTTGCTGGTTTGACTGCCATCGTCGTTTTCTTCCAAGGAATCATCCTTATAGAAAGAGTAGGACGTTATTTCGAAATCGAGTTGTTAAAACCTCCCCCTTGGTTTACCTCTCAGGTGAGGAGTTGGAAGAACAAATTGATGGATATGGTGCGGAAGAAACTGTAAAAGTTGGAGGTAATTGGCAAAGTAATCCAGCAAATATGCCTATTGGGTATGGGGTATACCATAACTGGCATAAGAAAAGTATATTTTGGGAATTGCCTTACTGGAAGGACCATCTGCTGAGGCACAACTTGGATGTCATGCATGTAGAGAAGAATTTCTTCGAGAATATTATACACACATTGTTGAATGTTGCAGGGAAAACAAAAGACAATCGGAAATCTCGTCTGGATCTCGCGGCTTTATGCATAAGACCTGAGTTGCATCTAACAGGAGATGGTTGGGCACCTATTCCCAGTTTCCGACTATCACCTGCTGCGAAGAATGCTTTGATTAACTGGGTTAAGGAGTGTGTGAAGTTCCCAGATGGCTATGTGTCAACTTTTTCAAGGTGTGTTGAGCAAGGAGGGAAATTTTCTGGGATGAAGAGCCATGATTGTCATGTGTTCATGCAGCGACTACTGCCTTTTGCCTTTCAAGAGCTTTTACCGCAGGATGTACACGAGGCAATTGCAGGTGTTACGTTTATCTATGGTTATTAATATATACATACATGTATTCTTTACCTGTATTAATTAACTTACTTCGGACCGGATTGACGTTTTAGGTATTGGAGCATTTTTCAGAGACATATGTACCAGAACCTTAATGGAGGACGAAATCTCGAAGTTGAATTCAGACATTCCACTCACTATTTGCAACTTAGAGAAGATATTTCCACCTTCCTTTTTTGATGTGATGGAACATTTGGTTGTACACTTACCACATGAGTTAGATTTGGGTGGTCCTGTCCAATTTCGATGGATGTACCCCTTCGAAAGGTTCTTCAAACATTTGAAGATGAAGGCGAAAAATCTTGCAAGAGTAGAGGGATCAATCATTGCTGGAAGTTTGACAGAGGAGACATCAAACTTCTCTACTTACTACTTTAGCAAAGCCGTGAAAACTAAGAAAACCCGTCGTACACGATACGACGATGGTGGGGTTGGCCGAACATATCACTTGGAGGGTGTACCGGATGTTTTCTGTGATGTAGGTCGGATGGGTGGAACAGTGAAGGAATCAACGTGGTGTGATTTCAAGCATATGCAAGCTGCCCATACGTATATAATGCTCAATTGTAACTACTTTCAGCCATATGAGAGGTACGTGGCATATATATAGTTATTGACAATATATATAGCTACAACTAATTAATAATTAACGGGTGTACAGAATGTTAGAAGGCCAAATACGAGAGGCATTTCCTGAACTAAATGATGAAGAAGTTCAATTTTACCTAGAACGTGATTTTGCTGGCTGGATGCAGGAGAAGGTAAGAACCATGCATGAGTTTTATTAGTATTACTTATATATGTATACTAATTAAGATATTGCAATTTGACAATATATAGGTGGCGAAGAAATCTCGACGAAGTTGGCCTTTATGGGTACATGAGTTTGTTTTGGGGCCCATTGCAAGCATAAAAACGAGTAAGATGTATTGTACTCGCGGCTTTATTTTTCACACATTTCAACATGGACAAGATAAAACCACTGCAAATTATGGTATACATGTCCCGGGCGATACAAACTTCTATGGTATTTTGAAGGAAATCATTGAGATTGAGTATGCTGGTGTGTTGAACTTGAAAAGTGTATTATTTCGTTGTGATTGGTTTGATCCAACCAATGGTCTCGGGGTTAGAACCAGCAAATTTGGAGTTGTTGATGTAAAAGGAAATAGGAGCTACACTGACAAGTTTGAGCCATTTGTTTTAGCATCCCAAGCAGAGCAAGTAGTATTCATTCCGTACCCTCGAACTCGTGGACGACGGGATCAAGATTGGCTATCCGTGATCAAAGTTAACCCAAGGGGTCGATTTGTCGGGGGGTTAGCAGCTGATGCAGATGATGACCAACCCCCAGTGAAACTAGCAAGAACCGAAGATGTTTCGATCCCTACAGAGGTAACCACCGATTTGACAAGAATTGACCCACTTCATAGTGGTCTTGATGTGATATTCGAGGATTCAGAAGGAAACGAAGATGAGTTTGATGAAGACGAAGAGGAAGATGAGGACGACGATGATGACGAAGAAGGCGGATTAGATGATGATGAAGAAGATTAACAAATGTAATATTATTTACGAGGGCACCGTCTTTCTTTACATTGAAGTCGGTTTATTGTTATTTTGAGGTACGTGGCAAATTCGGGGATATATCATATTATTTAGGGACTCGGGCAACGGTGGCATTTGTAAGCAAAATTGAGCGAGCCTCATAATGTACTCTTACCTCAGTTAAAACGCTTCGACAGAACTTTGATTCCAAACAGCGGATTTAGCCTCATAATGTACTCTTAATGTAGTAGATTATAGGCCTAAATCCGCCATTTGGAATCAATTAACTATCGACATTTGAAGAGAGATGTATAGACATTTGAAGAGAGATGTGAGGAATGAGGGAAGGATTGGACTTGCTTTTATAGGGAAAACTACCCTCGCAATGGCGTTGCAATTTGGTTGCAAAAAGGACCGAATATTTCACCCAATCCATGTGCGATCAATTAATAGAGTTGACCGTTATAGTCGCAAGAGTGTTGCTAACATAGCAACGTATTTGCGACGAAACCGTCGCAAAATCGTTGCAAATATTCAATTGCAACGTTTTAGCGATGTTATCGTCGCAAATCCCACGCAAATTAGGGTATAGGGTAAACTTAGGGGTTTGGATGTTTTAGACCAAAAATAGGATTCGTAAAATAAAAATATACAAGTATGAGTCGTTTAATAAATAACAATCCCTCTATAATTACTCAAATAAAACTTTTCCAAACATAATCGAGAAACATATATAACGAAGTATCAAATACATGTAATTATACTTAGATTATGATCGAGTTATCATTTTTGCCGATTTTACAAATAACTTCAATTAGTACTCTAACTTTGGTTCATACATGCAGTAGGACCTAAACAATTGTGTATTTATCTTTTATGAAACCTAATTTTGGTCTAAAACATTCAATTCCCTAAATATACCCTAAACCTTATTTGCATGGGAATTGCGACGAATATGTCGCAAAAGAGTTGCAATCAACATTTTGCAACGTATTTGCGACGAAAACGTCGCAACTCCGATGCTAAGTTAGCCACACTTTTGCGACTACAGTTACGGTCAACTCTATTCATTAACCGTTACAAACACCTCGGGATTTTACGGTTTGCGAGGAAATTGCAACGATTTTTTTAATATTTGCGAGGTATTTGCGACGAAATGTGGGCGGGAAACGAAAAGACGTGGGCGGCAACCATGCAGTAGGCGAAATATTCGGCCCAATTAGCATCGAAATTGCGACGGTTTGGTTAATATTTGCGACGGAATTGCGAGGGATAGTTCTCCCTATATATACGGTTTCAATCCTTCGGACTGTACACTCATCTCTCCTCTCTCCAAAAAAAAAAAAATCTCTTCCTATAAAAAAATTCCATCCACCTTCCAAATCATTCCCGACCTTATTAGGTAAATCCCTAAATTGTTCTTTCCTTTTATGAATGTTAATTTTTCCTTTCGTATATAATTTATTAGTTAATTGTGGTTTATAGGAAAATTGTTAGGAATAATTAATTAGGAATCAAATTGTATTAGGGAATTGAGGATTAACTTATATTGATTAAAAGTTAAAATTGTTAATCTACTAATTTTGTTATAAATATTAATGCTATAAATAATGTTATAAATAATTTTGATTAGGTTAAAATAATGTTAATGTTATAAATAATTAATGTTATAAATAATGTTAATGTTATAAATTAATGTTAATGTTATAAATAATGTTATTAATTTTATAAATATTAATGTTATAAATAATTTTGATTAGGTTAAATTAATGTTATAAATACAAAATGGTTAAAATTAATATTAAACTAAATATTTTGTAAATATGCAATTACTAATTTAAAAAACTATCAAATTTATTTAGATGGCAGGGAACGACTATAACCAGTTCGTACAGTCCAGTGGTCGTGCTAGTGGTCATAAACGACCAGGACAGATGAGACATCCCTTGCAGGGCTCTGAAATCCCCTCTAGTTCCACGATTCCTGAGACACAGCCGACGCCACCTCCCGAGTCACAGCAGACGCCACCTACCCAGCCAAACCCTAGAGCACTTCCTTCATGGGACGACTTGACCTTGGGCCAGCTTCTCGTTACTCCTGGACGGGAGACTCTTCCCCATTTACACCCTGACTCCCAGGGCAACGCTGTGTGGTAAGTAATTAAATTTTTATAGTTTTAATTCAATTTTGTTTTATAATTATTATTATATTTACACAATATATTGCTTTTTGTATATTTTTTTAGGTTTTGGAAAAATTCGGTCGGCAAGGATGTTAGAAAGATCATAGAGCGGGATTTCAAGGTGTGCCACACGAGTTGGAAGTATGTTACCCCGGAGATCAAGGATCGGTGGTTCCATCAATTCGCGGTAAATTTTTTTATTAATTTTTAAAACTTTTATTTATTTATTCAATTTTGTAATTTTCTAACTTATGTTCTAATTTATGACAATTTGCAGCAAAAATACTATTGGAACCCTGCGATTAATGGTTTAGTTCGTGAGGGATTTGAGAAGAAAGCGAAGAACCGTCTCAACAACCAAATAGGACGGTGGAAGGAGAAGTGGCAAAAAAATCCGGATCCCAAGGTATGTATGCCAACTTTCTTCGATCCCGATATTTGGGATGGCCTTGTCGCCTTCTGGGAGTTGGAGACATCTAAGGAGAGGTCTAGCCAGTGCTCGTCTGCTCGATTGACGAAGGTTGGCGGTAGTGACCACCCTTCAAAACACGTTTCGGGACAGAAGGGATTTGAGCAGCGTGGTTTTGAGATTGTAAGTTATTCATTATCTTACTTTAAATTTTTAGGGTCACAAAAATCTCAACTTCTAATGTTTTCTTTGTCAGGCCGTGCAAAAAGGATCTCCCGCAACGATCCCAGAGGTTTGGGAGGTGACCCACCGCAGGCCGGACGGGTCATGGGTTGATGAACGTGTCCACAACCTCCACGACGAGGTCAATGAGCGAGTCGAAGAACTCTCATCCCAGTCTACTCCCGATGGTCAACCTACTCAGTTGACACCGATGGCGATCAACCAAATCGCATTACAGGTATATAAACTTAATTTCCTTCGTAATTTTATTCACAATTTTAAATATTTAGTATACTATTAACATTTGTAAACTTTTCATTTTTTTGGTAGTTCGCTCCTCGAAACCGTAAGGGAAAGATGGCATTTACAGGATCTATCCGGACGGATGATCATGGAGTGCCATTTTGTCCCGTTACGAGATTTGCTTCTGATCCGGAAATAGTCAAGGAGCTCCACCAAACCAAAGAAGAGCTCACACAAACAAAAGAACGGCTCGGCGAAACGGAGAAGTTGCTCAGCGAAACGACGAAGAGGACCACCGCCCATGATGATATGTTCGCGCTGTTAGCGAGGGGGAACCCCGAGCTTGCCGAGTTTCTGAGAAGGCCTGAAGGCGACGGAGGAGGCACATCGACCACCAGGGAAGGCGACGGAGGAGGCACATCGACCACCAGGGATCCGCTCGATGATATCGATTTCGAATAGATTTGTTTTCAGTTTTTAGATTTATGTAAAACTTTATTTTTATTTTATGTTTTTATATTTAAATTTAAATATTTTAGAATTTTTTTTTTTTAATTAAAAATTATTTAATTTTCGAAATTTTTTTTTTTATAAATCACATCGAAAATCGTCGCAAAACCGTCGCAAATAATAGCCGCAATTGCGTCGCAATCCGGTATGACGCAAACATATCGCAAAATATTACTCGCAAAATCGTCGCCAAAAATAGCTGCAAAACCGTTGCAAGTACTAGTCGTCGCAAAACCGATGCTAACTTTTACCACGTAAAACCGATGCTATTTCGTCGCAAATATATTAAGTCGCAAAAACGTCGCAAAATATTAAGTCGCAAAACCGTCGCTAGTTTTGCGACGATTTTGCGACTATCGATATAGTTGCGACGATTTTGCGACGATTTTTGGTTTGCGACGAGCTAGTTGCGACAAACGACAAAACGTCGCAAAATCGTCGCAAATACCCATTTTGCAACGAATTTGCGACGAAACTTGCCATTGCAAATGGGGGTGTTTTCTTGTAGTGGAGATATGAAAAATGGTGAAACTGAATGGAAAAACACCGATGAACGAAAAATCTCAATCCTTAACACATTCGCAAATCTCAGATCTTTGGTGAGTTTTTCCTCATTTGTTGCTTATTATGAAAACAAAATCTTAAAAAGCTATATTTGTTCCTTCAAACTCTTCGATCTCCACTAGATCTAGTCCGTTGTATGCTTTTTTAGATGATTTGATTTTGTTTGTATTTCTCAGGTTACAGAAGTCTACACGGGATGTCTACTTACGGAAGTCTACACGGGAAATCTACTTACGGAAGTCTACACAGGAAGTCTACTTAACCGGAAATTTTTTTTAACCTAACCGGATGTTTTTGTCTCCATATATAAGCAATTTTTTCAGTGAAAACCCTAATTTTTATTTTCAACCCTAGCCTCCTAACTTTTTCGCTCTTCTCTCGTTTTTAGAGAAATTTTTGAGAATTTTTGCCTAAGCCCTATCTTCTTCAATTCTCCACCGATTTGAACAATTTTTGGGTCTATTCCATATGAAATCTCATCCTCTTTCTGATTCTAGCAACTAATTTCACTTTCAACAAAGGTATGTGCCTCTATTTTCACTTTTTCAGTTCGTCAACCATGTTAAAGGTTTGAAATTTAGATGTGTTACTTCATTATTGGTTGAGTTTGTAATTCCTCAATTTTTGCTTCCTTTGTTTTGCAAATCTAGAGATATGAAAGATGGTGAAACTGAATGGAAGAACACCGATTAACGAGAAAATCTCAATCTTTAACACATTCGCAACTTTCAGATCTTTAGTGAGTTTTTCTTCATTTGTTCCTTATTATGAAAACAAAATCTTAAAAAGCTATATTTGTTCCTTCAAACTCTTCGATCTCCACTAGATATAGTTCGTTGTATGCATTTTTAGATGATTTGATTTTGTTTGTGTTTCTCAGGTTACGGAAGTCTACACGGGAAGTTCCAGAAGTTCCAGATGTTTACTTTTATGTTTCTAGTCGGTTTATGTACTCTATAAATACGTTTTCGCAACCATTGTTTAGGCTCATGCTTTATTTTACTTAGTCTAAGAGATATCTATCAATAAAAGTAATGGTTTCTTCTTTGATTATGTCTGAGCAGTTTCCCTGTTAGGTTTAGGGTTATTCAAAGGTGTTTGATGATTTGCTAGATCTGATCTGAATTGCATAGGATTAATATCTTTAGAAAGTTCTTCATCTTGTCTTGTGATTAATGTTGATTTTAGATTCATGACCTGAAATCAGATCTTAGGATAATTAATAGAAACGACAGTTTTATAGACTACTTGATCTAGACTTTGATGAGCAAAATTCCTTTTCGCAAAGAAATTTGGTTTATGGGTTTTGTGAACAATTGAACTTGAACTTTAATGCTTGTTTAGATTTATAGGATTCGCAAAGAAATTTGGTTTTCTATGATTTAAATTTAGATAATCTCTGCAGCAAAAGTTGATTGATTTTACATTTGTGTTCATGTTTAAGAACTATGAATCATAATCCTATCTTTAATTTATCATCTGCATATCCGATTTCCCTCTGCCTAGCTTTTATTCCTATTGATTTTACAACCGTTTTTATAGCTTTTGATTACTTATTTTACGTTCATAATTTACTGTTTAGCTTAATCTGAACCTAATAGATCTATTGTGTTTTTGATTCCCTGTGGATTCGATAACCCTAAGTACTACCGTGATTTCTTAATTTGAGAGAGTAGTTCAAAGGAAAATTTGAGCATATCAACTACCCCAAACACGAAATCACTAACCAAGACGATCACATTTTTGAACCTTCAATCGTAGCGACCACCATAACCGGCACAACCTTCAACTGAATGTGATTTAGTGATCCAAAAACAAGTTACTAGATCTCATTTGAAAGTTGACATATATTATTCATTTGAAAGTAAACATATATTTACTTGTAAAATAATTTTGAAATATATAACGCACAAACATATTAAACCAATTTGTTCACAGAAATAAGTACATTAATATATAAGTATTTTCATCTAATAATATAGTTATCTCATTAAGTAGAAACTTAGAGATCTATTTTCCTATTTACGCACTACAATATAAATTATAACGTGTTATAAATACTTGTAGCATGTGATTTAATTATATATATATATATGTATATTTAGGCATAAACTTATTATGATAATGTACATATTTGTTAACCAATAACGAAAAAAATATATTCATAATACATATATGACCATTATTCCAATAAGTTAATTAGCATGATGTTCTCTTTTGATATACATTATTATGAAATCAACAAACTTTCTTATCTTTTATCACCAAACAGTTCATCGCACATCTCCAAATTGTTCAACACATCTCGATTCTTGATCAAATCTTCATCGCTACCTAATAAAAAAACTTTGCGGCAATACCTCGAACACTTCGAGATGATAGAGAGAAAGAAGAAGGGGAGAGAAAGAAGAAGAGGAAAAAGAAGAGATAAGAATAACAATAAAGTTAGGACAATTTAATGCATTTAAGACGTGATAATGTGTCTGTTAGAGAAGAGATGGGAGAGAGGGAGTAGAAGGGAGTGAGGGTAAGAGAGGAATAAGGGAGTGATTGGTTCGGCTGTAGGTTTAATTTTTTTGTAGCTGTAATTTTTTTGTTGTAGGATTTGGTCTGTAGACATTTTTGTTGTAGCTGTAGAATTTTTGCTGTAACTTTTTTCTAATTTAAAGTATGATTGGTAATTATTAGATGTTGAATGGTTTTTGGTTATATATAATTTGCAAAATAAACTAAATGTAAGATTTTACTTATAAATTTTATATTAAATCACAAATGATGAAATTAGATGTATGGTATAGAAAAAACAAGTTGTGTAATATTTGCAAAATAAAATAAGTGATGTTATATCACAATGTATAAATAAATTTTTTAACAAAAAAAACTGTATATACAAATTTATTTATATAAGCAGTATAAATATAAAATATTTCTACATAAAAAATTATTTGTCAGATGACACAAATCATTGACTTTGTGCTTTATACAATAGAATAACATATGTATATAAGTAAGTGCAAAGAGAAAATAAGAAGAAAGAAATAAACGAAGAAAAGAAAAGAAAAAGGAAAGTAATCTTACAGCCTACATTTTTTTTTCTACTGCTTTGAAAATAAGGCTGTAGCAAATAAGGGAGTTACATCCACTTTTTTTTTGTGAGTTGTAGTTTAAAAAATTATTTTAAAAACTGATTGGTAAGTTTTAGAGCTGTAAAAATAAATAAAGGTTGTAAGTAGTTTTTAAAGCCAAACCAATCATCCCCTAAATCATAGCAAAATAATATCTCCCTTTCAACAATGAAATGAGCCTTGTTAGTTTTTATATTAGATCTTTTTGTGTTGCTTACCTTTGCAATTTCTCTAAATTTTATGAGTATAGAAAGAAATCTAATAATACAAAGAATATAGACAAGTAAATGGTTACAAATCTCAACTTAGTGTTGATAATTTAGTTACATAAATAATAATAATTAAGGAGGTGATTGGTTCGACTGTACCTTTAAAAAATTTGCTGTAGAATTATTGATGTAAGTGTTTTTGTTGTAGCTGTACATTTTTTTTGCTGCAAAATTTTTTGCTGTACATTTAGAAGTTGTAGCTATAACTATTTAAAATAAAACATTATTGGTAGATGTACAATATGTGATGTAGTTTTATTTTAATTAGTTCATGTAGATAAAAATAACTAAAATTTTGAAATTCATTGCTACTTTAAACATATAAAATAAATTTATTTTATATATTAAAAATAGTAATAAATTTCTAAATTATAACATTTTTAATGTGCATAAACTAATTAAACTAAAACTACATCACATATTGTATATTAGTAATCATGTTTTATTTTAGAATAGTTACATCTAAAAACTTGAAGCAATAGCTTTTAAATCTACAGCAAAAAAAAACTGCAACAAAAAATGTACAGTTATAGCCAAATAATTTTTACAGCCCAAAAAACAAGACTTTAGGTTTTTGACTTATTACAGCCATAAAAAAGTTTTTTTTGTTTAGACTTTAACTTTAAAAAGAAAGCTACATCATTATTGGTAAAAATTAAAAACAAGGATGTTGGTTTAGGAAGAAAGCTACAGCACGATTGGTAATGCTTTTGTATATTTTTTTAAAAGAAGATTGTAGACTAAAGTTAAAGACCAACCAATTACCCCCTAAATCTAAAAAAAACACGTTTTCTTTTCTTTAAAATTTGAGATGGTTTTATGCGTCTTTTGGTTTTCCACAGAATTGGAACTTACATAAAAAAAATAAATGTGATAACTATTTCAAAGAGACAACTATTTTGAATTCAATCTAATAATGTTATTTAATTTTTAACTCCCCTAACAACATTCTAAAAACGTAATATGTTAAACCGGGTTTTTACATCTAATTGGGTTTGTAACATCCGCAAACAAAAAAGTGTAATTATGGTATTCATGTCGAGCGACAAGGGGAGTGTGTCGATCGACACGAAAGATGGAGGTGTGTCGATCGACACCTCGTGTGTGTCGCTCAACACGAACTTCTGCAGAACCGGGTGATTAACTTTTTGATCACGGTTTTTGGTCCAGTTTAGTGATGTGAACCTAGGGTTAACATATTTAAGCGTAGACGAGTCCCTTGGCCGCGTGTTAGAGGCAAAAGAGAGCGGTTTTGAGAGAGAATTGAGAAAAACCTTGTTGATCTTGAGAGTTTGGTCCTTTGAGAGTCTCAAGAAGGTTGTTCTCCGTGTTCTTCATGAGAAACCGTTCGAGTCCGAGAGTTTTTGAGTCGTAGGAGGTCTGATCGTGGTTGTGGAGTCTCAATCCGAATCCTTTTTCTGTTCCTAAAGGCCAAGGTGAGTTGTGACCATGGTTCTAGGCAATGAAGGATTGATTGATGAGTGTTTGGTGATAATTTTTGTGTGGGATTGATTATGGTCATTGTTGTGTGCTTTATGTGGCTTAGATTGTTTGGTTTTCGTGCAGGATTTTGACTCATGTTGCCCAAAATCGTGTTGAGAGAGGATAAACTCAATTCCGGTGAAACACAGAGGCGTGTCGAGCGACACGAGTGCTTGTAGCATGTCGATCGATACCAGTGTGGTGTCGCTCGACACGAGCTATTCTGTTTCAGAAATGTATTTATTTGCATTGTTCGGTTATATGATGTGTTGCGTGATGGCTTGTGATGCTATATTATATTGTTTACCTGAGCCTGAGTGATACGTCGTAGGTGGTATGACCAGCTCACTAAGTATTTATTAAATACTTACGTAACTCTTTGTTCCATGTGTAACGCCCCAGCCGCCCCTCTTATGGGTCCCCGTCCACTCTCAGGCTCGTGGGCCCACCATATCCGACGGTCGGTGCGTTAGTCCAGGAGGCTCTAAAGTCATGTTTACTGACCCTGGAAATCACCACGCGATATTTCCTCGTAAAACCTCACTCACACGAAACTGGAAATGACTCCAGCTCAAGCACACTTAACTCTGGAGTTCTTTCAAGACCTGTGACCGAAATGATAAGTGCACTTTGGTGATATAGGTAGCCAAATCAATTCTTTTAAGTCTCTCCGCATATACCGTATATACCATATATGCCCTGAAACCGGGATGTCACACCATGTGTTGCAGGTAAATGAAAAGTGTGATCACGAAATCATGGCATTAAGAAGAGGATGATAGGATGTTATTTATATGTTTGCATTTTAGTAAAACCTAATGTGAGGTTGCTAGAAATGCTAGTTTGAGTTATTGGATTTGGAATTTGGTTTATTGGTTTAATTGTTGAATATTGAAATTGAGTTATTGGTTCATTGGATTTAATTACGTGTTTTCCGCTGGTGATTGTTGATGTTGAATTAGACGTTGAGAATTAATATTTAGAGGAATATTAATTCGAACTAATTAAAATTATTTTTTTTTAAAAAGTGATAGTTGTTTCAAGGTCACCGGTTTTGGACCGGTTTTAGCTGTTCAAATCAAATATGGTTTTTAGTTCAACCCGGACTCGGTTTTATAAACGATTCCCTGTTTAACCGGTTCAGTCCGGTCCGGTTTCAAAACACTGGTTTAGCCTTAAATACAAGACTTGAAACCAACTATACAAGAGATTAAACTACCAAACCCAAATGTCTCTACAACACATACGAAAGGATTTCAACTTGAGCAAGAACTAACACATACTTCTCTTCTTCTACCAATTTCAAAGAGTCTAGCATTTCTTCTCACTCTTTTTAGATTTCCCATTATTAAACTTGACACCAGATTTCAAAAATTATTCATTATCGAAAACACTAGGCCCCCAAATATGTTATGTCAATCCTATAGATTCCTTATCATGATCATTTTTTCCTTCTATGTTTTTTCTTTAGAATTTTGTTCTTTAAGCCTCTTATCTTTTCCGTGAAAAGTTCTTATTAAGACCAAAAGCTAAATGATTCTTCAACGGATACTGTAACATCCGCGAACCAGAATGTGCTTCCTGGTGGTCGTGTGGCACGACACTTGAGTCTCCAGGACCAGGTTAATTAGTTTTTAATTGCAGTTTTTGGCTCGGTTTATGGTATTTAAGTGCCTAGGGCTGCGTGTAGTATTGGGGAGCAATCAAGTTTAGAAGAGTAAGGAGAGTTTTGAGAGAGAATTGATAGATTGTGGTGTTTGTGATTGATTGTTGCAAAGAAATCAATCCAAAACCCTCTCCTTAGCGTGTTAGAGGCGTTAGGTTCCTTTCTCCTCGGGTTCTTCGTGTTTTTCATTCGGATTTGTGGGAATTGGACCATGAGGGTCTGGTTTGTGTGATTCATCGCGTCTGAATCCTTTTCCTTTCTTTCCTAATCCCAGAGGTGAGTTCGCGACCATAGGTTTCTAGGCGATGATGGATGTTTTGATGATTTTGTGATGATTGTTGATGGAATTTTGTTTGATTTGGATTGATGGCATTGTTGTGTGTTTGTGGCTGGTATTTTGTGTTGATCGTTGCAGGTTCGTGACTCATATCGCCCGGAATCGAATCGTCAGAGGACAAATTTGATTCTTGTGCGTTACAGAGGCGTGTCGATCGACACCAATAGGATGTCGCTCGACACGAGCAATTGGTTCGTGTCGATCGACACATGTGGGTGTCGCTCAACACGAGCAATTAAGATATGTCGATCAACATGTGTGGTGTGTCGCTCGACAGGAACTATTAAGTCGTGTCGAACGACACTGAATGGTTAAAATGGTTTGTCTGTTTTGCATTATTTTGTTATATGATTGCTTGAATTGATATTTGATTGTTAACCGGAGCCTGCTTGTTATGCCAGTAGATGGTATGACCGGCTCACTAAGTATTTATGAAATACTTACGCAACTCTTATTACCATGTGTTGCAGGTAAAGGAAAAGACTGATCGCGGAATCATGGCGTAGGAAGAGGATGATTAGGGTTGAATTGTTATTGCGTTTCTAGTAGAATCTGATGTTTAGGTTGCTAGAATTATTTGACAGTTTATTGGAATTGAATTGAGTTGAGCTGGTGATTGGTTTATTTGGTTTAATTGAATTGTTTATTTTCCGCTGAATGTTGGTAAATTGTTGAATTAGCCGTTGAGAATTAATAATTATAGGATTATTAATTCGGGTTAATTATTTTTTAAAAAAAGTTGGTTGTTTCAGATACACTTTTCAGATTCCATTAAAGAATCATTCAGCTTTGGTCCTAGTAAGAACCAATTCACGCAAAAGATAAGAAGTTGGAAGAACAAATTTCTGGGGGAAAAAAAACATGAATGAAACAATAATCATGATAAAGAATCTAAGGGATTGGCAGAGCATATGTGGGGATATGGTTGTTTCAATAATGAATCATCTATAAAGTCTACTGGGGATCTACAATAATTTCAACTCACGGTCTATAGTAAATCCACCCATAAAGCAACAAACTCAATCTTCATATTTGCCATTACTTCATTATCTGTCAATCAGTGCTGGCCAAGAAAGCTTGTAATAGCAGGTTAGAGTTTGTACGCGAAATACAACAGCCACTGAAGAAACAGAACAACTCATATTACATTTTGTATTCACATAAACAAAACAAAGTATATACGAACAAATGAGCAACATTTCCTCCAATCCTAACACAATACATAAAAATTCAATTCACTAATCTTTTACATATTTCAAACAAACGTTCCCATTTCTAGGATCCCAAAAGAATCTTCAAAAGAAGAACAAATTTTCAAATCATTCGGGAACCATTAAATAGAGTTAAAATTACATCGTACTACTTGGTTTGGATAAGAGGACGACCGAAACGCTTGGCGTGTTCTCTCTTATGCCGCGTCACGACGCGGGTCATGTTGACGGTTACAGAACCAAACTGCTCAATTGCTATAATTAAGATCTCCTCATATCTTTTATTCCAATCAATATATTATTATACATTTTTTTGGTGGGTTTATCTCCGTACACTCTTTTTCTTATATAATGGAAAGTTCATTAATGATATAAGTATGAGAACTGACCTTACCATTCTCAACGCATCAACTTCAAATTAAATTAATATATTCGAAATTAAACCGAAACCTAAATAAATATATAAAGGAAAGTAACCCTCGTCATGAAACATGAATTCATGATGATATATCTGTACAAAATATATACAACTTGTTTTCAAAAATCTCTTTTGGAGATAAATTTTTTCGTCAATCTTTTATAGATAAAATGTTTTCTCTATACCTAGTTGAAGAAAGAAACCTTTTTTTTTTTTGGACAACCTCATAATTTCATTGATTAATCTTTGGAACTACATGTAGAAGAGGGGAATACATCCTCATTGATTGATACAATAAAAACAATAGATAGAGTATATAATTCTTGATAGAAGATTGACAGCGAACTTGAGACGAGGCTCCAATGCGTTGGTACGAAATTCATTGCACAACTGGAATGTCGAAATTTAGTCACTTTAAATAATTAAATTGTGACGTTGAAAACCAATCCTCATCTTCGAGTTGCGTTGAAACGAGTCCAGTTGCTTCTTCTGGTATTATGGAAATCACTACACAAGAAAAATAAACCTTTCTAAATATGAAAAGGTTGGTGACCACACATCATCGTACGTAGAAATTTAGTCAAACAAATTGATTGAATGAAACGTATTATATTTATATCATCTTGCAAATGAATTTTTTTGTCTTTACACATCAAATACTATATCATCTTTCAAACTTACCTAATGAATAAAAAATCGAATGCTAAAGTGTGATCAATGACTATCAGAGAATGGGTTGGTTTGGGAATCTAATGCATGTCGCTTTTTGAAAGAAAGCGTTAAAGCATCTTCAGTTCCACTCCAAATTCCATTTGTCAACTCTAAAATAGAATAAAAAATAAAAATAATTCATTGTTCAGCAATGTTTCTCAAATACCACCGCATATTTCGCACTAAAAGTATACTTGTAATTGTTACGTACTAGTAACATGTTTTATGCCGTTTTTTCTCGTAGTTCAAACGCTAAAACTTTTGTTCTTTTTTGGAAAGCAAAATTTCCTCAACCTTCCACTTGTAGTTTGTCACTTTCTTTTTTGGATTCCAATATTTCATTTTTATGCTTTATCCCAAAGCAAACACGTAACTGTGGATGGATTACTATTGTTATGTCAAAAACAACGGAGTGGATAGAACGATTGTTTTAGCTAATGTTTCTAGACCTAACTACATGATATCTTACAACTTTTTTAAGTTTGGCAGTGGAATCTCTTGAACCTTACATCTTGACACCACCAACACATGGATTTGGATTTGATTTTTTAGCAAAAAAAAAAAATATACATGGATTTGAATAACTTTATCGTTGTATGGAACATACATTAGGTTTAAGTCATGCTAACAAACTAGATAAAGTTTATGGAATTTAAAATACTTTTTAGGTTCGACCAAAAAAAATTTTAGCTTAGGGCTGAAGAAATTTATAAGCAAACACTCTGTTAATATGTTGAGAGATTCGGAAGATCGACCAAATAATTTGGAAGTCTGAAAAATATAGCAAAATTACTGACCGCAATGACGAATAATATTAATGGGTCTAAATTCTTCAAAAATAACTGGTGTTACAGTCTTTTTCTCACTTAATCATGTCGGTTCCTCCCAATTCTTTAATGATATGTTACCATTTAAGCCCAATATCAAAGGGAAATGGTTTAGAAGAGAATGTTTGTTACTTTTTAAACATAAATCTAATTATGAGGTAAAGAAAGATGGCTAAAAGCATAAAATACATTAAAGCGATAGAGGACGGAAATGGGACATGCATTGATAATGAATGACAAAAAGATATATTGCAATATGATGACTACTATATCAGGGAAGTTGAAATATCCTATATTATTCATTGTCAAGTTTCTTGAAATCAAATATTGTTAAGAAAAAAAAGTAGCATAGTGGTCCTTATTCTCTCTTACATAATTTAACATATGGTAAATGCAAACCCTCTTGATATCATGAACATGCCAATACAATGAATATAAAAATCAAATATTTCTTCTTCGAAAAATAGGCGTGTGAAAAAATAACGTATAAATTAATAATAAAGAAAATAGCGTAAAATGCTATTTTAGACCAAATTTTCTTCGCTTTTCGGAGTATCGTTTGGCATAAAGCGAACTATATTATACAAAGTATACGTCCAATATCCCCTAAGAGGCCAAGACAAAAAATTGGGTAGACTTAAAATAGTCAATTAATCAAACAAAACCAAAATTGGGTAAGGTCATCTTTTCAATTATTCGAAAGTGATCGATCGATAGGGGTGACGATGAAGATAGGCATGGTCAAAGTGAGAAGCTTAATATAGGACTTCACTAATTATAAACTGGTTAACCGAACCAAGAAAATTTAAACAAAACAAAACAAAACTATGTGGTTTTGAACGTTAAAACTATGTGGTTTTGAACGTTAAAACAAAACAAAAAACTGTGGTTTTGGTTGTGCACCATGTCATTGTTTAAGTCTCTTCTAATTGGTTAAGCAAATTTAATAGATAGATATACATCAAATTAACGGAAAACTATGTGGTTTTGGTTGTGCACCTTGTCATTGTTAAATTAACGTTAAAAATATATAATTTTGAAATTCGCTCCAAATATGGTGCGAGAAAAGTCAAATTGATTGTTCAAACTGTAAACTCACATATGTCACAACCGTGTCCAGGGTTTCCTTAGGTAGTTTGGCATAAAATCTTTTCAGTCACCAATCTCTATGAGGTACTTGTTATGTATTCGCAAGGCGATACAATTGTTCAACATCCTTTTAAATGAACCACCGTTTGTTTCTAATTACTATAGTTTGGAGAGAAACAATTCGAAGTATTTCTTTTGGGACAAAGCTTTGTATCTTCTGTGGAGAAATCTGTTTATTTGATTTATCTCTCTTTAAAAAATGTCTTTTTGGTGGTTTAAAACCGAGCGAATATTACTTTTTTTTAAAAAATATTGTTTCATTGACCTTAAGATATCTTGATCTGTAGGTTTGTAGTATTTATCAATGTCACATGCTAAGATGATCGTCATATGTTACATCGCCTCTATTGCAAACGTTGCAAAAGCTCCTCAAAATCTCTATTTATGCCAGTTTTCCGTCAATTTGATGTATATCTATCTATTAAATTTGTTTTGTCTTTAGTTTGTTTGAGCCACCTCCAAAATCGTTTGTTGTAAATTCTATGTGGATGGATTCTAATGTTTGTAAAATTTGGTTGATGTGTTTGTTTGACAAAATCATTAAAGATTTTAACATGGATCGGATCAAAGTTGTGAGGGAGCTGGATTCTCACAATTCAATTTGTAAGGTTGGGAAGAGTAGAAAGCTTCTAGGGTTAGAAAACACAAAAGACAAAGCAAATATTCGAATTAGGGTTTTTATTGATAGTTGGAAAGCCGTAAAAGAGTTTCTGTATGATTTTTTGTGATCCCCTTATTATGAGGATGTACATGAATATATATAGTACTTTAAGTCGGTTGGGCCAGGCCCATTACCGAATAAGAAGTATTCCTAAGTTTTCTAGGTTTTTCATTTAAACCACAACCACTAGGTCGGCTGGGCCTTAAATGGGCATTAATCTTCTTGTCTTGATCATTGGGCTGACTTGAATTAGGCCTCTGGTTCAACCTCAGGTTCGAATGCGTCTTGGGATGACTGGTTCAACACATACTTAGGCTTATCGATTCTTCTAGGGGAGATATGACCTCTACAAGTTGATAATTATGCTTAAACCTAGCATATTTAATTTGGAGGTATGACCCATACTTAGACTGTAAAAAATATTCATGATTATACTCCTGATATTTTATAACTAAGCGGATATAATTCATATTATTTGTAGGACCATATACCATACTTGTTATATAAGAGTACTTTGTACAGATGGTGATTGTTTTGGGGTTTAACTTTTTTACAGTCTTGTTTTTTTATTAAAAATAAAAAATTTATCATGTTCTAGCTTTCTTCCTAAAATTACAGCTTTGTTTCTAATTTTTATCAATCATGATGTAACTTTCTTTTTAAAAGTTACAACAATCGCTATAACATGTTAAAAACGTAAAATCTTATTTGTTGGACTATAAAAGTTATTTGGTTGTATTTGTACATTATTTTTGCTGCAGATTTTTTTGCTATAGATTTTTTCTTCTGTAGATTTTGTTGTAAATAACCTAAAGTTTTTGTTGGATTTATTTTATATGTCAAAAATAGCAATAAATTTCTAAATTATAACAATTTTTATGTGCATAAATTAATTTAATTAAAACTACATCATATATTATATATTTACCAATTATTTATTTTAGCTACAAACTTAGAGCTACAACTTCTAAATCTACAGCAAAAAAAATCTGCAGCAAAAAATCTACAGCAAAAAAATGTAAAACTACAGCCAAAACACTTACAATCTATAGCAAAAAAAATCTGCAGCAAAAAATATAAAACTACAGCCAAAACTCTTACAATATATAGCTGAACCAATTACCTCCTAAATGAAGCACGATTTGAAAAAAAAAAAGCAAATAGTGAAAACAAATATCTAAAATATTATTTTACAAAAGAAATTGTAACACGTTCACTTCATAACTAGGCAACTAGCTAGTGGTACTAAACTGATGGAAAGAACAATCATCATTACTGCCTAATCCAGCACCATATATTACTATTTTAACACCACTATCTAAGATAAAATATTTAGACATAAAATTAAGAGCAGTGCATTAAGTACCCAACTATAGTCAACATTACATTAAACACTATAATATGGACATGTAATAAAAATAACCAATAAACAGCTGTTACGTTAGTTATTCAGTTCTAATAAATTGAAAAATGTCACGATGATCTGATTAAGTTGGGAGCGATCTTTTATCTTTACATATAAAACAGGTCTATTGT
The DNA here is from genome assembly GCA_963576765.1 of Draba incana. Classification (NCBI taxonomy): domain Eukaryota; kingdom Viridiplantae; phylum Streptophyta; class Magnoliopsida; order Brassicales; family Brassicaceae; genus Draba; species Draba incana. Next base: position 22,035,859 of record OY755205.1, read on the forward strand.
TTTTTTAAGAGACGTCCGAATATAGTTCAGTTCTACTAATGAATTTGACGGTAGACGAAAAAAACAGCAAAATTCGAAATTGTTACATTTTTATTCAGTGTTCCATATTCATTTTTAGTTTGCTATGTTTGTGACCACATGGTATGGAGTTGACATTTACCAATTTCTTGCTTGACCAGCTAAGGGAATAAAGTATACATTATATTAAATATATAATTCATATGTAACATTAATCTGGGAGTTATGTTTTTCATTCATGTTTACGTATTAATCATATGCTCAACACAAGAAAAAGATAGTTATGGCATAAGATTGTCCATGGACGGAATCATGTGCTCATTTTCTTCTTCTTTGGTTTTAACATGTCCTCATCTTGTTACCATCTTGATTATAAAAGTCAGGCACGTGAACCGGTCATGTCGTTTTACAAAAATAAATTCAACTTTAGCAGTCAAATAAAGAATAAATCATCACAATTTTTCAGTTCCACATAAATGCCACCAGATTCATAGAGTTAAAACATGTACTACTGTTTTAAAGAAAAAAAGTTCAAAATATGATAGTATCATATATAATGTTTAAAGGCGTTATATATTGTAGTCCGTAACTAGTTAGTCGTTAATATAACTCTTATCATTAGACAAAATATTTTTTTGGTGAAATGATTTATTATCAAATAAATATTTTATTTTACTCTCTTAAATGAAAAGTATAACTTTAAAATGTTAAATTCATAATTGATATCTAAATAGTTATTTTTTATAGTTGATCTCATCATAAAAATTTCTAATTTTCATTTATGAGGTGTTATTGATCAATGACATTTTGTTCTTTCACAGACAATAATACCACATAATCTAATGGTTGAAAAGCTTTCATATTGACAAGCTTTTTGTTTTTGTCTCCACACTTGAAAAGCTTTCAAAGTTTGATTTTTTACTATTTTCATATTGAAGTGAGTAATATCATCTTTTATTAATGACATAAAAGTTGTATGGGCTTAATATATTACTCCTTTACGTGGCGTTAACTTTTAAAAAGTTTAGTTCCTTAATGATTATTATTATTGTACTACATAAACCCCAACAATCCTAACTTTTTTCTTTTTCTTCTTTGTGTAGTACTAATGTCAACGTGCGGTACATAAGAACCAAAGACTCCTTTATTAATCAACCTTTCTTGATTTAGAGCTTTCTTCTTCTTCATATCTCTCTGCTTCTATATAACTTGCGTAATCTATAAACATTAAATGTTTTTAGTCTTCTGTTTCTTTAATCTCTTTGGGAAGTGGGGTGTGTAGTCTCCGTGTGTCTCTGTTTCATTATCACGTTTTTCTTTCTTCTTCATTCTCTGGTCTTCACACAAATTTAATGGCAGATTATTGAGTAATAATCCTAAAGTAGTTCACTTTTTTTTTATTAGATCTATAAGCAAAAGAGATTAATTGCGTCATTTGATTTTATTCTTAACTTTACAGATTACGCAATTAGATTAAAATTAATCTTTAGCTGAGTAAGTGTTTCTTTTTGGATGATTAGCTTGGGCGTGGAAAGCAAGAAAAATTCTAGACTCTATTTAAAATTCCCAGAATCGGATTGATCCAAAAAGAGGTACCTTTTTCTCTATCTCGTCATTTTCCCGGAAAAAAAAAAGTAAGCTCTTTTAATTTTAAAGAATCTGTCTTTTTGTTTTTTTTGGTTAGAGTTCTTGCAACCCAAAAAAAAAAACAAGAAGAAGAAGAAACTCTGTTTTTTTTCTTGGGCCAAAAAAAATGAGGAGCTCGTTGATGGTAGAGAGAGAGGCAAGAAATGAGATAGATAGAGAAGAAAGAGAAGACTTGGAAGAAACGCAAAACGAAGCAGATGATTTCAAGTCAATTCCTCCATGGAAGAGTCAAATCACTTTTAGAGGAATTGTTGCAAGCTTGTTCATTGGTATAATCTATAGTGTGATTGTGATGAAGCTAAACCTAACCACAGGTTTGGTCCCAAACCTAAATGTCTCTGCAGCACTTTTAGCCTTTGTGTTCCTTAAAAGCTGGACCAAGCTACTTACAAAGGCAGGGATTGTGACTAAACCGTTTACTAAACAAGAGAACACTGTTGTCCAAACATGTGCTGTTGCATGTTACAGTATTGCAGTTGGAGGTACTTTGGTTAAATTTTTGACAAATCTTGATAAGTTTTGGTTTAGGATTAGATTGTTGGAATTTTTGGTTAATGTGATTGCAAATTTTTTTGGCAGGTGGGTTTGGTTCGTACCTTCTTGGTTTGAGTACAAGGACTTATGAACAGTCAGGAACTCACACTGAAGGGAATAACCCTGGAAGTACGAAAGAGCCCGGGATCGGTTGGATGACCGCTTTCTTGTTCTTTACTTGCTTTGTTGGTCTTTTGGCTTTGGTTCCTCTAAGAAAGGTAAATACTTAAAGCTTCTTGTTTCATTGAATTGTGTACCTAGAGATGTTGTAGTAGTCCAAAAGTTTGCGGGCGGTCTGGTCCATATGAGCATGGTATGGACCAGGCCAAACCCGCTAGAGCCAATGTAAGCCCGGACTGATTCGTACCCGCTAGAGCCAATGTAAGGCCGGGCTTAATATGAGTGCGGCTTGATTCGTTCGGTCTGTCAAAACATCTCTATTTGTAAATGGTTTGCGTTTAGATTACTAAGCTTCATTATGTTTTTTGTTAACCAGATCATGATCATAGACTACAAGCTGACGTATCCGAGTGGAACAGCTACGGCGGTTTTAATCAATGGTTTCCACACTCCTAAAGGCAACAAAATGGCCAAGTATTAACCCGACTTTTTTCGTTAGTCACTTGCTCTATTTATAGAGTGTGGGACTTGAATTAACTCTTTGTTGATTCTTTTTGTATGCAGGAAACAAGTGTTTGGGTTTGTAAAGTATTTCTCTTTTAGCTTCGTTTGGGCTTTCTTTCAATGGTTCTTCTCTGGTGGTGCGGATTGCGGTTTCGTTCAGTTTCCAACATTTGGATTACAAGCTTTTAAAAACTCGTGAGTCTTATATCGAATTATCAGATATATAATCAACTGATAGAAAACAGAATGTTGATGATCTTAAAAAAAGTCGCAGATTCTACTTCAACTTTAGCATGACATACATTGGAGCTGGAATGATCTGTTCATACATTGTTAACTTATCTTTACTTCTCGGCGCGATTTTGTCTTGGGGAATCATGTGGCCTCTCATTAAAGGTGTTAAAGGAGATTGGTTTCCATCAAGTCTTCCTGAAAGCAGCATGAAGAGTCTCAATGGTTACAAGGTTCCAAACAAAAAAAACTTATCAACATAACCTCGCTCTCTTTTTTCGCGCAAATTTGTTTACGGTTTGTTCGTAATTCGACAGGTGTTTATATCAATTTCATTGATCCTCGGAGACGGGCTTTACCATTTCATCAAGATACTTCTTTTCACAGCAAGAAACATACACTCCAAGATAAAAAATCGTCACTCCGGGGAATCTAGTAAGTATATATACAATACGAAAAACTATCGAAATCGTCTTTCTAGTATCTGATAGAAGAATATTCAATCGTAAAATCGCAGATTCAGAGAAAGATAAAGAGTCTATTGCAGATCTTAAAAGAGATGAGATCTTTATAAGAGACAGCATTCCTTTATGGGTTGCAGCTGTTGGATACGCGGGTTTCTCCGTTGTCTCGATCATTGCGATCCCTCTAATGTTCCCGGAGCTCAAATGGTACTTCATAGTCGTCGCTTACATGTTAGCACCATCGCTAAGTTTCAGTAACGCCTATGGAGCAGGACTAACGGACATGAACATGGCTTATAACTATGGTAAAGTGGCTCTATTCATCTTAGCCGCTATGGCGGGTAAACAAGATGGTGTAGTTGCGGGACTGGTCGGATGTGGGTTGATAAAATCGATCGTCTCGATTTCTTCTGACCTAATGCATGATTTCAAGACCGGACATTTGACTTTGACTTCGCCGCGGGCGATGCTTGTGAGCCAAGCAATCGGGACGGCGATCGGATGCGTTGTGGCTCCTCTAACCTTCTTTCTGTTTTACAAAGCTTTTGATATCGGAAACCCGGACGGGGAGTACAAAGCTCCGTACGCTTTAGTTTACAGAAACATGGCGATTCTTGGAGTGGAAGGTTTCTCTGCTCTGCCTCAGCATTGTCTCCAGCTTTGCTATGCGTTTTTCGCCTTTGCGGTGGCGGCAAATCTCGTTAGGGATTTGTCGCCGGAGAAGATTGGGAATTGGGTCCCATTGCCGATGGCTATGGCGGTTCCGTTTCTTGTGGGAGGGTATTTTGCGATTGATATGTGTGTTGGGAGTTTGGTTGTGTTTTTGTGGAATATGAGGGATAAGGTTAAAGCCGGTTTAATGGTACCGGGGGTTGCTTCCGGTTTGATATGTGGAGATGGTCTTTGGATTTTGCCGTCGTCGGTTCTTGCTTTGGCCGGAGTAAAACCTCCGATCTGTATGAGCTTCATGCCGAGTAAATAGTTAACATAGCGTTTATGAGTTTTACTTTTTTTATGTGTAGCGTTAAAATTAGCAAAAGAAATGTTTAGGAAGCGCGGAAACAAAAAGAGTTTGAGAACTTATATACGAATCGTAATACAAAAGTGGTTGTTTATAAATATTGACAAGGGGAATTGACTATATCATATTATCATGAAACTATATTATCTCTGTGTTTGTCATGAGCATCACATTTTGTAGGGTTTATATTCTTTTTTTTTTCCTTTTTTTACATCAAACTGCTTTATATTATTAGTGGTTTTCACCAATAAAATCATACAAGGCTTTTTTTGTGCAATGGAATCAACAAAGGTATTTGCTGTCCTAGGAATGAAACTAAGAAAATGTTTCCAAAGCTTTGCGAGATACTCCCTCCGTTTTAAAATAGTTGTCACACATATTAAGAAAACATATTAAAAGTTCTATTATACCCTTAAAAATGAAGTTGACCCTTAGTATTCTTCATAAGATTTGAGGTTAAATTTGGTATTTAAAGTCAAAATTTACATTGGAAACTTATGTGAAGTAAAGACTAATTACAAAACATGTACTTTTTGAATAAGCATCTAAAACTTTAGGAGATTTTTAAGTGTTAGCATACTTCTGTATAAAGACTAATTATAAATTGCTTCATATTCTCATGGATGGATACCAATGAGATTTCTAAGTGTATTAATTTTTTTAGCAGCAAATCACGACATGTTTGGTTACTCGCATATACCACATTACCGGAGGTGCCATAGTATTGCAGCATTACCTTCCAGAAGTGTTAGCAGCTGCTGTAATTCCAGAAGGCGTACCTAGGATTCTTGTCGATCCCGTTGTTGCGCTTCCTTAGGTTTCACGAGAATAGGCTGAAGACGATCTAGGGGTTGGTTAGTTCTTGATTTCTTTGTGGATTGTGTTGGTTAGTTCTTGATTTCTTTGTGGATTGTTGAGGTTTATGTGTGCGCTACTGTGAGGAGTACTATTTCGTATTTTCTCCTCTTTTGCTTGACTTTTCCCTTTTGATTTATCTTTCGTTTACTGTGGTTGGCATGATTACTGGTGAACGTTGGATAATTAATTTACTACTTTGGTGACCAATTTGTGTGTTTACTGTCAGATTCCAGATAAAATATTTAATATGGATACAATAATTAATTTATGTTTCGAATATTTCGGGTACTCGGTTCTATACCGTTTCGGTTCTAAACATAAAAGACCCATAGATTATTCTTAAAAAAATCGATTCGATTTCATACTGGGTAAGTTTGGATCAGTTCCGGTTCGGTTGTTTTGATTCCGGATTATTTTGCCCAACCCCATTCTCACCAACAACTTATATTGATTCATTATATTCATAGGTACCTCCCTAATATATTATTATTATTATTATTATTATTATTATTATTAATAATAATTTTCATACATTTTAATTTGAGAAACTTGTCCTCATTCTCTATCACCAATATAAATGATATATGGTAAAATGCTTTTAATTTTATTAAATGTTCATATCAAAACACATTTTAAGTATATAAATAAAATAATAACTCAAATGTTCATTGCACCTTTATTGCACCTTTATTCATTGCACCTTTATTGCATCTTTATTGATTTAGAGACAGTCTATAAAATATTTTTTTTATAGATTCGGTTAGAAAAACAAATATTTATGGCCCCTTTTTAATTTATTTATAATTTAATTTCATCAAAAAATTTAAAAATTTTAGGCCCCTTAATTTTTGGTACATAGAGTGGGATCCGGAGCCGTCGTACCATATATATCCCTAAGTGAGCCGGCCTTAATCCCGACCCGACTCGGCATAACATTACAAAAGCCCACAACCCACACTCTTGCCCGGTGAAGCAAGAGGTATGTGGTCTTGTTATTTTTCCTTTCATGCATGCATAGGTGCTTATGTTTCCAACTTGCCGTATGCACTTCCAATGTGGGACAAATTGCATGGTGTTCAATACAAAAACGACGACGAATAGACATCACGGAAATTACAGGACGGGTTCGATCTTGGTTATTTTATATTAATGTATTAATTACACATTCTAGTTGGGCCACTTTAAAGCCAAATTAGTTTTTGAAAATATATCCGTTAAGACGAAAGGATAGGTTTATATAATAAACGCAACATCAGAGGAAAATGTTATTTCAACATCTCAATTTTCCCAAATTTTCTTTCTTCTTCACGAATTCTCTAAATCGACTCTTCGAATATTTTCAACAACGGGAAATTTCGTTACGTTCTTAGATTAGTAAGTTTTTCTATCTCTGCAAATCGCGAATTGGGTTTTAGGATTTCTAGCTTGCGTGGAATTGTTGATTCGGATTTTCTTTTCTTAGGGTTTACAATGTTTCTAATCTTTCGTAGATCAATAAGTTTATCTCTCTGTAGATCGCGAATTCGCGTTTATGATTTCTATCCTGCGTGTAAATAGTTCATTGGGATTTTTGATTTTAGGGTTTACAATTTTCCCTAATCGTTGTGGTGATTTTGTCTTGCTACGATTCTGTTTTGAAGCTACCTGGAAAAGATGACCATCGAGGAAAATTCTTTGTCTTAAAGTTCTTCATTTGTTGGTGTTTTTGAAATTTAAAAAGAAAAGCAGGTTTTTTTTTTGTTTCTGTCTTCTTGAATTTCCAGTCTTTAAAGAATTGAATCGCATCATGACAAACACATCTTATCTGTTTTCTTCTGTGAGATTGTTTGTTTGTTTAATCAACTGACATCGATGATGCTTTGGATTTGAGATCAGAATTCCTTTTAAACTGGTTTTGGGATTTTGTTCCTTTTGATTTTTGTTTTTGATTGTTTTGTTTTTCCTTCTAAACCCAAAAAGATCATAAGCGGACACTAATCTTTTAGTGTTCTGTGAGATTCTTACTTGGGGACATTGTCCCATTGCTTGGCTCCTGGACCCATGAGGAATTAAAACCATCACCCTAACAAGATTGTGAACTGAACCGATGTAATTGATGGTAGTGCATGAGTAATCAGAAGATGTTAGGGGATGGAAAATAATACCCACGGCTTAAAAGTCCCTAGGGAAAGAATATGGATATGTTTTCGATTATTTGGATGGAATGGAGAATAATGATCAATGACACAAGAAAGTCTTAAGGCAAAGACTAAGAGAATTGAAAACAGATTCCTTACATTACCACCGGCTTAGAAACGTCTTTAGACAAGACTATGGGTTGGTTTACGATTTGTTGGATGGATAAGAAACGACCAACAGTTGAAATAAGTCTTAAGGCAAAGACTATGTATTGGAAACACGTTCCTTACTTTACCACCAACATAGAAATGTCTTTAGACAAGACTATGGGTTGGTTTACGATTTGTTGGATGGATAAGAAATGACCAGTAGTTGAAATAAGTCTCAAGGCAAAGACTATGTATTGGAAACACGTTCCTTACTTTACCAATGGCTTATAAACGTTTTTAGATAAGACTATGGGTTGGTTTACGATTTGTTGGGTGGATAAGAAACAACCAGTAGTTGAAAAAGTCTCAAGGCAAAGACTGTGTAGTGGAAATAGGTTCCTTACTTCACCAACGGCTTAGAAATGGCATTAGATATGACTATGGTTTGGTTTACGATTTGTTGGATGGATAAAAACGACCAACAATAGATTCAGTATTTTACCCACGGCTTAAAAAAGGTTTAGAAAGAAGGCTATGGATTGGTTTAGACTTCTTGTAACGCCCCGACCGCCCCTCCCATGGCCCTTGTCCACTCTCTGGCCCGTGGGCCCACCATGTCTGACGATCGGTGCATTAGTCCGGGAGGCTCGGAAGTCATGTTTACTGATCCTGCAAATCACCACGCGATCTTTTCCCGAGTTTTTACCTCACTCACACGGTACTGGAAATGACTTCCCAGTAGGTCACCCATCCTGAAACTACTCCAACTCAAGCATGCTTAACTCTGGAGTTCTCTCAAGACCTGTGACCGAAAAGATAAGTGCACTTTGGTTATATAGGTAGCCAAATAAATTCTTTTAAGCCTCTCCGCATATACTGCATATATCATATATGCCCTGAAACCGGGGTGTCACAATCACCCCCACTAACAGATCGCAACGTCCTCGTTGCGCATACCAAGATAGTTACCCCCGATAATCTGACTCACACAGTTGTCAGGGTTTGCTCTTATACCACTTGTAACACCCCGACTGCCTCTTCCATGGGGCCTTGTCCACTCTCTGGCCCGTGGGCCTACCATGTCTGATGGTCGGTGCGTTAGTCTGGGAGGCTCGGAAGTCATGTTTACTGACCCTGCAAATTACCACGCGATCTTTTCCCGTGTTTTGACCTCACTCACACGGTAATGGAAATGACTTCCTAGTAGGTCACCCATCCTGAAACTACTCCAGCTCAAGCACGCTTAACTCTGGAGTTCTCTCAAGACATGTGACGGAAAAGATAAGTGCACTTTGGTGATATAGGTAGCCAAATCAATTCTTTTAAGCCTCTCGGCATATACCGCATATACCATATATGCCCTGAAACTGGGGTGTCATACTTATTGTATGGTAAAAACGACTAACGAAAAGCTGCGTTGAAAAAGCAACGGCTTAAAAGTACTTAGGGAAATAATATGGATCTGTTTCTGATTATTTGGATGGAACAAAGAACGTCTTAAGGAAAAGACTAAGAATTGGAAACATATTCCTTACTTTACCAGCGGCTTAGAAATGTTTTTAGACAAGAATATGAGTTGGTTTACAATTTGTTGGATGGATAAAACGACCAACGTCTGAATTAAGTTTTAAGACAAAGACTAGAAACTGAAAACATATTTCTTATTTACCCACGGCTTAAAAAAGTTTTAGAAAAAGACTATGGATTGGTTTAGACTTGTTGGATGGTAAAAACGACCAACGGTTTGTTGGATGGTAAAAACGACTAACGAGTAGTAGCATGTAATCCAATGGCTTAAAAGTGATAATGCAAATATTATCGACAAAAGTTATGAATTGAAAAGAGATTCTTACTTAACCTCGCGGAGTCTTTGGATAAAGACTGTGGATTAGATGGTAAAAACGAGAAAGACGAACGGCTAGAAGAAGTCATAAGGGAAATTCTTGAAAAATATTATGAATCAGATGCAAATTAAAAGATGAAAAACTCTCTCACTATACTATCTTTTGATTAGCTTGACAAAGACTAATTTAGTTCTGTTGTTTTCCCCAGGTATGTGGTATGTGCTTCAGAAAGTCTTCAAATTATTAGAGATTCTGAGGAGATTTCAAATGTAGCAAACTTCTGTGACAGGTATGTGCTTTTCAAACTTGTAATTAGTTTTTACAATTTCAGAGAAACTTGGGTGAAGTAAAGACTAATTACAAAACATGTGCTTTTTGAATAAACAGGTATTTGCTTTTCTAGAATTTTTTTTGATAAACTGATATTAGCACACATGAAAATCACATACTAAGATAAGTGAGATATACGTAAAGTAAAGAAAGTAGAATTGCAAATCTACACTACACGCCATTTATAATTAAAAAGGAATTGTTTCTGAAATAGTTGTCTTGACAATATTATTATCCTTGATCTAGTATCTGTCTGATTGTAGAAACTTATTGCTAAAACGGTAGATTTTGTCGCCTTTGGTATTGGTAAATTACATTTTTTGTGTTCACGTTGTTAGAAAAAAATTCCCATCTTTGTGGATTTTATTTTGAATGTAAGAGAGACTCTTGCAGATTATGACAGTAGTTTCTTTGCATTTCGAATGTATTTATCCCTCTTGACTAGAAAATACTAATTATCTATGTTTGGTGCTTGTATGCATCATAATGCTCTCATTTTATGAATAGATATATCTGGTCAACTCTTCCAGGTTATTGTAGTAGTTTCGTTGAACCTCGAATGTATTTGTCCAATTTAAGGTAAAATTTTGCAGATTTATGGTAGTAGTTTCTTTGAATCTCGAATGTTTTCATCTCTCTTGACTAGAAAATACTTATGATCTCTGTTTTAGTGCATCATAATGTCTCTAATTTTATGAAGTGGATACATCTTGAAGCCACATGAAGATTTTTTAATTTTGCAGGTTATGGTAGAAGTCTCCTTGAATCTATTTTTGTTTTTCGTTATGCCCTAAACCTTTGGTGATCATTCCGAACATTCGTAATGGTGCCCTCATGATCTTGCAATTAAAATTTGGTTGCTATATGAGCAATTCTAGCATTCTGCATCCTGCTTTTTACATTGATAACTCCAGACATCCTCATGATATCTCATACTGTCTTGGCCTTTGCTTCTTGATTATTGGAATACTTAGTGTGGTAAAGTGATTAAATTTCTTGTGAATACTATTCTTGTATGTTTCTCCTAAGTTTCTTTGGATTCTTCCTCTCCTATAGTCTCTCCTGTAAGATCATACTGTAAATCCTGGATTGAAATTCAACATTAAAGCCACAGACTTGTTATAACGAAAGTTCATGATATCTCTACAGGTCTCTCTCTTGTTGTTAATTTTGTTCTCGAGACACTTTCTAGCGTTTACTATTTCCAGTAAGCTTTGTTCTTGTCTTTTGTTCTTGTTTGTGTTGAAGACCAATCAGGTAGAATAGTGGTAATTTGTGTCTATTGATTAGCTTGTGCCCTCGAAATGCCCTTTTGGTTAAATTGGGTTTTAAGAGTTATTGAAATGCTAGTGTTTCTTTTCAAATTGCTTATGAATTAAAAAAAAAAACTGGATATGGTTTTCTTGTGGTGTTGTTCTGCATAGTTGAATCATCTTGTGAAGTTGTTTACTGTTTAGTTTAGAAACTTGAAAGAGCTTCTTTTGACTAGGCTCTATGTTCTTGTTTTTGTTTCCTCCATTTTGTGATGATATAAACTTGAAGTATTCAGTTGATTATGGCTTGAATTTTTTATTTTTTTACTTCTATTATGATGTGACCATAGTCATATACTTGAGTCTCTAAATGACTTTGCTTATCTCTATCTCTCTCTTTAATTCGGTCAGTTTTCACTTTGTTACTTTTTTGTTTTCTTCGATTATAAGTTTTACTTGTTTACACATATTGCTTTTCCTGAACTTGTGATTTAGGAGATGATGGTATAAATGGTTCTGTAACCATAGCTTTTACCGATTCCTTTATTGTTTTTTTTTTTTTTGCTAAAAAATTCCTTTATTGTTTATAGCTCTGATTATACAAATGATTCTTATTGCATAATCGTCTTTTATGCATTCCAGTCTTATTGTTTGTTGTTTGAGAGAAGATGGTGTTTGAGTGTGTTGTTTATTGTTTGTGTGTGGAGTTTATTTCAAAATATTTTAGCAAAAATACTTCTTCTTTTTTTTGGTCTGAAGCAAAAATACTTTTAGTAATTACTTTGTTCTTCTTTTTTTTTTTTTTGTCATCTCCAGATTTATTTAAACACACAAAAACACATACATATTATACATTACCCAACCCCCCCCCCCCCCCCCCCCCCCCCCATCTTAGCCTGATGAAAGAGCTCTCTGAGATTTAGCATTACTGAATTTCTCCTTCTAACCTCCAGGCTTGGCAATGATAGAGGATCTAGCTCCCATATTTCATTAGCAACCCTACATTATAACAACATGTGATTCACCGTTTCATCCTGTTCCCCACAAACCAGACATAGAGGATCAACTCTCACATTTCTTCTAGCCAGAGCTTTAGCAACAGCTACTCCATTATGGGCTAGTCTCCACCAGAATACTTTTAGTTTTGGAGGAATATCTAATTTCCAAATTTCTCTTGCAACCTCCTTTACCTCTCTTGGCACAATAGACGATTGGCTGACCATTGATTCTTGGATTGTCTGCATCTCTTTATGAGCTTGGTATCCTGTTTTGACAGAGTAATTCCCATCTTTAGCATACGTCCATATTAGGATGTCTTTTGCCCTTGTTATGCTAGGACGAAGTAGTCTAATCTTTTCCTTATCCTGAGAGGAGATTAGCTCTGTTAACTTAGTGATATCCCACTCCACCGTATTCTTGATAAATAGATCCTTGACCATAAGACCAGGCAAGAGTACTGACCCAGGACCCTGAGCAGGTGTGTGACTCTCATTCGGGATCCAATTATCCTCCCAGACATTGATAGATTGACCATTTCCCACCAACCATCTTGTACCTCTTTTAAGAAGATCTTGCGTCTTAATAATGCTTCTCCAAGCATAGCTTGAAGTAGAGTAACATTTGGCAGCAAGAAAAGTGCTCTTCCTATAGTATTTTGCCTTGAAAACTCTAGCCATAAGGGATGAGGGTGCACTCATGAGTCTCCAACCCTGTTTTGCTAGCAGGGCAATATTAAAAGCCTCAATGTCTCTGATTCCTATTCCCCCCTCCTTCTTTGCTGTTGTGACTTTATCCCAAGCTATCCAAGGAATTTTGTATCTCTCTTTTGTAGAAGACCACCAAAAATCTCTCATCAAAGCTGTAATCTCATGAATTAAGCCTTTGGGGCAACATAAAACACGACATTGTGTATATGGGAAGAGTCGTGATGACTGATTTAAGCAAAACTTCCTTGCCTACTTGGGAAAGAAACCTATTATACCAAGCATTTATCTTCCCATGGACTCTCTGATAAATATAATTAAACACCTCTTTCCTCTTTCTACCTATTCGCTCTGGTAGCCCCAAATACTTCCCAAATCCTCCCACCTTCGAGATTCATGTCATCTCCTTAATCAGCTGTTGAGTTCTGAACGGTGTCCTCTTACTAAAGGTCACTGCTGACTTAGTGTAGTTTATTTACTGACCTGACCCTTTTTGATAAGCATGCAGAATCTGAAGAAGCTCTCTACACTCTTGCTCATTTGCCATGCAAAACAATAAAGAGACATCAGCAAATAGTAGGTGAGAGATACTTGGTCCTCCCCTTGATGCTTTGTATCCATGAAGAGCTTGTTGCTGAATTCTTTTCTTTAGTAGGTATGAAAGCCCCTATGTACATATCAAATAGATGTATGGAGAGATAGGATCTCCCTGCCTAATACCTTTTTGAGGAATGATTTTATTTGTAGGACTCCCATTAATCAGGACATAATAGGTAGTACAAGACATGCACTGCATGATCCAATTCCTCCATTTGTCACTGAATCCCATTTTTTGTATCACCTGATTCAAGAAAGGCCATTCTACTCTATCAAAAGCCTAGGAGATTTCCAATTTAAACGCCATATAGTCTTCCTTCAACTTTTTTGTATGGAGAGAATGTAAATATGTGCTATGAGTACATTGTCCGTTATTAATCTCCCAAGAATGAATGCAGACTGATTATCCGAGATTATATGATACAAGCATTTCTTTAATCTTTCCCCCAAAATCTTAGTGATAATCTTATAGGCCACGTTAGTCAAACTAATAGGCCTATAGTCCTTAACCATCACTGGATTCTCAACTTTAGGAATCAAACATATGTGCGTGTGACAGATATGGGGATCTAAATAATTTTCTTGAAAAAACAGATTGACATATGAGCACACACCTTCTTTTATAGCACTCCAATGCTACTTGTAGAAATCTGCATTCATGCCGTCTGGTCCTGGGGCTTTATCTGAGTTTATAGAAAATACCACCTTTATAATCTTTTCTTCTGTTGGATTACGAGTAAGATCTTCATTTATTTCCACAGTGACAGTGGCTGGAATGCCCTCAAGAAGATCTTGTGATATCACGCATCCATTGGACTGATAGAGCTGCTCAAAATACCTCTTTACTTCTTGTTGGATATGTTCAGGCTGAGTAATTATCTGTCCTTCCTTATCCTGAATAACCTAGATTCTATTATAAGCTCTCCTTTGTTTGGTTTTCTCATGAAAAAATCTTGTGTTTTTATCTCCCAATTGGAGCCAGAGAACTCTACTCTTAGCTTTCCAATATTCCTCCTCCAACTTGTATTCCTTCTGCAACTGGGATTTTAAGCCGTTTAGATAACTATAATCAACAATAGGAGCTTCATAAGCAGAGTGAATTTTTTCCTTTAGCTCTTGAATCTTCTTCTGGGAATTATGGTTCTGCATTTTCTTCCAATTAGCTAAAGCTATGCGACATCTATCTATAACTCTGCTAATTTTATATGGAGAGTTGACTTTATACTCCTTATGCCAAACCTGAGCTACCAGTTTCTTGACCTCCTCCTTATGTCTCCACCTATTATCGTATCTAAACAGGTTTAAACCCCTTTTTGAATCTTTTTCTGTACACACCAGCAAAGGTTTATGATCAGATCCATTCCAAGGGAATAGCTTAACATACGCATCAGAGAACATATTCGTCCAAAGACAATTGGCCATAGCTCTATCAATTCTTGACCTAATAGTATATGTCTTTCTATTCCCTGTCCATGTAAAATTTCCTCCTACTGTCCTCAGATCAGCTACACCACAAACATTGCACATAATTCTGAAAAGAGTAAAAGCAGATTCTGTCCTTAAGACTCCACCCAGCTTTTCCTCATTTCCTTTTATGTCATTGAAATCACCTAGCAGCTGTGTTGGTCTATCTTGAAACATTCCTGCATCGGCCAAAGATACCATCTGCTTCCACATCTCCTGTCTATACTTTGCTACAGGATTTCCATATATACACATCATGTCAAAACTCTTCACACCATCCATTACTTTCATATCAGTACGGTAAAGAGTAGGCTCTCCTATAAAGTCTATTATAATTTGATTATCCTAAAATATTGCCATTCCACCTCCAATGTCAACCGGATTATCAATTACCGACTACGTGTATCCCAATTACGTACATATATTTTTTACAAATTCTTCTCCATTTTTCGTTTCCACTAGCATCATGATCTCTGGTTTTACCTTTCTTTTGATATCCAAAAGAGTTGGGATTGTCAGAGGACTCCCTAATCCCTAGCAATTCCAGTGTAATATCCTCATACTTTTGCAAAAACAACTCCAGCCTCTGAAATTGAAACCTCACTTTTTGTTCTCTGTGAAATCTCAAATACCTCGTAAAAGAGTAAAATTGATCTTTGCTTCGATTGAGATGAAACAAAATTGAATCAATCAAGTCGAAACTGAATCGCCAGAATCTTCTACACAAACAAGAAGAAACAAAGAAAGAGAGATCGCCAGATTCTTCTCTAAAGATGAGAAGAAACAGCGAAAGAAAAATCCAGATTAACTGGAAGAAAAAATCGATCAGAGAATCGAAAGATTTTTGGTGTTTGTAACGCCCCGACCGCCCCACCCATGGGCCCCCGTCTACTCATAGGCCCGTGGGCCCACCATGTCTGACGGACGGTGCGTTAGTCCGGGAGGCTCGAAAGTCATGTTTACTGACCCTGCAAATCACCACGCGATATTTTCCCGTGTTTTGACCTCACTCACACGGTACTGGAAATGACTTCCTAGTAGGTCACTCATCTAGAAACTACTCCAGCTCAAGCACCCTTAACTCTGGAGTTTTCTCAAGACCTGTGACCAAAAAGATAAGTGCACTTTGGTGATATAGGTAGCCAAATCAATTCTTTTAAGCCTCTCCGCATATACCGCATATACCGCATATACCACATATACCCTGAAATCGGGGTGTCATAATCACTCCCACTAACAGATCGCAACGTCCTCGTTGCGCATACCAAGATCGTTACCTCGATAGCACACAATTTTCAGGGTTTGCTCTGATACCACTTGTAATGCCCCGACCGCCCCTCCCATGGCCCCCGTCCACTCACATGCGTGGGCCCACCATGTCTGACGGTCGGTGCGTTAGTCCGGAAGGCTCGGAATTCATGTTTACTGACCTTGCAAATCACCACGCGATATTTTCCCGTGTTTTGACCTCACTCACACGGTACTAGAAATGACTTCCCAGTAGGTCACTCATCTTGAAACTACTCCAGCTCAAGCACCCTTAACTCTGGAGTTCTCTCAAGACCTGTGACCGAAAAGATAAGTGCACTTTGGTGATA
This sequence comes from Draba incana, assembly GCA_963576765.1. Lineage (NCBI taxonomy): Eukaryota > Viridiplantae > Streptophyta > Magnoliopsida > Brassicales > Brassicaceae > Draba > Draba incana. The sequence goes on from OY755205.1 coordinate 22,052,312, forward strand.
TAGGTAGCCAAATCAATTCTTTTAAGCCTCTCCGCATATACCGCATATACCACATATGCCCTGAAATCGGGGTGTCACAGTGTATATGTGTATTGCACACTTCATAATTTTATACTTTTAGTTGGAAAATGGGATTTGATAAAAAAAAAAAAAAAAATGGGGCAAATGGGATAAATTTTGTTGATCACTTATTTGTTTGTGTACGTTCTTTTCGGAATTCCTTTCATGTCTCTAATGTCTATGCAAAAACAAATTCCTGATCATGATCACACTTCATTTATCGATTAAATTAAGTTATTTAGCGTATCAAGAATTTTGTTAAATTTCTAATGAATGATACATATATATATATATATATATATATATGACTAAATACTAACCAAATACATTATCTCTTGCGTAGTTTACTTGTTCTGGTTATTCATTTTTGTATAGTTTTTTGCTCTCTTGAGATATACTCCCTCCGTTTCACGAAGATATATTTTTTGAGTTTTTCACACATATTAAGAAAAACAATTATTATCTCTAAAAAGTGTATTGATTTCTACAATAAACAGTTTTCAAGAAATTCTAACCAATAGTATTTGATTCTTTTTCTTGAAAGCTACAATCTCTCATCAATAAATGCTGAAAATCATGAAACAACTTAAAAAACTCAAAAAATCTATCTTCGTGAAACGGAGGGAGTACTTATCTTCATTCGTCAACCCAATTCATTGAGTGAGTTATGGTACAAACTCTAAAGCGAAAATAATTATTTGCACCTAACTCCTGTCTCCTAATATCAAAACCAATACATTTCTTCTTCTTAACTCGTTCAAATCATATTACACCAATTCTCTTTAATTTGGACTTCTAAACACAATTTAAATGTTGACCAGTTAAGTGATATTGTTTATAGATCCCTTAGGTTAGGTTTCTCTTTTTGATAACATTTTTTTCCAGAAGATTCTTCATTTTTTTAAGTCGGTTATGTGCTTCTTGCCCACAAGCTATTTCACCGGATCTAGTTTTACACATGTTAGGGCACATGAATTAGAGATCTCTCTTTCTCACCGGTTTCTAGTTTCTTTATTTAGCTTACAAACGTTGCTAGGTATCGTTGTTACACTTGAAATTCAAAGACGAATATGGTTATTTGCTCAATATGCATATAACAAAGCATTTGCTAGAGATAAACACAATCAGAAAGACTGTGCTTTTGGAGTTGGGCATTTTAGTATTAGGAAGGGTCAATTTGTTTAATAAAAAAAAAATATTATAATTCATAGACATAGCCGTGCCTATAGGCTTAGGAAAAATGCATTCGTCTAGGGCCCCCAACAAATTTAGAAATTTTAGGGCCCTGATTTTCCAAATAATGGTCATAATGTAGTAGTTATACAAAATTTGATTAGTCTACCATAATATCCCCACTTGAGTTTGAAACTTAAAATATTTTCCTATAAAATTTTCTTTCAGTGTTATTATTTGTGTTTTTCTGAGTATTATTGTTTATTTATTCAAACTCTAAGATCTATATTCTCTTTTATGTGTTAGTCTGCGTCATATTTTGATTTCACGTGTTTTTTTCTTCCAATTCTTTTTGTATTTTGTATTTCAAATAAATTTCTTCTATTAGTTATATTAAGTTAATGGTGTGATTTTGTTTCTAATTTTTCTATCGATTTTGTTTCTAATTTTTCTATTGATTTTGATTTTGTTATACTCATGTATCTTTATGACAAACACCAACTGCTCATTTAGTGTTCTCATTATATTAATATTACTCATTGTTTCATTTTTCTTTTGATTTTGCTAAATGATTAAACCTATTTTATAAGAAATATTGAATAACTTAGCTATCATATATATAGAAAAAGAGTTGGTTCGACAATTTGTTTATGATCAGTTTGATCAAAGAGTTCATAGAAAAGAATTTATTTTTGCCATATTTCTTTTTTTGTTAACATTTTAGATTTTTTTGTTGTTTTTAGACTTTATATATCATTGGTTTTCAATTAATTAATTTTATGGCTAAAACTACTGTTAAAAACATTATTGAAAAAGCCCCGTTTTTAAGTTCGCCTCGGGCCTCTACAAGTCTTGGCACGGCACTGTTCATAGACTAGCCAAAATCAAAAGGGTGAGATTTTGCCGATCATGAAGATTTCTCCATAACGCCAAAAATTTATTTCCCACCAGATGTGATAGATGGTTGATTGAGACACATATCTTATCATGAAAAGGGTAATCTCGCTGAGAATCGAGTCATTTATAATATGGGTGATGTAGCGAAAGAATAATTATCGTCAGAGTAATGTCAGAGTAATATGGGTGATGTAGCGAAAGAATACCGATTAGCCAAGCTTCATAAATTTATTGAATTCTTAGACTATGCCTATATTTATGGGTACCTCTTTGTAATGTTTTTCTTTTGATTATCAAAAAAAAGATGATCTAAAACTAAAATAAATTTCTCATGTGTGAGAGATTTTATCTTAAAAGTAAATAATGGAAAATTGCAAATGCAACAAATAAATAGAAATATTTAGAATCGAATTCACATAGACTTAGAGTACACAATGGTTAAAATATATATAAGAACTAGATTAAAGCCCTCGCGATGCGAGAGTTATTTGACTTAGTGTAAATAGTTATGTTTAAAAAATGTTTTGGGAAAAAGTTATATTTTTAATTTAAACTTAGATCATGTAGTGATTTAAGTTATAGGTTCATATGTAATTTAGAAAATCTCATATAATTTGAAGAATTTGAAAATCAATAAATTATATAAACTTGATATATGTAAATATGGTTTAAATTATTATAAAAATTGATACAATTATTAAAATTATTTTTACATGTTTAGACGATTATTTTTTGATGATATTTCGTAAATTTTAAACATGTAAAAAACATATCAAGAACCAAAAAAAATTTTATCTTTGCTTTTTCACATATATATGCATATATTAAATTTATGCCCATATATAAGGATAGAAACATAGTCGTTTCTATTTTTAATTATATATTTTGCTACTTTCCTTTTCCTAGTTTTTGTTTTATGTTAAATTTTTCTTTATTAAAAATTATTTTAAATTGAATATCTTATATAACTATTCGTATAATGGTTTAGTGCAATTTGTAAAATTAATTTATGTTTTTTTTCCAATTTTAACTTCTTCTTTTTTAGGTAATTAACAATTTTGATAATGAAAACTTTCATATTTAAATAATTGACATATGTTTAGAATTCAACGGATTACTTGACACATGTCGCGATCTCGTGAGTTAGAATTATGCGCACTCTCCTTTATATAATAGGATTAGACCAAGTAAATTTGGCCAAGAAAATTGGATGAGTGATTGTTAGTAATTAAGATGTAGTAAAGTTAAAAGGGTTCGTAAACAAGATTACTATAACGTTAGGAGGATATATACATGGATTCATAGTTTAGATTATTTAGAAATTCATCGTTTGAATTATTCAAGTTATATTCTTATAGACAATTATATTATATTTTCTAATTTTTTTTTTTGAATTGAATGTAAAATTTATTCAAACAAAAAAAAAAAGTTTTTATAATAAACGTGATTTTTATCGAAATTGTTGTTGGGGTCGGTTTTCACCCTTTTCAACAGTTACGTTTAAAGTCAAGCATATGAAGAAATGACTCTCTAAACTTTCAACGAACAAGGTAGAGTAAGCCCCTAAGTCTTACTGCGAAGAAAAGCGAAGCAAGTGATCGTGGAGTGAGGCGAAGCAGGAGCGGACCGGCACTGTGGATCGATCACAGGGTCGGCACTGTGGACCGACCACAAGCTCGGCTCTGTGGACCGACCACAGGCTCGGCTCTGTGGACCGACCACAGGGTCGGCACTGTGGATCGACCACAGGGTCGGCACTGCGGACCGACCACAGGCTCGGCCTCTGTGGATCGACCGCAGGGTCGGATCGGTCGCCTATCCTATCCTCAGCCCAATGCAGTCTCTGATCCATCAACATGAATGAAGCCTGAAGCCCACTCCAACGTGACCGACTCAAGCAAATACGATTCCGCGAAGGCTTAGGGAGTAGAACCGCCTTAGATGTAGTATATATATCTCTTTTGTACAAACCCTAAGGGGATCCGCAATTTCATACACAAGCTTTGTACTCAACTTTTACACAGCAATAACAACAACTCTTTCTCAATCTCTTGTGATCCCTAGTTAACATAGAAATCTCTAAATTCCCCTCACGAATCCTTACAAGTTTAATTGTGTTGGTTTCGACCCCCACAATTTGGCGCCGGCTAAGGGGAACCTAGAGAGTTCTAACACACAAAAGCTAGGGTTTCGCAACACCGTCAAGATGTCAGGAAGTAACAGCATGAGCAGCAAAGGGTCCTTAACTCACAGGAACGACGAGGCAATAGAGAACTCCGTGGAGAACACCGCGCCTCGCGCTGCTGGCAACCTGACGGCTATCACGGAGATCAAGCAGATGCTTGAGACGCTAGAGAAGAGAGCACAAGATCAAAAGAAGCACAACAAAGCTACGATGAGCGAGCTGCGAGCGCTCAAGAGACAGACACGCAAAAGATCTCGTGCCCGTCCAACACGTCTCAGCTTCAACACGCCTCGAACCTATCGAAAGAACTAGAACAAGGAACTACCGCCTCAGACCGATTGCACAGTCCCAGAGGACTTGCCTCCACCGCCGCCTCGTCGGGAATCTGATGCAACTCCCGAGCGTGTGGTGGAAGAGTCGGACGAAGATCAACCACCTTGGAGACGAGCCCGGACCGACACAGCTGCTTACAACGATTTCACTAATGAAGAAGGGGCTCGAGTCTTAGCGGAGCTCTACAGGAGAGAGCAGGAGCGCAGGGCTCCACAAGGCTCCCGTGACGAAGAGGTGGCTACGCTGAAAGCCCAGTTAGCTCAGGTCGTCCCCGATTTGCGGACTACCAAGCTGGAGATGTACCGAAGCATGGAAAAGGCTCCTGGGGTCGCCTACGTGCTGGAGAAAGCACAGAACACGCCTTTTGCTGAGAACATCGCGAGGGCTAAAATCTCCGATCTTGGATAAAACAATTCACTTGAAAGCTTCATGTCGTCACCCTACAACAGCTCAAAATTGGTTTCGTCGTTACCAGGCTTGTCAACCTCATACATCGCAGACCCGCAAGGGAAGTGAGGTGAATGGAGGGGCTGCGAGCTCAGAAATTGCCAGTACAAATCACGGTTCAACCCGCAAGGTGATAGGAAACAGACAAAGGGGTCGGAGATTCGTAACAACTCGTTGATGGGCTTGAAAAAAAACAAAGTTTTAGGCCCAAATTCAATCAACTCGTTCTCACCTCGCAAAGCTCCTCGCTCCATCAACTCAGCCCACCTCGGTCTACCTCGCCGGAACTGGAGTCGACCTTGTCAGTTTACAAGGGTTCAAAAAATCCACCTCGCCGCAGCTCCGAATCAACCTCGCCTCTGCCTAATCTATGAAAAATCAGGAAAAGCATTGATTTTGGCTCAAAAATCCATCTCTCCGACCAAGCCAGCTCGTCTGCCTCGCCAACCTCGCAGCCGATCTCATGACCTGGCGACCTTGCCACCATACTCTACATCGCTGTAGGATCAACTTTGACAACAAGAGCATCGTGGCAAGGCCAAGCGAGCTTCTCTTCTTCGGATTCAACTTCACTAATTCAACGATGCAACAAGCTAACTTCCCGAACGCGTGAGCTCTCCTCCTCGCCGGACCAACATCCCATTACCTCACCGAGCTTCTCCTCTCCGAGCTCCTCCTCGCCGAGCTCCTCCTCGCCAATACCTCTCTTCGAAACCAAATCAACCGGCAGACGCGAGCTCACTGAGCCAACTCGCGAGCTCACCGAGTCAACTCGTGAGCTCACTTAGTCAACCTGCGAGCTCCAATTTGCTTCAAATCGGCCTCGTTTTCAGCACTGCAAGCTTCGCAATTCTCAATCAAGACCTAGAAAATCAAGCGTCAACAGGGCAAGCTCGCTTCTACGACAACATACTCATTTCACACGATAGCCCGCGAGCTCAACTTCTCTAGTTCAACCTTGCGACCTCGTCACAATCGAATCGAGCTCACTGACGAATCAAACTACCCTGCTAGATCACAGAATCTCTCTCTCTACCTTGCAATCTCTAAAATTCAATCTTCTAGCTCTGCGACTCGACTGAGTCAACTCGCCTAACTCGCTGCTATTTTTCTCTTTTCATTTTGCAGAGATTGTCATACAAGCTCAGACCCACCTCCAAATCAAGTTAACAACACGAGCATAATACCTGCTAGAGGTAGCTCGTAAGCATGACACCTCACCGAATCACGGACCTGCGGGTTCATAGTAACCATGGAGCAACGGTGCAAGCTCAGACTTGCCCCGCAAGATCTTCCCAAGATCGAATCAACTAGGTGATGCAAGCTCGCCATAAGTCGGTTTGTTCGCTTCGCCTCGAGCTTCACCTCGACTTTACAGCCGTGTCTCCTCACCAAGATCACCTCATTAGTGGGTCGACTCGTCCACCTTGGAAGCTTGACTCGTTCACCTCGCAGTGGGTCGACTCGTTCACCTTGGAAGCTTGACTGAACCGACTCGCAGCTACAACTCCACCTTGTCGCACCAACCGGATCAAGTCTCACGGTTTAGCTTTGCAAGCTCGCGTCGACGCAATACGGACCTCGCAAGCTCAAAATCAACACCAGTTCTCCTCTTGCATAAATTCAGCTCACCTACACAACAAATCATCGAGGTTGTTCGCAATCACAACGAACAAACACCCCTGAGCTAGACTGATCCAATTTGTACGACTCGCCTACCTCACTAACAAAGCCAGCTCGTCCACCTCACCGAGCTCAAGTTAACACTCAATCAATCAACGTCAACGACCAACAAGCTCTGCGAATTCGATGTCTTAAAAAATCTACGAGCTTGTCCTCTCCTAATCAACCTCCTTGATTGAATCCCAAGTCTGCGAGCCCGATCCACCGACGCAAGCTCGTAGCACCCGTTCACCTTGCCATCGGCATTCCACCTCGAGCTTACACTCGCCTTCAACTAACTCCACCTCGAGCTCGCGCTCGTCTTTAACTTACGCCGTAAGCTCGCACCTCACGATCGAGCTCGCAACCTCACTCGCCGAGTCCACTCGCGGAACCTCACACCGAGTCAACTCACCCACTTAGCCAATTGAAAGCAACCACCTTGTAATCTGATCTCCAAATTAAATCGTGCACGCGAGCTCAAGCCTCTGCACAAGCTCACCTTGCAGGCTCGCTTAAGCACGAGGTTGACATTCGTCAAAAAAGGGATTCACCGACCTCAAAATCAAGCTCCATCTCCCACTATCTCGACTTCTTCACCTCTTGGGCTCGTCGACACTCAAGTCCACCTTGCAGACTTGTCGATACGCCTATCTCACTTCATGGATGCAAAACGCATCTGCAGCGACTACGGCACCAGCACGGCAAAGACTCAGAGCGCAGCATCAAGATATTACAACTCCAGAGTCAGGGAAAGGCATTTCTCCATAGGTGACTTGGTCCTCCGTGAGGTGTTTCAGAATACAGCAGAACCAAACGCCGGCAAGCTCGGAGCTAACTGGGAAGGCCCGTACAAGATCACAACAGTCATTCGTCCTGGAGTCTACGAGCTCGCCACCATGTCTGGCACTCCAATCCTTCACTCTTGGAATGTCAAGCACTTGAAGAAGTACTACCACTAGTCTACTCCACCAAATGAACTACGAGGCGTCTTGATCCCTGCAGAGGGTACGTAGGCAGCCTGTCTTCGGACAGGTTCAGTTGCCCCCCCCCCCCTACATCACAAGGGGGGGATTCCACTCTTCATTTTAGTCTCGTTCTGCACGAGCTCGCATGATCTCCCCCGCCTTAGGGGGGGGGAGTGAATGTTCTCACCAGTCTCTAGACAACTTCAGTTCCCTCTTTCGTCTAAAATGGGGGGAGTGGGGTACCCGTACGCCACTCCTTGACAAAATCATTGACAACATCATCGTCAATCACAAACACTCGCCACAGCACTCATCATGAGAACAGCTTGTCCTTTATGGACTGATCAAAGCTTTAATCGAGTAGAGTCGTTCTGCATTTATTGCTACTGGCCACAGCAATAGTGTGGAAATACGAACACAATGACATCCACAACGGAAACAACGCGCTATATAAGTACCAGTGTTCAATATTGGGTCAAGCCAACTGATCACTCAGAAACCCAACAAACGTCGTTGGTAAAATGCAGCTGCTAATGACCTCCGTTCGAATTATACACTGAACGTGTCATTCAGAAACCCAGGATACACGCTGGTCAAATCTAAGGTGAACTTGTTCTCGGACAGACGTGTCTCGAGAACGGCACCATTCCATAAAGCCCAACAGCAACGTTGGCAGATAGAGAGCGTAAACGCATTCGCATTCTCTCTACTTAACAAAGCCTCATGCATGAGCAAACAAAGCCTCATTCATGAGCAAACAAAGCCCCATTCGGGAAGCCCAACGTCAATGTTGGCAAACACATGACAGAAACGCATAAACAGCTTAAAGAATTCCTAAGTATAGGAACAACATCAACAACATCTAAAGCAAGTGCCTGAATCTGAAACCATCAAGGTTCACCTTGAACAAAAGCTACAAAGTTATCCCGCATTCTCCACAATGCAAGGATCCAAAATAATAGCAAGGATACAAACCATCCAATGCTACAACCGAGATTATCAAATACAACAAAGGTTTTCAGAAGCAAAAGTCATACAAAGACTACAAATCAACTAAGTCATGAACGAAGAGGAATGGTCACTCTTCGTCCTCATCAGCTACACCAGAGTCCTCTGGGATCTCTAAGGCTTGCCTCACGCTAGAGACAAGCTCATTAAACACATCACGAGCATCGTAGATCGGGATCTTCCTCTCAACGAGGAGCTACTCCGCTGCATCCAAGGTCGCTCCATCAGGCTCACGGAGACGCTCGATGAGCTCCAGGCTCGCATCAATCTCAGCAAGGTCCAGCATGTTGTCCTTCGCTGTCCCCTCAATCCTAGCAAGCAACCCGGCAACCTGTCCGGTCCGGCTAGCAAAACTACGAACCGCCTCATCCTCGGCCTTAGAAACGGCCTCCTCGATCTGAGCGTCCTTGAGACCCTCAGCCTCCAATAGCTTACTCATAAGCGAATCAATCTCCTCCTTGTCCTTCGCACGCCTTGAAAACATCCTTGACAGCTTCCCGCTCAACTCATCTGACCTCTTCTTCGCAGAGGCAACATCATCCTCAAGAGCTTGGTTCCTCTCAGCAAGCTCAGCGTTGGCCTTCTTGGCCTCGCTAAGTTCATTGTCACGAGAACGAGAGTCCTCCTCAAAACAAAAGGCCATGTGATCCAGCTGAGTGGAGAGCTGCATGCACAAAGAATAACATAAAGAATGGTTTCAAAACCAAAGGAAGTAAAGCAAAGAATAAGGAGGGAGAGAGATCAAACCTCAGCAACTTTGGCTTTCGCCAACGCAAAAGCCCTCCCGCCAGAGCCGGGAGTCAGAGAGTATGTTGCTGCAACGCGACTGCGCGGTCGGTCCGACCAGGCGATGCAATCGGCACGACCACACGATCGGCCCGATCGAATGCAACCACGGGTTCAATCCCAAATGAAGTTAAATGCACGACCACGTGCTCAGTCGAACGTGCGACCACGCGGTCGGTCAGAGGCGCGTCCACGCGATCGGACGATGGTATGATCACACGGTCGGTCACGACCACGGTTTTAGACTCACATGAAATCGCGACCGAGGAGTTGGTTTCGTCCAGAACCGCGACCGTGGGATCGGTCCGAGTCGAGGCCGCGGCGACATCGTCATCTTGATACAACGGCACCGCCGATCCACCACTATCAAGTGTGGTTTGCCCCACAACACATAGCTCACCTATACACAAACAATTAGTTTTAGGGATCCAGGGTGATCTACCACACTTACAGAGACCGCGTCATCTCCTCTAGAAACTACCTCTTGGTCAAGTTCTTCTCACTAGAGCACAACCTCACTTTGCGGTCACATCTTACCCAAATCACCGTAATACTCCTCGTCATCATCTTCTTAAAATTGACTTCACCGTCAAAGTGGTCTCGTCAAGATTACAATCTTTGCCTTGGGGTCGATACGGTTTTCGCCGACTCAACCTGCCTCGAGGCTCGTTTGAATCAACGTTGCCGTTCACAGAATAACTTCATCCTCTTCGACGGTAACTTCACTTTGGTATCACTTCGTGGCCAGACAAAGTTGACCTCTCTAATCGACTTCGGTGTCACCTCGTCGTAGTCAAGCTCTAATCAAATTTACCTTGTCACTATATCGAGCATAACTTAGCTAATTCAATTAGCTGCACCTTGGGGTGAGTTTGATTTAATGTAACCTCACCAAACGGGTCTCGGATCCATTTCAAAAGAACACAACACTCTTTCTTCCGGAAATCACCTGGAAACGTCATTGACATTAGCAATCGCAACACGGAGTCTTAAAATCTCCATAGGAAATACGGAGTCTAAAAATCTTCGAGAGAAAAAAGTCTTTTCTGCAGAAAACGCAGCAGCTTCGACAAAGGAAGCATGAAGTCTTAAAATCTTCATAACGTTTACAGAGTCTTAAAACCTCTTGCATAAGGTCACTCTTTACTACTGTGATAAAGGCTAAGCAGGCACCTTAACTTCAATCGAAAATGCTGATATCCACTACATCTTTAACTCGGTACTGTTATCTCTAACACTACCGAGCTGGGGGGCTAACTGTTGGGGTCGGTTTTCACCCTTTTCAACAGTTACGTTTAAAGTCAAGCATATGAAGAAATGACTCTCTAAACTTTCAACGAGCAAGGTAGAGTAAGCCCCTAAGTTTTACTGCGAAGAAAAGCGAAGCAAGTGATCGTGGAGTGAGGCGAAGCAGGAGCGGACCGGCACTGTGGATCGATCACAGGGTCAGCACTGTGGATCGACCACAGGGTCGGCACTGTGGACCGACCACAGGCTCGGCTCTGTGGACCGACCACAGGCTCGGCTCTGTGGACCGACCACAGGGTCGGCAATGTGGATCGACCACAGGGTCGGCACTGCGGACCGACCACAGGCTCGGCCTCTGTGGATCGACCGCAGGGTCGGATCGGTCGCCTATCCTATCCTCAGCCCAATGCAGTCTCTGATCCATCAACATGAATGAAGCCTGAAGCCCACTCCAACGTGACCGACTCAAGCAAATACGATTCCGTGAAGGCTTAGGGAGTAGAACCGCCTTAGATGTAGTATATATATATCTCTTTTGTACAAACCCTAAGGGGATCCGCAATTTCATACACAAGCTTTGTACTCAACTTTTACACAGCAATAACAACAACTCTTTCTCAATCTCTTGTGATCCCTAGTTAACATAGAAATCTCTAAATTCCCCTCACGAATCCTTACAAGTTTAATTGTGTTGGTTTCGACCCCCACAATTGCTAAAGCATTAGTTTAATAGAAAGCTAAAAGAAAGAAGTGAATTGTGTCATCGAGTTTCAAACTAAGTCACCAGACCATCGACCATCTGCATATTTCTCGTAGCCAGGGAGACCGATTTCGAACTTGTATATCTATGCAATGAATTAACCATGAGGCGGGAGTTAGCAATTCACCATGTCTTCGACCATTCTTTTCTCGCCAAATCAAATACACCGTTGTCTAAAATACATATTTGAGGATATAACCGGAGATGAATTCAAGGAAATTATTTGTGAGAAGTTCCACGATTGCGTCCCATTAGGCTTTATAGTTGGAGTTACATACATTCCCAATAAGTGTGGACTTGATTTCCTCCGTGATCCGACATTGGAAGAAAAAGTGATCATGTGTTTCGAGAGGATCTTGACAGAACACACATGAGACTTGAGCACCAACATTCCATCTTATGATAAGATTCTTATCATACGATCTCCGGTCGATAATCGATTATGCATGGCTAACAACAATAGAAATGAGTAGTTATTTATATGAAAAAAACAAAGCGAAATAGATCGAAATTCAAACTAAACACTCCTCAATTGATTTTTCAACCATACTTACAAATAATATTTGACACTGCGTACGATGTTGGGCAGCCACCTAGTTACATTTCTGTGTACGAAAATAAGATCTCACCAAACGCCCAATTTGATTTAATTAAAAGTCAAAGCCCAGGTTGACCAAAACTACCCCTGGTCACCTACTAACAAACCAAGCCCTAAGCAAAACTCAAGGGTAGTTTCGTATTTTCTCAAAGAAATTTAGCACGATTAAGTAGGTGAGGAGCCCAATTTATTTACCTTTGGTCATTTGCTGATTTAAGCTTTGGAGCTATCGAAATCCTGAATCTGAAAAGGGGAAAGATCCCTTTTTTTCTTTTTCTCGAGAATCCGTAAGGAAAATTCTTGAAATCATCATCATCTTAGCTCTGATTAATTCGAATTCAGTATTTCATGTTTGTTTTACGATACTAATTTTGGATTATCGTAAATCTGATTCACTCTGATGTGTGGTTCTTGTTTTTTGCAGTTTTGAGTAGAGATGGCTTCAGATCGGAAGGTTCTAGCTTTCGAAGAAGTTTCACAGCACAACAAAACCAAAGATTGTTGGCTTATTATCTCCGGCAAGGTTAGATCTCATCTCGCTCTTTCAGAAATCTCTCTCTAGATGTATTTATCACTCTTCGCCATTGGTTTTTTTTTTTTAAAAGCTTCGATTCTCAAGTTGAAGAATTTGATGAAGAAAACAATTTCAGTGTTATCGACTTGTTTTAAAGCAGATTTTATTTCGATTTAGCAACATTTTACATTGCTTGTGCATATTGTTTCTCTGTGGGGTTGATTTTTTTTCTTTATGTGATTCACACTGTTGAAATTTAGTTCATGGTTGGTTCTTTTTTCTTTTTTTTTTGACTAGTGTCTAGTAATTAATTGATAATTGGTTCTTTAACATGGAGTTTAGGTGTATAATGTGACTGATTTCATGGATGATCATCCTGGAGGCGACGAAGTCTTGTTGTCCTCTACAGGTGAGGATAAAATCTTACTGATATAACTTTGGTTTGAAAACTGCTCAATGACTGTTTGCGTTGTGTTGGTGCAGGGAAAGATGCGACGAATGATTTTGAAGACGTTGGTCACAGCGACACGGCAAGAGACATGATGGAGAAATACTACATTGGTGAGGTCGATTCGTCTACTGTTCCAGCCACAAGGACATACGTTGCACCACAGCAACCAGCGTACAACCAAGACAAGACGCCAGAATTCATTATCAAGATTCTGCAGTTCCTTGTTCCGATCTTGATCTTGGGACTGGCTCTTGTTGTTCGTCAGTATACCAAGAAAGAGTAGAAGAAGCAGAGGCTTGCTTGCTTGTCCACTGAGTTATCTTCGTATCTCTCTGTATTTCTTGTTCTTGCGAAAATACCGCTACTGTTGTTTGGTCCTAGACTGCATCTGTTTCCTTAGTAAGGGTTCCTTACTGATTCTTGTTGCAAAACTACAAACCAATAATCAATGTTGTTGCTAGTTTGTTTGGTTGTGTTTACGTAGTTTCTTTGTGTTGGTTTTATGATGAGATGTTTTAGACTTTTTGATGATTTAATAAGAGTGCTTCTATAGCCAAATTGAAGTTGCTTATGGAGAGTACTAGGTTGCTTTAAAAGAAGAAATGGGGAACTGAATTTCTACAGCTAAATAAGTATATGATCCATGATGCAATTGTGAAAAAGGCAGGTTCAGACTCATTCCTTACATTTTCAAGAGGAACAATGTTTTTCTTTTCATTAGCATTACAATGAAAGTGATAGATAGTATTGTGTTGTTTTGTGTGATGAGGATACAAAAGAGAAAGAAATATTGAGGGACAAGTAAAAAGGGTAAGAACCAAACCGCGAAGAACCTTAAACCTTGACAAAACGCAGCCAGACGAGTGCAAGGGCTTTTGTGTAGTAGAAACACTTCATTTCTGGCTTTGAACTAGAGATTTCATCAAATACTCAGAGATTGAGAAGAAAGAGTTTCGATCTTATCATGGAGCGTCACGACAAGCTGATGCGCATCGTCTAGAAGCTTCCATACATCAAGTTGCCCAGCCATGCTATTACACTCTTCCACAATCTCATCCATACTACTGTATTTCTGTATAATCAACTTCCTACGTAGTACTAATGCCGCGATTGCATAGAGCAACAGATCATCAGTCGGTGGTGCTTGTTGCCGGATTCTGCTCCACGGCGATTTCCCAACTCCAGCTCTAATCGCGGCTTGATCAGCCCACATCACTTCCCATAGACAAAGCGTCTGTTCAAAACTCAACTCCCTCCTAAACATCACAAGCACCATCCTGTAAACGAAACTACAATCCTCGGCTTGGAGATTCTCCAAGTGTTTGTAAAGCTGAGAGTCTTTGCATTTGATGATTCTTGATACAATACTTAGCTGCCTTTGAATCCCTGCTTCGTCTAGCCTGAAATTATGCCGAGCTTTCTTCATGAAACCCACAAAGCACCAGAACGCCTCATGATCCTCTGAGATCACAGCGAGGATGGGAGATAACAAATCGCTCATTCCTTGGCAGTAGCCTATCTCGGAATCATAGAGAGCATAGGCTTCGAGAATTGCAACAAGCCGTGCAGCGTGGTAAAGCCTACAGCTTTCTAAGTGATCGTAGTCTTTTAAACCAACAGACTCCGCTAAACAGCGAGCTTTGCTTTCCGTGATTGCAGTTTTAGACGAAGAGTAAGTTGCCCATTCAGAATCCGCGCGTAATGCATCAAGCCGAATGATACGTTGCCACGTAGAGAAATCTTCGTGTACAGCAACCTCCACTTGTACCTCAGCAGCAGCAGCTACAAGAGGAGTAATATTCTCTTGGGCATTGTTGTTACTGTTTTCCTCTTTCGGTTTTTTCTCATCGCTGTACACGAAAGACGGAAGTAATTGAACATCTTCATTATCTTCGCAGGAGTCTGTATCAGAAGAGTCAGTATTCACAGCAGAGACCACATCTTCATTTGTTGTTTGTTGACCGATATTCTTATAATAATCATCCGTGAAACGAACACATTCACTGTTTGCGTCCTCGGAAGCAAGTTCCTCCTCAAGAATATCGGTACTTCCGTTACCGCATTTAAGAAGCATCTGGCATCGTCTTTGAAGTTTCTCATACTCCTTCCTGCATTCAACAATGAAAATACATGTCAGCATCTACATACAAACATTGATTATACACATATCAAAGTAGATCAATAGTTTCTAACCTCTTTTGAGTTTTGACAGCTTCCCTTTCTTCACTGGTACTATTCAAATCATATCTGCCATGTACGAGAAACAAGTTGAGAATCCCAACAGAAGCAAGAACACACAATAAAACAAACAAGAACTAACACTCACACTCCGAGTAAGAAGAGCCACACCTCTGCACGAATACTTGGATCAACTCCCTACAGAGCACAGATAAGCCATAAAGACAAAAGTAAAGAATCAGGACATAAAATGGTTGCTTAGTTCAAAAAACTCACTCTGCTTCTAACTTTCTTGAGAAATCCAACTCCACCATCACGGAGTTTACCCTCCGGTGTAAATAAACTCCTCCATTGATGTGGCCTTAACGCCCATTTTCTTTTCCGGCGAGACCACGGCGATTTCCGTCGGCTTCTACACAAAAGTCAAGATTCAAAATTACAAGCTCAAAACAGATTTAGAAACTATTTCAACTGGGAGCTCTATGATTGGATTGGATCAGTAGAGAAGAAGAGAATCTTAAGATCCAATCAGCATATTCCAAATCTAAGAACACTCACCGATCCGAAGAAGTTACTGAAGATGGAGAAGAAGGATTAGGCACAAACAGAACCGACCTTAGATGGATCCACGAAGAAGAAGACGAAGCAGAGGAAGAAGAAGAAGAAGAAGAAGAAGAAGAAGAAGAAGAAGAAGAAGAAGAAGAAGAAGAAGAAGAAGAAGAAGAAGAAGAAGAAGAAGAAGAAGAAGAAGAATTAGAGGAAGGAGGAGAAGTAGAATTAGAAGAGGAGGAAGAAGAAGGTAACGAAGAAGAAGAAGGTAACGGACAAGAAGTATTTGCAGAAGAAGTTGATGAGGTATAGCTTCGCCGTAACGCCTTCATTTGATTCCTCAACGCAAATCTCAAAAATCAAATTCACAAAAAATCTCCTTCTTGCATCAGAGATCTACAATATTACAACCCCATTCTTCAATACTGAGTATCATCGAAGACGGCGAATCATCGCCGGAGACACGCCGGTGATTAAAGAAACAAAGGAATCCGCCGTCTGAGAAACGGCAGAAGAAATCCGGCATGAGAGTGACGGATTTGCCCCTTATCGACTCTCACTATATCTCTCTCTCTATCACTGTGATTATTGAAGCGTCGTATTCTTCAGCACGCCGAAACTGAACAAAAAATAAAAATGGAAGAAGAAGAAGAAAAAAAAAGCTAAAGCATCCAACAACTGAAGAAGCCCCTCTTAACCACTTTGCTCTTTCTTTTTCAGCTCTTGTCTTTTTATTTTATTTTTACTTTAGGCTCGTGGACTGACTCGCGCGTGTGCTTTCAAAACTTCACGCGCTTTTAAATCTCCACGCGATTTGGTAGGTGAATTTTAATGGTAAAACTGCGTCGTTTCTCTTTTTGGATTTTTTACGCGATGAAGATCGGGGAGTGACCAAAGAGGAGGAGACACGTGTCGAGAAGATGTTAAAAGTCAAAAGCTACAGATTTTCATTTCGTCCCACTTTACCGCGGCTTTGAAGGAAACATAATCATAAGCATGATTTAGTTTTGTAGATTTTCAAGTTAAAAATTTGCATTTCTATTAAAAACCAAATCTAATCATACATGGACCTACTCAAATTCAATGGTAATCTTAAGACTAGCACCATGGCTAATTCGCTATGTATGTGTATATATACAAAATACTCTATTTTAGAATAGTTTTTATTTGGTATTTGGTGGGAGATTGAAAATATGTCAAAAAATCTATATCTAAGTTAGCAACTGAACGAAATTAATTCCTACATATTAACATATAGTCAAAAGTCTGGAGTTATAAATGACTCAACAAAAAAATTTCATTAATCAATTTTCAACTCGAAATTAGCGATTGTATTAGAAAAACAGTAAACTAAATGAACTGAACGTTATTCAAATGAAAAAGAAAAAAACATTTATTTTGTCATAAACACAAGTTTTACGATGATAGAACAATGATAGGTTGGATTGAAAACGGATATGATACATGTAGGTGTCTTAGACTAGTCTAATATCAAATTTAAGCTAAAGCCAATCTCAAATCATAATGCAAGTAGAGAAATGAAAAGCGATTCATTTAAATTCGATTAGTGAACAAAATTATAGTAACATAAATAAATAAACGGATTGGTAAACATATTGAACCGAGTCAAATCAAACCTTGAACTAAGCCAAACCAAAACTGCATAAAATGTTGTTTTCTTTCTGGTATAATTAATGTATAAACAACCGAAATATATATACAACAAATTAAATCCAAAAAAGAAGATAGAATAGACGATAAATCGATGAATAATTTAATATGATGTGCATTGTTTTTTTTTTATGTGTGACGTGAGTCGTTAAAGTGTTACGGAATAAAGAGAAAAATAAATATGCCTCTCTTTTTTGACTAACATAAAGACGAATATGTGTATTTAAATTTAGTTAATTCTATGTAGCCGCGTAAGTCATTAACCAAAATGGAATATAGTTGGTCTTAAATTACAAAGCATATGAGGAAGATTATTCTAGTAATAATGTAGTGTTTTAGTATTAAGATGATAATGAAATATATACCTCCATGTTCTTGGAACTATAATTGTTTTAAAAGATATTTCGAATAACAAAGAAGAAAAGTTAATGGGATTTGAACGAGGAGATTAAGTTCATTGGACGGAGAAACCAGACAGACTAGTAGTAGCCAAGTTGTAGGTATAAAATAACATTATTAGCATCTAGGCTAAACATTTGGTTGCGTGAAAGATAAGTAATTGTTTATGTGAATGCGGAAATTTCAATCATAAGTTTGGTCAGTAAAGAGAGAGCTTTAAACACGACAATCAATAACTTTGTTAATGATCTCCTCGCAACGATACTAAAAATGTCTACAAACGTATAAATGAATATTATGTCTGAATTTGCAGTCGTAAAAGCAATTTGTTGTCTACAATATCGATTGGCATTGACCTAATTCATTATGGATTATAAGCTGATAAGTGATGATAACACTACTCCCATTACCATACGCAAGGTAATTATGATTTTGATTTTGTATGTATGATCACTAAATCTATATATCTACATGTCATTTTTTAAAATAAAAATTTTACATCTAAATAGCAACTAGGTCAAAACAAACTATCCAATTTTATACTAGTACTAAGTTGCATTTACTCCTCTCGGTATTCCGTAACATGCAACATTTCACTACATAACAAGGATTTGGAGTCCATAACTATGCATGATGTAAAAATTCTTATATTATATCCATAGGACCGATTACTAAACTATCAATAACATTTTCACTCTCTTGCGGTTCGAATTGTGAGATATAATAAACTAGCTAAAAGGGAAGGCTATTAGTCTTGATTTTTACAAAACGTATAAGATGTATTATACAGTATCATATTTCTCTTTTATACTGTATAATACATCTTATACGTTTTGTAAAAATTCCAATCTAATTAAGCATATAATTAGAATTGATTAATGTTTCTCGATATACAACAACATCATTCTCATTTCCGGTCTAGATTGAATAAATATGTATAAGCCTCTTCTCTTAAAATATCATCTTGTCTGAAAAATGTTTTGGATCATCGACCTTGGTGATTCTTCAGCTGCATATTCTAACTGAAGCTGTTCATTATTGGTAAGTCTCCATCCCAAAGCCCCCAAATTATCCTCAACATGTCTAACCGACTTTATACCCGGTATGGGCACTGTCCCTTTACATATACACCAGTTTATTGCAACCTGCAAGAAAAACAAAGTCATAAAATCATTCTTCAAAGTGTCACATTTCCCCCTCCCGCGAATCAAATGGAGTAAACAATACCTGAGGTATAGTCTTTCCTCGTTTCTTTGCAACCTCGGTCAATGCTAAAAGCAGAGGTTCTAATCCAGGAAGAATTTGTCGAAACAGCAATGATCTGTTAAGATAGTGTTCAAGAACCGTTGTTTCTATCGGTCTTTTGAGAAATCGATAAGCCTGAAAAATACTTACCGAGGACCAGTGGGAAGTTTTGAAGAGGAATATTTCCCGGTTAGCATTCCTAGACCAAGAGGACTATAAGAGATTAAGCGAATTCCTAGCTCGTCACACACACTCTTAATCTCTAGTTGCTCTTTTCCCATGCTTAGCAACGAGAATTGCACCTGAGCAGAGCATAATGGAACACCTCGGGTTTTGAGGTAATCATGAATCTTCACAAGCTGTTGAGGTCCGTAGTTACTAACTCCAACCGCTCGAACTAGCCCCTGAGAAACGAAGAACCCTTAATCATCAAATTTCCATGTGCTTAACGGTGATCGAAGAGATTTCATTATACCTTTTCGTACATTGCGGCTAGACCATCCCAAAGAGCAAATTCTTGTAGAGGCGCGTAATTAGCGGTTGACCAGTGAAGCTGTCCGATCCCGAGCTGATCTATCTGAAGCCGGTCTAACGAAGCTCTAACGCAAGAAAAGAAACATGTAATTACTATCAATCTCCAACAAATCAGAAGTCAAAAAGAGAGAATAAT
This sequence comes from Draba incana, assembly GCA_963576765.1. NCBI lineage: Eukaryota > Viridiplantae > Streptophyta > Magnoliopsida > Brassicales > Brassicaceae > Draba > Draba incana. The sequence continues at coordinate 22,072,114 of OY755205.1, forward strand.
GCAAAATTAACCTGCAAGCATTCACAAACTGTCCTGAAGTTAACCTCCATGGATAAGCTGCAAACTTAGTAGCTATCACAATTTCGTTTTGATTCCCTTTTAGACCTAACATTTACAATATCAGAAAATCATCAGCTTAACCACAACACACAAAACTTTAATTAAATCAGCCAAAAACAAACCTTGAGATGATTCAGAGATGAATTTGCCCAAAAGTCTCTCACTTTGGCCATTAAGCCTACCAGTGCCATAAGAATCAGCTGTATCGAACAAATTGATGCCGTTTTGCAAAGCTAATTCGAAAGCTTGTTGAAGCTGATCGTCCATGGAAGTCTGGTAACCCCAAAGAAGCTGATTGCCCCAAGCCCATGTCCCAAAACCCATCGGAGAAACACTTAAAGGACCCATTTTGACCTAAACACATGGATCATTCATCCAATTACAATCGAAAAGAGAAATTATAGATTACGTATGTTTGTAAGTTATGTACCTTTTGCCATGGCCAGAAGAGAGGGAGCTTGAAGCTGGTAATTATGTTTGAAGGATTGTTTGAGCAGTTTATGTTGGTGAAGGTCTTTGTTGTGGACAATGTAAAAGCCATTGAACAAGCAGAGACTAGATAAGAGTCGATGAGTCTTTACGCAGTTTCTGGCCAATATAAATTGCATGTTTTTACATTTTAGATATTGCATTACAGACTTGGCCTGCATAAAATCCAGACCCAAATACCCGAACCTAAAACCGAACCAAAAAATTTAATTTGGATCGGATCGGATTCGGGTAGGCGAATTTTACCCTATTAGGTATATTATATTCATATCCCGGGTACAGATTCGGGTTCTTAGATGATACCCGTAAAAAACCCCAAAAAAACTAAATGAATGAAAATTTTATTAGTAAACTCGGAGGAGAAGACTTGAAAAAAAAAAAAGTTCTGAGAAGTTATGGGTTTCGGATAAATCAATGACCCAAAATTAGATTGATACCCACGAATACAAGCTTGGGTACATGTTTTTTTTGTTCATTTCGAATAAAAAAAAGGCATTTTCAAATAGAATTGACCCCAAAATATCCAAACCGAATGCTACTCGAAACTTTTCAAGTATTTATAAGTACTATAAGTCTTGATTCATGACCCGATAGGAACTAACCGAAATTTTATGGATACCCTATTTATATGGATATAAAATTATACACCCAATAAAAAACCTTATCAAACTCGAGTCAAATATCCGAATGCCCAGACGGGAGATAGAAAAAAGCCTTTAGATTTTACAAGGCCCATAAGTAAGTCAGGCTCAAAAGCCCAGATCTCAATGCGACATAAATTATTATTTGTTGCGTGAAAAAAAAAGATGAGAAAGAAAGAGCTATACAAAAAAATGAGAGAGCTCGTGTGAAGAAGAGGCACGAATGGCTACTCCTTGGTACTTTGTTGCACTACTTCTCACTATTCTTACTAGCTCTCAGGTACCAATTCCTCTTTCCGTTCGCTATTTTTGATTGAATCTGGCTGCGCTTTCTACAATCGTATTCGATTTGTTTCCTTTTTCCCTGATTTGTTTTTGAAATCTCCTTGATTCTCGCCAAATCTATCTGGGATCGATCATGTCGGTGCTAATCCTGCGATATTATACAGTTAGAAATTTGATGTTTAGCTGGAGAGATTTGAAAATGAGTGCTGAATCGATGGTTTATTATTATTATTCCTCAGGGAATTTTAACAACTCTGTCTCAAAGTGATGGAGGTTATAACTACGATTACGCTACTGTTCCATTTCTTGCCGAAGTTTTTAAGGTATTTTGTTGTTGAACACAAGTTTTTGCATGTATTACTTAGCTGCTGAGTTTTTTTTTTTTTTTTTGGTCAACTTGTTCCTGCAGTTGATCATTTCTGGTTTATTTCTGTGGAAAGAATTGCAAACATCTACCTCAACAATTCGTACTACGGATTGGAAGAGCGTGCGCTTATTCGTTATTCCTTCTCTTATATACCTCATCCATAACAATGTGCAGTTTGCTACATTGACTTATGTGGACACCTCCACTTATCAGATCATGGGTAATCTCAAGATTGTCACTACTGCCTTACTCTTTAGGTACCTTCTTCCTCTCTAGTATCCTGACATAAATAAGAATTACTAATTTCTACTTTATTCTTACTATAGGTTATTTTTGAAGAGGAAGCTATCGACACTTCAGTGGATGGCAATTGGTCTTTTAGCTGTTGGAACAACTACTAGCCAGGTGATGCATACACATTGAATAGCCTATGATATTCTCCTTCTTATCGTATTACTGACATTGGAAAATAATCTTATGTTTCTCAAAATATCTACTTTGCCTTGTTGTTTCAGGTTAAGGGATGCAGAGAGGCTTCGTGTGATTCGCTATTCACGGCACCAATACAAGGGTATTTACTTGGCGTTCTCTCAGCTGGCTTGTCCGCACTAGCTGGAATCTACACAGAGTTTCTGATGAAGAGAAACAATGACAGCTTATACTGGCAAAACTTGCAGTTGTATACGTAGGTATCTCTTCTTCACATCATACTTTCTCATGCCAACAGTATTAATGTCATGCTACTTAGAAACTCTTCATTGGGAAATGGTATTCGGTTCAACTATCTTATTCTTCTGGTCTTTGATTTTTACCAGGTTTGGTTCGCTTTTCAATGTTGCTCGACTTATAGCAGATGATTTCAGATTTGGGTTTGAAAAGGGTCCTTGGTGGCAACGTATCTTTGATGGGTATAGCATCACCACTTGGATGGTCGTTCTGAATCTCGGATCCACAGGCTTACTCGTCTCGTGGCTGATGAAGTATGCAGACAATATTGTCAAGGTAAAAGATGAAACCTTTTCTTCATAATCGAGCATAAGAAGGTACTCACATCCACAATTTCTTCTAGGTTTATTCTACATCAATGGCGATGCTACTTACTATGGTTGCATCCATATACCTCTTCAGTTTCAAACCGACAGTACAGGTTAGTGTATGATTTATCTTGGTTCTTCTCTCGCGTACTTTCCTCATTTTTCCTGTAACAACCCTGCAGCTTTTCTTGGGTATTATCATATGCATCATGTCACTTCACATGTACTTTACTCCTCCACAAACGCTCGTGGACTTGCCCGTGACAAACGAAACACATCCCAAGACCTTAAAGCAAGTTACCGTAGAACCAAAGACAGATTCGTGATTCAAATGGACGAAAAGGTTAGTTCTAGAATACTATCAGCTATATAGAGAGGCATTTGCTGGTAAATGAACCCAATGATCTTCTTCTAGCTTCACTTTCTTAGATTTAGAAACTTGGTTATGAGTTCTCTTGAAGCGATCATTTGATAAATTCTTCAATTACTGATTCTATTCTTTGTAAATGTACATCTGTTTGCCCTAAGTAGTGAATTTGATTGTTGAATCCTGTTTTTCGTTCTTTCTTTCGTTGATGATATGTAAGAAGAATGTACCAGTAAACTGTATTGTGTTTCTTTCTTAACCGGCTGGTTTGAGTCGTTTGGGTGATTTAGAGCTGGTTTGGGTTTGGTTTATTGAAGCTATTGAGCTTTGTTCTGGCCTTCCTCTGCAGTTGCATGACTACTGTAGAAAGATTTAGATGGTTCCCGTGAATCAAGATTGGGTCCCTCTTTCTTCCTCATTTATTAAAGGGAAATTGGCATATCTAACCACAAAAAAAATTATAACTTATAATCTAACCATTTAACCTAAATCTAAAAGCTCTTATTTAGCCACATAAGTAGTTTTAGTTATTTGCTTTATTATTAATTTTTTATGGTTATTGTGAAAATTAACCCTTTATTAAACCCATTTGTCCCCAACGAAACTTCCACATATGTTCAATTTCCTCTACTACCGATAAATTAATCAAATAAATTATAACCAATAATAGTTTCAGTATTTGAACAAGACATCATCCTTTCCATGCAAATTGTAGCATAAACTTGTGTTCGATCATATATTTCTTCACATGAAATCAAACCCTAAACTCAATTTCAAGTTTGTTATCATTACTTTTTTCACCTAAAATTTTACATATCATTAGATCAAACGAAATCAGTGTATTCAATACAAGTATATAACCAAATGAATAGCTATTATCGCTGTTAGAGTGAACCGTGACCGATTTAACATAAGTGATGGCCATGTTTTTTTTTTTTTTTTTTTTGTCAAACAAAAATGATGGATCAAACCAGACTTAAGAGCAAATTTTGCTAGAGAATGAGCCGAACAAACATATAAAACACGATTGATGCAAACAGAGAAGATAAGTTTTTGAAATTGCTTAAGATTCCATAAATCTCTTTAAGAGGAACATCGAAGTTGATCCCTTGGATGAGCTGCTGCGAATCCGAGGCAACAAGAAGCCTGTTAAAACTAGATTTACCGCAAGTGATGGCCATGTATTTTTCGTGTTTCTGGGTGCATATCTCAAATTTTCAATGCATTAGTTATTTTCGATATAGTTACGAATATACTTTTTTGTTGGGATAATCATGTAACGGACCATATTTGATGTAGTTGGCATCAATAACTTATGATATATATATAGTCAAGTTATCGATTGTTTATAAAATTTCACAAATGGCGAAAGCGTTAATAAGTATTGGAAGCCACATTTTCACAAATGGTGAGAGCGTTAACAATAAATATTGGAAGTCACGTTGTAACATCCCTGACCCGGTATCAAGGCCGTGCATGATCAAGATGCTACTATGACGGATTTTACGGAGAAGGGATGGCCACCAGATGGATCGAGCTCGTGGGAGAAGGTGACGGGCACGAGTGCAGGGGGAAGATGTTACCGGAGATGGTGATGGATGAAGCGTTTGTCCAAGCACGTTTGAGGATCGAATTTCCAAATGGGGAAGATGGTGAACTGAAGATAACAATCAGAGAGGAGGTCTTAGAGGCGATGAACGGGCTATGGAAGCGATGTATGATTGTTAAACTATTGGGCAGGAACATTCCCATTACCGTGTTAAACAAAAAGTTGTGTGAGATGTGGAAACCACGAGAAGCGATGACGGTTATTGATTTACCTAGGCAATTCTTCATGGTCAGATTCGAAGAGGAGAAAGAGTATATGGCGGCCTTGATAGGAGGTCCGTGGAGGGCGTTTGTTAGCTATCTCATGGTTTGGGAATGGTCACCGGAGTTTGATCCGATGAACGATGCGATAGTTACAACACCACTTTGGGTCCATATCTCAAATATCCCAGTCAATTTTTATCACAAATCTATACTAATGGGGATAGCGAAAGGATTGGGGAAGCCGTTAAGAGTTGATGTTACAACTGTGAACATCGAGAGAGCGAGGTTTGCACGAGTGTGCGTAGAAGTTGATTTGCGTAAACCAATGAACGGATCGATCTTAATTAACAAAGGGAGATACTTTGTGGTGTACGAAGGATTGAGTAATATTTGTTATGGTTGTGGAGTTTATGGTCACAGTAGTCACAAATGTCCACAAGTTAACACTGTTGAAATGATGAGCCCAAATCATACGACGGAACAGAGCAAAGATGAGGGCATAGTCATGGAACAGAGTAATGATGGGTATACGACGGTGAGAAGGACTAATCGGAGAGAGGCAGTGGTTGGGAGTCAGGTGGAATCTCCGGTGGGAGGCTCACAAATTAATTTAAGGCGTAATCTCAGGGAAATCCCGAGAGTTAAGGAAACAAGAGAGATTTCCTTAGTTAATAGTTTTGGAATGTTGACTTGGGATTTAAATGACAAGGAGATAAGGAAAGTGGATAATCGCACAAAGGAGAATAAGGAGAATGAGAACATTAATATCAATCCTAAAAATGGCAAGAATATTGAAAGGAATCCGGTGCCAAAATTTGATGAATTGCTAGATTTTGATGAATTTGATACAACCGGCAACGGCGCCAAAATTTGATATGCTCAAATTTGTCTTTGAACTACCTTCTCAAATTAAGAGATCACTGTAGTACTTAGGGTTATCGAATCCACAGGGAATCATAGACACAATAGATTAATACTTTTGAATTAAGCTAAGCAGAATAACGAGAATGCAAAAACAGTTAAATAATAAAGCAGTTGAAACGTTTATAAAAATCAATTAAAAGAAAGCTAGGTGCAGAGAAATTGCAGGCGAATTAGAATTGCAGATAATAAATAAAAGATAGGATTATGAAGCTCAGTTCCTAAACATGAACACAAATGTAAAACCAATCAGTTGTCGCTGCAAAGATTATCTATGTCTAAATCCTAGAAAACCAACTGTCGTTGCGAATCCTATAAATCTAAACAAGCATTAATGATCAAGTTCAATTGTTCACAAAACCTTAAACCAAATATCTTTGCGAAAAACAATTTTGCTCATCAAAAACTAGTTCAAGAAATTAATAAAACTGTCGTTTCTATTAATTAACCTAAGATCAGATTTTAGTTCGCGAGGCTAAAATCAGCAATAAACACAAGTTAAGATGAAGAACTTCTAATGATATTATCCTAACAATTGAATTAAATCTAGTAATTCATCAAACACCTTTGAATATCCCTAAACCTAACAAAGGAAACTACTCAGACATAATCAAAGAAGAAACCATTATATTAATTGAAGATATCTCTTAAACTTAGTAAAATAAATTGTTAGCCTAACCAATGGCTTAAAACATCTATATATAGGTTACAAAAATGTATTGGGCCTAATTGCAAACATCTGGGTTTTCTGGCGCAAAACAGAAATATTCCAAAATTGGAATTTGGGCTTGGTCGACGAGGGTGTCGATCGACACTCAGGCTAGTGTCGATTGACACTGACTTTAAACTCTTTGTGTCGAGCGATAGGGTTGTGGCGTCACTCGACATAGCTCTGAAAACTTCAATCTGAACTTCTGACTTTGATTCCTCGTTTCATTTTGCTCCATAATGCTCTAGTAAACACCAATAAAGCTCCAAACATCTTTGTTCCTAATAATAAACATAAAAGACTCGAAAACACCAAAAGACTCAAGAAATCAGACTTATATCATGGTCTAAAACGGGTAAAAACCATGATATATCATCCATCAACTAGACTTGTACGACCCGATAACTAAACCAACCAAGATACCAAGAAACCTAGCGATTCTATATGCATCACACAACCACCCTAGAAACCAAGATCTAACATTATCATTCTACATTCCAGGATCATCCTAAACAAGTCCACATACTCAACTTGCATAGATGAGCCCAAGGAATTACAGAACTTGTTCCTCACCTTATTATTCATGCAGCTCCCGTTGTGGAATGGCTTGCATTGGCTGGAGCTACCGTAGGCTTCGACTAGGTTAAGCTGAACCCAAATAAGACAAGTAACCCACGCAGATCCCGACAATGGTTAACTAAGCTTAAAATGACAATAGTTTAACGAAACTGAACCAAACCAACTAAACCAGACTGAACTGACCCGATTAGACAAACCAAACCCAACCGACCCGGTTAACCCAAACCAGACCAAACCCATCCGGTTAACCCAAACCGGACCAACCCCTCCAGACTCCAGTTAACCCAAACCGGACCATTAGGGTTTGAGAGTTATCTTGCGAAGTAAACAGCTGAAGGAAACTCTAGGGTTTTGTCCTAAACCGCCTCCCACATGCATCCGTCAGAACGCCGCCGTTGCTCAACACTCGACTTTGTCGGAATCCCCTCCGACGAGTCCTCACACTCTAATGAATTGTTGGTTCTATCCACGATGCCTTCCTTTGCCATCGATCAGCCTCTCCTTCCCACCGTGGCCCTTCCTCGACCACGCCGCGATGTTGCACATCTGCCTCGTCGTACCGAAACCTCTGGTTTTGATATCCACACCACCGGCACGTCGACGAGGTCCTCTTCTCTCGGCATCACCGTGTCCGATATGTTTTCGTGCATCATCCGAGCTCCTCGTGGTTGAAGCTTCCGCCACAATTCCTCCACCGCATCTCCATACTCGTCGAGACGAGTCTCTGCCACCTCCCTAGGTATTGCCGGTCAAGTACAAACCGTCGTCGCTCCGGTTCGTAACTTCCATGTGGTTTCCATGACCACATCCTCTTCTTCCCACCATAACACACTCTTCTTTCCAGATCCTTCCTTCTTCTCTTCCAGTTCCGATCCCTTCTCTTTCTCTTTGCCGCCGGCTCTCACTCTCTCCATGGCCGCCGAATCTCTCTCTCTATCTCTAGGTATCTCTTGTGTGCCAACCACACAATTAAGCTTGAGGATTAGCCTTAAATATTTAGGTTTAAGCCACTAACTATAGGCTTTTAGGGAGTTGGGCCTTGGAAAACCTTAACTGACCGAGTTACAACCCATAAATTTTGGGGTTTGGGATAGGGATGTTACACACGTTTCTGTTAATACGGGTTTAGTTTAACAACATAATAATAAACTATAAGACATGAGAATGAGATGAAGCTATAATAAGGCCAAAACGAGAAACAAATAATGTATTTCTATCGACGTCGTTATTTTGTTTATGCGATCTCACCGACGTCGTTTGTATTTACGACGGCTTATTCGTTTTTTCGGTAGACTTTAACGCATAGTCAATAGGACATGAGAACACATTAAATAATTGAGTTCAAAGGGTTGGACATGACGAGCTAATGCGTCTCTATATTTCTCAAAAAGTTGCTTTAATAGAAAATACATGTTGTTCGCTTATATTCTTGGAGTAGTCTAAAACTTCAATGCTTGGATTGTGTGGGTGGAGAACCTCTCTACGGACAAACACATGCAATTAATTAATTAATTGACATACATTATATTAGATCATTAAGTCAAATAGCTTTATATATATGAGTTTGGCCCACACGTTGGTGGCAATTTGGTTGTGGCGGGCCCGGAGAAATGGGTGAAACTCCCAGAGACCTGAGTTCAATCCCTCCAGAGCGCGCAAACACCAATTTGTGGGAAGTCTGTCAGTTGGGCTCAGGCCCAATTGGTTTATCTGGTAATGAGAAATGCAGGCGGTCTGACTACCCTCTGACATTAGTCGGAAGGCATTCCAAACTCGGGTCAGGTAGTGTAGTAGGCTTTCGGGTCCCAGTAGTCTACAATGTAGCACTTCGGTGCGTTTCCCCCGGGGCTGACCGGATCAGCCGATAAGGTATATAAAAAAAAAAATTAAAATTAAAATTAAAATAAAAATAAAAATAAAATAAATGAGAGTTTGATATTCATAACAATGTGTGAATGTTTGGATGAGAGTTTGAGCCACTCCAAAGATGACCCTTTTGAACATGTGGGATGTGGCCCATAAACCCCGAAGATGCTTTGGTCTTATTCTCTTAACTACTGTACGAATATGTATATGATTCGACAGTTCGACCTTTGTATTTTTTTTTGTTTTCTGTTTCCAGTTCGTGTATATTGTTATGGTAAGAAAAAGCACTCTGGTTTTGTAACATACTCTTTTCGACGAACGATTCTGCATGTACGATGGACATGATCTCGTTGTACGATTAATGGCTGTAAAACTTCCGAGAAGTTTTTCCTCGATAGATATGCAATTAACTGTATTATCTGGAATTCGAACCCCTGACATGGTATAGAAGACTTTAAACCCTTGATCATTAGGTCATAGGGCTTCCACAAGAGTTTGAAAATTAGGTTTCAATTTTTTTTAATGTGATATTAATCATGTTTACCCATTATAAATGTTTTATGACAACGTTTTATTATAAACTTTGGTTTAAAACTTGGAAATTAAAAAAAATCTAAAAAAGATAAATTTTATAACAATAATAAATTTATCTTATTATATAAAAGAGAAGTCGGTCGACGAGAACGCGACACATAAGCAAAATTGTAATTCACGAGATCCTGACATGTGTCTAATATTGATTGACATGATGACATGTGTTAGTATTAAAATTAATTAAAAATAGAAAATAACAATGTAGTTATTAAGTAACTAATCAAATAGTAAAATGAAAAATTTCTAATAGTCCAAACTAATTAGAATAACAAGAAAATTTCTAATATAATTTTCAAGTTTAAATCATTAGATATCAAATATATCGATATATTTCAAATTTCTGATATCTAATGATTTAAAATGCGTATGTTATTGTATATCGATATATTTGAGTAATTCAACGGGTTATCAACTATAACTTAAATATTTATTTGAATAATGGTTAATATGATTATCCGCGTTCATACGCGGGTCCTAACCTAGTAATTAATAAAGCCAATAAAAAATTTGTTATGACGAAAATTTTAATGTCCATTAGTCTAGTTTTCTTTCCGTTAAAGGTTTAGTATATTGATTAACGAGATGATACAAAGATAAAATTAGTGTTTTCTCTAAAAAAATGTAGGTCAGCAACAGCAAGGAGTTAGAAAGTAGCCAAAAAAGAAGAAGAGAATATTCGGTTTATTGAGTTTAATTAGATATAATATAATGTACATAAGTATGTCTCGTTTGTTTCGGTTAAGATTTGAATGAACGTTTGATTTAATTGAATACTCCCTCCGAGTGTTTTTAAGTGTCATTTAAGGTTTTTACACTCTTATTAAGAAATCAATAAATTTATCTTGTTTTTTGAAATAAAACAATAAGTTTTATATTTTCAAGACATTTCAACCTATAGAAATTCAATCTGCAGAATTTGAATAGTCAACACTAAAAAGTTAATTAATTGTGCATTGATAAGTGAGAACATCACTTATTTATAAACAAAAAATTACTCCTAAAACGACAATTAAAAACATACGGAGGGAGTACCGTTTTATTTAGTTCGGTTTGATTGTGAGTAGGTTCTATTTAAACGTCAAGGCCTAATCTTATTATATAAAAGAGAGTCCGGTCGACGAGAGCTTGACAAGTAAGCAAAATTGTAACTCACGAGATTGCGACATGTGTCAAAAATTGATCGGATAATGACATGTGGTAAAACTTAATTTTAATTAAAACAAATCAAAATTAAAAATGGGAAACTTCTAATAGTCCAAAATAATAGAAAAAGGAAATTTTTTAATAGTTAATAACTAATAGAAAAAAATGAAAAATTCTAAAAGTTTAAATTAATTAGGAAAAAAGAAAAAATGTAGTAATTCAAACTAATTATAAAAAGATAACATAAAAAATAAAAAGTATATAAACCGTAAAAAATAAAGAGAATAAAAATTTCAATAAAAAATAAAGACAAATAAAAAATAAAAGATGACATAAAAGATATTATATATATTTAAAATTTTAAGATATGCATAGCTAAGCAAAAGAAAATTGAAATATATATAGAAAATAAATAGAATGTAAAATTTAATAAAGAGGTGAATGAAAATAAAGTTAAATTTTAAATGGTAAACTAACGAAAAAAGAAAAAATGTAGTAATTCAAACTAATTATAAAAAGTTAACATAAAAAATAGAGAGTATATAAACCGTAAAAAAATAAATAGAATAAAAATTTCAATTAAGACAAATAAAAAACAAACGATGACATAAAAGATATTATATATGTTTAAAATTTTAAGATATGCATAGCCAAGCAAAAGCAAAATGAAATATATATAGAAAATAAATAGAATGTAAAATTTAATAAAAAGGTGAATGAAAATAAAGTCAAATTAAAAATGGTAAACTAACAAAATAATTATCATGTAGTTCACCAAATCATAAAACATAAAAATTCTAATAGTCCAAAACCAATAGAAAAAAGGAAAAAATATGATAGTGAAAACTATTTAAGAAAAAGAAAAATGTAGTAGTCTAAATGAATTATAAAAAAATTAACATAGAAAATAAAGAGAGTATAAATGGTAATAAAAATAATAACTGTATTAAAAAACATAATACAAAATGGTTATAAAAATTAAAGAAATATATGGTAGACTCAATCTAAAGATTTAAGATATAGATAACCAAGTTAAAGAAAAAAGCAAATTTAAATCTATAAGAATATTCATAAAACAAAGAAATTGAAAACCTTCGACCTATGATGGTATTAGAAAGATTCAAAAATGTTTAAAAGTTTGCGACTATGAATCTCTATGAGAATTAAAAGAATCGATGAGATTTATCAATCATGAATTTATATGTGTTGTTAACAAAATTATTTATATTTTTACTGGTCTTTCATGAGATTATTTATCTATAGATTTTTAGTGAGTTTAATGGATTTTATTTTATTTAACTCTAAATTATTTGAATTATTTTATAATTTTATAACATATTTAATATATTCATAATGAGTAAGAATATAATTTATTTTTTTGTTATTAAGAATATGATTTGAATATTTTAGGTATATATATTTTTGGATTCGCGTGATATTAATTAAAGCAAGATATACATTGATCTTCAAGATTTAAAATCCGTGTTTAAATAGTATTTCAAAATATTTTGGTATTTTAACGGGTTGCTAATTAGAATTTAATAAATTATTATGTTTACCCGCGTATTTACGCGGGTCCTATTCTATTCTAGTTAAAGAATAAACTAAGCCTATTGTATAATCTTAAACCTTAACGACACTTGTTTGTTTACTAAATGCGTTTAATTCTGCTTCTTTGGAAGAAAATAAGTCGTCGTTCGCTTTTATAGTAAGAGAAATAAGAACTTAAGTAATAAAGAGCGCACATGATTCCAACTTTGTTGGTAATCCAACGGCTATCGATCATCCGTTTGTCTGTTGTCATATCGTGCCGACATGATGGCTGGTCCGCAAACTTTGGAACCTTCTTATTCTTATCGTAATTAAAAAACTTGTAATCAATTAATAATTTAATACCAAACTAAAGGTTTGTAATTAAATCCAGAATTTTCACTATAGTAGCGTAGTAATAGTTTCGTTTTATTGAATTTCAATAATCAAAATTTGTGAAACGTGAATTTATCTAAATATTTTACATGATTATATAGACGTTTAAATTTGCATATATGTGCAGAATGATCTGGTTATGCATTATTATTATTTATTTTTTTATCTCATTGCAATATTACCAAACAAAAACCGTTCATTGCTTCCCAATCAAATACTAATGGAACTATTAACCTGGTTAGGATTTTGAAAATAAAAGGTATAATACTTCCAAATTCCAATTATAGAGCAACAAAAGAATGCCAAAACATCAATTTTTAAAGAATGGAGTATGTAGTATATGATAAGACGAACCGGATAAGATGCAAATCAAAACGAGCGTTAATAAACCAAATAAGTTAAGAAAAAAAAAAAAACCAAATAAGTAATACGTGTTGTCTAGTTATTGGATAGGTAATTGATCGGCGCCGTTAAAGGCACCTGAGGAGGCGCTTACTCGGCAAAGGACACTTTTGTCATTATCTATCGACGCGCTAGCGTCATCTCGGGTTATGCTGACATGTGAATGACAACATTTTCATGCATAGTTCTTAGGCCCACGTTTAAATGACGTGGCAGAGTCCTTAGCCACCAAGCTTCGAAAATTTTCCATCGAGATGGAATTTGAATTTTTCACGAGCATGTTCCAATGAATAATGCCTTCCACCTCGCATTCTCAAACCTCAAGCCACATGTTTCTTGTTTGGTTAAAACTTCAAAGCAAGCCACATTTTTTTTTCTTTTCAAAACGTTGGAATCAATTGTTAGATATTGGCTTGTAAATGCCTATTGAATGATGTGATGAATAAGCATATTGTCGAACAGAATAACGGATCAGACATATCCAACACGTTAGGTATATATGATTTTAATATACGGATTTATGTTTTCTTAAATCCTATATGACTTCTTAAATTGATATAAAGTCAAATATATTATACAGAAACTGACCAAAATGATAACGTATTGATACTTTAAAAAATATATGATTACGGGGGGTGTATTTTCCCATGCACTTCTTCTCAAAGACGGAATCGGATTTAGATAGATCGTAATCATCTAAAAGGAATAGATTATTTATCTCTACGATTAGCGAATGAGGTTGTACAGATTGACTTTTAATCGTGTTTATCCATTTACCTTTAGTCACGGTGGCCATTATATACATGAACATGAACTAATGAAAATGAAAAATCACCAAAAAAAACTAATGAAAATGAAATATACATTACGCCAATCTCTATTCCGATTCTTTTAACTATATAATTAACATTCGAGGAAAAATACATTTTGTTTTAATTTTTGTTTTTGTTTTCTGGAAAAATACATTTAAAAAAAAATATTATAATTATAATTTACCGAGTCGTTGGCTTTTTGAAGTGTCTAAGAGGCATTTGGCCAACTGATCTAAGTAAAGCCGTAACGAATTTTGATGATTAAGTTTTTTAATTTTAGCTTAGAAGGCAATATTACTGTAAAAATCAATATCCCTAACCAACGATGATTACCTTTACAATATTCGTCAAGTGCATTACGAACTGTTGATAAAATTGTGATAATAAAACCGTTAAAGGAAAGAGAGATACGTGGAAGCGAGACGCAAAGATACAACTACGATTAACCGTATTTGCAATCACTAGAATTTCATTTTGACGAAATGATATTTCTTTGATATTCTCGGTAGTATGCTTTTTTTTAGAGAGATTATGGGTGCAAATGGTTGTAGGTGAGAAAAAAAAAAATTAATAGGAAAATCCTAACCAAATCTTATGTTATTCAATTAGTCATTTTTAAATCCTCATTGGAATCATGTCTTATTCAATATGTCGATCTCAAATACAAATCAAAATCATCTCTTCTTCAATTTATGATTTTCAAAATACAAATCAAAATCACCCCTTATTCAATCATATGTATTTACTTATGGATTTGATTTTAAAATAGATTAGTGGATTTGGAAGAATACTTATGTTAAAAATACAAAGACTCAAATCCATTGGAAAACTTTGTTATTCTCAAACACTAACCTTGTTATTTTTAAATACTAATCAAAATACACATATTGGATTTGGAAATCACAAAGATTTGTAAATCCTATATGGATTTTCAAATCCATTGAAATACCAAAACCAATAACCCCCCTAAAGAAATTTAACTTATTTTTCATTTATTTGATGGGACCCACTAAATTTTAGCGGAAAACATAATCATCCCAAATGGTGAAATTATAGAGGAATTGAGAAGAATAGTCATTCCACCAAACTTTTTGTTTTTGATATTTGTTTTCAGAGTGAGGAATGAAAGATGAATAATGATTTCTTAAATAACCGAGGAAAAAAATTAACGAATCCAGAAAGCTCTAATAAATTTTCAAATTGTATGGAATTTTAGATCAATTTCGTGAAGAGAGGGAAGTGGAGAAGTGGCGAGATTTTCTCTCAAGAAAATATTTGCCTCGGTTTAGACTCTGCACTACTTCTTTTATTTTATTTTTGGATAAAATGATTTTCATTTATTTGGTCCAAAAAAGCATTTTTGAACCGGAGGTCCATCTACCAAGAACCACAAACCATGAACCACGACCCGACGCCCCGTGCCCAGCCCGATTCGGTTCGGTTTGGTTCAGCGGCAGCGCGTGTGTGGTATTTTCTCATCTTATCAGCATGCTCCATGTATGTGTTATGTTATGAATAACGACATGAGCTCACTCGTTTATATTAAGGAAAACTTGTAACTTAATGGATATGGTTCAAATGCACATGCCATTCATTAGCAACACATAGAGGCTTTTTCTCTTCAACTAGCTCATTTCTCATTTTCCATCATACCAAATGTCTAATACAAGACCCATTTGTTTAATGAAAAAATGTTCCAGAAATCTCCTAAATGAATAGAAATGACTATAAACATGTGACGACTCAAAAGACTCGATAAACTAGACATGACAGAACTGGACTAGACACAGTTGGAGTGGAGTATACTAGACAAACTTTTAAGGGTATACAAAAATGTAACTATATCTGAGAGGTAGCATTTTTTAGTTTTGAACAATTCATTTTTTTATTTCTATCGGGTTTACTCGGCCAAGACATGAACATGATGTCTTGAATTACCCGAACTTCAATGTAAACCGAGACAACAATTATTGCATAATAACATTTTCTTGTGGAGATCATTTCTCTAATGTGTTCATTTTGGCCGTGAATAGTTTATGGTTATCATGAGTAAATTTGGACAATAAAGCCTTACTTTCATTATCCTCAAAACGACTCCATTTCATACTCACTAGATGATCTGCCATCAAAGTTATTTCAGACGCATCTTGTATTACTTCAGTAATATCTCAAAGTTATGGAATCATTAAAAGCCAACACTTAACCTTATCACACACAAGTAACACTGTTTATCATCCTAGGAATTGGGTATAAACATAGTTTTACTGTGTTCTACTCTTAATCAGCTTCATTTTATTATCCCTTCAAATGTGCCCATCATGTGTCATCTTTTGTTGTAGGCTTTAAATTAAAGCCATTCCTCTTGATGATATAACAACTTTATGTCTTGGCTAACTTTTTTGTGAACGAATCAGCCAAGTTGTATGCTGATTTAATATAGTCCATCGTGATTACTCCAATTGAGATAAATTGTCTAATGGTCTTGTGACGCCTTCTAATATGACAAGATTTACCATTATATAATTTACTCACTGCCCGAGATATAGCCGATTGATTATCATAATGTACACATAAAGGTGACACTAGTTTTCCCCATATTGGGATATCTTCCAAAATGTTTTGAAGCCACTATGCTTCTTCCGCTATCTTGTCTAAAGCTATGAACTCTGACTCCATGGTTGATTTGGCCATGAGAGTTTGTTTGAAAGATTTCTAGGATCCCTCTACACTTGGCTGGGTAAGGACATATCCACTTATTGGTTTCAAGTTTCTAGAATAAAAAATCCAATGAGCTTCATAAAAGCCTTTTAATACCGCTAGTTCTTTACAATAGCGAAACCCATAATTTTTGGTCTATCAAAGATAATTTAGTACCCTCGTTATAGCCTTCGAATGAGTATGACCTAGATTATTCGTGTAGAGGCTTAGTACATTTACTGAGTGTGCCAAATCTGGTCTAGTACAATTTGTTAAGTACATTAGACTTTCAATCACCTTGCATATTTTACTTGTGAAACTAGTTCGCTAGATTCTTTTGTCAAATGAAGTTGAAGAAGTTTTTGGAGACATCTTAAGATAATATAATTTCTTTGGAAGTTCTTAAGATCTTGAGTCCAAAGATTACATCCCCTAATCCTATGTGTCTCATGTCAAAATTTTCCTTTGAGCATGCTTTTAGTTTTATTGATAATATCCTCATTAAGTCTAATAAAGCATATCATCTAAGTACAACAAAATATATCTTTTTGGAGTATTTTTGAAGTATATGCATTCATTTATGATGACACCATTTAACATCATTTCATTGTCAAAAATTTTCATGCCGCTGTTTTGGAGCTTGTTTAAGTCCATAAAGTGATTTCACAAGTGTACACAGTTTGTGTTCTTGTTCTAGGTTAACAAACTCTTCGGGTTGTTTCATATTAATTTCCCCTTCTAAATAACTATTTAGAAATGCAGTTTTAACATCCATTTGATGAATTTTTAGATCTTGTAAAGCAGCAATACCTGTGAGCATTTTTATGGAATTTATTCTCGTTGCCGGACAATAGGTATCGAAGAAATCCAGACCTTATTTTTGCATGAATCCTTTCACCATAATTCTAGCTTTGTACTTGTCTATCACTCCATTAGTTTTCAATTTCGTTCTGAAAAATTCATTTCTTCTCAAGAGATTTTTACCCTTGCAGTAGATCAGTTATCTTATAAGTATAGTGTTTTACAACTGAGGCCATCTCACTATTAATGACAATTTTTCTAGCGAAGGTGAGTATGGTGTGGACATTGTTTCCTTAAAAGTTATTGGCTCATTTTATGCAGGTAAGACTACTAAGAAATCGAAACCAAAAGTTCCTCTTTACAAAACGTTTTACTTCGTCTAGGTTCTTCAACATCTTTCTCATTTATAGTAGTGCAGAACTAGTTGCCTCATTTCCATAGGTAAGACTATCTTTGTTTATTACTTTCTCTATCTTGACACGGAAACACCTTTCCAAAGAATGAAGCATTCCTTAACTCCATTATAGTGTTTACATGTAAATCTGGAACGTCTAATTTAGGAACCAAAAATCGATAGGCGTTACTGTTATGCGTGTATCCGATGAAAATGCAACATTTTCCACGTATTCCCATACTTTTAGATATTTGTACGGAGACCCATTACCTTTCCAAAGTTCATATGAAGTTTTTAAAGTAACTTTATGCGGTAATTTGTGCAAGATATAATTTGTGCAACTTTGGATTCATCATTTATTTAAGAGTTAGGATTTTTTGTTCCGTAACTCTGTTAGATTCTGGTGAATAAAAAGCGAAAGTTTGATGAACAATTCTAGTTCTCTAAAAATGTATTAATCGGTTCATCATATTCTCCTCCTCTATCATTTTGGCAATTTTAATAGTTTTATTAAGTTGGGTTTTGAGTTCCAAATTATATTCTTTGAATTTCTCCAAAGCTTTATCCTTATTGTGTAGTAGATATACGTAGCAATATCTGGTGCAATCATCGATGAAGATCATGAAGCATTTTTCCTCGCCTCTAGTTTAAATAGATTTTAAATCACAAAAGTTTGTTTGAATTAAACCTGGAGGTTATGTTGTTCTTTCAAAGTCTGGGGATGGTATTTTCGTGAGTTTGGCTTGAAAACAAACCTTATATTTATTTTTGCTTATTTTCTGTTTAAGAATTAAATTAATGTTCATTAATCTACTCATAGATTTAAAATTCACATGTCCTAAACGTTTGTGCCATAAATTAACAGACTTCACAACATAAGCCTACATATTTCTTATTTATTTTCTTCTTCGAGGTGGAAGCATATATCACATTGGTTATAGTATAATTACCGATATCACTTTCATGAATTATAGCCTCAATAGACATCTTAAAAAACCCATCACAAACAAAACCCTTTCCCAAATACATCCCATACTTAGTAAAACCAGCTTATCCGCATCGGTTTTGATGGTGAATCCGTGCCTTCTTAAGAGAGATCCCAAAATCAGATTCTTGCGCATCTCTGGCACGTGGACCATGTTTTTCAAGATAAGCTCACGTTAAGAGGTACGTAAGTGATGCTCCCTGAAAGAGAATACATAGAGTTTTAATAATTTATAAACCCTAATCTGCAAGTGCACACTTGACAATTGTAGTACTTAGGGGTCGATCTACAGGAGACTATGTTGTTACGTTACAAACCTATATGATGCAGAATAAGCTAAGTGAAGATATATTTGTTTTTGGGGTTTTGTAAAAATGTGATGAATGAAACAAAAGCATTAATATAAGTAAAGAGATAGATAAATCAAGACACGCAAGAGAAAAGAAATCTAAGGAACATATGCAACCTATAAGATACTGGTTTTAAAGAGTTAAAACTAGTGTTCTAGAACTCAAATCACGGAGGTCAAATCTTCCCACTTTCATGGCTCCGATCTCTATGCTTTCTAACCTAATACACTCAACTTTCGATGGTTATTACAAGATGAAATCACGCAATAAGATTGAGGTTCAATTGTTCACTAAACTCCTTAAATAACATTTTGAATTTGTAAGATGCATAGCCTATCAAATACTAGATCCGGCGATATAAATGCTTTTGAAGATTATCAACCTTAGATCGATCACTAGTTAGCTATACCAGATCAAGCTTTGAGCATAAATAGAGACAGAGAATCAATCTAGAATCAAACTCAATAAAAACTGTAAGATATGCAACATAGAAATTTTAGAATAACTTTAAATCTAACATACAACTATTCTAACATGTTATTGAACATATAGCAGCTAGAATAGAGGAAAAAACATAGTAAATTCGTGACTTAATTGAAGGGCTAGGATGATTCTTCTCTTAGATTGAAGATTGAGAAGATATCAATCCTTCATCGCTCTTTTAAAGACATATTATTGAAGAACAAAGAAAGAAACGAAATACATGTTTTATTAATGATTTGTGTGATGCCTAGGGATGCTTCCTCTCTCTAACAAGGCTAAAATCAAGTATATATAGGGATACAAGAGGTTCTAGGTCGGTGAAACTTCTAGGGTTTTTCTTCGGGCGAAAACGTCTTTTTGGTCGAAATTGCTCCAAACACCGGACAGAGACACCGGTCAAAATCAAGTGTCAGGTGTCTGGGCCAAAAGTGTTTGTTGTGTCTTGGTACCGATCATAGACACCATACCACGAGTCTGTTCGGTGTCTAGGTCGATTCTGCACTTGCTTCATTTTCGAGGCAGTTTGACATGTCTTCAATACATCAAGTATATTTTCCAAATCACAACTCCAAATAATGTAATTCTAACTCCATTGGAAATCTGACTCAAAGGGATATCTTCATATAAAATTTCCTCTCATTCCAAATAGATTTGATCCTCCGTCTGTGGATAACTTTCAGATTATATCTTCTGTCCAACTTGAGAAAATGTGATAACTTGAAGATTTGAGACTTGGATTGACTCCTTTGACTTTGATGAGTTGTTGTATAATGTAGAATACTCATTCTACTTTTCACATCATTTTTGATGATTTAACTTTTATGACTCTTGAAAACCACATATACGAGAAAACTACATCTTTCGATAGAAAAGCATATTAAATATGTAGTATAGAAAATATATGAAAATAGATAGTATAAGTGGTAAAATATGAGGTATATCAATAAGCTTTAGAAGAACTTACCCATTACCTATGATTTTGAGGTAGCAGAGTTCCCCATAAAGAGTTTCTTGTTGCTCTTGTTCTTGGTAGGTAGAGAACATCGGCTTCTCCATGCAAATGTGCATGGTTGCACTGGTTTCGAACTACTAAGTCTTAGGGTGGCTCTAAGAAATGTTTGCCTCATTTGCAACCGCACACATGTAACCTTTGGTGAGGGTGGCTTCATTTTTGGCTTCGATCTGCCTCCAGTTTGTTGTCTCAATACGATGTCGCATAGTAAAGTCTTGAAGACTCATCCACTTCCTCTTCAGCTTAAGGTAGTTCTTGAAATCCGTCCAACATGTCAGAAGCTTCTCAATCATGCTAGCGACCTGGTAGGTCTCACATAGTCTCATACCCTCGACATATATCTCATGGAGGAGATGATGCACCTCATCGATTTTGTTCCATCAACGGCTGAGAATCCACCATCTTATAGTTTTTGAACTTAACCAAACTTGTTTTTGCGACCCAACATCTTCGGAGCGATACTTCTTATCCAAGGAATCCCACAGTTCCTTAGAGGATTCAAAGTTGTTGTAAACGTTGAACAACTGGTCGATCAGACGACTATGGATGTAACCTTTGCACACAAAAATCATTTTCCCATACATGAACGCTTGCAAGCGCCAGCGGATCAGTATTATCCGTTGAGAAAGACAAGTTTCTCTTCACGAATATACTTTTCTAGATTCATCGTGGTCAAGTAGAAGTGCATCTTCCTCTGTGACATCTTAAAGGAACTTCCATCAAATTTGTCAGAAAAAAATCAAGCAGAATTCTCGATGGAATTTGCACGGCCGGGAACAAAGCAGTGACTCCAATTAGCATCGTAGTAGGGACCGCCACAATAACAACAAGTATATTACCGAAATGCACTTGAGTAGAAATGTTAATCGTATTATATTTTGTCTAAAGTGATATATATATTGTTAGAATATTATTGTGTAAATCTCAAATAAATTACGATACATCAAAAAATATATTATGTAAATCTCTACGATATATCCTTTTTAGCATTTAAAATAAAAATCGAATTAAACTGTTTTTTTTTTTGATCGAATTAAACTGTTTAAAACAACTTCAATGTTTATTTCGTTTGTACAAAGTACCAACATTAAAATAATTAATAATCCTCTTTTAGTCGGTAAAACCCTCATTAACACCTCCTAACCACGCAGCAATATTTAGCACGTCAATTCCAGCTCATTAATCAATTAAAAAATAAAAACAAAAACAAATAGGAGAAGAAGCCTTCGCAGTGCACGCGTAAAGCAAAAACCCTAGTCCCAGTATATATACAGGCTTATATTTCCCTTTCCTGAATCCTCTCAAACTCCTCAAAAAAACAAAAATCCCCTTTTTTCTTGATATAAACATATATATGCTTAGCCTATCATGAGCAACATCCCCAGATCTCTCACCGACTCATCTCTCTCTATATTTCTTCTCATAATTTCTTCTGCTGTTGATCCTTGGCCCTTTAATAGCTCCGTTTTCTAACATCAACCTCGCCGAAAAACCTCTCAAACCCATCGCTTTAATTCTCCTTTTCTTTCTCCGTCGTCGATCTTTGTAATCAATCGTCGCGATTTCCGATAGGTTTTTCGGTACGAAAGTTTCGATCTTTTTTGATGGGTTTTGAAGAACAACACGAACAGAAACAGAGCAAGCAGATGGTGTTCAACTTTCACTTTCATATCCCTCATCTACACATACATCATCATAACCATCATCATCATCATGTTCCTAAAGGATGTGTAGCGATCATGGTTGGACACGAAGGGGACGAAGAAGGTCTACACAGATTCGTGGTTCCGTTGGTGTTCTTGAGCCATCCTCTGTTTTTGAGACTCTTGAAAGAAGCTGAAGAAGAGTACGGATTCAAACACTCTGGTCCGATTACTATTCCTTGCCGTGTCGATGAGTTTAAGCATGTTCAAGAAATCATCGACCAGGAGACTCATCACCGTCATAGTCACGGTTATGGACACCACAACAACAACCATAACCACCACCACCACAACAACCATCTGCGATGTTTCTGAACATCTATATCTCGATTTGTTGGTTTGGTTTGGTTTGACATGTAATTGGAATTGGTTTGATTGATTTGGTTTGGTTTGACAACTTTCTCTTTTTGAGATTTGTTTTAGTTTGCTTAATTTTCATTTTTTTTTTAGTTTAGTTGATGATGATGAAAAAAACAGAGCTATGAATGTGAATGATTCTTATTTTTTTACGAATGTAATCGCTAAGAATAAGGAATTTCAATTTGTGATTGCAATGTTTGAATTGGTTTTTGTGAAAAGGAATGTGAATATTTTTCTTTCTTTTTTATTTAATTCCGTTTTTACGCGTTTGGACGTGGACCATGTTACCTTTTGTTCTTCTTTTGCTTAGAGGAATTGCTTTGCTTGTTAGGATTACATCCACCACGCCAAGTGTCTAGAATATATATTATTTTTTCCGAAAAGTCAAAAATTCATACATATCTACCAAATAAGCAATTGTTGCTTGACTTTGATTGAGATCTTCACTAACTGTATCAGCCTTATTTACCACGTTTTAATTTGTCAACTAATTAAGGCATTGCTGATCAAAATTACATAATACTATATTGACCACTAAAATATATGACGAATCGGTTAGGATACTAGCTAACATAATGTTGTATCTATTTCCGTACCTAAAATCAACCATGTAACAGAATCGTATCTAAATAATTTATGTTGACAGGAGTTGTTGTTCATATCTAGAGACGTAACAAACTATACTATGGAACCAAGTGGTTTTTGGTCTAGTGGTTTCCTCCTCATCATAAGTGAGAGAAGAGGTTCCTAGTTCAAGTCCACTTGAAAAGAGAGATTTCTAAAGAAAATTGACTCTAAGGCTGACTCCGGATCCACATAGATTAAGATTTCGGTCCGAACTTCGAGATTTAAAAAAAAAAAAAACAAACTATGCCATGGACCCCACCCGAATTGACTCTTGGGCTTAGGACAACACAAATATCATTATACTAGAAAATGTCTCGCGTGATGCGCGAGTTTTGTTTCAAAAATTTATTAGATTTGAAGACAAATAATATGTTTTATCTTCATTTATTTTTCACAAAAACAACCAATTTTTTAGATCTATATTAGTTGCTAGTAAAAAATTAATAATAATTTACTTGAAATTAAATTAGCTATTTTTATTTATTTATATTGCATTAACATTTAAATATAAAGTGATTTTCAACTTTTTCAATATTAATGGTTACTATTTGAATATATTTGTTTCCAACTTTGTTAATTACATAAATACATAAATTTGACAACAAAATCAATTTATTATCTAAACAATGCTTAAAATTTTATAGTAAAATAGTTATTTATTGTTAAACATTTTTCTACATTCTAATTACTTATTATTATTTTTCCTTCAAAATTTGTTTTTTTGTATTTATACATACAAATAGTTAGTTTTTATTTCTGATGTACTTATATTAGCTAGTATAAAACCTCTTTCTAATTCTCATTACTAATCATTTTTATTATTATTTTTATATTTATCTATATAAAGAGTTAGTTTTTATTTCTGATGTACTTTTATTAGCTATGATTATGTGTTTTTAATCGAAAAATGTTATGTTGAAATACATTAGCCTATGATGAGGTATAACAAATTTTTTAATCATCTATTCTATTTTATATATGAATCAATAAAATTTTATATATTATATCATATTTACATATATTTAATAATATATTAAAAAGAGATTAAATGTATTAGTAAAAAAAAAATTTGACATAAACTTATGTGATTTGTATATAATATATGAGTTAATATAAATGGTGGTACTGTACTTTAGGAACATTAAACGTAACTTTATATATATGGTATGTTAAATATATATTTACCACCATTAAATATATATAAAATTAAGAAATTTAAACTCGATAAACTTTAGTTATTTAAATATTTATAATACATTAGTTAAATAAATAAAATAACAAATCTATTATTCTTGGATTGTTATTTAATTTCATTTGAGATATTTTATTTAATTTAATAGTAGTATTAATTTTAGTAATTAATCATATTTGACTAATAATAATAATTAATTAATTATATAAATATGTGAAGACACGTGTCGTCTTGTCAGAGCTTGTTAATTTTAAAATATTATAAAGATTGGCATTTCAAAATATTTCTGACTTTTGTGAATGACTTTTAGAAAGAATTTTAGAAGCGAATTATATATGTTTCCATCCGTGATATATACAAGTGTCTTTAGTAGTCTAGTGGTTCTTCTCCACAGCTGAGGTTCGAAACCCAGAAAAAACATTTTGAACGCTTTTTTAAAATAATTTTTTTTAGAGGAAGAGGTGACACGTGTCGTTTTGTCAGAGAAAGTTGGTTGTTGACAACCTTAAAATATTATAAAGATATACATACAATTTATTGTTTCCTTTAGAGAAGTTTACTCAAATAACTTTGGAAAATTTGATTTTGCCTAAAATGATGATCTTCTTTGATAATTACTCAAATAACATTTTCCATCCACTTTACCTTTTATTTGCTTTGAAGACCAACATCGTATTTACGAAACTACCAAGAATCGTTTTATAAACCTATGTTTTGGTAGAAATATCTAAGGATTAGAAGGTGGTTGATTGTAAGTGGATTTTGAAACTTTTAAAGATTTATATCAAAAAAAAAATATTTTATTTAGTATTTCCTTAATATCTAAAATTTTTAAATATTTGATTTCCTTAATTTTCGGAAAATCAATTTAATAATTTATTATGCATAATGTAATTTAACTGAATATTTGGTTTCCTTAACTGAAAGAATTGATTTCCTAAATTTTTGGGATTTCAAAATTAATATTAGAATTGGTATTCTCAATTTTCTAGAGCATAGAACAAACTGAAGAATACATATTCTACATTTTGTAGAACGTAGAACAAAGTAAAGATTACGTATTCTGAAATTTGATTCTAAAACTTTTAGAATATTAGTGTTTCCCTAAATTTTCTAGAATATAGACTACTGTGCAGATGACGTATTCTGATATTTTCTCGTAAATCGTTTGGAATGTGCGTGTGCTTTAAAATTTTAGAACAAATAGCAAAGTTAAAAATACGAATTCTAGAATCTGTAGAACATGTACAATCTGCATATTAGATTTTTTGAAAACTTTTTAGAACATGTATAGACAACCAATCGTACATTTTGTACAAAATAGATTAAATATAGAAATCCAAATTTTAATCGATTGGTTACAAATTAAAACTTTCACTTTTGATAAAAAAAAGTTTTATTACATTTGTTACATGTGTGAAAAAACTAATTATTTATATAAAAGGGGTAATTGTGAAAAAATTGGCAATGTCAAAAAAAAGTGTAGATGGACAAATTTAAATTTAGAAGATCTTTTAATCCAATTTTGTCTTATTTTAATTGACATTTAAATTTTGGGCTAAGAACTACTTATTGAAACCACACTTTTTTTTTGCCAATGGAGATGGTATCTATTTTATTAAATGTGAAGTAAAAATGTTGACATGTCAGCTCCATATTCAATTTGAGGTGGTTAATTATATTTTTGTCCTCGCCCAAATCAATATATTTACGCCCTCTGCCATCTGTGTTATAAACCGTTGATTTCCTGTTTTTAAATCTCCATCGTCGATCTGATCTTGATATTGGGCCTTTACGTTTTCTTACATGGCCCATATTTTTATAGCCCATTGGTTTTGACGTGAAACCTTAGATGACAACAACAAATTCTTTTATATATATACATGAGTTTTAGGGTTTAGTTTAGTCATCAGATCTTCTTGCTTCTTTTTGTTCGTATACTAATTGGTCATCCTCATAATTTCTTATTTCATCTTCTTGATGTAGGTTTGTCGTGATTCATGGAGGTTGGTGATCCTCTTTTCTTCTCCGTCTCAATTTCCGGTATGCACTTTCTTTGGTTTGTTTTTTGGGAAGTAAAATCTCTACGGCTTTGGTTCATCGATTCGTTTTTTTGTTTTTTAAATACTATTCTCTTTTCTTTTTGTTTTGTGTGGACTTAAATTCTCCTCTCGAGAATCCTCCAGTGTTCTTTCTTTTAGCATCTCCAAGTACGTTTTTCATCTCTTTTTTATCGACCTTTTTTTTTTTTTTGAAACTTATCGACTTATTTACTGTTTTATCTTTTTGTTACATTCTCTGAACGATATTAAACCTATTAATTCTCTTTCCTTCTTTTTTTATATGAAAGTAGTATTATACATAATAAAACCAGCGGCTTCAAAAACCTATCTACAGTTTTCGTACATGTAAGTATGAAGATCCCATCTTTTTCGGATCTTTTTCTGAAACTTTTCCCACCAAGTTAATCTCTGATCTTTCCCTGACATCTTTGTTTTACCTTCCGATCAAGGCATGTAATTTCATGAATGTAATTTATCGGTTCGTACTTAACAAATTCATGGCATATTTACGGTGTAACTGACGGTGCTTTGATTGACTTATGCTTCAATAGTCGATATAGCATACTGATGCATGGTTTATAGTGTGTAGACCTAAATTATATTGGCTTTTGTTTGATCTGTAGTTGCATGCGTATAAAAAATTGATATTTATTTAATTTCACTAATGATTTGTTTCTATGCTTTATGAGCCATGCTTTTAAATGTATATTAGGGGTTTCCCACGCTACGCGTGGGTTTTTTAAAATATTTTTTGATGATCGTTAATGTTATTAAAATTTTGGTACCCCGAAATACTGTCCAAGAATAATATTTACTCATGAATTTTGTTTGCTTTGGTTTTGAATAATAAAATTTAAATTATTATCCCTCTTATTCCTCCTGACAACGTTTTCGTTTCCTTTACTAAGTCCTTAAAATCTTTATCACCACCTCTATTACAATATTAGGCCATGTCCAATGGTAGTTTTTATAGAGTTTCTTTGTATTAAAAAAAATTGAAAACGGAAGAGAGAGGGTAAAAAGAGTTTCTTGAACGCCAATTTGATAATTCTTACTTATAACAAATTTAAACGGCCCATATGCATTTATTTGTTTATTACGATTTGGATTATTTGTTTTTGTGTTCTTTTCTTTTTTCGTTGATTCTGATCTCACAAGTTTAGATTTTGAGGTTGCAGAGAACAAGGTTTCCAAAAAAAAATGATTGGATCAAAGCAAAAAAATTTAAAAGGTGACTTAAATAGTCGTGATCTCTTTCTTTTGTCTTAATTTGTTATTACATCGCATGTATGTAACTGGTCAAATTGTTGTGCATATCCTATAAATAATTTTCGTAAGCTAATCTTTTTTAAATTCGATATCTCCGCATCGAGACTTTGGGGTAATATTTTTAAATATTTTGTTTGATATATAAGCAATTTTGCTCATCGCATGTTCTTTCTTTGTGGAAGTGATATGTTGTTTAACAAAGACGAAGGATTTGATGAAAATCCCGGTTTCGTTCAGGTTCCGCAAAATATTAGCGTGAAATAAAAGATTTATTGCCATAGAGTCTAAGCATAATTTATTTTGTGGATGAATCTTGTAACGCCCGTGAACCAAAAATGTGCTTTTTGGTGGGTGTCGATCGACGCAGGGTTTGCGTGTCGATCGACACTAAATTTTGTCTTCTCGAGATTTTGGGCAGAGAGGTCAAGCCTGTCGATCGACACGGGTTAAAAATCAGACTTAGGTCTAATTTTGGTCCAATTTGATTTGGGCCGATTTAAGGAGCCTAGGTCTCGGGTATTTAAACCTCGGGATCAGAGCTATGGCAGCAGTTTTCGAGGGTTTTTATCAGAGAAAGAAGAGAGAAAAGCTTGTGTGAGTTTTTGAGAATTTCCGGAGTGGTTTCGTGATCCGTTTGTGGCGTTATCTTCCTTCGTGGGATCTCTTTCTTTCGTGAGTCCGAAGAGCCGCGTGTTTTGGGTGATTTCTAGTGAGGGGAAACCGCCGTTTGTCGCTGTCGTCGCTGTTGCATCCTTGTTCTTCGTGTTCTTCGTCGTTTCGTCGAATTCCTGAGGTGAGTGCGCGACCGTAGACTCGAAATGGCTAGGGAATTACTAATAGTTTGATTTAGGGAATTGAGTGATGATTTTATGGTTGATTGTGTGTGATCTGTGAAAGGAATCGGTATGTTGATGATTGAATCGTGGAATATGTGTTAATCGTAATCTGGCCTGTTTTTGCGAGCATCGTGTCGATCGACACCGTGCGAAGTGTCGATCGACACGAGTTGTTTTATTGCGTCGACCGACACCGTGCGACGTGTCGATCGACATTGGTGATTTTGTTGCGTCGATCGACACTGTGCGACATGTCGATCGACATGTGTTAATCTGTCGCGTCGATCGGCACCGTGCGACGTGTCGATCGACACCCTTGTGATTCTGACGTTAATCTTTTAAATTTTCTGTTATTGATAATCTGGTTATTTTGTAATAGTCTGCAGTACCGTCTCACTAAGTATTTGTTAAATACCTACGCAACTCGTTTTTCCCAATTGTGTTCCAGGTAAAGGAAAAGGAAAAGCGTGACCGCGGAATCATGGCTTTAGGGAGAGGATGTTTAGGGTTGTTTTTATTTCCTGTTTTCTGCTAAATGCTAGTAAACCCGGTTAGGTTGCTAGATTTGTTTTATTATTGTTTCTGGAATTGAATTGACTGGTTTATTATTATTAGTTGATGAATTATTTTATGAGAATTTCCGCTTTTAAAAAAAAAAAAAACCGGGTGTTACATTTTGGTATCAGAGCCTAGACGGTTTTAGGACTGCTAGGTTTGGATGAACTGAGACTATGTGCTTGATTGATTAATTGTGTTTAGTCAAATTTTTGGTAGTCTTAGAAATCATCCTCTCCGGCCTTCAAAGAGATTTTGCGGTAAGTTTGTGTGTTTTTGATTGTGACTTCTAGGGTACTTATCTACTGATCTGTGTGGCAGTGAGATGGATACCAGAGCTAGAGGTCGTGGTAGAGGTGGTGCCCATGGTGGCAGAGTTGGTGGCCGTGGAGGCCGGGGCCGTGGTCGTGGCCTAGTCGCTGAGTCAGCAAAGAGCGCGACGCAGAGTGTAACCCCGAGTGTGGCGACCGCGTCTGAGTCCCTGTCGCTTAGTGCCAGTGTGTTGGCCGGTGCCGATAGAGGCAGGGGAGTTCCAGTGGGCCCCAGTGGGGGTGCTGCTGCGGCTCCGGGTCGAGATGACCAAGTTGTGGGATTGCTGACGCAGTTGCTTGCACGTTTTCTGCCAGTGGATCCTGAGCAGGCTCCGGGTATTCCTCCAGTGGCTGGTTTGCAGCAGATGGCTACAGTGGCTGAGCAGCCGAGGGCCGCAGTGACTGCGCCTGTACCGTCTTATCTCGAGATGATGGGACAGATGCAGAGGATAGCGACGCCGTTCTTTGAGGGCAGAGTTGGTCCTGAGGCGGCTGATGAGTGGTGTCTGAGGTAAGAGCGTAACTTCAGATCGATCAGGTGTCCTGCCGAGTATCAGGTCGAGTTGGCTGTCCACTATCTGAGTGGTGATGCCCATTTGTGGTGGCGCGCTATTGAGGCTAGGCGTGCGGAGTGGACTTGGGGTGAATTCTTGGCTGAGTTCAACGCCAAGTATTTCCCTCAGGAGGCTCGAGACCGTCTTCAGATGAGGTTTATGTCTTTGACGCAGAGAGAGCTGTCAGTGCGTGAGTATGACGCCGAGTTCAGCAGGTTGGTGGTTCATACGGGGCATGGTCTGGATGACAAGCGGGCTTTGGTTCAGAGGTTCTTGCAGGGACTTTGGTTGAGTATCAGGACCCAGTGTAGGGGTGGCAGATTCGTCTCGAGGGCGGATCTTGTGGAGCTTGCAGCTTCGATTGAGGAGGATCAGCGTGAGCAGTCTGGTCCAGTTGTCGTTCAGGCTGCTGTGGCTCCTGCTGTCCAGCCAAGGAGACAACAGCCGCAGCAGCATCAACATCGTAGAGGTTCTGGTTCTGGCAAGGGCGGTAAGCCTGCGCAGGGCCAGAAGAGGAGGTGGGATGATCCTTCTAGGGCGAGTTCAGGTAGCCATGGTACACATGGTTGTTACGGATGTGGCAGTGCAGAGCATCGGGTGGCGAACTGTCCTAAGGGTTCTTCTCGGGGGGCTAAGGTTTGCTTCCAGTGCGGTGAGCCGGGGCATTTCAGGCCTATGTGTCCCCAGTTGCAGCAGTCAGGTGTGGCAGCGATTCAGCCAGCTGGAGTTCAGCCTTTGGGTCAGATTGCGGCAGTGCAGCAGCCAGTTGGTCAGATTGGTCCAACACCGCATGTGTATTTTCTAGCAGAGTTTGGTCAGAACAGCAGCGCCGGGCAGATCACAGGTAAAATTCTAGACTTAACTTCGTAAATTTCTAGAGGTAGAATTTATGTTCTTTGTGGTTGTTTGTTTTTATTTATTTTACTTGTGGTAGAGTCCCAAGGTTCTCAATGCATGTTGTGTGTGTAGGGACCTTGTTAGTGGGCAGCTTTGAGTCCCACGTGATGTTTGATTCTGGAGCATCGCACTGCTATATCACTCCGGAGTTTGCTGAGCGCAGTGGCATCCGGAGCAGTGATGTCTTAGTTTTAATCCCAAAATAATTCTGCAAGTGCACAGACAATCGCAGTAGTATAAAGGGTATCGAATCCACAGAGACCAAGGTTACACTATGAAATTATGGATTTTAACTTAAAGCTAAGATAAAATATGGTTTTTGGTTGTAACGAAATAGTGAAAGCTGCAATTTAAATGATATGAAATTCAATAAGGAAAAGCACTAGATCAAGGTTATTGTCTGGTGATCTCGGACTAAGGACTGAGCTACTATTCATGAATTAAAGCAATTCGGTCTAGAACTCAAACATGAAGATAATATTGCCCCACTGTCGTGATGTATCAATATCTTTATCCAGCAACCTAAATGCCTAAACTGTCGTTTGGATTTAGTAATGATGCAGACAAGCATTAAGGGTTGGTTCAATTTGTTCACAATTGATGGTAACAATCAACTGTCGTTGGTTACACACCAATTGCTTATCAATGGG
This sequence comes from Draba incana, assembly GCA_963576765.1. Lineage (NCBI taxonomy): Eukaryota > Viridiplantae > Streptophyta > Magnoliopsida > Brassicales > Brassicaceae > Draba > Draba incana. The sequence goes on from OY755205.1 coordinate 22,103,860, forward strand.
TTATCTAGCAACCTAGAGCACTGTCGTGAATAAGTTAAACTTGAAATCATAGATTTAGTGATCAATATTAATCTAAGCATGAAGAACCCCTATTGATGAAGATGTATGAATAATACAATCCTATTTGGCTCAGTCACTAACAATCCTAAATCACCATTGAAAACCTCGATCTAGCTAGAGGACTACTCAATCATGGAGGAGACAAACACATCAAAACAACAAAGAGAATTCATGATGGAATTGAAATAGATGAGGGTTTAGAATTCTTCTCAATAGATGTTGTGAAAATGAATCTCCAATCTTGACTCCAAAAGCAAAAGAACAAAAGCAAAGAGTAGCCAAGAGAATCTCCAAAAAGTAATGAGTGAAAATGAAATGAATCGTGATCCTCTTTTCAGAGGCGGCTACTCCTTATTTATAAACAAAAATAGGTTAAATCGGATCTGGGTGACCGACCGGTCGGTCTGGTCTTGGACCGGTCGGTCCGGTCTTCGGGTGTGGATGGTCTTTGAGCGTGGACCGGTCGGTCCTGAGGTCAGAACGACCGGTCTAGTTTCCAGAGGGCTCCAAGTCTTCGAGTCCACGGGCGAGCAGGTGCTCGCACCAAACCGAGCAGGTGCTCCGTTCTTCAAAACGCCATCTTTTCTCTGGATTTGTCCTGTTTGCTTCGATGACCCCCGAATGCTCAAATCCATGTTCCCAAGTCTCCTTTGAACCTAAAATGACTCAAAAGAAGAGAAAAAAGACTCGATAAAATCCTACAAAACAAAGGTTAGAATGTGCCAAAAACGCATTATATCAAGCAGCGCTGGTGAGCGTGCAGGCATGGTCAAGGTGGCTGGAGGTGGTTTCCTGGCTACTTCGGGCCGTGCTAGAGCAGTGGATGTTCAGATCGCAGGGCATTCGATGCCGGCAGACTTGGTGATTAGTCCAGTGGCGCTTTATGATGTGATTTTTGGGATGGACTGGTTATCGTTTTATCGGGTTCATCTCGATTGTTTCAAAGGCAGAGTGAGCTTCGAGCGCGATGGTGGGAGGTTGGTGTTTCAGGGGTTGAGACCGACTTCCACTAGTCTTTTGATCTCGGCTATTCAGGCAGAGCAGTTGTTAGAGCGAGGTTGCGAGGCATTTTTGGCAACGATTGTGATGGCAGAGTCCAGTGGTGAGGTTGCTCTTCAGGATATTCGAGTGGTACAGGAGTTTGAGGATGTTTTTTGGTCGTTGAAGGGATTACCACCATCTCGGTCTGATCCTTTCACGATTGAGCTGGAGCCTGGAACAGCTCCAATATCTAAGGCTCCTTACAGGATAGCTCCCGCAGAGTTGACAGAGCTGAAGAAGCAGCTAGAGGACCTTCTGAGTAAGGGTTTTATTCGTCCAAGTGTTTCGCCGTGGGGAGTACCGGTTCTGTTTGTGAAAAAGAAGGATGGGAGTTTCCGGTTGTGTATCGATTACCGGGGACTTAACCGAGTCACAGTGAAGAACATGTACCCTCTCCCGAGGATTGATGAGTTGCTGGATCAGCTGAGGGGTGCTACCTGGTTCTCCAAGATTGACTTGGCTTCAGGGTATCATCAGATTCCGATTTCTGAGGCGGACGTTCGCAAGACGGCATTCAGGACGCGTTATGGGCATTTTGAGTTTGTGGTTATGCCTTTCGGTTTGACGAATGCGCCTGCGGCATTCATGAGATTGATGAACGACGTGTTCAAAGAGTATCTGGACGTGTTCGTTATCATTTTCATTGATGATATCCTGGTATATTCGAGGAGTCCCGAGGAGCATGAGACTCATTTGCGGTTGGTTCTAGAGAGGCTTCGGGAGCAGAAGTTGTATGCTAAGTTGAGCAAGTGTAATTTCTGGCAGCGAGAGATGCGTTCTCTTGGCCATATTGTGTCTGCAGAGGGAGTTTCTGTGGATCCGGCTAAGATTGAGGCTATTCGAGATTGGCCTAGACCGAGCAGTGCTACCGAGATCAGGAGTTTCTTGGGTTTGGCAGGTTATTATTGGAGGTTCGTCAAGGGTTTTGCGAGTATGACGCAGCCGATGACAAAGCTGAGCGGTAAGGATGTTCCGTTTGTCTGGTTGCCGGAGTGCGAGGAGAGTTTTGCGAGACTCAAGGAGATGTTGACTAGTACGCCGGTATTGGCATTACCCGAGCCGGGGAAGCCTTATACCGTGTATACTGATGCTTCAGGAGTTGGTCTGGGTTGCGTTTTGATGCAGGAGGGCCGAGTTATTGCTTATGCTTCGAGGCAGTTGCAGGGTAGTGAGCGTAATCGGCCTACGCATGATCTAGAGTTGGGAGCAGTAGTGTTCGCTCTGAAGATTTGGAGGTCTTATCTCTATGGAGGACGAGTGCAGATCTTCACGGATCACAAGCATCTGCAACATATCTTCACTCAGCCATTGTTGAATATGAGGCAGAGGTGCTGGGTTGAGTTGTTGGCAGATTATGATCTAGAGTTCACCTATCATCCGGGCAAGGCTAATCAGGTAGCAGATGCCTTGAGTCGGCGGAGGTCCGATTCAGCCCGTGAGCCGGATATCGAGGTTTTAGTGGGCGAGATTAGCAAGTTGCATCTTTGTGCTATTTCCGAGGAGCCGTTGGGCTTAGAGGCAGTAGATCAGGCAGATCTTCTCAGTAGGATCAGAGTGGCGCAGCAGAGTGATCAGGGTTTGGTTGGTGCGTCGCGAGCTGAGGATTCAGAGTTATATGTCTCTTCGAATGGGACGATCCTGCTTCGTGGTCGGGTTTGTGTACCTTGAGATGAGGTGTTGAGGCAGGAGATCCTGAGTGAGGCTCATTCGAGCAAGTTCTCGATTCATCCTGGTGCGACCAAGATGTATCGTGATCTCAAACGGTATTATCACTAGGTCGGGATAAAGAGAGATGTGGCCGCTTTTGTTGCTAAGTGCAACACGTGTTCCTTGGTTAAGGCAGAACATAAGGTTCCTGGTGGTCTTCTGCAGAGTTTACCCATTCCGGAGTGGAAATGGGAGATGATTACGATGGATTTCGTGGTAAGCTTGCCGACGTCGCAGACTTATGATGCTATCTGGGTGATCGTGGACCGATTGACCAAGTCGGCACACTTCTTGCCAATTAAGAAGACCGATGGAGCGGCTAAGTTGGCTACGAGGTTTGTGCGAGAAATTGTGAGGCTGCATGGAGTGCCAGCCAGTATTGTTTCTGATCGAGATCCCAGGTTTGCATCAGAGTTCTGGAGAGCCTTTCAGGCGGAGATGGGCACTAAGGTGCATATGAGTATAACTTATCATCCACAGACTGATGGGCAGTCAGAGAGGACTATTCAGACCATGGAGGATTTGCTGAGGATGTGTGTTCTCGATTGGGGATGTCAGTGGTTCGATCACTTGGGATTAGTTGAGTTTGCGTATAACAACAGCTTTCAGGCGAGTATCGGGATGGCTCCTTTCGAGGCCCTGTATGGGAGGCCATGTAGGAGGCCTTTATGCTGGACCCAAGTGGGGGAGCGCAGTATCCATGGGGCTACTTATGTTCAGGAGACGACAAAGAAGATTCGTATCTTTCGGCTGAACATGAAGGAAGCTCAGGATAGACAGAGGAGTTATGCAGATAAGCGTAGACGTGAGCTTGAGTTCTCAGTGGGAGATCGTGTGTATCTCAAGATGGCTATGTTGAGGGGTCCTAACAGATCCATAGCAGAGAACAAGCTTAGTCCGAGATTTATGGGTCCGTTCCCGGTAGTGGAGCGTGTTGGACCAGTGGCTTATCGGCTTGAGTTACCTCCGATCATGAAGGCATTTCATAAGGTTTTGTGGGATTGTGGCGGTTGCCAGGAGGAGACTTGGGAGCCGGAGGCAAAGATGAAGCTGAAGTTCAAGAAGTGGTTCGATAAGCAGGTCGCCATTTGAGCTTAGTTTTCTTTGTGGTTCCAGTTTCATGTAGGCCCTTGTGCCAGTATGGTTGTTGTTTTATGTATTTTTCGTTTCGTTGTAACGATATACATTGTCAGAGATTTATAAGATGGGTTTTTCATTATATATCTAGTTTTATCGGATTGTGTTCCTGATATGCGATTATGTAGACCAGTGAGGGTCGTGTTTCGCGGATATTCCGGGTGGGGAGTATCAAGTTTAAACCACGTGATGTGAGCTAGTCGCGGATGTTTTAGGCGTTTTAGAGTTTATTACGTATTACTCATGATCTGGAGACGGTGGTTTTCCTAAGTATGTAACGGGGACGGTGGTTTCCTGTATACATGCTGAGAGACGGTGGTTCTCTCCAGGAGACGGTGGTTTTCCTGTGTACTTATACTGGGACGGTGGTTTCCTTTATAGTACTGAGCGCATATATTGGGACGGTGGTTTCCTCTATAGTGCGGAGAGACGGTGGTTCTCTCGAGGGGACGGTGGTTTCCCTAGGGTATTGGTGAGTATGGATGAGTTAACGTAATAAATGTCTGAGAAAACGTGCATAAAAACATAGGATTAGTTCATGAGTCTCTGAGATTATGTGAGAATCTCTTGTGGTAGTGGCTGGTATGGCCAGAGTGTGGTCCTGTGTGGACGTGTGTTTGCGGGATTCGAGGACGAATCCAGATTAGTGGGGGAGAATTGTAACGCCCGTGAACCAAAAATGTGCTTTTTGGTGGGTATCGATCGACGCAGGGTTTGCGTGTCGATCGACACTAAATGTTGTCTTCTCGAGATTTTGGGCAGAGAGGTCCCTGTCGATCGACACAGCTTGTGCCTGTCGATCGACACAGGTTAAAAATCAGACTTAGGTCTAATTTTTGTCCAATTTGATTTGGGCCGGTTTAAGGAGCCTAGGTCTCGGGTATTTAAACCTCGGGATCAGAGCTATGGCAGCAGTTTTCGAGGGTTTTTATCAGAGAAAGAAGAGAGAAAAGCTTGTGTGAGTTTTTGAGAATTTCCGGAGTGGTTTCGTGATCCGTTTGTGGCGTTATCTTCCTTCGTGGGATCTCTTTCTTTCGTGAGTCCGAAGAGCCGCGTGTTTTGGGTGATTTCCAGTGAGGGGAAACCGCCGTTCGTCGCTGTCGTCACTGTTGCATCCTCGTTCTTCGTGTTCTTCGTCGTTTCGTCGAATTCCCGAGGTGAGTGCGCGACCGTAGACTCGAAATGGCTAGGGAATTACTAATAGTTTGATTTAGGTAACTGAGTGATTATTTTATGGTTGATTGTGTGTGATCTGTGAAAGGAATCAATTATGTTGATGATTGAATCGTGGAATATGTGTTAATCGTAATCTGGCCTGTTTCTGCGAGCATCGTGTCGATCGACACCGTGCGATGTGTCGATCGACACGGGTTGTTTTATTGCGTCGACCGACACCGTGCGACATGTCGATCGACATTGGTGATTTTGTTGCGTCGATCGACACCGTGCGACGTGTCGATCGACATGTGTTAATCTGTCACGTCGATCGGCACCGTGCGACGTGTCGATCGACACCCTTGTGATTCTTACGTTAATCTTTTAAATCTTCTGTTATTGATAATCTGGTTATTTTGTAATAGTCTGCAGTACCGTCTCACTAAGTATTTGTTAAATACTTACGCAACTCGTTTTTCCCAATTGTGTTGCAGGTAAAGGAAAAGGAAAAGCGTGACCGCGGAATCATGGCTTTAGGGAGAGGATGTTTAGGGTTGTTTTTATTTCCTGTTTTCTGCTAAATGCTAGTAAACCCGGTTAGGTTGCTAGATTTGTTTTATTATTGTTTCTGGAATTGAATTGACTGGTTTATTATTATTATTTGATGAATTATTTTATGAGAATTTCCGCTTTTACAAAAAAAAAAAAAACGGGTGTTACAAATCTACTTTTTGTTGTTTTGTAGGAAGTTGCTGCACAAAAAAGGACATCTTTAATATCCCTATCTAAGATGTAGTTAGCATCTTTGGCTTTCTCTTTTGTTCTTCAAAGTCACGTGGGTTATGGGGTTGTGGCTTTGTTGAGTTTGCTTCTGTGACAGAGCAAAAGAGGTGAGAGTGGTGTATAGTAATGATGAAAAGTATACTATAGGGTTTGGAAAGGGAGATTGGTCCTGTGTTTTTCTATTGACTTGGTTGAGTCCGAACTAAGTAAAATGATTTTTCAGAAAGAGATTTGTTTCTCTAACTCATTGCTATAGTTTTGATGTCATAACAGATTAACTAACCAAATATTTTTGTTAATATAGGTACAACTTGCAAAGAAGCTCTGGTATGTGATTTAACTATCTGCCTTTTGATTTTTTTAATCAAGCGCGCATATTGGGTGATTTTTTTGGTATACTTGGAGAGATCACTAGAGTTTTGGATATTACAGGTCGAAAACTAGAAAGCGTTTTGATAAAAGAAGATAATGACGATGATTTACATGAGGTACCATTGATGGACTTATTCAGCGGTATAGATTTTTGTTCTATATTTTGTTTCACATATTTTATGTTGGTTTTGTTCTACGTACGGTATGTTTGTGCTCTTTTGACCTCATTCTTTTTCCTTTTTTTAGACGTGCGATCAATGAGATATGATTGTCTTTCACGTATTATTATGTTGTTTATATAGGTTATATTTTATTTTAGCTCTTTGTAAGTACTTATTTGTTTGCTGGTCTATCGATATTGATTTTATACATGGGTAAAAGAATTTACTTTTGTTTCAAATGTGTTGTTTGAATTTTTTTGTCTTTGATTTTAAATTGAATTTTTGAGTAGATACTTTCATTCTATATGCAGATTTGTTGCCAAAAGTTTTTGCTGTGATCAAGATCCATAGAAAGATTGAGATGGATAGACTCAATACATTTTCTTTGCACATGGAAACTCTTAAAGATCAAGTTGTCCTCTTCGTTGGATACAAACGCGACGAGTGGTTCTCTTTACGGGAGATGAACGCGTCTCTGCTCACGTTAATTTTAAGGCTGTGATATATATCAGGTGACGTGTCTTGGGATCAAATTACTGTTTAATGACGATATAATTTCTGAGAGTTTTATTTGATTTCCCTCTGTTTTATCTCAAGGTTTTGAATTGTAGTAATCACTCAAATTTGGCTTTCTAATTAAGCTTGCGTTTCTGTCTATTACAGGATTGATTTGACAAGAAACTTTTTGTACTCTTGGTGTCATATAGCCGAAGAAGAATAGTAAGAACAATCAGCCTAAGTTGAGTTAAATATTTCTTTTTACAAGTAATAAAATTTCTTAATTGAGTTTGTGAATTTTGTATTAAGAGTTTGAACGTCTTAATTGAGTAAGAACTTAACATATATTCATGTTCACAAGCAAGCAAGGATGCTTTTTTGGTGGTAATTAAAAAACAACTTTAGTGATCATCAAGGCGTCTTAGTTTCATTTATTGTAAAACATACTCTTTTCATTTAATCTCCACTTGGTTTTAATTATTTTAAAGCATGCTCTTTTCGTTTAGTCTCCAACTTTTTGTTCACTCTTTAGTTTTGGAATGATTATTGCGTTGATGAGAAATGAGATCGGGAGAATTAAATTAACTATGTTGTTATTGATTTGCTTTGTCTCCAAATAATTCGTAATACTACTAGAAAAACAAAGTATTCGCTCTGATATAAGTGCGATATAGAAATGTAGTAAAAGTTAGACTGTTGTATTTTTCTTTAATATGATAAAGAGAGACTACAAAGTCAAAAAGATTTATATAATATATGTAAGCCTCTTGCTTTTGTGGATTCAACTTAATATAACTGTTATAGTAGTTTCTTTATTTTTTGAACGTATCGGATAAAAAAACACACAACACAATCTTCTAGACCAACTTTATAACAACAACATAGTATTACTAGACCAAATTATAAACCATACGTTGTTAGAAAAAACAGTAACCACTTTATAAAAAATAAGAAGAGGTAATGGCCTCAGCCTTCAGGCCAAGATATGTATCATTTGTCTATAAATACTCTACAAAAGACAAGAAACAGAGGAAGGAACTATGGGGGAAAGCTAGAAGAAAGATACGACAGACACGAGAATCACGAGGCAACATTAGATAGAAGAAGGCAGCATGCAACAAGATACTCCCTCGGGAGTAATCTCATGCACTTCGACATCTAGAAGAGAGTTTTAGCACTTCTCTTCTCTTCTCATCCATTCCAAAATATTGGATGTAAACCATATTTTTGGATATGGTCCCAATGACAATGCACATTCACCTCTTGCATCAATTTACTCTCCACATGTGGCTTAACATTGATGTTAGTGAGTATTCCAAAAGAAAGTCCCTTTTTCATCTTCTTAAAGATTTTCTTGATGATATTACGTATGATGGGCCCAATCCTCTCACCAGAGACGTCGATTTAATCAGAAGCGTTTCTCATTCCTTGAGAGGACGGAATTCGTATCCGAAGCTCTACGAGTATTCCATATCACACCTTAAGTTTTATACAAGACATCTATATATGATCCCATATTGATGATCCAAAATTTTGATGCAAACAATAACCCTAAAGACGGGAAAGAGCAAACGCTCTAAAGAACTAAACGAAAAATCATATTCTGTTTAATTTTTAATTTTTTTTAAAAGAATTTGAACTGTAAACTCATTTCTTTCAAACTTTTGCATTATTTTACGTTTTCGGTTATCCAAAATTTACTTCTACTTAAATTAAAATTTTGTTGTTGTTAAACTCAATTTATGAATAAAATGTGAAGAGGTAGAATATGAGAATGGACAAGGAAATGATTACAAGGAATGATACCCAATACTTATATTAAAACAATCACGGATAGTCTTGAATATGTTATTGGTTGCTTTCACAATAACATAAGATCGAACATTTGTAATTATTGTGTATAACCGTCCTTTTAATACATTTGTAGTATTGGATATATATTTAGAGGAGATGTCATATTCTACTCTTGGTTGATGCAGTGATATACACTTTTCATTGCAAATATATCTATAGAAAAATTTATTTACGAGTCTTTTGAATTATTTCTAGGATGTTTGTTGATTCATGCAAACGTATAAGAATAATGAAGGATCATAAGCATCAAGGTTAGATCGGGCGTATGAGATTCAATGCCTGAGAAAAGTCTTGATTTGTGATTCAATATTTGTTTTACCGTTCGCGATGATTGTTGACTTTTTAAACTCTATGTAGTGTAAATTTCAGGCAAGAGTCTAGAAGTGGGTGATGTAGCAAGTAGAAACTATGGTAGTGAGGATATGTTATAGAAAAATTCTGTCATATTAGAGATAATATTCACAGTAGTAACATGTACATGGAGTAATTAGCTATTTTACTCACATATGAATACTCTTTTTTTTTAATTTCTTTGCTATTATTCGTTTTTATATTAAATTTGATGTGTACCTAAACCTAAATTTGTGTCTTCTTTTGTTTTTAGCTTCCAAGAATAAGAAAGCCTCCGAACAAATCATTGATATGATGTATAACTCTTGCATATATTCTTATTCAACTGATTTTGATTCTGTTTAAAAATATATTATTAAATATTTTATCATCTTGGACAAACAAAAGAAGGTGGTGGCTCTATTAAATAATTTTATTGATTTGCTCATGGTATGTTTTTTTTTAAATTCAATTTTTTTTTATAGTTATGTTTTTTTTCAACAATTCAACAGCCTAAAACCCTAAATACTCCTTCCGTTTCAAAATATAAGTTGTTTAGGGTGTTTTTTTTTGTTTCAAAATATAAGTTGTTTTGAGAATCCTAAGAACTTTTTATCTTTATTGAATATTGTGTGACCAATAATATTCTGTAGTCTTTTTTAGGTTTGATTAAATTATATTTACTATGTATATTAAATGATATTTTTTATAAGAAAAAATAGTTTCTTAATCTTTGTGCTTTTAGGTAAATTAAAACAACTTATATTTTGGAACGGAAGGAGTACTATTTTATTATAAATACGAGGCGTAAGGTTTATAAGCGACATGATTTTATTATATATTTTCTACCATATGTTTCATCGTTGGGGTTCTTGCGTTCCTTTTACCTTATTAGAGCATGATTATTAGAAGGTTCTTAGTGGGATTCTTACACTAAAAAATTAATAGAAATTAAGAAGCTTAGGAGAGAGAAGTGAAAAAGTTGCTAAAATTAGAATTTAAGAAACAAGTTTAAGAAACTCAATTCACAAATGTCAAATTATGGTTGGTTGAGTTTTGCATTTTATTTAAAATTTAATTATTTAATTAAACTATATTAAAAAAGTTAATTTTAAATTTGATAAGATACTTTCATTAACAACCTCCCAATAATCATGCTCTAATGTTTCTTTTTTTTGTAGATTTGAATGTGGTCATTTACGTATTGTTGTCTTACACGTATGTATTTTTTTATATAGGTATATATCTATTTATTTTGCGGATTTATAGTTCGGTATTTTGTTTCAATCTTATATTTGGTTGGAATATAGTTGATATCTTGATGTTAGATTTGGATAAAATAGTGCATAAACTTCCGCATGCTATTACGGACCTTTATTACACTTCTATAGCAGCAGTGCGGACGAGACGAGGGAAGTTTTTGATGCTTTGTTTCTTATATTAGGTTTAATCTTCGGAGGTTAAAACTAATGTCTACAAGTGTTATTGAAACAACGAACACATTTTTTTTTAATTAATTAACAGCCTGAATTAATATTTCCATAAATATTAATTCTCTACAGCTATTCAACAATTTGTGGAAGTTCTCATCAAAATAATTCAATAAATTCATAAACCAATTCCAAGTTCAACAAAACAATTCCAGAAATAATAAAAATCTAGCAACCTAAACGCTAGGTTTCACTAGACTAAACATGACCTACAACACCCTAATCATCCTCTTCAACTGGCCTTGATTCCGCGATCACGCATTTCTGTTACTTGCAACTCAAAAGGAAAAACAGAGTTGCGTAAGTATTTAATAAATACTTAGTGGAGCGGTCATCCCGTCCACCGGATACATAGTAAGGGAAAAATAGATTATCAATTCTACGCGATCATGCAACAATCCACAAAATGACCAAAAACAACATTTAAAAATAAGTGGAGTCGATCGACACTCCCACTTGGTGTCGATCGACATTGCATTCGAGCACTCAATCCTCGCTATTATAAAATAGTGGTGTCAATCGACACTACCACTAGGTGTCGATCGACGCCTCTCGCCGAAAACCTGGACCGAGTCAAATCCTTACACGACTCGAGTTCCGTTTCATCGCACGAGATCATCACGATACAGACCACACAATCACACAGAAACCATCACGGAAAATACAAACAAAGTATCACAAACAATCGTTCCAAATCCTAATAACCTAGTCCCATATCCACGATCACGCACTCACCTCGATTACGCGATTTGGGGAAAGAACGGTTAAGAACACAAAATCAGCAACCTCGCAGCCTCTGATCTAGAACACAAAACTTGGATTTTCCCAAAACCCTAATTCAGATTTCAAGAAAACAAAACGACGCACTGGATTGAAACGATCACGGGGATCGGAGCTTACCTTCAAATTCAGATCAGAAACCCAATATGGAAACTAAACCAACATGGCTTTCCAACGGTACATAGTTCGTCCTCTGATTCTCTCTGAAACACCGGGAAAACACTTCCCAAATATACTGATTGAATCCCGAAACTACACAGACCACTCACGGGAAAACAATCATAAATCACAAACTACCGATCCAAAAGGAAATCGGATTCCTTCTATAGCTAGCTAAGAGGAAGAAGAACATACCTACGAAAAATCACGTCAATCAAACTCGATTCGATCGACCGTTCCTTGTTTCTACCAAGACAGACAAACGTGTCTTCTTCTTCCTCTCAAACTCCTCTCTCAAAACTCTTTCTCCCTCTCACAAAGCCACAAAAATCCTCTTTCCTTTTGTCTCACGCAGCCACATATCCCAAAGGACTTATATACGCAAGCCCTAGGGCTCTCCCTAAACCGTCTCTGCAAACCGAACGATTTAATTTTAACCAAAACAACCCGCAGAACATGGTGTCGATCGATACCCCATTCCAAAATCCATATTTTGGTTTCGGGATGTTAAAATTCTCCCGCACTACTCTGGATTTGTCCTCGAATCCCGCATAACTCAAACCGCGGACCAATAATCCTGACCCAACCCGGCCAGAACCCCTCGAGATCACCATACTCGAACTCCGAAACCCGCAACACCATCTATCACAGACCACAACCTCTTGGCCCACTGGCCAACACCACTTGAGGCCAATCACATGATCCCAAAGACTCAAATCCAGTCTCATGCATATGAACACGTCTCCAAACATTTATTACTCTTAACTCATTTTACACCACTCTCACTCGTAGGAACACCATCCCTTTGGAAATCGATAACACATGGGACCAGTGACCCAACACACACACATGGGAAAAACCATCCCAAACAGTATACTGGAGAACACAATCTCCAAAAGTATACATGAGAACACAATCTCCACAATGAGTTATTCGGGTACAACACACCCTTAGAGTAATAAATTCTGAAACGCTCATAAACATTTCCCGACTAGGATTACCTCTTGTGGCTTAAACACGATATTCCCCACCTCGAATATCATCACCAAGGACAAACCACTGGTCCACACCAACCAAAAAAAAAATGAGAACACACATCTTCTCTCACAGAAATATAATGAACCTCATCTTATAAATCTCAACAATGCGTAGTCGTTACCACAGAACAAGAATACGCCAAACGACAAAAACAACATAGCACCACGCTTACACAACCGAACTAGAACCCCAAGGAAAGTGAAGTTCAAATTGCGACCCGGTTGTAGAAATACCCCTGAACCTCAACTCCATCCTTGCCTCAGGTTCCCAAATATCCATTTCTACGCAACATAAACCCACAAAGCTTTTAATAAAGCAACTTTTTCTGACGCAACACCTTAATTCTCCTCTCGAGAATCCTCAAAGGTCTCGTCGCTACCGAAAAAAATCTGGCGGAAGTTCCACTTGAAACTTGGCCACCAACTCCTTCGAAGCACGCATGCACTTCCTCAACATTGACACCTGGAGATACCCACGATCTCTTACTTCAAACTCCCATTCTGAATTCCACTTATCAGCATAACTCCGCTGCTAATCTTGAGCCTCCCTCTCGCTCAAGTTAAAAACACGGATGCTTCCCGTTGTTTCCTACACTAACCTGCACCCACCATGTTCCTCTCCCCCACTTGGGTTCAACATATAGGTAGTTCATACTGCCCCCCCCCCCCCCATACAAAGTCTTGTATGAAGCTATCTCGGTATTCGTCGGTATCAATCAAAACCATAATCTGCTTTTACTAGCTATCATTTATCGTCTGATGTGGTCCACTAGCCGATATTACCAGGTTTATGCACACGAACCCTGATATCCATGTTCCGCCTCATACTTATGCCACACTCGGACTTTGATTACTTTTAATTTTACCAAAAACATTACACTCTCAGGACGTCTCCCTCAAGCTCTAGTTATATATAGGAAAAACTAGAAACACCTACTGGTTATAGAGTAATCAACTCTCCCGTGCACAAGCATCTGAAGACTAGAAACACCTACTGGTAATAACCCGCTAATCAAACTCCAGCATAACATCACTGCTCCAACTGAGCACTTGGTAATACCACGATCTTCCTCAGGACCCATTCATCACCCTCAAAGCACAACATTAATCCTAGGTTTATTCGGTCGTAGCTGACATCTATTGCTCTTAACTCGATCCATACTCTGACACTCGCAGGACGCATCCTGGAGCTGTCAGATCTAGACCCTGACACTCACAGGATGCATCCCTTGAATCACAAATACACAGGGGAACCACCATCCCCTCAAGAGAACCACCATCTCTCAACACAATGCAGAGGAACCACCATCCTCTCCAGAGAACCACCATCTCTTAACACAATGCAGGGGAACCACCATCCCCTCAAGAGAACCACCATCTCTCAACACAATGCAGGGGAACCACCATCCCCTCACGAGAGAATTCATCTCCCCTTACTTATACTGAGAAGCACAATTCCCAAATAAGTAAGTATGGGACCACCGTCCCCACACGAGAGAATACATCTCACCCTAGAGCAATAAATTCTACACACCTACAAACCTCAAGATTGAAACTGCCTCAAGTAGTCTGAACAAATTCTTGTAACCAAAGGGGTACACCGCATAAAGCTTACTCCACCCAGACCCGCCTGGAATAACCTTAATGCAATATTTCTTGATCCGAACTAGGTGATATATCATGGTTTTTACCCTGTTTAAGCCATGATATAAGTCCTATATCTAGAGTCTTTTGGTGTTTTCCAGTTGTTTTTAGAGTCTTTGTAGGTACTTAGATGTTTGAGGCATAAAAGATGTTTACTGGAAGTTTTAGAGCATTGCGGAATGGAGCGTCAAAGTGTCAAAGTTCGGATTCAGAAAATAGAGCTGGTGTCGATCGACACCACCTCTGGGTGTCGATCGACACCCTGATCAGACGAGCCAAAAAGCCCAAATCGAAGATTTCCGTTTTTGCGAAGGAATTCCAAATGTTTACTTTTATGTCTATGACAGTTTATGTACCTTATATATATACGTTTTTAAGCCATTGTTTAGGCTTATGCTTTATTCTATTGATTTCTTAGAGATATCTTTTTATAAAATCATGTTTTCTTCATTCGATATATCTGAGTAATTCTCTTGTTAGGTTTAGGGATTTTCAAAGGTGTTTGATGAGTTGCTAGATCTGATTTAATTATTAGGATAATATCTTTAGAATGTTCTTCATCTTGACTTGTGATTAATGCTGATTTTAGATTCATGACCTGAAATCTAATCTTAGGATAATTAATAGAAACGACAGTTTGATGGATTACCTGATCTAGTCTTTGATGAGCAAAATTCCTTTTCGCAAAGAAATTTGGTCTAGGGTTTTGTGAACAATTGAACCTGAAATTAATGCTTGTTTAGATTCATAGGATTTGCAAAGGAATTTGGTTTTCTTGGATTTATTCATATATAACTTCTGCAACGAAAGTTGATTAGTTTTATATTCGTGTTCATGTTCAGGAATTGTGCTTTAATATTCCTATCAATTGATTTATCTGCAATTCTGATTCACTGGAGATTTTCCTGTGCCTAGCTTTGTTTTAATTGATTTTTTCTACCGTTTAAATTGCTTTGTCTACTTGTTTTTGCATTCTTATTATCTTGCTTAGCTTAATCTGAATTTAATAATCTATTGAGTTTCTGATTTCCTGTGGATTCGATAACCTTAAGTGCTACAGCTGATCTCTTAATTTGAGAGAGTAGGTCTAGGGTAAATTTGACCATATCAAATTTTTGCGCCGTTGCCGGGGATTCAATTTCCATTAGATTTATATTACTAGGATTTTGTCTTGGTTTTTAGTTTTGTTTTTATTTTCCTAGTATCTTGTCTCTTTTTGTGTTGAGTTTCAGGTACATGCGAAATCGCAATACCACGAGCAATCAAGACAAGGAACTAGTTTGTTTGAGTCTTCAGGAACTAGCACGGTTAGAGCGAGAAAACAGAAGAGTAGCGACAATGGCTGCTAGACCACAGCTTCTAGTGATTCTAGGAGAAGATGGAGTTCTGCACGATCCGGCAGGACTGAGATACAACGAGCAAGGGCAGAGGATCAACGACGATGGAACTGTAGTCGTCGAGGAAGTTAACGAGCAGCCTGTGGATGACGTGAAGCTGGTGTCGATCGACGCCCCGATGGTGTCGCTCGACACCCGAATGAATTACAGGTCGCTCGACAAGGAGAAGCTGATGGTGTCGATCGACGCCAAGCTGGTGTCGCTCGACACCCTGTCCAGAATCAGCAACAAACTTTGGCTGATTTCAACCGTCCTGATCAGTTCTACGCGGATCGAGCTGCAATTCGTCCTCCTACTTTCCAGAGGAATGATTTTGAGCTGAAGCCTGCTTACTTCAGCCTGGTTGCTCAAAACCCTTACCATGGTCTTCCTCATGAGCATCCGATGGACCACATCGAGAACTTCAAGGATTTAGCTTCCAACATCAAGGCAAATTGTGTTCCGCGATTATCTCTTCTGCAAGCTATTCCCATACTCTCTTAGTGGGGATGCTTCTTACTGTTTGAAGCAGCTTCAGCCTGGATCGCTGACTACTTGGGAGGACACCAAGAACGCGTTCCTCAATTTCTTCTATGATGATGCGAGATCAGAGGATTTGAGAACGAAGATTACTACGTTTCGTCAAGGCCCAACAGAAGCATTCAGGGCTGCGTGGACGCGTCTAAAGTCTTATCAGAGAGATTGTCCTCACCATGGCTTCACCGATGTTCAGTTGTTAGGCATCTTCTACAGAGGAGTGGACTGGAGGTATCAGATGGCTTTGGATGCAGCAAGCAGTGGTAATTTCAATACCAACAAGGATGGTGGGAACCATTTGGCTGATATGAATGCTAAGCTAGATTCTATACGTAGTATCCTTGTGGGAAAGAAGTCAGTACAGTTTGCTCAGGAAGTTGAAACTGCAGAGAATGTGAACTACATCAATGGTTCAGGATTTCAAAAATATGGAAATCAGCAAGGCTATCAGAAGCCTTTCCAGAGCAACAATTACAACATGAACTACGGTTCTTCTTCTTATCAGAAACCTCCTGAGCAGGACAATGAGGTGAAGAATATACTAGAACAACTCCTAGAAGGCCAACAGAAGATGACTGTGAGCTTCAATGGGAAGATGGATACTATGTATCATGTCAAGAAGCTGGACGTTCAAGTGGCTCAAACCGCCAGTTCTATCAAGAGGCAAGAGGGTTATCTGCCTGCGAAGACTGATGCTAACCCAAGGAGTACTTGCAATGCGGTTCATAATACTCAGGAGGACTATTTCGATGAGTTTGAGGCAATTTTTGGGTCTGCAGAGCCAGTGTTGATCGACACTACAACTAAGCATCGATCGACACTTAAAAATCACGATTTGGGAATCCACAAGCTAGTGTCGATCGACACAAAGGAGCGTATCGATCGACATCCCGTCCAGACCTAGCCTGATTTTGCGGCAATCGCGATTGCTTCAGAGGAGAACGTCTACAAGCCTCCAGTCCCTTTTCCCAGAGCTAGAAGGTCTAAGCAGGAGGTTGAGGAGGAGATTTGCAAACGGATTATTGATAAGGTCATGGTTGAGATGCCTTTAATCGATGCAGTAAAGCTATCACCAGCTTTGAAACGATACGTCAAGCGGCTTGCAGCAAATAGTATTAGTCCTGAGGAGAGAGCACTGCTGACAAGAAAATCAACCATTGATGGTCAAACTTTCTCTGTGGAAATTCTAGAGGATGAAGCGTCAATCCAGGAGTTAGAATCATGTCCTTCATCTGTTGCTGAACAGACAATCCCACAACTCCCCGCCCACGATCCTCCCAAAGAAAAAAGGTACGAGCTTCCTGAACTTATTTCTCAATCTCCTGATTTAAATCATGATTTAACACTTCATAAGGCTGTTACGCGCTCATGCAAGCAACGAGTTCCTCGAATGCTTGGTTTTTCTTTACATGATTTTACAAGGATTCCTAAGGAGCGTCCAAGGACTTCAAAGCCTTTCGCTAAAATGCGAATCATCGTTCCTCAAGCGTTAAAAGAGAAAGGAGATGGAGTTATCCAGGAAATGGTTCAAAAGACGCAGAAGCTCTTTCCTAGAATCACTCCATGGAAGAGAATAGATCCTCCAGACATCTTGTTCCTCAAAACAGTCAAGCTAACGGACTAAAAACAAGCGCTGAGTGGGAGGCAACCTACTAGTAAGTATTTTATTTTTGTTTTAAATTTCTTTTATTACTAACTTTTATTTTTAGTTTAAGTGTTTCAGATTTCTTATTCGAGAAAAAAAAAAAATTTGCGGATGAACAGTGGATCGACCTTTTGGTCGATTGGACCAAATTCATGGGTGTCGATCGACACCCTTATCAAGTGTCGATCGACACCACCCCATCAGGTACCAAAGTTCTTCCTTTTTCAATTTATTTCGTTTTCTATCTATTTTATTCACCTTCTTCAGGCTTAATAACACTGGGGACAATGTCGTTTAAGTCTGAGGGAGGTAGTTGCTAACTATGTTTTCTATTTTGAGTTTTTATGAGTCAGTTTTTTAATTTTTCGGGTCGAAACTCCTCTTTCCACTTACTTTAAACAACACTCAAAGACCATTTCCAATGCAAGTTGGTTGGTTTTACAAGGTGGGTAACTGGAAGTGGATCGGTTTAACGGAGCGAGTTCAGATTTCTGGAGAACGCCAGAAAGACGTTGCAGACCCCACCCTTAATGAACTCTAATTTCTTGTCAAGGGTGTTGGAAATCGCAAGACTTGATTCAGCTTCCAAACACTTGAAAGCAAGGACGGACCGCTCTTGAAACTTCTTCCCGAATGACGAATACAACTGTCCTAGATCAAAAAGAAAAAAAAGCCTCATGACACTGTCTCCACAAGAACACTAGTAGTGAGCGCTGATCTAGTGATCATAGAGATGCCAAGGATCGAATAAAAAAAATATCTACAGAAAATTGCAAGTCCAAAATCAAAAAAATCCTGAAGAAAAAGTTCAAAAATGGGCAGTGCAACTCTATGATATCCTCAATTGGATACAATTTCAGAGGGAAGAGAGAGGGTGAAATGTAGGAAAGTGTTCAAGGAAGCGATAACACTGTTTTGCTTAGGGACATGCAAAAAGCTAAGTCTGGGGGAGTTGATATATCATGGTTTTTACCCTGTTTAAGCCATGATATAAGTCCTATATCGAGTCTTTTGGTGTTTTCCAGTTTTTTTTAGAGTCTTTGCAGGTTCTTAGATATTTGAGGCATAAAAGATGTTTACTGGAAGTTTTGGAGCATTGCGGAATGGAGCGTCAAAGTGTCAAAGTTTGGATTCAGAAAACAGAGCTAGTGTCGATCGACACCCTGATCAGACGAGCCAAAAAGCCCAAATCGAAGATTTCCATTTTTGCGAAGGAATTCCAGATGTTTACTTTTATGTCTATGACGGTTTATGTACCTTATATATACGTTTTTAAGCCATTGTTTAGGCTTATGCTTTATTCTATTGATTTCTTAGAGATATCTTTTAATAAAATCATGTTTTCTTCATTCGATTTGTCTGAGTAATTCTCTTGTTAGGTTTAGGGATTTTCAAAGGTGTTTGATGAGTTGCAAGATCTGATTTAATTATTAGGATAATATCTTTAGAATGTTCTTCATCTTGACTTGTGATTAATGCTGATTTTAGATTCATGACCTGAAATCTAATCTTAGGATAATTCATAGAAACGACAGATTGATTGATTACCTGATCTAGTCTTTGATGAGCAAAATTCCCTTTCGCAAAGAAATTTGGTCTAGGGTCTTGTGAACAATTGAATCTGAAATTAATGCTTGTTTAGATTCATAGGATTCGCAAAGGAATTTGGTTTTCTAGGATTTATTCATAGATAACTTCTGCAACGAAAGTTGATTAGTTTTATATTCGTGTTCATGTTCAGGAACTGTGCTTTAATATTCCTATCAATTGATTTATCTGCAATTCTGATTCACTGGAGATTTTCTTGTGCCTAGCTATGTTGTAATTGATTTTTTCAACCGTTTAAATTACTTTGTCTACTTGTTTTTGCATTCTTATTATCTTGCTTAGCTTAATCTAAATTTAATAATCTATTGAGTTTCTGATTCCCTATGGATTCGATAACCTTAAGTGCTACAACTGATCTCTTAATTTGAGAGAGTAGGTCTAGGGTAAATTTGACCATATCACTAGGTTTGTCGGATTGATCGCGCAACAATCAAACGAGAACATGTACAACCACCCGTAGACCCAGAATTAGATCAATCGATCATGCAATAACCAAACAAGGACATGCACGACCATAAAACGTGACATCTGCTACCAGGGTCATCTAAACTGAGTTTCCAATGCAGGATCAACTCTAGGCTTGATGCCTACCACATTGTCTATCGAAGACCAACACCTGCCCACAACCTGATCCACAACACTCGAGATCTCCACTCGACTCTCATAACCCGCCCAACATAGACTAACATCCTGACCATACTTGGCTGGTACCACAAGAGATCCTCGCCTGATCTCATAGACTCGCATCTAATCCTATATTTACACACACGCTTCAAGACATTTACTACTCTTAACTCTTTACCTTGCTCTTAGGACGCATCCTTAGCACGAATATACCAACCACCCATGGTATATCGGGAAACACCTTTCCCTTTAGACTTATACTGAGATCCACCCGTCTCAAATAAATCTCTGGAGACCACCAACTCCCAAAAGAATGCAGGGAAAACTCACTCCCTTCAAGAGACCACCCATCTCCTGATACTTATCTTGAGACCCACCCGTCATAGATAAGTAAGCATCCCACGATACTACACCGAGATCCACCCGTCATCGGCAAGTAATACTCGGTACTACACTGTGATCCACTCGTCACATGTAGACCGCCAAAGACCTACACGTCTTCTCAAATTGTAATGAGTTATTCGGGAACACCACTGTCCCAAGAGTAATAAATTCAAAAATGTCTATAAACATCTATGACTAGATCTGCCCCACCTTGCTAAACCCAATACACTAACGCAACTGCCCACTAAGACCATCATACTGACCCAATCCGGTCAAAACAATCCGAGATCAACTCCCGATCTCCGAGGCCCCCATCCAGTCTCAAGCTTACTTACATTTTCAGACATTAATTACTCTTACTCATTCATACACTGACCCGCACAGGACGCATCCTATGACTTATCAGGCAAACATACCGCTCACACTCTTAGGACGTATCCTTCGAGCCAACGGTATATGGGGAACTCACATCCCCGCGAGAGAACTCACAACCCTCGCTACTTATTCTGGGAACTCACATCCCAAATAAGTATACAGGAGAACTCACATCTCCTTCGAAGATCTCACATCTCCGATAATGAATGAGTTATTCGGACCGCCGCCCCTAGAGTAATCAATTCTTAAACACCTCTAAGCACTATTGACCAGACCTACCTCATATGGTCTAAGACATGATATTTCCTACTCCGAAATATCGACTTTAATAATAAGAACTGCATATCTTATTAAACACATGAAATAAATAAGGAAAACTCCATCTTATAAATTCCCAAAACACAGAGTCGTTACAACACCAAACGAAACTACAAAATCCAAAACACCAAAGCCAAAGCTTAAAAAAAAAATCTGATACTGGAAACAAAACCAAAAAAGAAAGAACAACCGCTCAATCTTAGGCCTGCTCTCCCAGATCCTCGATTGGTGTAAGTACCTCCACTAACTCCGCTCTCAACGCGTACTTAGAAGCTCTGCCGGGCTTCAGCCCCATCCGAAGTCCTGCCACGAACTTGCCCATCTGGGCCCGCTCCTCATCAATGCCACTACTCGCATAGACCACTTGCTTGCTGAACTCAACATCATACTCACGAACGACCAATTACCCTGAACAAGACTCCTGAATTGCAACTCTAGCTGCTGCAACACCTCTTGAGGGAAATACCTGGTATTAACTCGCCCAAGAATTCACCCCAAGTCCACACTGTCGGCCTCCTCTTGGCCTGGATTCCTGTCCACCAGAGATAAGGATTACCATCCAGGAATCCTACCGCCAGATCCACACAGTACTCCTCAGGACATCTGATAGAACGAAGTCTACGCTCTACCTTCAACCTCCACTCATTGGCTGCCTCTGGCCCCCTTCCACCCGAGAAGGACAAAGGACCTATGCCCTGCATCTCATTAAACATCACTAGATACTGCTCTCTTGGGTTCATTACTGGAGCTTGCACTAGTACCGCAACCGGTAACCGCTCCAAAATCAAAGATAACATCTTCGCCAAACGATCCTCCGGATCCTAAGCTCCGCCCGTAGCATAACCCGCACCTGGGCCTCTGACCACACCAACAACTTTGGTACTACCTCTAGCATCGGCAGTCCTAGTCGTAACACGGACACTGCCTACTGAATCCTCTTGATACGTCGGCGAAACAGCCTCCGGCTCTAACTACTCACTCTGAGTCACCCACTCAAATGATATAGTCACACGACCCCGACCACGACCTCGGCCTCCACGGCCACCAGCTCTGCCACCACAACTTCTCGGAACTCTAGCCATCGCACACTGCACTTACCGGAAGCATATCTAAGATACTAGATTCCACCAAACAGGAGGTCAAAGAAACAGTCAAAACACAACTTACCGCGAAATCTCTTCAAAGGCCCGAGGAGGATGATTCTAAGACTCTATTAAATTGACTAAACACAAGAATCAATTTAAACACATAGTCTCAGACATCCAATTCACTAGTCCTAAAACCGTCTAGGCTATGATACCAAATTGAAACAACCAACACATTTTTTTTTAATTAATTAATAGCTCGAATTAATATTTCCATGAATATTAAATCTCTACAGCTATTCAACAATTTGCGGAAGTTCTCATAAAAATAATTCAATAAATTCTTTAAACCAATTCCAAGTTCAACAAAACAATTCCAGAAATAATAAAAATCTAGCAACCTAAACGCTAGGTTTCACTAGACTAAACAGGACCTACAACACCCTAATCATCCTCTTCAACTGGCCTTGATTCCGCGATCACGCATTTCTGTTACCTGCAACTCAAAAGGAAAAACAGAGTTGCGTAAGTATTTAATAAATACTTAGTGGAGCGGTCATCCCGTCCACCATATACATAGTAAGAGAAAAATAGATTATCAATTCTACGCGATCATGCAACAATCCACAAAATGAACAAAAACAGCATTTAAAAATAAGTAGTGTCGATCGACACTCCCACTTGGTGTCAATCGACACTGCATTCCAGCACTCGATCCTCGCGATTATAAAACAGTGGTGTCGATCGACACTACCACTAGGTGTCGATCGACACCTCTCGCAGAAAACCTGAACCGAGTCAAATCCTCACACGACTCGAGTTTCGTTTCATCGCACGAGATCATCATGACACAGCCCACACAATCACACAGAAATCATCACGGAAAATACAAACAAAGTATCACAAACAATCATTCCAAATCCTAATAACCTAGTCCAATATCCACGATCACGCACTCACCTTGATTACGCGATTTGGGGAAAGAACGGTTAAGAACACAAAATCAGCAACCTCGCAGCCTCTGATCTCAACCGAAAACACCGAGGAACCCTTCCTCAATTACCTAGAACACAAAACTTGGATTTTCCCAAAACCCTAATTCAGATTTCCAGAAAACAGAATGACGCACTGGATTGAAACAATCACAGGGATCAGAGATTACCTTCGAATTCAGATCGGGAACCCAATATGGAAACTAGACCGACAGGGCTTTCCAACGGTACCTAGCTCGTCCTCTGATTCTCTCTGAAACGCCGGGAATACACTCCCAAGGAGACTAATTGAATCCCGAAACTGCACAGACCACTTACGGGAAAACAATCATAAATCACAAACTACAGATCCAAAAGGCAATCGGATTCCTTCTATAGCTAGCTAAGAGGAAGAAGAACATACCTACGAAAAATCACGTCAATCAAACTTGATTCGATCGAACGTTCCTCGTTTCTACCAAGACAGACGAACCTGTCTTGTTCTTCCTTTCAAACTCCTCTCTCAAAACTCTTTCTCCCTCTCATAAAGCCACGAAAATCCTCTTTCTTTTTGTCTCACGCGGCCACAAATCCCAAAGGACATATATACGCAAGCCCTAGGGCTCTTCCTAAACCGCCTCTGCAAACCGAGCGATTTAATTTTAACCAAAACAACCCGCAGAACATGGTGTCGGTCAACACCCACACCTGATGTCGATAGACACCCCTTTCCAAAATCCATATTTTGGTTTCGGGATGTTACAGTTATATTCATTGTTTGGTTAATCTAATTTGTCAAATTTAATAGTCTTCTATGAAATTTCTCACCTGTTTTAAATCTAATGTCTCCAAGTGTTATATTCAATTGTAAGAAAGCTAGAAATATAGAAGCTTGCTACGCAAATGGGTCACGAGTTATATTAGCCAATTTGTAAGAAAGCTAGAAATAAGTTTTGTAACGAATCCTAAAATGTAAATAAACATCTCATTTCTAATTGTTAGCCAATTTGAACTAACTTAATTATGTTACTCACATATGTTAACCAAAACTTTGTAACCCGTTGAAAACTATGTTAGAAAGTGGGTAAACATCGATCCATATTCATTAATTAATGTTAACCGTCATACATGAATGTGGTACACTTGAGACTGTTTTGGTTTATCTCAGTTCATTAATTTTGTGGTCTAACTTTAAGATTTTGCAACTTACAAAGAACATGTCTTTTTCAAGCGGATTAAGTGTCAAAAAATAAATGAGTTTGATACATTTTCCAAGTGGATTAAAAATCTGGGAGAGATTAATTAATGTTCCTAATAATAGAAAATTTGAGATCGATATAACTAAAAAGGTGGTTCGATTATTACTGACACTGGTTATGTGAGAGATGCGATTGGTGTAGTGAGAGAAAGAGAGACACGAGATCAGAGATCAGAGGATGAAAAATCTGAGATTTGAAAAAAAAAAAATTCAGAAAAAAAATCTCAAAAAGTTAAGTTAAAAAAAAAAAAGTGGCATAGCCTGCAAACATTTTTAAAAGATGACATTTGTGTAAAGTGGCATTCCATAAAATTTCTCAATAATAAACAAAACTAAGGGTGCAAATGGTTTGCATAAGTGGAATAGATGGAATAACGTGAGTGAAAAAATGAAGGAGTGGAAAATTGATTGTTTTTTTTCCCACTAATTCCTCTCCTATTTTGTAGAGGAATGTTTTCCTCCAACTTTGTTCATGTTTTCAACTTTTATTAGTGGAATAAGTTGAATTGCTTTTAAAACAATTTCAACCCAAATGGTAAACTAGGCATGGGTATTTGGTTAACCATTCAGTTTTTCATAATTTTTGAGGCGCTCGCGATAAGTTTTAAATCGATTATCCCTGCACAAAATAATTAACACTCACGATAAGATTTTGTAGAAAATGGCTAAGCTCGATGATAAAAAGATAAAACGTCTCAAAGCATATAATTCGTAATGGAAAAAAATTAGGTTCAAGTATATAGACTAATCCCGGAAATTATACGACATTCTTTTATTGTGTTGATAACAAATAAAAAAGTTACCATATATCAGATAATTATTATATGTCTATTATTATATGGATAATTTATATTAATTCTGTTTTTTTCTTTGTTTAAGTTCAATATTGATTTTCGAAATAAAATTTCTTCTGACTCTTATTAAGGTAAAGAGAATGAGAAGAAAAAGAAGAACGAAGAGAGATTTTGTAAAGGAAGAACAAAGAGGGTGATGAAGGAGAATAAGAAGAGAGAAATGAAAAGACAAATACAATATTTTAAGAATAAAGAAACATAAAAACAAGATTTGCAAGCATGATTTTTCATTAAAAGATTATGGTACTGGAGAAATTAAAATTTTGCATAAAACAAAGAAACTTAAAATTTGGGAAAGGAAGAGCATAAGATAAAAATTGACAAAGAAATGTAAGAGTTTTTGTGACATTAAAAGAAGAGGGACGAGATTTATATGGAAAAAGCCATAAGTGAGTGAGAAAATTTTGTTAAAATCCAAGAGTAATTAGTTAGAGATTGGTAGACTTAAGAATGAGTTTAAAAAATAGTTTTGATGTAATCTTTTGAATTGTTTCTTTCCTCTGTTTTGCATGTGATATGTGACGAATTAGTTGCGAAATCTCAAAAAACAGCGAGAAGTTGCAAGAGTAGATAATATTTATTCTCAACTGGGAGGACAACTAATATAAAAAATGGCGAGGATTGACAATAGTTTCTTACTATTTGGCCTCTCATGATCATCTAAATCACTTGAATGGTCGCGTATGTTTGAAAACAAAATCGATTGTAAAGAGAAAGACTCGAGTTTGACAATAATTATTGAGCATAAATTAAAGCGTCTAAAGTGACCTTTTACGGAGTGAGAGAGACTTGGATTGATAGAAGAATATGTAAATTGTAATAATGATGATAATGAATAAGTGGTTCAATATGTTGAAAAATCAAATATGTATGTTTTAAATAAAATTTTCTATAGGATATTTGACGGTGATATGTTTTTTTTAATTTATCGTTTATGTTAATGCAATCCTTCCATTTTTTAATAGAGAGAAAATATAACATAGTATAAATAAGATAGCTTGCTTTAACAATTACTACTTATTGGTGAACAATTAATGTAACACCATATTTAATTAGGAATGTCCCGCGCAGTTGCATATTTTCAACTTAACAGAATATGTAGAGGACAAAGAGGCGTATAAGCACAATTTGTAAATGAAGTTGTCATTAATTATGAACAATCGTCCATAACGTTCGGGTGACCAAGCCATTCTTCATAATTGGTTGGTTTGGGTTAACAATTTCAAATTAGGGTATAGTTTTAGGGGGTAGGGTTTGGGTTTGGGGTTTAGGGTTTGGGTTTGGGGTTTAGGGTTTAGGGTGAAAAACATTTTTGAACTAAAAACATTATCATACACTCTATCAAAATAAAAGATAAATCATATTATGAAAATTCATTGTTGAAAATTTCAACAATTATGAGCCCATGCCTTTTAAATATTTGAAACATTCTTTGGTTCACCCCCCTATGGTGAATCCTCTCATTTATCCCTTTTTTATTAGTCAATCAAAATTAAGTTGTGGGCCATCAATCTATTTTAAAAATACTACAAATGCATAAATTAATTTCTAATAGATTTGTAGTTAAAAAATTTTGGTTTGGGTTAACAATTCCAAATTAGAGTATAGTTTTAGGGGTAGAGTTTGGGTTTGGGTTTAGGGTTTGATTTTGAATGCTGAAATTTTATTTAATTTTTGGGTTTGAGTTAACTATTCCCAAATTAGGGTATAGTTTAGGGGTAGGGTTTGGGTTGGGGTTTAGGGTTTAATTTTAAAATTTAAAATATTTTATTTGAATAATTTAGTGTTAAACTTCTATACTTATGTATTTTGGTCCCTATAATTAATTCAATTTAGGTACGTAGAAAATGATTTAATTAAATTAATTAGATTGATGGCCCACAACTTAATTTTGATTAGCTAATAAAAGAAGAGTGAATGAGAAGATTCACCCCTAGGGGTGAATCGAAGAATTATTCCAAATATTTTATGTAGAGATAAGAACGAGAAAATAAATAATTGGAAGCTCATCCATCAAGTTTTTCTATGAAGTGACGTAAAGTAGAGATCTTATTGCTACATGCTGAGAAATGAAAGGTCACAATGACTTGAATTCTTTACTTATGATCTCTATATTTTCTTTAAATCGGTTATTGCCGATATGTCACTACGGTTTTATAAGTTCATTACCAACTTTGTTTAATGATTGAATCCGAACTACTTATTTGTTATTAGTTTATATTTAAAATTTCTCAAGATTCTTACGCTTCGAGCATTTTGAATTTTGATTTCAAGTCAACATGATTGAACATACCATTGGTTTTGACAACTGTTGTTAAGCGTTGTCAATCCTCTAATAAATTATTTAGTAAGGTATATTCTTATTTAGTATATCTCTAAATATAAAAATGTGTTTATATACAAACCGATTTTACAATTTTTAATAAATTATGCTAAGATTATATAGTATGATTTTGGTACTATTATTTCTTACGAACGCATGTTTTGTTTGTGTGTAACAACTACAAGAAAGCATGCAAGATCCATAAAACACTTACTCAAAAAATCAAATGGTTCCAATTGAAAAAAAAAACTCAAGTTTAAGCTAATTGTTGTTGCGCATAAAATAAGGTGTCTAGAATCTCCTTATACAAAGTGGTGAAGGCTTGAGTTTGATAGAATAACACCACTATCAAATTTTATCAACATCATGTCTTTTAATTACGAGGGTGATAGTGCATATCACCGTGCTATAATGATCACGATATTTAATTAATATTTTCGATTCTATGTATTCTTTAACATCATTTTTGGTGCCAAATTAAATAATATTTGTTATCAAATTATAAGAGTTAGCTGAATATCCATGTTCTAAACTCAACTTTTGTAATAAACAATTTTGGTTTGTTTTTAATAAACAATGTATAGTTGTTAGAATATAAATTTTATCGAATAACCTGTTAAAATATTTCATCCCGCGCTTGGCGCGAATCTTTTCGTAGTAAGAAAATGAAGCAGAAGCGCGGTTCGACAGAGCTCTAAGACGTGTAGAGCAAGGTCAGGGTTCAAGGAGATTCAGTGGTGTTAAGAGACAACCAGAGAGTGGGAAGACTGGTCGAAAGAACGAAGTTCAGTGGTTTGAATGCAAGGGTTTTGGCCACTTCAAAACTGACTGTTCTACAGTGAAACGACGCGAGTTTAAGTGATCAGGATGCAAAGGTACAGGACATACTCAACAAGAGTGCACCACTGACCCAAAGCGCAAGAATGATAGATCAAGGATGGCAGATGGTGAATCAGAAGAAGCAAGCGATGATGAAGCCTTACTGAACAACTTTGTCACGTTTGTTGGGATAGTTGAAGTGGATGAGATGTTTTTTGAGTCAGAATCAGAAGAAGAACGTGATGATGAGCTTATATCAAGCTACAGAGACATTTGAGATACTCTCATTCGTATCAACCTTGAGAATGCTTGTCTTATCAAGGAAAAACAACGTCTTGAGGAACTGGTACAAGTTATTCAGAATGAACTAGATGCTGAGAAGAAGCTTGTACAAGGAGGCCTGTCCCTGATAAAAGAGAAACTTGTTCTAGCAACCAAAGCTGCAAGATTAGAAAAGGAGTTGTACGATGAAAAGGAAGTATCATCATAGCTTCAGGCTCAGCTGGATCTCCAGTACAAGAAGATCCACATGTTCGCTGGTACAAAGCAACTTGATAAGATTCTGTCATACGGTCGCACTGAGAAGACAAACAGAGGTCTGAGCTACAATGGAAGAAATGATTTAGAGACTGGAGGTGTCAAGTTTGTTTCAGCAGGATACACTGGCTCATCAGAGTCTAGAACTGGAGGTGGCACAGTACAGAAGAAAGAATGTTATTTCTGCGGAAGGATAGGCCACATTAAAAGGTATTGTTACAAGTTCAAGGAGAGGGTGAAACGTCTCAGACAACAAGGGAAGTACACATGGAATCATCGTCAGAATCAGATCTGGGTCAAGAAATCGGACCTACTGTTTACTGGTACAAGGCGTGCATCAGTCAGCTCATGCAGAACAGAACTCTGTTGTAACATGGCATCTGTTTCAGGAGTACAAGAAGATACATGCCCCTGGTACTTTGACAGTGGTAGTTCAAGACACATGACGGGTACTTTGGACAACCTTCAGAATATTCAGAAGGTGAAGGGAGGAAAGGTCACGTTTGCAGATGGAAGTCGTGGTGCGATTCAAGGAAAAGGAAACACCGGTAAGACAGAACTACCACAGGTAACAAACGTGTACCTTGTACAAGGGTTGAAAGCCAACTTGATCAGCATGAGTCAACTGTGTGACGAATGTCTAACCGTTGTCTTTACGAGTGTTGATTGCAAGGCGATTGACAAAGATGGCTTCACAGTGTTAAATAGAGTTCGGTCTTGCAACAGTTGCTACATGTGGGAAGAAAAAATCAACTGGTACAGTTCACAAGACAGTCAACCTTCCATGTCACAATCAGGCTATCGCTCAGACAGTGACACAGAAGCTCCTGCTGCAGAGACAAACAAGGAGATTGACACACAAGAGCAAACAGCAGCATTGGATCAGACTGGTTCAGAGGAACAAATCGAATCAGGTAACAAGTCTATGATTGATCATTGTGCGCTACAGGATGTGAATCGGAATCATTCTGCATCTGATGTCATTGGAGCTGCGAATAAGGGGCGGAAAATGAAAGGAATCAGAAAGGCCTATAATGAGATGGTTCAGCATGTTTGCTCTGTATCAGTCCTAGAACCGAGGACACATGTTAAAGCCATGGAACAGGAGCTGGAACAGCTCGAAAGAAACAAAGTCTGGTAGCTTGTACCAAGATCTGAAGCAGTGAATGTCGTGGGTACTGAATGGATTTTCAAGGATACAAAATCGATGACAATGGTGTTGTGGTTAACAACAAAGCGAGATTGGCTACTCAAGGATACTCTCAAATCAATGGAGTTGACTTTAAGGAGATGCTTGCACCTGTAGCAAGAGTTGAATCCATTTGGTCGTATCTGTTGGTTCACTGCGATAATAAGAATGCAATAAGCATCTCAAAGAAACCAATACAACACTCAAGGACAAAGCACATCGACATTTGACACCACTTTATCCACGAACTAGTGGAGGAGAAACATGTAGTGGTTGAACACATTATCACTGATTTTCAACTGGCTAATTTATTCGCAAAACCTATGGACTTTAATTGTTTTGTCACTTTAAGAAATTCAATTGGTATTTGCGGAATTTGATGTGAGTTCCAAGTGTGCAGAACTGACACATGTACTGACTCAGGATGCGTATACGTTTGGATTTTGTTTGGAGTGAGAAAAACTTGTGAGAAAGAGCTACCCATCATGTCGTCTCATCTTGTCGTCGGCACATGCTTCACCGAGCAAAACATAACTTTTAAAAATAGGAGGTACAGGTTGTATTACGTTTGCTCAGGCAACCTGTACCAGTCAATCGGTTTTATAAAAAAAAAAAGTGGTACAAGCTGTATTTCTTTTGCTCAGGCAGTCTTGTACCATAAAACTTTTCAAAAGCTTTCAATATGCAAGTGAGGGTTTCTATGCTGGTTCAGATTGTATTAATTTTGCTCAGACAGTATGATACTTGATGACTCAATGATCATTAGCTCTTCGAGTGAACAGAGGTTGAAAACCGACTCAAGGGGAGATAAAGACATGATGGTGGGAAAGCTAATCACTTGTGTCACTGATGGACAAATATGGTAATCTGTACAAGCGAAAAATGTGTCTCTGGATCTGGTACAGTGTTGGTTCATACAGCACAATAATGGTGAAAAAGGTATGATTTTAATTTGAACAAAATGTTTTTCAAGGGCTAGTTGTTAAAGATTGAAATGTGGGCGCCATTTTCTGATAATTCCCATTTAATTTCGGGTAAATGTGGTTGTGGTTGAGCTAAATTTCAAGAACTGTACTACTGATGGTTGTGTTTAAGTAAATGTGCAGTGAATCACAGTGAACTGGAACTCCTGCTCAAAAAGGACTCTGTATCACAGTAAATCGGTCCAAAGAAGAGAAGAACCTGTATCTTTTTCTGTCAAGTCGCATGTGTCTGCAGTGGTGCTACAAGCTTCAACAGCAGTTCTGCCTGCATCGGGACAATAACACTTTCATGACGATGGGGCTGACTCAAGTCAGACAGAGAGTGAGGAACAACGCAAGGTTGATTCATGAAGTGTCATACAAAAAAATGATGTCTCGAGTGATAGAGAAATGCAAAGGAAATGGTACGAGACATGCAAGCTAAACGACATGAAAATTTGTTCAGCTACCATACTACATGCTACAATAAAAGGTCATGTCATTATTCCATATGTGCTTACTATATATGTTTTTAACTTGTGTGCTCACAAGCTGGGGGAGAAATAGAGATGTCTTGATTTCTGGGGAAGTAGATGTCTTGATTTGTGGGGGAGTATGACTGGATCATGGTTCTTTATGTGTTGATGATCTTGGTTAGAGATTCGGTCACTAGTGATAGGATTATGGGGGAGTTAGGAGATGAGGTTATAATGTTGAATGGTTGATCTTAAGAACTCGGTAATTCCATGGTAATATATACAGTCGTGTTTTGAATCCTATTTGTGGTTGGTTACTTGTGTTGTTATGTGTATGTGTTTCAGGTGCTTGTGCTTATGAGACACACAAAGCTAAAAAGGGGGAGATTAAAGATGCAAGTCCTGTACCAGCACTTGTACCAGACGTAGTACAGACGGAGCTGAAGCAAGGACAAAAGAACTTGGGCTTTGAGGAGCTGGGTCGTGGCCTAGGTTAAAGTGTGTAGCTGTCACGAAGTGAAACGGAGTGGCGGCCAAGGATCTTCGAGTGAAGAAAAAGGAAACGAGAAGATTTGTGAGAGATTTAAGGAAGATTTGGGAAGATACAAGATCTTACCAAACTTGGGAATATTCCTATGGGGTTATATATAGGACGTTAGTTCCGTTTGTGCAGGCTAACACAATAGAGAATTACAATCTTTAGCAAAGGGATTTAGGGTTAGAAAACAATATCATGAATCTAGGGTTGAAGGGTAGTTAGAAGTTCATAAGGTCATGTGTGATCTTTGAACTACAAGGCTAGGATTGATTAGAACGATAGGAAACGTGTAAGTCACCTTATCATATCAATCTAGTGAAGTTTTAGAAAAGAAAACCCTTGTGTATTGTGTTCTTAAGCTGTAGCAGTAGCTGTACGAGTAGCTAATACATCTACATAATCAAAGTAAATTAGAATTGAATCGGAATTATAAAGCATAGTCATTGATAATACCTTCGATTCTCATATACATCTCCAACTAAATCTTTTATATCCCACGATAATCTATCGCAAGTTAAGTAGTCGTATCACATGGCTTTGACGGTTTTAATATGTGAAGTATAGTAAGTTAAGTACTCATCATGAATATACATTACACATAGATTTTCATTTTATCTATGAACTCACTAGCAACCGAGTTAGATTTTTCCGTTGGCATTTTGTCTTTTTTGTCTGGTAAGTTTTGGCGGATGATATCAGAGGATCTCCAACCCTACACCAAATCTCATTTTGGTGTAAAATCTTCTCCAATCCAATACCAAATTTTACACAATTTTTTACACTAAAATTGGTGTGAAATATGGTGTAACACCAATTTGGCGTTGAACTTTTTTATTTATAAAAAGGTCTTAAAATTACAAACATTTTCAACATTAGTAAAAAACTTATATAAATGATGGAAAATAAACTCAAAACTTATATGTATGTGATGAATAAACCAAATTGTTTTATATATATTTTTATTTTATATGATGTGTTATATTTTTCTTGTCATATTTATTGTTAAATTATAACTATTTCATAATCTATGAAACCAAAAAAATTTAAATAGGTTAATTTGTAATTTTTTTAAAAGAATAAATTTATAATATTCTTTTTTTGGTGTAAAAAATGGTGTAGTACAATAGAGTAAAATCCAAAACCATTATGATGTTACATCAATTTAGTGTAAAAATGGTTTAGTACATTAGAGAAGCTCTCAATTATGGGGCTTATTCTTGTTCCCTATCTTGCATGTTCTTCTTTCCTCACATATCAATGTGTCAGCTCAATAATGTTATTCAATATTTTCAAAAAGAAAATGTCCTCTATATATTAAGGGAGAAGCATTTTTTGATCATTTTGATTAGGTGTCATTACCTCATTTTTTCTTACCATTTTCTATTTAATAAATTAATTTCTACTCTATAATGTTCCAATCTCTATAACTAAACATATTTGAAAAATAAATTATTTCATATATAGAGATAAAATCATTAAAAAATCTCACAATACTAATTACGAAAACTCACGATACCAATTATAACAAGGCATGACTCTTTAAAACCCTTCTTCTCCGACATCTAATTTACAAACTGAGCAAATCTGAAGTTTCTAAGCCTCTTTTTCAAATCTAAAAAAAAATCATAAAACCATTATTTAACTTAAATCTATAGGTTGTTTTTGTTTTCTTGATTACATGTGTAACATCCGCGAACTGAATAAGTGGCTTTCAGTGCTCGTGTCGAGCGACACAGGTGTTGTGTCGATCGACACAAAGAATTAGTGTGTGTCGATCAACACGATTTGTGTGTCGCTCGACACGTGTTTTTGCAGAACCAGGTGAATTAAGTTTTAATCGCGGTTTTCGGCTTGGTTTAGGGAGGTTAAGCCCTAGGTTTCAGTTTATAAACTCGTGGGAATCGTGGCCGCATGCTACAGTGAAAAGAAATCAGAGTTTTTAGAGTTTGAGAGTCAGATTAGTGTTTTGTGAGAATTGTCCCGAAACCACTTAATTCGAGTTATAGGTTGTTATCTTGCTGTGTTGTCGTGTTCCTGAGTTTATAGAGTCTGATTCGTGTCTGTTTCGTTCTAATCCGTAGCCCTTTTTCATTCCTAAAACCCGAGGTGAGTTCGCGACCATTGGTTTCTAGGCTATGAGGGTTTTCGTGATGATTTCCATGTTGTGTGTGATAGAATTTCGTGTGGAATTGATTGATGATAATGCTGTGAGTTTTTGGTTGGTATATGTGTTGATCGTTGCAGGTTTTGCAACTCATATCCGTCGGATTCGGGTGTCGCTCGACACGATCAGTTTTGTGTTCTGATTTATTTCTTTAAAATTCCATAATGTGTTTGTGGTGAATTGTGATATATATATATTGTAGTTTGTCATGATGCCTGAGCGTGCTTGTTACGCCAGTAGATGGTATGACCGGCTCACTAAGTATTTATGAAATACTTACGCAACTCTTATTACCATGTGTTGCAGGTAAAAGAAATGTGTGATCGCGGAATCAAGGCCGGTGAAGAGGATGAGACGATGTTTTATTTGTTTTAGTTTGTCTAGTGAACCTGGTGTTTAGGTTTCTAGAGTTTTAATCTATTTCTGAATTAGAATTAATTGTTGAATTGAAAATTGGATTATTGGTTATTTAATTATTGGAGTATTATTATTTTCTTGAGAATTTCCACAACTGTTATAAATAGCCATAGAGAATTAACATTTATGGAAATGTTTAATTCAGGTTATTTAAAAAAAAAAGTGTTGGTTGTTTCAACATGTTAAAAAAGAAAGAATCCAAATTCCAAAATTTTCTTCTCCCAAAATGTAACAAGCTTTGCTTTAATTTATTTTTTAACAACTCATGAACTTAACACTCACGTGATAATTTTCTCATTTTTACCTAATTCAATAAATAAAAATATTAGTTATTAATATCACAAAATTATAAGCTAACTAACCCAAAATAATTCAGATGAAATATGTATATTACAAAATTTTTAAGTAATTGACCCAAAATAATTCAGATAAAATCTGTATATCACAAATTAATTAAAAAGTTTACGACTAATATTCCTTATTAACAAAATTCAAATTCAATATATTGTTATTACTAATTGCGTACAAAAAGATTCCAACGGATATCTACTGATTTATCTTCCTTAAAATAAACAATTAAATTTTTCCATTACCATAAAAAATTAAATAATTCTATCTTTCTAAATTGACCACCCAACTTACTATAACTACCTAAGATATCCAAGATTTTATATACATTCACAATCACAAATTATTAAGTAACTGTAACCAAATTAAATTAAAAAATCACTACTAATATTCCTTATTAACACAATTCAATATATTGTCGTTACTAATTAGCATACAAAAATATTTTAATGGATATTCACTAATCAATATTTCTTAAAATAAACAAATAATTTTTCTCATTACCAAAAAAGAAACAATTAAATAATTTAATCTTCCTAAATTGACCACCTAACTTACTATAACTACCTAAGATATCCAAGATTATATATACATTCACAATCACAAATTATTAAGTAACTGTAACCAAATTAAATTAAAAAATCACTACTAATATTCCATATTAACACAATTCAATATATTGTCGTTACTAATTAGCATACAAAAATATTTTAATGGATATTCATTAATCAATATTTCTTAAAATAAACAAATAATTTTTCTCATTACCAAAAAAGAAACAATTAAATAGTTTAATCTTCCTAAATTGACCACCTAACTTACTATAACTACCTAAGATATCTAAGATTTTATATATATATATATATATATATATATATATTTACAATCCCACTAACCTAGCTTATGGTAACATGATTAACACGTAATCAAGAAAACCGGCACTTTTCCAAGTTACGTTTAAACCTAACTTGGAGCTAACACACTTATACCCTCTATAATTACGCTACGTATATCATTCTTATGTTCATTTACATCCCAAATATAACATCAAAAAAACGTTTTGTAAGTTTTCACTTTGATGTTTGTTAGTTTTATTCGGCAACATTACATACAAACCAACCATATTTATATCCAACCAAAGTTATCTCATAAAACATATGTTGTAAATCCATATCTTCGTGTATAAATTTTATTAAGATCTACATCTTTGAATGTGACGAGTTCTCTATTGTTCGTTGATTTTCTTATGTTTAAAGAAGTATGTTATTATATTTTTATGATTTTATATTAGTTTTCTTACGTTTAATTACAATTTGACTATTTTTTTTTCTTTTTTGTTAAGTTTTTTGTATATGTATATTAATGTGTCCTCATATGATATTGGTAATGATTGCTAATGATTTTTCTTAATCTTTATTTTTTATGCAGATTCGTTATAGTATTATTGGGTACAAATTTTTGTTGTTGTTGTGTATAATTAGGATCGTTAACAAAGATATTTACCCCATGATGTGATAGATTTGTTTTTCATGCTTATGTTTATAGTTTGATGTCTAATGCAATGATTGTTTGCTTAATTTTATGTATATCAAAATATTGAAACATGAGATGAATAGTAAATATACACTGAAATTTTAAAAAGATAAAATTTTGTGTATAATCCATCTTTGTACCTGATTAATTTGTATAGAAAGATAAAAAAAAATTTCATGTCTGATCCTTTCTAATATACTACACTAATTATATATATATATATATATATATATATGATATTACATTTATAATTTGGCAACTAAAACATAAATTTTAATAATAAGTCCAAAATTTCATAATTTTTTTAAAAAATACCATTTTAATTATACATAGGCAAACAAATGTATATCTAACTTAATAACGTAATATTGTATCACCATACAGAATACTATAACCAATAATTTATTACACAATTATAAAAATTACCAAAAATACATACACACTTCATTCAGTCGGATCTTTTAACGGATAATCATATCAACACTTATTCTAAATTATATTATTTATCTATAATCAAATAGTTTTAAAATTAAATTGACGGTTATAATTAAACTCGTGCTAAACATCAATTCATAAATATCTCTACTCGTCCATCTTAAGAAAATGAAGCAGAAGAAAGTCTTCAAGGACGTGAAATATTGACCCAAAAAAAACAAACCAATAATATGTTGGGCTTGACTTTGTTATTGGGCTTATATGTAAAGACTATATAAAACCTAATCAAGAGCCCTAATTCATTTTTCCTAGAGCTATATACCGCCTTTAGGGTTAACACACAAGGCGGCGCATCATTTTTCCTAGCTTCTGTGTACTCAAACTCGACAATGGCGGAACGTGGTGGTGACCGTGGCGGATTCGGACGTGGATTCGGCGACCGTGGTGGTCGCGGTGGAAGAGGTGGTCCTCGAGGGCGTGGAGGTCGGCGTGGAGGTCGTGGTGCTCCGGAAGAGGAGAAATGGGTTCCAGTGACGAAGCTAGGTCGTCTGGTGAAAGAAGGTAAGATCCAGAAGCTTGAACAGATCTACCTTCACTCTCTCCCGGTTAAGGAGTACCAGATCATCGATCTGCTGGTTGGACCAACCTTGAAGGACGAAGTGATGAAGATCATGCCGGTTCAGAAGCAAACCAGAGCCGGTCAGAGGACGAGGTTCAAGGCCTTCGTGGTGGTCGGTGACAGTAACGGTCACGTGGGATTAGGAGTGAAGTGTTCGAAGGAGGTGGCGACGGCGATTAGAGGAGGGATAATTCTGGCGAAATTGTCTGTGATTCCGATAAGGAGAGGCTACTGGGGTAATAAGATTGGTAAGCCTCATACGGTTCCTTGTAAGGTGACTGGAAAGTGTGGATCTGTTACTGTGAGGATGGTTCCTGCTCCTAGAGGTTCTGGTATTGTGGCGGCTAGGGTTCCTAAGAAGGTTCTTCAGTTTGCTGGGATTGATGATGTCTTTACTTCTTCCAGAGGATCCACCAAAACCCTTGGAAACTTTGTTAAGGTATGGACTTTGAATCCAAGCTACTGAATAAGCCGTTGATTGTGTTATCATTTAGAAACCAATTTAGTGTATTCCGTATTAGAGATTATGATTGGTTTGAGCATGTGAGTTGTCGATGTACGTACTGTTGTGTTTGTATTCAAACAAGGTTTATATTGCTAGTTTGTCTTGTGGATTTCTCTGTCAATGTTTTGATTATTCTAAAGTTGAAGTTTTTAACCGACGGGTATTGGTATCATTTAAGAATCAAATTCATATTGTAGATTGGGATTTTGGGAAATGTAACTGATTTGAGCGTGTCAAGTGTTTGTGTAGAGTATAACTCAAAGTTGCTTGAATCTTGATACTCTCAAGTCACCTAAGTTTTGATTGTAATCTTCTTTTTTTTAACCCTTGTTTAATCGTAATCAATCTTTTGTTTTGTGCAGGCTACATTCG
Organism: Draba incana; assembly: GCA_963576765.1. Taxonomy (NCBI): domain Eukaryota; kingdom Viridiplantae; phylum Streptophyta; class Magnoliopsida; order Brassicales; family Brassicaceae; genus Draba; species Draba incana. The sequence goes on from OY755205.1 coordinate 22,142,340, forward strand.
ACTGTCTTCAGAGGACCTACGGTTTCCTTACCCCAGAGTTCTGGAAAGAGACTAGGTTTGCAAAATCACCATTCCAAGAGTTCACTGATATCTTGATCCAGAAGCCTACCACCGCCAAGCTCATCACCGAGGCTGAAGACCAAGCCTAAGTTCAATCTTCTTCCATGAGAGACTAGTATTATCAAATGCTTTTTTTGTTCCAACCTTTTCTTGCATTACATTCTGTCTTTGAATTAGTGGATCTTAATTTTAATGGTTTTTATATGCGTTTTTCCATACAAATGACTTGGCCCAATTTATGAAAAGGTTATGTAGCCTTAATAATTGTTTTAAATGTGTAAGCCCAAGCTTAGTTTGAAATGTGTAAGTAATCAGAATTTTAGCCAAAAAAAAAACTAAGAAATTAACAGCGTTTTTTTACCGATCGTATTCCCAATATCGGAGACGTTACCAATGTAGTACTTGGAAGATGTTTATCAATTTTTTAGCAAATAATCTTAAAGCAATTTTAGCAAAACTCGTTGCAAAATAATATTACAAATATGGCAAAGTGTGACGACTTCCTTACAGAACTCGTTGCAATGCCAAGATGCTCTACCGCTTGTGAAGTCCTTGTTCTCTAATCACTAAAAGAACAATTTGTTTTGAGGTTTTTTTTGGTCTTGATTTAAGGGAGGCTTTTGGTGAGCAAAAAGAAATAATTGCAGTTAAGTCTTGCTATTGTTACTTGGTGGTTGTTGCTCATGTAATAGTCACCAGTTTTATTTTGAATTTGATAAAGATGTCCCCAAATTATTCAAGCACTAATTAGGTCTTTAAATGTTCCTTTGCTGGTTGTTGTCTCGTTTAAGATTTGTCAAGTTGCGGTTCAAAGTATATTTGAGACTCTTTGAGGTGACTTTGGATGATGCGAGTTTCTTTTCGTACCTTGTATGAAGACTATGCATTTAGACGATATTTTTTTATCCAAATGAAGCCACTTTCTAAAACACTCTGTCTCATGCTGAATTGTCTTGGAAGAGTTGATGATTTTCATGTATGGAAAGAGTTTCTAATTCACTAGGATAAGGCCCGCGTTAATACGCGGGTTAACACATTATGTTAATAAACTCATATAAAACATATAAATAGTAGGGATATTAGCATGTATAATACTTTTTGTAGTCAAAATTAATCATCTACCATTCACTAAATCATAATTAGGTGAGTAACATATTGCCAAGTTAAAATCTCAAAAATACCCTTATGCAATTACATTGTTTTTATCATACAAAAATAAAAAAACAAACAAAACAAAACCCTATCATTAAATCACTACTCCTTTCATGTTCTTCTGCTCTCACCGCCGTACGTCTTCTTCTTCTTATTTCTTATTTTCTTCTTCTTTAATTCCTTCTTATTCTTCTCTCCATTCTTATTCTCATCCTTCTCATATTTCTTTATATTTAAGTTTTTGGTTGTTCTTCTCTCTCAATTATTTTATTGTAATGCATTATCATGGATCTAACTTTTCAACCGTAGAATTAAATGGTAATTTTTCTCTTTTGTTCTTCTTCTTATCATGGATTATAAAATTCTCAATCGTGGATTAAGAAAAGATCGATATAGTTAACTATGTTTGAAAATCATTATAATAGGTAACTATACATCTTATAGTTAAGTATGTTTTTGATAATAGTCAACTATGTCTGTTCTTCTTTTTTCTTATGCAAAGTATTGTAGGTAACTACATTCTGAATATAGTTAACTATAGTTGTTATGTTCCGAATATAGTTCACTATATTGTTTATATAAGTAAATATCATTTTTCTATAGTCAACTATTTTATTAAATCGGTAAATAGAGAACTATGCTCTGAAAATAGTTAACTATAGTTGACAATACTCTGAAAATAGTTAACTATAGTTGCTACGTTTTGAATATAGTTCACTATATTTGTTTATATACGTAAATAACATTTTTATGCAGTTAACTATTTTATGAAATCAGTAAATAGACAACTATGCTATGAAAATAGTTAAATGTGCTTTTAGATAGTTACAAAATATATAAACTCAGATAGTCAACTATATCATGAGTTTAATAGGATATGTAGTTTCAAAAATACAATAGTCAACTATATTACTAAATAAATAGTTAACTATGTTACTAAATGAATAGTTAACTTTTACTACAATTTGTTTTTTTTTAATCTTCTTCTTTACGTTCTCCTCTAGCCTAATGTTTTTCGGGATTGTTTTAGTTTATGTAATTTCTAGTGTTTTTTTTTAAATTCTAATCTATAAGTTTTCAAATATAGAAATATAATATTTTTGGGGATTGTTTTTCACATTTACTTTAATAAAGAAAATCTTTTAAGGATTTTAACTAATTTTTATTAAATAGCTCATTAAGGGTATTTTAGTCATTTTTCTATAGTGGATGTTAGATACCTAATTTCCAATTAGGGCATGCTATACACCTAATTAAATGTCTCCAAACTATTATAGACCTAATTAACCCATAATAATATTATCAAGCATCACATATATACATCTAATATATCCTCTTTAAATCCCATATATTATTATTTTCGTTAGTTAAGACTTTTATAAATTTTCCATTTAACTATTTGAGTAGTTATTTGGAAACTTTTGTGTTAGTTTTTCATTTGTAATTTTACTAAACTAAATTTAAATTTTAACATATGTCATAATCTCAATCAATTTTAAACACATGTCACGATCTCGTGAATTACAATTTTGCTTACGTGTCAAGCTCTCGTCGATCGGCTTCTTTTTTATATAATAAGATTTGGCAATAGGGACTAAAAAGAGCTAATGGAAACAATTGTTTTCTATACCTTCAAATAATCTTAAAGCAATTTTAGCAAAAAAAAAAAAAAAACTTAAAGAAATTAACAGCGTTTTTTTACTGATCGTATTCTCAGTCAGTATCGGAGACGTTACCAATGTACTTGGAACATGTTTATCAGTTGCTGCAAGAGGCAAAAAATGCGTGTAATCTGAGATCTCAGGTGATATATAGTGATGATACGGGCGTTGAGTTGGAAGCATACTGATACTATTTAAATGGGAGAGTAAAATTGAATGTATAGTTTTTCACAGCTTCGAGGATCGGCGACTTAATACACCAAAAAATTAAAATAGAAAAAGTAAGATTAAAGATTGTTACGCCTCACTCTTATGTGTAACATCCCGAAACCAAAATTCTGATTTTGGTAAGGGGGTGTCGATCGACACCAGCTGTGGGTGTCAATCGACACCAAGTTCTGCGGTTTGGTCGGTTTTAAAATTAATCGCTCGGTTTGCGTCGCGGTTAAGGGAAACCCTAGGGCTTGCTTATATAAGCCCTTAGCCAGTTCGTCGCCGCATTTTGGGGAGGAGAAATCAGAGAGTATCATAAGAGATTGAGGGAAAATTCGATCGTTCTTGAGGATTGTTGCAAAGAAATCCTCGAGACATCGTTTATTCGAGTTTTAGGGACGTAGGGATCATCGTTCTTCGTGATTTCGTGAGAGAATCGCTCGGATCGTTCTGTAGCAGTGGGTAGAGGCTCTGTTCGTCGTTAGTTCTTGGTCAATTCGTTTCCTTTTCTTCGTTTAAAGCTAAGGTGAGTGCGTGATCGCGGTTACGGGATTAGTTTGTTAGGGATTGAATGATTAAATTGTGGTGATTATGATTGAATCGTGATGTTTATGATTGATATTCATGTTTTTGCGTGTTATGATGTGATTTGGTTATGATCAGTCTCGTACGATGAAACGGGACCGAGTCTCGTGAGGATTTCGACTCGGTCTAGGTTTCTGCGAGGAGTGTCGATCGACACCTAGAGGTAGTGTCGATCGACACCCCCTTTTATGATCGCGAGGATTGGTTTTGGATTAGGAGTGTCGATCGACACCCAGGAGGAGTGTCGATCGACACCGCTTGATAAATTGTGAGAATTTGCATATTTGTTGATTGTTGCATATCTGCTGAATGTTATTTGTTCACGTAGTAATTGGCATTCTTTTCCCTATTTTGTAACCGGTAGGCGGGATGACCGCTTAACTGAGTATTTGTGATTAAACTCACGCAACTCTATTTTTCCCTTTGAGTTGCAGGTAAAGGAAAAGTGTGAGATCGTGGAATCATGGCTGGGACGAGAGGATGATAGGGATTGCATTTTGTTGTTTAGTCTAGCAAACCGTTTGCTAGGTTGCTAGTTATTTATTCCTGAATTTGGCTATGTGAGTTGAATTATATTTTGGAATCGAATAAATGCTTAATTTGGTTCATTGGTTTATCAATTTGGTTATTTGGACTATTCGGTTTATGGTTATTCCACAGTAGAATTATTTAGGATAAAAAAAAAAAAAAAAATCTGGTTGTTTCATTATGTGCCTTTCACTTTGAAATGCTTGATCAACTCCTCAACAAGTAATATCAGAGCTTTCTTGGTTGCTTCACCATATAATCAGAGCTCTGCCTACCTCTTTGGACTGTTTTTCCATTCTTCTTTAACCCATGAGACTGAGCCATAGGAGTCATAGCCACATATATCGAATTTGGAGACGGTGAAGCTGCAGCTGCCACTTTGGCCGCCGCTGCCGAAGCTGAAGCTGCTATTATTTTCTGTGCACCTTCTCTTACTTGAATGTGGTCGTCCTCTATCACAAATAACTGCTAGCCAAAACCAATATTTGACACTTTCAAGTTTTGAGAAGAAGAAGACATTACTTGCTTTGGGAATTGCAATGAGACAACCCTCAAGGTGGCTAGCAACAAAATCATCCAGCTTCCCGTACTTCTGAAAGAACATGTGCAACAACATCTGAAGAAGGTACTCAACAAAGAAGAGAAGTCTGGAGCAGAAATTAAGTCAACAATGATGACGTGGCACCTCGATTTAGCTGATTTCAGGTCCCTTCCTCTTTCTCCATTAAATTTAAAATGATCTGAACAGTGCAGAAGATGAGATCTTCTGTGAGTGGGATTGTACAGTGCAACAAGTGGGTACTTATGCAGTGTGACAGGTGGAGCAGATGGAAAAATCTGTAGAAGCCAAAAAGGAGAAGGCAGATAGGGATCTGCTGGATAATAGGTGGAAGCTACACAAGTCAGCATCATAGACATGGCTGGCTTGTCCTGTGGAGAAGGTGTGTAAGGTTTGTGGCACTGTAGCTGTCTGCTAAAGGAACTGGTGGAAGATACACAAGTCAAGATCTAGGAAGATTGTTGACTTGTCCTCTTGAGAGGGTGTGTCAGGTTCGTGGCACTATAGCTGTCTACTAAAGGATATAAAAGAAGAAGCTTGGGCTTTTCTTTTAGGGGAGCCTTTGAGAAAATAAACAGATTGAGAGGTTTCATTCTTAAACTCAGGGTTAGGTAACTTTTGAGTGAAAAGGAAGATCAGCAGGTGTTGGTCGCACCCCGGGTAGTTTAGGAGTAGCTTCAGGGGCGAAGCAGCAGGTGCTAGTTTGCAGAACTCTGGGTAGAACACACAGAAAAGGTTGTTATAGTGATACTCTAAACATGATACTTGGGTAGATTATTAAGGAATATATCAGGATCAAATCACAGTGTGTGATGTTGTATAACTCTGAGTAGAACGAATGTAAAACTGTCCTATTACTATTCTTAATAAAGGAAAAAGTTTACTGCGGTATTTCTGTGTTCTTTGTGTTAGGGTTTCTGTTTATTTCAATTGGTATTAGAGAAGTGCATCCGACCTTGAATTTCTCTAATTCATAACCGGTGTGATCCTGCTATAACCATGGATACCTCAAACGAGTTGTCTAGCTCAAGCAAATCTCTGGTTCTGGATACCAGAAGATATGGATACTGGAAAGTTCGCATGATGTAGCTAATCAGAGGGCAAGGAAAAGATGCGTGGACGGCTCTAGAAGACGGTTGGGAACTTTCTTTTGAGCTTTCTGATGATGGACTCAAAATTCCTAAACTTAAATCAAGATGGAGCATAGAGGAGAAGAATCTATCCAAGTTCAATGCTAGAGCCATGAATGCTATCTTTAATGGTGTAGAGGATGATGAGTTCAAACTCATTCAGGGCTGTAAGTCAGCAAAACAGGCCTGGGATGTCTTGCAGCTGTCCCATGAAGGAACAAGTAGTGCCAAACGAACAAGACTGGATCTCTTAGCATCAAAGTTCAAAAATCTTAAAATGGATCACAATGACACTATTGTTTAGTTCAGCTCCAGTATCAGCGCTATCGCCAACAAAGCTGCAGTCTTAGGAAAAACTTACAAAGAATGCAAGCTCGTGAAGAAACTCTTGAGATATCTGCCTCAGAAGTTAGCAGCTCATAACGCAGTTACGAGAGTCTCAGGTGACACTGACTCCATGAGCTTTGAAGAACTTGTTGGTATTCTGAAGTCTGAAGAAATGGAGGTCGATGAGGATAAAACAAGGATATCAAAGAACATTGCGTTTGTCACTGAAGAAGACAACAGTCAGATCCAACAGCTCAACGATAATATGGCCTTGATGGCTAAGAATTTTGGAAGAGCTCTGAGAAGACTTGATCTAAAAAAACGTGATACATCAAGGAGTGGTGATATAAAGAAACGTGAAGCCAAATGTTACGAATGTGAAGGTAATGGTCATTATAAATTTGAGTGTCCTCTTTCCAAGATTAAAGATCTTAAATGCGTGGTTTGCAAAGGCTTTGGTCATACCAAAAATGAGTGTCCAAACATTCATAGAGGAAAGGAGAAATCGTTTTTGAGTTTCAGTGAATCCGACTCAGATGATGAAACAGAGGAATCTGATGCTGAGATGATCAATCGTGTAGCTTTCATTGCTACTATTGAAGAACTTGCGACTGAAGGTGACTCTGATTCTGATGAAGATCAAGAGACTGATACCAAAGAGGCTTACAAGGACTTATACAATAGTTGGTTGAAACTGAATCAAGACAAGTTGTAGCTTATTCAAGATAAGCTTACGTTGGAAGCCAAAGTGAATCTTCTTCTGTATTCTAGAGCCTCTGCAGTTCCCAACCATTCCACAATGAATTCTGATTCTGTCTCTAAGATAAGCAGTGGTCAGAAAGTTAAACGCTTGCAAGACGAGTTCAACAAGGAAAAGGAACGTGCAGATCTACTTGAAAGGGAGCTATGTGAGAATCACAAGAAGATAAGAATGCTGAATAATGGATCTCAAAATCTGGATGAGATTCTCTCAATGGGAAGAACTGAGTCTCAACATAGAGGGTTGGGTTACAATGGCTCTTATGGTGGAAAAATTGCTGAGATTAGTGCAAGCAATGAGTTTCCTGTCTTTATCAAGGAATCTCAAGTTCCAGAAAAGATATCTCAGAACCCCGTTCCCATGGTTTCTAACAAACTAAAGGTACCTTAGAGATTTCTTTTAAAAGATCAAGTCGCAGTAACAGGCATAAAAAGTTCAAAGGCTGTTTTTATTGTGGTAAGATTGGCCATAGGAGAAGTCATTGTTTTGAGCTTAAGGCAAGGATGTCTCTCTTATGGAAGTTTAATAGATGTTGGATGGAACCTCGCTATTCTGGGTCAGTCTGGGTTCGTAAAAGTGATCTGTATGGAGAACTACCTCTAGAGGCAGAAAGTGTGAAGCTGATAAAGACTTACAACAACCTTGAGTCTGATGGCATGTTGGATGTTAAGTATTCCATCAAGGGATCAGTGGAGATGATCACTTATGTCGCCTATAGCTCAGCTACCTGCCGAGAAAGTTAAGATTGGTACTTCGACAGTGGTTGCTCAAGACACATGACAGGCAACAAGGATAGTCTGGTTAACTTTTATGAAACAACTCTTGGAAGAGTTACTTTTGGTGATGGTGGAATAAGAAACATTAAGGGCAAAGGTCAAACTTCAAGTGGCGATACTCCTCATCTAGACAATGTGTATCTCGTTGAAAGTCTGAGAGCTAATATGATCAGCATCAGTCAGCTTTGTGATGAAGGGCTGAAGGTTGTGTTCACTAAGGGTCAGTGTGAAGCAGTTGATGATAGTGGTAATCAGATTTTGGCTGGCGTCAGGTCAGATAACAACTGTTATGTTTGGAAGAAGGCTTTAAAGTGTTTTTCAACCATGAGCTATGAGCTTGAGTTATGGCAAAATAGACTTGGACACATGAATATCAGAAATCTAGTTAAACTGGTTCAAGACAAAGTCATCAGTGAAGATGATACTGTTAAGTCAAGACAACAAAGAGTCCACAAAAATCATTCAAAACACGATGGTATTGGTGGTCTAACTGAAGGGAGAGTCACCAGAGGAAGGAGGATAAACTACAGAGAAATGCTTTAGTTTTCCTGCTTTGTGTCTTTTATTGAACCTAAGGATATAGTAGCTGCTCTTGATGATGACTTTTGGGTCGAAGCATTTCATGAGGAACTCAATCAGTTTGCCGGAAATGATGTTTAGAAACTGGTGCCTAGACCGGTGAAAGTTAATGTGGTAGATACCAAGTAGATCTTCAAGAACAAGATTGATGAAGAAGAAGTTTTTATCACTCAGCCTAAGGGGTTTGAGAATCTAGAGCACCCTGATCATATTTTCATTTGAAGAAGGCTGTGTATGGCTTGAAATAAGTTCCTCGTGCCAAGTATGATCGTCTGACTCACTTTCTCGTCAACAGGAAGTTCAAGAGAGGAAATGTTGATAAAAACTTGCTCATTCTTGAAGAATAAGGTCTCTTGTTTATTGTTCAAATGTATGTGGATGATATAGTGTTTGGAAGCACTAATCACTCATTGGTTGATGAGTTTGTCAAGACCATGTCACATGAGTTTGAAATGAGCATGGTTAGTGAGTTGAACTACTTCTTGGGGTTGCAGATTCGTCAAACTGATGAAGAGATCTTTGTGACTCAGAGCACCTATGCAAAGAATTTGGTTCAACAATTTTATCTGGAATCCAGCAAGATTGCTAAAACTCCTACGAGCACTACTACCAAACTGTGCAAAGACGATGCTGGTGAACTAGTTGATGAGAAGCTCTATAGAGCGATGATTGGCAATTTGTTGTATCTCATTATTAGCAGACCAGACTTGTGTCTTAGTGTGGGAGTTTGTGCAAGGTTTCAAGCCAAGCCACGAGTTTCGCATCTCAATGTTGTCAAACGTATTCTTAAATATGTTAAAGGGACAGTTGATCATGGTTTGTATTTCTCTAAACAAACAAACCATAATCTTGTTGGTTTTTGTGATGCAGATTGGGCAGAAAGCATTGATGATCGCAGGAGTACCTTAGGAGGATGTTTCTTTCTTGGAAACAATATGATCTCCTGGTACAGCAAGAAACAAATCTGTGTTTCGCTGTCAACTGCAGAAGCTGAGTACATTGCCATGGGTAGTTGCTGTACTAAGTTGTTAAGGATGAAACAAATGATGGCTGACTATGGTATGACTTCTAACTTCTTGTTGATTCATTGTGATAATATGAGTGCAATCAATGTTTCAAAGAATTCGGTCCAACATTTTAGATCCAAACACATTGACATAAGGTACCATTTGATTAGGAAGTTAGTTGAGACGAATCTTGTTGACATCACTCATGTTTCATCTGAAAATCAGTTAGGTGATATTTTTACAAACCCCTTGGATTTAGTTGCATTTTCACATTTGAAAAAGTCGCTTCGGATTTGTGAAGTCTGATCATTGTGGCTCTGGTGTGTGTAGGTCTGTACAGTTAGTTGTTAGGAGCAGTTTGTTTTAAACCAGTGTATAGCTCCTCCTGTTTTGGTGTTCTGTAAATTACCCTCAAAACCTCTTATTGGCAAGTCTGTCTTTGAAAAGAGCTGCTCATCATTATTATTCAGATCGTTTTTTTCTGTTTCTTTTCTGGTCTTCCACTTTCTGGGGTTGGTATTACTGTGTGGCTCAAATCAATATCCAGTTGCACACAGTATACTCAACAAGGGGAGAAAATGTGTATTAATGGGAAGAAAAGCAAAAAAAAGGGGGAATCGAGCAAAGCTTGTGCTAAAAAGAAAAAGAAAAATTAAAAACGGTCTTAAGCAAAGCTTAGACATATTTAGAATCTGAAAAAGGCTTATCTCTTCCTCAGGCAAAGCCTGTTTCAAAAAGGGTTTGGGGTCTTTCTGAAAACTCCTTTTCTAAACCTTCTTAATACGAATGATGATGTGTAGTCTAGCTTAGACAGACCATTGAAAGTGAAAGCTACTCGTTTGAGAAACAACTGCTTTTGATGAGCTAGTGAGTTGATCTGATTTTTGAAAAATCTGGACTGCTTCTGTGTGACTCTCTGTGTAGCTCACCAATCCTAAGTCTGCATTTGATTAGATGGATCGTAATAATTATTTTGGTGTTCATATATGTATATATACTTTTGGTTCAATAAAATTAGTAAAGCATATATACTATTTCTGAGATAGAGAAGGAACGTAATGTTCTAAAACATAGAATTTGGAAGATTGCAACTCAACCAAAAATTTGTACGTTCTTTGTGGCGTGTTGTTTCCGGAGCATTAGAAGTGGCTGAAAAATTACAATCGCGTGGAACTCCATTGAATGTGAATTGTTTGATTTGTCGGCAACAAGTTGAATCTATTAATCATGTTTTGTTCAAGTGTAAGATGGCTTCAGATATTTGGTTATGTGCTAGTATTCCTCCTTCATCTACAGGCTTCCTGCCATCTTTGGAAAAGAATATGGCATATATTTTTGATCTAATGGAGAATGTGATGGTGACGAAAACCATAAGACTTGCAATCCCATGAGTGATTTAGAATATTTGGAAAAACCGTAACGCTATAATTTATGCTCAAACTCAGAAATCGATTCCCTCAGTGTTTCAACAAGGATTTGAAGAAGTTGTACTATGGAAAAGTGTTAACATAGTTACAGAGGAAGCTCTGACTACAAGAGTAAATACTAATTCTTGTGACCCATGGTGGTTACCTCCTTTACAAGGTGTGATTAAGTGCAATGTTAACTCAACTTGGAGGAATGCTTCGCTGCACAATGGTGGTGCTTGGATTGCAAGAAATTCGCATGGGGAAGTATTATTCTATGCTAGAGATGCTTTCACTCTTTCCTCAAACCGTATTGTTGCAGAATTATGATGTATTTCTTGGGTTTTACAAAGTGTAAGTTATCTCCGTATTAAGGACGTGGTGATTGCGATCGATTCACAATCGGTGGTGAGGGCTCTTAGTAAACCTATGGAATGGCCGAGATATCGGTGTTTGCTACAACAACTTCTGGTTCTTTAGGCAACCTTTGATTCTTGTTGTTTTGAACAAGAGTCCATATCGGCTAACTACGTAGCTAGAGAAATCTCAAGCAGTCTCACACGAGAAGTTAGATTCAATTCATATCTTGCCCTTGGGGGTCCGTCGTGGTTACAAGACCGCATGCGTCGAGAATCGACACTTGGTTAACTCCTCTGTTTTCATCTCCCCTGTTTAAGGAGTGGCTTCTACTCGGTTTTCATTTTATTTCCTTGGTATAGGAAGTCATGGGTCTTTGTTTTGTTTTTTCGTAAATTCCTTTGTACTATGGGCACCTTTGATTTCTCTTTCAATACCAATCCAGTCGTTTAAAAAAATATATCTAGAAAATTATTCCATTTTGGTTTCATAAGTTTCACAAGCTTTACTTCATAAACGGATTTTTTACTATACAACAATGCTTGGTCTGCAAGTTACGCACCTTCCTTTCTGATTTATCGGCATTACATATATGTTAAAATATTAATTCCATTAATTTTCAGGCTTCAGATTTTAGAACCGATTGGATTGGTTGTAATATTTCCACAATATTTATTTTTTGGCATGTAAGCATATTAATTAATGAAACCGGTTACAAGAGATAGCTCATATAGCAAAGTCCACAGTCATGAGGTAAAATGAATACCATTCTAGCTATATACAAAGAACCAAGGCTCCCACAAAGAATGCAAGTACATAGTACAAACCTAAACTTTGAGATCACCCAAAATGAGACCCTAACAAGAAGAGGCTAAACTTTTCTCAATTTGAAAAATATCTTTGAGCCATAAAGGATAACTTGTCGACACATAGGAATGAATCCTAAGGTCCTTAATAGTGACACTTTGAGCAATGAAAAATGCACCTATATTAGATGGTCTAATCTCATTCACCATCTTCCAATTAGAAAAGGCTTAATCTATAACAAACCTCACCCGCCTCATAGAGTCTATTATATTGAGTTTATTAGTCAAGTGTTTATAACTTAACCCGATCTCAAAGAATGTGAGTTTTTCTTCTTCTTCAAATGGTTGTTACAAGAAGAAAATCAAAACAAATGATACAATTCACACACAAATATGAAATCACCACATTTGTCTGCTTCTAAGCCTTAGAAGTACCTCGATGATCCTTATCGATATGTTTCAATAGATTCGCGGGATCACGAAACCCATGGCTACATTTCGGACAAACATCAACTGTAACTTTACCACTATTATGTTTCCTATTCCTCTCCTGCGTTTTCTCTCCATTACCATCGCTTCCACTCACCAACTGGCTAATATCGTTACCGAGTTTGCTAAAACTCCGCAGAAGCTAAAAGACTAGACGACGCAAGAGCAGCTTCTTTCGTGTTTGTCGTACTCAAGAAACCCATAAACGAGAAACTCGAATCAGGTTTCTTGGGTCCAGAACAACTATGGTCAGCTCCAAACCGATGTTTCAAACAATGCTCGACGCTGCAGTCCCGACATTTTATCATATTCGAAAACATTAGCGATTCTCTGCAACTTAGAACGGGACATTTCTTCTTCTTGATAGTTTTCTCGTAGTTTGATGGATCACAATCTGTATTCACATGTTTCTCCCACATTATGTTCGGATCTTCATCGGGGTTTAACCGAACTCCTTTCGTGCATAACAGACATATAACCACCGTGACATCTCCTCTGTTTCCTTTTGGACATTTTTGTTTCATATAGCTCCTATGATCCAAACAAAATACCTGCAAAATACACCAAAATTTCAAAAGATTAACATTAATTTCGAGTATTCGAGATCGTAAAATTCGAGTTCTTCGTAACCGATTACGCTAGATTCAATCAATCAGCTAACTAAAAGAAGAATTCCTTACAGCGATTTTAAATTTAATGGAGAAAGAGGAAGGGACCTGAATACAGCGATCATTTTAAATTTAATGGAGAAAGAGGAAGGGACCTGAAATCAGCTAAATCGAGGTGCCACGTCATCATTGTTGACTTAATTTCTGCTCCAGACTTCTCTTCTTTGTTGAGTACCTTCTTCAGATGTTGTTGCACATGTTCTTTCAGAAGTACGGGAAGCTGGATGATTTTGTTGCTAGCCACCTTGAGGTTTGTCTCATTGCAATTCCCAAAGCAAGTAATGTCTTCTTCTTCTCAAAACTTGAAAGTGTCAAATATTGGTTTTGGCTAGCAGTTATTTGTGATAGAGGACGACCACATTCAAGTAAGAGAAGGTGCACAGAAAATAATAGCAGCTTCAGCTTCGGCAGCGGCGGCCAAAGTGGCAGCTGCAGCTTCACCGTCTCCAAATTCGATATATGTGGCTATGACTCCTATGGCTCAGTCTCATGGGTTAAAGAAGAATGGAAAAACAGTCCAAAGAGGTAGGCAGAGCTCTGATTATATGGTGAAGCAACCAAGAAAGCTCTGATATTACTTGTTGAGGAGTTGATCAAGCATTTCAAAGTGAAAGGCACATAATGAAACAACCAGATTTTTTTTTTTTTTTTTATCCTAAATAATTCTACTGTGGAATAACCATAAACCGAATAGTCCAAATAACCAAATTGATAAACCAATGAACCAAATTAAGCATTTATTCGATTCCAAAATATAATTCAACTCACATAGCCAAATTCAGGAATAAATAACTAGCAACCTAGCAAACGGTTTGCTAGACTAAACAACAAAATGCAATCCCTATCATCCTCTCGTCCCAGCCATGATTCCACGATCTCACACTTTTCCTTTACCTGCAACTCAAAGGGAAAAATAGAGTTGCGTGAGTTTAATCACAAATACTCAGTTAAGCGGTCATCCCGCCTACCGGTTACAAAATAGGGAAAAGAATGCCAATTACTACGTGAACAAATAACATTCAGCAGATATGCAACAATCAACAAATATGCAAATTCTCACAATTTATCAAGCGGTGTCGATCGACACTCCTCCTGGGTGTCGATCGACACTCCTAATCCAAAACCAATCCTCGCGATCATAAAAGGGGGTGTCGATCGACACTACCTCTAGGTGTCGATCGACACTCCTCGCAGAAACCTAGACCGAGTCGAAATCCTCACGAGACTCGGTCCCGTTTCATCGTACGAGACTGATCATAACCAAATCACATCATAACACGCAAAAACATGAATATCAATCATAAACATCACGATTCAATCATAATCACCACAATTTAATCATTCAATCCCTAACAAACTAATCCCGTAACCGCGATCACGCACTCACCTTAGCTTTAAACGAAGAAAAGGAAACGAATTGACCAAGAACTAACGACGAACAGAGCCTCTACCCACTGCTACAGAACGATCCGAGCGATTCTCTCACGAAATCACGAAGAACGATGATCCCTACGTCCCTAAAACTCGAATAAACGATGTCTCGAGGATTTCTTTGCAACAATCCTCAAGAACGATCGAATTTTCCCTCAATCTCTTATGATACTCTCTGATTTCTCCTCCCCAAAATGCGGCGACGAACTGGCTAAGGGCTTATATAAGCAAGCCCTAGGGTTTCCCTTAACCGCGACGCAAACCGAGCGATTAATTTTAAAACCGACCAAACCGCAGAACTTGGTGTCGATTGACACCCACAGCTGGTGTCGATCGACACCCCCTTACCAAAATCAGAATTTTGGTTTCGGGATGTTACACATAAGAGTGAGGCGTAACAATCTTTAATCTTACTTTTTCTATTTTAATTTTTTGGTGTATTAAGTCGCCGATCCTCGAAGCTGTGAAAAACTATACATTCAATTTTACTCTCCCATTTAAATAGTATCAGTATGCTTCCAACTCAACGCCCGTATCATCACTATATATCACCTGAGATCTCAGATTACACGCATTTTTTGCCTCTTGCAGCAACTGATAAACATGTTCCAAGTACATTGGTAACGTCTCCGATACTGACTGAGAATACGATCAGTAAAAAAACGCTGTTAATTTCTTTAAGTTTTTTTTTTTTTTTGCTAAAATTGCTTTAAGATTATTTGAAGGTATAGAAAACAATTGTTTCCATTAGCTCTTTTTAGTCCCTATTGCCAAATCTTATTATATAAAAAAGAAGCCGATCGACGAGAGCTTGACACGTAAGCAAAATTGTAATTCACGAGATCGTGACATGTGTTTAAAATTGATTGAGATTATGACATATGTTAAAATTTAAATTTAGTTTAGTAAAATTACAAATGAAAAACTAACACAAAAGTTTCCAAATAACTACTCAAATAGTTAAATGGAAAATTTATAAAAGTCTTAACTAACGAAAATAATAATATATGGGATTTAAAGAGGATATATTAGATGTATATATGTGATGCTTGATAATATTATTATGGGTTAATTAGGTCTATAATAGTTTGGAGACATTTAATTAGGTGTATAGCATGCCCTAATTGGAAATTAGGTATCTAACATCCACTATAGAAAAATGACTAAAATACCCTTAATGAGCTATTTAATAAAAATTAGTTAAAATCCTTAAAAGATTTTCTTTATTAAAGTAAATGTGAAAAACAATCCCCAAAAATATTATATTTCTATATTTGAAAACTTATAGATTAGAATTTAAAAAAAAACACTAGAAATTACATAAACTAAAACAATCCCGAAAAACATTAGGCTAGAGGAGAACGTAAAGAAGAAGATTAAAAAAAAACAAATTGTAGTAAAAGTTAACTATTCATTTAGTAACATAGTTAACTATTTATTTAGTAATATAGTTGACTATTGTATTTTTGAAACTACATATCCTATTAAACTCATGATATAGTTGACTATCTGAGTTTATATATTTTGTAACTATCTAAAAGCACATTTAACTATTTTCATAGCATAGTTGTCTATTTACTGATTTCATAAAATAGTTAACTGCATAAAAATGTTATTTACGTATATAAACAAATATAGTGAACTATATTCAAAACGTAGCAACTATAGTTAACTATTTTCAGAGTATTGTCAACTATAGTTAACTATTTTCAGAGCATAGTTCTCTATTTACCGATTTAATAAAATAGTTGACTATAGAAAAATGATATTTACTTATATAAACAATATAGTGAACTATATTCGGAACATAACAACTATAGTTAACTATATTCAGAATGTAGTTACCTACAATACTTTGCATAAGAAAAAAGAAGAACAGACATAGTTGACTATTATCAAAAACATACTTAACTATAAGATGTATAGTTACCTATTATAATGATTTTCAAACATAGTTAACTATATCGATCTTTTCTTAATCCACGATTGAGAATTTTATAATCCATGATAAGAAGAAGAACAAAAGAGAAAAATTACCATTTAATTCTACGGTTGAAAAGTTAGATCCATGATAATGCATTACAATAAAATAATTGAGAGAGAAGAACAACCAAAAACTTAAATATAAAGAAATATGAGAAGGATGAGAATAAGAATGGAGAGAAGAATAAGAAGGAATTAAAGAAGAAGAAAATAAGAAATAAGAAGAAGAAGACGTACGGCGGTGAGAGCAGAAGAACATGAAAGGAGTAGTGATTTAATGATAGGGTTTTGTTTTGTTTGTTTTTTTATTTTTGTATGATAAAAACAATGTAATTGCATAAGGGTATTTTTGAGATTTTAACTTGGCAATATGTTACTCACCTAATTATGATTTAGTGAATGGTAGATGATTAATTTTGACTACAAAAAGTATTATACATGCTAATATCCCTACTATTTATATGTTTTATATGAGTTTATTAACATAATGTGTTAACCCGCGTATTAACGCGGGCCTTATCCTAGTGAATTAGAAACTCTTTCCATACATGAAAATCATCAACTCTTCCAAGACAATTCAGCATGAGACAGAGTGTTTTAGAAAGTGGCTTCATTTGGATAAAAAAATATCGTCTAAATGCATAGTCTTCATACAAGGTACGAAAAGAAACTCGCATCATCCAAAGTCACCTCAAAGAGTCTCAAATATACTTTGAACCGCAACTTGACAAATCTTAAACGAGACAACAACCAGCAAAGGAACATTTAAAGACCTAATTAGTGCTTGAATAATTTGGGGACATCTTTATCAAATTCAAAATAAAACTGGTGACTATTACATGAGCAACAACCACCAAGTAACAATAGCAAGACTTAACTGCAATTATTTCTTTTTGCTCACCAAAAGCCTCCCTTAAATCAAGACCAAAAAAAACCTCAAAACAAATTGTTCTTTTAGTGATTAGAGAACAAGGACTTCACAAGCGGTAGAGCATCTTGGCATTGCAACGAGTTCTGTAAGGAAGTCGTCACACTTTGCCATATTTGTAATATTATTTTGCAACGAGTTTTGCTAAAATTGCTTTAAGATTATTTGCTAAAAAATTGATAAACATCTTCCAAGTACTACATTGGTAACGTCTCCGATATTGGGAATACGATCGGTAAAAAAACGCTGTTAATTTCTTAGTTTTTTTTTTGGCTAAAATTCTGATTACTTACACATTTCAAACTAAGCTTGGGCTTACACATTTAAAACAATTATTAAGGCTACATAACCTTTTCATAAATTGGGCCAAGTCATTTGTATGGAAAAACGCATATAAAAACCATTAAAATTAAGATCCACTAATTCAAAGACAGAATGTAATGCAAGAAAAGGTTGGAACAAAAAAAGCATTTGATAATACTAGTCTCTCATGGAAGAAGATTGAACTTAGGCTTGGTCTTCAGCCTCGGTGATGAGCTTGGCGGTGGTAGGCTTCTGGATCAAGATATCAGTGAACTCTTGGAATGGTGATTTTGCAAACCTAGTCTCTTTCCAGAACTCTGGGGTAAGGAAACCGTAGGTCCTCTGAAGACAGTCGAATGTAGCCTGCACAAAACAAAAGATTGATTACGATTAAACAAGGGTTAAAAAAAAGAAGATTACAATCAAAACTTAGGTGACTTGAGAGTATCAAGATTCAAGCAACTTTGAGTTATACTCTACACAAACACTTGACACGCTCAAATCAGTTACATTTCCCAAAATCCCAATCTACAATATGAATTTGATTCTTAAATGATACCAATACCCGTCGGTTAAAAACTTCAACTTTAGAATAATCAAAACATTGACAGAGAAATCCACAAGACAAACTAGCAATATAAACCTTGTTTGAATACAAACACAACAGTACGTACATCGACAACTCACATGCTCAAACCAATCATAATCTCTAATACGGAATACACTAAATTGGTTTCTAAATGATAACACAATCAACGGCTTATTCAGTAGCTTGGATTCAAAGTCCATACCTTAACAAAGTTTCCAAGGGTTTTGGTGGATCCTCTGGAAGAAGTAAAGACATCATCAATCCCAGCAAACTGAAGAACCTTCTTAGGAACCCTAGCCGCCACAATACCAGAACCTCTAGGAGCAGGAACCATCCTCACAGTAACAGATCCACACTTTCCAGTCACCTTACAAGGAACCGTATGAGGCTTACCAATCTTATTACCCCAGTAGCCTCTCCTTATCGGAATCACAGACAATTTCGCCAGAATTATCCCTCCTCTAATCGCCGTCGCCACCTCCTTCGAACACTTCACTCCTAATCCCACGTGACCGTTACTGTCACCGACCACCACGAAGGCCTTGAACCTCGTCCTCTGACCGGCTCTGGTTTGCTTCTGAACCGGCATGATCTTCATCACTTCGTCCTTCAAGGTTGGTCCAACCAGCAGATCGATGATCTGGTACTCCTTAACCGGGAGAGAGTGAAGGTAGATCTGTTCAAGCTTCTGGATCTTACCTTCTTTCACCAGACGACCTAGCTTCGTCACTGGAACCCATTTCTCCTCTTCCGGAGCACCACGACCTCCACGCCGACCTCCACGCCCTCGAGGACCACCTCTTCCACCGCGACCACCACGGTCGCCGAATCCACGTCCGAATCCGCCACGGTCACCACCACGTTCCGCCATTGTCGAGTTTGAGTACACAGAAGCTAGGAAAAATGATGCGCCGCCTTGTGTGTTAACCCTAAAGGCGGTATATAGCTCTAGGAAAAATGAATTAGGGCTCTTGATTAGGTTTTATATAGTCTTTACATATAAGCCCAATAACAAAGTCAAGCCCAACATATTATTGGTTTGTTTTTTTTGGGTCAATATTTCACGTCCTTGAAGACTTTCTTCTGCTTCATTTTCTTAAGATGGACGAGTAGAGATATTTATGAATTGATGTTTAGCACGAGTTTAATTATAACCGTCAATTTAATTTTAAAACTATTTGATTATAGATAAATAATATAATTTAGAATAAGTGTTGATATGATTATCCGTTAAAAGATCCGACTGAATGAAGTGTGTATGTATTTTTGGTAATTTTTATAATTGTGTAATAAATTATTGGTTATAGTATTCTGTATGGTGATACAATATTACGTTATTAAGTTAGATATACATTTGTTTGCCTATGTATAATTAAAATGGTATTTTTTAAAAAAATTATGAAATTTTGGACTTATTATTAAAATTTATGTTTTAGTTGCCAAATTATAAATGTAATATCATATATATATATATATATATATATATATATATATATATAATTAGTGTAGTATATTAGAAAGGATCAGACATGAAATTTTTTTTTATCTTTCTATACAAATTAATCAGGTACAAAGATGGATTATACACAAAATTTTATCTTTTTAAAATTTCAGTGTATATTTACTATTCATCTCATGTTTCAATATTTTGATATACATAAAATTAAGCAAACAATCATTGCATTAGACATCAAACTATAAACATAAGCATGAAAAACAAATCTATCACATCATGGGGTAAATATCTTTGTTAACGATCCTAATTATACACAACAACAACAAAAATTTGTACCCAATAATACTATAACGAATCTGCATAAAAAATAAAGATTAAGAAAAATCATTAGCAATCATTACCAATATCATATGAGGACACATTAATATACATATACAAAAAACTTAACAAAAAAGAAAAAAAAATAGTCAAATTGTAATTAAACGTAAGAAAACTAATATAAAATCATAAAAATATAATAACATACTTCTTTAAACATAAGAAAATCAACGAACAATAGAGAACTCGTCACATTCAAAGATGTAGATCTTAATAAAATTTATACACGAAGATATGGATTTACAACATATGTTTTATGAGATAACTTTGGTTGGATATAAATATGGTTGGTTTGTATGTAATGTTGCCGAATAAAACTAACAAACATCAAAGTGAAAACTTACAAAACGTTTTTTTGATGTTATATTTGGGATGTAAATGAACATAAGAATGATATACGTAGCGTAATTATAGAGGGTATAAGTGTGTTAGCTCCAAGTTAGGTTTAAACGTAACTTGGAAAAGTGCCGGTTTTCTTGATTACGTGTTAATCATGTTACCATAAGCTAGGTTAGTGGGATTGTAAATATATATATATATATATATATATATAAAATCTTAGATATCTTAGGTAGTTATAGTAAGTTAGGTGGTCAATTTAGGAAGATTAAACTATTTAATTGTTTCTTTTTTGGTAATGAGAAAAATTATTTGTTTATTTTAAGAAATATTGATTAATGAATATCCATTAAAATATTTTTGTATGCTAATTAGTAACGACAATATATTGAATTGTGTTAATATGGAATATTAGTAGTGATTTTTTAATTTAATTTGGTTACAGTTACTTAATAATTTGTGATTGTGAATGTATATATAATCTTGGATATCTTAGGTAGTTATAGTAAGTTAGGTGGTCAATTTAGGAAGATTAAATTATTTAATTGTTTCTTTTTTGGTAATGAGAAAAATTATTTGTTTATTTTAAGAAATATTGATTAGTGAATATCCATTAAAATATTTTTGTATGCTAATTAGTAACGACAATATATTGAATTGTGTTAATAAGGAATATTAGTAGTGATTTTTTAATTTAATTTGGTTACAGTTACTTAATAATTTGTGATTGTGAATGTATATAAAATCTTGGATATCTTAGGTAGTTATAGTAAGTTGGGTGGTCAATTTAGAAAGATAGAATTATTTAATTTTTTATGGTAATGGAAAATTTTAATTGTTTATTTTAAGGAAGATAAATCAGTAGATATCCGTTGGAATCTTTTTGTACGCAATTAGTAATAACAATATATTGAATTTGAATTTTGTTAATAAGGAATATTAGTCGTAAACTTTTTAATTAATTTGTGATATACAGATTTTATCTGAATTATTTTGGGTCAATTACTTAAAATTTTTGTAATATACATATTTCATCTGAATTATTTTGGGTTAGTTAGCTTATAATTTTGTGATATTAATAACTAATATTTTTATTTATTGAATTAGGTAAAAATGAGAAAATTATCACGTGAGTGTTAAGTTCATGAGTTGTTAAAAAATAAATTAAAGCAAAGCTTGTTACATTTTGGGAGAAGAAAATTTTGGAATTTGGATTCTTTCTTTTTTAACATGTTGAAACAACCAACACATATACCAACCAAAAACTCACAGCATTATCATCAATCAATTCCACACGAAATTCTATCACACACAACACGGAAATCATCACGAAAACCCTCATAGCCTAGAAACCAATGGTCGCGAACTCACATCGGGTTTTAGGAATGAAAAAGGGCTACGAATTAGAATGAAACAGCCACAAATCAGACTCTCTAAACTCGGGAACACGACAACACAGCAAGATAACAACCTATAACTCGAATTAAGTGGTTTCGGGACAATTCTCACAAAACACTAATCTTACTCTCAAACTCTAAAAACTCTGATTTCTTTTCACTGTAGCATGCGGCCACGATTCCCACAAGTTTATAAACTGAAACCTAGGGCTTAACCTCCCTAAACCAAGCCGAAAACCGCGATTAAAACTTAATTCACCCGGTTCTGCAAAAACACGTGTCGAGCGACACACAAATCGTGTCGATCGACACACACTAATTCTTTGTGTCAATCGACACAACACCTGTGTCGCTCGACACGAGCACTGAAAGCCACTTATTTAGTTCGCGGATGTTACACATGTAATCAAGAAAACAAAAACAACCTATAGATTTAAGTTAAATAATGGTTTTATGAATTTTTTTTTAGATTTGAAAAAGAGGCTTAGAAACTTTAGATTTGCTCAGTTTGTAAATTAGATGTTGGAGAAGAAGGGTTTTAAAGAGTCATGCCTTGTTATAATTGGTATCGTGAGTTTTCGTAATTAGTATTGTGAGATTTTTTAATAATTTTATCTCTATATATGAAATAATTTATTGTTCAAATATGTTTAGTTATAGAGATTGGAACATTATAGAGTGTTTGGATAGTAGTATAATAGAATTTAATTTATTAAGTAGAAAATGGTGAGAAAAAATGAGGTAATGACACCTAAGCAAAATGATCAAAAAATGCTTCTCCCTTAATATATAGAGGACATTTGCTTTTTAAAAAATATTGAATAACATTATTGACCTGACACATTGATATTTGAGGAAAGAAGAACATGCAAGATATGGAACAAGGATAAGCCCCACAATTGAGAGCTTCTCTAATGTACTAAACCATTTTTACACTAATTTTGATGTAACATCATAATGGTTTTGGATTTTACTCTATTGTATTACACCATTTTTTACACCAAAAAAAGAATATTATAAATTTATTCTTTTAAAAAATTTACAAATTAACCTATTTAATTTTTTTTGGTTTCATAAATTATGAAATAGTTATAATTTAACAATAAATATGACAAGAAAAATATAACACATCATATAAAATAAAAATATATATAAAACAATTTGGTTTATTCATCACATACATATAAGTTTTGAGTTTATTTTCCATCATTTATATAAGTTTTTTACTAATGTTGAAAATGTTTGTAATTTAAAGACCTTTTTATAAATAAAAAAGTTCAACGCCAAATTGGTGTTACACCATATTTCACACCAATTTTAGTGTAAAAAATTGTGTAAAATTTGGTATTGGATTGGAGAAGATTTTACACCAAAATGAGATTTGGTGTAGGGTTGGAGATCTTCTGATATCATCCGCCAAAACTTACCAGACAAAAAAGACAAAATGCCAACGGAAAAATCTAACTCGGTTGCTAGTGTGTCTTCAATCTTCAATCTCCCCCTTTTTAGCTTTGTGTGTCTCACAAGCACAAGCACCTGAAACACATACACATAACAACACAAGTAACCAACCACAAATAGGATTCAAAACACGACTGTATATTACCATGGAATTACCGAGTTCTTAAGATCAACCATTCAACATTATAACCTCATCTCCTAACTCCCCCATAATCCTATCACTAGTGACCGAATCTCTAACCAAGATCATCAACACATAAAGAACCATGATCCAGTCATACTCCCGCACAAATCAAGACATCTACTTCCCCAGAAATCAAGACATCTCTATTTCTCCCCCAGCTTGTGAGCACACAAGTTAAAAACATATATAGTAAGCACATAGGGAATAATGACATGACCTTTTATTGTAGCATCTGGTATGGCAGCTGAACAAATTTTCATGTCGTTTAACTTGCATGTCTCGTACCATTTCCTTTGCATTTCTCTATCACTCGAGACATCATTTTTTTTGTATGAAACTTCATGAATCAACCTTGCGTTGTTCCTCACTCTCTGTCTGACTTGAGGCAGCCCCATCGTCATGACTGTGTTACTGTCCTGATGCAGGCAGAACTGATGTTGAAGCTTGTAGCACCACTGCAGAGACATGCGACTTGACAGAAAAAGATACAGGTTCTTCTCTTCTTTGGACCGATTTACTGTGATACAGAGTCTTTTTTGAGACAGGAGTTCCATTTCATTGTGATTCACTGTACATTTACTTAAACACAACCATCAGTAGTATGGTTCTTGGAATTTAGCTCAACCACAACCACATTTACCCGAAATTAAATGGGAATTATCAGAAAATGGTGCCCACATTTCAATCTTTAACAACTAGCCCTTGAAAAACATTTTGTTCAAATTAAAATCATACCTTTTTCACCATTGTTGTGCTGTATGAACCAACACTGTACCATATCGAGAGACACATTTTTCGCTTTTACAGATTACCATATTTGGCCATCAGTGACACAAGTGATTAGTTTTCCCACCATCATGTCTTTATCTCCCCTTGAGTCGGTTTTTAACCTTTGTTCACTCGAAGAGCTAATGATCATTGAGTCCTCAAGTATCATACTGTCTGAGCAAAAGTAATATAGTCTGAACCGTCATAGAAACCCTTACTTGCATATTGAAAGCTTTTGAAAAGTTTTATGGTACAAGACTGCCTGAGCAAAAGAAATACAGCTTGTACCACTTTTTTTTTTAATAAAAATGATTGACTGGTACAGGTTGCCTGAGCAAAAGTAATACAACTTGTACCTCTTTTTTTAAAAAGTTATGTTTTGCTCGGTGAAGCCTGTGCCGACGATAAGATGAGACGACATGATGGGTAGCTCTTTCTCACAAGTTTTTCTCACTCCAAACAAAATCCAACGTATACGCATCCTGAGTCAATACATGTGTCAGTTCATGTGTCAGTTCTGCACACTTGGAACACACATCAAATTCTGCAAATACCAATTGAATTTCTTAAAGTGACAAAAAAATTAAAGTCCATAGGTTTTGCGAATAAATTAGCCAGTTGAAAATCAGTGATAATGTGTTCAACCACTACATGTTTCTCCTCCACTAGTTCGCGGATAAAGTGGTGTCGAATGTCGATGTGCTTTGTCCTTGAGTGTTGTATTGGTTTCTTTGAGATGCTTATTGCACTCTTATTGTCGCAGTGAACCAACAGTGTTCCAGATTCCCCTAGATATGACTAAATGAATTCAACTCTTGCTACAGGTGCAAGCATCTCCTTAAAGTCAACTCCATTGATTTGAGAGTATCCTTGAGTAACCAATCTCGCGTGTTTGCTCTGTATCAGTCCTAGAACACGCTGAACCATGTATATGAGAATCGAAGGTATTATCAATGACTATGCTTTATAATTCCGATTCAATTCTAATTTACTTTGATTCTGTAGATGTATTAGCTACTCGTACAGCTACTGCTACAGCTCAAGAACACAATACACAAGGGTTTTCTTTTCTTAAACTTCACTAGATTGATATGATAAGGTGACTAACACATTTCATATCGTTCTAATCAATCCTAGCCTTGTAGTTGAAAGATCACACATGACCTTATGAACTTCTAACTACCCTTTAACTCTAGATTCAAGATATTGTTTTCTAACCCTAAATCCCTTTGCTAAAGATTGTAATTCTCTATTGTGTTAGCCTGCACAAACGCAGCTAACGTCCTATATATAACCCCATAGGAATATTCCCAAGTTTGGTAAGATCTTGTATCTTCCCAAATCTTCCTTAAATCTCTCACAAATCTTCTCGTTTCCTTTTTCTTCACTCGAAGATCCTTGGCCGCCACTTCATTTCACTTCGTGACAGCTACACACTTTAACCTAGGCCACGGCTCAGGTCCTCAAAGCCCAAGTCCTTTTGTCCTTGCTTCAGCTCCGTCTGTACTACGTCTGGTACAACTGCTGGTACAAGACTTGCATTTTCAGATTCCTCTTCGATTTAATCTAAATATGATTTGGTGTTTCACTATCAAGAAAAGAATATAAGATTGTCGTAGGATTATAAGAGCAAAAACACTATGTTGAGTCTCTTTCTCTCTCTAAATACTGAGTTTTCTCTCTCTACTATGTAAAAAATGGGTTGAATGTAAGATCTTGAAGATGACTCAAAATTCTCTGTTTTAATATTTCTCTTTGACTGTTGTAACAACAAAACAGTTTTGGGCTTCTTCTTGTATTCGAGCCCAATCTCCTTTGTTTCCTTATGATTATTAAAAGCACAATTCCTTATGGACGAGTTTGATTTGCCTTAGTCCATCACAATAAACTTTACCCTTTGAATTTCAGACCAATCACCCAAACACCCTGCATCGTGACCCTAGACCCTCTCTCTCTTGAGAAGTGAAGAATGACACATTACTTCGGTCATCTCCTCCAATGATTCCACGTCGAGAATCAGACTGACGATCATCTCCAGTTACTCCTCCTTCCATGATTCCTCTTTGTTTCGAATATCTTTGAAGTATAATCTTGTTCTTCTGGTGACTCTTCTCCTAATAAAAAAAAACCCAAATTTTCTATCTAACTTTTTCTTTGTCTCTGCATGTATCCAACACACCAACGACTGAAGTTTGACAATTTCTGGCAAGTCCTCAAGCAACATCAGGTAAACCCTTCAGCTTCCAACTCAGATATGATCCTGACTTTTTTTATTCTTCTTATGTTTAAACAAAGATCTTTTAACTAGTTCATGTTTCACGTCAGATAAACCTAGAAACCTCTTCACATCAACCTTAAAGCCTTATATATATTTCAAGAATCTCTCTGACCATTTAGCTTTCCTTTCAGATCTTTCTTCCGCTTATGTTGAGATTTAGTAATAATCCATCTATTTTTTCATGCAAACACTCCACCAAGTACAAGTGACTGACTCACTCTGTTTCTGCTCCGATCAGGTAACTCCTTCTTTATTTCTTTATTTTTAATAAGCTTCCTTTTATTTTATATTTTAACCTGCACAATAAAAAACTAACTTAGCTAATAAATGTAAATGTATCACATGGTCTCTCTCTAGTCTTTATTTGTCAAAGTACGACGACTTGACATGTGATAGAGCATCTAGGGATTTTTAGAAGTTTTTTGAAGATGACATTTACATTTGCATCATAATTCAAACGTAGAGTCAGTTTCTCGAGTATTATAACGGATGTGAGAAGGTAAACAGAAACGTAAAGATAGACACATATTTAATGTGGTTCACCAACGATGTGTTGGGTACCTCCACGAGCAAAGGAGGCTGATTTATTAATGGAGGCAGAAAATATAGAGTTTCAGAATACTTAGGGTTAGGGTTAATGACGTGCTTATAAAGAGAAGCTCACATTAACTCTAATCCTTTTTTTTTCTTTTATCATTAAGTCCCAAATCAGATATAAGGCTTAAGGCCCAAATCAGATTCAAGGTATATTTAACAAATCTCCACCTTGACTTGAATCCTCAAACCAGATGTACCAGATGCATACTTATAATGCCAAACGTACCAGATGTCTCCTTTGCCTTGGTACCAAATGCACAAGTGTAGTGCAAGGTGTACCAAATGTC
Source organism: Draba incana (assembly GCA_963576765.1). Taxonomy (NCBI): domain Eukaryota; kingdom Viridiplantae; phylum Streptophyta; class Magnoliopsida; order Brassicales; family Brassicaceae; genus Draba; species Draba incana. The sequence continues at coordinate 22,169,782 of OY755205.1, forward strand.
TCCTTTGCTTCAGATGTCCTTTCGGACCAGATGCCTCACCAGGCCAGACTCCCTCAACGGGGCCAGATGCCTTCACTAGGCCAAATGCTCCACTGAGCCAGATGCTCCATTGAGCCACATGCATCACCTTGAGCTAGATGCTCCACTGAGCCAAATGTTCCACTGAGCCAGATGCTCCACACTGAGCCAGATGCTCTACCTTGAGCCAAATGCTCTACTGAGCCAGATGCTCCACTCAGAGGCCCGATGCTTGAACATGAGCCTGATGCCCTTGCCAGGGGTCTGATCAACAGTTGGTGATGTTCACCAAGTCTAAACAATGTAGGTACTTGCTCTGAGGAACTGACTTAGTGAACATATTTGCAAGTTTATCAGCCGTTCCTACCTTTTTCACCTTGATCCTCTTTTCACCTCTCAGAAATGATATCTCACATCAATATGCTTGGTTTTTTCATGATGAACTTGATCTTTGGCTAAACAGATAGCACTTAAGCTATCACATAATACAATTGCCTGATCTTGATGCAAACCCAGATTACTAACCAGCTTTATCAACCAGATATCTTCTTTAGAAGCTTCTGTTGACGCCATATACTCTACTTCAGTAGTTGACAGAGTCACAGTTGGTTGTAGAGTTGCTTTCAACCTAACAACAGAATTACCCAAGGTAAACACATAACCAGTCGTTGATCTCCTAGTATCAACAGCTCCTGCATAATCAGAATCAGAATAGCCTACTACCAGGCACGGAGTCTCACCACCATACATGAGACCAACATCAGATGTACCTTTGAGGTACTTGGACTTCCTCTTAGGAAATAAATGCTCTTTTGAGCCAAATTCCCTTGTTGGGCCAGATTCTCCACATTGAGCAATATGACTAAACAAGATCAAATGCCCTTAAAAGGGCCATATGCTCTTATGGGGCCATACGTCTTCAGCAAGATATAATGTCTTTACGAAGACCAGAAGCCCCCACCAGGTGGTAGAACTCCAACTGAAGCTTGATATCTCATAAGAAACTTAATGCCTTCTCAATGGGTAGAATCCTACATTGATTTGGATGTCGTAACAGGCGGAATGCTCCACCTAGAGCTAGATTCCTTCTTAAAGTCATATGCTCACACTAAGCTCGATTCTCCACCTTAAGCAATATGATTTTACAAAAGGCCATATGTCTTCAGAAGGCCAGAAGCTTTCTCAGAGTAAGATGCCTTAACCAAGGCCAAATGTCTTCAAAAGACCTGATGCTTCCACAGAGCTTTATTTCTTAACCTGAGATGTCTTCAAAAGACCAGAAGATCCCACAGAGCCATACGCCTTAACCAAGTCCAAATATTCAACTGAACAAGATGTTTTCTTAGGGCCAGATGTCCTGATAGATACATATACCTTTACATGTCCAGATGTTTTCACAAGAGCTAAATGCCTTCATAATACCTGATTCAGAGCTAGATGCTCTCATAAGGCCGAATGCCTTTCCAATGTCGGATGCTCTTCATCACGCCCAGATATCCTGATAGGACCAAATATCCCAGCAAGATCAGATGTTGTCACAAATTTCAGATATCTTTACTTGACCAGATACCCCCACAGGAGGCTAAGTGCTCCACCTAGAGCCGAATACCTTCACACAAAGGCTATAACTCTTCTCATAGGAACAAGATGCCTTTATAAAAACGCATAACCAGATGCCTTAAGCAGGGTCAGATACCTTTACTAGGCCAGATGCCATCACATGACCGAAAGTCTTCAACAATACCAAATTCCTTAACAAGGCCAGATGTCATCGCATGACCATGTGTCTTTATAAGAGTTAGATTCCTTTATTAGGTCTGATGTTACCGCATGACCAAATGTCTTCAACAAGACCAAGTGCCTCCATTAGGCCAGATGTCACTGCATAACCATATGTCTTCAACAAGACCAGATGCCTATACTAGGCCAGATGTCACCGAATAACCAGGTGTCACCGCATGACCAGATATTTTCAACAAGACCAGATATCTTTACTAAGTCGGATGTTACTGCATGACCAGTTGTCTTAAATAAGACCAAAGGCCTCTACAAGGCCAGATTTCCTTACAGGTGATCAGATGTTCCATCTGGAGCCAGATGCCTCATTAAAGGTCAAATTCTCCTACAGGGGACTGGATGCTCCATCAGGAGTCTGATGCCTCATCAGAGGCCAAAAGCCCCCACATGGGGCCGAATGCTCCATCAGGAGCCTAACGCCTCATCAGAGGCCTGACGGAGGTTTTGTCCATCAGCAAACAGAGCAATATCCCCATCTGATAGTGTCTCATCTTTTAAAACCTTTGCCACAGCTGCAGATCCAGATTGCTTCTTCTTCGGACAGTCTGATTTCTAGTGGCCTCTCTCCTTACAATAGTTACAGACATCGCCTAGTTCAGGACCCTTTGAAAACAGCTTCTGATTATTTTTCTTCATGTTGTTTCCAAATCCCTTACCGCTGCTGACGTATAACCAAGAAGCATGATTGTTTGTACCTATTCCAGATGCCTGGTGACGCAACTCCCTGCTGTGAAGCGATGATCTAACTTCCTCCAACAAAATTGTATTTCTACCAACTATAAACGATTGGAAAAGTTTTCATATGGTAGTGGTAGAGACACCAGTTGAAGCAAAGCAGGATCCTCATCTTCAATCTTAACATCAATATTACGCAATTCTAGTAATAATGTGTTCAACTGATCTAAATGATCCCTGAGTTGCGTACTTTCATGCATTCTTAATTCAAACAGGCGTTGTTTTATAACAGCTTGTTAGTCAGAGACTTTGTCATGTACAGAATCTCCAACTTCCCCCACAGACCAGCGGCAGTCGTTTCGTCAGAAACCTCGATGATGATCTCATTTGTAAGACAAAGAATAATCATTAAGTGTGCCTTCTCTTCCTAACGTACCATCTCAGCAGCAGCACTCTTGTTGTCATTCTACAGCGGCACCCACAAGCCTTGCTGCTTCAACAGTGCTTGCATCTGGATCTGCTAGAGACTGAAACTATTTCTCCATGTGAACTTGTCAATCTGAACGTTGACACCAGACATCTTCTCACCAGAATACAGACGAGTAAATCCTAGAATGTGGATCTAGCTCTGATACCAGTTTGTTATAACATATGTGAGAAGATAAACAGAAACGTAAAGATAGACACATATTTAACGTGGTTCGCCAACAATGTGTTGGCTACCTCCACGGGCAAAGGAGACTGATTTATTAATGGAGACACAAAATACAGAGTTTCAGAATACTTAGGGGTAAGGTTAATGATGTGCTTATAAAGAGAAGCTTACATTAACCCTAATCCATTTTTGGGCTTTTATCATTCAGTCCCAAATCAGATATAAGGCTTAAAGCCTAAATCAGATTCAAGGCATATTTAACATTGAGGATTATGGAATTCTCTAGGAAGTACCTTACTAGCTTCATTTCTGCAGCATACCCCGAGATGCTGCTTTTGATATCGACTGATATGAGCGACGACATCAAGCATTCTAGCACAGATGGAAAACTAATTTGATTCATCGTCATAGAGTTGATCTTATAATAATAATAATAATTCAATGCCTGAGGAGAAAACACAATGAAAAAAAATGAGAGATTTCATAGAGATGAAAAAAATCATATGAGTATAGCAGATTATTACCAATACAAGAGATTTAAGATTCAGGCAACACGCAAGAAAATTTGGCAACCATTTTAAATCGGATAAGTAGACTGTAGCATCCAGGCGGGACATGCAAACAAACTAAGGCAACGACTCTAATTTGGAATAGAGATGAAATACCTACAAGCAGATATCAAGTATTGTGGGTAAGAGACTTTCATTTCAATATAAAAACCTTATGTAAAACAATATATATATATATATATATATATATATGCATTGATAAATATCATATACCTTGAAAATGTATACATGTATGATCATTTCCCCAAACTTTGAAATCCCAGACAGAAAATTACGGATGCTATTTCTCAGGGATGAAACACTTTCTTCATCTAAAGTCTTGAAAATAAAGTTGAGATAGATATCTAACTTGGCATTGGAATCCAAGTTGTTCACTATATAACTTTCTAATTCGTTTTCATCGATTTTGAAATAGCGTAGTAAAGGAGCATCAATCACAAAGTTGAATTCCACTATCATTCTCGAGTTGTGATATTTCGAGTCTCTTGATTGATAAAGAATACACCCGAATGACTTTGAATTCGGGATGACTCTCACAACAGAAAATCATCAACGCTTCCAAGATAGGATAGGAGGAAACAAGTTTCTCAAAGGTGGCCTCATTGGGACACCAAATATACTCTAAATGCAACGTTTTGAGACAAGGTAAGGAAATAAACTCAGCTTTATCCAAGGTCACCCCTAAGATTTTTACCAGTGTTTCATAGCTATAAAGGCTTATGGGCATCTGAATTATATGAGACTCTTGACCACACCAAACATGTAGATGTTGGACCTTAAGCCTAATTGCAGCATCTATCCATGACGTGAGACAAGAGAATTCTTAATATACTTTCTCTGCATCTTCCTCAAGAGTTAACTTGAGTGTGTGTATGCAGGAAACTCTGTCGAAATAAAAAAAACCTGCCACCAAAACTCGTAAAGGCTTTAAAATTTGGGAATTCGTCGGAGTTCAATTTCAAACAAGGAATCCAGAGCCTGAGAGTCCTCCATCTGGTGGATAAAACGCTCGTTTTAACGGCTTTCGTAATAGGAAGATGAGTATCAAAAGACCTAGTAATTGGCTTATCCTATCTTCCTTCAATCTCAATCTCTGACTTGAACGACGAGCATGTTTTGATTTCCCTCTACCAGACATGGGTTTTCTTCTGCATGCAAAAATCGAAAACGCAAGTTTCAAAAGAGACAATTTGGATGCAGATGTAAATAGCTTCCAAATCAACACTAAACAAAAAACCCTCCTTCACAGAGAGAGACTAAACCACATTGAGACAAGTTGGCGAACGCAGTGGGTTCTAACCAAGGACAGAATGTAATCACTTACCAGATCTGTAGATCGCTGGAGATTGGGAATCGCGTTAGGATTATAGGTGGGTTGTAGAGGGTTGGTTAAGGCTAAAAACCAATTAAATAATAATCTCAGTTCCTTATTTCCGTTAGTCCGGTGCTAATTCTAGCACCTATAGCACCCCAAATTATTGTCAATGTGTCAGCTTCTGGATGGCTGAGAAATAAGGGGGAAAAAATAATTTTTTTGAGTCCACTCCCATTTTTTTTTGTTCTTCCAGTGTCGTTCTCTCTCCCTCGATCCCTTCTCTTCTTCGACCAAAATTCACATAAATTAGTGATAATGCAGTGATTTTGGATGAAATCTATCGGATTTGTCCTTTAATTGATCGTCTTAAATCGATTGTTGATCGATTCAATCGGATTTCCTTTTAAATCGATGGTTGTTCTGATCCGAGAAAAATCGACAATCAACATGGTAAGATTTATGTGATTTCATGTGTAGATTATAGTGTATTTGTAGAAAATTCATGTAATCGAAAATATGAAATTGATTTTGGTTTTTGCATGTTTTGAAATTGGGGATTTTTGATGAAATCAAAATTAGGGTTCTTCAATCTTGTAATGATACTGTAACTGTATTTTAATATGTGATTTTAGCTTCAATTTTTCATAGATACAATTCATGTGGTTGTTCATCTTCTTTCGGATTGAAACCAAAGAAAAATTAGGGTTCTTTGCATAAGATTACAACTGTTATCTGTTCTTAGCTCCATTTATGAATTATGATGCTTATGGATCTCTTTATTGTTCTCTTTATATGTTTTCGTATGTTTATTTGTACGGTAATGTTAACTGAATGAACTTCCATTTGTTCTTCAGGTTCTTGCACTTTCTCTTTGGAAAGGATGGCTTAGATTAGAGATGTCAATTGGACAAATTGTCCATGGAGATCACACGTCCACAAACATTTTAAGCCCATTTGATCGTTAAATTTTAAGCCCAATAAAATATAGTCCAACTGGGTTATTGTCTATATGGGCTAATGTCCAAATGGATGAAAACCATATGGACAATGGACAGCCCAATATAGCCCAAGTATATATCTGATTTTTTTCATTAACATATTTTTCACCCATTTAGACGTTTTTGGCGGGAAAGTTATGGAAAACGCGTTTTGGCGGGAAAATTTACAAAAACGCGTTTTAACGGGAAAATTTATGGAAAACGCTTTTTAACGGGAAAATTATGAAAAACGCGTTTTGGCGGAAAAATTTACGGAAAACGCGTTTTTGGCGGAAAAATTATGGAAACGCGTTTTTGGCGGAAAAATTTTAGAGAAAACGCGTTTTAGCGGGAAAATTACGGAAAATACGTTTTGACGGGGAAATTTACGAAAAACGCGTTTTTGGCGGGAAAATTATGGAAAACGCGTCTTGGCGGGAAAATTACGGAAAACGCGTTTTAACCGGAAAATTTACGGAAAATGCGTTTTAGCGGGAAAGTTACGAAAAAATGCGTTTTAACGGGAAAATTTACGAAAACGCGTTTTTGGCAGAAAAATTATGGAAAACGCGTTTTGGCGGGAAAATTACGGAAAACGCATTTTTGGAGGGAAAATTATGAAAAACGAAGTTTATTAAAAAAAATGTCATTATTTTTTTATGCCCATCTAGACGGTCCATGTCCATAGATTTTACCTTATGTGCCCATCTGCAGACCACATGGGCTTGACTATAAATAGCCCACAAAGATGTTTGTCCACGTGGACACGCCCAGGTGGTCTTGGGCAGGCCCATTAGACATCTCTAGCTTAGATAGTGCATTGATCTTCAGGTTATTTCTTTCTGAATCAACCTTCATGCATTTTATGCTTATATTTACTTATTTACTTCTCTAATCTTATCTACTCGAAATTGAAGAAGATTATGATAATGATGATGAGACTAATTTGATTTTGTGAGATTACATGCTTTAGGAGAAGAAGCTAAAGTAAGATACGAGAAGACGAGATTCAAAATCGTTGATTTGGTATATACTATAAATCAACCTTATTTGCTTTTGTTTATTCATTAGTTAAATCTTATTTCGATATGATTCAATAGGATGATTATGCGGCTGATGATGATGAGTATGAGGAGAAGTTGAAGAAAGAAGATGTGGGGCTTTCTTCTTCTTAGCAACGTTAGTTTCTTCTTGGATTTGATGATCGATCTTTTGACTTTGGTTTGATTTCTTGTGACTGATTTGGTTTTTTTTTATATATAATCTGGATTTAGATATAGAGATGGTGAACCTACAGATAATGCAGCGAGATTCTACAAATGGTTCACCAAGGTGAGTTTTTTTGTTTGTTTGCCTTGGATCAATGGTAATGTGTGGTTTTGTTTTCTTGTTTATGAAGTTGTGACATGTGTTTACATGGGAATGACAGAGGAGAATGCTTCAAGAACTTGAAGTATGGTGTGTTTGGATTAGGAAATAGACAATATGAACATTGTACTAGGTTTATAATGGTTTTCTCTTTGTATACACGTTTTTTTCCAATATGATACGCTTTTGGACGGAGCTAATATCCAAATTGTTTTGTAAATTGGGTTGGAGGTTGCTAAAGTTGTAGATGACATCCTTGTAGAACAAGGCGTATAATTTTTTTTATATATACTTAGAACCCCTCCTTAGCAACTACCCACTACAAGAAAACATATATTTCGCAACTGCCTATTTAGTTGCAAAGTAGTCGCGAATATGATTTTTGCGACTATTTAGCGACTAAAAACGATAGTCTCAAATATTTGGTCGCAAATTGTTTTAGTCGCTAATTAGTTGCTATTTTGCGACTACTTTGCAACTAATAATATTTTTTATATTTTAGTAGTAATGTAGTCGCAAAATTTTGCGACTAAGTGACGACTCATTAGCGACCCTCTTGCGACTATAATTTTACCACTTGCGACAATTATTTTAGTCGCTAAATTTTGCGACTAATTAGCTACCACTTATATTTCTTGTATTTTTGTAGCAATTTAGTCGCAAAATTTAGCGACTAAGGGGCAACTAATTAGCGACCCAATTGCCACTGTAATCCGAGTTTAGCAACTGTAAAATGGGTTATTTTGCGACTAAAAAGAGACAAAATTGCGACTAATAAATTTAGTAAAAAAAAAAATCATGCCCTTTTTCCTATTTGTAGATTCTGTTTTGGTTTTAAAATTTTGTTTTGGTTTTAAATTTTTGTTTGTAGCAAGATAGATAATTAGAAACTACAATTCAAACTACTATAGTCTTAATACAAAACTAGAAACTACAATTCAAACTACTAAAGGCTTCATACAAAACAAAAACACAACTAATGTCTTCAAAACCAAAAAAAGCAACCAAAGCACTTAAGCCATGTCTTGACATACAAACCAAATAAAGATAAAGCCGAGGGAAAAACAAAACATAAAGATTGTTAGAAATTACAAGGATTCAGCTGGAGTAGTATCAGTTGGAGTGGTATCAGTTGGGGCAGCAGTTTGAGGATCAGTTCGGACAGTTTGGGAAGCAAGGAAGGTAAGATAACCCTTGTCAGTTTGGCGCAAGTACTTGTCCATCAGAGTCAACTCTTCACCCTGGGCCTTTTGTCGGGCTAGCTCAGTTTCTAGGCGTTTGTTATGAGCTGCTTGTTCGTCAAGCTTGCGCTGGGTTTCCTGCAATTGTTGTTGCATCGAGACATAAGACAAGGAAGAGTTACCTGCTTCGTACTTGCGCTTCTTGCTAAAGTCAGTCTCATTGAGGTTTCCAATGCCATAAACGTAGCCTCTCTGATCCAAATTTGATGCCTAGGAGACAGAAAAAAAAATTACAACAGTTAGCAAACTCGAAGAACAAACAGTTAGAAAATACTTCAAAGAACAGAATCACATTTACTTACCTGAAGAAAGATGTCATTGCATTCCTCTGTGGTTAGCTCGGGTTGTCGCGATGTACCATCTGAAATTTCTGAGTCGAACTCGGAACGCTTTGCTTGGAGGTTCTGCTGATACGTTTCTGCAACCTTCTGCGCCTTCATATCAACATAGGTCCCATCTGGTTTGGTGTGGGTTCTGAGGAAAACTTCTCCAAGACTAACTGGTCTGCCAAGCTCCACCTCCTGAAAATGCAACAAAAGAAACAAGAACAACTATCATGATGAGCAGGTGAAAACAAAACAAAAACAGTCTAGTGATAGTAGCTTACCATTTCTTGTCTGACTTGGCTAGTGGATTTTTGGCCAGTGATGCTTCTGTGAGGACCAAGACCTTTTCGGTCAGAATTGCGAGAAGCAGATGCGGTCTCACTCCTCCCCTTACCTTCTTCAGTCTTCCAGTAATCATCCATCTCTTTCCAGATGGTTTCGCCGATCCAAGTAGGGCGTTCACCAGCCGCATGAGCTTTGCTCACCATATCCTTCAACCGCCTCGCAACAATCGCCTTGAAATGTGCTTGAACTGTCCCTGTGATCAAGGGATCCCATGTGTGCTCTTTCTACAAAACAAGTGAACTCAGGTGTTAGTTTTGTTAGTAACGAGTAGCAAGAAATAATAGAAGAGTGTGAAAGATCTGAAAACATTACTGCAAACTCGATGAACCATCGCTCAACTCGTTCTGGAGGCACACAACTGATACTGTAGTATGCTTTATCAAACTTGTTGGTGAAGATTTTTGTAATCTTGCGGACCAGAGCTGATCCATCACGACCAAACCTACAAAAAAAGTTCAAACAAGGAGAAACAAACAGTTATGATGAACCATAAACAAGCAGAAAGTTCAAACAATAAGAAACGTAGTGAAAAGAACTCACCATGTGGTATTTGGTGGCTGAGGCTTCTCTGGAGACAGATTACAAGTCCATTGGTGACGGTTAGGCACGGTTAGCAGCTCGTGAAGATAGATCAATGTGTCTTCTGGGAGAGTGGATTCGTGGTGGACACTGTCATCAACCCCATCAACATGCTCTTCTACCGTATCATTGGAGTGTTGATGTTCAGAGGTGTTGGAGTTATGTCTCGTTGGGGGACGCATCTGAAGTTGAGGAGTAGAAGTAGTTTGCCGTGGACGATGGTTCAGAGTGGTTTGTCCTGGAAACATAGCTGGAAACATAATAAACAAGAAAACAGTACAACAAATCATTAGAACAAATCAGTTGAACTCATAGAACAAATGCTAATGAACCAAAGTAAATGCTTAATCTAAATACGTTAAGATTTGTATCATCAGATTCAGCATCAATTTTTCAAATTGGTTAGCAGAATTCATTAATGTCGTTGCACGCAGACGTTTTATCATAAGGAAATTCATTATTCCTCTACAATGGTCTTTGTTATCTTGAGATTTCCCCAAGTACAAGGACCTTAGTTGAGGGTCCAGGTTGGCCAGTACACGCACCTTGCGTCTCATGGGCACCTTGGTTGGCATGATAGCCTATTTGAAATCTTTTTCAAGACTTTTGACCAGTTAGGTCTTAATACCCAGATTAAACATAAAAATCGAACAACACCATGACTACAACAACCAAACAAACAAAAACAGAACCTTTTAGAATCGTGGAGAGAAATAATGTCAGGAGAGAAATAATCATTATGGTTCATCTAATTAACATAGATACCATTCAAAAAATCTAATATCTCTCCATGAAATCACATAACAACATAAAGTGAAGCTAACCCATCTTTCAAAATCCAAACTTTTCATCAAATCGAGACAAAACCTAAACCTAAAGTTGATAGAGTTGACATGTAGGGCTAGGAGGCTGTCGATTCTGATGTTGATTGTTCGACTCCGGACTGTCAGGGTTAGATAACCGAGCAGTTTCTCCGGTATGGTGAGAAGACCTCTGATGTTGAGACCTCGACTGGTGGGTTTCAGATCTAGCCCTCTGATCTGGAGTCATGGAGTTGTTGAAAAGAGTTTGTGGCGGTGGAAACTGTCGGACATGGATTTGTGTTTGGGTGAGAGCGCGTCGTGGCGGAGAACCGTCTTGCGCCGGAGTGAAGGTGTACTGCTGGCCAATTTCCGGCGGCCTAACTGGTGTAGATGTGGAAGGCACCGACTGCATTGGATCTGCGACACGGCCTCTTCCTCTCCCGCGCCCTCGGCCTCGGCCTCTTCCGGTCATCGAGAATTAGGGTTTTCATACAAAAGGGGATCTGAAAAGGTGAAGGAGAAGAGATCGAAAGAAATCAGAGAATCAATTGAAGAGAATCGATTGAAGGTGAGATCGAGAGAAATCAGAGAATACTTAGGGTTTTCATACAAAAGGGGATCTGAAAAGGTGAAGGAGAAGAGATCGAAAGAAATCAGAGAATCGATTGAAGAGAATCGATTGAAGGTGAGATCGAAAGAAATCAGAGAAATCAGAGAAATCAGATCGAAAGAAATTGATTGAAGGGTTTTCAGAGAGAAGAAGAGATCTGAAAAGGTGAAGGAGAAGAGTGAAGGAGGCGAGTATAGGGTTTCACAGTTTCACGATGTGAGATCTGGTTTTTTCACGAAAAACTTATTGGGTTTGGGCCCAAAAATTTGGTTTCCCTCTAAAAATTAACCCAAAAAATTGGTTTCCCACCAAAAATTTTGGGGTTTTCCACAAAATTCTAAGTTTGTAAAGTTTTGGGGTTTGTGGTATAGATTTGCATTTGGGGTATAGATTTGCATTTGTGATTATTGATGAGATATAATATAAGTAATTATATAATAAAACCTAATTGGGTTTTGGTTTCCCACAAAATTCTCTAAGTTTGTAAAGTTTTGGGGTTTAGGGTATAGATTTACATTTGTGATGTTTATTGGTGAGAGGGAAATAAAAATTTGGTGAGAGGGAAATAAAAATTTGGGTTTGGGTTGTTGTATTAGGGTATAGATTTTTTTGGAGATTAGATATTAGGGTATAGATTTTTTTGGGGATTAGGTATTAGGGTATAGAATTGCTTATTTTTTAATGAGGTATAGTAGAAGTAATGTATAAGTAATTATATTTTATAGTTATTTTGGATTTGAGATTCAATAAAAATAAGTTAAATGTGGTATGTATAAACATTTGGTTTCATTTTAAACTTTTATAGACAATTATGTGATAAGTGTGTATAGAAATTTGGTGAGATAAAAAATTGGGTTTGGGTTGTTGTTTTTGGTTTCCTACCTAAAAAAATGTCTAACTATAGTCATTTTGGGGATTAGGTAGACATTAACGAGAGAATATTTGGCGGGTTAAGCCAATAATTATTACATAGTTTGTAGATAAATAACAAGAGATTTAAGGATTTAGGTAATTAACATAGTCGTTTACGCACTTTATTAAGGTTCTTCATACATAATCATCGTCATCCTCAGAACACGGAGAATTTTCCTGGAATTCATCTTCTTGTTCCGCATCTCTGACATCATATTCATCGTCATCCTCAGAAGACGAAGAATTTTCCTGGAATTCATCTTCTTGTTCCGCATCTCTGACATCATAATCAAGATTGATTGGGTTGACTCCTTGTGCCACATTATCGACTACGAGATCTTCAATTGCAGTCATCATTACAGGATCATCATTTACTTGTTGCAAAATAGTAGGTTCACTGGCGACACAATCTCCTGAAATATTTCCCCTCGGGTTGACTTTAACAACATTTAGCCACAACTTTGGCGGTTTCTTCTTGTATGGGTACGGGATATAACAAACTTGATCCGCTTGAGAGGCTATGCAAAATCAAGTTGCAGAACTTAGACTTGAATATTTATATATTTATATGAAAAGGCGAAAAGAAGGAACTTTGGCGGAAATACGAACCTAGAATAAATGGTTCGTATTTATTATACCATCGCGATGAAAGAACGTCTACAATGCCAGCATGGTTCCTCCGAGTGCCTCTACCGATTTTAGGGTCGTACCACTTACACTTAAAGAGTGTGAGTTGCAGATTAACCATTCCCTCGTACTCGATTTCTATTATATTCGTTAAGATCCCGTGGAAATCAGCTTCATCTGATGCATCACTATAATTCTCTCCTTTAACACATACACCATAGTTGCAAGTCTTTTTTCCGTGGCCGTGACTCTGCGTATGAAACAAATATCCTCTTGTAAAATAGATAGGCCAAGTTTTGGCCTTGTTCAATGGTCCATGCACTATCTCTTGAACCCAATTAGGAAAAGGATGTGTGGTTTTCCAGTAGGTAACCTGCATGAAGATAGACAATATCAAATTATAGAAGTACAAAAATATAATATATATACACACAGTTAAGAATATTATTCTGACATACATAATCTTTCACCCATAAATGATATTCTTCAGCTCTTTTAGCCTCGAGTTCTTTGTTTGAGAGATCTGAATATTTTGTTGCAAGATACTCATCGAACATACTGTGTAAGACCAAAACGTATATGAGACCGACCGACATAGTCAATTATGTTTAAACTTAATTTGAGATTTACCTCTCAAAAGGCTGAAAATAGGGGCAATTTCGCAAAACATATGAATGTGCGCATTGAAAGTCTTTCTCTGTCAGCCATATTTCTTTCATTGGCCCACTTGGACGACCGACGTGCCTAAATATATCAGGTACTTCAGGGTCAAGATATTGGGGAACTTCACCTTCACTGAATCTTGTTGACCTGGAAAAAGGAGTTAAAAGAAATTTAAAATTTATATAATGTGTCTCCATATGTGTTTAATTATAGTGTTTACCTTGATTTTGTTAGTACATTTTCCGCAAAATAGTGCTCTGAGAAATAAGCTACCTCCTCCTTTAGATATGATTGAACAAGGGATCCTGTCGCACGAGCTTTGTTTTTGGCTTTCCCTTTCAACTTTTTGAAAAACCTTTCGAAAGGGTACATCCACCTGTATTGCACGGGGCCTCCTAATTCAGCTTTGTATGGGAGATGTATAGGCAGGTGCTCCATCACGTCGAAAAATGATGGTGGAAAGATCTTTTCCAAGTTGCATATGATCAAAACTATGTTTTGTTTTAGAATGTGGATGCGACTTTTTTGCAAACTCCTCGAACATAAGTCACGGAAAAATTCTCCAATTCCTACAGTATATAAATTGAATTCAAAAATTGGTAAATATAAAATACTATAATCATATTTACGTGGCACATATTCATATATAGAACAAGAACTAGTACGTACCTGATAACGCGAGGTGAACGTTCCGATCTAGGAGTTCGGCAAAAATAAATGGAAGTAACCGCTCCATAAAAACATGGCAGTCATGACTCTTCATCCCAAAAAACTTTGCATTAGGTATATCAACACAACTAGCTAAGTCTGAGGCATAACCATCTGGGAATTTGACCGAATTTTTCACACATTCCAATAAGCTTCTTCTGGCTTCGTCTGTCAATGAGTAGGGAGGAAAAGGGGCTCTACCCTCATCAACAAGCAAGTGTGGCCGAAAACAGAATTCTCCTACATCCCATCGTGACAGGATGGTGTCTTTTGATTTACCCTTCACACGCATAACAGTGTTCATGATGTTATCAAAGAAATTCTTCTCTATATGCATCACATCAAGATTATGTCGCAGATTGAGGTCCCTCCAGTACGGCAGCTCCCAAAATATGCTTTCTTTGTGCCAGTTATGCTTCTTCCCAAAGCCAGGCATCTTCTTCTCGTGACCGTTACCACCTACATCCTTTGTTCTAGGTGGATTAACACGACGCAACCGGTAGGAATAAATTTGCTCACCGGTCAAAGGCTCTGGTGGATACTGGATCCTAGCATCTTTTCCCTTCAAAAAAGTCTTTTTTATTCTTCCTTAGTGGATGATCAAGTGGAAGAAATCTTCGGTGACAATCAAACCAACATGTCTTTCTTCCGTTCGGCAAATAAAAAGACTTTGTGTCGTCCATGCAAATTGGACACGCCAATTTTCCATGGGTGCTCCATCCTGATAACATGCTATACGCAGGAAAGTCACTTATCGTCCACAACAACACTGCTTTGAGATTAAAATTTTGATTCAACGACACATCGTACGCATCGACACCATTAGACCACAACTCTTTTAACTCCTCAATAAGAGGTCGGAGGAATATATCGAGACTACCACGCGGATGATTTGGCCCAGAGTTCATAATTGTAAGAAACAAGTACTCCGTATTCATGCACATGCCAGGGGGCAAATTATATGGAGTCAAGATCACAGGCCACAACGAATGATTCTTTGACATTCCAAAAGGATTGAACTCATCTGTACATAATCCAAGATAAACGTTGCGGGTTTCTCGGGCAAACTCAGGATGTTGATCTTGAAAATATTTCCACTCCGCCGCATCAGATGGATGACACATTTCTCCCTCCTTGGTTATGTGCTCTGCATGCCATCTCATTGCCGCTGCAGTCTTCTGGCTCTGATACATTCTCTTCAATCTATCAGCAATAGGCATATACCACATACGACTATATGGTACATTAGTCCTACGTTGTTGCTCGTTAGGCTTCCATCTTGGTGAATTACAAATCGCACACTTATCTAACCATTCGTCATCTCTCCAGAATATCATACAATTGTTAATGCACACATCAATTGCATGACATGGGAGGTCTAAATTGCGCATCAATTTTTCTGTCTCATAATTTGAACCAGTTGCATGGTTTCCCTCTGGTAAATACTCTGTAAACATTTCGCATACCGAATCCACTAACTTCTCACTCATATTATGATCAGCCTTATTTTGCATGATCCGAGAAGCTAAGGATAACTTCGAGTCTCCTTCCCGACAACCATCGTATAATGGATTTCTCGCTCCTTCTAACAAGTCGTAGAACTTTTTTGAATGATTACGTACAGGTTCTTCTGCATTCTGATAACTACCAAGTTCTTCAACATTTTGATAACTACCATACTCTCCGTAGTTATCAAAATTCACGTTATCACGAAATGCATCATTCACCATATCCACATATCTATTTTCTACTACATTACCGACTTCTTCAGTCCCACTAACCCACGTCGTATCAACATAACTTGATCCTAAACCCCATATTGAGTTCTTCTCCATGTCTATACCAAACATAATAATCTGGCACATATCCATTCTTATACAAATGCTTATAAATTCTACTCCCCGACATAAATTCTACTCCCCGGCAAACAGCACAAGGACAGAAAAACTTACCGCCATTGCTCTGCGTCAGTGGTTGGCTATTTGCAAATGCCATGAATTGGTCCACCCCCGCGACGAAATTTGACGAGAAATTTCCCGTCACTTCATCGAACCTCTAATACATCCACTCCCGACCATACGTATTATTAAAATTTCCTGACATTTTTTAACTTATGAAATTTTTTTTTTCTCCACCACTTATAGTTTGAGGTACGAATGATTGTGAGGTGAAAGAATGATGGAGAGTGAGGTGAACGAATGATTTGAGATTTCTATTTATAGACATTTTTGCAACTACTTAGCGACTATATAAACAGTCGCTAAATTCAATTTCGCAACCAAATAGCGACTAATTTTACAGTATAATAAAATTAGGTACACCTACCCAACATGTCAAACACGTGTGCTCTCACCTAACTTTTGCGACTCACCGAAATTAGTCGCTACTTAGTCGCAAAATAGCGACTGATTTGCGACTATTGATTTAGTCGCAAAATTATTTCGCCACGTGGCCTACACTGATTTTTTGCGACTAAAACCGCGACTATCTAGCAACCCAACAAATTTAGTCGCTATGTCGTCGCGCATTAGTCGCAAAATAGCGACTTTGTCGCAACGAATGTTAATAGTCGCAATTTAGCGACTGATTTGATACCAATTATTATGGGTCGTAATTTAGTTGCTAATTAGTCGCAAAATAGTAGCTACATTTAGCGACTATGTATTTAGTCGCAACTATTAGTAGCTAAAAATCTGTTTTCTTGTAGTGACCAATAAAAGACCAAAAATAGCCTAAATTATTTTGGAGTTCTAATTTTTATTCCAACACAATTTATAATAAAAAATTACTTAGCACCCCAATTTAACACCTACCATTAATCATGCTCTAAGACTCTATAGACTCTTCATTCTTGTGTATTAGAAAAAAAATCAAAACAGTCCCAAATAGTCAGCTCGGGTTTGGGCTGTAATCGACGTGTCTTCCATTTGTTACTGACATTTACTATTTGTCAGATTTATGGTTAAACTCATTCTACAAAATTAACCTTTTGGTTCGTAGATCTAAAATTTAACATTGTCTTTACACAAAAGTGTTTGTTGTGTGTAAAGACAGATGTGTATCGACGTATCCGTTTTTTTTGTTTTTTTGGTCCAAGGGCGTATCAGTTTATTGCTACAATATCGATGATAGAGTTGAATTTCTCAACTTCAATTTAAACAAGAGTTTTTTTTAGCTCTGATTCTTTCTCTTTCAATCTCACTGTCAAATTAAGAGATTAGGAGTTTCGCATCCCGAAACAAGACCAACCAATTCTAAAAACAAGATGATCTCTTACTTATAGTCACATAGATGGTTTATTTTGGACAGTATTTTTAGTCAACGCTTTACTCGTTCTTATATAATAAGACTTGGCTAATAGTTTGGGGAAGTAAGTAATAATAAAATTCAAAATTAAATTGGTTACTGGTGATTCCATGAGCAGCAGTATCATTCGAAAGAATTATAACTGCAACATTTTGCTTGTTACTCATCAAAAGCCTAATAGCCTAATAGCCTTCCTTAAATCAACCAATTTTTTGTGACCAAAAATAAATAAATAAATAAATAAATCAAACAATTTAACGACCAAAAATAACCTCAAAACAATAATAGCAATTAGGGATCAAAGAGATAGGACAATAATTTTTGGTAATTAGAGAACAAAGACTTGACAAGCATTTGAGCATCTTGGCATTGTCATGAGTTCTGTAAAGAAGGCACACTTTGCCTTTTTCGTATCGTAAGAATTATCAAGCCTTAACTTCTCCAGTATTCTTGAATTCTTTAGGATGTACCTTATCAGCTCTGTTTCTCCTTCATAGGCTGAGATTGAACGTTTCAATTCCACAAACTTGAGCGTTTTCCGTAAATTTTCCCGTTAAAACGCGTTTTTTGTAAATTTTCCCGCCAAAACGCGTTTTCCATAACTTTTCCGCCTAAAACGTCTAAATAGGTGAAAAATATGTAAATGAAAAAAATCAGATATATACTTGGGCTATATTGGGTTGTCCACTGTTCATATGGTTTTCATCCATTTGGACATTAGCCCATATGGACAATAACCCAGTTGGACTATATTTTATTAGGCTTAAAATTTAATGACCAAATGGGCTTAAAATGTTTGTGTACGTGGGCTGTCCATGGACAATTTGTCCAATTGACATCTCTAATTCAAACGGGATAGGTGACGAAACTGAAGCACCGGTCCCGAATTTGAGTATATAAAGATTTGCTGGTAACACGAATTAAAACAAAATGTTCATGAGATATGTGATACAGTCAGGGCCGGCCCTGAGTTCTTATGGGCCACAAGCAAAAATACGAAAATATGCCGATTTGACCATTAAACTAAAAAGATTTTAGGATTTTAGGGCCGATTTGTTATAATAAATGTGAGAGTCGATATTAGGGCCACAAGCATGAGCTTTGCCCGCTTGCCCTCAGGGCCGGCCCTGGATACAGTCTACATGCAAGATCTTTAGGCAAGGTAAGGAAACAATCTCGACCTTAGCCAAGGCAACCCAACAGAGTCGTAAGTGCACCAGTGTCTGGCATGTATACATGCTCAATGGGATCACAACATGACGGCGACACGTTAGATCACCGACATCGAGATGCTGAATCCTACACTTAGTCACAGCATTAATCAATTGGGTGAGAGAAGCCTTACAATTAGGATCATGTCTTAGCCGGAATCTGCGTATCCATGACTCCTTGTGTGTTACAAAGAACTTGTCAGCAAAACTCACAAAGGCATCGACATTCGAGAATGCATCGGAGTTCAAGTCCAATCTAGGAACCAATTGCCAAAGATTTCTCCATCTAGTGGATAAAAGGCTTGTTTTGACAACGTCCTTTGTGGGAAGATGAACAAGTATCTCAGATCTCAAATGTTCAGGTAATTTGCTTTATACCAACCATTTGTATTTCTTCAAGCAACTAATCAAGTTGAAGAACAAACAAACAAAATTCAAAGTTAATGAAACAACAATCCAATTTCGAAATAATGTACGGACACATGAGTAATTAATCTGGAAAAATAGCAACCAAATTAGTGAAAATTATACCCTAAACAGATTACAGAGACTAGGGTTTCTGAAGATGACAAAAAAGAAGAAGAAGAAGAAGACCACTCTCAGTTTAGGGTTCTAATGGGAAATTGGAATGGAAGTGGAAATGAATTTATGCAGCTTGATGGAAACAACGCCGGTTTGGATGATATTCCTCGTACTAATGCTCAAACTAGATACTCACCGCGAGTTCGAAGATGAAATCGCATTCTGATTGATTTTCCAAAATGTACCAAAGTTTTTCGTATAGCGTGAGATTGAAAAGGAGAAGATAATTGAACCGGACATATGAACCGGACATTTCACTAACAATCCATGCAATTGGAAAAAGTCCAAATTGGAGCATGAAACCTCAATTTGGGTTAATTTTGCAATAAACATTTCCATAACTAATTTCACATGCACCAGACCAGAGCATCAAATTTTCTACAAGGAGTTCTTGGAGAATGACAGACTTTGCTTTCTTTTTCTTTCTTTCCTATAATAGTTCACAAATCATAGACTCAATTTCATCATGGTTCTTGAATTCTTCAATAAGTATCTTATGAGCTTTATTTCTCCTTCGTATCCCAAGATCGGACTCTTCAATTCAATAAACTTAAGCGATGATAACAAACACAAAGGCACAACGAAAAACATCACCGTTGTTCCTTATTCTTTCTATGACTGATCAACCCAATTCCGGTAAAAATGGAAAAACCATAAGAAAACAAGTTGAGTGCATATATATATATAACAACTATTATTAAAGGGTTAAAGTTCATCACCAATGTTACACCATGGATTTAGCCCAAGGCAAAATTCTGCTCTCAGCCCATCAAGCGAAAAGACCCAACTCATTATCTTGCTAACTAAGTAATAACCACCTTATCTTTACTGTAATTACTTTATGATCAATGAGGCTTACTTTATGGAAACATATGGTTAAAACTTTCATCTTAGTTGTTGCACTCAGGACGAGCTCGACACTAGCTCGATCGACGAGCGGGAAGAACGAGCCCGATTGACAAACATCAGGCTCGATAGTTTGCTCGCATCACGTGGACCTCCCCCGGAACGCACCAAAGCAGCCCCACGGCGAACCACCTTTGAGTTGCCAACTCTCCGAGCAAGCTCTTCCCCCTCAATCTTTGGGAGACTCGGCCAGACTGCAGACCTGCGGTAAACCCTCGTCTCCCGGCAATGAACTACTCCCAATCACGGAACAGCCCATACTCAGTATTTCGAGCCCGAGGACATGCGGAATCAACTTCGAGAGATGAACTCACGGATGCATCAAGCCCTCAGATCGGCCCAGAGATCGATCGGATCCTGGCAGAGACCCAGCGGACCCCTTTCTCTGACCGAATAACATCTATGCCGATCAGGCATACTACCAAGTTGCGGCTCCAACCATATTCCGGAGACTCCGACCTGAAGCAGCATCTCACCGCCTTTTCCATCGCAATGGGACAGGTGCATTTCTCCCCCGAGGAGTACGACTCATGCCATTGCCAGTATTTCATCGAATACTTATCAGGCGCCGCGTTGGACTGGTTCTCCAGGTTAGAATCCCGCACCATTGACTCCTTTCAGCAGCTGTCGATTGCGTTCCTCAAGCACTATGACATCTACATCGAGGATGACGCCTCGGATGCTGATTTGAAGAGGTTAGTCCAAGGCGAAAAAGAAACTCTTGAGAAATTCATGGACCGCTTTAAAGCCGTCCTCTTGCGGATCACAACAAGCGATACCACCGTTGTAGTAGCCCTCAAGCAAGGACTCCGGTCGTCCAAATTCCGAAAGGAACTAATCCTACACCCGCTTAAGACTATCGAGGAAGCCATGCATCGCTCGGTCGATTTTATCAGGCTCAAAAAGGATCAAGCCGGACAGGCCCAGAAGAACTCACCAATCATGCCTCTCGCGAGTAGGGCAAAGGCAAAGAAAGCGGTCGAGGAACCCTAACATGAACCCCGGCAACACTTTGATCACGAATACAAGAAGAAACTGGCGACCAACGTCGTCAACAGTTCACCGAGTCCTCCCTCGAAGCAGTGGAATAAGTACCATCGACCTCAAGAGATCTAGGAGCACTCGGGCGGATAGTCGTACTGCGACTACCATCAAATGCACGGGCATTTGACCTTGCAATGCCGACAGCTGAAAGAGCTGCTTCTAGCACAATACCAAAAGGCAGCGATCAAAGTTACACCTCCGGGCGACCGGGGCGAAAAGAGAAAACCCGAAGAGGAATCAGACAAACGCGAGTAAAGGCCAAGTGGGAGCGCCGACTCGCCCCTTCCTCCCAAGCGCGTTCAATCCAACAAGGGCCAGACCGACAAACAACATCCAACCAAGAGAGTATTGATGATCATGGGAGGAATCAACTTGACCCACGACTCGGTAAAGTCCCTCAAACAGCATAAAAAAGGGCGATCACTGACAAAAGTCGTCTCGATTAGTCCGAAATTGACATACCGATCATCTTCACGGAAGCTGATACAAAGAACATGGCCATGCCCAACAATAACCCGCTCATAGTCGAGCTTAAAATCGAAGACTGCGAGGTAACCAGAATCCTAGTCGACACGGGGAGTTCAGTCGATCTGATCTTTAAGGAAACCCTACAAAAAATGGAGATAGCCGACGACCGTATCAAGTCGGGCGTCAGGCCCCTCACCGGCTTCGACGGTGTCACAACAATGATGGTTAGGTCGATCAAACTAAAAGTGCATACCGGGGGAATCTCCCGAGACGTCAAGTTTATGGTGGTAGATAAACCGGTTGTATACAATGTGATCATGGGAACCCAATGGTTTTTCTCTCTCTAAGCTGTCTCGTCAACGTACCATCAATGCCTCAAGTTCTCAACCCCGCTCGGAGTCTTCACAATCCATGGTAACCAAAAGATGGCCTGAACATGCTTCATCGCGGGAAACCAGCTCCGCTCGGTGAATCTTTGCACGAGTTCCTCAGAGGAGGCAAACTCAGCTGAACGACAACCAGAGCTTGCAGCAGAAAACCTCCTCGGCTCGACCGACCCCAAGCTTATCTCTCCTATTCCCCCTCCGACTCAATCCGCAAGTGGCGAGAACAGCGATCCAAGCACCGAGTGATAAGAACGTACTGCCAACTCCTACTTTGCCCTAGTACGTCGCAAGAAGCTCGCTTCCGAGCCCATCACAAGCTTTCTACGCTTCATCATGGATGTACTCGAACTACGATCGTTTGGATCCTCGCCCGAGCAGTGGGATACGTAGGCAGCCTCCCCGAAGGTCCAGTGTCAAAAAAAAAAAACTAAGTTATGTGTACTTCTACTCGTTTCCGAACGATTTATCCCCGCTCGTCCCTGGCCGACTTATCTAGTTTTTCGCTTTGTAATTTGAACTACGTTCGGCTTGATCCCTATTTAACAGGTACGTAGGCAGCTTCCTCGGAAGTCAACCTATGATTAATAAAAACAGTGTTCACTACTATTAGCCCAACGAGTCTTCATCCAAAACAGCTCCGAGCTCATTCACATCGATGCTCTGATCAAGCACTCGATCAACAGATCATACTCGGGAGGCCCACCATAGCTAAACCTAAGTGGGATCACAACACGCGTCTCTCATAGATGCAGTAGTGAAATAATCTACAAACCGAACTCGAGAAGTCCACCACAACTCCCCCGAATAGGACCAAAATCCAGGCCCCGTCCTCCACAATTTCCCAAAAACGCGTAAATATTTTAAGCCGAACACTCCTCGCACACTTAACCGCGAGACGGATTTTAGTCGCAAGCCAGGTTCCGACCTGCAGACAACCCGATTTGGCCAATCCATCGCGCGAGCTCGGCCGGATCAAACTCAACACAGCCCAATGATCCGCTCCCTGGACGCGTAAACCAGTGCCTAAGCTCGAAAACTTAGCCGCATTAAAAACAGATTCGAAAATGCTTAAGCTAAAAAACTTAACCGCATAAAGAAATTCAAATTCCACTAAAAGAACCTGAGGATCTATTCCTCGGGCCAAACAAGCAAGGTTAACCAAGGCTCATTCGGCCCGGGGAGCTTCTAACGATACAATCTAAAAAGTTCAACGGCCATATCTGGCCTGGTCATACATTAAACAAAAAAATAAAGGAAGGATTCTTCAGCGTTGATCATTCGGCAGCGGGACTGAAGGAACCAGAGCAAACAGAGGCAGCAAGTCCTCACTGGTCTTTGGATCTTTCGCCAAGGCACCAACCGCAGCTTGGTCGGCAATGCCTGGCCCACCATGTTCCGGATCTTTCGCCGAAGCCTCGACCACGGTCTGGTCAATAGCAGCAGTCTCAACCAGAACCCTATCCTCAATCTCATCCATTAAATCCTCGGCAACTTTCAAAATAATTCTGGATACAAATTGTTCGATAATTTTAACTGACCTTGGAAAGCGTTAAGTCGCGGCCGCAAGTATAACCTCTGGATTCTGCTCGGGTTGGTCAACCTGACCGTCATCAAGAGCCGCGTCATCACCATCATCGGTACTCTCGATCTCGACGCTCTCATAAGGCTCAAGGATACAACCACGCTCTATTCCAAAGTCATCCCCTAGCGGGGACGGAGCACTCTCCGGGAGGACGCTCGGACTGGGAGTAAACTCGTAATCCTGATCAGAGAAATCCATCAGCTGCATTGCCTCGACTTTCTGCTTATAGTCGTCAAAGCTGGCCCGAATCTCCTTAGGATCAATCTTGATCCCGTACTCCGTTACCATGTCAAGCTGAGTCTTGACTTGGCTGGTTAGACTGTTATGGCGCATATACTTCGACCGTTCGGTACAGTACTCACGGGCTCGGTTAAGCGAGTCATACGCTTGATCGACCAGCTTGGTTCGAGCATGTTCAGCACACGATAGACCATACTCATTCCTAGAGGCTCTCAGACGGGGCACTTGCGCTCGGTCTTGTTCGACCAGCGCAGTGTTAACCCGTTCGGCCCTCTTAAGGCGTTCCTTGACCTCGTCAAACCTCGCCTTCGCATACCTCATTTCCTTCCTCTCATCCTCGTACCGCTTGGAGACATCGATCAACATCTTTGACCTCCCTTCAGAGTATTTTCTCAAATTCTCGAGCTCCTCCGTCACGCCTCGAGATTTAAGCGATTCAGCCTTTGCTCCCTCTTTAGTGTTGCGTCGAGTCGCCTCCAAACCGAGTTGAAATCAACTATGGTCTGCAAAAAGTAGAAAAGGAGCATAAGCCAAGTCATACTAAAGAAAAAGAGGGAGACCGGAAACGACTTACCCCTATGAAGTTTGCAGAGGACTCACAGAAACCCCTCTTTTCGACCATGTCATCCAGCCCGGAATTCAGACCCTTCAATCCCCCTCGGACTGAGTTGATATATTTGGCGTACTCCTCAGGATGCTCAAAGATGTGACCGCCAAATCCCTTAAAACAGTACATGAAGTCATCAGAAGAGCCAGGTTTTTTATGACCGAGGATAACGAGCCGTTTATCTTCAACGTCGATGCTCGGCTCACTGTCATGACATGCGCCCACGATGTTAGCATCCCCCTTTTCCTGCTCGGCAACGACATCGTCATCGGCAATGTCCACGACCAGGTCCTCAAGACCCCGCGAGGACCCTTCAGTGTCCCGACGCGCGCGTTTATGGGTGAACATGGCAGCAAGGTCTTTCCCGGCGCTATGCTTGGCAACAATTGGGGCGCTCTCGTCCCTTGACCGCTTCTTCGAAGTGGTCCCAGTCGTACCCTGGGCAGCCGGATCTCTCTGTGCCTTGCTAGCAGCCTCGTTCGCGCGACCCGGAGTGGTAGACTTACCCGCTCCTTCGACAACGGACTTGCCTGCCCCTGCGTCAGTAGATTTTTTCGCCCCTGAAGCAGCGGTCTGCTCGTCTTAACAGAGGTTTTGGCTTTAGGAAGAGGAGGCTGCTCCAGGATCAACTTTGCCATGCTCCCCTTATCAGACTTACTAGCTACACGCTTAGAAACGTCGTAACCAAAGATGGGATCACCTGAGAAATAAGACGCGAGAGCTGAGAGATTGATTAGGAAAAACAAAAAAAAACTATCCTGAGTACGAACAAACCGACACAATCCGGTTGTACACTTGGCGAATCCGAACGTTGAGAAACGTCGGCCAATCGTGGGGTGGATACCGCTGCAGTAGCCCGACCACACAATTGGAAGACTTATCCGGGAGCGCCCGAAGTATATGCGTCGTGGTATCTGCAGAGAAAGGAAAGGAGATTAACAATTAGTCACACCGAGGAGGCAAGATAAGGGCCGTACCAATTTGCTTGTTCCAGCCTATTCGGATTTCTCCGTTGTAATTCCCTATCGACTTCTTGTTTATCTTGACAAAGAAGTACTTCTCCTGCCAGCTACCCTCGAGCCTGCTCTTGAAGTTATTTACCAAGGTGAGCCTGCTCTTCATTTTAATCTGAAACCGACCAGAATCAAAAACATTCCCGCGCGCAGTCTCGCAAGCTTCCTCAAAATGGTCGCACGTGACCACCCGGCGAGCCTCGTAACTCAGCGTAAGAATCGATATTAAGTTCCAAAAGCTCGCATGGGTCAGTTGGGATATAGAAACCTTGCGACGAGCACAATACTCCAGAATCACCAGAGGAATCGGAAAGCCGAGCCCACCTTGGTCAAAGAAGCACTCGTAAACACATATGTGGCCTTCAGGAGGGGACCACGACCTGCAATCCGAGCTAGGAATGACCAAATCTATCGAGGGCCAGTTCCTCCCACTACCTCACTGAACCACGCTGCCAAACGTAGAGGTTGATGTTTTGTCTTCATGACGGTCGAATGCAATGTGAGAGCAACGGCCAGGACCTAAACCAAAAAAAGGAACCAGTTCCAGAGCTTTCAATTGCTCCTTGCGCTTCGCCTTTCTTTCCCACTTGACCTGTTTCTTCTTCTCGTCTTCGGCCTGTTCTTTCTTCGTCCGAGCAGTCTTTAGGTCACTCTGCGTCTCGACCCTTTTCTTCTTCCTAGCGTTAACCGGAAGAAGGTCCCCCTCGGAGGAACTGCCACCCCGCTCGGGTGCCTGCCCAGAACGGTGGAAAGACGAAGAAACAGCCTGGTATCATCGCCTGAGTCATGTCTACTAGGCGAGGATCCAGTAGAAGCAGAAACAGGGACGACAAGTCGATCAACATTCTGTTGGTTCTTGTAAACTAGCGTTGCGCTGTCTGACCCAGATGAAGAATCTCCCGATGACATGTCTCTCGAAGATTATATGAATCGGTGTTGGTATTAACCTCGGGAGCAAAGAGAAAAAAGAAGAGGATTAGAGAGGAAAGTACCTGATCAAGATCTTCGGAATGTAGAATAGAGAGTGAAGAAGAAGCAGAGGCGTGGCTTTATATAGGAAACCGCGAAAAGGTATGGTTACTAACAAGACAGAAGTCAAGGAGGCGGCATACCGAAGGGTCACATCAACATCGAAACCCTAAATCCTCTCGATAACAGCACAAAGTATAATCATCACTAGGGCGGGAATCAAGGAACCACGTACTAGCGAAAGGACCAGTCGCGCCCACGCTGAATAGATCACACTTTTTGAGCAAACCACTTTTTATTCAATTAATCCCCCTAAAATCTGAAATATCCCACTCGGTTACTGTTCATCCGAGTAGGAACGTACTCACACTTACAACGTCCTTTTCAATTTGTCAAAGATCCCCGAACCTACTACAAATTCTAGTGTCGAGCTCGTCCCGAGTTCAACAACCAAGATGAGAGTTTTTAGAGACCTACAATTTCCATTCTGTTTTGGCAGCTCTTTAGAATTGTTGGCAACGTTTTCAGATCGGAGTTATAAAAGCTAGTGCTCAATTGAAAATGTGGTTCTAAATTTTTGAATTGAAAGATGACATGATACCAAAAGTAAGAAAGAATGTTAGTGAATTATTATTTTGTGGTGACAAGATTTATATTCTCTTATGTTCACATGTACCTTGAAAATATCATGACAAATGACTATATCCCTGACAATGCTTGATTCTTTGTGTGGCAAGAGCTTAAGCCTCGAATGGTCTCACTTTATTCTTTACCAATCAACATACGATGGCTAGACATGTGATAGAGCGTCTTGGGATTTTCAGGAGTTTCTTAAGGATGACATTTGCACTTGCATGATAACTCAAACGTATAGTCAATTTCTTGAGGATTATGGAATTCTTTAGGAAGTACCTAACTAGCTTCATTTCTGCAGCATATCCTGAGATGATGCTTTTTATATCGACTGATATGAGCGACGACAGCAAATACTGTTAAACCATGGATTACTATCTAGCCATGGATTTAGCCCAAGGCAAAATCCTGCTCTTAGCCCATCAAGCGAAAAGGCCCGACTCATTATCTTGTTAACTAAGTAATAACCACCTTATCTTTAGTGTAGTTACTTTATGATCAATGTGGGTTACTTTATAGAAACATATGGTTAAAATGTAACCATATGTATCCAAAACCCTAGTATTCTTGTACTATATAAAGGTTGTACATCATTTTTGTACAACCAAGGCTGAATAGATCACACTTTTTGAGCAAACCACTTTTTATTCAATTAATCCCCCTAAAATCCGAAATATATCACTCGGTTACTGTTCATCCGAGCAGGAACGTACTCACACTTACAACGTCCTTTTCAATTTTTCAAAGAATCCCCGAACCTACTACAAATTCTAGTGTCGAGCTCGTCCTGAGTTCAACAACCAAGATGAGAGTTTTTAGAGACCTACAATTTCCATTCTGTTTTGGCAGCTCTTTAGAATTGTTGGCAACGTTTTCAGATCGGAGTTATAAAAGCTAGTGCTCAATTGAAGATGTGGTTCTAAATTTTTGAATTGAAAGATGACCTGATACCAAAAGTAAGAAAGAATGTTTGTGAATTATTATTTTGTGGCGACAAGATTTATATACTCGTATGTTCACATGTACCTTGACAATATCATGACAAATGACTATATCCCTGACAATGCTTGATTCTTTGTGTGGCAAGAGCTTAAGCCTCGAATGGTCTCACTCTATTCTTTACCAATCAACGTACGATGGCTAGACATGTGATAGAGCGTCTTGGGATTTTCAGGAGTTTCTTAAGGATGACATTT
Organism: Draba incana; assembly: GCA_963576765.1. NCBI lineage: Eukaryota > Viridiplantae > Streptophyta > Magnoliopsida > Brassicales > Brassicaceae > Draba > Draba incana. The sequence goes on from OY755205.1 coordinate 22,198,113, forward strand.
GCACTTGCACGATAACTCAAACGTATAGTCAATTTCTTGAGGATTATGGAATTCTTTATGAAGTACCTAACTTGCTTCATTTCTGCAGCATATCCTGAGATGATGCTTTTTATATCGACTGATATGAGCGACGACAGCAAATACTCTGGCACAGATGAAAAACTTATTTGATTCATCTCCTCAGAGTTGATCTTATAATAATCATCCAATGCCTGAGGAAAAAAGTGAGAAGAAAACAGAATGAATAAAATACGTGGAATCTTCATAGAGATGAATGAAAAAATCATATGACAAAAGCAGATCATCACCAATACGAGGGATTTAAGATTCGGACAGCATTCAAGAAAAGTTGGCAACCATTTTAACTCGGATACACAGATTGTAGCATCCAGACGGGACATGCAATCGAACTGAGGTAGCGGCTCTAATTTGGAATAGAGATGAAAGATCTAAAGCCGCAGATCAAGTGTTGTGGGTAAGAGACTTTGATTTCATTATAGAAAACTTATGTAAACCAAATACCTGCACTGACAAACATCATATACCTTGAAAATGTCTAGATATATGATCATTTCCCCGACCTTTGAAATCCCAGAGAGAAAATCGCGGATGCTATTTCTCCTCGATGAAACGCTTGCGTCATCAAGTTCTTCCAAACCAAAGACAAGAGAAATATCTAGCTTGGCATTGGAATCCAACTTGTTTACTATATAATAACTTGCAGATTCGCAATCATCGATTTTCAAACAGCGTAGTAGAGGAGCATCAATCACAAATTGATTATCAGAAATCTCCATGAGTAGTTCTATTTGGAGGCTCTTGAGTGACAAAGAATGCACCCGAGTGACTTGAAGAGTACTCAGACATCCAAGAATCTTCAACTCTTCCAAGACAGGACAGCCGGAGACAAGTCTCTGAAAAAAGGCGTCATTGGAATACACAAGATTCTCTAAATGCAACGTCTTGAGACAAGGTAAGGAAACAATAGGGGCATCATCCAAGGTTACCTCAAAGAGTTTTAAGAAGACGAGTGTCTCACAGCTATAAAGGCTTACGGGCATCTCATAAATGAAATCATCTGTAAAACAATAAACATCAAGATGTTGGACCTTACGCTTAACTGCAGCATCTATCCATGGTTTGAGAAAAGAGGCATCATCTAGACAGTTGTCTACATTATCAATAGCTATCTTGACTTTCTGGATGCATGAAACTCTGTCGGGATCGAAAAACTTGTCACCCAAACTCACAAAGTCATTGAAATCTGTGAATTTTTCAGAATCCATTTCTAGACGAGGAAGCCATAGCCAGAGAGTCCTCCATCTGGTGGATAAAACGCTTGTCTTAACGGCGTCCTTAGTGGGAAGATGAGAAATAATGTGAGATATCAAAGGATCTGGTAATTGACTAATCCTATCTTCCTTCAATCTTGGACTTAATTTCGATTTCCCTCTACCAGAACCAGACATGTGTTTTCTTCTCTAGGAAACTTTCTACAAAATTGAAAACGCAAGTGTCAATCGGCAGACATAGCTTGCAAATCAACAACTCGACTACACCACATTGAGACAATTAGGGTCTTTCAACACAAGTAAGAAGACTCGCCGGGAATGTAATCACTTGCCGGATCTGTAGTAGATCGCCGGGAATCGGTAATCGCACTAAGACTCGCGAGCTCTTCAATAGACTGTTGCAATTAGAAAATTCATATGTCAGTGTTTGTGTTTGCCCGAAAGCCTAAATATGATGATGGGGTTTGGGCTGTAATCAGCTTGGCTTGTCTACCATTTGTTGGTTAATTACCCAATTTGTATGAAGAAACGTTGCTTAGAGCCTTAAACTGTGAGCTTTTGTTAGACAAATGTGAATAGGCGTATCAGTTTATTGCCAATTTCTCATGTGACAATGAACGATTAGAGTTTGAGTTTCTGAATTTTCAGTCTACTCTTGGTAGGTCAAATAAGCATTGTCAATTCCCAAGATACGGATACCAATTCAAGATAAAACACGGCTCCTTTTTAAACCACAGTTTTTTTTTTTAAGCTTGGATGATTGGAAGATTTCATACACCAAAAACTAAAATTAAGATAAATAGGATTTAAGAGATTGTGGCAATTCACTCTTCATATTTCTTTCTCCCAATCTCACAGTAAACTCAGAGCTGTCGTGGCTTGCTCAAGATCTTAACATTTGAGATTTCTCTTTGGACTGTTTCTTTGGCCCCTGAGACTGAGCCATAGGAGTCATAGCTACATACATCGCGTTTGGAGACGCTGCAGCTGCACCTGCCACTTTGGCTGCTGCTGCCGAAGCTGAAGCTGCTACCATTTTCTGTGCACCTTCCCTTACTTGAATGTGGTCGTCCTCTATCACAAATAACTGCAAGCCAAAACCAACATTTAAAACTTTATAAACGTTTTGAGAAGAAGAAGACATTAATCGCTTTAGGAATTGGGATGAGAAAGACCTCGAGGTGGCTAGCAACAAAATCGTCCAGCTTCCCGTACTTCTTCCTGTAATCATGCCAGTGCAGAGGTGCTAGCATTTTCCCCAAACGATTTGGAAGCTGTTATTGACATACAAAGCAAATGTACCCATTTTCAGATTCAATTGTATACTCTCATAGTGATTACACTACAGTTAGTCTGCTCTCACCGTTGAACTGATTCTGATTCTTCCACCAGCTGGTATAGTACGAACAATGCATGCCAAAAGCAACCTTTCATCCAGAAGAGCACTCTCTAAGCTCCTCTCAGCTTTCCCAGATGAGACTAGAGTTTCACGCACAACAGCTCCACTACCATCTTGTTCACCAGATGAAACCTGACCATTAGCCTCCTGGGGAGAGAGATCAAATCAAAAACACATTCAGACCATTTCCCCTATAGCCAACTTAACTACGTTCAACAAGCCAAGAAAAAAATACCTCAGGTTTCTGATTTAGGGCATGCGAATCTAGCCTTAGCACATCACGGAACTGTGAAGAAATGTCTTGAAAGCTATTCTCTGACCTATTGGATCCAAGATAATCTCCATTGCCAGATTCCAATGCCTGTTACGGAGTATTTTCTAAATCAGTATCGTACCGAACATGTATTACCACACTGAAACAAACATTCCTTACTTGTTCATTCACAGAAGACGATGGTGTAGCAGATCCATGTTGTGCTCCTTGGCCATTTTGAACACCCAGGTATCCTTGACCCAGGGACTGTCCGTTGGCAGGTACTTGGTATTCAATTTTCGCATCAGAACTTACCAAGCCATGGACACCTTGAGATGGTTGCACATGATTCTGCATAGGCATCTGTGAAATATCAGGTACACCCTGCCAAAAAAGCAATAAAGACTATGGTCACTAAGAGTACTAGAATGAAACAAAAAGGTGCCTTCTTAAGTACACACACCTTTTGCTGCGGCAACACTGATTGTGCAACACGAGGTGAAGGGCCCCGAGGCTGAACCACCTGAGAAATCGCTTGTTGATGCATGACAAAAGAATGCAGAGGGCTTATCTGACCAGCTTGAAGGTACACATGATCAACACGGTTGTTCTACAAATAATCACAAGAGAAAAAAACAGATTTGTTAGGATAGGATCTATTTCAAGTGTTTTAGCAGTAAGAACACAAGCCATCAGACTGAATATGATATGGAGCATGACAGATCTTGAATTATGAACAATTAGCATAAAATTGAATAGACAAGGGATAAAACACATATTGCCAAATGAACACTATGCTGGAAACAGAGGGAGACTATTTAAGATAATCCATAGTAACAAACATGTACCTGGGTAGCCTTATCATCACTTGAAGTAAATGATGAGGTTTTCCCATTCAGATTTGCATTTTCTGCACTGTTTCCATGCGCCTCAAATTGGTTCCCACTGTTCTGGATGATCTGGGAGGCACTGTTGGAATTTATTTTGGAGCCACCTCCTTCTCTTGCATTGGCAAGTTCAATCTGAAGTTGTTGCACTGTATGCAAATGCAATCTCTCCATCTCCGCAAACTGAACACAACAATCAGGAACAACATAAGAGAAATCGTTTCAAAAGAAAACCAATTAGGATTTGAAAGATATTTAGGGCACCAACCTGTCTTTGGCAACCATGCCAGAGCTGGTTATACTGCTCAGTACGTTCTCGCAATTCAGCCTGCAAGGAATGATTTGTAGATGATTGTAAAGCATCCATCTCTTGGGCACGTGTAATCCAACCTTGCGCTTCTCTCAGTTGCTCATCCTTGTACATGATGGTTTCTTGAGCAATCCTATTCTACAAGCGGTTAAAGATAAGAACTCTTAGTGTATTCATTATCGAACATGATAATGAGATAAAACTGCAAGATCCATAACCATGAAACGTAAACAGATTTGACTGTGTAACAAAGAGACGGGAAAACTAACTTGTTCCTGTAGTTCAGTGAGCTGGCTCTCTTTCTCTTGAATATGCTCCTGAAGTTCAGATAATTTATGCAAATTCTGAGACCTTTCAGCTTCTGAGTGATCACGCTCCCTTCTGCATATTAACAAAAGTAGAAAAATGCAGTTTGTTACATATTCCAAAGACACACTTCTAAAAACATTTTACCTACAAAGGAAAATATATTGTTTTGTAGTTCTGGACAAAGACATTATCAAAGAAAAAAGAGTTTCAAGAATGAAAAGCACCTGAGAGTGGCAAGTTCTTTGTTTTGTTCTCTTAGGAGACCTTCTTTCGCCCAGGCCTGGCAGGAGTATAAGGACAAGTTAGAATCTAACCATACAAATAAATTGATATGAATAAATTATGAACCAACAGACCGCTTCGTTATCTAGCTTAATCGCATGCAGCTCTCTGTCTTTCTCTTCTATCTTTCTCTCCATCTCCCGAATCATTCTCTCCTTCTCATGAACTTGCTCCTACAAGTTCAACAACATTCCTTTATTTTCCATTCAACATGAAAATACTCGATGAAATACTGCAAAAACAATTAAGGAGAATGAGATTCAACCTGCATTCTAGCAGCAGCATTAGCATACTCTGCGGATTGAGATTCAAAGTTTCTCTGGATTTCCATAGCCATCATCTGAGCTCGAAGCTCAATCTCCAACTGCTGTAATTCTCCTTTTTGCCTCGAAACAGCATGAATTCTCTGCTCAAGCAGCTCAGCATCTGAACAAGTACCATCCATCCTAATGGAGTAGAAATCCAAATCCTGCTCTCTTCCATTCTGCACTACAAGAAAAACCCCACAAACAAAATCTCGTTTCCACTCTCCAATAAGCAACAAAAATCAAGCTGAATTTCAAGAAATTAACCTCATATATGGTTCTCTCATCTGTTTGGTTAAGCTTCAACTGTTCCAAATCCTGCAAACAAAATGTCAAGTGAGAAAACAACTCCTCAAATTTCTAAACCAACATCGGAAATATCATCGTTACAGTGAAGATGAGCTATAATTGACAACGAGAACCCTATTCCAACTCCAAAGAAGGAGAAAAATTCGAGATTTAGAAGTAAATACATAGTCTGAGGCGTTTCCAACGTTCGGTGAATCCGAAACGGCGCGCCATTCTTTCCTTGACGGACTCGGCGACGGTTTCTGAAGAGAGCCACCACGAGTCGAAGCGGTCTCCATTAGAAACAAACCGAACAAAGATCCACTGAGAAAAAAAACTAGGGTTTATCGGGGAAAAAAGAAACCCTAGCCCTAGAAATCCTAGCTAAGAGACGCAGACAAAGGATGGTGATGAATAAAAACCACGATTGAGGAAGAGAATAGCTCAAGTAACGAAAATGGTGGGAGTGTTTGACGCAGGAGAGACGAACAAAAGTGCGAGAGAGCGAGAAGAAGAAGCCAGACTTCTGAATTTTACCGAATCATTCAATCATTTGGCAATGTTCTACTCCTGAGAGTGACGATTCGTGTGTCCTCGTCTTTTTGGGCCTATTGGGCCAAGATGTTTTCGACCCATCAATCCGTTACGGTTTAGTTTCCGTTTATTTTCAGATTTCAGCAAAACTTCGGTTTGGCTACTAAATGATAGGTGATCGTTTCATATCCTCCTTTTTAAGCATACACTTGTGGGGTTATGAGGCTAGGTCATGATTCGAGAGGTAGTTCAAATTCGCTATATGAGAGCTTTCCAATGTTAGTTCCCTCAATATCACACCTTCAAGGGTTCGCCCAATGCTCATAATGCTTGGTGGTCAGCTGGATGTGTCTTTTGCCGAGTTTTGACTTGCCTTAGTTTAGGTTGATGTTTCTAGTTTTTGTCTTCCTTGGTAATGTTTTGTCTCCGGCGATATCTTACTTATCGTTCCGCTTGGTTTGTTTTTGGGGACACTTTATATCTGCTAACTTTGTATATTTTTAAATGATACCTAAATTTCAGATGAAAAAAAAAAAAAAAAATCTAGTTGATTCTTTTTAAATTCAATTTGTAGAGCAATATTTAGAAGAAAACCTTGTATAGATTCGTCCACATTTGTCTTTACACAATGCAAAAGCCTCGTATAGTTTCATTGATGTATTTATATATGAAATCCTAGCGAGCATGTATTAGGAACAAAAGTCCTACATCGGAAGTTGGAAGGAATATAAGCCAATCCCCTCATTGCCAATTAGTTTTGAGTTGGAAGCCTATATTCTAACAGCATGAACCGATCCCACTATCTTCCCTCTCCTCCTAGTCTTTACATGTCAGAGGATGACGACTTTACATTTGGTAGAGCCTCTTGGGATTTTGAGGAGTTTCTTGAAGACGTCATCTTTTCTTGAATAAGAATCCAATGATAGAGTGAGTTTCTTGAGGATAGCTGAATTCTTCAAGAAGTACTTTACAAGCTTCAAATTTACAACATATCCTTTGAAATCAACAAACTCCAAAGAGGAAATCAAACACTTAGGCACAGAGCTGTTTTGATCAATTTCCTCATACGAAATACCACCCTCGCATATCTGGAAAAAACGAAAAAAAAGGAGGATTATAATGCGGATTCTTCATAGAGATGAAAAAACTCAAATATAAGGTTTAGCAAATCATCACCAAGACGAGGGATTTCAAGTTCGAGCATCTTTCAAGAAAGTTTGGTAACCATTCTAAATAGGATTTATAGACATTGATATGCAAGTGGGACATGGAATCAAACCGAGGCAGCGGTTCTAATTGCGAGTATAGATAGACGAGCTGGAAGAAAACAAAGAAAAAAATAACGTTGAACATAAGCTTTCATGATAGAAAATGTACATGTGCAATACCGGAATTGACATATGTGTACCTTGAAAGTGTCTTGATGTATGATCATATTCCTGACCTTGGAAATATCAGTGAGAAAACTTCGGATGCTACGTATCCTCGATGAAACGCTTTCTTCATCAAATTCTTCACCAAATTTGTCCGAACGGACCAAACAAAGACGAGAGAAATATCTAACTGTGCATTGGACTCCAAATTGTTCACTCTAAAGCTTTTTGATACGTTATCATTGATACTCAAAAAGCATAGTTGAGGAGCATCGATAACAACCCCTTCGGAATCAAACACGAGAGAAGAAAGTCGTACTAAAGTGAGCCTCTTCAACGAACAAGAATGCACTCGAAAGGCTTTTCCATCATCAGTTGCTACGACAATCTTTAAATCTTCTAGTATGGGGGAACATAAGACAAGTGTCTCAAAGGTGGCTTCATTGGGATATTCGATATATTCTAAATGCATAGTCTTTAAACAAGGTAAGGAAACAAACTCGGCATCATCCAAAGTCACCTGAAAGAGCTTTAAGCATACCAATGTCTCACAGTTATAAAGTATTTGAGGCATCTTATGAAACTGACGGTCTCCGTAACAATAAGATGCAACATGAAGATGTCGGATCTTATGCTTAATCGCAGCATCAAACCATGACGTGAGATTAAAGGCGTCATCGTCGTTTTTATCAATAGTTAACTTGAGTTTGTGTATGCATGAAACCCTATTGGAATCGAAAAACCTGTCACCGAAACTCGCAAAGGTATTGATATCTGAGAATTCTCGGGATTTCAACTCAAAATTAGGGAGCCAAAGCCATAGATGCCTCCATCTAGTGGATAAAACGCTTGTCTTAACAGTTTCCTTGGTTGAGAGATGAGAAAACATGCGACATATCAAATCATTAGGTAATTGGCTAATCCCATCTTTCTTCAATGTCGGACTCAAATCTTTGGAATTACCACCCATGTCTTTTCTCCTAAAGAAAACCAACCATTAACATGCATAGCAAAATTAGAAACATAAAGTCAGGTTTTCCTACAATTGAAGTTCCGGCTTAACCTAACCTAACCTAATCAAAATTCTCCAATCAGTGAAGAGATGAAATCCATAAACTACACCAAACATTCGTCCCAAGACATATATAAGAAGAAACTAGTCACGATAGGGTTTTGGACGTTTTCTGATTCTTACAAACGAACGGTAAATTGCCTTGTGTATTAGAGAGCTAATTATCAAAATAATTAAAAGAAGAACCAACCGTGATATGGAATTTGACTACCACGAATGAACCATAACTCTCTGAGATAAATTGCCTTGTCAGTATTAGAGAGCTAATCTAAGTTATTAATGCGTAGATTTTATAGTAATAATAATCCACCAATATGTGACGTCCGTAGGAAGAGGATATTCACAACGACACGGATCAAACGACGTCGCTTTTATATATGCGGGGATTCATAAACGTCGTCGAAGATAATATCATGCATATCTTGATATAGATAAACTCAAATAAAATCCTTTTTTTTTTAATAGAAGAACTTTGATAGTTAGATCAGTTTTTATTTGGAAGCGGTTTTGGTTTGTAAACTGGTAAGAGTCGGTGATCGAAAATTAGAAATTCAGAAACGAACTCAAATTTGCAACCAAGATTTCTTGCAATCTACGTCAAGCGACTATAAACCAGTCAAATACAAGCTTTCAATGTTCTCTCCAAATTCAAGGACCAAGACTTGACATTCGATAGACCGTCTCGGGGTGTTTAAGAGTTTCTTGACAAAGTCATCTTGAATTGCATGATAATGCAAACATACAGTGAGTTTCTTGAGGATTGTCGAATTCTCTAGGAAGTATCTTACTATCTTCATCTCTACAGCATACCCGAAAATGCCGCTTTTGATATCAACAAGTTCGAGAGACGATAACAAACACTGGGGCACAGATGAAAAACTGATTTGACTCATCTCATCTATATGCATCTTAGAGTTACCATTCCAATCCTGAGGGGAAAAAAACAAAAAGAAGAGAGAAGATATACGCAATGAAAAGATAGGCCGAACCCTTAACAGAGATATGAGAATCATATATAGAAATTTAGCAGATTCATTACCAAGATGAGTGATTTCAGATTCGGGCAGCTCTCGAGAAATGTCGGCAACCATTCTAAATTGGATAAAGAGAGAGTTACATACAAACTGGACATGCAACCAAATCGAGGCATCGATTCTAATTTCGAGTACTCGTAGATGACCTGAAACCAAGCAGAGAAAAATGTTGGTGAGAAACTTTCATGATAGAAATTTAACATGTCCAATATCTTCATTGCCATATATGTATACCTTGAAAGTGCGCCGACATATTCTCATATCCCTGACCCTTGAAACCCCTCGGAGAAAATTACGGATGCTACTTCTCCGCGATGAAATCCTCGCTTCAGAATAATCCCACAAACCAAATAGGAGAGAAATATCTAACTTAACATTAGACTCAAGATTATTTGCAATAAAGCTTTCCGATACATGATCATTGATCCTCAAAGTGCATAGCAGAGGAGCATCAATCACAACTCCCATAACAGAATCAAACTTAACGGGAGAAGCTCGTACAAAAATGAGCTTTTTCAATGACCGAGAGTACATTCGAAAGCTCTTTGTATCATTCCAAGCTACTTCAACCTTTAATTCTTCTAGACAAGGGGAACATGAGACAAGTTTCTCGAAAGTGGCCTCGTTCGGATACCAATTAGTTTCCAAATACATAGTCTTCACACACGGTAAAGAAACAAACTCTGGCGTTAACCACGTTCACCGAACAGAGTTTCAAGGATACTAGTGTCTCACATATATAAAGGCTTTTAGGCATCTCATAACAAAACCCTGGAGGAAAATAAACATCTAAGTATCGAATCTTCCGTTTAACCGCAACATCAATCCATGATCTAAAGACATCATTTACAGCGTAATCTTTATCAATAGCTAGCTTGATTTTTTGTATGCATGAAACCTTATCACAATCGAAAAACCTATTACCAAAACTCACAAAGGCATTGAAATCAGTGAAATCCAAACAAGGAACCCAAATCCAAAGATTCCTCCATCTAGTGGATAAAACGCTCGTCTTAAGCGCTTCCTTGGTTGGAAGATGATAAAGTATATGACATATCGAAGAATCAGGTAATTCGCTTATCATATCTTTCTCCTTCAACCTCTAAAGAGCCTTATGATTCGTTTTCCGTTTACCAACCATATGTTTTCTTACGTAAAAAACATAATCTGCATAAACAAAATTGAAAACGCAAGTTTCAAAGAGATGATCTGGATTTTTAAATTCGACAAAATTCTCCTACTGTACTGAAAGATGACTAGTCAGGCTAGGGTTTTCAACGTTTTCTGGTACTTACAAAGAACAAAACCAACGGTGAATCGGAAACGGAATCGGAATCAATTTCTATGCGATGAGTTGGGGATTAGAGCTAATTAAGGTGATTAGGCAAATTTATAGAGAACTAATCTGTGCGTGGATTTATAGGTCAAAAATAATAAAACGACGCCGTTTTTAGTACTACATGAGGGATTCAAAACGACGTTGTTTTAGGCTACAGTTTTAGTTTCCTTTAAGCAGTCATAGAACGACGTCGTTTTGATTCGCGTCTGGTTCTCTAAAGCAAATTCGTGGAATCGGAGAGATTTGAGAAGAAGAAGAAGGAAGAAGAAATGGGGTACGTGTTGAGGGTGAGATTGGCTTCTTTCTTCGCCGGAGCTGCGACTGCATCTTTTATCGGTCTCTCTGTTCTCTACAAGGATTACAAGATCGCTCACGAATCGATTTCTCAGCAGGTTTGCCATCGATTCGAATTTCGGATCTCTTGGGAAATAGTTACTTGATCATGAATCCTAGCCTGAATCGATACATTTGGTTAGCTCCTATGAGTTTTGTTTAGAAGGAAATTTGTTGATCAAAGAGTTGAGAATTGAGGACTCTAGGGTTCATATATTTGGTCTTGTTATGAAAATCTCTTCGATTCCGTGTTTTAACCATTGTGGAAAAAGGAATTACGCAATATTAATGTTCATTTAGGAGGAATTAGGGTTTGTGGTTGTGTTACCATTTTCACTGCTGGTGAGATTTGGTCCTGCCCTTGAGCCTCATAGCCACCTATTCGTTAATGCTGCATTTACATCATTAAAAACATGCTTTCTTGTGAATCTTGAGATGCTAAATTGGCTAACATGAGAAAACAGTGAGTACATCATTTTCTCTGTAGCTTTAATGGCCTATGATACCTATTCATTGCATTAAAACATGCTTCTGAATTAGTTTATTGAGAATCTTGAAATGCCAGAATGTTATAAACATGAGAACACTGTCAAACATTTTGGCAATGTGAGTATTGGTTGAGAGTTGAGGCATAACCGTTATCATTGTTAATATCCATCGCAGTATTTTTTACCGTAGCGTTAATGGTATTATAGAACCGTCATATGGCCATTGACTGTATATACACTCTATGTTTCTGCAGGCAAAGTCGTTCCATGACTCTCTGGATACAAGGATCTCTGCTCTTGAAAGCTTGAGACGAAGTGAAGCTCCTCAGCTTGCTGAGACGACTGATTAGCATCTGTCGTTCGACATTGATACTCTCTGCTTGCTAATGATGTTTTGAGTTGAGGTTTGCTCTTTTTCGCGTTTATGAATAACTTGGAAGTTCATGTATGACTACTGTTATAAAACAATGAACTTAAGGTAGGCTTGCTGTCACACTTGCCATGAAAAAATTGGTTTGGATCTTGAGCCAGTAGAATCTTGTCCTTTACACTTTTATCTAGGCCACCTTCAAAGCTTGCAGGTAGCTTAAGATTAGTTACTATGGTGAAATATAAACAAAGACCACTGACTGTACCAAGAGCAATCTTGATATTTCCGGAATCAAGTATGGGCTGACCCATGGAGCATAGTATCTTTATTTTGATGGGTTAAGACTCATTCAACAGAGTTACCATATCTCTCAGACATCCACAGGTTTGGAATTTATGGCTTTGCATAAAATTGTGAAAAGTCTTGCGGAATCAAATAGAGAGCTTATCTTAAACAATCGTAACCTCATTTAAGAGATAAAGATACTTGATATTACCATGCTCTTCTAACCAATCGTATAGCAAAAACCTTTGTTTCAACTTTTAAACGCAACTTTATACGCTTATTTAGAGATGGGGAAAGAGATGTGAGAAGGGGTCGGCGAACAGAGATCGATACGTGATTGGCTATGTCTGATAGAGATTTACTTGGTGGATTTTAATCCCGAACACTACAAATAGAAAGCTTTCGTTTTAGTGATAGGCCTTGCTCTGATTAGCCAAATCTTGTTGTCCCATCAAGTATGAGCACAACTATATGTAATATTACTATTACATTTAAACCCGTATTACATTTATGTTTAAATGTAATTCTATAGTTACATAAAGTAACTCTATAATTAGATAAAGTAACTAAAATATGATTCAACTACTTTTTTTTTTGGGTTTTGTGCTTCATCTATTTCTAGGCCAAACTTGATGGATTTGATAAGGTCTAAATCCATATGGAACACTAAATTTTCGAGCTTTAGGCAAAAGCTAACGAGAGTAACATGTTCTTCTTTTTAATGGCATGTCTCCATTACGAAGATCGTCTAGTTCTTTACCATTCCCCTTGTACAAATATCTCGCTTTAAGAAAACTAAATCTAGTTTTGGTATAATTAAAGAAACACAATAAATAGGGAAAAGAAAGAAGGAATCATAATGGAAAGACATGTCGAGAGCACATGGTGTTTTTAGCTAGTGACAGACAGACTCCGATGAGAAAGAAAATTAAAATCAAATGTAAAAGAAAAGTAGAAATCAATAATATGAGGAGAGAGAGAGAGAGAGAGAGAGAGAGAGAGAGAGAGAGAGAGAGAGAGAGAGAGAGAGAGATGCGTTTGTCTCCTTGGCGGTGGTATGGTGGCTTCGTTATCACCCGACACCTCTTCAAATTTGAAGTCCACCTAATATAGTTCATGTACTACTAATTATCATTATAATATACACATTTCGTTATGTAGATGCGACACTCAATATTGTTCCATCATTTTTCTCTTTCTAAAAACAAAAACATTGTTGAAAACGTAAATGTTGGATTAGACTTTGGGATCGCATCCATCCACTTACTGCAATTTAAAATTCTTAATTTTTGAATTAGATCGTGCTACTTTGAAAACATTTCTTATTGTTTATCTAGACTTTGTTTGTATAGATTAGCGTCACAGAATCAGTAATAAGAAAATATTTCAAAGTTTAGGATATCAAATATATTTCATAACAAATATAAAATAAACTCTGCATTTACAGAGAGAGCAGTAGCACAACATATGCGTTAAAAACAATTTTAACTTTTAATTGGATGGGAAAGAAGAGAGAATCAGTAATGAAATGGGGAGAGACTGAGAAAAGTCAGAAGAAAAATATAAAAATAAAAAGGACAATAAGTGGGGGATATGGGTCCTGAAGAAGAGAGAGTGTCCACAACTCCACATCAACTTTTGCCATTTTATTTTGTCTCGTGGCTTTGTGCTTGTTTGGATTCAAAGCTTGAGACAAATAGAAAGACGTTCGTTACTTGGCTACCCAACAACTTCACTTTCTTTGCTCTTGTCACAATCTTAACCCATTTTCCTTGCATCTAACGATTCATTGATTGATTCCTTTTGAATAAAATTTCATGTTTACAACAAAGAGAAAAAAAACTATCTACGTAATTTTCCAAATTGATTTGTTAGTTAGAGACTGAGTATTATACGGTTCAATCTGTGGGATTCAACTAAGGATCGCGGTGGACTAGTGTGGTATGTTCCGTCTATATTGAATATTATTATGATTTACTATGTTCTTTTATTTGTTTGGATTACATTGAAGTTTTGAACCTTTGGCCATAACCTTCCTAATGTTAGAATATCATGCATTAGAAATAAACTCAACACTATATAGTCTATATAGTCTAACATATAAACAAAAGGAGGATTTGTACTCATTATCAATTGGTTTTGAGTTGAGAACTCGTAACTCTTCATAAAAATCATATTTCATTTAGCTCAAACAACTAAAAAGAAAGTCATTTATTAAGCGATGAAAGAGTCAAAAGAGTTATCATCTCGAGGGTATGTTAAAATAAATAAAATGAGAAACGTAAGAATTCAACACTAATATATGAAAGATGATTCATCAAAAGATCTCTTCACTTATTCTCAATTTGCGGTGAATTGTAAACTCATAGCCTCACACTCGCGACAATGACTAAATGATGATTTTGGCCTAGCTCAACCGGTTCTTGGAAAGTTAAAGTCTTTTACGGGCTGAACCTAATCCGATTTTTGTGCGAATATTCACGAAAAAGTCCACATAGCTACCTCTTCAGGTGTAGAGGACTATAGACCGCATGGTTTTGGTCCACCACAACATCCCAAAATTTAGCATATAAAATGAGTTCATTTTTCCATATTCTTTAATCGCTCAATAACCAATTATTTTACTATTTTACATTGCCAAAGAAAAAACCAATATCTAGCTCTTGACCAAAAAAAGAGATTATAGAGAAGAGTTCTACACCCTTACATGTGCATTGTAGACACATATGAAAGTGTCTACAATGCACATGCTCTAGATGGTTACATCCCCTAAGGGATGATCATGGTGTCAAGATGGGTCTGTCTTTTAAGGATTGATCCAAATGTCGGAGGCATGGAAGCATAGCATAGGACAATCTTGGCGGCAACCCATCACTCCTCCACATCAATTGCATCTACCCAAATCTCTCTCTCTAAATTATATATATATATATATATATGTTACATTAGCATGATCTGAAGTAAAGTCAAGCAACAATCACTCATTACCTCCATTTCTAACCAAATTAATATCCCTACACAACCTGCAACCTTTAGTGAAACGGATCTTTACTTTCTTTGTTTTGAAAAAAGCCAAATATTCTTCACTCTCTTCTCATTAAGACATAAAGAGAAAACTTCTCAGAATCTTTTACAAGACTTTTAAATCTCACACCACTTTCTCATGGACTTTCTCAAAGTTTCAGACAAGACAACAACTCTGTTTGGTTTGAATCAGCAACAATACAAAGACATGGAGATTCAACCTCATCCTAATCTCATTACTCCTTGTAACAACTCCTCTCTTCTCTTCTTCTGATTTTGATTCTCTTAAACAGAGCATAACGAGATTCTTCTCATGATGATTTGTTAACAGATGAAGGAAACGGAGTTTTAAGTTGTTATTATTATTACCCTTTCACAGACGCGCAATTGAAAGAGCTCGAGAGACAAGCAATGATCTACAAGTACATGATCGCATCAGTTCCTGTTCCTTTCGATCTCCTTGTCCCATCATCATCCTCTGTTTCTCCCTGTAATAATAATAATAATAATAATAATAAAAATATGGCCGGAGATTTAGAACCGGGAAGATGCCGGAGAACGGATGGTAAGAAATGGAGATGCTCTAAAGAAATCGTCTCTAATCACAAATACTGTGAAAGACACTTACACAGAGGTCGTCCTCGTTCAAGAAAGCATGTGGAACCTCCCTATACTCGTCCTAACAACAACAATGGTGGTTCAGAGAAAAACAGAGTCCTCCCTCAAAAAATATCCGTAAAAGAACCAAAGAAGGAATCAATTTCATCACACAGAGAATCCAGGTATTGATACTCTGTTTAGTTTTCACAAAACCATACTCTGTTTTTTTCTTTCTTTCTTTTAAGTTTTTGTTTTGGATTGAAAATAGAGGAAGCGAGATATTTCATGTAACGACAAAAACTGAGGAAGAAAACAAGTATCTGAATTTCATCGATGTCTGGTCTGAAAAACAGAGCACAATTTCAACCCCTGTTTCTTCTTCAAATGGCAATAAACAATCTCTTTACTCGCTTGATCTTTCAATGGGAGGAGGAAATAACTTAATGGGCCATGATGAAAGGGGTCTGATCCAAATGGGTTTAGGAATAATCGGGTCGGGTCGTGAAGATGATCACGGATACGGTGGTCCTTATGGTGTCGAGCTGGAGGAGATGTCGAGCTGGCTTGCTCCGACGTCTGCCACCCCCGGCGGACCGTTAGCGGAAATACTAAGGCCAAACCCAAGTTTTGCGTTCTCCGGTGATATGGAATCGTACAGTGTTGCAACGGCGACTCCGAGCTCGTCGCCTTCTAGAGCGTAGAAGAAGATGACTGGTTCGGTTTCCGGTTAGGGAGAATGGAGTTTGGTGAATTTATGAACTTTTTTTTTGTGTGTGTTTTGGTTTGTCTTTTTGGCCTCTTCTTTTAATTTTGTGCCTGTAAACTGTAAACAGTCATTTGGGTTGATTATGGAGTTTATATTCGGTTTATGTTACATTTTCAAATAGAATTTGCTAAAAGTTTTTTCGAAGAAGAAACTAATTCATTAGTAATTTTTTGAATAAATCGAAATTAAGTCGAATAAATTTGATACATTAGAGCGACTGTTCAGTTCTTTCTTTTGAATCAAAGTAAATTAATACTCTTTCCGTTCCTTGGAGATTGATTTTCTAGCATTTTCACACAAATTAAGAAATAATAAATTGTGTTTAGTAATTAATGTAACTTTTTGCAATAAACACTTTTTCATAACAATGAACCAATAGCTATTCTCTAAATTTAAATAGTCTCATTCATTATTTCTTGAAACTTACAATTTGTTAAATATAAATTGATTTAAAAAGTATAAAAAATCTACAACATCAATCTTTGTGGAACAACCAAAATATGCTAGAAAATCAATCTCCAAGAAACGGAGGGAGTATGTTTTAGGTCTTTCTTTTACGAAGCGTTGTTTGTTAAGTTTATATAGATGTTGAGAGAGAGAGAGAGAGAGAGAGAGAGAGAGAGAGAGAGAGAGAGAGAGAGAGAGAGAGAGAGAGAGAGAGAGAGAGAGAGAGAGAGAGAGAGAGAGAGAGATCGTTTCCTCTTCTCGGATCATATACCTTAATTTTCATATACCAAATTTAGACATTTAATCAGAAAATCGAGGGTGCAACACTTCTCAATCATGAATCCAAGTTAATTGGTTATATTCTTGATCTTTTTTGTTATTAAGTCTTCACGATTTTCTTATGAGTTTGGAATGATTCATCTTTTCTCTGTTTCAGAAATATGTAGATCAATATTTGTTTTTTTTCCTTTGAAGCACTAAAAAAGTCTTGTATTTATACTCTCAGAGTTCTAGTTATACTATCAATATCTTGAACCTTTCTTTCTGATAATGTCATCAATTCCCTCGACCTTAATCATAAATTTTCAAGATAAAAGACATTTTCCATCTCAATTTCTAACAATCTGTTTTCTTGATTTTTAGTTTTGGGATGCACATCTAGCTTTTCCAATATTGAGTCGATCCCAATGCTAAATGGATCCAACTTCTCTAGATGGAAAGAGCGCTTGTTGCTTGTGCTCGCTCTCATGGATCTTGATCTTTCCCTCAGATTAGAACGTCCAAATTCTCTACCGGAGCTTGAGCGTTGGGACTGCTCCAACCGTGTGAGTATAATGATAATGAGAAGCCGGATTCCGCAAGAATTCAGGGGCATTATACCCGAGGATATTTCAACCGCAAAAGAATTCCTTACCGGGCTGGAGAAATTCTATGCGAAAAATGAAAAGGCAGAGAGAATTATGGTGCGAGCTGAGTTTTCCTTGATGAGATATAGAGACTTTGAGAATGTAAGGGAGTTTATTGTTAGTGAACAATAACAATCATCTGATTGAGAGAGAAAACGAACAAGAAGAAAAAGGAAAGTTGTTATTATTCACATTAATGAATCTGTTACACCAAAGTTTTCTCTTATACATAAGGAGATACGGTTAAGCTAAACCGAGTAAGTAAATTAAACCATCAATTCAATATATACTCTAATACCCCTCCTCAAGATGGCGAGAAGATTGAAATCAGAGACATCTTGGCAATGATAGATTGAAATGGAGCTGGAAATAAGGGCTTCGTAAAGATGTCTGCAAGCTGATTTTCGGAAGTCACATGGAGAGTCTTGATCAGACCACTTACAATTTTATCTCTCACAATGTGACAATCTAACTCAACATGCTTTGTGCGTTCATGGATTGTTAGCGATGTGAATCGCAGCTGTATTATCACAATAAAACGCAACAAGTTGAAGTTGAGGAGCCTGAAAATCATTGAGCAACTCGACAAGCCAAACAATTTCCCTAACAGCCATTTCCATAGATCTATATTCTGATTCAGCTGAAGAATGAGAAGCTGTTTGTTGTTTCTTGGATTTCCAAGAAATCATGGAAGGACCATGAAACATACAATTTCCAGAAGTAGATCGCCTAGAATCTGGACAAAAAGCCCAGTCTGCATCTGCAAAACCTTTGAGAATCAAATCAGAAGATGCAGAGAAGAAAATACCAAGACCAATTGTACCTTTGAGGTAATGCACTACTTTGTAGGCAGCCTGTAAGTGAGATTGCTTTGGAACATAAGAAAACTGGTACAACTTGTTGACAGCAAAGGTAATATCCGGCCTGGTAATAGTCAGGTACATGAGTTTACCCACTAGTCTGCGAAATATCTGAGGATCTTCCAGAACAGGTTCATCCGAATCTATACAGAGCTTGATACTAGGATCCATGGGAATACTAGAAGGCTTGCAAGCTAATAAACCAGTATCATCCAAAAGATCTAGAATATACTTTCGTTGACACACAGTAATTCCTTTACTAGATCTTGCAATTTCTAGACCAAGAAAATACCTCAAAGCACCAAGATCTTGTAGTTTGAAAACTTGTTTAAGAGCAGCCTTGAGGTCTGTGACTTCACCATCATCATTAGTAGTAATAACAATGTCATCCACATAAACCAACACAGCAATGTACTTCCCATTAACCAACCTGATGAACAATGTATGATCAGATTGAGACTGCTTGAAACCAAGGTTTAATAAGGTAGAGCTAAACTTCAAAAACCATTGTCTTGAGGCCTGCTTTAAACCATATAACGATTTCTTCAATTTGCAAACAATATTTTGAGGTAAAGTGTGACCTGGTTTAGGGGTATATCCTGGAGGAAGTGTCATGTATATCTCTTCATCCAAATGACCATTGAGGAACGCATTTGAAATATCCAATTGACTGAGACTCCATCCTTTTGCAGCAGCCACAACAAGAAGAGTTTTCACTGTGGTCATTTTAGCTACAGGAGAAAAGGTATCAACAAAATCCAACCCCTCCTTTTGTGTATATCCTTTGGCCACAAGACGAGCTTTGAATCTCTCCAAACTTCCATCAGCAAGCAACTTCAATTTATATACCCATTTACATCCTATAGCATGTTTTCCTTCTGGAAGAGCACATATATCCCATGTTTCAGTGCTTTCTAAAGCCAGAAGTTCCTCATTCATTGCTTGGAGCCACTCATCAAACTTCTTGGCTTGAGCAAATGTACGAGGTTTAGGAGGTAAATGAGTCAAAGCACAGATATAGGCTTTATAATCTTCAGACAACTGATCATAAGACATAAATTCAGCTAGCGGATATGGTATATTTGTGGTACTCATGTTACAATAGTAATCATATAGGTATGCAGGGACTTTAGCTTGTCTCTTAGATGTAACATCTGCAGGGATGACTTCCACAACTGCAGGAACTTCACTCTCAACTGCAGGGACTGTATCCACTACTGCAGGAACTACATTATCAACTGCAGGGATCATATCCATAACTGCAGGCACTTCATTCACAATAGTTTCTGTATCAACTGCAGAAACCTCTTTCTCCACTGTAGGAATAACAATAGGAACTACAGGAATACGACTCGCAAAGGAGAAAAAATCTGGATTAGAAGCTAATGGATCATCAAGAAAGGGGAAAATTTCTTCATGGGATACTACATTCCTAGAGACATAAACTTGATGAGTCTCAATATCCAATAGCTTGTAACCTTTACATCCTGCTGGATAGCCAAAGAAGGCACAAGGACGTACTCTAGGCTGAAATTTGTGCCTATATTTAGAAGAAGTTCAGCTGTAAGCTAAACATCCAAATACACGCAGTCCTGTGTAATCTGGCCTTTTAGAGGTAAGAACTTCTAAAGGACTTCTATTCTTCAACAGTGGTGTAGGCAATCTATTGATTAGAAAGACTGCAGACAACACACAATCACCCAATAATCTAAAGGAATCCTGGCTTGAAACATTAAGGATCTAGCAACATTGAGAATATGTTGATGTTTCCTTTCAACCACTGAGTTCTGCTCTAGAGTCTCAGGACATGAATGAAAAGAAACAATCCCCTTCTTCTTGAACAACTCCACAAACTTCAATTCAGGTGCATTGTCCGATCTGACACCCTTTACTACTGCTTTATACTGAGTTTCTATCAGTTTCAGAAAATCTGGAAAGACTGTGAGAACTTCACTCTTAGTCCGCATCAGATATATCCATGTAACTCTAGTGTGGTCATCCACTATTGTGAGAAAATACTTATATCCTTCTAAAGTAGATACTGAGAAAGGTCCCCATATGTCTATATGCAACAAATCAAAGGCATTGTTAGACATATTGTTCTTGGAAATAAAAGGAAGATGTTTTTGCTTGGCAAGATGGCATATAGAACAATGAAAATGTCCTTTATTCTTCTCTTTTATTCCAAGTACATTTGTGAGAAAATCAGTTTTACATACAGAGGGATGACCTAATCTATTATGCCATAAGTGTGAATCAAAAGCAACAACACTAGCACAAACAGAATTTGAAGATACTAGATATTCTTCTGTTATAAAGTCTATATCCAGGACATATAGATTTGCAACCGCTTCACCCTGTCCAATCATCAACCCCTTGGAAGGATCATGTATCATACAAGAATCCGGATCAAACACCACTCTATATCCCAAATCCTTTGTAAGTTGGCTGATACTCAGAAGGTTCAATCGAAAATCCGAAATGTATAACACATTGTGCAAAACCAGCTGATCATTTAACCTAACTGTACCAATACCTGCAATTCTCACTCTTAAACCTGTAGGTAGAGTGACTGATTTATCCATAGCATCAGATAAACCAACAAACATGCTTCTATCATGAGATACATGGTGAGTAACACCATTGTCTATAATCCATGAATTAGAAGATAGGGCATTTGTCGTAGCTCTCAGGATTCCTATGAAGCAGAGAGTGGAAGAGGAGAAAGCCATACCTGGTAAAGCAGTGATGGTACCACAAGATGTTGAAGCTACAGATTGTTGATCCATTAGAGTTTGGAGTTGAGAATTGAAGTAAGCTATGACACCTTGAATTTGATCTTTGGAGAGTGTGTTGACCATGTTAGAAAGGGGATTCTCAGGAGTGATGGCAATTTGAGCTACTCTAGGCTTCACATAGGAAGATTTGTTCTCAGAGTACCCTTGCTTATCACCTTGAAATCTTTGCTTATTCTTGTGATTAAAGCCTGGTGGATAACCATGTACTTTGTAACACTTATCAACTGTGTGACCATTAAAACCACAATGAGAACAAACTGGTCGGTTTTGTCTTTGATTAGCATAAGAGCTTTGAGCAGCATTGACTGAGATATCCACATTTGCTGGAACAGAGACCTGAAATGCAGTAGCATTCTGAACAGGAATGAGATTTCTCTGATTATGATCTTGATCCAAGAGATTATAGATCTCAGACATATCAGGAATATGCTTTTTCATAATGATCTGGCTTTTAATGACGGCATATGACTCGTTGAGGCCAGCCAGAAACTTTATGACTTTAGCATGTTCAGCTCTGGTGTTAATAATCTTGCAACATTCACAGTGATGACAGGTCTTATCACAATTAGCTCCATCCAATTCATCCCAAATATTCTTCAATGTAGTATAATAAGTAGCCAAATCCAGTGAGTCTTGCTGAAGAGACCAAATCTGTTGAGTCAAATGATAGGATCTTGGAAGATTTGTAACATGAAAACGAGTCATCGAATCTTTCCTTATCTCTGAAGCATCATCAAAACGCAGAATACTCTTGTAAATCTGCTTAGAAACTGAATTAAGGATCCAATATTTTACCATAGAATTGCATCGTAACCAAATTCTAAACGTAGGATGCGTAGAATCAGGTCGCATAAGAGATCCATCCACAAAAGCAATTTTGTTCTTAGCATCTAAGGCGATTTTGAGACTAATACTCCAGTTATCATAATTCTTTTCATCTAATACTTCTGAGCATAAAGAAAGTCCAGAATTATCACCGTTAGTAAGATAGAACGGTTAATGAATGCTATCCGGCGATTCCGTCGGGAAATTTTGATGTTCCGGTGACGGCGAATCTGGAATCTCTGGAGTTAAGGATCTTCTCACAGAGGCCGTTGTTCGTACAGTGCGTCGTCCATTACGGCGAGGAATAGCCATGGAAATGAATCAGAAAGCTTCACGTACGTCGGCGGAATAACCACGAACTGAAATCGACAAATTTCCGGCGGATTGACCGTGAAATTGATCGGAAAAGAGCGATTAATCGGGAGAATCACCGAAAAATCAAAGTCAAACGAAGGAAAACGAAAGAAAATTGATCGAATTTGAGCTTTTCTTGAGCTCAAGCTCTGATACCATGTTAGTGAACAATAACAAACATCCGATTGAGAGAGAAAACGAACAAGAAGAAAAAGGAAAGTTGTTATTATTCACATTAATGAATCTGTTACACCAAAGTTTTCTCTTATACATAAGGAGATACGGTTAAGCTAAACCAAATAAGTAAATTAAACCATCAATTCAATCTATACTCTAATATTTATCATGAGGATGAAGACCGTTGTGGCTATGTTAAAGAGAGTGGGGGTTGACTTCCATGATGACACGATTGTAGCGGATTTTGCAGTCAAAATGCTGCCTTTGCGGTTTGATCGGCTTCAAAACGTTTACAAGCGTCTTCAAAAAAAAATTTAATAATGAAAATGGGTATTTGTGTATCAGAAGTATATGGTCTACTAGTGAGCTCATCAGTAGCTGCGACATGGAAGAGGGATGGGAGGCGTAAAATTGCATCACTTGAAAAAAGAGAAGAAGGGGACAATGAGATTTTTTTATTCAGGATAGTGGCAACAAAGGAAACATATGTATGCTTAGGAGGCGATCTTGAAATGGTCTAGACAAATAGAAATGATGAGACGTTTTGGAAGATACTAAGTAATAATCTCTGTGTGTGGTTGTATCTTGAAGCGTTTTTGTTGTCGTTTCGTTTGTGT
Source organism: Draba incana (assembly GCA_963576765.1). NCBI lineage: Eukaryota > Viridiplantae > Streptophyta > Magnoliopsida > Brassicales > Brassicaceae > Draba > Draba incana. The sequence continues at coordinate 22,221,639 of OY755205.1, forward strand.
TAATCATTTGAATTTTGATTTTGCCTTTTTTTTTTTTTGGATATGTAATATTCATTTATGAAAATATTTAGTTACACTGATTGATGGTCCATAGAACGATATTTTTTGGTTCGGTTTGTTTGGTTATTATTTACCCGACTCAAAAAGTAACAAAGAAAAACTGCAAAACTTGTAAATAGTATATCCAATGAAATTAAGGTGTTTCTTTGGTGTTTCTTAGTAATTTAACATCAGCTGAAATCTATGAAAACATCTATAGTGAAGATCTCAAGGGGACAATTAAAAAAAAAATATTACAAAATCTAGTTAAAAATAGTTAATTAGTTATAAAAAGTTAATTTTTAGATTTAAGAAAAACAATATTTTGCGCGTTTTTTAATTTAGACTTAGGGTTTAGAATTTATTACTTTGGGTTAAGTTTAGGTTTCGGATTTAAGGTTTATGATTTAGGATTTATGGTTTAGAGCTAAATTTAGCCTATTTTACGGATTTTTAAAAACATTATTATTTTCCTAATTTAATATAAATTATGGAGTATTTTTGTTCAAGTCATAATGTCAAGTGTCAGTTCATATGCCTTGTGTACAAATTTAAAGTTGTGGTGTATTTACAATTCTGTTTTTCTTATCTATATATGTTTCCTCTTTCTATATGACCTTGTTTATCTCCTCGTCCCACCTGACCTAAGTTTGGAGTTATATATACATTATATTTATTTGTGTTCGAGCTTATAGTGTTCATCCAAGCAGGTTTTCTGTTTTCATTCACTTGGTTAATTTAACTTCCAAATTGTATCTTCTCTCAAGTAATACTTTAGAATTGGATACCTATGCAGATTTTCCTAATCCTTCAACATATGATTTTGTTGTATTTCTTCTATACTTTTCATACATTCATTCAGATTATAGCCTTTTTTTTGTATATGACTCTCCGATAAAATTCGTCTTTTGGCTAACCTTTTTAGACTTTGTGACAGAAACATGTCTCAACGAAACGAGAACCAAAACTCGGACACAACATACACAAAGATATTCGTGGGAGGTTTGCCTAAGGTAACAAGAGACGAAGGCTTGAAAAGTTCCTTTGAACAATTCGGAGAAATTGTCCATGTTAACGTCGTCTGCGATAAACAAACACAACAATCAAAGGGCTATGGCTTTGTGAGTAGTCAATAATTACATTACTTTTTTTTACATCTAATAGTTACATTATAATTTCTAGACTATATTTTTGTTATCTAGAGATTATATTCAGTCATGAGTTTTTGAATTATTTTTTCAGGTCACATTTAAAGATGCTGAATCCGCTACAAGAGCATGTGTGAGTCCAAACCCAATCATAGACGGACATATAACCAATTGCAAACTAGCTTCTGATGGTGATAACGTTAACCATAACCAAACCAACTTTCCTCAAAATGATCTTTGTTGGTTATCCCAAAGTTTTCAGCTAAGCCAGCAACAACCTTCGATTCTTCATCAACCATTAATCACTAATGGTGGACCTTTTTGGTATTTTTCTAAGTGAATAATTTCCTTTAGACTTTTCTTTAATTTTGGATATAGTTTCAGCCATGATTGTTAATGAACATGAAACTAATGAAATTTCATTGTTTTGTAATATTCAGGTACCACTATTATCCGCAATATGTCCCGGTATATTATTTGCCAGTTTACCCGCTGTTTTATCCGGAAAATTACCAATATGATCCGCAACATTATTCGCAATTTTACCAGCAATATTATCCGGAGACTTACCAATATGATCATATGGTTAATAACCCAACGGAAAGAACTTATCAGTCTACAAATGCTGTCGACGAAGAATCAAGCAGCTTAGCGGCTACAGAGATAGACGTGAAGTTGCCTTCGACACCAAGCCCTTCGCCAACCAAAACTATGAACATGACTACTGATTCAATGTCCGATGGAAGCAGCCAAAGTTAGATTTGCTGAGTTTGGTGATGATTCTTATAATCTTATGTTTTGCTTTAATAAATTAATGTTATTTTCAAATTCTTGGAACCCCTAAAATTTGTCATTTAAATCAATCGATCAATCAATGGATTAAACCGAACAAAATGCTTTCCCCTGTCTTTGTTCAGTTTCCCCTGTTTTGCTCGGTTCGCCTATTTCTCGTAAATTCAAGTGTGATATATTTAAAGATAATACTGAAATCAGTAGAATTGGGTTTCCTTCAAAAAAATCTTTTAAGTGATTTTTGTTTTTGCAAGTTTATCTTCAATTTACAAACAATGTAGGTCAAATCCATGAGGTCGTATTCAACGCGCACTATAATCCATGAGGTTGTTTAATTTTACAATTCTTTTTTTTTATGTTTTGTTTACAGTACAGTTGTGTTTAAATTTACAACTTTGGGACTATTACTAAGTTGATGGTTCATTACGGATGCAGTGAGTGGATTTGGTTTATCTAGATCATGTCTTGCCGGTTTAGAGTTTTAGGAACTCTTATGGTTAAGAGATGGATATAAGAAGAAACAATATTCGTAGTTTTGGATTTGCATATCCTCTGCGGTAGCCACTCCGTTTAGCATTGCAAGTTTTTGGAAGTTTGTAGACGCGGTTTCTGGCTTTATTCGGTTTATAGTTTTTTGGTCGTTATTTTTTGGTTTGTGATATTCGTGGCCGTATATTTATAGGCTTTGTTTGGTTAAGTGAAAGATCTTTTCTCCCTTTTGCATGGTTTAGTTTCTGGGGATTGTCTGGCTTTATGTAAATTGCATTGAAATGTGAAAACATCTTATATTTTTTTTCTAACAAACCTTCAAAAAAGAGTTAATAAACTTTGTTGTTTCTATCGCCGTTACGCAGATCAGAATTATTTTTCACAAATCTAATTAAACTATCAAAGCTAAATATTTTTTCGTTATATCAATACTGAGATTCAATTTGATAAATTGTAAATACATGAATTAGCATTCCATATATCCATCTTGTCGATTTTTCACAAAGTAAAGATCAAATCTTCTCTTAATAGGGAAAAGCCGGTGATATCTGTTACATGATATATAAAACCCAAACCAGGAGCTTACCTAAAGCTATAAGAATGGCAAATCAAAGCCTAGGAGGTTAATGATTACCCCGAAGCACTTAGATTCAGTGATGATCGATTGAAAGAGAGAGAATTTTTTTTTTTTTTTTGTGGTGATTAATTGAAAGAGAGAGATTGAGAAGATAATTTTTTTTTGTTTTTAACTAGTTGTTTCTGTTGACAAAAAAAAAAAAAAAAGTAGTTGTTTCCAATGGTCGCAAGACCTGTGTAAACCACCGGGTTAACAAGCATAGACCGGTTTGCATAATTGCGTGTCATTGAACCAAGCAAAATAATGTAAAAAAGAAGATAAACCAGAGCACTGATGGATTTTCTGTAACATGATCTTCCTATAGGAATGTATATTTTGATGATTTATGAGATTGATACATAGCTTCTATTTATACAGAATGTGAGAGTCCTTTTAGACTATTCTAATCTAATGATATCTTCAATAATGAGAATCCTACTCATATACTACTTATCACTAATCTTATCTTTAATAATGAGAAGCCTAATCATATCACTAATACGTAGAGATAACAATGAATCAATCCTAATACCCAATACTTCCTACCCAAACCTATAGGATTTAGTGGCTGAATTTTAGCCTAATGGCATAGGTTGTTTAAGCCCGTTGACGATGTAGTTCTTTTGAAACATAGTCAATTGAACAATTTACCCCTACGATTTTGGTGATAGTATTTGTTAGCAACACAATCTTGAGAGTGGAAAATATCCCAAACGTCGCAAGTAATTAGGGTTAAGCTTCAATCAGTAACCCACGATACGGCTAAGCTTCGTAATCATGAATCCAGGTTAATCATCTATGTTTTCGATATTTTCATAATTAGGGTTTTACGCTTTTCGTTTCTGATTCGAAGCGATTCGTCTTTTTTCTCACAAAAATCCAATTTTTTTCAAAACGTGGAAGGTACTAGTATTTCGGATTCGTGTCTCTTAATCTGTTAATCATGGTCTTCTTCTGGTGATTTGGGAGAATGCATGTCAATTTCGTGGTTAATTAATCAATTGTGTGAGAATCTTTCGGTTCTGTAATGGATACACCAAACCCTAAGCGTTAGGTCGAAGATTAGGGTATTTTCTGACTTTGTTGATGTTTTGCGTTCTGTCTGGTCACTAAGCTTCTTGATTTCGCTACGGTGTACGCCAATTTATCTGTCGATAGATTCGATAGTTGGTTAAGTTCTTGTTTGAATTTAGAGATAAACCATGTTTTGTTTAATCCATTAAGAGTATAATTCGCTTACATAATCCCCAAATCCGAATCGTAAGTTTGAAGACAAATAAATCTTTGTCGTAGGAAATTGGGAATTTTAATTAGCAATTGTATTCCAAATTTGCTATCATATGTGACACAATCTTATTCCCTATTTTCAGCATTTGCATTAACGTCTGCGTTTTCTAATGTTGAATCGATCCCGATGCTAAACGGGTCAAACTTTGCGGAATGGAAAGAACATTTGTTACTTATGCTTGGCCTCATGGATCTTGATATTTCACTTATGGAAGAGCGTCCGGATGCGTTTAAGTATATTGATGAAACCAAGCATTGGGACCGTTCCAACCGCATTAGTTTGATGATAATGAGAATCCGAATCCCTCCAAAATTCAGAGGCGTTATCCCCGAGGACGTTACAACAGCCAAAGAATTTTTGGCTGCTGTTGAGAAATGCTATGCGAAAAATGAGATGTCGGAGGTCGGTAGGGTGATAGCTGAGTTGCGTTCATTGAAAAAACCGAATGAGAGTGTTAGAGAGTATATTATGACGAAGATGAGCATTGCAGCTAAGATAAAGAAAGTCGGTTGGTTTATTCCCGATAATGTCGTGGCAGAGATGTTACTCGATAGTCTGCCCTCAGAGTATGATATGCTTAGGAGGACTTATTACCGTCTGGAAGAGAAATGGTCAACTCATGAGCTCATCTCACACTGTGTGCAAGAAGAGGATAGATTCAAGTGGGAAAAGAAGAAACGCGATCTTGCCGCGGGTAAAGTCATTTGCGTTAAGAAAAGAAAGCACTTTGAGTATACTGATTGATTCAAGAGTAGCATTAAAGAGATATCGTTTAGAGGCGATATTTCGAAATAAGAAGCAACAAGACGTTTTGGAGTTTTCATTGTTGTTACCGTGTTTTGCAGACAGATTTTGAAGTTCCTACTTTTTTTTTTTTCTTTGAACATATAATAAAGTTGATGTGTTTGATGTTACTATACAGTTCATCGTTTGATCATCTGGATATTTGGATTAGACTGAAAAATATTTTTGGCTGTCTTGCTCTGTTTTCCCCTGTTTTTGCTCTGTTTCTGTGTAAAACTTTGTCAATTAAACAACACTTAAGTACAAAACGAGTTTAAGATATTTACATTATGTTCTTAACGTTATTACCAACATCTTTTCATAGTACAATCCCATCAGCTGCAAAAAAAAGAAGAGAAACATCTAAACACCAAATCCTTACAATTCAGGTGTTTCATGGATAGATTCAAGCCCTGGTTTCCATTTAATTTCGTCCAATGGTTTGAGAAACGTTTTCTGATTTACAAAAAGCAGCTCCTCCAACGAAACTTGCTCGGCCAACAAGCGATCTAACTGTTTTCTAGTTATCAGCACTTTGATTCTCCTTCCTCCTGGTACAACCTTCTCTTCACACACCGAATCATCCTCGGGACATACTGCTCCGTTCTTGATCTCCGTGTAAGAAACTGGAATCTTGTTACTCTCAAATTTTTTTATGCACAAACATCCATCAGAGAGAGTAATTAGGGTTTGCTTCAAGCTTAGTCTCTTCTTCATTGTTCTTGGATCCTCTGTTTTAGTGACTTGTAATCTGCCTTAGAATAGCTGTGAGATTCACTTCTTTGTTATGTGTTTTTTTTATATACAAACACAAAGAGGGTTCGTTTGGATATTTGTTCGAAAGCCATCAATTATTAGAAGCATGGGTTGTGTTTAATTTGGAGTGGATGGTGCAAAAGTTGGTGGGAATGTTACAGATTCGGATCAATGAAATTCTTAATGAACAAAAGAAATTTAGAGATGAAGTCTTGAAGATGTTAACACGTGTGCATTATGGGTCGGTCATGCACATTAAACATTAATTTTGGACCGACTTTTATTTGTTAAAAAAACATGGCTTGTCTAATACTTCGTGGTATATCATGATGAAACCTACTTAACGTATAAATGATTGTAATTGTGATCACTAAAATTAGTTGTGATTGACCTATTTTTTATAGTTATCGTATAGAGTTTAGCCAAGTTAATCGACTATGTAATAGTATTACAGTAATACATTCTAATTTCCTTAGATAATCGGCTAAAAATAAGCATCTTTTCTTTGAGAGATTCCTTTGACGAACGGAAGAAAAAAAAAGTTTTGAGGGGTCTCATCCCATCAACCAATGTCACTAAATGGATTTGGCGAACTAGAAATTTTTTTTTTAAAACAACAAATATCTTATGTCATATTCTATAAACAGATAACAACTTATTTATGGGCTCTAATATGCGAGTTCTTTTACAATCAATCAGCCATAAACATGGTTCTAAAGCTTGATCAGGACCTTCACATTCAGTTAGAGTAATATTTTTTTCAATAAGCTTTTGTTTTCCAAAAACTCACATAGTCATCTAATCAAAATTTAGGAAATTAGTTAATAAAGTAAAAACTATTTTACTTGTTTTTATAAATCTTAAATTTAGAAAGAATACAAGTATCTCATCCATTCAAACCTTAATAAATTTTAATACTGAAAACAATTATATAATTAAGCTGTCCAATTAAATTGTTCCATGATTTCTTATCTTGGATGTACGCTAGATAGGATTTTTTTTTTTGTTATAATAAAGTAGAGAAATTTCTAGAAATTATTTTTATTTTATTTTACATTTACCGATTTTACTTGTGGAAAATCCTACAAAGAATTGGAGTCCTCTCCACAAAATATATTTCTTCATATAAAGAAATACTATATATATGTGTTGAGGCAAATTATTATTTTCTCTAACCTCTTATACACTTTACCATTAAAATCTAAGTTTCTTTTTGCAATGTTTCAACCAAACGATATCGAAAAAAGATATATGTGGCGGGTCTGCCTTGGATAATAAACACCGAAAGTCTCAAAAGATACTTCGAACAGTTCGGAGAAATTGTCAGTGCTAATGTTGTTTGTGATAGAGCAACAGGACGATCAAAGGGATTTGGTTTTGTAAGTATCTACCAATCTGTGACATGTCTAATAATTTTTAATAGGTTTTTATTAATCATGAATTTGAGTTAATATTCCTAGGTCACGTTTAGAGAAGTAGAATATGCAACGAGAGCTTGCATAGACGGACGAGTGGCCAGTTGCAAACTTGCTTATATTGGTGCTAGGGTTCACTATAACCAATCAAGCCAAAACGGTTTATTCTCAATTTTTTCCTATTCGATTAATTATTTGCAGTGATAATTTTTGACTATAATCTTTTTTCTTTTGTAACGGCAGGTCAACATCTAGCTTTTTATGTAGTACCACCCTACTCGTATTTTTCTCATTCTTTATCTAGCAATTGTGTGGTATATCAACATGAAATTAATACAAATTTTTTTTTCTTCTATATATTCAGGAACCAGTATTATCAGCAGTATAACCAATATTATCCTGGATTTATGACATATCCGTACTAAACGCAATCACACAATATGAGACAGAGAGGTTCTTGCTCTGTTAGATTCTGATAGTCAATTCGGTTTAGTTTGTCTAAAATAATAGTTATTATATGTCTGTAGACTTTTATATCATTGCTTCTCCCCTGTTTCAACAGAATCAGAATATCGTTTATGCATTGCTTTTCATAGATTCTATCTCATTCAAAAAAAAAAAAAACTTTAATAAACTGTTTATATTATAAAGGTTGCTGCAAAGAAGAATAACTAACAAACATAAAGAATCCATGTATCTAATATTCTTGAACCGAGTCTTAGTGAATCCATGAATCTCTTGCTCGCTTCCTCGTATCTATTTCTAACATAGAAACTTAGGAGGAAAGAACGGCTTTACTTGATTCTTTCCAAAATTAAAGTAAAGATTAAATATGAAGAAAAGCAGTAAATGGATTTTAAGAAACACACATAACATATGGACCCAACAATCTATAATCTTTACGTGTAGAAAGCTCTAAAAAGTTGCAAGCACCATGAATTATTGGAGAAAAGTAGGGAAAAATAATCAGGTGAATTGCTTGGCCAATAGGGCTAAAACATTGCTCCTGCCTATTTTCCTTTTTTGTTTATCGACTATAGCCAGTTCAATCTCCTCTGTTCTTAACCAAGTAGATTGCTCTCTTTTTGTTATTTATACATCGGTGAAGAGTACAGCTATATATACTTCTATACAAACAGTTCCAATGTTGCTTTACAAGAAGTACTAATCACCACACAAAAACATTACCAAAATACTGAGTTTGACAAAGAGAACAGCTAAGCATAAGCGAAAAACTATAGTGTATATATATGGTTGCTTATTCTCTATATCTCATATAGTTGTAGAGCAACGAGTCCCCTGTATCGAAGCTAATGGAGCAGTGGTCACGTTTGCTCCAAAAGCTACGATTGCAACACAGTTCACATTGAACCGGTATTCACCAGAGACCCATGTCCCGATCTTCCAGCGTAACTTCCCATCCATCTTCATACCGATAATTGCTTTACCGGCTGACCGATCACGACCGATTAGATAACCAAAGGACTGAGCAACGGGTAGCTCAGTCCCTTGAAGAAAAGCTGTCAAAAGATTGATTTCTTCGTGGGATTGATAAAAAGGCGGTAGAGAAGCCTCTGATGTGATTTGTTGTCCTCTATAAGCTGCGTATACGAGTAGCTTGTCGTAGTAGATTCCAACTTTTTTGTTAGGGTTTTTGGACAAGAGAGTGAGTTGGATTGAGGAGTTGAGAAGATGAGTGGAGGATGAGGAGAGATTGAGGGTGTAAATATCGGCTTCCGTGAGGGAGAACTCGGGTTTTGCGGGGTGGAGGATGAGCCAAATAAGGAAGATGAGGAGGAGGAGGCCGGTGAAAAAAGTTGAGAATGTGAAAAAGAGTTTCTTGTGACGGTTCTTGATGTTAATCCCTCCTTTCTTGGCGCAATGTTTTGGAGAAGTTTCGGAGATTTGAGACATTTTCAAAGAGAGAGAGAGAGAGAAAGGAAGATGATGATGGAGAAGAAGTAGGAAGAAGGATGAAGAAAGAAGGAGAGAAGATGAATGGGTAAAGAGTGGAAGTAGAAAGCTATCAGCACTTAAGCGGCAATTATCTTTGTGTCTTCTTTAGTAATGCTTTTTTGACTTAGATGTTGCTTGTGAAGTTGTGAAGATATTGACCGTTGGATTGATAGATAAATGGACTTTTGTTTTCTTTCTGTCTTTTTTCTTTTGTAAGATATTTGCGTGAACGTTTTAGTTACTGAAATTATTATACATGCTTTGATTAGTTAAGGAAAACATCAAATTATCAATGAAGTTCACACATAGTGAGACTTTGAAATGTCGAGAAAAGCTTTTCTTTTTTCTTTTCTTGCACACTTCGCGTTTTTCTTTAAATCAAATGATTAGCGTTCTTCAATATTATATTGCCTTGTAAGTTTTGTGAGATCCTTTGACAAAAATAGTTTTTTTTGGTGAGATCATGCAAAGTTACAAAGACAAAATGTAATGAGAATAAACCAATATAACTAATAAGATAATAGATCCATAAAACTAAGAGAAGTAAAGAGTTCCTGAATAAAATCGAGTTATGTTAATTAATTAGTCCAATAGTATGGATCATTTTATTTTTGATAATACATTTTAAGACGTAAACTATCTTTCTCCAGTACACACTCAAATTCCGACGAAAACAATGACTCAACGTTTTCAAAGCAAAATCTTGCTAACAAAGTAAATAAATTATTGTTTTGGAAATTTCGGTTGAAAGGAAAATAAAATAAAATAATAAGAACCTTTAAGAAAATATTCTTACTAATATGAATATACACAAAAAGTCACAAATGTTACGGTATATGTGAATGAACCATGGGTCCTAAGATCCTTTTGTCGGAACATATACCGTTATATAGTATCTTGCTCGTTTTGTAGTATTTACCTATAGAAATAATACAAGTACAAGAATCAACGCCACCAATTTGCTTTAAAGGTTTTTAACCTATGAAAAGTTTTAGATTTTCTTCTCTTCTATAAAAGCAGCTTTTTCACATTATTTAAAATAACAAGTTGATTAATACCTATTTTATTATATGAATCCAAATAGACCATCATCTTACAGAAATATACTCCCTCCGTTTCACAAAGATAAATTTTTTTGAGTTTTTCACACATATTAAGAAAAATAATTAATTTTGTATTGGCTTTTACAATAAAAAGTTTTCGAAAAAGTCTAACCAATAGTCATTGAATCTTTTTTTTGGAAACTACGATCTTTTAACAATAAATGATAAAAATCTATCTTCATGAAACAAATTTAAAAACCCAAAAAATTTATCTTGGTGACACGGAGAGAGTATTGAATAGTGTTTTTCCTTTAATATGGTCTAGCTAGGTTTCTAGAGGATTTTTTTTTTTTTTTGTCAAAGGTTTTATAGAGATTATAATAAATCTTTACATGTAGTACGATAGTTTGTATAAATGTTTTTTTTTTTGGTCGAAGTTTGCAGAAATATTTTTGTATGTTTCAATTCAAATCTACATAGTATATGTTGTCGAAAATATGAATAATAATGGAAATTCCCAAAAATAGTGGATTCACAAGCACCTTGCCTTATCATCGTCCAAATTTAATTTAACACAGGTGTAAATAAAATCATACAATCAGATAACTGTAGACTAGAAAAATTGTTTAATAGTATATGTTAATGTTATGGAAGACAAACTAGGCGGTTATGGCATGATAGTAATGGGTCCACTGTGGGTACCGCATCACCAGGGTTCGATTTCTGGCCACCGAGGCTTTCACATGGTTTTCTTCGAACCTCTAGGACCACACCAGTTCCCGTTGGACACGGCGCTAGTTGGGATCCACCTTGGTTAGACCTAGATATACCTGGGTTATAAAAAAAATGGAAGACATGAGGAATCAATAATATAATTGGCTTTTTCTCAGAGAGATTTTAAAATATATATATAGAGAAAAAAAGAAGGGACAAAAAACCGCGGAAATATCTCAATCATTTCATGGAGGCTTTTTGTGTCTTTATGTAGCTGTTCCTTTTACGCTAAGGAAAGATAGAGCAACTCGTGTATGCATCCAAATTTCTTTAGATGTCACAATTACATTTTTCTCTACTCTCATAGATATACTTGTAGAAATGTAATATTTTAGAGAACTCAAGTAAAAGAGATGATTCGTATATATTGAAAATATAGGGGATCTTCTTGATGATCCATTGTAGGAGTCTCTCTCTGCTTGTAAAATAACCATAGCTAGAAGTTTGCATCCAAACAAATTATAGAAAATATATAGCTCTGAATTCATATTTATTTTAGCTTCTTCTACGTATATATTGTCAATTCTCAAAACATATAATTGCGTGCTAAAAGTGTAGGGACCTCTAGGCCTCAGAGGTTGAAAAAGAAGTGAAAACAATGCAAGATAATAGTTTTATTAATTGCTTTATGGATTCTATTATAGTATATGAAGACTAACTTGTTATAGTATATGCTTTTTGATTCCTGAATAAACTAGTCTTAATCTTAATAAACGACCCCATGGACTATGGTAGTGTGCGATTTCTAATCTTCTAATCTTCTTCACTTCTTTTTTTGTTACTTTCTGAAAATTGTTCATCATCATGATGTTCTTGCTTTGGACCCAACTTTTAGTGTATTACGGTTTAATTAATCAAACAATGAAGTGGGAAAAAGAAACTATGCTTTTCGTTTCATTGCGTTTATAAAAGTTACTTTTTGTTGATTTTTTCTCACATAGCTTCAAAAGGTTTGCATTTAATGAAAAGTGAGTTAATTACAAGAACCCTACAAAAATTATGATAAAAATGTTATTCTATGGTTTTTTTTGTTAAAGATATTATTCTATGGTTGATTATGAGATTTTAGAACATGTTTTTTTATGAACCAAAGAATGCTTTTATGCCCATTTTAAATCAGTAAATCTAAATCAGTAAAACAATTTTTTCTAGGAGTTTGTCAACATATTGAAAATTTTGGAGTTTGTCAACATATTGAAAAGTGATATGCTTCATTGTTACTAGTATGCATTTTCAGATTTTACCATATTAGCTGAGTTTATCTGATAAAAATAACTATATGGAACAAGGACATACTAAATTCAGCTATGTTTTTTTCAGGATTGGTCCTGAGTTTCGACTTGATTATGAAACCCTATAAACTGCTAAATATATTGAAACAACCAAGTTTTCTTTTTTTTAAATCCTAACAAGTCAACTGCGGAAAAACCATAAACCAAATAGACTAAATAACCAATTTAATAAACCAATAAACCAGATTTAACATTTATTCGATTCCAAAAATATCCAAAAGCATTTCTAACAATTCCTAACAATCTAACCAGGTTCTACACACAATCACAATAAACATAAAATCTAGAGTTCCTAATCATCATCTCGTCCCAACCATGATTCCACGATCTCAAACTTTTCCTTTACCTACAACTCAAAAGGGAAAAACAGAATTGCGTGAGTATTATCATAAATACTCAGTGAGACGGTCATCCCGTCTACCGGTTAAATAATAAGGGTATAAAATGCCAAAACTACGCAATCATTTACTGTTAACGAACAATTTACCAAAACGAGAACAAACAATCAAAAATCCTCAAATCAACAATCGGTGTCGATCGACACACCACCATGGTGTCGATCAACACCACAATTCGAAAACCAGAATTTACAACAGGGTGTCGATCGACACTACCACTAGGTGTCGATCGACACCACATTCACATAACCGAAATAACACGATTTCATAGGTGGGTGTCGATCGACACTACCTCTAGGTGTCGATCGACACCACTTTCGCAGAACCAGAATCGAGTCAATCCTCACACGACTCGATTCCGTTTCATCACACGAATCGAACACGATAATTTAATACTATAATCACACGAAATCACACAGAGATAACCATCAAACTACACGAAATCATCATACAACAATCAATCGATAACCTAACACTCTACACCCATAACCACGATCACACACTCACCTTAGCTTTAAACGAAGAAAATGAACGAATTGACCACGAACTAACGACGAACAAAGCCTCTACCCACTGCTACAGAACGATCCAAGCGATTCTCTCACAAAATCACGAAGAACGATGATCCCTACGGCCCTAAAACTCGAGTAAACGGTGTCTCGAGGATTTCTTTGCAACAATCCTCAAGAACGATCGAATTCTCCCTCAATCTCTTATGATTCTCTCTGATTTCTCCTCTCCAAAACGCGGCCACGAACTGCCTAAGGGCTTATATATGCAAGCCTTAGGATTTCCCTTAACCACGACACAAACAGAGCGATTAATTTAAAACCGACCAAACCGCAGAACTTGGTGTCGATCGACACCCACAGCTGGTGTCGATCGACACCCCCTTACCAAAATCTGAATTTTGATTTCGGGATGTTACATATATAACCTACGATGTTCCTCGCCATAAAATCATTCTATTTTAATCTGATAAAAAGAAGTAGATGGAACAAAGACAGATTTAATTTGTCAATATTGTCATTCTTTTGGAGGGTTAAATGAGTACATGTGATAGGAGTTTATTCAATTTAAACTGAGTCCGGATAATATAGAGACTAATTAGAGAAAGTAAAAAAAAAAGATTATGGATGTCTTTTTGATGGGCCAAGTGGATGGGGCAGCATGATGTGAACTGGATTTGTTGTGAAGCTAAATGAACTTTTATGTAACTTGGAATCTTCATTACTTTGTTCTATGAAATAATCTAGAGATTTAATCCCAAGATAATAAGAGGATAATAAATACAAAAATATTCTCCTTTGAAAAAGAAATGCAACGATATCACCTCGTCTCTTGAAAATCCTTTTTAAAATGAAAATAAGACTGGATCATTTCTGGATTTGTGTTTGTCATCGTTGCGCATAGGCCATGCTAATATTCTCTGTATCGTTCCATTTTCATCGGATATACCGAAGAGGACAAACAATACTGGTTCCATAGATGCTTGAGTTGTGTTAACATCACTGATGTGGGATACTCAATACTTTGTAAATAAGCTATTGATTATAATTTCAAATACTTTATAACGTGTATCTCTTGCTGAGATATTCGGATCTTTGTTGTTTTTCATCCCATGGGAAATTTTACCATCTCATGGCATGTGTCTGAAGGAGTTGTTACTAGCTTTTACAATGAAATAGCCATCACATACCAATACTTCTCTAAAAATTCAGTAGTTCGAATTCTAAATTGAAATCTCCTACGAGAGGCGTAGCAGCTTTAGAGCACACACTATTCTTTAGTTCGACATGTGCACACTCTTTAGTTCACCGCTCCATGACTTTACACATCGAGTTCCCGTGATTCTTTGCTTCCCAGCTGCTCGGTTTCGTGATTGGTGGGGAATGTCAAAGTCAACGAAGAAGACAACTCTATCTCGCTCTCGCAGGCATTTCGTCGAACTCGTTATGTGGGATATTTTATAAACAGTCACAAACTTATAATTTTGTCAAAAATAAGCTTCGGAAATTTGGGGGGGAAAAAGGTGAACCTGTCAGACCGCTGTGCGACCACCCCGGCAAGGATCAAGCCGAGCCGAGTAACGATCCTTTACAACACCAGATGCAATTCAGAGATGATCGTGGCCGTTAATCACGCTCTGATCACACAGTCATTGTTCATCAACCAGGGTAAAGGGCCTGTCTCCTTAGAATTCAAGAATACAGAGGTACGAACCTATAGAACAG
Organism: Draba incana; assembly: GCA_963576765.1. Lineage (NCBI taxonomy): Eukaryota > Viridiplantae > Streptophyta > Magnoliopsida > Brassicales > Brassicaceae > Draba > Draba incana. The sequence continues at coordinate 22,236,662 of OY755205.1, forward strand.
ATCCTGTTCAAGTAAGGTCGTGACCACCAGTGCTTCCTCACCCTTATATATACAACCAGTTTCCTTATAACGTTAGCGATGAGGGATAATTTGTGAAGCATATGACTTCGACTAATGCTACTGTTATTAAATAAATTAAAGCATATATGGGCCAATATTCTTTATTGTTTCCCATAGAAATATGTATTAGCTTTTGAATTATTCATGATCTGATAGTCTCAAGCAATTCTTTTGTTTTTTTTTGTGTGACCAACGTAATCACTTTTAGAATCTTAAAACGAGTTTCTTTCCCACAGTTACGAAGTGAAGATTCAAAGATAAGTTTATACTCTTAGATTGAACCAATTAGTTACGGAAGCTTCAAAGTTAAAGACACCAAAAACGTTCAAGAGAGTATATGAATATATACGTTATAATTTATGTATTTACATTCAACAACTTATTTATTTGAATTCAGTGCTAAAACTGTAACCTACAACTTAATTAGTGATATAATTTAAAAGTGTGTAACACTTTTGTGTTTTAATTGAAAGGTTGTAAAACATATGACTTTTAAAGTGTAACTCTCCCAATAGTGTTACACTATATATAGTTTCTTCTTCTTATACCCCAAGAACATCTCAAACACTCTTCTCGATATAGCAACAGAAAGAAAAAACTTTTAGTCGCCGCAATGGAAGGTAGGATACAAGCTTGTTTCTCCATGATTCTAGTCGTCACTTTGAGTGCCTCTACTCTATTGAGGCCTGGTCTAGCCAAGGTGCACGTGATGCCTCAATTTCTTAGCTTCCCCGTCGATGTCACAAAATGTTGGTCATCGCTCTTCAATGTTCCAGGTTGTGCAATCGAAATCTACAAATCAGCTGCTACAGGTATGTTTGAAAACGTTAGACCTACATGTTGCAAGGCGTTTATGGAAGTGGATGCAAAGTGTTGGCCAAAAATGTTTCCGCTGAATCCATTATTTCCTCCTCTTCTCAAGAATGGATGCTCGCGTATTAGCGCATCAGCTCCCGCATACATGACTCCTCAATTCCCTATTGTTCATGGATTTTCTCTTCTTGGTTCCCCTATCGATCTCACAAAATGTTTATCAAGACTTGTCAGCGTTCGAGGTTGTGTAACTGAAATCTACAAATCAGTTGTGACGGGTAAGTTTGAAAACGTTGGAGCTATTTGTTGCAAGGAATTTTCGGATGTGGATGCAAAGTGTTGGCCACAAATGTTTCCACTAAATCCATTCTTTCCTCCTCTTTTGAAAGATTCTTGTTCTCGTATCCGCACAGCCGCTCCCATACACAACTGAAGTAGCTTCAACTACGCTTATTATAGGTTTTTAAGTGCCAATATTAAAGAGTATTTTGTTTATCCCAATCAGTCATGGAAGATATTCACATGTATTGTTGGTTTTTCACTTGTTTTACTCTCAAGAAGAATCTTACAACTTTCATCCATTTTCTTAAACATTTATTATAAACATATGTAGGAGTTTCACCTCATAATAGCTTAGCAGGAACATGAAAACTATTCAAACTCAAGAATTGGTGGAGGGTTTGTTGTAGAAACTGATATATCATGGTTTTTACCCGTTAAAGACCATGATATAAGTCCGATTTCTTGAGTCTTTTGGTGCTTTCGAGTCTTTTATGTTTATTATTAGGTACAAGGACGCTTGGAACTTTATTGGTGTTTACTGGAGCATTTTGGAGTATAATGGAATGAGCAGTCAAAGTCGCAAGTTCGGATTGAAGAATTTAAGGCAGTGTCGATCGACACTGAGCATAGCATCGATCGACACCAAGAAATTTGTCGTGTCGATCGACAGATAGTGGTATCGCTCGACACCACTGTTCCAGCGACCAGAATTTCAGAATTGGAAGATTTATGTTTTGCGCCAGAAAGCCCAGATGTTTGCAATAAGGCCCATGTCGGTTTTGTAACCTATATATAGATGTTTTCAGCCATTGTTTAGGCTTATGCTTTATTTTATCAACTTTTAATAGATAGCTTCAATTAATAATATGGTTTCTTCTTTGATTATGTCTGAGTAGTTACCATGTTAGGTTTAGGGTTATTCAAAGGTGTTTGATGAATTGTTAGATTTAATTCAACTGTTAGGATAATATCATTAGAAGTTCTTCATCTTGACTTGTGTTTATTGCTGATTTTAGCCTCGCGAACTAAAATATGATTTTAGGTTAATTAATAGAAACGACAGTTTTATTAATTGCTTGATATAGTCTTTGATGAGCAAAATTCCTTTGTGCAAAGACATTTGGTTTAGGGTTTTGTGAACCGTTGAACGTGAATTTATTGCTTGTTTAGATTTATAGGATTTGCAACGACAGTTGGTTTTCTAGGATTTAGACATAGATAATCTTTGCAACAACAGTTGATCGATTTTACATTCGCATTCATGTTTAGGAACTGAGCTTCATAATTCTATCTTTTATTTATTATCTGCAATTCTGATTCACCTGAGATTTCCCTGTGCCTAACTTTCTTTTAATTGATTTTAGAACCGTTTCACTGCCTGCTTTAATTACTTGTTTTTACATTCATCATATCCTGCTTAGCATAATTCGAGCATATTAATCTATTGTGTTTCTGATTTCCTGTGGATTTCGATACCCTAAGTACTACAGTGATCTCTTAATTTGAGAGAGTAGTTCAAAAGGCAAATTTGACCATATCAATTTTTGGCGCTGATGCACCCGGAATTGGGAGATGCAAAAGAGTTTTAAATTTATAAACCCTAATCTGTAAGTGCACATATGAAAATTGTAGTACTTAGGGGTCGATCCACATGAGACTATGTTGTTACGCTATAAATCTTTATGATACAAAATAAGCTAAGATAAAACATATTTTGGGGTTTTGGGGTTTATGATAAAATAGATATGCAATAAAATAAAGGGATAGATAAATCAAAACACGCAAGATAGAAGAAATTGAAAGGAACTAATGCAACATGAACTACACGGTTTTTAAAGAGATGCAACTAGTGTTCTAGAGCTCAAATCACTATGGTAGAATCATTCCCCTTTCGAGGCTCCGAAACCTATAACTCCTACCCCAATAGACTCAACTTTCGATGGTTATTACAAGGTGGAATCACGCTGTAAGAATTAGATTCGATTGCTCACTAGACTCCTTAACTAAACTTTCGATTGTTAAGACGCCTAGCCTATCAAATATTAGATCCGAACGGTGCAAAAGCTTTTGGAATCGGCACCAATCCAATATCGGTCACTAGTTAGCTAGTCTAGATCACGCCTTGAGCAAAAATAAAGATAGAGAATCATGCTAGAAACAAACTCAATAAATATGTAGAAGATGCAAGCAAAAGAACTTTAAAATAACTTATTATCAAACATACAACTACTCTACATGTTATGAAACATAGAGCAACTAGAGAAGTTTATAAAATAGTAGATTCGTGCTAAGTAAGGACTCGGCATAGGTGGATCTCTAAGCGTAAAGCTTGAGAAGAACACCATGACCTTCATCGCTCTTTTACAAAGGATAAAGATGAAGATCTAAAGAGAACAACGAAAATACATGTTTATTATTGATTTGTGATGCCTAGGGCTGCTCTCTTTCTCTCAAGAGACTAAAAGCAAGTATATATAGGTATAGGAAGAGGTCTTTAGTCGGTGGAACTCCTAGGGTTTTGTCTTGGGAAAAAACATCTTTTTGTCGATAAGTGCGCAGAAGTGGCCACGGCACCAGACGGTGACACCGGTCACGTGAATCTGTCCGGGGTCTAGCTCAAAATAATCTCCTTGTGCGTGGCTTCAAGTAAATGAGCCGGCCCATGGGTTGGTTTGGTGCTTAAGCCCATCTTGGACTTGATTCTTCTTCTAGGCAGAATGACATGTCTTCAGTAAGACTTGAATATCTTCCAAACTACAACTCCATTTGATATAACTCCAACTCCATTGGAAATCTGACTCAAAGGTCTATCTCCATGTGAAATTTCATTGCCGTCGAAGTCTGTTTGGTCGTTCGGCCGTAGCTAGGCCTCTGCTAGTTAACTTCTGTCTAACTTGGAAAATTGTGAAATCTTCAACTTGGGTGAATTAGATAGGATCATTTGACCTTGGTAAGTTGTTGTAGGATGAAGAATACTCACTTTTCTCCATTTTACGCCCTTTTTGATGATTTGACCTATATGACTCTTCAAAACCAAATATACGAGAAAACTACCTTTTAGATAGAAAAGCTTATTTAAATAGTATATAAAATAGGGAAAACGGATAGTAAAAGTGGTTAAATATCGGGTATATCAACTCCCCCAGACTTACCCTTTGCTTGTCCTCAAGCAAACAAAAGGTCAATCAGGAAAGAAGATTTGAAAACAAGGGAACTCACATATTATTTGATCTTGTTTCTTTCTCTAAACCTGTAATCCACATAAAGACAAAGTGAGTTCATGGACGCTTTTCATCGTCTCCCATCGTGATTACGAAAGTATGTCCTAAACTGTTGTCTGTGCAAAATCTCAACTTCAAGTCAATCGATTCATTACCCTCTTAGATTCTCAAAGATCTCTGATCAAGGATATTTAAAAGGAAGTCGGCTAGGTGTTTGGGGAAGGCTGATTTAGTGGTGAGGTTAAAAGTGTTTAGGGTTACCAAAAACTTTGGGTACGAGACACTATGCAAAATCGCAAGAGAGAATGGGTCTATTGAAGTCCACAATTTCCCAACCACTTTGTTGTTCGCCTTTCTCCCCCAAACTTATACTTTTCTCCAAGAATCACTTGTGAAACTCTTCTCTCCTTTGTACCGTTGCATTCCTTGGGTATTCTTTGGCCATTGACTCTTTTGAAAACCATTCTCCTTTCCCTTTTTTTTTTTTTTTTTTTTAGAAGGGGGGAAATGGTCTCATAAAAATATGAGTCAAGTAAGGTACGAAATTGTTACCATGATTAAGCATCCAAGGATCGGCCAAGCTTCTTTAGTTTTCTGAAATTTTGTTGTTTGTACTCCTTCTAACTATGTTGATCGTCGCATCTTTAAGTGATTGGAAAATTGCGTCGACCCTACTCTCTCTGATGTTTTTACACATATCTGCATAGAGAACATAGCAAAAGAAGTGCATGAGGTCTGAAAGAAAGGTTTAAGGGCTTAGGTAAGGGTACCAACTAAAGGTGAGCTGGCCATCCATGACAACAGAGAGGGGTAAAAAGGAGAATAAGATGTCATGAATGTGATTCCTTCCTTGATCGAATATCCTTAACAAGAGATAGTCAAAAATCATGTTAGTAAACCAAATTGAGAATCGAAATCATATCCATCAAAATAGTGCAAAAAGCAATCTCCTTGGACTCCATTCGGTCACTAGGTGTCTGAATCAATTGTCCAGAACAAACCCTGCAATAATGGATACTTGGTTCTGAAATTAAAACGTTGTTGATCAAATAAAGGTGTCATCATTCTCAACTGATTTTGACTCAATAAAACGGTTTTTGAAAACGATTTTTGAAAACGATTTTGAAAACATAAATATCCAACACGAACAAACGCGTTAGTAGCAACAATCCCCCAGACTTAACTTGCACCGTCCTGGTGTAAATTAAATAAAATTAAGGGTGAAGTGTTGAAAAATAAAAATAAATAATTGAAAAAGGTGGAGAATAGAACGAAGTTACCGGATAGAGAAACTCAATTTCTCCCAAAGTTGAATCGGTAGATGGTGTTTGAAGAAGGGTCTTGAAACTCTCCAAAAATTTCTCTAGGCCAAGAAATAGTGCTTCTCAATTTTCCTCACCAATGCATTCCGCAATAACTGAATTAGTACCTTCCAACAATGATCATAGTAGATCACCACAAACTGTAGTTTGCATCGTGGAACTCTTCCCCGAATTATTTTGGAAATTCTTTGATATTGGTAGTTGAACAACTGCTGGAAGAAGTAACAAAACTCTTGCTTTAAACGTTGAAGTACAGGATTCATAAGTTGGTTGAAAAGGCTTCTTGATATATCATGGTTTTTACCGGTTTTCAACCATGATATAAGTCCATGTTTTAGTGTCTTTTGGTGTTTTTGGTATTGTTTTAGTGTCTTTACAGGAACTGGACCGTCTGGAGCATAAAATATGTTTACTGGAGGTTTTGGAGCATTCACGGAGTGAAGTGGCAAAATGCAAATTCGGAACCAAGATTTTGAATCTGTGTCGATCGACACTGATGAAGTGTGTCGATCGACACGTTAGTTACTGGAACAAAAGAAGCCGATTTGAAGATTGGTGTCGATCGACACCACCATGAGTGTCGATCGACACCCTGTTCTGTCAAGCCTGAAACTTAATCAAAGAAGCCCGTTCGAAGCCCGAAGACTCCAGATGTTTACTTTTGTGATCTGTGATGGTTCAGAACCCTATATATACGTATTTACAGCCATTGTTTAGGCTGAAGCTTTATTTTATTGTGTTTAGAATTACTCTTAAGAGATATCTCTAATAAAGATGTTTTGTGCTTCATTAAACACGTCTGAGTAATTTCTTTGTTAGGTTTAGGGATTTCAAGGGTTTTGATGAATTGCTAGATCTGATTTCATTGTTAGGATAATATCATTAGAAGTTCTTCATCTTGACTTGTGTTTATTGCTGATTTTAGCGTCATGAACTAGAATCTGATATTAGGTTAATTGATAGACACGACAGTGTTATTGATTGCTTGAACTAGTCTTTGATGAGCAAAATTCCTATTCGCAAAGACATTTAGTTTAGGGTTTTGTGAACAATTGAACTTGAACTTTAATGCTTGTTTAGATCAATCTGATTGCGCAACGACAGTTGGTTGTCTAGGGTTTAAGCATAGATAATATTCGCAGCGACAGCTGGTTTGTTTTACATTCGTGTTCATGTTTAGGAACAAAGCTTTCATATTCCTAATTATCTGTTTATCCCTGCAATTCTGATTCTCCTGAGATTTCCCTGAACCTAGCTTTTATCTTCATTGTTTTAAAGCTTACCACTATCTTGCTTTGTTTTATTTGCTTTTTCTTATATTATATTTGCCTAGCTTAGTATGAATTTAATTATCTATTGTGTCCCTGATTCCCTGTGGATTCGATAACCTCAAGTACTACAATCGATCTCTTAATTTGAGAGAGTAGGTCTAGGGTAAATTTGACCATATCACTTCTTGTTTTCCTCTTTTCTTTGTGCACATCTTCTATGGATAAGGTGGATCATTCTTTAAGAAATTGGATTTCCAAAGTCAAACATGTGTAAGAGCCAAATATCTTTGCAAAAACACTTGAAATTACTTGTTAAACAAACTTGGACCTAGGTTCTAGAATACCGAAGCAACAAACAAAATTATCCAAGCTCATTCTAAAGTAGAAAACAAGTAGTGAAAAGATAAGTGTAAGATGTGAAAATCATTTAAAAATCAAACTTTAGTAAACCAAATTATAAAAGTGCAATGTGAAAATTCAAAAATAAATTTTATTTAAGAAAAATCACGTTTTAAAATTATTTTTGGGTTAAAAATTGTTCATGTAGATTAACACCATTTTTAAATAATTTAAAAAGAAAAATAGAAGGAAAACTTACCTCGTGGTTCGAACCGGTTCGAACCGTGGTCCGTGACCGCGTGACCGGTGTGACCGTCCAGTGTCTAAGCCACCGCGACACACTTTTTTTTTTTTTTTTTTTTTTTTGAACTTCGATTTTTTCTCAAAAATAAATTTTATAAAATCTGAAAATTCATAAATTGAAAGATTAATGAATAACAAAGTTTATAAAGTGAAAAATAAAAATAAAATCATAGAATAAAAAGGAAAAGAAAAGAAAGACTCGATATATGGGTTGCCTCCCATAAAGCGCTTGTTTAAAGTCAATTAGCTCAACTCCTTTGGGTTTTTAGACTTTGGAATTGTCTTCTAAAGGCTTGAGGTTGCCTTTAGAGTGTGAACAAATTCTTCCATGGTCGTGGTCTTCATCATGTAAATGGAAAGGATGCTTGATTTCAACTTCTCTTTTCTCCGAATGAATGTATCTTGTAACTTTGGATTGAAATCTGGTTGGTGCTGCATAGTAGAAGGTGTTTCTATCTGTCTTAGGAAAAGACAATCTTTGTAAGGTGTAATCCATGATAGCTCCAGCAATAGCCAAGAATTGTCTTCCAAGGATGAAAGGTGTTGAGCAATCTTGCATATTAGCCACTTCTAAGTCCGTCAGAACAATGCAATCATCAATTCTCACTGGGCAATTGAATATTTCACCGAATGAGAGTGTTTATGCACCATTAGCAAGAGAAATTCTCAAGTTTGAGGGACGAAGGTTAGTTATCCTCATCTTTCTCACAAGAGATCCGACAAAACATTGACTCCGGCTCCCGAATCGATAAGAGCGGTCTCAAAGGTATAATCTCAAATTGAACAAGGAATGTTGAAAGAACCTGGATCAAGAGTCTTAGGAAGTATCCTTAGGTACCTATAAGTATTCCTAGCTTGGTTGAATAGCTCCTCAATTATAAAGTCCTCCTCCGTGCTTTGTTTAAAGCATTGTCGTAATGATGGCTTTATTCTCCAAGCATCTTCAAAGGTGAGGGTGGGAGGGAGTTCTCTAACTAGAGAATTGAATACCTCCAGCATCTCATCACTTATCCAACGATGTCTCTTCATGGATTGATTAGCTATGCGAATCTCTCCGCACGGTCTTGTTGACATTCTTGCCGTAAGTCTTTGATTCTTCGGTTTGGCCATTAGGAATGGTCTTGGAACGACTTTCTCATCTTGATCAGAGATGGAGAAGTCTTCTTCAAGGAGTGTTATGGTGCATCAATGGACCAAAGGTGTTGGCTCTTCTTCACTCGTTTCCGAATGGTTAGTTTCCTCCATGTGTCTCAAACGGTCGTCGATCTTCTCAAGTGTCTTGGACGTCTCAATTTCTTTCTTCTTTAGGGTAGAATACTTCCACATAAGGTAGTTGAACTTCTTATCTAGCGAGGCTTGAACGTCCTTGATGGCTTGAGTGTGTTGTTTGTGTCCTTCCGATAAAACAAAGCTTTTAGAATACAAGTCTCGATGATCATCTTTGGCTTTGTCCAAAGCTTTCATGGCCTTGTGAGCCTTGATTGCGATGATGCCTAGGCCAGTAGTGATCTCTTCAACATGGTCATTAGTGCTATTGATCTCTCCTTCAAACTTCTCCCAAAGACGATTAAAACTACGCTCAAAACTATGAATTTTCCGAGCGTCGCTTTGAAGATCTAAGGCTTGTTGTTTTTGAACTTCTTCGAGGTGGATCAAGCGTGTCTCTAAGTCTTGAAACTTAGTGGTAAGGGCAGTAAGCTTCTCTCCAAGGGATGAATTGATGGTCTCGATCTTTGTTTCAATTCCTAGGACGATATTTTGAGTATCTTCCATGAATCTACGCATCGAGGCTTCGATTAGGTCTCCTTGTGGTGTTGAATTAGAATGGTCGTGGGGCTGTGGAGGGTGATTCAGCGGCACATGGTGGTGATGGTTACTTCCTTGAGTCTCCCAAGATAGTTGTTGTTGATACAAGTTGTGATTGTACCAATTGTTGTAAGGAAAAGGTTGTTGATGGAATTCATGAGGCATGGGGATGTAATCTCCATTGGAACTCCTTCTTGTCGCCATCTTCCTAAAGTTTTTAGGGTTTTTGTTGTGATGATCCATTGATAAATCCCTGAAACACACTTAAATAAAAAGCAAAAAATGAAATTAGCAAAAAGGAAAAAACGAAAAAGGAAAAATATAAACTTAGACTTATTCTTTACCAAAAATCTATAGGTAAGCGAACTAGTCCCCGACAACGGCGCCAAAAACTTGATGCACCCGGAATTGGGAGATGCAAAAAAGTTTTAAATTTATAAACCCAAATCTGCAAGTGCACAGATGACAATTGTAGTACTTAGGGGTCGATCCACAAGAGATTATGTTGTTACGCTATAAATCTATATGATGCAAAATAAGCTAAGATAAAACATATTTTGGGGTTTTGGGGTTTATGATAAAATAGATATGCAATAAAATAAAGGGATAGATAAATCAAAACACGCAAGATAGAAGAAATTGAAAGGAACTAATGCAACATGAACAACACGGTTTTTAAAGAGATGCAACTAGTGTTCTAGAGCTCAAATCACTATGGTAGAATCATTCCCCTTTCGAGGCTCCGAAACCTATAACTCCTACCCCAATAGACTCAACTTTCGATGGTTATTTCAAGGTGGAATCACGCTGTAAGAATTAAATTCGATTGCTCACTAGACTCCTTAACTAAACTTTCGATTGTTAAGACGCCTAGCCTATCAAATATTAGATCCGAACGGTGCAAAAACTTTTGGAATCGGCACCAATCTAATATCGGTCACTAGGTAGCTAGTCTAGATCACGCCTTGAGCACAAATAAAGATAGAGAATCATGCTAGAAACAAACTCAATAAATATGTAGAAGATGCAAGCAAAAGAACTTTAAAATAACTTATTATCAAACATACAACTACTCTATATGTTATGAAACATGGAGCAACTAGAGAAGTTGATAAAACAGTAGATTCGTGCTAAGTAAGGGCTTGGCATAGGTGGATCTCTAAGCACAAAGCTTGAGAAGAACACCACGGCCTTCATCGCTCTTTTACAAAGGATAAAGATGAATATCTAAAGAGAATAACGAAAATACATGTTTATTATTGATTTGTGGTGCCTAGGGCTGCTCTCTTTCTCTCAAGAGGCTAAAATAAAGTATATATAGGTGTAGGAAGAGGTCTTTAGTCGGTGGAACTCCTAGGGTTTCGTTTTGGGCAAAAACGTCTTTTTGTCGATAAGTGCGCAGAAGTGGCCACGGCACCAGACGGTGGCACCGGTCACGTGAATCTGTCCGGGGTCTGGCTAAAAATCATCTCCTTGTGTGTAGCTTCAAGTAAATTAGCCGGACCATGGGTTGGTTCGGTGCTTAGGCCCATCTTGGACTTGATTCTTCTTCTAGGCAGAATGACATATCTTCAGTAAGAATCAATTATATTCCAAACTACAACTCCATTTGATATAATTCCAACTCCATTGGAAATCAGACTCAAACTTCTATCTCCATGTGAAATTTCATTGCCGTCGAAGTCTGTTTGGTCGTTCGGCCGTAGCTAGGCCTCTGCTAGTTAACTTCTGTCCAACTTGGGAAGTTGTGAAATCTTCAACTTATGTGAATTAGATAGGATCCTTTGACCTTGGTAAGTTGTTGTAGGATCAAGAATACTCATCTTTCTCCATTTTACGCCCTTTTTGATTTTTTTACCTATATGACTCTTCAAAACCAAATATATGGGAAAACTACCTCTTTTGATAAAAAAGCTTATTTAAATAGTATATAAAAGAGGGAAAACATATAGTAAAAGTGGTAAAATACCAGGTATATCAGGCGCCGTTGTCGGGGAGTCATTAGACCATTAGATTCATATTATTAGAATTTTTTCTAGGTTTTTATTTTGTTTTTATTTTGCTGGCTAGTTTCTTTTGTCTTTTTTTGGTTTTGCGCTTCAGGTGTATGCATGATACTAGAAGCAACCAAGAAAAGGAGCTAGTTGGATACGGTCTTCAGGAACTTGCACCTTTAGAGTGTGAGAACAGAAGAGCAGCAAGGATGGCTGCTAGAGAATATCTGATATTGAGACCGGGAGAAGATGGAGTTCTGCGTGATCCGGCAGGACTGAAGTACAACGAAGAAGGATTGAGGATCGACGACGATGGTACTATGATCGTCGAGGATATCGAGGAATTGGCGGTTCAGGATGGTGCTGTCGAGCGACACGATGACAAAATCGCTCGACATGAAGAAAACTTGGGTGTCGAGCGACACCAGGGCCAGATTCCTGCAAATTTGTTGAGGAATGATCAGAACGTTGCGCATAGATGGACACTTGTAAATTATAACCGTCCAGAGCAGTTCTACGCCAATAGATATTCTATTCGACCACCTCCGTTCTAGCGAAACGATTTTGAGCTAAAACCGTCATACTTCTCAGTAGTAGCTCAGGACCCTTTCTGCGGTTTTCCTCATGAAAACCCCATGGACCATATAGAGCGGTTTGAGGATCTTGCATCAAGCATAAAGGCAAATGGAGTTTCGGAGGATTACCTATTCTGTAAGCTTTTCCCATACTCCCTACATGGGGAAGCTAAGTATTGGCTAAAGACGCTTCCACCGGGCTCGCTTACAAACTGGATGGACACAAAGAATGCTTTCTTAAGCAATTTCTTTGATGATGCAAAGTCCGATGATCTTAGAGTAATGATTGCTACCTTCAAGCAAGGAGATTATGAGGCATACAAGGTTGCATGGCATAGATTCAAAGGCTACCATAGAGATTGTCCTCATCACGGTTTCAGTGAAGTTCAGCTGCTTAGTATCTTCTACAGAGGGATTGCATTAAGATTTGCAGTGACTTTGGATGCAGCGAGCAATGGGAACTTCAACACGAACTCGTCAGAGACTGCATTGAGACTGATTGAGAATCTTGCCAATAGCAACAATGCTAAGAACATGGATTACAAGAGGAGCCAGCAGAAGCAAGACATCGGTAATAACTAGTTCGCATAAGTCACTATGAAGCTTGATTTGATGCATAGTCTTCTAACGGAGAAGAAGTTGGTTAGCTTTGCGCAAGAGGTTGAGACTGCAAACGAGGATGTTAACTACATCAACCAGAACGGATTTCAGAAATACAATAGTCAGCAAGGATATGGATTGTCTTATCAGAAACCGTTTTAGAGCAGCAACAACTACACTAGGAATCACGGTTCATCTTCGTATCAGAAGCCTCCTGAGCAAAACAGCAAGATGGTGGATATGTTTGAACAGATTCTAGAGGGACATCAGAAGATGAATGTGAGCTTCAACCAGAAGATAGATGTCGTGTATTAAGACCTTAATGGGAAGTTTGAGTCTTTGAGCTCTCATGTGAAAAAGCTGGACGTTCAGGTCGCTCAATTAACTGAATCAATAAAGAGACAAGAGGGGTTTCTGCCTGTGAAGACTGATACCAACCCCAAGTGAGCTAGCAATGTTGTTCTAGTGGAACAAGAGGGGTATTTAGACGAGTTTGAAGTGATTTTCAGGACTGCGGAGTATCTGTCGAGCGACAAGGAAGTCGTGTCGCTCAACACGCAAAAATCTCAAGTGTCGATCGACACTGCTGGAGTGTGTCGATCGGTACCCCCTGGAAATCACGATTCTGTGACTACTTGTGCATAAATCGCAAATTCATCGATTCGTGCAGAGGAAGCAGTGTACAAGCCTAAGGTTCCATTCCCCAGAGCTAGGGGATCCAAGCAGGAGGTAGAAGACGCCATTTGCAAGAAGATGATTGATAAGATCATGGTCGAGATGCCACTTGTTGACGCGATTAAGCTTTCGCCTGCAATAAGGAGATACGTCAAGAGGATGGTTGCTAATGGAGTTAGTCCTGAGAAAGGAACCTTACTCACCAGAGATATCCGAGCAATTCTTCTAAATATAGCTCGGGTTCCAAAAAAGAAGAAGAAAGACATGGTAGTCTCAGAGGAAGTTAGTGCGATGATTCAGAGCAGAATCCCAGTAAAGCTACCGGATCCAGGGAATTTTGTGCTTAATTGCTCCATATCAACAGGGCATTTTCCTCATTCCCTTTGTGATTTAGGATCCGGTATTAATCTGATGCCTCTTTCAGTTATTGCAAGACTTGGGATGACTGACTTCAAGGCCACTAGGATGTCTCTTCTCCTAGCCGATCGGTTCAGGAGATTCCGAGAAGGAATTATAGAGGATGTTTCGATTAAGATCCAGGACTACGTAATTCCTGCGGATTTTGTGGTTTTGGAGTATGATGATGAGCCTGAAGACCCTATGATTTTGGGAAGATCATTCTTAGCTACTGTTGGTGCCCAAATCGATGTGAGGAAAGGGAAGATCAAGCCTTATCTAGGTGACATTGTCATGGATTTTGACATGGAGAATACAAGAAGAAAATCCACAATTGACGGTCAAAATTTTTCAGTGGAAATCCAAGAGGATGAAGACTCAATCAAGGAGTTCGAATCTAGTCCATCATCTGTTGCTGAACAGATTATTCCACTTATCCCAACCCACAAGCCTCCTAAAGAGCAAAGGTACGAGCTTCCTGAAATTATTTCTCAATCTCCTGATTTCATCAAAGATTTTAAAGTTGAAAAAGCTGTTACGCGCTTACGCAAGCATCGAGTTTCTCGTGCAAGTCTTGGTTTTTTCTTTGATGAATCTGCAGGAACACCAAAGGCGCGTAAAGAAGAGGCTAATCCAGCTAAGGCAAGGATCAAAAGGTGTTCCAAACCGTTCGCGAAACTACGAATTATCATTCCTCAAGAGCTTAAGGATAAAGGCGAGATAGTCGTTCAAGAGATGCTGCAAAAGACGCAGAAGCTCTTTCCTGGAATTGTTCCATGGAAGAGTGCAGATCCTCCAGACGTCTAAGTTCCTCAACATAGTCAAGCTAATGACTGAAAACAAGCGCTTAGTGGGAGGCAACCCACTTGTGAGTCTTATTATTTATGTTTTATTTTATTTTCTTTTTTAATTTTACGTTTGGTGTTGTTTTTAGTTTTGATTTTTAGGAGACAAAAACGTTTGGACGAACTTCAGATGCTCCTGTCGAGCGACGCGAGGGATCTGTCGCTTGACACTTGCAAAAATTCATGGGTGTCGATCGACACTCTTGACTGTGTCGATCGACGACCCCACCAGGTTACGTTTTTCTCTTAAAAATTTCAATTCCTTTCGTTTTGTTTTACATGTTTTCACCAATCTCAAGCTTAATAACACTGGGGACAGTGTTGTTTAAGTCTGGGGGATGTAGTTGCTAACTATGTGTTTTATTTTGAGTTTTTATGTGTCAGTTTTTCAAATTTTCGGGTCAAACCTCTCTTTTCTACTTGCTTTGAACAGCACTCAAGGACCATTACCAATGCAAGTTGGTTGGTTTTACTGAGGTCGGTAACTAGAAGTGGATCATTTTAATGGAGCGAGTTTAGATTTTTGGAGAACGCCAGAAAGGATGTTGCAGACCCCACCCTTAATCAACTATAATCTCTTGTCTTGGGCGTTGGTAATCGCAAGACTTGATTCAGCTTTCAAACACAAAAAATCTAGGACGGACCGCTCTGAAACTTCTTCCCAAATGATGAATACAACTGTCTTAGATCGAAAAAGAAAAAGCCTCATGACCCGGTCTCCACAAGAACAATAGTAGTTAGCGCTGATCTAGTGAAGTCATAGAGATGCCAAGGTATTAAAAAGTCTACAGAAAAGTGCAAGTCCGAAAATAAAAAAATCCTGAAGAAAAAGTTCAACAAAGGGCATTGCATCTCTATGATATCCTCAATTGGATAAATAGTTTCGGAGGGAAGAGAGAGGGTGAAACGCAAGAAAAGTGTTAAAGAAAGTGAAAGAATCTAGAAGGTCCAGAGATCGATATTCCCTCGATGAGACCGCACCTAATTAACTAAAGGGGTTTGCAGCTGAAAGTCTGAGATTCTCTAAGGAGTTTGGATTCAACCTCAAGAACTTCTAAGCTTCTAGGGACACATCGAAGTACTACCATTTACTTTGCATGTATGTGGATCTAGAAGGAGTGAGTACAACTATTTTGCTTAGGGACAAGCAAAAAGCTAAGTCTAGGGGAGTTGATATATCATGGTTTTTACCCGTTAAAGACCATGATATAAGTTCGATTTCTTGAGTCTTTTGATGTTTTCGAGTCTTTTATGTTTATTATTAGGTACAAGGACGCTTGGAACTTTATTGGTGGTTACTAGAGCATTTTGGAGCATAATGGAATGAGCAGTCAAAGTTGCAAGTTCGGATTGAAGAATTTAAGGCAGTGTCGATCGACACTGAGCATAGCATCGATCGACACCAAGTAATTAGTCGTGTCGATTGACAAATAGAGTGGTGTCGCTCGACACAAGTGTTCCAGCGACCAGAATTTCAGAATTGGAAGATTTCTGTTTTGCGCCAGAAAGCCCAGATGTTTGCAATAACGCCCATGTCGGTTTTGTAACCTATATATAGATGTTTTCAGCCATTGTTTAGGCTTATGCTTTATTTTATCAACTTTTAATAGATATCTTAAATTAATAATATGGTTTCTTCTTTGATTATGTATGAGTAGTTACACTGTTAGGTTTAGGGTTATTCAAAGGTGTTTGATGAATTGTTAGATTTAATTAAACTGTTAGGATAATATCATTAGAATTTCTTCATCTTGACTTGTGTTTATTGCTGATTTTAGCCTCGCAAACTGAAATATGATTTTAGGTTAATTAATAGAAACGACAGTTTTATTAATTGTTTGATCTAGTCTTTGATGAGCAAAAATCTTTTTTGCAAAGACATTTTGTTTAGGGTTTTGTGAACAATTGAACCTGAATTTATTGCTTGTTTAGATTTATAGGATTCGCAACGACAGTTGATTTTATAGGATTTAGACATAGATAATCTTTGCAGCGACAGCTGATCGATTTTACATTCGCATTCATGTTTAGGAACTGAGCTTCATAATTCTATCTTTTATTTATTATCTGCAATTCTGATTCACCTGAGATTTCCCTGTGCCTAGTTTTCTTTTAATTGATTTCACAACCGTTTCACTGCCTGCTTTAATTACTTATTTTTACATTTATCATATCCTGCTTAGCATAATTCGAGCATATTAATCTATTGTGTTTCTGATTCCCTATGGATTTCGATACCTTAAGTACTACATTGATTTCTTAATTTGAGAGAGTAGTTCAAAGGTCTAATTTAAGCATATCAGAAACCCTCTCCAAAAATAAGCGTATGCCGATTAAGAGCAGAGAGGACACAATATTCTTTAGTAAAAGGCGAAAGAATAGTTTGCTTTGCCCTCATTGCACGGTTCCTTGAGTCTTGTAGCAATGATCTTTGTCTTTGTTTATACTTCACCGACTATTGTGACCGATGTGGGACGTCAAACCGGTGAGTATGCACTTGATATTTTGATGGGTCATTGACATGTGGAGTTCTGGGGTTTGGGGATTTTTATTGATGCCCAGTTAAATTTGGTAATGCCTCTGTCTTCTCTTTCGTAGGGGTGGACAAAATAACCGAACCAAACTAAATTGAACCGAACCAACAAAACCCGAACCAATTGAAACCAAACCAAAGTACATAGATAAATTATTGGTTGAGATTATTCTCGACCCGAACGGTTCGGTCGGTTCAGTGTAAAACCGAATCGAACCGATAAATCAATGTGTTTTTTTATGTAATTAATTAATCTTATATATGAAAGAAGAATACTCTTTTTCCATATCATTGACACATCATCTCACCAGAGAATGATACGTGGCACCGCATTTTTAAGATTTACAAAAACATAACAAAAATTTCTTTGTCTTCTCTTATATCTTCTTGTTTAAAATTAATGATGATGTTTATGTTTCTTGAAAGAATATTGGTATTTGCCTTTTTGCATTTCTAAGTAATTCGTAACGACTTCTCTATTTTGAAGACCTAAAAATAACTCATAATACTATCAATATGACATTCGTGGCAAAATATCTCTAAGAGGATTAGTTGGGACTAATCACAGGGTTTGAAAACTTAAGTTTCACTCAAATATTATCTTACAAGAATATTATTGAGGTTGAAGTTCCTAGTTTTTTGCAGTTATAATAGGCTAATTTGTTTGTTCTCCATATGAATGTTTTGACTAAAGTTATTTATTTGCACAAAGTCTATATGGTCCAGTTCATCAATTGCGAAAATCATAGATTTGTAGTTCATTTTAAATTTACATATTTACTAGGGGTTTCTCACGCTACGCGTGGGTTGGACGGAAAATAAATGATTTGTTCAAAAATTATGCGGTTATTCGTAACATATGTTTCGTTTGATAGTGTTATATATTTGTTTTGAATATTTTCCGATTGTTTATGTTTTCTTTATCCATATTGTGTTAGTAAAGAATATTAATTTCGTGGTGATGTGTTTTTGTTTTGTTATCATCAAAAATGTGATGTATTACTTGTGTTGGAAATAAAGCTTTAAATTGGCTCAAATCGGTATTTGTTTCATATTCGGTTTCATAGCTATTTCGGTATGAATAAAATGGTACCGTGGTCGTGATTTTGATTTTGAATTTCTTAAACGTTTATGCATATTTCATTTTCTCAAAAAATATTTCATTCAACAGTGTTTGGAATTTAATAGTCACGAAACACTTTTTTATTATATACAGAACCTTTGAAAATAAAAATTTAAAGAGTCATCAAATTTTATTTGACCAAAAGGCATGCTCGAATACATACTAATATTTTTTTTTTAATCAAGTTAAAGAAAAGACTACTTTAGACTTGCTTCTACTTGTCTTTAAAACAGAGCAACTTCTAAAAACAGAGCAACTTCTAAAAACAAAGTATGAAACCCAACACCCATACACGACAACCAGGGAAGAGTAGCAGTGGAGTAAAACAAAAAAAACAAAAACTTAGTTCTTCTGCTGTTCAATGTCTTTCTCTTTATATTTTTCCCCTTTTTGATTTATAATTCATATAAGCAATAAAAAAACCTTTATTTAGTATAACTTGTCATTATTACGAAGATAAACCAATAGAAAACTTAATTTATGGATTCGGAAGTGTGGCTTATGTAGCTCAGCAAGCATAAGATGATCATAGTCCACTATATCCAACCCTTCATTTAGCTGCTTTTGATACTTTTTCCTTACCTAGCCAAACATGCACTATGTTATTACACTACATCCATTCTACTTACTCTAGAAGACAACTACCGCTTCTAGACCTAGGAATTTAAAATTTCTTCCGACAACTACCGCTTCTAGAAGAAAGTAAAAATATACTCCCTCCGTTCCTTTTTGTTTGATATTCTAGAATTTTCACACTTATTAAGAAAACACATTAATTCTTAGTTATAAATGTCTTGTTTTTTGTACTAAACAATTTTCTATAACTTTAGTCCAATAGTAATCCAATAAAATCAATTAATGTGTCTTGAAATTTACAATTCATAATTATTTTTTCATTAAAAATGCATTGAAAATGTAAAAAATCAAATTTTTAGAAATTTTTTTTTTTTAGAACATCAATCAAAAGAGAACGGATGGAGTATTAATTATCTTTAAAAAACGAAATAGAACAATAAATTCAAACATCACAAAGGTTTCTCACGAACCCGAAAACATCAAAGAGCCTCTTTACATTCATGGTTTAACAATACTTCTTATAAATACATTGGCGCTATTTTCAGCGCATTATACGGTTGATATGCTTTAGAATAAAAGGTTTTTACTGGACATACATAGTTTAACCTTTACCAAACGCAGAACGATGCCTTCTCCTAGGTTTAGTTCTCAGCATGTGACAATCACATACATACGAACATTAGTCAAGAATCTTTCTTTTCAATTTAGAAGAAGTATAAGTAAAGTGGATCAAATCTTCTCTTCTTGCTTTTGCGGGTTTTCACATTTGCCTCTGAGAGACCTGTACTAATTTAAGAGCACTGAACAATGATCAAAGGATGAAATACCTCAAGAAGATTTTGGTTGACCACATAGTCTCCTCCAAGTTGCCTTGTTTGAGTTTTCAACTTCTGCTTCAAAATGTTACCAGTTGTAGGGAAAATATTGAGTTGTTAAAGACTGAAAACAGAAAGATCATTTCTTTGTTTGGTTTCACGTGAGTTAAAGTTTCAAAACAGATTAGGGTTTTGTTTGTAACATGAAGAGGAGCTCAACAACCTTTATCTTTATGTTATCTCTTGCGTATGCAATTTTTCTGCAAACCTTGACCAGGAAAGCAACCTAGGACAACACAACACTATATTACTTTTCAAAAGAACTGATTGAAACCTTTCATCTCCAAGACAGTTAAAGAACACTAATGATATGCTCAAATTTACCTTTGAACTACTCTCTCAAATTAAGAGATCAATGTAGTACTTAGGGTTATCGAATCCATAGGGAATCAGAAACACAATAGATTTAAAACTTTCAGATTATGCTAAGCAATAAAGATGATAAGTAAAACAAGTGCAGAAACAATAAATAATGATGGTTGATTGTGCTTTAAATTAAATGGGAGACAAACGCTAAGCCTTAGAGAGTTCGCAGGAATGATTCCAATTTGCAGAATAAAGTTACTATCGGGATAATTATGATGCACGATTCTAGAACTCGAAACACTGTTGTAAAGTAAATCAACTGTCGTTGCAAATACTATCTATGTTTAAATCCTAGAAAACCAACTATCGTTGCGAAATCAAATTGATCTAAACAAGCATTAAATTCAGGTTTGATTGTTCACAAAGATCCAAAGCCAACTGTCGTTGCGAATCGAATCTTTGCTCACCTATGATTCAGTTCAGGTAATTCAATAATGCTGTCGCATCTACTAAACAACCTAAGATATCTAATTCAGGCCTAAATCAGAGTTTAAAGCAATCAAGGTGAAGAATATAAATATGATATGCAAATCCCAATAGTAAATAAATTCTAACAAAACTTCATCATCCTTTGAAAAACTCTAAAGCCTAACTAGCAGATTACTCAGACATAGACATGAATAATAATCTCTTAGTATAAAATATCTCTAAGAAAAATAAAGTTTAGCCTAAACAATGGCTTAAATCATCTATTTATAAGGTACAAAACCGACTTGGGCCTAATTGCAAACATCTGAAATTTTCTGGGGCGAAAACGAAAATCTTCCAAAAATAATATTCTGTCACCATTTTGGTCGCGTCGAGCGACAGGGATAGTGCGTCGCTCGACGACTTTGACTGCTCATTCCATTATGCTCGAAAATGATCCAGTAAACACCAATTAAGTTCAGACGTCCTTGTACCTAATACAAACACCAAAAGACTCGAAAACACCAAAATGACTCTAAATAAACAGACTTATATCATGGCTAAAAACCATAAAAACAATTATATATCAACTAACAGATCTTACACCGGATTTCCTATTTTGCCGATAAAAAACCAAAGAGAACAGAGTAATTGAAGTACCTCATTGATGGCTAGCAAGTAGCAGAGTAATTGCCCTTCGTAACTTTTTCAGCTTCTTCAAAAAACACATGAATCCAAACACACACAGAAAATGTAATCCTACAATGAAATTCCTTTAACATGGAATTCTGCAAGATTCTCCCCATTGTACATGATGGTACCCATTTTCTATATTCACATACACCCAAAAAAAATATATATATATATATGAGCTTAGTAAATATATAGCATTAGGTGCTTACTGACCTTGAAATTCTTCACAATTGAGCTCTGATAGAAAAGCAATGAAGATTTTTGAGATGCATATAGTCCTAATAGCTAAGTCATCCTTCAAAATAGTAGAATATAGTAATTGTTACTGCTTTTCACTATCCCTATGATTTATTTGCAATCTAGAGTCGTTTTTAGTTTTTAGCTTTCTGGTCTAGTAATCACGCTGATGTCATTGAAAATAAGCTTGTATTTTGTAGCTTTGATTATTGTGACACTGTTTAAGAGATGTTACGACAATGAGTTGGAGATTTAATTTTATTGTCTCCTGCAAAATACACAAACATAGAGATGCAGTTTTAAAAACAAAGACGAAAAGAATTGTGGAATGGTGAGAAATGCATACAAAGTTGAACAAATTTCCAAAAGAGAAGACAATGAAACATGGCCATAATGAAAAGGTAAATAAGGGTGACTGAAAAACAAATGTGGAGCAAATACTTTCTTTTTCAAATAATGGAAAAGAATTCTATTGAATGAAAAGAGCATACTCAATCAATTCAATATCTACAAACGTCAGTAAGAAAATACCTGGATGGAATTTGGCCACAGTCTTGAGAATAATCCGAGCAAGCAACCGAGTAAACACATATCCCTTGTCTGGAAAAGCCATCATCTCGGGAAGATCATTATCCTTGAAACTGAAATTGAATTTATTAGCCTGATTGCCTAAAACCATAGCGAAAATCATAGATTCCTCTAAGCTTGAAGACTAAAACAAAGAAAAGAATTGAGTAACCATATGTTAAATTATGCTAGCAATTCTGAGAATCATATTTTTTTAATTTTAGTAATCGTGTTCATCATCTAAAGCCAATTGAGGGCATATGCTTCTCCACGCGTAGGGATGTTAAAAAGGGTAAAAACCCGTAGGGTACCCTAAAACCCTGTTGATATTTCGAGCTCATACCCTACCCATTTGATTCAAAAACTCGCGGGTATTTAATGAGAGGGTACCCTTTATACAAATTACCCAAACGGGTTTACCCTATAGTGTTTAGGGTACCCGTAGGGTTTTTTTTGTGGTCAATAGTCTGCTTAAACGACGTCGCTTAACATTCTCCCAATTTTACAAAACAAAATCCCTAATTTAGATTTTCAGACATTCTTCTTCGTAGCACAAGAACCGAATACGACAATATGCAATGTGCCTTGGGTTTTTTCGATTTGGGACTTTAGGGTTTCTGGGTTTTGAGTTTGTCACATAACTGAAGAAGACTTCCTCGACAATCCCTACTCCATAGTTTCAGGTAACATCTTGGTTCTATTTATTGTTTCTATGTGTTTGTAGAAATGGATCAACCGTCAATGGAATTATTGGAGAGACTTAGAGCCGAGGAAGAGCATATGGAGGTATTTAATGAGCAGACAGAAGCAATGAATGATGAAGATGAAACGGAATCTCGAGAAGCATCAGAAACTCAAGCAGTTCAGTCTACTCAAGCGACTCAAACGGTACAGAATTCTAACAAACGCAAAAAGTCTTTTGTTTGGAAAGAGTTTATACCTATAGGAGTAGAAGAAGATGGTAAAAGAAGGAGTAAGTACATGCATTGTAGTAAGAAGATGGTTACTGAACAAGGTGCGGGAACAACAGCTTTAAAACGCCATTTAGAAGAAGCTTGCCCAAATAGGCCTCCAAAGTTTAGTCAAAATAGGCAGCATTATGATCCCAAAGTAGACCGCCAAATGATTAGTGAGATTATAATCTATCATGATCAGCCTTTTAGGTATGTAGAATATGAGAAAGTCAGAGCTAGGGATAAGTACTTGAACCCAAATTGTCAACATATATGTAGACAAACTGTCGGAGCTGATGTATTTAAGAGATTTGAGTTGGAAAAGGAAAAGGTGAAACATGTATTTTCAGAATACAAAGGTCGTGTATCCTTGACAGCAGATTTGTGGACTGCTAAACATACTATGCAAGGCTACATGTGTTTGACTGCTCATTATGTAGATGAAAGTTGGAGATTGAACAACAAAATTCTTGCATTTTGTGATGTAAAGCATCCACATTCGGGTCAAGAATTAGCTACTAGAGTTCTTAGTGTCTTGAAGGATTGGGGTTTAGAGAAAAAAGTCTTCTCATTGACTTTGGACAATGCTAACAACAATGACAATATGCAAAGCATTTTGAAGCATAATCTTCTGATGATTAATGGTAATGGGTTGCTGGGTGATGGGAAATTCTTTCATGTTAGATGCTCTGCTCATGTTTTGAATCTCATTGTGAAAGAAGGATTGGAACTAACTCATAGTCTTGTGGAAAATATTCGAGAAAGTGTTAGGTTTGTGAAAGCAGGTGGGTCAAGGATTAAAGCCTTTGCAGCATGTGCTGCTAGTGTAGGGGTGAAGACTAGTGCTGGATTGTCTCTAGATGTTTCCACAAGATGGAATTCGACTTATGATATGCTTGCTAGAGCTCTACAATTCCGTAAGGCATTTGCTAGGTTTAAAGTGTGTGATAGGAGTTACAAATCACTGCCTACAGAGGAAGAATGGGATAGAGGAGAGAAAATTTGTCAATTTCTGAAGCCTTTTAGCACCATCACTACTCTTTTCTCAGGTGTTAAATACCCTACAGCTAATGCATATTTTCTACAAGTGTGGAAAATTGAATGTTTATTGAGGAAATTTTCTAGTTGTGGTGATGTTGGAGTGGAAGACATGGCTAAGAGAATGAAAATTAAGTTTACAAAGTATTGGGATGAGTATAGTATTGTTTTAGCCATGGCAGCTGTTTTAGACCCAAGATTAAAGCTGCAAATTCTCAAATCAGCTTTTGACAAGCTGGATCCGAGAACTTCAGAGAAAAAGGTTGAAATTGTTAAGAAGAACTTGACGTTGATTTATGAAGAACATAGAACCAAGACTTGGACTTCTTCGAGCTTCTCAACAACACCAACACCACTTGAGCTCCTAACTGAATCTTGAATCTCCATTAGAAGATGATATGAATTTTGTAAGTATTCCAACTTTTTTGAATTTCGGTTTGGGTTTTTGAGAATTAGGTCTCGATTCCACTGGAAATTTCAACTTGCTTTGAGGAATATTGTCTCTTAATATTGTCGCAATTGGGGTTTACTGATTCTGTTTCTTCTACTTTAGGGATTTATTATTTAATTAATAAATTATACTGAATTATGGACCGTGAGACTTTGTCATCATAAATACCATAATTACGTATATACACGTAACCTCTTCTTATTTATTGTTTCCGTTTGTGTTTTTTAAAATAATTTTGTTTGTTCATATCTTGTCTCTAATGTAGGATCTCTATGAACTTGAGAAGTCAATCCAACCAGGCATACATAATGCAAAGACAAATCTCGATCTTTACTTGGATGATCCTAGAGTAGAGTCAAGGGCGTTTAATGACATAGATGTTTTAGACTATTGGAAGAACAGTGGCCAACGCTATGGTGATTTAGCTTCTTTAGCATGTGCTTTGCTGGCAATTCCGATCACCATAGTTGCATCGGAGTCAGCATTTAGTGTTGGAGGTCGGGTATTGAGTCCTTTCAGAAACCGACTTCTCCCAAAAAATGTCCAAGCACTACTCTGTACCCGTAATTGGTTACGAGGTTTTGCTGAACTTGAAGGTAAAGATATCAAACAGTTTTATGTTTTATAGAGTTTGATTAATTCATGTCTTTAACTTTTAGGTTTGATTAATTCATGTATTTAACTTTTAGGTGACATTGAAGACTACTTTGACGAGGAGGATAAAGATGCTACACTGGTGGCGAGTAGCTCGGGAGTATGAAGATGTGTATGTTTATTAATGGCTTGTGTCTGATCATGTCTTGGGCTTTTCTGCATAATTAAAAAAAACAAGACAATTCTGCATAATAAAAAAAAACAAAAAAAAAACAATAGAAACAATAGAGAGGGTACCCTAGGGTAACCCTAAAACCTTTAAGGTATCCGTTTGGATTACCTTACAGTACAGGGTAGATTTAGGGTAATTCTATAAAGGATATTTTTTGAGCGGGTACCCTAACAGTTAGGGTAGGGTAGGGTAAAAATACCCGTTTTTAACATCCCTATCCATGCGCCATATGAGAAGCATAAGAGTTAAAGCTTCAAGATATGTTTATAAAGGAAAGTTGATTGATTTGCACAAAAAGAGGCATAAGAAACATATAAAGTTTAAATGGAGATTTCATGTTTACCTAATATTGTGGCAGTAGTTGCGGTCATTTTCAAGTGAACCATCTCGACTCTCGCTTCTCCTCTGCTTGAAAGAGATAAAGAAAAGAAATCCATCAAATATCTTAACACATAGAAACTAATTTTAGGAGACAAATAGGAGGAGGATTATTGTGGAAGAAAAGTAGAGATTTAGTTTCGTTGATTGGATTTCCATATCAGAGATTACAACCGTCTTGAAGTGGTTCAGACCAATCAAGAGCCTTAAATATGCTTCCTTTCTCTTCGTTAGTCATGTCGAGTCTTTCCTGTTCTCTTAAATCCTGAATACAAAACAAGTGAACAAAGCTTGCTACAATACAATATTCTGTGTATAGTCTACATATATATGGGGTTGTCTATATATAGGATCGATTGGTTGTGGCAATGTTGGAGCCATTACAACGATCTTGAATCGTGAGTTTAGGCGTTAACGGTGAGGGAAGTGGGAGAAATTTGCAGTTTCCGAAGTGGAGTAATTGTGAGAGAGGTGGATCGTGTTGAGAGAGATGAATAAAAGAATTGGATTTATGAGCTCTGTAACGATTAATGGTGAAGAATTGGAAGCGGCCAGAGTTTGATGACAACTTTTAGCGACGATTTATCTTGTCACAATATTGTAGTTAATTCGTCACAATATTGTACATGTAATTCTTTTTGTTTTCCAATATGATGTCGTTTCTTCTTCTTCTTCTTGAGATCTCACAAAAGCAAATCAAATCAAATCAAAATAAAACTTTAGCACAATCCATATTTCTTTCCATGAATTAGTAACATTTATCTTTACAATTCAATGTCTTAATTCTAAAGATCAGTGTGTAGCTATGTTGAAGACAATTACATCAAATCTTTTCACTACAAGAAAATGATCATATTGTTACGAATATTTTCGTCACAATATTAAAATAGCAATAAAACTATTGTCACGTATTTGTGACGATTTGTAAAGGGTTACAATACAATCGTCACAAATATTTTTCCGTAACAAAAACGTTACAGTGTTGTGACACTATACATAGTAACCAATTTGTCACAAGCAGTGACGATGTAAAAATGTAACAAAACTGTCACAATTAGTGAATGTAATTACGTCACACAACCCTCGTCCATTGCGACAATTCTCTAGTCTCAAATTGTCACAACTAGGTACTAAAACTATTTAGTTTCCGGTCTTAAATTAGTCACAATTCTTAATAATCCCTTTTAATTTACAATTGATTTGTCATCGCTAATTTTTTATTAGTTGTGAATTAGTATTTAATAATATATATAAATAATTATTTTGTTATTTTCTTTTAAATGTTAAAAAGAAATCACGTTCAGAAACGTGGACTCGCAAAACTTAATTGGATGGTCGTTACTCGGTGTAAACCGAATCTTTACCATTCAATATAATTAATTACTTAACATAGGGCTATTAAGAAGCCCATTTGCAGATTTAAAGAGAAACATGTGTTATTATTTATAGATAGTTTGAGAATCCTTCCTTCATCTCCCTAATCGATGTGAGATCTAGTTTTCCTTCTTTTTCATCTTCAACGTGGGTTAATAATTTAAATCTATTTATATTGTCAACTGAAATTTGCTATCTTTTTATTATTAAATGAACTTTTTTTTAAAACCATTTATTTATGATATCCTAAGTTCTAAATTAAACATTCTTTATTCATGATACCCTAAATCTTACAGTAAAGTTTATGTATGTATTTCGGAATATAAATCCTAAATCAAATAGCCATTTATCAATAAAAGTCAAAACCCTAATCAATAGTTATGTATGTATTATGAAAACTCATTTAATTCACCAAACTACATATCAAAAATTATAAATGCATTGCGAACCCCTAAACCCTTATGTGAAAATCAAACACTCATTTTCATAAATTAATGCCCAAACATAATATCAAAGGGAAACCCTAAACTCTAAACCCTAAACCCTAATTACATTAATCCAAAAACTCAAAACTCTACTATATGAAAAGCGTTGTATTAAATTTTAACAATTTTACTCTTAGTATATATTTTGTTTATATATATAGTCTTTATCTAATAATATATGTTAATAAAAATAATTATATATTTATACACAAATGTTAATACAACCAAAACAGTTGATAACGTAATAAGGTAGGTTTTATATTATTTATTGTAAGATAATAAAATGTTAGTAAGTTAGTCATAATTGGAAACGCACTTGTTACAAAATTTTGTTATAATAAACACTAAAAATCTATCGAGTATCAATTAGCGACTATTGTTTAGTTATTTGTACTGTCACAAATCGAAACACAATGTTTTGTCTCAAATACGTAACTAATTTAGGATGATACATTGGTCATAATACCGTCACAAACTGTTACAACTAGTTTTTAGTTACAAATTTGTCACTAAAGACGACAACTTTTAGTGACGATTTATCTTGTCACAATATTGTGACGAATCAACTACCAATTTGTGATGAAAAAAGGTTAGTCACAATTTCGTATCTAAAACGTTACATATTTGTGACTTTTTTTTATTTGTCACAAATTTTAGTCACAATAACACCTTTTGTAGTGTTTGAATTGAAATCGTGAAAATAACTTTGATATTAGGAATGCAAAGGAAAGCATCAGGATCTGAAATGCAAAACAAAACTTTGAGATTCGAATCGTGAACAGGTGATTCAAAATCAAAATCAGAAACAATAGGTTAAACATCGAAGATAAAGAGAAGAACATGATTTGATTCCAAGATTTTATGAAATGAAGAAGAAACACATACGTAATCGATTAGAGATCCAAAATCATGGACTTATGAACTTGATTGTGATTCGAATCGTGCTCCTAAATCTCTCCGATGAATCAATCTCTCTGACGAATCAATCTCTCCGAATCGACCAATCTCTCTCCAATCTACCCCCAATCTCTCTGATCCCGCTGTTGACCGAGAAATCTCTTCGCCGTTGACAGAATCTCCGTCACCGATCACTCCGCCGTCGCAGTCGCCGTGGATTCGTTGTCGGAGAGAATAGGTTTAATTTCCCGATGGATGTTTAAAAATTAAATAAAATATAAGAAAATGTTTCAATTAAAAATAAAATGTTTTTGAGATTTATTTGGTTTTCTATGCTTTCTCTGTTTTCGGTGTTTTTATGGTGCACTCAAACTCTGCTTTATTTTGGTATACAATTTCAGACGATTAAAAAAAATATTTATAAAGTAAATGAAATCAGAATTAAGAAAATGAAATCAATGGGTATAATAGTCTTTTTAACACTACACCAATGGTATCTATGGAATATTTTAGATTTAGTGGTATCTAAGGGAAATAAACTTTGTCTTGTGGCATCTAAGGGAATTTCTTAACTATGAAGTTTTCCTATTACAATTTTAATTTTTAATCTAAATCATAAACATAGAAAACTTTTGTATTCCTCTTTGCCTCCGAGTATCATAACTTTTATTTTTTTATCTAATTTTTATTCTTGGAAAATTAGCATATATATTATGTTTTGTACCCATAATTAAACATTTAACATCTAATCAATTATAATTTAGTATCTAACAATTTGCCTACATAAATTTTTGATTATACCCATAAATTAGCATGTATATTTGTATAGTAGACTATCATTGGTACTGTCAAATTTTATATATTCTAGTGAATTATAATTTACATGTATGTTTAGTATAGTAAACTATGTAAGTTTGTATAGTTGATTACAACTACTTCTTGTGCTTTTTTTCTTTTTATCGGAACAACTTGACAAGGAATTATTGTTTGTATATGTATAGTGAACTATTACAATTGTTTAACATGTATATTTGTATAGTAGACTACCATTAGATTTTATCAAATTTCATAAGTTATAGTGAACTATTCTTTACTTGTATGGTTGATATAGTGAATTATGTAAATTTGTATAGTTAACTATAACTACTTATTGTGCATTTATAATTAAGAGCACTTTTCTCCAATTCGATCGACACAACAACTGCACTCGTGTCGCTCGACATCCTCTTGGTGTCGCGCGACACGCCTCATTGTAGCACCAGAATTGAGTTTTTCCTCTCTCAACTCGATTCTGGGTTACACGAGTTGTAAACCTGCATGAAAAAAAAATATTCGATCCATAGAATTCACAGTAATCACCAATACACGTTTCACACCAAAAATCAATCACAAAACACAATAAAATCAATCCTTCATTGCCTAGAAATCATGGTCGCGACTCATCTTAGCCTAGGAATGATTGATTTCGGATTAAAAAGACGAAGAACGCAACCAGTAACAGCCCCAAAACGTTCTGGTCCGATCCGAAACCACGAAGAGCACGATGAACGATCGTTTCTTTCACTCACAAACACTAACACAATAATCTCTCAATTCTTTCTCTCAAAACCTTCACAAAAACTTGTTATTCTCCTCTGAAAATACGGCCAAGAACAAGCCCTACACGTTTAAATACTAACCTAGGTTTAACACCCTTAAACCGACTAAGAAATCACGATTAAACTTAATTCGATTCAGCAAACCGAGACACGTGTCGAGCGACACAGGACGTGTTACTGTGGTTGACATTGTCTCCTACTGTACGGACTAACGTCTTTGACTGTAAAAACATAACCAGAGCTGGTGGAGTTGTGGCGTAGACTAAAAACAGACACAACATCATCATTTATCATAATTTGAAGCGAATGATATAATAATTATTTTTCTTCTACTGGAAGACAAAATCTGGTAATTGAGTATAGATTTATTTCAAAAAGGTATTTTTTGAAACTTTTCTCAAAATATTTAAAACAATTTTCTAAAAAATGTAATGAACCAAAACAAAACAAAAAAGGTTAGAAAATCCAGCTGTACACAACGGTAGACCAAGTAGTAAATTTCATGGACAGCAACAGAGTTTGTGTTTTGGCTGTTATATGTACTTACACCGTACCCATCTCTCTTCTTCGTTATAACCTCTCTCTCGTTATCATTCCAATCAGATTCTTCTTACATGGCACTAACTCTTTTGTCCCACGAGATATCTGACCTCTGTATTGGCAAACCGCCGTTACGATGTCTCTCCGCCGCTACAGCCACCGTCGCTGACGCCATCGCTGCTCTCAAATCCTCCGACGAACCTTTCCTCAGCATCTGGAGCTGTAATAATAATCACGATGATTCCGATGATACCAAGAACAAGAACAAGTGCGAGTGTTTGGGTAAGATCTGTATGGCTGATGTAATCTGTTACCTCTCTAAATTCGACAAAAACATTTTGTCACTTTCCTCTGCTTTCGACGCTTCTGTCTCTCTTCTTCTTCCTCCCAAATCTCGTGCTCTCGTCGTCCATGTCCAATCTTCCTGCAAGTATGTCACAAGATCCATGATAAATCCAGAAAACAAAAATTCGGTTTTTCTATAATTTCTGTTTTAATTGTTCACAGAGATTAAAAATTGAACCTTGGTTTTGAATTTGATAATTTCAGGTTAATTGAAGCAATTGATCTGATAATCAAAGGAGCACAGAATCTGATTGTTCCGATTGAGACAAGAACAATCACAAAGAGAAGACAACAAACTCGAAACGTCGTCGTTTCACTCACCACCGCAACCACAACCACCCACAAGGAAAACCGACAATTCTGCTGGATCACACAAGAAGACATAATCCGATTCCTTCTCGATTCCATTACCGTCTTTTCTCCATTACCTTCCCTTTCAA
Organism: Draba incana; assembly: GCA_963576765.1. Taxonomy (NCBI): domain Eukaryota; kingdom Viridiplantae; phylum Streptophyta; class Magnoliopsida; order Brassicales; family Brassicaceae; genus Draba; species Draba incana. The sequence continues at coordinate 22,267,867 of OY755205.1, forward strand.
TCTCCGATCTCGGCGTCATTAACAGCACACACACACTCCTCGCCGTCGATTACTACTCCTCCGCCTCCTCCGCCGTTTCCGCCGTCTCTCGTGCCATTTCCGACAATATCTCCGTCGCTGTCGTCGACAGTGGATCCGATTTAGAAGATCCGTCACGTGTGGCTTTAATCGGAGAGATTTCTCCGATGACACTCGCTTGCTGCGACGAAACTGCAGTAGCGGCGGTTGCTACACTCTCCGCGGGCGATCTGATGACGTATATCGACGGTAGTGGTCCGCCGGAAAGTTTAGTAAGAGTTGTTAGGAATCGTTTGGAAGAGAAAGCGATGGTGGGTTTGATCTCACTAGTGGATTCATTGTCGGGTTCTTCATCCTCCTCGGACGAAGAATCTCCGGCGGGGAGAACGAGAATGTCGTCGTCGTATGGGAGGTCGGTGAGTAGCGCGGCGAGGATGGCGAGGAAGTCGGTGGCGATAGTGTGTAATCGGAAGAGTTCGTTAATGGCGGTGATGATACAAGCGATTGCTCATAGAGTGAGTTATGTGTGGGTGGTTGATGAAGATGGTTGTTTGGTTGGTATGGTTACTTTTGTTGATATTTTGGAACTCTTAAGGAATTCTTTGAATGATGTGAAGTAGTCATATGATGTACTTCAGTTTTGTTTTGAATTTTGCTAGCAATTATTGAAAGAAATCAAACAAAAAAAAACCAATATTGTTGAGGATTTTGTTTTTGTAAGAGACACCATAGACCAAAGTTCTTATGAATATTTCGGCTCATGCTATCTTAATTCTTGATTTTTGGAATTCATAATCCTTCTTCTGCAGTGAAACTCGAACTTGGTAATAAAAACTCAACTTCTTCAAGAAAATCGTTGCTAACCAAGTAAATTGTAACACAAATTCGTATTTAGACGTTTAGAATTTATGGGATTTATTCAAGACCTGGTGTTAGGTTATGTATGTTTTAAGTTGAAGAACTTGAATAAGTAAAAATGTTTCTAGACCAGGTATTCATTGACAGCTGCAGTTTGGGTCTCACGACTAATCCTAAAGAATGCAACACACTTCATGAGTCTCACGTCTAATTGAACTACTCAAAATATATCGTTGTGACTTCATGTCTAGAAGCTAAGGATTAACATTTTGAATACTAAATGATAAGAAAATGAACAATTATATAGAAACATAAAAAGCAATCAATATATAAATCGGTGATCTTGATTTAAGAAAATGAAAGATTGATTCTCTTTAGTTATACACACTTGGATTTCCTTTAATTTTGTTTTTTTTTTTTTTTTTGTTATCAACCAACACACACCCACTTCACTTTCAAATTTGAAATACGGCTATATACGTACAAAGAATTGGTATTAGATTTGGACCAGTCCATGATAAATTGTACAGCTTGCTGGTAACGCAGTTGGTCAAATCCCACGTGATATTAAAAACGTTCATTGCGTTTGGTACATGTTTTTATATGTGCTCTCGACTTCTCGTGTGTCTTTGTCTCGTTTTGATTGTGATAGATGACTGCTTCAAATAAAAAAAGTGAAAGTTTTGATAATTATTTAGAGGCTGTTTGTTTGAAGATTTTCATATATTCTGAGTATGATTATCATAGCTTATGAGCATGTTGTATGACAATTGACATCAGTAATTATGGAGTTATTTATGTAACCAACCGTTCAGATTAATCTAAGCATGGCTATCTATGTAATGTGGATGCATTATATCACATTCATATTGGCATATTCGATAAAAAATATCTTTTGGCGTTCAATATAAAAACAATTCATGTACAATTGGCTTGGTTGACTTTTTTTTAGCACAAGTTAGATATTCAGCACAAGTTAGATATTCAAATACATTTGGAAAGAGGGGAATTTCAAAGGAAATATACTAAATGTTAACTTTGGATTTGCAGAAATTAAAGTTTACATCCGAACTCATATATGTATATATATATATATATATATATAATTTTAGTTGAGTTAGATATGATTGACTTTCTTTGAACTATGTACTTCGCATTGGTTTTTTCAAGTAACATGTTCAATTTACTTCGACATGTTTAAGTAATATAGGTTTCCAGTTCAATTAACAATAAATGAATTCAATACATCATACATGCTTGACTCTCACTAACCAAGTCCATATGATAAATTTCAGAAAAAATCGATTCAGTTCGGGTTGGGGATATGTATTCAACCGCTAATAACATGTTAAATCTCATGGGTTTCTAACTCAAATAGGCAATCAACGAATGCATTTGTTTTTTGGGTCCAGTATGTTAATGAGTATATAGTGAAACCCGAGACACAAACTGTTCCACACGCATTATAATTGTTCGACAAAAGAATTAAATTTACAATCTATGCGAATTTACCTTATGAGACTCTAAATTGTCAACCACACGCTACCGTGAGTAGATTGCTTCAAAATTTTGTCGCAAAATTAGTGAAGTTTTGAATATGGATGTTACAAACGTACAAACTTGTACGACTACTTGGTAACTACAATATGGATGTTACAAATGCAGAAACTTATACAGATATCTGGTCCTTCTAACCTATCAATACTATACAAAAATCTCACTTTAAATACTTAATCCACACCAAAATAAACATAAACAAAAACCTAATTAAAGAACCATATATTTTTTTGAAACATTTTGTTAGAAGAATCATAGTTAAAGGGGGAGAATTGGCCATGTCTTGTTGTTGTGATCAAAGACATGAAGCTCTGTTTTTGACAGTAGCATCGGTATGTCTTGACACGCCAATGAGTGATGAGCGATGCGTAATGAATCGTGTCATTTCTTTCTCCCCATATCTCATGAGAAGGAGAAGAAATCACTGGTCAAGTGATACCATGTGGCATGAGCTTAAGTGAGAATCTCTCCCAAAAATCTACGAGCAAGAAATGCCATATGATATTTAGTGGTACCAGATTTAGCACCTGTTAACATGATCTGATCAGAGACTGAACCGATCCGAATATTCTAAAGAGATGAGTCAAGTGGGACGAAATGATTTATGTTCAGCCCATTATGAAGACTGAAGCCCATATTTACCTTAGCTCGCCGATTTTGTGAAGCTCGAAGAATAAGGAAGAGATGAGCTCTAATATTGATAGAATCTTCATAAGTAGGATATTTTCCATAAATTTCTAAGTTTAATTCGACCGAGTCAAAAGAAATAAATATGTAACACATTGATCCGAGGAAGGGATCCACAACTTTTATCAATACCAAAGTTCTCTGAAATTTTTTACACATTGTTCTCAAGTCTTTTTGAGTTGTTTACTTTAAAACCTAAATCCTGACTTGTTTGGATTAAACTCGAGGTAGTTTACACGTTGTGGATTCACCAATATTGAAAACTTATCTAAAAGTAGCTATAAATTGGTTGTCAAAAGAATGAAATTCCTTAAAAATTATCAACCAAACTAATTGACATTAGTAAACGGTTGATAGCAAATCATAATCAATATTCTTATAATTATATATGACCAATGGTCACGAGTGTCTTTCTATTACGAGTTTACTTTATTATATATGTGATTGACTGATTGTCTATACTATTCTTTCTGATCAAGAATATCTTTCGAGGAGTCACTGATGAGATCTACCTTTTCACAAATGCATGGAGCTTTTTTTAGTTATTCGGTTATCCGATTGGTCACGAAAACACGCTTTTTTAGTTAGATTGTATCATTTATTTTATTTATTTAATTAGTCAACATCATTTTTTAATTGATACAAATGAAATTACTTCATTTTTATGATTGATTTTAAAAGTAGTGACTCTAATATTTTGTAACAATAAAAAAACCGACATAAATATTTTCATTTTTATTATAATTGATATTAATATGTGTCGCTTATGAAAAACGAAGCTAAACTTTACATCATTTTGTTTAAATGTTGTTACATATTTGTTTCATTTACAACAACTATGACAAAATTTATATCAATTACTAATTGATTTTAAAAAAAATTTTGATGTTAGTTATATACTTATATCTATAAACTTTTTTCTAATTAAATTTTGAAATAAATATTTTCTAAAACTTTTTTTTATGGCAACTCAATATTTACAAAAGCAAGAAATATTTATTTTGTTGCCACCAAATATCACTTACTAATGCAAAACACAATGCTTCTTATAAGAAAAGTTTCAACCTCCTTCTTTGCATTTTGTCGATGTGGAACAAATGTGAAAGCTGATCTTTTTTTCCAACTCTTTTACAATTATTTACTTTACGAATTTTGAGTGTTTTGATGAATGATACTTTTGGGCAATGTTCAAAATAGTGCTAGCGTTAAGTGAGCGGTGGCCCATAGCCTAGCGCCTAGAACACCTAATCGGAGTTTCTAGATGATTTTAGACGTTTTAGGCGTTTTAAACATTGGTGTAGTCTAGTGGCAAGAAATAAGTCTACTGAGAGCATGCACCATCACACCCTGGATCGAGTTCCCCTACCTACTTAATGTAGAAATTAGGCTAATGGGCCGGCCAGTTGTGGCCCAATGTTGACAAAAAAAAAACATAAAACATTACAAATAAGATATATTAGATAAAAACTATATAAAACTACGTTTTAGAAAATAAAATTATATAATCTTAAACATAAATATTTAATTAATTCATACCAAACAACTTGACACGATCTTAGAGAGGATATCAGCCCAAAGAGTCACTTCGTTGGTTGATTCATATCAGAACACAAGAGATCCTTTGATGATGCAGCGGATAGAAGATGAATGGTTGAATTTGGGGATGTGAATGATTGAAAATGAAACAGAACGGATGCAGCGAATGATTGATAAAGGAATGAATCTTCTGAGTGATGAACACTTGATTAAGACAAATGGATTGAGAGAAACTTTCAAGAGTTGCGGATGTCTCTTGAACTTTCAGCTTGTTCTCGATTTGGATAAACCCACCAAAGTAAGAACAAGTTGTATGGATATTACACACCATACACATCAAACAAAGAGAAAAAGTTTGAGAATAAAATGTTTGATAGTTTAAATAGAAGAGAAGAAGAGGAAGAGACAAGTCTTGGAACAAGCTCCAAGACTGTAGCATCCCGAAACCAAATTATCGTAATTTGGGAGGGGTGTCGATCGACACCAGTGGTGGGTGTCGATCGACACCATGCTTTCAGATCAATTTTGGTTTGAGTTTAATGATCCGGTTTGGCGGCGCTGGTTTAGAGAAACCCTAAGTCGTGGTATATATGCGGGATGCTGAGTGTTGGCCGAATTATTCAGAGTTAAGAGGCAAAAATCAGAGAGAAAAGGGAGTTTGTAGTTGTTCTTTAGGATTGCTGCAAAGAAATCCTTTAGAACGCTTTTATTCGAGTGCTAGAGGTGTAGGATTATCGTGTTCTTCGTGAAGAACCTGCTGATCGGTGCGTTCTAGCGAGTAGAGGGTCTAGTTCGTGGTTCCTTGCTAACGCAATCCCTTTCAAACGCGAAATCCAGGTGAGTGTGTGATGGTGGATATGGGCTTGGATTATTAGGATATCGGTTGATTGATATGTGAGATGTTTTGATTGTTTTCTGTGATGTTTCTGTGTGATAGCGTGTGTTTGAGTCGTGATTAATCTTGTACGATGAAACGGAATCGAGTCGCGAGAGGATTTGACTCGGTTTAGGTTTATGCGAGAGGTGTCGATCGACACCTAGTGGTAGTGTCGATCGACACCACTCTTTTTGATTGCGAGGCTCGTGTGCGAGAATGCAGTGTCGATCGACACCACGTGGGAGTGTCGATCGACACCACTTGTTTCAATGTCGTTTCCAATTGTTGTTGATTGTTGTTTGATTGCGTAGCAATTGATAATCTATTTCCCTTATTATGTATCCGGTAGGCGGGATGACCGCTTCACTGAGTATTTGTGATAATACTCACGCAACTCTTATTTCCATGTGTTGCATGTAACAGAAATGTGTGATCGCGGATCAAGGCCGGTGAAGAGGATGATATGGTGTTTAGGTTGTTTAGTATGTCTAGTGAATCTGGTGTTTAGGTTGCTAGTTTTACTTGAAATGTTTGGTTTATGGAATTGATAATTGGTTTAATTATTTTTGTCGGATTATTTTATGAGAACTTTCGCGATTGTTTAAATAGCTGTAGAAGGTTAGTATTTATGGGAATAATAACCTGAGCTATTAAAAAAAAAGCGTTGGTTGTTTCAAAGATTGCCTAGAAAATGAAAACATAATTAAAGACATAATTTGAAAAGATAAAACCAAAATAACCTTTGAAGTTCTGATTTTCTTCACTTTCTTTGGGCTGAAAATTAGGCACTTGAATTGGGCTTCTTTTGGACTTGTAATAGGCATAAAATGGGATGGACTTGATGGCTAACACCTTGGAAGGTTTTCTGAAGATTCTGGCCCGGTTAGGATCATCAAATATGTGATTTGGATGTGAACATTTACCTCATTAAAAACTTTTCTTTGGAAACCCATTGGGACAAAACCAAATATAAGGGGAAAAGAGTACAAATGAGACACATGCCCATTTGCTGACATGTATCAAAATCAATGAGGTTAAGATAACTTCTTTTCCATGATTTCCCTTAGCTATAAGCTGCTCCTTAGCTTCAATTTCCTAAGCTACAAGCTCTTTCTTAGCTCCATTTTCCTTAGCTACAAGCCGCTCCTCGGGTTCAAGTCTTTTTTTTTCACGTTTCAAGTATTTTATGCTTGGCAGGATCATATCACAACATATAAATGTTTATAACTATGAAAATGGAATTAAAACTTATAAATTTAAATTTATGTAGTTAAATACTGGAATAATGCAGTAAAATAAAATCTATGCGATTTTAGGTGGTCAAAACGGTCATCTAAGCGTTGCCTGAGGGCCTAGCGCTTAAGCGGAGCCTAAGCGACCGCCTTAACTGCTTTTTAGAACACTACTTTTGGGTCATCCTATATATATATATTAATTGAGGAGGCACTAAAAGTTAAAAATCTAAGATGTCATTCAAAAAGAGTCTTAAGGAGCATATTAATCATATGTGTCATTCAAAGAGGATCTTAAGAAACACATTAACTAAATCAACCAATCAAAACATTTCAATTTGGCATGGTGGAAATATCTACATATTTCAATATTTTTAATATATATGCGGTATTGATGACAAAAATATATACTTACCAAATCCATTACCATACCAGAAAACTCAAACCGATTCAATAAGTAATATTTTGGTTAGTGATAAAGTTGGGTTTAAACAGATTTTATAGAGTTATTGAAAAATATTTTTTTTTGTAAATATAAGATGTATATCACTCGATTACATTCTTTGTCATACATTATAAGATAATGTTTCGCTTTTTAGTTCGTTATTGTAAATCAATTTCTTTCATTTTTATATTTTGTATACATTTAAAACGTAAAACCTATCACATATTAAGACACTCAAGATTCAAAAATCGATCGAATAATTTTTTTAGTGGACATAATTATTTATCTAATTTTTTTTAGTATGCATGATGAAAAAAAATATATTTTTATTCTACAATAAACTGAAATTTATATTCGCACGCTTGACGTGGGTCAAAATCTAGTATATATATAGTAAATTATGATCATTAGATTTTAAGTGTAATCAACATAAAAATCATTTCCAAAAATAAATATATTTAACCCTTTTACAATAAATATTTAACAGTATTATAACTTGTCGACCAAAAAAAAAACAAAATTAACAGTATTATAACTAATGTATCCATAATATATATGCACTAGAAAATTACCCGCGTTATACGCGGGATAAAATGATTATCAAATAAAATCAATAGTTTTAGATAAAAAAAAAATATTATGAAGAATAATTATAAATAACCTAATACCTAATTTATATATTTGAATTTTGCGACTATTTTGCATACAAATGCGTTTCACCCGTGAAATAATTAAACCAACAAATTTCATTAATAATTATATTTTTACTTGTACGATGGTGCATTTATGAAAAACTAAAAACATCTACTTGTCAAACAAAACAACACATGTAAAAACATATTTTTACATGCTCACATATTTTCAAAAGATAATAAATAGTTTTATTTTATTTAATCAATTTTTTTTGGTATATATGTTAAATTTTTGTTCACATTTAATTCTATGATTTAAATATATAATTTTGAAATATTTTAATTTTGGCAAGTTGAAAATTTCAAAATATTTTAATTTTGGCAAGTTTAGGAAGATTCAAATGTGTTTGGTAATTAGAGTTATAGTAATCAAAATAAGTATATTTGGAATTAAATGTGTTTGGCAATGAGTATAAGATAATGAAATAAATAAATAAAAATAACGAAGAGAAAAATTGTGGGAATGACACCTAAGCAAAGTGCTCCCAAAATGCTCCTCAAATAGTATATAGGATAATAACCAACTATTACGCATTAAACTTACTGCGGAAAATAACTTTAATTATATATAATATCAACCAAATGTTTTTGCATCACTTATATAGTTGATATCAGTTTTTTGTTGATTTGAATTTTTGCATTTTATTTAGTTGATGCAAATTTTTTAGATAAATATATCAATTATATAATTGATGTAAATTCATAATTTTCTATCAGTTTTGTTAAACTGATGCAAATTTATATCAATTTAATACTACTCATGGAAAACAAGTCAATTGTTAAACCACATGTTTTGTATCATTTATTACTAAGTAATTTAAAATAATATCATTTCATTTTTTGATATTATATTTAAGTGATACAATATACCTATTTTTATTTGTAGGGTAGGCATGGTTATACATTAGAGAAAAGGGTTGGCCGCCTAATTCACCATGTACTAATGAAACTAAACGTAAATCAACCCAGACTTTTTACCTCTCAATTTTGTAACTTAAACTTTCTAAACTCTTTATAAACCAACATGAAGTACTAAACTCTTCAAAATTCCACTTTTAAAATTGGTTAAGGCTTAACCATCCATTAACCAATAATTGGTTAATTAAACCCCTAATTGCGTTTTTAAAATTGCGTTTTGGCCAACCCGTTGACCCGACTTTGACCCGAATCAGTTTTATTCTTTTCTAAGCCAAACCCGACTGAACATAAACACAAAACACAAATTTAATTTGGGGGAAAAACAAAATTAGGGTTCTTAGTGTTCTTAGGAATTGATTTTTTCAATCTAATTATGTTAATCTTCTTCTTCGTGTCTATGATCTGATTTGTTTGTATGTTATTTAGGAAAATGGAAGACAAGCCAAGGGACCAGAAGCCCAAAGCCAGCGACAATGACTGAATAGAATTAAATTTTACCCTTTTGTGTACTTCTTCTTCTTCATGTAACGTTTATGTGTTCCAAAGGATAATTTTAATCAAAGTGTTCTGGGTTATTTATCTATTTGATCATTCTCGGAATCAAATTGCAGAAATCCAAAACACCAAAATGACAAAGTTAAAAGCTTTGCTAAGATCAAATTCAGCAATTCCAAAATGTATGTTAATTACTCACAGAACAATCAGTTTTTGGTAAGAGTCTAATACTAACAACCATATATGTAAGTAAATTCCAGCCTCTACATCTACATAGCTAATCCTCCCGTTGGTAAAATTGAATCGAGTAATTGCCATTGACTCTATTGCATACAAGAAGATGGTCTTGACACAATAAACTCGCTTCTTTTGTCTTCTTCAATGATCGAATTTTCCATCAATAGACCAATTTCTTGAAACGAGAGAACTCTAAAGAGAAGCAAACATAGTGATTACTGAGTCAAAGGATCTATCAACGTGATTAAGCAATGTTTTAACCAAAAAGATAAAAAAGCAATTACAAACATGGAAACAAAATTACAAGAGAAACTAAGTCGAAATTCTCCAGATCAAATCGGATTCCTGATTCTAGGGAATACGTGAAAAGAAAATCAATGAATGCGATATTCGCATCGGCCAAAAGCACAACGCAATCGATCAAGGAAATCTTAAGATTTGAGTACCTAACAAATGCGAAATTGGTAATCCACTGAGAAAATTTGGATGCTTACCGAGAGGCGTCGAAGAAGATGATTGAAACGTGATTTTAAAAACGCAATTAAGGGTTTAATTAACCAATTATTGGTTTAATGAACCAATTAGTGGTTAATGGATGGTTAAACCTAACCAATTTTAAAAGTGGAATTTTGAACAGTTTGGTAGTTCAGGTTGGTTATAAAGAGTTTCGAAAGTTTAGGTTACAAAATCAAGAGGTAAAAAGTCTGAGTTGATTTACGTTTAGTGGCATTAGTACATAGTGAAATAGGCGGCCAAGGGTAGAGAAGATTGTTTTAATTGCCATTAAAAAAAAAAAAATTGTATCACCAATTGCCATGATTTTGTTTTTTAGTAGATATAAAATCATTATTATACCCTTCAGTTTAAATCATGATAAATGATATTGTATCTATTTTTAGTTCATCACCACAACTTGTCCCCGACTCTTGTTATGTCCGTATAGTCGGAGATAATGTCAATCACCGCCTCTGTCATCGTTGTCCATCGTTTCACCACTTTTTGTCCACCGTTCACGGTTTCCATTTTGTTCACCGTTCACAGTTCTGTCACCTCCGATTATGTCTTTGGCTACGTCCACCACCGTCGACTACGGATTTTCTTTTTTTCTACTACTATGATATCTGTTTGCGTCTGTTGTCCACTGTTTATGTTATTTGTTTCCATTTTAGTCCATAATCCCGTTCAAATTTGGTCCACCGTCTCATCGTCATCATAGTCTCGTCTCCGATTCCATCTCCGACTACCACCATCCGTCATCTACCATCTTGACTTTTGAGAAAAAGAAGAGAGAAGAAGAAAGAGTAAGAGAAAAAAAGAAAAGAGAAAAAAAGAAAAGAGAAAGAGACGAGGAAAGAGAAAATGAAATAGAGAATGTGTTAGGTATGGGCGTTCGTGTAAACATTCGGGTTTCGGTTCGGTTAATTCGGTTTTGGATTTTCGGTTTTAAGAATATACTACCCATTCGGGTATTTTAAAATTCTGGTTTGGTTTCGGTTCGGGTAGTGTCGGTTTTGGATTCAATTTCGGTTCTCCGAGATACTCATAATTACGTAAAATTTTTCGGATTTTGGTTTGATTTAATTATTTTTAACTCGAGTTATCCGAAGAAAAAAAAACGGAAAATTTCAAATAATATACCTAACTAAATTGGTTATTTTTAGCCAAATATATTTATAATTTTCGAGTTGACCAAAAATAACTATAAAAACTATAAAATTTGGCTAAAGTATATGAACATATTCTATCTTATATCTGAATATATATAGGTTAAATTTATGTTTCGGGTATTTCGGGTACCCGTTTAGTTTTCGGTTCGATTCGGGTTCGGTTCGGGTTTTTGGTTTTAGATATTTAGAACCCATTCGATTATTTTTAAAAATCGGGTTCGGTTCGGTTTGGGTAATTTCGGGTCGGTTTCGGATTTTTTGCCCCTAGAATGTGTGGTGTAAATGAAAGAGATAAAAAAAAATGTAAAATTGTTTTCACTATAATACAAAATTATAGCATATTTTGTGCATTTGAGAAATGACATTCTTTGAAAATAATTTTGGAACAAATGACATATTTTGGAATTTTCTGTATACATTATTGCTAAAGGATTTTTGTTGACATTACATTATTACCAAAAAGATATATGAAAAATAGGAAACTATTTTTGACTCTTCAGTTATTTGTTTGTGTCATGGACCGATAGACGCACACGTATGGCTTAAAATATGTACTTGTAAGTGTAACGAAAGTAAGAGTAACGTGGAGCCCTCCTCGAAATCTCTTGCGGATGTTCGCTTGTTTTTCTTTCTTTCATGTGAATTCGCACGTTTGCCCAATCGTCCATGAAAGCGATTACGTCACTTTTAAAATACCAGTAGTAGAAAGAATGGTTAATAATAGACATTTACATTTGGATAACCATTCGGGTTTCAGTTCGGTTAGTTTGGATTTTCGGTTTTAGAAATATAATAGACATTCATATATTTTAAAATTTTGGTTTGGTTTCGGTTACCCGAAATATTCGTAATTACGTAATTTTTTTCCTAATTTTGTTTTATTAATTCAAGTTATCCGAAAAATAAATAACAAAAATGAAATTTTCAAATAATCTACCTAATTAAATTAAATATTTTAGCCAAATATATCCACAAATCCCGAGTTAACCGAAAAAGAAAGAAAAAACTATAATATTTGCATACATTGTATGAACATAACCGATCTTATATAAATATATGTAGTTAATTTTATGTTTCGTGTAATTCGGATACCCAATCGGTTTTCGATTTGGCTCGGTTTCGGATTCGTTTTTCGGTTTTAGGAATATGATACCTATTCAGGTATTTTGAAAAGGATTCGGTTTGGTTTTTGAGTTTCAACTTTCAAATATTTTGTCCACCCCTCGTTAAAAATTTGGTGTATAACGAATTAAACCAAAAAAAAAATACAACGGGAAGTTCAAGACCACATATCCAATGCATTTATTGCCTATAGGTAGGTTCCAGCTGAGTTTCCTAAATAGCTTTTTATCGTCATTATTGATTAATTAAGTTCTTACTATACTTTCTACCACAAAATATGGATGATACATCTAACTAAATTTTTGTTTGTGTTAATTTTGTGTGTGTTAAATATGCCATTTTCCCTCTAGTTTGTTTGAAAAAAACTGACAAAATTTGTATACAAAGAAAGATCAACCTTACATATACAAACCACGAATAGGTACGAAACAAGAAATGCCCCAAAAAACAAGAATAGTGAGAAGAAAGTGGGACCCATATGAGTGAAAAAGCGAGAGTATCATATCATGTGGAAAAGCTCCTTTTCGGTATCCGTCGAATCTTCTCTCTCCCTTTCCTCCTTTTCAATTTTCATTTTCATTTTCTTCTTATCAACATTTATTATTATTTTCCTTTGGTCGGCTATTTAAAAAAACCATTTTTTTATAAATATAGTATTTTTTTGTTTTACATTGAACAAACCATGTCTGCACATGAAGAAGTTTATGAATAAGTGAGACCAAAAGAACATCTTCAGATTTTCTACAGCGAAATACTATTTCAGTTTCTAGAAGAAGAATTATATACTCTTCTTCTGCCTCTGATTTGAATCTCCCGTGATTTCAGCTCTATACGGAGAAGAGAGATGAGGTAAATTGCTCCGGTGATCGGAAATTTATACCGGCGGCGTTATGCACTGGTTGGTTGATTTTTTCGGATCGATGAGTGTTTAAAGGTTTGGTTTCTAAATTTGCAGAATCAAGGAATGTGAGATTTTGTTTTGATCAATTTCCCCAAATTTAAGCTCTAGTTAGTCAGCGAAGAAGTTCGTTGTGCAAAATCTAGTGTGGAATTAGGGTTTTGAGAGGAACCTGTGAGTGTGAAGAAATGGGAGAAGGAGAAGAAAACGAAGCAGAGTCGAATGAGAGATCTTTAGCATTGTCACCTACTTGGTCTGTTGCTATAGTGTTAACTGTCTTCGTCGTTGTTTCTTTGATCGTTGAGCGGTCCATTTATCGTCTTAGCTCTGTGAGTTGCTTCCATTTGATGAATACTTCCTTTTTCATGATCTTGAACCTTTCTAATTTCTGGTTTTTGTCACAGTGGTTAAGGAAAACAAAGAGGAAACCTTTGTTTGCTGCATTAGAGAAGATGAAAGAAGGTTTTGTCACTTCTGAAATGAAACTTGGTCTTTTGTGTGTGTTTGGTTTCCTGATTGAAATGGTATATATTTTTGCAGAGTTGATGCTGCTTGGATTCATATCACTTCTTCTTACAGCTACATCAAGCACAATAGCTAACATTTGTGTGCCTTCAAGTTTCTACAACGACAGATTTGTTCCGTGTACACGATCCGAGATTGCAGAGGAGCTTGAAAACCAGTCAGCTGTTAAGCGGAATCTTTTAATGAAAACCTTTTTTTCCAACATCTTTAGGAGAAGGTTGGAAGGGATTAACCATGCTACTTGCAGCGAGGTATTTTTCTTTAATCGAACTTAAACGACTGAAATATTTAGCTTTGGCATTAGAATCTTCTGGTCATTTATTTGGGACGACATTTAATTTTGCAGGGACATGAGCCGTTTGTTTCATACGAAGGCCTGGAACAGTTGCATCGCTTTATCTTTATAATGGCAGTTACACATGTCACTTATAGCTGTTTGACCATGCTCCTAGCAATCGTGAAGGTACTATCGTTTCTCTTCTGATATTCTACTTTGTAGCCTCTCAACGAATCCTTGTATAGGAATTTCAGTGTATTTTGTGTTTGATAGTATGCTGTTTGATTTGGGAAGAACCTCTGTTATTAACGGTTTTGCTTCTCTATTCAGATTCATAGTTGGAGGATCTGGGAAGATGTAGCTCGTATGGATCGACATGATTGCTTAACTGGTGAGTACTAAATGGTTATCTCGTTCTTCCGTAACTGACACGAAAGATTCCATCGGCCCATTAGAGAATTAAGAGCACAGATGAACTGCTGTTACTGGTTACTACTTTAGTACTTATTCACAGTGGCATATACACAAGTTTCTTTAGCATTATGCTGGGTTTGCTCATTGATGTGGTTCAAGGCTTTGTTTAATCAGTAAAAGTCCATGTCTCAAGTGGGAAAAGATTGATTATATGTGTTTTCTTTTGTGTGGCAGCGGTGACACGGGAAAAAGTATTTCGAAGGCAAACAACTTTTGTCCAGTATCATACATCTGCTCCTCTGGCGAAGAATAGATTGCTTGTATGGGTGGTAGGTTTTCATTTCCTCTCTCTAGACAATATGTAGAAAATTCCAAATCTTGATTTTCTTTCCTTTTTGAGTTTAAAATCAAGGTATCTTCTTGTGGGTTTGGTTACAGTTAATGATTAACAATTTAACAAACCTAAAGACGATAGTTCTTTCAGAATGGTATATGTTTATCAAGCTAGATTGTTGTTTGCTGAAAATATTATTTGAATTACTGGTTCCAACAGACTAGATGTTTTCGTTTTATGCTTGCAGACATGTTTCTTCCGGCAATTCGGACATTCTGTTGTTCGTTCGGACTATCTTACTCTTCGGAAGGGATTTATTGTGGTGGGTGATACTCGATGCCATATGAATGTTTTGCTCTTTTCACTCCCATTTTTGAACTGACTGAATGACAATAATGTTACAATTTTATATAATTGGTGTTATTTCCTTTTGTTCTCTTATGGACAGAATCACCACCTCACATTAAAGTACGATTTTCACAGCTACATGATTCGTTCTATGGAGGAAGAGTTCCAAAGGATCGTTGGTGTGAGGTGAGCTATCTCAGCCCGTAGATTCATAGTGTGGTATATCCACTCAGCTTTATATCTATCAAGTTCTGAAATCTCTTGTTTTTTACTATTTCACTATGCTACTTTGTGTATTACAAATCATATTGACTAAACAATTTTACTTCGATGATATTCTGCAGTGGTCCGCTTTGGGGGTTCGTAGTTGGTTTCATGCTCTTTAACATAAAAGGTTTGAGTAAACCAAATTACATATGATCATTTCTGTTTTTCCTTTATTTCAATTGTGAGAAATTTTCATATTTTAGAGGATTTAGTTATAACTCTTGCCTCTTGAAACTGCAGGATCGAATCTCTATTTCTGGATAGCAATCATTCCTATTACTGTAAGAACTATATTTCATCATTCCCGCCTTCTGTTTTGAAACATGGCAACTTCGTAAATCTCATTCCCGTTTTATCAGCTTGTTCTTCTGGTTGGTACAAAGCTCCAACACGTAATAGCAACTTTGGCATTGGAGAATGCTGGGTTAACAGAATATCCTTCCGGAGTGAAGCTGCGACCTCGGGATGAACTATTCTGGTTCAATAAACCAGAGCTACTCTTAAACCTTATCCACTTTATTCTATTCCAGGTTTGTAAAATCTGTACTAACCTCGTTTGCGCCGAACCAATTTTTTCGGCTTGGTAAAACTAGCAGCTAATTCTTTCCGTCTCTAATAGAATTCTTTTGAACTGGCTTCCTTCTTCTGGTTCTGGGTATGTCAACTGAACCATATTTATTACATTTATCTTTCAGTCTTTAAAATTGGGTTTGGAACTTACAAAACATTTGTTCTTCTTATTTCTTCAGTGGCAGTTTGGATACAACTCTTGTTTCCTTAAGAATCATCTCCTTGTTTACTTCAGACTTATCTTAGGGTAATTAAATATTTTTTCGCCCAATTAAGTTTCGAGATTGTTACGTAAATGTCTCATAGTTTAATGTAATTTTCTATTTGTAGGTTTGCTGGACAGTTTCTATGCAGCTACAGCACACTGCCGCTATATGCACTAGTAGCTCAGGTAATTGTGAAAGTCCGTTGGAGTTTTCGACTTTTGTTGGTTTTTTAAAACTCCTTAGAGGATAACGGATTGTTTCATCTGTTTGATTTTAGATGGGAACGAACTATAAGGCGGCTCTGATACCTCAGAGGATAAGAGAGACGATCCGTGGTTGGGGAAAAGCAACCAGAAAGAAAAGAAGACACGGGTATTATGGCGATGATTCAACTGTTAGAACAGAAACAAGCACGATTGCATCTATCGAAGAATATGACCATCAAGTGCTTGATGTTACTGAAACTTATCCAGAACAAAAACATACTGAGCTTGAGTTGCAGCCAATCCAACCTTGTACGTCTGTTTCTATACCAAATGAATTTTCAAGTAGAGTTGGTACACCACTTCTTCGACCTTGTGCCTCCATTTCCTCAACTACAACAACAGAGTTAAGAACAAGCCCTATGGAATCACTCTCGAGATCGTCTTCACTGCCAGCGAGAAGAGAGTGATATACAGATATACCTATTATGTTAAGCTGATTCAGAGTTCTGAAATGTGGTTTAGAGGAATATAAGTAAGTTTATAGGAGTAATCTAGTAGAAAACATAAAGTGATGAACATGTACTTTTAGTACATAGATAGATGGTACTAATAATTTAAAGGTTTTCACATTCGCATTGGAACAAAAGAAGAGAGTATTTCAAATCTTTTAAGCCACTTACTCTTTACTGTATTAACTCCACTAAAATTGGATTGCAATATAAGAAACATATGTGAAAAAATGAAACCAAATGTTCATCATCCATATTAATGCTTTTTTTTGGGGGCCAAAAACATTAAAAAAGAGTAGTATGAAAGAAAAAAAAATAGGTACTAGTTAGGCAATACAATTTTACTACATTTGCATAGGTAAACCAAAAATTATGGTGAAATTAGTTTAACAACCAAAAAAGCTATGCAAATCCACCAATAGTTTTTCAAAGGAATCCCAAAACTATTAGTTATTTTGCTAATTTCACTATAACTAGTCGCAGACCCGCGCCCAGCGCGGGATGTTTATTCCAGAATAATTATTTTCAAATCATAAACGGAAACATGTTTATAAACACAGGGAAGGATGGTACTGTGAAAATGAAAAAAATAGATATTATTGATATGAATTAAATAGAGGTAGCTAATATTAATACCTGCATTCAGATTCATATATATCAAATAGTTATGCAACAAATAAATTTTTTTACATTTTTATGGTAATAATATTCTTCTGTAAAAACAAATGAACAATTGAAATATTTTTGTTGTTAATTTTTTCTTCATAATTTATATTTTTCTAGTAATTTATTTTATTTAGTATTGTGAAACATAGAAATACCATTATTATATAATTTTTTGTCTTAAAATTGTGGGCCCCACAAAATGAGGGGCCCACAATATGGGGGCTAACACAAATATTTCCTTTAAATTCTCTTCGGGTCTACACTGGTGATAAATAAACACGATAAATTATAAAACGAATATTTGTGGTATATTTACATTTTAAAAAATAATATATACCTTAGTTAAAAAAATGTTTGATCGTCAGCAACATTTAGATGCAGTGGTTAAAAGCCTCGATATCTATAATCATGTGGTTTTAAAATCAACAACCGAAATCCATGAAATGTTCGAATCGGTCCTGAGATTTTTGGGGCCCCAAACAAAATATATAAAAAATATAATCATTTTTCATATAAAATATTATATATATCAAATAGTTATGCAACAAATGAAACAATTTACATGTAATATTACATTTTTATCGTAATAATATTCTTCTGTAAAAACAAATGAACAATTGAAATATTTTTGTTGTTAATTTTTTCTTCATAATTTATATATTTTCTAGTAATTTATTTTATTTAGTATTGTAAAACATAGAAATATCATTATTATATAATTTTCTGTCTTAAAATTGTGGGCCCCACAAAATGGGGGCCCACAATATGAGAGCTAACACCAATATTTCCTCTAAATTCTCTTCGGGTCTACACTAATGATAAATAAACACGATAAATTATAAAACGAATATTTGTGGTATATGTACGTTTCAAAAAAATAATATATACCTTAGTTAAAAAAACGTTGGAGCGTCAGCAATATTTAGATTCAGTGGTTAAAAGTCTTGGTATCTGTAATCATGTGGTTCTAAAATCAACAATCGAAAAATCCATGAAATGTTCGAATCGGTCCTGAGATTTTCGGGGCCCCAAACAAAATATATAAAAATATTATCTTTTTTCATATACAATATTATATATATCAAATAGTTATGCAACAAATAATAAATTTACTTGTAATATTACATTTTTATGGTAATAATATTTTTCTATAGAAACAAATGAATAATTGAAATATTTTTGTTGTTAATTGTTTCTTCATATTTTATATTTTTCTAGTAATTTATAGTATTGTAAAACATAGAATTACCATTATTATATAACTTTTTGTCTTAAAATTCCATTCAAATTCTCATAACTCCTCGTTAAGTTTTTTGTATTAGAAAGAGTCTCTCTTTATTCTTTTTACCTAAAGCCCCACTTAATACGGTAACGGATTGAATGCATGAATGCCTCTTAACCATACTCGTAACATTAGAATGCTTGGAATCATGACTATGATAATACAAATATACACGATTAAGAGATAACTACATATTAACAAAAAATATGGAACAATATAACAATACAAATACAGACCGATAAGAGGTAACTGCACCGTAACGAAAAGAATAAAGAACATGCAAGGATAAACTAAACAAATCTACATACTGGTAAGAACTCATACCATAGCACATGAACTTAGGATTACATAAATAGGAACCCCTGTAAAATAAATAAATAAAAAATTACAAAGATAATTTATAAAACAATTATAAAACACAGAAATCAGAGATTAATGTTAATACCATTAGCACGAACACATAAAACTGACACAGTTTTAAAATTGCCTCGGTAGTAGACTACAAACAGCACAAAACAATAAAAAGTGAGAATCAACATTATAATACAAATATCTATATCTAATTAATAACATAGATACACGAACAATTATATGAATATACCAGTAACCATGTGGGAGATCGGAAGAGGGAGCTGGAGAAAAGATGCCCTGCACAAAATTAAAAATAAAAACAAAAAACAAAAAGAAAAATACGAATGAACGGAACAAATAATCGAGATACTGACAAAGAGTAAACATATAAGAGAGGGCAAGAAATTACGATCATAGATAGAGAAGACAGATTAGGAAAAATATATTACCAGAGTAGAAGGAGAGGCGAGTAAACACATATATATATAGGATTCTAAACAACACCCTAGGGTTTTTACCATAAGATAAACACAAATGGAAGATTAACATATATTTAACATGAGTTAAATATACATGGAAGATTTATATCAATAATAGAATATTCACATATTCGACAACTGAATAACATATTCGACAACTGAATAATCGAACACAATATTCACACAAGATTATATATAACAAATATGGACATATTTATCTTTACACACTAATGAATTTTTAAAAATATACACTAATAAGTCATTGAGCCACGATAGTAATATGGGCCAAACAAATAATCACCCACCGAATATATACTAAGCGCGCAAGCCCAGTCGCTATATATATATATTTTTTTAAATATATATATATATTTTTTTAAATGGTAATGACATTTGACCGTAATTCTTAAGGTCATTAAGGGCAATTTTGTCTCACCAAGTCTGAGAAGCTCCTCTCGATGCCACCTTGGATTTTCGACTTCATAAGAATAGATAGATTTTGGGTTTTCTAGGTAATCAACTCATTATTATATACTCTTTTGGATATGCAAATCGAATTTTAAATTATACTACTACTTTGGTCAAAAAAAAAAAAAAAAATCTAATTATTTTAAAACTTGTTTCCTTCTCTCGTTCCGACATTTATGTAGCTCATCCTCGGCGGCTCCGAAACCCTAAACCTCAGATTTATTAGCTTCCGTCAATCTCCAATGGAGTCTCAAGCTCAGACGGAAGCTCCAGCTTTCGTATACGATACTCTTACCCCACTTTCCTTCTCAAATTCTAATCAATCGTCGACATCGAATCGAACTCCGGCAACAAATGACGATTCCCACCTCTATTCCATTTTCCGCAACGAGATTTCCGATCTCATCGTCGATTCCACGCCGGTGGTATCCGAAACGGTGGATTTCTTCTCACTGGACGTCGACGCCGGTACGAATGACACCGGAATCGAGTTTGTGACTCCGGTGGTGTCGAAGAAGAAGAATAAGAAAAGGAAGAAAGAGGAAGCAGCTGAAGAATCCAAATTGGAAAGCAATTGGTTTAGTGAGAATAGCTTTTCTAAAATCCCAATGCTTCAGTTGCATAAAGGTATAGTAGCTTAGTGTTGGTTGATAGTATTTGGAACGTTTTGATTATCTCCACAAGAAAATTGTTGAGAAGCTTTGATTTTGATGTTGCAGAAATAGTGGATTTCTGTGATTTTTTGATGCCAACTGAAGAAGAGAAAGCGCAGCGTGATGAAGCAATGGATGGTGTGAGGAGTGTTATTCAATATATATGGCCTAATTGCAAGGTACAATACCTTTGAAACCTATGATTTGGAAAACGTCATCTCTAGTTCCTGATTATTCGTTGTTGCAGGTCGAGGTTTTCGGATCATACAGGACGGGACTTTATCTCCCAACAAGTGACATTGATGTAAGTGTAATCTTTCACATCTTTTGTTTGGATGATTATGTGATAACATTGATGTAACTTAACAAAGCTCTTAGAGCTTAAGCACAACAATCATTTCTCCGTGCCTCTGTGTGTAGATTACTGTATATTAAGGCAATATTGTTTCGATATATCAAAGTTAGTTGCCTGTAAAGTTCTGTGTTTTGTTTTCTAATTACATTTTTCTTTTTTTATGAAGGTGGTTATTCTGGAATCAGGTATCACAAATCCCCAGCTAGGTCTACGAGCACTCTCCAGGGCATTGTCACAAAGGGGAATTGCGAAGAATATTTTGGTATCTTTTACTTTCTTTTATAACTTGTCAGTGTCTCGTTGAGACTGTGTCTCATTATAAGCTCTTATGACTGTGCAGGTTATTGCTAAGGCGCGCGTACCAATTATCAAATTTGTGGAGAAGAAAAGCAGTATTTCATTTGATCTAAGGTTGTTAATTTCACATTTACCTTCTAGCTTTCCTTTCAGGTTTTGTATGCTATATTCCTGAAATAGAATGTAGGCAGATTGATTTCGTAGCAATTTTGATGGATCTTTTAATATTTAGCCTGTTGAATACCCTCAACAAAAGCTTTGTGGTTTAGGCTTGATAAATAAGCTATGTAATTGCAGCAAATATTTACACACATGACTTTATGAATGGATTATGTGAATTTAGTTAGTATGACTTATTATGTTTGGCACTGGCTGTGCAGTTTTGATATGGAGAATGGACCAAAGGCAGCTGAGTTTATACAGGTTTGTGATAGTATATATCTGATTCGCTTAACTTTATCCCACCGATAGAACTAGTCTTGTTGCTTTATCTGCTTATCATGTCGATTCTATGTAACCTCATGATAATTCTTTGATATTATTCAGGATGCTGTATTAAGGTTGCCTCCTCTACGACCACTCTGTCTAATCTTGAAAGTTTTTCTACAGCAGAGAGAACTCAATGAGGTATGGAGATACTCTGGTTTCATTTGCTAAATAGATCATTTCTCTTCACAGTGTCAAAGATTCAAAAAAATTATTTAATGTTTTCTGCAGGTGTACAGTGGTGGCATTGGTTCATATGCACTACTAGCAATGCTCATTGCATGTCTCAAGGTAAAGTGATTACTTGAATCTGACCTTTCAAATATTCACTTAAAAGAATCTCTAAATTGGACTCATTTTTGTACATCTGTTTCCTTATGAACCAGTACCTCAGAGATGGCCGAAGCCCACCAGAGCATAACTTGGGAGTTCTATTGGTATGTTTTTGAGATCTCGGCTTGAGCTTTTGATTGTATTTGCTTAATTCGTTGGCTTAAATATATATCTTTCTTCTTGTTGTAGGTTAAATTCTTCGATTTTTATGGCCGAAAGCTAAACACCGCAGATGTCGGCGTATCTTGCAAAATGGGAGGTTCTTTTTTCTCTAAGTACAACAAAGGGTATGCATAACTAATCTAAACTCCCTGAAACATCTACCTTTACCTTTTGTGTCTGTGAACATTAATCTCTTTACCTGAACATTAAACTAATTTAACATCTATCTTTACCTTTACCTTTTTTTGTTTCTGTCTCTCCAGTTTCACGAACAACGCCCGCCCAGGGCTCATCTCTATCGAGGATCCACAGGTCAGCTACAAGCTCTCGTTTTGTATAAACCTTATACTTAGAAATTGGTATCGCATAAAGTTAACTTAGTTTTATTTGTTTATGTTGGCTAATCAGACTCCGGATAATGATATTGGGAAGAACTCGTTCAATTACTTTCAGGTTCTATTCACTTGTCCAATTTATCAACAAAGTAAGATGATTGATTATGTACTCATAACGACGGTTTCTTTATATACAGATTCGATCAGCATTTGCAATGGCTTTATCTACATTAACAAACACGAAAGCGATCCAAGCGTTAGGACCAAACCGAAGCATCCTCGGCACAATAATCAGACCAGACCGGATTCTGTTAGAGCGCAAAGGCGGGAAAAACGGGGACGTCACATTCAACAGCTTACTTCCCGGAGCAGGAGAGCCATTGCCCTTGTCGACAATCGATAGAAGCAATGACGGGCTTTTCGGGAATTGGCATCTGCTTGACGATGATGATGAAGAAGGTTCGTTTCCAAGAGGGAAGAATGCTGCGAATGGGGACATAACTCCTGTAGTAGACACTCCGGGTAATAAATGGAAAGACTCGTCTCGAAAGAAGAAGAAGAAGAAGAGTAAGGGCAAGAATAAGATTATGGATGAAGATGAAAAAGAACAGAGTTCGAAGAAAAGACGACGGAGGGTTGTTAAGCCTCAATTCAGCTGGAGCAACTGAGAAAGGCTTCCTCCATTGATGGAGCCAGAAAGCTAAAGCTATGTGTGTAAATTATAATTTGGTAAGAACAGAAATTATAATGCTGTTGTAACAAATTAGAAATTTACCATCAGTTTTGAGTAGGGTTTAAGTTATTGAACAACTTAGTTATTAATTTAAAAATTTTACATTTTTGTTGTTTGTTCAGTTATATCAACTGGAATAATTTATCAAAAAATTTGAAGTGTGTTTTTTTTTGTCATTTTCTTGGGATATTATTATTTATCAGAAAGCATGATAATCGTGGTCGTCACTAACATGACAATCATTATCGATCATCATTCAGAATCATAATGTAAAAAAATCTTCGAATCATTGAGATCCCTCTTCTTCCGCCTTCTCCTTCGCGATTTTGGAGTTTTTTCTTAAAAATCGTCTTCTTCCCCGATACGGTATGTTCTCTCATCGTCTGGATTCTCTCTTGAGAGCTTTCTTACTTTCTGCGGTTATCGTCTAGGTCAATAAGAGTTGGATGAATTTAATATGATTATTTATAGTATCAGTTCTCCTTGGATCGGTAATCCTTTAATTTTCTGGGTTTCGGAAAAAAATCAATTGGGATTTTCTCCCAGAATGTTGAGAAATGTGGATTTTTGCTTAATCTGGAATTTGATTCTCTCCACAGTTTTGCATTGTGATTTGACTCGGTTAGGTTTTTTGATCTTTCTACATTATTATTAGTTTGAATCATTAGCAGATCGATTATGTGATTTACATGTTTTTGTACTGTTATCACATCTTGCTTCTGTTGATGAATCTTCTCTGCATCTTATCAGTTGTTCAATGACCAAACTTTGATTTAAACTTTTACCCGTGTTTCTCTACTAGATTTACTTGTATTTTTAATCTCAAGAGTTTCATCATAGCTGTTCCATTCTCATAAAGTCCTTTGCTTTATTCTACTAGAGACAAGTCATTTGTGAACCTCTGCATCTTTTGTTACCTAACTTTGTATCTTTACCTTCAACTTTAAAGTCCTGTGCATTACTAATGCAGCATTAGTAGTATTTTTTATATCAAGAGATTTATTGCTTTTCGTAAAGTCCTGTCCTCGTTATATTATGCATACCGATTTGTGAGAGTGATAGAGTGATGACCATATAGGGTTTTTCCCTGAATCAGGCTGTTATGGAAGGCAACATCTTCAGATTTGATGCTGAACGAGCTCATGGTGATGGATTTGTATTGACACAAAAGCCAAATCTCGTCTCGGTCACAACAGAAAACGAAAATGGCTGTTTCGATTGTAACATCTGTCTAGAAACGGCTCATGATCCAGTCGTCACTCTCTGCGGTCATCTCTTCTGCTGGCCTTGCATTTACAGATGGCTAGATGTGCAAAAATCATCTTCCGCCTCCATTATTCAAGACCAAAACTGCCCTGTCTGCAAATCCAACGTATCCGTCGGTTCATTAGTTCCTCTTTACGGAAGAGGCATGTCTTCTTCTTCATCTTCTCCAGAAACTACGACGATACCGAAAAGACCTACTTTGAACAATGTGGTGAATTCAGCTTCGTCTCTCAACCCGAGCTTGCAACATCGCCATCAAGATCATTCTCCTCGTCAGTACGGTGGCGTCACTGCAACGGAATCATCATCTGATCTCGCCAATGCAGTCATGATGAGTTTCTTGTACCCGGTTATTGGAATGTTCGAGGACATGGTCTACACGAGGATATTTGGAACATTTACAAACACTTTGGCTCATCCTAATCATCACACCCGTGGGAACCACAACCATAGGATGATGCAACGAGAGAAATCTCTGCATCGGGTATCGATCTTCTTCTTTTGCTGCATTCTCCTATGCCTCTTTTTGTTCTGAGTTTGCTTGTTTACTCGTCTAGCTCTCGTTTTGTAAAGTCTTGTGTGATGTAAATAGCTTGCATGGTCAGAGAGCTGTATAAACCATTGTTTGTAATTAAGGTCCATAATTTGGAGGACTATTGTTTCTGTTGTATTGCCTGAACTATACACACACTTATTCGGAGTCTTGGAATAGAGTCAAAAGACATGCCAAACAGTCATTAAAGATTGTTGAGTTGGATTATCTAATTATGGTATTGCGGCCCAAATTCTTTTAATTAAGAGGGTTATCGGTAGATGGATTTTTGAAGACTTTTAGAATTTATAAAATCTACAGATATATTAAATTTGTAGAGAGTTTTGTGTATTTAAAAAAATTAGTTATTAGCATTTTAAGAATCCAATGGTTTTAGGGGAATTTGCTAAAATAGGCCACATTTAAGCATAAAATGTTTCAATACATCTTTCTTGTTGTTTTCCGATAATACCTCTAAGTGGTGGAAAAAAAAATTAAATAATAAATTTTTTAATTTTTTTAAAAATATGTAAATTATAAACATATCAGGAATAGAGTTTTTTGTGAAAACATTTTTTTTTTAAAAGTAAAATTCATATTGTATAATGATTGTAGTTTTGTGTTTTACTGATAGTAGACTGTAGTAGAATTTAGATTCTGCCGATTTCACACAAATCTACCATGTGTAGAACATATGTTATACTACATAGGGAACGTTCTAGTATTTCGTATAATTCCGTAGAATTTCGATTCTATTAAATATGAAGTTTCTACCACTGGTAGAATTTAAAATCTACCATTTTCAATAAATTCTACCATATGTAGAAGGCCGTTTCTACCAACAGTTCTACCAATTCGTCGTGTATCTACCAAATCGTATAATCTTGTTTCTACGAAATTAGTTATAATTTCCTAAAATTTAGGAATAAATATTTAGTTGCCAAAAGTGAAAAGATTTACTAATTTAAAAAGAATTATGACTAATTCCGAAATAAGATGAAATTAATTTCCTAATTTTAATATCTCACAAATCTTTTTTTATATTTGTTTTTTAAAATATTCTTTTGTACTATAAATGTTTTTAATTGATTTTTTTTTCAAATATATATTATATAAGTAAACTATTTTTTTTTATAAAATTTGTATATTAGGTTTTTTTAAATATATATATTTTTAGTAGTACATATGTTTTTAATTGATTTTTCGTTTATAAATATATTTATTTAAGTAAACATATGTTTTTATAAAATTTGTATATTAAGTTTTTAAAATATTTTTTGTATTATATATGTTTTTAATTGATTTTTCTTTTTAAAAATAAATTTTGTTTAAGGAAACTGATTTTTTTTCCTTTATTCAGATTTATAATAATTTATTTTATTTCCTTTTTTATTTTTAAATTTTAATAAGAATTAATAAAAACCTTTAGTAATTATAAATCAAGGTTAAATTTGGAATTTGAAAATACAAAAGCCTAATGGGACATTTCTATGAAAAATAAATCCTAATGGGACATTTTTCCACTAAATGTGACATAATTTAGCAATTTAATGAGTAAAATTAGAACAAATCCATCTACCAATAACAATAAATTTTAATAGATTTATAAAATCACTAAAAGCTAAACTTTTTGAATAACAATGGATTTTGAATGGAATTTGAAACTCATTAAACTAATAACAATGGATTTCATTAAAAATGTCACAATCCATAAATCAATAACAATGGATTCTAAAAATTTTAAAACTCTTTTAAAACTATCTGCCTCAGGCCCTAGCAACCCATCTTTGCGCTTGGGGCAATGACGCAACTAATGAGGTACTAACCGAGGCGCGCCTATTGCTGGTTGAAAACTATTTCCAAAACCCCTCTTGGGCCTTTGCTTGTCTTTGGCCCTCGAGAATTTATGGAAGGGTTCCCTTCGTGTAAAAACCCTACAATTTCCTTTAGTTCAAAATATTTTCTTCAAAGCCAAGGAAAAATGTTAAGAGTTGACGTCTTCACATTTGTTACTGACATTTGCATCTCATTGGTAAGATTTAAATAAGATGTCAAAAATTTATATATACTAGGTGAGTACGCCCCGCTATGCGGGGTTTTTTCCTATTATCGAAAATGTTTTATAATGTTTTTAATATGTGTTTTAGGAGGAAAGTATTTTGTATTTGTGATTGATATTTTGGTATGAAAAATATATGAACTTAGACTCAAACTATACCAATTTTAGGGTTGGGGCTTGACGTTTTTAAATTTTCGAATCAATTACCGAAGTTGATTGTGACACAAAAAAATTACGTCAAGCAAACGAATGATAGTGGTATGGTTAGAGATCGTCATATAAGATAGGGGATATCACAAAATACAATGTTTCAGTTATGACATCGCTTGGTAAGAGATATAAATATGGTTAATAGTATCTAAACGTAAAAAAAAAACAAAATTTAAAATTGATTTTATTTATCTAGTTTTATTGGCTCTTTATTTAAAAAAGTATCAACAATACCCACAGCCTTCTCAGATCTCAAGCAGAAGCTTAATTTCACACTCATTCATACGATCGTTAAGAGGCAAGTCAATCCAAAACTATTTACAATGCGAACGGATGTAGTCTTTATATATTTGTTGGTGCTTGAAATGTCATATTAAATTTTCTAGCATCTTGTATAGTATATTGATGGAATTTGGGTAATTGTTCTATCATTTTAAGAAGACAGTATTAAAAATTATTATATACTACCCTTTATATTGTACGTACACAAAGTTGTTCATCAATGCAATTTGTTTGATAACTCTCGACTTCCGTCATGTTTTGATCGCCGGGGTGTCAACGCCATTTGATTTCTATTATTAGAGTTTTGTCTAGGTTTTTATTTTGTTTTTACTTTACTGACTAGTTTCTTTTGCCTCTTTTTGTTTTGCGTTTCAGGTGTATGTCTGATACTAGAAGCAACCAAGAAAATGAACTAGTTAGATACGGTCTTCAGGAACTTGCACGTTTAGAGCGTGAGAACAGAAGAGCAGCGAGGATGGCTGCTAGAGAATATCTGATACTGAGACCGGTAGAAGATGGAATCGTGCGTGATCCGGCAGGAATGAGATACAACGAGGAAGGACAGAGGATCAACGACGATGGTACTGTGATCGTCGAAGAAATCGTTGAGGATTTGGCGAATCTGGAGGATGGCGTCGAGCGACAAGGGGGAGCTGTCGAGCGACGCGACCAAAACTTGGGTGTCGATCGACACAAGGCTTGCGTCGATCGACACCAGGCCCTGAATCCACCGGATTTGTTGAGGAATGACCAGAACGCCGCGCGAAGACGAACGCTAGCCGATTTCAACCGTCCAGAGCAGTTCTATGCTTAATAGATCTGCTATTCGCCCACCTCCGTTCCAAAGGAATGGCTTCGAACTGAAGTCCGCTTACTTCACACTAGTTGCTCAGGACCCGTTCTGCGGACTTACTCATGAGAATCCAATGGACCACATCGAGAGGTTTGAGGATCTTGCATCAAGCATAAAGGCAAATGGAGTTTTGGAGGATTATCTATTCTGCAAGCTCTTCCCCTACTCTCTACATGGGGAAGCTAAGCATTGGCTAAGGATGCTTCCACCGGGCTCGCTCACTAACTGGGAAGATACAAACAATGCTTTCTTAAGCAATTTTTTTGATGATGCAAAGTCCGAGGATCTTAGAGCAAAGATTCAACCTTTAGGCAGAGCGACTACGAGGCATTCAAGGCTTCATGGCATAGGTTTAAGGGATACCAGAGAGACTATCCTCATCACGGTTTCAGTGAAGTTCAGCTGCTTAGTATCTTCTACAGAGGGATTACATTGAGATATGCAGTGACTTTGGATGCAGCGAGCAATGGGAACTTCAATACAAATTCACTAGAAGCTGCCTTGAGACTGATAGAGAACCTTGCCAACACCAAGAGTGCTAAGAACATGGACTACGAGAGGAGCCTGAATCATAGGTGAGCAAATATTTGATTCACAACGACAGTTGCCTTTGAATCTTTGTGAACAAATCAAATCTGAATTTAATGCTTGTTTAAATTAATCTGATTTCGCAACGACAGTTGGTTTTCTAGGATTTAAACATAGATAATATTTGCACTACAAGAAAACTGTGTTTTAGCATCGGAATTTAGCGTCGATTTTGCGTCGTAATGGCGTCGATAACACAATTCGACGCTAATTCGTCGCTAATTAGGGACGAAACATTTCGACGCTAAATCGACGCTATATAGCATCGATTTAGCGTCGAACTTCCATCGGAAGTATAATTTCGACGCTAAATCGATGCAAATTTAGCATCGATTTAGCATCAAAATTAGCGTCGAATATTGCCTCGAATTTGGTAGGTAGATGACACATTTAACATGGGTTCACCTACTTATTTAGCGTCGTTTAGAAACGACACTAAAACGACGCTAATCCGATGCAAAATCGACGCAAAGGAATTCGATGCTAATGCGATGCTAACATTAGATGCAAAATCGATGCTAAAATCTCCTGTATATACCCACCCAACACCACCGTAAGAAATCATTTCACAAGTTAAAAAAAAAAAAATTCAATTCCGAAAAAAAAAAATCTTTTCTCCCAATTTTTTTTTTTTTAAAATGGGCGATATATACGAACTAAGACGCTGGATGTATCGACGTAAAGATGAAAATGGAGGCCTTTCAGATGAGTTCCTCAACGGCCTTGAAATTTTCATGGCTCAAGCGAGTAGTGTGCCTACAATCCAACAGACCGGAGTGATGGTGTGCCCGTGTCGGAAGTGCAAAAATTCGAGGCCACATACAATTGATCCAGTTGGTACGCATTTATTTAATAGAGGGTTCACACCTGAGTATTATGTTTAGTTTTATCATGGAGAGGGATATGAAGATGAAACTTCGGGTAGTACTAGTTACCAACCTATGGATCAGGGTCAGGGTTATTCGAATGAGCAATATGATCGGCATCAATTTGTTATAGAAAATGATGATCATGATTTCGGGTTAAAGCATAATAGGTTCAAAGAAATGGTAACCGATGCATTTCCTGGAGTTATGTCTACTCCTGATGTTGCTGAGGAACCCAATTTAGATGCAAATTTTTTTTATGATATGTTTGATTCTGCAAAACAACCAATCTATGAAGGTTGTAGGGAAGATATGTCTAAATTATCGTTGTCATCTAAGATGATGACAATAAAGTCTGATCATAATCAATCTGAGAGTTGCATGGATGATTGGGCATCTCTTCTAAGAGAATATTTGCCAGAGGGTAATCAAGCTGCTGGGTCATATTACGACATGCATAAACTAGTTTCTAGTTTAGGATTGCCCTCGCAGATGATAGATGTTTGCATTGACAATTGCATGATATTTTGGAAAGATGATGAAGATCTGCAGGAAATGTCGATTTTGCCACAAACCAAGATTTAAGCCCCAAGGAGCTGGTAGAAAAGTGCCGTACCAGAGAATGTGGTACCTGCCTATAACAGATAGGCTACAAAGGTTATACCATTCAGAACGCACAGCTGGATCAATGAGGCGGCATGCAGAACATTCAACTACTGAAGGAGAAGTTCATCATCCTTCTGATGCAAAAGCTTGGAAACACTTCAAATCGGCACAGTCTAATTTTGCTTAAGAGAAGCGCAATGTTTATCTCGGCCTATGTACAGATGGTTTTATTCCATTTGGTATGTTTGGCAGGCAATATTCTTTGTGGCCGGTTATATTGACACCTTATAACCTTCCGCCTGATATGTGAATGCAGAGGGAATTTCTGTTTTTGAGTATTTTAATCCCTGGTCCGAAGCATCCAAGAAGATCTATTGATGTGTTTTTACAGCCGCTGATTCACAAGTTGAACATGTTGTGGTCTCATGGGGTTCGTACTTTTGATTACTCTAGGAAAAAGAATTTTACCATGCGAGCTGTGCTTATGTGGACGATAAGCAATTTTCCAGCCTATGGAATGTTATCTAGTTGGACAACACATGGTAGGTTATCATGTCCGTATTGCCAAAATGAAACAGATGCCTTCCATATAAAAAATGGTAGAAAATCTTGTAGGTTTGATTGTCACCGGAGGTTTCTCCCTATGAACCATCCGTACCGGGGGAACAGGAGGTTGTTCACAAAGGGTAAACGTGTACGTATCCCCCCACCTCCATATCTTTCAGGAGAGCAAATTGAAGGTCAGCTTGATTATTGGGTAGCTCAGGACACAACAAAACATGGAGGTAACTGGCTTAATATTCCGACCAATCTCCCAGATGGATACCTTGAAAAACATAATTGGCATAAGAAGAGCATTTTCTGGGATCTACCGTACTGGAAGGATCATCTATTGCGCCACAATCTTGATGTCATGCACATTGAGAAAAACCTTTTCGATAACATCATGCACACAATCTTAAACGTTCCAGGCAGGTCTAAAGACAACTTGAAGTCTAGACTGGATTTGTCTCTTATATGCTCTAGAGTTGAGTTACATCTCACGGGAGATGGGAGAGCTCTAGTGCCTAGCTTTAGATTGTCAAGCGAAGGCAAACCAACATTCTTCAACTGGGTTTCCACCGAATTTAAGTTCCCAGATGGATACGTGTCAAAACTCTCTAAGTCTGTGGAGCAAGGGAAAAAAATTTCTGGTATAAAGAGTCATGATTGTCATGCGTTTATGCAGAGATTATTGCCTTTCGCCTTTGTAGAACTTTTGCCAATGAACGTGCATGAATCACTTGCAGGTATATTTTCTATGACGATATTTAAATATCTAAACAAATTATGTGTGGAAAATTACATTTGTGTTTTGATTGATATTGGATTTTGGGTTTAGGTGTTGGACCATTTTTTCGAGATCTGTGTGTGCGAACTATGACTCAGGATGGAATTCAACAACTAAACAATAACATCGCAATATTGCTGTGCAACTTAGAGAAGATATTCCCTCCACCTTTCTTTGATGTGATGGAGCATCTTCCTGTCCATCTTCCTCACGGAGCCGATTTAGGAGGGCCCGTTCAATTTTGTTGGATGTATCCTTTCGAGAGATTCATGAAACACTTAAAAGGAAAGGCAAAAAACCTGGCTAGGGTTGAGGGATCAATTGTTGCGGGAAGTTTAACCGAAGAAACCTCTCATTTCAGCTCATATTACTTCCCTCCAATTGTCCGGACACAAAAAAGAGCTCCACGTAGGTACGACGATGGTGGCATCACACAAACATATCCAATTTTAGATGTCCCAGATATATTTTGTGCAGTTGGTAGGCATGCCGGAATCATAAGAGAACAAGACTGGTCCTCGCACGAAGACTACAATTGTGAACACACATATATTCTCTTACAATGCGACGAAGTTAGCCCATTTCTGAGGTACACATTATAATTACCAACTATGGATTGAGGTCAAAAGGGTTATTTTCGTACTTATATATGCTTTGAAACATTTTTTATAACCATATTTTCTATTAGTGAATTCATTCGCCAAGTTAACGAGGCTTTCCAAAATGCATCCGCCGGTGAGATTGAAAAACGTAAAGATCTACACTTTGCTAAATGGTTGAGGACTCATGTATATAAGTTAAACACAAAATTATATATACAATTTGTGTATATACTACTATATTTACAATGTGTAATCTGTATTTGCCAGGTTGATTATGGAGACACGTCATACCCTGTATGGTTTAGAGAGTTGATCCAAGGTCCGTTGGGGAAAGTTACGTCATCTCCAATGTATTTTACACGAGGTTATGTGTTTCATACGTTCAAACGTGGCAAAAATAGAGCAACTGCGTACTATGGTGTGGTAGTTCGAGCCGGGGACACAGATTTTTATGGCATTATACAAGACATTATTCAAGTGCAATTCCCTGGTTTGGTTAACTTAAAGTGCACCCTTTTCAAATGCGAGTGGTTTGATCTAGTTGTCGGGCGAGGGGTTCGAATAGGAAAGTTTGGTGTCATCGATGTTAATGGATCGCGTTCTTATGGAAAGTATGATCCATTTGTCCTTGCATCACAAGCGGATCAAGTATGTTTCATTCCATATCCACGTGTCAGAAAAACAGGGATTCCATGGTTATCTGTGCTTAAAATAGCACCCAGAGGAATGATAGTTGAATCCGACGACGCTCCTATGCAAAATGAAACTGTCGTGGATCTAACAACTCCAGAAGAAGATATAGACAACATCATTCTTATAGATCCGCAAAATCGAGAAGCTGAAATACTTCCGGATGCTACCGATGCAGAAAACCCAGAAGACGAGTTCGCAAATGAGAGCGGAGAAAGTACCGAAGAGGATGACGACAACTCAAATGACGATTCAGAGTGAAGCATATATTAGTGTTTTTATTTCATTTGTATTTATTTTTTCGAATATTTTAAATTTTTAGAATATTATTATTTATGAATATTTTTAATTTTTTTAAAAAAAACTTATTCTGGTCGACACTAATTAGTTCAATGTTAGATTGTTATCGAATTCATGTGATTGTTATCGTTATATGTTGTGAACATAAAATCTTTAAATGGGTAACAAAGTTTCTTTACCCTAAACCATAAACATAAAATTTGTTTAATTTAACGTCGAATTAGTAGCGAAATCACACGAATTCGACGCTAAATGAATATATATTTTTATGTTAATTTTATTTTATATATTAGTAATGAAATATCAATATGCACATTTTGTTATAAATTTGTTATATATTTCTTATAAATTTGTAATGAAATGGATTTAGGAAATATGTAGGAAATAGATTTTAGGAAATTTGATATGAAAAAATTCATATGATTGTTATCGTTATATGTTGCGGTTTTAAAATCTTTAAATGGTTAAGATTGTTATCGTATATATTGCGGTTCTTTACCCTAAACCCTAAACATAAATTTTTTTTAATTTAGCGTCGAATTTGCATCGAAATCACAGAATTGGACGCTAATTCGACGCTATTAAACAACATTAGCGTCGAATTAGCGTCAAATTCGTGTGTTTTCGATGCTAATTCGACGCTACATTAAACAAATTTTACGTTTAGGGTTTAGGGTATAAAGAATAAAAGATTTAAGGTCGACGATTCAGAGTGAAGCTACAATGTTACCTATATTCGAACATTTAATTGCGAACAAATTAGTATGTTTTTATAATTCGATGTTACAAATGCATGTAAGGACTTCTATTTCAACAAACTATATAGGTTTACATATATAATCATAACTCTATATGAACCAAATATGTAATTTCAAATTTCAAAATTTAAAATTATTCTGTTATATCAAAGATTGAAATGGCTAAGATAGTTTTCGTACCAGTGGCGGTTTCGTTACCCTAAACCCCAAACGTAAAATTTGTTTCAGTTAGCGTCGAATTGGCATCGATTCGATGCTATTAGCATCAAATTAGCGTCGAATCGATGCTAATTCGACCTAACTGAAACAAATTTTATGTTTGGGGTTTAGGGTAACGAGTGTTAAATGCATCAAATTAATTTGATCCGACGCAAAACCGACGCTATATTGAATTAATTTGGCTAAACTAATGGCGGTAAACCGAATTAATTTTGATTTAGCATCGAATTAGAGTCGAATTGGTTCGCAGTGCAACGCTAATTCGACGCTAAATCAAAAATTTTCGGATCTAACCGGCGGTAAACATTTATTCTGCGTGGGAAATCAAAATTATTTAGCGTCGGATTAGCGTCGTATCACGGATTTTATAACGGAGAAATCCCTTCTCCTCTCCGGTTTATGCAATTCTCTCTCTCCGCCGCTCTCTCTCCCTCCGTCGAAGACTTCTCCCTCCGCCTCTCTCTCCCTCTCCGCTGCCTCTCCCTCTACATCTCCTCTCCATCTCCGCCGAAGAGACTTGTGTTGGAATTCGTACTAGGTTATCCAGATTAATCTCTATTAATCCACCTACGTTACAGTTCCTTTTCCTAGGATCTAGGGTTTGTAAACGAATAAACTGAAAAACTGGATCTCGATTATACCTGGAGTTTGCAGCGGAATAGATCAGGGAATCGAGATTACAAGCACTTCAAATACCGTGCCTCTACCGATAGTCCACACGCACACAAATAGGAATCCGCCGGTATGCTAGTGCCGGTGATTCGGATCTTTAGGGATTCAGTGTTTCAGAGTGACGGCTATCAGAAAGGGTTATCAGCCAGGTCGTGCCTCATATCTCTATATATAGGCCCTGGAGAAAAACCTAATTATCCTGAACCGAGTCAGAATTAATTAAGTCGTTAAACTGAAATCCCTATTTCGGATTTAACTCGTGTCGATCGACACAACACTTTGTGTCGATCGACGCACTCTTTAAAACACAAAATAATGTGTACCAAATACTCATTATCTGGATCATTACATTAATGATTATTCCCATATAAAGCGCATCCTATTTGCTTAGGTGTGTGACCCTGTAGGATCATATAATACTAGCAATGAGTTCATAACTCATAGATCATCAGAGGTTTCTAGCAAAACGTCATGATCACCTAGTATCATATGAATGTCTAATCTCGACATTACAACTATCACTGGAGTGATTACAAGTGTGATTTCAGGACATTCCCAACAATCTCCCACTTGTACTGGAATCAACTATTCCAATAATCCCTTTGTCGCTATATCTCGATATGGCATAAGGCAAGTACCGTGTCATCCTTATTCAACCAAAATCATGTTCATCGAACTCCGATTTATACTGACAATACAAACGACTGACATTCAGCTCGTTCGAGTGCGGCCACACATTCCTCAGTATCAAATCTTCGATGGGCCCTGAGATATTTATCTCCCGTTTTCCAGGAGGGACAAATCCCATCTTGTTCCATCCCTGTTCCTTCACACACTTCATGATACGCCCAATCAATGCCTTTATTGTCACCTGTTACGGATAACGTTTGACATTGCCAAAGCGAACCAATTCATATGTAAGAAATCATGATGAACTCAGGTCTAAGGACTATACTCTATAGTCGTTATGAGAATCTCTCATGACACTTAATTTCCTGTAGAGTTCTCATTAGCGGGTCATGTCCGATCATATGTTCTCCAACATATATCTATGTGATTGACTTTAATACTCTTATTAATGACTCCATGAAACTTAGTCATCAGTCACCTCACATGCTAGTCTCACGCGGTTGTTAGTGTCCCACATTAACAACCTTGACCAGGGACAAATATAATCTATGTCATTTAATTCTCATAGGGTTTCATGATCAAGTCCTCAACTTGATGACCTATAGAATGTCACAAATTATCTTGGGACTTATTATTTAAAACACAGTTAAATAATACCGAAATCATATTTCATTAAAATAATCAAAATGTGATTACAAGAACATTAAACATAACTTAAAAACAAGACAACTCCCACTAAAATCAAGATCACATCTTAATTCCCTTAAGTCCTATAGCAGCCGTATGACTCTCATGCTTAGGTCTTGGGAGGGGCTTGGTCAGAGGATCAACGACATTCTCATCCGTGGGAACTCGACTGATCTTCACGTCTCCTCTATCAATTATATCACGTATCAAGTGATATTTCCTCTCTACATGTTTGGATTTCTGGTGAGATCTTGGTTCCTTTGCCTGAGCAATTGCTCCATTGTTGTCACAATACAATGCTACAGGCTCTAAGATACTAGGAATCACACCAAGTTCATATATGTACTTCTTGATCCAAACAGCTTCCTTTGCTGCTTCCGAAGCGGCAATGTATTCAGCCTCAGTAGTGGAATCAGCTACAGTGCTCTGCTTGGAACTTTTCCAACTTACTGCACCGCCATTCAGACAAAAGACATAACCAGACTGAGACCGGAAATCGTCTTTGTCCGTCTGAAAACTCGCATCAGTGAATCCACTTATGACCAGCTCGTCATTTCCTCCATATACCAAGAACTTATCCTTAGTATTTCTCAAATACTTAAGGATATTCTTGACTGCTGTCCAGTGACATTCACCTGGATCAGATTGGTATCTACTCGTCATGCTTAAAGCGCAAGCAATATCTGGACGAGTACAGAGCATAGCATACATAATAGATCCTACTGCCGAAGCATAAGGAATCATATTCATTCGCTCCCGCTCAGCTTGTGTCGATGGACACTACTTCTTGCTAAGAGTAATGCCATGCAACATAGGCGTGAAACCTTTCTTGGAATCCTGCATACTGAATCTGTGCAAAACCTTATCTATATAAGTATCTTGACACAATCCAATAAGCCTATTTAATCTATCTCTATAGATTCTTATTCCAAGAATGTACGCGGCTTCACCCATGTCTTTCATGGAAAAACAACTTCCAAGCCAAGCCTTTACAGACTGAAGCAATGGAACGTCATTTCCGAGAAGAAGTATGTCATCTACATACAGTATGAGAAATGCAACTCCGCTCCCACTAGTCTTCTTGTATACACATGGTTCTTCTTCGTTCTTGACAAAGTCAAACCTTTTGACTGCTTCATCAAAACGAAGATTCCAACTCCTTGATGCTTGCTTCAATCCATAAATGGATCTATGAAGCTTGCATACTTTCCCAGCATTCTTAGGATCAGTGAAACCTTCAGGTTGTGTCATATACACATCCTCTTCCAGAATTCCATTAAGGAAAGCTGTTTTCACATCCATCTGCCAAATCTCATAATCATAATAAGCGGCAGTTGCTAGGAGTATCCGAATGGATTTAAGCATAGCGACTGGGGAATAGGTCTCATCATAGTCAATACCATGAATTTGATTGAAACCTTTAGCCACTAATCTTGCTTTGAATATCTGTATATTCCCATCCACGTCAATCTTCCTTTTGAAGATCCATTTACATTCAATGGGTTTTACGCCATCGGGTAAATCTACCAAGGACCACACTTGGTTTTCTGACATGGATCCCATTTCGGATCTAGCGGCTCTGCTACCACTGTTGGAATTCGTACTAGGTTATCCAGATTAATCTCTATTAATCCACCTACGTTACAGTTCCTTTTCCTAGGATCTAGGGTTTGTAAACGAATAAACTGAAAAACTGGATCTCGATTATACCTGGAGTTTGCAGCGGAATAGATCAGGGAATCGAGATTACAAGCACTTCAAATGCCGTGCCCCGACGCTATATTGAATTAATTTGGCTAAACTAATGGCGGTAAACCGAATTAATTTTGATTTAGCATCGAATTAGAGTCGAATTGGTTCGCAGTGCAACGCTAATTCGACGCTAAATCAAAAATTTTCGGATCTAACCGGCGGTAAACATTTATTCTGCGTGGGAAATCAAAATTATTTAGCGTCGGATTAGCGTCGTATCACGGATTTTATAACGGAGAAATCCCTTCTCCTCTCCGGTTTATGCAATTCTCTCTCTCCGCCGCTCTCTCTCCCTCCGTCGAAGACTTCTCCCTCCGCCTCTCTCTCCCTCTCCGCTGCCTCTCCCTCTACATCTCCTCTCCTTCTCCGCCGAAGAGACTTGTCCCTCCGCCCCTCTCTCTCTCTCTCTCTCTCTCTCTCTCTCTCTCTCCGCCGCCTCTCCATCTCCTCTCTCTCTCCGCCGAAGCCTTCTCCTCTCCCTCCGCCTCTCTCCTCTCCGCCGCTCTCTCTCCGCCGAAGCCTTCTCCTCTCCCTCCGCCTCGCTCCTCTCCGCCGCTCTCTCTCTCTCTCTCTCTCTCTCTCTCTCTCTCTCTCTCTCTCTCTCTCTCTCTCTCTCTCTCTCTCTCTCTCTCTCTCTCTCTCTCTCTCTCGCCGATCAAATGGTAATTTTTTTTTTTTAATTTTTGTTATATATATTAGTAATTTGTTATAAATTTGTTATATATATATTAGTAATGGAATTTGATATGAAATAGATTTTAGAAAATGGATTTAGGAAATATGTAGTAAATAGATTTTAGGAAATTTTATATGAAATAGATTTTAGGAAAAATGTAGGAAATAGATTTAAGGAAATGGAATTGAATTTAGATTTGATAAGTTATGGAATTGAATTTAGATTTGATAAGTTATAGATTTGAATTTAGATTTGATAATTTATAGATTTGAATTTAGATTTGATAAGTTATGAAATTGAATTTAGATTTTATGAAATTTATTTATGTAAAGTCAAATAAAACAAATTTAAGAGTTTTTTGAATTTAAAATTAAAAACGAATTTACAAGTTATTTTTCGAAAATATAAAATTATTTCCTAAATGTTAAATTTATGGATTTATGTGTTTGTATTCATATATTATATATAAAATTTAAGAATCATGAATTGTCCTATCAACTTATTTTACAAGTTTTTAATTTATTTATCAATTTATATTTTACATTTTTTATTTATTAAATTTGTTTTATTTTATAGGCGGATCGACCTCCTTTCCTTCATACGGACAGCTATTTGGCGAGGATGATACGATTCCCGGATCCGATGGTCGTCGCCGATCCGGATCCGGATCGGGGTCGGGTTCGCAGGCTGCGAATTATCGTCCACGAGCTCCGCCACGAGCTCTGCCACCGCCTCAGCCAGAGCCAGAAGAAGACGAAGCTGTTGATCCCGATGACCACACCGAGGCCCATCCACCGGCAAACGCGCCTCTTATGATGCGGATTTCTGAGCTTCTCGCCAACCTGGACGTGAGACACGGGTTAGGGTTCTCCATCCGATGAGGCCTCCTGGTACATTATTTTATGATTTAATTTTTTGCAATATTACTAATTAAATTTGTTTTGGGTAATTAATTTTTAATTACAAATTATAATTAAATTATTAATATTTTAATATTTTGTTTAATAGGTTTAGCGATAACAAGGTTTCGCGTTCGGTCACCAAGGCAATCAGAGCCCACTTCACTATGTTGCATGCTAATTGGAGCCAGACGCCGCAACATGTTCAGGATATTTGGTTCGAGTCATGGGCGGTAAGTCATTTTATATTATTTACTTTTATTTATTAAATTATTGGATTTTTAATATATTCATAACATTATTCGTATTTTTGTAGCAAGGGTGGCATTGGGAGGAACCTCATACTTTCGAAGTGCGAGCGGCGTTCGAGCAAAAGGCGCTAAAGCGTCTCAACGGTTACGTCACTAACTTGAAGAAAGCGTGGGGCAAGAAAGGCGATGAGGCGAAGCTGATCGGGATGGATCCCGAGTTTGGTCGGGTCTAGTGCAGTTTTGGGAGGATCTCCAATCGGTGGTTAAATCGGGGAAGTGTTTTGCAGCCCGTCTCACGCCGGTGGCCGAAAGAGATGGACCGTCAAAGCATTGTGCGGGTCAATCATCATACGCCAGAATACGATTGGATATGGTAATATTTTAATTAAATTAATTTATTTGATTATTTATATTTTCAATATTTATTTATTATATATTTCATTTTTATCTATGTTTAATTTTGTTTAATAGGGTGATGGCGGTGATCTTCCTCCGATGGTTAGAGTGATGGAGAAAACTCATCGGAGGAAGGATGGGACGTTTGTTACCGCTCAAGTGGAACAAACGTTCAACGCGTACAATGCACGACTGACAGAGCTAGATGAGTCTGTCCAGTCTACGATGGGTCTCGAAGATTTCGATAGACTTTACGAGGAGGTAATTTATTAGGTTCTTATATTATATTATAACTCATTTTTTATTATAATTTTATTGTATAACACTTTTATTTTATAGGTTGCACCGAAGAAGAAAGGACGAACGATGGGTGTTGGATCCATCAAGGATGTCCCGGCAGCATGTTCGTCTTCTCAATATTCTTACTCTCCGGGTTCCTCTCAGCCGCGTTTGACCGCTCAGTTGGAAGCTGCTAATGCTGAGATTGCGCAGCTAAAGACGGAACACGCGGAGCTGAGGAATGGTCTCTCGACATTGAATAGCCTCTTTGACATCATTGCAGTGGATAACCCGACATTAGCCAATGCCTTGCAAGGCATACATCGTCCTCCACCGCCTCCTACACCTCCCGGTCAAACGCAGTTCGAAAAAGAATCCGAAGATATGATACGAGAAGATATCATCAACCTAAGGACCCAACAACCGCCATCGAATTAGCTTTTTAATTTCATTTGTATCGATAATTTTATTTTATAATATGTTTAATTTTTATTATATTTTATAATATTTTATAATATTTTCATTTTTTTTTTTAAATGTTATCATTCGACGCTAAATCGATGCTAAATCGATGCTTATGTCGCGTCGAATTAGCGTCGAAACCAGATGCATTTGGACGCTAATTCGACGCTATATAAGCATCGATTTAGCGTCGAATTAGCGTCGAAATATTGTGTCGGAGTAGCGTCGAATTAGCTCGAAATGAAGTGCGACGCTAAAATAGCATCGAAAGTGAATTAGCGTCTACGCTAAATTGACGCTAAATTGACGCTAAGCGGTTTTAGCGTCGAATTAGCATCGAAATATGCCGATGCTAAATCAGTGTTTTCTTGTAGTGTTGCAACGACAGTTGATTTATTTTACATAAGTTTCGAGTTCTAGAACTGCACTTCATAATTATCCCGATAGTAAGTTTATCCTTCAGTTTGGAATCATTCCTGCGAATTTCCTAATGCCAAGCGCTTTTCTCTAATTGAATTTAATTCATCACATTCACCTTGATTTACTGTTTCTGCATTGTTCTTACTTTTAATCACAACTGCTTAGCATAATTCGAACATTAAAGTCAATTGTGTTAACTGATTTCATGTGGATTCAACACCCTAAATACTGCATATGATCTCTTAATTTGAGAGAGTAGCTCTAGGGATAATTTAAGCATATCATATAACACATGTAATTACCTAGTGATAAATTAATTCACTTATGGTTATACACTTATCCAATAAATTATATGAATAAGTTAATTCACTTCTGTTTTTCATATCTTTTTCATATATTTGCATATGTTTTGCATATGATAACTTGTGGTTAATTCACTTATCTAACTAAATAAGCCTATTAGCAGTGGAATAGTTTCTCTCAGTTAATAGTCAATTTGTTCACTGTTGTGTGTAATTTTAGGGGCTTTTGTACTGGTTGTTCATAGTGACACTGTCACTGAAATATTTTCTTCAAATGTTATGTTTATAATATTATAATTATGGTTTCAAATTGTGACAAAAGAAAATGATTCTATTGAATTTTGCTTGTGGTGCTTAGATTTGAAGGTTCTCCTTTCCCTTCATATGGTGACTGAAAAGATGGAAC
The DNA here is from genome assembly GCA_963576765.1 of Draba incana. Taxonomy (NCBI): domain Eukaryota; kingdom Viridiplantae; phylum Streptophyta; class Magnoliopsida; order Brassicales; family Brassicaceae; genus Draba; species Draba incana. The sequence goes on from OY755205.1 coordinate 22,310,355, forward strand.
GTAGCTATTCAGAGGGAGCACATAATACTGCTTCTTGCTAATGCTGATATTAGAAAAAGAAATAATGAAGAATATGATGAGGTGAGCATTGTTGTCAGGTTGCTTTCTATTTGTCTCCTACACATTTTCGTGTATCGTTATTTATTAGTAATGATGTAAGTTTCTTCCAAGTACAGTGACTGAGTTGATGGACAAAAAAATTAAAAATTATTGCTCATGGTGTAAATATTTGCATCTTAAGTCTAATCTCAGGTATGTTGTATTCTTTATATAGAAAGCGTGATACGTTACAGTGATTTTTAATTTTTTTATTATGTTCTGTCTTTTGGGTCACATATCTAATGTTGGATGCTTCAACTTCATTCTTGAAAGGTTTTCGGAAGAATGTGATGTAGAGCAGTTGCAGCTTATCTATACGTCCATGTACCTTCTGATATGGGGTGAAGCCTCAAATGTTAGATTTCCTAAATGTATCTGCTACATCTTCCATAATGTAAGTTTTCTCAGCTGTGAATTAGATATGCATATGTTCCTTAACTTTCTTCAGGTTCAGGATGGTTTGAAATGCTTTTCTTGCCTTTTTTTTGTTCTTGTTCTTAAGATGGCAAATGACATCTATGAAATTTTGTTAGGAATGTTGAAGCTATAAGTGGTGAGGCATATGAAACAGAAGAAGATATTGATGAAGAATCGTTTCTGAGAAATGTTATAACTCCGATCTATCAGGTCATACCCAAGGTAACTATATCAAGGCCACCCATGTTGTATGTTCTTGTTAGTTATTGTACACTATATTTTGACTAACAATGATTGTAATTACCTTGAAGGAAGATAGAAGGAATAAGGGGGGCACATCAAGCCATTCACAATGGAGAAATTACGATGCTTTGAATGAATATTTTTGGTTGACAATCATTTTATCCCACGTATAACACATGTAACTACCTACTGATAAGTTAATTCACTTATGTTTATACACTTATCCAATAAATTATATGAATAAGTTAATTCACTTATGTTTTTCATATGTTTTGCATATGATAACTTGTGGTTAATTCACTTATCTGAATAAATCTATTTGGTACTCTAACTTGTGCAAGAAGAGAATATCAGAAAAGGATTGAGAAAGAAATTGACTCACCTTGTATGGTTTTTTTTTCCACAAATTAAAACATTAATTAGCAATGATAAATTAGTTTAAGAAAACAATTGATTAACATGTTTGATCAAGACCCACAAACATTGGAAAAAAAAACCTTTAGAAATATTACCTTTATACAAAAGACTTATAGTTTTTTTTCTTTAAGTATAAATATAAGATATTGATTGATATGTCTGTAAATGAAGCTGCTTTAGAATCTGTTAATTGTTTCCCGTATGAAACTTATAGACTTATAGTTTGTTATTTTCCCCATATCATCTATGCTCTCCGAAATAGACCGTCTTCTTACATGTTAATGTCAATGTACTATCTCTATTTTATAGTGTAATTAGTTTCTTCTTATGTAGTACTTTCATTAGAAGCTGACACATTTTGGTTAATTCCTTTTTCCGCAATTGCATCATGAAATAAACACGTTTTCACGACAAACGTTTTTTAATTTTACAATTGGTCTTGTCTGAACTTCGACTACCCCAATCGTTCCATCCGTCTCGAGAAATGATTTGAGACATGTACGTGTTGGAAAATACGACTGTAGGATATGGTCTCCATGCTCGTCCAAACCATACCTTCCCGGTTCCATCTATTTTGCAATTAACAAAAGAGAATCCGGTCTTCTCACGTTCTGATTTCCTTCCATGAGCGGTGATACACCGGCTGATCCCTGAGGTAGTCTCCTTATCTATCGATCTTATCGTGCAGTCCTGATAGCCGACTAAAGCTTCTCGAATCCTTTTGAAGGTAATTTTGTTCAATCCGAAGACTCGATCGTGAGAACATTTGTCGAACGTTAAATGCCCAACCTTTACCCATAGCGAAGTTCTTCAAGTGTTTTTTTTCTTCTTTGAAATGTGATAAAGATTACTGATTTTTTTCTCTCGGGTTTTCTTCCTTTCTTGCATGTTATTACAATGTAATATGCCTCTATTTTATAGTCTAAATATTTCTTCTTATGTATTACTTTGTTTCAAAGCTCAAATATTTTGGTTCATTCCAATTTTCGCAAGGATGAAACAAACACTTTTCACGATCCAACTTTTTCTAGTTTTACGATGGGCGATTCTAAAAAACGCCACCATTTTTTGAAAAGTTTCAAAAATACCATTTTTGTTCAATATTCCAAAAATACCACAAAAGTAAAATGAAGTTTTAACATTTAAAAGTCCACCGTAAACCCCAAACTCAAATCCTACCCTAATTTGGGAATAGTTAACACAAATCCAAAAATTTTAATTACAAATCTATTGAAAATTAATTTCTGTATTTGTGGTATTTTGAAACTATAGAAAAGTGATATTTTTGGAATTTTTTTTTAAAAATGGTGGCATATTAGGAAATTCTTCTTTTAGGATTGACATTTCACTATTTTTTTTTTGTTTATTTTGTGATAAACACTAATGATTTACAATTAACCACAACAAATTGTATTAGATAAACAATTATGCGTGTATTGCACTTGTTAAAAAGAAAAGAAAAAAACACAAAAGACATGGCACATTAGTTTGTGTTCGAAGCTTGATTTTTTATTTATATGTAATATATACATATATATATATATATATATACTTGAACTTCTCTAAAATTAAACTAGTATCCTACATACTCACTACAACAAATTCTTCACATCCCTTTTTTGACCGACGTAAAAATATTGTAGGGGTCGGATCCCCCCTTAGAAGAGTCGATAGTCTAAACGACGTCGTTTTCACCAAATCAGCCCATCAAGTTAAGCCCAGAAGGCAGAAGCCCATTAGCAGCCTTTTACTGTTTACCCAAACCGACTTGTATTTTCTATAAATAAGCATGTACCCCCTCACATGTGGGGGATCGAAAAATCTTTGTAAAAGCTCTGATCTTGATGAATAAGAACCCTAATTCATAATCTAATTCTGAATCTTTCTAAGTGTTTGAAACCCTAAAGAAGCTCTACTTCATAAGAATCTTCACAAATTCGATTGTGTGAATTTCCAGCACGCACAATTTGGCGCTAGAAGGAGGGGAATGCACTCGCAACACTAGCTTCATACACGAAACAAACGCTTAGACGAACCCGCTACTCGCAACATGTCAATAACGAACCCGCAGTCTCCAGCGACAGAAGATTCAGGTCCAAGCGAGCCCATTGTGGTTGGGCTAATCAACCAGTCCGCATTGGGGGCGGAAGCAGGCAGACCTGTCCCGACAGAGAACCAGGCAACCGCCAATACAAACTCGGCCGACCCGTCCACACCAGGAGATTTCGGTCAACTCAAAGCAATGCTCGAACAGTTGCTCGAGCAGTCGCAAAACCAGGAAACGATCAACAGCAACCTGACTGCTGAAATCAGGGCCTTGTCGACAACTCGTCACTCTCGAGGGCTACCTCAAGGTAACGCGCTTCGCGTCACCCCGCTCGCTCTTAACTTCTCCCAGGCGGCATCGCCTTCGGCTCGTGGCACTCGCGAAGATCATACGCCAACACCTCTCAGAGACGGAACCGTCCTCATCGCAGGTGCTCCCGGCGGCATAGCTGCAATCGCAGACAATTCAGAAGGACGTGAATTCGGAGCAGCTCGGCCCAGTCGACCGACAAGTCGTATCCAGAGTCAGGACGAGGGCGAAATCGTAGAAAATACGCGATGGATGGAACAAGCCGAAGCCCCAACCACTCGTAGAACTGTCGCTTCGCAGCGAACAGAAATGGACGAGCTCAAAGCCGTCTTGCAGCAGACAACTCGCGATCTCAAGGATATGAGATCACAGGTCCATCGCGCAACCAGCAAGGCGCCCGAGCTCGACCGTGTTCTTGAAGAAGCCCGCACTACTCCTTTTACCGAGCGGATAACAAAGACGCGTTTATCCGACCCAGGGAAGCTCAAGATTCCTATCTACGAGGGAAAGGGCAACCCCACGGAGCATATCAGAGCATTCTCAATCGCGATGGGGCGAGCGAATTTCCGGCTCGACGAAATCGATGTTGGTTGCTGCCTCCTCTTCGTGGAGCACCTCCAAGGGGCAGTCCTCTATTGGTTTACGGGAATGAAATGAAACTCTATCGACAGCTTCGCCCAGCTCTCCGAAGCTTTCCTAATGCAGTACTCCGTCCTAATCAAACGCAGGTCGTCAGAGGCGGACCTTTATACTATAACGCAAGCGGCCGGCGAACCCTTGGGAGTCTTCATCGAACGCTTCAAAGCAATGCTTATTCAAGTAAAAGGGATTGACGACCAATCCGCCCTAAGTGCCCTGCAAAAAGCTCTGTGGTACAACTCGGATTTCCGGAAGGAGATGACAATCAACGAGCCCTCTTCCATTCAGGACGCGCTCCATCGCGCGAATGGCTTCGCAGGGTGCGAAGAGGAAACGCGGGTTTTGGACCAGAAGTATGGAAAGATCAAAAGTCCTAAACCGCAAGAAGCCCCGCCTACGAAAAAGAAGAGGCAAAATGACTTCGTGCGACACGAAGGAGGTTTTAGAGGTGCTCATAACTACCAGGTGGACTCGCCCGACTACAGCCGAGGAAGCGGCACTCCAGGTCGCAGTAATGGCAACACTTGGACAAGGAACCTGCAGTATGACGAATCCGCATATTGCGACTTGCATAAGATGGACGGACATTCGACAGCTAATTGCAGAGTGCTCGGAATGCGACTCGCAGCAAAGCTAGCCGCCGGCGAACTCAGAGGAAACATAGGTGTTAATGATTTTCAGCTCGAGCAGTTCGACGACGCAAGAGAAGGAGACGGTCCATCCGGAGGCAATAGCAGGAATAACAAGCGAGACAGACGGAATGACAACCAGGTCAACCTCGGCAAGCAAAACAATAACGAAGGCCGGGGCGGCTCGAAGTAGAAAATCTGCAACATGATTATGGGCAGTTCGCGCTATTGTTCAAACACCGTCTCGTCGATCAAAGCTTATCAGAGGCGAGCCGAGGTAGGAGCAAACAAACCCAGTCCATCCAAGTTTCCAAACGAAGTCATCCGATTCGAAGAAAATGAGATAGATGACATTGACAAACCGTACGACGACCCACTCGTCATCCGACTCTCCGTCGCAGGTTGGGACACGGGTCGTGTTTTAATCGATACAGGTAGCACAGTCGACATTATTTTCATAGACGCTCTTAAGCGTATGGAAATCGATCTCGCCCAAGTCGAATCCTATCCTAAACCTTTGACCGGATTTAATGGCGAGACGACAATGACTCTTGGAATGATCAAACTTCCTGTGTGTGCGGAAGGAATAATGAAAATAGTGGAGTTCGCGGTATCGGACAACCCGGCAATTTACAACGTGATAATGGGAACTCCTTGGCTCAATTCGATGCGTGCAGTCGCCTCGACATACCATCTCTGCCTTAAGTTTCCTACGAAAAGCGGGGTTAGAACGATCAGAGCGAGTCAGGCAGCGTCACGATCTTGCTTCATGGCCGCGCATAAACTGCGATGTCACTCGACAGTGCCTATTCCGAGCGAGCCGTGAAAAAAGATTAAGACAGACAGGGAGCCCGTTAAAGAAATCTCAGACCTGTTATAGCAACTACAGATCGCAGAATCCGTAGAAGAGGAAGGGGCGGGTCCAGCATGCGAACCCGTCTTGTCGGTCTGCATAAGCGACGAGTCACCAGAATAATGTGTCGAGATCGGCGCGACACTCGATAAAGCCGTGAGGCTCGACCTCGTCGAATTTCTCAAGAAAAACGTCGGTACATTTGCATGGTCCGCAGAAGACATGCCCGGGATCGATATCGGCATCATCAGTAGACAAACTCTTGCAGGCCGGCTCGATCTCTAAGGTCAGATATCCGGAATGGCTTGCGAACCCAGTCGTCATGAAGAAGAAAAGTGGCAAGTGGCGAGTCTGTGTAGACTTCACGGATTTGAATAAGGCATGCCCAAAAGACAGTTTCCCTCTTCCTCACATCGACCGCCTCGTCGAGGCGACATCAGGGAACAAGTTATTGTCATTTATGGATGCCTTCTCTGGCTATAATCAGATCTTCATGCACCCCGGCGATCGCGACAAAACTTCTTTCATCACAGACCGCGGAATCTATTGCTACAAAGTCATGCCCTTTGGACTTAAGAACACCGGGGCCACTTACCAACGATTGGTGAATAAAATGTTCGCGGACTTACTCGGCAAAACGATGGAGGTTTACATTGACGACATGCTCGTCAAATCACTCAAGGAAAAGGACCACATCGGCCACCTCGCAGAGTGCTTTGCGCTATTAAACAAGTATAACATGAAGCTAAATCCGGCTAAGTGTCGCTTCGGTGTAACGTCCGGCGAGTTCCTCGGCTACATGGTTACTCGTCGCGGGATCGAGGCAAATCCAAAGCAAATTGACGCGCTCGTCCAGATGCCTTCGCCTAAAACGACAAGAGAAGCCCAGCGACTAAACGGCAGAGTCGCGGCCTTGAACCGATTCATCTCGCGCTCTACTGATAAGTGCTTGGCTTTTTATGAAACGCTCAAGGATAAGAAGGGAGCAGCTCGACAAGCTTTCGAGTGGACTGAAAAATGTGAAGAAGCCTTCCAGAAGTTGAAGCAGTATTTCGCGACTCCACCTGTTCTGACAAAGCCGATAGCTGGCAAACCGCTCTATCTTTACATCGCGGTCTCGACCTCGGCAGTTAGTGGAGTTCTGATTCGTGAAGACCGCACCGAGCAAAAGCCCGTTTTCTACATCAGCAAGTCGCTAACCGATGCAGAAACGAGATATCCTCTGAATGAAAAATTGGCGCTCGCGGTTATTATGTCGGCTCGCAAGCTTCGACCTTATTTCCAATCCCACTCAATCGTAGTACTAAGTACCTTTCCCTTGCGAACTGTACTCCATAGTCCTACACAATCCGGGCGACTCGCTAAGTGGGCCATCGAATTAAGCGAATTCGATATCGAGTACCGCAGTAGGATCACGATCAAAGCTCAAGTGTTAGCCGATTTTCTAATCGAGCTACCAGAATCAACAGCCTCGTCCGAAATCGAAGACACACTCACAGACAGTTCTTCATCCCAAATCTGGCAATTGCATGTCGACGGCTCGTCATCTAAACATGGGTCGGGAGTAGGCGTTCGACTGTCGTCAGACGGAAAATCTCTAGAACAATCGTTCCACCTTGGCTTCAAAGCATCAAACAACGAGGCATAATACGAGGCCCTACTCGCAGGTCTTCGATTAGCTAAAGCGTTGAAAATAACAAGGATAGAAGCTTTTTGCGACTCTCAGCTCGTCGTGAATCAGTTCAACGGCAAATACGCGACAAAGGACGAGCGCATGGAAGCATACCTCGCTCTCGTCAAAACTTTAACAGCTGAATTCGAGCTGTTCACCTTGACAAGAATTCCAAGGTCGGAAAACTCTCAAGCGGATGCCCTCGCATCACTCGGCTCGACCGCGAAGCCAGATAAAGATCTTCAAAGAATTGTCAAGGTCGAATTCAATGAAGAACCGAGTATCGCAATCACAAAAGCAGTCAATGTCCTAACGAGATCTCAGGCAGCGAAGCGAAAAGCAGGTCTAAGTAATGGCTCGCCCGATGGACCTCGACCAAACCTAAGATAACGTCGAACCAGATCCGTTGGATCCCAATCAGTCCGACACAATTGGCACAGACGAAACGATGGATGTGATGGCAAAAGATAACGGGCTCGACCCGAATAACACAGCTTTTGACCGTGGCCTTCTCCCCGAACAACTTGAGGAATCCCCAGAGGATGCTTACCCGTGTAGCGAGGAGCCTCCACCTGAGCATGAAGTCGTCGACATTCCCATTGACGACGAGACCACAGTCTATGGATGCAACACCAAGTGGATGGCCGACAATCGCGTTTATCTCGCAGACGGCGAGATGCCAACCGACAAATGGGTGGCTCACAAGTTAAAGTCACAGTCGTCTCGTTACGTTTTACTTGATGGAATATTTTCAAATGGCGATTGTTCGGGCCACTCTTCGCCTGTGTCGAGGGGGAGGAGGCTTGCGAGATAATGCACGAGGTTCACGGCGGATCCTGCGGTAACCACTCGGAAGGTCGCTCACTCGCCATCCGAATCAAAAGGCACGGATATTTTTGGCCAACCATGATAAAAGACTGCGAGCTGTTCGCAGCAAAGTGCGACAAGTGTCAACGGCATGGTCCGTTCATCCATCAACCGACGGAGTTCTTAAGCTCGGTCACCTCGCCCTACCCGTTTATGCGATGAAGAATGGATATAGTCGGACCGCTTCATCCGTCTTGGCAGAAACGATACCTCTTAGTCCTAACGGATTATTTTTCCAAGTGGATCGAGGCGGAAGCATTCGGATCGATCAAGGATAAGCAGGTCGAAAACTTCGTCTGGAAGAATATCATCTGTCGGCACGGCGTACCCTACGAGATAGTGACAGATAACGGTTCGCAATTCATATCAAAATGATTCGAACTTTTCTGCGATAAGTGGAAAATCAGCGTCAGCAAGTCAACGCCTCGTTGCCCGCAAGGCAACGGCCAGGCGGAGTCGTCAAACAAAACACTTATTCACGGACTAAAGACTCGACTCGACGCTAAGAAGGGCCGTTGGGCAGACGAACTCGAAGGCGTTTTATGGTCCTATCGAACAACGCCGTGACGCGCTACGGGCAGAATGTGTGATTCCTCCTGAAGTCTATTTTCCAGGAGTTCGCCGACGATTGCTCCCAGAGCAGGAAGGTCTCAATCATCTCCTCATGCTCGACGAACTCGACCTTATCAACGAAAGGCGCGACCAAGCACTTATAAAGATGACCGAATATCAAATTGCGGCATCCAAGTATTACAACTCCAAAGTGCGAGTTCGGCGTTTTTACGAAGGATACCTCGTCCTTCGCGCAGTATTTCAGAATACTGCCGAGACAAATGCCGGCAAGCTCGGCGCTCACTGGAAAAGACCTTACCAGATCACTAAGGTAGTTCGCCCAGGCGTCTACGAAATCGCCAACATGAAAGGCGAGATCATCCCGCGTTCCTGGAATGCGCGACATCTGAAGAAATATTATTGCTAAAATTACTAAGTCATTAGACTTGAACTACGACGCGACTTGATCCCTTCACAGGGTACGTAGACAGCTCGTCTTCGGACGAGTTCAGTTGCGCCCCCTATTTAAAAAAGGGGGGAGTGGGTCCGTATATTCATACTCCCATTCAATATGTAATAAACTAAGTTTTTTGCAATCGATCAGCTCGCCAACGACTTCGGTCTAAACGCGACAAGTCGACTAGCAAACAACTACGGTCTAAACGCGACAAGTCGACTCACCAACGACTTCGGTCTAAACGCGATAAAGTCGACTCGCGAAAACGACTCTGGTCTAAACGCGACAATCAATTCGCAATAAGCTAAGGTTTTAACCAAGTCTTATTACGACTCGTTTAGCCCGCTAAACGACTTAGATGTCTAAACGCGCAAACTCGCTAAACGACTTAACTGTCTAAACGCGAGATCAATAAAAATTGGGCGTCATTATAGCCATAATGGCAACCTGATTAAAACTTCATCATCATTATGAAGTATATTTATACATCCTCAACGGATAAAGTGCGCTATATAAATTTAGAGTTCATTACTGGGATAGACATATTCAATGCGAGTATGTCCGTTAGCCGGGGTGTCCATCTCGCGAGTCCATCTCGGGATAGACACATTCAGTAGAATGTGTCCGTTAGCCAGGATGTTTGACTCGCAAACCCAGTTTTTACTTAACAAACTGGTCTAACTTGGTAAATATAAATGAGGTACACTGTATACTGAATTTGCTTTAAGTAACAAACTAAAACAGGCCTAGCTGACGAGCTATAACAGGCCTCACCAAACATGGCAAATATCTAAGCGTTTTAAAACCGCATCGCGTCTTAAAACCGCATCGCGTCTCAAAACAGCATCGCCTCTAAGCATCTTAAAACCGCATCGCCTCTAAGCGTCTTAAAACCGCATCGCCTCTAAGCGTCTTAAAAACCGCATCGCTAAAACAAGCTCTGACAGGTCTCGTCAAAAAAAAAACAGCGAATTTAAAACAGTTATGAAATTGCTTAAAGCCATTCATATAAATCTGCTCGACCAACTCGGCATAAAAGTAATGTCACAAGTTGGATAAAGCCATCCAGGCACAAAACAAAAATCGAGTCTTAAAACCTCAAGCAAAAAACAAAAGATAATCCTAAAAAAAAAAAAAACTATTATCTCTGGCGACAAGCTCGCTTCTCTCAACACCCGTTACCTCGATGACAGGCTCGCCATCTTTGACCTCCTCTTCTTCGGCGACCAGCTCGCCTTCTTCGACGCCACCAGCTTCTGCTGGAGCAGCGATAGCAGCCGAACTCGCAGCCTCGCCGTCCTTGGGTTCTTGTTCCAAAGGAGCCTGTTCGCGTAGAGGTTCAGTTGGTGCAGCTGGGATCGGTTCAGCAGTCTCTTCGGCCTCATCCGACTCGCTGTCGCTCGAGTCTTCGCTCTCATTTTGCAGGCGCAGACCCAAGGAGCCGTCGTTGGACCCAGAAGTTGCACTAACACCAACAGACTTAGCGCTGATCTCGACTCGCGGAGAAAAAACTAAGTCCCTTAAGTTAATGGGAACCACGTAGTTCTTACCTAGCGTCTTCTTCAACTCGAGGGCCATCGCATCAAAGATCTCATCGGCCTTTCCAAGCGACTTCTTATTGTCAACCAGAAGAGCGCGCTCAGCCTTGGGGTCGAACGGCTCCTCCGCGTCAGGCTTCAACATGTCGTCGAGAAGCTGGATGTTGGATTCCGCTTGAGCGAGATAGACCATCTTTTTAATCGGCTTCTTCATCATCTGATGAAACAGCTCGTAAGCCCGATTAAGCTGGCCTTGCACTTCGGCGACCGCAGATCGCCTCGCAGAAGAGACATCATCTTCAAGATCCTTCTCACGACTCGCCTTCAGAGTAGATAACTTTTTCACCAGCTCGACGTTCTTCTCTTCGGCCTTCTCCTTCTCCTTGCCGACTCTGTGAAGGTGCGCGAACAGGTCGTCAGAACTCTTCTTATACATATCTCGCTCATCAGCGAGTAGTTTCATCTGTGCCCCAACCTGTTCCCTCTCGACCTCTTCTATCTGCCTGGCCTCGCTTATAAAGAGCTCCTTAGACCTCGAGTCTTGATCATACGACACGATCAGCCTATTGAAATGGGCGATGGCCTGCGAAGGAGTTAACGGTATGAGAAATGAAGCAAAATGAAAAAGAAAGAATAAAGTGTGAAATTACCTTAGCCTGACGAGACGCGAACTCTTTATAGAGCTCGCTCTTGACCAGCCTTTCCGGGATCGGCATACGATCACCCGGATATGTAACCTTAGCCATCAAGGCAGCTGCGGCTAAGGGATCAGTGTAGAGCTCGTCAGAACTTCCAGATCGCGGACCTGGAGGAATAGACTGTCCTGGGGACAGAGTCGGCAGCTCGCGACGAGATTTCTTCTTCTCGTCAACTTTGCCTTTGCCCTTCTCAGAGGCGGAGCGTTTTCTCTTCTGATGTAATTGCTCCTCTGGCTCGACGGGCTCGTCAGTAATGGCAGTTGGCTGTGAAGTAATAATAGCCAACGCACCACTGGCGGCTACAGCAGCCGCATCGTCGCCCTCTGCGACAGGAGTATCCGCCTTGTCGACGCTCCGCTCAGACGTCTCGACAATAGAGGTGATGGCCTTTGGGTCGGCCTTTTTCTTAGCCTTCTCGGCTTTCTTTTTGGCGAGATCACGGAAAGTAAGCTTGGGCGGCATTATCTCCAGGTCGTCGGACTCGCTCTGTTCGATCTCTTCCTCTTCGTCGTTTAAAATAGACTCGCGAGCTAGAATAACTCTTCGGAGATTGAAATGACGATTCCAAAGACACTTCCGAGCCTTCAACTTATTGACCAAATCGTCGATGTCGGCAACGCGAGTGAATAGCAGTCTGTTAGCTGTGAAAACAAATTGGCAGAAAAGTTAGTATAAGCATAGGGAAGCAGTTCGCGCGATGAACATTCGAAAAAATCTACCAAGTGTTCCCCACTTCGCCACCACCAAATGTTCGTCTTCAACCGACGCGGCCGATATCGGCACGAAGAAAAAACGTTTTCTCCAACTGTGGTCTTTGTTCGGGAAGCCGTCCAGAATCTTGTACAGAGATCGACTCGCCAAATTATAATATTTTTTGCCACTCGGGTTGGATTGCTTGCAGTACTCAAGAAGGTTGTGTAAATGGAGAACTCCGATGGGCTCGCGACATTCGGCTGCTCGCGTCGTAATTCCCACCAATTGGCGAATTCCTCTCGAATTAATCTGCGCAAGCGCGATTTTATGAACTCGCGAAAACCGGAGAATCAGCGCAGGGATGGGAAATGTGAGGAAGCAATCTTTGAACCAACACGCGTAGGCGGTAAATGTGCCGGCAGGGGGATCGTCTTCTCGCTGCTCGACAGAGGGCGCGATCATCTCGACCGAGTCAGGAATTCGGCACTCTAAGCGATAGTCTTCCAAAAATTCCTCGTCGCACCATGAGGAACCTGGAGGCGGGCGTTTCTTTCGCCTCGACTTCGTTTTCTTCTGGGCCACCTCGGCCAGCCCGCACGTAGCCCAAGCTTCCAGTCTCTCTTTTTCTACCAAAGAGTTGTACGACCAGTTACCTTCTTCGATCTTTACTTGGAGAGGCAGCTCGGCAGGACTAAGGGATTCGTCGCGGAGTTGTGGGATTTCCACAACTAGTCTTCGCTCGTCAGTAGTGGAGGCCTCGCAAATTTTCGAAAGATGCGAAGTCCCAACTCCCTCTTCAAAGCCAGTCCGTTCGGCTCGCATAAACGAAGCAGACTCCCCCGTCTCGCGACTTTGTCTTAAGACGGGAGTGGGATAAGAAAACAGCTCGGCAAGAGGGGAATGGCCTCCAGCTCGATCTTCACGACTAATAGGGCTCGCTTCCTCGCGGCTCGAAGGACTCGCTTCCTCTTGTCCACGGAGTCGACCACAGCTCGAGCTCGCGTCTACAATCGACTCGCTATCGGGAGAGTACTCCCAGATTGGCCTTCCCTTCTCAGGGAGCTCGGCAGATTTCGCGGATACGAAAGAGCTCGTTGAAGACATCGAAAAATCTACTGTTCATGGTTCTTGGAGTACGCTGGAAGCTCCAAAGCTTGAGTTGAAGACCCCCCCAGCATGGCTCAAATGGTTATTCAGGTTCCGAAAGATTAAAGACAAGAAATGGCCCGGTCCGTTCATAATCAAGAAGGTGAGACCACATGAGGACATAGTGTTGCTGGACACTAAAGGAGATGAGTTTGACCCTCCTTGAGCATAGATGGTCTACAAAGTCGAGCTAATGACTTAAAACAAGCGCTTGGTGGGAGGCAACCCACCGGTAAGGTTTCTTGTGCAAAATCTGATTTTAAACTCCTTTTATTACTAACATTTCACTTGAGTTTCAGTACCTATGTTCTGAGAAAAAGGGTAAAAACTTTCTGAGCACCTGCTCGGAAGGAGCGAGCACCTGCTCGAAACCAAAACGCAGCAATTCTCTCAGATTAGCAGTATCATGCAGAGGATCATGTAGGCGCTCTCCAAAGGCTGCTGCCAAGCTCCACCACCCCAGACCGAACGAGCACCTGCTCGTTCCCATTCGAGCACCTGCTCGGGACAGCCAGCCAGAAGGAAGCGGAGAACAGCTGATGACGAGGACGACTTTTCTTCCAGGTGATATCCACTTTCACCCTACTATTTCCATTGTTTATATCACATTTGTTTCTATTTTGTTTTTATTTTGTTTTTGATTTGAACTTGTTATTAGTCTACTCTTTCGGTACTTTTCTTTCATCGAGACGGTGAAAGTTAAGTCCGGGGGAGTGGATTAATGTTTTAATTGTTTTTGCTTTGAGTCTTTTGCACTCATAAAAAAAAAAAAAAAAAAAAAAAAAAATGCATATAGTTTCTCATGGCATAAACATTTTTATTATCTTTTTCATGCTAGGATCGAGTCTAGAGCATTTTAGGATTGCATTTGCATAGGGAGCAATGATGAAATTTCCTTGTAAAGATTCATTTTAGGATTCCATGATATGCCCTCATTAGAACTTTTTCGATGCATTAACAATCATGAATTAGAGGCTCATCCATACTTGAATCTTATTTCTTTGAAAATCCCAACTCAATTGAAACTTGCATGATCTAGATTCAACTCTATCAACTTGAACTTAAACTTGATTAATTCTTCTCACTTTTGGACTTTGAATCATAACTATGGATAAGCACCTTACATTCAAATCATGTTTGCCTAATTTTTACCACTCTTATCTTGTTTTGAATGGCTATCCCGATCTAAGTTCATCTTTTAGATGAGGATAGTACCACACCTTTAAACCCGACCATTTCATTCAAACCCTTGCATTTATTCTTTGAGTGAGGCCTTTTTCTTTGTGTTGCATTGGTAAAATCTTGCAAGCATTAGAGACGACAAGGCAAAGTTTCCATTAGGCTAGTTTCTTGAGTTTAAGACTAGTCTTAGGTGGGGTATGAAACCGATTTGGTTAAGCGTTTACTTGATTATCTTTGGGTTTGTGGTTAAGTGTGAAAAGAAAGAAAGAAGAAAGGATGAGTTCTAGGGAATAAGTTTGAAAAGAAAAGTATATAGCTCTAAGTGTTTAAAAGAAAAATGATAGCTTAGCATTCTCTTAGAATAAATCAAAAGAAGAAAAATGTGTTAGAGAATGCTAGGATAGAAAGAGCTAAAGTTAAGAAAAGAAATTCCCTAGGATTCGGAAAATCTAAAGAAGAAAGAGGAAGTTTGAAAGGTTTAGCCGAAATTGGCTAGTGGTTTAACAAATGGGTAGTGAGAAAAGAGAGATGAAAGATTGCAACAATGGGGTTATGGGTAGAACTTTGGATTCCGAGCCTTGTATGCATCAATTGTCTCTTTTCTTTCTTGCTTTTGCTAAATGCAACACTTGCATTTGAGAGTTAGTCACCAAAAAGAATTCGGACAGCCTCTTTACATCATCTAAAAGCCTTCTTCTACCGAGCCAAATGGTATTGATTCATTGTCCAATTGTGAGACCGCACCAAACACATTAATGAATGTTAAAGAGTTGAGTTTAGTTGATTGCATGCTTTCTTTTGAGTCTAAGGATTTGGAGTAATTATTTTGATAAGAGATGAGTATGGCGAAAGCTTCTTGAGTAAGATTTGTTGTGCATCGCATTAGTTCTCTTTAGGACATTTTGTTGAACCCTTCGATGTTTCTTTTGGATTTGAGCTCCCACCTTCAAACACTTCTCCGGATTTCTCTCTTCTTGTTTGCTTGCGGACAAGCAAAAGGCAAGTCCGGGGGAGTTGATATATTAGGATTTTAGCCTAATTTACTTATTGTTTTATGTTGCTTTTCGAGTCTTTTTGGTTCTTTTTGGTATCTTTGCAGGTTCTAGGATGCTTTGGAGCATGATTTGGAGCTGTTGGAGCTCTTTGAGGGAAAGGAGAAGAATTGGAGCAAAAAGAAGACTTTTCACCCGACCGAGCACCTGCTCGGTCTGTGCGAGCACCTGCTCGCCCCTTTTACCCAGACCCGAATCCGAGAAGCATTTATTCCTTGAAGCAACCGGCCTTGATAGGGCCCCACTCGCCAGATTCTCCCCTTGATAGCTCATAAGTATCTCCTAAAGTTACTCCCCTTAGATGATGTTGACTTACCATTTTTAAGAAGATTTGATCCTCCCCTTAATGAGAGATCAAGACTTGGTGCAAATTAAGGAAGATGTTGACTGGATTGGAGGAGATCACGCTGGGAAATTAAAGGAGGATTTGGCCGAGCAAAAATAAGGAGACTTTTGATTTGATTTTCAATTCTATTCGATTACTTTCTCTTCTACACTTGAAAAACCTCTCTGTTCTTATTTTATTATTCTTTCTCTTCTTCCTTTGGCTACGTACTGCTCTCTTTCAGAAAGCTTGATATTGTTGACTTTGGAATTTTTGATTATTCTATTGAAACGTTTGTTTGGTTCCATCGTTGCTTAATTGTCAAGTCTCTGCCTTGGAGAAAATCATTACATTCCGAATCATTCCACAACAATTCCTTACTAGAGAAGAATTCTAAACCCCCTTTTCATTCTTCATTTCCATTATGAATTCTTATCTATTTGTTGTTGCATTTGATTTAAGCATGTCCGAGTAGTTTACTAACTAGGTCGAGGTGTTTTCAATGGTGATTTAGGGCTTTAGATGGTTGAGCAAAATAGGGAATTCTTATGTCTTCATCTCTAGGAAGTCTCAATGCTTAGGCTAAATTGATCACTTAGTCTATGATCTCTAGGTTTAATCTATTCACCAAAAATGATATAGGTTGCTAGAATTACCTTTGATGAGCATTCGGTGGTAACCAAAATACCATTGATCGTTCCCATTGAATGTGAACATATTGAACCATTGCATTAAGGCTTGTTTACTTCATTACTAAATCCACTCGAAAGTGTAGGTATTTAGGCTGTAGACAAAGGTATTGATACATCGCCAAAAGCGGGGCAATACATATTTATGTTTGAGTTCTAGACCGCATTTAAATAGACCCTGAATAGAAGCTCAACCCAAGTACCCGAAATCACCAAAGAATCATCTCGGCTTAGTGCCTTTTATCATTGTTTAATTACCGATTTTTATTCCAAGCACCTGCTCATTTACATTGAGCACCTGCTCACGTCAGTTTATAACTCATTTAATTTATCTTAGCTTTATTTGAAATCTATAGATTCATAGTGTAACCTTGGTCTCTGTGGATTCGATACCTTATATACTACTGCTTTTGCCTGTGCACTTGCAGCATTATTTTGGGTTAAAACTCGAGACTATCAAGTTTTTGGCGCCGTTGCCGGGGACCAATAGCGTTACCTTTGAATTTTGGTTTTATTTATAGTCTAAGAATTTTGCTAATTTTGTTTTTTGTTTTTGTTTTTGTTATGTTTCAGGTGTATGACCAGTAGAAGAACGAGGAGAAATCTGAACGAAGATCTAGTCAGTCATACGAACGAAGAGTTAGCTCGTCTCGAACGTCAGAATCGCCGCCGAGCACCTGCTCAAACCGAACGAGCACCTGCTCGCTCAGAAAACATGGCAGATCAGGAAGCTATGAATGCTCAGTTACAGATTTTGAGAGATCAAATCACCCAGTTGCAAAGGCAACAGCCGCGGGGTCAGCCAACCATAGGGGATTCGGATAATCCCCATGCGTTTTATCAAAACCGTTCGGCCATCGTCATCCCTACCATCCAGAGACAAGATTATGAGGTCAAGGCTCAGTTGATCTCATTGGTGAAGCAGCATCTATTTCATGGATTACCCGCTGAAATACCTATGGACCACATTGAGAACTTCGAGGAAATCTGTAGTACTACGGGTTCTAATGGTGTTCCAACCGATTTTCTGAAGTGTAAGTTGTTCTCGTTCTCTCTTGCGGACAAGGCACAAAGATGGTTGAAGTCGCTGCCGGCTGGTTCATTGAGGACTTGGGATGAGGCTAGATCCGCGTTCTTGGATCATTTCTATACGAAGTCCAAAACGGCCGCTTTGAGGAACAAGATTGCATCCTTTCAACAATACTCCGGAGAAGCTTTTGGTGAAGCTTGGGAAAGACTCAAGGAGTATAAGAGGGAGTGTCCTCATCACGGTTTCAAGGATGAGCAAATCTTGAACATATTCTACGATGGAGTCGATTGGGATTACCGTAATGCATTAAATGTCGCGAGTAATGGGGACTTTATGACCAAGACAAAGGAAGGTGCATTTGAGCTAATCGAAAACCTTGCCTCAAGTTCCAACAACAAGGCTCCCAAGTATGATAGGTCCAAGAGGGTCAATAGTGTTGACACCCAAAAGATAGATGAGTTGACCGCTAAGGTGAACCTACTTCTACGTGAGAACCAAAGATCGGTTAAGTTTATGGAAGAAGATAGGGCTGCCCCTATGGCTCAAGAGTTTGTGGATGATCAGAATAATGGAGTAGAGGAGGTTAACTATGTGAATGGCCAATGGTATCAAAACTGTGGGTTCAACCCCAACTACCGAAGCCATCCCAACCTCTCTTACCGGAACATCAATGTTGAGAACCCCCAAGATCAAGTCTATCCGCAACAAGTGGCTACAAATCAGAAGTTCTACTCTACCAACACTCAAGGGAAGCAATTCATCCCTAACCAAAGTCAGAATCGGTTCCAAGCAACGAACCAACATCAAACCACTTCCGCACCTATATCTCAACAAGATGATTTGAAGGGTCTCATCCATCAACTCATGGCCAACCAACAGCAGACGGCATCCGAGCTAGGCAACAAAGTGGACAACATGTACCAAGATCTGAATGCGAAGTATGATGCCGTTACCGCACATGTAAAGAAATTGGATGCACAAGTGGCTCAAACGGCCGAAGCCATTCAAAGACCGGTTGGAACTCTTCCAGGACGTGGTGAAGTGAACCCTAGGAAGGAGTATTCGGTAAATGCTGTTGAGTTGAGGAGTGGACAGTTGTTGGTACCGCCTACGATCACAAACTTCCACGTGAAGGCCATGGAGAATACAACCGAGCACCAGACTCAAGAGAGAGATTTTTCAGAGAAGGATATGCATAAGGAGACTGGTTCAAGCTCAAGGACACCTTGGGATTCTGTCCGAGTCGATGCTGCGAAAAAAAAACCCGGGCACCTGCTCCCTATCAGCGAGCACCTGCTCGCACAGGGTGCTCCCACAAAAATTTCAGAAAATTTATCCGAGCGAGTTTATGTACCACGGGTGCCTTACCCTGAGCGAGTTTATGTGCCAAGGGTGCCATACCCAGTACCTCCTAAGGAATCTAAGAAAGATTTGGAGGATGTTGAGTGTAAGGAGGTGCGAGAAGATTTGACGGTGAAGCTCCCTTTGGTTGATGCCGTGCAAATGATACCATCACCCGAGAGGTACATAAAGGAATTGGTCGCTGGTCCACCACCAGCTTTTGTTCCGATCAATCTTGAGAAAACACCCCATCGAGCACCTGCTCCCTCGACCGAGCACCTGCTCGCTCAGGATGTTCCCGCGAAAATTCCAGAAACCCAACCCGAGCGAGTCTATGTGCCTAGAGTGCCTTACCCAGTGCCTCCCAAGTGATCTAAGAAGGATTTGGAGGATGCCAAGTGTAAGGAAATGATTAAGGGTTTGGAAGTAAAGCTTCCTTTGGCCGATACAGTTCAAATGATGCCATGTCTCAAGAGGTACATGAAGGAGCTAATCTCTGGAAAAGTTGTACAAGAGGAGAATGTGATGATGGTTCCCAAGGAATGTAGCGCCATACTTCAGAGTAAGGTGTTGACTAAGAAAGATAGATCCACTAAACTTCCTGTAGGTATAATCGAGGATTTACACGTCCGCATAGGGGACACTCTAATCCCAGCCGATTTCGTGGTTCTAGAGCTCGATGAAGAACCAAAGGACCCACTGATTTTGGGGAGAGCATTCCTAAACACGGCACGTGCAATCATCGATGTTGAACAAGGCATAGTAGACCTCCGTCTCGGAGACATGGTGGTGGGTTTTGAGATGAGCAAGATGCTCAAGAAGCCGATGATAGATGGGCAAACATTCGTTATCCATGATGATTCTGAGATGTCGGAAGATGTAGTTGAGGAGATCCTAGCAAAGGACTCGCTTGAAGTCGCGTTGACAAAAACCGAGGGTGAACACGGTTTTCTGAGTGAAGACACCCAAGGATTTGCTAAGTTTCTGGATCCTAACATCATAGTGGATAAGGGGGACGAGCTTCCAAGTCTGGGAGAGGGCACGAAAATCGAGAGTCAGCCAGGACCCCAGCGAGCACCTGCTCCCGAGCAGCGAGCACCTGCTCCCGAAAAATCTACTGTTCATGGTTCTTGGAGTACGCTGGAAGCTCCAAAGCTTGAGTTGAAGACCCCCCCCAGCATGGCTCAGATGGTTATTCAGGTTCCGAAAGATTAAAGACAAGAAATGGCCCGGTCCGTTCATAATCAAGAAGGTGAGACCACATGAGGACATAGTGTTGCTGGACACTAAAGGAGATGAGTTTGACCCTCCTTGAGCATAGATGGTCTACAAAGTCGAGCTAATGACTTAAAACAAGCGCTTGGTGGGAGGCAACCCACCGGTAAGGTTTCTTGTGCAAAATCTGATTTTAAACTCCTTTTATTACTAACATTTCACTTGAGTTTCAGTACCTATGTTCTGGGAAAAAGGGTAAAAACTTTCTGAGCACCTGCTCGGAAGGAGCGAGCACCTGCTCGAAACCAAAACGCAGCAATTCTCTCAGATTAGCAGTATCATGCAGAGGATCATGCAGGCGCTCTCCAAAGGCTGCTGCCAAGCTCCACCACCCCAGACCGAACGAGCACCTGCTCGTTCCCATTCGAGCACCTGCTCGGGACAGCCAGCCAGAAGGAAGCGGAGAACAGCTGATGACGAGGACGACTTTTCTTCCAGGTGATATCCACTTTCACCCTACTATTTCCATTGTTTATATCACATTTGTTTCTATTTTGTTTTTATTTTGTTTTTGATTTGAACTTGTTATTAGTCTACTCTTTCGGTACTTTTCTTTCATCGAGACGGTGAAAGTTAAGTCCGGGGGAGTGGATTAATGTTTTAATTGTTTTTGCTTTGAGTCTTTTGCACTCATAAAAAAAAAAAAAAAAAAAAAAAAATGCATATAGTTTCTCATGGCATAAACATTTTTATTATCTTTTTCATGCTAGGATCGAGTCTAGAGCATTTTAGGATTGCATTTGCATAGGGAGCAATGATGAAATTTCCTTGTAAAGATTCATTTTAGGATTCCATGATATGCCCTCATTAGAACTTTTTCGATGCATTAACAATCATGAATTAGAGGCTCATCCATACTTGAATCTTATTTCTTTGAAAATCCCAACTCAATTGAAACTTGCATGATCTAGATTCAACTCTATCAACTTGAACTTAAACTTGATTAATTCTTCTCACTTTTGGACTTTGAATCATAACTATGGATAAGCACCTTACATTCAAATCATGTTTGCCTAATTTTTACCACTCTTATCTTGTTTTGAATGGCTATCCCGATCTAAGTTCATCTTTTAGATGAGGATAGTACCACACCTTTAAACCCGACCATTTCATTCAAACCCTTGCATTTATTCTTTGAGTGAGGCCTTTTTCTTTGTGTTGCATTGGTAAAATCTTGCAAGCATTAGAGACGACAAGGCAAAGTTTCCATTAGGCTAGTTTCTTGAGTTTAAGACTAGTCTTAGGTGGGGTATGAAACCGATTTGGTTAAGAGTTTACTTGATTATCTTTGGGTTTGTGGTTAAGTGTGAAAAGAAAGAAAGAAGAAAGGATGAGTTCTAGGGAATAAGTTTGAAAAGAAAAGTATATAGCTCTAAGTGTTTAAAAGAAAAATGATAGCTTAGCATTCTCTTAGAATAAATCAAAAGAAGAAAAATGTGTTAGAGAATGCTAGGATAGAAAGAGCTAAAGTTAAGAAAAGAAATTCCCTAGGATTCGGAAAATCTAAAGAAGAAAGAGGAAGTTTGAAAGGTTTAGCCGAAATTGGCTAGTGGTTTAACAAATGGGTAGTGAGAAAAGAGAGATGAAAGATTGCAACAATGGGGTTATGGGTAGAACTTTGGATTCCGAGCCTTGTATGCATCAATTGTCTCTTTTCTTTCTTGCTTTTGCTAAATGCAACACTTGCATTTGAGAATTAGTCACCAAAAAGAATTCGGACAGCCTCTTTACATCATCTAAAAGCCTTCTTCTACCGAGCCAAATGGTATTGATTCATTGTCCAATTGTGAGACCGCACCAAACACATTAATGAATGTTAAAGAGTTGAGTTTAGTTGATTGCATGCTTTCTTTTGAGTCTAAGGATTTGGAGTAATTATTTTGATAAGAGATGAGTATGGCGAAAGCTTCTTGAGTAAGATTTGTTGTGCATCGCATTAGTTCTCTTTAGGACATTTTGTTGAACCCTTCGATGTTTCTTTTGGATTTGAGCTCCCACCTTCAAACACTTCTCCGGATTTCTCTCTTCTTGTTTGCTTGCGGACAAGCAAAAGGCAAGTCCGGGGGAGTTGATATATTAGGATTTTAGCCTAATTTACTTATTGTTTTATGTTGCTTTTCGAGTCTTTTTGGTTCTTTTTGGTATCTTTGCAGGTTCTAGGATGCTTTGGAGCATGATTCGGAGCTGTTGGAGCTCTTTGAGGGAAAGGAGAAGAATTGGAGCAAAAAGAAGACTTTTCACCCGACCGAGCACCTGCTCGGTCTGTGCGAGCACCTGCTCGCCCCTTTTACCCAGACCCGAATCCGAGAAGCATTTATTCCTTGAAGCAACCGGCCTTGATAGGGCCCCACTCGCCAGATTCTCCCCTTGATAGCTCATAAGTATCTCCTAAAGTTACTCCCCTTAGATGATGTTGACTTACCATTTTTAAGAAGATTTGATCCTCCCCTTAATGAGAGATCAAGACTTGGTGCAAATTAAGGAAGATGTTGACTGGATTGGAGGAGATCACGCTAGGAAATTAAAGGAGGATTTGGCCGAGCAAAAATAAGGAGACTTTTGATTTGATTTTCAATTCTATTCGATTACTTTCTCTTCTACACTTGAAAAACCTCTCTGTTCTTATTTTATTATTCTTTCTCTTCTTCCTTTGGCTACGTACTGCTCTCTTTCAGAAAGCTTGATATTGTTGACTTTGGAATTTTTGATTATTCTATTGAAACGTTTGTTTGGTTCCATCGTTGCTTAATTGTCAAGTCTCTGCCTTGGAGAAAATCATTACATTCCGAATCATTCCACAACAATTCCTTACTAGAGAAGAATTCTAAACCCCCTTTTCATTCTTCATTTCCATTATGAATTCTTATCTATTTGTTGTTGCATTTGATTTAAGCATGTCCGAGTAGTTTACTAACTAGGTCGAGGTGTTTTCAATGGTGATTTAGGGCTTTAGATGGTTGAGCCAAATAGGGAATTCTTATGTCTTCATCTCTAGGAAGTCTCAATGCTTAGGCTAAATTGATCACTTAGTCTATGATCTCTAGGTTTAATCTATTCACCAAAAATGATATAGGTTGCTAGAATTACCTTTGATGAGCATTCGGTGGTAACCAAAACACCATTGATCGTTCCCATTGAATGTGAACATATTGAACCATTGCATTAAGGCTTGTTTACTTCATTACTAAATCCACTCGAAAGTGTAGGTATTTAGGCTGTAGACAAAGGTATTGATACATCGCCAAAAGCGGGGCAATACATATTTATGTTTGAGTTCTAGACCGCATTTAAATAGACCCTGAATAGAAGCTCAACCCAAGTACCCGAAATCACCAAAGAATCATCTCGGCTTAGTGCCTTTTATCATTGTTTAATTACCGATTTTTATTCCAAGCACCTGCTCATTTACATTGAGCACCTGCTCACGTCAGTTTACAACTCATTTAATTTATCTTAGCTTTATTTGAAATCTATAGATTCATAGTGTAACCTTGGTCTCTGTGGATTCGATACCTTATATACTATTGCTTTTGCCTGTGCACTTGCAGCATTATTTTGGGTTAAAACTCGAGACTATCAGCAGAATGTGTGATTCCTCCTGAAGTCTATTTTCCAGGAGTTCGCCGACGATTGCTTCCAAAGCAGGAAGGTCTCAATCATCTCCTCATGCTCGACGAACTCGACCTTATCAACGAAAGGCGCGACCAAGCACTTATATAGATGACCGAATATCAAATTGCGGCATCCAAGTATTACAACTCCAAAGTGCGAGTTCGGCGTTTTTACGAAGGATACCTCGTCCTTCGCGCAGTATTTCAGAATACTGCCGAGACAAATGCCGGCAAGCTCGGCGCTCACTGGAAAGGACCTTACCAGATCACTAAGGTAGTTCGCCCAGGCGTCTACGAAATCGCCAACATGAAAGGCGAGATCATCCCGCGTTCCTGGAATGCGCGACATCTGAAGAAATATTATTGCTAAAATTACTAAGTCATTAGACTTGAACTACGACGCGACTTGATCCCTTCACAGGGTACGTAGACAGCTCGTCTTCGGACGAGTTCAGTTGCGCCCCCTATTTAAAAAAGGGGGGAGTGGGTCCGTATATTCATACTCCCATTCAATATGTAATAAACTAAGTTTTTTGCAATCGATCAGCTCGTCAACGACTTCGGTCTAAACGCGACAAGTCGACTAGCAAACAACTACGGTCTAAACGCGACAAGTCGACTCACCAACGACTTCGGTCTAAACGCGATAAAGTCGACTCGCGAAAACGACTCCGGTCTAAACGCGACAATCAATTCGCAATAAGCTAAGGTTTTAACCAAGTCTTATTACGACTCGTTTAGCCCGCTAAACGACTTAGATGTCTAAACGCGCAAACTCGCTAAACGACTTAACTGTCTAAACGCGAGATCAATAAAAATTGGGCGTCATTATGGCCATAATGGCGACCTGATTAAAACTTCATCATCATTATGAAGTATATTTATACATCCTCAACGGATAAAGTGCGCTATATAAATTTAGAGTTCATTACTGGGATAGACATATTCAATGCGAGTATGTCCGTTAGCCGGGGTGTCCATCTCGCGAGTCCATCTCGGGATAGACACATTCAGTAGAATGTGTCCGTTAGCCAGGATGTTTGACTCGCAAACCCAGTTTTTACTTAACAAACTGGTCTAACTTGGTAAATATAAATGAGGTACACTGTATACTGAATTTGCTTTAAGTAACAAACTAAAACAGGCCTAGCTGACGAGCTATAACAGGCCTCACCAAACATGGCAAATATCTAAGCGTTTTAAAACCGCATCGCGTCTTAAAACCGCATCGCGTCTCAAAACAGCATCGCCTCTAAGCATCTTAAAACCGCATCGCCTCTAAGCGTCTTAAAACCGCATCGCCTCTAAGCGTCTTAAAAATCGCATCGCTAAAACAAGCTCTGACAGGTCTCGTCAAAAAAAAAACAGCGAATTTAAAACAGTTATGAAATTGCTTAAAGCCATTCATATAAATCTGCTCGACCAACTCGGCATAAAAGTAATGTCACAAGTTGGATAAAGCCATCCAGGCACAAAACAAAAATCGAGTCTTAAAACCTCAAGCAAAAAACAAAAGATAATCCTAAAAAAAAAAAAAACTATTATCTCTGGCGACAAGCTCGCTTCTCTCAACACCCGTTACCTCGATGACAGGCTCGCCATCTTTGACCTCCTCTTCTTCGGCGACCAGCTCGCCTTCTTCGACGCCACCAGCTTCTGCTGGAGCAGCGATAGCAGCCGAACTCGCAGCCTCGCCGTCCTTGGGTTCTTGTTCCAAAGGAGCCTGTTCGCGTAGAGGTTCAGTTGGTGCAGCTGGGATCGGTTCAGCAGTCTCTTCGGCCTCGTCCGACTCGCTGTCGCTCGAGTCTTCGCTCTCATTTTGCAGGCGCAGACCCAAGGAGCCGTCGTTGGACCCAGAAGTTGCACTAACACCAACAGACTTAGCGCTGATCTCGACTCGCGGAGAAAAAACTAAGTCCCTTAAGTTAATGGGAACCACGTAGTTCTTACCTAGCGTCTTCTTCAACTCGAGGGCCATCGCATCAAAGATCTCATCGGCCTTTCCAAGCGACTTCTTATTGTCAACCAGAAGAGCGCGCTCAGCCTTGGGGTCGAACGGCTCCTCCGCGTCAGGCTTCAACATGTCGTCGAGAAGCTGGATGTTGGATTCCGCTTGAGCGAGATAGACCATCTTTTTAATCGGCTTCTTCATCATCTGATGAAACAGCTCGTAAGCCCGATTAAGCTGGCCTTGCACTTCGGCGACCGCAGATCGCCTCGCAGAAGAGACATCATCTTCAAGATCCTTCTCACGACTCGCCTTCAGAGTAGATAACTTTTTCACCAGCTCGACGTTCTTCTCTTCGGCCTTCTCCTTCTCCTTGCCGACTCTGTGAAGGTGCGCGAACAGGTCGTCAGAACTCTTCTTATACATATCTCGCTCATCAGCGAGTAGTTTCATCTGTGCCCCAACCTGTTCCCTCTCGACCTCTTCTATCTGCCTGGCCTCGCTTATAAAGAGCTCCTTAGACCTCGAGTCTTGATCATACGACACGATCAGCCTATTGAAATGGGCGATGGCCTGCGAAGGAGTTAACGGTATGAGAAATGAAGCAAAATGAAAAAGAAAGAATAAAGTGTGAAATTACCTTAGCCTGACGAGACGCGAACTCTTTATAGAGCTCGCTCTTGACCAGCCTTTCCGGGATCGGCATACGATCACCCGGATATGTAACCTTAGCCATCAAGGCAGCTGCGGCTAAGGGATCAGTGTAGAGCTCGTCAGAACTTCCAGATCGCGGACCTGGAGGAATAGACTGTCCTGGGGACAGAGTCGGCAGCTCGCGACGAGATTTCTTCTTCTCGTCAACTTTGCCTTTGCCCTTCTCAGAGGCGGAGCGTTTTCTCTTCTGATGCAATTGCTCCTCTGGCTCGACGGGCTCGTCAGTAATGGCAGTTGGCTGTGAAGTAATAATAGCCAACGCACCACTGGCGGCTACAGCAGCCGCATCGTCGCCCTCTGCGACAGGAGTATCCGCCTTGTCGACGCTCCGCTCAGACGTCTCGACAATAGAGGTGATGGCCTTTGGGTCGGCCTTTTTCTTAGCCTTCTCGGCTTTCTTTTTGGCGAGATCACGGAAAGTAAGCTTGGGCGGCATTATCTCCAGGTCGTCGGACTCGCTCTGTTCGATCTCTTCCTCTTCGTCGTTTAAAATAGACTCGCGAGCTAGAATAACTCTTCGGAGATTGAAATGACGATTCCAAAGACACTTCCGAGCCTTCAACTTATTGACCAAATCGTCGATGTCGGCAACGCGAGTAAATAGCAGTCTGTTAGCTGTGAAAACAAATTGGCAGAAAAGTTAGTATAAGCATAGGGAAGCAGTTCGCGCGATGAACATTCGAAAAAATCTACCAAGTGTTCCCCACTTCGCCACCACCAAATGTTCGTCTTCAACCGACGCGGCCGATATCGGCACGAAGAAAAAACGTTTTCTCCAACTGTGGTCTTTGTTCGGGAAGCCGTCCAGAATCTTGTACAGAGATCGACTCGCCAAATTATAATATTTTTTGCCACTCGGGTTGGATTGCTTGCAGTACTCAAGAAGGTTGTGTAAATGGCGAACTCCGATGGGCTCGCGACATTCGGCTGCTCGCGTCGTAATTCCCACCAATTGGCGAATTCCTCTCGAATTAATCTGCGCAAGCGCGATTTTATGAACTCGCGAAAACCGGAGAATCAGCGCAGGGATGGGGAATGTGATGAAGCAATCTTTGAACCAACACGCGTAGGCGGTAAATGTGCCGGCAGGGGGATCGTCTTCTCGCTGCTCGACAGAGGGCGCGATCATCTCGACCGAGTCAGGAATTCGGCACTCTAAGCGATAGTCTTCCAAAAATTCCTCGTCGCACCATGAGGAACCTGGAGGCGGGCGTTTCTTTCGCCTCGACTTCGTTTTCTTCTGGACCACCTCGGCCAGCCCGCACGTAGCCCAAGCTTCCAGTCTCTCTTTTTCTACCAAAGAGTTGTACGACCAGTTACCTTCTTCGATCTTTACTTGGAGAGGCAGCTCGGCAGGACTAAGGGATTCGTCGCGGAGTTGTGGGATTTCCACAACTAGTCTTCGCTCGTCAGTAGTGGAGGCCTCGCAAATTTGCGAAAGATGCAAAGTCCCAACTCCCTCTTCAAAGCCAGTCCGTTCGGCTCGCATAAACGAAGCAGACTCCCCCGTCTCGCGACTTTGTCTTAAGACAGGAGTGGGATAAGAAAACAGCTCGGCAAGAGGGGAATGGCCTCCAGCTCGATCTTCACGACTAATAGGGCTCGCTTCCTCGCGGCTCGAAGGACTCGCTTCCTCTTGTCCACGGAGTCGACCACAGCTCGAGCTCGCGTCTACAATCGACTCGCTATCGGGAGAGTACTCCCAGATTGGCCTTCCCTTCTCAGGGAGCTCGGCAGATTTCGCGGATAAGAAAGAGCTCGTTGAAGACATCGTATATTCGGATCAAAACTTAGAAGTTTTTCAGATTCTCTGAAGAACACTGCGCAGCAATGATGAACACGGCGGCGGCGAAGTGATGGGACGGCAAAATTCCTATCTATTACTCGAAAGAAAAACGAGAGAAAAGGGAGGGAGAGCGAACCTGTTTTTTCGGAGGAATGAGAATAATGAGAAGTATCAAGGGAGTGTTGCCTCTTATAAGGATATTTTTGGCGGTTCGACTTTTGAGGTGGGCCTCATTTCTAAATGGGCCCAAAAATCTGGGCTCAGGAGATCAATTTCAAGGAATTTTAACCCAAGTTCATAATTCCTCGGTTTTCATCTGGCTCGAGACGCGACTCCGTGAGCTCCTCCTTGATTTATTTCGCGACTTCATAGTTTCAATATTCTTAGGATTTTGATCTTCAAAGAATGGCGCGACCTCGCGACTTCACTTACGAATAAATCTGCGACTTCAGGATTTCGCTTTCTCAAAACTTTGAATCCCGGCTTTTACCGTAACCCCATAGTATTTGTGAAATAAGTCAAAATCACATCCTTATAACTTGGTGAACTTGGCCTTTCCATGAAAAGCAACTTGCAGCTCGCGACTTTCTCTCCATAGAAATCAACTCGCGAGTCCATCTCAATAAATCAGCTCGCGACTTTCTCTCCATAGAAATCAACTCGCGACTCCATCTCAATGGATCAGCTCGCGACTTTCTCTCCATAGAAATCAACTCGCGAGTCCATCTCAATGGATCAGCTCGCGACTTTTTCTCCATAGAAATCAACTCGCGACTCCATCTCAATGGATCAGCTCGCGACTTTATCTCCATAGAAATCAACTCGCGACTCCATCTCAATGGATCAGCTCGCGACTTTCTCTCCATAGAAATCAACTCGCGACTCCATCTCGATGGATCAGCTCGCGACTTTCTTTCCATCTCATCAAATCACCTCGCGACTCGAACGAGTGTGTGACTTGTGCTCTTTTTCCCTTGATCTTATTTTCTCCCTCTGGGTTTTCTAGACAAGGTTTTTACCGAGGCTCGTTCACACACTTATACATCTTCGTCTCGTCGCATCGCACCTCCAATTGCTCACAAAGTTGCAAACACGATCGACTCGCAACTTCAACTCCTGATCGTCTCGACGTTTTGCATCTTCGAGCGATTCGCGGATTTAGAACAAACTCAGCTCGTGACTTCACCGAATCGGAGTCAACTTACTTGCAGCATCACACTCGGCCGACTCGCCGAAATGGGGCACACATCAAACCATCTGGGCTCGGCATTATCTTCAACACGTAAACCGTCTAAAATGGAAAACGACTCTTCACTTGGACACCCTTAGTTCAACTCTTTTATGAATAAAACTGTTGAACTGGGGGGCTAACTGTAGGAGTCGGATCCCCCCTTAGAAGAGTCGATAGCCTAAACGACGTCGTTTTCACCAAATCAGCCCATCAAGTTAAGCCTAGAAGGCAGAAGCCCATTAGCAGCCTTTTACTGTTCACCCAAACCGACTTGTATTTTCTATTAATAAGCATGTACCCCCTCACATGTGGGGGATCGAAAGATCTTTGTAAAAACTCTGATCTTGATGAATAAGAACCCTAATTCATAATCTAATTCTGAATCTTTCTAAGTGTTTGAAACCCTAAAGGAGCTCTACTTCATAAGAATCTTCACAAATTCGATTGTGTGAATTTCCAGCACGCACAAATATCAAAATAGAAACTAGGGATAATTGGTTGAATAACCATTAAAAAAAAAATTAAAACTAATAAAAAAGTAACCAAAATGAACCTATGTGGTCCAGTCTTAGCCCATTATTTTTGGGGTTTTGGTTACTTTTTAAATTTTAAAATTTTTGGTTATTACACTAATTGACCCTAATGTACACTTCAACAAAAAAAAAAAAAACTAATGTACGTGGACCTACGTTGCATGGAATCAGAAGCGAGAAGCGGGTACACGGAAGCGGAAGCGTGAAGCGAGTTTTTTTAAAAAATATAGGAAGCGGGTACGTGTTGGAAGCGTATATATATACATTTAATTAAATATCATACAATAACAAAAGTATTAAGAAATACACATCTTCATCTCAATCTTCTCAACTCTATCAAATGATTTTGCTTCCAATTTATATGATGTATTCACCAAACTCATATTTTCCAAAATAATTTCATTCAACTAATCAAATTAGTCACTTATAATATCTCATATGTTATATGAAACATTAAACTATAAATAAAACACCAAAATTAGTGTCCACAAATGTAAAATATGAAATTAGCTTTTAGTTTTGTTTTATTCTATAACAGAATACATATCTAAAATTATTGTATATTTCATATTTATTTACAATACAATGTTTTCAAAATGGAAGTGCGAGCTTCCAACATATTTTTTTAAATGTTTTTTTGGAAGCGACATGGAAGCGAGCTTCCGAAAGCTTCCGATTCCAATTCCGAATCCGAAGCGGGAAACGGACCTCGGACGAAGCTTCCGTGCTACCTAGACGTGGACTTTAGTACTACAGCATTATGCGACTAACGCTCTCCAAATATCGATTAATTTTATTTCTGAAAATTAAAATTAATCCGAAGCTTCTCGAATCCCTTTGAAGGTAAATTTTTGTATCAGATTTTGATCACTTTCTTAATTTTGTAGAAATGTTGGTGTCATTCGAAGGAAATTCTATCACTTTCTGAAATAAATTATGACCCAATTTAAGGCCCAATTAAAATACGGTTTCGGCCCAATTATAATTTCAATTGCAATTAATCGCATTGCTTTTGGGGTTTTAATAGATCATTTCGATCTCGGCCCTAGGTAACTCGCCGGCGATTTAGCGAGATGGGAAAAGACCACGACGGTTCTCCGCCGGAAACCACGAAAGTCGACGTCGAGGATAGTGACTACAGAAGAAGATCTTCCCGGGATGTCGGGAAGGATTCCGGCGGAGAAGAAGGTGAATCGAAGAGGAGAACAAAAGACGGCAAAGAATCTGGCTCTGGTTCCGGTTTAGAAAGTGGTGGCGAGTCTGAACCGGAGAAGGAAGAGAGACGTCGAAGTAGAAAAGCGAGAGGGAAGAGTAAATCAGATCGGAAATATCGAAGAAGGAGTAGGAAATACGATGATGATTCGAATAGTAGCTCCGATTCGGAATCGGAATCAGAATCTGAGTCGGAATATTCGGATTCTGAGGAGAGTGAGAGTGAAGATGAGCGGAGGAGGAGGAAGAGGAAGAGAAGGGAAAGAGAGGAGAGAGAGAGGAAGAGAAGGAAGCGAGAGAAAGAGAAGAAGAAGAGGAAGAAAGGAGATGATGGAGATAAGAGGAGAAAAGAGAAGAAGAAGAAATCTGAGAAAGGGAAGAAAGGAGCAGTCACTGAATCATGGGGAAAGTATGGAATCATCAGAGAAACTGATATGTGGTAAAGATTCTTTCTCTTACTCAATTTAACATCCTGATTTGTGAGCTCTTACATTGTAGCTATATTATAGCTCTTGGATATGATTCTAGTTCTGCAATGTTGAGTCTTTGAATTTGCTGATCTTATTATGATAGGAATAAGCGACCAGAGTTCACAGCATGGTTGCTTGAAGTAAAAGAGGTATTTTTATCTACTTTATAGCCTTTTATGATCCTATTCGAATTCGAAACCGAGTTTTCGACATTCGCAAACTGATTTATGTTGGAACAGGTTAATTTGGAAAGCCTGCCTCCTTGGGAAGAGAAGAAAATGTTTAAAGAGTATGTATTTGTGATTTTTGTTCTGATGAGTTTATAGTTCATGTGAAGCTCTTTTGGTTTCTGATAAATTGTTGTGCAATTGCTTCTTCCACAGTTTTATGGAGGATCACAATACTGGTACATTTACATCGAAAAAGTAAGCTTCTTTTGTTGTTTAATAGTTGTGGTCAAAATTAGCTGCAATGCTCAAGTATCTGGATTTTTGCAGATACTATGACATTGATGGTTACTATAGACGTAAGTTGGAGAAGAAGATGAAAAAGGGTTTGAAGAAAGCTGGGCACAGTGAACGTACTGTGTTCAATGACGAGGAAATACGCCGGTAACCAAAGATTCTTACTTTAACATGAGCTGTCCTAGTAGTATTTTGGATGCATTGCTTATAAGGCATATGCTTTTGTTCTCGTTTCAGGCTAGAGATGCAGGAAGCACGCGAAAAGCAGAAGGAAGAAGAAGTGTTAGCTCTAAAGCGATCAATGGAAGGAGGAATGGTCAGTTTCTTTTTCGCTGTTTTACTGGGAAGGATCGAACCATAGGAACGTATCTATTCCTTTGCCATTAATGCACAAATCTTACTGTTATTATTATCCAATGGCAGGCTCAAGCTATGAAAGAGCAAGCTCGGCTAAAGGAAGAAATGGTCTACTTGTACAAGATTGGGGACATGGAGGTTCGATACAAACCCTCCGACATTTCTCTTTATCCTCAGTTTCATTTTTCAGTTTTTCGTTATTAATTTAACGTTTTTCGTGTTAATCTTAATACAACGCAGGGTGCGGCTGCTATTCAGAGAAGGTTGGATCCAGATGTTCCTATGTGATGTTGAAATTTTCGTTAAGCTATTCTAGATCGTGTTTTCTAAATAGCGTTCCAAGTATCGAACTTTTGTAGCATGATGATAAGAAAAACCAAAAACTATATCTCCTAGAGCTCTAAACCATGATACTGCATTTTGTTCTTTTTAGATATCATTACTACTAAATTATTGTCCCAAATTACAAATTACAAATCTTACTACAAATACAAATTACTGTCCCAAAGTACAAATTACAAATGACAATCTTACTGCAAATACAAATTTCACACTCATAATACAACTTATTTCACACCACGTAGACACTGACAGGTCATTACAATCGTAAATATAAAAATCAAAAGGTTACACACGCAAACGGTAAACACAAACAGGAAATAGAAGGAACGTTGGGGTAGTATATATATGGTATTAGTAGCAATGTGGCATATGACGAATCCATTTATAGATTTCGATGACAGAGAATGGATAAACTGGACATATGATTTCACAACGAGAAAAACCTGATGCATATGCTAAATTTTTTAACTCTGAAAGAGATCTCTCCTTACCATCTAGTGTTAACATTGTCATGTCCATACCGAACACAATGTTTGAACGTATATCTCTACTATCCTGCGTTTCTGCTGGTAGAACCATTTCCACTATGATCAATTTTCCATTTTCTGGAAGACTTTTCCAACAGTTTTTAAGTATCTTTATGCATTCTTCGTCCGTCCAATCGTGTAAGATCCACTGTTATGATTCGATATTGGTATTACTTTAACATTTCAAAATTGTATTTTATTTATCGGTTGTGATATACTGTCATAAGACTTACTTTCATAAAAATGGCATCTCCATTTGGAATCTTTGTAAACATATCTCCTGGTGCATGTTTTATGCCTGAAACCAGTTTAACAGAAATTAAAACCCCTATGTAGTAGATGTATAAGGAAATGTCTTGATGTCATAAGTATATTTTATCAAGCTTAATCTTTCCTATGTATTTGTAAATTTCATAAAATTTGCATTGGGTTCCACATTTTTTATCAGAAATCGACGAATACTAATATTTTTATAACTGCAAGTAAAAAAGAAACATTCGATAGTCATAATTTTCATTAGTTTTGTTAAATCGTATTTTGGAATATAAGTTTTGATTGTTTTCCCTCAAAAATGCATATATTCTTCTTTCCAGTATATATAAAATCTAATACATAAAACCATAGTTGATTCTTCACACGGTGTAGTAAATTGAAAGAAGAATCAACTATGGTTTTATGTATTAGATTTTATAAATAAATATAAAGTACCAAGTCTTGATGTTGACGTCGCTAAGGTTCAGCATGATCAGAGGCGCAAGAGCCCAAGAGGAACTAATGTTCAAGAGGAACTTGCATACCGGTTCAGCTGCATATACCCTCTCCATTTTTCCGGTCTGACCGTTCTCTTTTGATAAAATCGTACGCCATTTCAAGACTGAATTGCTAGCGACTAGCGAGTAACCGCAACATACGGTCCAGCAACACCGGGGCCTCGGGGCTGTTCGGTTTGGTTGGGAGTTTTAGTGCTATTTCAGAAGGTGACATCCACAAACCATCGCCTACGATGGTGTCGATGACACCGAGCTCCAAGGCGGCTTTGAGAACCATGGGGAAGGCTGCTGCATTCGATAGCCTCCTAGCTGTTAAGTTTCCTAGGCATCCAACTCAATACCAATTGGCAATTAGTGGAGAGGCCCAAGTCCCTTATATATTGTTTAATATCATTTCCAACTTCCGATGTGGGACAATTGTCCCTAATACTCGCTAGCAAGCTAGCCCCTTCTTCAACTTGTTCTTCTTCTTTGGTTTTACCCGGTTTAGGTTTAGGGTAAATGGTTTGGGGCACTTCAAAATGATTTTCCATTGTTCTTGTTTGAAGAGAGTGATGCAAATTAAAGCAAGTGGGTTGAACTAAACTTTGTGCCATTTTATAGGGCGAAATCTCAATGGTGGTAGAGACATTTGATTAGGTGATCAATAACCCAATATTAGATATCTAACCAACATTATGTTTATCTTTTTTTCTTCAACACATTATGTCTATTACTTTGATTGTTATGGTTAATTTATAAGCGATAGTGGGGATGCATGCAATAACATGTTCGTTCAATTAGCCAGTTTTGTTAATTAATGTGTATAATGGTATTTAGAGCATCATTATTGGTAGTTGTTAATTTAGGTTGCTAAGTGATTTTTTTATTATAAATTGTGTTGAGTTTGAAATTAGAAACCCAACATAATTTATGTGGTTTTTTGTCCTCTATTGGTAGTTGCTATGGAGGGTTGCTAAAAATAAAAATAAAAAAATTATGAATTTTTAAAATGGTACAAACCATGCATATGGGAGTTGTTCTTGAACAAAATAACTTCACATGCATCTTTAAATTTGTTACTTTACATCTTGTACACGAGAAAAGTCACTTGCATTCATGAATTATTTGATATATTCACTAATACTGATTCTACCTTCATGGGAGCAAGCAACAATCCCCAACAACAACACTCTGATCTTATTTATATCACCATGCTTTTTTCCTTCAGTTTCCATAAGCAAACGAATCAAGACGTGTAAATGAGACTTGCAAATCAAAGAAGTGAGTCCATGACAAACTTACCAAGTGGCTTCCTGGTGTTCTTCTTGATGCTCACTTCTTCAGCCTCATCCAACACTAGATTCATGTATTCGTCAAAACCCTGCAAAAAAGAAGGAGAAACTGAAACAAAGAATCAATGATACAACCCAAAGTCAAGTAGACAAACCAATGAGTATGACACAATCACAAATCTTCTAATTAATTTTAAATTAACCAAAGAACAGCTTCAGCCATAGCTCAGGAACAAATATAGCAATACAAACTGAAACAAGGAACATTCAAATCAAGTAGGTAAGTCTAAGTTTAAAGCCAATGAGATTAACACAACCATACATATCAAGTTTCTCAATTACCACAAGCTTCTATCTAAACTTGAGAGATATAAGTTACAAGCAATACAAACTCAAAACAAGATTATCCAAAAGTCAAGTAGGCAACTCCAAGTTCTTAAACCCAAAGAGAATGACACAAAAATAACAAAAGCTTCACTTTTTAATACAGAAATACAAATGCAGAGCCAGGATAAAGTGTGGACCAACCCTAAATCAAATTAGTTTCGAATCCATAGCTACTAACTAACCAAATCCAGGAAAATCATCAAAATTTATGCTAATTAAGCTATATTTATATAAAAAAAATGCAACGTAAAAGAAAATATGATGATGACTTACAGTAATTCTTCCTTCAATCCTCAAATCTTTCTGCTCAAATAGCCAAATCTGGATCCGAGCTTTCTGCATCACAAAGCACGAATCAGTAAACAGATTAATAACCTCATAAACCA
Source organism: Draba incana (assembly GCA_963576765.1). Taxonomy (NCBI): domain Eukaryota; kingdom Viridiplantae; phylum Streptophyta; class Magnoliopsida; order Brassicales; family Brassicaceae; genus Draba; species Draba incana. The sequence goes on from OY755205.1 coordinate 22,346,537, forward strand.
CGAAACCCATGATAGACAAAGAGAAATTTAACCAACTTACACTTTGAAGAAATCTCTATAAATTCACTACGATCTACACACGAAATCATAGAAATCTTACCATATTTAGCCGATTTTCGCTGAGTCCTTCAACCATCGATTTCAGACAAAATCCGATTGATTCCTTCAACAGTCGGTTTCAGACAATCATTTCACACACAACCCGATTAATTTCAGACATAATCAGTGGACCATCTATGATTTTCGCTGATTTCGCCATAAGAGAAGGGAATCGAGAGAGAGAACAACGGAGGATGGGAGAAAGAAATGTCAATGGTCGGGTGTTTTTTTTTTATGGGTCTTTTGTATTTTCTCTACACCAACCACAACGTGACACGTACACCACAATTTGAGTTGGTATAAACTCTAAGACCATCCACAATGGTGAGTTTTATTATGTCATACCATTGGAGACATTTTACCTATGTCTCACAATATAAAAATATTAAAAACACATTCTCTCTTCTTTTTACTCAACTTTATACCTTTTTTTTTCATTTTTTTACTCAACTTTATACCTTCTCTTTCATCCTTTTACTCAACTTTTATTAATTTTATATTTAAACACACCCCAATTATCTCTCTCTTATGTCTTCCCCAAGACACAATCTCTCCAACTAAACCCACTATCTCCTCTCTTTACTCAACTTTTATTAATTTTATATTTCAATACACCACACTATTTCAACAAAAAACACTCTCTTTCTTCCTTTTACTCAAATTTTAATAATTTTATATTATGAGACACACCCACATTATCTCCAATGTACATGCTCTTAGGGCTCTAAAGAGGAAAAATAAATAAAAAATCGTGGTTTTGTTTTTCTCTCTCTCTTCTCTCCCTCTGCGACATTCCTCTAAAAAACAATCGCAATTTGCGATCAAATCTTCTTTGATTATGGCAAATAAAGAGTAAAAATCTCTATCTGATCTATATCTCTCTGGTCTCTCTCTGTGTCGGTGATTTCGTCGAAGAAATCGTTCGATGAACCGAAAGAATCGGATTTGATGATCTCGATTTTATTTAGGTATGATTTCTCGAATTCTTTCGTAAATCTGCGTGTATGTGGGTATATTCAATTAGTTTTTAGATCAATTTCGATTTTGGGATTGTGATTTTTGCTTTCAGATTAGGGTGGAATCTTTTGGAGATTATAGGGATTGATTTGGTTTAGTATGTTGGGAATTAGGAAATCGTTGAGATTATAGACTCGTTTAGTGTAACAATGGTGGTTTATAGGTTTTTGTTTAGTGTTGTAGGAAATATAAGCTTTGAGACCACTTTAGACTTGTTTAGTTGTTGAATTTGGTGATGAATGAAATGCAGCAAAAGGTGTATGTTAGAGGAGATGGAAGAAAGAAGAGGAGGAGGAGAAATAGGTGGAGGTGTATAACCAAGGGATGACAAAGACGGAGCTGTGTAACAAGTGGCAAGAGCCGGGGACATGCCCATATGGTGACCATTGCCAATTCCCTCACGACTGTTTTGTTAATACATAGAAATTTTAAGACTTTGTGGCCTTGTGTATGAAATATTGAATACAACTTCACCAATTTGTGCAAAACAGAGGAAGGTAAATAATTGAATACTTCTTTTGGATCCAAGTATGTTATGTTGTTGTTTATGGTGAAGAAAATGGCAACTTACTGCGGTTTTGTTTCGGATGCGCAGGTTTTATAGGTTTGCTCTGTCCATGTTATATCCTTGGCAAAAATGCAGAGTTGTTGGGGTCTGGAGCATTTGCAGGACCCTGCATAACACATTGCATCTCATGGGCGTTAGTCAATATCGTTTGCTGTTTTGCAACTAATGGCGTGTTGCTCTGTCTACCGGGATGCTTTGTGTCATGTTATGCTTGTGGATACCGCATATCGTTAAGAGCCAAGTACAATTTGCAGGTAGAAAAGTGGCACAAATGGCAACATCTGTGTGTGAATATATTCTTGTTTCCCTTTTATGTAACAATCTTTGATGAAGGAAGCTCCATGGGGGATTTTTAACACATTTTTGCTGTCAATTGTGGGGATTTTGTAACACATTCTTTGATTCAGTTTCTTTTGTAGAAAACAAGCTTTTGTTTTCAATCTCATGTTTTATAATATATATATATATTACTTTCATTATTACCTATTTTGCAAATATTTAATTTTTTTTTTAATGAGACCGACACCGGTCTCACCACTGGAGACCGATTTATTAACAGTCTATTTATTAAAAATAATACTAAATTATATTTTGTGAGACTACAATTGGCTCACCATTGTGCATGCTCTAATATTAGCACGGTGTTAAGCCCAAAAACTGTTCTGGTTATTATTAAATTGTTTTTAATTCATTAGCAACCTATTAAAAAACACTAACACCTTGCAATAATGATGCTTTTAGGTACATACACTATTTTTTTTTATATGATAAACTTTAAATATTATGGGTTAAGTTGTCAAATAACCATAAAAAAAATTATAATTCAAAAACTAGCAAAAAAACCTAAATTTAAGGGTTGAAATTTTACCATTTGTTAATCTGTGAATTTTTTGTTTTTTATTGTTATTTAGCCCAATTTCTCAAATTATAGAATGAAATGTTTGGCATTACATAGAGTAACCTCGAATTTTTAGTATCCTACTTTTGCTTTTGCGCAATTCACAGGGTTCAACAAGCAATCGATATTTCACGATCAAGGGTAAAACTAAAGTGACATCATCTAATCCAAAGTGACATATGAAGAAGTAGAGATTTCAATTCCATTTTTATTTCCAGAATTTCGTACTTGTACAATTATCTTCTTCAGATCTCTCTCTCTCTCTCTCTCTCTCTCCTCTTTCACGGTAATCTATGTATTTCTTTGCCCGATTTATCTTTTATCTTTTATTGCAATTTAGGTTCTTGATTATCTTCTACTCTTCTTTCATCTTAGTTCTGTTTTGTGTTTGTTTTGATCACCTGTTTCTCTTGAATTCGATTTGTGATTTTGATACAGGCTTGATTACTTACTTCGAGTTCTTCTTTCTTGAGGAACAAAGTTTGCAATCTTTAAAGGTTCTTGCTTTTTGATGAATTATTTGTTTTGTTTTGAGATTTTCGCTAATTGTGATGTTATTAGGATCCTTTGTACCGTAACAATGGACGGATTCGAGATTGCTCCAACGCCATTGGACCAGAACGGAAAAGGAGATAAAGTAGTCTCGATCAAGTTTGGTTCACACGATGAGCCAATCATAAAATCTGATGTTCCAAAAGATGTATCTGAAGAATGGCCTGCAGAGAGAAAGCTACATGCTTTCTACTTTGTTAAACAACGCTCTTACGAAGACCCTAAAATCAAAGCTAAGCTTGATCAACTTGACTTAGACCATCACAAGTTGAACAAAGCTCGAGCCGGAGTTTTCGAAAAATTGAAAGCTAAGAGAGTAAGTTCTTGAAACTTTATTTGCAAGTGAAAGTAGAATAAATTTATGATGTGGAAGTTTGTTTGTATTGCTTAGGCTGAGAAATCTGAGTTATTCGATCTTTTGGAACCGTTGAAATCGGAGCGTAAAGGATTCAATAACATGTTTGATGAGAAGAAGAAAGAAATGGAACCGTTGCAACAAGCGCTTGGAAAGTTAAGGAGCAATGACGGTGGGACTCGTGGACCGGGAATATGTTCATCTGAGAAGGAGCTTAATGATATGGTAATGATCTACTTTTGTATTTATGTTTGAATCGATTTCTTATGTGTTGGTAATTGTCCTGTGTTTGTGAAAAAAATGAAGATATACAGTTTGAATTATCGTATTCAACACGAAAGCAATACGTTGAATGAGGAGAAGCAGCTTTTGAAAGAGATTAGGCAGCTTGAAGGGACAAGGAATAAGGTTATTGCTAATGAGGCATTGAGAGCCAAAATCAACGAGTCTTTAGGTCATAAAGACGATATCCAAGATCAAGTTAAGGTAAGCGAGCTATACGTTAAGTTTGTATGGCTTTAAGGTGCAAAATTCATATGCTTTTTGTGATTGGTGTTTCCTAGTCAATGGGTTCTGGTCTTGATGGAGTAAAGAGGGAGCGGCAAGCAGTTTCAGCGAGGATTAATGAGCTGAGCGAAAAGATAAAAGCTTCGAAAGGCGAGATTCAAGTGCTCGAGGATGAGCTGAAGATTGTGACTGAGAAGAGGGACAAAACTTATTCAAATATTCAAGAGATCAAGAAGCAACGTGATGCCACGGTATTTGAATCTTCTTTCATTCTCTTTAACTGTTCTTTGCATTTCTACAATTTTGGAGCATTTTCTGTGATGGATAATGATTTTTGTATTGTTATACAGAATGGAAACTATTACCAAAGCCGTGCGGTGTTGAATAAAGGTAGAGATCTGGCTACACAGAAGAAAGTAGAAGAGCTTGAGGCGCTCTCTCGTACTGAGGTGTGCTCTTTTGATATTAAACTAGTGCTTTCCCTGGAACTTCCACACGCGTCGTCTTATGGTTTACATGTTTGGTTTTTTGTTAGGGAGAGAAATTCATGTCCCTTTGGTACAATGACAAGAAGTTTAAAGAAGATTATGAAAAGAGACTCTTGCCGTCACTGGATGCTAGACAGTTAAGCCGAGATGGACGTATGAGAAACCCTGAAGAGAAGCCTCTGGTTGCTCCAGAGCCCATGTCAAAGCCAATGCCTTCTGAAACAGAGACTGTTCCTAAAGCTAAAACAAAGCAGCCTAAGGAAGATCCAATTTCTGCTCCAACGCAGTCTGATGCTAGTGTTCCCGAGAAAGAATCTGGAAACAAAGCTAAAGATAACAAAAAAGCAAAGGAGGCTAAGCCCAACACTGATGATGATGATGAAGTATATGGACTTGGAAAACCGCAAAAGGAAGAGACAAAGGCGGTTGATGAAGCTACGGTTAAGGAAATGAGAAGACAGGAAGAGATTGCAAAAGCCAAACAAGCCATGGAAAGGAAAAAGAAGCAGGCGGAAAAAGCTGCAGCAAAAGCAGCCATAAGAGCTCAAAAGGAAGCTGAGAAGAAAGAAAAGGAAATTACTATATATCCGAAAAATCCCTTTTGATTCTTCGTTAAAGAATCTTTGGAGAATAATATCGTCGTCTCTTCTTTGTTTCAGGACCGTGAGAGGAAAGCAAAGAAGAAAGCCGGAGACGACGCTGTAGAGCCTGAGGAAGTTTTAGAAGCTTCGGAACCAGAAAAAGACGAGGTTGATGAACAAGAAATGGAGAAACCGGTGGAGGGAAAAGTCGCAAAGGGGAAGAAACAGATAAGGAATAGGATTCAGAGAAGGGGACTAGAAACTCCTCTACCAAGACCAAGCCTGAAGCGTAAGAAGTCGAGTAATTACTTGGTTTGGGCAATTCCTGCCGCTATTGTGGCTCTGATGCTTCTCGTGCTCGGTTACTACTACACTCTTTAGATCATAATGCGAAACTGGGAACCAACGGAAACGTTAGAAGAGAGGACAAAGCTGCCTCATGTGCTTGTTTTTTGGTAGCTTGGAATCTTTGAAGTTGTAACTTTATTTGTGTTTTTGTTTTTGTTCTGAGAATAAGTGCTAAAAGTCGTAAGCTTTTTAAAAACGTTACCATACACTGATACATGTTAAGGATACTTAGCATCCTTTGCTGTTGTATTCTCAAGTTTATGAGCTTTAACTATATATGTACCATATAGACAATTTTGTGGATTTTACTTGATTTTGTTGTTTTTTGTTTCATAGTTTTGAATCTTTTTAGTGTTGGAGGGTGACCACACGATTGGGTAATGACATCGACATCGATTTTGTAATTATCAATGCGAGTTATAAATATGAAGTGTGGTTCACCTTCGTTATGCTTTGGTATTTTTTATATATATCGAACATTAGTACATTACCCAAATGTTTTTGTTTAGAATATTGGGAAAACTAGGCATTAAGCATAACTAAAGGGAAAATAAAACATAAATGATACATGAAATGAATAAATGATAACATGTTTTCTTAGAAAGTTATAATCTCTAATATGAAAATAAAATGATTTACAAGAAGTGAAAATCCCAAAATCAAAACTAAAATTAGAAACAGAACTACATTAATAGTTCATTAGAACAAGTCTACAACGGATTTGCTTGTCTCGTGGTCAAAACGCCACGGAGACCGGAGATTACTACGCCAACTGTCAAATTGTAAACAAAATATCCAATCAAATAATTCTACGTGGAGATAACCACACAAGTATAAATCACTACGGCAAATGCCACTCACAAGTCACAGTTACAAAAGATAAAAGTTCTTAAAAAAAAAAAAAATTGAAGTCTTTTCAAATAGAAGATAAGAAAATGTCTAGCAACAGTCAGAGCTTCAACGCTGGCCAAGCTAAAGGCCAAACCCAGGTTTTCTAAACTTATATATTAGTTAACTGTTATATTTTGGGGTTAATGGATTAAATTAATGTTTAACTAGATGTAACTAAATATTACTTGACTGTTATATTTTGGGGCTCATGGTTTAGATTAAGATTATTAATTAGATGTACCTAGATATTGTTTGTTGTAGGAGAAGGCAAGCAACTTGATGGACAAGGCCTCCAATGCTGCCCAATCTGCTAAGGAGTCTATTCAAGAGGTCCATTTTCTTTTATTATTATTAAGTTACACCTTTTTATTGTGTAACAATTTTGTGTTTATGAGACTTGATCAGAGTAATTATAAATTATTGGTTTTTCTGGTTGGAAAACAATACATAGACGGGTCAGCAGATGAAGCAGAAGGCACAAGGTGCGAGTGAGGCCATTAAGGAAAAGACCGGCATGAACAAATGAGAAGCACGTTCCAAATAATAATTTTACGTTTTTTTTTTACACTCCAATAATCAAAAGATAGATTGTCTATCTAAAGCCACGACTATGGATTTCGATTGAAGCCAATTAGGCTCTTTTTTCTCTTACTTTTCTAAGTTTTTTTTTAAAAAAAATATCTGTCCAAGGATTCTTTTACTCTTGTTTCTTGAGTAATTTTGTTGCCTTGCAGCAATAACTAATAAATGTTTTGAGATATAGATTATAAGCAATGATTTGCGATTCCTGTTTTTGTTTCTTTGTTATCATGACCAGACAAGTTAGATTAAAATTTCGATACGTGACATATTAAATAGTGAAATGGTGGAACCTATCATTTCAATGGAAACACAGAAGAAATAGTTTAGCATCATAGTAGAATTATTAAATCATAAATAGTTAAATTTATAAACTATAAAACTCGTAAGCTAATGACCATTTCAATGGAAGAACGCTTCATTTTTCTTTATAATAAGATTTATATATGCTTGATTTGCATGTTTATGCAATAAAAAGGAATCTTTAACCACTTGGGTTCTAGAAGACACTCATGATTTGAAGTTTGAAAGAATTTGATCCCTCATGGAGGGTCGACATTTTTCACCAATTGGAATTCGAGTCCCCACAATTATTACTTTTATGTTATTCTTTTTTTTTTTTGGCTTCATAATTTTTTTTTTTTTTGTCAAATGGCTTTCTTTTATTAATTCAAGTTTCATAGCTCATACAAATAGATTTGAAAGATGAAAAAAATAAAAACAGGGATAAACTCATAATTAAACGACAGCGAATCCGAAAACAGGTACGGATGCGTTGGTATAACAAGTTCGGCAAAGCCGAAAAAGAGTAGATTGGTCACCTTGAATTGTGACGTTGAAAGATCTTCTACCTTCGATATGCCGAGACGAAACTCGTTGCATCTTTTGGATCCGTGAAATCCGTTACACAAGAATACAGTTCGGTTAGAGATATGGAACTTTCCACGGCTTTGAGGCCGGGATGAATTATCCTCTCATGGAGAGGGTTGGAGAACGGATATGCAACACCGTTTTTGCTGGTAACAGACTATTGGCCGGCAAGAGTAGTTGTGAAAACTCTAGAGCCGTAGGCAATGTCAATAGAAAAAGGCCTTGGTTGCCTTGATTTATAGCTAAATTCCAAAGAGTAAGCTTTTTCTTTTATAAAGAAATCATTAGCGATAGAGCCATATATGTGTAGATGTCGAAGTAGAATGCAACAAATGCCATGGCTTTTGGAGACATAGAGAAAAAAACTTAGGCTAAAAAGCTCATATTCAAGTTGGGCTTGGCCCAAACTTGACAAATCTTTGACCGGATATACGATATGAGGAAGACGATGCGGGCTTTCCTTAAAAGTTTGTTGCAACCGTTCAGTGAGAAGCATCTGACCATTATGGATAGCGGCGGAGCATGGTCCAAGAGTTTGAATGGATTATGGGCATCAAAGATGAAGGATCTACAACTGCAAGACCTATAGAGTGTAGGGTCTGAACATGAATGAGTCGGGTGATAGGGGAAGCGCTGACATGGGACTCCGATATCGTAGATGATGAGGAAACAAAATTGATGAAAGAGCCCGACACATGAGCCGACGCAGCTTCAAAGAGATCTAACGTTGGCTGGTGCGAAGACTTGTTCAGTTTCTCCAGATTTAGTGTTGATGGCTCATAATTTGGATATGGTGGTTCTAGATCTATAGCTTGCAGATCTTGATTTAAAAAAGTGAATAAATAAGATGTGGGAAAATAGGGATGATTTGTGGTGAAGGGGAAAGGAAAGGGGAAAGGTCATGTAGAAGAGATGATGTCGGGTAGGTCAGGCGATCTAGTGGTTCCGGTGTGGATGATGCATCAGCTGCGGCGGCAACGTATAATAAAGAGAATTTGTAAAAATGCCCTACATTGAACTTCTCTTTGTCACACTACCCTTTTTCATTTTTGGTCATTTTTTTTCAATACTAACCTTATGTAATTATAAAAAAAAAAGGTTTTAATGTTTTCAAAAATCGGAAAATTAGTAAACATCTTAAATAGTCTAGTAGTATGTCGTGAAAAAAAAAATCTTATAAATTAAATTTTTAAAAAGAAATTTTGTTTTCTTCTACGCCTTCATGAATTCATGTTATGCGTCTACGAGGCCGTAGAATATACGTTCGGCTTTTTGGACACTATCTACCTTCCGTATAATGTTAGTTCTACGACATAGTATGCGTTCTACCTTTCCACAAAATGTTTGTTCCCTGATTTGATATGTTATGTACCGCATGCAGAACATAGAGTCTACCATTCTCTACAACGTCCACCATATCCAAAACATAGAATCTACCATATTTACTACCTTCTACTGGTTGGTAGAATATGTTGTTTCCAAAGTTCAAAATTTGCATAAATCTAGGAAGTGAATATTCTAAATTCCAAATTTTTAAAATATTCAAATATTTTATTTTTCTTTTTTTGCAGTGCAGTTTCTTCATCGTCATTCTCTCTTTCTCTTCTTTATACTTGTGTTTTTGTCTTCTCTTTTTGGATTTTGAATTCTTTGTTCATTTAAATATCCTCTAACATAAGTTTTCTTCATTGTTAATATGTTATATATCTATGTAACATGTGGTGAATAAATATCTTGTACCAATAAGGGACGGAGCTTTCTCGTAGATGAAGCAAAAAGAGGCAGATTACTTGCTTTGGAATCTACAACTACTCCTGAGGAGTTAAATGTTATGGTTGTAGAAAACATCGTAATAAAGCAAAGTAGTGTAAAGATCGAGTTTAGTTTTTTACATGGCGAGTTTATTAATAAGGTTGGATCTCCTTCTGTTGTCATCTCCAATGATCATCAAGTTAGAAATTTTGTTGGGTATGTGACGAAGAATGTGTCGATACAATTGTGTGTCATATTTACAGCTATATTTGACAATCAAAAGCATACGGTGAACATTGATTCTCTGCAAGACGAGGCTGGAAAAATAGAAGATGATGATGGAATAACGACTTCGGTTACGCAGGTTCCGGTTAAGCATGTTGTGGTTACGGAAGCTTCGCTTACTCAGAATGATCACCAGAATCAGAAAAACCATGACGTGAAGGATCATGTTGATGATTATAGTGGTGATGACTTAACATCCTCAAAGGAAGATGTTAAGTTGGTTCCATATATTTGGATAATGTTGTGAAGAAGTATCATCGTTTTGGAAGCAAAAAGCTTTTGAAGTCCTAAATGGAATTGTGTGCCGTGAAGTACAACTTTGATTATAGGGTTATCAAGTCTTATAATAAATGGCGGACTATACGTTGCACAAATAAGTTATGCAATTGGGGTCTTCATGCTCAACGTGTTCATGGGTCTAAGTATTTTGTTATCAACAACTATGTGGCTAAACATACTTGTGCTCCTTCAAGCAAAAATAATGGTGGAAAGACAACTTCAGCAAAAACCATTGGTAGGTTGATTATGCATAGATATAAGGGTGTCAAAGAAGGACCTAAACCGAATGATGTTATCAAGATGATATGTGCGAAGCAAGGAGTGGAGCTGAATTATTATTTAGCATATGAAGCACGTGAGTATGTAGTTAGCGTGATTAGAGGTATACCGGAGAAAAGTTATGGTAAAATTCTAAAATACTTATACATGATCAAAACACAACCCGGATACGCATTATGATTATAAGACCGATTCTGAAGGTAGATTTAAGTACCTATTTCTTTTGTTTGGTCAATCCATAAGAGGTTATCACATGACAATGCGGAAAGCCATTGTTGTTGATGGTATGTTTTTGAATAATAAGTTTAGAGGGGTACTACTAGTTGCTATAGCTTTAGATGGTAACTCTAACGTGTATCTGATTGCATTCAGAATTTTTAATTCAGAGAACGTTCGGTCATGGGAGTGGTTTTTAGGCAGTTAAGTGTTGTTATTGCGAACGATCATGGTTTGGCTTTCATCTCAGATAGACATTCTTCTATTGTGAAAGAAGTTGAAAAAGTTTACCAGAATGCTAGATATGGAATTTACATTCACCATTTGCTGAATAACGTGATAACAAAATATCATGGACAGAGTATCTTTGGTTTGGTTGCAGAGGCTTCAAAACTTTATAGGCCTGCGAATTTTGAAAAGCGTTTCACCGCTCTTTGCAGTATTAGTCCAACTATTGGAAAATACCTAATCGAGGCTGACGTGAGGAAATGGGGTTGATGTCTATTTACAGGGTTTATGTATGACATTAGGACCAACAACCCTGCTGAATCGATATATTAAGCATTGCAAACACCTTGAGAGTATCCAGTAATTCCTTTGTTGGACACTATCAGAGAGATGTTAACCCATTGGTTTCATAAAAGGAGATTAAAAAGTGCAAACCATAAGCAACCTCTAACCATTGAAGTTGAGAAAAAGATTGCGAAAATGATTGAGAAAGGCAAAACATTGAGTGTGTATATTAACGATAACCAGTTTCATGTGAAGGAGATAGGATCGATTACCTTGTTGATTTGGTGGCAAGAATGTGTTCATGTGGAAAGTATGATTTGGTAAAAATTTCTTATAGACATGCCATTAAATAAGGATTATCAGTAGGAAAGGATAGTCATTCACTCATTGATGTAAAGTACACGACTGTTGCATAACGAGCTACTTATGTTGAAAACATTAATCATGTATATATTTCTGAGGATGCATGGCGTGTTCCATAGAACGTTGAATTTTCCCAAGTTTTACCACCTCACGCACAAAGATCTAAGGGAAGGCGAAAGAAACGAAGGTATGAATCAGTTGAAGAGAAAATACAGTCCTCAAACGACCGAAAGTGCAGAAGATGCACAAGTGCAGCCGCTATCATAGTAAGGGTCACAGAAGAGCGACATGTGATATGGCAAAAAAAAAATATGAATATTCAAACATACTTCCCTCATCTAATAAACAGTCACAACAAATTGTTTCCTAGAAGATATGGCATGAACAATACAAACATCCTACTATCGTAACACATAGCTGAATTTTCTTATTTGTTGACTTAAATCTGTCCACTTCACATTCTAGCTTCTTTGTTTTCTCTACAATCTATTCACGGAGTAAGTACATAACCGCGTCCATATCCTGGAAAAAAAAGTAAGACATTATTTATATGTGTACATGTCATTATGATTTTAGGAGAATGTGAATTACATACCTGACCTCTATTTTGAGCCATTCAGTTCGTGTCATAAACCGGTTTTCTATTGCATAAGTAAAGGTGGTAGGACCAATTTGCACTGCCTTTCGCTTTTACCACAACAAAGTATGAATTGTAATTAAAGAATCTCTGAAGTTAAAAACATGAATGTTAAATAAATGTAGAGACTTAATCAGTTGTCATGAACCATTCATTAAAAAATTTCTAATCTACTTATTCAAAGAAAATTAATGGAGCCTCCAGAGAGTGTCGACCCACTTCGAAGCAGTCGTCATCAGTTAAGGCTAACTCTATTTGTGGAACATTCTTTTTGTGTCGACCGGGAGCTTTTGATCCACTAGTTAATTTGTGCAAAGACTTGAAGGTAGTTGATGGTGTCAACCATTAAAGTGGGACAATAGCTTTTGATTTCGTTGTTGGATCGAAACCATCAACAAACGAAGGTTGCGATAGATTTTGCATTGTTTTACGGAGAAACTCTAGTGTATACAACTCTAGGTTAATGTTAGAAGTCTGAGATACACCAACTTTATGTAGATTCGCGTAGTCGTTAAGACATATTTCATCACCGTAGACAACTTGTTAAATGAGGAAGAACAAGTTTATATAATTATGGGGAAGACATAGTACAATTCAAACTAAAAACAACATACAATTCAAAGTATACACTTAACCATACACAAAATTATAACAAGAACATATTACAAACCAAATTGTACACTTAACCATACACGAAATTATAGAAAAACCATATTACAAATAAGATGACACATAATTATACACTTTAGCCTATTCCACATACAAACCAGCTTACACAGTTTCGTCCACAGTAAATGAAATCAAAAGGAACTAGAGCTAGAGTTTGATTTTCCTGTTTACCTTCTTTTCTTGTGGCAGATCTTGTTTTTTCTTGTTGGCAGATGAGGACCTAGTGATGGTAGATGGTTCTCCAGACCTTCTTGTTAATGTAGCTTTGATGACTGCGTCCTTGAGGTCTTTAATGTCACTTGCCATTTTGCCAAACTGATCATCAACTTCTGTCTCAATCTTCTTCTCAAGCTTCTTCTCCAAAGAAGTGAAAGAAGCTTCAAGCAAACCAGCAATGAAGGACTTCGTGTCTTCATTAACACCTTGGTTTTGACCCCCTGCCCGTTGACATAACAATTGTTGTTTCTGATCCGCTACACTACGGTCTGGAAACTTGTTCTTACCCTTCCTCGAAGTGGATGCGGAGCAGGTCTCTGCATTTGGGGCAGTAACATCAGAAACCGCATCTTGAATATCATTCTTTGTCTCAACCTCTTGTTCCACATCCATAGGCACTACAGTCTGGACCGGTTCTTTGAAGACCCAAATTTGATTAGTCCAGTCTTTTCCATCTCGAATGCTATCAATGATGAAGTCAATTTGCTCATCTCTCATTTCACTACTCCTAGTAAACTCATCAGACTTGATTACATCCATATTTCCAGTGGAAGAGATGAATGAATGCAAGACATTCTACAAAATACTTATAAGATAAAGTTAGCCGTAATCAAAGACTTAAAATTTTCAGAAAAATATACAATCAAGTAAATAATAATACATCATAGTTGTTACTTACTTGTGATTTAAATGTAGCCTCTAATTGTTTTACTTCTTCATATGATATAAGTTCAGCTCCTCTCCAATTTGAACATCTAGAATACACAATGATACCATACGTTAATTTGTTCTCCAACATGACACAAAAAACAGGAATAGCTTCCATAATCCAGATTTGAAAAGCGTATGAGAAACCATGGAGACTTTGGCTTTTCGGATGCGTCAATTTCTTCTTCACATCCTTGATCGATTTAAGCAGACAATCAAATAAGTGCAGACTCCATGGATAAGCCCGTAGCTTATCAAAATCCATCAACAGTTTGATGTATGTGTCTGAGATGACATTCTTCTCATCCACTGGAAGTAATTCCCCATCAATAACAGCCAAATACACCAATCTCTTTCTATCTAGACGGTTCCAATTTTTTGCATCCTTTATGTGTTCATCTCTTATATCCCTAAGCAAATATTTTTCCCGCCCGTTAACAAGCTAGCCCAGAAACCTTTATCATCTACCCATTCCTCTAAGTTACACTCAACATCGGCTTTGAACTTCAAGCCGATCCCTGCGTGAAACTCTTGCATCAAAAATCTCATAGGCCTCCTAGCAAACACAAACCATAGCTCATGTAGCTTCGCGGTATCAAGTTGTTTACACAAGAAGTTGTGTACCAATTTTCCCGAGTATCTTAGGCAATTTTCCTGAATAGCAATATTATGAGCAAACACCAGATCAGCCTTCACTTCATTGTATTCATTTGGAATTTCATCCTCCATTAACTTCAAAATCGACGTTCTGCAGCTGTTGTTGATCTTCTTAACTTCTGGTTCTTCTTTTTCTCTGAAGATTCGGTTCGGCAATTCTATGTCCATATCTAAAAAAAATTAAAACATCAAAATCAACTCTTTAACACACACACACACATAGAAGTATACAAGCTGTAGAATAATTACAAACACATATCTTATACAAACAATAGCATAACCACAAGTAAATGACCCATTGGAATGACATAGAATTTGCAGAGACATGTAACCATTGGAATAACCAAATGCTATGACAATAACTTGTAGAGATGAACAATACATGTTTCCAATATTCAGGAAACACGTAAACCACAACAATTCAACAGATAAATCGAGAAATTTACCTCAATAAGAATCAGATTAAGCGTCGTCGATGTGTAACTGTTGAGGACTACTCGGCGGTTGGAATCTTTCTCCGGTGAGGAGTAATCGACGATGGATAAAATAGAAGACGATGGATTTAGATAGAGAAGACGAAGAGATTTTGAGAGATTTAGACAGAGAAGACAAAAAAGACTGACGAGAAATTGACAAATTTAGACGAAAAACGAAGAAGAGATTCAGAGATTCAGACGCAAAAGACAAAGAAGACTTATGAGATTGAGACGGAGAAGACGAAGAAGACAGACGAAGAAGACGAAGAATCCCTAATTTTTTCTCCAATTAGTATTTTATTTAATATTCTATTTTTATATATTATTATATCAAAAATCTTTTTTATCATTATTGAATTAATTTTAATTATTAACTAAAAATATTTTTAAACCAAAACTGAGGGTACAAACGAATTTCTATTAAATAAAATCATAATTGGACAAAAACATGAATGAAAAAGTGTAGTGGGATAAGTACCACTTAAATGTGGGTAATTTTACAATTTTTCTTTATAATAATTCAAACTTCAAATAAAAGAATTCGATACTGTCACCATTTTAATCTTGTTTCCTTATGTGCTCACACTAATTTGTGTAAATGTTAATATAACTCACAATAAGGAGAACATATTCGCACTCAGGTAGGTTTTATTAGATATTTGATTTTTAAAGAGAATAATCGTACTGCATTTTCTATTCGTTACTTGGACAACATCATTTAAAAAAATATGAACTTATGCTATACACGTTAATCTCATACAAATTGAAATATAAATCATTTTTTCTACTCAATATAAATAATTAGTACAACGTCTTGACAAAAGGTTACATATGCTTATTTATACACGGTATAACTAACTATTATTGATATTCCTTTTTGGGTAAGAAAACAAGTGGTGCATATAAGTGGAAATATAGAAGTACAACATCATTAAAGATGAATAGTTACAAGGGGAAAAATGCAAAACAACCATCAATATAACAAAATTTATAAAATAACCTTCTAAATCATTTTAAAAATTGCATCCTAACATGCAACATAAATACATATTTTTTTTTTATAAACAACATAAATATATACTTATAATTCATGATAACAAAAGAAAACTCAAATATATATAGGATTTGATTTAAGACACAGCATAGTCTAAATTTACTGATGGTTTGAAGTAACATTACTACAAGATAATAGTACATTTATAATTATCATAAGTTTTAGTGAAAGTTTTTAATCACAAGTTTTAGTGATACATTTGGTACTATGTATCAAATTTTATGTGAGTGATACAAATGTGAATGTTAATTTCTCAGTTAAAACTACGTATAAGTTCATTTTCTATATAAATAAATGGTATTAAATTTGAAAATTTATATTGCATATCTTTTGTTATATGAAATATTATTCTCCAACTTTTTTGTTACGGTTAAATGAGTCTGAAGAATTTGAACCCATATTTTTACCAAGGTTGCTTTGAACCTAGGAATTGCTTTTGGAATGCCTAAACAACTTCATTTATATGATATTTACATTCTTAGCAAAAAAAGAATTTGAACCCATATCTTTTCCGTTAACAGTAAATTTCTCCCAAGCATCTTTAAACTTAGGAGGTCAAACATCTCTCATGTTTAGATAAAAATTTAACACACTAGCCCAAAAGACTACTTCATTAGTTTTTATTAATCCTACATAAACTTCATAAAGTTTCAAACGAGTGTTTCCAAATATTACAAGTTCATGTATTTGAGTTATCATATGCTACCATGAATATTTGGAAGACAGAAGATATATCAAATCTCATGTGGGGACTTAAATCATAGACATATAGATCTTATCCTGTTATTATAGACAAATATATCATTTTTTATTGTAAATCGTAATAATTTCCTTACGTGTGTTGTTATCAACGTTAATGACAAATTCCTTATATTAAACATGTGAGAAGAAAAGACGAATTGTTACAATTTCGGTTTGATGAAAAGAGAACAAAATAAATAAGCATGTAAAAATTCTAAGAACTTTGCATATTGATATCTTGCGTATATGAGTATAAATTCTTTTAGAATTTTTTAAATAATTGTTCTTCTACCTATAGGAATTATTCTAATATCATGGTGTTGGGGCGTCATCAAATTCCAATGTAACAGTATATATCACCATAGTTCAGAAACCTGATTTGATGTTTTTTTGTATACGATTCTTAATAGATATTCCAAAATAGGTATTATGTATTTTTCGACTTCAAGTTGAAAGTCTTAAGTTTGAATCTTTTGATATTGAAATAGTTATATGATAGCTTATAAATCCAGTTGCACACCAAAAAAAAGCTATAAATCCTTCTCCATCATGTTTTAGTCATTTTACATTCTATACGTTGTGGTTGTCGATAGTACAAAATGTGATTGTGGTCGACCGCAATGGTGATGTCGAATACAAATGCGTAATAAATAATTCATAATATGTTTCATCTCAAAGTATGCTATGAGACAGGTAAAATTTGGTTTTAGAGACTGATTGTGACTTAAATTCATTGGTATTTGTGGCCTCTGGATATATAACCAAGACCTTTTTTGTCGTGGTTATTATCTCACAAACTTTGTTACCAATTGATGTACATTCAAGGAACTAAAATCCATTAATATTTTGCACAAAAGTATCAAAAGCTAATACGTACGCCCCTGTACCTAGAATTTTTTTGGGCAATTCTCAAAAATATCACACTTTTAAGTTTTCTTTCCAAAATTACCACTAATTTTTAAATTTTCCAAAAAATACCACTTTTTCAAAAGTTCCAAAAAAATACCACTAAATTAAAATTAACTTTATATATTCAAAACTAAACTTTAAACCCTAAAACCTCATTTGGGATTTGGATCCCTCTTTTGGGCTCAAGACCTTCCAAAGGACTTAGAGGGTTTCACTTTCAAAGAGTTTAGGTTTGCCGCTAACAAACTAAAAGTTGAGTGAAAGATTTGTGTGGTTTACTAGAGTTTTCCTTATATTTTGGAAAGTTTTTTTTAGGTTTTTTTAGGTTTTTGTGTTTCTCTTTGAATATTCTTTTCATACGCCGTCGACTTAGAACCCTATTTCCTTTGCTCTCGTGAATGGAATTGCGAATTGAGCAAGTAATGAAGGATATGACGATCGAAGAGGATGACCAACCTATCGTGATGCCGGATTTACCAGAGTTCAAGTTAACAGAGAGTTATGTTTTAAGTATCATGGGTCATGTTCTTAATCCGGATTGTCAAAAGTATCAAGTCTGGTCCTTGATATGCCACAGAAGTGGGGGATGGTTAATCGGGTTCGTCACTTGGCAATCGGGGAGTGGTTCTTTCTAAAAAACGTTTTCACTTCATCTTCAAGTATGAGGAAGATGTGAAGGATGTATTGAGTCAAGTGGTTTATATGTATAACGATTGGTCACTAGTGATGGAGAGATGGACTGATCCTTTCCTAGAGGACTACTTGAAGTATATGAAGGTATGGATCCAGATTCGCAACATCCCGGTGATTTCCATTCAGAGGAGTCGATCAAGTATGTCGCCAAATTGATTGGTGAGGTGGATGTGACAAATTTTGATGCAACGAAAAAACGATGTAGAGATTTCTTTCGAGCAAGGGTGTTTTTTATGTTACTAGGCCGGCGCGTAGGGCAAAAGTTTTCCAGTTTCCTGTTGGATTATCAACAAATATCTTCTACAACTTTGAAGGGCTCCGGAAAAGATGCTACAATTGTCAATGTTTGACACACGAGAACACCAAATGCCCTTATCCGAAGCAAAATTATGAGGTTAAGGTATTTTTGGCTAATGGGAATGAGGAGAAGAGTGTAATAAAACCATAGAGTAACATGGGATTACAAGATCTTTTGATTGAGGTTTTATCGAAGGATCAACTAGGCATTGATCCAAAAACAGAAACATATTGCATTCATCATGAGGTACATGAAATGCGTCAAAACTTAACGACACAAGATATGGCTGAAAGAAGGGCGAGAGAGATACGCATTCATAAACAAACAAGTGAATGATCTAGAGAGAGACCCAATAGCAAGAAGAAGATATTTGTTACTGGAAACGGAAGGCAGTCCGAATATGAGCATTAATACAAATATCAACTCTGTTCTCCCAGATGATTCTCAAGTATAGAGTACGGCGAGGTGTTGGATGACTCGAGGAGAAAAAGGCAAGGGTTTGCTCGTGATAGTGAAGTTAATACCAGAGCTCCAATGGGTGGTATTGAGGAGGGAAATGCAGGACAACAGGGAGAGAATGTCTTATCGATTGAAGCTCAAGCTGGTTTACAATCATTACGAGGCATGAAACCAAGGGATTTGATTGTAGCTTAATGGTTTTGTTGCGGATTCAGTTAACAAGATAAAGGGTATGGAGGATGTAATCTAATCACAAGCACCAGAAATGATACAACTTCAATTAGTGGTGGGGAGAGAAGAAGGACATGGTCTCGTAGGTTCAGAACCATAACAACTTGAGTTTAAGGTTGGAACTACATTAATTGGTGAATCAGGGAAGAGTATGGGTTCTCAAAGTATTTATTCATGGACTAGGAAGCAAAGAAGCAATCAGTTGACCCTCAAAGACAAGGAACCAATAGAGGATGCAGTTGAGTGCAAAGAAAGTAAGTGTGTGGTGAAACAGAAGTTACATGATGAGAATGAAGGATCATCGAAGGTCTTAAAAAGCGATAAGGGTTTGAGAAACCCCCTGGCGGTTCGACGCCTAGAGGAGATATGTCATGAGCATCTCCCAGATTTTGTATTTCTCCCAGAAACTAAAAACTGTAGTGTTCACGTATTGGAGGTTCGAAGATCGTTGGGTTACGACCACCATTTCTTGGTAAATCCAGTGGGTCTT
This sequence comes from Draba incana, assembly GCA_963576765.1. Lineage (NCBI taxonomy): Eukaryota > Viridiplantae > Streptophyta > Magnoliopsida > Brassicales > Brassicaceae > Draba > Draba incana. The sequence goes on from OY755205.1 coordinate 22,366,215, forward strand.
AGTGGCGGTTTGGCTTTGTTTTGGCGAGAAACGCATGAGGTAGAAATTCTATTTTCGGATAACAGAGTAATTGATGTGAAGGTGGTATATGGCTCGATGGTTTTCTTCATGTCTTTTGTCTATGTTGACCATGTAAGACATAAAAGACGTGCGGTGTGGGAGACAATTAAGAGTTTTGGCGTGTATAGGACGGTGGCATGGTTTGTAGTTGGTGATTTTAATGAAATTATGAATAATTCAGAGAAGCTCGGAGGTACTCCAAGACTTGAATCATCCTTTTACTTGTTTTGAGCTTTAGCACGGGAGTGTCGACTCAAAGAATTACCTAGTTGTGGCAATAATCTATCTTGGCTGAGAGATTGTTAAAGCAGATGGTACAAAGGAGAAAGTGTGGACTCAATCTCAATTGGATAGAGCTTTTGGTAACGCAGCTTGGTTTCAATTGTTCCCGAGAGCTCAAGCTGAGTACCTAGTGAGAGATAAGTCAGACCATCGTCCTATAATCACATGCTTACATTCAAAAATGGAAGGAAGGAATGGACGGTTCTGATTTGATAGGAGATGGTGTGCAAAACCAGAAGTAATGGATGTTGTTCAGAAAAGGTGGAATTTTCATCATAGTGGGAATTTGAGAACTGTTCAGAACGTATTTCTTCTTGTCGAAAAGAAATATCTAGATGGAAACGTTCGATAAACTTGAATTCTAAGACTCGCATTAGACACTTACGAGATGCAGTAGACGAGGAATCTTCTAAGCTACACCCGGATTTTCAACGATTGAGAAAGTTGATAATTAAATTAGAACAAGCTTCCATTGATAAGGATAAATATTGGAAGCATAAAAGCAAAGAGGATTGGGCATTACATGGTGATAAGAAAACATAATCCTTCTATGGACAGGTACAAACGAAACGGATGAGGAATCAAATTACTTTTCTACGTGATGAACAAGGTGTTGAACATTTTGAAGAAGTAGAGAAAGGGAAGATAGCAGTGAATTATTTTACTCAGTTGTTCAAAACATCAAACCCGGAAAATATGGAGTTATTGTCAGGTATGGAACCCAAGGTGACGACAAGGATGAATACTAAATTTATCAAGATTGTTCCAGAGGCAGAAATACCCAGTGCGGTAAAGGCAATCAAAGGTGAAAGCGATCCTGGTATTGACGACATGTCAGGGAAATTCTATCAATCTTACTAGAAGATTGTTGGGCCACAAGTGATCGTAGAGGTTAAGAGATTTTTTGAAACTTGTTGGTTTCCTCAAGATTGGAACCACACTCAACTCTTTATACTCCCAAAGAATTTGAATCAATCTCAAATGACTGATTTGAGGCCCATCATCTTGTGTTCGGTTGCTTATAAGATTATTTCCAAAATTTTATTTTCCCGGCTCAAACGTATCTAACCACAGATTGTCTCTCCCACTCAAGGTGCGTTTGTGGCTATAACCTTCTAATTGCTCATGAAATGATTCACGGTTTGCGCACAAATCAATACTGTAAGGAGGATTTTTTGGCGATCAAAAATGATATGTCCAAGGCATGTGATCGGGTGGAGTGGAATTTCCTTGAGCGACTATTTCAAAAGATAGTTTTTGATTCAAGATAGGTCTCGTGGGTGATGTTCTATGTCCAAACCGTCTCTTATACGGTCTTGATTAATTGCCAAAATCATGGTTGCATCAAACTAGAGAGAGGTTTACGGCAAGGAGATCCTCTTTCGCCTTTTCTCTTTATATTGTGTATAGAAGCCTTAGTTCATGTGATGGATAAAACATAGAAAGATGGGAAGATTGCGGGGATGAAATTATCGATGAGGAGTCCTTAAATTCAACACTTGCATTTTGCCGATGATAGTTTTTTTTTGTCGTGCTTTGTTGATGGATTGTACGGAGTTTTTAAATTGTTTAGAATTATATGGCTCTGCTTCAGGGCAATTAATTAATTTTCAAAAGTCGGCGGTTAGCTTTGGGGTTTACATTGATTCGGTAATGAAGAGAGTTTTCATGTGTTTTTCAGGCATCAAAAAAGAAGGTGGTGATGGTACGTACCTAGGCCTACTAGAATGTTTTAGTTGCTCTAAGCAGAAGTTACTCGCTTTTATCAGTGAGAAGCTCACAAAACGTCTCAATGGTTGGTATGCGAAACATTATCGCTAGGAGGCAAGGAGGTTCTTTTAAAATAAGTTGTGATGGCTCTTCCAGTGTACGCCATGTCGTGCTTTAAATTATCAAAATTCCAATGCAAACAAATTATGAGTGCAATGTCTAGTTTTTGGTGGAATACAATGGGGATAAGCAAAAGATTCATTGGGTTTTGTTGGAAAGAGATGTGTAAATCAAAGGATAGGAAAGCATTAGGTTTCTGAGACCTTTAAGAGTTTAATCAAGCTTTGTTAACAAAATAAGCTTGGAGGATTCACAATGAACCGAGTTCTTTATTAGCAAGAGTTTACAAATGTCGTTATTTTCTACAGAGTTTATGGACAATTGGATATTGACCCTCATACGCTTGGTGTAGTATCTTACATGGCCGAGAATTATTGTGTAAGGAACTGTTGAAATCGGTAGGAAATGGTATCAAGACTAAAGTATGGTTAGAGAAATGGGTGATGGATAAACATCCTCGTCGTCCGATTAATAAGCAGAGCTTAATTGATTTGGAACTTAAAGTTGCAGACCTGATCTCAAGATAATGGTAAGTGACGTATGGATATTTTGGATGATCTTTTTTCACCGGAGGAAGTCAAACGGATTGCGGATATGCCGATTGGGCAAGTGGAGAATAGTTTCATTTGGTCATATAATGATCATGGGGCATACTCTGTAAAGAGTGTCAATCAGCTTTTAGCTAATCCGCCTTTCACTCTTGTAGCACCATCAAGACCACTAGAGTTACAGCAGATTGAGCTCAAACAACGGGTTTGGCAATTAAAAACTTCACAAAGATCAAGATGTTTTCGTGGAGGGCGGTTTCAGGGGTTTTGACGGTGTTGGACCGTTTCCGTACCAGAAGAATGACTATAGATAATGTGTGTAAAATCTGTCAAAGCTCGGTTGAGACCATTAACTATGTTATGTTCCAATGTATAACGACCAATCAATTATGGAGTAGTGTGGGTTTACCTCATTCAGTCAATGGTTTCGTCTCTGCCTTTAAAGATAATTTGGTCTATACTTTAGATTTGATGGAAAATACAAGCATTGTAGAGAGAAGAGAAATATTATCCCTTGGGTGTTATTGTATGTTTGGAAGAACCGAAATGCTATACTTTATGCGCATCAACAAACTGCAATGGATGTTTTGGTTCGACAAGCTATAGAGGAGGCTTCATTGTGGATCATCGTGAACATCAAGGAAGTGGAGTGGGACTATGAAGTGTAACCTGAATTCGAATTGGCGGAATGCTCACTTACATAGTGGAGGAGCTTGGATTGCAAGAGATCACGAGGGCTCGGTCTTGTTCCACGCTTGTGACGCATTCACAAGTTCACCGAATTGTATTACATATGAACTTAAGAGTGTTATATGGGCTTTAAAGAGTCTAAGAGATTTGAGATTCAAGGATGTGATGTTAGGCTTGGATTGCAATGTTGCTTTTGAGGCCATCCATAAAGCTTCTACATGGTCACGGTACCGTATTTTCCTGTCTCAGATTGATCGCCTCAGTAAAGGCTTTGCATCGTGCTCATTTGAACTTGAATCAGTCACCACCAATGCGACAACTCGGGCTATAGCTAAGAGTGTGACTCGTGATGGAAGATTTCATTCCTATTTAGCATCGGGTGGACCAGCATGGTTACATGAATTGTTGGCTCGTGAAGCAGTGTTTTAACATCTGTTGACCCTTGTGATTGGGTGTTGATGTTGTTCTGTTTTGGCTCCGTTTTTGGACTTGGTTTATTGTCTGATGAATATTGTTCTGGTTGATTCAATCATTAATTCCTAGATGTTTTAAAAAAAATCCCTAAAACCTACACCGTACGCCCTAAAATTATACCCTAATTATACAATAGTTAACTCAAACCCAAAATTTTTAATTTTAAACCTTTAAAAATCAATTACTTTGTTCGTAGTATTTTTGGAACTTTAAAAAAAAAAAATTAAAAATGGTATTTTTGGAACTTTTAAAAATGAGTGGTATGTTTGGATACAAAACTTCAAAGTGTGTTATTTTAAGAAATTTCTCAATTTTTTTTCCCAATCGTGGAGACATTAGTTGGACAGTAAATTAGATGATGTCAGTCTAAACGTGTTAACCTGGTCAGTTGTAGGTAAGTTATAAATAAATGAGCTTAAGTTAAAGTATAAAGTATAAAGGGTTTTAAAAAATGAGCTTAAGTTATAATTTAACTCAGATAATGAGAATTAGCTTGGCTTGTGTGCCAATTAATTTACGAATTCATATTTATAAAGGGTTTTCAAAAAAATGATTTAACTCAGATAATGAGAAATAGCTTGGCTTGGGTGCCAATTAATTTACGAATTCATATCTATTAACTCGAACTCAAATCATATCTATTAACTCGAACTCAAATCATATAAATCGTGAGTTAGATAAATCAATTACACGATAAGAAGTAATTTGTGCATAACATATGAAAAGATTCAAAAATATATCATGCAATAATCATTTAAATCGTAGTTAATCGTTGGAAAATTTTGTATGTATATTATAGCTAGTTAACTGTTGTAAATGGTAAATTTACATATATTTGTAAACATAATATTAAATTTTAATTCATGAGTTTGAGTAATTTGAGTTATCTTATATAATTCATTAACTCAACTGAACTTGGCTCATCTAACGCATGTTTCTAAATGCCATGTCGAAAAGAAATTCCAAGACCCAAATTAAACACTTGAAAAATTTCTTGATAGATATTTTCAAATAATTGTTGATTCGTATATGAGAAATGATGATGATGTTTGATTTATAGATGTATATGTACATAGTATTCGGAACACGAATCAAACAAATTAGGTTTTTGAGAGAATTTTAATTTCTCAAAGAAAGAAAAAAGTTTCGAGAGAGAGGGAATGAGATGGGTCCATGACACCTCACTTTTAAAGTCTTTTTAATTGTCGTCGCACGACAAAACTAAACAACATTACACATTATTCAACATCAGCAACTTCCACTCTTCTTCTCCTTCTCAATCATATTCTCTCTCTCTCTTTCTTTCATATACATACATCAACACAGAGATATATCATTTATGGAGGTTTCAACATCATCCATGTCTTCAAAACCAGAACAAATGCAAAACCCATCTCCTAGGTTTCAGCCTCAGACAAGATCTCCTCATCATCATGACCAGCATCAACATCTCTCAAATCCTTATCCAACAACATTTGTTCAAGCAGACACTTCCACTTTCAAACAAGTTGTTCAGATGCTCACCGGTTCCTCCACCGATACCACCACCGGGAAACACCACGAATCTCCTTCTCCGGTGAACAACAAATCAAGTTTCTCAATTCCACCCATCAAGAAAACAAACAGCTTCAAGCTCTACGAGAGAAGACAAAACAACAACAACAACAACAACATGTTTTCTAAGAATGACCTAATGATCAATACTTTAAGGCTTCAAAATTCTCAAAGATTGATGTTCTCAAGCGGAAACGGTGCTCATCAAAGCCCGAGATTCTCCCCAAGAAACAGTTCATCGGAGAATATTCTTTTGTCTCCAAGCATGCTTGATTTCCCAAAGTTAGGGCTAAACAGTCCCGTGACGCCTCTAAGAAGCAACGATGACCCCTTCAACAAGTCATCTCCTCTATCATTAGGGCACTCATCTGAAGAAGACAAAGCCATTGCTGAGAAAGGCTTTTATCTTCATCCTTCTCCTGTTTCAACTCCTAGAGACTCTCAACCACTTCTTCTTCCTCTTTTTCCGGTCACTTCTCCGACCAATGAGTGACCATATTCCTTTATATCATATTATATGAAATATATTCCCGGATTTTGTTTTAACTATATAACTAAGATATCTATAAGTTTTTAGTAATGGAGTGACTGTAAAGTTTATGCGGTTTATTCACTTTGATCTTAATAATTCGTTGCAATTTATGTAATTGGAATTAAGGTGCGTATAAGTATATATTCATGAATCATGGTGCTGATTTTTGTAAGACTTATTATTCTTTTTTTTGTTTTATTAAAAGATCGTTTATAGTTTTGCTCATATGGATATATATATATATATATATATATATATATATATATATATATATATATATATGCTGGTGTAATTCAACGTGTGCCACTCAATCTGGAGATCGAATATAGAGAATAAATCCGTGTCTTTCTATTATTTTTGTCAACAAATACATGTCTAATCAGCTCGAATTATGATGTAGAGTACTTTACATTCCCAAAAATATGTTTTTATTATATGAAATTATTAATTTACTTAAGAATATATAAAAGGACTATCCAAAACTTTGTTGGTTGCGATTAATTGGAAAACATGAGTGGATCGAATGGTCTTTGTCAGTGAGTATTTATCCGAAGTTTGACTAGTAATATGAAGATACTTGTAATATCCTTAATAATAATAGAAAGTTTCAAAGAGACAATATGAAATAGAGACAGATAGGGCTGGGCTAAAAATCCGGATCCGAAGACCCGAACCCGGACCCGACCCGAAAAACCGGGTTCGGTTAGGGTGTGGATTGTGATAAATACCCGATCGGTTATTGAGATTTGCTGGTTCGGGTACCCGGCCGGGTACAGGTATTACCCGAACACCCGAAACGCAACCCGATCATTACACACACCTATGTTTCTATACACACACTCTACCACCGTAAGCCTAAATCCCTAGAACACAAAGATCGATTTCTCCTATGTCGCTGCATGCTCGAGTCGATTCCTCTTCCTTTCTCAATTTCGAAGCAAAAAATATATATCACACAGAAGACAGAAGCATCAATCCTGGCGTTCCAATCACTTCTCGAAATTGCATCGTCTCCTCCATCAGTGAACTCCCAGAGACGTTTGCAAGTATTTCATCGATTTCTATTAGATTCAGAGTTTAATTGCAGTTAGATTTAGGGTTTCGATTTCAATATACATCGAAAATTTTGTTTGTTTTTCGATTTTGTGTTGAAAGAAAAGATGTTTGTTTTTTGATTTCAATATTCCTTCTTTCGTGGTAGATCCTTGAGAGAAAAGATGTTGACTGATTTGTGTTGATTATTTTCGATTACTGTAGATCCTTGACTCAATTATACATCGAAAATTTTGTTTGTTTTTCGATTTTGTGTTGTGGTTTTGATTCTGAGATTTTGGTTTCAAAGTTTGCTTTAATTCTGCGATTTTGGTTTCTAAGTTTGATTTAAACTGACCAGTTAGATATAAGTCCTAATGATGGTGATACTGTCTTATGCAGATGGCTTCCTCTTCCTCTAGGAATGATGGTAATGGAAACACAGAGCATGATCATGAAGTAATCCATGAAGAAGGAGAACCCTTAACTCAAGAATCGAATGTTAGGAGTAAAAGGAAGCAAGATGGTGGCTCAGAGGATGCAAGTAATGCTAAGAACAAAACATTGCCTTTAAGATCTGGTGTATGGGCTGTGTTCACAAGACTGGAGTCAAACTATGACAAGTGTGTCTGCAACTACTGCAGAAAGGAGTATAATTGTCCAAGTAAGTCTGGGACAAAGAACTTGTGGAATCATATGGACACCTGCAAGCAATACAGAGCATGGGAAGATGGTCAGAATCCAGCTAAGAATCAGAAGGTTATCAACAGTGAAGGACACTTGCAATCTGCAAGAGTTTCTGAAAAAATCTTTAGAGAAGCAACTAATGAGATGCTGGTCATTGGAGAGTTACCATTGTCCTTTGTGGATAGTGTGGCATTTAAAAACTTCTGCGATAAGGTCAGTGTTACTTTTAGTTCTTGTTTCCATCAAATCATTTTAGTTCATACATGTCTAATTGTAACTGTTTAATTGGTTTTGGTGAAGATCAACCTGCCCAGGCCTCATTCAAGAAGAACAACAACAAAAGATATTGTAAAGATGTTTGTTCAAAGGAAATCGACTATGAAACAGTGGTTCCAAACCACCAAGCAAAGAGTATCACTAACAACTGACATTTGGGTTTCCCAAGTCACAGGTAAAGAGGTACAGAGTAGTTTCTCCTTGCTCTCTGATGAAGCTTTAGTGATGAATGGAGCCTATATGCACATGAGGTGTGCTGCTCACATCATTAATTTGATAGTGAAGGATGGGTTGGCAGATTTGGATGAAAGTGTTACTGCAATTCGTAATGGCATCTCCTATGTCAGATCTGGAACAAGTAGAAGAGAATCATTTGAGCAGAGGGCAGTAGGCTTAGGTAGGTTTACTAGGGGTAGTCTACCTTTAGATGTCAAGACCAGATGGAACTCTACCTATTTGATGCTTAAGCAAGCACTGAAGTTTAGAGCAGCATTTGATAGAATGGAGTCTGAAGACAAGCTCTACAATGACCACTTCCTTGAGTATGATCATGATAAGAAGAGGATTGGACCTCCTTCAATGACTGATTGGCATAGTGTTCAAGGGTTGAACAAGTTTTTAGGCATCTTCTACCAGTCAACACTAGTTGTGTCTGCTTCTACAACTCTAAATGCTCATAAGTGCTTCGGAGAGATTGTGAATATAGCAGCCAAGCTTCAGATGTTGTGCTCTAGTAGTGACATTGATGTGAGAGTCAAAGCTGAGGAGATGTTCATGAAGTTTGACAAGTACTGGGATGGACTGAGAAATATCAACAAGATGGTGATAATTGTGAGTGTCTTTGATCCAAGGAAGAAGATGCAGTTTGCAAATATGTGTTTTGCAGACATGTATGGTCAAGACAGCTCATCTGCTTCAATGTTAAGTGATTCAGTTATGTTAATGTTGCGTGCTTTGTACAAGGAGTATGAGGATAGACACAATGCTGCTCTTGCTGCTAATGTTCAACCACCTCAGGATCCACCTCAGAATTCATCTCAAACTCAGTCTCAGTCTCAACTATATCAAGATCAACCAGGACCACCACAGTTTGATTCGCCTGATGATGAGATGCTAGATGGATACAACACTGTGGAGCAAAGGTATAATACCCTGCTTAGAGAGATTGGTGTGAGAGATACTAATGAGTTAGAAGCATACCTGAGGGAAAGTGTTGAGAATCCAGATTTGTTGAATGGAATTGAGTATGATGTCATGTCCTGGTGGAAGCAGAACTCTTCCAGATATCCAATCTTGTCATGTATGGCTAGGGACCTCTTTGCTATGCAAGTATCTTCCGTTGCTAGTGAAAGTGCATTTAGCACTAGTGGGAGAATTATAGAGCCATTCAGAAGCTGCTTGACACACTACATGGTTGAAGTATTAATGTGCACTGAACAATGGATGAAACAAGACATAAAGTTTGAGTCAAGGATCTTTACCAATGGCCAAATCCTTGCAGATGTCCAGTACGAAGATGATCTTGAAAGAGGTACGACATTGCTTGTCTATTTGTTTCATAATATTTATCAACTTATGTAGTTTATTCTGATTATTTGAACTTTCACTTTGTAGAGTTTGGAGCCATAAATCTACAAGGTAATCTCTTAAACTCTTGAATGGTTTTTCTTTTCTTTTACCTCTTCTTAGGTACTGATTAGTTACTGTATAATATACTAGGGAATGAAGAAGCCATTAGAGAATGAAGACTGAAGATGGAAGCCTTGTGTTCTTGTTGTTTGTTTACTTTCTTAAGACTTTGTTCGGCTTGTTTGAGAATTTGTGTGTTTATTGAGACTTGTCAGCCAAGTCTAGGCTTTATTTGTGTTCTTTTCATCTTTTGAACTGCATTTGTGTTTGCACTTGGTAATTTAAACTTTGCACTTGGTAATTTAAACTGAACTTTCACTTTGTAGAGTTTAGATAACATGTGTTTTAAACTGATTAGATAACATGTGTTTTAAAATGGCTAGTTCGGGTTCAATTAGGGTATACCCGAACCCGTCCGAACCCGATCCATACCCGACCCGTATATGTATAATACCCGTTAGGGTATTATATCTCCAAAAAAAAATACCCGAAAATCCGAAAGACCCGACCCGAAATCCGATCGGGTACCCGAACGCCCAGCCCTAGAGACAGACTCTTGAAAGAAAATCATGACCAGGTTCGACACGTAATATGGACCATTTCGGTGGTGATGACTTTGAATTTGATGGAGTGAGTAATCATGGAGGCACGTTTGGTCTTTTACTATACATTTCTTTGGATTTTCTCACCTTCTTCTGTTTTCTTTCTTTTCTTTTTTTTATTTTCTTAAAGAAAAAGGAAAGAAATAGCTATACGTTAATACTCTTCTTCTATGGCTTTGTCTTTTGACTTGAAAGGATGACAACAGAAAAAAAATCTTTGAATGGAAAACGAACTAAGAAAAATAAAATAAAAGATAGAGAGAAAGAGTAAAAGAAAGTAAAAGACGAAATAAGTAGTCCGTTATGATGAGAGTTGAAAACCAACCAAAAGGCGAATCATCTTTGCTTCACATTACAAGCAACTCCACTTTGAATTTCACACCCATTTTCCTCCTCACTGTTATTATCTAAAAATTCCAAAATTTGGATAAAGAATTTTTTCAATATGCGGCCTAAATTTATGTATTTTAAAAACAAAATCAAATTATTTAAATTCAAGAGCAAGTTGATATTACCATTTCTCGATAACTAATACAAGACCAAGTTGATTTTACATTTCGATCCGGAACCAAACAACAATTATCTCCCCGTTTTATATAGTTAAACATTACTTAATACTATTATTTAACAAAAAAGAAACATTACTCATACTCTTTATTTATTGGCTTATTGTTTTCTCCGGATTTTTTATAATGTAAATGAATCCATAAAAAAAAATGCTAGTCAACTATTACTCATTCCATTTCTTTTTCGTTTGTGAACGATATTTCATTAAACGAAAAGAATGTTAGACAAATGGGACATTTGCATAAATGATAAACCCATTATAGAGTTGGCGTCCTTCTTAATTTTGGATGCGTTTAAGAACTATCTACTTAAACAATTTGTTAGTTAGTAGTACATGATGATACATAAATACAGTGTAACTAACTCATAGCATTATGTTTTAGTCATTAATTACTAAATTTGAATAGCCAAGAGAGGTTTAGTGTTATTCATACAAGGCATTAAAGGTAGATAAACATAATTCAGGGACATGACATTCCGAAACGGAATCCAGAAAATATACTCCCTCCGTTTGTTTTTAACTGATGTTTAAGGTTTCTACACTCCTATTAAGAAATCATTAAATTTATCATGGTTTTTGAAATAAAACATTACGTTTTATTTATCAAGATATTTCAACCAATAAAAATTTAATTTGCAGAATTTCAAGAGTCAAAAATACTAAAAAAGTCAATTAATTATGCATTGGTAAGTGAGAACATCACTTATTTGTGAACAAAAAATAACTCTTAAAACATCATTTAAAAACAAACGGGGGAGTATATCAAAGCACTTTAAAATGCTTAAATGGAACCTTATGGAACAGAAACAGTACATACCATTGAGAATAATATCATATTAATTAGAGGTGGGCAAATTAGTATTCGAGATGAGATTTAGCCTCATTTTCAAATTCAGTTGTTTTTTGTACAAAATTGCGATACGATGACATATTATATTATATTTTAATTATTGTGTTCCATATAGACAAACAGAATTTCCGACCAATTTCCAAATAAACAGTTGTCCCAATTGTTACGTTTTGCCCATTTCTACAATGCATAATTCAGATGCATGAACCAAACTTTACTGATTTGTGATTTTACTAATAAAAACTTATTTGAGCTTTTGTCAAGCAATACATTCAAATTTATTATCAAGTCTGTTTTATTTGGTAACTGCCATTAAATCAAAGTACAAGTCCATAAAGAAAATGATACACAGAGGAACCTCTAGATTTGGGAGAATGATGTGACAGTCTTGAACCCGTGATTCTCTGGTAGGGAAGCGTTTCCAGGTCGAATCGATATAACCGCCTCCAGACCTTTCACCAGAATTGAAAAACCCGCAAAATGTCAGTTTTTCAAATCGGTTTTGAAGTAAAAAGGGATTTAGAGTTTTGTGTGTGTTTTACCTGCGGCTTTCGCAGCTGTAGCTTCTTGATAAACATCTGTCACAAACAGAATCTCTGAAGGATCATCCACTCCCAATGTTTCAGTAATCTCCTTGTAACTCCGGCTTTCTTTCTTGTTTCTGCGTGCGAGATTTAAAGTTAGGATCATTACAAGAAAACATTAACGATACATCTGTTTATAAACCCACCCGATTGTAGTGTCGAAAAAGCCAGATAGATACTTTCTCAGATCTCCATAGTTTGTATTCCCAAACAGAAGCCTTTGCGCTAATCGACTCCCGCTAGAATATATGTAAACCTATTTACATATATAAGAAAAAATGATTAGATCTGTGAAAAGAAACGCCGTTTCTGTGAAAGCTACATTGAACAGACCTTAATTCCCGAAGAATGCCATTTCTCTAAAGCTTCTGCTACATCTTCGAAAACAACAGATTTCAGTTCGTTACACTCAAAACCCGTCCGCCATATGTGACCCTGCATACAAAAAATCATATCGCCTTTATCAAACAATATTGAAGTCAACAAAAACCAAAACAATTAGGAATCTTGTTATTTTCTCACTTGCAATTCCTTTAAAGCAGTGATCTTTCTATCCGCTTTTATCATTGCCTCTACATTAGAGACCATAGCGGCGATGACCTCGTCTTTTCCTTTATCAGCATGAGGAATAGGAACAGCACCGGTTACACCTTGTCTCAAGTCTTCCTCAACCTGCAACAAATACAAGAGATCAACTTTAGTCACTTGTTTAAGAAAAGAGAAGATAAGAAAGTTTGAGGAAATTAGTTTGTTATTACCTGAGACCGTATCAACTTAATATCCTCTTGGGTTTCTGCTGTGTCGTATGTCCAATTCAAATGCTTTGCGACGTTTTCACGCGCATAGGGAAAGAGAACATCAGTGACGAATGTTATGGGCGTAGTTGTTCCTTCAATGTCGAGGACAATGAATCGCTGCAACCAAACGTCATATAATTAAAATGAGACTTTTAGAGATTTATGACGAGAGACATCATTGACTTTTTACCCGAGGCGATTCTGTTTGGTTTTGTGAATCCTTGACTCCGGAGTTCACAGATAATTTTGTGGAAGTCGGTGAATGTATGGTTCTACGGATAGGCCCGTGGTCTGGAGTAGCAGAATCTAGACCCAGTTGATGAAGCGTAATGGCAGCATCGAATAGATAATGGTAACATTCAGCCTGGAATTGAAAATAAAAAAAATTAATAGACTCAGATGATATATGAACATAACATAACAAAACGATATAGAACTCGTTGTTGGTTTCTCAACATTCAACCAAAAAAGTTGACATAACTTGCACAAACCTGTGTCTTAGCATGGATCCAAGAATCACCCCAAATGTAAACTCCGTGATTGCGAACCAACACTGCTGTTGCTTTTGGATAGGCTTCAATCTGAAAATGGGAGTCAAGTATGTCAAAACTAGTAAAAATCATCTTTTGTTATTGGATATGATTAATTCAAGCTTCCTCGGGATAGTTAGACATACAGCTTTCGTGAGTGACTCTGTTAGTTCATTCTCATAAGCTGTGTTCTCTATGATTGGGACAACAAGTTCGTCGTAGTATCCGTGACCTTGAATTCCTTTTATCATCTCCATGTGAGTTATCTGCGATATGTCAGATACGAAGAAACATTAAGATCCAAAGTTTTAACTGTATTGAGGAACTTGGAATTGTTTAACATTCGGGCTTACACGAAATTCTTTGGCTTGTGGATTAAGCATTGTAACAAGACAAGATTCCATGCCATGACTATGAATAACAGCTCCAGCATTTCGCATCTCATATGCCTGCACCACAGTTAAACAGTACCTCATAAGAGTTTATCACCAAGCGGAAGACACTATAGCAAAGTCAATGCTATGAAACTTTTAGATATGTCAATTATCTCACTGTTACTAGAGATTAGACATCTAGAAAATGAAAAGGGGAAATCATACAAATAGAGCAAGGCAATTTGGTAGGGCAAAAATTTGGATACTAAACTATGCAAGCCTGTTAAATAAATGAACTATACTTGGTTATTGAAAATGCAATTAGCAGTAAAACAGACCATGTACAAGTTACTGAAGTGAAAAGAGATTGTCGCAACATACACGCAAATCATCTATAAGTTAATTCATCAAAAACAATAATCTCACAAATCGCGCTGGTCCACTGAACCCAATAAAAAAACGTATTTTTTATCTCTATGGTGATTCTTTGATAAGTAGGATGAATTTACAACCAAACCTCCATTTTCAAGAATGTCTATGTAAACACCAATAGAACTTTATCATATCAGTTCATTGTTTTAGCCTATTGTGCTATTTCTAACACCTGACTGCAACGTACTGGAGGTTATATGGGTTGATGAAACCCACAAACACGTCCAACGAGGGGATTTTTGCTCAAATTGGACAAGTTTTACCTTGTAAGCGAGTTTTTGCAAGCGTTTCCCCAAAGAAAGCTGCCGGTTCTGCACTTTTTTGGATTGCAATCCAATAGTCATCAGCAGTCAAAGTATTATCCAATCCAGAATAGGACCACCAGCTAAATGGGAGGAGGAAAGTAAAACTAGCCAAGTACCACTATCGTCATGACCATGTGCTCTAAGGAATCATTCTTACACATAAAATAGTCTAACTTGAGAACTTTCAACTTTACATAGAACCCCAAGTGTTGCTCAAAACTACGAATAACACCCAGTCATTGTCAAGCATAAATCTAGACGCAAACACACAAAATGCACAAATCAAAAGAGAAAACACCATATGATAAAAGTAGTAATATCCCTCACCATTCACCAATATCAAACAAGGCCAAGATAATCCGAAAACACCTTGAAAGTAAGAAAACCACACCTTCATGAACAGAGGAGCACAATCAGTACACTTGGGAGGCTTATTGGGGTATGGCTTTGGAGATGGTGTAGAAATCATGGATCCATTTGCAGCCAAGATGTACATATCTTCCGGTTGCATCCTCTCCTTTTGCACACCTTCAAACACATCATAAAATCACTTAAGCAGCACAAACACACAAAATCATCTCTAGAAACAGGAATTTCGACAAATCAAACATATTTTTCTGATAGTAAAATTGAAAACCCAGGAGAACAAACCCATCAAAGAAACCCCTCATGAGATGTAGAGAAACCTGAAGGAGACATGACGATGAGTTGGTCCGGTTTAGGGATTGAAGGGTCATGAACCTTGATCGTTATACTACCGCCTGTTCCAGAAACCCAACCTTGAGTGTAGAAATGACGACAGAGCTCAGTTACAAGCGAAGTCGTCTCCTTCACTTCCTTCCCTTCCAAATACGCCTGAGGAAACCCCATCATCGCAGCTGCAGCCACCGCCATTGATTCTCAGAGCAAGGTATTAACAGTAGATTGGAAAATTATTAAATGGAAATGATTTTTTTTTTATCTTGGCTGCTTTCACAGAATATGATTCCTTTTTCTTCTTTCTTTTTTTTTTCCCTAAAACTTTCGTTTGATTTATTTAAAAAAAAGACCCAAACTTGCGTCAAGATTGCTTTTTTAAGCACAGCATTTTTCTTGCTCTCAGTCACACATAGTCGGCTTAAAACCCAAAACCGGAAAACTAAACCGAATCCCATCAAAATTACCCAAATCAAACCCAAACCGAATTTTAAAAATATCTGAATATGTCTTCAATTCGTAATACCGGAAATCCAAATCGTATCCGGAATCCGACTGAGATCCGAATCGTTATCCAAAATATCTGAAACATGAAAAAAAATTGAGAAAATTATTAAATTATGCTACATTTAAGCATAAAATGTCCTAATAGGTTTTTTTGTAATCAAAAAGTCCCAATAGGCTTTTTCAAATTCAAATCCCAATTATAACCTTCAATTCAAATTACTAATTAAAATTGTTAATTCTTACAATAGTTTTATAAATCAGAAAAAGAAATAAAATAAAATGTTTAATTATAAATAAGAAAAAGGAAATAAAATATAATAATATGTTTAAAAACGTTTTGTTTTCCCGATCAAATTCTTTAGTCTTCCCCGATAACAAAATTAGGGTTCTTGTTTGGGAGAGAAAATCTTCTCTTCAATTCACCGGAAAAACTCATCTCCGGTGAGTCGTTCTTCAGGTTTTTTTTCAAATTCTCCTCTCTGGCATTCGTAATATTCCTTCCGTATTGGTCTCTCCGGCGTTTCGTTATCTCCGGCGAAGCTTAGGTATGTAAAACAGTTTCGTTTTGGGTTTTCATTCATAATATTTGATACAATTTCGATTTGGGTTTTTATAAAAAGCTTAAGTTTAATACAAAATTTCGTTTTCGTAGATCGATTCATTCCACCTTGGTCTCTCCGCCGAGTCGTCCTCTCCGTTTTAGCTTTATCTCCGCCGTGTCGTTCTCTCTTCTCAATTCTGGTCTGGAACTTCTCAATTAGCTTCTTTGTTGAGGTAGAAAGGTAAGTTTGTTAATCATATTTGATAGAGAGTAATTTTCTTTTGTTTTGCATGATCTAATTCACAATTGGTGCTGCTTGTTTTTGCAGATCGAATTGTTGCTTGTAAATCTGGTCGACTCTCTCTCAACTCTGGAACTTCCCAAGTATCATCTTTGTTGAGGCAGAAAGGTATGTGTATGTTTCTCGATTTCATAGAAAGTTATTTTCCTGTGTTTTGCTGGATATAATTCACACATTGGTGGTCCAAATCACTTACATTCATTTTTTCATAATTAATTCTCTTAATTCTAACTGAAGCTTATATTTGTGTTATTGTGAATTAGTCATTTTGACTTTTTAGTGGAAATTGCTAACAGATTTTAAATTGCTGTAAGAGTAGCTAGGCATGTTTTGATTAAGAGTGTTGTAGAGTGTTACTTTGTATAGTTTTAATTATAATAAAGAGACAGTAGTTAGTTACTTTGTATAGTTCTGTTTCGTAATTAGTTTTGTTGTATTCTAATTTCTGATTCATGTAATTGATGTGTTTCTTCTCTTTGTTTGTATAAACAGATATGGAAGTAGACTTACCCAAAAGGATTTTTCCTGAAGGAAATGAACCAGAAACTGATAAGATCAACAATAGCTGTAGGACTTCAATCCTGAAGATGTTGAATAAGAATTTACCTAATGAGTACAGAGAAGTTAGAAGAGATCCGGTGTTTCGAGATATTATGGCGCTCCATGAGAATAAAGTAAGATACTCAGCGAGACTCATACATAGCTTCATGTGTAGGCAGCTTGATACAAGCAAAAAACATGAGCTCTGGTTTGTCTTTGGTAGAAGGCCTCTTCGATTTTCGATGCAAGAGTTTTACGTGGTGACTGGTTTGAAGCACGAGAAAGTAGAGGATCCAGGTTTTCAGATTTGGGTTGAGGATAATGGTTCTGGAGTAATCTGCTGAACAAAGGCACATCAATCTGCATGCAAAAGATAAGGAAGTACATCAAAGATTGTAACTAGTGGAAGCGAGTTGATAGGTTGCAGTTGGTGTATGTGTCTATCATAGGTGGTTTACTAATGCCACTGGATGAGAAAACTGCAATCCCAGACAAGTACATCAAGCTGGTGATGAATCTTGATAAGCTACGAGCATATCATTGGGGTATTGACTCATTTGACCATCTACTAAAAGAAATGGATGTTGCTAAAGTAAGGAATTGTATTTCTAACTTATAATTTTGTTGATTTCAATATCTATTTGGATTATACTAATTAGAAATAAATTTCTATGTAGGAGCAACTGACGAAGACTAAATTTTATTCTTTGCATGGTTTCTCGTACGCATTTCAAATCTGGATTATGGAGGCTATTCCAGATATTGGGAAAATGATGGGTGAAAAAATAAGTGACAATAGCAATGTTTTTCCTAGATGTTCAAACTGGAAAAATGTTTATGCTCTTTCTTATCCTGAAATCAGGAGTCTTGAGGCATTATTTGGAAAAGAGGTGAGTAAAATATTTTTTTATGTTTCATTAATCATTTTTAGACAAAGATTTTTTTTTTTAAGAATGTTTGCTTTCTCTTCTATACAGGCTGTCTTGCATCCATTCATTTCTTCCACTGGAAATAACGACGTTGTTCATGCTATTGATTATATGAGGAGTCCTCCTGATGTGGGAGACGAACGTGTTGACCGTATTCATGAACTCATCACATCGAGAAAAGTGTGGACTGACCACATATGGGAAGTTATGGTGCCTGATGCGACTTGTGTGCGTCAGGCTGTGGTAGATGAAGATAAGAGAGAGGATGAGTGAGAGACAGAGGATGAGGGAGAGACAGAGAATGAGGAAGAGACAGATGATGAGAGTGGCGATACAGTTCGCACGTTTCTACACCTAAGCCAGAGGTTACCTCTGCCTCTGCCTCTACTTCAAGGAAGGGTAAGAGCAAGGTGCGTGATTATAGTGTGACGGAAAGGAAGCAGAAGGTGTTGTGCGACCGATCAGCGGGAAAAGAAGTAGCCAATAATGAAGACATGAAGCGCTTCATGAAAGAACTGTTGGAAGCTTATGTGACTTCTATAAAGAGCGCCATTGAGGCAGAGATTGCTGCTAGATTTTCTGTAGTACACACAGAAATTAGAGAACTCAAAGACCTTTACACTACTACTAACATGTCTGCAACCAGAGGAGACACATCTAAGACCGCTAAAACTAATCCTGCAACAACAAGGAACCAATCTCAGTCACAGCAGAAGAAGGTAACTCGGAAGAAAAACCTTTAACTCTCCCTTTTGTTAAATGTCTAAATGTGTGTTGTAATGCTTTTGTAAAATATGTTTTAAATCTGAGTGAAACTTGTTAAATACTATGTTGTTTGTTTTGGTTTTGTAAAATCACTTAAGTGCATAACTATGTAATTTTACTTTCTAATGTACTTAGTTTTGCTATCATTTTATAATATCTTCTTTCTCATTTCATTAGCAGGCTAGGAAACCTGATGTGGCGGTAAACCTTAAAGACATGTTGGAAAATCTACATGATGTGGGTGTAAGTCAGACTTCAGATATTGATCTTCAATTAAGTTCACAAGAGTTTATCCGCAATACCAAGGCGAATCTGGCAAAGAAATCCAAAGTTAAATGTGAGGAGCAAACACTAGTTTCAATAAAGGCTAGAGAAGCAAACTCTCAGAGACTTCAATGAAGAAGATTTGTATGATCTTCCTGACAGGCCATTGGTATTTTGTAGAGATGCAGATTGTGATGCATTAACAAATTGGGGAACGTCTTTGGAGTAAGTGTAATAAATTTTTGTATTTGTCTATATTTAAGTATCTCCCATCCGTAATTGCTAATTACTTTTATCATAACTTTGCAGCCGGTCTGTACTCCATATTGGTCCATCGGAATTTAGCTGGGACCTAGCTTCCAAATTTATTTTAAAGGATAAATGGCTGCTAACCACGGTTTGTTACATATATCGTACAATTACATAACCAATTATGAAATGTGCACAGTAATTCAGCTTCTATTAATCTTTCCAAGATATGGATGCATCCATGTATTTGTTACGGGAAAAGGCATCTATGGGACTTTTGAACGTAGATGGTGTAGATCGTTTTGGTTTCATGTCCTGCAATTTGAGTGTCCATATCCTCAGTGAATACAAACGATTTCAGGTGGAGAAGCAGAATTACAAATTGAGTCATGTGCTCTTATCTTATGGTAGAGGAGAATTACCAGCTCATGGAAGGACCGGAAAAGTGTTGGATATGGATCTCGATCGTATATACGTGCCCTTCAATGTCCGTAATCATCATTGGATATCATTGTGCATCGACTTCAAAGCGAGGGAAGTTACAGTGTTTGATTGTGACAACGGGACACGTTACTCGGGTTTGAACTCATTTCTACACATGACACCGTGCATTGTCAAAGTTGTTCAACCAGACTCACACAACAAAGAATTGAAGCTGGAAGCCTATTCAATCAAGCATCAAAAAATGCCTAACGGACTTAATAAGAAGCAAAGTCACTGCGGTCCTTACGCGCTCAAATATATTGAATGTCACATGCTTGGTATGGACTATTCTTTGCTTGATGATGAAAGCATCCTACAGGGACGATGGAAGCTTGTCACTGATCTGTTCTTAGCCGCACAGGATACACTATTCATTGAGCGAATGGCGAAGTATGTGCCGCCTGTTACGCACACTAATCCGAATATTGTGGATTTGAGCTGAGATGGAGTTCTACATTTACTTTATGTTTTTGAGTATTAGTGTTCGGATTTAAACTTGTTTGAATGGTTTATTTACTTAGTCAGACTAATTTCTCTATTTGTCAGTATTACGGTTAAGAAATGATCATGTTTTGAATATGCATTATTTGAAAAGCTTAGAAGTTACAAAATGTTGCAAATATATTGTTTTTCTTACAATGCCTCAAACCCTAAGCTCTAAATAAGAAGTACAACATCTGTTAAGATTAATGAAAAAATCAGTTATCATCCACGTTTCTTCTAAAACTATGAATGAAAACTTGTTTAGCTAAAAAAAATCTGAATGGAAACCATAATCTCGAAATAGAAACCCTAATATCTACATAGAAATCGTAAACTACGAATATAAAATCATACATTTGTTCTAAACAATATGGTTGAAACCCTGAACCATGAAGTAAAATAAAACATTTGTTAACTAATAATAATAAGTGTCCAAAACCTTAAACACCAATCCCTAAACACTAACCCCAAAATGAATAAATTTCATTTTAACAAAAATTAATAAATGTCCAAAACCCTAAACACTAACCCCAAAATGAATAAATTTCATTTTAACAAAAATTAATAAATGTCGCAAACCCTAAACTCTAACCCCATGAAAAAATTAATAAATGTCTTAAACCCTGAACAGAATAAATTTATTTTAACAAACAATAATACCCTAAACCCCAACCCCTAAAGGAATAGTGGAAAAATGCCATGAAATTTAAAAAGATTGTAACTGACTAGAATCGAACCCGTGACTTGGAGTCAGGGTGATATGGAGTGTTACCAGTAATGCTGTGTTTGATAATATGTTCAATGTTATAAATAAACCAATATATCGACAGAGGAGCAGCGTGGATTTAGAAAGAGATGAAATTGTAAAAAGCTTGTCACCACTACATTCGAACCCGTGACTTAGGCTTGTATGGAGCGCAGTGTTATAGGGAGTGTAACCAGTAATGCTGTGTATTATCATCTGTTCATATTTGTTTTGTAATATACTAAATACAGAAACTGAGAGGAATAACACAAAAAAAACCCTTGTGTGCTTTATATATTTCGTTTTAAAGATCAAACAATATGGTTTATCAACTCTTTCTCTTATTTCGTCGACGCAATTGAAAGGTGAACTGACAAACCCTAAAATTTCAATTCTCGTTGGATTAACTGATTCATTTGGTTAATTCTAAACTATTTTTCTACTCCGTACGATTCTACATCTAGTTCAGTCAATTTGTGAAGGTATGTATATTGGATTCCCAGATTTTGCGAATGTAGAAACTATTTTTTTTTGAAATAGAATTTGGTCTTTAGGTGTTGATTAATTTGTGTTGACTACGACGAGGAATTAACCGCCAATCCATCTGATGTTATGTACATTTCTATGGCTGATTTGGAACCTGAGGATTATGTTCAATTTTGGGTTCATGATGATACTCTAAATCAGTAATCAATTTTGGGTTCATGACTTTCACAAAATTAATCAATCTCGTTGGTTTGTAGAAATGAGTAACTCATCATCGGGTTCAAGTCGTAGTTGCCACATAAGGGGTATTCCAAGGCGGTGTACATGTGGACAGCCGACTATAATCCTCAAGTCGACAACGGACAGGAATCCGGATTGCGAGTTTTACAGATGTACAATGGCAAATGCGAAGTCTTCCGGTCATGTTTTTAAATGGGCAAGGGAGTCACAGTTGGAAGAGTATGATGTGTTATCCGAAAACCAGGATAGAATTGTTGATGACATTGGGAAGATAGTTCATTGCCAGAAGCTTATGATGGATACATTACAAAAACTAGAACAGAAGACAAAGACTCTAGAATCTGAAGTTATGATGTTGAAGGCAAGCTTTAAGAGAGGTGTGATATGTGTTGCTGTTTTAGGGTGTCTTTATTGGTCATATCGTGTCATGTAAGATACAATTGACACCTTATATTGTGTTGCGTTAGATCATGTTGGATTATGAATTTAAAACAACATTTGGTTGTATTTACTTTAGTTTTTCTTACCTTTGCTTCCTCTTCTATATGTGTCGGTCAGGTTCTTATTTGAATTTATAACAACCTTTGCTTCTTCTTCAAACTCTATTGGTGAGGTTTTACAATGCAAAATTATCATGCCATGTAATGAAAAATTCATTCTAAAATGTAACGTAAGAATCCAAATGAAACCAAACTGTAAAAAACAAAAGAAAACCAGAGTCTGAAACCAAAAACAAAGGAAACCAGAGTATGTATAACAGAGTAGATCAAATGAAATCATAAGCAAATCATATGGAACCATCTCTATATCGGCATTTTACATGTCGATCTGTTGTGACCTTCACGATTACACCGGTTGCACTTGTGCGTTCTCAGCCTTTTTGATTCTCCTGACTTTCGTATCTTATCTTCAACTGATTCGAACCTTTGTTTTCTTTGCCTACCCGCTTGTCGTCGTGACTTAGGTGGTAGCACTTGAACACCTTCAACGTTCGGTGGAACACGCCACGCATCCTCGGGAACGGATATTGGATTAACGCTTTCCTCATAAGCTGCTCTCCATGTAAGAGTCGTGTACTTTTCATCCGTCAGAGAATGTGCGTCCCTTCCAACAGATAATCCCGCTTTTATGGCATGTCTACAAGGGATTTTAACCAAGGTATACTTTCCACATGTACACGTTCTCTCATTTAGATCAACAAGGCAGTCGATTGATATATCATGATTTTTACCCTGTTTAAGCCATGATATAAGTCCTATATCTAGAGTCTTTGTTATGTTTTGTGTTGGTTTTAGAGTCTTTTCAGGTACAAGGACGATTGGAGCTTAAAAGATGTTTACTGGGAGTTTTGGAATATCACGGAATGAAGCGGCAAAGATGCAATCATGGAATGAAGTTTTGAAGTCTGTGTCGAGCGACACCACCACTGAGCATCCCTCGACACTACGACATGAGAAGAAAAGAATACGATTTTGAGGATTGGTGTCGATCGACACCACCTATCAGTGTCGATCGACACCCTGTTCGCAGAAGCCCAGTTCTTAATCGCAGAAGTCCGTTTGAAGCCCGAAGTTTCCAGATGTTTACTTTTATGTTCTGGCCGACTTTGTAACCTTATAAATACGTTTTTAGAGTCATTGTTTAGACTTACGCATTATTTTACTGAACTCTTTGATTTATCTTTTAATAAAACCATGTTTTCATTATTCGATATGTCTGAGTAATTTCCCTGTTAGGTTTAGGGTTTTTGAAAGTGTTTGATGAGTTGCATGATCTGATCTGATTATTAGGATAAAATCATTAGAACATTCTTCATCTAGACTTGTGTTTATTGCTGATTCTAGCCTCGCGAACTAGAATCTGATATTAGGTTGTTTAGTAGATGCGACAGCATTATTAATCACCTGAACTAGTGTTAGATGAGCAAAATACCTATTCGCAAAGGGATTTGGTTTAGGGTTTTGTGAGCAATTGAACTTGAACTTTAATGACTGATTAGATCCATAGGATTCGCAAAGGAATTTGGTTTTCTAGGATTTATTCATAGATAATCTTTGCAATGACAGTTGGTCGATTTTACATTCGTGTTCATGTTCAAGAATTGTGCTTAATATTCCTATTATCTGATTTATCTGTATCTTTGATTCACCGGAGATATCCCTATACCTAGCGCTTTCTTTCATTGATTTTAAAACCGTTTTTAATTGCTTTGATTTATTGCATTCATCTCATTTTGCCTAGCTTAATCTGAAATTTATAATCTATTGTGTTTTCTTAGACTTCATGTGGATCGATAACCCTAAATACTGCAATTGACCTCTTAATTTGAGAGAGTCTAGCTCTAGGGATAATTTGAGCTTATCATCGATCTTATCGCCTTTAACGTGAAATCGATGATCGTTGATCTGGTAAACGGTGAATGTTCTTTGAGCTCTTTGTTCGACGCTTTTTAAACCATCTGGTTAACATTTCCTTGATGTTGTCTATCAAAGGAATTAGTGGATACTCTCTAGGTGCTCGTAACGCAGAATTTATCGATTTGGTTGGGTTGTTGGTCCTAACGTCGTACCTGAATCCTGGGAATTCACAACGAGCCCATTTTCTCACGTCAGCTTCAATAAGATACTGTCCAATTTTTGGATTAATATTGCAAATAGTCTCCATCTTTGCTTCGAAATCAACAGGCCTATAATATTTCGAAGCATCTGCAACCAAATCGATCAGACTCTTGCCGTGATAGGTTGACACAACGTTATTCATCAAGTGGTGAATGCAAATACCATGCCTAGATTCCGGATAAACTGTTTGAATCGCCTTCCCAATTGAAGAATTTCTATCAGACACAAAAGCCAAACCATTACCATCCAGAATAACAACATTTAGCTCCCTCATAAACCAATCCCAGGAAAGGTCGTTCTCTGAATCAACAACCCCGAAAGCAAGTGGATATAAGTTATTATTACCATCTAAAGCCGTAGCAACAAGAAGTACCCCTCTGTACTTATTTTTCAGAAATGTACCATCAACAACAATCACTCTCCGCATTGTTTTGTCAAACCCTCTTATAGACTGACCAAAAGCAAGAAACATGTACTTAAATCTACCATGGTCATCGATTTCGATATTGTAATGCGTACCCGGATTTGCTGCTTTTAGCATGTATAAGTACTTGGGTAGTTTTTCATAACTCTTCTCTGGTATACCTCTTACTGCATTGACTGCATACTCACGAGCATCAAAAGCTAAAGAATAACTTATATTAACGCCTTCCTCCAAGAGCATACATTGAACCACATCACTCGGTGACGGTCCTACTTTCACACCCTGATATTTAGGCATTATCAACTCAGCGATGGTTTTTGTTGACGGTGTTTTACCACCCTTCGTTTTGCTCGAAGGAGCACATGTATGTTGAGAGACATACTTGGTGATTTTGAAAACCTCAGAACCTGGCACAGACACTGCACGAAGACGCCAATTGCACAAATTATCGGAGCAGCGTATACTCCACCATGTGTTATCCGATTTAAAAACCTTGTAGTCGAAGTTATGTCTTACAGCACACATTTCCATTCTGGCCTTCAAAATCCTTTTCGTATCGAAAGGCTCGCCCTTCTTCACAACATTTTCCAAAGCTAATTGAACTGCTCTCTCACTCTCATTTTCTGTGTCTTCAAACGCTAACTCATCATCATTAGCATCATGATGAACAAGTGATTCGGTTTCTTTAGCCACAAAAGCAGCACCAAAGTCCGTTAATTTCTCGACCATGTTTTCAACTCTAGGTTTAAACGTCACACATAGCTGAATCGATGCATTATTCTGAACGTACGCAACAAAATTTCTTACTTGTCGATCATTAGATATGATAACTGGAGGAGACCCTAACTTGCTAATCAAATCCTCAGGTAGAAAACTGCACTCAATCATAACATGGCTTTGGTCGATTCTGTAATCCTTTGCCACCATAGTCCTTAACTCTTCAAAAGAGGTTGTCAATTCTAAAGCCAGTAATCGAGCACCTTTTTCTCGTCAATAGCAAAGCTCTATCCGTCATTGGAATTCCATTCGCCACAAATCGCATACATGTGCAACATATTTGTAAAAATTTCTTCCCAAATTCAACTTCTGTTCAACAGGGAACTGACGAAGAAGAAGATGCGAAACGTGACTTGCAAATAATTAGTTTAGGTAACAAGAATATTTACTCCCACATTTTTAGGAAAGTGTAACTTATTTCTACATAATTCGGCTGGACAAACGTATTTATTGTTTGTACTTTCAGAAAGAACAAGTAATAACGTCTTGCTATAGTGGTTACAACTCATTCTCTTCTTTTGTTGATGACACGGGTTCGAGCATCAAAGGGTGATTTTTTGCAACTTTTTATAACCACATAAAACACTAAAACTAAAACCAGTAACTAAAAAATTATATTTATTTTGGAATTTATTAATGGAAATAATTTTTTCTTTTTATATTAAGGAAATAAATATTTTAAAGTTTTAATTTCGGAATTATTCATAATTATATTTAAATTAGTAAATCTTTACATTTTTGGCAACTAAATATTTATTCCTAAATTTTAGGAAATGATAACTAATTTCGTAGAAAACAGATTCTACCATATGGTAGATACATGAAGAATTGGTAGAACTGTTGGTAGAAATGGCCTTCAACATATGGTAGAATTTATTGAAAATGGTAGATTTTAAATTCTACCAATGGTAGAAATTTCACATTTAGTAGAATCGATATTCTACTGAATAGTAGAATCGATATTCTACTGAATAGTAGAATATTCACTATGTAGTAGAATATATGTTCTACACATGGTAGATTTCTATAAAATCGGCAGAATCTAAATTCTACTGCATTCTACTACCGGTAGAAAAAAAAACTAAAATGATTATAGAATATGCATTTTACTTTTAAAAAAAAAATGTTTTCACAAAAAACTCTATTCATGATATGTTTATAATTTAGATATTTTTAAAAAATAAAAAACTTATTATTTGATTTTTTTTTCCACCACTTAGAGGTATTATCGGAAAACAACAAGAAATGTGTATTGAGACATTTTATGCTTAAATGTGGCATATTTTAGCAAATTCCCCAAAAAAATTATACTCCCTCCGTTCCTTGGAGATTGGTTTTTTGGGTGTTTTGTTTGTTTCACAAAGAATGATGTTTTGCCTTATCATTAATGCATTTTTCCTTTACAAGATGAATTAACTACTTTTATTGGTAATACTACAAATTAATTATCTTTATCTTTAAAGACATTTTCTATTCTTTGGTATCTTTGCCGAATAATGGTTTTTCAATTATTCAATTCATTTGTTAGAAACAGCGAAATAACGGTTGTTGGTTTGATCAAGAGTACCTTTTAACGGCTGTTTTGGTTTGAATTAGTTTAATAATTAAAATGTATTTATGGAAAAGTGGTAAATTCAATTAATTAGATGTTCGATTTACTTTTTCTTAATATTTGTGTAAAACCCAAAAAATCAATTTCCAAGGAACAGAGGGAGTAGTTTTTAGTCATTTTCGAGTATTTTTGAAAATTTTGGATGAGATATACCAAAAACATACTAAAATTTTCTCATCTGCGGCATATGCAGGAAGACCATAAGCTAACATCCGAAACACAGCTGTGACCTTTTGAATGGGCGATAATCCTCTCCTTCCCCTTCCATCCCATCTTTGCGTAAAGTACTTGTCATGGTTTTCAACTGCATCAATAATACGAAGGAATAAGGTACGGGACATACGATACCTTCTCCGAAACATAGTATCATTGTAGACAGGAGTCTCTGAGAAATAATCGTTGAACAATCTAAAGTGTGCACTTTCTCGATCTCGATGGATGGACGTGCGGCTTAAATGTGAGCCCCCATGAATAACTTGTTGATTGAAAAGATTTTGGGTGGACATTTTGTTATTAGCAATAGCAAAATGTATCGCTTCTTCATCATCATCTATACTCTCAAGTATTTCAATATTTTTATCATCATCAGAAGAGGAAGAAGATGATGAAGGATAAAAGATTGGAACATTTGTAAAATTAAAATTCATTTTGAAAGAAAAAATAAAAAGCTGGACGAAGCAATTGAGGTTTAGTTGAATGTGGAGAATAAACATGGATTTTGATCTTTATATAATCAAATTGAAAGTAATTTACAAAATGAAGGACTTTTTTATAAATAAAAAAGATCTACACCAAAATGGTGTTACACCATTTTGGTGTAGAATTTGGTGGGGCATTGGAGCATATTTTGCACCAAAATGAGATTTGGTGTAGGATTTGGTGGGGCATTGGAGATGCTCTTAGGGAAAAAAAACCTGATAAGTTCATATTTCTCTTTACCCGAAAACACGAAAGATCCAAATTGAATATGTCTTGGTTACCGAACGCAAAATACTAGTCACACATAACAATTTGCAATTTTCAAATCCAACTTTTCACCTTTTAAGGAAAATTTAGAGTCAAAACTTACTCTGGACGACTCCCATTTCTTTTTTTCTCTCTTGTTATATAGGTCATCCTAGCCGCCACGCCCTTGCTTGGAGATTTTGTCGGTGAAGCAATGGTGACCGGCGTGCAGTGGCTTCTTCAGCACCGACGTCGGTCAATCTTTTGTCTTTCGTGCTTTATCGGCTTAGTCTTAAATGTCTCGATCTTTCTCTGCGGGTTTAGATGATGAGTGGCCGTCTTTCTAGTCTCCATCGGAGGAGCAGACCTTGTCTTCCGATGTGACGTTCCCTTGAGGGTCAAAGGGCGGTTTCACAATAGCTGTTGGCGCTGGTTCGTCAGATCTGGGTCCTTGGCCGATCCGTGACGTCTCTCTGTTTTGGTTCTGCTTCGGATTTGGGTTGGTTTTATGGGTGGTCTATGGGTGTTGTTGGTTTTGGTTCTCTGATGTGGATTGTGCGGTGTTTGTAGTCCTAGTTTTCTCGCTGATTAGGTCTAGATCTTTTCGGATTTGTGTTTATTTAGTCTCTTACTTGTTGGGTCTTGAATCAAGACTCTTGATTATGTTTATCTAGTTCTTGTAATCGTTAGTAGCTTAGGAGTTTGGGTAGCTTTCGTGAGTCGTTGGTTTGTGTGTGCGTAGTCATTTGTCTAGCTTGGTTCATCTTCGATTAGCATCCATATTATTCGGTGTGTCTTTGTCAGATTCCTTCCACCGCCTTTTAGTTTTCGTTGAATAATCAGTTTTTGCCTATGGTCTTTCTTGGTCAGTCTTTGTAAGGCAACCTTTTGGGGGAATGCAAAGTTCGCGATTTAGACCTTTAGGGTTAAGATTAGGTGGTTAGGTTTTTAGATTTTCGATTGTGGTTCTTTGCTTTTGTTAATTGTTGTACTTGGGTATAATTTGCGCGGTTTCTCCTTACCTCGGCGATGACTTGTGAGCGTTGTGGATCTGCGTCTACTGCTCTTTCCGCACTCTCCATGTTTTGCGATTGTCTTTCTCATGCTCTCCTTTTGGGCTATGCTCCCTGTTTGGGCTTTGGTATCGATATTGTAATCCTTGGAAGTTTATTCCACCTTTTAATACGAAAGTATTTTAAACGCAAAAAAAAAAAAAAAGTCAAAACTTACTCTATTTAGTACATTGGCATCAGGGCGCTTTCCTCCGCCGTATCTTCACCGTCACCGCCACAAATATAGAAAAAGATGCCTCTCGATTTAAGGACTTCTAAGATTGAACTCCATGTTGTTTTCCGCACTCAAAAACGGCACGTAGTTTATAAAAAGAAAGGCGTGTTTGGTAGCGAGGAATAAATCTAAATCCACATTCGAGATAAGAATAGTGTAAACCCCACTCTTGAACCCCTCTCTACGAACAAAAACTAAACCTCATCGTTAAAACGCAAAACCAGAGACCGAGAGAGAGAAAGCTCTTATCTTCTTCTTCGTCTCCAATGTCGAGAGGACCAGGTCGTCTGGTGCAGAACGTGACGCAGTTCGCTGATGCTCAATTCAAGAATTTCTCCACTCGTTATGGACAACAAGTCATAGAAATTCTCGATTTCCCAATCAAAGTTGTCTTATCTCCTTTCACTCTCGCCTTCGACATCGCTGGCTCTGCACCTCGTGGATTTGGCATCCCTGAATTCATCTCCAAACTATCTTATCTTTCCGTTTTCGTAAGTTTGTCAAATTTTATGGTCTTGGGTTTGCTAAAGTTTTAATTTTTAATTTGATTTTGCATACAGTGAGCTGAATTTTTCTATCTGGATTCGTCAATTTCGAATTTTAGATCAAAGTTTTGTTATAAAAGGATCATTTTAGGAAAGGGTTTAACTTACTTGTGGTATTTGGAAACATTGCATTTGCAGGCAGTTGCTACACTTGGAACTTATGACATTGCATTGGATTTGGGAAAGAAAGTTATATGCCAAAGGTCAGCTTTCAAGATATGAAGTCAGTCCTAGTTATTGATAATTTTCTCTGGATCAAAGAATTTCTATTGTTTGAGGCCATTCAGTGAAATGAAGACGTTTTTCTGGTGGTTAGGGATTGTAAAACTTGTAACGGGTGGCAGGCGTTACGGTGTACCATGTGCAAAGGAACGGGGAATGTTCAATACCAAATCAAAGATTACAACTTGAGAAGGTGGGATTGTCTCATGTTAACCCAAGTTATTATTATTGCTTCGACTACTTAGACTCAATGAGAATTATCAATCCATCCCTTTAGTGATTCCACCAATTATTCGATACAGCTTCTTAGCAACGTATAAAGATTGGTCCTTTCTATGTCTTATCTTGTAGTGGAGAGAAGCCAACAGCAGAATGTGTTGCGGATGCCATAGTTGACAATCGAGCTGTGTTGGTTCATCTTCCTTCTTCTCTCAACCTAAGTGCACCATTGCCATCAAAAGACTGTCCAACTTGTGATGGAACTGTAAGCTTTTCTTTTTCACACTTCTAATACACTAACCTATTGTTAATGCTATATTTGACACGGATTCGGTTTATATATCTCTCAAAATTTAAGCACTGCTAATATTTCATGTCCATGTAATAAGGTGCTTGTCTTGTCTGTGTTTTAAGGGTTGAATAGAGAAAGAAATGCTCAATAATTTGATAGAACATGTACTGATATTGCAGGGTGTAATGAGCTGTACTGAGTGCAAGAACAAGCTGCAAGTCAGGATATCGGCTGATGATGTATGTTTTCCATCTGCTATTACTTCTTCTCAGCTTAATTTCTACATTTATCCTCAGTGAGATGGATATTTACTACTTGCTAGGTATAAAATTACCAAAGAGGTTTAGCTTTTTTGTGCATAGAGTTATCACTTGTTAAACATCTGAACCAATAAATGAATTCACATTCATTTTTCAGATCATGGAACCTCCATGGAAAGCCTACAATGTGCTGAGGAAGATGGATTATCCCTACGAGGTGAGCACAAAGTCTACATATAGACCCAAAACATGCTATTTTAACCCAGTCTAATGAGTCTTGTTTTCTATTTTAGCACATTGTTCACAGCATGAAAGATCCCAGCATCGCAAATTTCTGGTTGATCACTTTGCCTCAGATTGTCGGTGGGTTTGATTATGATGAAGATGTCAAGAAGAAAATATGGTGGCAATACGAGGTTAGTATCTCTTTCTACTTGCAAAGATCTCATTCAGCTTGACTTATGCACCAGTCTTCAACGATTGAGTTTACTGTCATTTTAAGGTTATGGTCTTGTAGAGTCTTAATCCAAGCATACCGTAAAAGCTTTTGTCTAGTCTTCATTGATAGTGGAATCTTCTTAATCCTCATTTGGAATGGTGTTGCTACGCCAATTTAGAATCTGTTCCGTATCTGGATTGGTTTGTGCTAGGAAATTTGAGAGGTTTGCAGGATACTGACGCGCTTAGGGCTCTAAATCGTATAGGATTTCAATGAATAATTCTGCTTTAAGCCTCAGTGATGTTAAGTATTTATGTCTTCTGTGATCAGGAATCTATGCGATATGATCAACTTCGGGACTTGGTGGCTAAGCGAAACCCTGGCTGGGAATATTTGCAGGATGTAAGATCGCGTCTTTATTGGTTTTAAAAGATTTGACGTAAATCTAAGTGAAGAAGTTTAGCAATCACTTTTTGGTTCTCGTGGTTTTACAGGCCTTATTCTCCATTGATCCTGTCCGAGCTCGGGAAGACCCTGTCATAGTGAAAAATGTCCCTTTTTACAAGGCTAAGAAAGCATTGGAGGCTGAAGTCACAAAGCTCAGTCCACCTCCCCGCCCTCAGAATTGGGGTGTAAGCTCTCTTCTTCTCTTCGGTTTTAGCATCACAGTTTTTGTTCTTCATGTTCATGAGACTACGGGCATATTTCAGAGCTAACTGCTGAACATGTACAGGAACTGAATCTCCCATTGAATACTTCCTCTTGGAGTGAAGAAGATCTCAAAAGCCCAGCAAAACTGTATGAAAAGACGGTTCTTCTCAATGCGCAAAGAGAAATCGCAGATAAAATCTTGGATGCACAATGGGAAGCTAAATGGCGTCAAGAAAAGGTTAATCAAAAGGAACATTTTGACACAATTTGGTATCGTATCACATATCATGTTTCCAATGCATATAATGTTTTTAATCGTTACGATTTGTAGGTGGAGGAAATGTTGGAGGAGAAGGTGAGACCTTTCATCCAAGACTCAAGCATGGGTGTTCTTCCGCAGCACATTTTGTTAAAGTCGCATAAGAAAGATCAAAAGGTAGCGCAATTGTATTGGTTACAAGATTATAAGCCTACTTGATTCTCTCTTACACACAAAATACGTTCCGGATTAGATCATACATGAACCTCTTCATTCTTGTGACCAACCCCCATCAACCAAACTTATGATTTCTTTGTTTCAAACTCAGGGAAACCGGCAAAGGAAGTGGTGGATCTTTTGACCAGTCCAGCGTATCGGAAATGAATCTAGATAATGGATTTTGGATTGATGAAAATATGCTTTGACAATATATTTTGTGGGTCTCGGATATTACTATTACACTTGAAACCAGTTTTCAGTTTTTTATATATATATATATATATATATATATATATATATTTCATCCTTTTCACAAAAAGTTTTGTTTTAAAACCTTTTGTTTCATAAAACGTGTCATTTTGTAATTTCCAATGCAAAATTTACAAAAAAATACTCTATGTTTAAGGTTTCTACACTCCTATTAAAAAATCATTAAATTTATCTTGTTTTTTGAAATAAAATATTACGTTTTATTTATCCAAAACATTTCAACCAATAAAAATTCAATCTGCAGAATTTCAAGAGTCAAAAATGCTAAAAAAGTCAATTAATTATGCATTGGTAAGTAAGAACATCACTTATTTGTGAACAAAAAATAACTCCTAAAATATTATTTAAAAACAAACGAAGGGAGTATCAGTTTTAGTCTACCACTCTTCAAGTTTTAGCTTATCAATATAAAGAGATAGGTTCATTTGGTGTTTTGATAAGGGGTATGATAAAAAAAATTAAATAGTCTTTTAATACAGGGGATTTTACCAAAATTGCCATAATTTTGGCAACCTTTCCAAAATTACCATAACCTCAAAATCCTTTTATTTTCCTACCACAACTTTTCTGAAATTCCGAAATTAACCCTTCATTTATACCAAATATTTTTTTTCCAGATCTGAAAAATGTCTTCTCTTCTCTCTTTCATCTCCTCTCATCTCTCTTCTCTTCTCTCTCTCTTCTCTCTCTCCGAAAAACAAAATAGAGCATGAAGAAGATGAAGATAAAGATGGCGGTTCTCCGGTGCGTTTTCTCCGGCGTTCATTCCGATATTCTCTCTCTCCCTCTCTCTCTCTCTCTAAAAAAGATGGAAAGAAAGGAGACGGTGAGGAAGGACACGGTAAGGACACGGTAATGTGGAGGAAGATCTCATGACGACAACGGAGACGTGGAGGAAGGACACGGTAACGAAGATGGAGGCATCGACAGTGGACAAGATATGACGTCGTCGGTGGACAAGATTTGATGACGGCGACGATAGGCGAAAACGAAGTCGATGGTGGACGAATTTAAATCTGGTGACGATGAAAGTGAACAAAAATGGATTTGGCGACTGATTTGGTAACAGTGACGACGACGGTGTACAAAAACGAAATCGGCGGCGGTGGACAAAACCAGAATCAACGGCGACTTGGTGACGGTGACGGTGAATGATGGACATAAATGACGGCGGATGATAGTGGACTAAATACAGAACAATGGTTGATAAAATATCAATAATATATCATAAGTTGTAGTAAGGGCAAATTAGTCTTTTTATCCTTTGTGATATGAAATTAGAAAGGGTTTTTTAGATTATGGCAATTTTGAAAAGAAATTGTATTGATTATGGCAATTTTGATAAAATCCCCTTTAATATATGTGAAAAATGTTTGAATGACATGTAAACAAAATGTTTGTTTTTGCAGACCCTTATTAAGTATTAGCGTATTCATTGCATAATGCTACGTGTACCATTGTGTTTTGTTTTCCTTTGCTACGACGATGTGTCTCATGATTTCATCTTCTCCAATCAATCACTCTCTTCAAGTCCTCGTGTCTCCTTCACTACTTACGTGTTTTTCATTCTGTGGTATTACTTAAGATCTTAAGTTTTTTATTGAATTATCTCTACTTCGTTTCTTTTTTCTTCAAACGTATCCATATATATCATACTCTTGACTAATGAATTAATGCGATGATTCATGAATAAGTTGTTTCAAAGTGTGGAAAAGAAGTTAGGATTAACTTAGGTACAAATTAATATCACAACTCAAGAAGGGCAAAAGAGATGACTTCTTTTTCACATGGGTTTTAATTTTTATATGTGTAACTGAAAAGCATATGAAATTGTTTTTTGAAGGAAATTGGATGTTTCCTTTTCACTTAGGTGGAGCTTTGGTCGGTAAAATAATTTAATAAGCATATGAAATCTGATTATTGACCGTGAAAACATGAATTATTGTCCGTCCTAATCATACTACTACAATTATCCTTTGCTCGTTTTTATTTTTGTATTTTATGCTATAAATGGATATACGTAGGTACCATTTATCTGGCCGTTGAATTATAAGCATTTGCAGTTGAAAAGAACAAAAATCGTAGGCATTCATTTTCATATAAAGGATGATCCTTGGCAAACTCAAAATTTATTTTTCAGATTGGATGGAGAAACTCTAACCTTAAAGTTTCAAATTCATACTATAATGGGATATACTGATATACATACGATAAATAGAAGTCCAATACTAAAAGTTCGCCTTGTTAAGAAAGCAAATTTAAAAATAGATGACACATTTCCTTACAAAATCATAACATTGTATATGTCCAATGATTAAATACAAGTGCTTAGTCTTCTAAACAATATAATTATTTATTATAAACACCCAAAATTATATAATATTTTTTTACAAATAAATTAGAAATTATTGCATATTTTATCATGTTAATTTTTAAATTCACGCAACGCGTGGACAATCTCTAATGTATAATAAGAAAAACACTATAATCAAATATGTAGATATTTGAATGAGAACGTAATATTCTTTTCGTTTCTAACTATGAGCTGTCTAATCTAATTTAGGGTAACCAAGTGATTACAAACAATCTACTACTATTACAAATTAATATACTATGGACAACCGTCAACGTCCATTCAAAAAATAGCGTATATATGAACGGACGGTGTTACAAATATCTGAAACAAAAGAATTATAATTCACAAAATAATGAAAAATATATTCTGCATAATTTTGATATAATTGTTTCTTTTTTTTTTGAGGTTTGAGGTTTAAAAATATACAAGTCCCATGCATGAGGTTTGAGGTTCCACTTCACCCACATGTCAAAGAGAAACAAAGAATCTAGAGCATGATTATTGGTTGGTGTTAGTGGGGTTTTAGTGAGCTTAAAACAATTTAATAATAAATTAAGTTGCTTATATGAGTAAGAGGGGTGCTAATTTTAACACTTTTAGAACTTCTACTAACAACTCTCTTATGACATGTTGATACATAATTGGTTCATTTTTATTATTTAATTATATAAACTAATTAATTGTAAAACAATTATTTTAAACTATTATTGTATGATCTAGATCCTTTTTTTAACACATACGGATAATCATGCTCTTATATGTCGATTAAGTTCTTTCTTTAAATGTCGACAAAGTTTTAATTAATTTTCGGTAGGTAGATGTTTATAAATTTAATTTCAGTCGTCAAGGAAAATAAAACTGATATTTATAACAAAAATAGTCCAAGAATGCAAAATCACGAAACAACAATAATAAAATGAAATAAAAACAGAAAGAGTAGCAACAATGACTCAGCAATGAAATAAAGAACACCTAAATCCAACACTCGAAAAACAATTTTCTTAAGCGAACATAAAAACGGTAAAAGCCATGCATAATGTAGCCATAACCGAAGTAACGGCTACACCATTCGCTGAATTCTTGGGACTTGGGGCTGGTGCAGTGATGTTAGCAGTTGTTTCTGAAGGAGAAGGCGACGAAGGTGGTGTCTGCTCCTCCGGCGCCGATGGAGAAATCGGAGTCTGATCAGGCGAAGGAGAAGGCGGCGACGGTGAAGAAGCAGGGGATGGTGATTTTGGCGATGAAGATGGAGTCACCGGAGACACTGTAGGAGCATGCGACGGAGAAACAGCCGGTGAGTGTGAAGAAGCAGGGGATGGTGATTTTGGTGACGGAGAGGGAGTCGCCGGAGAAACCGTAGGAGCATGCGACGGCGAAACAGCCGGTGAGTGGGGAACAGGGGAAGCAGACTTAGGCGGCTGAGATGTAGACGGAGGCTTCGCCGGAGAAACAGGGGAAGGAGATTTCGGAGGCTGAGTCATGGACGGAGGTTTCGCCGGAGCAACCGGAGAAGAAGATCTCGGAGGCTGAACTATTGACGGAGGTTTGGCCGGAGCAATTGGAGAAACAGGGGAAGGAGACTTTGGTGGTTGAGCCATTGACGGAGGTTTCGCCGGATGTTGTCTAAAGGCGAGGACAACGACGATCAGCTTCTGTCCTTTCTTACAGTGATCTTGATTACCGCTTATGAAATGAAACGGACCAGATCTATCAAGTGTAACCTCAGTTTCACCATTGTCAAAGTTCTTGAGCGGATTCCTAACGTTACAACCGTCGAAATTTGCTTTCATCACTTGTTGCACTGAGTCTGATCCCTTTGCATATTTAAAATCTACAAAAGATTCAAACTTTTTGTCACAATCTTATCGATAAGACAACTTCAAAACGTAAACCCTGGCAAATAAACTTACATAGAGTGTCATTGACTTGGAAACGGTTTCTTTCAGCCCAAGTATTGTAATTCTCCTGTGGATTTAAGACCCAAACGCCGTTACCTCCGACGTTAAACCTCCATGCATCGGAGACGGTGAAAAAAGTAGCGAAAGAAGCGAGGATTACGAAACATAAACAGAGACTTTTCATGATCATCACCATGGTTTGAGAATCGGCGAGGTCAGAGAAATCTGAGATCAGGGTTTTGTGATTTGTGGAGAAATTAGTAAAGCTAGGTAATGAATTTATAGGAAGATGTGAATTTAAGAAGAATCGAAGAAAATCTCGGAATTTTACGGAAATGGAAAACGAAGATTGGGGTGTAGAGACTTTCTTTCTTTTTATAAAGAGAATGTGTTTTGGAAAGGTAATAAGGATTTTGAACGTTGTAAAGAAAATCAAAGACATTTATGTTAAGACGTGTGAGACTTGACTCACGTATTAATTAACTTCCTATAAAGAGTGATTGAATGGTGATTTTTTTCAAGTTCATTACTACTATTGAAGATTTTAAATTTTGTAAATGTTGAAAAAATGGGCTGTTTTTTCCATGTTTAGTTTGGTTTATTCCGATTTAAAGAGGATATAAATAAAATATGATCAGGTCTAATATATACTACAGTTGTCAAAAGAGAAATACTTAGGTACACCCCTAGGGTGTATCTATGGGTCCACCCCCTTCCCCATCACCAATCATTTATCCACCTATTATCTAAAAAAATTAGAGTTAAAAAATAAATAAATATATATATATTAGGTTTGGGTTAACTAATCCCAAATTAGGGTATAATTTTGGAGTTTAGGGTTTGAGGTTTTTAATTTATTTTGGGTTAACAAATCCCAAATTAGGGTATAGTTTTGGAGTTTAGGGTTTAGGGTTTGAGGTTTATAATTTATTTTGGGTTAACTATTCCCAAATTAGGGTATAGTTTTGGAGTTTAGGGTTTAGGGTTTGGGGTTTATAATTTATTTTGGGTTAACTATTCCCAAATTAGGATATAGTTTTGGAGTTTAGGGTTTAGGGTTTAGGGTTTGGGGTTTAAACCCTAAAATTCTAGTCTCAAATTAGGGTATAGTTTTGGAGTTTAAACCCTAAACTCCAAACTATACCCTAATTTGGGAATAGTTAACCAAAAATAAATTATAAACCCCAAACCCTAAACCCTAAACTCCAAAACTATACCCTAATTTGGGAATAGGTAACCCAAAATAAATTATAAACCCCAAACCCTAAACCCTAAACTCCAAAACTATACCCTAATTTGGGAATAGTTAACCCAAAATAAATTATAAACCCTAAACCTTAAACTCCAAAACTATTCCCTAATTTGGGAATAGTTAACCCAAAATAAATTATAAACCCCAAACCCTAAACCCTAAACTCCAAAATTATACCCTAATTTGGGAATAGTTAACCCAAAATAAATTATAAACCCCAAACCCTAAACTCCAAAACTATACCCTAATTTGGGAATAGTTAACCCAAAATAAATTATAAACCCCAAACCCTAAACCCTAAACTCCAAAACTATACCTTAATTTGTGATTAGTTAACCCAAAATAAATTAAAAACCTCAAACCCTAAACCCTAAACTCCAAAACTATACCCTAATTTGAGATTAGTTAACCCAAACCTAATATATATATATATTTATTTATTTTTTAACTCTAATTTTTTTAGATAATAGGTGGATAAATGATTGGTGATGGGGAGGGGGGTGGACCCATAGATACACCCTAGGGGTGTACCTAAGTATTTCTCTTGTCAAAAAGGAGTAATTATTTTTTTTTGGTCAACGAAAAAGGAGTAAATTTAGTTAATAAATTTTCATAAATATTTATGTTTTTATTTGTTTATATGATCCGGCGGATAGGTGTCAATGTGTTTTCCAAATATAAAACGTTTTAGCTTAAGCAATTGAGTCCAAAACCCATTATTTCCGTGTAATTTTGGTTCATCCCTCCTAATTTCCGTGTATTACGATAAGAATCAGAATCGAGCATACATCTATTCTCAGAACATTAATGCTGATCATGTCGGAATTACGAGTCATTTTAATTAATGTGTTCTATAATCATCGACCCTTCGTGTATGCGTTAGTTTGGAATTTGGTATCAAACTAATGTAATACTGACCGTGAATCCTTTTCTTTTCTTTCTTCTAATGTTAAAATTTTGTGCTATACGTGCGTGAGATTTTAACAAGGGTTTTTAAACAGCTATGATTCGCTAGAAGCCCAATTTAAACTGGATCGTAAAAGCCCAATAGTCTTTTTCGCCAAAAGCAAGGCATGTCTAAGTTCACACTTCACACTCTCATAAGATTTTTCTTTGAAATGGATGTTAATCAAATCATATTCTAACCAAAAACTGTTACATTAGAGTGTAAATTAGTGTATGAATTCGGAATCGGTTTTGATAGACTCCTCCCAAGGACTCTCACTCGAAGTTGGTAAAAGGGAACGAGATAACTTTGCAAACGACGAATCGCTTCAAAGGATGGGGATCGATTGGTCTCACAAAGGTTGCGGAAGGCCTTTGATATTCCACTTTGATATTTTTAGATATGACTCACCAAAAATAAACAAAGGATTTCGTTTGATATTACTCACAAACGAGATTGATCTGGAAAATGAGAGAAATATTTTTATTCAAAAGACTAGATAATTTTGATAATGAGGTTACATGAGTTTTTAAAGAGAAAACAAAGACTTGCATGAAGGAGAGAGAAAATAATAATTCTCCTTGAAAAACAACATATAAAATTAAACACATCTTGAAACTCAAACTTGGATTAAACTCCTTGTCTCCATGCCTTGGACGCGCTTCCACTGTTGGGCCTTTTCTGAGCGACTTACTGGGCCGATTGGAGAGTTCTTGATAGTTTCGGAAACTAGACTCACGGGGCTTTAGATCCATATGTAGATCGTCGTCTGGGGTATTGTAAGCTAGCAGCGACACTTGATTTCTCTTGCATAAAGGCATGATCGAATTTATCCCTTGATGAGCTTAAAAATCAGACTTGTTATTTGGATTTGGGCTTGATTTATTCTTCTTGTTCCAAAATTCCTCTAGTAACCCACGAATTGTTTGAGCAAGCTTCCTAGGATCATATCAGGTTTAAACATAATGCAAAGAAACACTCATGTGGCTTGGGATCTAGAGATGAAGGAAATCTAAACCATCATCATAACGTGTTTGCCCGAGATGAAACGTTTGCGAACACCTTTGTCAATAAGTTTAGTGAGTCTTTTTGCCGATACAAGAAGAGGTGTCCCATGTCTCCTAACATTTCTTGGAAAATGTAATATAGAACTACTTGAAAACATAGCAAATGGTAAACGTTTGTAGAGGTCTTGATTTGTGTATGTAATAATAACTACCAAACCCTTCCAGTCTAATGTGAAATTCACATTTAGAAGTTCTTGCAAGTGTTGTCCAAACTTTTTTGGAATAAGGACATTAAAAAAATAGATGATTCATGTATGCCAATGGGTTTCAAGAGAGGGCACAAACTTGTGAGTAAGAGGTGTTCCATGTCATCTTCTCATAAGCTTTACATTTCTGATCTATAGAAAATTGTATATCTAAAGGATGGATGCACTTGACATAAAAAAATAACGATATTTGATTTGAATGCCATGTTTACATCTTTTTCAAATTATTATTTTTTTTTTTTCAAAATTGTATATGTATAAATCACAAACAAAATTTTTATTTTTGTATGAGTTTACAACAATGCCCAAACAACAGTGAGGTTAATATTAGCTTTGAAGCCTTTGATTTAAACGGCAATCAAACACACTACATGTCGCAACTTTTTAGAGATCTAAAATGTATTAAGATAGACACAATACATTTTGTAATTTTTAATAGATCATAAATGTATTAAGACGTAATCAGACACATTTCATGTCGCATTTTTTTATAGAACAAAAATGTATAAGATAGACACACTACATTTCACATTTCGTAATTTTTAATAGATCATACATACATACATACATTTATGCATGTATTTGAGTATGAAGACGGCAATCAGACACTACATTTCCATGTATTTGAGCACTAATTGATTATAATGTTGTTACAAGTACGATCACATGGATCTACGATCAGGAGGATTGAGAGAAAGATGTGACTCAAAACTGTTGAAGAAGGCTGAGGCCAAACTGACAAATGGGATATAGTAGAAGAATCATTTTCAGTGATAAGGTAATTGATATACTTGTAAAAAAGAGAATTTGGAATAATTTTGTACTTTGGACTAAAGGAAACAAATCCATATATCGCT
This sequence comes from Draba incana, assembly GCA_963576765.1. Lineage (NCBI taxonomy): Eukaryota > Viridiplantae > Streptophyta > Magnoliopsida > Brassicales > Brassicaceae > Draba > Draba incana. The sequence continues at coordinate 22,407,701 of OY755205.1, forward strand.
TTCTAAGAGCAATACCATAGTTGGTCTATTATGATTTATGAATAAGCGTGTTTCGATCTGGTAAAACCACTTCGATCCAAATTGAATTAACCCAAACATCAAAACGATGTAAACGAAACCTATAATATTTATTTGAGATATATATTTTTTAGTCATGTAGAAATTCAATATCAATCATAACTTTTGATTTACCATCTGAAGCAAATCGATAGAAAAACAATATATGTTTAGCTAGTGAGAGTGTTTTTTCAAAATCACATAAACATTTAACATCTCATCACTAGTGAGAGTGTTTTTTTTAAAGAAAACAACATATACGGATACTCATGAAGAAAAAATAATCACGGACTTATTCAGAAGAGTACATTCACTAAAACAAGCAACATTTAAATTTAAGATGATAATAGATTAAACCATATTGGCGAAAAAAGGTTACTAAACATTACAAGAGATGCTTAAGCGTTCGTAATCATTAAGATATAAGCAGAGAAAGTAAGAATGCAATGGGATAGTTAATTACATTTTCTCAAAGTAGAGTTTTCACTCTGCCTTTTCTGCTTTGGTTTCCTTCTTCTCTTCTTTCTTTTCATCTTTCTTCTCCACTTTCTTCTCTTCAATCTTCACATCTTTCTTCTTCTCTTCCTTTGGTTTTGAATCTAAAGCTTTTGGTTTGCCCTGCTTAGGTTTCAAGAAGCAGAAGCATGAGCAACATGGGCATTGGAACAAGAATTTCATCTCTCTTTCTCTCTCACTTATCTTCTTCTTTTCTCTCTCTCTCACAATCTCACACACACATTATACATTGCTTACCTAAAAACTAAGCTTTAATGAAAGTAGAAAATTGATTGTGCTTTTTTGGTTACTTGTTACTGTGCTTTTTTGACATTTCTCTAACAGTCCTGTCTTTTTCTTCTCGTTTAATAATGGATGCTTTCTTTGGTCCCACTCCATTGAATTTTAGTATCATTCTTCCAACCAATTTTTATTTTGTTTTTCCATCATTTTCTTTTTCAATCGCTTATACGCAAAGAGACAAACGAGCATTAAGCTCGGCTGGAGTGATAGTGTACTGACGGTTGCCAATTAGAGCATATTTATGGGTGGTAAATATGATTGGGATAATAATATAAATTTTATAATACTAATTGTATTGGAATTGATAAATAGAGAAAGAAAGATAAGAGAGATAGAGATATCACCCATATTTACCCACTAAATATGGGGTAATATGTTTTTATATTTATTTACCCATTTTTGGTTTGGGTAAATATAAAAATTTTATAATATTAAAAATCTCTTATATTTACCCTTATTTACCACCCATAAACATGCTTTTACAATCTACATTCTATTGATATTTGATAACTTTTTTTTTTGCTAAAAGATATTTGATAACTAATAGTAGTTTGTATACTTACTCACACTATGTTTGAAATTTAACTAGCTTTTGGGAGGGAGATTAGCAAACTAAAGCATAGATAAGACCATTAGACTATAAGTGTTTCTTAATAACCTCAATTTCGTATAACAAATAAGATACTAAGAGCATGTTTATAGATAGGTTCCAAGAGTTTCTTATTTTAGAACTTTTAGATATTCCACAAAAAAACTCTAGTAACAAATGCTTGTTTATGATTGGCTCAAATTGGAAAAAGAAAATAAAATTTAATTACATAACTAAACTAAAATAAAATATTAATATTTTTTTTTGAAGATACTTTTTTCTGTATCCTACCGTTAAGGATGCTCTAAGCGTTAGTAGCATAATCGATTTGATTAACAAAAAAAAAGAAAATTGAGGGAGGTGAGCAAATTAAAACATAGCTAAGACCATTGGACCACAATTAATAAACCTCAATTTTGTATAACACGTTAGTAGCAAAATCTGTTTGATTAACAATATTAGCAAAAATGATCCAAAAGGATGATTTAGAATTGTAGAGGGAAGAGAATAATGGAAAAGGAATGACACATTATCTAACAGATTGTTATCCGGGATCCGAGATCCGATCCGTTATCCGATCCGTTATCCGTTACTATCAGCTCCGAAAATTAGGATATCCGGGGAGGCCGGATCCGGATCCGGATAGTAAAATTTGAAAGTTCGGATTCGGATATTCGGATTTTTGGTCGGATATCTAAAGTTCGGATATCTGGAAGCCACATATCCAGATCCGGATAGCTTTATCACTGATATGTCCCAAGCCTAATATGTAGTATATAAACATCCATGAATATTCATGCATAATTTAGAATTGTAGAGGGGAAATAATAATGGAATGGAATGATACAATGTGTAATGTATAAACAATAATGTCATGTGGGACAATTATATCATGCATATTGATTATTGTTATGAGGATTTGGAGGAATAATTTAGAACATCAAATTTATATTATAATTTGGAAAAGGGAGTCTTATGTTATTTTGGATCTTTATGTGTACAATTATCATATTGGTTGGATTCCACTTGAGTCTCTTTCAAACCAAGTGGATGGCCGCCCTACTCTAACTTCTATCTTTTGGTAGGCCCTTAGAAAGGATTTCTCTGGTAAAATCAATAAGTTACTTAATTAATTACATAATCAATTATTCAAAATCACGATTTTATGGGCTGCATAGAGTATGAGCCCAAATTTTAACGGTTTCATATGATAATCCTAGATTGATCCATTATTATCATGACAAGTGATAACAGGCCCACCCAATTTCCCCTCTGTTTTACTTTTTATCTTATTCGTTGATGATTTGATTTTTTAATTTATGCATGACTCGCGGGGAACTGAGCTAGGATCATTATTTCGATAAATGATGCTAAACAAAAGAAAGAAAACTTAAGAAAACGAATTATAATAGTAAAATTGAATTCAAGAGTATTCAGATTGTGTATCTAAGTTTGTGATGTTTATAGACTTCTCTATGTCAAGTTCAGTTCTTCTTTTTTTTTGTCAAGTTCAGTTCAGTTCAAAGAATGGAATTAAGAAAATGTATATACATTTTACCAGATATTTTCTGTATGATTCTTTGCACTTTCAAATTCCAATACTTGTTCAGTCTATTTATATTTGTGTGTAGGATCGATGGTTTGTATTATTCTAGAATTCAGCCAATAAAACACAAGAAGAGATCTTGACCCTTCTTAGACCATCCCCACCGGTGATATAAAGTGGGTATCAAAGGCCCAAATTTAAATAAAAATTGGAACAATAAATCAAAATGGGTCTGATACGCCTCATTGCACTGAGCCGTATGAGACGGTATCAAGCGTGACGTGGCAACATTCTATTGGACCCGTGTTTTTCTGATTTGGTGGAATCAGAGGAAAAAAAAATTAAAACTCATTTGTGCAAGAAATCAGATAATCTCTCTTCTTCGTGTTTCTTCTCTGGCGATTCAAGAAATTCATCGCTGATTCATCTTCTTCTCCGGTGAATCAGATCCCTTTCTCCGGTTAATCGGATCTCGCTCTCGCTCTCTTCTGCATAACCTCAATACTCAGGTCAGTTTCTTCCTCTCAATGATTTACAAGTCTTCTTCGCTATGGTTTTACTGATAATTCCATATATTTGATCTGAAATAAATTTTAATGATTTTGGGTACTTTTCCGAATCAATGATTGTAAACAAATTTTGGATTTTGATTGCTTCAAGCAAGTTATAGGGTGCTTAGTGAAATTGGTCTAGCAAGTCTAGAATCATCCGCAGGTTTGTCCGCCATTACCCTAATTTCGTGGTTTTTGTTAAAATTTTATGATAAATGATCATAAGAGTCTTTCTGTTTACAGTTTTTGACGAATTGATATTTTGAGACTTTTCATGTAAATTAGATAAAAGCTGAAACTTTTCCCTGTCTGCTTAGAATTGCTTAGGATTGAAACTTAATTATGTTCAAAAAAGCTTCCTTGTTGTGTTTTATGGTCATTTTTTTGTGGGTTTAGTTTCAGTTTTCCTTTTATCAGTTCGAGATAGTTCCTTGACTCAAGCATTTTTTTTATGATTCCTCTGTATTCTTGTAGGGGTTCTTCAGGAGAAGACAAAATGAGATTGTCGAAGTGTTGGTTTTGCTTTTCCACAATATATCATGGATATGGTATTCAAGTTTTGTGTCCAAAGAATCTCAACCACTTGAGCTGAAGATTGAAAAGGGTTTGTTCTCTCAAGGCCCTTTTGTTCATTCTCGTTGAGGTTTAATGGTAATATGTTTTTAATTATTGTGTGATGGATTGTGTTTGTTGTAGAGCTTTCGGAGAATGCAAAGTCCTTGATGGACCGTGAAGCTTTTCAATTCCTACAAGGCATTAAAGAACAAATATATGTGTTATCCGAAGATCCTACCATCAAGATTCATGTGTCAGTAGCTACATTCACCACATTGTATCATTCTATATCCATGGTAGTTCTCTAACAGTATTTAAGACAAATAGTGTCTATAAGTCTTCACGCATGTTTCGACCAAAAATAAGAGAGCTTATTGTAATGTTTGTTTGTTAGCTTAAGTTTTTTGACGCATTTAGCTCTGATTGCAAGTGAAAGTTATGTGAAAACTAGAACGGATTTGGTTCCGGTCACTAAAATTTTATAACGTATATTACAATTCGTAAAACACAAATTGATTCCGGTCACTACAATTGATTTGAGTTTGGTTTTGGATTCATATCAAGATAATATCTTGTTTTTGTTAATGATAGTATAATTATGTTTTCCGTTTCTTTGCCATAAATTTTCGTTTGATACGTTTGAAACAAGATTTTATCTTGACATAATCCAAAACCAAACTCAAATCAATTGTAGTGACCGAAATCAGTTTGTTTTTACAAATTGTAATATACGTTTAAAATTTTATGTTATATTACTCTTTTTATATAATCATGTATATACTCTTTTTTCCATTTTGCAAACATTTGAGCCATCATACTTTTATATGTTTTTTTGAATTTTACGTTTTTTTCGAGTGAATTTTACGTTTTTACGGATTGTAATATTACTTTTTCTAACTTTATGTTTATATATATTACTTTGATTATTATCCATTTTGCAAACAATTTTTTTTTATGAGACCGACACCGGTCTCACCATTGGAGACAAATTTATTAACAGTTTCATAATGAGTCTCAAACAATAAACTAATATAAAATTTAACATTAAAATAAGGTTTATGATACCCGTAAGATATCATGGATGTGCATGCTGTTATCCCGTTGAAAAGACGAGACAAGCTTGGTCATCTTCTACGACATAAACATAATTCTCACAAATTTTCTAATTAGACGAGTATTTTTGTTTAAAGACATGGATTATATTTATAGTTGTATCTCTAAACTCTTAATTTGTGTAGTACTATAGCCAAACCAGATAATCTTACTCTATAATGTGATAGGTTGATTAGTTAAGTGCACCGGTAGTATGAAAATAATGACAAAGACGTGATTAATTAAGATTAAACGAATGCATGTAAATTAAAAATAGTGATTGAATAGATTCGAGGTTCGATCTTAGAGGAAGACTTTAAAACCAAACAAAGTAGGAGGCCGATAGGTGTACGATTCGATGACTTCACGTGATTTGCGGTGTGTGAGCAGTTGACTATACAATACATTATCAAAAGAGACATCACTCTATTTTCGATGCTCCCAAGCATTACTTAATTCACTTATAATATTGTATAAAAGATAAACGAACACTTTTACGTATATATATTGTCCACTCCTTGCATGAGTTTAAAAATTAAAATGGTACAATATGCAATAATTGCGTGACTTAAAAAATTTGATGTTTCTAGTAAAATTAAATAATTATCTAGGTTAGAAGACTAAATATTTGTAGCAAAATGTTGAACATATACAATGTTATATGAAAAAAATAGACCGTTAATTAAATTACAGTATATAGAAGACATATTTTTTGACACAAATTCCTAACTTATATGTATTTATCAATATTCACTGCGATTCCCTAAAAAAATGTTTGTTCACATTTTCTTTCGCATGAAACACATTTGTAAAAAAATTAATGATTCTACGAAGACACCTGCATCATCTCAACGAAAATGTTGGATATATCTTTATGTTTTTCGTATTAAAACATTGAACATAGTTTGTAGTGATTTTTTAAAAATCAACATAATAATGTATGCAATAATATATACATTAGAAAAATTAGATATTACCTAAATTTGGTGCTTATAGTAAATAATTATATAGGTTAGAAGACTAAGTATTTGTAATAAATCATTAGACATATACAATAACCTCAACAAAGATGTTGGAATATATCTTTTTCATTTATGAAGATAATTTGATGTTAATTGTTTATTTTAAATTAATAGTATCATCACACTCTCATTTTAAAGAATCAATTCAAATATCCACAAAACTAAAGGGACAAATGTCAAAAAAACTATTAGATTGTAAATAGAAAAAAAATGACACATGACTTCCTCTCATAACTTTGCTTTTGGAAAACCTTAACATATTACATAGATACACTTATATAATGTTCTAGTGATAATATCGATTGTAGCACTAGCGGAAATTTTCAGTTAGTAACTTCGTATTTCAATAAGTAAATATTTTATCATATGGTTATTCGATGGTATTCATAAGGCTATCACTTTGGTGATTGTATTTGTATCAAATTTAGGGTTTTATCCATGTATGAAAAGTTAGAGGAGTGTTTTTAATTAGCAAATTGTTGTTTATATAAAAAAACATTGGGAAAATTATATTTTTAGGCCAAAATGTTTTGGATTGGTCATCTACACCTTTGTTTTTTTAGTTTGGTGACATATACTTTAGTTGGAATTAGAATCTTATAATACCTTTGAACTTCTTAATTGTATGGTTTGTTTTCTAAATTTTAGATTTGAATTATTCCATTTCTTTAATTGCAGGATTTGAAAATTTATTTTCAAATTTGATTCTGATTTTAATTTATAATTATATTTCAGATTTATTTTAATTTCATTAATTGAAACTTTATAATATTTCTATGGAAACACTCTTAATGAAAAAAATATATATATGGGAGCATTTCCTCGTTTTTCTTAATCAACCATGAATTTCCACTCCTTTTCAAATGATCTTCATACATCACATTACATAGATATGCATCATGTCAAAGTTGTAAACATATAAAAATTAAGAGAAGTCATAAAACGTTAGGGTATATAGAGTTGACGTAGACAATTTTACCGTATTCTGAAAAAATAAAATGCATGTTCTAAATTATGCGAAATTAAATCTGAATAAATATATGAATTCCTTAATCGCTTGTTATATTTAAAGATTTTAATTATTTTATTTCCTCAATTTTCAGAAAGTCAATATAATATTATTATGCAGAATGTAATCTAACTGCATATTTGATTTCCTTAACCGCAAATTCGTATTAAATATTTTAAAGATTTGATTTCCTAAATTTTCGGAATTTCAAAATTAATTTTAGAATTGATATTATCAATTTTGCAGAACATTAAACAAACCAAAGAATACATATTCTAGATTTTGTAGAACGTAGAACAAAGTAAAGATTACGTATTCTAAAATTTAATTCTAAAACTTTTAGAATATTAGTGTTTCCCTAAATTTCTTAGAACATAGACCAAAGAGCAAAGTTTGGAATGTTCGTGTACTCTAAATTTCAAAATAATAGTTTGGAATGTTCGTGTACTCTAAATTTTTTAGAACAAAGAGCAAAGTTAAAAAGACGAATTGTAAATTTTTTATAAAATGTACAATCGGTAGATTACATTATTTAAACTTTTTAGAACATGTATAGACAACATAATATATATTCTAAACAAAATAGATTGAACTTAAAAATCCAAAATTTAATCTATTGGTTACAAAACAAAAATTGCACATTTGATAAAAAGTCATACTATTTTATTTGTTACATGTTTGAAATTTTTTTTTGGAAAAAAAATTATTTATATAAAAAAAGTAATTGTGAAAAAAATTTGCAATAAAAAAAAATTTGTAGATGGACAAATTTAAATTTATAAGATATTTTAATCCAATTTTCCCAAAAACATATGTATCATTAATGAAAAATGCAAGAGTCACGTGGGACCCGCGGGTCTGGCTTTTTGTTCAGAAATTCAACGGTTGCACCTCTTTCACGGCATCGGTCCCGTGACGTCCGGCCTGAAAGTCCAAAACCGAACCCACACGGTTCTAAGGAACGTCACTCTCCACGCGCCACGTGCACCTCAAATACCGAATGATGCGTCACAATTTTCACGAGAGGTCCGAACGCATATATCAACTTCAGATACATATGTCTATTGTCTTTTTGATAATTTTTTTTTTTTTTTGATAATTGATAATACCCCCTACTTACATAATATAATGACAAAAGTTGATTTTTGTATTTTTCTTTTCCTTCTTCTAATTACACTATCAAATTGATGATACAATGTGAATACTAACTACATACATATGATTGAATAATCGAATTATTACGAACTACTAACCTTTTGTTACATTAGTTATGTTATATTTTTATATCTCTGTGTTTATAGAGAAAATGAGAGAAGTATGTATTGCGAATGAATTTTGTCTATCAAATATCTATGAATTCGCTGATAGTGTCTTAATAACTTTTGGCCTTTTTGGACCAATATACTCTCTAGAAGCCGGATTACCTAAAATATATGTAAATCATGATTTCTAAGCATCCGTTAAAATGATCATAAATCTACATGAACAGTAATACAATTGAGAAAGACAAAGCAAACTTTGTCCATTAATACGACAAACCTTGGAAGAAAACGAAAGCCTGTGAGAAAAGTTTTGACCAAACTACAAACTTTTGCCGACTTTGTTTCAACTAAAAATAACAAAATATAGTTGTTTCCCACTAATTTGCCACAAATAAGGTTGTAACCAAACGACAACTCTACATATGCTTATTTTGGGACCATTTAAATAAGTGAAAATTTGTTATAACTGTTGTGAATATTAGTACTTACACTTGTGAGCTGCAATAAATATTTAAATAGCTGTGCAGGATTTTGTCCCGAAATTAGTACTCATTTTAATTTGAAGATTATAGTTTCTTAAAGTGTTTTTTTTTTTTTAACAATTAAGTTAAATTATAGGTGCACACAAGACTTTTGCGACTTATCACGAAGAAAAGAAAAAAAGTTAATGGCAAACTCTCACTGTTCTTGAGAAAACGAAACACCTTTCCTTTTCATTTTTTCTCAATCTTCAATTGTCTTCTTCACTGTTTTCAATTTCGAAATTGGAAACTCAACTACTCTGTTTTCGCTTTTTAGATTGTTTCTGTCTCTGTTCGAAAAAGACCTCCACTTGCAGAGAATTCGTTAAAACCCCTTCAAACAAATCTTTGGAACTATCGTTTCCCTGAAGGAAAAAAAAAAAACACTTCGATGATCATTTGATGTCTTAATGGTGACTGTGAATTCGAAAGCTCTTTAGCTTTATCTGGAAACGCTTTGCAATTGGCGAATTTGGTAATTGCTTAAGCTGCTTAACGGTATTTTACTTTACTCTCTGACTATTTTTGTTTTCAAGTTTACATTTTTTTTGTTTTTGCTTAAGTTACAAGTCTCTTCAATAGTATAAGATTCTTGAATTCGAGGCGATTTTGGGGATATGAGCATTTTAATTGCAATCAAAGCTTTTCTAGTTTGAGTTCTTGTCTATTAGTTTGTGCTTGATTTCATAGTGTTTCTTGGGATTCGATTTTCAGGAAGATAGGTGTTCCTGATCACAATGTTGCTTCAACTACAAGTTGTGAAAGCTTGACTCTTTTGGGACATGAGCATGTGACTGTGTGAGTTTTCTTCTTCATAAGGAACTCCCACTTATGAAAGTTGTTGTCTTTATTTGTGACTTAAAGCAAATGGCATAATCTTTTGCTGTTGTGGTAGAAGAAGACTCCTTTGTCTCTGTTTGTTAGTCATGGTGATCATTCTCCTGTTGGTCTTCTTTGTTGGTTCATCTCTGAGCCAAGCTATGCTAACATGTCACCCGAGCGACTTATCTGCGCTCCGGGAATTCGCTGGAGCGTTAAAGAACAAGTCTGTTACGAAATCTTGGTTAAACGATTCGCGTTGCTGCAAATGGGATGGTGTGTTTTGCGAGGGGACTGATGTTTCTAGGCGAGTTACGAAGTTGGTTTTGTCTGAAAAGGGTTTGGAAGGTGTGATTTCGGGTTCTTTAGGCGAGTTGAGTCAGCTACGATTACTCGATCTCTCTCGTAATCGGCTCAAAGGCCAATTGCCAACGGAGATTGGCAAGTTAGAGCAGCTTGAAGTTCTTGATTTGAGTCATAATTTGTTATCAGGGTCGGTTTTGGAAGCGGTTTCCGGTTTAAAGCTGATTCAGTCGCTGAACATTTCAAGCAATTCGCTAAGCGGGAATCTATCCGATTTTGGAGTGTTTCCGGGTCTTGTGATGCTTAACGTAAGCAACAATTTGTTCGAAGGCGAGATTCATCCTGAACTCTGCAGCTCATCTAGTGGAATTCAGGTTCTTGATTTATCGATGAATCATTTGGTTGGAAATCTTGATGGATTGTACAACTGCACCAAATCTATTCAGCGACTCCATGTCAACAGTAACGGATTAACCGGTCAACTTCCGGATTATCTTTATTCGATCCGGGACTTGGAACAACTCTCAGTCTCTGGAAACTACTTATCTGGAGAGTTAAGCCAGAAATTGAGTAATCTCACTGGTCTTAAGTCTCTGTTGATTTCCGAGAACCGGTTTTCTGGTGTAATTCCAGATGTTTTCGGTAACCTCACTAAACTGGAACACCTAGACGTAAGCTCCAACAAGTTTTCGGGAAGCTTTCCGTCAAGTTTATCTCAATGCTCGAATCTCCGGGTGCTTGATCTTAGGAACAACTCGTTATCCGGTTCTGTCAAACATATCAACTTCACTGGATTTCCCGATCTTTGCGTGCTCGATCTCGCCAGTAATCATTTCTCTGGTACACTTCCAGATTCACTAGGACATTGTCCCAATATGAAGATCTTGAGTTTGGCGAAAAACGAGTTCAGCGGCAAAATCCCCGACACGTTCAAGAATCTGGAGTCTCTTCTGTTCATGTCCTTATCCAACAACAGTTTTGTGGATTTGTCCGAGGCGATGAATGTGTTGCGACATTGTAGAAATCTCTCCACTCTTATTCTCTCCAAGAACTTCATCGGCGATCAAGTGCCGAGAGATGTCACCGGATTCGACAACCTCGCGATATTAGCGCTCGGAAACTGTGGTCTTAAAGGCCGGATTCCGAAGTGGCTTTTGAATTGCAAGAAGCTGGAAGTTCTTGATCTCTCTTGGAATCATTTTTACGGAACTATCCCTCGTTGGATCGGTCAGATGGAGAGTCTGTTCTACATTGATTTCTCGAACAACACGTTAACCGGTGAAATCCCGGTATCTTTAACCGAGCTCGAGAACTTAATCCATTTAAACTGCACTGCTTCTCGAACGACTGACTCTTCCGGAATTCCTCTCTACGTGAAGCGGAACAAAAGCTCGAGTGGTCTTCCGTATAATCAAGTTTCGAGATTCCCGCCATCTATCTATTTGAATAATAACCGCCTCAACGGGACAATCTTGCCGGAAATCGGACGGTTGAAAGAGCTTCACATGCTGGATTTGAGCAGGAACAACTTCACCGGGACGATACCTAACTCCATTTCAGGTCTTGACAATTTGGAGCTTCTTGATTTGTCCTATAACAATCTCAACGGTTCGATTCCTCTTTCGTTTCAGAGTCTCACTTTCTTGTCGAGGTTCAGCGTTGCTTATAACCGTCTCGCTGGCCCCATTCCGTCTGGAGGTCAGTTCTACAGCTTCCCGCATTCGAGTTTCGAAGGAAATTTAGGACTTTGTCGCGCGATTGATTCTCCTTGCGAGCTTCTGATGAGTAATATAAAAGGTTCTCCGCGTCGTAATAACAACGGTAGGAAATTCGGGAGAAGCAGCATTGTGGTACTTACGATATGTCTCGCCGTCGGGATTACTCTGCTTCTTTCTGTTATTCTACTAAGAATTTCAAGAAAAGAAGCGGATGATCGAATCAATGACGTCGATGAGGAAGTTATCAGCGATGGTCGTAAAGCTGTTGGGGCATCGAAAATCGTGCTTTTCCATAGCTGCGGATGCAAAGATCTCAGCGTCGCGGATTTGTTGAAATCTACTAACAGTTTCAGTCAAGCAAACATTATAGGATGTGGCGGATTCGGTCTTGTGTACAAAGCTAATCTACCTGACGGCTCGAAAGCAGCGGTCAAGAGGCTTTCTGGTGACTGTGGGCAGATGGAACGTGAATTTCAAGCGGAAGTTGAAGCATTGTCGCGAGCGGAACACAAGAATCTCGTCTCTCTTCAAGGATATTGCAAGCACGGGAACGATCGGCTGCTTATCTACTCGTTTATGGAGAACGGAAGCTTGGATTATTGGTTACACGAACGGGTAGACGGGAATACGACGCTCAAATGGGATGTGAGATTGAAGATAGCTCAAGGTGCGGCGCGTGGGCTTGCTTACTTGCATAAAGTCTGCGAACCAAATGTTATACATAGAGACGTGAAATCGAGTAACATTCTGTTAGACGAGAAGTTTGAAGCTCATCTTGCGGATTTCGGGTTAGCGAGGTTGCTTAGGCCGTACGATACTCACGTGACGACTGATTTGGTAGGGACATTGGGTTATATTCCTCCAGAGTATAGCCAATCTTTGATTGCGACGTGTAGAGGAGATGTTTACAGTTTCGGCGTTGTGCTTTTAGAGCTTGTTACGGGTCGTAGACCCGTGGAAGTCTGTAAAGGGAAAAGCTGTAGAGATTTGGTGTCGCGTGTGTTTCAGATGAAAGCTGAGAAGCGTGAAGCCGAGCTTATTGACTCATCGATACGCGAAAACGTGAACGAAAAACCGGTTTTGGAGATGTTGGAGATTGCGTGCAAATGCATTGATCATGAGCCTAGAAGGAGACCGTTGATCGAAGAAGTCGTCGCTTGGCTTGAAGATATTCAACAAGAATGAAATCCTTTGTAAGGAGCTTTCTTAGTTCCATATAGTTTTTGAAATGAAATGGGAAAAGTGTAAGATCACTTGGTTTTTGGTTAGAGAAACTTGTGGTATGTATACATGTAAAGCAATGAACTTTTGTTGACCCAACATACAAACACAGCAAAAGAATCAGACTTTTCTCATGACACAACAACAAATCAATAATGTGCTTTTAAAGTATCTTCGAATGTTAAAAAGAGTTTTAGACTTAAAGATTTTGGTACAACAACAGCAACAAAGGAAGAACAACAAACAGAGTTTGTCTTAAAAATGCAGAATAAGCTAAAAACTAGCATTGAAAGCTTTTCGTTATCGTTTTACACGAATCTTGATCTTGTGAATCACCTCAAGAACGTCTCCATACCGTCAGGGAACAAACCCGAGTTGTTTCCGGGGTTGTTCCTGAACTCAAGTGGTTGTTGATCGAGCGAGGTCGATGATGACGAAGAATCCATTCTTGCTGGCAATGTGTAGCTTCTTCTAAACTTGTTAGGATGATGTTGATGACTTTCAAGACTCAAAAGCTCGTTCTGGTTTTCGATATTCATCGGGTTTTGGTCGGGGGAGTTAAAGAGAAGTCTACTAGCTTCGTCTGCACGGCCAGTCAAGGCATTGAACAAAGATAAACCGTTAGGCCATTTGATGTCGTCTTCGTGTTCTTCCATTGGAGGAAGCATCTGAGGAGGAGGAGGAGGATTGGTTTCTTGGAGGAAACCGTATCTCGTTGATGCAGGTAGTTGTTGGTTCTGAAAATTAGGAGACGGTAACAACGGAGAATGTGATCCCCAGTTAAACGCCTGAGACTGAAGCTGCTGGTTTGGGACCGAGGAAGACGATGGAGTCGCGGTTCGGTTTGTAGAGAAGAGCTGAGAAAGGTAAAAACCAGATCGATAACCGATTGATTCAAACATTTGCCTCATTCTCAGCACAAAATGAAGATCTTCTGGAACCTAGAAGAAACAAAACAATGACCGTTCATCACACCGTATAGCCGAAACAAATACGAAACCGTACGAGAGAAAAACTCACAATCTTGCAGGAACCTAGCTGTAACAAACCATGACCAGCTTGAATCACGGCAATTGTCTGTTCAAATATAAACAGTGTTTAAGGTAAAATTAAAAAAGTAATTTTGAACTTTACTGAGTGAGAGTCTAAAAGAGTTTATTTAAACAAGGACGTTTGATTGTTGACCTGAATGCCTGATTCGAATTGGTCGGTCCATTCTGGAGGAAGCTGCAATAAATATGTTGACCAGCCAAAAAGCTTGTAAGTGTAAGGTAAACATCAAGACCATAAATTCCTCAACTAACCAACCCAAAAAAAAAAAAAGATGTGAGAAAACGTACAGCATCGAAAGAACTCTGCCAGTAATTAGCAAGATTTGGTTCAGATTCAGATGGTTCTTTGAATACCCACTTATGGCATTTATCAGAAGCAACTTTACCCATCAATCTGCACATCATCATATTCAACATTCACAAGATAATAATAATAACTTGTGTGTATAAATTATACTCTAAATAGGGTGTCTAATTATCATCTCTCCATAATTAGTTACATAATTAGACCTACCCATTACCCACCCTTCTCCATAATTATATAACTGAATGGACATCTTGCTGAAAGCTTTTCTGACAAGATCTTCACTTTCAATGTCTGTTTCCAGACAAAGATCTTCACTTCTTCCTCCACAAAATCCATCTTCCCACATCAACATCCTTTTAAATTAATCAGACAAAACCAAAAAAAAAAACAAAACAAATCAGAGATCTTGAGTAATGGAAACAGAGCTGTTCTATTTCTGTCTATCTTCTAGAGTAAGGACAAAAATAGAAAAACTCACAAACTGCCACTTTCATCGCCAATCTTGCAGCCATTACCACCACGGACCCTCCTGAAATCAGAAAGAGGAACAAAAAAAATAAAGCTAAAGACACAAATAGAGAGAGAAAAAGATTGATGAAACAGAGAAGAGAGAGAGAGAGAGAGATGTGTGTACGGTCGGGGACGAATGGTCCAGAAGACAGAGTAAATCCAGTCGGAGTTAAGACAGACGCTTCTAAGTGCTTCATGAAGTGCCATCATTCCTACTGCATCTTTGCTTCTATCTCCTCCTACACTCCCTGAGCCCACCATGTCTCTCTACTCTCTCTCTCTTAAACTTAATAACCCTTCAGAAATTTAACAGCTTCTTTTGCTAAGAATCATCACAACTCTTTAAGGACTTTAAACTCTTTAGCTTTCTTCAGACACATCTCTCTTTTGTTTTTTGTTTCCAAATATTTTAAGACAACTCACTGAAAAGAAAGAAAAAGAAAAGAAAATAAGTTATCTTTCTCTGTGAGAGCAAAAGAGTTTGTCAACCACAGAGTCTCATCTCTCTCTCTCTCTCTCTCTTACTTTCTCTCACTTCTGTTGTGTTTCTTTTCTTCTAAGTCTTTTAGTGAACAGAAATTATGTTAATCGAAATCCCGGCGACAAGTTAGGGTTTAGCCGTTTAGGGATATTATTATATAAATATTGAATTAATTATTTATGGAATATCTGTAAATATAAATATTTCATAATTTTCCCTATAATTTTCTTTTAAGGTTTATACGGTTGTCATAATGTCATCTCCACTTATCGATTTGCCTACATAAATATTTGGTCCACCTATTTTTACTAAAGTTTTAACTCTTTGTATCACGTTTTTCAATTTTATATATCTTTATTTTATGACAACTAAAATTTAACTAAGTATGGCTACTTCAATTTTTATTTTACTTTATTTTGATAAATTGCAGGTGGTTCAATATTTTAGAAATCATAATTCTAATATTTTTGTACGATTTTAACGATAGTTGATCGTTTAAAAATTATTTTGTATTTGTGTACGTAATATATAGTACGCAGATTTGAATTTATATATGTAGTAATCTAACGATAATACTAATATAAATTATTGTATTACATGTTTTGCTCTGTTTAAAATATTCATTCACCTTCTTACAAACTCAATGTTCTAAATGTTCTGTTTAAGAATATATTTACATTTAATTTAGTCTTTCTATACTTTTTGTTATTAAGGACATGAATAAACTTGTCAAAATTGCATATTTGTATATTTATAAAAAAAAAAGTTGCATATTTGTCAATGGGAAAAACAAAAGTAGAAAATTGAGAAATAGAGATGGTGGGGACAAGTATTATCTTCTTTCTGGCTAGCAAGACAAATGTAGGTTTTGAGAGATGACAAAAGTGGTTCTGTTTTTGTTTTCCCCTCTCATCACTCACTACCACCTCTCCTTCAATTATTATTTTACCCTTCTTCTCCCTCATAAATTACGACCCAGGAAAAATGATTTTCCTTTTTCGTATTGAAAAAGAAATGAAGGTGGACCATTTCGTATCCATCTCCCAATGGTTCGTTGCGGAAGTTGTAAGAATTTAAAGGAACGAAAAAAACTGAATAAATGACGTATACTTCAGTCAATTAGGAGGTTGGGCTACGAATTCACCTAGAATCCGGTTCAAACTCCAATTATTCGACTATTCGTCTCTCCTAGTTACTTTAATGTTAGAAAATATTCAGATGATATTTCCAAGTTGTTTTGGAAAATTCCTCAAATGTATGTTCTTTTTAACAGGTTGTGTTTTTATTGGGATCCATCTATTAGAGATCCCAAGTAGCCTGTGGTTTAAGTTTTTTGGTTAACTATAGTCTACACACATCGTTAGGAGATTACGTTTTGACCAACGTTTTAAGATTGTAGATTAACTATGCACATTGCCAAAAATCCTTACGAAAATATCGTTACCTTATGACAAACAAGATATATATATCTTTTTTTAACAACTTTAACGAGATATTTCTTTCTATTCGATGAAACCTTTCGAAACTTCACCGTTGCATATCATTACTATGTTTGCCTTCCCGTCCAAAGGAGGTTAATAATCCAACCTCCAGATCAATTAATTTAGCTCCTCACATTTATCTAAGACATATTTTGCTTCTTGAATGGGATCACTACCCCAAACTTCTTTAAAATATCTAAAATTAGGGATTGTCCACGTGTTGCGTGGTTTAAAAACTAAACATTATAAAATATGCAATAATTTGTATCTTCTTGGTTATTTATGTTATAAATATGACTAAAAATTAGTGTTTATAAGAAATAAATATCTAGGTTCAAAAACTAGCATTTGAATATGTATAAAAAAATAGAGGATTTACTATAACAATTTTTTTCTCCACCTAAAACGTAATTTTTATCAACATTAATATATCACTATATATCTCTCAGTTTAAAGTAGTTTTGTAGTTATTTTAGTAAATCAAATTAGCATATTGGACTATTTGTCATTCATTGACTATAATGTACGGGAATAAAGATGGAAATAAATGGTAAATATATATATAGAATTCCAACATTTTATGAATCTAAAATGAAAACATGCATGAAGATAATCTGATGTACCTTGTGTATATGTGATTTATTTGCATTTGATCTAAAACCAAACAAATGTATTTGCATTTGTTCTTCATTTTTTATATGGTAGAATTCTTTTTGTCCAAATGAAACCAAGACATGTAAAAATTTTCACATATGAAAACCCTAACATTAGAATTTGATCAAAATTAATTAAAATTAAGAGCAACACATGACAGTTTCTTAGAGCTTGGATTTATAGAAACTTTACTATATTATATAAGATAAATATTTGATTTCATACATGTGACGTATATTTTATTTGATAATTATTAAATTTAAACACAATAAAATATAATTATTGAAACATTTGTAATACATTAGTTATATACATAAAATATCAAAAATCTATTATTATTAGTTTATTTTATATTTTTATTTAAAATCTTGTAATTAATGTAGTATGATTAATTTGGAGTAATTAGTTATAAAAATTAAATTAATATAAAAACACATGTCAAAAATGTCATCCTCTCATAATTTTGGTTTGAAAAAGCTTTAAAATAATATATAGTTCTTTCCAAAATATAAAAAAAATTTCCATGAGTTTTTAATGCTTATTTTTTTTGTTACAAGTTTAGGGACTTTGATTAGCTGCCAATTTTATATTTCTCCAACGTTGTGATATAAGTTACTAGATGACTAAAAGTTAGATAATCTGATTTTTTTTATTGGATCTACTTGGTTAAAATCATAAAATAATTTTTTTTTATAGTCTTATTGTCTAAATTCTCTATTCGACTATTGGTTCTGGAGATATTTAATGTAGTCCGTCTGTTTATTTATTTCATCTAATGTAACGGTTAATGTATTTCATCCAATCTAACGGTTATGATTCATTTTTTCAAACACAATTTGCATGAAAAAAAAACCAAATGAAAATTCAAAATTCTGCAAAGTATAAATGCAAAAGAAAGCAACTTCTTATGTTGCATTAAGAGTTTACACTATAGTGTAATTAAAGTTTGCATTAAGATTTTACAAAATATATTGCATTTAAAGTTTACAGTTACAATTAACAAAAAGAAAACAAGTTTGAAAATCCTTACAACATTTATGTAAATATAATTAAAACACAATCAAACTTTTATGGTTTTGATTGGTAATATTTACTACAACAATGTATACTGTTCAATTTTCGCTTTTAAATGTAAACATTAATTATACCGAAAATGATATCGTTATTGAAAAATTTCATGAAATGTCACTTTTGGCATGCCACTTTGCACACATGTCATTTTTTAAAAATGTTTGCAAGCCATGCCTACCTTTTTAATTAACTTAACTTTTTCAGATTTTTTTTTTCCATATATTTTTTTTTCAAATCTCAAATTTTTCTTCCTCCGATCTCAGATCTCGTCTCTCTCTTTCTCTCTCTGCACCAAATCACATCTCTCTCACATAACCAGATTAAAAAACATGAATTTAAGAAAAATTTTACAAAACAAAAAAATGGATCTAGTAGATTGAAAAGAAGAAGAAGATGTAAACAAACACGCAAACACACAAACACTTTTTAATATTTTAGGTTTATGTTAACTATTTTTATATTTAGGGTATACTTTTGGGGAGAAGGTTTAGGGTTTGGGTTTTGATTAGCTATTTTATAAGGTTTATAAGGTTTTTTTAAAGATATTATAAGGTTTTTAAAAACCCTAGAAACCTTTAAAGAAACCTTATAATCTGTTTAAAAAACTTATAACAACGTGAAAACTTTGTTAAACATATTATAAATTTTTAAAACAGATTATAATGTTTTTAAAACAGATTATACGATTTTTTAAAACCATAGAAACTTTAAAAAACCCTTATAATTTGTTTTAAAAACATTATAAGGACGTGAAAACCTTTTTGAAAATAGATTATAAGGTTTTTAAAGCAGATTATACGAGATTTTAAAGAAGATTTACCAACCCATAATTTTTTTTTATCAAACTTAAGAACAAAATTAATCAAAACGAAACAAAACCCAGATTTTTAGATGAAATCATCCCAAATCGAATAAAAAATTGAGATTTGTAATCCACTTCAAATCAAAACTCAACTAGATTTGAAAGAATTAGATCTATAACAAAAAAAAATGATGAAATTCAATCTCGATGTAGATCTAAATTCGAATGCGAGAGAGAGAGAGGGATGTAGAGAGAGAGAGAGAGAGATGTAGGAGTCGTAACTCACACAATTGAATTTGTAAGGGTTCGTTGAGGAAATGCGAGACTTCCGAAGTGATCACTATGCAGAAAATGCTGACACTTGCGTTTGCTGTTAAGAAAGCTTTTATTAATCCTGTTCTCTGAAAAAAAAAGTTATTATCCCCTTTCCGAGTGAATACAATGAGCTATTTATAACTTTTTAGATTAGGGCTAACAATACAATTGGGCCAAGCCCACAAGCATTTAAATAACTTTTGGCCCATATATCATTAAGCCCATTTTAATTATGAATTTAATAATATTATAGGCCTAACTTGAATTGGGCTTCTACAAGCCTGCTTATGATTTCTTCAAGTCTTTTTGCAGAATCGTTCTTGTCGTTACATCGATTTCTTAGGGGTGAAATCCAACCCCTACAGTTAGCCCCCCACCTTGGTAATATCGAACTAGATGATGCCAAGGTATAAGCTGTTGAAGTTTGAGATCGATGCGATGGACCATGAAGCAGCCAGGCGTTGACGTCTTATCAGCAATTTCTGGAAGTTTCAATAATTCCATGTTGAGTTGATGCTATCGTGTTTTCCTGGACTTCCTTGCGTTGTTAAAAATGAGGTTAATAGACTGAAAAGACTATTGGGCTCATTTAATTGGACTTTAAAGCCCGTTAAGAGAGTTTCCAGAAATTTTCCTGAAAAACCCTGGGGATTTCAGGAAATCCCTCTGGTATAAATAGGCCCCCTTAGGCAGCCTATTTTTTTCATCGAGTTGCTTTTTCTGCAGTAAAAAAGATAAAAAATTTGGAATCCCTTTCTCCAATTTTTTTTTTCTGTCATGTAGTGCAAAATTAGGGTTTTTTTTTGTTTTGTCCTTTTGTGCTCCTCTTCTTTCCTCCTCTCCGATCTGCAGCCGCCGGAGAGGTCGCCAGAGCTCGTTGATACTTCGATCGGGTCTTCGATGTACGCAGCCGTCGCTCTCCGGCGTTGTCACATCCTGCAAGCGTCATTGCCGTCAATCGTGAGGAGCTTTGTTCGTGGTCTTCACTGAATCTTCGCTGTACGCAGCCGCCGCTGCTTCCGAGAACGTCGATTCGCCATCGCCACCTTCTTTGCTATACGCAGCCGCTCAATCGGAGGGGGAACTCCACGAAGGAGAAGCTTCACGAAGGAGAGGAGCTTCATGGTGAAGGAGCTTCACGGATCTTCACGGCGGAGGAACTTCACGGTAAGGGAGAGGAGCTTCACGGCGGCGAGGAGCTCGAGCAAGGAGAGGAGCTTCGATTCCTACGACTGAAGCTGCGATTCTGGCAATTTTTTCGATGGTGAGGCTTGATCAACGCGGGTCGGATTGGTCAATGTGGGTCAAACCAGGTCAAACCGGGTCAACATTGAGTCAAAATTTTGGTTTAGTCAACATTAGTCTCTTGTCAACGATCAACGGTCAACGATCTACTGTCAACTCGTCAACAGAAGTCAACAAGTCAACAATTCCGGTCTAATTTTGGATTTTGTTTTTGCACTCGAACTTCTGGGATTTTATCGCAATAACGGAGTATTTCGGCGTAAATTTCTTCTAGCGATAATGACGGTTCAGGAGATACAGTCTTCCAGAATGCTCTGGTAGTATTTGACGATACCTAAGTGAGGGTCTCCTAGGCTACTAAGAGAGACCAGATGTGCAGAGGACCGAATTCTTCTAAGTCGACTTCAACGTCTTTATCAGAAATTCTTGCACTTTGCAATGCTTCTAAAGATGTTGAATTTGCTACTCCTTTTTCGGGCGATGGGGCTGACAATCCTCCAGAAGGTTTTTTTTCGGTGTATGAAGCCTATTTTCGGACTTTCTTTCTATGGTTCCCGATTCCTCATGCAATTCTCGAATATCTCTGGAAGAATCACCTTGCCATTTCACAGATAATGCCTCGGGGGATGCATTGTTTAGTTGGACTCATGATTCGCAGCTATGAGTATGGTAGCGAGCTTGGGGTAGACCACTTGCTGAGTCTTTTGATTGTTAAGAAGGTTGGTCGTAAGGATACACTTCATTATTCCATCGACGGCAAAGCTGACCTTCACGTCATCAAGGATTTTCCTCCTCTAGAACGTTCCTAGGCGAAATAGTTCTTCTTAGTGCGAATAAATAGCGATTCAATCGGAGACGATAACCCTAAACTTCACATGAAATGGAGTCACTGTGGTAGCTGACTTTAGTCGCGTTGTTTTTTTTTTGTTTTTCGCTTTTATGCTTATTTTAAGTTTTAGCGATATTCTCCACTTTGTCTGTAAGTTAGTCAAACTTTAACTCTTTTGTTCTGGCTTATTGTTTTGCAGTTCATAGCAGAGCTGACAAGTTCCCGATAGACCTATTTGATCTTCGCGCCGATTTCATCGTTGGGAAGTGCAGTTGGATGAAAGACTTCACTTTGCGCCGCGTTCGAGATGTATTTGTTCATCGTTTTGGAGCGCACTTGCTAACTTCATCGCTAAACATGTCAAGTAACGGGAAGAAATTGTCTGCGTGCGAGAAGAGAGCTGCTGAGGCTAGAGGTGACACCATTGCGAGGGTGCTACAACGAGATGGAACGTCGTCGTCAGTCCCTAGAGATGGTGCTACCGCTGCTCAAGCGCCTAATTCGCGTCCTCCTGAGCTCGAACGAGATATCACTACTGATCATCGTCGTGAGTCATCACCAAGGCGCCGTGATAGTTCAAGGGGGAAGGATGATGGTACAGGGCTGAGTCGCAAGCGTTCTCGAGAAAATAGCGACAAAAACAATAATTTAAGGTATTGGTTTAACGATAGAGGCCTGGCGGCGTCTCATCTGTCAAAGATTGTCTTTCCAGGAACTTAGTTTCCTCCTCCAAAAGATATATCGAAGAAAAACGCCTACTCGGCCATGGCTCTTAATTGCATGAAGGTATAAGTTTTTGACCAAGTTTACATCATTTCCTGCTCTGCTTTGGATTTACTAACTTGCTCCTTGGCAGTTTATCACCTCAGTCAATGAGCTTGCCGTCAATTATGAAGTGAGTGCCTTCTCGCAGACTCGTTAGCTGGCTAGTACTCGGAAAACTTGTGATGATTACAAGAAGTCGCAGCGCAAAGCAGAGGCTCGAGTTGCTGTGTTAAAAGCTGCTGCGAAAGAGACTGAGGATAAGCGCCGCGAGATAGATGGCACGTTTACGGAGTCGGAAGCTGAGAGGAATTGCTTGCAGCAGGAAGTCTCCGATGTGACTGCTCGTTTGGACGCTGCAACCCAGCTTCTAGACGTGAATGTTCAGAAAGTAGTTGATCGGGTGAAGCGTGAGCTGACAGCAGAGTACGAGTCGAGGATGGGGCGAGCGAGAAAGAAGCTTAAGGTGCTCAACGATAAACTTTGGACTGATATCAAAGATCTTACCCAAGTTCAGAACAACATTGAGTTTTTGGGGCTGCTTCAGAGTGACAAGGCGCTCGATCTTAGCGAGGAGCTTGTTGAACTTAGAAAACAGGAGGAAGGCTTATCGCAGGTAGAGGAGATTTTTGAAAAGCATATGCGTGAACTTGAGGAGATCCTTAAGACTCCAAGATCTGGTGGAAGGGCTCCTGTTGCAGCATATCCTATTCGCGAGGTCATTCATCCAGCTTCCAGTTCCTCGAGTTCGTCTGGTGATGAGGATTCGTCAGATTCTGAGACTGAGGTTGAAACTGGTCAGATTGAGGAGACTGTTGTCGGAGCTTGAGGCGATACTGCCTTTGTTTATTTTTGGTTTTTGGCTTTCAGTGTTTTTCTTTAGTTTGGGTGGTGTTTGCCCTTTTCGCACTTTGCTTTGCTTTGTTCTGAACCTTGATTTATTCACAATGATATGATACGCAGTTTTACTTCTCGCCACAGTTTGCAGAAATGTTGTTTTTAACTTTCCTGTGCCAGCAATAAGTATTTTTCTATGTTTAAGCCAACGTTCTAGACTGTTGTAATTTGTATGAACATTTGGGTTTACGGGCGCATTTTCTACTAACGCTTCCGTTTCACTTAAGCGAACATTCTCTAGTGAGCTAACCAACGCTTTGTAAGTTGGGTTTCTGAAATGATCATTTGGGTTTACAGACACGCTTTCCTCTAACGCATCCGCTCCTATAATGAACATTATGTATTTGTATAGCGCGCTGTGCGATCCTACTAAAGATGTAAAAGTCAGATCTGAAGTTTGCGAAGTCAGATCCTGGATTCTCCAGGTCGGTTGTCGTATTTCTCGCGACGTTTAGTTGTGCAGTTTCAGCTTGAGCAGTTGCGCCTTGCTCACCGCGCGGAGTTGGCGGAGGGGCTGGCAGACCTTGCCCTCTTGGTGCTGTCACTGGAGTTGCAAAATCTACTGTTGCGAGGACGCGTAGTTCCTGATTAATCTTCTCCTGCTCGGCGGTGAGTAACATTTCTAGCATCGTCTTCATGCCGGTCAGGAACTCAGGTGTTACTGCTGCAGCCTCTGTTGCTGGAGTATCTGGAACAATCGTCATGTTGTTTGTTGTTTCCTCAGTTCCTGTGTTTTTGCCTCCTGATCCGCTGCTGGTGTTATGGCAATGCTGCTGATCCGCGATGCGTCTTTGTTCAGCGATGCGTTGCTGCTCGGCGACGCATTGTTCTTCAGCGATGCGCTGCTGCTCGGCGGTGAGTTGTTGACTGTCGTCTCCGGGCATTGTCGCTTATGTAGATTGCACAGTGATTCCTTTGAGTAAGAACGTCTTGCGATTCCAGTCGGCGTCAAATTGTAGGAGTCGTAACTCGCACAATTGAATTTGTAAGGGTTCGTTGAGGAAATGCGAGACTTCCGAGTTGATCACTTTGCAGAAAATACTGACACTTGCGTTTGCTGCTAAGAAAGCTTTTATTAATCTTGTTCTCTGAAAAAAAGTTTTGATCCCCTTTCCGGGTGAATACAATGAGCTATTTATAGCTTTTTAGATTAGGGCTAACAATACAATTGGGTCAAGCCCATTAAGATTAGGGCTAACAATACAATTAGCTTTTTTCCATTTTTGAGAGAAAGAGAGAGAAGAAGAAGAAAAAAAAGAAGAAGAAGCTGTTTTTCGTGGGAGAGATTGAGGAAAAAAATTAATGATTTTTGTCTTTTTCAGTAAAAGGTGGCATGTTAGCGAAACCTTTTTCAAGGGTGACATTGTTGAAAAAAAAACTTTTCAAATATAGCATATATATAATTTCCCATCGTTATTTTGTACATGTATCTTTAAGATATTTTAGGAATTTTGTAATATACATTGTTCATTAGCAAAAGTTCATCTCTTACATATTCTAACTAGGAATATGTATTCTAAGCCCACTCTACCAGACTTAAAGCTCATTCGCTGGTGCTTTAAAACTCCTTTCAGTTATTTAGGTTCACTTTTCATGATTTTTCCCGTAACACTTTGTTAATTTCGATCATTTCCTGGTCGGAACCTCACAAACACTATCTTCTTCCTCTTCTCTCACCACCAAATTTCTCTCTCGAAGTCTTAGATACTCTGTGGACCGTTTCACTGAGACTTGGAGTCACCATTTTTACCATTTTGTTTTCCGACTTCGTATTTCTTTGTTTTTCATGACTTTTAGTGGTCTTTCTCTGCCATTCATTCTCTTGTCCTATATTTTAACTTGAATGTCAGAGAGTTCATCAATTTTTTTAATTGTATTTTCCAAAATTTTCACGTGTTTGTTGACTATGGGGAGCATATTGTTTAAAAGAGCTAAAATTATTTGAAACAATTTTCATAAAATTATTAATTAGTATCATAATCGTAAGAAAAAGACATGTTTCCATTAATAAAAATCAATTCATAAACAAATACTATAATGTTGTTACGAAAATAAATGCAACAATGAGGTACACACCCGGAGCCGGTAGCTCCACTAGTTGAACTCTGTGACCTAAAAGGCAGAAATCTCAGGTTCGAGTCTTACTGGCTGCGGGGAGGAGATTAACAACCGCTCTTATTCTTGATCCAAAGAAATTATGGACCTAAAGCCCAGAGCTTCTAGGATTTTTAAAAAAAAAAACATATTATGATTAACATAATTAAAACTTTACACAGTCCAACTCTTTAAAAATCAACGGAACATATAGGTACAGACAATTCAGAGATAAAGTTATGAAATTGAGAAATAGACCACCTAATCACTGAGATCTGTCTAAAAATAAGATAATTAATAAGCAAAATGTACTAATTTAATCAGATAATTCAGAGAAGAAAAGAGAAGGGGGCCACGTGCGCACGTGTTATGAGCAGTGAGTCGGTGCGTCACTTATCGTGAGGAAAGCGAACCGCACGAATCGCGGGAATGTGCTTTCTCCGCCTGCGACACTCTTCACGTCTCTCTGTCTCACGCGCTCTCACAAGTCGTTACTTGGTACAAATTTACAATCTCATGCACATAGGCCATAGCACATCCAATAAATATAGTTTAACTAATCAATTTAGTTAATCAAATTTTAATTTTGGAATGGTTTTTGGTCCGATTTAGATAAATGTGCATAAAACATTGCCTTCAATAAAGCACACAAAACTGATCCTAGCGATATAACATGTCCAATAATTTTAAGTGAATTTTTTTTAGAAAAAATCGAAATGAAAATAACTATTTTTTCCAAAAAAATTATTTTTCCAAAAAATGATTTTTAAGGAGATTTATTATATATATATATATATATTTTTTAAAATTTCTGGTTGAGATTTATAAAATATAACCATACTAAGTCTTTGCAATCGATCATGTGATTCAAAATGCTGGACATAGTTCAAATTAGAGTTCATGGCTCTAAGCAACAGCTAGGGAGGTTGCGGAACACTTAGAACCTATTTGCACTGATTTTTTTTTTTCTTTCTAAAATATATCCTCATCCCGAATGAAATGATCAACTTTATCATCCACCATCATATAATGGATGAGTGATACGCTTTCAACTAAGCGTTCTTTCGCATCCTACATGGTTTACTATGTGTGGTTTTTGAAATAATCTTTTTAGTAATTTCTCATCCATAATTATATATATATAGGATTTTCTCTCTAAAAATAATATACTCTCGAATATAATGAAAATGAAGGAAATATTTATGAAATCGAAAGATCCCACAAAAAACCCCAAACCTAAATATTAGAAAGATATCAAATGACATCAACGATATATAGAAGAAATTCAATAAATTAATAAATCGATAAATCAATAAATTTCTCCGGTCCTAAATTAGTTTTTTGGTGTATTTAACACCTTTATAAATGAATAACTCTATAAATTAATAAAATATCGTTGACCCAACATTATTAATTTATAGATTTTCACTGTAAGAAAGAATGATTTTTTAGCCGAGCATTAATGGCTAGTTAGTAAATAACAATTAGATTAAAAAAAACATGTCTATAGATTATGTTTCTAAGTATTTTGGTTTACAATCCAAATGGCCAAATTATACATCTATCCTCCAACACTGATATGAGTAAGGCATATGATCGAGTTGAGTGGGGCTTTTTGGAGAGTCTTATGAGGAAGATGGGGTTCTCGGAGACAAGGATATCATGGATCATGCAATGTGTGAATTTCGTGACCTACAATCTGTTACTTAACGGTAATCCCATGGGTTCAATTACGCCTACGAGAGGTCTACGCCAAGGGGATTTCCTGTCACCATATTTATTTATACTATGTACTGAGGTATTGATATCTAATCTTAAGGCGGCGGAGTCAGCCGGTTGCCTTTCAGGACTCAAAGTGGCGTATGCCAGTCCACTAGTGTCTCATTTATTGTTTGCCGATGATAGTCTTTTCTTTTGTCGGGCAAATTTGGAACAAAGTGGAGCCATCTTGCAGATCCTTACAGAATACGGAAATGCATTAGGACAGAGGATTAATTTTGATAAATCTGCCATCACCTTCGGTAAGGATGTACCCCAGGAGACTAGGGTGGCTATACATCAACGTCTAGGAATTATGAATGAAGGAGGCACTGGGAAGTACTTGGGAATCCTGGAACAATTACAGGGCTCAAAAGCACAAATATTTGCATATGTTCAGGATCGCCTGAATGGGCGGATTAATGGCTCTGTCAAAAGGAGGCAAAGGGGTGATGATTAAGTCAGTGGCTCAAGCCATCCCAACTTATGTGATGTCATATTTCCTTCTCCCTAAAGGGTTGTGTAGGAAACTATCTGGTGCAGTTTCCCAGTTTTGGTGGAGATCTAAACCTCAATCCAGAGGGTTACATTGGATTGGATGGAAGAAACTTTGTTTACCCAAGATCTAGGGTGGATTCGGATTCAAATCTTTTGAAGATTTTAATCATGCTCTCTTGGCTAAACAAATGTGGCGCTTACACCAATATCCTAATTCTCTTGCTGCACGGGTCCTTAAGGGACGGTATTTCAGGAATGTTCACCCTTTCCACGCACGAAAGCCTAATCGCCCCTCCTATGGTTGGCGCAGTATTTAGACCTCAAAGCCTCTGATTAATAAGGGTGTGCGGCGTATCATTGGTAATGGATGTAACACAACGGTGTGGACAGTCAATTGGATACCAGACTCGGAGCCGAGACCCCCGATTAGCCGGCATAGTGTAATCAATCCATTACTTAGGGTGGCAGACCTTCTCAATCCTGGTACGTTGACATGGAGTACTCATGCACTCCAGGCACATGTTCACGAGCGAGATGTTCCGCGGATTCTTAGTCTTCAGCTTTCTTCACAAATGTCGGATGATAGTTTTTCTTGGCACTATACCAAGTCAGGAGTATATACGATTAAATCGGGATATGAACTTGCTAGGAAGTACACCGATGCAGAGACCCAATTTGCTTTACAACTGCCGTCAGATGTTCCTTTCAGGGCTCATGTCTGGAAGTAATCGACTCCCAATAAGCTACGCCATTTTCTCTGGCAGAGTTTAGCAAGTGCGATGGCAGTGAATGAGCAACTCAACCATCGCCGTATTCGGGATTTGGAAACCTGTCCCCGATGTGGCGCGACGCTTGAGACTATTAATCACGCGCTTTTCACATGTCCTCAGGCGTTGGAGACGTGGGATTTGTCTGGAATAACTACACAGGTTTCACATTTCCCCACAGAGAGTTTACGGTCTAATTTTGATACTTTCTTCTGGCGGTTACCTCAGTCGGCTGACATTTCTATGATCTCTCAGGCATTCCCCTGGATCCTCTGGTATATTTGGAAGGCAAGTAACGACAAGATCTTCAACACGATAACCCGGTTACCAACTAAGATTTTTACTTCTGCTCTCAAGGAGTCAAGGGAGTGGTTACAAGCGAATACAAATGAACATGTGGTCGCCCCCAACCTGTTTTGGATGTCAGCATGCCGGTAGCCACATTCACTTGCTTTGTAGATGGTTCGTGGAAGCAGGAGGATCGAACAAGTGGAGTAGGATGGGTTCTACAACTTCAAGATGGGACGACTAACCTGCTAGGTCTACAGGGGAACTTACGTAGTATTTCCCCCCTACATACGGAGCTACATGGTCTATTGTGGGGTATGCGGTGCTTAATTCGAAAGAGACATTATTGCTCTACATTCATAACCGACTCAACAGATTTAATGCAGATGGTGGAGTCTCCCCACGAGTGGCCCATCTTTCAACCAGAGTTGCGTGATTTGGCAATCCTCCGGGAATCTTTCCCAGAATTCGATCTCATCTACCGGCAACGGGAAAACAATAAGAGAGCGGATTTGTTAGCGAGGAATGCACGTACGTGGGATACTACTTTTAATTTTATTAGCACCTCGGTTCCGTATTGGTTTTCAGATACAGATAATGTATTCGCTTAATCGATATTGAGGTGTGTTCGTAAAAAAAAAAAATCCTCCAACACTATTTCTAATGTTTTTTTTTCTTTATCACTAGTGCTATGTCGAATCATTTGCTTTATCTATTCAATAAACAACATTAAGAACATGATATTTTAGGAAAAACTGTATATTTCCCCACCGTAACTATTACATACACATATAACTCCACGAAATGTTTCACTCCGTACAGATATCCACCAACTGAAAGTTCCATGTCTATTTCCCCACCGGATGAAAGTTAAATGTCTAGTTCCCCACCCGTTCCAATTTTGATTGGGTTGACTGGTTTAAGATCGGTTTAAGATCTAAACTGACACAAAACCATCAAATTGAACCAAATCAATTCAGAAAATAATATTTATTTAAAAATAATAATAAACATCACAATAATTTTTTTAAATTCGAAACAAATGGGGAAAAAATTCTGAAACTTTAAACAAAAATATTAACTTTAAAATTTCCAAATTTATAATCTTCAAAACTTTAAAAACACTTTAAAACTCATAAATTTAAACAAGTGTTTTAATCTTTATTTAAACAAATAATATTTATTTAAAAATAATAATAAACATCACAATAAGTTTTTTAAATTCGTAAAAAATTGGGGAAAAATTCTGAAACTTTTTTTAAAAAATTAACTTTAAAATTTCCAAATTTATAGTCTTCAAAACTTTTAAAACACTTTAAAAATCATAAATTCGGTTTTAAATTTAATTTTACAATAATTTATGATTTTTAAAGTGATTTAAAAGTTTTAAAGATTATAAATTTGGAAATTTCAAAGTTAATTTTTTGTTTAAAGTTTCAGATTTTTTCCCCAATTTTTACGAATTTTTTAAAATTATTTTGATGTTTATTATTATTTTTAAATAAATATTATTTTCTGAATTGATTTGGTTCAATTTGATGGTTTTGTGTCGGTTTAGATCTTAAACTGATCTTAAACCAGTCAAACCAATCAAAATTGGAATGGGTAGGAAACTAGACATTTAACTTTCATCCGGTGGGGAAATAGACATGAAACTTCTAGTTGGTGGATATATGTGCGGAGTCAAACATTTTGTGGAGTTATATGTGTATGCTATAGTTACGGTGGAGAAATAAACAATTTTTCCGATATTTTACGGAGACAGAAGTAGCGGCCTAAGAAACAATGAAAGGAAATGTGAAAATAAGGTTTTCTTTTCTCCATAAATCAGACAGGCAAACAAAAAGAAGTTTGGCGCGTGGAGCGTGACGAAGATAGAGCTGCTTGTTGTTGTTGGAGATTAAAGAATCATTCAACTTGGCTCCGCATTGACCGGCCTAGTCCTCGATCTTACTCCTCCCACGACCGTATCTACGGTAGGTCCTACATCGTATCTTCTTGTGTTTTTATGAATATATATTTTATTTTTCTGAAACTAAGAAACAAGTCTTTAATTCTCGGACGGTCATAAAAAAAGGAATTCTTAGACCTAAATTTAAAACTAATTAGTGAAATGACCCATTGCATCTAATCGTTCAATGTACTAGTATTATTTTCTTATAGAGCCGCAATAATCGTAACTATCACTTTTTATATCAATGATAATTGTTTCCACTAATCATATCTTTTCCTAGATTACGAACTTTGATTTGTTTTTGATTAAATACAATAAAGAGAATAGTGTTATAAATCATAGTGGATTGTCATAACCAAGTTCTGGCCCATTACGGCCCATCTACACTTAGTATTAGGAGGCCTTTTATGTATTTCCTTCTAGGAAAAGGAAACTTCCTTTTTCTCTTATGTATTGATCCTTATATAAAGGATCCTTTGATGAATGAAATAAGACAAGAAATTCCCCTTCTCTTTCTCTTGATTAACAACACGTTATCAGCACGAGTTGCTCCCTAAAACCCTAAAAACACAAAAACGCATACTGTTCATCGCGTATTGTTCATCAGTATTGTTCACGCGTCACTGTTCATCGCGTACTGTTCATCGGTATTGTTCACGCATCACTGTTCATCGGCGTACTGTTCATCCGACGTTATTGTTCAAGTCCGAGCTCAAACTCATAGTTCATACAGCCTATCAAAGGTTACGGCGAACTAGAAGTAGTTCATACAACCTATCAACGGTTACGGCGAACTAGAAGAACAATCACGAGGTTAAGGTAAGTAATCGAAATCCTAAGAACAACAAAACCCTAAAATCATGAAAACCCGAAACCCTAAAATTGAATCATGCTTGTTCTTATTACTGTTTGATTGTTTGATTGGTTCCATCCTGTTTCGTAATTTATCACCTTAATGGAACCCTAATTTGCATCTAACCTAAACCGATTAAAATCAAAACGTTTTGCTTAAATTAAGCCCGTGTCGATCGACAGGCTTCACCTCTGTCGATCGACATAGAACTCTCTGTCTAAAATTATCGTTTGAATTGAACCGTGTCGATCGACACTAGGCTTCCGTCGATCGACATAAAACCTTCTGCCCGAAAACCCTTATTAATCAAAATCGTTTTTTTTTTGTTGCATGATCTAATTGAACCCGCATGTTTGTTTGATTAAATTGATTGTTTTAAACCAGATCATATTTATGTAACCTAACATGCTTGTTTAAAATCCGGTCATATTAAAATACAATCATCATAAACGGATTAGAATTCACATGCTAGGTTTTTGCATCATGAACATATAGATATCTTATGCTAGGTTGCTAGTTAGGAATATCTTGTTAAGAAACATAAAACTTGTTTAACCAAACATCATGCATTCACGGCTTGTTTGCATCATACACATAGACTTTAATTGTCGTGATACTTAGAAAATAAAGATAAATATTTCAGATGTCAAAAATCAACAACTTGGATTATGCTGCCCTTAATCTCTCCGGAGACAATTACCTACAGTGGGCGTTGGACACAAAGATAAATTTAAAGTCAAGATGACTTGGCGAATGTATCATTGAGGGTAATGGTGAAAACGAAAGGAATAAATACAGAACAATATCGATTATTCGCCATCATCTTGCTGAGGGTCTCAAGGACCAATACCTAACAATTGAAAATCCTCTGAACCTTTGGAATGAATTGAAAATAAGATATGACCACCATAGAACGGTGTTGTTACCAAAGGCCAATTTTGATTGGAGGAATCTCAGGTTCCAGGACTTCAAGTCCGTGGAAGAATATAACTCGGCCATGTTCAGAATAGTTTCACAATTGAAACTGTGTGGTGAGGAGGTAACTGATAATGACATGTTGGAAAAGACTTTCTCCACCTTCCACACAAGCAACGTATTGTTACAACAGCAATATCGTGAAAAAGGTTTTGAGACATACTCAAAGCTTATCTCATGTCTATTACTGGTCGAGCAGAACAATACATTACTAATGAGAAACAGTGAATTGAGACCTCCTGGATCAGCCCCACTTCCTGAGGCAAATACGACCACAAATACAAAGAAAGAATCTGAGAAAGAAACTAACCACGTCCAAGGAGAATATAGACACGGTGGTCGTGGACGTGGGGGTAGATGGCAAGGACGTGGCCGTGGCCATTTTCATCCATATGGCCGAGGACAAGGCAGAGGCCGCGGATTCCAAAACAATTTTAACTGCGGACGAGGTCGAGGTCGCGGGTAACGCAATGATTCTAACCGTGGTATCTCTTCTCAACCACAAAATTCGACCGGAAAATCAGTGTGCCATCAATGTGGAATGGACAATCATTGGGCTAAGACTTGTCGGACTCCCAGGCATTTAGTTAACCTCTATCAAGAAAGCCTTAAAGGGAAGAATCTAGAAACCCACATGATCCAGCATGATAATGAAGGAGATTTTGATCATGAGCATGATGATTTACTAACCTACGAAACCTCTGATTTACTTAAGTGACCAAGTTGATTTTGATTTTCTGTTTTATGATTTGCTTTTGTGTTTTGCTTTTATGATTTACATTTTTACTGTTTAAACTTAATGGAATAAAGGGTGTTTATTTTAAAAGTCTCTAAGATGCGATTATTATTTCTTTTGAAGAATGAAAGATGAAATGGATGTGTTCGTTGTGGATAGTGGGTCAAGCCACACGATTCTAAGAGACAAAAGACATTTAATTGATCTTACACTTAAAAGGGCAAACGTGACCATTATTGCGGGTATAGCCAATTTGATTGAAGGTCACGGCCAAGCCCATATTTTATTACCTAAGGACACGCATTTAGATATCTCTAATGCGCTATATTCACCCAGCTCAAAGAGAAGTTTATTGAGTTTTAAAGATATTCGAATGAATGGCCTTCATGTTGAAACTAAGGACGAAGGTAACAAAGAGTTCCTTCAAATATTTGAAATTGCCCAAGGCCATAAGAAAGTCCTAGAGACTATACATGTTGTTTCTGCATGCCTTTATTGTGCTAAGATCAGTATGATAGAAGCAAATGCCACGGTAAACAAAGCATTTACCGAGAATTTCACTTTTTGGCACAACCGGCTTGGCCATCCCGGTTCTAACATGATGCGAAAAATATTAACAAGTACTAATGGGCACACATTGAAAGAAAGAAGAGTTATCCCAAAGAATCTCACGTGGAAAAGAGATGTGTTTGGTCCAATAGTCCGGACAACACATGATATTAAACCAGTTGGACATAAATGGGTCTTTGTGAAGAAAAGAAATGAACACGGTGAAATCGTGAGATATAAAGCACGGCTAGTTGCACAAGGATTCTCACAGAGACCAGGAATAGACTATGAGGAGACGTACTCCCCTGTGGTGGATGCTACAACTTTTAGATTCCTAATAAGTCTGGCTATAAGAGAAAATTTGGATTTGCGGCTAATGGACGTAGTGACCGCATACTTATATGGTCCACTGGATAATGAGATTTATATGAGAGTCCCAGAGGGTATTGAGCTCAAAGATACGACAAGTTCCCGGGAACAACATTGTATAAAGTTGAATAAATCCCTTTACGGTTTGAAACAGTCAGGTCGAATGTGGTACAATAGACTAAGTGAGTACCTAGTGAAAGAGGGCTATAAGAACGACCCCATCAGTCCGTGTATCTTCATAAAGAAATTTGATAAGGGGTTCGTGATCATTGCTGTGTATGTGGACGACCTGAACATTATGGGGACCTCTGGGGAAATTACCCAAACAGTTGAATATCTTAAGAAAGAATTTGAGATGAAGGACTTAGGAAAAACAAAATACTGTTTGGGATTACAACTTGAGTACATTAACAATGGAATCCTTATGCATCAAATGGCATATACAAAAAAGATACTCAAGAGATTTAACATGGACCAATCTCACCCATTGTCTAGCCCCATGGTCGTGAGATCTCTTGATCTAAAGAAAGATCCGTTTGGTCCTAAAAGAGACGATGAAGACGTCCTTGGTCCCAAAGTGCCATATCTCACTGCCATAGGAGCTTTAATGTATCTGGCGAGCCACACTAGGCCAGATATATGTTTTGCCATGAATTTGTTATCTAGATTCAGCTCATGTCCAACCCAAAGGCACTGAGACGAGATTAAACATATCCTTCATTACCTTCAAGGAACGAAAGACTTTGGTTTATTTTATACTAACCAATCCAAAGACAGTTTAATTGGTTTTGCTGATGCAGGTTATCTTTCGGATCCACACAATGCTCGGTCTCAGACAGGTTATGTTTTTACTCATGGTGGAACGGCTATATCTTGGCGGTCAATGAAGCAGACCATTGCGGCTACATCATCCAACCATTCGGAGATATTGGCAATTCATGAGGCCAGCCGTGAATGCGTCTGGTTAAGACTAATGACCCAGCACATAAGAGTTGATTGTGGGATGACCGAAGGAAAGCAGGAGCCGACAGTTATATATGAGGACAACGCAGCATGCATAGCTCAGCTTAAGGAAGGATACATCAAAGGTTATAGGACGAAACACATTTTGCCAAAGTTTTTCTTCACATCTGATTTGCAAAAGACCGGAGAAATCCAAGTGCAACAAGTACGGTCAAGTGACAATTCAGCGGACCTATTCACCAAGTCGCTTCCAACCTCAACGTTTAAGAAGCTAACACATCATATTGGAATGCGTCGTTTGAGAGATCTTCAGTGAGGTTCAGAACAGGGGGAGTAATACGTGTTGTACTCTTTTTCCTTCACCACGGTTTTGTCCCAATTGGATTTTACTTGGTAAGGTTTTAATGAGGCAAAATCTAAAGTGTATTATGAGCCCATTTACGGTTATGACATCCAAGGAGGAGTGTTATAAATCATAGTGGATTGTCATAACCAAGTTCTGGCCCATTACGGCCCATCTACACTTAGTATTAGGAGGCCTTTTATGTATTTCTTTCTAGGAAAAGGAAACTTCCTTTTTCTCTTATGTATTGATCCTTATATAAAGGATCCTTTGATGAATGAAATAAGACAAGAAATTCCCCTTCTCTTTCTCTTGATTCACAACAAATAGCAAGAAATAAACAACAACTATAGATGTAACTTAATGGATTCATCATCAACGGTAAATTATAAATAGAAACTACCGCAAGAAGTTTTTACCATCTAAGAGCATCTCCAACCCCACTCTAAATCCCACTCTAAAAG
Source organism: Draba incana (assembly GCA_963576765.1). Classification (NCBI taxonomy): domain Eukaryota; kingdom Viridiplantae; phylum Streptophyta; class Magnoliopsida; order Brassicales; family Brassicaceae; genus Draba; species Draba incana. The sequence goes on from OY755205.1 coordinate 22,443,781, forward strand.
AAAGTTTAGAGTAAATTCATCTCCAACCCCACTCTAAATCCTACACCAAAATAGAGCAACCACTTTTTTTACTATACATTTAGAGTAAACCTAAATCTCACTCTATTTTAGAGTTGAACTTTTTTATTTATATAAAAGCCCTTTAACTTTTTACTCATTCTACTTTTACATCTAAAATATATTATTAAATATATGGTTTTGTTATTGATTCTTTAATTTTTGATTAAATTATTAATGGCAAATTATAAAATGATAATCGAAATTCATATTTATAAAAGATATTTAACCAACACAATTAAATGCAACAAAAAAATTCAAATACGATGAAATTTATTAATGGAAAATAATGAAATTAAGATAAATAACATAAAATAAATATTATAATTAATGACTTAATAATTTAAATCATCAAAATATTGTCCAAATGAAGAAGACGAAGGTGGAGCTTGTTGATGTTGTTATTACTCGACCCTTTTTTAAAAAATCCGTGCTTTTTCAGTCTCAAAATACATACGAATATTCGGATCATGAATGGAGCTCAAGTCTTGACGCAAAATTCTATTTTCTTCTTTAAGTTCTTTCAAGGCGTAATTCTTGTCTTGAATCTCCAAATGGTGTTGTCTTTGTGCACTTGTCTTTTTCAATTGCTCTAGTTGATCATTTGTGGAAAAATTTCGGTAATACTAATGCTTAGATTATCTTACTTTATCATTTTATATTGTGTAATGTTATTTTATTTCTATAATAAAATTTCAATTAAAATATTATTGTGATTTTAGTGAATTATTGTTAATTATATAATAATTGGGTATATTGTATAATGTTAATAAGTCAAGGACTAAATTGAAAAATAATATATTTAGAATATAATTTTAGAGTGAAAAATAGAGTAATGGGTTGGAAAAAACCCCTACTCTAAAATAGAGTAACTCTATTTTAGAGTGAAAAATAGAGTCAAGGGTTGGAGATAGTCTAAGAACATCTCCAACCCCACTTCAAATACTACTCTAAAAAGAAGTTTAGAGTAAAATCCTCTCCAACCCCACTCTAAAATGGAGTAACAATTTTACTCTACATGTAGAATAAACTCATTTCTTACTGTGCGTGCTGGAAATTCACACAATCGAATTTGTGAAGATTCTTGTGAATTAGAGCTTCTTTAGGGTTTCAAACACTTAGGAAGATTTAGAATTAGATTATGAATTAGGGTTCTTATTCATCAAGATCAGAGCTTTTACCAAGATTTTTCGATCCCTCACATGTGAGGGAGTACATGCTTATTTATAGAAAATACAAGTCGGTTTGAATGAACAGTAAAAGGCTGCTAATGGGCTTCTGCCTTCTGGGCTTAACTTGATGGGCTGATTTGGTGAAAACGACGTCGTTTAGGCTATCGACTCTTCTAAGGGGGGATCCGAACCCTACAGTTAGCCTCCCAGTTCAACAGTTTTATTCATAAAAGAGTTGAACTAAGGGTGTCCAAGTGAAGAGTCGTTTTCCGTTTTAGACGGTTTACGTGTTGAAGATAAGGCCGAGCCTAGATGGTTTGATGTGTGCCTCATTTCGGCGAGCCGGCCGAGTGTGATGCTGCAAGTAAGTCGACTCCGATTCGGTGAAGTCACGAGCTGATTGACGTCGAGATCTGCGAGCTGCTCTGAGAAGGCGCGAGTCGTCGAGACGACTAAGAGGCGAGTTTGCGAGCCGACCCTACTCGTAATTTACGAGTTGTTGATGACACGGGGTGGTGAGATGGACTCGTCATAGAACCGTCAGTCGCTCGATATGCGCGGGTTGACGAGCTGAGTTTGTTCTAAATCTGCGAATCGCTCGAAGATACGAAATGTCGAGATGATCAGGAGTTGAAGTTGCGAGTCGATCGTGTTTGCAACTTTGTGAGTAATTGGAGGTGCGATGTGACGAGACGAAGATGTATAAGTGTGTGAACGAGCCTCGGTAAAAAACCTTGTCTAGAAAACCCAGAGGGAGAAAATAAGATCAAGGGAAAAGAGCACAAGTCACACCCTCGTTCGAGTCGCGAGGTGATTTGATGAGATGGAAAGAAAGTCGCGAGCTGATCCATCGAGATGGAGTCGCGAGCTAATCCATTGAGATGGAGTCGCGAGCTGATCCATGGAGAGGAAGTCGCAAGCTGATCCATTGAGATGGAGTCGCGAGTTGATTTCCATGGAGAGGAAGTCGCGAGCTGATCCATTGAGATGGACTCGCGAGTTGATTTCCATGGAGAGAAAGTTGTGAGCTGATCCATTGAGATGGAGTCGCGAGTTGATTTCCATGGAAAGAAAGTCGCGAGCTGATCCATTGAGATGGACTCGCGAGTCGATTTGCATGGAGAGAAAGTCGCGAGCTGATCCATTGAGATGGAGTCGCGAGTTGATTTCCATGGAGAGAAAGTCGCAAGCTGATCCATTGAGATGGAGTCGCGAGTTGATTTCCACGGAGAGAAAGTCGCGAGCTGATCCATTGAGATGGAGTCGCGAGTTGATTTCCATGGAGAGAAAGTCGCGAGCTGATCCATTGAGATGGACTCGCGAGTTGATTTCCATGGAGAGAAAGTCGCGAGCTGATCCATTGAGATGGAATCGCGAGTTGATTTCCATGGAGAGAAAGTCGTGAACTGATCCATTGAGATGGACTGGCGAGTTGATTTCTATGGAGAGAAAGTCGCGAGCTGCGAGTTGATTTCTATGGAGAGAAAGTCGCGAGCTGATCCATTGAGAAGGAGTCGCGAGTTGATTTCTATGGAGAGAAAGTCGCAAGCTGATCCATTGAGATGGAGTCGCGAGTTGATTTCCATGGAGAGATAGTCGCGAGCTGATCCATTAAGATGGACTCGCGAGTTGATTTCCATGGAGAGAAAGTCGCGAGCTGGTCCATTGAGATGGACTCGCGAGTTGATTTCCATGGAGAGAAAGTCGCGAGCTGATCCATTGAGATGGACTCGCGAGTTGATTTCTATGGAGAGAAAGTCGCGAGCTGATCCATTGAGATGGACTCGCGAGTTGATTTCCATGGAGAGAAAGTCGCGAGCTGATCCATTGAGATGGACTCGCGAGTTGATTTTCATGGAGAGAAAGTCGCGAGCTGATCCATTGAGATGGAGTCGCGAGTTGATTTCCATGGAGAGAAAGTCGCGAGCTGATCCATTAAGATGGACTCGCGAGTTGATTTCCATGGAGAGAAAGTCGCGAGCTGATCCATTGAGATGGACTCGCGAGTTGATTTCTATGGAGAGAAAGTCGCGAGCTGCGAATTTCTTTTCATGGAAAGGCCAAGTTCACCAAGTTATAAGGACGTGATTTTGACTTATTTCACAAATACTATGGGGTCACGGTAAAAGCCGGGATTCGAAGTTCGAGAAAGCGAAATTCTGAAGTCGCAGATTTATTCGTAAGTGAAGTCGCGAGGTCGCGCCATTCTTTGAAGATCAAAATCCTGAGAATATCGAAACTATGATGTCGCGAAATAAATCAAGGAGGAGCTCACAGAGTCGCGTCTCGAGCCAGATGAAAACCGAGGAATTATGAACTTGGGTTAAAATTCCTTAAAATTGATCTCCTGAGCCCAGATTTTTGGGCTCATTTAGAAATGAGGCCCACCTCGAAAGTCGAACCGCCAAAAATATCTTTATAAGAGGCAACACTCCATTGATACTTCTCATTATTCTCATTCCTCTGAAAAAACAAGTTCGCTCTCTCTCCTTTTTCTCTCGTTTTTCTTTCGCCGCCGCCGTGTTCATCATTGCCGCCGCAGTGTTCTTCAGAGAATCTGAAAAACTTCTAAGTTTTGATCCGAACATACGATGTCTTCAACGAGCTCTTTCGTATCCGCGAAATCTGCCGAGCTCCCTGAGAAGGGAAGGCCCATCTGGGAGTACTCTCCCGATAGCGAGTCGATTGTAGATGCAAGCTCGAGCTGTGGTCGACTCCGTGGACAAGAGGAAGTGAGTCCTTCGGGCCGCAAGGAGGCGAGCCCTATTAGTCGAGAAGATCGAGCTGGAGACCATTCCCCTCTTGCCGAGCTGTTTTCTTATCCCACTCCCGTCTTAAGAAAAAGTCGCGAGACGGGGGAGTCTGCTTCATTTATGCGAGCCAAACGGACTGGCTTTGAAGAGGGAGTTGGGACTTCGCAACCCTCGCAAATTTGCGAGGCCTCCACTACTGACGAGCGAAGACTAGTTGTGGAAATCCCACAACTCCGCAACGAGTCCCTTAGTCCTGCCGAGCTGCCTCTCCAAGTAAAGATCGAAGAAGGTAACTCGTCGTACAACTCTTTGGTAGAAAAAGAGAGACTGGAAGCTTGGGCTGCGTGCGGGCTGGCCGAGGTGGTCCAGAAGAAAACGAAGTCGAGGCGAAAGAAACGCCCGCCTCCTGGTTCCTTATGGTGCGACGAGGAATTTTTGGAAGACTATCGCTTAGAGTGCCGAATTCCCGACTCGGTCGAGATGATCGCGCCCTCTGTCGAGCAGCGAGAAGACGATCCCCCTGCCGGCATATTTACCGCCTATGCGTGTTGGTTCAAAGATTGCTTCCTCACATTCCACATCCCTGCGCTTATTCCCCGGTTTTCGCGAGTTCATAAAATCGCGCTTGCGCAGATCAATTCGAGAGGAATTCGCCAATTGGTGGGAATTACGACGCAAGCAGCCGAATATCGCGAGCCCATCAGAGTTCACCATCTACACAACCTTCTTGAGTTCCGCAAGCAATCCAACCCGAGTGGCAAAAAATGTTATAATTTGGCGAATCGATCTCTGTACAAGATTCTGGACGACTTCCCGAACAAAGACCAAAGTTGGAGAAAACGTTTTTTCTTCGTGCCGATATCGGCCGCGTCGGTTAAAGAAGAACATTTGGTGGTGGCGAAGTGGGGAACACTTGGTAGATTTTTTCGAATGTTCATCGCGCGAACCGCTTGCCTATGCTTATACGAACTTTTCTGCCAATTTGTTTTCACAGCTAGCAGACTGGAGAGGAAGAGATCGAACATAGCGAGTACGACGATCTGGAGATAATGCCGCCCAAGCTCACTTTCCGTGATCTCGCCAAGAAGAGAGCCGAGAAGGCTAAGAAAAAGGCCGACCCAAAGGCCATCACCTCTATTGTCGAGACGTCTGAGCGAAGCGTCGACAAGGCGGATACTCCTGTCGCAGAGGGCGACGACGCGACTGCTGTAGCCGCCAGTGGTGCGTTGGCTGTTATTACTTCACAACCAACTGCCATTACTGACGAGCCCGTCGAGCCAGAGGAGCAATTGCATCGGAAGAGAAAACGCTCCGCCTCTGAGAAGGGCAAAGGCAAAGTTGGCGAGAAGAAGAAATCTCGTCGCGAGCTGCCGACTCTGTCCCCAGGACAGTCTATTCCTCCAGGTCCGCGATCTGGAAGTTCTGACGAGCTCTACTCTGATCCCTTAGCCGCAGCTGCCTTGATGGCTAAGGTTACATATCCGGGTGATCGTATGCCGATCCCGGAAAGGCTGGTCAAGAGCGAGCTCTATAAAGAGTTCGCGTCTCGTCAGGCTAAGGTAATTTCACACTTTATTCTTTCTTTTTCATTTTGCTTCATTTCTCATACCGTTAACTCCTTCGTAGGCTATCGCCCATTTCAATAGGCTGATCGTGTCGTATGATCAAGACTCGAGGTCTAAGGAGCTCTTTATAAGCAAGGCCAGGCAGAAAGATGAGGTCGAGAGGGAACAGGTTGGGGCACATATGAAACTACTCGCTGATGAGCGAGATACGTATAAGAAGAGTTCTGACGACCTGTTCGCACACCTTCACAGAGTCGGCAAGGAGAAGGAGAAGGCCGAAGAGAAGAACGCCGAGCTGGTGAAAGGGTTATCTGCTCTGAAGGCGAGTCGTGAGCAGGATCTTGAAGAGGCTGTCTCTTCTGCGAGGTGATCTGCGGCCGCCGAAGTGCAAGGCCAGCTTAATCGGGCTTACGAGCTGTTTCATCAGATGATGAAGAAGCCACTTAAGAAGATGGTCTATCTCGCACAAGCGGATGCAAACCTTCAGCTTCTTGACGATATGGAGAAGCCCGATCCCAAGGAGCCATTCGATCCCAAGGCTGAGCGCGCCCTTCTGGTTGATAATAAGAAATCGCTTGCAAAAGCCGACGAGATCTTTGACGCGATGGTCCTTGAGCTAGGGAAGACGCTAGGTAAGAACTACGTGGTTCCCATTAACTTAAGGGACATAGCTTTTTCTCCGCGAGTCGAGGTCAGCGCTAAGTCTGTTGGTATTAATGCAGCTTCTGGTTACAACGACGGCTCCTTGGGTCTGCGCCTGCCAAATGATAGCCAAGATTCGAGCGACCGCGAGTCCAGCGAGTCTGATGGGGTTGACCATGCTGCCGATCCGACCCCGGCCGCAGAGACTGAAACTCTGCGCGAGTCCGCTCCGTTAGATCATGACCCGAAGACCGGCGAGGCTGCGAGCTCGGTTGTCGTTGCTGTTCCAGCCGAAGCTGGAGGTATCGAAGAAGGCGAGCTTGTCGCGGAAGAAAAGGAGGTCGAAGCTGGCGATCCTATTGTCGGAGACAATCAAGCCGAAGGAGGCGATCCTGTCGCTTGATTTTAAAATTTGTAATAGTTACTTAGGATTTTCTTTTGTTTTTGCTTAAGGTTTTAAGACTCGATTTTTGTTTTGTGCCTGGATGGCTTTATCCAACTTGTGACATTACTTTTATGCCGAGTTGGTCGAGCAGGTTTATATGAATGCCTTTAAGCAATTTCGTTACTGTTTTAAATTCGCTGTTTTTTGACGAGACCTGTCGGAGCTTGTTTTAGCGATGCGGTTTTTAAGACACTTAGAGGCGATGCGGTTTTTAAGACGCGATGCGGTTTTAAGACGCGATGCGGTTTTAATACCCGATGCGGTTTTAAGACGCCTAGATATTTGCCATGTTTGGCGAGGCCTGTTATAGCTCGTCAGCTAGGCCTGTTTTAGTTTGTTTTTTAAAGCAAATTCAGTATACAGTGTACCTGATTTATATTGGCCAAGTTAGACCAGTTTGTTAAGTAAAAACTGGGTTTGCGAGTCAAACATCCTGGCTAACGGACACATTCTACTGAATGTGTCTATCCCGAGATGGACTCGCGAGATGGACAACCCGGCTAACGGACATACTCGCACTGAATATGTCTATCCCAGTAATGAACTCTAAATTTATATAGCGCGCTTTATCCGTTGAGGATGTATAAGTATACTTCATAATGATGATGAAGTTTTAATCAGGTCGCCATTATGACCTTAATGACGCCCAATTTTTATTGATCTCGCGTTTACACAGTTAAGTCGTTTAGCGAGTTTGCGCGTTTAGACATCTAAGTCGTTTAGCGAGTTGTCGCGTTTAGACATTCAAGTCGTTTAGCGGGCTAAACGACTCGTAATAAGACTTGGTTAAAACCTTGGCTTATTACGACTCGATTGTCGTGTTTAGACCGGAATCGTTTGCGAGTCGACTTGTCACGTTTAGACCGAAGTCGTTTGCGAGTCGACTTGTCGCGTTTTGACCGAAGTCATTTGCGAGCTGAACGAATTGTAACAAGACTTGGTTAAAACCTTAAGTTGTTATCGATCATCGCGTTTAGACCAAAGTCGTTTGCGAGTCGACTTGTCGCGTTTAGACCGAAGTCGTTTGCGAGCTGAACGAATTGTAACAAGACTTGGTTAAAACCTTAAGTCGTTACATACTGCGAGTAGGAGTATGAATATACGTACCCACTCCTCCTTTTTTGAATAAGGGGGCAACTGAACTCGTCCGAAAACGAGCTGCCTACGTACCCAATGAAGGGATCAAGTCGCGTCGTAGTTCAAGTCTAATGACTTAGTATTTTCAGTAGTGATATTTCTTCAGATGTCGCGCATTCCAGGAACGCGGGATCATCTTGCCTTTCATGTTGGCGATTTCGTAGAAGCTTGGGCGAACTACTTTCGTGATCTGATAAGGTCCTTCCCAGTAAGCGCCGACCTTGTCGGCATTGGTCTCGGCAGTATTCTGAAATACTGCGCGAAGGACGAGGTCTTCTTCGTAAAAACGCCGAACTCGCACTTTGGAGTTGTAATACTTGGATGCCGCAATTTGATATTCGGTCATCTTTAAAAGTGCTTGGTCGCGCCTTTCTTTGATAAGGTCGAGTTCGTCGAGCATAAGGAGATGATTGAGACCTTCCTGCTCTGGAAGCAATCGTCGGCGAACTCCTGGAAAATAGACTTCAGGAGGAATCACACATTCTATTCCGTAGACGAGGACAAAAGGCGTCTCGCTCGTAGCGCGTCGCGGCGTTGTTCGATAGGACCATAAAACGCCTTCGAGTTCGTCTGCCCAACGGCCCTTCTTAGCGTCGAGTCGAGTCTTTAGTCTGTGAATAAGTGTTTTGTTTGACGACTCCGCCTGGCCGTTGCCTTGCGGGCAACGAGGCGTTGACTTGCTGACTCTGATTTTCCACTTATCGCAGAAAAGTTCGAATCGTTTTGATATGAATTGCGAACCGTTATCTGTCACTATCTCGTAGGGTACGCCGTACCGACAGATGATATTCTTCCAGACGAAGTTTTTGACCTACTTATCCTTGATCGATCCGAATACTTCCGCCTTGATCCACTTGGAAAAATAATCCGTTAGGACTAAGAGGTATCGTTTCTGCCGAGACGGATGAAGCGGTCCGACTATATCCATTCCCCATCGCATAAACGGGTAGGGCGAGGTGACCGAGCTTAAGAACTCCATCGGTTGATGGATGAACGGACCATGTCGTTGACACTTCTCGCACTTTGCTGCGAACAACTCGTAGTCTTTTATCATGGTTGGCCAAAAATATCCGTGCCTTTTGATTCGGATGGCGAGTGAGCGACCTCCCGAGTGGTTACCGCAGGATCCGCCGTGAACCTCGTGCATTATCTCGCGAGCCTCCTCCCCCTCGACACAAGCGAGGAGTGGCCCAGACAATCGCCATTTAAAAATATTTCCATCAAGTAAAACGTAACGAGACGACTGTGACTTTAACTTGCGAGCCGCCCATTTGTCGGTTGGCATCTCGCCGTCTGCAAGATAAACACGAATGTCGGCCATCCACTTGGTGTCGCATCCATAGACTGTGGTCTCGTCGTCAATGGGAATGTCGACGACTTCATGCTCAGGTGGAGGCTCCTCGCTACATGGGTAATAATCGTCTGGGGATTCCTCAAGTTGTTCGGGGAGAAGGCCACGGTCAAAAGCTGTGTTATTCGGGTCGAGCTCGTTATCGTTTGCCATCATATCCGTCGTTTCGTCTATGCCGACTGTGTCGGACTTATTGGGATCCAACGGATCCGGTTCGACGTTATCTTTGGTTTGGTCGAGGTCCATCGGGTCTGCAGTGGAGCGAGCGGGCGAGCCATTGCTTAGACCTGCTTTTCGCTTCGCTGTCTGAGATCTTGTTAGGACATTGATTGCTTTTGCGATTGCGATACTCGGTTCTTCAATGAATTCGACCTTGACAATTCTTTGAAGATCTTTATCTGGCATCGCGGTCGAGCCGAGTGATGCGAGGGCATCCGCTTGAGAGTTTTCCGACCTTGGAATTCTTGTCAAGGTGAACAGCTTGAATTCAGCTGTTAAAGTTTTGACGAGAGCGAGGTATACTTCCATGCGCTCGTCCTTTGTCGCGTATTTGCCGTTGAACTGATTCACGACGAGCTGAGAGTCGCAAAAATCTTCTATCCTTGTTATTTTCAACGCTTTAGCCAATCGAAGACCTGCGAGTAGGGCCTCTTATTCTGCCAACGTTTTTCTTGAGAAATTCGACGAGGTCGAGCCTCACGGCTTTATCGAGTGTCGCGTCGATCTCCACACATTTTTCTGGCGACTCGTCGCTTATGCAGACCGACAAGACGGGTTCGCATGCTGGACCCGCCCCTTCCTCATCTACGGATTCCGCAATCTGTAGTTGTTATAACAGGTCTGAGATTTCTTTAACGGGCTCCCTGTCCGTCTTAATTTTTTTTCGCGGGTCGCTCGGAATCGGCACTGTCGAGTGACTTCGTAGTTTATGTGCGGCCATGAAGCAAGATCGCGATGCTGCCTGACTCCCTCTGATCGTTCTGACCCCGCTTTTCGTAGGAAACTTAAGGCATAGATGGTATGTCGAGGCGACTGCACGCATCGAATTGAGCCAAGGGGTTCCCATTATCACGTTGTAAATTGCCGGGTTGTCCGATACCGCGAACTCCACTATTTTCGTTATTCCTTCCGCGCACACAGGGAGTTTGATCATTCCAAGAGTCATTGTCGTCTCGCCATTAAATCCGGTCAAAGGTTTAGGATAGGATTCGACTTAGGCGAGATCGATTTCCATACGCTTAAGAGCGTCTATGAAAATAATGTCGACTGTGCTACATGTATCGATTAAAACACGACCCGTGTCCCAACCTGCGACGGAGAGTCGGATGACGAGTGGGTCGTCGTGCGGTTTGTCAATGTCATCAATCTCATTTTCTTCGAATCGGATGACTTCGTTTGGAAACTTGGATGGACTGGGTTTGTTTGCTCCTACCTCGGCTCGCCTCTGATAAGCTTTGATCGACGAGACGGTGTTTGAACAATAGCGCGAGCTGCCCATAATCATGTTGCAGATTTTCTGCTTCGAGCCGCCCCGGCCTCCGTTATTGTTTTGTTTGCCGAGGTTGACCTGGTCGTCATCCCGTCCGTCTCGCTTGTTATTCCTGCTATTGCCTCCGGACGGACCGTCTCCTTCTCTTGCGTCGTCGAACTGCTCTAGCTGAAAATCATTAACACTTATGTTTCCTCTGAGTTTGCCGGCGGCTAGCTTTGCTGCGAGTCGTATTCCGAGCACTCTGCAATTAGCTGTCGAATGTCCGTCCATCTTATGCAAGTCGCAATATGCGGATTCGTCATACTGCAGGTTCCTTGTCCAAGTGTTGCCATTACTGCGACCTGGAGTGCCGCTTCCACGGACAGGAACGCTGTTTCCGCGGCCTCGCCCTCTTCCTCGGCCGTAGCCGGGCGAATCCACCTGGTAGTTATGAGACCTCTAATACCTCCTTCGTGTCGCACGAAGTCATTTTGCCTCTTCTTTTTCGTAGGCGGGGCTTCTTGCGGTTTAGGACTTTTGATCTTTCCATACTTCTGGTCCAAAATCCGCGTTTCCTCTTCGCTCCTTGCAAAGCCATTCGCGCGATGGAGCGCGTCCTGAATGGAAGAGGGCTCGTTGATTGTCATCTCCTTCCGGAAATCCGAGTTATACCACAGAGCTTTTCGCAGGGCACTTAGGGCGGATTGGTCGTCAATCCCTTTTACTTGAATAAGCATCGCTTTGAAGCGTTCGATGAAGACTCCCAAGGGTTCGCTGGCCGCTTGCGTTATAGTATAAAGGTCCGCCTCCGACGACCTGCGTTTGATTAGGACGGAGTACTGCTTTAGGAAAGCTTCGGAGAGCTGGGCAAAGCTGTCGATAGAGTTCCTTTTCATTCCCGTAAACCAATAGAGGGCTGCCCCTTGGAGGTGCTCCACGAAGAGGAGGCAGCAACCAACATCGATTTCGTCGAGCCGGAAATTCGCTCGCCCCATTGCGATTGAGAATGCTCTGATATGCTCCGTGGGGTCGCCCTTTCCCTCGTAGATAAGAATCTTGAGCTTCCCTGGGTTGGATAAACGCGCCTTTGTTATCCGCTCGGTAAAGGGAGTAGTGCGGGCTTCTTCAAGAACTCGGTCGAGCTCGTACGCCTTGCTGGTTGCGCGATGGACCTGTGATCTCATATCCTTGAGATCACGAGTGGTCTGCTGCAAGACGGCTTTGAGCTCTTCCATTTCCGTTCGCTGCGAAGCGACAGTTCTACGAGCGGTTGGGGCTTCGGCTTGTTCCATCCATCGCGTATTTTCTGCGATTTCGCCCTCGTCCTGACTCTGGATACGACTTGTCGGTCGACTGGGCCGAGCTGCTCCGAATTCACGTCCTTCTGAATTGTCTGCGATTGCAGCTATGCCGCCGGGAGCACCTGCGACGAGGACGGTTCCGTCTCTGAGAGGTGTTGGCGTATGATCTTCGCGAGTGCCACGAGCCGAAGGCGATGCCGCCTGGGAGAAGTTAAGAGCGAGCGGGGTGACGCGAAGCGCGTTACCTTGAGGTAGCCCTCGAGACTTACGAGTTGTCGACAAGGCCCTGATTTCAGCAGTCAGGTTGATGTTGATCGTTTCCTGGTTTTGCGACTGCTCGAGCAGTTGTTCGAGCATTGCTTTGAGTTGACCGAAATCTCCTGGTGTGGACGGGTCGACCGAGTTTGTATTGGCGGTTGCCTGGTTCTCTGTCGGGACAGGTCTGCCTGCTTCCGCCTCCAATCCGGACTGGTTGATTAGCCCAGCCACAATGGGCTCGCTTGGACCTGAATCTTGGGTCGCTGGAGACTGCGGGTTCGTTATTGACATGTTGCGAGTAGCGGTTTCGTCTAAGCGTTTGTTTCGTGTATGAAGCTAGTGTTGCGAGTGCATCTTTCCCCTCCTTCTAGCGCCAAATTGTGCGTGCTGGAAATTCACACAATCGAATTTGTGAAGATTCTTGTGAATTAGAGCTTCTTTAGGGTTTCAAACAATTAGGAAGATTTAGAATTAGATTGTGAATTAGGGTTCTTATTCATCAAGATCAGAGCTTTTACCAAGATTTTTCGATCCCTCACATGTGAGGGGGTACATGCTTATTTATAGAAAATACAAGTCGGTTTGGATGAACAGTAAAAGGTTGCTAATGGGCTTCTGCCTTCTGGGCTTAACTTGATGGGCTGATTTGGTGAAAACGACGTCGTTTAGGCTATCGACTCTTCTAAGGGGGGATCCGACCCCTACACTTACTATATTCTAGAGTTGAACTTTTTTATTTATATGGCGTTTAACTTTTCTATGAATCTACTTTTATACTTAAAAATATACATTAAAAATGTATTTTTGTTATTGGTTGTTTAATCTTTAACAAATTTATAAATACCCTTTTAACAAAATAATTAAAATCAAAATCCAAGTTAAAACAAAAACTTTAACTAACACAATTAAAATGCAACAAATTATTTCAAATATGTTGAAGTTTATTAATGAAAAATACTGAAATTCAAATAAATAACATAAAATAAATATATCACCAATTAAATTAATGACTTAATAATTAAAATCTTATTGTGATTTTATTGAATTGTTGCTAATTATAAAATAATTGGGTAAATTGTATAATTTTTATAATTCAGGGACTAAAGTAAAAACAAATACAATTAGATTATTCTTTTTAGAGTGACAAATAAAGTAATGGGTTGGAGAAAACCCGTTACTCTATTTTAGAGTGAAGAATAGAGCAATGGACTGGAGATGGTCTAATAATAAGTACTAACAAATATTTTTTAAGAAGACAAAACTAATGCCAATACAGGGTGTTATTGGTTCGGTTGTACCTGTAAAATAATTGATGTACAATTTAGTCTGTTGAGGTTGTAATTTTTTATCTGGAATTCACTAAAGTCTGATTAGTAAGCAATTATTGTAAAAAATTGAAAGAGGTTGTAGAAAATTTTTAAAGCCCAACCAATCACGCCCATAATTTTTTTTCTAAAAATAATGAGAAAGACTGGTAGATAAGAGAGAAATAATCAAAATATTCAACATTGGAATAAATGGGTTGAAGTGTAAATAATAAACAAACTGGTTAGGATTTTAATACGTAAACAGCAAGAGGAGAGATGCTCTTGCGAGGATACTTGTGATTCTTACCAATAGGCAACAAGTTAACAATATAAAGGTGTATGTGCGCGATGTTGGTTCTTTCAGCAACATTTTAAATAAGAAAGCAACTAAAATTTTGACCAAAAAAAAAAAAAAAAAAGCAACTAATTTATTAGTGTATCAACAAAGAAAAAAAAAGTTATTTCGATGAAAAAACAAAAAGATACTATCTGTAGGTCTCTTGAAAACCTTTAAGTTTAACTATATTGCTTTTTATTTGATGCTAATTTTTTATTTATGCATATGTATGTATGGACGCACGTACATGTATAAAAAATTTGAAACAAAAAGAAAATGGAGGTTAGAAGATGAGATAGGCAAAATTGGGGAGAGTCACTGTCACGTGTATCTTTACGAGCGTGCATATCTCTCCCTCTCTGGTGGTGGGAACAAAAAAACTTACAAAAGTACATACAAAGACCACTTCCAAATTCTTTCCACCTTCTCTGTTTCGTCTTCAGACCAAAAAGAACAAGGTAAAAAATTTCACATTGCAAAAAGTTTCAAAAAAAAGAAAAGAAGAAATTTCACATTTACCCCACTAGCTTTTCACTTTTTATGAGTATTTTATTTTTGCAATTTTTTCCTTTGATAAATTTGGTTTTGTACTAATAGCAAAGGTGCCGAATGGTAATGTAACTTTATTCACGTTTTTATGTTTTGAAACTTGATTTTTGATATTCTTTTTCACCACTAGTAACATACATTCATAGTTTTCCCAAAGTGATTTCGATTCATAGTACGTGCTAGATATATAATTAGAAAAGTGATTAATTTACAAAAGAACTATTTTTGTATCGTTTTTAATTATTTATTAAAACACTATCGCTCGAATGTTTCACCTCTTTTGCTATTTTCGCATTCCACTATTCATTTCACATATGATGTATCGCCAAAGTTTTGTAATCATAGTACATTGTTCACTGTTCGCTTGTAGAAAAGTAGATAAACTCGACCAACTAAGTGAAACAATTATTTTTGCATGGCAATATTGACTAATTTCAAATTTGAATTTTTGATGGTTCTTCCTGATGTCTAGATCAGATAAATGTGGCAGGTAGCTAGATTAACTTAAAAAGATCTGTGCCTTAACCAGTGTCTTAGCTATGTGAATGTGAGATTGTGTTACAAGAAGATAGGTGGACGAAACAAGGGAATTTGATGCTAACAAATATGCAAGAAAAATAAGTTTTAAGTTTAGAGAGTGTGCTTTAAATATAAACAAGTGGGTTTGGCCCAATATCCCTATAAACCAGCCCACTAGTAGCATTAGAATGAATGACGTGCATCGCAATATATCCCACATCGCTACTTCTGAGAGAAAACTAGTTGTATATATAAAGGCGAAGAAGCACTGGGGGTCACGACCTTACTTGAACAGGATCTGTTCTATAGGCTCGTACCTCTGTATCCTTGATTTCTAAGGAGACAGGCCCTTAACCCTGGTTGATGAACCATGCCCGTGCGATCAGAGCGTGATTAACGGCCACGATTGTCTCTGAGATGCATCCGGTGCTGTAGATGATCGTTACTCGGTTCGGTTTAATCCTTGCCGGGGTGGTCGCACGGCGGTCTGACAGGTTCCTTTTTTTTTCACTTGTGCCTCTGCTAGTTTTTTTTTTTTCTCACCATGGCTCGGTTTTCACTTTTTTTGTAAGCACGTGTGTATTTAAGTGTTGTACATAACGTGTTCGATGAAATGTCTCTGAGAGATTAAGAGAATTTGTTCTTTTTTAAATTGTTGATCTGAGATGGTAAAATTTTGATTTGTGACTTTTGAGATTAATGGTTGAAAAAAGTGAAAATGGAAAATAAATCGAAGCAATAAGATTATGCTTTTAACGTAAGATTAAAATATATTCGTATATGATTAAACAAACCATACAACATTATCTTCCATGACTGAGAGAAATAAGATCAAACTCATGAGCACTATCTTCCAAAGAAAACCGAGAGTAGAAGTAGAAACTTTGAGAATCGTCCGTTTAGACGAAATGTGAAATAAAACATTGAAGTTGTTACACTTTACAGGTAGAGTGGCTCTCAACTCCCAAGTTTTAGGTCTTGCCATCATTGATGAATCTCAAACTTTAGCAAAAAAAGTCTCAAGTAGGCCTTTACTACTGAATTGAATTATATATGTTTGTGTATATTGTTTACTTTGAAATAAAGAAGATGTTTATTACAACTTGATTTGAATATATCCAAATCCTTGTGACCAATTTTTCTAATGTAGAAGAAACAACTTGTGCCTAAGGCAAATGAAAGATGCAGTTCCTGGACCAAAAGACTAGTTGTTTATGTTATCCCAATATAATAACATAAACAAACCAAGTTGAAAACCACCTACGACATTAAAATGAAAACCAAAACCAGACCACATATCCACATAACCACACACACAAAGATCTCTGACAATAATGTTAGAACCACCAAGTTGTAGAACTGTCAAGGCCACCACAAGATTTCTTTTCATACAATAATAACATCTCATCTTTAGCTAATGACCAACTTGAATGCTACTTGAGCTAAGTAATAGAGAAGAAGAAGAAGAAGAAAGTGAGATGTGAAACGTTGCAGATATATGGCATCTTCGACGGTAACTCAGGCAATGGTGACTCCAAGTTCATGACTCGGATCGCTTGTTTTATAGAAGGCCTCGAGTTTTTATCAGGATGACTACACCATAACCCCACAACAAGCAAACACTCGGCTTGCTCCTTATCGAAATTCTCATCGAGTTTTTCGTCTATAGCTGACATTACTTGTTGTCTTCCATACAAATCCCACACTCTGTCCACAAGACTCATCTCAATCTCCCTCAGTCTCAGTGTTTTCTTGCGAATGATTAACCGATTTTTGTCCCGTGAAATATCTCTAATACACCAATATTAAAAAGCTATAAATGTCAGATTCTTTGCTTGCCCTTCCATCCATCACATATTCAGGAGCCATGTATCCAAAAGTTCCAGCCAGTCCAAAGTCACCTAACTCATGGTCCATCAATCGAGCCAGTCCAAAGTCACCTAACTTTACATTGAAATTAATGTCCAACATGATATTACTTGCTTTAATGTCCCTATGCAATACACACCGTTCTCCCTCCTCGTGAAGATAAAGCAGCGCAGAGGCTAGACCGAGAGCTATCTTGTGACTTGTGGTGGCAGAACCTTTGCAAGATCAATCATGTAAGTTCATAAGCCCAAGACACGCTCAAGTTCTCGTAACAGAGTCATAAAAGATATGCGCATGAAAATATCTTGGCTGTGTGAGCTTGCATTCCAAGTGGTGTAGTTAGATGAGACAAGCGAGTTATCATTGATTCCCACATGAGATCCAACAGTCGTAGGATCCCATTCTTGGTTATTGAACGAGTCAAATTCGACATGAACCAGGGGAAATGTAGACGTGAAATAATCGATTCGAGTAAAAAGACCCAAGAATACACCAGCTGAGTTTACCTGGACTTGGATTCCTTCAGGAGCAAGAAAGAAGCCGATCCCATGACCGAACTTCGAGAGGTTACGTGTATCGATCTTGAACGAGAAACTTGTGCTAAAATCAGTAGACTTACCAGTTCTTGGATTCCATATAGGAACATTTTCAGCATATGTGACCCAACCAACGTGAGCTATATATTCTACGTTGTTGAAGCTAACCACACCATCGGGCATTGCATCCCCGTGGTACACGACATTCTCAGGGTCACCTAGCCGAAAACTAGTAAACTTAAAGTTAAGTGAATCAACAATCAAAGAGAGACCAAAGATAATGGAAATGAACAAGATAGAGTGATATGAACCAAAGCCTTAGCCTTAGCTCTTGTTATCGGACCTAACGTAGCTATAATGAACGAATAGATGAAAGAGAGATGTTTAGCTAAGCTTCCTCTTAACCCTAAACTCTCTTTGGAGCTTAAGGTTAATTCTTGGAAGTTGGTTTCTCATTAATCAATAAAGACCTTTATATAGGCCACGACAACTCAATTGTAAAACCTAATTAAAAAGGAAAATCCCAAAACTAATTGTAAAAAGGAAAAACACCAAAACTCTTTTAATTAGAAACTCATAAACTCATGAACGTATCATTACTCTCCTCCTCGATTTGGAGCTTGTCCTCAAGCTCTAACTCCAAGTATGCCTTATGTAGCTTCTCGGCGTCTTCCCGTAAGCACCATCCGCATATCCACCAAGTCTTCCTCTGAAAGTGGTTCGTCCTCTTGATTACCCCCATCCATAACCGGTTTGATGTGAAAAAGAATTGGATTGCATACATGTCTTGGCGTGAAAAGCTCGTTACAATTGAAACATAAGCCTTTAGCTCGTCGTTCTGCCATTTCTGTTGTAGTCAACTTTTTCCAATACTGTTTTTTCGCTTCGCCTTGTTGAGACAACATAGTTTCCTCGTCCTTCATGTCTTGTATCATGTTGTTCACTACTATTTTTGGTTTTGCACACGGAGCAAGATGTCCTCCAAATGTTCGTGACCGCTTATCGCCATCAATCTTGTATTCATTATCTCGAGCATATTCTATTGCTTCAAAGATTGTCTCAGGACGAAGATATTCGACTTCTTTCCGTAGACTATCTGTTAAACCAGCACAAAATTGCCATAGTTGTTGGTCTCCTGTGAGACGTGTTTGACGCCCAAGACACTCTTCAAATTGACTGCAATATTCGTCAACGGTACCCGTGTGCCTTAAATTAGACAACTCTCCAACCGGATTCACTCTATCCGCCATCCCAAAACGACTCTTACAAATCCTTTTAAACTCTGCCCAACCAAGTCGATGTGCAACCAAACGTCGTAAGTTGTTATTCCAGTGATATGCTTTACCTGTTAGGACTTAGGTTGCTTGTCGAACCTTTGCATCGTCATTAAACACTCGTTGATCCGCAAAATAGTCATCACACTTTTGTAACCATTCTACTGCATTTGTTGAACCATCGTAAGGTGGAAACTCCATCTTTGATGGTGGCACCACACACCGATCCGAGCCGTTTCCATCATCTTCCAAGTTCTCATAAGCTCCTTTTTCCATCATTCCCTCATAAAAACGAAAATCACCTTGTAACGAACCAGGAATAGTGTCGTTGGGTGGTGCTCCGATTGATCTCACTGGCCAATCGCCTCCGCCATCACTTCGACGGTGACCTCGTTCTCTTCCCACCGCACGTATGGGCCATGGACCACCGGAGAAAGAAAATTTTGGGTCGTCTCTCACCATTCCCACACCTCCACCATTCACACCTTTGGAAGTTACACCCTTGTTACCACTTTGTAAAACAGCAGAGGCTCACCTTTGGAGATTGGTGTTGAAAGTTTGCTTCTTACAACTGCATCACTTTCAGTTGCGGAGGCGAGTGCCTCTGCTTTTTCAGCGAGCGTAGTATGCTCAACCCCAAGCTCCTTGCATAACGCCACATGTTCTTGCCGTATTTGTGTGATTGCTTCATGAGCTTGTTCTCGGACCTCTTTTTGAACAGTCGCAAGTGCTTTTTCTTGAGCCGTTGTCTTCTCTTGAAGTGCTTCGAGAGCTGATTGCATCGGACCCAACTTCTCATCCATCTTTGCTTCCATACTTTCTATCTTTGTAAACAACCTTGCAAGTTGTGCTGCAACGGAATCGGACTCTCCCATTGAATCGCTTGGCTCTGATACCAAATTGATATGAACCAAAGCCTTAGCCTTAGCTCTTGTTATCGGACCTAACGTAGCTATAATGAACGAATAGATGAAAGAGAGATGTTTAGCTAAGCTTCCTCTTAACCCTAAACTCTCTTTGGAGGTTAAGGTTAATTCTTGGAAGTTGGTTTCTTATTAATCAATAAAGACCTTTATATAGGCCACAACAACTCAATTGTAAAACCTAATTAAAAAGGAAAATCCCAAAACTAATTGTAAAAAAGAAAAAACACCAAAACTCTTTTAATTAGAAACTCATAAACTCATGAACGTATCATAGAGTTGGCCATTTAAGGATGACGAAGAAAGATTTTACAAAAAAAAAAAAAAACAGAGCAAAAATGGCAATTAATTCAAGAATTAAATCCTAGAAATGTTACGAAGTCAACAAAGAAAGAGGCTTATTTGAGGGTCCATTCAACGGAATCATTATATTATTATAAAGACACCAAGTCCTGAAAGAAGAAAGTTAATCTGCAAGAGAAAAAGATTGGTATATCCAAATAAAACGTGGAAGAAACTTCAATGACCATAATACTTTGGAATCATAAACCACAGAGGAAAAAGCAAGAGAAAAGGTCATTATGCAACCATATCAACTTACATTTTGTATAACAAAATCAGTGTTCCACTGGCACTAGTTTCCATAACCCTAGATTATGGTTTTACAAAAAGCATGAAGATGGATGACTTAACGAGCGAGTCATTGATAAGAACTTAAGAAGTTTAAATTTGGAAACGGGATAAAATTAATTTTCCTCATAGGGGGCTTGGACTGTGAGCCGAAATTAAAACTGGCGGTTTAACTAGAGAATCATTCGGTTCAGACTAGATTGAATCTCCGGTTTAATGTCTTCCTCTATCTTGTTATTTGCTACAGCTTTTTAGATGGGCTTACAAAGAAATAAGTCTACAGCCCATATTTCTTTTAAATTAAGTTAACAGTCCCACATCGGAAAGGGTGGTGAAGCCGATGAGAATTGGTAAGGTATAAAATGAAGTCTCTTTGATACCTAACCTTATCTTTGCGCTTGGGGCAATGACGCAGCTAATGAGGTACTAACCGAGGCGCGTCTATTGCTGGTTGAAAACTATTTCCATACCCCCTCCTGGGCCTCTGCTTGTCTTTGGCCCTCGAGAATTTCTGGAAGGGTTCCCTTCGGGGTAAAACCCTACAATTTTCCATAGTTTAAAACTTGGTTCTTCGAAGCTAAGGAATAGTGTTAAGAGTTCACATGTGTTAGTGACCTTTGCACCTTATTGGTGGCATTAAATCAAAACGTCTCACATCAGAAATGGGTCTATATTTTATTCTTATCAATACATATTATACACTAGACAATCATTGTAAGGAAGACGAAGAGAAAATGGAAAAATCATATAGTTCAATTGTTTTTCCTTAAGTTAGTCATTGTCTAACGTGTACTAATTAGACCTGGGCGCGGATCGGATATACGGCAAAAACGTATTTCTGATTCGATTTGTTTTTAACGGATATTGAATTTTTCGATTTGCTTTGCTTTGAAAAAAATCGGATATTTGGACGTACGGATATCCGGATTTTTTTCCGGATATTTGCGAATATTCGGATACTCGCGGATATTTGTTTTGAACGAAAAAAACGAAAGGAAACCATTTTTTTAAAAATTATTCTTTTAATATAATATTTAAACTAATAAGTATAAAAATAATATAAACTATATAATTTTATTAGATGTAATTAAAAAGTAAATGAAAAATGAAAGACAAAAATGGTGGACAACAAAAAATTTATTATTTTTAAATAAAAGAATATGAAAATACTGATTTTCAATTAAAAAAATTAGTAACTACTTAAATTTACTATAAATATATCCGTTCAATGTATTGAAAAAATTGAAAAATGCAAATAAATATTGTAAATCTATTATATTATATGTACATATATATAATTTACGGATCGGATCAGATATTCGGATTTTTAAAAGAGAAATTTTAAGATATGCCACTTTTGACATGCCACTTTTCAAAAATGCCACTATCACTTTTTCCAATTTTTTAAATCATTCATGTTTGGGTTAATTATGTTATATTAGGGTTTAGTTTTTTGGGTTTAAGGTTTGTGAAGGATCAAAACATTTTTTAAAATTAAAAATTTTGAGATATAAGGTTTTTAAAGGGATTTATAAGTGACATATTGGTAAGAAAATAATTCAATAGTGGCATATTTGAAAAGTTGCATGTCAAAAGTGGCATTTTCGTAAATGTCCCTTTTTAAAATTAGTATTTGTGATTTGCTTTGCTTTAGACGGATCGTAGATTCTACAATTTGCTTTGCTTTGATTCATAACGGATATCCGGGTTTTTTGGTTAGAATCAAAACGGATTTCGGATCGGAGCAAATCTAAGGTTGTATATATAAGTAAGGTAGTCACAACCTTACTTGAACAATATTTGTTCTATAGGCTCGTACCTCTGTATCCTTGATTTCTAAGGAGACATGCCCTTAACCCTGGATGATGAAGCATGACCGTGTGATCAGAGCGTGATTAACGGCCACGATCATCTCTGAGCATCCAGTGCTGTAGAGGATCGTTACTCGGTTTGTTTTGATCCTTGCCGGGGTGGTTGCACGGCGGTCTGACAGGCTCCTTTTTTCGCTATGGCGCTGGTCAGCTTTTTTTTTGTCAACACCTATGTATCTAAATGTTGTACATAAGTAATAAGTACACGGTACAAAGTTTTCACGGATCATATCTTCTGACTTATGAGAGGATTTGTAAGTTGCTCCTTTGACCTTGAGTCGGCCGTGGCTAACTCGGTTGCTAGAGAAATTGCCAAGAGTGTTACACGGGATGGACGCTATAATTCGTACTTGGGAGAACCGTCTTGGCTCCACGATCTCATTACGAGAGACGTCAATGCAAGCATCTAATCACCCTTCATATTGGGACTCGATGCTTGTGTGACATTTCTGTTTTTGCTTCAGCTTATTTGTGGTTTTTTCACCTTCTTGTTCAAAATCTTTACTCAAGTTTAATACAATCCAGCTGATTAAAAAAAATTATAAGTATAAGCTTATCCATTTCTCAGTTTTTGTTTTCCAGAATATTACTTTGGTGCAGTTTGATTCTAGCTTTTGAAACTGTGATTCTTTTAGAATATAAATGGTTAAAAAGAGAGAGAGAGAGTTTTAAGTTTATGCTTGAGATTTAATTTAAATTAAATTATCACCGTACATGATGAGAATTATAACAACCAACAATACATGTAAATAACTTCCATGAATGACTGGAATAAACAAACTATTGGATATTGGAGCTTGTAAGCCTAGTTTCAAGCATTTTGAATGGTAGCACCGGCGTTGATGCGAGAACATCTATCCTTGAGAACAGGAGGGAAGAACGGATTTAGTGGAAACATATGTGGCCAACACTTTGCATCCACGGCCGAAAACGCCTTGCAACACATAGCTCCAACATTTTCAAACTTACCCGTTACAACTGATTTGTAGATTTCAGTTACGCAACCTTGAACGCTGCTTAGTGATGACAAACATTTTGTGAGATCGAGTGGGGAACCAGGAAGAGAAAACCCAGGAACAATAGGTAATTGAGGAGTTGTGTGTACGGGAGCTGATGCGCTAATGCGCGAGCATCCATTCTTGAGAAGAGGAGGAAATAATGGATTCAACGGAAACATTTTTGGCCAACACTTTGCATCGACTTCCGTAAACGCCTTGCAACATGTAGGTCCAACGTTTTCAAACTTACCTGTTGCAGCTGATTTGTAGATTTCGATCACACAACCTTGAACATTGAAGAGCGATGACCAACATTTTGTGAGATCGATGGAGAAGCCAGGAATGGTAGGGAATTGTGGCATCACGTGCACCTCAGCTAAACCGGACCTCAATAGAGTAGTGGCACACATAGTTATGACTAGAATCATGGAGAGACGAGCTTCGATCCTACCTTCCATTGCGGTGACTATAGTCTTTTCTTGGTTTTACTATACAGAGAAGAATAAGTTGTTTCAGATGGTCTTGGGGTATCAGAAGGAGAACTATATATATAGACATAGTGTAACATTATTGGGTGAGTTACACTTTAAAAGTCGTATGTTATCACAACCTTTCAAATTATAAACATTGTAGGTTATAGTTTAAGCAATGAATTCAAATAAATAAGTTGTTGAATGTAAATTAGAACGTATGTATTTACAAAACAATAAATACATGGCAATTTTTTTTTTAAGTTTGAAGATTCCGTAACTATATCCGCATCAGGATGGCCGAGAGATTTGTCAATTCGGTTTAATGATAACGGTAAAAAAATTTTTATACGAAAGATAACTACGAATATAAAGTAAACAATACATTCACACAAATTTATACATAAATTCTGAAGACGGTAAGATTTAAAAAGAATCTAGAAGATATATAATCATGAAGAATCTTCTAGATTCTTTTTAATCCTATAGTCATGAACTTTAAAATTTTGGCAAGATAATATTGCTCCTAAGCGCATATTTTGTATCTCCTCTCCATTGTTGCGCAACTACTCTATTGTTGCACAAATAGAGCCATTCGTTATGATCATACGCATCAGAGGTAAAGGCGTGAATCTATAAGGATCGGTTAGAATTGTATTTTGTAAAATTGTCTATGTAATTGATCTCATAATTTGTAATAGAAATAATAAATCAGACATTAAAAGAAAGTATTGTATCCCCTCATGCAAATGGTAAATTTCAAGAACTAAAGACAATTTCGACGAAAATTCTTTCCTTAACTTTTTCAAGAAAAGTACATCATCAATTTAATTACCGTAGCATCTGTTTATATGGCGACAAAAGATTCTTAAAAAAAAAAAAGCCAATGAGGAAAAAAGCCAATAACATAAAAGTAAAGTACAGTATGAAGAAAGATAAAACACCATATGTAAATTAAATAATAAACTGTAAACCAATAAGAAAAAGGAACCTTTACGTAATTATAATTTATAAATTTCAATCCTACGTGAATTTATCCACCGCCTCAATCAACTATAAATATACGAAAGTCCGAAATACTTCACCCATTATTCAAAGTCCAAGTCTTTTTTTCACTCGTATAGACATCATGGAAGCTACTTTCGAATTTACCTACGAAATCGAATACAATCCTGAGCCCCCAAAATTTGGCACAATCGATCTCTATACAACTTTCGTAATACCGGCCAACATGGCTCCGATACTAACCCGGTCTAGATTCTTCTGTTCGTTACCAGCCACAGAATTAATTGAAGACGACGAGTCTCCCCGCAAAGAAGAACTCAATTACTTTTTAAGAGAATCAGGAGTCGATGAACATGATACCCGCACGTTAATACTAGAACTAACTCAACTTGCATCTCGAGTAACTTCCTCGAATGAGTATAGTCCAAAGTATGCTTTGACAATGTGGTTAAATCTTGATGTGGTTCCTTTAAGTGAAGAAGAATCAGTTCTTGATGACCCTGACATTGAAGAGGCGATTCTAGCGTCACTAGCTGATGAGAGAGGATTTAAACCCACAAGCAAGTTAGGAGTCTCGTACTTGAGGAAAAGGAAATTCAAACGAAAACAGAAGGCCAAAAGCTCTAATGCTTACCGGTGCACAATTTGTTTAAAAGATTTTAAAACCAAACGGAGAGTCGCTACATTACCTTGTGGTCACGAGTTTCATAATAAGTGTATTTTGGAGTGGTTAACGATTAGTCACTTTTGTCCATTGTGCCGTTACGAGTTACCATGTGAAGATGATGATAATTCGCAAATGACTACGGTATTTTAACTATATTATATATTCATACTATTTTATAATATAACACAAACTACGGCCATGATATATACAATAGTAGTTTGTGTTAGTGGTCATCGCTAGGTTACCACAGTTTTGAAATTATTATATACTAGGTGAGTACCCGTGCTATGCACGGGTTATTGGTTTGTATTTTCTTATAATTAGTATCATATTTTTGGGTTGAGTTGTACTTTAAGAATAACCAAACACTTATGGTTGTTTATTCCATTGATCTCACCATTCATTCATATTGAATCTAAGGAAGAGTATTTTATATTCAACATGCAACTACAATGATAATTGCCAAACAAGCAATAACAAATTAACCCCCTATAAATTATACATAAACAAATCTTAAGTTTTTTGCAAAAAATACACAGAAAACTTGATTGTGGTTATAAGCGAGAGGAGGGCAAAGGGTAGGAAGAGAAGAGAGAGTTTGCGACCAAGCAAAGAGCGGAACCTGGTGACCGGCCATGGAAAAAGTAAGTACTCCGGCAAAAGTTTCACCTCTTGTGAAAGCATGACCATGGGGCCTCCACCTTAAGTTCTATCTTCTTTATGCTATAACATGTAGATGTTACCGAAACTTTCCGATTTGTATCTCCACTATAACGTTGATTTCTTGTTTCATAAATAGTAGTGTTAGTGGGTTACTAACATAACGCATAGCATGAAACCCTTGAGATTTATACTAGAGTCGCTTATTACCTTATTCTTCCTGTCGTAAACGACCTCCGCATGAACATGGTGACTTTAGGAAACCAAAACATAATGGTCATAGATATTTTTTTTATAAAAAAATGATGTAATTTGGTTACTCTTTTTATGTTGACTACATTCTAAATGGAACTCAACGATTCAAACCTGTTTCAATAGCATGTTGATATCAGATTTATCAAAACCAAAATCATAACATCATACCATACCAAGCTAATAGACATTTTAAATAAGGATTCCAAAAAAAAAAAACACAAATGGAACACAAACACAAATGCACACCCATGATATTTATTGGGTATCATTAGCATTATTTTAGTATTAATTTTTATATTTGTTTAATGTTTGAGACTAATGATGATACTGGTAATAAATCTATCTCCATATGTGAGACCGGTGTGGGTATCATAAAAAAAAAAAATTAAAATGTTTGCAAACCAAACCCAATCTTTAAACTGGTTTTATGAGACAAACTCAATGTTTTTGAATCATATTGCATATATTTGCTACTATCCTTGTGATTCACACAACACAATGTATAAACCAAATTGATGCAATGATGGAGTAACCATGAACACAGTCATGAATACCGAAATAACACATTTGAGATTGACCGAGGAATGAGAATATTTCCAACAAAATAAAATGAAAACACATTAAAAAGAAAACACTTACGACTTGCGTATCGCCTTTTGTCAATACTCCTAATACTTCATGAGTCGTCGTGTTAGTCTTCCGTGAAGCAGCAGTAACCATTGTTCCAACCTGCACTCAACATAATGAAAACACTTAACCAACTTAGCTAAACTGTAAAACCATAAGGAAGATTCTGAAAAAGAGGCAACTTTAGGATTACACAAGAATCATGGCAACACAAAAAACACCAAATTCAATGAAACATATACTAATTCGATCTGACAGTACCAATTCCAATGCACAAAAACCTTAACCAACAAAGTTGTGCATTAAACATTATACACAAATGTCTCAATTGATCAAAGATTCTCAACAAGAGGCATTATAGGACAAAATCAAGCAATATAGCAGTACTATAAAAGAATCATGGAAGCACAAAAACACCAACTTCAATGAATTGCATACTAATTTGATCTTAATGTACCAATTCCATTGAACCAAAACCATAAGAAACGAAGTTATACCTAAACATTATGCACAAATGTCTCAATTAACCAAAGATCAATTCTCAAAAGCACCAAATTAGGAATAAACGAACCATGAAATTAGTCAACGACAATTTCCTGGTGTTTGGCGGACCGATAATTCCGACATTAAGCGACTTCTGATCTTCTTCTCTAACCTCACCTTCACCAAGTTAATCATCAGCTGAATCAAGCGCAGCTTCAAGTAAAGCCTTCGCAAGAATCCTCGACTTGAATCTCCATCGATTTCAGGAATTGGGTATTGATTGTTATCAAAAACAGAGTCGCTGATTGAACCATCTTCTTCGTCGTCTTCCTAAACACATTTCCTTAACTATTTGTGTTGAATTCAAGCTTCACTCACATGGCGTCGAGGAGATTGTCCAAGTCAGCTTCGGTAGCCATCAATGCTTTCTCTAAACCCTCTCTTCTTCCTCGTTCTCGCGCTCTCTCTGCTTCTGCTCACTCCTTCAGCTCGCGTTCCTCTTCTTTAAATTCCTTTCTTTTCCGGCCAAATTCCTTCATCGGAGCTTCGGGAAACGGCGTAACTCCGGTCGCCGCTCATGGCCAGCTCTTACCTTTTTCTCTCCAATTCCCTTCTCCGCGACGCTTCTCCGTTACCGCAGCTCAGGTTCGTTGGGTCGATTTTGATCGTTTAGATTTGGTGATAATTTGTTGATTGGGTCAAATTCTGGAGAAAGCTGGAATTTTTCGCTTATCGAACACAAATGTGTTTTGACTTTTGAGCATTTTTTGTTTTTGTTTTTCTGATTCTGTCAATAGCGAATGAGACTGTGACACGTTGCTTGTTGATACGGTATCAAAAGTTTCGGTGGACTGATACGTATCAGGCCAAAATATCACCATTAATTCATTTTTGATTTTTTTTTATTCTCTTGATACCCATAAAAATCATGGGTGGGCATGGTCTGATATATAGGAGAAGTCGAGAACCCAACATCGACCAGAGTTTCCAAGAACAACTAATTGGTCTCTACATAAATACCCATCTTGATAAATACCACTACACCTTGAGTTTTTTTTTGACTTTGGTGAATAAAGGAGGGCATTCTTTCTTGAGTGCATCTTGCTTCCTCTCTACTCTAGTGTTAGGCTCTGCAATTTGTATACTATTATCCTAGGTTAGTCTCTCTACTCCAAGAGGAATCAATACACGAAACTGTTGATCTACAAGGTTAGCCTTTCCAAGTAATTTGTTGTTGTCAATATCAAACTGATGTACGTTGAGCGAGAAGTTGATTTCGAACCTTCTTGTCCAACTGTGAACAAAAAGAACATCACTAAGATTGCATAATCATTATATCCAGAAAACCCAAGATGATTAAGCCCAATGTAAAGATGCCCGTTATTTTACTCGTGATATGATGTCTCAATAAGAAAATGATATATGAACCAATTTTAAAAACACAAATTCCAAACTAATCTAACATCTAAATTAAATAAATTACATACCTGAGGATTGCATACCATTTTTGAGGACATTAGTTCCTCCAGATTCATCATCATCGTTTTGATTGATGGTGTTAGGTCGCCCTTCGAAGGCTTGTAAATCATCCAAGGGAAAAAGATACAATTTTCTAGGATTGATTCAACCGAACCGAGAAGAGATACTCACACTACAAGAAAACAGGTCGTTAGTGACTCGAATTACCGAGTGGCAAATTAGTCACAAAGATTTGCGACTCATTTGTGACTCTTTTGTGACTAAAGCGTGACTCTTTTTGACGGAGTCACAAATGAGTCGCTCATATGCGACTCCATCTCGTAGTCGTTAACCAGTCACAAATTTGCGACTAATCTGCGACAAAAATTGGTATATTTTGGTGGAGTCGCATAAGAGTCACAAATTTACGACTTCGTAGCGACTAACATTAGAGTCACAAATTAGCGACTCCTTAGTGACACATAACGGAGTCACAAATTAGCCACCTGTAATTGAGTCGCAAAAGAGTCATTAATTAACCACTACTTTGCAACGTTTCAGGGTTTCGCGTATTAGTAACAAAGGAGTCGCAAATTAGCCACTCTGTTGCGACTCATTACCCACTACATGTATGTTTTTGGGAAATTAAACACCATAATGTAAATATATTAAAGTTAATTTTGTATTTACATCTTATTCAAGTAATAAGTGTGTAGTAAATACACAGTAGAAGTAAAAAAAGAGTTTCCTAAAATTTTGCATCACAAATGGTTTCTTATCAACATCAAAACCTATATAACTAAACTCTTCCATTTCATTTTTTTGAAAATTATTCTACATTTTTGATTACTAGTGTTTAAATGAATAAAAACAAACAAATAATGAAGAAATACATTGGAAATTGATTGGAAAGGAATATGGTTTTTGTGGTTGATCCAAATTTTTAGGGTTTAGGGTATAAGCTTGTAACTGAGTCGCAAATTAGTCGCACATTAGTCACAAATTAGTGACTACTTAGCCACTACTTTACGACACTGTACGTAATGTGTGTCAGTGTACGAATTGTGGGCCAATGTATGAAAAGTGTAGTCACAAAACAGTCACCAAATTGCGACTATATTGCTACTGATTTGTGACTAATATATGTGATTTTTAAAAAAATTCATCAAAAACTTTTTGAAATAAATTAGTTTTAGGTTTCTACATAGATTTAACTCCTAGTTACACTAATATATTATCAACTAGTAAATTATTTTATTTAAAAAATTTATAAACTTTAATTTATCTAATATTTGTATCTTACATAACTATTGTCTTTGTATTACATATATGGTTGTTAGCTAATGATTTGTTGAAGTGTATAATTTTTCAAAACTTCAACTATAATTATTTTCTAAACCTTAAACTCAAAAGCCCCAAACCCTCTTTAAGATACAAATATAATTCTATACCCTAAACCCAAAAACTTTACAAACTAGTGGAAAACCAAAACAAAACACAAAACCCAATAAAATTTTAGTGGGAATCCAAAATTTTTGGGTTAATTTGGGTTTCCCTCTCATCCAATTCTTTTAAAAAAATCCAAATTTTGGGCCAAAACCCATGTTAATTTTGGCTCACCTATAAAAGTCAAGTTATTTACACAGAAAAAAATCAGATTTCTCCTCTTTGAGAAACCCTACTCGCCTCCTTCACCATTTCTTCTTCAGATCCAAAACCTTATCTCTCTCGACTCATCTTCGATTCTCTCTCTGTTTCGAAATTTTGGAGGTCTCTGATAATCCTCCTAAACCCTAAAATCTTCATTCTCCACCTCTGATAATCTCGCTCTCAGTCTCTACCCTAAAATCTCTTCGTCTTCTCGTTTTTGTTTCGATTTCTCGAGATGTCTGGTAGAAACAACCATGGAAAAGGGGTTAATTGGTGTTGGTGGTCGATCCAACCTTCCCGATAAGCCTGAAGCTGTTGTTCCAGGCTCAGATGTGAGAGACAACGCCGGGGTTCTTCGACGCAACACCGGCAAAGATCCTGTAACTTCAGGTTCAGGTGTGAGAGCCACGGCTGGAGACCTTCGAGGTAAAGCCAAAGATCTCTCACCTTCGGTCTCAAGACTCGAGTCTCTTCGAAACTCAGATCTCATGACGAATGGTGGCGAGGAGGAAGTTCACGGGACGAGGTCGTTTCGTTCTTCCGCCTCAATACAAGTATAGCCTAACAACGTCGGAGACACTTCTCGCAGCGGTGAAGAGCTCCTCTACAGGTTCGATCTCTCATCTCTCTCTCCCATTTGATTTCGATGTATATACATTTTGGATTGTATGTGTAATTACACATTTGGATTATTCGGAATTTGTTAAATTTGCATTTTGATGACGAAATTGTTCTCCTGATCCGATTCTTCTTGTCCAGGAAAATCCCGATCTGAAGGATCTCGGAGAGCTGGATATTAAGTTTGATTTAGGAACTCCGTTTAAGCCTTTTAATCAACTTCTTGGGGTGTTCCTAGCTGCAAGGTAAGTTACCTTGGGCAAATTCTTTCTTTTTTATACATTCTTTTTTCGTTTCTAATGGTATATATGTAATTTTTACTTCATTTGGTCACTTCACATGCACTTCCAGAGCGCTATAGGACCTTGATGACAGATCCCAACTCTCCCATCATTGACTTTTACCCAACTGGTAGTGTTTCCTTTTCTCTAAAAGATTCTCTCTTCTCACTCACCTTTATGTGGTAACAAATTGTTTATCGAGATCTCTTTCAATTGCTTTTTACTAGATTTTTAAGTTGCCATGAACGGAAAGCGTTATTCCTGGCAGGTAAGCCTCTCTGTCTTTCCTGATTGCTTACTTACTCATGTATTAGAAACACAATCACTTAATTTTTTTTACTTTTTTTTTTCCTTAAAAGGGTATTGCTAAGCTGCCTTTCATTGATGAAAGACGCCTTCAAGAAGCTGTGGAAGAAGTGGAATTCATGTTGACGGTATACAGAATTCCTTCATCTTTTATGATTTTCTTCATATCAATATGTGGGCTTTCAAAACGATGGTTCTTAAGTGTTTCTTTCTTCAATTTTGCAGGATGAAGAGAAGCGTAGAAACAGCAGAAGCTTAGAAAGACGCCTTCAATTTTGTCAAGCTTGATGCTTGAGTAGTACTTTCTTTTGTCAAGCTTTAACCTTCACTAATACTTTTTTTTGCTTGTAAAATCCAAACTTCTCTTCTACTTTCTATTATGCAATTTCAAATTTACGTTCTTAGTATCAAATTAGTATCATATTAGTATCAAATATGTTACTAAAAATTGACCAATTAGTTACTAGATCAGAAAACTATCATCACAATTTGGTCTCAAATAAGAGACACAATAGTGACTAATTTGTGACCACTTTCTATTATTAGTTCATAACAAAAGAGTCGCTAATGCGTTGTAAATTTATGACTCATAGAGAAGTCGCAAGCTAGTCGCAAATTAGCGACTAAACATAACTGTCACAGAATAGTTGCTAATTTGCGACTAAACAAGACTGTCACAAAATAGTCGCTAATTAGCGACTCATTTGTGACTCGAAAAATTAGCGATTCGACTATTGTGACTCCGGTTTTCGAGTCGCAAATTAGTCACAAATGGCTCATTTGTGATTCTTTTGTGACTCGACTAACGACCTGTTTTCTTGTAGTGTCAAGAGAGTGAGATAATTGTAGAGGTTACAACTCTCGTATTTAAACCTAACTATCGAATATAGGAGAAAACTAAAAAGCATACTAATGGTGTTAGAATACTTAGGTTTGGTTTTAAGATCTTTTATAGCAAAACACGTCACTTTGTTTTAATTGAAGCATGAGGGAGAGGGAGAGGGAGAGGGAGAGTTATTTGAGAATTCATGGGAACCGGCAAAAATAATGATTTTGTGATCATAAATTTTGGAAAGACATGTGGCACTTTGAGAGTGATTTAAGTTGATGATGTGGCATCTCATGGAGAGAGCTATTCTACTTTTATATAGTAGATAGTCATGTCTATTAATTATTACGAGGACTATGATTTACATGTTAGAGACAATTACTTAACGGTTCTCTGACCGTATTCTCTTATTCCACCCTAGGTTCGTCTTGAGAGACGACACTATTCTCATAACGTATGTGTTTATTTAGACTTAACTTTGGCTTTATAATGACACACATATATGTTTCTAGTTCCTACGTAAACAATTCCATAACTAATTGATGAAGCGCAAAATTCGGATGATCGCCATTACATTTTAGTTATATTGATATTTTAATGATGCTAATCTTCTATAGTTTTCTATAATATTCCATAACTAGCTAGGAATTGTTTGATAAACGCTTAATGTATTATTCAATTGACTGATTAATAAAACTAAAGAGCTTTTAGCTTTTTAGAGAAGGGTAACCCTGTTTTTTGGCTGAACATCTCAACGAATCCATGAAGTCATTAATCTTAAGCAAACTTAGACCAAATAAGCTCTTTGCATCTATTCTAGCTTCCGCTACATCTTCCACTACATCACTACATCTATTAACAGACAAAAGTTCACCGCCTCTCAGAGAATCATATATTCCGATATGATCATACTCTTTCAAAACATATGTTGTCTATCTCTACGTCGTTGGGGACAAAGAAGCTGCAAACCTGGAGGTGGTTAAACTCGTAAGCCACCAAACTGTCACCTTGACCCTCAATTACCTCCTAAACTCCCTAAAATTATGTATGCTTGGTTTTTCTAAAACTCTTAAAACTTTGTAGAACACTGTATGACTTAAATTCCTTCTAGGTGGTTTTTCTAAAACTCTTAAAACTTTGTAGAACATTGTATGACTTAAAGTCCTACTAGGTGGTTCTTAAAGCCATAGGAAAATATATAATCGATAAACCATGTGTTAGATATACTTCGGTCTCTTTTGGAGACCCTTCAACATCTTTGTTTCATAATAGATCCATGAGTATGATACCGATATTTTGAAGGTATGTTCAATCACATTCGTGTTACCATGTACGAAGTTGTCAAGGTTACTGAAAAATTGACGAAATCTATTGAGATTGAACTGTCCACATTATGAAAATCATGAAGATAAAAAAAAGTCTAGAAGATGTTGATATTCGACAATATAGTTTCAAGAATTTTGTTTTATCTTATACTAGGTAAATGACTCGCATATATGTGAGTTTATGATGAAAATATATTTTATAATCCGTATATATGCGGGTTTATGATAGAAAAGCATATTAAATCATTCTTGAAAGTAAACAAAATCAAAAACTTTAATAATAAATAAATTTAAAGCTTAATTTTTTTTTATCTACTTTGATTTCCATTAAATTTGATCATGTCTTTCCAAAATAATAAGTTTCTTTCTCTCTAAGATTGAAGTAATTTACTATTCCCTTCACTATTTCACTACTCAAAATTTTCAAAATCTTGTTGAATTAGTTTCTCATAATTTTATTTGATTTTTTTAATTTTATAAATATTTTATAACCTGTGAAAGAAACAAAACATGAAAGTAAAAAACCACATGTAAAAAAAATCTCACCGTCATTAAATCGTTTGGACTCTTTTTATTATATTATTTTCTCTTGAATTAAAATTTTCATATACATATTTCCAAATAAATTGGTTTTTCTATTCTTCATTGAATTGGTGTATTTTCATTCCGTAGCTACTCACTCATATATTTGTTTTTCCAAAACTTTAACGAATTGAATTTCATACTTTTAGTTGCAAACTAAAATTTCAAATTTCAATAAGATTTTCTTCACATAATTGATTTCATATTTTTCAAGAACCTAATGATGCACAAAATCTTGAATAGTATTTCTATGCGTTAAAATAAAATAAAATTGTATTTAAAAATTACTCAAGTAATTAGTAGTACATTAAAAATCTTATTGATATAAAATAAAAACACGCCAACCTTTTCATCATCTAATAAAATGTAGATTCCTACTAGCTCATTATTTTTTTTAAAAATTTATTGCCTCCCACCTTTTAATAAGACGTACTACACTATATATGATGTTAAACACATTTTTTCTTTAGTTGGTCTAATATGTTAAATAATTGAGATTTTTCTTGCGTTGAGTAGTCATTCATGTGATGATATTTATGTTGTAAACAATGAAACACAATAAAACAAACAATTGATTTAGAATTTTATTTATTAATTTCATAAACTAAAATATATCATCGTCATCTATCTCACCAATTAAATAAGTGAAACAACCAAGTTTCTTTTTTTAATTAATTAATCCTAAATTAATAATCCATAATTATTAATTCTCAACAATTAATTTCAAACAACAAACCAGCTGAAAACCTAAATCAAATAATTCCAAAATTCAACAAAGCCCAACAAGCAATTCTAGCAACCTAAACACCATGTTCTACTAGGCAAATTAAATCACATAAATATAACACTAATCATCCTCTTCCTACGCCATGATTCCGCGATCACACTTTTTATTTACCTGCAAAACATGGGGAAAAAGAGTTGCGTAAGTATTTCATAAATACTTAGTGAGACGGTCATACCATCTACGACCTACACTCAAGCTCATTAGAACAATATGATACTTAATAAAATGCAATAATCAAACAACACCGAATCAGCTAAACAACTTGTGTCGATCGACACACCTCCCGTGTCGATCGACACGACCAACAACACTGTGTCGATCGACACGAAACGTGTATCGATCGACACACGACTGCAGACATCGGACTCAAACTTTCTCCTCTCTAGTCCGAATTTGATCAGCTACAATCCACAAACCCTGCATCAAACGACAACATATGCATTCCAAAACACAATAATCACAGAAACAACGAGTTCCAAT
This sequence comes from Draba incana, assembly GCA_963576765.1. Classification (NCBI taxonomy): domain Eukaryota; kingdom Viridiplantae; phylum Streptophyta; class Magnoliopsida; order Brassicales; family Brassicaceae; genus Draba; species Draba incana. The sequence continues at coordinate 22,479,229 of OY755205.1, forward strand.
CAAACAATTCACAAAATTCGCATCAATGTTATCCTAAATCACCTAGAAGCCAATGGTCGCGCACTCACCTTAGTCTATGAATGAGAATTCGGATTGGACAGAGGAATTCACGAAGAACACAGCCTCAAATCCGGCAAACGTTTTTGATCTGATCCTCACCGCAAGGAACTCAACTCCACAATCGATTCTAACGTTCAAAACCTCACAAAAACCTTTCTTATGAACCTTAACAACCAATCACTCAACATCTCTTTCTTTCTCTCTCAGTTCTCTGATTTCTCTCTGAAAAATTCGGCCACACGAAAGCTGCACGAGTTATATAAGAAGCCCTAGGGTTCTAAACCCTTAAACCGAGCCAAAACCGGAAAATCAAATTAAATCGATTATATCCCGAAAATGCTGTATCGATCGACACACGTATCAAATTTGCATAATTTGGTTTGCGAGCGTTACAATTCTCCCCCACTAACTGGATTTGACCTCGAATCCCGACGAGTCGTCTACCAAAGATCATAACTCTGACTCAAACCGGTCCATACTACCCGAGATCATCACTCTCGAACTCCAAAATTTACATCCAGTCCCATGCTTGCTTACGTTTCCAGACATTAATTACTTTTTAACTTATTCTACAACCCTCCCACTCTCAAGAACACATCCTTTGAGCTAACGGCACACGGCGATATACTCATCCCCTCGAGAGAATCCTTATCTCTCAATACTTATTCTGGGAAATCCTCATCCCAAATAAGTATGGAGGGAAATATTCATCCCTCTGGAGAAATCCTCATCTCCTAATGAGTTACTCGTTCTTAAACGTCTCTAAGCATCTAACAACTAGAACTACCTCATTTGGTCTAAACTCGATATTTTCCTACTCGGATTATCATCACAAACATGACCAAAACCTTCGGTCAACTCTAAAATCATACCTATAAAAACTCCAGATCTTATGAAACATCGAAATATAAGAAAACTCCATCCTTAAGATATGCTCAAATTTAACCCTGAGCTACTCTCTCAAATTAAGAGATCAATTGCAGCACTTGGGGATCGAATCCACAAGGAATCATGGACACAATAGATTATATACTTTCAGATTAAGCTAGGCAAAATATAATGTATGAAAAAGCAAGTAAAACAAATAAGCAGGATGATAAGATAAACTTTAAAACAATGAAGATAAAAGCTAGGTTCAGAAAAATCTCCAGTGAATTAGAATTGCAGGCATAAACAAGTAATTAGGATTATTAAAGCTCAGTTCCTAAACATGAACACGAATGTAAAACCAATCAGCTGTCGCTGCAAAGATTATCTATGTCTAAATCCTAGAAAACCAACTGTCGTTGCGAATTCAGATTAATTTAAACAAGCAATAAAATTAGGCTCAATTGTTCACAAAATCCTAAACCAAATGTCTTTGCGAATAGGAATTTTGCTCATCAAAAATTAGTTCAAGCAATTCATAAAACTGTCGTTTCTATTAATTAACCTAAGATCAGATTTCAGTTCGCGAGGCTAAAATCAGCAATAAACACAAGTTAAGATGAAGAACTTCTAATGATATTATCCTAACAATTAAGAACAGCCCTAGCAATTCATCAAGCACCTTTGAATAACCCTAAACCTAACAGAAAAACTACTCAGACATATTCAATGAAGCACAAAACATATTTATTAGAGATATCTCTTAAGAGTAGGTTCTAAAACAAAGTAAAATAAAGCTTAGCCTAAACAATGGCTTAAAAAGCAAGTAAAACAAATAAGCAGGATGATAAGATAAGCTTTAAAACAATAGAGATAAAAGCTAGGTTCAGAGAATTCTCCAGTGAATCAGAATTGCAGGCAAAAACAAATAATTAGGATTATTAAAGCTCAGTTCCTAAACTTGAAATACGAATATAAAATCAATCAGCTGTCGCTGCAAAGATTATCTATGTCTGAATCCTAGAAAGCCAACTGTCGTTGCGAATTCAGATTAATTTAAACAAGCAATAAAATCAGGCTCAATTGTTCACAAAACCCTAAACCAAATGTCTTTGCGAAAAGAAATTTTGCTCATCAAAGACTATATCAAGCAACTAATAACACTGTCGTGTCTATTAATCAACCTAAGATCATATTCTAGTTAGCTAAGCTAGAATAAGCATTAATCACAAGATAAGATGAAGAACCTCTATTGATATTATCCTAACAGTTGTAATAAATCTAGCAATTCATCAAACACTTTGAAAATCCCTAGACCCAACAAGGTAACTACTCAGACATAATCAAAGAAGAAACCATCTTTATTAATTATTGAAAACTCTTACAAGTTGATAAAATTAAGCATAAACCTAAACAATGGCTTAAAACATCTATTTATAAGGTACAAAACCGACATGGGCCTAGTGCAAAACATCTGGTACTTTTTGGGGCGAAAACGGAAATCTTCCAAAAATAATATTCTGTCACCATTTTGGTCGCGTCGATGACACATGGTCGTGTCGCTCGACAAAGTCTTCAGATTTTCACTCTGACCTTGTGACTTTGACTGCTCATTCCATTATGTTCCAAATTGATCTAGTAAACACCAATTATGCTCCAAATGTCCTTGTACCTAATATAAACACCAAAGACTAGAAAACACCAAAAAGACTCTAAAATATGGACTTATATCATGGTTGAAAATCGGTAAAAACCATGATATATCAATAATCTCCAAAATGTATAATCGTTACAACACAACAAAAATACATGAATCAAAAGCAATAATAACACCAAGCTAACTCTAAAACTAGAACCACACATAAAATCAACTCAAACTGCAACCTATTTGTCGAAACACTTGCTGAGATTCCACTTCATCTTTGCCTCAGGCTTCCAAATTTCCTCTTCCGAACCAGCACAAACCCACAAAACTATCAACAATGGAAACTTCTCCCAGCGTTGCACCTTAACTCTCCTCTTGAGCATCCTCAAAGGTCTCGCCGCGATGAACAAATTTGGCTGCAGATCTTCCGAAATCTTGGCCACTAACTCCTCTGAAACACGCATGCACATCCTCAATATTGACACCTGAAACACCTGATGAGATGCCTTCATAATCGGGGTCATCTCTACCCGATACGCTACCGGGACATCTCACTCCACCACCGAAAATAGACCCCTCAACATAGCCATCTTGAGATATACACAATCTCTAACTATTTTCTCCTCTTATTAGCATAACTCCTCCGACGACCAAGAGCCTCCTTCATGTTCAACTTCAAAACACGGACCCTCTCCGTTGTTTCCTGAACAAAACTCGCACCAAAATGCTCCGCTCCCCCACTTGGGTCTATCATAAAGGTGTCCTACACGGCCTCCTTACAAAGTCTCATATGGCGCCCTCCCAATATTCGCCTGAAAACTGCTATTATAAGCAAACTCAACCATGCACAAGTGATGACCACCCCAATCCATAACATCCCTCCTTTGCAAATCCTCTGAAGTCTGAGTCGTCCTCTCCGACTGCCCATCCTCATGACGATGATAGGCTGTACTCCTATGCACTCTAGTGCCCATTTCAGCCTGAATGCCCTCCAAAACTCTGATGTAAACTTGGGATCCATGTTTGGCAATATACTGGCTAGCACTCCATGCAGCCTCACAATCTCCCTCACCACTTCTTAGCCAAAAATGCTGCTCTATCAGTCTTCTTAATGGCTAGAAACTGTGCCGACTTAATCAGACGATCCACCACCATCCAGATAACATCAAACGTCCGCAAATTAGGTAATTCCACCTCGAAATCCATTGTAATCATATCCCACTTCCACTCTGGAATGGGCAAACTCTGTATCACCCACTCGAAACATGATGCTCTGCCTTCCCTTGCTGACACGCATCGTGCGCTGCGACCCACTAGCTGGTATTACTCGGAAACATACACCCAAGCCTTAAGGTCTATATCCAGTCGCATGCTTATGCTACGATCAGACATTGATTACTCATACTCATCCTGACACCCTCACACTCTCGGGAACACATCCTTTGAGCTAACGATGCTGGTGCCACTCTACTCTCAGGACGTCTCCCTCAAGCTCTGGTTATAAGGAAAAATGCTTCCTTTAGAGTAATCAATTCATACGTATACAAGCACCTGAAGACTAGAACTACCTCCGGTGATACTAACCTGTCATTCCATACTCCGGCATATCCCTTTCGCTCTGACTGAACACCTGGCCAACACAACCAACCCTTCTTGAGATCTCTCATGACCTCCGAGGCTCATCACTGATCCTATGTTTTTAAGCACGTTACATACATTTATTACTCTAAACTCATCTCCTCAACTCACACACTCGCAAGAACTAATCCTTTGAGTTATAGATATATAAGGAAATACTCATCCCTTGAGAGAAATCCTCAACCTTCAAGAGAAATCCACATCTTCGAATAAGTTATCTAGGGAAATTCTCATCCCCTCGAGTAATAAATTCCAAATGCCTATAACATCAACGATGAGAACTGCCTCATGCGGTTCAAACCCGACATATTTAAACTGGAATATCATCTCACCATGACCAAAACACAAGTTACCTCTAACTACTCCCAACACACAGGGTGTCTACTAGAGTCCCTTGACTCCCTCAAATCAGTTTACCAACTCCCCAACATCTCTACAGCTTCGTAAAACTATCCTCACACTCCTGCAACCATACAAACATGACATCCTTCTCGGTCAACTTTGTCATAACTGCGCCATATTCGCAAATCCCTTGACGAACCTCCTGTAATATCCAGCCAATCCAAGAAAACTCCTGATCTCGGTGGCCTTACTCGGCCTAAGCCAATCTCTAGTAGCATGTATCTTCGCCGGATTTACCGACACTCCCTCTATAGACATAATATGATCGAGAATCCTATCTCTCGCTGCCATAAGCTACACTTGCTCAGCTTGGCAAGCAGCTTCGGCTCTAGAAGTTTCTCCAAAACCAACCTCCCATGCACTTCATGCTCTTCAGGACTCCTCTAATACACCAGAATATCATCAATGAAGATAATCACAAAAATATTCAGATACTCGTGGACCACCCCGTTCTTCAAATGCATGAATGCTACTGGTGCATTAGTCAAACCAAACGACACCACTACAAACTTAAAGTGGTCGTACCTCGTCCTGAAGGCCGTCTTACAAACGTCCACTTCCACAATCGGAAACTGATGGTATCCCCGACGCCAAGTCTATCTTGGAGAACCAAGTAGCACCCGTCAATTGGTCCAACAACTCATCAATCCTCGGGAGAGGGTACTTATTCTTTACAGTGACTCGGTTAAGTCCGTGGTAATTAATACATAACCAAAAAATCCCATCCTTCTTCTACACGAACAACACCGGTGCTCCCCACAGTGAAGTACTCGTACAAATCAATCCTTTTTCGAAAAATCCTCTAGTTGCTTTTTTAGCTCTGCTAACTCTGCTGGAGCCATCCTGTAAGATGCCTTAGATATCGGTGATGTCTCAGGCTCTACCTCAATCGTGAAATGGTCAGACCGAGAAGGCGGTAATCCCTTCAATGACCAAAAGACATCCTCGAAGTCCCGAACAACCCTGATATCCCTTATTGCAACATCACCTATAGACTCTGGCATCACAATCCTCGCTAGATAAGCCTTGCAACTCCGCTCAATCATTTGCTCTGCCTGAACAGCATAATCACGAGACTTTCCGCAGTTGGTCTCATTCATTGAAACACCAACCTTCCTCCCTCGTGCTCAAACACAACTCGGCCGTGATAACAATCCAGATGGACTCTGTAATGCACTAGCCAATCCATACTCAGAATGACACCATAGAGCTCCACCAGATTAATCACCAAGACACCACAAGCAAAAGATATAAGGAATACTCATCTTTTGAATTCTAAATTGTAATAATCGTTTCAACGCCAAGCGAAAATACCAAAATACAAAACATCATAGCCAAAGCTAAAACTCTGAAACTGGAAAACAAAAAGAAACACAGCTCAATCCTCGATTTGCTTCATCAGATCCTCCTCGATCGCTGTAGCTACCTGCGCTACTGGCTGCACCGCTGCCACTGCCACCCACAACAACTTGGGATACTCAGCCTTGATATGCCCAGGTTTCCCACAGTGGAAAAAACTCGAGCCTCCCGGGGCTCCAGTCCCCTAGGAGCTAGCCACACAGTGCTCTATGCTCCCACACCCGAAACAACAACAACCACCTAAACTCGACTTGAAAGTGCCTTCCTACTTCCTCTCCTGTCCTTGCGCAAGCTTATCGCCTTTGATAAGAACCACATACCACTAGTGCCTCCTCGGCTGGACAGCTGGAGCAACCATTGGCGGGACAACCTTTGCTGCCGCCAGATACTCTGTAGGAATTCTGGTCAGGCAAAAATCACATTCCATCCTCACACGCCATTCATCAGTTCCCTCTGGCCCAACATCACCTGAGAAGAACATTGAATTTAGCCTCTGCATCCATCCAATCATCTCTAAATAAGACAGACGTTGCTCAGCAACCATAGCCCTCTGCTCCACCTCCGCCACTAGAGCCAATACTGGAGCCTCCTGTGGCACCACCACCGGTAACCGCTTTAATATCAAGGCTAGCAGATCCGCCAAGCGATCATCTCGACCCTGAGTGATTCGGTCAAATTTCCCTTTGTCCTACTCTCTTAAATTAAGAGATCGATTATAGTACTTAGGGTATCGAATCCTCAGGGAATCAAATTGCACAATAGATTTAGTCTTTTAGATTATGCTAAGCAGAAAGATGTAGGTAAAAACGATTGCAGAAAAGTAAATCAGGATGATTGTAAAGCTTTTAAAACAATAAGAGGAAAATGCTAAGCTTTAGGGAATTCGCATGAAGAAATCCAAGTAGCAGAATAAAATCACTTTTGGGATAAGTTATGATGCACAATTCTTGAACTCGAAACACTGTTTTAAAGTAAATCAACTGTCGTTGCAAATACTATCTATGCTTAAACCCTAGACAACCAACTGTCGTTGCGAAATCAGATTGATTTAAACAAGCAATTATATTCGGGTTCGATTGTTCACAGAGATCCAAAGCCAACTCTCGTTGCGAATCGAATCTCTGCTCACCTATGATTCAGTTCTAGTTATTCAATAATGCTGTCGCATCTACTAAACAACCTAAGATATCCAATTCAGCGCTAAATCAGAATTCAAAGCAATCAAGGTGAAGAATACAAATAAATATGAATGCAAATCCCAATAGTAATTAGACTCTACAACTCTTCATTTAACCTTTGAAAAACCCTTATACCTAACAAGGGAATTACTCAGACATAGTAATGTAAGATAAAACCCTTTTTATTAAAATCTCTTAGAAAGTAAAGCATAGCCTAAACAATGGCTGAAAATAAGTATTTATAGAATACAAAAACGTCATGGGCCCAATTGCAAACATCTGGGCTTTTTGGCGCGAAAAGGAAATCTTCTAAAACTTGGAATCTGGGTTGGTCCGATGGTCGTGTCGATCGACACGATTAAGTATGTCGATCGACACTTGATAAATGTTGGTGTCGAGCGACACCAACAACCTTGTCGCTCGACAGTGATCTGAATTCTTCAATCCGAACTTGCCACTTTGACTGCTCATTCCGTTAAGCTCCAAATTGCTCCAGTAAACACCAATTGAGTCCAATTCATCCTTGTACCTAATATAAAACACTAAACACTAGAAAACACCATAAGACTCGATAAAACGGACATATATCATGGTATAAAACTGGGTAAAAACCATGATATATCAACTCCCCCAGACTTAGCCTTTTGCTTGTCCCTAAGCAAAACAGTGTACTCACTCCTTTAGGAACCACATACCTTTGCAAAGTCATCCGGTGATACTTCGATGTTTCCCTAGAAGCTTAGCAGTCCTCCAGATTGAATCCAAACCCCTTAGAGAAACTCAGACTTTCAGTCGCAGACCCCTTTCATTATTTAGGTGCGGTCTCATCGAAGGAATATCGATCACTGGACCTTCTAGATTCTTTCGCTTCCTTTAAACACTTTCCCGCATTTCACCCTCTCTCTTCCCTCTGAAACTGTTTATCCAATTAAGGATATCATAGAGATGCAATGCCTTTTTTGTTGAACTTTTTTCTTGTGATGGCGGGTACCTCAGCAGAGGGTCCTTTACCACCGAATGCCTAATTGAATTCGGGCTTGCACTTTTCTGCAGATTTTTTTTTTTATTTCCTTGGCATCTCTATGACTTCACTAGATCAGCACTCATTACTGTTGTTCTATGAGGCTTTTTATGATGGCGGTTACCTCAGCAGAGGGTCCTTTACCACAAAATCTAGGACAGTTGTATCCGTCACTGGGAAGAAGTTTCAAGAGTGGTCCGTCCTCGCTTTCAAGTGTTTGGAAGCTGAATCAAGTCCTGCGATTACCAACGCCCTTGACAAGAGATTAGAGTTCATTAGGGTCGGGGTCTTTGACATCCTTTCTGGCGTTCTCCAGAAATCTGAACTCGCTCCGTTAAACCGATCCACTTCCAGTTACCCACCTTAGTAAAACCAGCGAACTTGCATTGGAAATGGTCCTTGAGTGCTGTTCAAAGCAAGTCTAAAGGAGGTTTTGACTCTAAAAATTTAAAAAATGACTCAAAAATCCAAAAGAAAACACAAAAGTCAGCGACTCCCTCCCCCAGACTTAAACAACACTGTCCTGGGGGTCGTGTCGAACGACACGACCTTTATGTCGATCGACACTTATGATTTGGTCGCGTCGAGCGACTTAGTTACTGTCGTCGATCGACACGTAAAGTTCCTTGGTGTCGAACGACACTGATGTCTCCGTCGCTCGACACCACAGTCTGAAGTTCACTCTCACTTGTTTTCGAACGTCTATTTTCCTGAAAATCAACACCAAAACGAAAACCAAACATAAAATTGAAAAAGAAAAATAAAATAAAATAAAATAAAAAGACTCACAAGTGGGTTGCCTCCCACTAAGCGCTTGTTTTAAGTCCTTAGCTTGACGTGTTAGTATGGCAGACTTATGGCGGATCTTTGAGAAGCATAGTACTTCCCTTATCCAGGTGGATGGTTGCAGCAGTGTTCTTGGATCGGACCTTCTTGACAGCTCCCCCAGACTTGTCAGAAACTATTCCAGGGAAAAGTTTCTTTGTATTCTCCAGCATCTGTCGAAGGACTGCCTCTCCATTCTCCTCTAAGTCTGAAGGGATAATGATCCTGAACTTGGAAAATGCTTTGGAAGCTTTCTTCTGTCTCCTATGTCCTTCGTTCTCCTCTTTGCACTCCCAAGGAATTCCTGCAAATTCATCAAAAGAAAAACCAAGCATACTACGAGAAACTCGTTGCTTGCATGAGCGCGTAACAACTTTTACAACTTTTAAAGTCTGATGAAGAGGCTTGGAATTAAGAACAGGAGGTACGTACCTTTGCTCAATGGGAGGCTTGGGGGTTGGGAGACTCGCAGGATCTAGCTTTTCTCCCTTAATGACTGTCCAACAATAGAAGTTATCCATTAAGATCGATGGGTAGAAGACTTCCTTGTTGATTTCTGTGAAGGAGATTCTCTGATTTGGGAAATCCAGGACAGCTCCAACAGTGTTAAGGAAGGACGCACCGAGAACCATTGGCTTAGTGGTCTCGATGATGTGGAAATCAGCTGGTACAAGGCAATCTCCAACTCGAATCTTCAGATTAGGAATGAAGCCTGCAGAAGCTACTGAAGTAGTATCAATAAGGCCGACTAGAGCATTTGAAGACTTGATATTCGAGATGCCCAGCTTCTTCACAACATCATGTGAGATGACGTTCACATTAGCTCCAGTGTCCAAGAGAGTGCCTTCCAATTCCATGCCATTAATCGAACAAGGAACGATAAACTGCCATGGACTATCCCTCTTGATCAATTCCCTCAGGACCGATTTTTCAACTACTCCAGGCTCCTTCTCACTGCTCTGAATGCTTGCTGACTCGCAATGCTTCACAGAAGCTCTGGAATACGGAAGAGGAGGCTTGTAGACGCGTTCGACGGTGCAAACAGAGGCTTTCGCGGAATCTGGTCGAATTTGGGTCTGGTGTCGAGCGACGCTGTAAGCGTGTCGCTCGACACTTGAAGGTTCCTCGCGTCGATCGACACGGTAGTCTACATCGATCGACATGCTCTGTTCCATTGTGTCGATCGACGCTAAAGGTTTATCGATCGACAGATATGCCCCTGTTCCGAAAATCTGAGCTTCTTCTTCTTCCGTGAACTGATCGATTCGCCTCGAAGCTCGTTTCTTCTCTGTTCCAGACCTTAAACTGAGCATATTGGAGTGGAGCTTCGTCACCGTTGCACTGGTTTGCTGCACTTGAGTATCAAGCTTCTTTACATGGATGTTCAAAGACTCGATCTTTCCATTCAAGTCCGTGTAGATGGAATCCAGCTTTCCATTTAAGTTGACAGTCAATGTCTGTTCTCCTTCCAGCATTCGCTCCATCATAGACTCCAGTTTACTCTCTGCAGATGGCGGTGGGGGTTTCTGATAGGACGAGGATCCGTAGTCTCTTTGATAGTTGCTCTGGAAGGGCTTCTGATAAGCTGAAGAACCATACCCTTGATTGTTGAACCGCTGATATCCTGAGCTATTGACGTAGTTCACGTCCTCTCCTGCTGTCTGAACATCTTGCGCAACGTGAACCGCTTTCTTCCCAGCTAGAAGATCATGCATTGAGTCCAACTTCTTTGTAACCTCTGCGAGCTGATTACCATTGACGTTCTGACCCTGACTCCTCTCAAAATCAATACTCTTGGTACTGTTGCTGCTAGCTAAGTTCTCAATGATTCTCAGGGCTGTCTCTTGAGAATTCGTGTTGAAATTCCCGTTACTCGCAACATCTAACGTGATAGCATAGCGAGTGGCGATCCCTCTGTAGAAAATGTTCAGCAGCTGAACCTCGTTGAAACCGTGATGTGGACAGTCCCTCTGGTAGCTCTTGAATCTATTCCAGGCAGCCCTGAATGCTTCGCAATCACCTTGTTTGAAGGTGGTTATCTTGTACCTTAGATCCTCGGATTCCGCATCATCGAAGAAATTGCTTAAGAAAGCATTCTTCGTGTCTTCCCAATTCGTCAGTGAACCCGGAGGAAGTGTCCTTAGCCAATGCTTGGCTTCTCCATGCAGAGAGTACGGGAACAACTTGCAGAACATATAATCTTCAGAGACTCCGTTAGCCTTGATGCTAGATGCCAAGTCCTCAAACTTCTCTATGTGATCCATCGGATGTTCATGTTGTAAACCGCAGAAAGGATCTTGAGCAACAAGGGAGAAGTAGGCAGGCTTGAGCTCGAAGTCATTGCGTTGGAACGCTGGAGGTCGAATCGCGGCTCGATTCGCGTAAAACTGCTCTGGTCTGTTAAAATCAGCCAGCGTCCTGTTCTGGCCTTCATGTCGATCGACATGGATATCGTGTCGATCGACACGTGGGTTTTGACCCTGTCGAGCGATTAGCTCTCTCTGTCGCTCTACACGACGTAATTCCACACGTCGAGCGATTTCTTCTTCGTGTCGCTCGACACGATCCTGTTCTTCCCGAGCAAGTCTGATTTCTTCGTCGAGTCTCCGCTGCTCCCCGTCGATCTGCTCAATGACCACTTTTCCCTCTGCGTCGAGCCTCTGTCCAAGCTCGTTGTATGGGTTTCCTTCTCTGTCAAAAACCCACCATCTCTCTGGAACACAACCGTATTCGCAGCCATCTTTGCTTACGCCTGAAATTCAAAATAAATAAAAACAAAAATAAAGCTAGTTAGTAAAATAAAAAAAAAAAAAAAAAAAAACAAAAGTAAAAAGCACTTAGACAAAATCCTAATGATAAAAATCTAATGGCGTTGAATCCCCGGCAACGGCGCCAAAATTTGATACGGTCAAATTTCCCTTTGTCCTACTCTCTCAAATTAAGAGATCGATTGTAGTACTTAGGGTATCGAATCCTCAGGGAATCAAATTGCACAATAGATTTAGTCTTTTAGATTATGCTAAGCAAAAAGATGTAGGTAAAAACGATTGTAGAAAAGTAAATCAGGATGATTGTAAAGCTTTTAAAACAATAAGAGGAAAACGCTAAGCTTTAGGGAATTCGCAGGAAGAAATCCAAGTAGCAGAATAAAATCACTTTTGGGATAAGTTATGATGCACAATTCTTGAACTCGAAATACTGTTTTAAAGTAAATCAACTGTCGTTGCAAATACTATCTATGCTTAAACCCTAGACAACCAACTGTCGTTGCGAAATCAGATTGATTTAAACAAGCAATTATATTCGGGTTCGATTGTTCACAGAGATCCAAAGCCAACTCTCGTTGCGAATCGAATCTCTGCTCACCTATGATTCAGTTCTAGTTATTCAATAATGCTGTCGCATCTACTAAACAACCTAAGATATCCAATTCAGCGCTAAATCAGAATTCAAAGCAATCAAGGTGAAGAATACAAATAAATATGAATGCAAATCCCAATAGTAATTAGACTCTACAACTCTTCATTCAACCTTTGAAAAACCCTAAAACCTAACAAGGGAATTAATCAGACATAGTAATGTAAGATAAAACCCTTTTTATTAAAATCTCTTAGAAAGTAAAGCATAGCCTAAACAATGGTTGAAAATAAGTATTTATAGAATACAAAAACGTCATGGGCCCAATTGCAAACATCTGGGCTTTTTGGCGCGAAAAGGAAATCTTCTAAAACTTGGAATCTGGGTTGGTCCGATGGTCGTGTCGATCGACACGATTAAGTATGTCGATCGACACTTGATAAATGTTGGTGTCGAGCGACACCAACAACCTCGTCGCTCGACACTGATCTGAATTCTTCAATCTGAACTTGCCACTTTGACTGCTCATTCCGTTAAGCTCCAAATTGCTCCAGTAAACACCAATTGATTCCAATTCATCCTTGTACCTAATATAAAACACTAAACACTAGAAAACACCATAAGACTCGATAAAACGGACATATATCATGGTATAAAACTGGGTAAAAACCATGATATATCACTGAGCTCCTTCTGCAGCAGCCACACACTCGGACGACTCAATCACGCGCCCCCTGCCACAACCTCAGCCCCTACCACGGCTTCTACCTCTACCACGACCTCTACCTCTACCACGACCTCTAGCTCTAGTATCCATCACTCTACTTCCCAAAAGTACAACTAAGATACTAGAATTATAGAAAATGGAAGTCACAAACAATCACAATAACTTACCGCAAAATCTCTTTAATGGCCCGAAGAGAATGATCTAAGACTCTACAACTCTTAGAATTGACTAAATACTCATAATAAATTCTAAACACATAGTCTCAAATCATTCAACCCACTGCCCTAAAACCGCAAGGGCTATGATACCAAAATGAAACAACCAAGTTTTTTTTAAAAACTAATTAATCCGAATTAATAATCCCATAATAATTAATTCTCAATGATTAATTTCTTACAACAAACCAGCGGAAAACCTAAATCAAATAATTCCAAAATTCAATAAAGCCCTACAAGCAAATTTAGCAACCTAAACACCAGGTTCTACTAAGCAATTAAATCTTATAAAAATAACCCTAATCATCTTCTTTCTACGCAATGATTCCGCGATCACACTTTTCATTTACCTGCAACACACATGGGAGAAAGAGTTGCATAAATATTTTATAAATATTTAGTGAGACGGTCATACCATTTACGACCTATCATTCAGGCTCATTAGAACAATATGATACCCAGTAAAACACAATAATCAAACAACACCAAATCAACGAAACAACTTGTGTCGATTGACGCACCTTCCGTGTCGATAGACACGCGGACTCGAACTTTCTCCTCTCTAGTCCGAATTTGATCAGCCACAATCCACAAACCCTACCTCAAACGACAACATATGCATTCCAAAACATAATAATCACAGAAACAACGAGTTACAATCAAAAAATTCACAGAATTCGCATCATTGCTATCCTAAATCACCTAGAAGCCAATGGTCGTGCACTCACCTTAGCATATGAACGAGAATTTTGATTGGACTGAGGAATTGACGAAGAACGCAACCTTAAACCCGACAAATGTTTCAAATCCGATCCTCACCGCAAGGAACTCGACTCCACAATCGATTCTAACGTCAAAAACCTTACAAAAACCTTTCTTATGAACCTTAACAACCAATCACTCAACAACTCTTTCTTTCTCTCTCAATTGTCTGATTTCTCTCTTAAAAACTTGGCCTTACGAAAGCTGCACGAGTTATATAAGAAGCCCTAGGTATCTAAGCCCTCAAACCGAGCCAAAACCGGAAAATCAAATCAAACCGATTCTGTCCCGAAAATGCTGTGTTGATCGACACACGTACCAAATTCGCATAATTTGGTTTGCGGGCGTTACAATAAGAGAGTAACCAATGTTATTTTCTAATGAAAATGCTAAAAGAAAACTTGTAGAAGAGACTATCGAGGTTTAAAATTGTTTGGGTACTATATAAAGGCAAGATATTATATATAAAGGCAAGATATCCCCTTCCTATTAAAACTTAAAAGCAAAATAGTTTTAGTTTTAAGAGATTAGGTGTTTTAATTCTATTGGATTATACTTAAATAAATGATGACATAGAATGATGACATGGAATGATGAAAAAGATGACATGACTTTAAAATACCTTAAAACTATTTTAATCATTAAAAAATCTCTTAAATAACCATAATCACACAAAAATAGCTTTCTTGGGATTTTCATTATGACTATAATCAGTTTATTATTAGATTTTCACACAAAAATACCTCTTAAGAGCATTTCAAAAAAATCTTTGGGGTTAACCGATTTTTAGATTATTATTTACTCATACAAAAGTAAACTCGCCGATATGATGGATCACGAAGAAGACCTTGCAATATTTTTTTCGCTTTGGATAAAAAAAGGGATTTTAGGATCGTAAATTTGTTTCAAATCTAACATTAGTCAACATAATTTTATCTTAAGTAAGAAGGATCAAGTCCTTTGTGGATGCATATTTGAGAAAGACAAATTTAGAGATTTTAACATAAGCAACTGTGATTTTCGACTAATTTGTTTAGTTTTCAATTTTTCATAATTTTTAATATTCTTAATTTTACTTTGTGAAGAAGATTCAAAGAAGTATATGACACATAAAGAAAAAGCAAGATAAGAAAAGAAAAATTTCAAGAAATGCCACTTTTGACATGCCACTTTTTAAAAATGCCACTATCACTTTTTTCAAAATTTAAAATTATTTATGGTTGGGTTAACTATGTTATATTAGGGTTTAGTTTATTGGGTTTAAGGTTTGTTAGGAATCATAACATTTTTTAAAATTGAGAATTGTGAGATATAAGGTTATTAAACGGATTTATAAGTGACATGTTGGTAAGAAAATAATCAAACAGTGGCATATTTGTAAAGTGGCATGTCAAAAGTGTCATTTTTGTAATTGTCCCATAAGAAAAAGCTTAGAAACACAAAAAATTAATCAAAAGACTTTATTTCCTATATATAATTTATAAGTTTAAGCCAACCAATTTCATTTTTTTTATAAATTATAAAATATCATTAATACATTTGAAATTAATTTATTCTCTAAGAAAATGCATGTATGTATATATGGCATTATCATCAAGTTAACACAACAATGATTACATTGCCTTAAATCACAATGAAAATTACATATCGTATAAACAACTAAAAATGAGGTACATAAATATAAGATAGAAACAAGTGTTAGCATAAACTCGTATATGCCAAGCGAGCATTCATGATATTTCACATACCAAAGCATCACCATTACAAAATTACGATAGTAAATTATAGTTTTCATTCTTACAAAACATATTTAAGTCACCCAATAATTCATAACATAATACATACCTATACATCATTACAAATGTACAATAGTAAATTATAGTTTTGTTTTTATCAAATATATTTAAGCCCGCACATGGTGCGGGAAGTCACCTAGTTATATATAATCCATGGAAATTTGGGTATATAACTTTAATTATATTTGAAATCAATTTTTTTTATACGTGTATTAATTAATATTCCTATGAGAAAAATTTTAAAAGTATCTCATTAAATACACGTAAGGAAAAAAACAGGCTGTTCGAAAAAAAAAAATCGAGACATATAATAAACACAAATTTAAAAGAATAAACCATTGCATATCAACTAATTGTTTTAAGAGAACATTATATCCAATACCACATTTTTCAAAATTTCTTATAAAATCTACTACTTATCCAAAAACTTTATTAAATCTTTCACACCCCATATTTGAAAAGACACATTTACCCATTACACATCTCTATCTCTTCTTCTTTTTCTTTCTCCCTCTCTCTCTTTCTCCCTATGTTAATAAAGTTCCACCGGGAAAAATGGATATGGTGCCGGAGACGATGGTTGTAAACAGCGGCGACAGAGACAGTGATCATGGACAGCGATAAAGAAGGTGGTGGACAAGACGGATATAGGGTGATGGAGACGATGGTCGTGGATAAAAATGTGACCGTCACATTTTTATCCACGACCCGGGATCAAACAACAATTCAGAGCTAGAGAGAGCTAATATGTTGTTATACTCCAATGGAAACGCGGCTGGTTTTGCGCCCAATAAACCAGTTTCTGAAATAATATCTAAAGCATACTTTCTTTGGCTTAGATAAAATCCTGATTTGCTTCTAGCAACTTCAATTCCCAAAAAATATTTCAACTCTCCTAAATCCTTCATTTTAAAACAAGATGGGAGATAATCCTTGAATACCTTGAGAGCTTGATCAGAATTTCCACTGAGTATCATATCGTCATCGTAAATAAGTAAGTTGATATGAACTCCGTTTTTGTCGAACGTGAATAATGAATAATCAGAGTGCGATTGTTGAAAACCATAATCTCGTAACGCCTTAGTAAGCTTCTCAAACCAACAACGTGATGGTTGTTTCAAACTGTAGGTAGATTTGTTTAAGCGACATACCCTTGTTTCATCTTTCGAATAAAAACTTGGCGGAGGTTTCATGTAGACCTCTTCTTCAAGATCGCCGTGTAAGAAGGCATTATACACGTCCAGTTGATACACATGCCAATCATGAGCCGCAACAACACGAAGAAATATACGAACTGTCCCCATCTTTGCTACCGGAGCAAAGGTTTCCCCGTAATCTTCACCCTCAATTTGTTTGTTACCAAGAGCAACCAACCGTGCTTTATGCCGTTCAATTATTCCATTCGAGTTGTATTTGATCTTAAATACCCATTTACTACCAATTGCCCATTTTCCAGGAGGTAAAGCTTCCAATGTCCAAGTCTCGTTTTCTTCTAGGGCAGCTACTTCTTAAGCCATAGCTTCCCTCCACTGTTTCAACTTAATAGCAATGTTGAAAGATTTCGGTTCGACATTGACAATAACAACAACTTGAAAATCTCGATGCGTTGCCGAGAAACGACTGCAAGTTATCCATTGGAACTACTACAAGTTCACCATCTTCTCCTTCAATCCAACTCCATGCAGCTTCCTCATCAAAAATGACATTTCTACTTTCAATGACCTTCTTGCTCAGAGGATTATACAATCTATATCCTTTAGATTGTGAAGAATACCCAAGAAATATACATTTCTCAGAATTTTCATCCAACTTCTTCCTATTATGAGCATCAATCAATGAATGAGCCACACATCCAAAAACTCTTAAGTGACTTACCCCAGGTTTTCTGCCACACCATGCTTCATATGGTGTTCTGTGTAACACTGCTTTTGTTGGTGAAATGTTCAGCAGATAAACTGCTGTCGTTACGCTCTCTGCCCAAAAGTTGTTTGGCAGATTCTTCTGCTTCATCATACTGCGAGCCATCTCCACTACAGTTCTGTTCTTCCTTTCTGCTACACCATTCTGCTCAAGTGTATAAGCTGTAGTAAGCTCACGATGTATCCCTTCATCTTCACAGAATTTGTTGAACTCTCCAGATGTAAACTCTCTTCCTCTGCTAGTTTGCAACACCTTGATTCGTCGTTCACTTTGGTTCTCCACAAGTGACTTGAACTTCTTAAACATTTCGAATGTTTCTCCTTTCGTCTGCAGAAAATAGACCCAACTCATCCTGCTGTAATCATCAGTCAACATCAGGAAGTACTTACTGCCTCCGAGTGACACAGTCTGCATCGGATCACACAAATTAGCATGAACAATCTCCAGAATCTGAGTTGCTCTCCTTGCTGTACCGACTGGAAATGATCCGCGCGTCTGTTTCCCATAGATGCAACCTTCACATAACTCTAGATTTTCAATCTTAGGTAGACCAGAAACCATACCTTTCGGACTGAGTAGCTTCAAACCAGTCTCATGTAAATGCCCATACTGTAAGTGCCACAGCTTTGAATCCTCTGAAACCTTAGCTACCAACGCACTCGCTTCAACAGACGACATCTCTAATGGGTATAGATTGTTTGATGTCTTCTGCACCACCGCTAACGTGAGACCAGATCTCTTGATCACACACGCATTCCCCTCAATAAAAACAGAACAATTGTTTTCCACCATTTTTCCAACACTCAACAGATTTTGTGCTAGATCAGGAATGTAATACACATCATAAATGAGTTTGAGATTACCATGACAATTTTCGACAGCCACGATACCTCGGCCTTTAACTTGAACTTCTTTGTTATCACCAAGCTTCACCTTCAGCTTGTGTGACTCATCTATCTCCTTGAACAATGATTTGATGCCCGTCATGTGATTTGAAAAACCACTATCCAAATACCACACAGATTTGGACGATGCCTCACTCTTTTATGCCATAAAGAGTCTCGGCTGCGCATTCCCTTGTTCTGCAAAGCTTATGAGCTTTTCTTCTCTTTGTTTCTTCCAACAATCAGCCATCATATGGCCTTTCTTCTTGCAATAGTGACACTCAATATTGCTCTTGTTTGTACCTCTGTTGTACGTCTGGATAGAACTGCTTGAGTTATTAGAATAACCTCTGCCTCTTCCAAAGTGTTCACGACCTCCAAATCTGCCTCTTCCTCGACCAGATCTAAAACTTCTGTTGTACTTCTCACCAGAGTACTCTCCCTTCATCTGAAACGCCTTCTCTTCAGATTTTTCAGACTTCTTACCGAGTCGATCCCCATGACCGATCAACGAACTCATCATCGTATCAAATGAATATGAACTCATATCATTTGCCTCCATAATTGCAAGAACCACATATTCAAACTTTGAAGTTAAGCTTCTTAAAACTTTACTCACAACCGTTTCATTTGACAAAGTTTCGCCATACGACTTCATTTCGTTGACAATGGCTGAAACTCTCTCCAAATACTCCTGCATCGTCTCCTTTTCCTTCATCAGAAGTATCTCAAACTCTTGACGCAGAATCTGCAGTTTAACAGTGATCACCTTTTTATCTCCCATGTACTCCAGCTTCAGAATCTCCCATGCTTCGTGAGACGTATTCACTGCTGAGATCCGAGATAAAATATCTTCATCCAGTGATGTCTGGATCAAAAACAACGCCTTAGCATCCTTCTTGCGATTCTCTCATAACCGCTGATCAGGTTCCGCAGGATTTGAACATAGTCTTCATCTTAAGACTCCAAAGGTGATACTTTACACCTTTAAAAACCGGAACCAGAGCATGCTGATTAGCTCTATTATCTGACATGGGTTTACTTCAGATAGGATGAAAAGGGAACCGAAACCTTCGCTCTAATACCACAATGTTGGATTACGCAGACACTTGGTAAGACAGAGGAACAAAAAACACAGAAACAGAGAAGAATATTTTTGAATAATACTTTTACTAATTCTCCGATGAACAGATTCTGAATAACCTGATAAATAACAATGAAACAAGAAACCTAAACTTATAGGAAAATAAAAGTGTAACTCCTACCCCATTAAACCATTTGGATTCATTATGTCCTATATTAAAACCAAATAAAAACTCCCAAAATTAAACCAAGATTCTTGTAACTCCCAAATGTTACTTTGAACCCATTTATTCCCATTAATGCATGTTTGACTCAATCTTCAACAAAAATTCCATGGGTAAATTCGATTGAAATCGAAGCGCACAAGCAACATTTAAAATATGGCTCTGCTTCTGTTCAGCTCTACCATTTTGTTGTAGAGTACCTATGTAAGAGGTTTCATGAAGAATCCCTTGTTCTGGAAAATAGGTTGCCATACTTGTGAATTCTGAGCCATTGTCACTGCACACACTAGTAACCTTAGTTTGAAATTTTCGATCAACCATTGATATGAAAATTTTAAAACAAATCGGTGCTTCCGTTTTATCAACAAGAAGATGCAGCTAATTAAACAATCCATGAAAAATCATCGACGATTGTTAAGAAATAACGTGTACCACAATGAGAAGTGGTTCGATAAGACCACTATAAATCACAATGGATTAACTCAAAAACTTTTGTAGTTTTATTGATACTCGACGGAAACGAAGTTTGGAGTCAGCTTAGCCCAGAGACAAACATCACACGCCTCATTTGAAATATCAGATGTAACAGAAACGAAGACATTCTTAAGAGACCCAACAACTTTGGCAGAAGGATGACCCATGCGGTGATGCCACAACTTATAAGACTTATCGTTTTTGGTTTCCATCGAAGCCACAAGCTCCATCCTACGAAAGCGGAAGGTTCTAGAGTCGCGTTTAGCCGCTCCAATCACCATTCGCGAGACACGGTCTTCAATAACAAGAAATTGATCTGCCAATTGTACCACACAATTGTTCTCGTCCATCAATTGATCGACATCTACTAAATCGGAATGCATCTCTTCGACAAAGAAAACATATTTCGAACCTAAATGAGAGCCCAACACAACTGTTCCCTCTGTAACAGAAATTCTTTCTCTACCATCAACCATAATAACTAATACAGGTTTCATCTTTCGAACATCCGTTAAAAAGATCATAGTTTCCAGTCAAGTGATGCGAAGCACCGGTATCCATGATCCAAGAAGAAACAGATTTCGTAATGGTGTTTGTGCTTGCTCCACCATTTAAGAGGTTCATCAATTTTTGCCACTGATTATTGTTCAAACCATGAACACCGTCGCGATCACGATCAGTGATGACGTAATTGACATGTGCTTGTTGTGGTATATGTGGAACGTGCACCGCCTTAGCGTATTCATGTTTTTTACAGGTTGATCCATTAAGCAATGGATACAAAACAGCAGCAGTAAGATCACAAGAAGAGATGATATGCCTCATCTCCATGGTCGGCGGGTTTGTGGTCGCGTTCAGGTTCGTGGTTGTGTTCAGGTTCGTGGTCACGTTCAGATTCGTGGTCGCGTTCGGGTTTGGGTTTGAAAAAGAAGAAAAAGCAGATCGGAGAAACAAAGATAATCGAAAAAGAAAATCAGCAAAAGTATTGTCAAGGCTCTGATACGATGAAAAACTACAGAGTCAAATACTGAAAAACTTTCTCCATGAATTATTCACTATGACGTTACAAATTATATACATCAAGAGAAGTATCAGACTTTCCCAAACTAATACAATTACATTTGATTTACAATCTAATATTTAGGAAAGTGAAGGATCCAAAGACATACATAACTCATGGGATACAAATTGATACACAAATTGATATCCCATTAGTTGTCCTCTAGAACAACTGCCCTCGCTCTTACAATGTCATCGTCTTAAACAATATCGGCCTCCAAAGATATCAAAGATGGAGATTATACGGAGGGACATGTTCAGGGTCATATTGGACGAGATTCAATCTCTTGGTATCACGCGAAGAATCTCAAGCTCACATACTCTTTGCCCGCTTTGTTGAATGCTTGCAGATAGCTGGTTGCGGCTAATAGAAGTAGTTATGGACCATGAAAGTAAGTTGCTTGAAGTTGAGGACACCCAGAATAAGTGTTCCCTGAGGTGGAATTTGAGCGAGGCGTAAAGTCAAAATCCTGGATCTGGCCCCAATGCACAGTTTGTCTGCACCCAATGGTGAATCCAAAAATTTATTTTACCGGGGAAGAATATACTTTAGACAAAGGTAAAAAAAAATTATATAAAAAAATATTTAAATAAATAATACGTAAACAAAATAACATATTTATTTTACAAAGATAGTAACAGTTTGTAAGAAAACATTATAAATCTTGGTTATGAGGATATATTGAATATTTTATTTGATAATTACTCTCTACTAGATAGTAAATGTTATAAAATCTAGCATATCTAACTAAGATCCGTAAGGTTGGAATTGTTATTTTATAAACGAACTATAATTAACACAAACAAAAAAGGACTCAAAGGATTTTGTTCTGAAAAAGCATGAATCGAAAAGGAAACGGGGTCAATAATATTATGTGACCAGGGGAATTTAATGTTTTCTTCGGTAATTACACCCTCCCCGTTCACTTGGCTCCGCCCTTGTGTATAGCTAGAATATTTTCGTTTCCACCTCAGAGATCAAGGGGATCCTTTGTTGTCACATGTTCCATCAGATTTTCGGTGAAATTATCGATCGATATGCTCGAAGACAAAACGATTTATTGGGGAGACGATACACTTTTACTTAATTATTTAATTGCCCGTAATGTACCGGTTTTGATGCAATCAGAATTTTAGGATACAACCACACGATCAACTATTCTACAACACTCGAGAATAGAAGCTGACGAACCAAAATTTTTTTATGTACTCTTGTACACAAATTAAAACAAAGAGAGAAAGAAGTTGTGAGTGATTTTTTTATCAAAAACAATGATCATCCGATCGTCTATGAAGAGAGAATGGTTGTGGACTTATAGTCACAAACCAACGTACTCAAATCAAGAGGAGTTACAAGTGAGGATTAATCCTCCACTTTGATTATTGATTTTGATTTATTCTCATTCAACTGTGAAGAGAATTTTTAAAATATTCCACTTTACATTCATGTCGTCATCTAAAAATGTTTGCAAGCATGCCACTATTTATAATTTTTTTTTTAAACTTAAACCTTTTCAGATTTCTTTTAAAAAACACGGTATAAAATCTTTTTAAAAGGGATATAAGGCTTTTAAAATATTATAAGGTTTTTTAAAACATATTATAGGGATTTTAAAAGAGTTTATAAAGTGTTTTAAACAGATTACAAACCTCTTTAAAAACTTTATAACATTTTTAAAAACTTTGTAACGCTTTTTAAAAAAAAAAGGTTGCACGTTCGCAAATATGAATGTGATGATGACTTGATTGAAAAAAAAACAATTCAATTGTGGCACATTTGTAATTCTCTCGATTATGAATGAATGTTATTAACATTATCATCAAAATCAATTAAAGGAGATATTATAGATTTTTTTATTAATTTTATATTTTAAAAATAATTTAATCTAAAAACTAATACTTTTTATTCATTGGTCCATTTTGCAAAATCCAGAAGCCCAAAACCAAACCTCTAACGTGGGACATTTGTTAGGTTTTACACTTAGCCAAATTTTAAATCTTCAAAAGATTTTTATGTCACCCATTTTACACTTCCGTTGCTCATTCAAATTAACTTCGATTTTGACAAGTAGATTATAGTGCTCATTTGAACTATTCCATCGTGTCCAAAAACTGGTCATTCCGATGACCGTTTCCACTAGAAAACTCACCGGAAATAAGATTTGCCTCAAACCTCCTCTTAAGTCATATGCTTTTTTAAATCTATTCCTCTTGATGATTTTACCACTTGATATATCTAAATAAACTTCTAGTAAACGGATCTGCTAGAGTGTCACTCGACTTAACATAACCTACAGTGATTTCATCCATTGAGATCAAATGTATAATGGTTTTTATGTCGTCTCATTATATGACAAGATTTATCCATTATACAAATGACTCGGTGATGAGGATTAAGAGAGAAACCCATTCTCCTTGTTGCTTCGATTTATAGTTTTAAAGTTGAGATAATAACTGAAATAACCTTGAAAAGTCTATTAATAACTAAAACAACCTTGTAGAGAAGTCACCACATGAAAAGTCTTTTAAACCTTGTGATGTTCTCTTTATTAAAGAAATGTCATCGAAAAAAAAAATTAGGTTTTGTATAAAAAAATTTTCTCACGTTTTTTTTTTTGTTATTTTCAACGGCGAAAAAAAACCGTGAGCGACCCCGACGACGACACAATCGTGTTTCTTCGTCTTCTCCGGCGATTTCCTCGTCTCCGGCGACTCCAAAGGTAAGTTTCGGGCTTCTCTCAACTTCTCTTCTCTTCGTTTTTTCTTTTCTTCTCTTCGTTTCTCTTCTCTCAACCGTGTTCTTGTACTTCCGGCGATTTCTGGGTTTGTTCTTGTTCTCGTGCACTTTTCGAAAGTTCCGGTGCATTCAACAACAAGTAATTAGAATTCCGGCTTTGTATCGGTAGTTTTGTTCCGATTCGATTTCTGGGTTCATGTTCTTGATGGTAGATTTGTTTTTCTTTGATGGTAGATTTATTTTTCTTTGATGGTAGATTTATTCTGATGGACGTGGAGGCTTCGGAGGTGGTGGCAAAAGAAGCGGAAGCCGTGGATCTATTGGATTCGGCGGTGGTAATGGTAGTTTAATTTGGTACGAAGTTTGTTCTGTCATGGTAGATTTATTCTATGTTCAATGGTATGGTAGTTTTTCTTTGATGGTAGATTTATTCTAGTTTGATGGTAGATTTGTTTTTCTTTGATAGTAGATTTATTCTGATGGACGTGGAGGCTTCGGAGGTGGTGGCAAAAGAACCGGAAGTCGTAGATTTATTGGATTCAGTGGTGGTAATGGTAGTTTAATTTGGTAGGAAGTTTGTTCTGTCGTGGTAGATTTATTATATGTTCAATGGTATGATTTTTTTTCTTTGATGGTAGATTTATTCTAGTTTGATGGTAGATTTGTTTTTCTTTGCTGGTAGATTTATTCTGGTGGACGTGGAGTCTTCAGAGGTGGTGGCAAAAGAAGCGGAAGTCGTGGATCTATTGGATTCGGCGTTGGTAATTGTAGTTTAAGTTGGTAGGAAGTTTGTTCTGTCATGGTAGATTTATTTTATGTTCAATGGTATGGTAGTTTTTATTTGATGGTAGATTTATTCTAGTTTGATGGTAGATTTGTTTTTCTTTGTTGGTAGATTTATTCTGGTAGACGTGGAGGCTTTGGAGGTGGTGGCAGAAGAGGCGGAGGTCATGGATCTGTTGGATTTGGCGTTGGTAATTGTAATTTAATTTGGTAGGAAGTTTGTTCTATCATGGTAGATTTATTGTTCTGTAATGGTAGATTTATTTGTGTCATGGTAGAGTTATTTATGTTCCATGGTAGATTTATTTTGACAATTTATGATGTCGAGACGGACCACAATGGACCATATGATACTCTGGTTTAAGGAGCCGCCTCTGATGCTGGTTCATCAGGTGGACGTGGAGGCTTCGGAGGTGGTGGCAGAAGAGGCGGAGATCGTTGATTAGTTGGATTCAGAGATGGTGGTGGTAGTTTAATTTGGTAGAAAGTTTGTTCTGTTATGGTAGATTTATTGTTCTGTAATGGTAGATTTAGTTGTGTCTCATGGTAGAGTTATTTATGTTCCATGGTAGATTTATTTTGACATTTTACGATGTCGAGACGGACCACACTAGATCAGACGGTACTCCGATTCAAGGAACCACCGCAGATGGTGGTTCATTTGGTGGACATGGAGGCTTCAGAGGTGGTGGCGGAAAAGGCAGAGGTCGTGGATAACTTACAAATTTATGTTTGGTGGTAGATTTATTCTGAAACACCCAAAATTTTTTTTACTTTTATTATATAACAATGTTACCGCGGAAACCAACAACCCGATCAAACCAACAGAACGACCAATTAATTTTCATAAAATAAATAACCAATTCAATACACCAATAAACATGATTTAATATTTATTCCGATCCAAAATATCCAAAAGCATTTCTAACAATTCCTAGCGACCTAAACAGGTTCTAAAAAAAACTACAACAAACTAGAGATCCTAATCATCCTCTCGTCCCAGTCATGATTCCACGATCTTAAACTTTATTTTACCTGCAACTCAAAAGGGAAAAACAGAGTTGCGTGAGTATTATCATAAACACTCAGTGAAGCGGTCATCCTGCCTACCGATTACATAATAGGGAAATAGCATGTCAATTACTACGCGAACAACCAACATTCAACAGATATGCAACGATCAATAGATATGCAACACTCAACAGATATGCAACGATCAACAGATATGCAAATTTTCACAGTTTAACAAGTGGTGTCGATCGACACTCCACCTGGGTGTCGATCGACACTCCACCTGGGTGTCGATCGACACTCCATCTGGGTGTCGATCGACACTCCAATACCAAAACCGAACCCTCACGATCGAAAAGAGTGGTGTCGATCGACACTGTAACTAGGTGTCGATCGACACTGTAACTAGGTGTCGATCGACACCTCTCGCAGAAACCTAGACCGAGTTGAAATCCTCACGAGACTCGATCCCATTTCATCGAACGAGACTGATCACAACAAAACTATCACTTGACACACAGAAAACACACAGGAATATCAAACATCACAATCACGAATCAATCAAACAATCCCTAACAAACTAATCCCGTAATCGCGATCACGCACTCACCTTAGCTTTAAACGAAGGAAAGGAAACGAATTGATCATGAACTAATGACGAACAGAGCCTCTACCTACTGCTATAGAACGATCCGAGCGATTCCCTCACGAAATCACGAAGAACGATGATCCCTACGGCCCTAAAACTCGAATGAACGATGTCTCGAGGATTTCTTTGCAACAATCCTTTAGAACGATCTAATTTTCTCTCAACTAAGATTCTCTCCTTTTTCTCCTCCCACAATACGGCCACAAATACGGCTAAACGTATTTATACAAAAGCCCTAGGGTTTCCCTTAACCGCAACGCAAACCGAGCGATTAATTTTAAACTCGACTAAACCGCAGAACTTAGTGTCGATCGATGCCCCCTTACCAAAATCAGAATTTTGGTTTCAGGATGTTACAATTCTCCCCCACTAAACTGGATTCGACCTCGAATCCCAATACACAAGACTACACGAGACTCCACACTCTGGCCGCACCGGCCCATACCATCAGAGATTCGCACATAATCTCAAAAGACCACAACTAAGCCCACGCTTATACGCACATTTTCAGACATTTATTATGTATTAACTCATTCTCTCTCTCACACACATACACACTCACACTAGGGAACACCGTCTGTAACGCCCCAATCCTCGCGGTACGTGTCACTACACCGTCCCTCCGAGAGAACTACCGTCTCTTAGCACTATAGAGGAAACCACCGTCCCAATATAGGCTTTCAGTACTATAAAGGAAACCACCGTCCCAATATCAGTACACAGGAAAACCACCGTCTCCTTGAGAGAACCACCGTCTCTCAGTATATATACAGGAAACCACCATCCCTGATACATACTTTGGAAGGCCACCGTCTCCAGATAATGAGTCATTCGTAATATATTCCAAAACGCGTACCCATAACATCAATAAGAACCTAAATCTAAACATCATAAACGCGCAAGGCTCCTAGCCCGGAATACCATAATGCAACGTTTCTTAATCCTGACTAGGTCTGTCCAATTGATTGCACAACAATCAAACAAGAACATGTACAACCAGCTGTAGAACCAGAATTGGATCGATCGATTGTACAACAATCAAACAAGAATATGCAAAACCAAGATATTACATCCGATATCCCGGTCGTTGGGACCGAACGCACAAGAAATAGCAACGAGGTTTGTATCCTGTCTCATGTTTATGCCACGGTCAGATATTGATTACTCATACTTATACCATCATCATCACACTCTAAGGACGTCTCCTTTGAGGTAACAATGCCGATGCCACTCCACTCTCAAGACGTCTCCTTCAAGCTCTGGCTATATATTGGAAAATATTTCCGTAGAGTAATCAACACATACGTGAATAAGCACCTGAAACCTAGGAATACTTTCCTTGATAATAACAAGCAATAACCTAATCTTGCAAAACAACTCTACTTCTACTGAACACTTGGCTAACACAACTGACCAACCTCCACGACCCCTGCTCACTTCTGAAGTGCCTCACCTAACGAAACACCAACGCACGACCCGAATATCTATTGCTCTTAACTCAGTCTACACCTGATACCCATAGGACGCATCATGTGGCCCATCAGGAAAAACATATCGTTCGCACTCTCGGGACGTATCCTTCGAGGCAACGGTATCCAGGAAACTCACATCCCAATCAACATACCGGAGAGCTCACATCTCCTCAAAACACATGAGTTATTCGGGACCGCAGTCCCTAGAGCAATAATACCGAGCACTGAATAACAAAAAAATTGGACTGCCCAACAAGGTTTAAAATCCACTCTAGACGCCTCAGCGTAACCATCCATCGGCCGATACACTCGTCTATACACTTAAACGTCCCATTTGAAGAGACCTGAAAACTGAACCAACTGCCACAACTTACTCTTGCTCAAACTACCAAACACTTTGGTTTCCGGAAATCTTTCCAGAACTAACCTCGGATGTATTGCCTGATCCTCATGAACTCTGCTTCTTTTGCTAACCCAGACAACCTCCCGATAACTGAAACGCTCCTTGCTCGTTCTGAACACCATCCTCCGAATAATTGATCTCCATGTCTCGATATGATGTTACGCGAGAGACCAAGAACTCCTCAAAATACTGGTTTTCCATCCATTGCGATGAACCTTAAACCTTCAGATACTCCACTCTGCCTTCCTGCAACCAAAACCGGTGCTCCTCTTAACCGCACTTGCTCGACTCCGGATACAGCTTCTGCTCCCGAGCCTCTCCTCAGGATTCCTCGAATAGTCCAAAATATAAACGCTGAGTACGAAATGAACACTTCCCAAAAATTCCTTGATCACGTCGCAATAATCTCGTGCGTACCGCAGGCGCATTTGTCAAGCCGAAAAGCATAACCACAACTCAAAATGTTGTCTAGATTTGCCCTGAACGTTCTATGCAACATTTTAAATCCAACTGGGCCTGGCGGTCGATCGTACAACAATCAAACAAGAACATGTACAACCACCCGTCAGTCCCGACTTAGATTTCATAAATGCTACATCTGTTACCAGAACTCCATCCAAGGCCTAGCCTGACCAGCGATACTTTGGCTCACAACTCGAGCCTCCCGAACCGTCTATCACAGACCATACACTTGACCTATCTAGACAACACTACTGAAGATCCTCACCCAATCCTCATAATCCGTCCAACATGGACTAAAATCCTGACCTGACTTGGCTAATATTACACGAGATCCTCCCCTAATCTCCGAGGATCCGTCTAATCCACACAAGAAAACATACCGCTCGCACTCTCGGGATGCATCCCTCGAGCCAACGGTATCTGGGGAACTCACCTCCCCGCAAGAGATCTCACATCCCTTGCTACTTATTCTGGGAACTCACTTCCCATAAAGTATACAGAAGAACACACCTCTCCTCTGATTAGAGCCGCCTCACGGGGTATAGTCTTGATATTCTCAGCCTGGAATATCCTCAAAGAAACGACCCACACTGGTCCACACATAAAAAAACACATCTACGAACCACACGCCTCATAACTCATATGAAAATAAATAAGGTACACCATCTTATAAATTTACAAAAATGTATATCGTTTCAACACCAACAAAAATACACAAAACCAGAAACAACAACGCAAAACTCAAAAACTGAAACTGGAAACGAAACCCAAGAGGAAGAACAACTGCTCAAACCTAGACCTGCTCTTCTAGGTCCTTCTCAAACACTGCAACGGCCTCCACCAGCTCCGCCCTCGACGCAAACTTGGAGCCTCTCCATGCCTTCCTCAGGTCAAGCCTAAGTCCTCCTACAATTTACCCATCTGAGCTCGCTCATCATCCATGACGCTACTCGCATATACCACTAGCCTGCTGAACTTTGCATAATACTCACAAACCGACCGGTCTCCCTGAACCAGCTCCTTGAGCTGCATCTCTAACTGATCTACTGCCTCTTGAGGAAAGTACCTGGCATTGAACTCAGCCAAGAATTCTCCCCAAGTCCACATCATTCGTCTCCTCCTGGCCTCGACACCAGTCCACCAGAGATAAGGATCTCCATCCAAAAATTCTACAGCCAGATCCACACGGTACTCGTCCGGACATCTGATAGAACGAAACCTTCGCTCCGTCCTCAACCTCCACTCATTGGCTCTCAATGGTCCCCCTCCACCCGAGAAGGACGTGGGCCCCAATCCCTGCATCTGATCCAACATCTCATAAAAATTTGGAGTTTCCTCTGCTACTGGAGTCACTACTGGAGCCTGCACCGAAAATGCACTTGGCAACCGCTCCAAAATCAAGGCTAACATCTTTGTCAAGCGATCATCTGGATCCTGGGCTCTACCTGCAGCAGTACCCACACCTGGGCCTCCTGCAGCACCAACCGCTCTAGCACCCCTACCGGTACCAGCAGCATCAACCGCCTCACTAACGCTGCCCACTGATCCCTCATGAACCGCCTGCAAAACAGCCACCTGCTCTGGCATCTCATACTGAGCCACCCATTCGAAAGACGAACTAACACGCTCCCGACCATGACCCCGGCCTCCACGGCCGCCAACTCTGCCACCACGACCTCTCGGACCTCTAGCCAACGCACACTACACTTACCGAACGCACATTCTAAGCTACTAGAATTCACAGAATAAATGTCAAACAATCACATACCGTTGAATCTCTTTGAAGGCTCAGAGAGGATGATCTAAGATTCTACAACCGACTAAGCACACATAATCAATTAAACACATAGTCTCAGTTCATCCAATTACTACTATCCCTAGAACCGTAAGGGCTCTAATACCAAAATGAAACACCCAAACTTTTTTTTTATCTAACAATGCTACCGCGGAAACCAACAACCCGATCAAACCAACAGAACGACCAATTAATTTTCATAAAATAAATAACCAATTCAATACACCAATAAATATGATTTAACATTTATTCTGATCCAAAATATCCAAAAGCATTTCTAACAATTCCTAGCAACCTAAAGAGGTTCTAAACACAACCACAACAAACTAGAGATCCTAATCATCCTCTCGTCCCAACCATGATTCCACGATCTTAAACTTTTCATTTACCTGCAACTCAAAAGGGAAAAACAGAGTTGCGTGAGTATTATCATAAATACTCAGTGAAGCGGTCATCCCGCCTACGGATTACATAACAGGGAAATAACATGTCAATTACTACGCGAACAACCAATATTCAACAGATATGCAACGATCAATAGATATGCAGCACTCAACAAATATGCAACGATCAACATATATGCAAATTTTCATAGTTTAACAAGTGGTGTCGATCGACACTCCACCTGGGTGTCGATCGACACTCCAATACCAAAACCAAACCCTCGCAATCGAAAAGAGTCGTGTCGATCGACACTGCCACTAGGTGTCGATTGACACCTCTCGCAAAAACCTAGACCGAGTCGAATCCTCACTAGACTCGGTCCCGTTTCATCGAACGAGACTGATCACGACAAAAATATCACTTGACACAAAGAAAACACACAGAAATATCAAACATTACAATCACGAATCAATCAAACAATCCCTAACAAACTAATCCCGTAATCGCGATCACGCACTCACCTTAGCTTTGAACGAAGGAAAGGAAACGAATTGACCACGAACTAACGACGAACAGAGCCTCTACCGAATGATCCGAGCGATTCCCTCACAAAATCACGAAGAACGATGATCCCTACGGCCCTAAAACTCGAATGAACGATGTCTCGAGGATTTCTTTGCAACAATCCTCAAGAACGATCGAATTCTCTCTCAACTAAGATTCACTCCTTTTTCTCCTCCCACAATACGGCCACAAATACGGCTAAACGTATTTATACAAAAACCCGACTAAACCGCAGAACTTGGTGTCGATCGACACCCACAGCTGGTGTCGGTTGACACCCTCTTACCAAAATCAGAATTTTGGTTTCGGGATGTTACATATTCTCTGTTCAATGGTATAGTAGATTTGTTTTTCTTTGATTGTAGATTTATTCTCTGTTCAATGCAATGAATTGGCAGAATTTATGTACTATAGAAATTTGCTCGCTATATAATCTGTCTCCAATGCACCTTTTATCCATGAGAAAGATAATAAGTCTACCACAACATTATTTTAAGAACCTAAGTCAGATAATAAGTCTACCACAACATTATTCAAAGAACCTAAGTTAAATAATAAGTCTACCGCCACATTGTTTAAAGAACCTAAGTTAGATAAGTTTACCACAACAGTGTTTAAAGAAGCTAAGCCAGATAACAAATCTACCACCACATTGTTTAAAGAGCTAAAGTCAGATAACAAGTCTAGCACCACATTGTTGTTTAAAGAACCTAAATCAAATAACAAGTCTACCACAACATTGTTGTTTGAAAAACCTAAGTCACATAACAAGTCTACCACAACATTGTTGTTTGAAGAACCTAATTCACATAACAAGTCTACCACCACAGGGTTGTTTGAATAACCTAGGTCAGATAACAAGTCCACCACAACATCGTTGTTTGAATAACCTATGTCAGATAACAAGTCTACCACAACTATATGAACAACCATCGTCGGATAATAAGTCTACCACAACTATATGAACCTATATCAGATAACAAGTCTACCATAACTATATGAACCTATGTCAGATAACAAGTCTACCACAACTATATGAAAAACCATCGTTGGATAATAAGTCTACCACAACTCTATGACAACCATCTTCGTATAATAAATCTACCATAACAATAGAACAAACTCCTTCGGATAACAAGTCTATCATCCGAAAAATATATCTACCATAAAGTAAACAGGAAAAACAACTCTACCGATGTTTTTCGGGAAGTTGTTGTAGTAAACGAGAAAAAATTGAATAAATCTACCGTCAAAAGTATTAAATCTACCACTAATTATAAATCTACCACCACTATAATAAGTCTACCACTATAGTCCACTATTATAAATCTACCACCACTATAATAAGTCTACCAATCACAAAAATAAATCTACCACGCCAATTTAACTTTACCGTTAAAGAAAACAAATCTACCAATCTTCGGAAATAAATCTACAAATCACCAAATAAGTCTACTGCTCCAAAATAAATTTACCATTGAAAATAATAACTCTACCAATCACTCTAATAAGTCTACTATTCGGAAACATCTCTACCATCAAGGGGACAAAATAAGTCTACCATTCGTATATAAATCTACCACTAAAACAATAAGTCTACGGACTTCAAATAAATCTCCCATCGCAGAATGGTAGATTTATTTTCTTTGGCAGGAACTTTTCCCGCCGATTTATTAATAGCAATTTCGTAAATACGTTTTTTGTTATCAAAGCAAATAATGGTAAAACGGGTAAAAATTCTCCAAAACACAACATTTTGAAGGGAATGTTGTTTTACTGCAAAACCAACTTTCTAAGGTTGTTTGAGTATTTTTCCCTATTAATGTTCCTTTTTTCCTCTAGAAGTGTTTCTTTCAAATTCATTTTACGAAATGGTAAGAAAACTGAAGAGACAGAGAGAGAAAAGGAGAAAAATGTCAGCTTGGAATATCATCAAACACCTTCCGTGCAATTACTATCCGAAGAATCTCTCCCGCCAAATCCTCAGACCTCGCCGCTTCTTTTCTCCTTCTACTCCTTCATATTCGTTTTCAATCTCTGCCTCTCACTCTACGTCTTCGTGCTTCACTGACTCTTTCGCCGCACCTTATCTCTCGGTTCGTATAAACTGTCCAAAACATGTCGTCGTATGTATCTCTCATTCTCTCTTTATACACTTCCTAAGTAACATAAAGAGTATAAACGAGACTGAAAATTTTGTTTATTTTCATTTGGGTTTCGTTAGGATCCATTCTCGGAGGCTCTCTTGTGTTTTGGAGCGAGCTCAGTAATTGTAAATGAAGACGACGACGACGAAGATGAAGATGCAGCTTCTGGGTCTTCTCTTGATTCAAAAGAGGTGTAAAGTCTATTGCTTTAATATTCTTTTTCAAGCTCCATCTCCATATCCATAATTAGATGATGCTTGTTTATTACAGATATGTGTAGAATCGATATTTCCAGTGCACGAAGAGGTGAAAACGTGCATTTCACAGGCTGCAAATTCGATAGGCTTGAAAGAGATACCGGTATTCAAAGTTGAAATGGGAGATGAACAAGACTGGATAACCAAAAACCAGGTGATTCTTGAGTTAACAATAAGAAGCACTTCAGTAATTGCTCACAAACTTGATGCAGTGACTAGATTTGTTTGCGGGAATGCCACTGGAAGCTATATCTTTTGGTTCATATTTTGCAGGAGTTGTTTCAGCCTGTTGAAATCGCCCAAAGGCTTTGGATCGTACCTGAGTGGACATCTCCTCCTGTATGTTCTTCAACTATTCCATCATAAAGTCAAAACCATCTATATAAACATAACAAATAACAGTCCTAGCTACTGAATTTTCATAGTATGAATCTCACTCTTTCACTATCCTTCGCAAGGTCGCTGAAGCGGTTAACATAATTCTGAACCCTGGCTTTGCGTTTGGGACTGGAGAACATCCTACGACTAAGCTGTGTCTACTGCTTCTACAAAGTTTGATAAAAGGCGGAGAAGCAGTCCTTGACTATTGTACTGGTTCAGGGATACTTGCAATCGCAGCCCTCAAGGTAAAAAACTCGCGTTTTTTTTCTCTCTCACAAACCATTATTACAACATTATAATCAACTTATTAAAATCTTTATGTACCATTTGTGTATCGCTCGGTTAAAATTTGCAGTTTGGTGCTGCATCATCTGTTGGTGTGGATATCGATCCTCTAGCCATAAAATCCACGAGTCATAATGCAGCTCTGAACAACATTCAGCTGGAGAAACTGGAGTTGCACCTTGCACCAAGTGAGAATAGCTCTTCTGGAATAGAAATACCATTGCAAAAACAACAGTTTGATGTGGTCATTGCAAACATACTCTTGAACCCGGTTATGGAACTGGCGGATCATTTTCATTTCATTTGCGAAACCTGGCGCAACCATTGGGATCTCTGGTATCCTATCTGAACAGGTAAACATAAAGAGTCGTCTCAATCATCACAAAATAGTGATGAATTGTTATAGCAAGCAAGCTACTTTCGAATCACAGGAACAAAAAGACCATAAACTGACTATTTCAATGCCCTTCTGCAGCTTCCAAATGTTATGCAACGGTACTCTCCCTTCTTGGAGGATATTTCTGTAGCTACAATAGATGATTGGGTATGCATGAGCGGTACTAAGAAAGGGGAGTTTATTGATAACTAATCACTTCTTTAGTGTTATAACAGAAAAGAGGCAATAACATAAACCATTTGCAAAGAGAAGGTTATAACAAAAATGCGTAATGGTGAGAAAGAGAGTGACATGATAATCAGACATTAAGAACAGAGCTGCCTTGGTGGAGTTGTGTAAGATGCTACAACTACACATGACATGAAACTTAATGTACTCTTCATTGTGTTGCCTCTGGTAGTAACCATTGTTCAAACAGCCTGTGTTTAGATTCTACTTTTAAAACAAAACAAAAAAATCTGTTCTCATGTCGTCGTCCCTTCACCTCTGAAGCTTTCTTCTTCCCAAAGCAGAGGTCTTCTTAGGAATGTAGACCTTGTAACTCACCTGAACAACAAAATCACAAGAAAAAAGGAATAATTTTTGTCTTCACACATATAAACATTCAATGGGATCAATAATACTTGAAGCATTGTAGGAAGTTTACCTGAACCATTTCTCCACCCCTCATCACAGTCATCGTTTTCTGTTCGTATTGTGACTCGTCTTTTGTTTCATCACATGTCTTCTCCTCAGACTGAGACTCTCTTCTGATTTCATCTAATATCTCAGTGTCAGCATGAGAAGAAGACTGCGCGTTAAGAGTAGAACTAACTTTTGTTGGTTCTATGGTTTCATCTCCATTCATTGTTGCCACAGCTAGAGAACTTTCTGGATAATTCTTGTCAGTGCTACCGCCATTGATGCTCTCTGCTTCAGCATCTTCACAACCAGCAGTTTCTTTCCCGCTAGCCAGATTTAAAGAACTCTCTTGTCCCAATAACGGTCTAATCAACTTTCGTTTACTTGAACAAGGGATAATACCAGAACTAACTGTAACTTTGACCGTATCACCAGACTGTTGAGAGGCAATAGTTCCAGATTCACTGATATTATCGAAATCTCTTGTATCTGTAGAAACACAGAGCTTCTTCTGCTCCATGAGTCCACGGTCTTGTGACTCCTCAGTTTTTTCGGATTCAACTTGTCCAACTTGTCTTTCTGCAACAGAAGACACCTCTTTTGTTGCTATTCCGCTCTTTTCAGTCTCTCCACGAAACCTTTTAAGATTCTCCAATGCTCTTTTCTTAAGAATGGCTTCCAGGTCATCATCTTTGCTAGTTTCAGATTTATTATCTTCCCCAAATTCATCATAGCCAACAGTTTCACCTCCATTATCATAATCAGATTCCTCACTATGTCCTAACTCCCTATCGCCAGAATCTTCCTTTCTCTCATCTTTATCATAACTACATGATGCAACAATGATCGATTTAAGCCTTGGAGGATTCTTCTCGATCATAACTTCATCTTCCACTTGCCAGCATTCATCATCAGGTTCACTATCTTCCTCTAACTGATTTTTGCTTCTTGTCCGCGTATCCTTAACCTTACCAAGTCTTCCTCTATCTTTAATCCTTCTCTTTCCATCACTATCACTACCGTCATCGCTCGAATCACTACTTGAATCTCTCTTACGTCTCTTTCTTGAGCTAATTTTCTTCTTCTTCTTGGTTCCTACATGTTCGTCTTTCCTCTTAGATCTTTTCTTTTTCTTTAAAAGACGAGCATCGTCATCGTCACTCTCGCTACTAGAA
Organism: Draba incana; assembly: GCA_963576765.1. Lineage (NCBI taxonomy): Eukaryota > Viridiplantae > Streptophyta > Magnoliopsida > Brassicales > Brassicaceae > Draba > Draba incana. Next base: position 22,516,248 of record OY755205.1, read on the forward strand.
TACCTCTTCCGTGATCTCTTCTTGCTCACTTTAGACCGACGCTTCTGTCTTCGGTAATCATCATCTGAACTTGAATACAAAGAAGAATCTGAACCACTTGTTGATTCACTCTCATCTGAATAGTCTTTAACCCGACGCATCTTCTTTGATTTGCTTCTCTTGCTCTTCTTCTTCTTCTTATTCACCGATCGCAACTGCATATTTGCACAATAATCAATTTTGAATCAGCTATCCAATTGAATCTTAAAAACCCCAATTCCACGAAAGGTCGATCCTTTTAACAATCAAATCCAAAAGTTTCGATACTTTTTTCTCATTGACCTAATTTTCTACAGATCAGAGATAATGGGCAAAGTCGTAAGCCAAGAGAATACATACCTTAGACGAATCTTTAGAGGGTTTGATTTTCTTCGAGGACGATGAAGATTTACCCATTGTATTTGTACCATCGATGTGTATCGCTTTCTTTTATCCTACTATGTTCGCTCCTGCAGAAAACACAGAGAGAAAAAGGATCGGAAAATAAAAAGAAAATTAAAAGAGAACTCAACACAGTTTTATCTCTTGCCAATACTTTATAGGCTGCAGGTTATGTCGATTCAATTTAATCAAAGGAAAGAAAACCCTAAATTTTCAAATTTCCTGTGTCCCACCCTAATTCAAATCCCGCCCTCCAGATGTTCCTCACTCACCTAATGCTTATACACCACCATGGATGAGGAGACATTATGTTTTGTTTACTTTTTGAGTTAGTTTTAATCGTTTTATCGGGTCGAAACTCCACTTGAGATTGCTTTAACAGAATGATTAAGGCCAATACCAGAGCAAGTTGATTGGTTGTATTAGGCGGGTAGCTGTTAATTGATCAGTCTAACGGAGAGAGTCTACGCTTTTAGAAATTTCAGAAAGTAAGTTGCTAACTCCGCCCATAATGAACTTTAATTTCTTGTCATGGGGCTTGTTAATCGCAGGACTAGATTCCCCTTTCAGCACTACTAAAGTGAGGATAAGCTCCCTTTGATCTTCCCTTACCAGAAAAAACTGAGAAGAAAGTCTTAGATAGAAAAGTGCAAAGATACTCGCGACCCGGTCTCCCACCAAAAAACCACAGTAGTGCAGTCCTCATGACCCTGTCTTCTCACAAGAAACAAGTAATGAGCGCTAATATGCTCAAATTAAACCCTAGAGCTACTCTATCAAATTAAGAGATCAATGCAATACTTTAGGTATCGAAATCCACAGGGAATCAATTGCACAATAGATTAATAAATTCAGATTAAGCTAAGCAATAAAAGATGAATGCAAGTAAATAAAACAAGTAATGATATCGGTTGTAAAAAAATAAAGAGAAACGCTAGGCACAGGGATTTCGCAGGTGAATCAGATATGCAGATGATAAATTAACGATAGGATTATGAAGCTCAGTTCCTAAACATGAACACGAATGTAAAACCAATCAGCTGTCGCTGCAGAGATTATCTATTTCTAAATCCTAGAAAGCCAACTGTCGTTGCAAATCCTATGAATCTAAACAAGCAATAAATTCAGGCTCAATTGTTCACAAAACTCTAAACCAAATGTCTTTGTGAAAATGAATTTTGCTCATCAAAAACTAGTTCAAGCAATTAATAAAACTATCGTTTCTATTAATTAACCCTAGATCAGATTTCAGTTCGCGAGGCTAAAATCAGCAATAAGAACAAGTTAAGATGAAGAACTTCTAAGATATTAATCCTATGCAATTCAGATCAGATCAAGCAAATCATCAACAACCCTTGAATAACCCTAAACCTAACAAGAGAATTACTCAGACATGATCGTAGAAGAAAACATGGTTTTATTAAAAGATATGTCTAAGAAATCAGTAAAAGAAAGCATAAGCCTAAACAATGGCTGAAAACACATATATATAGGCTACAAAAACGTCATGGGCCTTATTGTAAACATCTGGGCTTTCTGACGCAAAACGGAAATCTTCCAAAATTGGGAATTGGGCTTGACCGGCCAGGGTGTCGATCGACACTGGCTATGGTGTCGATCGACACCAGCTTGAAATCCTCCGTGTCTCGACATGATCCTGAAAACTTCAAATCCGAATTTGTGACTTTGATTCCTCGTTCCATTTTTCTCCATAATGCTCCAGTAAACACCAATAATTTCCAATCGTTCTTGTACCTAATAATAACATAGAAAGACTCGAAAACACCAAAAGACATCAAGAAATCAGACTTATATCATGGTCTTTAACGGGTAAAAACCATAATATATCAACTTCCCCAGACTTAGCTTTTTGCTTGTCTCTAAGCAAAACAGATATTACCACTCCTTTAGGAACCACATACCTTTGCAAAGCTAATCCGGTGATACTTCGATGTTTCCTTAGAAGCTTAGGAGTCCTCCAGATTGATTCAACTCATTACTATTGTTTCTTGTGGAAAACAGGCTCATGAGGATCGCTTATGTAGTCTTAGAATAGCGCTTATTACTGTTGTTCCTTGTGGGAGACAGGGTCATAAGGCCTACACTACTGTGGTTTCTTGTGGAAGACCGGGTCGTGAGTATCTTTTAACTTTTTATTCTAAGACTTTTTATTTTCTGTTAAGGGAAAACCAAAGGAGCTTATCCTAACCTTGCTAGTGCTAAAAGAGGAATCAAGTCCGCGATTACCAACGCCCAAGACAAGAATTAAAGATTCATTAAGGGCGGGGTCTGCAACGTCTTTCTGACGTTCTCCAGTAATCTAAACTCGCTCCGTTAAACCAATCTACTTCCAGTTACCCACCTAGTAAAACAAACCAACTTGCATCGTAAAATGGTCCTTGAGTGCTGTTCAAAGCAAGTGGAAAGGGGAGTTTCGACCCGAAAATTGAAAAACTGACTCAAAAACTCAAAATAAAACACAATAATTAGCAACTACCTCCCCCAGACTTAAACGACACTGTCCCCAATGTAATTAAGCTTGAGTTTGGTGAATAAAATAGATAGAAAATGAAAGGAAGTAAAATTTGGAAAAGAAAAATGTTACCGGGAGGGGGGGGGGGGGGGGGGGGTGTCGATCGACACAGTTCATGGTGTCGATCGACACCAAGGAATTTTTGCAAGTGTCGAGTGACGGATCAGTCGTGTCGCTCGACAGGGGCATCTGAAGATCATCCAAACGTTTTCATCTCCTAAAAATAAAAACCAAAAACGACACCAAACATAAAATTGTAAAAGAAAATAAAAAAAAACATAATTATTAAACTCACAAATGGGTTGCCTCTCATTAAGCGCTTGTTTTTAGTCCGTTAGCTTGACTGTGTTAAGGAACTTAGACGTCTGGAGGATCTGCACTTCCATGGAATGATTCCAGGAAACAGTTTATACGTCTTTTGCATCATCTTTTGAACGACTGCATCGCCTTTCTCCTTTAGCTCTTGAGGAACAATTATTCGCATTTTCGCAAACGGCCTAGAAGTCCTTTTACGCTCCTTAGGAATTCCTGCAAAATTATTTAAAGAAAAACCAAGACTTGCACGAGAAACTCGAGGCTTTCATAAGCGTGTAACAGCTTTTTCAACTTTTAAACCTTCTTTAATGAAATCAGGAGATTCAGGTTGAGGAAGCGCGTACCTTTACTCTTTGGGCGGATTGTGGGCTGGGATAAGTGGAATTATCTGTTTAGTAATAGATGAATGATTGGATTGCAACTCCGTGAACGAGTCTTCATCCTCTAAAACTTCCACTGAAAAAGTCTGACCATCTATGGTGGATTTTCTCATTGTATGTTCCATGTCAAAATCCATGACAATATCACCAAGAGCCAGCTTGATCTTCCCTTTCCTCACATCTATGTGAGCACCAGCGGTAGCTAAGAATGACCTTCCCAGGATTAGAGGATCTTCAGGTTCATCATCATATTCCAAAACCACAAAGTCTGCAGGAATAATGCAATCCTGAATCTTAATAGGCACGTCCTCTAAAATTCCTTCTGGGAATCTATTGGATCTATCAGCTAGTAGAAGAGACATCCTAGTGGCCCTGAACTCTGTCATTCCAAGTCTAACAGCAACGTAAAGAGGCATTAGATTGATACCAGATCCTAAATAACAAAGGGAATGTGGGAAACTTCCTGTTGAGATTAAGCAATTAAGCACGAAGTTTCTTGGATCTGGTAGCTTCACTGGGATTCTTCTCTGAATCATCGCGCTCATTGCTTCAGATACTACCGCTTCCCTTTCTTCTTTTTAGACACGGGAGCTCTGTTCAAAAGAATAGCTCTGACATCCTTAGTAAGAAGCGCTCCCTCCTCAGGACTTACACCATTAGCGACCATTCGCTTTACGTATCTCCTTATCATTGGTGAAAGCTTGACTGCATCGACCAGAGGCATCTCAATCATGATTTTATCTATCATCCGCTTGCAAATAGCATCTTCAATCTCCTGCTTGGATCTCCTAGCTCTAAGGAATGGAAGCTTAGGCTTCTACGCATTTTCCTCTGCTTGAAACGATGAAGTTGCAGCTTCTGGAACCGTCTGGGCGTCGTGTCGATCGACACAGGCAGGCTGTCGATTGACACTTGAGATGTCAGTCGCAGAATCGGGATTTTCAGGGGGTGTCGATCGACACACTTCCTTAGTGTCGATCGACACTTGAATTTTCTTCGCGACGAGTTCTCTGCAGTCCCGAAAATTGCTTCAAACTCGTCAAAATAGCCCTCTTGTTCCACCAGAACAGCATTGCAAGCTCGCTTGGGGTTAGTATTAGTCTTCGCAGGAAGAAACCCCTCTTGTCTATTGATCGATTCAGCTGTTTGAGCGATCAGAACGTCCAGCTTCTTCACATGAGAGCTCAATGCTTTGAATTTACCATTCAAGTCCTGATAAACGGCATCAATTTTCTGGTTGATGTTCACTGTCAACTTCTGCTGTCCCTCTAGGACCTGCTCAAACATATCTTCCATTTTGCTCTTCTGCTCAGGAGGCTTGTAAGACGAAGAACCATAGTTCCTTTGATAGTTGTTGCCGCTCTGAATTGGCTTCTGATAAGACGATCCATAGCCTTGTTGACTGCTAAATTTCTGAAATCCATTCTGGTTAATGTAATTAACATCCTCGTCTACAGTCTCAACTTCTTGCGCAAAGCTAACCGTATTCTTCCCAGCTAGAAGGCTATGCATAGAAAATGTTTAGTGAAGACAAATGAATCTGCCTAAACCGACCAGTTTGCTGGAAAATAAAGAAATTGTAGATTTTCCTATTTTGACTCGGTTTGAACCAAAAACGGGATTTGTCCTATTCATTCTAGTTTTCAGCCATTGTTTAGGCTATGCTTTATTTTACATTGAGACCTAGAGAGAGATTTGTAGTAGAGCTTTAGATAGACAAATCATACTCCTTCAGAGAAGATTTCGAACTTCTTTATTTCTGTTACTGATTTCTTTATGCTTTCTATTCAAATTATGATTTGTGTTTCATTGATCATGTCTGAGTAGTTTGCTTGTTAGGTTTATGGTTTTCAAAGGTGATTGATGAATTGCTAGGTTAAATTGAGTTGTTAGGATAAAATCATTAGAGTTCTTCATATAGATTTATCTTTACTGCTTATTCCATCTTCACAACCTAGAATATGATCTTAGGTTAATTGGTAGACTCGAAAGTGTGATTAATTGCGTGAACTAATATTAGATGAGCAAAATTCATACCTGTAAAGAAATTTGGTTTAGGGTTTTGTGAACAATTGAACCTACACTTAATGCTTGTTTGAATTGATGGGATTTGCAAAACAATTTGGGATTCTAAATTTTAGACATAGATAATTTCTGCAGCGAAAGCTGATTGGTTTTATATTAGTGTTTCAAGTTCAAGAACAACCCTTAATAAACTCCTAACTTTATATCTAGATTTACAATTCGGAGTCACCTGAGATTTCCCTACACCTAGCTTTTGTCTCATTGATTTTTTTTAAGAAATTTAATCACCATCGATTGCTTGCTTTATTTTACTTGCCTTTACTTATTACATAATTCTCTTAGCTTTATTCGAATTTGAAGTTTATCGTGTGATTTCTTTTTCATGTGGATTCGATTTCTAAGTACTATACGATCTCTTAATTTGAGAGAGTAGCTTAGGGTAAATTTGAGCATATCAAGCTTGTTGATTTTTCTCTAGCCTATATTTTCACCTTTTTAAGCTCTTTTTGCTCTTTTTGGATGATTTTCCCTATTAAGATGATGGGGTCTAAATTGACCTAATCGGTTTTAAACCTCACTAACAAACCACAAGTGCATGACATTTACGGTGTAGTATGCAAGGATCGAATACACAAGGAAATAGATTGAGAATGCAAGAAACTAAAGTAGCTAGGTCAATGCAAATGGTGAAGGTTTGGTTTGATTACTAACAACCTAACAAAATGCAAATAAAGTAAAGCAATAACTAAAATGAAATGCAAGAAAAATAAACCATATCAATACTTAAACGAAATGCAAGATAATGAGCTATTATGAAAAGTCAACTAAAAGTCAACGAAAATAAGCAGAAGTGATCAAATATGATAAAGCATGGATCTTTGGGTAGAGATTATAGATTTAGAGTGAAGAATGAGCTAATGGGTATGCAATTCCAAGACATGAGACCGGTTATCTTGATCAATCCACTTCCATGGCACTAATCACTACCTTAAATCTCCAAATTACACTAACTTCCGTTTTATCAAGGACGAGTGAGCGAGCCCGTCGTCAGAGCGACGCATAGTCAGTTTGCAGCATCACATACATATCCTGAGGGTAGAGATGCCAATTTTGGTACTAACGAGAGTATTGGGGCTGCCAGGAGGGGTACCGGGTTGGCTGGCGATGCAGTGGGCCCAAGTGGGGGAGCCGTTGCAGCTCTGGGTCGTGACGATCGTATTGTGAGCTTGCTGACATAGTTGTTGGAGCGGTTTCCAGCGGCGGTTCCGGCGCAGGCTCCAGTGGTACCTCCGGCTGCAGTGTTTAAGCAGTAGAGGGCTCCAGAGCTTGAGCAGACAAGGCTTGAAACAACCAAGATTTTTTTTTTTGGTATTATTATTATTAATCCGGATTATTATTCCCACAAATACTAATCCTCAATAATTAATTGAACGTAACTCAAATTACTAACCAGCGGAAAACAACATCAATAAATAAACAAGCAATTACCATTAAACCAAAATATCAATTCCAAAGTAATCTAGCAACCTAACAACCGGTTCTGAAATCCAACCTATGAACATAAAACCTATAGTTCCTAATCATCCTCTCGCATGATTCCACGATCTCAAACTCTACCTGCAACACACGGAAAAAGAGTTGCGTGAGTATTATCACAAATACTCAGTAAAGCGGTCATCCCGCCTACTAATTACATGATAGGGAAATAACATGTCAATTACTACGCGAACAATCAACATTCAACATATATGCAACAATCAACAATTATGCAATTTTCACAATTTATCAAGTGGTGTCGATCGACACTCCTCCTGGGTGTCGATCGACACTCCAATTCAAAAACCAACCCTCGCGATCAAAAAGAGTGGTGTCGATCGACTCTACCACTAGGTGTCGATCAACACCCCTCGCAGAATCCTAGACGGAGTCAAAATCCTCTCGAGACTCGGTCATGTTTCATCGTACGAGACTGATCCCGACAAGGCTATCACATATCACACAGAAAACACAAGAATAACAGTCATAACAAGCACGATTCAATCATTCAATCTCCTAACAAACTAATCTTGTAACCGCGATCACGCACTCACCTTGAATACAGATTAAAAAGGGAAAAAGGAACGAACGAACGAACTAGAAACGATGATGAACAGCAATGAACCAAGGCTGAAACTCGCAGGAACGAAACCCTAACACCACTAGCTATGCAGCACGGTTATCTCTATGCTCGAAGAATCACACAAGAAAGTTTCCGAGAGATTTCTTTGCAACAATCCTTCGAAAACTCTCACAATCTCTTCTCTTACTCTCTCACACGATTTCTCTGATCAAAAACGGCCACAAGTCTGATAAGAGACTTAAATACGGAGGCCTTAGGTTTATTCCCTTAAACCGAACCAAACCGCAATCAAAAGTCTAAAAAAACGATTCTACAATAACTAGGGTCGATCGACACCCCCTATGGTGTCGATCGACACCCTTACCAAAAAGCACTTATTTGGTTTCGGGATGTTACAATTCTCTCCAACTAAACTGGATTCGTCCTCGAATCCTCACAAAACAGTCTATCTAAGACTTAAACCTGACCCAAAACCAGTCAATACCAACCGAGATCCTACACCCAATCTCCGAGGCCCTTGTCTAATCTCATGTTTATATGCCTGTTTCTAGACATTTATGACTCTTAACTCATTCAACACCCCTCCCACTCGCAGGACACATCCTTTGAGCTATCGATGTCACGTGCCCCATCCACTCTCATGACACATCCTTCGAGCTCCGGGTACAGAGGGGAACTAATCATCCCCTCGAGAGAACTAATCATCCCTCGATATTCATAATGGAAACTAATCATCCCAAAGAGTATACAGAAGAACTAATCATCTCCTTTGAGGAACTAATCATCCTCACTGAAGAACTAATCATCTCCAGACAAAAATGAACGAGTTATTCGGAGTTGCAGCTCCTAGAGTAATAAATTCTAAAACGTCTATAAACATCTATCGGCTAGAACTACCTCCCATGGTCAAACTCGATACTCCCTAACCCGGAATATCTCAGAACAGGACCACACCCTGGCCCACCAATATACATATAAGAACTACTCATCTTATAAACACAGATAAATAAGAAACTTCATCTTATAAATCTCCAAAAAGTATAATCGTTACAACGAAACAAAAATACAACAAAAGCAACACATGCTAAAACCGAAACTGGGACTACAAAGAGAAATAAAGTTCAAACGGCGACCTGCTTTTCGAACCACTTCCTGAACTTTAACTTCATCTTTGCCTCAGGCTCCCAAGTCTCCTCCTCGCAACCCATGCAATCCCACAAAACTCGCAACAGTAGAATCTCCTCTCGAGAATCCTCATAGGAGCCGCCGAAACCGGCAAATCAGGCCAAAGATCCTCGGGAATCTTAGCCACTAACTCCTTCGATTCATGTAGGCACTTCCTCAACATTGAAACATGGAACACCTTATGAAATTCCTGCATAATCGGAGGTAACTCCAGTCGATAAGCAACCGGCCCAACCCGCTCCACTACCGGAAACGGACCCATAAACCGCAGACTCAGCTTGTTCTCTGCTATGGATCTGTTAGGACCCCTCAACATAGCCATTTTGAGATACACACGGTCTCCCACTACAAACTCAAGCTCTCATCTCCGCTTATCTGCATAACTCTTTTGCATATGCTGAGCTTCCTTTATATTCAGTCTCAAAATACGAACCTTCATTGTCGTCTCCCGAACATAGGTAGCCTCATGAATACTTCGCTCTCCCACTTGGGTCCAGCATAGGGGTGTCCTGCATGGCCACCTATACAAAGCCTTAAAAGGAACCATCCCAATACTAGCCTGGAAGCTGTTATTATAAACAAACTCTACCAAGCTCAAATACTCAAACCAGTGGCCACCCCAGTCCCATATAAACATCTGCAGCACATCCTCAAAAGCCTGAATCGCCCTCTCTGAATGCTCATCAGTCTGCGGATAGTACGTTGTACTCATGTGTACCTTAATGCCCAACTCGGCTCGGAATGCTCCCCAAACCTCTGAAGCAAATCTCGGATCCCGGTTTGACACAATAGTGGCTGGCACTCCATGCAGCCTCACAATCTCCTTCACAAACTTCTTAGCCAACACAACCGCTCCGTCTGCGAGTTAGGTAATCCAACTACGAAATCCATCGTGATTATATCCCACTTCCATTCCAAAATGGGTAAACTTTGCAACAAACCACTCAGAACCTTATGCTCTGCCTTAACCAACGAACACGTGTTGCACTTCGAAACCCAATCCGCCACATCTCTCTTCATCCCGACCCAGTGATAATACCGCTTGAGATCCCGATACATCTTAGTCGCTCCAGGATGAATCAAGAACTTGCTCGCATGAGCCTCTCGCTGAACTCCTGCCTCAGCTCCTCTACCTTGGGTACTCAAACCCGACCGCGAACAAGAATCATCTCAGAACCCTCTGCGATCAACACAGTAACCAAACTTTGATCACTCGCCTGAGCTACTCGAATCCTACTCAGAAGATCCGCTTGATCAGCCGCCTCTAAACCCAATGGCTCCTGCGAAATAGCACACCACTGCAAAGTTCCACTCTCGCTCACAAGCGACTCGATATCCTGCTCTCGAGCCAAAATTACTCATCGACGACTCAAAGCATCTGCCACCTGGTTCGCCTTACCAGGATGGTAAACAATATCCCATTAAGAACTACTTGAAACATAAACCAAGGTCTGAAATGCCTTTCTAAAACTCCAACGACTTACCTCAGGAACCATCGCCACACATAAACCACCAGTTGACACTTACCACACCCTGTGATCCTCTAACCAGTCTTACACGGAATAATACACTCAAACCCTGAGATCCATATCATGTCTCGTGCATGTGCCACGATCAGACATTGATTACTCATATATATACCGTCATCATCACACTCTTAGGACGTCTCCTTCGAGGTAACGATGTCGATGCCACTCCACTCTCAGAACGTCTCCCTAAAGCTCTGGATCTATATAGAAAAAAAAATGTTTCATGTAGAGTAATTCAACTCATACGCGTACAAGCGCCTGAAACTAGGATTACTTCCCGAGATACAAATCTCCATTACTTACAACATAACGTCTCTACTCTGACGAATCCTTGGCTAACACAACCGATCTTCTTCAAGATCCCTACTTAACCTTCGAATCACCATGCTAATCCTAAGATTATTCGCACGATATATATACCTATTGCTCTTAACTCTTCCCACTACCTGACACCACATGACGCATCCTATGGCCTATCAGGATACATACCGCTCGGACTCTTGGAACGCATCGAACGAGTCAACGGTAACTAAGGAACTCACATCCCCGCGAAAGAACCCACATGAATCGCAACAACTAGAGAACTCAAATCTCCGAAATGAAAGAGTTGTTAGGGACCTGAGTCCCTGGAGCAATAAATGCGATACGCCTATAACCTCGGGACATCTTCGACTTAGGGGTCTAAAACCAACCCCTGAAATTGCCGTGTACACCGCATAAGGCTTAACCCGCTCGACCACGCCAACACAGGTGTACTTACAATCTGATCTTAGACACACAAATTCATCCCAAACCAGAACACAGGGAAAAACCTCTTTCCTCGGCAAAGTACTGGGTAACTGCTCGTACCCAAATACACTGGAAATCAGAACACTACCCGTCCAAATTCGCCCGGAACTACCAAATGCAACATTTCTCACTCCAAACTATGTCTGTCGGATTGATCGGACAACAATTAAACAAGAACATGCACAACCAACCGTAGACCCAGTATTGGATCAATCGATAATGCAATATCCAACAAGTACATGCATGACTATAGGACGCTACATCCGTTACCAGGGATATCTAAACCGAGTTCCCAATGCAGGATCAACTCTAGGCTTGACGCCCACCAAAATTTCTAACGAAGACCAACACCTGACCACAACCTGGTCCATAACACTCGAGATCCCACTCGATTCTCACAAACTGCCCAACATGGACCAAAAACCTAACGCTACTTAGCCAGCATCACCCGAGCTTACCACTCGAGCCCAAATAACCGTCTTCTTAAAGACCAACCTCCTGGCCCACTTGGCCAATACCACAGAAGATCCTCCCTGATACCCTCTCGTCTAATCCTCTCAAGAAAGCATACCACTCGCACTCTTGGGACGCATCCCTCGAGCCAGTAATATACAGGAGAACTCACATCTCCTCTAATTAAACCGCCTCACGTGGTACAATCTCGATATTCCCCGCCTAGGATATGCTCATAAAAACAACCAACTTTGGTCACACAAATAAACACATAAGAGCCACGCGTCTTATAAACCAAAGGAAAATAAATAAGGAACACCATCTTATAAATTTCCATACAGAAAAACGTTTTCAACACCAACGAAAACAAAAAAATCAAAAACAACAACTCCATAGCTACAACTTTGAAACTGGAACAAAACCAAAAAGAAAGAACGACCACTCAAACCTAGACCTGCTCTCCCAGATCCTCAATTGCTGCAAGCACCTCCACTAACTCCGTGCTCGAGGCGTACTTGGAAGCTCTGTCGGGCTTCTTCAGCCCCATTCGAAGTCCTGCCACGAACTTGCTCATCTGGGCCCGCTCATCATCCATGTCAATACTCGCATAGACCACTGGCCTGCTGAACTCAGTATCATACTCACGAACGGAGTGATTACCCTAAACCAGATTCCTGAACTGCAACTCTAACTGCTCCACCACCTCTTGAGGAAAATACCTGGCATTAAACTCGCCCAAGAATTCACCCCAAGTCCACACTGTCCACCTCCTCCTGGCTTGAACTCCTGTCCACCAGAGATAGGCAACACCATCCAAGAAACCTATCTCCAGATCCACGGCGTACTCCTCAGGACATCAGATAGAACAAAGCATACGCTCTACCTTTAACCTCCACTCATTGGCTGCCTCTGATCCCCCTCCACCCGAGAAGGACAAAGGACCCATGTCCTGCATCATGTTGAACATCACTAGATACTGCTCCATTGGGTTCATCACTGGAGCCTGCACTGATACCGTAACCGGTAACCGCTCCAAAATCAAAGCTAGCGTCTTCACCAAACGATCCTACGGATCCTGAGCTCCGCCCGTAGCATAACCCAAACTTGGGCCTCTGACCTCACCAGCAACTCCGGTACTGCCTCTAGCACTGGCTGTCCTAACCGCCACAAGGATACTGCTCACTGAATCCTCCTGATACGTCGGCGAAACAGCCTCCTGCTCTTACGACTCACTCTGAGTCATCCCCTCGAACGACGTAGTCACACGACCCCGACCACGAATTTGGCCTCCATGGCCACCAACTTTGCCACCACGACCTCTCGAAACTCTAGCCATCACATACTAGACTTACCAAAAGCACATTCTAAGATACTAGAATTTACAGAAAAAGGTTAAACAATCACATACTGTGGAATCTCTTTAAAGGCTCGGAGAGGATGATCTAAGACTCTACAACTCACAAAATCAACTAACTACTCATATCCAATTCATGCCACAGTCTCAAATCAACCAATTACTAACAATCCTAGAACCGTAAGGGCTCTGATACCAAAATGAAACAACCAAGCTTTTTTTTGTATTATTATTATTAATCTAGATTATTATTCCCATAAATACTAATCCTCAATAATTAATTCAACCTAACTCAAATTACTAACCAGCGGAAAACAATATCAATAAATAAACCAGCAATTTCCATCAAACCATAATATCAATTCCAAAGTAATCTACCAACCTAACAACCGGTTCTGGAATTCAACCTATGAACATAAAACCTAGAGTTCCTAATCATCCTCTCGTCCCAGCCATGATTCCACGATCTCAAACTATACCTGCAACACACGGAAAAAGAGTTGTGTGAGTATTATAACAAATACTCAGTGAAGTGGTCATCCCGCCTACCGATTACATAATAGAGAAATAACATGTCAATTACGACGCGAACAATCAACATTCAACATATATGCAACAATCAACAATTATGCAATTTTCACAATTTATCAAGTGGTGTCGATCGACACTCCAATTCAAAAACCAACCCTCGCGATCAAAAAGAGAGGTGTCGATCGACACCCCTCGCAGAAACTTAGACCGAGTTGAAATCCGCACAAGACTCGTTCCCGTTTCATCGTACGAGACTGATCCCGACAAGGCTATCATATATCACACAGAAAACACATGAATAACAGTCATAACAAGCACGATTCAATCATTCAATCTCCTAACAAACTAATCTCGTTACCACAATCACGCACTAACCTTGAATACGGATTAAAAAGGGAAAAAGGAACGAACGAACGAGGAACGATGATGAACAACAACAAACCGAGACTAAAACTCATAGGAACGAAACCCTAACGCCACTAGCTACGCAGCACGGTTATCTCTACGCTCGAGAAATTACACGAGAAGGTTTTCGAGGGATTTCTTTGCAACAATCCTTCAAAAACTCTCACAATCTCTTCACCTGCCTCTCTCACACGATTTCTCTGATAAAAAACGGCCCCAAGTCTGATAAGAGACTTAAATACGGAGGCCTTAGGTTTATTCCCTTAAACCAAACCAAATTGCGATCAAAAGCCTAAAAAACCGATTCTGCAATAATTGTGTTGATCGACACCCCCCCCCCCCCCATGGTGTCGATCGACACCCTCACCAAAAAGCACTTATTTGGTTTCAGGATGTTACAAGGGCTGCGATTGTTGACCCGCGTATGTCGTATATGGGGATGAGGAGATATATGCAGTTTTCGAGTTCCGTGTCCTTCTCGAGCGGAGTTGGACCTAAGAGAACCGATGAGTGGTGGATGAGGGAGGAGCGTATTCTTCACGTAACCAGCGGTTTTGTAGATTATCTGGCAGGTTCACTGTTTGAGGCACCAGAGGTTGCTCATGCGGTTAAGCCGAGGAGTTAGCAGCAGTATGGTGGTTCTGATCCGGGCAAGGGCGGTAAGCCTACGCAGGTCAAAAGAGGAAGAGGAAGGACACTTCCAAGCCGAGTTTAGGTGATCGTGGTTGCTTCGGATGCAAGAGCATGGAGCACCAGGTTACGATTTATTCTAGAGGAGAGGAGTCTTGGGAGGTGCGAGTTTGTTTTCATTGTAGGGAACCTGGGCATATCAGGCTCAAGTGTCCGAAGTTGCTGCAGAAGGTAGTGGCATCATGCAAGAAGAATCTGAGCGATCGGTTCGGGGGTTGAGCTGTGGTTCTTTTATGTCAGTTATTGTTCTTCTGTTTTTTAGTTTCACAATTTTAGCTTTGGCTTTGATGTTTTCGATTGTTGTTATTTTCGTTTGGTGTTGAAACGATTATATCAATTTAAATTTTTTTTTTATAAGATTAGTTTTTCTTATATCTTTGGCTTATGGCGGACTTCGCATTTAGTCTGGTAGAGTTATATGATGACGTTCTAGGAATGGACTCGTTGGAGCGATACCGAGTTCAGCTGGATTGCCATCGAGATCGCGTGATGTTGAAACGCGAGGGTTCGAAGTTCTTTTATCAGGCAGTGAGAACGACTTCAGGAAGTCTCAGGATTTTTGTTATCCAGGCTCGAGCATGGTTGCGAGGCATATCTGGCGATGATTGTGATGCCGGAGTCTGTTGGTGAGGTTGCAGTGAGAGATATTCAGGTTGTTCGGGATTTTCAAGGATGTTTCAGTCGCTGAAGGGATTACCGCCATCTCGGTCTGATCCTTTCACGATGGAGCTAGAGCCCGGAACAATGCTGATGTCTAAGGCACCTTACGAGAAGTTCCAGCAGAGTTGGCAGAGCTGATGGGATAGCTAGAGTCAATTCAACATGCTCATAATGTCTATCGACCTACCTACCTAAACTCAACTTCCGTTGGAAAGGGTTCAATAAACAAGATTAGAGTTCTCCTAGACATTTCCATAAATACCTTCAGGGCGTCAAAAGACCATGACCTAGATTTTGGTTAATTACTCCTAAATCTAGCAATAACAACACTCCAATCTATGGAAAAACATAATTAATAAATACCCAAAGCTATATGCAAGACTAATCGCCCATTAAACACCCATAATCTAGTCTACCCTAAATCCATTAAGGAAACTACTCACTAATCATTATGTTAATCATAGTGGTAGATGTAGATAAATGCATAATGAAAAGACAAAGCATAAAAATAAAGATTTACAATAAAAAGTGAAGATTGAAACCTTAAATCATCCAAAAATACAAAGGAAACTATTTTTGTTCAAAAGATAAAAGATGAGAGGTCAAACTTAAGGTTTTTGCCCCATAACAATGTATTTATAGTAATGGGAATAAGTTTTCCCGGGTTGACCCGACAAACCAAGGTCAAACCCGGATTTTGCACGTAACTAGGTTCCGACCGACCCCATGGATCGACCCCTGCACAAAAATAGGGTCGGTCCAGATGCATTCGAGACCAGGTGAGCTTGTGGACTTCCGACCGACCTTGCCGACCGACCTAAGCACATAATAATAGTCGGTCGGCGTCTGACAGTTAACTTCCTTGATCTGTTTCTTCGCCTTTTATCGGGATTCCTTCTCCGCATGAACCTTTATCGCTCCTAAACTCTGTTTTGTACCTGAAAATGCATAAAACATGCAATGCAATGCAAGAAAACACCTAATGGACTCTAATTTTAAATGATGTGGAAAAACGAAGAAAGCATATTGTAAAATAAAAGCTAAATGCAAGTGAAAGTATCTTAAATACTAGCTAAGAATGGTTTAAATACGGTTACATCATAAGACTCTAAAACTACAAAAACGAGGAAACACTACCTCTTTGGTGTAAAACCTTTAAAAAATACTTAGAAAATGCATTATAGAAAGTAAAATAGGTAAAATATGGAGTATATCAACTCTCCAAGACTTAAATCATGCTTGTTGAAACAACCAAGTCTTTTATTTTATTATATATATAATCCGTATTAATGATCCTATAATCATTAATCCTCAACGATTAACTTTACCAACAAAATGCTGAAGTTCTCAAACTTAATAAAACAATAATCCATAAAAATCATCCTAACAATTCAATTTCCAAATTCCAAAGAAACATTTTATCATTTCTAGCAACATAAACACCATGTTCTACTAAAATGACAAACTCAAAACATAACTCCCTAATCATCCTCTTCCTACGCCATGATTCTGCGATCACACTTTTTCTTTACCTGCTACACATGGAAAAATGAGTTGCGTAAGTATTTAATAAATACATAGTGAGTCCGTCATACCACCTACGACGTATCACTAAGGCTCAATTACAGCAATTCAATACCAACAACAAGCATCAACAACATAGAAATACAACATCAAACAACAATTGAACATCTGTTGCTCTTGTCAAGCGACACCAGCACGGTGTCGATCGACATGACCTTAAGTGCCGGTGTCGCTCCACACGATAACTGCATTTCGTGTCGCGCGACATGCCTCACAGTGCACTAGAATCGAGTCTCTCCTCTCTCGATTCTATTCTCAGTCATTCGAGTCACAAACCTGCAATCATAACCTGCAATCATAACACCAAAAACGCAACCAAAACATGATATAGGATAAAATCACAAGTTTCACATCACAATCAAACAAAAAAACGCATCAAATCAACCGTAAATCGCCTAGAAGTCATGGTCACTGATATACCTCGTATTTTACTAATTTTACTATCTATCTTCTTATATTCTTATCAAAGAAGTAGTTTTCTCGTATATTTGGTTTTTAAGAGTCATATAGGTAAAATCATCAAAAAGGTGTAAAAAGAAGCAAAATGAGTATTCTTCATCCTACAACAACTTATCAAGGTCAAAGAAGCCAATCCAAGTTCTCAAAGTTCGAGATTTCACAATTTCCCAAGTTAGATAGAAGATACCAGTCGGAAAGAACAACTCGGACGGAGGATCAAACCTACTTGGAATGCAATGATATTTCTTATGGAGATAACCATTTGAGTTAGCTTTCCAATGGAGTTGGAATTATATCAAATGGAGTTGTTTTTTTGAAGATATTCTAGATCTACTGAAGGCATGTCAATCTGCCTTGAAGATGAATCAAGTGCAAAACGGGTCAAAGGCACCGATCAAACCAATGGACCAACGCACGTGACCATTTCCAAACACAAGAGGAACATTGGGCTCAGACCCCGGACACGTTCCCGTGTCCGGTGCCACCGTCCGGTGGCGTGGCCACCGTCCGGTGGCGTGGCCACTTTTGGACAATTTTCGACAAAAAAGACGTTTTCACCCAAAGTGAAACCCTGGAAGTTATGCTGACCTAAAACCTCTTCAAAAACCTATATATTTTTAGCCTCTTGAGAGAAGGACAACAGCCCTAGGCACCACAAATTAATAATTAACATGTATTTTCGTTATTCTCTTTAGTTCTTCATCTTATGTCTTGTTAAAGAGCGATGAAGGCCATGATGTTCTTCTCAAGCTTTGTTCTTAGAGATGCATCTATTGCGAGCCCTTATTTATCACAAATCTACTGTTTTATCATCTAATCTAGTTGCTCCATGTTTCATAACATGTAGAGTAGTTGTATGTTTGATATAAAGTCATTCTAAAAGTTATTTGTTGTATATTTTGCATCTTTATTGAGCTTGTTTCTAGATTGATTCACTATATTTATTTATAGGTTGGTATAGATTCCAAAAGCTTTTATATCTCCGGATCTAATATTTGATAGGTTAGACATCTTAACAATTTGAAAGGTTAGTAATGGAGTTTAATGAACAATCGAATCTCAATCTTACAACATGATTTCACCTTGTAATAAACATCGAAATTTGAATCTATTAGGGTAGAAGTTGTAGGTTTCAGAGCCACGACAGTGGAAAGAACACTACTTTATGTTGCATAAGTCCTTTTGATTTCTTTTATCTTGCGTGTTTTGATTTATCTATCCCTTTACTTTTACCGCTTTTAATTTCATTTATCATAAAACCTAAAACCAAATATATTTTCTCTTAGCTTATTCAGCATCATATAGATTTGTAGAGTAACAACATAGTCTCATATGGATCGATCTCTAAGTACTACAATTGTCAACTGTGCACTTGCAGATTAGGGTTTATAAATTTTAAAACTCTTTTCCATCTAATTTAGATCGCATCAAGTTTCTGGCGCCGTTGCCGGGGACTAGTTCGCTTACTTACAGATTTTTGATAAAGAATAAGTCTAAGTTTTTATTTTTCCTTTTTGTTTCTTTTCCTTTTTTCTAGTTTCGTTTTTTGTTTCTTTTTATTTAAGTGTATTTCAGGGATTTATCAATGGAACATCACAAGAAAAACCCTAGGAGAATGACGCCAAGAAGAGAATCTAATGAAGATTACATCCCTATGCCTCATGAATTCCATCAACCGCCATTTTCTTACAACAATTGGTACAATCACAACTTGCATAACAATAACCATCTTCGAACACACAAGGACGTGATCAACATCATCGTGTGCAACCGAATCAACCTCCACAGCCCCACGACCGTTCCAATTCAACACCATAAGGAGACCTAATTGAAGTCTCTATGCGTAGATTCATGGAAGATACTCAAAATATCGTCCAAGGAATCGAAACAAAGATCGAGATCGTCAATTCATCCCTTGGTGAGAAGCATGCTGCCCTTACCACCAAATTTCAAGACTTAGAGACACACTTGATTCACCTTGAAGAAGTTCAAAAACAACATGCCATTGATCTCCAAAACGACGTGAGATAAATCCATAGTTTCGAGAGTAGTTTTAATGGTCTTTGGGAGACATTCGAAGGGGAGATCAAGAGCACTAATGACCACGTTGGCGAGATCACTATTAGCCTTAGCATCATTGCAATCAAAGCTCACAAGGCAGAGAAAGATTTGGACGAAGCCAAAGATGATCACCGAGACTTGTATTCTACAACTCTTGTTCTAACGGAAGGACACAAGCAACACACTCAAGCAATTAAGGACGTTCAAGTCTCTCTAGATAACAAGTTCAACCATCTTATGGGGAGGTACGGTTCTCTAAAGAAGAAAGAGATTGAGATGTCAAAGACACTTGAGAAGATCGATGAACGTTTGAAAATTATAGAGGAAAAACATCAATTGGAAACAAATGAAGAAGAGCCAACCCCTTTGGTTCATTGCTGCACCTTAACACCACTAGAAGAAGACCTCTCCATCCCAAATCAAGAGGAGAAAGACACTCCAAGACCATTCCTTATGGCCAAACCAAAGAATCAAAGATTTATGGCAAAGATGACAATAAGACCGTGCGAAGAAATTCGTATAGCCAAACAATCCATCAAGAAAACACGTTGGATAAGTGATGAGATGCTGGAGATATTCAATTCTCTAGTTAGAGAACTCCCTCCCTCCCACCCTCACCTTTGAAGAAGCTTGGAAAACAAAGCCATCATTACGACAATGATTTAAACAAATCACGAAAGAAGACTTT
Source organism: Draba incana (assembly GCA_963576765.1). Taxonomy (NCBI): domain Eukaryota; kingdom Viridiplantae; phylum Streptophyta; class Magnoliopsida; order Brassicales; family Brassicaceae; genus Draba; species Draba incana. The sequence continues at coordinate 22,536,428 of OY755205.1, forward strand.
ATGATTGAAGAGTTGTTCAACCAAGCTAGGAATCCTTGTAGGTACCTAAGGATACTAACTAAGACTCTTGATCCAGGTTCTTTCACCATCCCTTGGTCAATCCATGATTATACCTTTGAAACCGCTCTTTGTGATTCAGGAGCCAGAGTAAACGTTTTATCGAATCTCTTGTGAGAAAGATGAAAATAACAAACATTCATCCTTCAACCATGAGAATTGTACTTGCTAATGGTGCATCAACACTCTCATTGGGTGATATATTTAACTGCCCCATGAGAATTGGTGACTGCATTGTTCCGACGGACTTTGAAGTGGCTGATATGCAAGATTGCTCAACACCTTTCATCCTTGGAAGACAATTCTTGGCTACTACTGGAGCTATAATGGATTACACCTTGCAAAGGTTATCCTTTACTAAGATAGATAGAAACATCTTCTATTACGCATCACCACCCAGTTTTAGAGCCAAAGTTACAAGGTACATTCCCTTGGAGAAAAGAGAAGTTGAAATCAAGCATTTATTCCATGTGCACCATGAAGACCACGACTATGCTTTCTATTCAAATTATGATTTGTGTTTCATTGATCATGTGTGAGTAGTTTGCTTGCTAGGTTTATGGTTTTCAAAGGTGATTGATGAATTGCTAGGTTAAATTGAGTTGTTAGGATAAAATCATTAGAATTCTTCATATGGATTTGTCTTTACTGCTTATTCTAGCGCTTATTCTAGTTTCACGGCCTAGAATATGATCTTAGGTTAATTGGTAGACTCGAAAGTGTGATTAATTGCGTGAACTAATCTTAGATGAGCAAACTTCATATCTGCAAAGAAATTTTGTTTAGGGTTTTGTGAACAATTGAACATATACTTAATGCTTGTTTGAATTGATAAGATTTGCAAAACAATTTGGGATTCTAAATTTTAGACATAGATAATTTCTGCAGCGAAAGCTGATTGGTTTTATATTAGTGTTTCAAGTTCAAGAACAATGCTTAATAAACTCCTAACTTTATATCTAGATTTGCAATTCGGATTCACCTGAGATTTCCCTACACCTAGTTTTTGTCTCATTGATTTTTTTTAAGAAATTTAATCACCATCGATTGCTTGCTTTATTTTACTTGCCTTTACTTATTACATAATTCTCTTAGCTTTATTCGAATTTGAAGTTTATCGTGTGATTTCTTTTTCATGTGGATTCGATTTCTAAGTACTATACGATCTTTTAATTTGAGAGAGTAGCTTGGGGTAAATTTGAGCATATCAGGCTTGTTGATTTTTCTCTAGCTTATATTTTCACCTTTTTAAGCTCTTTTTGCTCTTTTTGGATGATTTTCCCTATAAGATGATGGGGTCTAAATTGACCTAATAGGTTTTAAACCTCACTAACAAACCACAAGTGCATGACATTTATGGTGTAGTATGTAAGGATCGAATACACAAGGAAATAGATTGAGAATGCAAGAAACTAAAGTAGCTAGGTCAATGCAAATGGTGAAGGTTTGGTTTGATTACTAACAACCTAACAAAATGACAATAAAGTAAAGCAATAACTAAAACGAAATGCAAAACAATAAACCATATCAATACTTAAATGAAATGCAAGATAAATGAGCTAATATGAAAAGTCAACTAAAAGTCAACGAAAATAAGCAAAAGTGATCAAATATGATAAAGCATGGATCTTTGGGTAGAGATCATAGATTAAGAGTGAAGAATGAGCTAATGGTTATGCAAAGCTATTCAATCCATCAATTCCAAGACTTGAGACCGGTTTATCTTGATTAATCCACTTCCATGGCATTAATCACTACCTTAAACCTCCTAATTACACTAACTTTCGTTTTAGCAATTAATCCAAATAAGGAGAATCAATTCAACATGCTCATAAATTCTATCTACCTACCTAATGTAACACCCAATTTTTTTTTTTTTACTAACATTTCTACTGCCCAAACAACATGAACACTTAAACCGATTTAATACCTCAATAAATCCATCAAATAAAATCCCTTAAATCACTTAAATTCAAATATCAAATTCAGGATTGAAATAATGCTAGCAACCTAAACATCCGGTTCGCTAGACTAACAAAACGACAACAACAACCCTATCATCCTCTTCTAACAGTCTCGATACCACAATCACACTTTTCCTTTACCTGCAACTCAAAAAGAAACCGGGAGTTGCGTGAGTATTATCATAAATACTCACTGGAGCGGTCATCCCGCTAACAGGAAATACATAAAATCAAATATCAATAAGCAACGCGCATTTTAACCTTTAACTAGATTATCAGATAATTAAATAAAACCAATTTCCAGATTAAACAATTAACCACAATTCCGGTTCAGCATTAACTTAACAAAAGAAAATCAACGATTATAAACACTGGTGTCGATCGACACCCGACAGAACCAAAAACAACATCTTTACAGAGTGTCGATCGACACAGCCTCTAGGCGTCAATCAACACCCTGTTCGTGGAACCGAGAACAAGCTTGTCCTCACTCAGCTCGTCTCAGCCCTAACACGAACGGAACGAACACGAAATAAGGCACAATTCGCACAGAGACAGAAACCATATGATTAGCACAACACAATCACCAAGCAATCACACATGCAATCAATCCTAATACGTGATTCTAGAACTTCCTGAACGATCACGCACTCACCTTAGCGTTTGAAGATCGAACAACGACTAACACGAAGAACATAGACTCCCCGAGGCTGGAACGTCTCTAACTCTTCCTAGGATCGTAGAGGAACACACACGAACGAGCTCTAGGAAAAAACGAGCGATGAAACTTAAAAAAATCTAACGAATCACGATCGAAACTCTCTTTTCTCTCCTTTTGCTCAAAAAATCTCTCTGATTCTTTTTCTCTGCAGACGGCTCGCGATCCTAGGCTTAAAAAGGAAACGCTCCTAGGGTTTTTTGATAACTGAACCGCGATAAACCGAATTAAAATCGAAACATAACCGATTAAAATTGATTGGTGTCGATCGACACTCACCATGGGTGTCGATCGACACCCTTATCGAATTTCCAATTTTTGGTTTGGGATGTTACAATTCTCCCCCACCAACAATGGATTCGTCCTCGAATCCCAACAAAACCGTCTACCAATGACTCCAAACCCGACCCAACCCGGTCAACTATCCGAGATAAAAACCCGATCTCCAAGGCTCCCGTTCAGTCTCATGCTTATACGCATGTTTTCAGACATCTATTACTCTTAACTCATTCCATACCACTCTCACTCGCAGGACGCATCCCTTGAGCTATCAGTGTCACACCACTCCCACTGTCGGGACGCATCCCTCGAGCTATCGGTGTCCCGCACCCCTCTCACTCGCAGGACGCATCCTTTGAGCTATCGGTGCCTCGTGCCCCTTCCACTCTCAGGACGCATCCTTTGAGCTCCGGGTACACAGGGAAAGCTAAACAATCCCTTGAGAGAACGCATCCTCTCAGAACAAAATGAATGAGTTGCTCGGGAACGCAACCCCTGGAGTAATAAATTCTAAAGCGTCTATAAACATCTATCGACTAACTGCCTCTCGTGGTCAAACTCGATATTCCCTAACCCGGAATATCACCACAAACACATGTAAGAAGAGTCATCTCATATATAAAAAAATAGATAAATAAGAGACAACTCCATCTTATAAATCTCCAAAGAGTATAATCGCAACAACACGATGAAAATACAACGATACAAAAGCAGCAATATGCTAAACAAACTAAACTGGAACCACAAAGAGAAATAAAGCTAACGCCACGACCTGCTTGTCGAACCACTTCCTGAATTTAACTTCATCTTTGCCTCGGGCTCCCAAGTCTCCTCCTCAAAACCAGCGTAATCCCACAAAATCCGCAACAGAGGAATCTTCTTCCGACGTAGCTCCTTGACTCTCCTCTCGAGAATCCTTACAGGCATTGCCGGAACCGTCAAATCAGGCTGAAGATCCGCAGTGATCTCAGGTACTAACACATCCGACTCATGCAGGCACTTCCTCAACATCGACACATGGAAAACCTTATGAAATGCCTTCATGATCGGTGGTAACTCAAGCCGATATGCCACCAGCCCAACTCGCTCCACTACTGGAAACAGACCCATAAATCACAGACTAAGCTTGTTCTCAGAAATGGATCTATTAGGACCCCTCAACATAGCCATCTTGAGATACACGCGATCTCCTACCGCGAACTCAAGCTCCCGCCTCCGCTTATCAGCGTAACTCCTCTGACGATCCTGAGCCTCCTTTATGTTCAACTTCACAACACGGACCTTCTCCGTTGTCTCCTGAACAAAAGTAGCTCCAAGGATGCTGCACTCCCCCACTTAGGTCCAGCATAAAGGCGTCCTATATGGCCTCCCATAAAAAGCCTCAAAAGGAGCCATCCCGATACTCCCCTGAAAGCTGTTATTATACGCAAACTCAACTAAACCCAGATGATCGGCCCAATGGCCACCCCAATCCAGAACGCACATCCTCAACAAATCCTCCATAGTCTGAATAGTCCTCTCCGACTGCCCATCAGTTTGCGGATAATATGCCGTATTCATATGCACTTTAGTGCCCATCTCTGGCTGAAACGTTCCCCAGAACTCCGATGCAAACCGAGGATCCCGATCAGAAACAATACTGGCTGGCGCTCCATGCAGCCTCACATTCTCCTGCACAAACTTCTTAGCCAACTTAGCCGCTCCGTCGGTCTTTTTAATGGCCAAAAAGTGTGCTGACTTAGTCAACCGATCAACGATCACCCATATAGCATCATACGTCCGAGAAACCGGTAATCCCACTACGAAATCCATCGTAATCATATCCCACTTCAGCCCCGAAACGGGTAAACTCTGCAGAAGACCACCAGGAACCTTATGCTCTGCTTTAACCAATGCACACATGTTGCACTTAGCAACATAAGCTGCCACATCTCTCTTCATCCTGACCCAGTGATAATGTCGCTTGAGATCCCAATACATCTTAGTCGCTAGTGGATGAATTGAGAATTTTCTCGCATGAGCCTCTCGTAGAATCTCCTGCCTCACCTCCTCAACATTAGGTACACAAACCCGACCGCAAACAAGAATTGCCCCATTCGATGAGACCTGATACTCAGAACCCATTGCGGTCGACGCAGCTACCAAACCCAAATCGTTTGCCTGAGCTGAAAGAATATTAATCAGAAGGTCTGCCTGATCAACTGCCTCTAAGCCTAACGGCTCCTCTGAAATAGCACATAACCGCAAAGTGCTAACCTCGCTCACAAGCGACTCGAAATCCTGCTCTCGAGACGAATCCTCTCACCGACGACTCAGCGCATCCGCTATCTGGTTTGCCTTACCAGGATGATAAACAATATCCAAATCATAATCTGCCAACAGCTCGATCCAACGTCTCTGCCTCACATTCAGCAACGGCTAGGTGAAAATGTGCTGCAGATTCTTATGATCTGTGAAAATCTGCACTTTTCCACCATACAGATAGGATCTCCAAATCTTCAATGCAAACACCATTGCACCCAACTCTAAATCATGCGTAGGGTAATTACGCTCTACTCCCCTCAGCTGCCTTGAAGCATACGCAATTACTCTACCCTCCTGCATCAACACGCAACCCATACCAATCCCAGAAGCATCTGTATACACTACGTAAGGCTTACCCGGCTCAGGCAACGCCAACACTGGTGTACTCATCAACATCTCCTTAAACCTCGAGAAGCTATCCTCGCACTCCTGAGACCAAACAAACGGCACATCCTTCCCGGTCAACCTTGTCATCGACTGAGCCATACTCACAAAACCTTTGACAAACCTCCGATAATACCCTGCTAAACCCAGAAAACTCCTAATCTTGGTAGTATTAGTCGGTCTAGGCCAATCTTGAATAGACTCTACCTTAGCCGGATCCACATAAACTTCCTCCGCAGAGACAATGTGACCAAGGAATCCCATCTCCCGCTGCCAGAAACTACACTTGCTCAACTTAGCATAAAGCTTCTGCTCCCGAAGCTTCTCCACAACTAACCACAAATGAACCTCATGCTCCTCCGGACTCTTAGAGTAAATCAAGATATCGTCGATAAAGATAATCACGAAGACATCCAGATACTCTTGGAATATGCCGTTCATCAACCGCATGAACGCTGCTGGCGCATTCGTCAAACCAAACGGCATCACCACAAACTCGAAATGACCATACCATGTCCTGATAGAAGTCTTCCGAACATCAACCTCGTCGACCGGAATCTGATGGTAACCTGAAGCCAAGTCAATCTAGGAGAACCGAGTAGCACCCCTCAACTGATCTAGCAACTCATCTATCCTCGAGAGAGGGTACTTGTTCTTTACAGTGAGCCGGTTAAGTCCCAGGTAATCGATACACAACCGAAAACTACCATCTTTTTTCTTTACGAACAACACCGGCGCTCCCCACGGTGAAGTACTTGGACGGATAAAATCTTTACTAGTCAAATCCTCCAACTGACTCTTCAGCTCTGCCAACTCAGCTAGAGCCATCCTGTAGGGTGCCTTGGAGATAGGCTCTGTCCCGGGCTCTAACTCAATCATAAACGGATCGGACCAAGACGGCGGTAATCCCTGCAATGACTGGAAGACATCCTCAAACTCCCGGACAACCCAAATCTCGCTCACCGCAACCTTACTAATGGACTCCGGAATAGAAATCGTCGCCAAATAAGCCTCGCATCCTCGCTCCAATATTTGCACTGCCTAGACCGCAGAAATCACTAGGCTCCCTGAAGTCGGTCTCACTCCCTGAAACGTCAACTTCTCTGCCTCACGCTCGAAGGATACTCTGCCTCGATAACAATCCAGATAGACTCTATAATGTGACAACCAATCCATCCCATGGATAACGTCATACAGCTCCACCGGACTGATCACCAAGTCTGCTGGCATCGACTGCCCCGCGATCTGAACATCAACTGCTCTAGCACGGCCCGAAGTAACCAGGAAACCACCTTTAGCTACCTTGACCAACCTTGAACGCTCACCAGCGCTGCTATGGATGCCACTGCTCTCGGCATGCTTCGGGGTAATATAGCAGTTCGATGCTCCAGAATCGAAAAGCACATGGGACTCAAAACCTCCCACTAACAAGGTCCCTACACAATTCATATGCGTTGAGAACCCTACTAGACTATCACAAGCAAAAACAATACCAGACAAACAACAATTCACCAACTAAAGAATTCACCATGCTGCCCCTTGCCCACCTCTCCTTGGGTATAGACTCGCGGTGCTGGCCTAATCTGACCCAACGGCTGCACTGCAGCCAACTGCGCCACTGGCTGAACTGGGGCAAGAGTCATCCGCTGCGGCTTAGGACACATCGGCCTGATATGCCCGGGCTTTCGGCAATTATAACAGACCCTTGTATCAGCCTGCCGCGGCTGCTGCTGCTGCTCACCCTTCCCAGGGCAACTCGACAAACGATGCTCCAAACTGCCGCATCCAAAACACACTCCGCCCCTCGAACCCTGACTGGGCCTGGAAGAGCCATCCCATTTCCGTTTCTGTCATTGCACGGGCTTGCCGCCCTTGCCGGAACCAGAACCGGAACCTCCCCGTGATTGTTGCTGCCTCGGCTGCACAGAAGGAACCACAGACAAAGGAACCACCGCAGCTGCCTACCCTCTCAGATCCTCCTTGATCCCCGCAGCAACCTCTACCAGCTTCGCCAAGGAGGCGTACTCAGTCACTCTGCACCTGGTCCGCAACTCTGGTTGAAGTCCTCTTATGAACCTCTAGACCTGCATCCGTTGATCGATTATGCCTCTTGCATAAGCTAGCAAACGTCCAAACTCAGCGTCGTACACACTCACGGTATGATCCCCCTGAATAAGATCCATAAATCTCGACGCGAGACGATCTAATGCCTCCTGAGGAAAATATTTGGCGTTCAACTCGGCCACAAATTTTCCCCAGGTCCACACTGCACCAGGCCTCCTGGCCTCGATATCTCTCCACCAAGCGTGCGCATCACCACCCAGATAGTGGATCGCCAGCTCCACCCGATACTCGTCAGGGCAACGAATCGAACGAAAATTGCGCTTTACGCGCATACGCCACTCATCGGCTTCCTCGGGACTGAAACCACCCAAAAAGAACGCCGTACTCATCTGCCGCATCTGACTCACCATCTCCAGGTAAAACGGACGCACCTCTATAACCGCAGCCCTCTGCTGCACCTCCGCCACAGGCGGAACCACTGGAGCCTGAACCGGAGCTGCCGCCGGAAACCGCCCTAGTAACTCTGTCACAATACCCTCCATGCGATCCATACGATTCTGAGCTGGAACAGCATCCACACCAAGGCCCGCTCCTTTACCAGCCATCCTGGCGCCTCTCCCGGCACCCACAGCACTCACGCTAGCACTAACACTGGTCTCGCTCACAGAACCCGTATGATGCGTAGGAGTCCCTAACGCATGCGTAGCACTTGAAGACGATTCAACCACTGGTCCACGACCACGACGACCTCTGCCACGACCTCTACCACGACCTCTAGCTCCAGCGTCTATCTCTCTGCAACACTCACAGAACATGACTATAAGCTACAAGAAGTCACAAGCAAACACAAAACTTACCGTGGAATCATTTTAAAAGGCCGAAGAGGATGATACTAAGACTCTATTAAATTAACTAAACACACGAATCAATTTAAACACATAGTCTCAGACATCTAAATTCGATTGTCCTAAAACCGTCTAGGCTCTGATACCAAAATGTAACACCCAATTTTTTTTTTTTTACTAACATTTCTACTGCGGAAACAACATGAATACTTAAACCGATTTAATAACTCAATAAATCCATCAAATAAAATCCCTTAAATCACTTAAATTCAAATATCAAATTCAGGAATGAAATAATGCTAGCAACCTAAACATCCGGTTCGCTAGACTAACAAAATGACAACAACAACCCTATCATCCTCTTCTAACGGGCTCGATTCCACAATCACACTTTTCCTTTACCTGCAACTCAAAAAGAAACTGGGAGTTGCGTGAGTATTATCATAAATACTCAGTGGAGCGGTCATCCCGCTAACAGGAAATACATAAAATCGAATATCAATAAGCAACGCGCATTTTAACCTTTAACCAGATTATAAGATAATTAAATAAAACCAATTTCCAGATTAAACAATTAACCACAATTCCGGTTCAACATTAACTTAACAAAAGAAAATCAACGATTATAAACACTGGTGTCGATCGACACCCCTCCGTGGTGTCGATCGACACCCGACAGAACCGAAAACAACATCTTTATAGAGTGTCGATCGACAGAGTCTCTAGGCGTCGATCGACACCCTGTTCCTGGAACCGAGAACAAGCTTGTCCTCACTCAGCTCGTCTCAGCCCTAACACGAACGGAACAAACACGAAATAACGCACAATTCGCACAGAGACAGAAACCATATGATCAGCACAACATCACAATCACCAAGCAATCACACACGCAATCAATCCTAATACGCGATTCTAGAACTTCCTGAACAATCACGTACTCACCTTAGCGTTTGAAGATCGAACAGCAACTAACACGAAGAACACAGACTCCCCGAGGCTGGAACGTCTCTAACTCTTCCCAGGATCGCAGAGGAACACACACGAACGAGCTCCAGGAAAGAACGAGCGATGAAACTTAAAAAAATCTAACGAATCACGATCGAAACTCTCTTTTCTCTCCTTTTGCTTAAAAAATCTCTCTGATTCTTTTTCTTTGCAGACGGCTCGCGATCCCAGGCTTAAAAAGGAAACGCTCCTAGGGTTTTTCGATAACCGAACCGCGATAAACCGAATTAAAATCGAAACAGAATCAATTAAAATTGATTGGTGTCGATCGACACTCACCATGGGTGTCGATCGACACCCTTACCAAATTTCCAATTTCCGGTTTGGGATGTTACACCTAAACTCAACTTCCGTTGGAAAGGGTCCAATAAACAAGATTAGAGTTCTCCTAGACATTTCCACAAACACCTTCCAGGCGTGAAAAGACCATGACCTAGATTTTGGTTAATTACTCCTAAATCTAGCAATAACAACACTCCAATCTATGGAAAAACATAAATAATAAATACCCAAAGCTATATGCAAGACTAATCACCCATTAAACACCCATAATCTAGTCTACCCTAAATCCATTAAGGAAATTACTCACTAATCATGATGTTAATCATAGTGGTAGATGTAGATAAATGCATAATGAAAAGACAAAGCATAAAAATAAAGATTTACAATAAAAAGTGAAGATTGAAACCTTAAATCATCCAAAAATACAAAGGAAACTATTTTTGTTCAAAAGATAAAAGATGAGAGGTCAAACTTAGGGTTCTTGCCTCATAACAATGTATTTATAGTAATGGGAATAAGTTTTCCCGAGTTGACCCGACAAACCAAGGTCAAACTCAGATTTTGCACGTAACTGGGTTCTGACCGACCCCATGGACCGACCCCTGCACAGAAATACGGTCGGTCCAGATGCATTCGAGAACAGCTGAGCTTGTGGACTTCTGACCGACCTAAGCACATAATAATGGTCGGTCGGCATCTGACAGTTAACTTCCTTGATCTGTTTCTTCGCCTTTTATCGGGATTCCTTCTCCGCATGAACCTTTATCGCTCCTAGACTCTGTTTTGTACCTGAAAATGCATAAAACATGCAATGCAATGCAAGAAAACACCTAATGGATTCTAATTCTAGATGATGTGGAAAAACGAAGAAAGCATGTAAAATAAAAGCTAAATGCAAGTGAAAGTACCTGAAATACTAGCTAAGAATGGTTTAAATACGTTTAAATACGGTTATATCAACTCTCCCAGACTTAAATCATGCTTGTTGAAACAACCAAGTCTTTTATTTTATTTTATATATAATCCGGGTTTATGATCCTATAATCATGAATCCTCAACGATTAACTTTAATAACAAAATGCGGAAGTTCTCAAACTTAATAAAACAATAATCCATAAAAATCATCCTAACAATTCAATTTTCAAATTCCAACGAAACATTTTATCATTTCTAGCAACATAAACACCATGTTCTACTAAAATGACAAACTCAAAACATAACTCCCTAATCATCCTCTTCCTACGCCATGATTCTGCGATCACAATTTTCTTTTACCTGCTACACATGGAAAAACGAGTTGCGTAAGTAATTAATAAATACATAGTGAGTCTGTCATACCACCTACGACGTATCACTAAGGCTCAATTAAAACAATTCAATACCAACAACAAGCATCAACACAAAATCAAACAACAATCGAACATCTATTGCTCGTGTCGAGCGACACTAGCACGATGTCAATCGACACGACCATAAGTGTTGGTGTCGTTCGACACGACAACTGCATTTTGTGTCTCTCGACACCCTCTTGGTGTCGCGCGACACGCCTCACAGTGCACTAGAATCGAGTCTCTCCTCTCTTGATTCGATTATGGGTCACTCGAGTCGCAAACCTGCAATCATAACCTGCAATCATAACACCAAAAACGCAACCAAAACATGATATAGCATAAAATCACAAGTTTCACATCACAATCAAACACAAAAACGCATCAAATCAACAGTAAATCGCCTAGAAGCCATGGTCGCTGATATACCTCGTATTTTACCACTTTTACTACCTATCTTCTTATATTCTATATGCTATTTAATAAGATTTTCTATCAAAAGAAGTAGTTTTCTCGTATATTTGGTTTTTAAGAGTCATATAGGTCAAATCATCAAAAAGGTGTAAAAAGAAGCCAATCCAAGTTCTCAAAGTTCAAGATTTCACAATTTCCCCAGTTAGATAGAAGATACCAATCGGAAAGAACAACTCGGACGGAGGATCAAACCTACTTGGAATGCAATGATATTTCAAATGGAGATAACCCTTTGACTTATCTTTCCAATGGAGTTGGAATTATATCAAATGGAGTTGTAGTTTTGAAGATATTCAAGATCTACTGAAGACATGTCAATCTGCCTCGAAGATGAATGAAGTGCAAAACGGGTCAAAGGCACCGATCAAACCCATGGAATAGTGCACGTGACCGTTGCCAAACACAAGATGAACATTGGGCCCAGACCCCGGACACGTTCCCGTGTCCGCTGCCACCGTCTGGTGGCGTAACCACTTTTGGACAGTTTTCGACAAAAAGACGTTTTCACCCGAAGTGAAACCCTAGAAGTTATACTGACTTTTTTAGCCTCTTGAGAGAAGGAAAGCAGCCCTAGGCACCACAAATCAATAATAAACATGTATTTTCGTTATTCTCTTGAGTTCTTCATCTTATGTGTTGTTAAAGAGCGATGAAGGCCATGATGTTCTTCTCAAGCTTTGGTCTTAGAGATCCATCTATGTTGAGCCCTTATTTATCACGAATCTACTGTTTTATCATCTACTCTAGTTGCTCCATGTTTCATGACATGTAGAGTAGTTGTATGTTTGATATAAAGTTATTCTTAAAGTTCTTTGTTGCATATTTTACATATTTGTTTTTACACCAAAAACAAAAAAAAAGTAATAAAGCATATTTTACATCTTTATTGAGCTTGTTTCTAGATTGATTCACTATCTTTATTTATACTTAATGCGTGATCTAGCTTAGCTACCTAGTGACCGATTTTAGGTTGGTATAAATTCCAAAATCTTTTATATCGCCGGATCTAATATTTGATAGGTTAGACATCTTAACAATTCGAAAGGTTAGTTAAGGAGTTTAATAAACAATCAAACACAATCTTACAACATTATTTCACCTTGTAATAAACATCGAAAGTTGAGTCTATTAGGGTAGAAGTTGTAGGTTTCGGAGCCACGACAGTGGAAAGAATCTACTTTAGTGATTTGATTTGATGGATTGCATGTTTTATGCATTTTCAGGTACAAAACAGAGTCTAGGAGCGATAAAGGTTCATGCGAAGAAGGAATCCAGAGAAAAGGCGAAGAAACGGATCAAGGAAGTAAACTGCCAGACGCCGACCGACCATTATTATGTGCGTAGGCTTGTTGGCAGGGTCGGTCAGAAGTCCACAAGCTCAGTTGCTCTCGAATGCATCTGGACCGACCCTATTTCTGAGCAGGGGTCGGTCGGAACCCAGTTATGTGCAAAATCCGGGTTTGTCGGGTCAACCCGGGAACACTTATTCCCTTTACTATAAATACTTTGTTATGAGGCAACAACCCTAACTTTGGCCTCTCATCTTTAATCTTTTGAACAAAAATAGTTCCCTTTGTATTTTTGGATGATTTAATGTTTCAATCTTCACTTTTTATTGTAAATCTTTATTTTTATGCTTTGTCTTTTCATTATGCATTTATCTACATCTACCACTATGATTAACATCATGATTAGTGAGTAGTTTCCTTAATGGATTTAGGGTAGACTTGATTATGGGTGTTTAATGGGTGATTAGTCTTGTATATAGCTTTGGGTAATTATTATTTATGTTTTTCCATAGACTGGAGTGTTGTTATTGCTAGATTTAGAAGTAATTAACCAAAATCTAGGTCATGGTCTTTTCACGCCCGGAAGGTGTTTGTGGAAATGTCTAGGAGAACTCTAATCTTGTTTATTGGACCCTTTCCAACGGAAGTTGAGTTTAGGTAGGTAGATAGACTTTATGAGCATGTTGAATTGATTCTCCTTATTTGGATTAATTGCTAAAACGAAAGTTAGTGTAATTAGGAGATTTAAGGTAGTGATTAATACCATGGAAGTGGATTAATCAAGATAAACCGGTCTCATGTCTTGGAATTGATGGATTGAATAACTTTGCATACCCATTAGCTCATTCTTCACTCTTAATCTATGATCTCTACCCAAAGATCCATACTTTATCATATTTGATCACTTTTGCTTATTTTCGTTGACTTTCCCATCCTAATTTCTTCTAATACCATATATATGTATACCATTTTCTGTTAGTTTTTTTCCATAATATTCATGTTCCAAACCAAATATGTATTGGTTACTATTAGGCCAATAAATTATAATCAACAATGTCGGTCTGAAGCAGCGGGGTTATGATTATGATTTAGTCTATTGTAGGGGTTAAATCCCCCCTAGAAAAATCGATAGCCTAAAACGACTAAATATACGTTAAACCGACAATTTTGAGGATTCAGTTAACCGGTGGCAGAACCGGAGGTTTACTACAAACCAGCCCACTAGTCAAAGCCCAGAAGATAGAGGCTCATTAAAGGCCCAACCGACTTTGTCTCCAACCGACCTATTTTCCTATAAATAAGCATGTACCCCTCATAAATCGGGGATCCGAAATTCTGAACTGAATAAAAACGAAAACAACTTTCAGCTAATAAATAAGAACAGACTAAGAACCCTAATTCGTAATCTATCTGAGTGTTTGAAATCCTAAAGAAGCTCTTTTTCCATTGAATCTTCACAAATTCTATTGTGTAAAATTCCAGCTTGCACAATTTGGCGCTAGAAGGAGGGGATCTACTCGCAACACTAGCTTCATACATGAAACAAACACTTAGACGAATTCGTAAGATGTCAATAACGAACTCGCAATCTCCAGCGACCGACGATGGTTCAGATCCGAGGGAGCCAACTGTGGATGGGCAAACCAACTTAAACAGTCAGTCCGCTTTGGAGGAGGAACCATGCAACCACCAATACCTACTCGGCCGACCCGGCCAGACCGGAAGCTTACAGTCAGCTCAAATCAATGCTCGAGCAGTTGCTCAAGCAGTCCCAGAACCAGGAAACCATCAATAGTAACATGACCGCCGAAATCAGAGCCTTGTCGGCAGCCCGTCAGTCTCGAGGACATCCTTAACGTGCCGGGTTTCACATCACCCCGACCACTCTCAGCTTCACTCTAGTGGCCTCGCCTTCAGCTCGCGGGGATCGCGGGGATCATACACCAACGTCTCTCAAAGATGGGACCATCCCCGTCGCAGATGCGACAGATGACATTGTTGAGATCGCAGACGATCTGGAGGAACGTAAATTCGGAGCCGCACGACCCAGTCGACTGACCAGTCATATCCAAGGTCGGGATGAGGGCAAAATCGCGGAGAATATGCGATGGACGGAACAGGCCGAAGCCCCGACCAATCGCAGAACTATTGCTACGCAGCAAAGGGAGATGGACGAGCTCAAAGCCATCATGCAGAAGACTGCCCGCGATCTCAAGAATATGCGATCAGAAGTGCATCGCGCAACCAGCAAGGCACCAGAAATCGACCGTGTTCTTGAAGAAGTTCGCACTACTCCTTTTACCAAGCGAGTAACCAAGTCGCGTCTATCTGATCCGGGGATGGAAAGGGCGACCCCATGGAGCAAATTAGAGCATTCTCAATAACTATGGGGCGAGCTAATTTTCGACTCGAAGAAAGGGACATGGGCCACTGCCTCCTCTTCGTGGAGCACCTCAAAGGGGAAGCTCTCTACTGGTTTATGGGAATGAAGAGGAATTCGATCGACAACTTCGCGCATCTCTCCGAAGCATTCTTGAAGCAATATGCCATCTTAATCAAGCGCAGGTCGTCGGAGGCGGATCTTTACACCATGTCGCATACAGCCAGTGAACCCTTGGGAGTTTTCATCGAACGCTTCAAGGCGATGCTTACTCAGGTGAAAGGGATTGACGACTAGTCCGCACTAAGCGCGTTGCGGAAAGTCATGTGGTACAATTCGGATTTCCGAAAGGAGATGACAATTAACGAGCCCTCGTTTATTCAAGATGCGCTTCATCACGCTTATGGTTTTGCAAAGAGCGAGGATGAAACCAGAATTCTGGGCCAGAAGTATGGGAAGGCCAGAAATCCTAATCCGCAGGAATCCCCGGCTACAGGGAAAAAGAAGCAGGGCAACTTTGTGCAACACGAGGGAGGTTTTAAAGGTGCCCATAACTATCAGGTGGACTCGCCCGGCTATGGTCAAGGAAGAGGGCGAGGCTGCGGAAGTGGCACTCCGGGCCGTAGTAATGGCAACACGTGGATGAGGAACTCGCAGTATGATGAATCCGCATATTGCGACTTGCACAAAATATGCAAACATTCAACGACTAATTGCAGAGTGCTCGGTATGCAACTCGTAGCAAAGCTGGCCGCCGGTGAACTCAGAGGAAAATAAGTGTTAACGATTTTCAACTTGAGCAATTCGACGATGCAAGAGAAGGAGACAACCCGTCTGGGGGCAATAACAGGAGTAACAAACGAGACAGGGGGAACGATAACGAGGCCCACCTTGGCAGGCGAAACGATAATGAGGGCCAAGGTGGCTCGAAGCAAAAAGTCTGCAACATGATCATGGGCAGCTCGCGTTATTGCTCAAACACTATCTCGTTAATCAAAGCGTATCAGAGACGAGCTAAGATATGGGCGAACAAACCCAACCCGTCCAAATTTCCAAACGATGTCATCCAGTTTGAAGAGCAGGAGGTCGATGACATTGACAAACCTCACGATGACCCGCTTGTCATCCGAATCTTCGTCGCAGGTTGGGACACGGGTCGCGTTTTGATTGATACTGGAAGCACAGTGGACATCATTTTCATAGACGCTCTTAAGCGTATGGAAATCGACCTCGCTAAAGTCGAATCCCATCCTAAGCCTTTGACCAGGTTCAATGGCGAGACGACAATGACACTCGAAACGATCAAACTTCCGGTATGTGCAGAAGGGGTAACTAAAATAGTAGAGTTCGCGGTATCAGACAACCCGGTAATTTACAATGTTATAATGGGAACCCCTTGGCTACATTCGATGCGCGCTGTTGCCTCGACATACCATCTCTGCCTTAAGTTTCTAACCAAAAAAGGGATCAAAACAATCACAGGAAGTCAGGCGGCGTCACGATCTTGCTTCATGGCCGCGCACAAACTAAGCAGTCAGGCGGCAACCCTGATCCCGAACAAAAAATGAAAAAGATCAAGACTGACAGGGAGCCCGTCAAAGAGCTCTCGAACGTTTTATAGCAATTACAGATCGTAGAAGCCCGTGAAGAGGAAGGAGCGGGTCCGACCTGCGAACCTGTCATATCGGTTTGCATAGACGACGAGTCCCCGGAGAAATGTGTGGAGATAGGCGCAACATTCTTGGTCGAATTCGTGACGCCGTGGAAAACGTTAGTACTTTCGCATGGGCGGCCGAAGATATGCCCGGGATCGATATCGGTATCATCAGTCATGAGTTGAATGTTGATACGACTTTTAAGCCTATAGAGCAAAAGCGAAGGCTACTTGGGCCAGATAGAGCTTAGGCGGTAAATGATAAAGTAGAAAGACTCTTGCGAGCCTGTTCAATTTATGAAGTCAGATATCCAGATTGGCCCGCTAATCCAGTCATCGTGAAGAAGAAGAACGGCAAATGGGGAGTCTGTGTAGACTTCACAGATTTAAACAAGGCATGCCCGAAACACAGTTTCCCTCTTCCTCATATCGACCGCCTCGTCGAGGCGACGTCTGGAAACAGACTATTGTCGTTTATGGATGCTTTTCTAGCTACAATCAAATCTTCATGCACCCTGGCGATCGCGACAAAACATCTTTCATTACAGATCGCGGGATTTATTGCTACAAAGTCATGCATTTTGGCCTTAAGAACGTTGGGGCTACTTATCAGCGGTTGGTGAACAAGATGTTTGTGGGCCTCCTCGGCAAGACAATGGAGGTTTACATAGACGATATGCTCGTCAAATCGCTCGAGCAAAAGGATTATGTTGGCCATCTCGCAGAATGTTTTGCACTTTTAAACAAGTATAACATGAAGCTCAATCCGGCCAAGTGCCGTTTCGGCGTAACATCAGGTGAGTTTCTCGGCTATATGGTAACTCGTCGCGGGATAGAGGCAAATCCAAAGCAAATCCACGCGCTCATCCAGATGGCCTCGCCGAAGACGAAAAGAGAGGTCTAGCGACTGACAGGAAGAGTGGCAGCGTTGAACAGATTCATCTCGCGTTCCACCGACAAATGGTTGCCTTTTTATGACGTGCTTAAGGATAAAAAGAGGGCAGCTCGACAGGCATTTGAATGGACAGAGAAGTGTGAAGCAGCCTTCCAGAAGTTGAAACAATATATAGCGACTCCACCCGTTTTGACAAAACCCATAGCTGGCGAACCGCTCTATCTTTACATCGCGGTCTCCTTATCAGCAGTCAGTGGAATTCTAGTTCGCGAAGACGGCACCGAGCAGAAGCCCATTTTCTATGTAAGTAAATCGCTAACCGATGCAGAAACAAGATATTCTCTGACGGAAAAATTAGCACTCGCGGTTATTACGTCTGCTCGCAAGCTTTGACCTCATTTCCAATCCCACTCGATCGTAGTTCTCAGTACTTTTCCACTACGAGCTGTTCTCCATAGCCTGACTCAATCCGGACGACTCGCCAAGTGGGCCATTGAACTAAGCGAGTTCGATATCGAGTATCGCAGTAGGATGACAATCAAAGCACAAGTGTTGGTCGACTTTCTAATCGAGCTACCATAGGCGGTGGCCTCTTCAGAAAATAAAGACCCATCCCAAATCTGGCAGTTACATATGGACGACTCGTCATCTAAACACGGATCGGGAGTAGGCATTCGACTGTCGTCACCGGACGGAGAATCTTTGGAACAATCATTCCGCCTTGGTTTCAAAGCATCAAACAATGAGGCAGAGTATGAAGCCTTACTCGCGGGTCTTCGATTGGCTAAAGCACTTAAAATGACAAGGATAGACTCCTTTTGCGACTCTCAACTCGTTGTGAATCAGTTCAACGGTGAATACGCAACAAAGAACGAACGCATGGAAGCATACCTCGCCCTCGTCAAGACATTAACAGCAGAATTCGAATTTTTTACCTTGACAAGAATTCTGAAGGCAGAGAACTCGCAAGCAGATGCCCTCGCTTCACTCAGCTCGTCGACGCAGCAAGATAAAGCTCTTCAAAGAATAGTCCAGGTTGATTTCATCGAAAAACCAAGTATCGAGGTCACCAAGGAAGTCAACATGCTGACAAGATCTCAAGCCGTAAAACAGAGAACGGATCTCAAGCCGCGAAACAGAGAACGGATCACGTCTTTCGTTGATGAGGTCGAGCTCGTCGAGCATGAAGAGATGATTGAGACCTTCCTGTTCTAGAAGTAATCGTCGGCGAACTCCTGGAAACTGGACCTCGGGAGGAATCACACACTCTGTTCTATTGACAAGGACGAAAGGTGTCTCGCCCGTAGCTCCTTCTGAACAGGATCCCAAGACTGGCGAGGTGGCGGGTTCGGCTGGCACTGTTGCTCCAACCGAAGATAAAGAAGTTGAAGATGGCAAACTGGTCGCCTAATCCAACTTGTGTTTAATGTTTTTAGGACTTGTTTTTTGTTTTGTTTAAGGTTTTAAGACTTGCAATCGTTTCGCTGCCTGGACGGCTTTATCCAACTTGTGACATTTTATTTGCCTGGTTGGTCGAAACGAAATTTTAGTGAATGCTTTCAAGCGACTTGTTTATCGTTTTAAGATTCGCCGTTTTTTGGCGAGGCCTGTTATAGTTCGTTACTTAAAACAAATTTCGGTGTACAAACGAGTTCCACATAATCTCTTACCCGATTATAATCTCTGACCCGATTATATTTGCCAAGTTCGACAATTGTTAAGTATAACTGGGTTTTGCGAGACATATTCCACTGAATATATCTGCTCCAGTGATGAACTCTAAATTTATATAGCGCGCTTTATCCGTTATGGATGTATAGGTAAACTTCGCGATGAAGTGTTATAGATCGCCATTATGGTCAGTAATGACAACGATTTGACATAGATGTCGCATTTAGACAATTAAGTCGTTTGCAGATTGTCCCGTTTAGATAGTTAAGTCGTTTGCGAGTTGTCGCGTTTAGACATTTAAGTCGTTTGCGAACTAATTGAATCATAATAAACTTTTAGTTTAGTACACATCGAGTTTGGGAGTATGAATATACAGAACCACTCCCCCCTTTTTTGAATAGGGGGCAACTAAACTCGTCCGAAAACGAGCAGCCTACGTACCCTGTGAAGGGATCATGTCGCGTCGTAGTTCAAGTCAAATGACTTAGTACTTTTAGCAGTAGTATTTTTTCAGATGTCGCGCATTTTAGGAACGCGATTTCGTAGATGCCTGGACGAACTACCTTCATGATTTGGTAGGGTCCTTCCCAGTGAGCGCCAAGTTTGCCGGCATTCGACTCGACCGTATTCTGAAATGCTGCGCGGAGGACGAGATCTCCCTCGTAGAAATGCCGAACTCGCACTTTGGAATTGTAATATTTGGCCGCCGCAGTTTGATATTCAGTCATCTTAATAAGAGCTGGCTCGCACAGAGGTTCAGTTGATGCAACTTGGTTGGGATCAACAGTCTTGTTCATCTCAGCCGACTCGCTATCACTCAGCTCTTCGCTAGCACCTCGCAAACGCATGCCCAGAGAACCATCGTTGGACCCAGAAGCTACATTAATACCAACAGACTTAGCAACGGTCTCGACTCGCGGAGAAACAACTATATCCCTTACATTAATGGGAACCACATAATTCATACCTAGTGTCTTCCTCAACTCGGCGGCTATCTCATCAAAGATATCATAGGCAGAACCCAGCTTTGCCTTGTTCTCGATTAGAAAAGCACGTTTGGCTTTGGGATCGAAAGGTTCCTCGGCTTCAACGTTTTTCATGTCGTCAAGGAGTTGGAGGTCAGAGTCCGCTTGCGAAAGATGGACCATATTCCTAATCGGCTTTTTCATCATTCGAAAAACAACTCGTTAGCACGGTTCAGTTGAGCTTGAACCTCAGCAGCCGCGGTTCGCCTCGCAGATGAAACAGCCGCTTCAAGATCTCTCTCGCGACTCGAGTTCAGAGCCAACAACTTTGCCTCCAGTTCGGCTATTTTCTCCTCGTCCTCCTTTTTTTCAAGACCAACTCTTTAAAGATGCTTGCCCAAGTCGTCAGAGCTCTTCTTATACGCGTCGCGCTCGGCAGTGAGTACGTTCATCTTATCTGCGACTTGCTTCTTTTCAGCTTCTTCCTTCCTCATGGCCTCGTCGATAAAGGCCTGCCTAGACCTCGCCTCCTGATCATACGCTATGATCATTCTGTTGCAATGGGCGACAACCTGCAGAAGGGTTGAAGTATGAGGAAGGAAGCAAGACGGAACAGAGAATTATGGAAATTTACTTTGGCCTGGCGAGACGCGAATTCCTTGTAGAGCTCTCTCTTTATCAGCATTTCCGGGATTGGAATGTTGTCGCCAGGGTATGTGATCTTAGCCATTAAGGCGGCCGCGGCAGACGAATCGTGGGCCTGGAGGAATGGGCTCGCCTAAGCGCAGAGTCGGCAGCTCGCGACGAGTTTTCTTCGCATCGTCAGCTTTCCCTTTACCCTTATCAGAGGCAGAGTGTTTTCGTTTTCGAGTCAGTTGGTTCTCGGACTCGACAGGCTCGTCGGTAATGGTAATTGTCCGCGAAGGAACAACGGCCAAAGGACCACTCGCATCTACAGCTGCTGCTTCATCATTCTTTGCAGCAGGAGTATTTTCTTTATCTACACTCCGCTCCGACGTCTTGACGGCAGGAGTAGCTGCATTCGGATCGGTCGTTTTCTTGGTCTTCGCAGCTTTCTTCTTGCCGATATCGCGGAAAGTGGGTCGGTGCAGCATGATGTCGAGATCTTCAGACTCACTTTGATAAGGATAGTCTTCCTCGTTGTTTAGAGCAGACTCGTTAGCTCGAATAACTCTCTGAAGATGGAAGTGGCGGATCCAAAAACACTTCCGAGCTTTTAGCTTGTTGAACAGATCGTCGATTCCGGGGACAGGAGTGCCTAGCGGTCTGCGAGCTGTGAAAATAATTGTACACCAAGTTATGATAAAGCACAAAAAGGAGGTAGTTCGCGCGATAAACTTTAAGGAAATCTACCAAGAATTCCCCACTTTGCTACCGCCGGGTGTTCTTCTTCAACAGACGCGGCTGATATCGGCACAAAGAAAAAGGATTTTCGCCAATTATGGTCTTTGTTTGGAAAGTCGTCTATAATCTTATACCGGGGTCGGCTCGCCAGATTATATAACTTCTTGCCGCCCGAGTCAGCGTTCTTACGAAATTTGAGAAAATTATTAAGATGACGTACTCCGATGGATTCGCCACATTCAGTAGCTCGCGTCAGAAGTCCGACCAGTTGACGAATTCCTCTTGTATTGATCTGCGCGAGCGTGATTTTATGAACCCACATATACCGCAGAATCGTCAAAGGAATGGGGAGTGTAAGGTAACAATCCCTAAACCAACATTCATATGCAGTGAATGTGCCGGCAGGTGGCTTGTCTTCTCGCTGCTCAGTAGATGGCGCAATCATCTCGACCGCGTCGGGGATTCCGCATTCTTGGCAATGGATTGCCAGGGAATCCTCATCGCACCATGAGGAGTCTGGAGGTGGGCATTAATTTCGCCTCGACTTCGTTTTCTTGACTTTGGTTGCTCCGGATCCAATCCAGGCCTCCAATCTTTCTGCTTCTGCGAGAGGGTTGTATGCCCAGTTGCATTCTTAAATTTTTACTTGGAAAGGCGGCTCGGCTGGACTAAGCGACTCGTCACGAAGATGTGGAATTTCAACAACTAACCTTTGCTCATTAGCCGCAGGAGTCTCGCCAATCTGCGAGGGACGCGAAGTCCCAACTCCCTCTTGGAAATCCGTTCTTGGAGCTCGCGTCGGTGAAACAGTCTCCCTCGTCTCGCGACTCTGCCTTAAGACAGGGGTGGGATAGGAGAACAAGTCGGCAAAGGGTGAATTACCTCTAGCTCGATCCTCTCGACCGGAAGAACTCGCTTCCTCCCGACCGGAAGTACTCTTTTCCTCTCGACCACGGAACTAACCGCAACTTGAACTCGCGTCAGCTAGCGACTCGCTTTTGTCGGAATACTCCCAGATCAATCTTTCCTTCTCGGGGAGCTCGGCAGATCTCGCAGATACGATTGAATTCGTTTACTACATGATTTTCTTAAAAGAAAAGGGGGATTTTCAGATTTCCTCTCAGGAACACGACGGTAACAATGAAGAACACGGCGGTAATGACGAAGAACACGGCGGCGGCGAAGTGATGGGACGGCTAAAACCCTAGCAAAAACTTGAAAGCAAAAACGAGAGAAAAGGGAGAGAGAGGAGTACCTGTTTCGGAGAAATGGAAATTGTGAGAGATATCTGAGGAACATCTCTCTTTATGTAGGCGTGTTGCGGATCGAGTTTCGAGGTGGGCCCCATTTCATAATGGGCCAAAGATCTGGGCTTAGAAGATCACAATCTCGAGGGGGTTTATACCAACTTGTGATTCCACGGCTTCCAATTACCTCGAAACGCGATCCCGCGAGTTCACCTTTAAGTTAATTCGCGACTTCGGGGTTTCGCATCTTCAAGACCTCGATTATCAGAGATTACCATGACCTCGCAATGTCTCAAAATTTGATCAAGTCGCACCCTCGAAACTTGTTCAAATCGATTTATGGTTTTGTAACGATCATATGGCAAGAAGAAGTCATAGTCGCCAATTTTTGTCTTCATCAAATCAGTTCGCGACTTCGTGGTCTTCATCAAGACGGTTCGCGACCTCTTGGACTTCATCAAATCAATTCGCAACCCCATAGATATTATCAAATCGATTCACGATCTTCGCAGAACTTTACAGTTTTAGTCAAGATCTCGCGGTTTTCATCAAGTTATCTCACGAAAATCAGTGCATGATTTCACCTCTCCATCTCGCAATCAATCTCTCGAGGTCACCCCGCGACTTCTTATATCCAGGTTGGCTCGCGACTGCATCTCTGATTCGTCGCGTCATCTCGCATCTTCAAGCAGCCTGCGGATTACGAGCGTGATCAGCTCGCAACTTCATCTCATATTCATCTCGTCATCTTGCATCTTCGAGCGGCTCGCAGGTTTGGGACATATCCATCTCGTCACCTCGCATCTTCAAGCGGCTCGCGGATTATGAGCGCGATCAGCTCGCGACCTCGCAAGTTCGAAATCGACTCGCAGATTTGGGACATATCCATCTCGTCACCTCGCATCTTCAAGTGGCTCGCAGATTATGAGCGCAATCTGCTCGCGACCTCGCAAGTTCGAAATCGACTCGCAGATTTGGGACATATCCATCTCGTCACCTCGCATCTTCAAGCGACTCGCGGATTATGAGCACAATTAGCTCGCGACCTCGCAAGTTCGAAATCGACACGCAGATAATATCGCATTGGTCAGCTCGCCGAATTGGGTACTTGGGCTCGGCAACATCACCATCAACACGTTAACAGTCTAACGGAAATTGATTCTTCATTTGGACACCCTTACTTCAACACTTTTTAAATAAACTGTTGAACTGGGGGCTAATTGTAGGGGTTAAATCCCCCCCTAGAAGAATCGATAGCCTAAAACGACTAAATATACGTTAAACCGGCAATTCCGAGGATTCGGTTAACCGGTGGCAGAACCGGAGGTTTACTACAAACCAGCCCACTAGTCAAAGCCCAGAAGATAGAGGCCCATTAAAGGCCCAAACAACTTTGTCTCCAACCGATCTATTTTCCTATAAATAAGCATGTACCCCTCATAAATCGGGGATCCGAAATTCTGAACTGAATAAAAACGAAAAAAGCTCTCAACTAATAAATAAGAACAGACTAAGAACCCTAATTCGTAATCTATCTGAGTGTTTGAAACCCTAAAGAAGCTCTTTTTCCATTGAATCTTCACAAATTCTATTGTGTGAAATTCCAGCTCGCACATCTATGCCAACAAATATAATTGTTGATAGTCTCGTACTTAGCTGTCACTATACATGTGCTTAACCGGCTAATAATGTTTCAATTTGTCTAATATATTCGATAGGGTTACACAAATTGATTACGACTATACACGTAACGCTTAGAGCATGTCATGGGTTAGTCTTTATGTAATGGCTGTGATTTAGGGTTTGGGTTAGTAGTATTATTAGGGTTAAGGCATGGGTTTGGGGTACTGTTTAATGTGTTTAGGGTTAGGGTTTGGCCATCTAGTGTTTAGTGTTAAGGGTTTAGTGTTTTCCGAGAAACATAAATTATTTAATGAGTTTACTTTACCTAGTGAATTTGTCCACCATATTTGATCTTAGCTTCTAACAAATGTGTTAGAATCTAATATATGTTGTAAAGCGGTGTATACTTCCAAAATGTTTGAGTACCTATACAGAACAAATATACAACAAAAAAAAATGTCAACTGTAAGTAGGTTCCAAAAACTAAAGCTATAATTTTCTGTGCTTGCCCACTCATATTTATAGTTGCATGCGGTAATAAATTAATTGTTATGTATGTAATCAGGTGACATACACAAATGGGCAATTTTATTAAGGCTGTTATTTGTTATCTTATAAAGCATAATTGGGAAGCCTTCATCTGGGATGTTACATTACTATGACACATATAAACAAGAAAATTAGGCGACGCCTACCGTCTTTGGTTCAGTGAAAATGCCCCTTCCTTCAACCAAAGTGGCATATCCTATTGGCATCTTACATGTTGCGCGGTTGTGCCCAACCGTCTTGCAACGGGTACATGTAGTATGACGTATGGTGTTCCTCACCTATATGTCAACAGTGTTAGTCAGCATTAGTAAACACACAGTAGAACTGTAGAAGCTAACCTACTAACTTACGCGTGTTTCACCACGAGAGAAGTAACGGAGTTTCCTAGGCCTACCGGAAGGACGCCTCGTAACAGGTGGGTATAGGCTGAGCGCTGGAAGACTGCGTTGAATTTCCTCAACACCATTTAATTCAGTCGGTGGTTTTATTGACACTGCATATGCCATGATCAAGCTCTCTGAGCTGAATTCTCCATCAGTAAGGGTATCAACCTGGATTTTAGCCCTCAACGCAGTTGCTACTGCATGTTCACATGGAATCGCCAGACACTGAAACTTGTAGCAACTACAAGTTCTCTGTCCGAGACGAACATGAAAAGGTTCACCTTCTTTGTTGCGAACATCAAATTCATTTTTCCTTATTTTCTTCACAGCATAACCCGTAGATGTCTCAAAGTTGGAAGCCAAGATTGAAAGGACCTTTGGAGTCAAGCTCTTCGTTGCCTCCTCGGCAGCATCACGCCTGATAGCAAACTAGTCCATTAGTTTCGCCCGTATGTACTCTACAAGGGAGAAATTGGCAACTCCCATGCCTCTCTCAACACTGCATTCCATGACTCTACAATATTACTTGTCATAATATCGTAACGCTTGCAGGAAAATGGGATCGTGTCCAATGTTCAAAACCAATGTCAACAAGATAATATGCTCACTTTGCATCCATTATTTGTATTTCCTTAAACAGCTTGTTAAAATCTCCAGCATGGTATGCCTTCGCAGCTTGGGAAACCAAATAGGGTAGGTTACAATTTGGAAAACGTGCCTTAATATTCCGCTTCAGATGGAACAAACATGCACCATGGCTTGCTAGTGGATAAACCTATATCACAAAGTAAGAAAAAATGTTAGATGGCTACTACAATTATTATTAAACTTAGTTTAATCACGGAAACATTGAATATTACCACATCCATGTGAAAACAACATTTTAAGTGTCATGTAACTTCGTAATAGATTAAAGGCACGTTATTTGTAGAATGTTACCTTGGAGAGACCTCCTGCTATTGAAGCAAGTCTGTTTGAAATAAATACAAGGTCTGGTGAGTCTTTGACAAATGCGTTTAATTTTTCAAAGAACCATTTCCAGGAGCTATCGTTCTCACTATCCACAATACCAAATGCGGGAGGAAATATGTCGTAATCACCGTCTTGGGCCACTGCGATTAAAAGGCATCCAACATATTTGCCTTTTAAGTGAGTTCAATCAATGGCTACAACTTTACGCATGTACTCATACCCTATAATGCTTGCACTTAATGCAAAGAACAAATATTTAAAACGTTGTCCAACCCCATCTGGGTAGTATGTTTGCAGGTCCACAAGGCTCTCTGGATTTGCTACAACCATGCGTTGGAGGTATTCTGGTAGTACTTTGTAAGACATACCGATATTACCTCTGGCAGTGTCCATTGTAATTTCCCTTGCCCTCCATGCCTTTCAATACGAGATTCGAACATCGTGCTCTCCACGCATTATCTCAACAATTGCGTTGGGACAAGGATCAGTGGCAGAACCAAAATAATGTCTACGTACCATGTCGCCAATCACATTTGTAGTAGCAAGTTGTTGGTAATCACCTCTTTCGTTAACATTGCAGCAATGTTCAAGGATAGCTTTCCTTATTTGGTAGACCTCAGACATGTTTAAACGTATCGCATACACTCGCCAAGGGCATGATAGGCCACAACATTTAAGGACCATAAGATACGGAGTAGAGCGTGAAGTTTGGAAACAAAACTTATTCATGATAGCATACATATCTAGCTTAAAAGCATCTCTTGTTTTGAACATTATTCCAACGTATATTCCATTTGGGTTGTCTTCACCCTCGCCTACATAATTCGTACTCAAATCAGATAGATGGAATGTTGTGTTCTAATTTGAAATAGATAAGGAAGACATAAAAGCATTTATAACACAATAGATAACCGAGAAATATAGATTATGTCGGCTATGCCACAGTTTAGCTAACCAAAAGTCATAGTAACAAAGCCCATCAAAGGTTGTCAGACCTTATAATATGAGCTAGTTTTCCGTCAAAGTAGAGGTTACACATTTTAGAAACATAATAGAACATACAAGATTTTTCAAGGGAATTCAATCTAAAGTCACCCTCAGACTGGGTATCCTCATCGTTACCGCTGCCATCATCGTTAACTTGCATAGGGGTTGGTTCAAATTCAGGGGTACCGCAGGTCAAAGTAAGTCCAAGGAAAGGAGCTTCCCCGTTGTTGGTTGATGCATGTGCATAGCTAATTCCATTGTTGTTGCCACTCTCATTAGTAACACCTGTTGCAATGTTTAAGCCAATATTTTTGTTAACAATATGTACTTAAAAATTAAGTACGTGTCTTACTATAAAAATATGTAAGATATGTTATACCTAGAGAGGAGACAACAATTTGTTGGTTGCTTGTCACAAGTTCTGATGCGGTATGAGCTATGTTTGGTGGATTTCCAACTCCATTAGAC
The DNA here is from genome assembly GCA_963576765.1 of Draba incana. Lineage (NCBI taxonomy): Eukaryota > Viridiplantae > Streptophyta > Magnoliopsida > Brassicales > Brassicaceae > Draba > Draba incana. The sequence continues at coordinate 22,564,580 of OY755205.1, forward strand.
GCTTCTTCCATGCAATTTTCATATCCTTCAACCATCGGCCTGACCCTAACAGAATAGTGTGTGCTAGAGGAGCTATCATTGGTCTGGTTGGCAGCATAGGAAGTGTATAACCTGACCTCCAGACAGCTGCCAAGGTTATACCAAAGTCTTGGTCTGGCTCATACCCACTAGTAATCATGCCTTCCCAAAAAGCAACAACTTCATCAATCTCTTCACATTCATCACCATACCTAGCAGATATTGGGGTTGGGTTTAGTGGAATACCAGCATCTCCAAATGGTTGGGAAGTAATAGTTGAGCGCTGAGTTAAGGGAATGTAAGCCTCATGAATGGGAGTGTCATTGTTGGTGTTGTTTCATACCTCAAACACTATAACAACAACAACAACTATGCGTTATTGTACATTCATTTCCCTAGGGGTGGTAGAAAACTATTGTTATTCCAAGAGGCAACAATTTATTTGAAAGAGATAAAATCTTGAAAGAGTTACTAATGCTTGGCCATCTAACACTAAGATTTCATGTCCATTTTCTATGTTATACAACCAACCACACATATATCTATTCAATATTCATGGATGGTAGGTTGCAAAAACTTACGATATTGAGGCATAAGTCCTTCATCACCGGTACTGTCACTATTGTCTATCTCTTCTAGGTCTATGACTCGAGTAGCTATAACTATGTGCCTGCATCCGAATCTCCAAATGCACCCTATGAAGAATGACCATTTCATCGGGCGTGAAGATTTGTTCTATCACACTTTGAGAACCCATGATAGTCCTACCACCAATTAGTTCTGTACACACATCAAAATAACGGAAGTTAACCATCAACTTTTAAAATACATATGTATTTGTTACTACTTACTCCTAAATTAAGGATGTTGCTGCTCAACATTTGGTGGCGCTTGGCCTGGAAGGTAAGAAGTTGAGTCCACAACAAAAGTGGAACGGCACTGGAACTGGTAAGTTGAAACAACTTCATACCCAAGCGTTACATAAAGTGATAGATCTAGGTACCCCAAACAGACCTCCATAAACCCACTCACATCTTCATCCTTCATAATATCCACAGGTACTAGGCGGAGACTAGTTGGCTCCAACATCTTCTTAGGGAAGATGTAGGTTAGGGCTACCAGTGTTGTCTCATCAACACGGTATCTTGCACGGACAATTTGGAGGAGAGAAAGAAAACTTTCGTTTTCCTTAACAAGCACGCCAAACCCTAGGTCAGTTGGATCCTCTTTGAAACTCCAATCGCCATTTTCAGATTTCACCCATCCACCGCTTTGGAGCCTAACATGAACCGGCATATGCGTCAAAGGAAGAACATTAATACATACATAGTGTGAACGGAAACATATATATAGAAACATATTTGGGTTCAAATATAACAGACATTCCATAAAAGATTATTTTAAGAATAACCTTTTTAGGTTTATACGGAAGTAAGAGAGAGAAAGTTTAAAAGGTTCTAGTTGGTGAGTAAATAAGGAGGCAATCACCTTGGCCGAGTACAGTGGATGTTACAAGAAAGAGAGCTTCTTGGTTGATTAAACTAGAGAGAAGAAGAAATTATGTTTGTTAAAAGGAAAAGTGAGAATTGATGGCGAATTCTCTGGGTAATGAGATCCTCCTATATATAACCAACCATGAGTTTATGTGGATATACATAAACATAATACCGGATTGTTGATGATAAGACAACACAGAGCATTAAATGGATGCGGCTTGTGTCAGGTAAGCTGTCAGCCAAACGCAGAGTTGCTTCAATCCAAGTGAAAATATCTAAAACTAATGATTCCCTCTGACAAAATCTTTTCAGACTCCCAATTCTTTGATACGCATTAAGGGCAGGAGTGTAAAAGTACAACACCGAAGTCAGACTACTTTTTGTTTTTAAAAATCTTAGTCATATGTCTAATTTCCGATTTATTCTACGTTTTCTACCTAGTTAACTCTTAAATAATTTGCACAATAGTACAAAAAATCAATTAATGAAAATCGCGGGTTGGCGAATCGGATGATGTATAGGATATGTGGCTTTTTATCGTTTTGCTGGATCCAAATACGTCATTGATATGACAGTGTTATCCTTCCCAAATTAAAATGATAAACACCCCAGCAATCCAATGAAATTTAATAGGCCACCTAAGTTAAACCAACTATTTTTCGCAGCTATACAAATAAAACACACCCTTGCAAGCAATCGGCAGCCACAGAATCCCTAATTTTCCCGTGAAACCATGGCCGACAACAGTGAGATCTCTTTCTTTGCGTGAATAAAAGATGTTCGATCGATCTCTGATTGTTTTGGGTTTCTTGCAGAGCCTAAAACATGCATCTTCTGGGACTCCATAGATTTTCCGTTGCCTGCTGGTCAAGATCCCAATTTGATTTATCAGAATATAAAAGATCTTCCAGGTTAAAGGTTATATTGGTTCGGCTTGTGACTTGTCAGTCAAGGCTTTTTGATGAGAAAAGGGTCACAGATGAGTTGGTCCGTATCAATCAGAAATCCGGAATTAACATCATTCCTGTACCAGGTAAAATATCCTATGACTCTAGTCTATTTTTTTTAGTTGTATATATATATATATATATATCTTATACTCTAGATGATATATACTCTTGTAGAGTATAGAGTTAAATGTATTGGTCCAGAGATTCTTTTGTGGACATTGGAGAATCCCGATAGTTTAGATTTGTTTGTCATCTCAAAACCCCTCATGGGCCCAGGATCAATCTTGTTCGAAACTCTTTGGGTTGTGGATGATTTCGGCTACAATGTTATCTTAGCATTGCCTCCTGATCATCTCTCATCAAGTTATGATAAAAAAACCTTTTGTAAACTTCAAAAGCTTTTCGAGAAGCCTATTAGAAGGTCTGAAGAGTGAGGAGGGAACCGTACAAGTTCGGAAGAGTGACTGGGTCTAAAGCTCTGAGACTGGAAAGAAAACATGCTCCCTCCTATTATGACTTTCTTTATCATGGTTTTGTGTATGATAACATTAAGTTTAATGTTTAAATGATCTGGTGTTTATCTACTTTTCTTTCTGAATTTTGTATAACATTTGACAATCCATAATAAAGTCAATTATCTTATAAAGTTAAGCTCATATAGACCCAAAACACTACAATTCAAGGGGCATACTTCTAATAGGTACACACCATATTTCAATAGAGATCCAAGGGTGGTGAGGCAGTTTTTAAAAACCTATCTTCTGAAGGGATGCCACAAGCATTATGATATTAACTAAGACATGTAAGCAAATCAAACCTCTCCAAATTTTAAGTTATAATACTTCTGTAAAGTTGTCGGAGAGGATGTTTGCAGTTGGTCATGAACCTGTAGGTTTGAGGGTCACGAAACCTTCTTTTCCGGTAGATTTGGGAGATTCCTTGTTTCCCGATTGTTGAAGGTGATAAGAAGCATGAAGTTTGGTTTCCGTTTACCAGAAAGCCGGTCCGATTCTCATCTGCTTCGAGATGAAGAATGTGGGCCGATTCCAATAACTCCTTTAGTAGCAATCAACTCTATACTCAAACCATCCATATTTCTCTCAATCTCTTTAGCTTCCATAACAGCAACAACAAGTTGAGCTTTCTTTCTCCTTTAATATTTTTTCGTATTCACTGAGACTAGTCTCCCTTTCGCTACCTCAAGCTGCGTTTTGATAGCGACGCTTTCCTCGTTAGCTACACCGCGTTCCATCTCTTCCACATGCATCTGCGTGAGGTCTGAATCATGTTTCGCTTGTTCCTCTTCCTTTTCCGCTTTCTCTAACTCTAGTTGTAGCTCCTCGATCATCTCTTTCGTGTTCTCTAGCTCGTTGAACGCCTATTGTTTCACATTTTGGCCTAATTCGGCTTCTCTCTTGTACTCAGGGATTGCTTTTTGTATCTTCTCAAGCTCTTCATCAACCATTTGCCTTCTTTGAAACATAAACAAACAAGAAAAATAAGATCTTATGGAGACAAAAGAAGTTGTTTAAGTAAGAAGAAGAAGAAGTAACTAACCTCTATTGTCTCATTCTTATGAGCTTTCCAATCTATGATTCCTCCAAACTTAGAAACAACTTCTTTAACAGATTCAAAAGGTGAAGTTGTATCAATCAAACCAACGATCGGAGATCCGAAACAAAAGCTCTAGGAGAAGAAGGAACTTTAAGACGAGGAGAAGAATCAGAGAGAGAAAAATCCTTGCATCTTCGATTCTAGAATCTTCTGAGAAAGAGTCTTGGTGGGTTATCATTACCCTTGGAGCTACATAAACCCTAGGGGATACTTGGGGTTGTTGATTTGTTGTTGAAGAATCGAAATCATGAAATGGGTTTAGAATCGAATGTTGTTGTAAGCTTGAAATAGCTTGAGGCTCAAGTTTAACATATTTAGGAGTTATCTAATATGTTAAGTCTAAGAAAATTTAGGAATTATCTAAATGTGAGTTTTCTTTTGAGAAAAGGAAATTAGTTTATGTGTTTCTTATATAAGGAGGTGCCAAAGTGTGGTACAATTATGAGATTAAGAGTTTAAGGTTTTGAGTAATTTTCCTTAAGATTAATAAGAGAGGTATTCTTATTAACGTGTGTGTGTTCTTAATCTTGATCTCAATATTTGGTATCAGAGCAAAGAAGAAGATCAATAAAACAATCTAATCACGAAGATTGGAAATTCAAAGATGGAAGATAACAAGGAACGTGTCATGGAGGACAAAGCTAAAGAACTCGGCTCTCCTTCTATCAAGTGTCCCATGCTAACTGCTGCAAATTACACGGTTTGGTCTATACATATGAAGATTGCCCCCAAGGTTAACAAAGTGTGGGAATCGATAGAACCAAGAGACACAAACGACGAGAAAAACAACCTAGCAATTGCTTTGTTGTTTCAATCTATTCCGGAAGGCCTAATTCTACAGGTTGGTGATCTCGACACATCAAAATCAGTTTGGGATGCGATAAAAGCGAGGCATGTTGGAGCTGATAGGGTAAAAGAGGCTAGACTACAAACTTTAATGGCCGATTTTGACAGACTCAAGATGAACGAAGCTGACACTATCAATGCGTTTGTTGGGAAACTTTCTGAAATCTCTTCCAAATCGGCAGCACTTGGAGTCACCATAGAAAAACCAAAGCTCGTGAAGAAGTTTCTTCAAAGCTTACCGCGAAGAAAATACATTTACATTGTTGCCTCCCTTGAAAAAGTACTCGAACTTAATACAACAAGCTTTGAGGATATTGTAGGGAGATTGAAAGCATATGAAGAAAGAATCTGTGAAGAAGAAGTAGGAGAAAAGGAGGAACAGGACAAACTTATGTATACCACTATGGATCCCAGACAAACCTACCAAGGAAACCATGGAGGATTTAGAGGTAGGGATCGATCTAACTGGAGAGGAAGAGGCCGTGGAAGATCGAATAATTACCAAGGCGGGTGGTATAGACAAGAACGTGATGAGTCTAAGATCACGTGTTTTCGATGCGATAAGCTATGACATTATGCAGCTAACTGTCCAGATCGTATACTTAAGCTCCAAGAAACTATTGAGAAAAAGGGTGCACGAGGTTGTGTACCTTAACGAAGAAAAGGTGAAACCAAATATCTTTGAGACCAGTCTAGACGCATCAAACGTCTGGTATTTTGATAACGGTGCGAGTAATCATATGAGTGGAAATCGAATGTTCTTCTCCAATCTCGATGAAACAATTGTGGGTAAGGTGCGTTTTGGTGATGATTCCCGTGTCGACATAAAAGGCAAAGGATCAATTCGATTTGTGTTTCAAGATAGAAGAAAGAAAGTCTTAAAAGTCTTGACCAACGTGTATTACATACCGGACCTCAAGAATAGTATTATAAGCCTCGGTCAAGCCACGGAAGCCGGACGATGCAGGCGGAAGCTTCTAGGGATAGGGTTTGAGAGTCCTCCTCTCAGGGCTTTCGCAAAAAGCTTTTGGTTTGTGAATACTCTTCACAGTGGTTTAACAAAACCTCTTTAAAATCTTTCGATTAATCAATATCAATAAAAATCCATACAAAAGAGGCCATAATAGGCTATTTATAAGAAAGCATAAAACCCTAATATTCTTTAGAATATTCTAGAAGATAAACATTAAAATAGAAATATTACTAATTAAATAGATAATTATGATATTTAGAAATATTCCAAATATCTCGCTGCATCACCGGATGTGAAGTACGGATGAAAGAAGACATTCTTATGCTCTATGATCGGCTAGGTCAACTGTTGGTAAAAACAACTCGGTCACCAAATCGCCTTTACAAGGTTATTCTATCAGTTGAAAACCTCAAGTGTTTACAAATATCATCAACCAAAGCAAACAAGTGGCATGCACGACTTGGTCATGTTAATTTTGATACAATGAAGATGATGATTAAAAAGGAGTTAGTAACCGGTATCCCAAACATCACATTCGAGAGAGAGAGAGAGATGTGTATCTTGCTTACTTGGAAAACAAGTAAGACAACCCTTTCCACAAGCAACCCCTTACCGAGCCTCTTAAACCCTTGAGCTCATCCATGGAAATCTATGTGGCCCTATCACACCGTCTACTCCAGCTCAAAAGAGATATGTCTTTGTACTCATCGATGATTATTCATGCTACATGTGGACAATTCTCTTAAGAGAAAAAAGTGAGGCACTCGAAAAATTCAAAAGTTTCAAGATGCGTGTTGAGCAAGAAACACAAGCTACGATCAAGACGTTCCAAACGGATAGAGGTGGAGAGTTTGTGTCTCATGATTTTCAAGTCTACTACGACAAATATGGCATAAAAAGGCATTTGACCGCACCTTATTCTCCTCAGCAAAACGGTGTAGTTGAAAGGCGAAATCGAACACTCTTGGAGATGACTAGAAGTATGATGAAGCACATGAGATTGCCAAACTATTTATGGGGAGAAACTGTAAGACATGCCACATATCTCATCAATAGGATTACTACACGATCGCTAGCAGAGACGACTCCATACGAATTGTTTAAAAGAAGAAAGCCAAATCTTGTTCATCTTCGAGTTTTCGGGTGTATTGGGTATACAAGAACAGAGACGGTTGGAAGGAAAAAGTTAGATGATCGATCAAGAGTCTTGATATATCTAGGAACAGAACCCGGAACGAAAGCCTATCGCCTTCTTGATCCTAGAACCAAGAAAATAATCGTTAGTCGAGATGTGATATTTGATGAAGGTAAGAGTTGGAGCTGGAGTAATACAGAGAGCGAGAATAGCAACTTTAGAGATTTTGTTATTAGTCTTGGAGATTTCGGTAATAATGGCATTGGAGGAGTTGAAACATTACCCGAACCCGGAGAAAACACCCATACCACACAAGCTATGGGTGAGAACAAGATAACTGAAGAAGTAGAAGGGATAGAGGAAGAGAGTGATGATGTTGAAGATGAAAGCAATGAAGCGATGATGTTGTTGAATCACAACAAGTACAGCCGCAACTTAGGAGATCAACAAGAGTGAGTATAAAGCCAACATATCTTAACGATTATGTTCTTATGGCGGAAGCTGATTGTGAGGAACTCTTGATGATATTAAACGAAGAGCCTTGGGATTTTAATGAAGCAAGAGAATCACAAGTGTGGATGGAAGCATGTAAAGAAGAAATTTCTTCGATAGAAAAGAATAAAACTTGGAGTCTTGTTGATCTTCCTAATGGAATTAAGCCAATCGGTTTGAAGTGGGTGTTCAAAATCAAACACAACTCTGATGGTAGCATCAACAAAAACAAAGCGCGGTTAGTGGCAAAAGGGTACGTTCAAAGGCATGGTATTGATTATGACGAGGTATTTGCTCCAGAGGCACGTATAGAAACGATTTGTTTCATCATCGGTTTGGTAGCGATAAATGGTTGGGAAAGCCACCACCTTGATGTTAAAACTGCGTTTCTACATGGGGAGCTAAAAGAAGAGGTTTATGTCACTTAACCGGAAGGTTTTGTGGTCTCAGGAAGCAAAGACAAAGTCTATAAGTTGAGCAAAGCCCACTATGGTCTAAAACAGCGCCGAGAGCATGGAATGCTAAACTAAACAAGATTCTCACAGATTTGGGATTTCATAAATGCTCAAAGGAACCGTCGCTGTATCAAAAGGAAGACAAAGATCATCTTCTTATTGTGACCGTATACATAGACGATTTACTTGTTACAGGATCATCGTTGAGCTTGATTCTTGAGTTTAAAGAAGAGATGGAAGCCAAGTTTGAGATGAGTAATCTTGGAAAACTTACCTATTACCTTGGGATCGAAGTGCATCAACACGAAGGAGCTATTGTCTTGAAACAGGAGAGATATGCGCAAAAGATTTTAGAAGAAACTGGAATGGAGAGCTGCAATCCTTCACATGTGCCAATGGAAATGAATCTAAAGCTGTCTAAATCTCACGACGAGAAAGGAATTGATGAAAGAGCCTATAGAAGAACCATAGAGTATCTTCGATACTTGCTTCACACATGTCCCGATTTATCTTATAGTGTTGGAGTACTAAGCAGGTATATGCAAGAGCCTAAGGAATCACATGGGGCAGCCTTGAAGAAAGTTCTGAGATATTTACGAGGAACCACTACGTTTGGTCTTTTGTTTAAGCGAGCGGACAAGATGAATCTGGTGGGTTATAGTGATAGCTCACACAATGTTGATGTTGCTGACGGCAAAAGTATAACCGGCCATGTTTTCTATCTTGACGAGTGTCCGATTACTTGGGGCTCCCAAAAAAATGAGACAGTAGCGTTGTCTTCGTGTGAGGCTGAGTTCATGGCAGCTACTGAGGCGGCTAAACAAGCAATCTGGCTTCAAGAACTCTTAAGTGAAGTTATTGGAAGATATTGCGAGAAAGTAACAATACATGTTGATAATAAATCTGCAATTGCACTCACCAAGAATCCAGTGTTTCACGGTCGAAGTAAACACATACATAGGAGGTACCATTTCATTCGAGAAAGCGTAGAGAACGAGCAAGTAGAAGTTGAACACGTTCCGGGTGATATGCAAAAGGCTGATATCTTGACAAAAGCTCTTGGAAGAATTAAGTTCAAGGAAACGAGGAGTCTTGTTGGAATTCAAGATGTGAAGGAAGATGTGTTCAAGCTTAAGGGGAAGAATGTTGTTGTAAGCTTGAAATAGCTTGAGGCTCAAGTTTAACATATTTAGGAGTTATCTAATATGTTAAGTCTAAGAAGATTTATGAATTATCTAAATGTGAGTTTTCCTATTATAGAAAGCGAGACAAAAAAAATCGAAAAAGAGATGGGATCTTACATGAAATCTCTATGAGTTCAGGGTCTGGTCGCATCCTCACATAATCGGCTGGTATGTCTTTGCAAGCACGTGTGAACCTGTCAATGGAGAGTGGTAGTTGGACTGTATGGGAGGGTCCAAAGATCACATTGGAACCTCTAGCTTCCAACGCTCAAACGACACTGGCCCACTTGGTCATGTACTTAGAAGGTCTGGAGAAGAGCACGAAATAAGTAGGCTCATCGCTGTTCATTGACCAGAAAAGCATGTCCAAGAAGATCCTATTAACTTTGGCATATTCATCCTCTCCTGGAAGATAAAAACCAAGAGATGGATACATAAATACAAAAAAAAACAGAGGAAAGGGAGTGGAGTATGCACCTTTGGTTAGGACGGTAATATGTTGCAGGGCGTCAGACCGGCGGGTTTGAAACCCTTCAAAGTCAGCATAAGCCATGATTGATAAGTCCCCTCGATAACCCTTCTTTCTCAGAGCTCGACAGATGGGCTTTGCAAAGTCGTAATCCCTCGACATTCCAGAAGATGAGTACACCAGTGGCTGACAAGAAGAGAAAATAAACAAATTAGATTCCGGATACGATCGACAAAAATAATACTAGACAGACGAGCAATTTCGGAGAAGAGATAAAATCTTACTGAAATTACCTATGGGAAGCAAACGAGCAATTCCTTTAGGAAAAGGACTAGTATCATCTATGCTCTTCGGCTGAAGTACAAGCCCTTGAAAATTTCCTACAGACGATGAGGGATCATGAGGCCCAGCTAGGACAACAACATTGTAATATCTATCTTGCAAAGCTTCAAGGGCATGGAGGAAGTCAGATTCTTCTTTGATGTTTTTAGAGATAACAATCAAATCCAGTGGTTTAAAATAGGTAGCAGGATTCTCCATTGCCCACACAACAATGTCCATTAGCATATTATGAATCCGCGCATATATACCCCCTCCTGCAAGTACATTTATCAAGAGTATTAGACATGTATACTAAGACATACAATAGAACTAGAGTATTAGACCACATATAAAAGTAAAAAAGAACTTCACCTTGTACAGGAAGGATGGTGATTCCGGCATCCTCAAAGTCATTGACGTACCGGTCATATTTGATCTTTTCCTTATCAACGTAAGCCTTGACTAACAAATCATGAGTACGAATATTCAACTTGTCCAGAGAGTATTCTATATAATCACGAATCATATCAGGAGGATGTTGATAAGGGACCACCATATCCCAAAAGACTCATGTTTTAGGCACTGCAAGGAAAGCGGAAACGCATAAACATCAATCAGACGTCGATATAAAACTAGAAAGCATGTATTGTCCTCGCAGAGAAAGAGATCTTACCGTCGTCGAACATGGTTTCACGGGAGAAGATTATAGAAGACACTAGATTTTTTTTTTCTTTTCTTTTGGTCGAAAGAAGAAATTAGATTGATTATCAAATTAGGGTTTCGATTCTCAAATTGGGGATTTTATGGCTGCGGATGAGACTCGGTTTAACTGATCGATTACATTGAACAAATCCTACCTTATTCACTAACCACAAGTGCATGGCAAATGCACAATTGGATTAGAGACATCAAACAATGGAGTTCAAGATTTGATTTTATTCAGTTTCAGTGGACGCCGAGGGTCTAATAACAAAGCTGCGAATTTCCTAGCCAAAGAAGATTTCCCACCATCACAAACCTTTGTTTTGTATAATTATGCTCCTTATTGTCTTGACCAAATCCTCCTATACTCCATATTTTTCTTCATAATAAAGTGCTTGATGATGATAAAAAAAAAAAAAATTGCATGGCAAATACAATATACAGTAGAACCTCCATAAATTAATACTCTATGAATTAATTGTCACCATAAATTAATAAAATTATTTGGTCCCGAATCGGGCCAATGTAAAATTTGCAAAATTCGATAAAATGATAAGATAATAAAAAAATTTAAAACTCTTTTGTAAAATATGGTCGCAATATTAGTATAAATTAATAATTATAAATCTTATATACATATATCTTATTATATAAAAGAGAGTGAGCATAATTCTAACTCACGAGATCGCGATATGTGTTAAGTAGTTGATTAGATTTTAACACATGTCAATTATTTAAATATGTAAATTTTTCAATATCAAAATTGTTAATTACCAAAGAAGAAGTTAAAATGGAAAAAAGTAAACATAAGATATATAGTTGAAAACGATTTTTCATATAGAGAAATTTGACATAAAATAAAAACTAAAAAAAAGAAAATAGCAAACTATATAATAAAAATAGAAACGACTGTATAATAAAAATAGAAACGACAATGTTTATATCGTTATATATAGTTAGAGGTTTAACATATGTATATTTATGAGGAACCAAAAAATTAACCATGGGTAAATGAAGAACTAGATCAAGGAGAAGAAGCAAAGATAAATAAAATTTGGTTAATGGTATTATTTAGTGATCATATCAAATAGTTTATTTAAACCATATTTACATATATCAAACGTATATACTTTAATTATTTCCAAATTTTTAAAATTATATGAGATATAAAACTATACTTTTTTCAAATTACATATGGACCTATAACTTTAATCACTACACTATCTATGTTAGGGTTCGAATTAATAAGATAATATGTTTTCCCCAAAATATTTTTAAAATATAATTATTTACTCTATATTAAATAATTCTCACATCGCGAGGGTCTTAATCTAGTATAGATATATAAGATAGTTTAGTAAAGTATGACTATAGTGCTATATATTTTCTTTTTTAAGTTGGAATCTTGTTAGAACAAATCTCTAACATTTCTTATTGCATCAAAATGTATAATATTGTAAACCTAATTGTCATCAAGTTGAAGAATTATATGTGATAATTATTTTCTTATGATTAAATACTTCTAAAACTTTGATTTTCTTATTTTCAACTTCATCGTGAATAACAAAGTAGCAACAATTTTGTTTTTGCTTATAAATAGTCAAAGAGGTTATTAGCTTTCATCTTATAATGATGGTGGAGATTAGTAACATTATGTATATGGAGTAAGATGAATACGTAAAAAAATTTAAAACAATTAAATAACTTTAATAAAAGATTTTTTTATGAATTTTTACGTAAATTTTTATTTTAAATATAAAAAATTGTCAAAAAATCATGAATTAGAAAAAATCTCTCTTTAAATTAGTAATTATTAATTTATCGATAAATTAATAACTCTCTAAATTAATAAATTTTCATAGTCACAACATTATTAATATATAGATACTTTCAGGTATTGATGTTAACTATGTTAAGAATCAAATGCACAATGAATTATGATGAGACAAAAAGAATGCAAAGAGCCCTCAAAGCTAAACCTATGATACTTTTGGGGGTTTTATCTAATCTTAATTACCAAATTCAAATGATATGCTAATGTGAAATGCTTAAACAATAAATTAAAAAGCAAGAAGTAAATGTATTAGATGAAAGCAAGACAAAGTTAAATTAAAACAACTAGCAATTGCAAATACTAATCTTTTATTTACTAACACAAAAGTCATTCACCAATTATGGGAATGATACGTGTCTTTCATGTTTTGGTAAATATTTTTCTTTTTATTATTTTTTAAATATAATACGGTTACCCTTCCTTCTAACATAAAAGAAAAAAAAAACTTAGGCTTTGACTGGAAAACAAAATAGAAGATATGAGAAGAAAAGATAGAAGAAAAAAAATGTCTTTTGTATAGAAGAAAAAAACTTGAGAGAGAAGAATTCTTCCATTTTAATTAATTTTTGGTACTTTTTAGAAGAATTTGTTTTCTTCCAATTTCCTATTGACTGGTAAGTTTAATAAATTTTTTCTTTTCATCTATTTTCTTTTCTACTATATGTGTCACACAATCACACCCCCTTATGATTTCTTTCTCAACTTCCCACCTTTGAGGCCACTAACCATTTTCAAATCATATGAAAAAAAAACCATGATCTCTTTCTCAATATAGTTTCTTTTCATTTTTTCAGATGTTTGGACTGCAAATGGAAGTCAATAAAATGAATAAGTTGAATGAGAGAAAACAGGAATATGATAAGTGGAATATATTATTGAGTTGAATAAATTGTTTTTCAACCAAAAAATATATTCTTCGGTAATTCTTCTCTAAAAAACAAGAGTAACAACTTTTAGAGGAATCAACATTTTTTCCACTAATTTGTGGGGCCAGTACAATTTAGAGGAATGCATATTTTTTATAAAATGATGAAATTTTGGAGGGACAAAGAAAAATCCATAGTTTCACTTCTTTTTTTTTCCTTTAACATGACTTCCATTTGCAGCCTTGATAAAAGAAGCTCTTCCACTCTACTGCATCTTCTTGACCGCCAGATTAATAAGCACTCAGTCTCAGCCAATCAAATTTATCATTGAAATTATTCTCAAAGGTGACTTTCTCACACTCAAATTCTCGAAAAAAATAATAATTTCACTCTCAAGATTGGTTGGAAAAGTCTAAAAATTGAAGAAGCTTTAGACTACACTTTTGTCTCTTAACGTGTTCTTCTTATCACTTTGTGTCGTCATGAATATATAACTCTTGAACCATTCTTTGACGTTTAATAGTTTATTCATGTCTGATTAAAAAGGTATAACATAGATTAAGTAACAATGACCATTTTATAATTGATCACTTAGTTATCTTTCCATTATTAAAAAGGTATAACATAGATTAAGTAACAGTGAACTATTCATTGGGAAATGGTGCAAAGCTATTTTCAAGTCTTAATCTAGTGTAAAGGTCACTAATTTAAGACTAATCCACTTCCATGACACTAATATCTTCTTAAATCTCTTATTTATACCAACTTCTGTTTTAGCAATTAATTAATTTAAACGCAATAATCTCAAGTCTACAAACTTACAATTCATCCTAGACATCCATTTCCATTGGTTAAAGAGCAAATTGTTCATATGAAATTCTCCTAGATATTTTCACAAACATCTTTTAGGCGTGAAAAAACCATGTTCTAGAAACTAAGTGATCAAATTAATCCTAACCTTAATTCCATTCCATATGATAGATTATCAATTATCTAAGCTTAAAACACCTAAACCCAAATTCAATTCACCTTAATCTACTCAACCCACACTACAAAAAAATGGAGTTCTTGTGACAAAAATTTGATACAATAAACATTCATCACAAATCTGTGATGGTATGTAACATCCTGAAACCAAAATATGGCAATTTGGTAGGGGTGTCGATCGACACCAAGTTCTGGGTTGTTTTCCGGTTTGATTATAATCGCCCGGTTTACGTCGGTTTGGGTGCGGAACCCTAGGACGTGTTATATAAGGCAAGTGGCCGTATTTTTTAGAGAAAGAGAAGAGATTGATTACTTTGAGAGAGAAATAGAGATTTGTGAGAGTTTTTGAGAGTTCTTGTTGTTCTTAACCTTGATTTAGTGGCTTTTAGAGCAAGTTTGGATTCGCGTTGGTGTTCTTCGCGTTTCGCTGAGAAAATCAGAGGTTCCGTGTGTGAATCGAGTCTGATTTCACGTTTCCTCTCCGATCAATTCCTTTCAATCCGTATTCGAAGTAAAAGAAAAGTGTGATCGCCGAATCATGGCGTAGGAAGAGGATGATTAGGATCTTGTTGTATTTGATTGAACTAAGTAGAACTTGGTGTTAAGTTGCTAGTTTAGTTGAATATGGGATTTTGTCTATTGTTGAATCGTTTCTTGTTGAATTGTTTAGTGGTTTAGATGTTTATTAAATTGATTGGTTTAGATTGTTAGTATTTTCCACTGGTTATTGTTGGCTTGAAATTGACCGTTGAGAATTAATATTTTTGGGAATACTAAATTCAGGTTAATTATTATTTGTTTATTTAGTTAAAAAATAATAATTGGGTTGATACTGCTTGACTAAATATTTTTGTAGCAAATACGCCGCTAATTGGTCATTATATTGTAAATGAATAAGCCGTAGCCAAAATATGTTTTAATTGGTGACAAAATTGTGACTCTAATAGCACTCATAACAACCGCAACGATACTATTACTAATTTTTGTCAGTAATGAACTACAAATTAGTGATAAAATTACGAATCTCACTTTGTGATGACAAGATTTTAGTGACTAATTGTAACCCATAAACAAGAACAAATTGTTATACATATATAAAAATATCTCTAGAATTTATACTAATAAATTAATTTTAAAATTTATTGATACAAATAATTTAACTAACAGCTATACATATTTTCAAGATCCTATATTACTTATTCTATCTATTAAAGATGACAAAAATGAGAGTCAAAAAGAAATCAAAACAGTTGAATAATGCTCAATAATCATGATGTAAATATTAAGGAAACAAAGTCATACTTGGGTTTATGTTCATTTATGGTTCACCAACGTTGATTTTTTTTGTCAAATGCAAATTGTAATCTATTTTTGAGATATAATGGAGGGAAATCTTACTATTTTTTTTCTTTAATTATAGAGAAATTGCATCTGGTGACCATAAAAATCGTCTATTTACATAGATAGACATCTAACTGTATATATTTTCATAAACCGAAGATAACCCTATGCATAGCTGACACTACAAGAAAATAGTTATTTAGTGACTACTTCTTGTGACTGTTTTTTCAGTCACAAATATTTGTGACTTATTTGTGACTGATCATGGTCAGTTTTGTGAATACTACACAAACAATATCGTCGGAAAATAGTGTGTAATGAGCGACTGGTTTGAGCCTGATTTTATAGTAGTCACATATTAGAGACCGCTTTGCAACTCCAAATTCCAGTGACTCATTTGTGACTAAATCGCTTCTATATTTTGAGTCACAGTTTTGGCACTGAATATAAGAGTTACAGTGGAGTCACAAAAACATGTCGGTAGCATAATGACAAATAAAAAAACATGTCGGCCAGATGAGGACAAAACAATAAAGGTGTCGGAAACGTGGGAAATGTGTTCACCTAATTTTTCCGTAAGTAGTCATAAAATGGTAACAAAAGAGTCACAAATTTGTGACTGATTTTTTTCAGTCGCAAATCAGTGGCAAACGTTTACCTATAAATATATCCAAACCCTCCTCTCATTTTAAAACACATCTCTCTCACATTTCTCTTTCCATACAAAAAGAAACGAGAAATATAAAATTTTAGAAATAGAAATTTGAGAGAAAATCCAAAAAAAGAAAAAAAAACTAGAAAAAAACTCTATAAAAAATGTGGCCTGGTTTTTCTTGAGAATGGATGTACAACTGAACCGATCCACGCACAAATAATTTGTCTAAAGAATTTTTGTTGGGGGTCGACCAGTTCATTCGGTTTGCAGCAAGTCAGGACTTTGCTATAAGCAGTGGAGGTAATATACCTTGCCCTTGTAAAAAATGCAAAAATTCTAGTAGATTAAAACATATTCGAACTGTTTCCTACCATCTTCATTGTAGAGGTTTTATGGATAATTATTATGTATGGACGAAACATGGTGAAAATCCCAATATAGTAGGAGTAGGAACTAGTAGTCATCAGGAAAATGCTGATTTTAGTACTGATAATCAAGAAATGCATTATGAGGGTGATAATGTTTATGTTGGGATGGTTCAAGATGCATTTCATGGTTCTGCACCATTTAATGATTATCAATATGAACATAATCAAAGCGAAAATGATTATGTTCATGAAGAACCTGCCCCAGATGCAAAAAAATTCTACGAAATGTTAGAGGCTGCAAATAGGCCTCTTTATGAAGGTTGTCGTGAGCGTCTTTCGCAGTTATCGTTAGCTTCTCGGCAAATGAACATCAAGGCAGACCATAATTTTGCTGAAACTTGCATGGATTCGTGGTCAGAATTGTTTACCGAGGTATTACCTCAGCCTAATGAGGCAACTGGTTCATACTACGAGACATAAAAATTGATGAGAAAGCTAGGATTACCGGTGAAAACATATGATATTTGTGTAGATAATTGTATGCTTTTCTCGAAAGCAGACAAGGCGTTGGAGAATTTTAGGTTTGTGGAAAAGAAAGATATAAGGCTAGTACTGGGGATGGAAAAGAGTAGCATTCAGTAAAATGTGGTATCTACCTATCGGTGACAGGTTGAAGAGATTGTACCAATCAGAGAAGACTGCAGCGGCGATGAGATGGCATTCTGAGCACGAGTCACAGGACGGAGTACTGAGTCATCCATCTCATGCGGCAGAGTGGAAAAATTTCAACCAAATGCATCCTGATTTTGCGCAGGAAATGCGAAACGTCCGGCTGGGATTATGTACAGACGGTTTTAATCTTTTTGGTATGTCAAAAAACCATTCCTTGTGGCCTGTGATCGTGACCCCTACAACTTACCCTCAGAGATGTGCATGAAGAGTGAGTATTTATTTCTCACCGTATTGAATTCAGAGCCTAATCATCCACGTGCGGGTCTTGATGTTTTCCTCCAACCACTAATTGACGAGTTAAATGAGTTATGGAATAACGGAGTTGAGGCGTATGATGTGTCATTAAATCAAAACTTCAACCTGAAAGTTGTTCTGTTGTGGACAATAAGTGATTATTGGCATATGGTATGTTATCGGGATGGACAACGCACGGAAAATTATCATGTCCAATTTGTATGGGGGATACAAATTCTTTCTACTTGCCGGCTGGTAGGAAGACGTGTTGGTTCGACTGTCACAAAAAGTTTTTGCCAGACAATCATCCGTTACGGAAGAACAAAGTCCATTTTAGAAAGGGAAGGTACGCAGTGAACGACGATCCACCAGCATCGTTGACGGCTGAACAAGTATACCAGCGTATACTGTATGTCGGAGCACATAAAATGTATGTATGTGGTGGAAATGGATATGAGAGAAAACCTCGCGGTTATGGAGAACATAACAACTGGCATAAAGAAAGCATATTCTGGGAGCTACCGTACTGGACCGATCTAACTCTACGGCACTGCCTTGATGTGATGCATATCGAGAAGAATTTTTTTGATAACATCATGTATATTGTGATGAATGTTATGGACAGATCGAAAGACACAGTCAAGTCTATATTAGATATCGAAACATTCTGCAATCGTAGAGAATTGCATGTTGATGATAATCATAATGCCCCATTTCCTATTTGGAGATTGATCGCAAAAGGAATAGATGTCTTACTACATTCTGTGAAAAATGAAGTAAAATTTCCAGATGGCTATGTAGCAGATTTAGCAAGTTGTGCAGACATCAAAGGTGGCAAGTCTTCCAGAATTAAAAGTCACGACTGCCATGTTTTGATGGAGCGATTGCTACCGTTCGTAGTTAAAGAACTTCTCCCTCGTAACGTTCACGAAGCATTATCAGGTATATATCACGTTATAATAATCATGTGCGATTTTTTATTATTATTCACTTACATAAAAGTGTTTGTAGGGATTAGAGTATTTTTCCGTGACCTTAGCAGTAGATCATTGGATGAAAGTCGTGTCCAAGTTTGGAAGGAAAACATTGTGATGATTCTCAGTAATTGAGAAAAAATATTTCGACCTTCTTTCTTTGATGTGATGGAGCACCTACCTATCCACTTTCCATACGAAGCAGAGCTTGGGGGTTCTGTACAATATCGGTGGATGTATCCATTCAAAATATTCTTTAAACATTTGAAAGGCAAAGCGAAGAACAAAAGATATCCAGCGGCCTCGATTGTTGAATCGTACAGGAAAGATGAGATTTCTTACTTCTGAGACCATTACTTTGCGCCACAAGTTTCTATAGCTAGCAGAAGAAGGTAAATATACTACATATCTATTTTAATATTGCTACCAAGTTTTGGTTTTCATGAAGTATATCTAATATTGCAGGTTAAACCGGTACGATGAAGGTGAATTACATGTGTATCCCGTATCAGTACCACATATATTAACTGCTCTAGGCCGTCCAAGTGGGAAATGTACTGAATTGTGGTTAAGCGAGAAAGATTATTTGTGCGCACATTCATATGTTTTGTGGAATTGTGACTATTTTGACCGCTCGAAGGGTAACTTTCAGAATCTATTAAATTTGTAAACTCAATTTGATTCATAACTATCTCACACGTATTTTGAAATACAAATTGTTGGAGCAGCAAATTCGATATGAAAACCCTGAACTATCTGACGATGAGGTCTTGGCAAAAAGAGACGTAGACTTCCATTTATGGGTCCGCCAATACATATGTATTCCACCAATTACTATGAATTATATAATTATCATTGGTTCTATTTCCTATATTGCCGTGTTATCTTACTTTGTAAGTGAACCACATGAGAGGTCAAGAAAGTTTTCCTCAT
This sequence comes from Draba incana, assembly GCA_963576765.1. Lineage (NCBI taxonomy): Eukaryota > Viridiplantae > Streptophyta > Magnoliopsida > Brassicales > Brassicaceae > Draba > Draba incana. Next base: position 22,584,159 of record OY755205.1, read on the forward strand.
TGGGTTCTAGATATTGTGGAAGGTCATGAAAATAAAGTTAGGATGTGCCCATGTATTTTACAAGAGGGTATATGTTTCATACATGGGGTTTGTGCACGAGGGCAAAATTATTCTGAAGAGGATGATTTTTATTGAACTGTATAAACTGTCATGGAGTTGTAATATCCCAAATTTGTGAATTTGAAGATCCTAGTTTTCTATTGTCAATGGTATGACCCTACGGTTGGAAAAGGCACTCGTAAAAGCGAAGGAGGCATTGTTGACGTCCTCTCATCCGGGAGATATCCAAAATACGAACCATTTATTTTAGGTATGATTCTGTTTTAACATTTAGTATATATACATATGTTTGCATGATTACAAACTTCTAATTTAAATAAATTTTCATTTTCAGGATCTCAAGCAGATCAAGTTTGTTATCTTCCATATTCATGTACTAAACGCCCCCGGAAAGTGTGGCTAAGTGTGATAAAAGTTAATCCAAGGAATCAGGTCCAAGGAAAATTTAACGACACCGAATTGGTCATTTTGCAACAAACAGATGATGATAGATTTACAGAAACCGTTCGTGAAATTGATGTTGATAATTTGGTCAATGGGATGCATCCAGTAGAACCAATTGATTTCGGAATTGAAGGCGAAGAACCGGAGGATGAATTTCTTTGTAATTTATCATCTTCTGAGGAAGATGAAGAACTTAATATGTATGAATAATAAAGTTGCGTGAACTTAATTTGTATGAATATTAAATTTGAACTTAATATGTATGAATAATAAATTTGAATAACATATTGTAACAATTATCTTTTATTAAATACCTATTATCAAGTATATATACTTTCTTTTTCTTTCTATTTTTTGGTGCAAAATCAAGTATATATACAATGTTAATGTGGAAATAATCCGAATTGTTACAATAGCCTACTGGTAATGTTCCTGTCCATTCGAAACACTCTCCCAGGTTTGAACCTACGGCACTACCTAATTTTTCGTTTTTGTTTAATTCGCTCCAAACTATAGATCCTATATCATTGTGACACTTGCTAGATATGTTACAATAGCCCAGTGATAATATATCCAACCAGTCAATAGACTAACCGTGGTTTGACCTTCGGTAGTTACAATTTTTTTATTTTTTTTCTTTAATCAGTCCCAAATTTTTCTTTAATCAGACCCAAATCTGTGACTCATTGGCCACACAAACTTTGTAGTCACACATTTGTGACTAACTACCCACTCTTCAGCGACGCTCGACATGATTTTGGAAATTCAACATAGCTTATAAGTAAAATAGATATTTTACATACTTCCTCATCATCCAAGTACAAATTACAACTTAATCTTATCATATACAAACCATGTTTAACTTTGAAATGTGAGAAAGTAAGTTTTCAAATTCATGACAAAGAACCATCATAAGAGGTTTGATAACTACTTATGATTCCAATCCCATTTATGTCCAACTCTTATCTTTTACTAAATCAAATTCATTTTGTATTGTTTTGAGGGTTATAATCAAACATATCACTTAGTACATATATAAAAAACTTATTTCAAACTCGTATACCTAAATTTTTCACTACAAGAAAACAGTCCATAAGTGACTGCGGTTTGTGACTGCAAAATCAGTCACTAATATTTGCGACTAACTTGAGACACATTTGCGACTGATTTGCGACTCATGAAATATTAGTCACAAATCCGTCGCAAATTTGCGACTAATATTTCTAGTTGTAAAGGCGTCGCCAATTAGTGACTGATTTGCGACAACCGTGGGAAGGTTTCAGTCTAGTCACATATTAGTCACTAATTAGCGACTTATTTAAACCGAAAATGGTCGTCACAAATTTGTGACACATTGGTTACGAACATATCAGTCACAGATTAGCGACGCCGCTGGGGGAGTCACTGATTTGTGACGTTCAAATATAGTTCCAGTTTTGAAACCTCAAAACCCTCTACTGTCGCTAATCAGTGGTAAATTTGTGACAATTTTGTGACGCGTGTTTAGGGTTTAGGGTTTCTTAACACAGCGTTAGAAATTCGTCACAAATTTACCACTGATTAGTGACTATCCAGGGTTTTAAGGTTTGAAAATTGGAACCATATAAGAATGTCACAAATCAGTCACAAATTTACCACTATTTTGCCTCATATATAAGACGCCTACCTACCCTTGTGACTGATTTGTGACACTTTCCCCACTGCCTCTAACTTTTCTAAACTTGAAAAAGCTAAAATGTATGGCTCTATGATTCATAATTGTATTTAGAGTTTACTAAACTCAATGCAAAGTAGAAATATGTGTTAATACTGAATTACTCAAATACAATTGCATATTTTCAATGACACAACATTTTAGTTTCATTAATCTTAAAGTTACATATAAGTATACATATAAGTATACAATGATATTCAAAATTTGATGTTTTATCTAAATTAGATTTGTTAGGACTAGTGTAATTGATATATCCATCAATTTAGGGTATAGGCTATAGGGTAAGCGTATAAGTCAATATTTTGGGGTCTAATTATGACAAACAAAATTACTATATCATAGCGGTTAAAAACTCTATAGATAGACTTCTAGATCTTGAGTTCGAATACAGCAAACAACATTTTTTAAAACGTTTTTTTTTTTATTTTGTGACTGATTTGTGACACTATAGGGTTTGGGGTTTTGATTATCGGTAATCTATCAAAACGTCACAAATTTGTCACAATTTAACTACTACTTTACCACATATTTGTGACGGATATTTGTTTTGTGACTGATTTGGGACTCATTGCCACTCTCACCAACATTTTTACACATAGGAAAAAACGAAAATCTATGGTTTTAAGAGTCATAATAGATATTAAAATATAACAAAACTCAATGGCATATTATAAATATGCCTTACTAGGTAATTTACCAAATTAAAAAAAAAATCCAAAACAACAACATTCTCCATTCTAAACACTTATAAACACTTATATTCTTCATCACATTTTGGTATATTTCATAAAATATCAAATAATGCTTTGGAAGGACTATTTTAGTGAATATATGCATTCATATAGGTTATGTGGTTTAGATAAAGCCTAGAGGATCAATGTTTGGGGCCAAATTTGTATGGTTTAAGGTTCTGATTTGTGACTACATTGTATTCGTCGCAAATTTGACACAAATTTGTGACATATTAGAGACTAATATGTGACGAAAATCTGGGCTTGTTAAACAAAATATTTGGGTTTTTTACCGGGAATGTTTCCCTCTAATTCAAAAATTGGTGCATAATTGGGCTTTTTCACCGGGAAATTTCCCCCCGGGAAATTTTCCCCCTCTACTCTAAACACTTAGCTGAAACCTAATATTTTTCTTTCTACTCTCTCTCGTTTTCATGATATTTTGAGAGAAAATAAGAGATTTCATCACATCTTCTCCAAATCTCTTAATTTCTTTTCTGTTATCTCCAAATCTCTCGATTTCGTTTGGTTATAACCAGTAAACGAATCGATAAACTCTCTCTCTCTCTCTCTCTCTCTCTCTCTCTCTCTCTCTCACAATCCAGAAACCAAAATCTCTTCATCTTTTTATGTTCCGATTGAGGGATTTTGTTCATCTTCTCCGATTGCGACCCAGATTTCGGTGATTCTCTCTCCCTGTCACCAAATCTCTTTCTATTCTCCGATTCAAAACCCTAATTTGCTTCATCTTCTCCGATTCCAAATCCTAAATCTATCTCTAACCTATGGCTGGTTCCAAAAAACTTGTTACGAGAGGAGGATCTACTCGAGCAAAAGAAGGAGCAAGCGGTCGTGGTGGTGGTGGCAGATCCAACACCAATCCTCCTGCTAGTGGTGGCAGATCCAAAACCAATCCTCCTGCTAGTGGTGGAGTCGGTGTTAGTACACAAAAATGGCGAAAGGTTATTGCCGTAGACGATCGTGGCAAAGCTCATGCAGCAAACCCTTCAAGCTCAGGTCCAACCGATACTCCGCTTAACACACCAACCGATACTCCGCTTGTCTATTGTGAGGTTATTTTAAAAAACTCTTTCTTGTGATTTTCTCTCAAGTTTATTTGGGTTCATTTACATGGAAATTCAACTCTTGGTTTGTTACAGGATGCTAAAGAGAAGTTCCAAAAGCTGCAAAAGAAGATGTCAATTCTCGGGGATGAAAAGAAAAGGGTAGTCTATGATCAAACTAACTCTGTTGATGATGCGGTGAGTCCATGTTTCTATGAATTTCTTATCAAATGGTGATTTCAATTTCTTACGGTTTCCATTTTGGTGGTTTTAGTTGAATCCGCGATGCACATTCTTTGCTACTTCCTTTGTTTGTTCAGTTTGATCGAGAAAAGAAAGCATTTAGCTTCTGTATTAGTATTCTGAGATTTATAACTTGTATATTAGTTTGATCGAGAAAAGAAAGCATTTACATGAAAATGATTGAGTTTTCAATATAATCCAGAGCTTGTTTCAGTTTATTTTAGCAGGTGGTATGCAAAGAGATTTACGCATCCTGATGTTGTCTCCGCATACGAGTATATATTTATATGGGATGGAGATGTTGGAGTCAAGCATTTCAATGCAGATAGGTAAATTGCTTGTCTTGGAATCGTAGTTACATATCAATGACAATCTTTACAATTTATATTGTTATTTTTCAGGTACATTGAGGTAGTTAAGAAGCATGGTTTGGAGATTTCTCAACCAGGCTTAGAGCCAAACAATGGACTTACATGGGAAATGACAAAGAGGAGAGGTGACAGAGATGTTCACAAGTAGGTGCTCTCTCTCTCGCTTTTTTACTTTTACAGTTCCTTTAAGTTCCAATCTTTCCCTAAGTGTTTTAAGTGGTGAACAGAGAAACTAAAGAAAAACCAGGATGGTGCAGTGATCCACATTTACCTCCATGTGCTGCGTAAGGCTTTGTACACTCTTTCTCTCTCTCTCTCTCTCTATCTAGCCTACTGAAGAGTGCTTATACCATTTGACGATCATCACATAACTAGGAAATGTGGCATTGATGATGAATCTACATTAGTTGGTGATAAAAATCAATCTTGTTTGTTTCTGGTGCAGAATGATGTTGTTCATGGATGGGGTCTCGATTTTGCTCTCCTGTGTAAATCCTTTTATGTCACGTTGTTAAATCTCCATATGTATGCATTCTCTTCCATTTGCATAGATTCACAATGGATTATCCATCAAGTGATTCCTTCCCTTGGAAGTCAGGTGATTTTACTTTTCAATGAAGTGACCTTACCGTTATAATCTATGAATGATCTCTTACGACTCAATAATGAAATTTTGACAGGGTGAATGGAGAAAGGAAAATCACCAAGGCAAGGGGTAATAATAAGCACAAATTATTATACTTACTAATAGATTACATGCTTCGCTATACTCTGGATAACTTCAATGTGTGTGTGTGTTTCCCTGGGTTTTAGGTGAGAGAGAGATGCAGAAACGAATGGACGATGTTCCAGAACCGCGTGGCAGAAGCAGATAAAGCGTACATGGAACAACACAAGGTACAAGGATGTCCCAGATTTTTTGTCATATAGTTTGCAGCAAGAACAAGAACAAGTATTCAATTGTGAAAGACCATCGTATATAGCAACAATGAGATTGCTTCTCAAACGCTTGAACTTTTTGTACATTGCTTCTACTTTTGCCAAGCTATATATGCTTGTTTTGTAGTATAACTTTGCATTTCAAGTTCTTTTTTCATTCACAACATTCAGTAATTGTAGAAAACACAAACAACAACAAACAACAATTAGTAGCATATTAGTGGTAAATTTGTGACTAAAACGTGACTAACCCAAAATGTGACAACAACAATATAGTCTCTAATTAGAAGCTAATTAGTCGTTAATTTGGGACGCATATAGTTAGTCATAATTCAGTCACAAAATCAGAAGTCGCTAATTAGTCGTTTATTTGCCACGCACAAGACAATCTCAAATCCGTTGCTAATTAGTGACTACCTGTCTGAGTCACATAAGCGTCGCTTATTTGCAACTGAAATGTGGAGTCACAAAACCGTTGCAAATTAACGACGAATAAATAAAGTCACACATGCGTTGCTAATTTGCGATGCATTAGCGACGCCAGAAATTTGCGACGCACGTTTTGCGACGCCGAGTTGGCGTCGCAAAGTAGTCGCAAATGGGTCATTAGTGACGAATTTGTGACGCTTCTGGGAGTGGCAAATGGCCTTTTTCTTGTAGTGTTTGCATATAATAGTTTAGGGTTTAGGGTATAAATTTGTGACTCAAATTTAGTGTCACAAAATATTCTTAATTTGTGATATTTTGTCACTGAAAATGATTTTGCATAAAAAAATCTTGGGCTCCAAATGAAATTTTTTTATTTTTCTTTTGGCTCCAATTCACTTAATAAATTGCCTCCAAAATGCCAATAATTTTGGGCTCCAAAATATCAATCTGATTTTTAATATAACAGAAAAACCCTAAAAATATCAATCTCTTAAGTTTCTCTCTCGGTCGCCTCTCTCTCATTCTCAAACCCTAATATGTTCTCTCTCGATCAATCTTTTCAATTCTCAAACCCTAATCTGTCTCTTTTTTTTTCTCTTCGATCTATTTCAATATTTTTATTTTCTTTTCTTCTCTCTTCGATCTGTTACAATTCTCAGACCATACTATTTCTCTTCGATCTATTTCAATGACTCTAAGTGGGAAATCTAGCCGAGGCAGAGGTGGTAAATGAGCTGGTGGTCGAAAAACAAACGCCGGCGAAAGAGCAGACGCTGGTACTCAAACCAACAGTGTAGATCTGAACGCCTCAGCTTCAGACATGAGAGGAAAAAGCATAGCTCTCGATGTCTCCTCTGGATCTGCGATGGAAGGCGTAGATCTAAACCGCAAAGGAAATGGCATAGCTCTCTCATCCTTTGGCTCAGCTGTGAGAGGGAAAGGCTTAGAATCCCGTCGTAATGGTGAGGATCTAACACCATCAGCCGGAGGTGTGATATCCAACGGCGGAGAGGCTGCATGCAGCGTCCAAGTCGCACCTATATCCTCATCGTACTGCTCCAACCCCTCATCTCAGACTGTTTCGGTCAGCAGAATGTCAATGCCGAGTCACAATCTGCTCAACGTCTCCAATTTGTCATTCCCCAAAACCCTAAACTCCAGATACCTCAGCCGCAGCCTCCTGCAGTCCTTGTTCCTCATCAACAGCCAGAAAATATAGTTGAGGACCCTGAGTCTGATGGCGAAGAAGAAGAAGACGAGGCTGATGCTCCCAATCCAGATGCTGCAGACTTTGAGCACCTATTAGATGATCTCCTTCACATGCCTGGCCGAGAACAACTCCATCTCTTGTCAGAGCATCCGATCCCAAATCGGGAGACTACTTGGTAACTGATATGCTCAAATTTAACCCTGAGCCACTCTCTCAAATTAAGAGATCGTGTAGCACTTAGGAATCGAATCCACAGGGAAAAGAATCACAAAGTAAAATTCCAAGTTCGAATTAAGCTAAGTAAATAAAAGTGTAATGAAAAGAAAAACAAACTAAATAAAGCAAGTGAATGGTGATTGTTGTTCTTTAAATCAATGAGACAAAGCGCTAGGCATCGGGTAATTCGCAGGCATGACTTTAAATCGAAGCACTAAATTACTGTCGAGATATTTATTAAGAACCGTTCTTAAACTCGAAATAAACTGTAAAACCAATCAACTCTCGTTGCAGAAGTTATCTATGATTGAATCCCAGCAAACCAAATTCCTTTGCAAGTTCTAAAGATTAAATCAAGCATTAACGAGCAGTTTCGATAAGTTTACAAAATCACTAAGCCAAATTCTATTGCGAATAGTAATTTTGCTCACCAAAAATATAGTTCCAGCTAACAAACAATGCTTTCGCATCTATCCATCAACCTAACATGTCTAATTCAGGGTGATCAATCCTAAAGCAGAATTAAAACTATCAAGGTGAAGAACACAAGTAGACTGATCCCAACAGTAATAAAGTTCTAGCAATTTATCATTAGCCTTTGAAAAACCCTAAACCTAACAAGTAGATTACTCAGACATGATGATTGAAACAAGCATAATAACTGAATAATATTGCATTAAAAGAGAGAGTAAGAGATACAAAAAGGGTTCGAAGAAATCTCTGAACAGAGTCTGAACTTGTCTCCCTAAAAGCTCTGAATCAATCTCCTCTCTAAGTCTCGATAAAATAAAGCGTTTTTTTTTTTCTTTAACAATGGCTGTTAAAAACTATATATAAGACTCTAAAACCGACTTAGAACAATCATGAAATCTTTAGGAACTTCTGGGCTAAAACGGGTTTCACGAATCGGGCTTTTCTTCTGTTACGAACTGGGTGTCGATCGACACTCAGTGATGGTGTCGATCGACACCAAAGCTGAATTTCCAATCCGACTTTGACACTTTGATCTCTTTCTCCGAAATGCTTCAAAATGCTCCTAAATCTCCCATTATGCTCCAAATACCTATAAACCTGCAATGACTCTAAAAGAACACCAAAAACACCAAAAAGACTCTGAAAACATACTTATATCATGGCTTTAAATGGGTAAAAACCATGATATATCAACTCCCCCAGACTTAGCTTTTTGCTTGTCCCTAAGCAAAACAGATGTTATCACTCCTCTAGGAACTACATACCTATGCAAAGCTAATCCGGTGATACTTCGATGTTTCCCTAGAAGCTTAGCAGTCCTCCAGATTGAACCCAAACCCCTTAAAGAAACTCAGACTTTCAGTCGCAAACCCTTTCAGTTTAATTAGGTGCGGTCTTCGATCGCTGGACCTTCTAGATTCTTTCACTTCCTTGAACACTTTCTTGCGTTTCACCCTCTCTCTTCCCTCTGAAACTGTATCCAATTAAGGATATCATAGAGATGCAATGCCTTTTTGTTGAATGATTTTTTTTTGTGATGGCGGGTACCTCAACAGAGGGTCCTTTACCATTTGTATGCTCCATTTTTGAATTTGGTTGCACTTTTCTGCTTGTTTGTTTTATTTCCTTGGCATCTCTATGATCACTAGATCAGCTCTCATTACTGGTGTTCTTGTGGAGACAGGGTCATGAGGCTATCTTTTTTCGATCTAGGACAGTTATACTCGTCATTCGGGAAGAAGTTTCAAGAGCCGTTCATCCTTGCTTTCAAGTGTTTGGAAGCTGAATCAAGCCTTGCGATTAGCCAACGCCCTTGACAAGAGATTAGAGTTCATTAGGGTCAGGGTCTTTGACATCCAATCTGGCGTTCTCCAGAAATCTGAACTCGCTCCGTTAAACCGATCCACTTCCAGTTACCCACCTCAGTAAAACCAGCCAACTTGCATTGGTAATGGTCCATGAGTGTTGTTCAAAACAAGTGGATAGGGGGAGTTTCGACCCGAATAAAAACTCAAAACAGGACTGACTCAATAAAAACTCAAAAGAGAACACAAATGTTAGCGACTACCTCCCCCAGACTTAAACGACACTGTCCCCAGTGTTATTAAGCCTAAGATCGGTGAAAGCAACATAAACAAACTGAAGAATGTTGAAAAACAATTGAGGGATCGTGTTACCAGTTGGGGTGTCGATCGACACCCATAGATGGTGTCGATCGACACCAGGTCTGAAAATCCGAAATTTTTTCACCAAGTTCTGTTTCTGGAGAATGTCGAGTGCTCGTCATAGTTAGATTAGACTCTCAAAGTTAGCACTGTTAGACACTCAAAGAAAACAAGATTAAATGCAACTGCATAATACGATATTATAAGTTCAACAAAGTAGTGAAACAAACACAAACTCACTTGATAGAATCCAAAACTGACTCAAAAGAAAGAAAAATAAAAGAAAAAGAAAAGGAATCATAAAACCGGGATAAAATGGAGAATGTGTAGAACTAGGCATCAATCATCGTCCTCTTCCTCCTCTGAAGAAGCAGCAGCTGGAGATGGCGAACGAGAACGAGGGCGAACACAACCAGAAGTCATACGCTGCCACATAGCCTGGAGAGTCTGATAGATCGAACGCTGGAAATCTGCCATCTTCAAAGGGAACTCTGGTGTCTCTGGAAATCCTAGAAGAGGCTCAGACGCGGCAGAAGAACTCGCACCTCCAGAAGCTCGTCCTAAACTAACCGAACGATCTGTGACGGCTCTAACCTCCCTCGGATCAGGCTCAAAGCGTAACGTATCCAAGTTACCAGCGATAGACTGCTTTCCGTCCAAAGGTATGCGAACCTGAACATGGTTCCCTGCAATATCACGGTAAGTCCACTCGAATGCCGTTTTAATCCATCTAGTCTGACTCATGTGCTTGTAATCGAGAGTGCGGTACTGGCTAAGCTGGGTGGCATTAGCGGTACTAATGCCACAATGACGAAAGATAGGAGTAAGAAGACTCCCCACTGTAACCACCTTCCTCTTCGTCTTGCTTGTCGTCTCAAAAGGGGTCTTCCTCAAGGAGACCAAGTGGTGTGCAAAGACGGCTCCATAGTGCACATCATCGGGAAAGTCATCATTGCGAAGATGAGGGAAATCACCACAAAGACCATGGTATAGTGGTATAAGCTCAGAAACTCGCATCTTGTTAGGCTCGTTCTTGCACAAGATCTTCTGGGAGATAAGTCGAACCACATAGCGGATAGCTGAGTCGCTGTCTTGGAATCATAGACACGCAAACCGAAAAGCTGCCAAAAGTCGCGAATCCCTGGTAAACTCTCTGGAAGAGCAATGCGATCGCGATCCTGAAATGCTAAACCATATAACTCAGCAAGCTCATCCAGCGAGATGCGGTATCGAATACCACGAACCATGAAAGTCAAAAAGCCCCGATTGGGTCTCCTCACACCCTCATCTAGATAGTAAACACGAACAGTGGCGAGAAACTGCCTAGCCAACTCTGGGTATAACGTATAATGCGTGGTCGCGATCTTTCCTAGACCCGCATTCTGCAAAATACGCTCCACATCCTCCTTGATCTTGTAGGCCTGAACAACTGTACGATCACCGACGCACGTTTGTTCTAACTCCACATCAGTCCACGCATTGTAGAAAAGCGTGTCATAATCATCCCAATCCTCTAAAATTGGGCGCTCATCAACTCCGCGTCCTAGTGCTACCTTAGAAGGTATGTCATGCCACTTCTTCTTAGTTGGTATCTCTGCCTTATCAAGTCTAGGCCAAGGATGACGACAAGGCACTTCTCCATTAGGTCCCAAATCCCCTTGAGTGTCAACATCCTCTGGTTCCTCGTGTATTGGCTTGGTCTTTGAGCGAACAGCCCGTTGGCGTTTCTGTTGAGGCATCTGCAATCAAAACACAAGAGACAACACCAACAAAACCCAAAATCAGACATAAAAATCGTAATTTGGAACTGGGAATCGATCGATATCAACATAAGCATCGATCGATGCTACTGAAAATCGATCTCAGTTTTTCAAAAACCAACAAACGTGAATTCAAAAGACGATTCCCTGTAAATCAACACCAATATGCAATCCGAATCAACATGTATAACCACAAATCATCATTCAATTCAACCAATTTCATTCGAATCCCTAAATTTTAAACATCTCTATCTCAAATTCTTAAAAGTTCTAGTTCATGCATAAAACCTCAATTCAATCACATGCATTCACCAATTTCACTTGAAAACAACTCAAATAAGCCGGATTTAGCAATAAAAACAAGTGAAACGAGATGAATTTGGATTTGCGAACCTTTAACTCGAAATGAATAGATGAGATTTCGAAACACGTACCTTGCAGATCGGGAAAACGGAGACTAGAATCGAATGAAATAGGCTCAAGTAACACTTGAGTTGGTGAAAAATCGAGAGAGATATGAATCTCTAAAGGTTTTAGCGATTTTCCGGTTTTAGAAAAAGTATGAAAAATGAATCGGGTTTTTATAGAAACACTTACCTCGTTCCTTCCGCTGGGCATCGACCGATGCTACCTGGTGGTGTCGGTCGATGCTTGGTCTGTTTTGCCACAATTCCACGGTTTTCTTCGTTTCTTTCCTTAAAGACTTAAACTAAACGTAATAGTTAGTAAACAAATGATAATATAAATAAATAGCTATACTTACCTAGTGGGTTGCCTCCCACTCAGCGCTCGTTTTCAGTCATTAGCTTGACTGTGTCTGGTCTAGGCGACGGGTGCATCGTCCAGAGGAACAATGTGTCCTTCTGGAATCTCGGCTTTCGCCCAATAGTGTTTCACCCTTTGCCCATTGACAGTGAACTCGTTGCCTTTCGGATTGATCAGCACAATTGCTCCATGGGGCCTAACCTCCTTGATTGTGAAAGGACCAGACCAACGAGAACGTAATTTCCCAGGAAAAAGATGAAGACGAGAGTTATATAGGAGTACCTGATCATTTGGCTCGAACTTCCTTGAGATAATCTTCTTATCATGATAGGCCTTAGTGCGCTCCTTGTATAACTTCGAGTTCTCAAAGGCGTGATGCCTTATCTCATCTAGCTCATTCAGCTGGATCAAACGCCTTTCTGCAGCTGGTTTATAATCGAAATTCATCTGTTTCACCGCCCATGCTGCCTTGTGCTCAAGCTCCACTGGAAGATGACAAGCTTTCCCATAAAGTAAATGGAATGGCGTTGTCCCCAAAGGCGTCTTGTAGGCTGTCCTGTAAGCCCAGATCGCGTTGTCGAGCTTGTTTGCCCAATCCTTTCCTGTGACTCCCACTGTCTTCTCCAAGATGTCCTTGATTTGTCGATTCGAAACTTCGCCTTGACCACTCGTCTGAGGATGATAAGGAGAAGCCACTCGATGTTGAACACCGTACTTGCTTAGCAGATTAGCAAACACTTTATTGATAAAGTGAGGGCCACCGTCACTGATTACTATCCGAGGTACTCCAAATCGAGGGAAAATGATGGTTTTAAATAGCTTAAGAACCACCGCAGAATCATTCTTTGGACTAGCAATCGCCTCTACCCACTTGGACACATAATCTACCGCGACAAGAATGTACTCATTACCATAGGATGATGGGAAAGGACCCATGAAATCAATCCCCCAACAATCGAAAACCTCCACCTCAAGAATGAAGTTCTGTGGCATCTCATGTCTCTTGCTAATCTTCCCTCGTCTCTGACAAGAATCACACTTAGCGATGAAAGTGTTAGCATCCTTAAACATCGTTGGCCACCAGAATCCGGCTTGCAAAACCTTGGCAACCGTCTTGAATGTAGCGAAGTGACCAGCATACTCTGAACCATTACAATGGAAAAGCACATCCTGAATCTCAGCCTCTGCAATGCACCTTCTATAGATACCATCTGAACAAAGCTTGTAAAGATAAGGTTCATCCCAATAATACCTCCTAAGCTCTCGCATGAACCTCTTCTTCTCATATCCTTTAAGATCAGTAGGCTCATCCTCTGCAGCCAAGTAGTTGGCGATGTCAGCATACCATGGTCTGTCACTCTTCGAGACAGCGAACACAAGCTCTTGGAAAGCGGTCGAGACAATTTTCGGAAGGCTAACAAGTCTGTCGACTTGGTGTCGAGCGATGCTAAGGTAAGTATCGATCGATGCTGTCTGTTTTGCACTTGTCGTCGATTCGAAGAAATTCAGTGTCGACCGATGATCAAATAAAGTGTCGATCGATGCTTGGCCCTGTAGACCACTTTCGACGAAATTAACTCGTTCTTCTGGTAAGAAATCATCAATAGGGACGTCTCCTTCGATTCTGATCCGAGAGAGATGATCTGCAACGCTGTTTTCAACCCCCTTCTTGTCCTTGACCTCTATATCAAACTCCTGAAGAAGCAAAATCCATCTCAACAGCCTTGGTTTTGCATCCTTTTTATGCATCAGATACTTAAGAGCTGAATGGTCCGTATGCACAATGACTTTAGAGCCAATTAGGTAAGGACGGAACTTCTCGAAGGCGAACACCACAGCTAACAACTCTTTCTCAGTAGTTGCGTAATTCCTCTGTGCTTCGTCAAGTGTTCGACTCGCATAGTAGATGGCGTGAAGCTTCTTGTCCTTCTTCTGTCCTAAAATTGCTCCAACTGCGTAGTCACTAGCGTCACACATGATCTCAAAGGGCAAATTCCAGTCTGGTGGTTGCACAATCGGAGCGCTCATAAGAGTCTTCTTGATCTTCTCAAAAGCTGCTAGGCATTCTGCAGAAAATTCGAACTTGACATCCTTGCAGAGTAAAGCAGTTAGTGGCCTCGCGATCTTACTGAAATCTTTGATGAATCTTCTGTAGAAACCAGCGTGTCCAAGAAAACTCCTCACAGATTTGACATCATTAGGCGGTTGAAGGCCTGTCATAACCTCGATCTTCGCGCGATCCACTTCAATCCCAGCTTCTGAAACTCTATGTCCAAGCACTATGCCATCCCTCACCATAAAGTGACATTTCTCCCAGTTCAAAACCAAGTGCTTTTCCTCGCATCGAGTTAGTACCTTCTCCAGATTGTTCAAGCAGTCCTTGAAAGAGGATCCATACACTGAAAAATCATCCATGAAAACCACCATGTAATCCTCTATCATGTCCGTGAAGATAGACATCATGCAGCGCTGGAAGGTTGCAGGAGCATTGCATAACCCAAAAGGCATTCTGCGATATGCAAAAGTACCATAAGGACAAGTGAAAATGGTTTTCTCCTGGTCGTCCGGATGAATGGGTATCTGGAAGAACCCTGAGTAGCCATCCAAGAAGCAGTAGTACGGATGATTCGCAAGCCTCTCCAACATCTGATCAATAAAAGGCAAAGGAAAATGATCCTTCCTAGTGGCTGCGTTTAACTTTCTGTAATCGATGCACATTCGATGACCAGTGACTGTTCTGGTGGGAATCAGCTCATTCTTCTCGTTCTTTACCACTGTGACACCTCCCTTCTTAGGGACTACATAAACCGGACTAACCCAAGAACTGTCTGAGATGGGATAGATAATCCCTGCTTCCAAAAGCTCCATAATCTCTTTCTTAACAACCTCAGTCAAATTCGGGTTCAATCGCCTCTGATGCTCAATTGATGACTTAGACTCATCTTCTAAGTGAATCCTATGCATGCACAAATCTGGAGCAATACCTGAAATGTCATCAAGAGAGTAGCCAAGAGCTTTGCGAAACTTGCGCAGCCTCATTAGTAATAACGCGAGTTCCGCATTGTTCAAGGAAGAATTAACGATAACAGGATAAGTTGAATTGGATCCGAGAAATGCGTACCTTAGCCCTGCAGGAAGTGGCTTGAGATCGATCTTAGGAGCCTTTTCTTCGCTCCAATCGCTGTTCTCGGCCTGGTGTCGAGCGACACCGTCAGATGGCATCGATCGATGCTCATGAAATTTAGCCAATTCCGTGTTTGCAACCACTTGCATAACTTGCTCGCTTGCATCCATTATCGAAGCATAACCCGCAGCAGTCTCGTCTAGGCACTCTATTTCTGGCGTAGAGTTGATCAATGCCCCTTCCAAGGGATCTGTAGAGCGCATTTCATGGAAGTAATCTTCTGCTAGATGATCCAAGGTATCAACGAAGAAAGTCTGACCATCTATTGTAGGCTTCGTCATGATCTTTTCCATGTCGATCTTCATCTCTAAATCGCCTACACTCAGTGTTATCCTTCCACCTTTGACATCTATCATCGCTCCAGCTGTGGCCAAGAAGGGTCTTCCTAAGATAAGAGGATCTTTGGGTTCTTCTCCATACTGCAGAACCACAAAGTCCGTAGGAATCATGCACTCTCCAACTTTGATTGGAACATCTTCAAGGACTCCTTCAGGGATTCTCACTGTCCTGTCTGCTAGGATAAGAGAGATCCTAGTGGGTGGAAAATCAGTCATCCCAAGGCTCATAGCAACTGAAAGTGGCATCAAGTTGACACTAGACCCCAAATCGCATAAGGAACGAGGAAATCTTTTCGTAAAGATCAAGCAATCAAGCACAAAACTTCTTGGATCGCTGAGCTTTTTTGGAATTCTGTTCTGTATCACCGCACTAACCTGCTCTGAGATCATCGCGCATCCTTCTTCAAGACTCAAGCTCTTGGTAACCATCCGTTTCACATAACGTCGAATCACTAGAGTTGATCTTATAGCATCTATCAAGGGAAGCTCAACAGTGATTTTATCCATAATGGCCTTGCATCTAGCATCTTCGAGCTCCTCTTTGGACTTCTTGTTACTCCTAGGATACGGGAGTTTGGGCTTGTATACTCGTTCTTCTGCAGCTACCGGTGATTTGGAAGTTTCTGGTTTGTTCTGAGAAGAGCGTCGATCGATTCTACCCTGATGGTGTCGATCGTCACTTGTTTTTGGACTTGGCAAGTCTTCGATTTCATCATGCTCAGAATCTGAAACCTCGAGGAGTGTCGACCGATGCCCCTTAGTGGCGTCGAGCGACGCTTCAGTCGTCGTTTCGCCCATCTCATCATCTTCGATATCGAGTAGCTCGTCGTTTCGCCCATTATCAGCCCCTTTCTTCAGAATCGGTTCCAGCTTCTTTCCACTACGTGTCATGATGGCCATAGCATTGCGTTTGGGATTTGTATCCGTCCTTGAAGGAAGAAAACCATCCTGTCTCTTTACCGATTCTGCAGTCTGAGCCACTTGTGTATCGAGCTTCTTGACATGAGTGTTGAGAGCTTCGAATTTCCCATTTAGATCTTGATACATGGCATCCATCTTCCCATTGAAGGTAACGGTCAGCTTTTGTTGACCTTCCAAAAGCTGCTCAAGCATGGATTTCACCTCGCTATCAGGAGTCTTAGCAGGAGGTGTCTGGTATGAAGAAGAACCGTATGTCCTGGTGTAGTTACTGTTGCTGCTCTGGAATGGCTTCTTGAAGTCGTTCTTCTGGTACTGCGGGCTTGAAGGTCTCTGATAGCTGCTGTTGTAGTTGCTCTGGTAGCCTCTGTTCCCTTGCTGATTACCATACTTCTGATTCTGAAATCCAGTTCCATTAACGTAATTCACGCCTTCTTCTTCATTCCCAGCCTCTGGTTCGAATGCCTCAACCTCTTGAGCAAAATGGACTGCCTTCTTTCCCACTAGGATGTTATGCACGTCGTCAATCTTAGCCTTAACTTCTTGAGAAAACTGACCACTGTTCCCACTGAGCTTCTTCCTCTCAAAGTCTGCATTCTTACTGCTGTTGCTTGAAGCCAAGTTCTCAATAAGCGCAATAGCATCTTCCGGAGAGTTAGTCTTGAAGTTTCCACTGCTTGCAGCATCGAGTGTCATCTGGTATCTCCAATCCACTCCATTAAAGAAGATCCTAAGCAGCTGGATATCACTGAATCCGTGATGAGGGCAATCTCTCTGGTAGGACTTAAATCGCGCCCATGAATCCTTGAATGCCTCAGTATCCTGCTGGCGGAAAGTAGCAATCTTCATCCTCAAGTCTTCCGACCTTGCATCGTCAAAGAAGTTGTTGAGAAAGGCATTCTTGGTGTCCTCACAAGTAGTCAAAGATCCTGGCTCGAGTTGCTTTAGCCAGTACGAAGCATCACCTCCTAGTGAGTAGGGAAAAAGCTTGCAGAAAAGATAGTCAGTTGACACCCCATTCGCTTTAATGCTCGATGCTAAGTCCTCAAACTTCTCAATATGATCCATTGGGTGTTCATGAGGAAGCCCATGGAAAGGATGTTGAGCCACAAGACTGAATAATGCAGGGTTTAGCTCGAAGTCGTTTCTCTGAAACGGTGGTGGGCGAATTGCAGCTCGGTTGGCATAAAACTGATCGGGGCGATTGTAATCGCCCAATGTGATACCACGGCCGTTATGTGCTAGGCGTCGACCGATGCAACCATCTTGGTGTCGTTCGACGCCTGGGTTTTGTGCAGGTGCTTCGACGATTACATTCCCCTGGTCGTCGAGTCTGGCTCCTTCATCATTGTATCTCAGCCCTGCTCTGTCATGGAATACTCCTTCTTCTCCCACAACCGGTATTAGCACTAGTCTGTCTCCCATTTTAGCTTCCTTAACTGCTCTTCTGTTCCTTCGTTCGTTCTAAGAGAGCTAATGTGTCGAGATCAAATCCAACCAATTCCTTGTCTGTTTTGCTTCTTGTGACGTGTTTTGGCATGCACCTGAAATTCAAAACAAAAACAAACAAAAGAGAAACTAGTTAGTAAATTAAAAACAAAGAGAAAAACTTAGACAAAATTCTATAATTGAAAATCTAATTGTGATTTCAAATTCTCCGGCAACGGCGCCAAAATTTGATATGCTCAAATTTAACCCTGAGCCACTCTCTCAAATTAAGAGATCGTGTAGCACTTAGGGATCGAATCCACAGGGAAAAGAATCACAAAGTAAAATTCCAAGTTCGAATTAAGCTAAGTAAATAAAAGTGTAATGAAAAGAAAAACAAACTAAATAAAGCAAGTGAATGGTGATTGTTGTTCTTTAAATCAATGAGACAAAGCGCTGGGCATCGGGTAATTCGCATGCATGACTTTAAATCGAAGCACTAAATTACTGTCGGGATATTTATTAAGAACCATTCTTAAACTCGAAATAAACTGTAAAACTAATCAACTCTCGTTGCAAAAGTTATCTATGATTGAATCCCAGCAAACCAAATTCCTTTGCGAGTTCTAAAGATTAAATCAAGCATTAACGAGCAGTTTCGATAAGTTCACAAAATCACTAAGCCAAATTCCTTTGCGAATAGTAATTTTGCTCACCAAAAATATAGTTCCAGCTAACAAACAATGCTTTCGCATCTATCCATCAACCTAACATGTCTAATTCAGGGTGATCAATCCTAAAGCAGAATTAAAACTATCAAGGTGAAGAACACAAGTAGACTGATCCCAACAGTAATAAAGTTCTAGCAATTTATCATCAGCCTTTGAAAAACCCTAAACCTAACAAGTAGATTACTCAGACATGATGATTGAAACAAGCATAATAACTGAATAATATTGCATTAAAAGAGAGAGTAAGAGTAAGAGATACAAAAAGGGTTCGAAGAAATCTCTGAACAGAGTCTGAACTTGTCTCCCTAAAAGCTTTGAATCAATCTCCTCTCTAAGTCTCGATAAAATAAAGCGTTTTTTTTTTCTTTAACAATGGTTGTTAAAAACTATATATAAGACTCTAAAACCGACTTAGAACAATCATGAAATCTTTAGGAACTTCTGGGCTAAAACGGGTTTCACGAATCGGGCTTTTCTTCTGTTACGAACTGGGTGTCGATCGACACTCAGTGATGGTGTCGATCGACACCAAAGCTGAATTTCCAATCCGACTTTGACACTTTGATCTCTTTCTCCGAAATGCTCCAAAATGCTCCTAAATCTCCCATTATGCTCCAAATACCTATAAACCTGCAATGACTCTAAAAGAACACCAAAAACACCAAAAAGACTCTGAAAACATACTTATATCATGGCTTTAAATGGGTAAAAACCATGATATATCAGTAACATCTTCTCTCTGTACAATTGTCTTTGTTTTGGATTTGAGGAGTTTAGTTAATTTGTTTCATCTCCTTGTTAGGATTTGAGAGTGTTTGTTTACTCTGGATCTTAGGTAATGAGTAGTCTTTCTTAAGTTGTTAAGACATGTTCAGATAGTGTATTTCCATCTGCTCTTGGATTGATTCTGACTTAAGCTGTTTATTTACTAATGTTTGCTTTATAAATTACTGCTCATGGGCTGGTATATAATTAATCTAATATGTTGAGCAATTTGTGTGTGGTAGTTGATTTAGTCTATGTACAAGTGCTTCAAGAAAAATTTGTTGACCAATTTGATTTAATTTAATATGTTGAACAATTTGTTCCGTTCTTACTATGATTTTTATTTCATCTTATATATGTGTTCTTCTTTGACCATGTGTTATATGTATTAGGTTTAATAGAGACATTGGGAAATTGACTCGGGAGATCGCTGGAATCTTTCGTCGCAAGTCGATGGTCCCTACTATAGCTGGATGGTCACACCAATTCACATCCAGGAACGTTATTTCTGGACTTTTGCGGTATGGTTTTGACTGAAGCTTCTTCTTGGACAGTTCATTTTCTAAATACATAACACTACTAACCAATATCTATTTTTGTAGCGCAAGTACAACTGGGAAATTGGGATTACAGCTAATGGGAGGTCCCATTTCTTGAGGATAGCCAAAAACAGGATGAAGGGAATCGTTAGTCAAGCTAAGACAGGAGGTGTAAGGCCATATTGCAAGTCCAACTGGAAATGGTAACTCATTTACACTTCCTCTTCCATCTATTAAAATCTGGTTTTGTTCACTAACATGTTTTGGTATCATGATAGGAGGAAGAATACAGGCGTCCTGTTTCTTTTGGAGAGGTGTTCATGCGTACATATACAAGGGTAGATGGATCTTTCGTTGATCACAAGGCAGCACAAGTTGATGCGGCTTATGATAAGCACATTCAGGAAGCAATGTCTATGAATGATCCAGATGGCCCTGCCCATTCTGCTAATTCGTCTGAACAGTCTACTCATCGAACCCTTAGCTTGAAAGTGAAGAATGACATCTTTGTCAAGGTATTCCTCTTTCTCAATCTGTTTTCTTACCATATATGGAACCCTTAGCTTGAAAGTTAAGAATGACATCTTTATTTTGCTCTATGGAACTGTTGTTTGACACTGTTGGATTGCTTTATAACTATTGTTTGACTCTGCTTGAATCTTGATGTTCTTTGAATCTGTTTGGATCTGCTTGAATCTGTTGGATACCTTTGTACAGTAGAATTTTCGTTCATTGACCTGCTTCAATCTTGTTGTTCTTGGTTTAGATTGATTCATTCTGCTTGAGTAATGACATATAAATTTGGTGGCTTGAACATATTCTACTTTTTTGTTCTTGTAGTGTACTGAGGCTGATCCAAAGGGGAACCTCTTTGGACTTGGAACTCTAACAGAGCAAATCGACAGAAAAGGGAAGAGGAAGGAGTGTTGTGCAAGTTCTTCAACATCTCTTGTAGAGCTCCAAGAGGAACTAGCAGCTGCTCGTAAAAAAGAAGGGGTCCAGGAAGTGGAAAACACTCGCCGTGAAGCTCGTATCTCTGAAATGGAGAAGTTCTTCACATTCATGAAGAGCACTGATCCACGGGCCAAAGCGTATATGAGACAACAAGCTGCCTTAGAGACATCTCCGGCCAACCCTCCTTCCACTGGAGCAGCCTTTTAACTTGTGCTTTTGAAACTATGCTAACGTTTTAAGTAATGCTTTTGAAACAAAACTATTTATGTTTGTGTTTGTGTTTCTTTTGTTACTCTATTATGTTTATGTTTGGTACTCTAGTAAGACTGTTTTTTGGTGTAATATGAGGCTTTGCTCCCTTTTTAATTTTGAATTTTATTTCCAAAACCATATAAATATATTACATATTAATTTTTATTTTTGGTATAAATGAATCTCAAAATTGTAGCAAATTTGAGACTAACATTTAAAAATAAGGTCACCAATTTGTGTTTAATGAGTGACTCTTTCAAGACTTATTTGCCACTCAAAATCGGAGTCGTTAATGTGTCTCACATTTCCGACTACTAAAAACATCACTAAACAATCCCTAATTAGCCACTAAGTACTTGTGTCATTTAATAGTTGCAATTTACCGACAACAAAATATAGTCTTTCAATAGTCACTAATATACGACCATATTTTTTTGTCGCAATTTAGTCGCACATAAGTGACTCTTATGCGACTAACAGGATTTGCGACGAACAATTACCGACCCTTTTTGATGGTCGCAAATGAGTCGGAAAGGGTCCTTTTGCCACTGTTTTGTGACAATTTTAGGTTTTGCAAATGGGCAATTTTCTTGCAGTGTGATATAGTAATGCCCCGACTGCCCCTCCCATGGGCCCCCGTCCTTTCTCAGGCCTGTGGGCCCACCATGTCCGACGGTCGGTGCGTTAGTACAAGAGGCTCCGAAAGGCATATTTACTGACCCTACAAATCACCACGCGATCTTTCATCGTATTTTGACCTCACTCATACGATACTAGAATTGACTTCCCAGAATATCACCCATCCTTAAACTACTCCAGCTCAAGGACGCTTAACTCTGAATTTCTCTCAAGACTTGTGTCCGAAAAGATAAGTGCACTTTGGTGACATAGATAGCCAAATCAATTCTTTTAAGTCTCTCCGCATATACCACATATGCCCTGAAACTGGGGCGTGACAATCACCCCCACTAAAAGATCGCAACTTGCTTGTTGCGTATACCAAGATCGTTACCTCCGACAATCTGACTCTTCACATATGTTAGGGTTCGTTCTGATACCACTTGTAACACCCCAACTGCCCCTCCCATGGGCCCACGTCCACTCTCGGGCCCGTGGGCCCACCATGTCTGACGGTCGGTGCGTTAGTCCGGGAGGTTCCGAAAGTCATGCTACTAACCTTGCAAATCACTATGCGATCTTTCCTCGTATTTTGACCTCACTCACACAGTACTGGAAATGACTTCCTAGTAGGTCACCCATCCTGAAACTACTCCAGCTCAAGCACGCTTAACTCTGGATTTCGCTGAAGACTTGTGACCGAAAAGATAAATGCACTTGGGTGACAAGGTAGCAAATTCAATTTTTTTAAACCTCTCTGCATATACTGCATATATCACATATGCCCTGAAACTAGGGCGTGACAAATATTTTGGTAGCGTGCAAGTATTTATGTGTCAGAACGAATATTTTCTTAATTTCTTTTATGCCGTAGACTTTGGTGATATTATAGAGTATACATTTTAGGTTTGCAAGCATTTGTTGATTTTTGGGAAGAAAAAATAACATAACGTCTATATAATGTTTGATGAAAGGATTGTGGAGAGAGAATATCAACATAATCATAATCCTGTAAAAAAATTCTACAAGATTAATCCTTCTTACAAAATCAGATCTTAAAGACCAAATTTCTACAAAATGAATTCTTCTTAAGAAATCAAATCTTAAAGACTGAAAAAACAAGAAAAAGTTGTAGACTCTTACACTAATGTTTCCTTCGGCCACTTGCATCAAAAAAAAAAAAAAAAAAAAAAAAGGTATAACAACAAGCACTAGATACAAACCCATTGTTAAATTTTGCTTATGTATTTCTCCATTGGTATTGAACCTTATATATATAATTTGAGTCAACAACTATCTATTGTTTAAAATATTTGAGTCAACAACTAATTAAATTATTGCTATTAATATTACGTGGCCTCTTATAAACTTACCAAAAGTGTCAACAAAGGGTTGAATCAATCTATTGCTAGAATATTTGAGTCAACAAATAATTAAGTTATTGCTAGTAATATTGCTAGGCCTCTTATAAACTTACCAAAAGTGTCAACAAATGGTTTAATTAATCAATTGCTAGAATATTTCAGTCAACAACTGCTTAATTTATTGCTAGTAATAGTAATGAGGCTGAATATGACGGTTGTGGTTAAGAGTTTGGAATTTTTAATCAAACGGTTGGGAGAATTAGGTTGTTGAGTTTTTGATAGGGAAGATGAATCAATGTGCAGATTCTTTTAGAGTTCTTGATTTCTCCTTAGAAGGAAAGAGTGAGAGACAAAGCAGTTGAACCTGGATTTTTGTTTGTACTCGTTTAGGTTCGGATAAAGGATCATTTAATGTAAGTGGCGGAAATGTTTTGATTAATTTCTTCAATGTTTTATTGGGTTATAAGTCTTAGTGTTTTATTCAATTTAGGTTGATTTTATCTAAAAATCTAGGCTTTGTTTCGTTTTGGTTGATTTTGTTCTTAAATTTGATTAGAAAAAAACAAGGTTGGTTTTTAAAACAGATTATAAGTTTTTAAAACATATTATAAGGTTATAATCTCTTTTAAAAACTCTTATAATCTAGTTTAAAAACCTTATCAACTGTTTTAATAAAGATTTTCACGTCGTTATAATGTTTTCTAAACAGATTATAAAATTTTTAAAGGTTTTTAGGGTTTTAAAAAATATTATAATCTGTTTTAAAAACCCTTATAATCTGTTTTAAAACTCTTATAGTCTTCTTTAAAAACTTATCATATGTTTTTAAAAAGGTTTTCACGTCGTTATAATGTTTTTAAACAGATTATTAAGTTTTTTAAAGGTTTCTAGGGTTTTAAAAAATCTTATAATATCATTTAAAAACCTTATAATCTGTTTTCAAAACCTTAAAATGTGCTTTAAAAACTTTTAAAACCTTAAAAAATAGTTAATCAAAACCAAAACTATAAACCATATCCCCCATAACTATACCTTAAATGTAAAATAGTTAACCCAAACCTAAAACTTTAGAAAACATTTATGTGTTTGTTTACATTTCCTTTTCTTGAGTGTAATGCCCCGACAACCCCTCCCATGAGCCCCCGTCCACTCTCAGGCCTGTGAGCCTACCTTGTCCAACGGTCGGTGCGTTAGTCCGGGAGGCTCGGAAGTCATGTTTAATGACCCTGCAAATCACCACGTATTCTTTCCTCGTGTTTTAACCTCAGTCACACGGTATTGGAAATGACTTCCCAGTAGGTCACCCATCCTGAAACTACTCCAGCTCAAGAACGCTTAACTCTTGAGTTCTCTCAAGACCTGTGATCGAAAAGATAAGTGCACTTTAGTGATATAGGTAGCCAAATCAATTCTCTTAAGCCTCTCCGCATATAACGCATATACCACATATGCCCTGATACTAGGGTGTCACAATCACCCCCACTAACAGATAGCAACGTCTTCGTTGCGCATACCAAGATCGTTACCCCCGACAATCGACTCACACAGTTGTCAGAGTTCGCTCTGATACCACTTGTAATGCCCCGACCTCCTCTCTCATGGGCCCCCGTCCACTCTTAGGCCCGTGGGCCTACCTTGTCCGACGGTCGGTGCGTTAGTCCAGGAGGCTCGTAAGTCAGATTTACTGACCCTGCAAATCACCACGCATTCTTTCCTCGTGTTTTGACCTCACTCACACGCTACTGAAAATGACTTCTCAATAGGTCACCCATCCTGAAACTACTCCAGCTCAAGCACGCTTAACTCTAGAGTTCTCTCAAGACCTGAAACCGAAAAGATAAGCGCACTTTGGTGATATAGGTAGCCAAATAAATTCTCTTAAGCCTCTCCGCATATACTGCATATACCGCATATACCACATATACCTTAAACCAGGGTGTCACATTGAGAATATTTTTCTGCTTCTTCTTTTCAATCCACGAGATCCATAATTTTGTTTTGTAAAATTTTTCTTAAATTTTTGTATTTTAATCTGACTATATGAGAGAGGTGTGATTTGGTGCAGAGAGAAAAAGAGTAAGAAGAGATCGAAGGAAGAATAATTCGAAATTTGTAAAAGAAAAAAAAATCTCTAAAAAAAAATCTAAAAAAGGTAAGTTAAAAGTAAAAAAAAAGTGACATAACTTGTAAACATTTTTAAAAGGTGACATTTGTCAAAAGTGACATGTCAAAAGTAAATAGATATAACGTGATTAGCAAGTTCAAAATTTATCATATTTGTCGTGCATCAAATATTTTGTTAGTTATGATTATTCAAATAAATCTAAACCTATTAAATTTTCAAAAATAATAGGAGATAATTGTTGGGGTCGGTTTCCACCCCCTCGACCTTAAACGATGAAAGTCAAAATGTTCGCCGAGGTCCTCTTGCGGATAGTAGCAAAGTAAGTGATCGTAGAGTGAGGCGAAGCAAGAAAGTCTTGGACAAGGAAGGACTGATCGCGAGCCCGGAACACCAAGGGCCGACCTTAGGCTCGGCATGTCCAAGACCCGACCATAGGGTCGGCACGTCGGGACCCGACCATAGGGTCGGCACGTCCAAGACCCGAACATAGGCCTCGGCATGTCCAAGACCGACCGTAGGCTCGGGCACGCCTGGACCGACTGTAGGCTCGGGCACGCCAAGACCGACCGTGGCTTCGGCGTGGACGGACGGCCGAGTATGGACTCGGTTTGGTGATGCCTTAGCGGACCGATCCTGCCTTCGGTCCGATAGGACCTTCGGCCCAGCTACGTGAAGATAGTCCAAAGGTGAAAGCATTACGGCCTAGACGCGAAGCCCACTCTAACGTGACCGACCTTATCAGGGCAAATCCGCAGGGACATAGGAAACGAAGCCGACTTAGACATAGTATAAATGGACTTTTGTAAACACCCCAAAGGGGATCCGCAATTTTCAATACGCAAACTTGTACTCAAAGCTTTTCTGAGCAATAAACAATCTCTTTACATCTTTCTTGGCCCTAGCTTACCATAGAAATCTCACAAGCTTCCCTAGAACTCTTACAAATTCTAGTTGTGTTGGTTTCGACCCCCACAATTTGGCGCCGACTAAGGGGAGGAGAGAATTTCTGACACAAGAAAGCTAGGTTTCGCAACACCGTTACCATGTCAGGAAACAACACCATGAGCAACGAAGGATCTTCGTCTCACCAGCACGACGAAGACAGAAGCAACTCCACGGAGAACACGGTGCCTTGCGCTGCTAACAACGCGACTGACCTCACACAAATCAAGCAGATGCTTGAGTCTCTGGTGAAGAAGACTGAGGATACAGCGAGCGAGTTGCAATCGCTCAAGAAGAGGAAGCGCAGAAGATCCCGTATCCGTCCAACACGCCTCAGATTCCATACACCGCGAGCTATTCGAAGGGATCAGCGCGAGGAGCTTCCGCCTCGGACCGATCGCACGGATCCGGAGGATCTGCCTCCACCACCGCCTCGTCGGGATTTCGATCCGACTCCTGAGCGCGTGATCGAAGGGTCAGACGAGGATCAGCCCCCTCGGAGGCGTGCCCGAATCAGCACGGAGGTTGACCATGCCACGGTCGCAGCAGAAGGAGACGCGATCATAGCGGAACTCCACAGAAGGGAGCGAGAGCGCAGGGCTCCGCAGGGCTCCCGTGACGAAGAGGTCGCCGCCCTGAAGGCCCAGTTGGATCATGTCGTCTCGGACTTGAGGACGACTAAGCTGCAGATGTATCGGAGCACTGGGAAGGCTCCCGGAGTCGCTTACGTGTTGGAGAAGGCACGAAACACCCCCTTTGCAGAAAACATCTCAAGGGCTAGGATTTCCGACCCGGGAAGGATCAAGCTTCCGACTTACGAAGGGACCTCCGATCCCGCTGACCACCTAATGGAGTTCGAGGTGGCCCTAGGAAGGGCAAATTTCAGAAATTCCGAGAAGGACATCGGATACTGCAAGCTGTTCGTGGAAAGCTTGAAGGGGCCCGCTCTCCAGTGGTTTTACAAGCTGGAGAAGAATTCTATCCACAACTTCCAGCAGCTCTCTGAGATGTTCGTCCAACACTACAACATCTTCGCTGAACGGAAGATATACGATGCGGACCTGTGGACCAACAAGCAAGCAGAAGGTGAAAGCTTGCGATCCTTCATGACAAGGTTCAAGAACACCTTGTCCAAAGTGGATGGAATCAGTAACACATCTGCTTTGGAAGCATTGAGGGGTGCGGTGAGATGTCCGTCTCCGTTTTGGCAGGAGCTCACCATCAATCCGCCAACGACGATACAAGACGCCCTTCATCGTGCAGCTGATTTTGCCCGAAGTGAAGAAGAGCTCCGCGCCAAAAGAGGCGGTAAAGCAAAGCAGATAAGCGAACCTTCTCAGGTTCCGACCCCAGCTACTTCTAAGAGAGGCAATCCCGCCTTCGTTCAGTTTGAAGGGGGAGCAGGCGGAGCTCACAACTACCAGATCGATTCACCCGGCTACGGCAGAGGTCGAGGCCGTGGTCGGGGACGTGGCAGAGGAAATCTCACTTGGATAAGAGACCCGAAGGAGTATGATGAGAAGTTGTATTGTGATTTTCACAAAGCAACTGGGCACTCCACCGCGAGGTGCCGAGAGTTGGGTCGACAGCTAGCTGCTAGGCTGGCCGAAGGCACCCTCAAGGGTAACATCAGTCTGTCGGACTTCAAGCCAGAGGAGAAGTTTCAAGATGCTACTGAGCTTCAGACTGAGAACCCCAGGCGACAGCGTCGTGGAGATAACCCCGAAAACGGAAGCACCCATGGTACTATCTTCGTGATCCTGGGAGGATCGCAATACTGTGCCGATAACGAAGCTGCGATCAAGGCCTATCAACGGCGCGCTGAGGTTTGCGCCAACATCTCGACATCTCCAACAACAAGGCGTGCTAGTGATCCCGTCACTTTTGACGAAGTGGATGCTGAAGGCATCGATCATCCGCACAACGACTTGTTGGTAATCAACCTGACTGTCTACGACTTCAATGTCGCTCGAGTCCTCATTGACACCGGAAGCTCAGTGGATGTTATCTTCCGGGAAACACTCGAGAAGATGAAGATCGACCAGTCCCTCATCACAGGACAGCCAAAGCCTGTAACGGGCTTCTCAGGTGAAACAACCTGGACACGGGGAACGATTCGCCTGCCTGTCCAAGCTGGAGGCGTTAAGAAGATGGTCAACTTCGCAGTGTCCGATCATCCTGCCATCTACAATCTGATTATGGGGACACCATGGCTCAGTCAGATGCGAGCAGTGCCGTCGACATACCACCTTTGCTTGAAATTCCCAACCAGCCAAGGCGTTCACACGATCTTTGGTAGTCAAAGGGATTCACGCACGTGCTTCTTAGCAGAGCACAAGTTGCGCAACCGTGAAGAGAGCAAGGGATCAAATCCAGAAGCTCACGACCAAAAGAAAGACGACTCGGACTCACAAGGGCCACGGAAGAAAGCGAAGGCCGGGTCCGATCAAGTGAAGGACCTAACCACCCTCTTATAGCAATTACAGATTGCAGAGGGTCGTGAAGAAGAAGAGCGACCCACCTGCGAGCCTGTGATCTCTGTGTGCATTGATGAGCAGCACCCGGAGAGATGCGTTGAGATCGGAGCTGCTCTTGATGAGGAGCTCAAAGCAAAGTTGGTGGTTTTTCTCCGGAAGAACATCAACACCTTTGCCTGGGCCGCTGAGGACATGCCCGGGATAGACATCAGCGTCACGAGCCACGAGCTCAACGTAGATCCAACATTTAAACCGGTCAAGCAGAAAAGAAGGAAGTTGGGTCCTGAGCGAGCAAAGGCTGTGAATGACGAAGTCGAAAGGCTTCTGCGAGTAGGATCAATAACCGAGGTCAAGTACCCCGACTGGCTCGCCAACCCAGTTGTGGTAAAGAAGAAAAATGGGAAGTGGCGCGTCTGTGTTGATTTCACAGACCTTAACAAAGCGTGCCCGAAGGACAGTTTCCCTTTACCTCACATAGATCGCTTAGTGGAAGCAACGGCGGGTAACAAACTGCTTAGCTTCATGGACGCCTTTTCAGGCTATAATCAAATCCTAATGCACCCTGAGGATCGTGAGAAGACGGCCTTCATCACGGACAGAGGTATCTACTGCTATAAAGTAATGCCCTTCGGCCTGAAAAATGCTGGTGCAACGTATCAGAGACTGGTGAACAAGATGTTCCAAGACCAGTTGGGAAAGACCATGGAGGTGTATATTGACGACATGCTCGTTAAATCACTCGAGGAGGAGGATCACATTTCCCACCTAGAAGAATGCTTCAACCAGCTGAACCTCCATAACATGAAGCTCAACCCAACGAAGTGTCGGTTTGCTGTAACCTCTGGTGAGTTCCTTGGATACCTGGTCACTCGCCGGGGTATTGAAGCCAATCCGAAACAAATTGATGCCTTGATCCAGATGGCTTCACCAAAGAATAAGCGCGAAGTACAGAGGCTGACTGGGAGAGTGGCTGCACTCAATCGGTTCATTTCCCGATCCACTGATAAGTGTCTGCCTTTCTACAACACTCTACGAGGCAATAAGCAGTTTGAATGGTCAGAGAAGTGTGAGGACGCCTTCAAGCAACTGAAGGAGTATCTGGCGACGCCTCCCATCCTTGCTAAGCCAGTAACTGGTGAACCTCTCTTTCTCTACATCGCTGTCTCAGAAACAGCAGTCAGTGCCGTCCTTGTGCGTGAAGAAAGAGGCGAGCAGAAGCCTATCTTCTATGTGAGCAAGACACTCACAGATGCTGAAACGAGATACCCTCAATTGGAGAAGCTGGCATTAGCCGTCCTCGTGGCCTCAAGGAAACTAAGGCCTTACTTCCAATCGCACTCAATCGTTATACTTAGTACCTTCCCGCTACGATCGGTCTTACACAGCCCAAGTCAGTCCGGTAGGCTGGCCAAGTGGGCTGTAGAGCTCAGCGAGTACGACATCGAATATAGAGGGCGGACGTGCAATAAATCTCAAGTACTGGCGGACTTCCTCATAGAACTTCCAGAGGATAGCAATTCCAAGGAGGTGCCGCCAGGGATTTGGCAGCTATACGTAGACGGTTCGTCCTCAAAGAACGGTTCCGGAGTTGGGATACGACTCCTGTCACCGACTGGAGAGGTCCTTGAGCAATCATTCCGACTTTGTTTTAAAGCTTCTAACAACGAGGCAGAGTATGAAGCTCTTGTCGCCGGTCTGAGGCTCGCCCAAGGGCTACAAATCAAACACATTCACGTGTTTTCGGATTCACAACTCGTAACCAGTCAGTTCAGCGGCGAGTATGTCGCAAAAGACGACCGAATGGAAGCTTATCTGAAGATAGTAAGGGACTTGGCTGCTTCATTTCAAGAGTTTATCCTCACAAGGATTCCTAGAGGTGAGAATATGGATGCTGACGCATTGGCAAATTTGGCCTCCGCTACCACTGCGCCAGAGGATCCAGCTCTAAAGCGAGTTATCCCAGTTGAGTTCATCGAATTCCCTAGCATCAAGAAGGATGCAGCACTCGCCATCCTGACACGTTCCCAAGCAGCGAAGCAAGCAGACGCCCTTGTGGGGGCTACTGACGAAGATATAGAAATGGCAGAAGAACCAGAAATCCGAGACGCTGACATGCGTGACGCCAACAGCCCACATCATACTGAAGCAATCCCAATGGACGCTGACACTGACGAATCTGAGTATGGCTGTGACAAGCTATGGATAAGTGAGATACGAGAATATATCGCCGATGGCAAATTGCCCAGCAGCAAGTGGGCTGCTCGCAAACTACGAAAGCAAGCCGCGCGTTATGTTCTCCTTGACGGAAACCTCTTCAGATGGGGATTCTCTGGTCCAATGCTTACTTGTGTAGAAGGAGAGAAAGCAAGACAGATAATGGAAGAGGTTCATAGTGGTTCTTGCGGCAATCATTCAGGAGGGAAAGCACTTGCTATAAAGATCAAGAGACATGGTCACTTCTGGCCTACTATAGTAGGTGACTGCACTAAGTTCTCAGCCAAATGTGAAAAGTGCCAGCGACACGCTCCGAAAATCCATCAACCTACTGCAATGCTCTCCTCCGTCACCTCACCTTATCCGTTCATGAGATGGGCCATGGACATCGTTGGACCATTACACCCGTCACGACAGAAGCGGTTCTTACTCGTCCTAACAGATTACTTCTCGAAGTGGGTGGAAGCTGAAGCTTATGCTAACATCAAAGATGTTCAAGTGGAGAACTTTGTATGGAGGAACATCATATGCCGTCACGGAGTACCATACGAGATAGTAACTGACAATGGTTCGCAGTTCATATCCAACCGATTCGAGACGTTCTGCGCAAAATGGAGCATCCGACTTTGTAAGTCTACGCCTCGCTACCCTCAAGGCAATGGGCAAGCAGAAGCTATCAACAAGACAATCCTTGATGGCCTTAAGAAGCGTTTAGAGGCAAAGAAGGGTCGCTGGGCCGACGAGTTAGAAGGGGTTTTGTGGTCCCACCGCACCACTCCCCGCAGAGCAACAGGCGAAACTCCTTTCGCCCTTATCTATGGCACCGAGTGTGTCATCCCGTCCGAAGTCTGTTCGCCTAGTGTCCGCCGTCAGTTGTTACCTCTCAACGAGCCTATCAACAGAACCATGCTCCTCGACGCGTTGGATTTCCTCGATGAACGACGCGACCAAGCGCTTATTCGGATCACCAACTATCAGAACGCCGCTTCCAAGTACTACAATTCCAAAGTCAAAGAAAGGCGTTTCTGCCCAGGTGACTTAGTCCTGCGAGAGGTATTCCAGAACACAGCGGAACCTAACGCTGGCAAGCTCGGAGCCAACTGGGAAGGCCCATACAGAATTACAACAGTCGTTCGTCCTGGTGTCTATGAGCTCGCCACCATGACCGGGACTCCAATCCTCCATTCCTGGAATGCAAGGCATTTGAAGAAGTACTATCATTAGTCTTCTCTCCTTTACTTGAACTACGAGGCGACTTGATCCCTGTAAAGGGTACGTAGGCAGCCTGTCTTCGGATAGGTTCAGTTGCCCCCCTCCATCAAAACAAGGGGGATTATACGCTTCATCAGTCTCATTTGCCGGATGAGCTCTCTGATCTCTTCCGCCTTTACAGGGGGGGGAGTGAGTGTTTCACTTAGCTTTCCGACGAAGTCAGCACCCTCCTTCGTCTCAAAGGGGGGGGGGAGTGGGGTACCCATACTCCGCTCTTCCAAAAATCCTTAGTGGTGTAAGAACAATTTCATCGGTCACGAGCCTTTCAGGGCTTCAACCAGAGTCGTTCCGCTTTCATTGCTGCTGGCCACAGCAATGAGTGCGGAGATGCGAACACACTGACATCCACAACGGATACAGCGCGCTATATAAATTCCAGTGTTCAGAATTGGGGCGGATGAACCCAACTGATCATTCAGAAACCCAACAAACGTCGTTGGTAATGCAGCTGCTAATGACCTCCGTTCGGCATGTACCCTGAACGTGTCATTCAGAAACCCAGGATGCACTCTGGTCAAAATCAAGGTGAACTCGTTCTCAGACAGACGTGTCTTGAGAAACAGCACCATTCTGCAAAGCCCAACAGCAACGTTGGCAGACGAAAAGCGTGAACGCATTTGTGTTTTCACAGCTTAGGCAAAGCCTCATCCATGAGCAAATAAAGCAAGCCTCATTCACGAGCAAACAAAGTCCCATCCCTAAAGCAAAGATTTTTAAAACAAGTACGTTATTCTTAGAAACCATCAAGGTTCATCACCATGAACAAAAGTTACAAAGTCATCCTGCATTCTCCACAATGCAAGGCTCCAAAATAATAGCAAGGATACAAACCATCCAATGCTACAACCGAGAATCATCAAGTCCAACAAGAGTGTTCGGAAACAAAAGGATACAAATAAACTAAGTCATAATCAAAGAGCAACAGTCGCTCGTCACTCATCTCCATCAGCTACACCAGCATCCTCTGAAATCTCCAAAGCTTGCCTCATGCTAGAGATAAGCTCATCAAACGCGTCACGAGCGTCATAGATCGGGATCTTCCTCTCAACCAAAAGCTCCGCTGCAGCATCCAAAGCCGCTCCATCAGATCCACGGAGACGCTCAATAAGCTCCAGGCTCGCATCGATCTCAGCAAGGTCCAGCATGTTTTCCTTCGCTGTCCCCTCAAGCCTAGCAAGCGACTTGGCAACCTGTCGGGTCCGGCTAGCAAAGCTGTGAGCCGCCTCATCCTTGGCCCTAGAAACGGCCTCCTCGATCTGGGCGTCCCTGAGACTCTCAGTCTCCAGCAGCTTGCTCCTAAGCAAAGTGATCTCCTCCTTGCTCTTCGCGTGCCTCGAAGATGCCTTTGCCAGCTTCCCGCTCAACTCGTCCGACCTCTTCTCAAGGGTTTGGACCCTCTCAGCAAGCTCAGCGTTAGCCCTCCTGGTCTCGCTAAGTTCACGGTCCCGAGAGCGAGAGTTCTCCTCAAAGCAGAAAGCCATGCCATCCAACTGAGTGGAAAGCTGCGTACAAAGAAAGAAAGCAAAAAGAATGTTAAAAGCAAAGTCAAGTAACAATACCAAAGATAAAAAAATATATATATATAGAAAGAACGAACCTCAGCCGCTGCGGCTCTCACCAGCGCAAGAGCCTTCTCGCCAGAGCCAGGAGTCAAGGAGCGTGCTGCTGCAGCACCATCACTGATTGGGTCGCTAACGAACGCCAAGGAGGAGCCCGCCTTCTGTCGCTTCGGAGGTGCTCCATCCGGAGTGCCTCCCGCCGATCTAAGGGCCCTCTTCCGCTGTTGCTCACGCCGCCTAGCAATCTCATCAGAAGTAAGGTCAGAAACACGAGAACGCTGAGCTGACGCAGCAGGAGTCTTGGGCGTCGTGGATGACGGAGCATCCGTCTGCGAGCCTGCCCTCGCCGAGACCGCGAGGTTCGTCGACGCCGCCTTCGCCAATTCAGCTCGCTGAAAAGCAGAGACCCTGGCGGTACCTCGTCCAAGGACCTTCCCTGGGAAGATCCGAATGGAGAGCGCTCTCCGGATCCTCTGACGGGTGAAAGACTTCACCCAATCACCATCTCCAGAGGCCAGGGCGCTGTGGATAGCTGCTGCCTCACTCCGGCTCACTATCTGGGATGCCGGTTTCACTGCGAAAGCAAAGCTACACATTAGTACACAAGACATGAACACGTTACAAAAGAGAATTTTTGTAAGTGTAGAGTTACCTCGTCTCTCCCAGCTTGTCCTGAGGAAGGGAATGCAATCCGCCTCAACACTATGCTCTGAAATCTTGACAAAGAAGAATCGGTCCTCGAAGTAATCGTCCTTGCTCGGGAAGCCATTGATGAGCGTACGACCCGGAACCGGAGAGATGCAATACCTCAGCTCCTCTGCGCGACCACGAGGCCTGAAGTCCAGCAGAGAAGACAGCTGCTCGATGCTAATCTCCGCGTTGCACTCCCTACTCAGCACGTAAACACCGATGATATGCCTCAACCCTCTGGGGTTGATCTGAGCAAGGGAGACACCGTTCGCCTCTAGGAAGCGAAGAAGAAAGCCGGGCACCGGGAACCATAACAAGCAGTGTTCGATGAAGTTCTCGTACAAAGTGAAGTACCCCGGAGGCGGAGCATCAGCTCGCTGAGTGTGATCGGGGGCAACGAAACGGATCTCATCTGAAATCCCGCACTTCTCTCTAAGAAGCTGCAGCGACTCATCATCAGAAAAAGTGGATCCCAGAGGGTCCGGACGCGCCTTCTTCTTCTTGGCCGCCGCGGGTCGTTCAACCTCTGCGGAGGTATCATCATCACCATCCTCAGCATCGGAAGCAATCGACCTGAGCGAAGAAGAGTCCGACGATAGAGCAACGTCGGTTGCACCATCTGGGAGCCCTGGGTCCTCGTCATTGAGGGGAAAGGAGAGTCTGATCCCACCGTTACGGGCCATCAAATCCTCATCGCCACTAGGCCTCCTCTCCTCCTCAATATCCGCTAAGCCATCAAAGATATCCTCGTCACTCTCATCGGATCCGCCGAAACGACGCCGCAGAAGGGTGGTTTTGCTACGGAGGCGAACTCCGTTTCCGGTATTCTCAAGCGGTGCCGAGGATGGCATCACGACCACGCAGTCGGTTCGGCTCGGCAAAGCGGTCACGGGGTCGGTTCCGCCCGAAGGCGCGACCGAGCGATCGACACCACCCGACATAGCGACCGCGGGGTCGGGCCGCGCGACGACGATCGGATCGGTCCCGACCGAAACAGAGACCACATGATCGGGCGACATCATAGCGACCGCAGGGTCGGGCCGCGCGACGACGATCGGATCGGTCCCGACCGAAACAGAGACCACATGGTCGGGTGACGAGATAGCGACCGCGGGGTCGGTCCCGATCGAAGTAGTGACTGCGGGGTCGGTCCCGGTCGAAGTAGCGACCATGGGATCGGGTTGATCCGACAACGCGACAACATTGCCGGTCTGAGGTGGTGCGAAGGTGTCTTCGGTTGGATGCAACGGCGCTGCCGGTCCGATACGGTCAATCAAATCAAGTTTCGTCTTATCCATAACAAAATCAAATCTACATCAACCCCAAAAACAAAATTAGAAGGTGAGTTTGAGCATTTTCATCAAGAACAAGCTTCATCTACAACAAGCCTCAAGGAGGGTGTCAAGACATCCATGCAAATCAAGACTAATCCTATCAACAATAGGAGCTTGAAATCAATCAAAGGATTTGTGGTTTCTTCATAACAACATCCCATAGCCAAGACTTTTTTCTCCCTAAAGCTAAATCCAAGATCTATGGAAATCAAAGAGAGAATGAAACAATGAGGAACACTCACCAAGGAACAAAGAAAATCCGGCGAGGTTGGTGGAGAATCCGGCGACGGTGAGCTCGTGATCGGCGGTGGCTCCGGCGGCAGTCCGGTTTAAAAAAAAAGAAGAGTTGTTTTTCTTATTAAGAAGAACCTAAGGAGGAAGAAGGAGAAAGGGGAGAAGAAGAAAAAAAAAAAAGGGGTGTGAACCACACAAACCTTATCTTCTTGCTTGTCCTTTCTCAAACGGGTCCCGGCTCCACTCAAAACATTTTTGTTCCGGAAACCGCCTCGCCATCGCTCGGAAGCGTCCTCGACACCGGCTACCGGAACACGGAGTCTTAAAACCTCCGTAGAGAATATACGAAGTCTTAAAATCTTCGAGAGAAAAAAAAAAAAAAAAAAAAAAATTTTTTTTGCAGAAAACATAGCAGCTTCAGCAAAGGAAGCATGAAGTCTTAAAATCTTCAGAACATTTACGAAGTCTTAAAACCTCCTTTGTGAAGTCATTCTCTACCACTGTGATGAAGGATAGGCCAACACCTTGACTTTAAACGGTAACGCCGATATCTAACACATCTCTTAACTCGGCATCATCACTTCTGATATTACCGAGCTGGGGGGCTAACTGTTGGGGTCGGTTTCCACCCCCTCGACCTTAAACGATGAAAGTCAAAATGTTCGCCGAGGTCCTCTTGCGGATAGTAGCAAAGTAAGTGATCGTAGAGTGAGGCGAAGCAAGAAAGTCTTGGACAAGGAAGGACTGATCGCGAGCCCGGAACACCAAGGGCCGACCTTAGGCTCGGCATGTCCAAGACCCGACCATAGGGTCGGCACGTCGGGACCCGACCATAGGGTCGGCACGTCCAAGACCCGAACATAGGCCTCGGCATGTCCAAGACCGACCGTAGGCTCGGGCACGCCTGGACCGACTGTAGGCTCGGGCACGCCAAGACCGACCGTGGCTTCGGCGTGGACGGACGGCCGAGTATGGACTCGGTTTGGTGATGCCTTAGCGGACCGATCCTGCCTTCGGTCCGATAGGACCTTCGGCCCAGCTACGTGAAGATAGTCCAAAGGTGAAAGCATTACGGCCTAGACGCGAAGCCCACTCTAACGTGACCGACCTTATCAGGGCAAATCCGCAGGGACATAGGAAACGAAGCCGACTTAGACATAGTATAAATGGACTTTAGTAAACACCCCAAAGGGGATCCGCAATTTTCAATACGCAAACTTGTACTCAAAGCTTTTCTGAGCAATAAACAATCTCTTTACATCTTTCTTGGCCCTAGCTTACCATAGAAATCTCACAAGCTTCCCTAGAACTCTTACAAATTCTAGTTGTGTTGGTTTCGACCCCCACAATAATATTAAATTAATTACCGGTCATATTTGAAAGATTTAACCTATATTGCGAAAATGCTACACGGACACTATAAAATGTGATTGCGTCATTTTTATTTTTATCCCAATAAGAAAACAAATTCTAAAATATTCCTTTGCCGCACATAGTTTGAAAATAAATAAAGAGCTTAGCTAATGAATGAGAACTTGTTGGCAGGAAGAATCGAAGATGTACCAGAGGACTTGGTTGAGTTACTGGTTTGTGATTTGTGGGTTGATGGGACCAGGTGGGATCAGGTCCGGCTCAGTACAAAGTTGTAACATTCGCGAACTGAAATTGGGAAGTTCAGTACTCGTGTCGAGCGACACAGGTGGTGTGACGATCAACACGAGGGATTTTTGAGTGTCGATCAACACAGTTGCAGTGTCGCTCAACACGTGCTTCAGTAAGCCGATCCTGATTGATTTTTAATCACGGTTTTTGGCTCGGTTAATGTTATATAAGCGCCTAGGGTAGCGTGTTTAGAGCAGCCGTCGTGTTTTAGGAGAAAACGCAGAGAATTGTGAGAGAGATTCGTTTCTTGAGGATTGTTGCAAAGAAATCCCTTAGGAAACGTTTTATTCGAGTTCTAGAGGCGTAAGAATCACAGTTCGTCGCGTTCTTCGTGTGATTCAATCCGACCAGTGGATTCTCGAGTCTAGAGGGTCTGATTCGTGTGCCTTCTTCGTCTATAATCCGTGTTTCGTGCATCCTTAAGTGAAGGTGAGTTCGCGACCACAAGATTCTAGACTATGATGGCGTCTTGGGTGATTTTTGATGAGTTTTGTGAATGGTTTTCTGTGTGTTTTGGATGGATATTGTTGTTGTATATTCGTGGGTGTGTATGGTGTTGTTTTGTGCAAGTTTTGCGACTCTTAATTGATATATCATGGTTTTTACCCATTTAAGACCATGATATAAGTCCAATGTTTAGAGTCTTTTGGTGTTTTTCCTATGGTTTTAGAGTCTTTACAGGTACTAGGACGATTGGATCTTAAAATATGTTTACTGGAAGTTTTGGAGCATTACGGAATGAAGTGGCGAAGATGCGAGTTCGGAGTCAATATTTGGAAGCTGTGTCGAGCGACGAGGACAAGTGTGTCGTTCGACACGAAGACTTAAGAAACAAAGAATCCGATTTTGATGATGGTGTCGATCGACACCCTGTTCGACCAAGTCCAAATTCTTATCTGAATAAGTCCGTTCAAAGCTCGAAAGTTCCAGATGTTTACTTTTAGGTTTCCACTCAGTTTTGTACCTCTATATATACGTTTTCCAAGCCATTGTTTAAGCTTATGCTTTCTTTTACTAATTTCTTAGACATATCTTTTAATAAAACCATGTTTTCTTCTATGATCATGTCTGAGTAATTCTCTTATTAGGTTTAGGGTTATTGAAGGGTTGTTGATGATTTGCTAGATATGATTTGAATTGCATAGGATTAATATCATTAGAAATTCTTCATCTTAACTTGTTCTTATTGCTGATTTTAGCCTCGCGAACTGAAATCTGATCTTAGGTTGATTAATAGAAACGACAGTTTTATTAATTGCTTGAACTAGTTTTTGATGAGCAAAATTCCTTTTCGCAATGACATTTGGTTTAGAGTTTTGTGAACAATTGAGCTTGATCATTAATGCTTGTTTAGGTTGTTAGAATTCGCAACGACAGTTGACTTTCTAGGATTTAGACATAGATAATCTCTGCAGCGACAACTGATTGGTTTTACATTCGTCTTCATGTTTAGGAACTGAGCTTCATAATCCTATCTTTAATTTATCATCTGCATATCTGATTCACCTGCGATTTTCCTGTGCCTAGCGTTTCTCTTTATTGTTTTACAACCGATATCATTACTTGTTTTATTTACTTGCGTTCACCTTTTATTACTTAGCTTAATCTGAATTTATTGATCTATTGTGCAATTGATTCCCTGTGGATTTCGATACCTAAAGTACTGCATTGATCTCTTAATTTGAGAGAGTAGCTCTAGGGTTTAATTTGAGCATATCAAATTTTGGCGCCATTGTTGGGGCGTCAACGCCATTAGATTTATTTTACTAGGATTTTGTCTAAGTATTTATTTTTGTTTTTGTTTTGCTTGCTAGTTTCGTGTTTCTCTTTTTGTTTTGAGTTTCAGGTGTATGCCTGATAGCAGAAGCAACAAGAACAAGGAGTTAGTTGGACACGGTCTTCAGGAGCTTGCACGTTTAGAACGTGAGAACATACGAGCAGCAAGGATGGTTGCTCAAGGACGTATCATACTGAGACCGGGAGAAGATGGAGTTCTGCGTGATCCGGCCGGACTGAGATACAACAAGGACAGAGGATCAACGACGATGGTACTGTGATCGTCGAAGAAGTTGAGGAGAATCAAGTGAATCTGGAGCAACCTATCGACCGACGCGATGAACCTGTCGCTCGACGCGACCAAATTGTGGGTGTCAATCAACACGGGGCCCTGAATCTGCCAATTTTGATAAGGAATGATGCGAATGTTGCGCAAAGACGGACATTGGCTGATTTTAATCGTCCTGAGCAGTTCTACGCCAACAGAGCTGCCATTCGTCCACCTCCATTCCAAAAGAACGATTTTGAGCTCAAACCGGCGTTCTTCTCCTTAGTTGCTCAAGACCCATTATGCGGTCTTCCTCATGAGAATCCTATGGACCACATCGAGAGATTCGAAGACTTGGCATCTGCTATCAAGGCTAATGGAGTTTCAGAGGATTACCTGTTCTGCAAGCTTTTCCCATACTCTCTACATGGGGAAGCTAAGTATTGGCTAAGGACGCTTCCACCAAGCTCACTCACAAACTGGATGGATACAAAGAAAGCTTTCCCATGCAATTTGTTTGACGATGTGAAGTCCGAGGATCTGAGAACAAAGATTTCAACTTTCAAGCAGGGAGATTGTGAGGCGTTCAAGGCTGCATGGCACAGGTTTAAAGGATATCAGAGAGATTGTCCTCACCACAACTTCACGGATGTTCAGCTTCTAGGGATCTTCTACAGAGAAATCGCGTTGACTTACGCTACTACATTGGATGCTGCAAGCCAAGGGAACTTTAACACGAATTCTCCAGGGACTGCTACCCAGCTCATTGAGAACCTTGCCAACATCACCAGTGCAAAGAGCATGGATTATGAAAGGAGCCAGTCAGGATAGAACATCAGTGGAAACCAGCTAGCAGAAGTTACTAGGAAGCTTGATTCGATGCATAGCATTCTTGTGGGGAAGAAGTCGGTTAGCTTTGCGCAAGACGTTGAGACTGCAGAGGAGGACGTCAACTACGTCAACGGGTCTGGATACCAGAAGTTCGGAAATCAGCAAGGCTATGGTTCAAAGCCATTTCAGAGCAGCAACAATTATCAAAGAAACTATGGTTCTTTGTCTTATCAGAAGCCTCCTGAGCAGAACAACAAATTGGAGGATATGTTTTAGCAGATTCTAGAGGGGCAGCAGAAGATAACGGTGAACATCAACCAGAAGATTGATGATGTCTATCAAGATCTTAATGGGAAGTTTGAAGCATTAAGCTCTCATGTCAAGAAGCTCGATGTCCAAGTGGCTCAAATGGCTAGTTCTATCAAGAGGCAAGAGGGATTTCTTCCAGCAAAGACTGATGCCAACCCCAGGAACACTTGCAATGCCGTTTTAACTGAAGAGGAGGAGCATTTCGACGAGTTCGAAGCGATTTTTGGAGCTGCGGAGCACCCGTCGAGCGACGAGGAAGTCGTGTCGCTCGACGCAACAAAATATCAATTGTCGATCGACACTGAAGGAGGGTGTCGCTCGAGACCCCCTGAAGATCACGATTCTGAGTTTATGAAGCAAGTGTCGATCGACACTAAGGAGAGTGTCGCTCGACACCAGACTCAGACGTGTGCAGAAATTGCTAATTCTTCAGTTCAAGCAGAGGAGAACGTCCACAAGCCTCAAGTCCCATTCCCCAGAGCTGAGAGGAGATCCAAGAAGGAGATTGAGGAGGAAATTTGCAAGAGGATGATTGAGAAAGTCATGGTTGAGATGCCTCTTGTGGATGCAGTTAAACTTTCTCCTGCGCTTAGAAGATATGTCAAGCGACTTGCAGCAAATGGAGTCAGTCCAAATCTGATATTCTGGTCGCGAAGTTGGTCGTGTCGATCGATAGGCTTGATTTCCTCATGTCGATCGATGTAGCTTCAGTGTCGATCGACACTCTCCTCAAATCTTCACTCCAAACTTGCAGCTTTGACTGCTCATTCCATTATACTCCAGACGGCTCCAGTAAACACCAATTAAGTTTCAAACGTCCTTGTACCTAATAATAACACCAAAGGACTCGAAAACACCAAAAGACTCTAGATAAAAGACTTATATCATGGTTGAAAACCGGTAAAAACCATGATATATCAACTCCCCCAGACTTAGCTTTTTGGTTGTCCCTAAGCAAAACAGTTGTACTCGCCCCTTTAGGAACCACATACCGCATAGTCTATATCTGGTAATACTTTGATGTGTCCCTAGAAGCTTAGCAGTTCTCCAGATTGATTCCAAACCCCTTAGAGAAACTCAGACTTTTCGTTGCAAACCCCTTTTATTTGTTTAGGTGTGGTCTCATCGAGGGAATATCGATTGTTGGACCTTCTAGATTCTTTCACTTCCTTTAACACTTCCATGCGTTTCACCCTCTCTTCCCTTCGTAACTGTTTATCCAATTAAGGATATCATAGAGATGCATGCCTTTTT
Source organism: Draba incana (assembly GCA_963576765.1). NCBI lineage: Eukaryota > Viridiplantae > Streptophyta > Magnoliopsida > Brassicales > Brassicaceae > Draba > Draba incana. The sequence continues at coordinate 22,626,281 of OY755205.1, forward strand.
ACTTCTACTTGAATGGTTTTTCACCTTTAATTTTTTTTTCTGATTGCACTTTTCTGTAAACTTTTTTATTTCCTTGGCATCTCTATGACTTCTCTAGATCAGCGCTCATTACTATTGTTTCTTGTGGAAGACAAGGTCATAAGGCTTTTTTATTCGATCTAGGACAGTTGTGTTATCATAAGGAAGAAGTTTCAAGAGCGGTTTGTCCTTGCTTTCTTGTGTTTGAAAGCTGAATCAACGATTTCCAACGCCCAAGAGGAGAGATTATAGTTGATTAAGGGCGGGGTCTGCAACATTCTTTCTGGTGTTTTCCAAAAATCTGAACTCGCTCCGTTAAACTGATCCACTTGCAGTTACCCACCTTGTAAAACCAACCAATTTTCCATTGGAAATGGTCCTTTGAGTGCTGTTCAAAGCAAGTAGAAGGGGAATTTCGACCCAAAAATTTGAAAACTGACTCATAAAACTCAAAACAGAAAACCATCGTTAGCAACTACCTCCCCCAGACTTAAGCAACACTGTCCCCAGTGTTGTTAAGCATGAAGTTGGTCAAATAAACAATAACAAAAATGAAAGGAATTGAAAAATCAAGAGAAAAACGTAACCTGAAATTTTTGCTGAAACGTAACACTGTCAATGGTGTCGATCGACACCTTGAAATTTTTGCTTGTCTCGATCGACATGATCACTCGTGACGATTGACAGAGGCATCTGACGATCGTCCTCTCGTTTTATTCTCCAAAAAATCAAAACCAAAAACAAACCAAACATAAAATTACAAAAGAAATCAAAAATAAAATAGATAATTAGACTCACAAGTGGGTTGCCTCCCAGTAAGCGCTTGTTTTCAGTCTTTTAGCTTGACTATGGTCAGGAACTTAGATGTCGGGTGGTTCAGCACTTTTCCATGGAATAATTCCAGGAAAAAACTTTTGCGTTTTCTGCACCATCTCATTAACGACCACTTATCCTTTATCTTTGAACTCTAGAGGAACGATGATTCTCATCTTTACGAAAGGCTTTGAAGTCCTTTTGATCTTCGGCTTGACATGATTTACCACTTTTTTACACTCCTTGGGCAAGACCTTTTGCATTCATGTAGAATAATCAAAAGAAAAATTAAGCATTCTACGAGAAACTCATTGCTTGCATGAGCGCGTAACAGCTTTTTCAACTTTAAAATCCTTATAGACAAAAGCAGGAGATTTGAGTTCAGGAAGTGCGTACCTTTGCTCTATGGGAAGATCGTGGGTTGGGAAATGTGGAATTATCTGTTCAGCAACATATGATGGACTAGCATCTAGCTTCTTGATTGAGTCTCCATCCTCTAAAATTTCCACATAAAATGTGTGACCATCAATGGTGGATTTTCTTCTTATATTCTCCATGTCAAAATCCATGACAATATCACTGAGATCAAGTTTGATCTTCCCTTTCCTCACATCGATGGTGCACCAGTTGTAGCTAAGAAGGATCTTCCCAAAATCAGAGGGTCTTCAGGCTCATCGTCGTATTCCAAAACCACAAAATATGTTGGAATTACGCAGTCTTGAATCTTAATCGACACATCCTCTAGAACACCTTCTAGGATTCTCTTTGATCGATCGGCTATGATAAGAGAAATCCTATTCACCTTGAAATCTGTCACTCCAAGCTAACAGCAACAAAAAGAGGTATCAAATTGATACTTGATCCTAAATCACAAAGAGAATGAGGAAACTTTCCTGTCGAAATTGAGCAATTCAGCACAAAGTTTCCTGGATCCGGTAGCTTTACTAGAATCCTACTCTGAATCATCGCGCTAACTTCCTCAGAGACTATAACATCCTTCTTTTTCTTCTTGGGTACTGGAGTTGTGTTCAAAAGGATTGCTCTAATGTCTCTGGTAAGCAGTGCTCCTTCCTCAGGACTCACACCATTTACAACCATCCTCTTGTAGTATCGTCTTAGCGCAGGTGAAAGCTTAACCGCATTGATCAGAGGCATCTCAACCATGATCTTGTCAATCATCTTCTTGCAAATAGCCTCTTCAACCTCTTGTTTGCACCTTCTAATTATGGGGAGTGGAACCTTAGGCTTATAGATGTTTTCCTCTGCTTGAACCAAAGATTTTGTGAAATTTGGACTCGTCTGGGTGGGGTATCGATCGACACTGTCTTACTGTCGATCGACACTCCATATTTCTTCATGTCAAGCGACACCACAGTCCTTGTTGCTCGACATTAGAGCTTAAATTTCATAGTCGTGAATTTCTTCACGTGTCGATCGACACACATCCTTAATGTCGCTCGTCACTGGTGCTGCAGTCCCAAAATAGCTTCAAACTCCACGAAATAATCCTCTTCTTCCACTAGAAAGGCATTGCAAGTGTATTTGGGGTTCGTATCAGTCTTCGCAGGAAGAAACCCTTCTTGCCTCTTGATCGATTATGTAGTTTGAGCAACCTAAACATCCAACTTCTTTACATGAGTGTTCTATGCCTCAAATTTCCCACTTAAGTCCTGATACACTGCATCTATCTTCCAATTGAAGCTTACGGTCATCTTCTGCTATCCTTCAAGAATTTGCTCAAGCATAGCCTCCATCTTGTTGTCTGAAGATTTAGGAGGAGGCTTCTGATAAGAGGATGAACCGTAGTCTCTTGTGTAATTGCTGCTCTGGAACGGCTTCTGGTATAAAGAACCATATCCTTGTTGATTTCCAAACCTCTGATATCCAGACCCATTGATGTAGTTCACATCCTCTTCTGCAGTCTCAACCTCTTGAGCAAACTGGACCGTCTTCTTCCCAGCTAGAAGACTATGCATTGAATCAAGCTTCTTAGTAACCTCAGCGAGCTGATTGTTGTAGACGTTCTGACCAAACTTGCTCCTCTCGTAATCAACATTCTTGGTACTATTACTGTTGGCCAGGTTCTCTATGAGTTGCAAAGCAGCCTCTGGAGAATTTGTGCAGAAGTTCCCATTGCTGGCACCATCCACAATTATTGAATACATCACAGCTATCCCTTTGTAGAAGATACTTAGTAGTTGAACATCTGTGAAGCTGTGATGAGGATAGTCTCTCTGGTACCCCTTGAACCTACGACATGCAGCCTTGAATGCCTCGAAGTTTCTCTGCTTGAAAGTAGAAATCTTCGCTCTAAGATCCTCAGACTTCGCATCATCAAAGAAATTGCTTAAGAAAGCATTCTTTGTATCTTCCCCGTTTGTAAGCGAGCCTGGTAGAAGCGTTCTTAGCCAATGTTTTGCTTCCCCATGGAAAGAGTAGGGGAAGATCTTGCAGAACAGATAATCCTCAGACACTCCATTTGCCTTGATGCTAGATGCCAAGTCTTCAAATCCCTCAATGTGGTCCATTGGGTTTTCATGTGGAAGTCCGCAGAAAGGATCTTGAGCTACAAGAGAAAAGTAGGTAGGCTTCAGCTCAAAGTCGTTTCTCTGAAATGGAGGTGGACGAATCATAGAATTACTCTGGATGATTGAAATCTGCTAGTGTCCGTCTTCGCGCAGAGTTCACATCGTTCCTCAAAATCGCACGTTGATTCTGGCCTTGGATAGGATCTTGGTGTCGCTCGACACCTGCAGGCAGTTCGACTATATCCTAGACGATCACGTTCCCTTCTTCATCGATCCTCTTTCCTTCTCCATTATATCTCAATCCTGCCGGATCACGCAGGATTCTATCACCTCCTAGAATCAGAATGAGAGGTGGTCTGGCAGCCATCCTTACTTCCTTTGGTGCTCTTCTGTTCTCACGTTCCAAACGTGCTAGTTCCTGAAGCTCGTAGTTGACTAACTCTTTGTCTTTGTTACTCCTAGTTCAGCGATTAGACATGCACCTGAAAACAAAAAGATAAAAGCTAGTTTAGCAAACAAAAATAAAAAACCTAGACATATAAATCTAATGGTTCAGATTCCCCGGCAACGGCGAAAAAATTTGATATGCTCAAATTATCCCTAGAGCTACTCTCTCAAATTAAGAGATCAATTGTAGTACTTAGGGTTATCGAATCCACATAGAATCAGAGAAACACAATAGATTAATAAATTCGAATTAGGCTAAGCATAATTATATGAATGCAAAAACAAGTAACAAGAAAGCAGGATGATCGGTTTGTAAAACAATAAAAATAAAAGCTAGGCACTGGGAAATCTCAGGTGAATCCGATTTGCAGATATAAATAGATAGATTGGAATTATGAAGCACAGTTCGTAAACTTGAAACACGAATATAAAATCAATCAGCTGTTGCTGCAGAGATTATCTATGTCTAAATCCTAGAAAGCCAACTGTCGTTGCGAATCCTATAAACCTAAACAAGCATTAAAGATTAGGTTCAATTGTTCACAAAACCTTAAACTAAATGTCTTTGCAAAAAGGAATTTAGGTCATCAAAGACTAGTTCTAGCATTTAATAACACTGTCGTGTCTAAGATCAGATTCTATGTAGCTAAGCTAGAATAATCAATAAACACAAGTCAAGATGAAGAACTTCTAATGGTTTTATCGTAACAATTAAATCAGATCTAGCAAAACATCAAACACTCTTGAATAACCCTAAACCTAACAATGAACTACTCAGACATAATCAAAGAAGCAAACATCATATTTATTAATTGATATCTCTTAAACTTAGTAAAACAAAACGTAGCCTAAACAATGGCTTTAAACATCTATATATAGAGTACAAAAACGTCATGGGCCTAATTGCAAACATCTGGGCCTTCTGCAGAAAAAACGAAAATTTTCCAAATCTGATATTCTGGTCGCGAAGTTGGTTGTGTCGATCGACAAGGTTAATGTGTCGATCGACAGGCTTGATTTCTTCATGTCGATCGATGTAGCTTAGTGTCGATCGACACTCTCTTCAAATCTTCACTCCGAACTTGCGACTTTGACTACTCATTTCATTATACTCCAGAATGCTCCAGTAAACACCAATTAAGTTCCAAACATCCTTGTACCTAATAATAACACCAAAAGACTCTAGATAAAAGACTTATATCCTTGTTGAAAATCGGTAATAACCATGATATATCATTAGTATCATCATCATCATCACTGTCGAAGACGGCTATTTGTGTTTGTGACCTTGGGATGGGTGGCAATGGTGGTGGGGACCTTTGATGTGGGTTTGAGTAGAGCATTTTTAAATGGACACGATGAATGACAACCATTTCGGCCTCTGTGAAGATTTGTTCCAACGCGCTTCGAGCTGCGGGAATTATTCTTCCTGTTATTAAATATGTTAAGTTCAAATGCTTTCCTTGGTTAATTGTTTAACATTAAGTAAAATTTAAATGGACTTTAGTATTACCATTGTACTCTTCAAGGCTTCTACGGTTAAGTTATGGATCATCATGTTCCTGAAGATAAGAGAAATGTCCGACATTGAAAGGTCTCCTACACTGGAATTCATAAGTCTCAACATCTTCGGATCCAACTGTCACGCACAAGGTCAAGTCTGGATAGTTATAGCGCAAAGCTATAAACAGAGCAATATCGTGATTTGACCTAATGTAGGAAGGAACTCCATCGTTTTTGTAGAAATGCATAGCTTATGGGAGCATATAGGTCAGAACGATTGGGGTTGTTTGCTCCAACAACAACCTTCTTTTTATGGTGTCTTCAGGCACGACAAAACCTTCATCATCCCGTATAAGAACACCATAGCCGACATCAGGTGGATCACTACAAAACTCCAATACACCATAAGCAGCACAAATCCAGTTTCGTCTTAGCACATGAATCGTACTCGACATCCTGTTTCAATATCATTGTTGATTAGTAAGAAGGAAAAGCAGAGCAATTTTTGGTATTTATATGTGGATTATTTATGTGTATATATACTTTTTAAAGAAATTTTTATGTGTGTAGATACTTTATAAAGGAAGTATACTTTTTTGGGGGTTAATATCTATTATATCCCTCAACTAGATTTTCTAACTCATTTATCTCTGAACCAAATTTAATCCTATTAAGAAAACAAAAATAAAAAGAATTCTTTTTTATTTTCTCTCACTTCTTCTCCACCGCTTCCTGCACCTCATCTTCTCTGCGAAGAAGTCAGCAATTCAAATCAAAGATAGCGAGAGACATGGTGAATCGGCATGGTGAATCGGTATTGAGCTTTTTTTAAGAGAGCAAAGCTTCTGTCGAGGCGTAGACAGAGATAGCAAATTCTCAACCAAAAACTTTGAGATTTCAATTCCACAAATTCGAGCTTCAATCCCATATCCGCATAAGAGTTATGTCGAGTGCTGATGCTTGTTCAGTTGTTGTAGTGGTATAGAGTTTCAATTTTTCTTTATTTGTTCCATAAATTAAGATATGTTGGATTCGTGAACTGGTGGCCATATATGGATGGTAATTTAATTATGCTCGTAATAGAAGATGAAGAAAGGTTTCGAGTTCATTACATCAATGAGACCTTATCTCATAAGAACCTTATCCTCCTTTATGATCTTGCGAAAGAGCTCATGCTAGATTCTGGGCGGATTTCATTTTTAAAGCTTCTTGAGCTATAAATTCTTCTATAAATTTAAATTCTTGTGTATATCCCAAAAGAAGATAGATTTGTAATCAAAGAAGTTATGATTACTGAATGTTGAGTTGATGATGAGGATTACTAAGCAATTTTATTTCAAAAGATACTTTCAGGTTTTTATTGTTTTTCGTATCGCTCACACAGATGGTCGGTAATCTCATCCACGTAATACGTACTGTCCACATGGATGATCGGTAATACTGTCCACAATAGTTTAATAAATATCATGTATGGATCGATGTTGATGGATGGTCATCATAACATATTCATGTTTATGGATATATGAATGGTCACAATCAAGGATGGAGATCAATAAGAATATAGTAGAAAAGATCAATGTAACAAAAATTAGTGTAATACAATTTTAAGTAGTTTTAATTGTAAAAATCACATCAAAGATTATCTTTGTTCAACTGTTAAATTTGCAGCAATTTTGTGTGTATTCATATCAAATAGAAGAAACTTTTTATGGATTGCATTTGATGAATTTATGGACACGATACCGTGGATATATTTAAATGGATATCATTTGATGACATATATGTAGTTCCATTTGTTGATCTTTGGGGACACAATAAATTTGGGTTTACGGTTAAGCTCTTATTCTGTTATAGTGTAGATATTTCAAATTAACTAGTGTCATTGGATAATGTTATGCTCAAAGATTCTTAAGTTTATGATCAACAAAACACAAGCCAAATGTCAGTAGTTTTCTATAGTAAAGGAAATGCCATTAGTAGACAAAAAAAGAAGAAGGAAATGTCAGTAACAAGCTCAAAGATTCTTAAGCTTATGCTCAAGTTTCATCATACAAACTACATTACATCTAATGCTTGAATTAAATCAAGAACATATCAAAACATGTCCACCATATTTTCTCTATTCATGAAACTGTTTTATTGTTCTTCACAAGATCTATTGGCTCTATTCATGAAATTGTTTTATTGTTCTTCACAAGATCTCGTGGATAAATAAATATGGATACGTTTTTGACAAAATCATTGGCCTAAACGCATCAATGGATAAACTAAACCTAGATCTAGACAAAAATATGAATCCTAACAAAAAGAAAAGGAATTGCAGCCAATGATCGAACAACAAAAAACGAAATTGATGTTTGAATTTGAAGAGAAACATCCTTTATAAAAACAAATACCATCTTGATTAAACCCATAAGCTAAGATAATTCATCCACGCAGCATCTTCTCCATGAGCCATCACCGAAGTCGTAAAAGCAAAACACACATGGAGACGCCAGAGGAAAAGAAGTGAAGATTCGGTAGCCGCTAGGAGAGTAGACACTGCTCATGAATATCCAAGAATGAAACCGCGATACTCAGGAAGAAGATGAAAATTGAAAAATACTCCCAAGGCATCGCGAATCGATCAAGAGGGCCTGACATTGCGATGAATCAGAGATCAAACACACCAAATCCAGGGAAATTGGAGAATTTGAGATTTTTGAAACTTCAAATCGTGTTTCACTACGAATCAAATTGTGTGAGTGTGAGATGATGGTCTTAAAACTGATCAAACTGGCTTCCACCACTGATTATTTTTGACGAAGCATACATTTGAGGTGAAAAAGCATAAGAGAGGGGAGAGACAAAGTGAATTTTTTTTTGGGTCAAGAAGAAATAAGAAACGATAAAGGTGAATCAGATTTTTTTTGGGTCACATGATCTTTCTTATTTTCCTTGAATGAACGGTCCACAATACACTAATAAGCTAACTAAATATGCTACAAGGATTGCTTCTCTTTGGCTGATTTTAGGGGCAAAATCGTCATAAAATTGACAAAACTGTGCAAAAAGTGTAGAAAAGTATACCTTCCCTCAAAAGTATGTTTATTGTTACCAAAAGTTGGAAAAATACCTATAAAGGTAAATAACCTTTTATATGTTTGGTTTTAATGAGAAGATTCCAAACTTAACATTAAAAGTGGGGACTGTCAAGATTCGTTGAGGGAGTAGGTAAGAGATGTTATAAATTCAGAATTAGAAGCTGAGGAGAAAATGATATTATGTATAAAAGAGGAAAGTTGTTAGAAGCTTTGTCCTCCGATGAATCATTTATCAGTCCGGTTAAAGCCTTATATAGAGGCTAAGACTTATACTTGTAGATATTTATCAACAAATCGAGAAAAAATCTTTGCATTAAATGTGATGGGACAGCACAGGGAATACGTAGCAGAGCGCCGCCAACTAAACTAATCTACATATGTTAACCTATACAACCTATGTCTGCAGCCTAAAAGATCTTGTGTAGCTTCCAAGAGCGTGTGAGGCGTGATCGATGGGTAAACTCGTCTACTGTTTGCCAAATGTCAACATTAATTAGTAGTTTCACATTCTCGTGTATGCTTAATTATCCGATTCTTAGTGATTATTCACCAAGTTTTCTCTTAATTATAACTAAATTATGTATTTTGGTTCGAATTGTTTTCGTTCAGTTGTGCGATAAACAAAAATTTATGGAGGAAAAAAAACTAAATAATAAAATATATGTATTTTTCTTTTGTTGAATAAGTTCCCTAAGTTTTTTCTCCCTCACCCATGATCCTTTTCTCCACGCCCAATCTCCATTATCTTTGTAAAACCGTTTTTCTTTTGGTAAATGAAAAACGTTTTCAAATGAGTCTTCAAAAACAATAATTGAAGGAAAAAAACTTTCAAAGAATACTGCCATTTTCTGTTTTCGATTTCCTCACATACATGTCTTTTTTTCTCTGTTATTTTCGTTTTTATATTCAGAAAAAGACAAATTCATGGTAAGCTCCAAGATCGATTCGATAATGCAGATGATGATATTTTGGAAGTACACACGATTTGGAGAAAGACAACATAAAGGCATTCCTAACATTCTATGGAAGATTCGATGTAGCACACCAAAAAAAAAAGTTTCAAAAAAAAACATTATATGGTAGATATACTTACAAATGGTTATCAGTGTGACACCCAAATTTTTTTTTTTTTTAACTAATTTTTCTACTGCGGAAACATAACCAAATAAACCGATAAACAATCCAATAATAATTCCACAAAAATAAATAATCCATTTTAACCATTTAAATTCAAACACCAGAATTCAGGAATGAAATATAAAACTATCTAGCAACCTAACCAACTGATTCACTAGACTACACAACAAGGACAATAGACCCTATCATCCTCTTCCTACGGCCTCGATTCCACGATCACACTTTTCCTTTACCTTAGCCTAAAGACGAAGGAAGGGACACGAAAAAAGCGATGAAAGAACACGAACAGAGCCTTAAATCCACGAAAATTCACTGATCAACGGGATTCCTCGAGAAACAATGAAAACAACAATCCAACGGATTCTAAAACACGAATAATCGAAGTCTCGAGGATTTCTTTGCAACAATCCTCAAGAACAATCCAAACTCTCTCTCAATTCTCTGATTTACTCTAAACACGACGCCCCCCCCCCCCCCAAAGGCACGCAACCCTAGGCATATTTATACGCTAAACCGAGCCGAGAACCGCGATTAAAAAGTAATCTGGTTTGGTTCAACGAACATGGTGTCGAGCGACACCACAAGCTGTGTCGATCGACACCCCCAAATCCTTCGTGTCGATTGACACAACCCCTGTGTCGCTCGACACGAACACCAGAAATTCTATTTCTGGTTCGCAGACGTTACAATTCTCCCCCACTAAACTGGATTCGTCCTCGAATCCCAACAAAACCGTCTACCCAAGACTCCAAACCCGACCCAACCCGGTCAACTATCCGAGATCAAAACCCGATCTCTGAGGCCCTCGTTCAGTCTCATGCTTATACGCCCGTTTTCAGCCATCTATTACTCTTAACTCATTCCACACCCCTCCCACTTGCAGGACGCATCCCTTGAGCTATCGGCGTCACACCACTCTCACTCGCAGGACGCATCCCTTAAGCTACCGGTGTCTCGCACCCCTCTCACTCGCAGGACTCATCCTTTTAGCTATCGGTGCCCGCACCACTCTCACTCGCAGGACGCATCCTTTGAGCTATCGGTGCCTCGTGTCCCTTCCACTCTCAGGACGCATCCTTTGAGCTCCGGGTACACAGGAAAAGCTAAACAATCCCTCGAGAGAACGCATCCTCTCAAAACAAAATGAATGAGTTGCTCGGGACCGCAACCCCTAGAGTAATAAATTCTAAAACGTCTATCAACATCTTGTTGGGAATGTCCTGAAATTACACTTGTATTCACTCTAGCGATAGTTGTACTGTCAAGATTAGACATTCATATGATACTAGGTGGTCATGACGTTTTGCTAGAAGCTACTCATGATCTATGAGTTATGAACTCATTGCTAGTATTATATGATCCTACAGGGTCACACACCTAAGCAAACTGGATTTACTTTATGTGAGAATGATCATTAATGTAATGATCAAATGATGTGTATTTGATACACATAAGAATCATGTTTTAGAGGAGGTGTCGATCGACCTGGATAGTAAGTTTTGAGAAATCTTTCTAGCCACCCTCTGCAGAAACACAAGTTCCCTGAAGAGATCCGATCTACCGGCGGATTCCAGTTTGTGTTCGTGTGGACCATCAGTAGAGGCGCAGCACTTGATGCGCTACAGATCTCGATAACCTGACAATCTTCCGCTGCATAATCTCTATGTATATTCGAGATCCGTTCTTGTAGATTCATTGTTTACAAACCCTAGATCCTAGGCAAAGGAATTGTCACTAGGTTGTTTAATAGAGATTAAAACCGGTAAAACCTGTGCAAAATCCTACAGTGGTAGCAGAGCCTTAGGGTTTAACTAATGAATCTAAAAGCATATAATTGAATTAGAGAATTCAGATTGAAACATGTGATGTTTAGGATGCTTGCTAGATCAAATTTTCACTGAAATTTGTTTTGTTAAAGTTGATCAGAACCGATCGTGTCGATCGACACAATGGTTGTGTCGATCGACACGACTTTGCTAAAATGTTAGGGTTTTCGATCGTAAGATCAAAGTTCCAGAAACCCAAGTGTCGATCGACACAAATGGTTATGCCGATCGACACGACCTTGCGATTGGTTAACCGATTCAATTGGATTGAATCTGTTATCGCGCTTGGTTAGAAATCGATTGAAACTGGTTTATCACGGTTAATGCGATTTGGTTGGCGTCGATCAACACAAACGTTGTATCGATCGACACCGACCGGTTATCGACCCGGTTCAATTAGATTGACCGGTTATCGATTCGGTCAATTGGATTGACCGGTTATGGAAAATTAAATTTGGTTTGTCAATGTCGATCGATACAAATGTTGTGTCGATCGACACTGACCGGTTATCGGGTCGGTTATCGAAACCAGTTCAATTGGATTGATCGGTTGTCGAAGAACTGTTACAGAAAGGTGAGTGTCGATTGACACTAAGGTAGTGTCGATCGACAGCCTACGAAAATTATGGGTTAGTGAACCTACAATCAAATAACCAAACCAGATTTAATGAGATTCTAAACCTTCCTGAATGCATATTGGATATGTGTTAGGATTAATTATTCAGTTCCTCAACTAAAATATCAAGTGTTCTGGATGTCTTCATGATCTTGTCAGCTGTCAAGACTCGTTTTATTGCATGATAGGCTTGCAGTGCAAGGTGTCTGCAGTTACATGAGTAAGGCAGTAGGTAATTGAGTTGATGGGCTTGCAGTGCATGACATCAACTATTACATGACTGAAGAGATTGGTTTACTTGAATGGGCTATCAGAAGTTCTGGGCCCAGAGACATCAGGTGGATAAAACATAAGATGTCTTATCCACAACCAAGAGTCATATTGGATATGATTAGCAAAGTGTTGCTTACCTATATAACTAAGATTTGAGTGACAGCCAGTGGCTCGCTCGGGTTTCGGTGAAATATGGATCTTGGATCATTATATTCATTTGAGGAAACATTAGTTTGAATATAATGCGAGTTTTCTTAATTGTTAAGATTTCTCATTTCCTGAATATCATAACTGAATTTTTCCTTTTCTTATAACAGTTATGTCTAATCAGAACTCTTTCTCGTTGAGATCCGTCCTTGAGAAGGACAAGTTAAATGGATCCAACTTCCTTGATTGGTATCGGAACTTGAGAATCGTTCTCAAGCAGGAGAGAAAGGACCACGTCCTTGAGAAAGTTCTCCCCGAGAAAATAAGGTCCAATGCTTCACATGCAGTATATGATGCTTGGAATAAGCATTAATATGATGTGGTCGATGTGCGTTGTCTGATATTGGCTACCATGAACTCTGACTTGCAGAAGCAATGTGAGAACGTGGCGTCGCCCATCGAGATGATCACTAGCCTGAAAAGCAATGTTTCAGGAGCAGACTCGAACTGAGAGATACCAGACGGTTAAATCTCTAGTTGAGTGCAAGCTACCAAAGGATGCTCCAGTGAGTCCTCTTGTCATAAAGATGATGGGTTATATTGATAACCAAAGGAGACTGGATTGTCCCATTAGCCAAGAGTTGGCTACTGACATCATTATGCAGTCACTGCCGTCGAGCTATGATAAGTTCATCAAGAACTACATCAAGAATGGCTTGACGAAGACGTTGACTGAGCTGCATGACATGCTCAAGACAGCTGAGCTTAACATCAAGAAGGGCAAAAGGTTTGAGAAACCTAGTAAAGACAAGGGTGAGAGAAAGGCCGTCCAGATTGTGAATCAGGATAAGCCCGAGTCTCCCACTAAACCCAAGTCTGGCCCATCTGATGATGATATATGCAGCTACTGTGAGGAGCCAAGGCATTGGAGGAGAAAATGCAAGAAATACATGGAAGATTCTATGGAGATAATGGAGATGTATGAGACTCCTTCTTCAGGTATTTATGTTATTTCAAGTTCTATCTTAAGGGACCGGTTGTGGTGCTCATATTTATTGAAATATGCAGGGCTTGAGCAACAGTAGAACGTTTAAGAAGGGACAAGTGGAGATACTCGACAGGAATGAAGCAAGAGTTGCTGCATTAGCTGTAGGAAGTTTCCATTTGTAGTCGCCTTCAGGCTTGGTTTTAGAAACTAAATAATTGCTATTATGTACCTGCTATGAGCAGAAATATCATTTCATTTTCTTGTATGATTTTGAATGATTTTATTTTGATAAAAGACAAATGTTGCTCTTTTGATCTTAATGATATATTCTATGGTAGCACCCCATTAGAGAATGGGTTTTACGTCTTAAACCAATCTATGCCTGTCTATAACATAAACACAAAACGGTTCTCTAGCATTGTCATTTTGGGCCACATCGGATTCTGAAGCACCATAGTGATGGGTTTCTGGACTCACTTGATTTTGAATCATGTGAGAAATGTGAATCCTGCTGTTGGACAAAACGACTAAGGCCCATTTTATCAAACTAAATGAAAGGGCCAACGAATTATTGGGCCTTATACATACAGATGTGTGCGGCCCGATGGGCACCAGTGCTAGAGGAAATTATCAGTACTTTATTGATGACTTCAGTAGGCATGGCTATGGTTATCTAATAAGTCACAAGTTGGAATCCTTTGAAAAATTCAAGGAGTTCCAGAATGAAGTACATAATCAAATTGGCAAAAGTATTAGAGCTCTTCAATCAGATCACGGAGGAGAATACTTCTTCGATCAGATCGCGGAGGAGAATACTTAAGTCCAGAGTTAAGTGATCATCTGAGAGAGTGTGGAATTGTTTCACAGCTCACTCCTCCTGGAACGCCCCAATGGAATGGAGTTTCCGAGAGGAGGAATAGGACCTTATTGGATATGGTTCGATCAATGATGAGTCACAAAGATCTTCCATTATCTCTTTTAGGGATACACTCTAGAAATGTTTGCGTTTACACTAAATAGGGTTCCATTAAAATTAGTTGGAAAGACACCACATGTGATGTGGATTGGAAATATTCCAAGTTTGTCTTTTCTAAAAATTTGGGATTGTGAGGCTTATGTAAAATTTCATATCTGATAAGCTCGCACCCAAATCCGATAGGTGCTACTTCATTGGTTGTCCTAAGGAAACCAAGGCATACTACTTCTACAACCGTTCTGAAAATAAAGTGTTTGTTGCTAAGAACTATGTTTTCTTGAGAGAGATTGTCTTTCCAAGAAGAACAGTGGGAGTGAAGTACAACTCGAAGATGGTCAAAAATCACAGGAGACTACTCAACCTGTTAAGGAAGAGCAGTAGCTGGATCTACAAAGAGTTGTAGAACCTACACATGTGGTGCCTGAAGTTCGTAGATCCGAAAGGATACGTCACGATTCCGAGAAATAGGGATTTCTCGCGACCGATTGTCATGACTTGTTGATCATTGACAATGACGAGCCTGCGAATTTTGAAGAAGCAGTGTTGGGCCCGGACTCTGAAAAGTGGCTTGGAGCCGCTAGATCCGAAATGGGATCCATGTCAGAAAACCAGGTATGGTACTTGGTAGATTTACCTGATGGTGTAAAAGCCATTGAGTGTAAATGGATCTTCAAGAAGAAGATTGACGTGGATGGATATATCCAGATATACAAAGCTAAGTTGGTGGCTAAAGATTTCAAGCAAATTCATGGTATGACTATGAAGAGACCTATTCCCCAGTCGCTATGCTTAAATTCATTCGGATTATCCTAGCAACTTCCATCTATCATGGTGATGAGATTTGGCAGATGGATGTGAAAAACAGTTTTCCTTGATGGAATTCTGGAAGAGGATGTGTACGTGACACAACCTGAGGTTTCACAGATCCTAGTAATGCTGGGAAAGAATGCAAGCTTCATCATTCTATTTATGGATTGAAGCAAGCATCACAGAGTTGAAATCTTCGTTTTTGACAAAGCTATCAAAAGGTTTGACTTCATCAGAAACGAAGAGGAACCGAGTGTTTACAAGAAGACTAGTGGGAGTGTAGTTGCATTTCTCGTTATGTATGTAGATGACATACTTCTTCTCGAAATGACGTTCCGTTGCTTTAGTCTTTAGAGACTTGGCTCGGAAGTTGTTTTTCAATGAAAGGCATGGGAGAAGCCGCGTGAATTCTTGGAATAAGAATCTATAGAGATAGATTGGGTAGGCTAATAGGATCGTGTCAAGATGCTTATGGTGATAAGGTCTTGGACAGGTTCAGTATGCATGATTCCAAGAAGGGCCTCATACCAATGTCTCATGGCATTAATCTTAGCAAGATGCAATGTCTCTAGACACTGGCTGAGCAAGAACGTTTGAGTAGGATTCCCAGGCGTATGCAGTGGAATCTATCATGAGTGCCATGACCTGCACTCGTCTAGATATTGCTTGTGTTTTAAGCATGACGAGTAGATACCAATATGATCCATGTGAAAGTCACTGGACAGTTACCAAGAATATTCTCAAGTATTTGAGGAATACTAAGGATAGGAGCTTGGTGAACTGAGGAAGTAATGGTTTTTGTTGAGAGTGGTTAGACGGACAAAGACGATTTCCGGTCGGATTCTGGTTATGTCTTGTGTCTATATGGCGGTGCGGTTTGTTGGAAAGGGTTCCAAGCAGAGCACCGAAGCCTGCGGTTTATTGGAAAGGGTTCCAAGCAGAGCTCCGCAGCCTCTTCCACGACCTAAGCATGAGTTTCACCCTCTTGCTGTAGGTATTAGATATATTAAGATGTGATCTTGATTCTAGTGGGAGTTGTAATGGATTTAGTTATATTATGATATTCATGTGGACATACTTTGGTTATGTCATAATGAAATTGTTTCATGTATTATTTGATTATTGGATAATTGAATAATAGTCCCAAAGTAATTTATGGCATTTTATAGGTCATCAAGTTGAGGACTTGATCATGAAACCCTATAAGTGATTAATGACATAGATTATATTTGTCCCTGGTCAAGGTTGTTAAAGTGGGACACTGATAACCGCGTGAGACTGGTGTGTGAGGTGACTGATGACTAAGTTTCATGGAGTCATTAATAAGTGTATTAAAGTCAATCACATAGATATATGTTAGAGAACATATGATCGGACATGACCCGCTAATGAGAACTCTACTGGATAGTTATATAAGTGTCATAAGAGGTTCTCATTACGACTATAGAGTATAGTCCTTAGACCTGAGTTCATCATGATTTCTTGCATATGAATTGGTCCGCTTTGACTTTGTCAAACGTCAGCCGTAACAGGTGACTATAAAGGCATTGATTGGGTGTATCATGAAGTGTGTGAAGCAACAGGGATGGAACAAGATGGAATTTGTCCCTCCTATATAACAGGAGATAAATATCTCAGGGCCCATCGAAGATTTGATACTGAGAAATGCGTGGCCACGCTCAAACGAGGTGATTGTCAGTCGTTTGTTTTTAATCAGTATAAATCGGAGTTCGATGAACGTGATATTGGCTATAATAAGGATGACACGGTTCTTGCCTTATGCCATATCGAGATATAGAGACGAAGGGATTATGGGAATAGTTGATTCCAGTACAAGTGGGAGATTGTTGGGAATGTCCTGAAATCACACTTGTATTCACTCTAGCGATAGTTGTACTGTCGAGATTAGACATTCATATGATACTAGGTGGTCATGACGTTTTGCTAGAAGCTACTCATGATCTATGAGTTATGAACTCATTACTAGTATTATATGATCCTACAGGGTCACACACCTAAGCAAACTGGATTTACTTTATGGGGGAATGATCATTAATGTAACGATCAAATTATGTGTATTTGATACACATAAGAATCATGTTTTAGAGGAGGTGTTGATCGACACTACTTTAGTATATCGATCGACACGGGCTAAAAACCGGAACAGTGATTTCGGTTTAACAACTTAATTAATTCTGAATCGGTTCAGGGATTAATTAGGTTTTCTCCAGAGCCTATATATATGATATATGAGGCACGACCTGGATAGTAAGTTTTGAGAAATTTTTCTAGCCACCCACTGCAGAAACACAAGTTCCCTGAAGAGAGCCGATCTACCGGCACTAGCATCCCGGCGGATTCCAGTTTGTGTGCGTGTGGACCATCAGTAGAGGCGCAGCACTTGATGCGCTACAGATCTCGATAACCTGACAATCTTCCGCTGCATAATCTGCAGGTATATTCGAGATCCATTCTTGTAGATTCATTGTTTACAAACCCTAGATCCTAGGCAAAGGAATTGTCACTAGGTTGTTTAATAAAGATTAAAACCGGTAAAACCTGTGCAAAATCCTACACATTTATCGACTAAAACGCCTCTCGTGGTCAACTTGATACTCCCTAACCCAGAATATCACCACAAACACATACAAGAAAATAACCATCTTGTATAAACCGATGAATACGGAAGATTCCATCTTATAACTCTCCAACCACCCTAACACGACAACATTAAGGACCAAAACCAAAACTCTAACAGCAACGCGCAAGGTTCCTAGCCCTGAATACCATAATGCAATGTTTCCAAATCCTGACTAGGTCTATCCAACTGATTGCACAACAATCAAACAAGAACATGTACAACCAGCTGTAGACCCAAAATCGGATCGATCGATTGTGCAACAATCAAACAAGAACATGCACAACCAAGACATTACATCCGATATCTTGGTCGTCAAAACTGAACGCACAAGAATATCATCGAGGTCTATATTCCGTTCCATTCTCATGCCACGATCAGCTATTGATTACTCGTATTTACCGTCATCATCACACTCTCAGGACGCCTCCCTCGAGGTAACGATGCCGATGCCACTCCACTCTCAGGACGTCTCCCTCAAGCTCTGGCTCTATCTAGGAAAAATACTTTCCTTAGAGTAATCAACACATACGTGAACCAGCACCAGAAACTAAGAATACCTCCCTTGATAACAACACGCAACACGCAACCTATTCTAGTAAAACAAAACTACTCTTACCGAACATATGACCACACAACCGACTTCCCAGAAGATCAAAATCTCAACCTCGAAGCACAACGACAACCCAAACTCCTCGCACGCCCCATATATCTATTGCTCTTAACTCAGTCTACACCTGACACCCATAGGACGCATCCTACAGCCCATCAGGAACACATACCATTCGCACTCTCAGGACGCATCCTTCGAGTCAACGGTATCTGGGGAACCCACATCCCAATCAACATGCCGGAGAGCTCACCTCTCCTCAAAACACATGAGTTAATCGGGACCGCATTCCCTAGAGCAATAAATACCGAGCACTAAACATCGGAAACTGCACTGCCCAACAAGGGTCCAAAACCACTCCTGACGCCTCAGCGTACACAACCTTCAGCCGATACCCTGTCTGTCCCGCTTTTGCTCCTGATTCTCTCCAGAACCAAACACCATGAACTGCATGCTCCTCAGGATCCCTCGAATAATCCAAGCTATTCATTATGCATACGATAACAAACGCGCCCAGGTAATCCTCGATCACGACGCAGCCTTTTGTGCTTACCGCAAGCACATTAAACAACAAAAATCATAAGCACAATTTGAAATGCCCAATACTTGCCTAATTTTATCCCAAACTCACGATGCGGCATTCTTAATCCATCCAGGTCTGGCGGTCAATCATACAACAATCAAACAAGAACATGTACAATCGCCCGTCAGTCCAGACTATACCTAATCCCAACTAGGTCTGGCAGTTGACTGTACAACAATCGAACAAGAACATGTACAGCCATCCATCAGTCTAGATTTGGATTTCCCGAATGCTACATCTATTTCCAGAACTCAACATATGCCCAGCCCTACTAGCGATACTTCAACTTACAACCTGAGCCTCCCTAACCGTCTATCACAGACCATAACCTTGACTGCTCCAGCCATCACTACACGAGATTCCCACTCGTTCCGCAATCGTCTAACATTGACCAAAGTCCCGGCCTGACCCGGCCGATACCACACGAGATCCTCCCCTGACCTCAAAGGCTCCCTCTAATCCACACACGAAACATACCGCTTGAACTCTCGGGACGCATCCCTCGAGCCAACGGTGTCTGGGGATCTCACATCCCCGCAAGAGATCTCACATCCCTCGCTACTTATTCCGAGAACACCCTTCCCAATAAGTACACAGGAGAACACATATCTCCTCTGATTAGAGCGGCCTCTCGTGGTATAATCTCGGTATTCCTAGCCTGGAATAACCTCACAGACCATGGTCCACACATAAAAACACATAAAGAGCCACTCGCCTTATAACTCATAAGAAAACAAATAAGGAACGCCATCTTACAAATTTTCCAAAAATGTAAATCGTTTCAACACCAACGAAATACAATAAAATCCAGAGACAACAACATTAAAGCTCAAAACTCTGAAAACAAAAAAAAAAAACCGAAAAGAACACCAAGACCGGCTCAAACTTTGACCTGCTCCTCGACTACTCGTGCCCACATTGCTCTCTTCCAAACTGACCTAACGGCTGCTCCGCCGCTACCTGAGCTAATGGTTGCACTGCCACTTGATGAATCTCTGCAAGCGCCAATGACTGCAACTTGGGACACATCGGCCTGATATGCCCGGGCTCTCGGCAGTTATAACAGACCCTCGAATATGCCTGCCGCGGCTGCTGCTGCTCACCCTCCCCAGGAAACACGACAACTGATGCTCCAAACTGCCGCATCCAAAGCACGCTCCGCCCCTCAAAACCTGACTGGGCCTGGAAGAGCCATCCCATTTCCGTTTCTGTCCCTGCGCAGGCTTGCCGCCCTTGCCGGAACCAGAACCGGAGCCACTCCGCGACTGCTCCTGTCTCGGCTGCACAGGAGGAACAACAGACAATGGAACCACCATAGCTGCCTGCCCTCTCAGATCCTCCTCGATCCCTGCAGCAACCTTTACCAGCTTTGCCCTGGAGGCGTACTCAGTCACTCTGCACCTAGTCCGCAACTCTGGCTGAAGTCCCCCCCGGAACCTCTGGACCTGCGTCCGCTGGTCGACTATGCCTCCTGCATAAGCTAGCAAACGACCAAAATCCGCGTCGTAGTCACGTACGGAACGATCCCCCTGAACCAGATCCACAAATCTCGATACGAGACGATCTAATGCCTCCTGAGGAAAATATTTGGCGTTGAACTCGACCACAAATTCTCCCCATATCCATACTGCACCAGGCCTCCTGGCCTCAATATCTCTCCACCAAGCGTGCGCATCACCACCCAGATAGTGGATCGCCAGCTCCACCCAATACTCGTCAGGGCAACGAATTGAACGAAAATTGCGCTCTACGCGCATACGCCACACATCGGCGTCCTCGGGACTGACACCACCCGAAAAAAATACCGTGCTCATATGCCGCATCTGGCTCACCATCTCCAGGTAAGACGGACGCACCTCTGCAACCGCAGCCCTCTGCTGCACCTCAGCCACAGGCGGAACCACTGGAGCCTGAACCGGAGCCGCCGCTGGAAAACGTCCCAGCAACTCTGTCAGAATACCCTCCATGCGATCCATATGATCCTGAGCTGGAACGGCACCCACACCCGGGCCCGCTCCTCTACCAGCCATCCCGGCGCCTCTCCCGGCACCCACAACACCCACACTGGCACTAACACTGGTCTCGCTCACGGAACCCGAATGATGCGTAGGAGTTCCTGACGTCTGCGTCGCACTCGCAGCCACGCTGCTGGACGACTCAACCACTGGTCCACGACAACGACCTCGGCCTCCACGGCCACCAACTCTGCCACCCCGGGCACCAGCTCTGCCACGACCTCTAGCTCCAGGAACCATACTGCAGTGCATTTCCCAAAAACACAGGCTAAGCTACTAGAAGTCACCGAGAAACAAAAACAAAACATACCGTGGAATCATTTTAAAAGGCCGAAGAGGATAATACTAAGACTCTATTAAATTGACTAAACACACGCATCAATTTAAACACATAGTCTCATACATCCAAATTCAATTATCCTAAAACCGTCTAGGCTCTGATACCAAAATGTGACACCCAAATTTTTTTTTTTTTAACTAACATTTCTACTGCGGAAACATAACCAAATAAACCAATAAACAATCCAATAATAATTCCATAAAAATAAATAATCGTTTTTAACCATTTAAATTCAAACACCAGAATTCAGGAATGAAATATAAAACTATCTAGCAACCTAACCAACTGGTTCACTAGACTACACAACAAGGACAATAGACCCTATCATCCTCTTCTTACGGCCTCGATTCCACGATCACACTTTTCCTTTACCTTAGCCTAAAGACGAAGGAAGGGACACGAAAACAGCGATGAAAGAGCACGAACAGAGCCTCAAATCCACGAAAATTCACTGATCAACGGGATTCCTCGAGAAACAATGGAAACAACAATCCTACGGATTCTAAAACACGAATAATCGATGTCTCGAGGATTTCTTTGCAACAATCCTCAAGAACAATCCAAACTCTCTCTCAATTCTCTGATTTACTCTAAACACGACGCCCCCCCCCCCCCCCCCCCCAAAGGCACGCAACCCTAGGCATATTTATACGCTAAACCGAGCCGAGAACCGCGATTAAAAAGTAATCCAGTTTGGTTCAGCGAACCTGGTGTCGAGCGACACCACAAGCTGTGTCGATCGACACCCCCAAATCCTTCGTGTCGATCGACACAGCCCATGTGTCGCTCGACACGAACACCAGAAATTCCATTTCTGGTTCGCGGACGTTACAATCACTCAAACAACTTTTTGCATAAATTTTCCATGAGATTTAATCCTCTTAATTTAAACTAATACTTTGTAGAACGAAAAAAATATTTTCAAGTACAATGATAATGGAAAGGATCTCACGATGAGTCTCGAAGAATATTTTTTCTACAAATGGAAGAGACAAAGTAAAGAAGAAGAATAGAAGTTTCCAAGATGAAAGAACATTGTTTCTTGTGATTTTAGTTCATACATATTATTATTTTATTTATATTTTATGTTGTAAAAATATTTGTGGAACTCAGTATTATTTAGATTGGAATCGATTTATGAGCTTTTTCTTGTTGTAAATGCCGATTTTTTAGTGATGTATTAACAAACATATCCGGGAAATTTGTAATAGGTATAGAAAATAACTTTGATATATAAAAATAATAATTATTTCAAATAATATATTTGTTATTAAATAATAAAAAGTTGTTTTGCCAAAAATTACGTTAGATTTTGATAGATACTGAAAAAAGGTTTGCTATCTAAAAATAATAATAAATGAATACATTAACAGTTTTGGAAATTATAAGATGGATTTGTGCAAAGTTCCGTCGTAATGAGTGATATAATTATGACGTTATAATAGTCGTAAAACTAACGATTTTGAAACACAATTTTTATTGTAAACTAGTAAGGATTTTGTTATTTTTATATATCGTTACCATTTGTGACCAAACGGCTACTAGAAATTTCCTTCACAAGGTTTGTGACATTTTTGCTACAAATAAAAATTTACAATGAGTTTATTGTCACAGTTCGCAAACCGTCACATATTCGTTGTAATGTTTGTATTGTTCTGAAATATCATTTATTGTGACAAATTTTATGTAACAATATTCTTATTTTCTTGTAGTGCAAAATCCATAGATGAAACTACTCACACATGGAGATATGAACCATCAAAGCAAAAGAAAATGAGAAATTAAACATGATTAAGAAACTTAAAGAATCATGAAAGATTTAAACTTTAAAAAATGAGGCAAGTAGTTTTCAAATCCAATGTAACATCCCAAAACCAAAATGTTGATCGACACCAAGTTTAATGGCCGGTTTCGGTTAAGTTTTTAATCGTTCGGTTTGGCTCGGTTTTGGGTGCGCAGCCCTAGATCATTTTGTATAAAGGCCAGCCGTAATTGTTGATCGTTTTCAGAGTGAAAACACGTAAAAAGTGATTAGAGAAGAGGGATTTTCTAAGTTCTTGAGTGAATCGAGCGGATTAAGGATTTTCGGGGTTTGTAGAAGGTTTGTTAGCGAAGGAGAAGCGTTTTCTCGGTGATTGTTGCGGCTCTTGGTGATTTCCAGCGAACGGAATGGTCGTCATGGGTTGAATTCTTAGCCGTTCATTCCTCAAATCGCGTAATCGAGGTGAGTGTGCGACCGTAGGCTCAGATATGCGAGGAATCGATTAGCGATTGGGTTTAGGTGTTTACGTCATGTTGATTGTGTTGTTTCCTAGTGATGTTTTCGTGTTTGAATGTGTTTCCTTTGTGTTGGAATCATGAGTTGAGAGTTTTGGTCGTGAATATGTTAGTTTACGTTGTGAGTATTGAATTGTGATCATAGCGTCGATCGACACCGTGCGATGTGTCTATCGACACCCTGTTATTTTATGTGTTGAACATTTTAATTTAATGGTTGTTGATTGCTGGTATATTCGTACTTAGTATGTAGACGGGAGGACCGTCTCACTAAGTAATTCTTAATTATTTACGCATCTCTTTTTCCCATGTGATGCAGGTAAAGGAAAAGTGTGAATGTGGAATCAAGGCGTAGGAAGAGGATGATAGGGTTTCACTGTTTAATATTTAGTCTAGCGAACCCGGTTGTTAAGTTGCTAGTTTTATCATTCCTGAATATTGTTTTTTGAATTTGTTGGTTGAGGATTTAATTTATTGATTTGATTTATTGGATTATCTAGTTTATGTTATTTTCGCAGTAGAATTGTCTAGGATGCAAAAAAAAAAAAAAACTTGGTTGTTTCATTTTGGTATCTGAGCCTATACGGTTTTAGAACGATAGATTTGGATGAATTCAGACTATGTGGTTAATTGTTTATGATAGTTACACAATTAGTAATCTTAGAATCATCCTCTTCGGCCTTTAAAGAGATTATGTGGTAAGTTGTGTTTTGCTTGTTTGTGACTTCTTGGTTGCTTATTTTTCATGCTCTGTATGAGTGCAGACTTATGGATACTGGAGCGAGAGGTCGCGCCAGAGTCTTCGAGTGATTCGCAGGTGTCAGAGTCTCAGACACATCATGCGGGATCTGCGAGTGAGACCAGCACGAGTGCCAGTGTGGTTGTGGGTGTTGGGATAGGTGCCGGGACGGGCACTGGTCTAGCGGCCCCAGGTGAGGGTGCTGCTGCAGCTCTGGGTCGAGATGATGTCATTGTGGGTTTGCTGATGCAGTTGTTGGAGCGGTTTCCGGCGGCAGGTCCGGCACCGGCTCCAGCAGGGCCTCTGGTAGCTGAGGCGCAGGCGAGGGCTGCAGTGGTTGAGCAGCCGAGGGCTACAGTTGTTAAGCATCCTTCCTATCTAGAGATGATGGAACTGATGCAGAGAATTGGTACACCTTCTTTTACGGGCGGTGTTAGGCCTGAGGAGGCGGATGAGTGGCGCTTGAGGTTAGAGCGCAACTTTCGCTCAATCTGATGTCCTGCGGAGTTTTAGGTGGAGCTGGCTATTCATTATCTCAGTGTGGATGCCCATTTGTGGTGGAGAGCGATAGAGGCTCGGAGAGCTATGTGGACTTGGGGCGAGTTCTTGGTCGAGTTTAACGCCAAGTACTTTTTTTGGGAGGCGATGGATCATCTTCAGATGATCGTAGCATGAGTACGGTGCGAGAGTACGATGCTGAGTTCAGTAGACTAATGGTTTATGCTGGTCGTAGCATGAAGGATGAGCAGACCCTTATGCAGATGTTCTTGCAGGGGCTCCGTCTGTGTATCAGGACGCAGTGCAAAGGTTCCAATTACGCCTCGAGGGTGGAGCTGGTGGAGCTTGCTGGTGCGGTGGTTGTTCTGCCTGTGGTTGCTCATGCGGTTTAGTCGAGGAGTCAGCAGCAGCAGCATCAACATTACAGAGGTTCTGGTTCTAGCAAAGGTTGTAAGCCTGCGCAGGGTCAGGAGAGGAAGTGGGATGATGCCTCTAGGACGGGCCAGAGTAGACGCGGGTGCTATGAGTGTGGTGGTATGGATCACAAAATGGCGAACTGTCTGAAGAGGAGCGAGCCAAGTATGCCTCAAGTTTGTTACCACTGAAAGAGCCGAGGCATATTAAGCCGATCTGTCCCAAGTTGCACCACATGGCAGTGGCAGCAGTTCAGCCACCGGCAGCGCAGCCGATGGCGCAGAGTGTAGCAGTGCAGCCGATGGCGCAGATTGTAGCAGTGCAGCCTTTGGGTCAGATTGGACCTGCACCGCGAGTTTACGCGCCAGCAGAAGTTGGTCAGCACAGTGGCGCGCAGATCACAGGTAAATTCTAGACTTAGACTTCGTGAATTCTTTTGTTGTTGAATTGTTGCTATGTTCTTTTATTTTTCATGTAATAGAAATTCTAGGGTTCTCAACGCATGTGAATTGTGTAGGGACCTTGTTAGTGGGAGGTTTTGAGTCCCACTTGTTATTCGATTTTGGAGCATCGAATTGCTTCATTACTCTGGAGCATGCCGAGAGTAGTGGCATCGGGAGCAGTGCTGGTGAGCTTTCAGGCTTGGTCAAAGTGGCTTCCTGGCTACTTATGGCCGTGCTAGGGGAGTTGATGTGAAGATTGTTGGGGAGTCGATGCTAGCAGATTTGGTCATCAATCTGGTGGAGTTGTACGATGTTATTTTGGGGATGGATTAGTTGTTGTTCTACAGAGTTCATCTGGACTGTTATCAAGGCAGAGTGGTTTTCGAGCGTGATGTAAGGAGGTTGGTGTTTCAGGGTGTGAGACCTACTTCCGAGAGTCTGATAATTTTGGCTATTCAGGCAAAACAGATGATAGCGCGGGGTTGTGAGACGTATTTGGCTATGATATTGATGTCGGAGTCTAGTGGTGAGTTTGCTATCGGGAAGATCAAAGTTGTTCAGGATTTCGAGGATGTGTTTCAGTCGTTGCAGAGATTACCGCCATCTCGGTCTGATCCTTTCACGATTGAGTTATAGCCCAGGACAGCTCCGATTTCTAAGGCTCCTTACAGATTGCCACCAGTAGAGTTAGCAGAGCTAAAAAAGCAGCTGGGTTTTGTGCAGCCGAGTGTTTCACCGTGGGAAGCGCCTGTTTTATTCGTGAAGAAGAAGGATGGCAGTTTTTGATTGTGTATCGATTAGCGAGGTCTGAACCGAGTTACTGTGAAGAACAAGTACCCTCTCCCGAGGATTGATGAGGTGCTAGATCAGCTGAGGGGTGCTACTTGGTTCTCCAAGATAGATTTGGTGTCGGGTTATCATCAGATCCCGATAGATGAGGCAGACATTCGTAAGATGGCGTTTAGGACCAGATATGGGCACTTTGATTTTGTGATTATGCCCTTTGGTTTGACTAATGCACCGGCAGCATTTATGAGATTGATGAACGACGTGTCCAATGAGTATTTGGACGTATTCGTTATCATTTTCATTGATGACTAGTTATTTAGTGTCAGAACGAATATTTTTTTTTCTTTTATTGCGTAGACTTAGGTGATACTATAAAGTAGACTTTTTAGGTTTGCAGGAATTTATGACTTTTGGGGAGAAAAAATAATATAACGCCTATGTATTGTTTGATGAAATGATTGTGGAGAGAGAAAGTCCTTTTCACACCAAAAAAAAACAAATTCTTTCTTTTCTTTCTCTTTGGTGATTCTGGATTTTGTTCGGGTAATTGTTGCTTCCGTCAAATTCACTTGTTCATTAGCATTTCATTAATCGGCTAGTATGATCATCTTCTTTCACTCAATTTTTTAGATTGAGGAAACTCATTTTAAGTGGTTTTTCGTCCAGATTCAACATGCAAAGCTCTAGTACTTCTATGGAGTTGCCGGAGATGATGTTTGCACTTGGTCATGAACCTGTAGGTTTGAGGGTCACTGCTTATGGTCCAACAAGCGGTATTAATAAGATTTTTGAAGTTTTAGCTCCAACAGAAAGAGAGATAATGATGGAATCTTCCTTTGGGAAGTTCATACTTTGACAGAGAAACCTTCTTTTCTAGTAGATTTGGGAGATTTCTTGTTTCTCGGTTGTTGAAGGTGAATAAGAAACATGAAGTTTAGTTTCTGTTTGCCGGAAAGCCAGTCCGATTCTTTCAAAGGGAATTTGCCATTGTCACTTAATTACCATGTGGGAAGTACCCGAAGAAATCAAAGCGTTATTTGAAGAACAACATTGGTGAAACTCCTTCTTAGGCCTCCTTGTTTGGTACATTGGATTTGGTATCGGTGGATATTGTGATTAAGATATTGAAGAGGGGTACGGTCAAAGGCACAGAGGTTAGGGTCAAATATGCGTACTTGGCTTTGCTTGCATCTGTTTTGCTTCCAACTACACAAGGACACAAGATTGTGAAAGAACATGCTGAGCTGATAAAGGATATGCGCGTGTTTCTGAACTACTAGTGGGGTCGCCTTGCTTTTGAGATGATTGTCTCAAGTACTACTAACATGATTTCTGACTATCTCTTGTTAAGGATGTTAGATCAAGGAAATGAATTACATTCATGACATCTTATCCTCTTTTTACAACTCTCTATTGTCATGAATGGGGAGCTCACTTTTAGTTGGTACCCTATCTTTACCCGAAACCTTTCTTTTAGACCTCATGCACTTCTGTTATGAAATTTATACAAATATGTGTAAAAACGTCGGAGAGAAATAGGATCGACGCAATTTTCCAATCGCTACAAATGCAAAGATCAACTAAAGAAGGATAGAGTACAACAACAAAATTTCAGAAAGCTTGGCCATTCTTTGGATGCTTAAATCATGGTAACAATTTCGTGCCTATACTTGACTCATATAATTATGAGACTGTTTTGCCCCTTAGAAAAAAAAATATATACAAAGAAAAAAGATTACAAAATAAAAGGGACAGGAGAACAATTTTCGAAAAGTCTATGGCCAAAATATACCCAAGGAATGTCATGATACAATGGAGATACGAGTGTAAGAGATTTACAGTGATTCCCGGAGAAAAGTCAATGGAGATATTTTACACTTTTTTTTTTATTGAGTTTGGTTCTAGATTGATTCTCTATCTCTATTCGTGCATAAAGCTTGATCTAGCGTAGCTAACTAGTGATCAATCTAAGGTTTATATAGATTCCAAAAGTTTTTCTATCGCCGGATCTAGTATTTGATAGGCTAAGCGTCTTAACAATTCGAAAGGTTAGATAAGGAGTTTAGTGAACAATCGAATCTCAATCTTACAGCGTGATTTTCACCTTGTAATAACCGGTGTATCATAGGTTTCATATATTCTTTAAATTACTTTTATCTTGCGTGTTTTGATTTATCTATCCCTTTACTTGATTACTTTTGTAAAAATTGTACCAAACGTAAAAAGATGTTTCCTATTCTTTTTCTTTTAAGATGGTATTGAAAAAACAAAAATTGATAGGAAGAAATAACTAAAGGAAAGAAAAATGCATAATTCTTTTCACTTAAGTTTGAAAAAAGGTTTTGTATGCTTCTTTACAATAAGAAAGTCACAAGGCAGGATTAAAAAAATACTACTCCTTCTTTCTTAAACTAGATCTAGGTTTGGTCGCTCCTCCTCAGCTCCGGTGGCTTCCTCAGCACCGGAGCTGCCTCTTTTTTTTCTCTGCTTTGATTTAGTCTTACTCTTTTGTTCTCAATCCCACCGTGTTTTGCTCTTTTTTTTCTTGAGGATATGTTTTCCCATTTTGATTTTGTCGGTGAATCCGAAAAATCACTAGATGGAGAACAGATCCGGTAAGAGGATGAGCTTTATGGTGGGATCTACGCTTTAGTCTCGGTTTTTATACCTCTCGTTGTAGATCCGGTTCTTCTATCTCGAATTGTTTTAGGGTTTTGAGTGTATATATGAAACTTCTATCGATCCTTGTATCCTGGGTGTTTTGCGTTTTTGCGTGATTGATTCTTAGTTTCTCCCTCAGGCCGATTCATTCGGTAAAAGTGGATCCCTTAAACGGATCTTCTTCCGCTTTGGTTCACGAGGTTTTCACCATCGCTGATAACTCCCTCCTTGCAATCTTCTCAAGAGACTCGGTTATGTCTCAAGGTTTGCTAGTTGTGCCGCCTCGGATGGCTCGGCTTCGGCGGAACAGGTATAAGAGGGACTGGTAGCAGCTGATCTGTGTATTATTTGTCGTAAGGAGGAGTTCCAAAATTTATTCGTCTCGGTGTTCTCTAGCCTCGGATCTGGTTTATTCTTCATAAGGATTTGTTCATTTTGATCTCAAAAGTCTTAGGCTAATTTCTCTGTTTCGATAGCTGATCGGTTTGCTTCGAGTTTGGTTTTTCTTTAGTTTATGTACTTCCATGTTTTAGTTCACTGGAAATCGACTTGTGACTCCCGGAAATCGGGCCTATGACTCCCGGAAATCGGGCTTGTGATTCCGGGTATTCCATTCCGGCTCTTGTAAAACTGTTGTTCGTTCTTCTTAATGAAATATTTAGATGAAAAAAAAAATGCTTCTTTACAATTTGTGAAAATGTAAATTGATATTATGCAAAAAATCTTTTTGTTTGAAAACCATTCTTACTTCGATAGCTCGATTGATACGGTTTGTGTTTGAGTGAACTACCAAATAACAAAACAATGCAATTCTTTTATTGTTGAAGTGATCAAAACAATTTATTCAAACTGTAGTGGAAAAGTTTCTACACACCATAAAGAAAGTCTTTGAGGGTCTTTGAGATATTAAAGCAGCACATCAACTTCCATACACACCTATAAACATCATCCTACAGATTTCTACACTAACAAGCTCCTCTCTTGACAAACATTATTCCACACAACAAAAAGGTAAGAAGAATCTAAAACATTTTCAAGAATCTTCTGTGTCGCTTGTGCTACCACGAACCTCTGTAGATAAATCAATTTCATCCACGATCCTTCCTCTGAAAAAACGATTGCAATAAACCCGAGTTTATTATTTCTGAAACCGTGGACCAGAGAGCTTTAGAAGGTAGGATGTTTACCTTTCCAGAACAAATTTGCCTTCTTTATACTTCTGAGCTTTCTGGTGCGCTGATTCCTGCAAACAAGAAAGCAATAATGTAAAAACGAGGAACCCTTCCCAAGAAACGCGAGAGCGTGAGTTAGGTGAGGTTTACGTATTTCCAGCCAACATTCTGTCCGCAACAGCAGCATAAAATATCAGCTACGGTGTGCATACCCGAAAGCATCATCCTTTCCTCTAGAGGACCCATACTTATGTTCACCCTGAAATCCAAATTCAGTACTGGAATCAGCTCTATGTATATCCACCTCTGATTGCCAAAAACTTGCATTAGATAAGTAAGATAAGGGTATTGACGCAGAAAGACAAAAACAAAGGCATGAAAGTAGACTAGTTTTGACTACTCAGCAAGATTAAGATAACTAAGCAAGCTAAAAGGAAGTATCATCTATAAGTTTTATATAGCACACATGTTTTATGCATTGCATATACATTTAGCCAATAGTATCGGTGATTTTTGCAATGTAGCGTATACAGAAACTGATGGTAAGCTATAGTCTAGCCTTGTAAGCTAGGCAAGGGAAATTTTAAAGTGCTTGACACTGAAGAAACAGACACATCGAGGGAGTTTACACTTACGAACGATTGAAGAGGTAAGCCTTTCCTCTGCGACAATGGAACGACTGCGAAAAAGGGTCATTCAGAATAAAGCTTACACTTTCAATTGATCAATTAACCAAAGCTAAACAAACATTATACCATAAGCTAAAATTGCCTCAATTTCTCATAATCCAATGATAAATTTTCATTCAATTATACAAGGTTAAAGTATAAGTTTTTCTTAAACCCTTTTTCGAGCTATGTTAATTCTCCAATCTTTTACACCTCAAACCCCATAAGAAAAACACTTAACTTGAGAATTTGTATCAGTAACTAAACAATCCTAGATTTTTCTTCATTTTATTACTTATAAACTTCAATTCCAAAATAATTCATCAGCATATATTCTTAACAGGAACAATTTTTCTTCTAGCAACGCTACAAAACAGGAATTGAAATAACAACCTCAGAGAGATGTTGAATGATTAAGAAAGATGAGAACTTGGAAACATGTAATAATCTGAAGGAGGAGAAATTAAGTACCCGAGAAACAAGATCATCGGGAAGAGCAAGATGGGTTCTGCAAAACCTGCATCTGTAAGATCTTCCCTCAAGCTCCACCGTAAATATCCTTCCCATTCTACACTCTTCTCTCTCTCTGTTTCTTTCTTTGTTGTTCAGTTGCTTATTAACTAAGAGGCCACAGAAGTTATGAGTTGAGCCTCCATTGGGCCCATTTCAAACTTTGGTCGTCTAGAAAAGTCTTGTGTGAACTTTGCTTTTGTTGACTTTTGTTTTTTTATTACTATTTATATCAGATGTGTCCATGCCGTCGACTGTTTTGCTAGTTTTGCCTTGGCTAAGACCACACCAAGAGTTTCAGGTAAGAAACTCCATCCTAAGCATAATTCAAAAAATAAATGTCGAAACCAGCAACATACCTTCTTCTTCTTCTTCTGCTTCACAGGCTTCAAAATCTTGATAACACACTTCTCGTTATCAGTGGCATGAATGCCTTCAAAGACCTCACTGTACTTTCCCCTTTCGACCTTCCGCATCAACGAAGCTACCTTAGAAACTGATATACAGAACCGTAACCACTGGGAATAAATTCAACTACATAATCTTGTTCACATAACCCAACATACATAATTTTTTGACAAGATTATATACAAAGAGATACCAATTCAGCATCTTTCAAGAAGAAGAACATCAATTCTATCATTCGCACCAGCAGCTTTACCAACCTAATCATGAATTCCAAAATAAAAATTGAAACTAATTAAGTAGTAATTATGCACATACACAGTGACGAATATTAATCATGAACAAGAGATCTGAGATTTTTACAGGAAGACGAAGAAGGCACTTGCAGGTCTCTTAGGTTTGTTTGGATCCTTGGTTTTCTTTCCAGCTTTTTTAACTCTCGTCTTCAATCTGAGAAATCGGAATCGAAAAATCAAAATCTAATCTGAGATTCGCGAATGTGTATTTTACCGTTCGTTAGCATTCTTCGATTTGGTTTCACCACCTTTCATATATGCGATACAGAGAAACCAAAAGTTGAAGAATCGGGTGACTCGTCGATGAAGACGAGATCGAAGAGAGAAATCAGATTTTTTTTCTCTTTGTATTGTTTTTTTTATTCTTAACCAATCACAACGCGCCACGTCACTGGTTCTGAGGGTATGGGAAGTCTCTGGATCCAGAATCGTTTCTCGTCATTTTTAGCCCATAAATACATTTTTCTTTTTCTTTTATTCCCATAAATCTATTAACAAACCCATTAAGAGCATGTGTCATGGAGACCATTGGATCATTTTTCTGGTTTGGACATTTAAGAATTCTAAAATTTAATATATTTAATTCAAAAAAATTTTTAACCACCTCTACGGGGTCTGTATTGCACATGATCTAAAAGATCCCATTGGACATGGTTTTACATAACTGATTATTGTTTTGATTTTTTTTTTTTTTGATAGCGATTATGGTTTTGATTTTTTCTATATTAATTTACAAGTATTTGGGAGACTTTAAAATTCATTTGTTTATCGAATACAAAAAATAAATTTAAAACATTAATGTAATGAACAAAAATGAAATGAATGATATTTATATCGGCAACTTACCATTCTTACTTAAATCTTAAAGAAATGAATTTTATGCTCGGTTGTAGCATATAATTCTTTTTAACTCATAGAAACTGTTATACAATGATCTATACAAATATAATATCTCATTAACTCATGATACAATCATTCAAGTACATACATTATGCTTAACATATATTTACATATCATTAGAGATTAGACCAGACCATTCATCACGACCCATATCCCTATGTCACACACAGCTGTCTTTTTTTTTTTTTTATTTGGTAAATGGTAAATATTTCATTAGAAATGAATAAAGTTTAGGTTTACAAAACAAATTATAGACATATTGAAATAATCTCATGGCAAAAAAAGGAAAAACATGAGAAACATAATTCATAAACGGTTTTCAGTTTGTCCGCTCGACACAAGCACAAAACTTATGGAGCTAGACAAAGTGATGACGATGTTATTGTTCCTCCCAAATCAGAAGATCGAGATGAGGATGCAGCGTCTAACCGCAAGCCCAGAATACTAACACCCGCATCGGTAGAAGCCTTTCAAAGGAGGTTCAAGAATGAGTCATCAACGGAAAGAGACATCACAATCCTCGATCACGGACTCCTCTCGCGTCACGTGAGAGTGATTCGAATTACCTTTCCATGAGCTAACTCGAAATTGAAACCTCACAAACTAAATAAGTGATCAGCGATGCTTCCCCTTGCCAAGCTCCTCTTGGCAAATACAGAGCAAGATGTTACAAATAAAAACCCACTGAACACAATAAGGTCTTACTACTCCTCTACGACACAAGATAAAGCAACCAAAACCCATACGCAAAGGCAGCAAACGGCCACTACAAGAGCAAGCCACAACAACACCAAAGCCTTATAATAAACCAACTCAACAAGGCAAACAGAGAAGTACTCACAAAGAGACAATGAAAGAGCCACCAGGGCAGCTGGACCGTGTCAAAGTAAACCCCACTGAAGGCATGGAGAGCTTATCCAAAGGATCCTCAAAGACAACAACAGACTCGAGATGCCACACAACTGTCTTTCTACCGAAAACGTCCAAACCCTAGCTTTTTTTCCATTTTCCTCCCAATTTCAGCTATTTTTTCTGGTTTCTTCTCGTTTTTTTTCTTTTAATTTCTTTCACCCTGAAAAATTAAATACATGAATGATATATCGTCCAAGACCAAGTTCCGATCCCGTACGCCGCGTGGATTGCCATTTCCATGCACCACGCTCACTCTCTCCACTCATTAGTACGTATACTCACATTGCATGCATGCTCGTATCACGTGCCGTTACTTCGCCGTCTAACTCCATCAACGGTTTTACATCCGCCACTTGGCACGACGAGGAGCGTCCAATATTGTTGGGACCACGACCACGTGAGGACCCATCATCATCGTCGGAGTTTTGATGTTGTTTATATATTTTTTTTTCTCTCAGGTTTTGTCATTTGCTGCTATACATGCATATTGCCATGTACTTGTATATGCATACTTAGGGTTCTTGTAATTATTGATTGATATAAATAGAATTTTTAGAGAATATTCTTGATAGGAAGATTACAAATGCGTGAAATTAGTTTTAGTCCGACAAAAGAACAACCCTTATGTTTACCTCTTTATGTCGCTAAAGCAGTATTTCTGTATCTTTGCAGATACCATATATACCATATTACACCGATGCCAACATTGTACTACATATAGAGTAGTCATTAAATTCGTCCAAAAATTGTTTAGCAAAAAAAAAAATTTAATTCGTCCAATACGACAT
Organism: Draba incana; assembly: GCA_963576765.1. NCBI lineage: Eukaryota > Viridiplantae > Streptophyta > Magnoliopsida > Brassicales > Brassicaceae > Draba > Draba incana. Next base: position 22,661,101 of record OY755205.1, read on the forward strand.
TCGATGTAGTAAGATACTGTATATTTTGATAGTTTAGCCTCTAAAATCATCCGCTAAATCACTTTATCAATCTCTTTAAATCAAAGTTTCCAAAAAAAAAAAGATACTGTGTATTTTGATTGAATCATTTGAAAGTGTATAATTGTGTATATTTGATAATATCAAGGCTCTAAATGGTGATAATTATTACTAGTGGATTTCCCAAATTATTGAATTTTTGTAGCAGATGGGGCAATTAATTTTCTTGTAGACAAGACTATTTTAATTTCTTTACTATTCTTAAGTTTATGTTTATGTTACTTGTAGCATATAAGTTTATGTAGCAGATGGGGCAATTAATTTACTTGTAGCAGATAAGTTTATGTTAACAGCTTTTTTTTTCCACCAACTCTCAGCCGTCTTAGTCGCATGATTACTCAATCGTTGGACGTAATCCGTGTGGGCGTAATGACGTATATAACATTAGACGTCTTAAAAAAAAACGCAAAGTAATATTTAAATGTTGTAGTGTTAAGTGAAAACTTGATATGTTGTTATTCTTGCTGAGAAGTAAAAATATTTAATTCTTCCCTTTAAAAGTGAAAAAAATAGCTGTGTAATAATTGCCAATGAAAACCATAGCCTTCATTATTTTTTTTATTTTTATTTTTGGAGAGAATAATGTGGCGACATATTCTGTCCATCAAACAACTTAATTATTGCCAATGAAATCCCAAGATAATAAGCATACATATATACATTTGGGAGAAAATTGTGGTGACATATTTTGTCCATCAAACAACTTAATTATTTTATTTCTTTTGCTAAGAATGTAAATATTTCATTGAACATGAAAATAATTTAGGTTTACAAAATGTATTGTAAGACTTTTGATATGGATCCATAGCAAAAAAAGATAAAATATAGAAACATAAATCATAAAGGTTTCAGTCCGCTTTACTCGACCAAAACATAAAGCTAAAGGAGATAAACGAAATGATGACGTTGAACTTGTTCTTCCCAAACTTGTATGTCACGATGAAGTAGCAAAAGCAACCGCCTACGGTGAGAAGAACAAAAATTGTAGCATTATAAGCCTTTCCATTGAGGTCCAAGAGTGAGTCGTCAACGGATCAGCCTTGAAGCCCTCGATCACAAAGATGTTCTCGCGCCAAGTGAGTGCGACCAAGCCACTAAGGCAAGAACTAACTCACTGTAGAAACCTCACTAACAATTACCAATAATCATTAAGAGCTTATTCAACCAAGTTCCCCTTGAAGTCGGGAGTACAAGCTATATTTAGCAATTAAGGACCGCAATGGTCACCCATTAGTTTTACTAGCTCCTCTAGTGCACCACAAACTGCAAGTAACCATCACGCAAGCCTACATAACAACAAAGAAGGTAAGACACAAGGAACACCAGGCCGAGACTCCAACCAAATCAACTAGAATATAGAGATCCAAGTCCTAGGAAACGATAAGAGAGCTACCACCGGTAACCAAACTATTTCCGACAAAAAATCACTATAAGGACCAAGAAGAATTAAAGGGATCAAAATGCAAGATCTCATACATGACCCACCACAAATGACCATTCTCTAAAAGAATATGATGTTGTCCATACGCAAGTTAACCGGTAGATACATGACCAAAAAATTGAGCAAACTTGTCAAGATAAGAAACTATGAATCCCCTTACCAATCAACCAATCTGAAAGTTTATTGACAAGACATCGAGGATCCAGAGGCTTAAGAGACCGAGATGAACCACCCACCAAAAGTGGCAAAGCCATATGCCTCAGCCATCGGAGGTCTCTAAGGTCGTTAATCCAATCAGAGAAGTGGACGTCATGCAAAAGACAGCGTAAACTTCCAAAATATAACACCGGAGAAGAAGACCGAGACGCAACGAAGATTTTAAAGCATATAATGAAAGAAGACTTGGCCGCAAAGAACATAGCAGCTAACCATAATAATAAGACGTCTCTCTACTGCGGATTGAAGCATGCTCTGTCACCAAAAAATCCAGGGAAGATGTGGATTTTCAATGTAGATCTACGCCAGTCGAGAATCGTGAGGCAAGGGAAGGACATCAACAAAGCACCACAACAATCAATAGCCAACGACAAGCAATCAAGCCACCACGGAGCAAACCTTAGTTGTAACTTCCCAGAAATTGACTAGGTGTTGGATAGAGCTTCTTATAATATTTGAAGAGAAGTTGGGCAGTGAAGAATCGTTGGCGAGGAAGTTATATTTGGGTAATGGAAGCCCACAAACCTGACCTTCAAAGGGTAGTATAGAGTTGGGTCAAGAAAAACTCGGCGTGGTTAAGAGAACCGACCGAGGGCTTGATCCAAGTACGTAAGTGATACGTACAGATGGGATCCGGACGTATGCTTACGATGATAACGGATGAGAGGTTTGGACATATATGGTACGATGGAATAGATAATGGTCTGTAAATCTGTGGTACGATGATGAAAAAATATCCGTACGTACACGGTACAATAGAATGGATGATGATTCGTACGTCCGTGGTATGATGACGGATATGATGATGGTCTGGTACGTGAAGTTTCATGTATTAAGTGTATTGGTACGACCTCGAGGCTGCCTCTGTATAAAGAACTGGAGATACTATTGGTATGGCCTCTGGGTTGCCTCGATACATCTTGTATAAGGTCAAGATGGACAGTATAGGAGCAGAGATCGCATCAATGCTAACCTAGAAAGCAGTTGTCCGCGGATTAAAAGGTCTTGATGAGAAATTAATACGACCTCAATATGTAAACAACATAAGGCCATAAAGATAAGCAGAAGTTTAGCCATAGACACAGTGAAAGAGTATCTGGTTGGATCATGTCGATCCAGCTAAGGACTCATAGGTGTGAATGGTATACGATCTAGACATAGACTTGATCTATGAATATGTTGGCTATGGATTGAATATATGCTCCGAAGACACGCCATGGGATTTCAACCATATGCTCGGAGAAGCTTATCTTGGCTAAGGCTACGACAAGAGTGGCTCATTGTTTGGTGAGAAGAACCTGAACTCTAAGGAGTTCGAAGGTCCAATTCACATTCATACTGTTATGAATGTTTAGAAGGTTGAAAAATTATGGTTTACTGTCATTTTTGAATAGAGTCTTGGATGGGCGTAATTATACCTTTCCTAGGGAATTACCAAGAGCTAAGTGGTTGATCTGATTGCGGTCACTGGTAAATGGCTCGATCTATCATCATTAAATCATGGAAATAGAGTATGGTAAGATAAACGATTGAGTGAAGATTGTCTAAGTTGAGGTACACATTTTCATAGGTTATGTTATGCAGAAACTACGCTACCGCAAGGTAGAATGAGAATTAACACACGTAACTTTGCAATTACCTTTGGGAACTCATTGTATGATTAAGTGTGACTCAAATGAGGACTTTGATCTAGGTAAATATCATTATCCGCTAGTTCGCTTGTTTGCCAGTTTAAACGTACCATTAGTATAAGTTTCTACCCAGACATGATTGGGCCGAGCAAATGCAAATATTGCTCGATCGATCCTTAGTCAACCCAACATTCGGTATAATGGTAAGATTAGTTTGAGAAGCCCTCGACATGTTCAAGCAAACTCAAGCTAAGACTTATACGATCAAGGGTTTAGAGGAAGAACATATATCGAGTACAATTTGGTATATGAGTTTTCCATAATTAACGGATAATCTTATGTGTGTATTTCTGCAGAAATGCTACCGTGTGGCCATAAATATTGTAATGGGTAACGTATTGGGATAGCCATACTTACCTGGGGCCGACCATATGGGGCAAAAGTATTATGTGAAATGCTTCAGCTATTGTTTGAGAACATAGATGTATTAAAGACTATGGTAATACAGAAGTAGAATTGTGCTTGTGAACCGTAGGAATGAATCAAGAGTATAATGCTCGTTGAAACGTTAAGATAGTCGGTTCACAAGGCTTCTAGAATTATATGATTGCATAGGGAGTATGTATAGGCATGTGTTCCACCTTGTTTGTGTTTGGCTTGAAATAGTGGCATGAAGACCTAACTTGACCAGTGCGGCTTGTTAGATGAATCACGGTTTAAGAAATATTCTGTCGACGGGCCGAATGACGGTAATCTCGTAGAGATTGCTGATGGTGTAAGAAAATCGTTTAACCACAAGGGATGAGGAATTCAGATTATTCGGTACAAGGACGGACTAAGCATTGCTTAGGACGAAAGTGTTAAAGTCTAAAGTGTTCAAGTGTGACATTGACCCACTAATGGACATCGTGACATCGACCCACTCACCACGCCCACTCACCACGAAGATTCATAATAAAACTAAAAGATCTAGGAAGAATCAAGTGCCGAGAACAAAGTAACCGATGGCCAGCCCTCTCACAATTCCGGTCTTAGCCGGAACAGGAGAGGCAAACGGAAAAGAACAAAAAAAGAAAGTTCGGCGGTGGTGTGGAGAAAGAATCACCGTGCGTGTCTCACGCGCTCGATTCTCTGTTTTTTCAACAACTTAATTATTGTCAATGAAATCTTATGATAATAAGCATATACATATATAGTATACACGTGTATATTATATACATCCCCCTTGGCGAAACATCATGAAATTTTGCCATTTAGCGAGATTTATATGCGAGTATGTGACCAAGAATTTGTCTTACGACTAGGTAGTATAGGTTGGTGATGCAACAAGGGCAATAATGGATGATGGTAATGATGATGATGATGATGATGATAGTGGTGTTAAACACATACATATAGCATATACTATACACTCGGAAATGAAAAACGCATAATGTTAATATTTAATAAACAGAGGTATTATTAATTATGTCTCTTTCTCAAAATAGAAACATGAAAGCCATCCTTCTGAAAGCGAGGTGGACTGTTGTACAAGATCTCAACTTGAGAGTGGTCCGTTCGTCAGCATGCGCATCGTTAATCAACGTAGCTACTTCTTTGTGGTTATAATTTGTATTACTTTCATTGTTAAACAAAGAGAGTAATCCAAAATATCATTAAATTCTGAAAGTAACAGCATACGCATGCATGTTATCTTAATTATTGAGGCAAATTAACCCAAACTATGTATTTTCTTTGGTCGTCAGACGATTTTAGCCAGAAAATAAGACTAATTAAATCACTATAAGAAAACTGTGTTTTAACGTCGAAATTTAGCGTCGAATCGATTCTGACGCTATTTTAGCGTCGATTTAGCGTCGTAATAGCGTCGACAACACAATTCGACGCTAAATCGATGCTAATTAGGGACGAAACATTTCGAAGCTAAATCGACGCTATATCGCGTTGATTTAGCATCGGAAATCTAATTTCGACGCTAAATCGACGCTAATTTTAGAGTCGATTTAGCGTCGACCGCATAGTGTCGAATATAGCGCCGAATATTGCGTCGAATTTGGTAGGTAGATGACACATTTAACACGGGTTCACCTACTTATTTAGTGTCGTTTAGAAACGACACAAAAACGACACGAATTCGATGCAAAATCGACGCAAAGGAATTCGATGCTAGTTCGATGCTAATATTCGATGCAAAATCGATGCTAAAATCTCTTATATTTATCCACCCACCACCACCGTAAGGAATCAGTTCAGTATTTCAAAAGAAAAAACAAAATTTCAAATCCGAAAAAAAAACTTTTCTCCCTAATTTTTTTTGTTAAATGGGCAATATATACGAACTAAGACGTTGGATGTATCGACGTAAAGATGAAAATGGAGGCCTTTCTGAAGAGTTCCTCAACGGCCTTGAAATTTTCATGGCTCAAGCGAGTAGTGTGCCTACAATTCAACGGACCGGAGTGATGGTGTGCCCGTGTCGGAAGTGCAAAAATTCGCAGCCACAGACAATTGATACAGTTGGTAAGCATTTATTTAATAGAGGGTTTACACCTGAGTATTATGTTTGGTTTTATCATGGAGATGGATATGAAGATGAAACTTCGGGTAGTACTAGTTACCAACCTATGGATCAGGGTCAGGGTTATTCGAATGAACAATATGATGGGCATCAATTTGTTATAAAAAATGATAATCATAATGTCGGGTTAGAGCATAATAGGTTTGAAGAAATGGTAACCGATGCATTTCCTGGAGTTGTGTGTACTCCTGATGTTGCTGAGGAACCCAATTTAGATGCAAATTGTTTTTATGATATGCTTGATTCTACAAAACAACCAATCTATGAAGGTTGTAGGGAAGGTCTGTCTAAATTATCGTTGGCATCTAGGATGATGACAATAAATTCTGATCATAATCAATCTGAGAGTTGCATGGATGACTGGGCATCTCTTCTAAAAAAATATTTGCCAGAGGGTAATCAAGCTGCTGAGTCATATTACGACATACAAAAACCAGTCTCTAGTTTAGGATTGCCCTCGCAGATGATAGATATTTTCATTGACAATTGCATGATATTTTGGAAATATGATGAACATCTGCAGGAATGTCGATTTTGCCACAAACCAAGATTTAAGCCCCAAGGAGCTAGTAGAAAAGTGCCGTACCAGAGAATGTGGTACCTGCCTATAATCGATAGGCTACAAAGGTTATACCATTCAGAACGCACAGCTGCATCAATGAGGTGGCATGCAGAACATTCAACTACTGAAGGAGAAGTTCTTCATCCTTCTGATGCAAAAGCTTGGAAACACTTCAAATCGGTACACTCTAATTTTGCTAAAGAGAAGCGCAATGTTTATCTTGGCCTATGTACAAATGGTTTTAGTCCGTTCGGTATGTCTGGCAGGCAATATTCTTTGTGGCCGGTTATATTGACACCTTATAACCTTCCGCCTGATATGTGCATGCAGAGGGAATTTCTGTTTTTTTGAGTATTTTAATCCCTGGCCCGAAGCATCCAAGAAGATCTATTGATGTGTTTTTACAACCGCTAATTCACGAGTTGAACATGTTGTGGTCTCATGGGGTTCATACTTTTGATTACTCTAGGAAGAAAATTTTTACCATGCGAGTTGTGCTTATGTGGACGATACGCAATTTTCCAGCCTATGGAATGTTATCTGGTTGGACAACACATGGTAGGTTATCATGTCCGTATTGCCAAAATGAAACAGATGCATTCCAACTAAAAAATGGTAGAAAATCTTGTTGGTTTGATTGTCACCGGAGGTTTCTCCCTATGAACCATCCGTACCGGGGGAACAAGAGGTTGTTCACAAAGGGCAAACGTGTACGTATCCCCCCACCTCCATATCTTTCAGGAGAACAAATTGAAGGTCAACTTGATTATTGGGGAGCTCAAGACACAGCCAAACGTGGTGGTAACTGGCTTAATATTCCGACCAATCTCCCAGATGGATACCTTGAAGAACATAATTGGCATAAGAAGAGCATTTTCTGGGATTTACCGTACTGGAAGGATCATCTATTGCGGCACAATCTTGATTTCATGCACATTGAGAAAAAAAATTTCGATAACATCATGCACACCATCTTAAACGTTCCAGGCAGGTCTAAAGACAACTTGAAGTCTAGACTGAATTTGCCTCTTATATGCTCTAGAGTTGAGTTACATCTCAAGGGAGATGGGAGAGCTTCAGTGCCTAGCTTTAGATTGTCAAGCGAAGGCAAACCAACATTCTTCAACTGGGTTTCCACCGAAGTTAAGTTCCCAGATGGTTACGTGTCAAAACTCTCTAAGTCTGTGGAGCAAAGGAAAAAATTTTCTGGTATGAAGAGTCATGATTGTCATGTGTTTATGCAGAGATTATTGCCTTTCGGCTTTGCAGAACTTTTGCCAACGAACGTGCATGAAGCACTTGCAGGTATATTTTGTATGACGATATTTAAATATGGAAACAAATTCTGTGTCGAAAATAACATTTGTGTTTTGGTTGATATTAGATTTTGGGTTTAGGAGTTGGAGCATTTTTTCGAGATCTGTGTTTGCGAACTCTGACTCAGGATGGAATTCAACAACTAAACAATAACATCCCAATATTGATGTGCAACTTAGAGAAGATATTCCCTCCATCTTTCTTTGATGTGATGGAGCATCTTCCTGTCCATCTTCCTCACGAAGCCAATTTAGGAGGCCCCGTTCAATTTCGTTGGATGTATCCTTTCGAGAGATTCACGAAACACTTAAAAGGAAAGGCTAAAAATCTAGCTAGGGTTGAGGGATCAATTGTTGTGGGCAGTTTAACCGAAGAAACCTCTCATTTCAGCTCATATTACTTCCCTCCAACTGTCCGGACACGAAAAAGAGCTCCACGTAGGTACGACGGTGGTGGCATCGTACAAACGTATCCAGTTTCAGATGTCCCAGATATATTCTGTGCAGTTGGTAGGCAGGCGGGAATCATAAGAGAAGGAGACTGGTCCTCGTTCGAAGACTACAATTGTGCACACACATATATTCTCTTACAATGCGACGAAGTTAACCCATTTTTAAGGTACATATTATAATTCCCAAGTATGGATTGAGGTCAAAAGAGTTGTTTTCGTACTTATATATGCTATGAAACATATATAACAAATGCATTGGTTATAACCATATTTTCTATTAGTGAATTCATTCGCCAAGTTAACGAGGCTTTCCCAAATGCATCCGCCGATGAGATTGAAAAACGTAAAGATATACACTTTGCTAAATGGTTGAGGACTCAGGTATATAAGTTAAACACAAGATTATATATATATCTAGTTTCCATAAAAACCTATATGTACACTTTGTGTATATACTACTATATTTACAATGTGTATTCTGTATCTGCCAGGTTGATTATGCAGACATGTCATACCCTGTATGGTTTAGAGAGTTGATCCAAGGTCCGTTGGGGAAAGTCACGTCATCTCCAATGTATTTTATACGAGGTTATGTGTTTCATACGTTCGAACGTGGCAAAAATAGAGCAACTGCGAACTATGGTGTGGTAGTTCGAGCCGGGGACACAGATTTTTATGGCATTATCCAAGACATTATTCAAGTGCAATTCCCTGGTTTGGTTAACTTAAAGTGCACCCTTTTCAAATGCGAGTGGTTTGATCCAGTTGTCGGGCGAGGGGTTTGTGTAGGAAAGTTTGGTGTTATCGATGTTAATGGATCGCGTTCTTATGCAAAGTATGATCCATTTTACCTTGCATCACAAGCGGATCAAGTATGTTTCATTCCATATCCACGTGTCAGAAAAACAGGGATTCCATGGTTATTTGTGCTTAAAATAGCACCTAGAGGAATGATAGTTCAATCAAACGACGCTCCTATGCAAAATGAAACGGCCGTGGATCTAACAACTCCAGAAGGAGATATAGACAACATCATTTTTATAGATCCGGAAAATCGAGAAGCTGAAATACTTCCAGATGCTAACGATGTAGAAAATCCCGAAGACGAGTTCGCAAACGAGAGTGGAGAAAGTACCGATGAGGATGACGACAACTCAAATGACGATTCAGAGTGAAGCATATATGACTGTTTTTATTTCATTTGTATTTATTTTTGGAACTATGCAGTAACATGTGCCGATTTGCCCATTAGGCTACGAGGCTTTCCCGATTTGCCCATTACATATTTGCCAATTAGCAATTTCTGTTCGTTTTTAACATTCACTAATATTAAAAATTAGTTTTTTTTTGTTAATGGTATTTTACTTATTCGAATGGAAGAACATTACACATAAAATATTACATTACACACAAAATATTACATTACACATAAAATATTACATTAATTAGAAAATAGGAAATATTACAGATAACAACATTATTATAAACTCATACTATGGATATTTGGAAAATATTAAACATTAAAGCAACATAAAGCCTTAATTAAGTTTATTCTTAACCATTAACGGGTCGGATGTTTATTCATCATCTGATTCTGGAACTGTTTCGTATTCGTACCCAGTAGTTCCTTCATCTTCCTCTTTCATAGTAGATACTTCGGTTGGTTCGTATTCGGCAATCATCGAATTAGCACTAATTATCTGTTTGGAAAAGGAATTCAGTTTATTATTATCAGAAATATTTAGAAAGTTATGCAAAATCTACCTTAACAATGTTCCGCTCTGTGATGTTGAGGTATTTAAAGTTCCTGTTAAAACGGCATACGGTAACATTCTGTAGAATGACCACCGCACCTACAACAGTGGCGAGTTTGTACTCGTCATTTTTTAAGATGTTATGGTGCATGGTTCCCTCGATTTTTCCTGTTGGATCCTTTAAGGTTACTAGCATATCTCCCTCCCCGTTGGGGGTCACACTGGAGACCATAGCCACAATCTGAAAATGAGATACAATTTAGTTGTGAGATAAATTGTATCTATAAATGGATATAATATTTATCGACAACGTAAACCTTTTTCACTTTCACAAATAGTGACTGCGGAGATTGAATTTCTGCAACCTGGGTCCAGAATGGTGTGCTCCTGTGGTTATAAGAACCTACATTTATGAATGATAGAGTTAGTATTTTTCATCTTCAATCATTATTGTAATGGTAAAAGCGTTAAATATATATATATATATATATATATACGTACCTTCACAGATTAAGTAATCGATAGTAGAGGTCCAGCGAGGACTACTAAAATCCTGGTCGCCCTGTTGTGGCTCATTGATGACCTCACGAATGAAATCTTGTGTTGGCCGTGTCTGAGAACTTTCACCTCGCAACACCTTCGCATCGTGCGACCTCTTGCGAAACAGTCCTCGCCGTATAAGTTGGCCAGGTCCCGGTATTACGGGCGTTTCCTGTTGGGATAGTTCAGTTGGTTGGAGGGACATTGCCGGTCCAACATCAATAACATTTAAGTCATCGTATGGAGGGTTTGAAGGAACAAGAGTTGTGTTTGGAGGGTTTTGAACGGAGGCTCGGTTTTGCATATAGTAATTCCATAGATCTCTGTTTGCCATTTCGAAATTGAATATTTGTGTGTTATGATTTTGTGTTGAATTACTCTGACTTATATAGGCAAAATACAGAGATATTTTAAGCTTAACGTGTCGATTTAACGTCGAATATAGTGTCGAATATTGCGTCGAATGTGGTAGGTACATGACACATTTAACACGGGTTCACCTACTTATTTAGCGTCGTTTAGAAACGACACAAAAACGACGCGAATTCGATGCAACATCGACGCAAACGAATTCGATGCTACTGCAATGCTAACATTCAATGCAAAATCGATGCTAAAATCTCCACTTAAATCTTTTACAGATACGAAAATTATATGACAACTCATTTAAATAAATCCGATTTGACAACTCATTTAAACATATCTTCTACTATAAATACATATGATGGAGTGTATATCTTCTACACTTATCAATAACACACATAATGTCTTCTAGCTCTCCTAAGGAAGACTCTAAATCAACAAACGTAGGAAATTTTTTTGATATTCCAAATTACTCATGGGAAACAGAAACTCAATGCGACGAATTCACTCAAGAGATACCCACTTACTCGTGGGAATTTGATACGTGGTCACCAACCCATAATGAAGATTCTACATCAACAATAGTGTCGGACAGCCAGTGCTTGCCAAACATCCAACACATTCCTAAATTCTCATGGGAAACTGAATCTCAGTGTGACGAATATACTAAAGAGATACCCACCTACTCGTGGGAAGCTGATTCATGCTCTCCTCCCAATGTTGTGAGTCCCAAATTTGAAGATGGGATCAGTTATTCAAGACACAAATATGATAAGCAGCCAGAATGTCATGACCAAAAGCGGGTTCTCGACGAAGTTTTGTATAGGCAACTCGAAGACGGACAATCATCTCAATTGATTGAAAAGTCAGATACTTACGGTGGAAGTACTTCAAATGAATGTAAGGATCACTACTATGATTATGAATTTTCCCAAAGCCCCGAAATCCTAAACTTAGTAGTCTATTATGTACTTGTACCATAACCGTTGTATGTTTAATTTTTTCAAGTCTGTAATGTATAGTACCTGTGAAAGAAGTCGTTTTAAAAATTATGTTGCATTATTTGTAATGTTTTATTGGAGTTGCATAATAAAAATATATCTCGTTGTATGATTGTTATCGACACTAATTGATTCATGTTAGATTGTTATTGAATTGTTGTGATTATTATCGTTATATGTTGTACACCTTAAATGAAAAATTAGTCTGATTTAGCGTCGGATTAGCATCGAATCACTTAAATTCGACGGTAATTCGATGCTAATATCACAAAATTAGTGTCGAATTCAAGTAATTCGATGCTAATTCGACGCTAAATCAGACTAATTTTTCATTTAGGGTTTAGGGTGTAAACAATAAAAGCTTTAACGTCTACGATTCAGACTGAAGCTACAATGTTATCTATATTCAAAGATTTACTTGCCAACAAATTAGTATGTTTGTGTGATGCGATGTTACAAATACATGTAAGGAATGCTATTTGAAAAAACCATATAGGTTTATATATAACTTCATAACCCTTTATGAACCAATTATGTAATTTCAAATTTTAAACTTTTAAATTATTCTATTATATGAAAGATTGAAAAGGGTAAGTTAGTTTTCGTACCAGTGGCGGATACCTTAAACTCTAAACCCTAAATGAAAAATTAGTCTGATATAGCGTCGAATTAGCATCGAATCACTTAAATTCGACGCTAATATCACAAAATTAGCGTCGAATGAGCGTCGGATTCAAGTAATTCGATGCTAATTCGACGCTAATATCAAACTAATTTTTCATTTAGGGTTTAGGGTGTAAACAATAAAAGCTTTAACGTCTACAATTCAGACTGAAGCTACAATGTTATCTATATTCAAAGATTTACTTGCCAACAAATCAGTATGTTTGTGTGATGCGATGTTACAAATGCATGTAAGGAATGCTATTTGAAAAAACCATATAGGTTTATATATAACTTCATAACCCTTTATGAACCAATTATGTAATTTCAAATTTCAAACTTTGAAATTATTGTATTATATGAAAGATTGAAAAGGGTAAAATAGTTTTTGTACCAGAGGCGGATACCTTAAACCCTAAACCCTAAATGAAAAATAAGTTTAATTTAGCGTCGATTTAGCATCGAATTAGCATCGATTCGACGCTAATTCGACGCTATCTGAACAAATTTTACGTTTGGGGTTTAGGGTTTAGGATATGAAACGGAAAAAATTAATTTGATCCGACGCAAATTCGACGCTATATTGAATTAATTTTATTTAATCAATGGCGGTTAACTGGGAAAATTCAAAATTTTTTGTTTAAACCAACGGCGGTAAACCGAATTAATTCGGATTTAGCGTCGAATGAGCGTCGAATTGACCAACAATTCGACGCTAATTCAACGCTAACTCCAAATTAATTCGGATCTTAATGAAGTGTGCGTGGGAAAAAAATTATAATTAAATGCAAGCCGACGCTAATTCGACGCTAATTTAGCATCGAATTAGCGTCGGCTCCCGATTTTTATACGGAGACCGAAGTCTCCTTCTCTGGTATCTGTAAAATACTCTCCTCTCACTCTCTCCATCTCCGACCATCTCTCTCAACCCACTGCCGGTCTCTCTCTCCCACTCTCCGGCGCCTCTCTCTCTCCTTCTCCTCTCCCTCTCCCTCTCCTCTCCGCAGCCGCATCTCCTTCCTTCCGCCGCCGCCGCTCCTTCCTTCCGCCGCCGTCCCTTCTCCTCCTCCGCATCTCCGTCCGCCGTCAGCCACCGCCGGAAAACAAATGGTAATATATATATATATATATATATATATATATTTATTTATTTTATTTTAAAATTTTTTATATATCTTTGCAATTAGTTATAAATTAGATGTATATATTAGTTATGGAATTTGAAATAAAATTAATTTTAGAAAATGGTTTTATGAAATATGTAGTAAATAGAATTTAGGAAATTTCATATGAAATAGATTTTAGGAAAGATGTAGGAAATTAATTTTAGGAAATGGAATTGAATTTAGATTTTATGAGTTATGGAATTAAATTTCGATTTGATAAGTTGTAGATTTGAATTTTGATTTTATGAAATTTATTTATGTAAAGTCAAATAAAACAATTTTATGAGTTTATTGAATTTATAATATTTATTTAAAATTAAAACCGAATTTAAAAGTTATTTTTCATAAATGTTAAATTTATTTTGAAAATATATAATTATTTCTTAAATATAAAATATAAATTTTTTCCCAACATTATTTAAGCACTATAAAATTATTTCCTAAATTTTAAATTTATATTGTACATTTTTAAAGTTAATAAATATGTAGTAAATAGAATTTAGTATATTTGGTATGAAATAGATTTTAGGAAAAATTTCAGAAATAAATTTTAGGAAATGAAATTGATTTTAGATTTGATAAGTTATGGAATTGAATATAGATGTGCTAATTTATAGATTTGAATTTAGATTTAATGAAATATATTTATGGAAAGTCAAATAAAACTAATTAAGGAGTTTTTTGGATGTTAAAATAATTTTATTAAAGGAACAATGAATTTACATGTTAATTTACGATAATTTAAAATAATTTCATATATGTTAAATTTATTTCAAAAATATTATATTATTTCCTAAATTTTAAATTTATATTTTACATTTTTAAATTTAATAAATTTGTTTTATTTTATAGGGTGATCGACGTCATCCTTCTTCATACGGCGAGTTATTTGGCGACGAAGGTTCGATTCCCGGATCCGCTGGTCGTCGCGAATCCGGATCAGCATCGGGTTCGGGTTCGCAGGCTGCGAACTATCGTCCACGAGCTCCGCCACTGGCTCCGCCACACGCTCCGCCACAAGCTCCGCCACCGCCTCAGACTCAGCCTCATCCAGAGCCAGAAGAAGGCGAAGATGATCAGTCCGATGACCACAATGAGCCCCCTCCACAGCCAAACGCGCCTCTTATGATGCGGATTTCTGAGTTTCTCCGCCAACCTGGACGTGAGACACGGCTTAGGATTATCCATCCGTTGAGGCCTCGTGGTACATTATGGTATGTTTTAATTTTTTTTCAATATTACTAATTAAATTTGTTTTCTGTAATTAATTTTTAATTACAGGTTATAATTAAATTATTAACATTCTGTTATTTTGTTTAATAGGTTTATGGATAACAAGGTTGCGCGTTCGGTCACCAATGCAATCAAGACCCACTTCTCTATGGCGCATCCTAATTGGAGCATGACGCCGCAGAATGTTCGAGATATTTGGTTCGAGTCATGGGCGGTAAGTCATTTTATATTATTTAATTTTATTTATTAAATTATTCGATTATAAATATATTCATAACATTATTTGTATTTTTGTAGCAAGGGTGGCATTGGGAGGAAGCTCATACTTTCGAAGTGCGAGCGGCGTTCGAGAGGAAGGCCCTAAAGCGTCTCAACGGTTACGTCGGGAACTTGAAGAGAGCGTGGGGCAAGAAAGGCGATGAGGCGAAGCCACTCGCGATGGATCCCGATGTTTGGTTGGGTCTAGTGCAGTATTGGGAGGATCCTAAATCGGTGGTTAAATCGGGGAAGTGTTCAGCATCCTATCTCACGCCGGTGGCCGAAGGAGATGGACCTTCAGAGCATACAGCGGGTCAATCATCATACGCCACAATACGACTGGATATGGTAATATTTGTATTAAATAAATTTGTTTAATTATTTATATTTTCAATATTTATTTATTATATATTTTATTTTTATCTTTGTTTATTTTTGTTTAACATGTTGATGGCGGTGATCTTCCTCTGATGGTTAAAGTGATGGAGAAAACTCATTGGAAGAAGGATGGGACGTTTGTTACCGCTCAAGCGGAACAAACGTTCAACGCGTACAACGCACGACTGCAAGAGTTTGATGAGTCTGTCCAGTCTATGATGGGTCTCGAAGATTTCGATAGACTTTACGACGAGGTAATTTATTAGGTTTTTATTTTGTATTATAACTTATTTTTAATTATTATTTTATTGTATAACACTTTTATTTTTTAGGTTGCACCGAAGAAGAAAGGACGAACGATGGGTGTTGGATCCATCGAAGATGTCTCGGCAGCTTGTTCGTCTTCTCAATATTCTTATTCTTCGGGTTCGTCTCAGCCGCGTGTGACCGCTGAGTTGCAAGCTGCTAAAGCTGAGATTGCGCAGCTAAAGACGGAACAAGCACAGCTAAAGACCCATGTCGGGTCATTGACCAGTCTCTTTGACATCATTGCAGTGGATCATCAGGCATTAGCCAATGCCTTGCAAGGCATGCCGCGTCCTCCACGGCCTCCTACACCTCCCGATGCAACGCAATTCCACCAAGAGTTCGAAGATATCGTGAACCTAGGGACCCAACAACAGCCGTAGGAGTAGCGTTTTAATTTTATTTGTAACGGATAATTATATTTTGTATCGGATAATTTTTAATTTTTATTATAATTATAATTTTTAATTAATAATTTTTTTTGTATAATATTTTTTAAAAAAAAAAAATGTTACGAATGGACGCTAAATCGATACTAAATCGATGCTAAATTAGCGTCGAATTAGCGTCGACACCTGATACGTTCGACGCTAATATAGCATCGATTTAGTATCGATTTACCATCGAGACGTTTCGACGCTAATTCGACGCTAAAGTCGCATCGAATTAGCGTCGAAATATTGTGTCGGATTAGCGTCGAACATCTGACGCTAAATTAGGGTCCAATTAGCGTCGAAGTTCATTTCGACGCTAAAATAGCGTCGAAAATGAATTAGCGTCGACGATTAGGCGTCGAAATGTTTTCGACGCTAAATCGGTGTTTTCTTGTAGTGAATGAAACTGGTTTTCAGTCAGAATTGACAATTCGATTTCAAGTACTTAGTTTTGTAACTTGAAACTTTTTGTAACCCGAGAGAAGTTAATTATATTCGGTAGCATGCATGTGCTATCCTTATAAGTAAACATTAGCTAAAACAGACAAATCTACATGAACGTGTTACATTCGAGCCTTAATTTGAATAAATCATTAGCCACATACATAAATCTAATTACAGCGATTTTATAAGACGGCGACCAATATATTCCTTTTATCTCCGAAGATTCGGAACTGTTGAATTCTGGAAACATATGCATATTTGCAATATCAAAAACTGCAATTGCGCCTCAAGAAGAAAACTAATGTTTCTAAAGGCGACCGACTACTTAAATCCATATTGTCGGGTAGCATATGATTGAAAAGATAACCACGAGCGGAACGCACTCATTGTCAAATATCATGGAAAATATCAAAATATATATATTTTTTTGCTAAATAAATATCAATATCAAAATATCTGAAACGAAAAAATTAACATACTTATGATTAAGCATTACATAAACGAGCATAGCTTATACATATGCATGTTATATAGTCCAGAAAACAAACACGACCGGTACACTTAAAACTACATAATTAAACGACAACATCAAGCTTGGTAGAGGCAATATTCGCCTCCTCGATACACATTTAGAAATACCATAAATAATCACCCTAAAACTTTAAAACCCTAACGGGAACATAATTATTAGCTAACGCTTAGCTAGCTCCTTTTGTGATCAACAGTTCCAAAGACAATCAAGTCCAGCATGAAGCAAACCGGTCTTTGCCTCGTTCTCTTGAGCCGTCGTCGGTAGCCAGTAATTCATTCCGGAGCCACCATGGGAAGAAGGCAGATTAACGGAGGAATTCATGGTTGATGAAGAAGACGATCCAAAGTATGGAAAGTTTCCATGATCGAAGTTTTCTTGAAACGACCTAAGGTTAGATAGAGTCGAGACGTTTCTAGAGACGAAACGAGGAAAATGGTCAAACTCATACCCAACCGGCGCAGGCGGTGTGAAATGGTTGAATGAGTCAACGTTAACGCTAAGGCCTAAGGCAGTAGTAGTAGTGGCAGTGGAGAAACAGGACACGTGCTCAGTTATTGCGGTGGTTGTGACGGTTGTGTTGGTGCTACGACTGTCGTAGGAGCAACCACTGTCGGTGTAGCCGAGGGTTGTGGTGGGATCGAGGAGAGGAGGGAGTGAGACGGAGGAAGGAGAGCTTGGTTGTTCTTGGTAGTTTCTTGAGATGTTTGAGGGTATTTTCGTCTTTTTAGACGCACCGGTTCCGCTGTTTACGCTAACACTTGCTCCTCCGACTCCGGTAGTGGCTAAACCGGTTTTTTGGAAAGCCCTAGAGATCACCCATTCGTCCTGAGGGAAAAAAATGAAAATGTTGAGAAGTTAAATTCTGTATGATATTTCAAAAGTCAATGGTTGGATTTTGGAGATAAAAGAGAGTGAAGATATAAAAAAATCCATGGAATAAAAGCTTGCATACAGGGAATGTACATTGGACTCTGCAATGAATATGGAACACTAAAGTAAAATTAATTATATGAAATTACTGAAATTTCATTTAATATCTCTAGGTCAGAAAATCCTTTGCATTGAGTTTTCCAAAAGTGGGATGTATTAATATTTTATTTTATCAGAAGTAGTATTAATATTTCTTCCTATAGGAGATGACCATTATGATTAAAATCCCAAAAAATAAAAAGCAGCAGCAGATCTTTTCTATTTTATGAACCATGATGCTGTAACTAGTATAACCCTAATAAATCACCATTCCTTTTCAGCTATCAAATAATAAATGCAAAAAAGCAAACTAATAAAACTCAACGTCACCGACTATGTCACACTCTTGAAAAAAATATCGGAAGATTTATAATTTTTTTATAAATCAAATATTTTGTTTAGCTTTAAAAAAGACAAACAATCCGACAGATTATAAAAGACTTATTAATCATATAAAAAGAGACTAAGTTTAATAAATACCTTGGAGCTTCTGGAGATGAAATGGTAAGCGAATTTTCCTTCAAGTCGATATTCATGCATAACCCAATTACTCTTCTCTCCTTTAGGAGCTCTTCCTTTGTAAAAGACAAGAGTCTTCTTCATCCCAACAAGTGCACTTGTCTTTGAACTGTAAATCTCTCTGTCCTTTCCGGTAGCTTTCCAGTAACCAGCCTCCGTGGCTCTGTTTGTTCTCAGCCCCGTCGGATATTTCCGGTCACGGAGGCTAAAGAAGTACCATTCTTTCTCTCCCATCTTAGCTTTCCCTAAAAACAAGTTAAGAGTATAAATATTTCAAGAACCTTAATTACAAGAACTACATGTAAGTTGGTTCTGTTAGTTTGTTTTCTTACCGGGAAGGTGCCAAGGCTCGCACTTGTTGAGATCAACTTCTGCAATGGCACGGCTTGTGAAACAACCGTCGAGGACCTTGCGGAGGAGGTAATGAGTTATGAGCTCTTCGTCCGTCGGATGAAACCTAAATCCCGGCGGAAGATATTGGCCGTCTCCGCCGTGGTCGTAGTGGTAATATGGAATGTCCATGAAGAAAAGAAGATTTAAAGCTCTTTTAGAGAGAGAGAAAACCCTAAGGAGACTCAAATGTTGATATATCTTAAATATAAATGGATGGTTCTTGAGTAAAGGGACGTGGTTATTATAATGTTGGATAGTTTATTTAATTATTTTATTTTTTGTGATACATTGGGATTTGATAAATCAAAAACGGCGAAATAGAGGGAGTTTTTTTTTTCTTTAGTGAAATGATTTTAAAAGTCGTAGAGATAATAAAAAAAGACAGGTACGTCTACTCTTTCATAGGAATCTGTGGTTTTCTCTGCCTTGTCTTGTAGTAAAGAGAGCAATGCCAAAGCAGATTATTACATCATATTTTTTAGTTTATCGATATTTTCTTTTATAGAGTCGAGGATATTTTTGATAAAACGAATTTAATATAACAAATTAATCATGAAGCGTACGTATTGTTTAATTAAATTATTAAAGAAACGAGGAATGGGCTCTTATTATATCTGAGTATGCGTGCGTGCATGAGAAAAAGTGCAGTGGTATTCTCTGTCAGTGATGAAAATAAAAGAGAGGATGCAGATTGAATCTTGATTATTATAACTAAATTTTTTTTCTACAATCTTGGTTTTTCTTTTCTATTATTATGATGTTTTGGATACCTTATTATTTATTGTACATACAACGACTAATCGAAACAATAGTATTATCGTGCTGATGTATATATACATAATCAGACATATACACTAGTTATTTGGAAAACGAAGAGTTTGATGTTATTTTTAATAAAAAAAAATGGATATTATATCGATAAGGCTGTTTCAAATCTTGAAGTGTCAGCACAGTACATGATTAATTTATCAAAAAATTGACAGAGGCTTCGTTACTACACGCCACCACCTTCTCTACCTTTCACCTCTTTCTCTCTCTTTTTTTTTATCTTTTACTTTTTTCATTTTTTCATTTTTTCCTTGCTCTTGTGCTTGAATTGTTTTGTTATTTTATTGCTTTAGGATCAACAAAATCCCACAAAATTCCGAAAAAATATTTTGAGATTTAATGATTTTTTTCATGGCAATTAAGATTTGAGAATAGAGATGTTGAACTATATAACAGAATCAAACAGTTACGAGCGGTCTAGTTTTTTCGTTTTACATATGCATGGTACTGATTAATCATATCATAATTTCGTTTGATTATCATAATTTGAAAACTAAAATTTTGAAAGAGGTTAAAAAATAAAAAATTAACGCAACAAAAAATTGTAAGGACATTTTCAATTCCACTTCAAATCACACTCTAAATAAGTTTTAGAGTAAAATTGTATTTTATCCTATTCAAAATCCCACTTCAAAATTGAGTAAACTTATTTTTTATTTTAACTTCAAATAAGTATTTTTAAGGGAATTACAAGCATGCCATTTTTGAAAATATTTTTTTCAAATATTTATTGCAGAAAAAGACCAACTTATAAAAAATACGCTTCTCTATCTCTCTCAAATTTTAACCTTATTATTTATTTTAGAAAACCTTCTCTATCTCTCAAATTTTAACCTTCTAATCTGTTTTAAGAATTTTTTTTTTTTTTTGTCAACAGTAATATAAGACTCTTCATCCCCAATTGGTTACCCAAACAGGAGGCTGTGAGGTTACAAAAGAAACATTATAATCGACTATTCGTGCACAATTCGCCAGCCTGTCAGCCCGTGAATTACGTGTGCGCGGAATGAACGACAACGTAAAGTATTGAAACATCGCCTTTAACTTCTGGATCTCTTCTAGGTATACTGCAAACGTCGGCCACGCCTTCGGTGTAGACATCATCTTCACCAAATCAGAACAACCTGTTGCGAAAGCTACCACTGTCTTCTGTTGTTGCAACATGCACTGCATAGCCCAAACTAGTGCCTCCACTTCTGCATGTAAAGGTGTTAAGCTGTGCCTCGTATTACGAGCACCCATCAGAATCCCTGTATCCTCGGTTTGAAAAGCAAATTAACCAATACCAGAGGCAGAGTTTGTATCCTTCCAATATCCATCGGTATAACATTTCAACCCTTCAAACTGTGGGGATTCCAAAATAGCTCCTATATCCTTTGTAGATGGGGTAGGATCCTCTGATTGGGCCTTTTCCCAAGCATATGCTTCTGCCGCTGCATTTTGGACTATCATATTTGGATCGACATCAACATCTCGAAAAATCTTAACATTGCGCGCTTTCCAAATATACCATAGAGGCCAAGGAAAAATCTTGGTGTCGTAGGAGTAGTCGACAACGCCCATGTTTGAAACGCCGAAAGACATTCAAAAAAGCGTGATTGATTGTCTCCTCCAAACCACACCGGACACATTGTGTATCACATCTAATTCCACGATTCGTAAATTTGCAGTCACCGAAAGACATCCCGTGATGACCTTGCCACAAAAAATGTCATAGTTTTGGCGGACATTGTATTTTCCAGGATTGTGCCTGCAATGGGTTTATTGTTGGCCCAAAAAACGAATCATTAGTAGATCGTAAGCTATTACGCTCTACCTGATATCCCGATTTGATCGTGTATTTACCAAATTTTGTATTGTACCACCCAACCAAGTATGGCGTAAAGATATTCCCTATCGGGATGATGCGAATAATTTTCACGTCTTCAGGAATTATTATTACATTGATCAGATCCATATTCCAAGTCCTTGTCAATGGATCCACCAAATGGGAGACCATGAAAGAGGGATTAAGAAACTTTATAATTTGTTTTCAAAACTTATAATCTGTTTTAAAAACCTTATAAAATCGTTAGCCCAAACCCCCTCCCCGTAAACCCTTTACCCAAAACTATACTGTAAATGTAAAATAGTACTTAACCCAAACCTAAAAATTTTAAAAGTGTTTGTGTGTTTGTGTCTTTGTTTGCATTTTTGTTTTCTACATTATTCTTCTCAAATCCACGAGATCCAATTTTTTTTTTAAAATTCATGTTTTTTAATCTGGTTATGAGAGAGATGCGATTTGGTTCAAAGAGAGAAAGAAAGAGACGAGATCTGAGATCGGAGGATGAAAAATTTGAGATCTGAAAAAAAAATATCTAGAAAAAAAAATTTGAAAAAGTTAAGTTAAAAATAAAGATGACATTCTTGGAAAGATTTTAAAATGAAGACAAGAATGTAAAATGGCATGCCAAGAATGGCATATCATGAAAACTCCCTTTTTTTTCTTCATTTCCGAGTATAATATTTTCATATATAAAAATGTCTTTTAATTTTTATATGATTTTACTTTTATACTTAAAAGTATATTATCAATAAACATTTTGGTCATGAAATGTCAAAATTAGCATTATAAGTTCATAATACATTCAGTTTTCTCATAAAAAAAATATTTTGATGGTTGTTACGTTAAATCTTGGGTCAGTTTGTTTGGTAACCAAAAAAAAAAAAAAAAAAAAATACCAACAAAAATCCCCAAATCTAATGGTTATAATTTTGTCATATGAGAGGGTTTTGGTTATTCTAAGATAAAATTGTAAAGTTTGAGAGACGCTTGTAGGCTCGTCGACCGAGGCAGCCGCCGACGAAGTTTCTTCATTAGATCAGAGCTTCTCCTCCGTCGCACGCCTTCTTCGCTTTCATTCGGTTCATTCGGCATCGTTGGTTGCATCCTTGTTCTGTCTCCAGAGCCTCCAGATCCAGGCCTCGTCGCAGCTCCACCGCTGGCTACGCTCCTCGTTGTGGAAGCCGTCACCTCTCTCTGTTCCGACAGACTACTCTGACCTAGTCGATTTCTCATGTCTCTGGTGAAACCGCAGTTCTTCTTGGGGATCTTATCACAACGAAAACCACGATAACGAGATTGTGGGTCAGGTGATTCTGCTTTCGATTCTCACTCCTCGACCTTCGTTTTTGTTGCTCTAAACAAGCTAGGCCTCCTAGCGGAGCCACGATATCCTACCTCAACTCCTGCTCCGGTGGCTGCAAATCTCGCTCTCTCGCTGAGAGCTATGGGTGGCGTTCCCGTCTCAGCTATCATGTCCGTCTCTGGTCATGAGTGTTGTCCCGACACAATGTCTCATCTTCACCATTGTACCTTTGGGTCTAATCCGAACTTAAATCTTCCACACCAATGTTTTGAAAACCGGACTGGACCGGATTAAACCGGGAACCGGCCACTGGTCCGGTTCGGGTCAACGTACAAACCCACCTATGATCAAACCGGATATCAAACCGGGTTGAACCGGCAAAAAAACGGAAACCGGTATTGAACCGGAACCGCAACAAACCGGGTTTCATAATTTTTTTAATTAAAATTTTTGATTTTCATTTTGTTTTCTTTAATTTATAAGTTTTAAGTCAAAATTTTTGATAAAACTAATGAAATAATAAACTTTTTCCATATAAAATATTTTAAAATTATAAAATGCGTAAAGATTTAAACCAAAACGCTTAAATTTGCTACAATTTTGTTAGTAATTATAACTTAGTTTTATTTTGCTATTGATTTTTTTTTTTGTTTTTTAAATATTTGAAATATTTTATTTGATATTTTGATAGATATAGACCTGTAAATAGAAAAACAAATATAAGACCAAATATATATAAGCTAATATTTTTAAAAAACTATTAAATTTGGTTGAACCCGGTTCGACCCGGTTAGACCATATTAACCCACGACCCAAAAGATTTTCTGGTTCAGTCGCCGGTCAAGTTTTAAAAACATTGCTCCACACTCACCACTCCTTTGGCAGTGGTCCGGAAGCTCACCGGTCATACCAACGGCCAGCTCAGAGCTTAGTCTCCGATCTCCCCGATCTCCCATCGTAAGCTTCCCTCCCACTTCTCTTGTGTTAATGGGCGTGCACTACAAGAAAACAGCGAGAGTCCTACGGAAATATCCGTCGGAAAACGCATATTCCGACAGATTTCCGACGGATTTGTCTGTCGTTTCTATCTTGTCGGAAATGGTAATTCTGTCAGAAATCCGTCAAAAATTTCCGACGGCTTTATTTTCGACGGAATTCCGACATCCTGCCGGAGTCCGGCGACACGTCGGAATTCCGTCAGAAATGTCACTGTCGGAAATCTGTCGGTTTTGTTTCAGAATGATTTCTCACGAGTTCCAATTACATGTAAACCGACGACTTTCCGACATACTTCCGACGTATTTATTTCCGACAGATTTCCGACGGTTTTATTTCCGACAGCTTTCTGACGGATCCATTTCCGACAGATTTCCGACGTATTCGTAGAAATTATTAAAAATTATAATAAATTAAATAATAATTAATTTAATATAAATTTAAAATTTAAAATTTGAATTATTTAAATTAAAATAAAATTAAAAGTAGAAATTAAAATAAAATTAAAAGTAATATTGTTTTACAAAACATTGAAAATAAAAATCTAAATGGTGGGCCCCCGCGGAAAATCCGGGTTGCGGCCCAAGTACTCCATCATCCGTTGCATCATCTCCCTGTCCTTGTCCCGCTCGGCTCTCTCCTTCTCCCGCTCGGCTTCTAGGACGGCTTGTGCATCTCGTATCTGTTGGACCGTCGTCTTCAAACCTTCAATTTCGACGTCCTTTTCCTGCATCTTGCCTCTCAGATCGGATGTCTCGCTATAGTAACAAGAAGACCCCGATGATCCTGCATCGTCGGGAAGACCATAAAGCCGCCCTTTGCTCTGCGGAGCAACATGCGGAACAAATTAAATTGTAAATGAAAAAGACATGAAAACTATTTTAAATTTTACATACCTTTAAGACGAATTCGTTGATGATGTCGTCCGGGGCTTGGGTGAGGGGAGGGGTTCCTTCCACGGATGGCTGAGACAGAATGTACTCCTCTTCCATTCTTTGGACGCTCTCCTGAATCTCCCGAGCTACCTGATCCTGGACGACACCATTCTTGTCGGTGTGTGTTGCTAGCAGAAGTTCCAAGTTGTTGGGATCCCGACCCAACTTCTTAGCCTGCAGTTGTTAGAAATTTATTTGATAATATAAATGTATAAAACAAAAAAAAAATTAAAAATCAAGACGTACATAAAAAACTTACCATATCCCTAGCCTTTGTCTTCTTGCTGGTAGCTCCAAGGTTGTGGGTGGAAGGTCCCTTGCCGTTGCGCTGGCTGTTCCGGTTGCTAGAGTGATATGTAGAGCTCTCCTTGGTAGCCTCTAGTTGCAAATAGGCGATGAACCCGTTCCACAAGTCCGGCTTCTCAACCAACTCCTTTGGCACCTCACTGTGTAGCCACTTATCCTTCCACTCGAACACCTTCTTCGAGTAGTGCAGTGCTGCATAAGAGTCGAATTCCCTCCTAACCAGAGCGGTCATGTGTGGGTCCCACCTAAATTCTTGCTGCAAAAACAAAAATTAAATATAAATAATAATAATTTAAATGAAAGTAAAAATTGTGAAAACAGATGACTTACCGCAAATTGGCGAAACCACATTTCTTGATCCTCCAGTGGCATGGCGGTGTACGTCGCATAAGGACGACTGAGCAAAGAGTTTTCCATCTTGTTGAGGGACTTCGAAATCCCGCTGCGAGAATCATCAAACCTACGGGAAAAAATGTAACATTAGTCGCAATTAAATTAAATTTGTTAAAAAAAAAACAGAAATGGAACAAAAAACTTACCATCTGTCTCTACTGAGCTGGTCTGGATGGAGTCTACTCAACCTCTCTCGTCCAGGAAGACCCATGAAGTCCTCGACGCTAATCTGCGACGGTGTTGTGGTGGCTGCTGGTGTCACCGGCGTCTATAGAGGTGTAGACGACGGTGTAGGTGTAGACGTCGAAGTCGAACGAGATCTACTCACACGACGACGACGTGGTTGGCCGCTGCCAGATGCAGTGGCATAACCACCGTAATCCCTAGATTTATATGATAATATATTTTAAATATATGAAAAATCTATTTTTTGCAAATAATGCAAAAATTAGTAAGAAATTCTAAAGTTATAAAGTTTTTAAAAGTTTTAGTAAAATTGTTAAAAAAACTTTATAAAATTATTTAAATATCGTGTAAAACTGTTTATAAGGTTTTTTGTAAAGTTTTGTAATTATAAAAATTATAAAAATTTCGAAATTGGTTAAATATATAATTATAAAAATATAATGGTTTAAAAAAACATTGCTTTAAATTTCCAAAATTCTAAAATTTAAATTTCGAAAATTGTAAAATTTAAAATTCTGTGGTGGTATTTAAAATTTAAATTTCCAAAATTCTAAAATTTAAAATTTAAAGTTTTATAAGGTTTTTAAATAGTGTTATAAGGTTTTTGTAAAGTTTTATAATGTTTTTAAATAGTTTGATAAGGTTTTGTAAACAATCTTATAAACCTTTTAAAAACTTTCCTAAATCTAATTGTTTAAAATTCTTTAAAATATAGGTATAAATTCAAAATTAAGTCATTATCTTTAAATTTACAATTATTTCGATATTCTAAAATTCTTAAGTAATTGTTACATAATTTAAAATTCTAAAAAATTAAAATTCTAAAATTTTAAATTAATCGTTATAATTGTTTAAAAATTAGTAAAACTTGCTAACAATTTTCTAAAAATGTATAGAAAAAATAATTTCCCTAAATCAATTTCCCTAAATCAATTTCCCTCATTTTTCCTAATCATAAATCTAATTTTTCATAACAATTTAAAAACCCTAACAATTTCATAACAATTTAAAAACCCTAACAATTTAGTTAAAATTAGTAAAAATACTAACAATTTCATAAAATTAGTAACAATTTCCAAATTTCATAATATAACTTCCAAAACCCTAAATCTAACCCTAATCCTAATCCTAAATCTAGCAAAAATCAATTCACAAACTCATTTCCTAAATCTAACCAAAATCAATATATAGTTTGAGGATACTTACAAATGACTTGGGATTTCCGACATGGGTGGCGATTTCCGGTGGCGAGGAAGTGGAGGACGCGGCGGCGGCGAGCAAGAGGAGGAGGCGGCGGCGAGAGAGAGGAGGAGGCGGCGAGCAAGAGGAGGAGGCGGCGGCGAGAGAGAGGAGAGGCTCCGGGTTGAATTCCGGCGAGGAGGAGCGGCGAAATCGGCGGTCGGAGGCTCCGGGTTAACTTGGGATCGGAGGAGGCGAGAGGAGAAGGATTTCAACGGATGGAGAGGAAGAAGAAGACGACTGTTAATAACCCAGATTTTCCGACGGATTTAAAGCTGTAGGAAATCCGTCGGAAATCGAAATAAATTAAATGGGCCGCGTGTTTTGGACCGACTGATTTCGCGGTGTTTATTTTTCATTTCGCGGGTAAAAATTGGCAAATCTGTCGGAAATCTGTCGGAAAAATATACATTTTTCCGACAGATTTCCGATAGATTTGTGGTTTTAGGCTTGTTTATGATCCGTTTTCGTAGTTAGGGTATGAGAAATTTAAAAAATGTTTTTTTGTTGGTTTAGGGTTAAGGAATAGATGAAATTTAAGAAATGTTTATTAAATTTAAGAAATGTTTATTAAATTTAAGAATAGTTACCATTTAAGAAATGTTTATTAAATTTAAGAAATGTTTTTTTTGGAAATTAATGAATTAGCATTTTGGAAAAAAATGGTAATTTTTAAACAATATTTAGCATTGTTACCATTTTTTTCCAAAATGCTTATTTTGGAAAAATTGTTAGCATTTTGTACATATTTTTACCTGAAATCTCCAGTTCCGTCGGAAATCTGTCGGAAAAATGTATATTTGTGGTTTTAGGCTTGTTTATGATCCGTTTTCGTAGTTAGGGTATGAAAAATTTAAAAAATGTTTTTTTGTTGGTTTAGGGTTAAGGAATTGATGAAATTTAAGAAATGTTTATTAAATTTAAGAAATGTTTATTAAATTTAAGAATAGTTACCATTTAAGAAATGTTTATTAAATTTAAGAAATGTTTTTTTTGGAAATTAATGAATTAGTATTTTGGAAAAAATTGGTAATTTAAAACAATATTTAGCATTGTTACCATTTTTTTCCAAAATGTTTATTTTGGAAAAATTGTTAGCATTTTGTACATATTTTTACCTGAAATCTCCAATTCCGTCGGAAATCTGTCGGAAAAATGTATATTTTTCCGACAGATTTCCGACAGATTTGGGGTTTTAAGCTTGTTTATGATCCGTTTTCGTAGTTACAAGTTAATAGCATGGTTGAATCAATATTTGGAAGATAAAATACTTGATAATGGTCATTGTTACTTTCAAATTCTAAACATTTAGTATTTTCCGTAAACATCTATTGTTTTGTATATGTAACTGTATGAAACGCTTTTGGTTGAAACATGACAAAATCGCAAAACATGTTCTGTATAACATCGAGAAGGTTATTTACTCAATTATCTTTCACTTTAGTTGTCAGAATTGTATGCCGAGACTTTGTCTTCTCGAAATTCAAGAATTTGACCTCAAAACCCTATATCTGTCGGCAAAATAGATATATTTCCGACCGATTTCCGACAGATTTAAGGGTAACACGTGTCGTCTTTTAAGGTTAGCATGATATGAATATTGCGTCGGAAATCTGTCGGAAAAATATATATATTTCCGACAGATTTCCGACGCATGCTTTAAAACAATATATACACAGATGAATTTTTTATAAGAATTATATAAATATCAGTTTCTATCGGAAAGCTGTCGGAAATATATATATATTTCCGACAGATTTCCGACGGAACATTATTTTTTTTTTTAAAAAAATAGAAAAATGTAAATTATCTGAAATTCTTCGTTATGTTAACAAATACAAACATATCAAAATCCTAAATCTGAGTCTGAGTCTGATCCTTCCGAAGGAATTGTGTCTTCGTCTTCATCAAATTCTCCAACTTCTTCTTCTGATTCTGAATGTACTATATTATCACCAAATTCAGTGAAATCAACAAAAAGGTCCACCGCTGAAGAATGACCAACTGGAGCCATCGGAGTAATTCTAGTTGGTTGCATAGCATCTTGCTCAGCAACTCCATATAGTCTCCCTCTTGGATTAATTGGAGTCACTGTAATCCAAGGATCTTGTCGATGTGTTACCCTAGGGTAAGAAATGTAGCTTACCTGAAACAAACATATTTAGTTTAGACAATTACAATATCATTATTTATCTATAACGCACGTATTACAAAATTTTAAAATCAAACCTGGTCTGCCTGTGATGCTAGGATGAATGGGTCATACTTTTGCAGTCTCCTAGAAGAATTTACTGAAGTGACGCCAAATTGGCTCACCTGAACACCTTCTGGATATGCCGGATCATACCACTCACAAAAGAAAACAATGCACCTCATGCCCAACATTCCTGGATAGCGCACTTGCAATATTTCTTTGAGAATCCCGTAGTAGACTACATCACCACTTGTAGCTGAAACACCGTAATCTTCAGTTGGCCTCGACCTTTCTTCATGAATCCTAAATGCAAATCCCCTAGTGCAATACCGAACGTATGAAGTTGCTTCGAAGCTTGGGCCAGAAAGTATCTCTTGTAACCATGTCGGAAACCTTTCTCCATTCTTCATTCCTTCAGAAACCTGAGATAATAATTTAGACAAATTAATAAACAAACATTTTATTCAGTCCCATAATTAATTCACTAATTTTAAGATATATAAGCGTTTTTAAAAAACTTACGTAATATTGCAGCCAATTTGGAAACTCGGTTTCCTTAGATTCTCCAAGTTCGTCTTCTGTCATATCCGGATAAATAGCGACGTATTGATGCAATGTAAATCCTGAAAGCAAACAACAATATATAACATATGAAACCTATATATTACTTAGGTATAAAAAAAAAAAGTATTTAAAAAAGTTCTGTTTTTACCTTTCGTACTCCGCCATCTCCTCACAATTCGTGAGGATATACATATGTAAGTGACTCCACTCATCTTGTGATAGGAAGCGTCTCTTCCCTCTCCCAATCACTCGGCCAACTTGCGAAAACAACTCAGGGGCCAGCGCG
Organism: Draba incana; assembly: GCA_963576765.1. NCBI lineage: Eukaryota > Viridiplantae > Streptophyta > Magnoliopsida > Brassicales > Brassicaceae > Draba > Draba incana. Next base: position 22,691,386 of record OY755205.1, read on the forward strand.
GCATACGTGACTCTCTCACCTCTATCATCATGACGAGCAGGACATCTACTCTTCGTACGAACTCCCCGCGGAAAGTAATATTCCGCAAACTGTGATGATTCTTCATCGATACTCTGTGCGACAATAGAACCTTCAACTCGAGCCAAATTTTTGACCTTCTTCTTTAGATGGAACATGTACCGCTCGGGATGTTTAACACCGTATTCATGATGTTGTCATTTCTTTTCAATATGCATCACATCGAGGTTGTGCCTTAATAAATGATCCTTCCAATACGGCAAATCCTAAAATATACTCTTCTTGTGCCAGTTGTGAGCTTCCCCTACACCACAAAGCGGTTCATGCCCATTACCCCCACAATCAAGAGTCCTCTCAGCACCAAAATCTCTCAACTGCTCCAATATAGTACGACCGTCTATCTCATCAATTGGAGCATCAACCACTTGTGTATTTTTCTTAAATAATTTTTTAGATCGACGATAGGGATGGCCGTCCGGTAGAAACCTTCTATGGCAATCAAACCAACATGGCTTTCTTCCATTCCTCAATTGGAAAGCGTTAGTGTTGTCCTGGCAAAACGGGCACGATAATCTTCCATGAGTTATCCATCTAGATAGCATACCGTAAGCTGGGAAATCGCTAATAGTCCACATAAGGACCGCACGCATCAGAAAATTTTGCTTCCGTGAAACATCAAACGCTTCGACACCGTGACTCCATAGCATTTGTAACTCATAAATCAATGGCTGGAGGAATACATCAAGTGGTCTCTTCGGATGCTCAGGGCCAGGAATAAGAACGGAGAGGAATAAAAACTCTCGACGCATGCACATACCAGGGGGCAAATTGTACGGTGTTACGATTACGGGCCACAAAGAATACTGCCTTCCATGCTTCCCAAATGGGTTGAAACCATCCGTACTTAACCCAAGGTACACATTTCTTGACTCGTATGCAAAATCCGGATACAACATTTGAAAATGTTTCCACGCTTTTGCATCTGAAGGATGTGTAATCTCTCCATCTTGAAGATGCTCTGCATGCCATCTCATTTGTTCTGCCGTTCGCGCAGATTGATATAACCTCTTTAACCTCGCTGTCAATGGTAAGTACCACATACGTTTATATGGAATTGGAACTCTCCCACCAGTTTCCTGATACCGTGGTTTACGACAAAATTTACATCTTCTCCGGTTTTCGTCTTCTCTCCAATATAGCATACAGTTGTCGATGCATACATCTATCACCTGATACGGCATACCAAGACCAGCTACAAGTTTCTGTATCTCGTAGTATGATGCAGGTGCCTGATTATCTTCAGGCAAAATATCTTTCACAAAATCTGCTATCGCATCAACACAGTCTTCCGCCAAATTGAAGTCCGTCTTAATGGTCATCAGTCTACTTGCAGTTGATAAAGGTGAATGTCCGTCTCGACACCCATCATATAAGGGCTGCTTCCCTGCGTCTAACATATCAAAAAATCTTCTTGATTCTTCATTTGGTTCTTCTACTCTATCCTCCCCTATTACGATCGATGGCAAATTCTCTCTATACGTATCATGAACCATCTCAGCAGTACCTACACCAAAATCTACTTCCGTTCTATGTTCGCCTAAGCTATCTGTTCTATGTTCACCTAAGTTATCCGTTCTATGTTCGCCTAAGCTATCCGCAACATATGGTGCACTGCTACTACTAGCACCATCATTATTAGTTTCTCCATGAAAAAACCAAATTTTGTATCCCGGCATAAAACCATTGGTATACAAGTGATGCCAAACTTGTTCTACATTAACATTACGCGAATTGCAACAATTTAAACATGGACATTTTATAACCTTTCGATTCCCGACAGCCGCCATGAACTCGCATATACCTCGTGCATAACTTGCATTTAATGTCTTCGACTCCGGATCATACATCTCTTCATCCATCCACGATCTATAATATCTAGAAGATGACATCTCACTCTCTTGACGATTTTTTCTAAGAAATGTTTGGTTGGAAGTTGTTGTTGTTGTGAGTGAATGAAGATGTGTGGAATCATATATATAAATACGCTCACCGTCGGAAATTTGTCGGAAAAGCGTCGAAAATCAAACGGATATAATAACGGCTATATAACGGCTATTTTTCCGACAGATTTCCGACAGCTAATTATGTGTCTGTCGGAAATCCGTCGGAAAATATTAACGGTTCATAATTTCCGACGGATTTCCGACAGCTAACCGGAATCACCGCCGGTGTCGGCACCGGCTAGTTACACGGTCCAATAATCCGACCGATTTCCGACAGTCTTCTTGTCCGTCGGAAATAATTCCGACAGATTTCCGACGGAATTGAAAAATTTCAGTTTCGTCTGAGATTGGTCGGATTACCGTCGGATTTGCGGCTGTTTTCTTGTAGTGGTGGATGATAAATGTTTAGAGGGTTTGACCATGTTTTATCCTATTCTTTGGATTTGGAGTCCATATTTTGTAACACACGTATTTTTTTTTAAAAAAATTAATTAATTAATCCAGATTTAATGATCCCACTATCATTAAATCCTCAACGATTAATTCAGGGTGAAATAAAAACATAAGCGGAAACACCTAACCAAATAATCCATTTCAAATTCAATAAACCAGAATTCCAAAACAATTAAATTCCAGCATTAAACTTACGACTAGCAATCCCAGAACAATTAACCAGCAACCTAAACAGGCTACTACAAACATAAAAGTAAAGATCCTATCATCCCCCGTCCTCGCCTTGATTCCACGATCACACTTTTCCTTTACCTGCAACTAAAAAGAAACCGGGAGTTGCATGAGTATTATCATAAATACTCAGTGGAGCGGTCATCCCGCCAACAAGGTAATACATAAAAAAAAACATATATTAATATACAACACAAATTACACCTTTAAATCTCAGTTTCCAGATTAAACAATTAACCAAATTCCGGTTCACAATAATTTTACAAAAATCTGCAAACAATTAACGGGTGTCGATGGACACTCGATCATAACGAGCATCATTTCCAATCACAGGGTGTCGATCGACACAACCTCTAGGCGTCGATCGACACTCTGTTCTTGAAACCAGAGGTCGAGCCTATCCTCACGCGGCTTGCCTCTTATTCAACCGAAACAACACACAATCACGGCAAGGCACGAAATAGTCATGAAAACAATAATAATAGTGGTAATATCATACGCAATAATCAATACCAATCAAACAAGCGAACAACCTATTCGAATCTACGTATTACCGCGATCACGCACTCACCTTAGCCCAAGAATGTGAATACGAATCAAACAGAAAAGAACACAGCCTCTACAAGGCTAGAAAGCAACCGGCTAACCCTTTTCAGTCACCTATAACTCATTAACAAGATTTATCCCTAAATCGAATAAAAATTTCTGAAATAAAACAGAACGACATACTGACTTCGAATGATCATAAAACATGGAGTTTACCTCGAAATCAAGATATAAAACATGATTCAGAAAGTAGACGCAAAGAGATTTCCAACGATATAAGGATCGTTGCCTAAATCGCTCTGAAACTCTGGGAAAATCTGTCGAAGTGGTCTGATCACAGACCCAATTCTGCATAGACATCACTCACGAAAACACGAATATCTCTTAGCATACAGAACCAATTGACAAACCGATTTGCCTCACGGCTAGCTAAGAGACAGAAAAACTTAGCCATAAAATTTCACGATGATCAGAAATGATTTGATCATCCGATCCTCTTCTCCAACACAAGGCAACAGAACTGCCTGATTTCTCGAAACAATCCCTTCCTCGAGAACTCTCTTGAATCTCTTCCTCTCTTCTTTCAATTCTGATAAACACACCATTTTTCACCTAAACGATCAAAACTTGCAGCTGGGTCATTATAAAGGACTACCTAGGGCTGCACACCGAAACCGAGCCAAAACCGAACAATTTTGATGTAAACCAAAACTGACCCGAAATCTTGGTGTCGATCGACACCCTTTCCAAATTCTCCAAATTTGGTTTCGGGATGTTACAATTCTCCTCCACTAAACTGGATTCGACCTCGAATCCCAATATAACAATCCTCAGGACCATCACAGTGACTCTATATGGTCAAAACAATCTGAGATCCATACCCGATCTCCGAGATCCATACACCATCTCCGAGGTCCACATCTAGTCCTATGCTCACTCACGTTATCAGACATTGATTACTTTTAGCTCATACCATACCGCTCGCACTCTTAGGACGCATCCTTCGAGTCAATGATATCTGGGGAACTCACACCCCCCGCGAAAGATCACAAAGCAATCGCACAAACCCAAGAGGACTCGCACCCCCGAGAAAGAACACAAAGCAATCGCTGTACACTGAGCTATTCGGGACCAAAGTCCCTAAAGTAATCGATTCTTAAACGACTCAGAGCACCCATTGACTAGATTACCTCACATGGTCTAGGCACGATACTTCCAACCAGAATATCAACAATTATAAGGAAAACTTCATCTTATAAATTTCCAAAAATGCACATTGTTACATCGAAACGAAAATACATGAACCTAATCACAAAGCTCGAAACCAAAAACCAAACCGAAACTAGAACCACAAGGAAAGCTAAGCTCAAATGGCGACCTGCTTGTCGAACTACTTCTTGAACTTCAGCATCATCTTTGCCTCTGGTTCCCAAATATCATCTTGGCAACCGCCACAAACCCACAAAATCCTCAACAACGGAATCTTCTTCCGATGCAGAACCTTGATACTCCTCTCGAGCATCTTCACAGGAACCGTCAGAACCATCGAATCAGGCTTCAGATCCTCCAGAATCTTAGCCACCACTACAAGAAAACAACCACTTTTCCGACAGAATTTCCGACGGACGTAATATCCGTCAGAAATTTCCATCGGACTTCCGATGGATTTCCGACTACAAGCAATCCGTCGGAAATCCATCATAATTTACCGACGGATTTCCGAGGGCTACGGAAACCGTCGGAAATCCGTCGGTACTCCGTCACCTTGTACCGACGGAACTAAGTCGTCGTTATTTTGTAACGGATTTCCGAAGGATTTGGAATTAAATGCCGACATATACCGACGGTATTCTGACGGAATTCCGACGGACTCTGGTATTATATATATGGGTTGAAACTTCTGCATTTCATTAGAACATAAAAATACATTCCATAAAATAAGCAACATGTTTTTTTCAGCATGTCGGAAGATCCCGCATTTAGCGACCATCTTTGGATTTATGCAGTTGAACACCTACGTGACAAAGGTACAATATTAAGTTTGTTGAATAGCTTGAAACGAATGAAGTCTGATTTTGTTAGGGCATTTTTAAAAAAATGTTTATACTTTTCCAGCGAGGTTAATGCAGACTCCCAGAGATTGGGTATTGTCCGTTGAATTGGACGTTATTCTTAACTGTTTAAATCATTTGGACATTGTTCGGAAGGTGAGATTGAATTGGAAATGAAGTATAGATTACTTTATATATTTTATTTTGTAGATTCAAGTTCTAGTCGGAACTGGGTACACTTACCTCAACATCAAGCTTGAAAACATAGATGCTATCTGGACGAAAGAAAATTGTATTCCTTCAAACAACAGCGATGAAGATACTTCTAATATTAACGGAGATTCGTATGTCGAGGATACTGACTCTTACGAGAGTTATACTGACTCTTACGAGAGTTATACTGCGTACGGTAGTGTAAAGGATACACCATCGGGAAGTGGGACGAGAAGTAGTAGTTTTGGAATCTTTAGGAAGGAAAAATAAATCCATGTGTGTTGGTGTTTTATAAATTATTAATATAAACAGTCTTTTGATTTTGTAATATGAACGGTAAATGTTTTATTTGTGGACCACATTCTGACGGAATGTTTTATTTATATATAATATTTATACCGGAATAAAGTAAAATATATAAATAACACAATACGTCGGAAACCCGTCAGAAACTTCCCACGGATTTCCGACGGAATTTGTTATTTATGTATTTTATAATATTTCCGCGCAAATAATATATATAAATAACAAATTTCGTCAGAAATTTCCGACGGAAGTCCGAATTCCATTAATCTGTTGGAATTCCGTCAAAATTTACCGACGGATTTACGACGGCCCACGGATTACCGACGGAACTAAGCCGTCGTAATTTTGTAACAGATTTCCAACGGAAACCGATGTCGGCCAAGTTTTAGTGGTTACCCTATTGTGTGTGGTGGCTGACGGGATTGGTGGGATGATATGTCGGAGGTTTGTGACGGATTTCCAACGGAAATCCGACGGAATCCGTTCTATATAAGTTTCCACATTTCTTCATTTCATCATACCATAATTCACATTATCAAAAAATTTATAAGAGATGAGTTCATATTTTCGGTCTTGGATGGACGAGCCAATGATTGATATGGGCTCGAACTTATTAAGGACCAAATACTATCAAGGTATATGCGAGTTCATGAATTTACCCAAAAATCAAGATGCAGCCAAAAAAGGTCAGAAAATCAAATGTCCATATTCTAATTGCTGTAATAGAATTAGTGTTGTGGTTCATACTGTTTGGAATCACTTATATAGATTTGGATTTAGGCCGGGATATAAGGTTTAGTTTTTACATGGAGAAACGAATTATGAATATGGTAGTACTAGTAATAATGAACTTTATTTCGGGGATAGCGTAGGAGAACATAAAACGGAAGTAGATGTTAGTGTTGGTACGGTTCAGATGGTTAACGATGCGTACAAAGAAAATTTGCAGTCGGGTGTTTATGAGGGAGATAGGGTAGAAGAACCTAATTTAGAATCTCGAAGGTTTTTTGATATGTTAGACGCATCGAACCAACCACTATACAGCAGTTGTTGGGAAGGTCATTCACCATTATCGGCTGTTAGTAGGATGATGAACATGAAGACTGATTACAATTTGTCCGAAGAATGTGTAGATGAAATAGCTGATTTTGTGAAAGATGTTTTGCCCGCCGATAATCTGTCACCAGCATCATACTACGAGGTTCAGAAACTTGTGGCTGGTCTTGGTTTGCCGTATCAGATAATTGATGTGTGCATGACAACTGTATGCTATACTGGAGAGAAGATGAGAACCGGAAAAAATGTAAATTTTGTCGTAAACCACAGTTCCAGGACACAAGTGGCAGAGTAAATATTCCATTCAAACGGATGTGGTATTTACCGTTAACAGAGAGGTTTAAGAGGCTGTATCAATCTGAACGCACAGCTAAGTCAATGAGATGACATGCGGAGCATAGCCAAGATGGAGAGATTACGCATCCTTCTGACGCGGAAGTGTGGAAACACTTTCAATCAGTATATCCGGATTTTGCATATGAACGACGCAATGTATACCTCGGGTTATCTACTGATGGTTTCAACCCATTTGGAAAGCATGGAAGAAAATATTCACTGTGGCCGGTAATTGTAACACCTTACAATTTGCCTCCATCTATGTGCATGCGTCAAGAGTTTTTGTTTCTCTCAATTCTAGTTCCCGGCCTAGATCATCCAAGAAGGTCACTTGATATATTCCTCCAACCATTGATCTATGAGTTACAGATGTTGTGGGAGCATGGTGTTGAGGTATTTGATGTTTCAGTGCAGCAAAATTTTAACATGCGTGCGGTTCTTATGTGGACCATAAGCAATTTTCCGGCCTACGGTATGTTATCTGGATGGACAACGCATGGAAGATTGGCATGTCCTCATTGCCAAGACAATACTTCAGCATTCCAATTGCAACACGGAAGGAAGACTTAATGGTTTGATTGCCATAGGTGTTTTTTACCGGCGGATCATCCATATCGTCGATCTAGAAGAAATTTTAAAAAGAATCTACCAGTGTTACATGGTCCACCTCCTGAGATAGATGGTCGCAGCATATTGGGACAGTTAAGAGAATTTGGAGCTGAGTGAACTCCTGATTGTGGGGGTAATGGGCATCACCCTGTAGACGGTTGCGGTGAACATCACAATTGGCACAAGAAAAGTATTTTGGGATTTGCCTTATTGGAAAGACCATCTACTACGGCATAATCTAGATGTTATGCATGTTGAAAAGAATTTCTTTGACAACATCATGAACACCATTTTAAACGTTCCAGGGAAGACAAAAGACAACTGGAAGTCTATATTAGACTTGCCATTGATTTGCTCAAGGCAATCTCTTCATGTTTTTCCTAACGGTAGATTGCCGATGCCTGCGTACCGGTTAGACGATGGTCAAAAGGAAGTATTTTTTGAATGGATTAAACAAATATGTTAAATTTCATGATGGCTACGCATCTAACCTACGTAATTGCGTGGATTCGACAGAAGGGAAGTTATTGGAATGAAAAGTCATGATTGTCATGTTGTGATGCAGCGTCTTCTTCCATTTGCATTTGCTTATCTTCTTCCAAAAGACATCCATCAAGCAATTGGAGGTATATTTCGTAATCCCGTGAGTTTCTTACTAATATAATGTTACTATATATGTTTACTTTTCGTTTGTAGGAGTTGGGGCTTTCTTTCGAGATTTATGTTCACGGACACTAACAGTGGACGGGATCCGTAATTTAGAGGCCAACATCCTGGTACTCCTTTGTAATCTTGAGAAGATATTTCCACCGTCTTTAATTGATGTTATGGAACATCTTCCTATTCACCTCCCACAAGAAGCAGCATTAGGAGGCCCTGTTCAATACCGATGGATGTATCCGTTCGAGCGTTACATGTTCCACTTGAAGAAAAAGGTTAAAAATTTGAGCAAGGTAGAGGGATCTATTGTTGTACAGAGCCTAAATGAATAAGTCTCACACTTTGCCGAATATTACTTTCCATCGAAAGTTCGGACTAAGGCTAGACGTCCGGCGCGACATGATGATAGAGGTGAGAAAGCAATGTATCCCGTGGTTGTACCTGAGTTGTTTGCCCAAGTTGGTCGAGTAAGTAGAAAAGGAAAGAAATGCTTACTATCAGCACAAAAGGTCACAGATTTGCATACGTATATCCTAAGAAATTGTGACGAAATTATGGAGTACGAAAGGTATACCAGTTTTTATACTAAATTTTTGGAATTATTTGTCTTAATCTAATAGAGATTTTTATGTTACAGCATTCACATGTCCCTAGTCCAAACTTACCATCCTGATAAGACATAATCCGAACTTGGTGTCTTAAAAGATGAAGAATTCTCGGGGTGGTTGAAATTTTATGTAAGTTTAATATAATTCCTTACTCTTACATTTCCAGATTTTCACGTTTTATATGTTAATGATTTCTTACTTTTATCGTTCATTAGGTTTCCGAAGGTTTAGCAAGTGGTCAAACTCTCCCGACATGGTTAGTGGAGTTTGCTAATGGTTTGCGCACCACCGCGACTTCATATCCCAGGTTTTGCACTAGGGGATATTCGTTTAGGATTCGAGAGGAAGGACGACCGAGGTTAACTTCAGACTATGGTATTTCATCGCAATCAGGTGATACCGTCTACTATGGCATTTTAAACGAAATCTTAGAAATCCGGTATCCAGAAATGTTGGACTTGAGGTGCATTGTGTTTATGTGCGATTGGTATGAGCCATCCAATGGACGTGGGGTTCGAATTGACCCCCTTGGTGTGATTTCGATAAATTCAAGACGAAAACTATAGAAATACGATCCATTTATCTTTGCGTCACAAGCAGACCAGGTATCAAGTCAATAATAGGTTTTCCAACATGCTCATACGATATGTTTTGTTATTCATGTATATTAACAAAACCAACTATTTAATAATAGGTTTGCTACATTCCATATCCTCAAGTTTCCTATCGTACAGATCCTTGGATCACAGTAACTCCAATTAACCCGAGAGGAAGATTATATGGAGTTCCAGAACATGATGCTCTCCAACCATCGAAAAGTATTCAAATGTCACTTGTCGAGGAGATGGATAACATTGACCTTGTTGTTGATATCACACATATCGACGATGATTTAGTTCATTCGGACGAAGAGGAATCACGTGACGAATTTGATGACGATTCAGACTCTATCCCTAGTGAAGGTTCCTCAGGAGATTCGGAGTAGTATTTTATGAATAAATGTTTGCGTATGTGAATGTTATGAATGTTTTACTCTCAAATTTACGCATACATTCTAATCTAATATTGTCCAATTAATGTATATTGGTGTTTTATATGTGTAATAAGTTTCGAAATATCTGTTTACATAAATTTATACGAAAATCATTACAGATATAAGAAAACAAAATATATAAATAACACATTACATCGGAAATCCGTGGGAAATTCCCACAGATTTCATATCAAATATAAGAAAATAAAATATAAAAATAATACAATCCGTCGGAAATCCGTCAATATATTTTATTTTACTCCGCGGAAATATTATATACAAATAACATAATCTGTCGGATTTTTGTCGGAATATATTGACGGATTTCCGACGGAATACCCTAATTTTTATACCACCAAAACGCATAGTTATTATTGAACAGGCGGCAAAATCCGTCGGAATTGGGTATCGTGTTCCGTCGGAATTCTTAAATAAAACCAGACACTTCGTCTTCTCCGATGAGAAAACGGAAAACAAAAATTTTATACTCAAATCGCCGGAAATCGCCTCCGTCAAGCCGGAAAACGCCGACTCACCGACACATCAACATCAATTCTCATACTCCATCAGGAATTCAACAAACGGATGTAAGTTTGTGTTTGAAAATGTGTTCTTGGAAATTTTGTTTTAGAGATTTCGGATTCATTAGTTGTTATTCTAAATTCGGATTTCGGATTCTCATAGTCGAATTAGTTGTTTTTAAGATGGGATTTGGTGATTAATTATGATAATTTTATGAATTTACAAATTTAGGAATTTAGGTATTTAGGAATTTAGGGATTTTGGGATTATGAGAATTTTAGGGATTTAGGGATTTAGGAATTTAGGGATTTAGGGATTATGTAATTTTTAGGAATTTAGTAATTTAGTTATTTTTCATGTTTAGGAAAGTAATTTCAATTATAAGAAATATTAGTTGTTTTAAGGATTAAAAGATTTTACGAAATAAAGGTTTTTAGAAATTGTAGGAATTAAAAAAATGATTTAAAATTTTTTAATTAAATTGTTATACATTTTATGAAATTTAAAAAATGATTACTAATTTGTAAATATCTATATAACTGTCAAAAAGTATAAAATACTAAATTACCATCATGTTATTAATATTATATGAATTGGTTTATATTAACTAGATTTGGAAACGTATTCAAATAACTAGATTTGGAAACGTATTCAAATTAACTAGATTTATATACAAATTACGAATCTTGGAAATCGTAGGGATTATCCACGATTTCATCAAAGTTTTGGAGGCGGTGGTTCCAGTAGGGGGGTCGGAGTTCTAGTCAGTCCCAGATCCCCGACACTCCCTTTTTGAATACACAACAACCGTCTCCTAATCGTACAACGACCTCAGCTCCCACAGTAATTAGCATCGAGGATTTCGTATCACAACCCGGAAGGGATCGTTTGCCTGTCCTAGATCTGGACTTGCCTCCCAACACGACATGGTAAGTTTTATTTAAAATTGTCTTCATTTGAGGAAGTTAATAAATATTTTTCCTAAATTTTGTTTAGGTTTCAATTTTCGGGAAACGGGATATCGAGGTCTATCAACACAATGCTTAATTGTTTGGTAACTCGACCGTATCCCACATACTCTTCGATGCCAGTAGATGACCGTGACAACTTGTTTCGGCAATTTGCGATAATCCCTAAATTTTGTAATTTGGACAATTCGCGGTTTTATTACATTAAGATTTTATATACTAATTCTTTTAAGGTTTTTTTTTTCCTGCAAAAAATTTAATTGGGACAGGCAGCTGACTGCTCGGGTTCGGCGGACATTCGACGCCAAGGCTGGTAGGATGTACTCGCGGAAGATGAACGAGTACAAGGACATGTGGAGAGTTGGTAAGATGCCTTGGGATATGAAAAACAATCCCGAGTTATGGGCTCAACTAATTGCGTATTGGGAACGGGAGGAAACGCAGTCGAGCTCTTCAACCCACTCTACAAACCGGAGGAGCGACCAGAAGGGGAAGGGACCAGCCACCCATAACCTCGGAGCGACGAGCAAGACGACTCGTGCAGAACAACTGGTTAGTTTATTTATTTTGAAACATTTTTATAATCGCTAACTTATTTGCTTACTTTTCAATGCTACCAGTATGCAAAGGAGGTACGCGTCCTTCAAATCTGGATTTGATCAGAGATGCGCATAGCAACCGAAAGACGGGCCAACTCCAAGATGGACTTTCCCGGCACATCGTGGAAAGTGTTGCGAGGCTCGGTGAGGAGTTCATCCAATCTCAACTGATCGTCGAAGGAACTCCACCGCTTACCGAAGTTCCATTCGAGAAGATCAACGAGCTTACGTATGAGGTTAGTAACGTTTTCAATTATTAACGAATTTAAAATAACTTATAATACTTATAAGTTATAACATTTATAGTTTATTGTATATGGTAGGTTACTCCGAAGAACAAATGTTGTATCTTCGGTCTTCCAGAAGACAGTTCCACCTCTTCCGTGTCTTCATTCCGATTTCACGGGGATAGCGGTTTGCGGGCACAAAACACGGAGCTTCTCGAGCGGATTAACGCAATCGAGGCACAGCGCGCAGCAGATGCAGAGCGGTTTGAGGCACAACACGCAGAAGATGCACAGTTGATAGCGGAGTCTACAGAACGCGTTCGTGCGATAGAAGAGAAGATGAACGCGTTCTTTAATAAATATCCTCCACAGTAGACTTTTAAAATTTATGTAAAACTTTAAATTTGAATTAACTTTTCATACTATTTTAATTTATTTTCATATTTAAATTTAATTTAATTTAAATTTTTAATTATTTTTTTAAAATTTAATTTAATTAATTATAATTAATTTTTAAAAATTAAAAATTTCAAATTCCGCCGGAAATTCGTCGGTTTCAGCAGCCGTCGGAAATCCGTCGGTATCTAGTACAGTCGGAAATCCGTCGGTATCTTGAACCGTTGGAAAGCCGTCGGTATCAGCCGCCGTCGGAAATAGACAGCTTTCCGACGCATTGCTGTTATACCGATTTCCGTCGGAAGTCCGTCAACAATTTCCGACGGATCTTTAATTTCCGACAAGATAGATCCGACGGTGGAAATCCGTCGGAAACACCCTTATTCCGATAGATTTCCTACGGTTTAGGCCGTCGGAAAAGTGGCAGTTTTCTTGTAGTGCACTAACTCCTTTGATTCATGCAGGTACTTCCTCAACATCGAAACATGAAATACCTTATGAAATGCCTTTATAATCGGAGGTAACTCAAGCCGGTACACCACTGGTCCAACACGTTCCACTACAGGAAACGAACCCATAAAACGCGGCCTCAGCTTGTTCTCAGAAATGAATCTGTTAGAACCCCTTAACATTGCCATCTTGGGATACACACGTTCTCCCATGGCAACTCAAGCTCTTTTCTTCCACAATCTGCATAACTCTTGTGCCGATCCTGAGCTTCTTTCATGTTCAGCCTCAAAACATGGATCTTCTCCGTCATTTCCTGAACATAAGTAGCACCATAAATGCTCATCTCCCCCCACTTGGGTCCAACATATAGGTGTCCTACATAGCCTCCCATAGAAAGCCTCATAAAGAGCCATACTCGCCTAATAACTGCTGTTATACTCAAACTCAGCCAAACCCAAATAATCGGTCCAAAGACCACCCCAATCCAAAACACACATCCTCAGCAATAACTAAAAACACACTCGGTTCCTATCAGTGAATATACCGATTGCAGCGCTTCCAAATCATTACTAGGTCTGCCCGATTGATTTCGCAACAATCACACAAGAACATGCACAACCAAATGTAGGCCTAAAGTTGGATCGATCGATCGCACATCCATCTACAGGAACATGCACTACCAAAAACGCTACATCCGTTGTCCAGGTCGTCGGTACCGAACGAAGAAAGAATAAATTTTGCGGTCCGTAATCCGTCTCATGCTTATCCCACGGTCATATATTGATTACTCATACTTATACCGTCATCATCACACTCTCTGGACGTCTCCTTCGAGGTAACAATGCCGATGCCACTCCACACTCAAGACGTCTCCCTCAAGCTCTGGATATATATATAGGAAAACGTTTCCTTTAGAGTAATCAACTCATACATGTACAAGCACCTGAAACTCAGATTACTTCCCTTGGTATTAACCTGCCATTTCTAACTGTAGCCATACAACTCTATTCCAACCAGACACTTGACCAACTCAACCGACCTTTTTCAAGATCCATACCAAAAAATCTGAAGTACATTCCTAATCCGATACCTCAACGCACGTCACATTGATCTATTGCTCTTAACTCATTCTACGTCTTGACACTCGTAGGACGCATCCTAGAGCAGTCAAAACCATACCCTGATAGTCGCAGGGCGCAGTCCCGGAGCTGTCAGGTAACATATCGCTCGCACTCTCGGGACGCATCCCTCGAGCCCACGATATCTGGGAAGCTAAACGTCCCCAAAAAGAATGAGCTATTCGAGACCGTAACCTCTAGAGCAATAAACACCAAACGCCTAAAAACATCGAGATTCAAACTGCCCCAAGAGATCCAAATCCACACCTGAAGCCTCGGCACACTTATCCATCAACCCACACACTCGTCTACGTACCCAAATGTCTCATTCGTAGAGACTTGAAACACTGAACTAACTGCCTTGAAGTATCCATCATACTTGCTCCCTCTCGAGAGCCACAAGAAACTTACTCAAAAGATCTACCTGATCAGCTACCCCCACGCTGGGACTCCTGCGAAAGTAGCACAAACAATGACGTGCTAGAACCGCTTACCAATTTAGACCAAAACTTTGAAACTTCCTTTGCAACAATATACGACCAGAAAAATCACCTCTCACTACCACAATTTACTCTTGCTCGAATAAACACATGCTTCGTTCCAGAAACCTTCCCAGAACCAACCTCTACTGCGTGCATGATCCTCAGAACTTCTCAAATACGCTAGAACATCGTCAATAACCAAACCACCAAGACATCCAAGTACTCCTATGATACGCCGTTCCTCAGCCTCACAAACTCTGATGATGTCTTTGATAACTGAACAACAACTCTAGCCTTTACGCTACGCAATGGTATGTCAAAACCAACACTTGGTCCACAACACACAAAATCCTCTCTCGATCTTAGAGGCTCTCCTTTAATCTTATGTGACCCAAACACAAGTCATTTCCAGCAATTCTGACACACCGGGTGTCCACTAAGAGTTCCTCAACTCTCTCCGATTCCGCTATTAAAGTTCAATCCCTGGCCTAGCCTGACCAGTACTACTTCAGCTCACTACTTGAGCCTCTTGAACCGTCTATCACAGACCATACTCTTGGCCTATCCAATCAACCCTGCTTGAGATCTCTACTCAATCCTCATAATCTGTCTAACACGGACAAAAACCCTAACACCACCCGGTCAGCATAACCCAAGATTACCACTCGAGTCCAAATAACCATCGTCTACCATAGATCAGAATCTTGACCCCACTTGGCCAATGCCACAAGAGATCCTCACCTGATCTCAGAGGCTCGCATCTAATCCAATGTTTATACGCACGTTTCTAGACATCTATTATTCTTAACTCATTCTATACCCCGCCCACTCACAGGACGCATCCTTTGAGCTATCGGTGCCTCGTGCCCCTTCCACTCTCAGGACGCATCCTTTGAGCTCCGGGTACACCGTGCCCCTTCCACTCTCAGGACGCATTCTTTGAGCTCCGGGTACACAGGAGAGACTAATCATCTCCTCGAGAGAACTAATCCTCTCTAAAATAGATTGAATGAGTTATTCGGGAACGCAGCCCCTAGAATAATAATTCTGAAACGCCTATAAACATCAGCGACTAGGCCTACCTCACGTGGTCTAACCTCGATATTCCCAACCCGGAATATCCTCAAAATATGCCCCATAGTGGTCAATACATTCATAAACATATATAAGAACCACACGTCTTATAAATCATAGGAAATTAAATAAGGAACAACATCTTATAATTTCCAATAGAGTATATCGTGCAACACCAACGAAAATACCAAAATCCAAAACAACAACACCAAAGCTAAAACTCTGATCTGGAAACAAAACCAAAAAGAAGGAACAACTACTCAATCCTCGACCAGCTCTCTTAGGTCCTCAGTTGTTGCAAGTGCCTCCACTAACTCCCCCCTCGAGGCAAATCTGGATACTCTGCATCGCGCCTTCTACTCAACCTGAAGTCCTCACAAGAACCTTCTCATCTGCGCCTGCTCGACCTCTACACCAAGGCCATCATAGCCTAGGAATCTACAAAACTCTGCATCGATCTCACGCACTGCACGATTACACCGAAATAGCTCCCTAAACCGCGTCTCCAAATGCTCCACCGCCTTTTGAGGAAAAACAACTTGGCTTTAACTCTGCCAAGAATACTTTGTAAGTCACACTGACTGCCTCCAACAGCCTCAACATATCTCCACCGAGATGTGCGCCACCATCCAAAAGTAAACCTTTAGAAACCACACGATACTCCACAGAACAACTGATATGTCGAAACTACGCTCCATACTCGACCTCTACTCATCAGCTCCCTCCGGTCCAACAAAACCTGAAAGGAACACCACCACAACTCTGCATCTGCCCATCACTCCCAGACAGGACGGACTCTCCTTTGCTACCGCAGCCCTCGGCTGCACCTCTACCACTAGAGGTACCACTGAAGCCTATACTGGTACCAAACCCGGTAATCTCTCCCACAACTGAGCCAACAGATTCGCCAGACAATCATCTCGACCCAACGCTACACCTGCAGTCGCACCCACACCTGGACCTCCTACACTACCAGTCATACTTGTACCCTCCTTGGTACTACCAGTCCTCAGACTAGTACTAACACTGGCTGCACTCCCGGATCCCTCCTGAAATGTCTGTGAAATCTGAACAAGCTCACATTTGGTATTCAAAACCATACACTCGGCAGACTCACTCACACGTCCCCAACGACAGACCCTACTGATAGCACCCTAGCCATCACTCTCTGCATTTCCCCAAAAATACAGACTAAGAACTCTATCTCTAACAGCTCTAGTCATCACTCTCTGTATTCCTCAAAAATACAGAACAAGATACTAGAATCAAAATAAAACCTAATAAACACTTACCGTAGAATCTCATTGAAGGCTCGGGAGGATGATCTAAGACTCTATACTTAAACACTTAGCACATAGTCCCAAATCAAACAACCTAACGTCCTAAAACCGTATAGGCTCTGACACCAAAATGTAACACCTGTATTTTTTTTTAAAATTAATTAATCAATCCAGATTTAATGATCCCATAATCATTAAATCCTCAACGATTAATTCAGGGTGAAATAAAAACATAAGCGGAAACACATAACCAAATAATCCATTTCAAATTCAATAAACCAGAATTCCAAAACAACTAAATTCCAGGATTAAACTTACGACTAGCAATCCCAGAACAATTAACCAGCAACCTAAACAGGCTACTACAAACAAAAAAGTAGAGATCCTATCATCCCCCGTCCTCGCCTTGATTCCACGATCACACTTTTCCTTTACCTGCAACTAAAAAGAAACCGAGAGTTGCGTGAGTATTATCATAAATACTCAGTAGAGCGGTCATCCCGCCAACAAGGTAATGCATAAAAAACATATATTAATATACAACACAGATTACACCTTTAAATCTCAGTTTCGAAATTAAACAATTAACTAAATTCCGATTCACAATAATTTTACAAAGCTCTGCAAACAATTAACGGGTGTCGATCAACACACCACCATGGTTTCGATCGACACTCGATCATAACGAGCATCATTTCCAATCACAGGGTGTCGATCGACACAACCTCTAGGCGTCAATCGACACTCTGTTCTTGAAACCAGAGGTCGAGCCTATCCTCACGCGGCTCACCTCCGATTCAACCGAAACAACACACAATCACGGCAAGGCACGAAGCATTCATAAAAACTGTAATAACAGTGGCAATATCATACGCAACAATCAATACTAATCAAACAAGCGAACAACCTATTCGAATCTATGTATTACCGCGATCACGCACTCACCTTAGCCCAAGAATGTGAATACGAATCGAACATCAAAGAACACAGCCACTAAAAGGCTAGAAAGCCACCGGCTAACCCTTTTATGTCACCTATAACGCATTAACAAGATTTATCCCTAAATCGAATCAGAATTTCTGAAATTAAATAGAACGACATACTGACTTCGAATGATCATAAAACATGGAGTTTACCTCGGAATCATGATATAAAACATGAATCGGAAAGTAGACGCAAAGAGCTTTCCAACGACATAAGTATCGTCGCCTAACTCGCTCTGAAACTCTGGAAAAACTCTCTCGAAGTGGTCTGATCACAGACCCGATTCTGCATAGACATCACTCACGAAAACACGAATATCTCTTAGCATACAGAACCAATTGACAAACCGATTTGCCTCACGGCTAGCTAAGAGACAGACAAACTTACCCATAAAATTTCACGATGATCAGAAATGATTTGATCATCTGATCGTCTTCTCCAACACAAGGCAACATAACTGCCTGATTTCGCGGAATGATCCCTTCCTCGAGAACTCTCTCGAATCTCTTCCTCTCTTCTTTCAATTCTGATAAACACACCATTTTTCACCTAAACGATCAGAACTTGCGGCTGGGTCCTTATAAAGGACTTCCTAGGATTGCGCACACAAACCGAGCTAAAACCGAGCCAAAACCGAACAATTTTGATTTAAACCAAAACTGACCCGAAACCTTCGTGTCGGTCGACACCCACTCCTGGTGTCGATCGACACCCCTTCCAAATTCTCCAAATTTGGTTTCGGGATGTTACATATTTAGTTTAGGAGCTATTTTTATCGGTTTAACGATATAATAGTAACAATAGCCGTGACTAATGCCAGAGAATGGCAACTAAGGAATGAGTGTAAATCCATGACTTTTGTTTTCTTGGTGACTCGACTAGAAGTCTGAGTGGCTTTGTCACATGTTCTAAAAGAACGCATAAGAACAATCATAGTAGAATCCGATTGTTTACAATTGATTCGAACTTTAAAAGTAACAATTCGGCCCTCTCCAAAGTATTAAAAATCTCTTTTTAGTGCCAAGATGGAAGAAAATTAATTTTATCAAAAACGTTAGTAGTGATAATGATTAAAAAGAAAGTTATAGATAGAAGTTAATTGCATTTAACAATATCTTATTTTATTTTATTTTTTTTGTCGTCTAAAAATTTCATTAAAGGCAAAAGGAGAAAATAGAACTTAGAGAAAAATTAAATTACTGACAACCACTATCTTTAAAATTAATGACTGAGGTGCATGACCACCACGTGGAAACACACGTGCAACCTCTAAGATGATCCAGAAGCTTCACCGGTTGTAGAGCTCCAGCACACCAGAAATCACCACTGATCTTCAATTCTCTCCACATGTCTTTGAAACACACTCCTTATACCTCCAAAACCGAAACGAACCATCTTCCGGAAGAATTTTGCTCTCCTTCACTGAAGTTAAAACCGACCATCACAATCTCATGACAAACCTCACAAAACCACCATGGTTTTTAAAGATGAGGACCCAAGAGGAACTAATTCCTCGTCAGAGTGGCGATGATAAGAAGTTGGTGAAGAAAACAACACAAATCCGGAAGAATATGATTTTACCTCCGTCAACTTGGATTTGGAAAGGAGTAGAAAACTAACATCTGAACAAGTCGGAACGATTACTCGTTTAAAACGAAGAAAGAACCGATCTAAGTCGGAGAAAAGGATCCGATTAAACGGAAATATAATACAATAAAAGTTCCGGAGAACAACGAAGAAAAAAAACTACAGTAATTTACATATAAACCGGACCGACGACGTGGCTATGGAAGCCCATAGCCGCCGGCCAGGAAGCCAGATCTGATTGGAAACTTTTTAGACGGTGAAAGGTATTTTAGAAAGAGAAATAGAAGAGAGAGAATATATAGGTTTAAAAAGTTACGATATCTTAGTTTTAAGATTTATATTTAGGTAAATAGATTTTAGTAAATGATTTGGTTTTTAAAATAAATCAAAATGAAAATGATTTTGGTGTATACATACAAATTTCTCTGGCAAAGATATAGTAAATAAATCTTAAAGATAAAATATAGGCTGTTAATTTCGTCATGCTTGCACTCTGTTAGATTTGTTGTGTGGACTGTGAATATATATGCATGCATGTTATTTGCTTGCATAAGTTGCATTGATTATAGAATCATTCGTGCATGTTTATGGCTTAATCTTTTTGCGTTGACATTTAATTATGCATGCATGTTAAGATCATGCTCTGGCTGTGAATTGTTTAGTATTATATTATACATGTCATTAATTGGAGCATGTCTCGTTGAATCTAGGTTTGTATATGGTATTGTTGAATGCATGTTTCGTTAAGTTTGTTGCGTTGGATTACAACATGTTACTCTCGTCGTTGTTAAGTCATAATCTATCTAATGCAAGGTTGTTAGAGAATGTGTGAATGCATTTCCATGGGTTGTTGGCTCTGTGCTGAAACTTTGTGATGATTATGTAAATGATTGTGGTTAGAAGCGTTTTATCTAGTAATGGATGCATATATGAATGCAGGGCCGACCCAATAGTATTTTAGGTCTAAAGCAGAAAGAAAATTTGTGCCCATTAAATAAGCTTCAATATTTTTAAAAAGTAAAAAAAGTAACATTAGCAAGATTTAAACTCGTGATATGGGACTTTATTTACAACACTCTACCACTAGGCCATATCAATGTTTCGGTAATTTGCTGCCCTTTAATTTATTATTGATATTAGGCGTCTAAAACATCAGTTTTACCTCCTTTATGAATGTGATGTCAGGTGGTCTGACATTTATGGATGGATCATAGTTAACGACACCACTGGATGCTATCGGATAATCGCACAAACACGGAGGGTACAAAGTTAGCGTCATTGGCTATGTATACTTTACGATGTTTAAGAGCTGCTCGAAATGAATGACAAGGAGGTAAACAATTTTTGGAACGCGTGGAACTTAAAGCAGTACTACTACTAGCTCGGCTATCCGCAAAAAAAAAAAAAAAAAAAAACTCGGCATATATGCCTTTTTCATTTTTGTATTTGAACTACGAGCGACTTGATCTTTCTCTCAAAAAGAGGGTACGTAGGTCGCCTCTCATATGGGCATAGTTACGACTTTAATAAAAATATAAAGCTATTTTTATATTTTTGGTTCATTCAGCCATTATACATAAAATCCAAAACTGGATTAGTAGAATTGCAAAAACAAGAAGTCCTTACGTAAAAACTTCCAAAATAATATCGGCTCGACGAGATCATCCATATTCACAACCAATGTGAAAGCTTCTCACATCGGTACCCTGGCCTGGTTTCCGATTTCCCCTACGTATTTCTCATAAGTACAATGGCATAAAACCCAGACATCTAAAGCCAGCCTCAGTTCCACACGAATTCTACGATCGTTAAAGTAACCATACGGCGACCTAGATCGCATACTTTTCAACGACTAAGAAAAAAATGAGATAAGCCCCGTACATTTCTACATACTCATTAAGTAAAGTTTGAAAGAATCAAGTAACTAAGTAAATATGGACCTTCGGCCCCGACCTCAGATAGAAAGTCGGCTTTAACTAAAGAGGCAAATACTTTCTAAAAATGTTGGTTTATTAATAAAAGCTAAAGTACTCTAATTACATAAAAGGAATCCCAAACAAAATGAAATTTTAGAGAAACAAAATTTTTAACCTAGAAAACAAAAATCATGAACAAATTGCCCCAACAGCAACAACAACAACAATTTATGTTGAACGAGCCATGAGAACGCCAATCGCAGCAACAACATCAAAAGAATTGATGAGGCCCAAAGAGATATATCTCCTCGGCCCCGTTCTGGCCTCTTCATTACCTCTGTTCCTTTGAGATCCATCTAATAACTCCTCAATGGTCTGAGGTGATATCGAAGAAAGTGAGCTCGGTGGGGTTACCCCGAACTCTTCCGCCGGCTCCCTATTCCTGTCCCTAACCTTGATATATTGGACCTAGTTTGCTAGGAATGTCGACCCCGATTTTCTCTAGCTTGTCGAAGAAGGCAAGAGAGCCGATGGCCTCGCACATTTGGGTCACGAAGTAATCACGACGGTCTCGCCGACCGATCTAAATCTCGAGTTCGTCAGTACGTTATACCCAAAAGTCTATATGCTTGTGCAAAGCCCTTTCAGAAGACTTGGTTGAATCTCTCCATGATTCGCATAGGGGCCGAAGTCTTTCCTGCTCTTTACCAACCATGGTTAGATGCCCTTTTAGCGACGTAACATTAACACGTTCAAACTCGAGACGCGACCTCATCTCGGAGAGAACTTTATTCAACCAAGCGGCTTCTCCTATTGAACCCTTCAAAGCAGCTTCAGCATGTAAGCCATAACTCAATTTGGAGGACGTCACCTTTCCAACCATGGTCTCGTACAAGCAATCGAGATGGTTGACCTAGTTTATCAGCTATAAAAGAACAAGAACGAAGAGTTATCAAACCTCGACGGCATTAACTGCAACCGCTTTATACTGCGCTGGTAGCACCATATCCTCATGATCAAGAGCATCTTCCAGGACCTTGGCGACCGTCTCGATCAATGTGGGATAGGTTGAAGGATCCGAGATCGAGAAAGGTACCACTGGAGGATCAGATGATTCATCTATCTGATCAGCCATAACTTGGACGAGATTAACCTAACACTTTCTCATCTTATAGCACCGATGGCCGTTGTTATCCATGCTATGATCTAAAGGAAATATTTTTCAAGAAATAAAGAAGAAGAATTAGAGTTTCGTGTAGTGTTTGATGTGGAGTAAGAAAGACCTAGGCTATGTTATTTATACCTGAAGTGAGAGAAAACATCGGTCGTGGAGGAAAGATTTTTCAAGAAACAAAGAAAAAGAATTAGAGTTTCGTGTAGTGTTTGATGTGGAGTAAAAAAGACCTAGGCTACGTTATTTATAACTGAAGTGAGAGAAAACAGCGGTCGTGGACGACACGTGTGTCGCTATGGCATTTATTTTGAGGGATTAATCATATTAATTCTTCGATCCAATTAGCATAGCGGTTTCACATTAACAACTGTCCCGTCCATTCATTATCTCAAAACTGAACGGTCAGATATATTCCACTTGGAGCAATCGAACATACGTGACAATTCAATCCTAAGGCAAATCAGTTTACTTAACATACTTTGTCCCACCTCTGACGTCATGGTCGAAGGCCGAACTCAGAGGGAACGGGAACTTATTGGTGGTACCGGTTTTGGCGCCCTCTATCGAGACCCGACTTAAGATTAAACCGACCCGAGTATCCATCCGGAAGAAGCCGGATGGGCCTAAGTCAACCAGGAGAGCCCATTATGAAGACTAAAGGCCAAATCTACTCTAGATTCGCCGACTTTAGAATACTTGGAGAGGAGGTCAGAAATATATGAGAATATTGTGTAAATTTTCTTGGTTAGAATATTTTCCAGATATTTCTTGGGGTTTATTCTAGAAATATCATTTTGTATAAATAAGTAATTCATTTCACCCAAAAGGGGATCCGAAACTCTCTCTTGAACAATATAATTCATTGAAAACATTCTTCATTTCTGAAGCTTTTCATATTGTTTTTTCCTCAAATCTTAAACCCCACTTGTTTGAAGGAGATCGAGTTCGTAAACACGAACCCGACATTTTCAATTAGTATTTATTTTGTATTGATTTCAAACCTCAGATTCAAAATGATATAAGCTTGTAAATCGTTTTCTTTCATGATATAAACTAGGTATACATAAAAGTGTTTTATGAATCTTATCAAGTCCCGCGATGCATCATCTAGTCCGACCAAAACTAATCATCTAGCGTTACTAAGAGATTTCAACTATTGGAATAACTATTTGAATGAGTGCATTTGGAGTTATTTATGACTGGGTTACGATATATAATATATAATTTTTATAGGAAAACAAAAAACTACATCAATATACTAAAAAATTTAAAATAATTAAAAAATTTATTTTAAGAGATTTGGAACATTTTTTATTTACAAAAAATAATTTACTAGTTATAAATATATATTCGTTTTAGTTAATAAATATTGATACTTAAGAATTAATTTATTACAAAATGTTTATTTTAATAAATTATTAATAATAATATTTATAAACAATAAGAATTTTTTTTTCAACCACTCGCTACCGCCCACTACCGCAAACGCTGGCAGAAAAAAGTTTTTGAAATCTAGCGATTTGAAATGATTTCAAGCGATTTGTAACGGTATAAAATAAACCGCTAGTAACGGGAAGGGAGACATAGTCTCCCACATTTTGTTCAAGAAAATAATAGAAAATAACACTCGGACTTGTTGTGACAAGCATAGCTCCACCAGTATCCAGTAAGTAATTTTGAATCTAGAGTGAAGATGCAAGTTCAGAAGGAGTACTGTACCAGAAGAAGTTCATGTAACAGCAGTTGTACCAGACGTAGTACAACCGGAGCTGAAGCAAGTACGAA
Source organism: Draba incana (assembly GCA_963576765.1). Lineage (NCBI taxonomy): Eukaryota > Viridiplantae > Streptophyta > Magnoliopsida > Brassicales > Brassicaceae > Draba > Draba incana. The sequence continues at coordinate 22,716,071 of OY755205.1, forward strand.
GGACGTGGGCTTTATGGAGCTGGGTCGTGGCCTAGGTTAAAGGATGCAGCCATCATGAAGTGGAGCTGAGTGGCGGCCAAGGATCTTTGAGTGAAGAAAAAGGAAACAAGAAGATCCGTGAGAGAATTAAGGAATATTTGGAAAGATACAAGATCTTACCAAACTTGGGAATATTCCTATGGGTTTATATTGGACGTTAGCTGCGGTTTGTGCAGGCTAACACAATAGAGAATTACAATCTTTAGCAAAGGGATTTAGGGTTAGAAAACAATATCTTGAATCTAAGGATAAAGGGTAGTTAGAAGTTCATAAGGTCATGTGTGATCTTTGAACTACAAGGCTAGGATTGATTAGAACGATAGGAAACGTGTAAGTCACCTTATCATATCAATCTAGTGAAGTTTTGGAAAAGAAAATCCTTGTGTATTGTGTTCTTGAGCTGTAGCAGTATCTGTACCAGTAGCTGATACATCTTCATAGAGTAGCTAATGCGCGTTGCTTTTCTATTCGCTATTTTTCGAAGAAAATAAAAAGACGAAGTTTTGTGCAAACAAGAATACAAAATGGTAGCCACGTACACATGGATTTCCTCAAATGTTACGTGGATGGAAAATGAAGCAAAGAAAGGAAACACTATGGGATATATTGGATCTTAAGAGACCATGGTGGTAAGGTCAATGGCATATTCGAAACATAGATCAATTATTGATGGTGGTATTGGGTTTAGCACCCATTACCATGACCCGACCCGAGATTAAATCGATCCAAATGCCTTCCTAATACCGAGGAGATGGGCTAAGATGTAATATTTGCGGCCCATTATGAGAGTTAAAAGTCGGAGTGAACATTGCTCGCCGACCTAGAGATAGTTGGAGAATAAGCAGAAGATATACTATATAATATTGAGTGAATCTTGAGATTTATGATATTTTTCATACATTTTTAGGATTTATTTAATTGACGCACAAAAATAAAAATATGTAACACATTTTACCTAAAAATAGGCCGCAAATTTATTCGATATAATACACCTTTAGAAACACATTTTTTTGTTCTTAAGCTCTTTTAGACCTAAAATTCCACCTATTTGGATTGAAGCCGCGGTTACTAACGTTGTCCGAATTCACCGATTGACACCTTTGGAGAGAAGTGAAAGCTTTTAGATGGGCGTAGATGATGGTTCGATCACTTGGATATGGCAAAGTGATTTTTGAATCGGATTCACAAAATCTGGTGAATGCAATCCACTATCATGGAGAGTGGCCATATCTCAGCCCAACTCTAAAAGACATTCTTCATTTGTTTAATTTTTTTTGAAGAAACTAAGGTTAATTTATGTTATAAAGAATGTAACCGTGTGGCCGATAGGATAGGAAATAAAACTCTTTCTCTTGATAAATTAAGGTTAACCGTGTTATGTTCTAAACTTTATTCTTTGGTGCCAGGTTGGATAAAAAATGTTGTAGGCAAAGAACTTGTGGTGTAAAAACATTTGATTTAGATTAATACTATTGTTGCTGAGTCGAAAAAAAAAGAGTTTTTTTTATCTCGTTCTTTATCTTCTTACTTATGCTTTCACATGCAATATATATTATCAACCCATGCAACACGGAATTTAACCATAATCCAATAGTTTTTAAATAAATATTACTATGCTCGTAAATTAGTTAACCACGAATACAGGGGCGGCTCATTAAATTCGTGGGTCCTGTGCCGTATAGAAAAAAAAATCTGCAAATTGTAGGGCGTATAATTGATTAAAAGTAATTTGGGCAATTTTTACAAAGTTTTAAAAAAATTGGACCCTAAAATACAAAGAAAAACAGAAAAAAAATCATGGGCCCCGGACATTTGCACCACCTGCACTTGTCCAACGTCGGCCCTATACGTATAGACTATAAACATTTTTGAATAAAAGGATTTTAAGCATTAAAGAAAATGTGCGTAAATTTGATAAGAAAAAGTCATGAGTAAACAGAAAACTCAACAAGATCTTTTGTAGAAGTGTTGAAAGAAACTATTCTTCAACTTAGACGAGCATGTTTGCGTCGGATAAACTTATCATGTATATAATTAAAAAACTCTTCTCTTCGTTTATTCATAATTTCATATTTATGTCAGTGGCGGATCCATAACTATATTTTATAGTGGGCAAAGTATGCAAAAAAAAAAAAAAAAATGAAAAGGGCATAATTTTTGTTTGGAGCTAAAATACACCACCAAAAAATATTTCATATGGTGAAACTGTGTATAATTCAAAAAAAAAAAAATATTTCATATGGTGTTTACGTGGTTCGGAGTACCGTTTGTCGGGTGTAATTAAAAAAAGGTTATAAAGTGTGTAAAAGTAATAATTATACATTAAAATCAATTATCAGAGACATGCTAAGACAATTACTGTTTTAGCAGGTGGTACTACTGTTTTATTTATTACCGTCTAGAAATTGCAGGTCTATCGATATGTCTCTTTAGACATACACTAACTAAGAGCTTGATTGGTACACCTGTTACCACCTGCAAATCTAATTAGTAAGATCCTTTCCAGTCTTAATATAATAAATATAGTAATTTATAGTTGTATAAATTACTATAAATTACTATCATGCGCCAAAGTATTAGGAGAATTTGTTTTTCGCCAAAGCTATGAGTAAAAGCAATAGCATTGAAACTGAAATACACATCTATGAAATTTAAAACATGCTTCATGTCCTAAATCAAAGTCGTCGAGTGTAATGGTCAGCCGAGGTAGTTTACCATTTCGGGAAGCCGCTTGCAATTATGATATTGACTCTATCTAAAACATTAAAAAAAAAATTTCGTATGTTTTTAAATAGTTTAATAAACACATTTTCTCAAGTTTTGTATTCTTTATTTTTAAATGTTTTCATTATGAAAAAAATTGTAAAATGAAATTTTGATATTAATTTCCATTATACCAGATTAGGGATTTTGGTTAGTTTGTGGGTTATAATTTTTTTATGGTTATTTAACAAATTAACCTTTTAATTATCTACATGTACAAAACCAATACAATAACAATCGATTACTTAATTAAAATTTCTCTCAGTCATCTCTTTGTTATGCTAATTATTAAGGATAATTCATATGAATTTAGAGATTGTTATTATGTATTCCGTTTATAAATTTATAGGAATTTATAAGTACGATCTTTTTAGCAAAAAAGAAAGTAGATTTCAATACTTCCTCTATTCCATAAAAATTAATGTTCTAGCATTTTCACACTTGTTTTTCCAACATTGAGCCACAATTGTCGGCTCATTAGTCTAATCCCTACTTTTGCAGAGAGTGAGACTCGATTCTAGGTATGATGGTGTATATATGCAGTGGATTTACCTTTTGCCACTAGATTAAAGTCACTTCTCTAGCATTTTTACACTTATTAAAAAATAATTAATGTTTAATAATAAATACATTAGTTCTCTCACTAAATTATTTTTCTATAACTATTAGCCAACAATATTCAAATCTTTCATTTAGTACTTTTTGAAGTTTATAATTTATTAATATTAACTAATAAACATATATATAAAATCTAGAAAATTAATTTTTATGGAACAAATAAAAAAGCTAAAACATCATTTAAAAAAAAAAAAGTTTGAGTTAGAAAGGGTGACTTTCAAATGGTCAGAAAGCGCATTGTTCTTCTTTCACAGAAAAAAATCTGCCTACCATAAGATTTTGTTGTTGTTGTTTTCTCTCTCATTTTTTATTATTTTTTGTTCGAAGTTTTCTCTACCATTTATTACCAAACTTTATTGGTTTTTGAAGAGGTGAGGCTTAGGGTATGGGGTTAAATGTTAGCAACTGCAAAAAGCAAATGGATAAAGGCCAATACTATAAAATATTTGACGCAGAAAAGGCCAATAATAAATAAAGATAGAAAATAAATGCAGGGGGTTACCACAGTATTAAGAAACAGTATAAATTCCCTTCTTACCTACTCAAATGAGTAAACTAATAGCCCAATCTATGTTTATTTTTTTTGTATCTGGTCAATATTTATTTACTTAAATAAAACATATTTGTAACTTTCATGATTCGAGAGAGGATCTTACTTCAGAATTCAGATAGTATAGACACTTTCCCCAAAACAAAAACCAAATTATTTGTTTTCTCGATGGTCAAGCTGAAGCAATCGAAGAGTAGGTGAGGGAAGCAGGAGGTGAGATAGCGTTATATCACTACACGAATTCAGTTTTCTGTAATATATAACTATACTGTACATTATTTTCTGAGAGGTTAAATGTAATCGTACCAAATAATATCAGATACTTTTAAATTAAATAATCAAATGGAACACTGGCAAGTAAAGGATGGCTTGAAGTTAGTACTCATTGCAAAACATTGCATCAATTTTCAGCATTTTTACCACGTCATACTTTTAACATACGTTATAGTAATATACATACATGTAATGCATGTATTTTTAATATATAACATGACCAAGAACCTATACTTCAACTTGTAGAGATTTCAGACAAAATTTAGACAATGTTGGTTCGACTGACTTTTAGGACAAAACTAATATTGCATGTTGTGGTTTCGGACCTAAAGATATTACGGGTTTCGGCCAAGAATCTCTTAGTAATTTAAAAAAAAAAAAAAAAATATATATATATATAGATATGCGACTATGTATTTAACAAAATAACATGTTATATACCATATATACATAGTAGCATGTCTATACCATAAATGGTTGTGTTTTTAATAATGCATTTATAATCAAAATCATTACGTTATTTTATTTTAATAGTCTGATAAGATAGCATGAAATTTATATTAAATCACATGCACAATTAATGATAGCATTGTATTATAACACATATTACGAAAAATAAATAAATTAATAGTATAATTGTGTGCTAATTAATAATATATCACTATATTAAGAAGCATTTCCGTTCAAAAAGAACAATCAAAGCCTCAAAGGTATTTGTGATATTTACCTAAATATCTCCAAGTTCATGGTCACTTGGCACATTAATCTAAAATTCACATATATATTTATTGTTTTGTAACAAAAGAAAATTGTGGAGGTATTTTATGATCTTTACTTCTTTTTACCCTTTAGTTTCTTACTATGTCTACAAACACCTTTAGTGTTTTTTTTTTTGGCCCCCTTTCATAGCCTTGCACCTAAAACCTCATAGCTGTTGATGCAACGTCTTACTTTTACTTTTATCCTTTTGCAACTTGAAAACCAAAGTTTTCACTCTTCAAGAAACTTGAAGCAACACACCACGTGTTCACTCTTCAAGAAAATCAAGACCATACACACACAAGTACAACTCCCATATATATTATTAGACGTACGAAGAACGATTTTCTATTTTTCCTCTTTTTCTTATCAAAAAATGCATTAGGGCTCCAGATCGAAACTTGGATTGTCCATCGAGTGACGTCGAACGAGTTTGTGCTCTCTCTAGTTCTTATGAAGAAGCTCTGATACCATTATATCTTTCTTCTTTCTTCTTTTTTGGCGGATCTCGTCGTCAGATTCGTAGTCTTCTGCATCTGCTAAACATGCAGAGCACGAACATATGTATTTATGTCCGTTCTCGTTTATGAAAGGATATATGACTTTCCCGTCTGTATCAAACGAGATTGGCTGTAATAACTTCTCCCTCTGTGGATCTTGAAATCTTGTTCATCCATTTAGATGGTAAATTGAGTGAACAATTGCTTCTGAAACGATGATGATCTTGGTTTTTCAAACTTGACTTCTGTGGTTCCATCATCCCGAGAATGGAAGCTGACTTCTTAAGTCTGTATTGGCGTTTGGGTCGCTTGATGTAGCTTTTCATAGCTTGTTATCCATGATTTCGGCAGTCGACGAAGTAGTTCTTCGCGAGATATTTGCCGAGGAATTTGTATGGAATTTGGTGCATGCGACGCTGATGTGACTTCGAGAAATAACGCTTCATCAGAGGATGGTAGCGCAAAATCAAATGCATGATCTTGGATCCGGCAGACGATTTGATGATGAAGGGTGGCCACAACGCTTTTTTCTTGCATAGGTGCTCCGACTAGCTGGAGTTGAACCTTGAGTGTTTGTAGCAGATTGGGATCTTGTAGCGAGACATTAAAGTTTGGAAACAATGTTACAAACATTGTTCCTGCATTTAATGTTGTTTGAATCGTTCCAATACAAGCTTGTTGGTATGACTTTAGTGTTGAGTCGACTAAAGCTATGCGTGCTACCACTGGAAGACCCTTTCGAGCGTGAAAGGTCAGGCCTATTCGAACCACTCCAAAATGTAGATGAGTATATCCGTGTTGTTGCCATATCCTTGGTAAGTGTTCTGGAATGTAGAGAGAGAAGAATTGTTCTTCTTCGGTGGCTGGGACTTGACATGATGAGAATTTACTGGATTGGACATACTCCATGACTCGTCTGCTTGACTTTGGTTTAATGAGTTCTCGAACACCCTTGATTGAAAAAGCACTAGGCTTTTTTGAAAAGTATTCGTATGGATTTACTAAGGGAAGAGTAGTTTTCGGTAACTGGTCACCTGGAACATACTCGATCTCGTAAAGAGAGTTTATACTTGACGAAGATGATGAACGACTTTTGGATTTTGGTAAAGTAGAAATTCGAAAAGGAGAATTAATTGTTAAAGGAATCGAAGTAGACATGATGAGAATTTGTTATCCAGAACATTCAGAATATTCATCCATAAACAATGATTCGTTCAAATTCTAGAGATCACCGGGCTCTGATACCATTAAACTATAGCGGATTATCATTAAACTATAGCGGATTATACGGGCCATCGTGTTGGCTAGAGTCGTGTTGAAAGTCGAACAGTAGTTTCCGAGTATTGGGAGCTTCTAAACGGGCCTCATGCCTCTGATTTGCTCAACCACTGTTAGGAAATTTTCCCCACGACAATCGTGTTGACTAAAGCCGTATTGATAACCCATATGCTCAACTTAAGAGTTGGAGCAGAGAGGCATCTCTTGAATTGAAAGTAATCAGAGCTTAATGAAGAAGCTCAGAAGTCTGGATAACTAGAGAATATTTAGAGAGACATTTTAGAGAGATAAACTAGAGAGAGGTTTTTTATAGAAATTATGAGGTTATGTTTACTAGAGATTGATCTACGTGATGCGTGTGTTTATTTACTGTTTGTATTTTTGTAAGTTATGTAAACCTGTAAGCTGGTTTCCGTTTCGTAACTAATCAATTTGGAATATGTTCTTGCGTAATTTATTTATAAATTACATATGTTATAGTTTTATCGAATATAATTAGTGCTAAATATTATGACACTTAAAACATTACTCATATGTAGATGATATATTAACATTAGCTTTTAATAATATTTTGTATAGTTTTATATTGAAATTCTGTTACATCAATGATTACAGTTGTGTTTTCAATTTAAATATTATATTTGATTATACAAATCCATTTCTTGATATTAGTGGGTACACATAGTTGTTATACATTTCTGATTTCTCTAAAACACCATATAATTTGTAATAGATCAATAGAAAGAAGCTATGTTGGTTTAATACTTTAGCTGCACTTAAACCAAGAAGCTACGTCGTATAAAACTCTATTCTATTGCTGATAAGGTTAGCTCTGCTGGCTTAAATAAGGAAAGCACTATTCATCAAACCTTAAAACTGCTATAATGCCACAAAACTTGGTTTGAAGAATCAGATTTTCTATTGATAAGACCCTGAAGAGGGTAGCTCCAGTCACCATTGCTGATTCATGGAGACCCAATGTTGTTATCCCTGATGAAGTCTTCCAGAGAGGAGCTGAACTTCACAGAGAATTCATTATTTGTTAATTATGGGGTAGAGCTCCACCTTAACAGATCCAAGGTGTGTTAAATCACATATGGGGAAAAGGAAGGAATCTGGAAATACACACTAATATGCTCATGACTTTTATGTTGGTTAGGATCCCGAATGACTAGATACGGCATGAGATATTGGAGAAACGTATCTGGTATGTAGGTGATTCCATGTTTCATGCAGCTCAATGGCCATTCCTCCATTCTTCTGACACGCCTGCCATGTCTTCTTTCCCAATCTGGGCTCATCTAAAGGGAGTACCATTAAACCTGAGAAAACTGGAGGATCTTAGTTAGGTGGTTGGCCTTATTGGGGAGCCTAAAGAAACATATGATTTCACTATAAACTTTACAAGTATTCATTTGGCTCATGTGAAGGTGGAGGTGGATATGACAAAACCACTTCTAAATGTTATTGAGTTGGAAGATGATAAATCATGGTTTTTACCCATTTTCGACCATGATATAAGTCCATTTTACAGAGTCTTTTATGTGTTTTTCTAGTATTTTAGAGTCTTTACATGTACTTGGACGTTTGGAGCATAATTGATGTTTACTGGATATTTTGGAGCATTGCGGAAGAAAGAGTCAAAGTGTCGAAATTCGGAATTGAAAATCAAAGTTGGTGTCGATCGACACCCTTTTCGCACAAGCCAAAATCAAGTTTTGGAAGATTGCCATTTTTACCGAGAAGTTCCAAATGTTTACAATTATGTTTTATGACGGTTTACGAACCTTATGTATATATATATATATATATATATATATATGTATTTGCAGCCATTGTTTAGGCATACGCTTTATTTTATCAACTTTTAAGAGATATCTATAATTAATATGATGTTTGCTTCATTCGTCATGTCTGAGTAGTTCTCTTGTTAGGTTTAGGGTTGTTCAAAGGTGTTTGATGAATTGCTAGATTCAATTGAATTGTTTGGATAAAATCATTAGAGTTCTTCATCTTGACTTGTGTTTCTTGCTTATTCTAGTTTAGCTACCTAGAATTTGATCTTAGGTTAATTGCTTGAACTAGTCGTTGATGAGCAAAATTCTTATCCGCAAAGAAATTTGGTTTAGGGTTTTGTGAACAATTGAACCTGATATTAATGCTTGTTTAAATTGATAGGTTTTGCAACGAGAGTTGGCTTTCTAGGATTTAGACATAGATAATCTCTGCAGCGATAACTGATTGATTTTACATTATTGTTTCAAGTTTAAGAACTGTGCTTTATAATTTCTAACTATCTATTTATAACTGCAATTCTGATTTACCTGAGATTTTCCTATGCCGCTTTTATTTTAATTGATTTACAACCGATTTCATATGTTTTCTTATTTACTTGTTTTTACATTCACATCATCCTGCTTAGCATAATTCGAGCATTTAAATCTATCGTGTTTCCTAATTCTAAGTGGATTCGATACCCTAAATACTGCAATTGATCTCTTAATTTGAGAGAGTAGTTCAAAGAGAAATTTGAGAATATCAGAAGAATAGATGGCCAAGTTAGCTTGGTTGAGGTCTCTTACCCTTAGATTCCTCCAACATGTGCCCACTGCAAAGAACTTGGTCATGTGAGTGGGAATTGCTTAAATTTCCCTCCCCCAAGACATGCTTCCAACCATTCACCTCCAGCCACTGTTGCTCATATTATTCCTCCCAAGAAAATGGATACTAAACCTTCAACAATGACATCCAACTCTCCTAAAGAAGACACTTTAACTCACTCTTCTCAGTTAGAGAAAAGTGATAAGCCTGACAAGGGCAATCTAGCTTCAACAACCCCTATTAAGCCCACTATGTCTTCCTCAATTAGGGAACTCAGTTCCCAATCAAATTCCTCAATCTTATCCACTACCCCAATTTCATCCATCCCCTCTACCTCACCTACTACGAGTCCCTTGTTATCCTCTCATTTATCCCCCTTAGAGAACTCAACCCCTTTTGTTATTGGTTTACCAACATTTGCCACACCCTCTGGCCATCCTTATCCTCATAGCCCAACTTATGAACCCCATCCTACTACTACTCCTAAGAAATTCAAGCCAAAGCCACCTCTACCCTTCAAACCCATGTCTAAAACTACCTTTCTTCAAGCTGCTATTTCAAACCCGTCAGTCCCGCCCACACTACATAAACAAGATTTTATCCCTTATATTACCCTTTTACCTAATATAAAACCTTCTTTGAAACCATCTTCTCACTGATCCTTCCCCATCTCTTCCTCTATTTTGGCTACTACCAAAACTATCCACAACATGAAACTTATTGATGAAGCTCTCTCCTCCCATGGAGAGCATCTCAATTATGAGTACACAAATCCTTTTTTAGAAAGTTCGTGGTTTAAATGACCATAACAAACATTACCCATTTTGTCAGTTGTTGAATAATCATCAGCCTCTTGTTGCTGCCTTTTTGGATACAAAGTTATAGAGCTCAATCTGATCCACTTTATGTCTACGGTTTGTAATGGTTGGCACTATACTACTAATCACTTATTTGATTCTGGAGGCCATATCATCGTTATCTGGAAAGACCTTGCAGTAATTAGAGTCTTTCACCAAACCAACCAATCTCTCACTTATGAAGTCAAGCTCATGCTAAATATGCATCAAACTCCCATGATGAAAGGATTGACCTTTGGTTGGACCTAATTAGTTTGCAGCACTCGTTGTCTTTGTATCATATATAGCCCATGGGTTATTGAAGGAGACTTCAATCAAATTCTGCATCATGGGGAGCACTCCTCCCCCTCAGTCAACATCATTGATGGCTCCATGACCACTTTTAGAGACAACCTTCTTCAGATGGGGATGTTTGATATCAGGGGTCAGGGTCCTCTTTTTACATGGACTAACAATCATTTTGCAAACCCAATTGTTGAAAAATTGGACGGATTCCTTGTCAATAGCAGCTGGATCTCTATGTTTTCTCAGAATACAACCACCTACCATGCCCCTAACCTATCTGACCAATGTCATTCTCTCCTAAATCTATCATATCATTTACCAAAATCAGGGAGGGTCTAGACCTTTCAAATTCTTCAACTACCCAACCTATCACCCTAACTTCTTGTCAGTAGTAATGAACGCTTGGATGCAGGCTTGAAGCAATGGCTTAGATCTTGCCAACATATGTTGGAAACAAAGATTGATTGAAGAGACTTAAAAAAACTAAACAAAGAGAATTCCTTAAAAATCAAAAGAGAGTTTGTGAGGCTAACTGTTTGTTTCAAGATTTGCAGCTCTAGGCGCTTAATAATCCATCAACTAACCTCTTTGAACAAGAAAAGGACCTTCATACTACATTGATTTCCCTAATAAAAATTGAAGAAAGTTACTTCAAGCAGAAATCAAGAATAAACTGGCTCACACTTTTTCAAAATTACACAGGTCAGAGCTGCGTACAATTCCATCAGATGCTTTCTCCTAGACACTAGAACTATTGTTATTGATCCAATGATGATGAGTACCCTGGCAATCTCCTACTTCTCATCCATTCTCTCTCGAGAGGTTTTTCCTCCCTTATCTGTCTCAGTTTCCTGGTTTCAAGAATTATCTACTTATAGATGCCTTGTGGAATCAAAGGCCTACATGCTACTTATTCGTTCTCCTGCACAAATCAAGAAAGTAATTGTAGGGGTCAATTTATACCCCTTGAAGATCAACAGACAAAAATGACTAAGTCTGGATATAGGAGAGCACCCAAAAATGCCTAGGATCCACCAGCCGGTTAGAAGACCCGAAAACCACATGTGATACCGAAATAAACCGGATGAACCGACGTACAAAATGGACTACAACTTACCAGGCCCAATTCGGTGCAACCCAAATAATTGAGCCGAGCTGAATTATAGGTGGGCCGAACAGCTAATGGGCCGGCCGACCTAAGGAGTGCAGCTCAAGCAAAAACCCTAGCCGACTTAGTTTACTATAAATATCATTGTATCATCCCCATTAAGGGGGATCACAAATTCTTAGCAAAAACCCTTGTAATCACTTTTACAGCTAGACAACTAATAATAAACTCTTTCTTCTCAATTGTTCTTGTTTTCTAACCTAGAAGTTTTGCAGCTCTACCGCGAACCCGACAAATCTAATTGTAGGAATCCAGCTCCCACAGTAATTCAAGATAAATCCTAACATGGCCTCTTGGCCCAAATGATCTTTCTTCTGGGTTCCAAAAAGCTGCATAGGATGTATTAGGTGATGAGGTTACAAGTGCAATCAGTTAGTTCTTTGTGTCTAGTTTCATGCCGGCTACTACAAATTCAACTATCCTAGCTGTAGTTGCAAAAATGCATGGTGCTTCTAAAATCTCTGACTATAGACATGTGTCTTGCTGTAACACTATATACACGGTAATTTCTAGATTACTTGTATCAAAGCTAAAGCATATCCTTCCTACCCTCATCCTCCCAAATCAAACTGCCTCTGTAAGGGATAGGCTTCTTCTAGAGAATACAGTTTTGGCGGGTGAATGAATATGATAAAGAAAGTGGTCCTTCAAGAATTATCAAGGTATATATTGCTAAGGCTTTTGATATGGTAAGACGGAAGTTCATAGTCAACTGCTTGAGAGGTATTCAACTTCTGAAAAAGTATATGTACTCCTAATTAAACGATGGGATATAATGGTGCAGTTCATGGTTATTTCAAAGAAAAAATGAGTCTAAGATAGGGTGATCCCTTGTCCCCTTACCTAATTGTAATGGCAATGAACTGTCTTTCTCTATTACTTAACAAGGCGGTTGAAGAAGAAAAATTTAGCTATCACTACAAGTGTGAATCTACAAAACTTACTCACCTTTGTTTTGCGGTGACGTGCTTAGCTTCACTAATGAATCTCTCTCTTCAATGCAAAGTGTTATGGCTGTTCTCCTACAGTTCAAGGAGATCTTTAGGCTAACAATAAGCATTCCACTAACCTCCTTCTTTGTAGCAGGCCTATCACCTCAGGATATAGACCACATCTCCACCTCAACTAGCCTTGCTACAGCTTCTCTCCCAGTTATGTACCTTGGAATCTGATATACCTAATATTTTACCTAATTTACTATCTATTTTAAAGCATTTCTAAGTATTTTAATAAGGTTTTACACAAAAGAGGTAGTTTTTCATCGTAATTGTAGTTTTAGAGTGTTAACATGGAAAATCATCAAAATGGAGCAAAAAGAGCCTAAAGAAGTGTATTCTAAGCTACAACAAGTCTATCAAGCCAAAGAGATAGTCCAAACTACATAATTCTCAAGATATCACACTTTGCCGATTTGGACAGAAGCGATGAGTCCGAAGTTTTGCTACGGACGGACAACTACATCAACTTGGATTTTGATGAACGTTGGATACCAAAATGAGATCTTTGAGTGAGCTTTCTAATGAAGTTGGAATTATCTTATTTAGAGCTGTAAGCAAGAAGATACACTCTATTTATTGAAGACATGTCAAACTGCCACGAAGATGAAGAAAGTGCAGAATGAACTCAAACGTTGATGGACCTTAAGGCCGATGTTCCTGACCATTCTCAGCCCAAATTAGAGTCTTATTAAAGCCCATCACGAGCCTTGGAGAGGAGGTCGGTTGGAGTGATGAGGATTTGGAATTTTGACCGAAAAGACCGTTTTCCCCACGAAGAACCCTAGAAGAACTTAGCACTATAAATACGAATCGAACATCAAAGAATGTGAATACGAATCGAACATCAAAGAACACAGCCTCTACAAGGCTAGAAAGCCACCGGCTAACCCTTTTATGTCACCTATAACACATTAACAAGATTTATCCCTAAATCGAATCAGAATTTATGAAATTAAACAGAACGACATACTGAGTTCGAATGATCATAAAACATGGAGTTTACCTCGGAATCATGATATAAAACATGAATCAGAAAGTAGACGCAAAGATCTTTCCAACGACGTAAGTATCGTCGCCTAACTCGCTCTGAAACTCTGGGAAAACTCTCTCGAAGTGGTCTGATCAAAGACCCGATTCTGCATAGACATCACTCACGAAAACACAAATATCTCTTAGCATACAGAACCAATTGACAAACCGATTTACCTCACGGCTAGCTAAGGGACAGAAGAACTTACCCATAAAATTTCACGATGATCAGAAATGATTTGATCATCTGATCGTCTTCTCCAACACAAGGCAACATAACTGCCTGATTTCGCAGAATGATCCCTTCCTCGAGAACTCTCTCGAATCTCTTCCTCTCTTCTTTCAATTCTGATAAACACACCATTTTTCACCTAAACGATCAGAACTTGCGGCTGGGTCCTTATAAAGGACTTCCTAGGATTGCGCACCCAAACCGAGCTAAAACCGAGCCAAAACCGAACAATTTTGATTTAAACCAAAACTGACCCGAAACCTTCGTGTCGGTCGACACCCACTCCTGGTGTCGATCGACACCCCTTCCAAATTCTCCAAATTTGGTTTCGGGATGTTACATATTTAGTTTAGGAGCTATTTTTATCGGTTTAACGATATAATAGTAACAATAGCCGTGACTAATGCCAGAGAATGGCAACTAAGGAATGAGTGTAAATCCATGACTTTTGTTTTCTTGGTGACTCGACTAGAAGTCTGAGTGGCTTTGTCACATGTTCTAAAAGAACGCATAAGAACAATCATAGTAGAATCCGATTGTTTACAATTGATTCGAACTTTAAAAGTAACAATTCGGCCCTCTCCAAAGTATAAAAATTCTCTTTTTAGTGCCAAGATGGAAGAAAATTAATTTTATCAAAAACGTTAGTAGTGATAATGATTAAAAAGAAAGTTATAGATAGAAGTTAATTGCATTTAACAATATCTTAGTTTTTTTTTTTTTTTTGTCGTCTAAAAATTCCATTAAAGACAAAAGGAGAAAATAGAACTTAGAGGAAAATTAAATTACTGACAACCACTATCTTTAAAATTAATGACTGAGCTGCATGACCACCACGTGGAAACACACGTGCAACCTCTAAGATGATCCAGAAGCTTCACCGGTTGTAGAGCTCCAACACACCAGAAATCACCACTGATCTTCAATTCTCTCCTCGTGTCTTTGAAACACACTCCTTATAGATGGCAAATAAAATTATCAGAGTGAGGGATTCTATTATTCAATGGATAAAGTTAAGAGTAGAGAGTGGCACCTCTTGTAGATTCTAGTTCGACAACTAGTCACCGTTCGGGAGTATGGTCTCCTTCCTAGCAAACATATCCTCATCCAGATTGGGAATCCTGTTGAATTCAACTTTGAGTAGTCTTTATCGGAATGGTAATTGGTTATTTCCACCTGCAAGATCGGAGAATCAAGTGAATCTTTTGGAGTACCTCACTATTGTTTCTCTTACGGACGAGCCAGATTACTATGAATGGGAGATAGATGGGAGATCGACACCAAATTTAATACGGGCCTAGTGTATAGACAGCTAACTAACCACACACACCTTTAGAACTCTGGAGTAGTGCAGAATGGATCAAAGAGGCATCCCTTGACAAAGCTTCTTATGTTGGTTGTTTGTGCTAAACCGCTGTCCAACTAGAGATCGTATTCTGGGTTGGGGATTGTAAATAGACCCTCTCTTTTTGATGTGTTCTAGTCATCTAGAATCAAGGAAGCATATGCTCTTTGATTGTGAATTCAACTGGTCTCTGTAAGGGTCAAATTCTACTTCTCCAAGATCAATGTCTGAAATATCTACGTGTAAAGATTAACAAGCTCTACGAGGTGAATGAGGTCAACTAACAAGCTCCACGAGATGAATCCTCAGAACAAATAGCAAAGCTAACAGAGCTAACGAAACAACGGAGCTTACGGGTCCGAGTATAAACAAAATGTGTTAAGTCTGTTAAGGTCTGGTCAGCATTGAAGACGAAGTGGGCTAGGCCTAGATGACTTGGAGGAATTAGGACCAACTCACTAACAAAGCCAAGCAGACATCAGGAAAGTTTCCTAATCTCCAAGGAAGAGGACCTAGCTAGCTTAGTAGGCCTAGTCGACCTAGCGGACCTAGCAGAAACTATATATACTTGTAAACATCTCTTGTACAAGGGATCCGCAACTTGTTACACAAAACATCAAAAAAAGCTTTCTTTACAGCAATTGCAACCTACGTTCTTAGCTTTAACCTAGAGATCTCTTTCCCTTCATCAACCCTTGACAAATATAATTGTGTTCGTTTCGACTCCCACAATTTGGCGCCGACTAAGGGGAAAACTTGAGATTTTCTTACTCGAAAAAGCTTATGAATGACCGATCTTACGATGGCTACGAGCGACGATCAACAACTCACCAGTGAACAACAACAAATCACAGAAGAACTATGTGTCGCCGAGAAGCAACGCGTCGCCGAACAGCAATGTATCGCCGAAGAACGATGCATCGCCGATCAACAGCGTCGCAACAACACCAACGACACAATCGTTCCTGAAACTCCAGCAACGGTGACTCCTGCATTCTTAACTGGCCTGCAAGCGACGCTAGACGCGTTGCTTCAGAAAAAAACGGACCAAGAGAAAGCTGTAGACGAGCTGCGGGTCCTCACAACCGCAGACCGAGGTCGCAGAAGAGAGCCCATGTTCAGACGACCCATTGGGCGAATAAAGCCTACGTCCTTGGATTTTTCGACCCTGGTTAACGCTCCCAGAATCCACAGTCCTCACCTCGATCATCCTGATGCGTTACGCGTGGAGAGAAACTCGGATGCACCTGCTGGAACTACACAACAGCAAGCAACGGCGGCAACTATGATCATTTTAGAGAACCCAGAGAATGAATGCGCTCCACATCGCTTACCTGCTCCCAGAACGGCGACTACGCGGATCAGCAATTCCACCAAGCAAAACCAAGAGTCTCAGGGCGAAGAAGAAGATTTTATCTGGTTGGAACGCTCCGATTTGGAAGAAGAACGTAGAGCGTTGATCCAGTCTCAAAAAGAGGAGATGACAGGAATAAGAGCCGACATGGCACGAACAACAACGGAGATGGGAGACTTCTGCTCCCAAATTCACAAAGCAACGAGCCACGCTCAATCACATCCTTTATGGATTTACAATAGTCTTAACTACATCAGACTTTTTTCTCAATTACAACCGTCGCTGCTGGCCACAATGATATATCTTACACTTAAGATATTTTTAGATCTGACTACTACATCTTCATACAGACTTAAAGCGCACGATGATCATCAACAGAGAAGGTGTTTTTATGGAAAAACGCTTGTAAACCAAGGATGTTCATCTTAAAACCCAACACACGTTGGTCACTACGAGTTCATTGTAGGAGCATATTTGTTACGAGGATAACATTTGCGTAAACCCGAATGATCATCATAAAACCCAATTAACATAACATTGGTGTTAACTAAACCCAACAGTTTATAACGTTGGTCTCAACTTGAAAATATGTTCATTATAGGAGCGGATGCGTTAGTAGAAAACGTATCTGTAAACCCAAATATTCATCTCCAAACCCAACTAACGTAGCGTTGGTAAAGTCACTAAAAAATACTCATTATCGAAGCGGACATGTTCGAATCAGTAACACGCCCGAAAATTAAAGTGTTTATTCAAAAACCCAACATCACGTTGGTCATAATGCGAGAACATATCCATTAGTGGAGCATAGTTGTTAACAACAACATCTCTGGAAGCCAAGAAGATCACTAAACAAATCATAACATCAATATCTGAACAAGGAGAAAAACATAAGTAAAAACCAACTATGACGCGTCCTCATACTCCGCCTCGCTCTCCTCCTTTGTCTGAATATCCTCTAGGACACTAAAAAAATCTCAGTGCTACAAGTACCATTGGAAGCTTCATCACGCAAAGCTAGAGGAACTGAAGGAACATCAATGTCGCGATTCAATGGCATCTGCGAGTACATGTTCCTGTAGAAAATAAATAGTTTTGTATCTAAGTCTATCAAGATAGTCAAGTTATAAATCTTGGTTCACCTAATCTCTTTACCGATTGCGTGTAATGATGTTACCTAATCAACACCTCAGAGCTCTACCTTAACTATACAAAATGAGTGGCCAATTCAAGCTTTTTCTCTAGTTCTACGAATGTAATAGTGAATTCTGGATTTCATTCCAACTATGCTAGGTGAGCGAGCAAGATTAGCTAGATCATTCCACAGAAGCAACAAGACTAACAACAACAACCAAGAGCTCTGATTCATGCACACTAGCTACACGGGTTCGGTAATGTATTCAAGGTTCTACTCATGCTACACTAGATAAATAGGCTGTGTCATGACAAAGCCAAGGTTCACCCAGCTACGTGACCGAATCAACATATGAAGGTTCTACTTTGGCTATGCAGGATGACTGAGCAAGATAAACCGGAGCATCTAAAAAAAAAGATTCAAGTTGGAAAAATGCTTACCTTGTCAACGTTACGAGCCATGACCCAAAATCAACTTAGATGCTGTAACGTAACGACAGAGCGAGCTCCATTCGATGCGAATCCACCACGATGCCGAACCACCTCGCAGAGCTCGCCAAACCAATTCTACCTCGGAGCTCGCACTCGTTTTCAACCTCAATTCCACTTCACAACTTTGATTCGATCATGTGAGCTCGCAAAAATTAGAACGCAAGCTCCATTGAGTCAACTTGTTCACCTCGCTAGTTTTCTTCTTCTCCAAAATTAGCCTCCACCTTGTAATCGGGCCGAATCGACGAGCTCAGGTCACCTCATCGCGACCTTGCCTACCTCACCTCACTTTGCAAGCTGACCTCTTCACCTCGCTAATCCTCTTCAGCCTTGCAGCACCAGATCACCGCGGTAAAGTCACGCGAGCTCCTCTTCCCCGAATATGCAATCCTCCGAATCAGAGAATCGGTACGCGAGCTCCTTTAAGTCAACCTCACCACCTCGCGACACCTCGGAGTAGCTCGCGGCACGCTGGGTTTGCTCGCAGACCTGCAGCTAACCAAGAAGCTTGACCACCTCGCCGTAGCTCCTCTGCTTCGAATCAACCACGCCGAGCTCGACCACCTCGCCACTTCACAAACTTGTCGCTCTAGCTCGATGAGCTTGTTCTTGTTTCAAATCGACCTCGCAGCTACACTTCACCAGACACCTCGTCAATTCCCCGTTGCAGGTTTGAATCAATCACCTCGCAAAACGATGTTGCAAGCTCGGGATCCATGTTGTGTCTGCCTCTTCTCTTCGCCGAATGAACAACGCAATCTCGACTCACCTTACCTAGCGAGCTCGATTCACCTTACCTTGCGAGTTAGATTCACCTTAGCTGCGAGCTCGATTTACCTTAGTCGCGTGCTCGTCACTGACTAAATCCACCTCGCGGAAGCCAGCTGCGAGAATCAGAAAAGGATGTTTTGCTCGGTTAAATGCAACACTTGAACTCGGTTAAACGTAACACTAGAGTTCGGTTAAACGCTAACACTTGTGCTGGACTAGATTCCCTAGTGGTGTAAGACTCGTAACATTGATCCTACCTCTGTAACTTTTAGCTCGGCATTATCACATCTCATACTACCGAGCTGGGGGGCTAACTGTTGGGGTCAGATTCCACCTCTCCAGGATCAATGTCTGAAATAGCTAAGTGTAAAGATTAACAAGCTCTGCGAGGTAAATGAGGTCAACTAACAAGCTCCGCAAGGTGAATCCTCAGAATGAACAATAAAGCTAACAGAGCTAACGAAGCAACAGAGCTAATGGGTCCAAGTATAAAGAAAATGTGTTAAGTCTGTTAAGGTCAGGTCAGTATTGAAGACGAAGTGGGCTAGGCCTAGATGACTTGGAGGAATTAGGACGAGCTCACTAACAAAGCCAAGCAGACATCAGGAAAGTTTTCTAATCTCCAAGGAAGAGGACCTAGCCAACTTAGTAGATCTAGTCGACCTAGCGGACCTAGCAGAAACTATATATACTTGTAAACATCTCTTGTAAAGGGGATCCGCAACTTATTACACAAAACATCAATAAAAGCTTTCTTTACAGCAATTGCAACCTATGTTCTTAGCTTTAACCTAGAGATCTCTTTCCCTTCATCAACCCTTGCCAAATCTAATTGTGTTAGTTTCGACTCCCATAGTCTCTTTGGTGTCGTGTTGCTAATCGAGCTCATACCCTTCCTTACCGTGGTTGGGATTCAACAATTAATGCCATGCAGTTGCTAAAGGGGTCTTCGACAAGCACAAGGTTTTTTTTCCTGGCTTGGCAAGTGACTATCTACAACATTTGGTCTGAGAGGAATAGTCTTCTTAACCAGAAAACGTTTAGATCGGCCGATTTGATCAGGCAGACTATCGACTCAACAATAAGAAATCAAATCTCTATTTTCAGAGAAACTAACCCCAAACTCTAATCGGCTATGATGCAGCATTGGCTAAGCCCCCAATCACTGTTAAATCCCCCTTTCCGATCTCAAAATCTCCGACCATTGACCATTGCTCTTCCCCTTAACATCATCACCTTCGGTTAAAAGTGGGTTCTTTAATTTTCGGTTTTAGATTTGGTCAAGTGCAACAAATTGTGCCTTAACAAGGCACTGATCCAACAAACATGTAATATTTATTTTCTTGCATTTTAATAGAAAGCTCTTTCTAAAAAAAAAAATCTAGAGTTTTCAATTCTTTTCATGTGGTTCTATGATTTCATCAAGCGATCTTGAAGCTAAGTTTTATAGTGAATTGCGTCTTAGATAAATCTTGTTCTTTGTTCTATCATCTTAAAATTTGATTACCCTATCCCATAATCTATGTCATATATTTTATGAAGTTTAATTATTTCAGACAATGAATGAAATCTAAAAGATTTTATGTTAGTCTTGTGAATTAATGTTTTCTACGATTTAGTCAAATTCTCTTTGTACATTTTTTTACTAATATTACTTTCCTCGTGTAACATCCCAAAGCTGAAAATTTGATTTTTGGTAGGGTGTCATCGACACCAGTATTTCAAGGCTCGTTCGGTTTGATTTTTAATCACCGGTTTGGTTTGGTTTGTGGCTCTAAAACCTAGGGACTCGTATTTAAAGGTCTTAGGTCGCAAGCAACCGTATTTGTTTGGGAGAAAAACAGAGTTTAGAGAGAAGAGGAAGAGGAAAGAGATTAAAGATCGAGTGCTTTCGATTGTGTTGTTCTAAACGAGTTTTGTGGCTCTAAGAACACCGTATCTTGTTTGTGCGTTGATTCTTCTTGAATCTAGAGTGAAATCAGAAGTTTGGTGGCTGTTCGAGTCTGATTTCGTGCTCAAATCCTTTCATTCGTTTCATTCAATCCTTGTCGAGGTGAGTGCGCGATCGTGGTTATGGATAGTGATGTTAGGTTGTTCGTTGATGGAATTGTTTTTTATAATTGCTTTTCCTGTGATTTTTCATATGATTAGGGTGTTAATCGTACTGTTAATTATTTTGATTGATCGCTTGATGGAACGGGATCGAACCATGTGAGGATTTGGTTCGATTCAGGTTTCTGCGGTGAGGTGTCGATCGACACTCTCCTAGAGGGTTGAGATGGTGTAACATCCTGAACCGAACTTGAGTAATTCGGTAAGAGTGTCGATCGACACCAGAGGGTGTGTCGATCGACACCAACGCTGCAAAATCGGTTAAATTAGATTTTTAATTGCGGTTCTAGCTTGGTTTAGTGAAGGAAAACCTGGATTATCCTTTAAATATGTGGGACTTGGGTCTGGCCGCGTTTGCAGAGAAAGATAATCACGTTTCTAAAGGTTTTGAGAGAAAGTTAGTGATCCGAAGAGCTTTCCACTACAAGAAAATAGTGATATTGCAACATACTATTTGTAACATTGGTTTTTGTTTAAAGTTTGCTAGAAAATTTGCAATATTTTTACAATGATAAATACATGTCGCGTTAAAATATTTTATGATAAATTTTTGTTACCAATTTGCAACTATTTTGCAACTTGTAAAATTTTCATGCAAAATTTGCAATAAACATTCAACGATAGTAAATTGTTGTCTTTTTGCAATAAAATTTGGGATTTTTTGAAAACTACCCTATTTATGTTTTCAATTTTGCAAATTACACTTGTTTTTGAATTTTTTGAAAATTAACTCTTATTATATGTGATAAGACATTTTTATCCTGAATTAAACTATAAATTACGTTTTTAGTAAATCAAAAATATTATTAGTATTAGTATTATTTTATATGGGGTATATATTTGTTATTCATTTTAAAAAAATTAAGCATTCAATAAATCTAAAATGCATGACTATTCATCGCCTTGCTCATTTTTTTTCTTTTTTAGAAGTCACCAATGCAACTACCACATTCTTGAAAATTATGTCATGTTTGATGATTAAGGAGAAGAGTTCACAGAGATAGTATCACACAAAAATTGGTAGAATGCTCAACAAAATAACAAAATGGTGCATATAAAATCATAAAGATGATTGTCTCAATATTATAATGATTTTTTAACTGATACCTAGTGATAACAGAACGAAGAGGTATCATTTGTAAAGTGGTAGTACAAGCACATAATGCTTATGCTAAGCAAGATATTGGTTTAATTTATAAACATAAACAAATCAATTGGTTTAATATAACAAAAAAATGGCTACATGCTACACGAGATTCGAGTTGTCTTAAACCCATAAAATGGTTTGATCTTGATTTAACGTAAAAATACTTGATATATGGTACATCAAACTCTTAATATTAGATATTATTAAGTGGTTACTTAAGATAATAATCGAGACTAAACTTTACAAAAAAAAAAAAAAAATACAAAATTTGATTTTAACACCACAAAGCATTGATTTTTGTTTTTGTTTATAAATATATTAGATATATAAGTTATTATTCAGTTTTAGTGAAGTTATTTTGGTAAATTAGTAATCAGAAAAGTGTAGTATTCAAAAATAGTAATTTAAGGTGTATTTTTTCAAAATTTAAAACATAAATAGGGTATTTTTCCAAATTTCCTCTAAAAATATCTTGTTAAAAAAGGTGACAAAATATGTGACTCTTTTCTCACTAAATTTTTAACAATTCATTAACTCCTTTGCAACACTTTTTT
The DNA here is from genome assembly GCA_963576765.1 of Draba incana. Classification (NCBI taxonomy): domain Eukaryota; kingdom Viridiplantae; phylum Streptophyta; class Magnoliopsida; order Brassicales; family Brassicaceae; genus Draba; species Draba incana. The sequence goes on from OY755205.1 coordinate 22,738,930, forward strand.
TTTAAAGTACAATTGAGTTACTATCGATAATTTGTATTATATGTGTATTTTGTATATTTTTAATTAACAATCTTAATTCACTTATTAGTTAATTATGTTTAATAGTAATATAGAAACAATTCGTATGATTTATGTTGATTTTTTTAGTATAATTTATGTATGATTTATGCATTAAAAGCTAACCTACAATACGTATTAAAACTAACATACAATATGTATGACTTATGCTGATTTTTTTTTAGATACAATACAATACTTATGATTTATGTTTAAACTAAACCGAACCAAACTTAACCCAAACCGAATTAAACCGAACCGAATTAAAGCCGAACCGAATCAAAACCGAACCAAACTAAGTTTGGTTGGCTTTGGTTAGAGATTTACTAAAACCAAATAAACCGAACCGAACCGAACCCAAACCGAACCCGAAATTAAACCGAAACGCCCACCCTAGTTATTTACATCGTTTTGAAAGGTATGCAATTTCTCTAAATTTAATAATTGCTTAATTATATAGTTTATAATTATTAGGTATTGTGTTATGTAGGCTTTAACACATTTAGGTTTGGAGTGTGTTTTTACTGCCAGAGTAAAAGCCATTTATTTAGTCTCGTAGATTATTAATCACCTACTTTTAACTTTTGTACTCTTGTATTGTCACTTTTATTCCTAATCATATTATCTAATCTTGCGAATTTATATACAGGATGTTTCATGAGAGTATGAAAAGCAAATATTCCACTACAACTACGCTCAGTTACTTGAATTAAAAGAAATGCATTTTGCATCATGGTTACAACAACATGTAAGTATTAAACTAATATTATTTTATGTTTCAAATAAAAATACATATAGTAATCTTTATAATATGTTAAATTATCTGATAATTTTCTTTTATTCAGATTCAACTTGATATTTGATAATTTTCTTTTATTCAGATTCAACTCGACACGGACCACAATGTATATCCAATATGGTTACACGAATTGGTACACGGACTGGCAACTAAAGTAACATCTGGGCCAATGTTTTTTTTGTCGAGGTTCCAACTTCGATACATTTGACCAAGGAAAGAATCGAAGTTTATTCAACTACGGTATTTGTGTAAAAAAGACATGTGAAGAGCCTGATTATTATGGAATCTTAAAACAATAATATGATCTCTGTTATTCAGGAATTGTTGGTCTTACAAATTTTCTCTTCATATGCAATTGGTATGATTCGACGACGAATAAAAGGTCTGTATAAACAGATTAGGGATCATTGATGTTAATAGAGCTCGTCAATATGGAAAATATGAGCCTTTTATTCTTATGTAGTTCAAAATCTTGCTTTTAAATTTTGTATTTTTATATGGACATGCAAATTATGATTGAAATCTTTGAACATATTATAGATAGTGTGTGTTAGCAATTTTTTTTTTATTGTTTCTTTTAACGCCGGAAAGAACATTTTATTAATGGGTAAACTCCCTGCATCATTAGATTCAAAACACAAGACAAAAAATCAAACTCTGAAGACAAAGTACATGTGAAAGCTCAAGCCTCAATCAATAGGGAGAAGTCATATCAAATGCTAAAAGTTACATTAGCAAAAGAAATTTCTAATAACTTTGAAACATGTCATTAATACGATAAAAAATGAACATATAAGAAGACTATGTGAGATACGTTATCCCTATCAAAGTAATAAATTAGATATAATCCTTCAAAGGTACGAGACATATTCCTCTCATGATATGATTAAATATTTTATGGAAATCAAAAATAGTGGAACAAACTTAACGAAACTAACATTATGATTACCGTTTGTTACTCCTGCCACAGGTAATTACATGTGTTTTGCCGCTTGCTTTTATTCACCTAAAGATTTAGATATATCCAGTAACAAAGATACGGTGAGATTTTATTGTTTTTATCAATCGGTATATATATTGCCATAGTTAAGTTCTATTATTGCAATCACTAAAGAACACATCTCCAGAGGTAAAATTAGCTTATATATTTTGGAATGTGTTTTTGCTTTTTACTCTATGAAATTTCTTTTATCACTTTGAATAACAAAAGTAATATAGGGCAATAGAAACATAGCATATAAAACACATGGTTTTTACATGTCTGATCGAACGGGTTGGGACCTCATAAACATCGAGCTGACTCACGTTCATATGCGAAAGTAGCATATATTTTGGTGGCTAAGATTCCGGAGAATCTTAGGCCTGATTTGACAGTTCCGGCAGTTCCTGTGAGGATTTTTGAGAGGAGAGAGAAGGTCATGCGCCGGAAAAGGATACCGTTGCTAAGTGTCTTGTGGGACTATAGCGGTACAGAGGATGAGACTTGGGAGCCAGAGGCAAAGATGAAGTTGAAGTTCAAGAAGTGGTTCGACAAGCATGTCGCAGCTTGAGCTTACTTTTATCTTTGTGGTTCCAGTTTTTGTATTAGCATGTTGCTATTGTGCTTTGTTTCATGTATTTTCGTTTGAGTTGTAACAATATGCATTTTTGGAAATTTATAAGATGTAGTTCCTTATTTATTTTCCTGTGTTATTATAAGATGTGTGATACTTATAAGCGTTATGTTTGGTTGACCACTGTGGGTCGTGTTTTGAATGATATTTCGGGTGGAAATATCGAGTTTAGCTACGTGGGGCAGATCTAGTCATAGATGTTTATAGACGTTTTAAAATTTATTACTCTAGAGACAGTAGCGTTCCCGAATAACTCATTACCATTTTCGGGAGACTCGTGGGTCTCTGATGGATCTACCTGTGACGGGTGGGTCTCAGTGTAGTATCGAGGTTATACTTATCGATGACGAGTAGGTCTCGGTGTAGTGTAGAGGGCATACATAACTGTGACGGGTGGGTCTTAGTGTAGTATGGATGGGATACTTACCGATGACGGGTGGGTCTCAGTATAAGTATCAAGAGACGGGTGGGTCTCTTAAGGGGAATGTGTTTTCCCTGCATTTCTTTTGGAGAGAGTGGTTCTCCGGAGGCTTATTTGGGACGGGTGGGTCTCAATGTAAGTCTAGAGGGGAAGTGTTCCTTGTATACCATGGGTGGATGGTACGTTGGTTGCTAAATGATGCGTCCTGAGAGCAAGGTAGTGTGATAATGAGTTAAGGGTAGTTAATGTCTCGAAACGTGTGTATAATGATAGGACTATATACGAGTTCAGGGATTGGGTGATGATTTCTAGTGAATTTATGATCAAGTGGGGTCAGTTTTCGGTCTTTTGGTAGTTGTGTTTTGTGGGATTCGAGGTCGAATCGGGGAGAATTGTAACATCCCGAGCCGAACTTGAGTAATTCGAAGAGCTTTCGTGAATCGTTCTTCGTCGGTTTCGCTAGAAAAGTCTCGTGTGATCGTTTGTGTCGGTTCGTTAGCAAATCCTTGGTGATTTTTGTCGCTGTTCCAATTCTTTGCCTTCCTCAATCATGAAACCGAGGTGAGTGCGCGACCGTAGGCTTGAATATGCTAGGAATCATTAGCGATTGATTTAAGGTTTTGCGTTAGGGATTGGTAGTGGATTGTGTGATTATTTGTGTAGAAATTGTGAGTTTCTGTGTTGTTATCCGTGATAAATCGTTGAGGTTATTGTTGCTCGTGAATACGGCTTGTTTTATCATTTTGAGTATAGAACTGCGGTTTGAGTATCGATCGACACCGTGCGATTTGTCGATCGAAACCCTTGATATTGTCGCGTCGATCGACACCATGTGATGTGTTGATCGACACCCTATCATTTCTTGCATTGGACTCTTTAATTGAATTGTTGTTGATTTCTGGTTAGTGCGTACTTAGCCTGTTGAAAGGAGGACTATCTCACTAAGTATTTATTAAATACTTACGAAATTCTTATTTTCATGTGTTGCAGGTAATAGATATGTGTGATCGCGGAATCAAAGCCAGTTGAAGAGGATGATTTGGGTTGTTAGTTTAATTGTTTAAGTGTAGTGAATCTGGTGTTTAGGTTGCTAGCATTCCCTGTTTCAGTTATTGGAAATTAATTTGGTTGGATTTAATATTTGGTTTTAATATTTTAATGAATTATTTTATGAGAACTTCCGCAATTGTTAAATAGCGGTAGAGGGTTAATATTTATGGGAATATTAATTTGGGCTATTAAAAAAAAAGAGTGTTGGTTGTTTCAGGTGGAGTGTCGATCGACATCTAGTGGTAGTGTCGATCGACACCCTATTGAGTTTTCTGTGTTGATGTTTGGTGTGACGATCGACACTGAGTTGCTGTGTGTAGATTTTTATTGATTGTTCTTTTTTGGTATATCGAACGTGGTGAACTGTTGATTGATTGTTTTTATTTTGGTAAGTTGAACGTTGTGAACTGTTGAGTGATTGTGTAGTAATTGGCATCCGTTATCCGTATTATGTAACCGGTAGACGAGATCACTGCCTCATTGAGTATTTTTGATAATACTCACGCAAGTCTTTTTCCATGTGTTGCATGTAAAAGTTTCTGATCGTGGAATCAGGGCTAGGACGAGAGGATTATTAGGATCTCTAGATAATGTGATTGCGTTGAATTCTAGAACTAGGTGTTTAGGTTGCTAGATTATTTTAGAAATGATATTCTGGAATAAATGATTAAATGGTTTAATGGTTTAATTGTTGATGGTTGTTTCCGCTGGTTTGGTTGTTGTTGAATTAACCGTTGAGAGTTAGTATTTATGGGAATACTAATTCGGGTTAATTAATTAGAAAAAAATGCTTGGTTGTTTCATCATGTATCAACTTATATTAGTTTTTCTCCGTACATCTACTTTTGTTTCGTCTTCCTATAAACTTTCATATTTTTGTAACAGTTTTTGTTTTTGTTTTAATCTAATTTCCATATCTAATAATTATAAGTAGCAATTAATATAATAAACATGAATTCATGAATTTTTACTATAAATTTTATCGTACCATTTTTTGTTTTTGTGATGAGGATACTCTATATGGAGCGAGAATGTATATATTGCGACACTGAATTTTGTTTTCCATGTTCATATAAATTTATCACATTATATTTTTCTTCTATCTATTATTAGCCATTTAACTTTTTTTTTAAAATTTTTTTAAAATGACTTACTTTGTACCTAATTTATTCATTATAAAAAATTAGTTTTTATAAATTATTTTATTGTTTTTTCATCAAATATGTATATATTGTCTTCTAAATCTACCATATATTTGTTCATCATAGAAAAATATTTTAGATTTTAGAATACTAATTTGTAAAGGTTGTTCTTCCTAACAGGGTCATAAATCAAGGAGTTAAGTTGATTTATAAGTATAATGTGTGGTTGAAAAAAATATAAGTTGGATTTAATGTGAGAGTTTGTTTTTAATTGAGGTGAAAACCTTTTAATAAGAAATAGACTTTTCATATTTTCGGAATATACATATCTGAAAACAGTTTTTTTTTTTTTTTCTTTCTTATAACTTCTTAGAAATATTGTTATCTCATTTTATATTTTTACTGGATCACTTAATTCATAAGCATTTTATATTTTGTTTTTAATATGTGTAATATATATTTTTTTCCGTAAGAAATAAATTCATATTTTTATTACTTAGAAAATCTTGAATAATCTTATATAAATAAAATTTCATTTTCATTTTCATTCATTTTACTTTGATATTCACGTTTTTAATTTAATTTAATTATTTATCAGTTTTAAAACTAATGAATACTCCCTCCGTTTCAAATTTGTTGTCATTCTAATGGTTTTCACACAAGAAAATAATTACATTTTCTGTTTTAGCCCTAATTAATGTATTATTTTGTTTGAAATAAATAATTAATAAGGTGAAAAGGTAGGGACAAAAATGTAAAAATTAACAATAAATACGCATTGAAAATACAAAACGACAAGTAATATGAAACAAAAATTTACATCTAGAACGATAACTATTATGAAACGGAGGGAGTATGATTTAACATGTATAGAATAAACATAATATAAAAATTAAATAGCACACTCTTGAAGAGAGAACTCCATAATTATATATATGATTTATTTGATTTACGGTTACATCATTAAATTGCATGCTTATTATTTTTGTTTGTTTTATATTGCAAAATTGCATGCTTATTTAAAGTCAAATTAATTAATTTATTCTCTGGATAGAAAATTAGCCAATACCGGAATTTGCAGATTATTTCAAATATGGAGGCACGAGGCTAACCGGTATTTGTTCTACAACTGCTCCGGGTTGAAGACTTTGCAATATTTCTTTGTTTGAGTATACTTCTAGTTTTATTTCTAGAATAAAAATGTTTGTTTAAGCTTATATGAATGAAAGTTTTTTTTTTCGCCCCTCTGGCAGGTTTTTGGTCTAATGGCATCCTTGTGTTTGTCTTCATGTTTGTGTTTGTGTTTGTGTATGATGGATTCGCTGAGACTCATGTTAGATTCTCCCTAAAATTTGGATTGCTGCACACTAGGTTGATGGATTCGTGCTCGTTTGAATTATGCGTGATCCCGCTAGTATGATGTTGGAGATCATGGTTATTTATACTCAGATTGAAAGATCCAGAATAAATTTGTGTATTTGTGAATGATTTACAAAGTGATGGCTACAACTTATTTATAAAACAAACGTACTTAACCCTAATTTAGTTATATTCATAAAAGGCTTTATTCACTAGCCCATATGATTACATATCCTAATACCCCCCCTCAAGTTGGAGCATGGAGATCTCGAATGCCCAACTTGGATAAAAGTCTCTGAAATGAACAACCTCCAAGTTCTTTAGTAAAAATATCCGCCAACTGATCATGCGTCGAAACATGTTGAGTCCAAAGAATTCCACGCTTGATATCATCTCGGATAAAATGACAATCTCTCTCTATATGTTTCGTACGCTCATGAAACACTGGATTAGCCGCAATATGAAGCGCTGATTTGCTGTCACAATATAGATCCATTGGTTGTTGATGCGAAAGCCCCATTGTCTCCAACACACTATTGATCCACTTAAGCTCTTTGAGTGCAACTACCATTGCCCTGTACTCTGCTTCCGCCGAAGACAACGACACAATATCTTGCTGTTTTGATTTCCATGACACAGGTGAGCTTCCTAACTGTACTAACCATCCACTCAAAGATCTTCTCGTGATAGGACAACCCGAGAAGTCGGAGTCACACCACGCCGTCAACTGAAACTGACTTGTAGAATCCAAGAAAATCCCTTGTCCCGGACAACCTTTCAGATAACGCACCACTCGTAACGCAGCCACCCAATGATCTTCTCGCGGTTGTTGCATAAATTGTGATAAAACATGAACACAATACGCCAAATCAGGCCGTGTATGATGTAGGAACCCAACGAATTGGAACCTATGGTGGATTGATGGAGAAACTGTTGCTGGACTAAGGTCACTCTCAACAGAATCCAATGGATGAAGATGACGTGAAGTGGAATCAATGGTGAAGCTGTTGCTGGACTAAGGTCACTCTCAACAGATTAAAAAGGGTGAAATGGATAGAGATGGATTGATAGACGCCACACAGACCTATGGTGCTGATTTATGATAAGTCTGATACACTCTAATCTTCAAGGAATCACACACAAGAAGAATAGAAGACAAATTCTTCAAGAGAAGAAAACTTGAGAGGACTTAAATATTAGGCTCTTCATGGACTTGATGAATTGTTCTCTCACACGTTTGGTTCTTGATCTTGTTCTTGGTGTTCGTTCCATGGTTGCTGTGTGGGCAGCTTCTTCTTCATTTCTAGTTAAGCTTGGATCGATGTCCTCATCAGTGGAGCAGCAAGATAAATCATTCTCCCAACAAGTCTCCTGTATTTGGCTGGTTCTGCCAAAAGCTTCCCTTTCGACAAAGCTAGTTGATGGTTCGGTTCCATCGGAAACTCAACAGGTCTTCCACCAAGTAGACCCACGTCTGCGATAATATCCAGTATATACTTTCTCTGCGAGAGGAAGATCCCTTCCGGACTTCTAGCCACTTCTAAACCAAGAAAATACTTGCCAAGGTCTTTCATATGAAAACACCCACTCAAATATTCCTTGAACTGTTGAATAACAGTAGGTGAGCTCCCTGTGACAACGAGATCATCTACATAAACCAATATATGGATTTCTACATCACCCTTAATCAGCGAGAATAATGAATGATCAACTTCACACTGCACAAAACCATATTCAATGAGAGCGTGTGCAAGTTAGCATACCAGCACCGTGGAGCCTGTTTCAACCCATACAACGATTTATATAGTCGACAAACCATTCCCTTTTCTGGTGAACTAAATCCAGGAGGTAACTTCATGTAAATTTCTTCCTCTAAATTACCGTGTAGAAATGCGTTGTGAACATCCATCCGATGTAGTTCCCAATTTTTCCCTGCTTCAATCTTGAGGAACAACCGGATTGTGGTCATTTTGACCACCAGAGCAAACGTTTCAGAATAGTCAATACCTTCTTCTTGACGATTACCACATGCGACTAACCTTGCCTTGTATCTTTCTATGGTGCCATCTGCATTATACTTAATCGTATATACCCACTTCGATCCAATGACATGCTTCCCTTCCGGCAAAAACGTTAGAGACCATGTCCCATTCTTCTCATTTGCTCCAATCTCAAGTTCCATTGCATTTTTCCATTTATCATACTTCATTGCTTCCGAAAAATGTTGTGGCACCACCTCCTCTGTTATTTTGGCCAAAAACGCTCGATGTTCCGGTGAAAATCTATCACACGAAACAAATCTGTCAAGACTATATTCATTACTCCAATCCAATCCACTTGCATCAATCTGTTGTACCGTATGAAGTATATAATCACGTAAACGAACAGATGATTCTTTCTTCCTTATACCCCGACCCCACTGTTCATCTTCTGCATTCTCTGTACCAGTCTGTTCTACTGTAGTTGTAGTACTGTCTAAACCAAATTCAATCATAGGCTGAGTCATTGATCCTGTTGCTGGTACAAATTCAGCCACTGGTACTGAAACAAATTCAGTAGCTGGAAAAGATTCAGTCACTGGTACAAATTCAGTAACTGGTACACCAAAAATAATATTTGGATCCCCTATTTCTTCATCTCCAAAATCAACAGCATCTTCCGAGTGAAACTTTGAACACACACGACCAAGATCATCCAATACTGGCTTGTCTCATTCCTCCAAATAGGGAAATTGGTTGTCAATAAACGTAACATCACGTGACACAAACATCTCATGTGTGTCCAAATCAAATAAATTCCATCCCTTCCTAGCATAAGGATATCCTAAAAACACACATCTTATGCTTCGACTTGCAAACTTATCACCACCTCGCTTTTGGTTATGCGCATACGCAAGGCAACCAAAAACGTGCAACTCAGTATACTTGGGAGCAACACCAAAAATAATTTCATGCGGACTCTTACCTTTGTGCAACTCACATGGTGTTCTGTTAATCAAATATGCTGCCCCAACACACATTCTCCCCATAATTTGATTGGTAAATTCGCTTGAAACATTAACGCACGCGCAATGATATGGTCAAATTTCCCTTTGTCCTACTCTCTCAAATTAAGAGATCAAATGCAGTACTTAGGGATCGAAATCCACAAGGAATCAAATTGCACAATAGATTAATAAATTCGGATTAAGCTAAGCAGGATGATCAAAATGCAAAAACAAGTAAACAAAACAAGTACATCGGTTGAAAAGATCAATTGAAAAGAAAGCTAGGTGCAGGGAAATCCCAGGTGAATTAGGTATGCAGATGATAAATAAAAGATACGATTATGATGCACAATTCTTAAACATGAACACGAATGTAAAACCAATCAGCTTTCGCTGCAGAGATTATCTATGCTTAAATCCTAGAAGACCAAATTTCTTTGTGAATCCTAACAATCTAAACAAGCATTAAAGTTCAAGTTCAATTGTTCACAAAATCCTAAACCAAATTTCTTTACGAAAAGAAATTTTGCTCATCAAAGTCTAGATCAAGTAATCAATAAAACTGTCGTTTATATTAATTATCTTAAGATCAGATTTCAGGTCATTAATCTAATATCAGCATTAATCACAAGACAAGATGAATAACATTCTAAAGATATTAATCTTATGCAATACAGGTCTGATCTAGCAAACCATCAAACACCTTTGAAAATCCCTAAACCTAACAAGGTTACTACTTAGACATAATCGAAGCAAAAACCATTATATTAATTGAAGATATCTCTTAAACAAAGATAATTTAAAGCATAAGCCTAAACAATGGCTGTAAAAACGTATATATAAGGTTCCTAAACCGTCATAAACATAAAAGTAAACATTTGGGACTTTTGGGCTTCGAACGGACTTCTTAGCAATCAGGCTTTTTCCTTGAACAGGGTGTCGATCGACACCCATAGATGGTGTCGATCAACACCCATAGATGGTGTCGATCGACACCATCATCTGAATCCGATTCTTCACTTCAATCTTTGCCACTTCGTTCAGCAATGCTCCAAAACTCCCAGTAAACATCTTTTATGCTCCAAACGTCTAGTACCTGTAAAGACTCTAAAACATACTAGAAAACACCATAAAGACTCTAGATAATGGACTTATATCATGGTCTAAACTGGGTAAAAACAATGATATATCACGCAACATTCAATATGTGGCGATGTTTCCTTTCCACTCTCCCGTTTTGTTGTGGTGTCCCAACACAAGAAGTTTGATGAATAATCCCCTTCTTTATAAAATAATTTTTCATCTTCATGAACTCTGTACCATTGTCACTTCTCACTATCTTAACCACTTTATCAAATTGACGAGACACTAGTGCCATGAAGTTTTCTAATGTATGCGAGACTTGTGTTTTGTCAACAAGCAAATACACCCATACAGCTCGAGAAAAATCATCAACAATGGTAAGAAAGTAGTAAGATCCACATAAACTTGGTGTTCGATACGGTCCCCATAAATAACAATGAAGCATCTCAAAACACTCTTTGCTTTTATTAGAACTTAATCAAAATTCAGTACGACATTGTTTTGCTTTAAAGCAAACATGACAAGCTGACAAACTAGAACCAAAACTACTACGATCAACTTTAGATAATTTTCTAAGCATATTTTCTGATTGATGTCCATGCCTCTTATGCAAAATCTCCATCGATTCCACTACGTTCACTCTCTCCATGTTTTTAACCGTCTTCAGCTAATGGAGAAAGTACAATCCTTCTCTTCTCCTACCGACTCCAATCCAAGTCTGCGAAATGAGGTCCTGCATCAGACATCATGTTTTAGAAAATACCACAACACAACTCGTCTCATCAACTAATTGCGAAACTGAAATCAAATTGCATTTCAACTCTTTAACGTATAACACTCGCTGCAACACTAGTGTATCTGTAAGGATTACACTACCTTCTAGATCTGCTACAACTAAATTACAGTTAGGTAAACCAACAAGAAAAGGTGTTACTCTCTGCACCTCAGATAAATTTTCCAAAATTCTAGTCATGTGGTGGGATGCACCACTATCAATAATCTAATCACAAATATCACTCTTACCACTAAGTCGCGGTGTCGAAGTTGTGGCTTCCGTATTCTTTCCAATCATACAAACTAACCTTTCCCATTGTTCTTTAGTTAGCCCTGTCACAGCTTGTGAATCAGCCATTGTAGCAGTCATTGTACCATAAGTTGTAGCAGTCGTATATGGTACAGACGGTGGTACAGATGGTGATACAGAATGATACATAGTATGTGCTGATGCTCCACGACCATAACTTCCACGACCACGAACTGATCCTCTTCCTCCCCTACCTCCAACACCTTGTCCACCTCAGTATTTTTCTAACCACCAATCTGGATATCCGAGAGCCTGATAACACGAGCTAGCGTCATGCCCAGTTTTTAAACAATAAGTGCATACCATACCTCGTTTATCCACCCGATTATCACTTCGACTCGGTATTGTTGGGGAAGCACCATTATATCGAGAATCACTCCGATTACTCATCGTTTCAATTGCAAAAGCCATTGCATCACCTCGTACTTCGTTCCCACGATCGGAGTTTCTCATCTGCTCTTCTCTTGAAACCATTGAATAAGCATGATCAAGACTTGGAAGAGGTTCCATGTTTACGATCGCGCTTTGAACTGCTCCATAAATTGAGACGTCAAGACCGAGAAGAAATTGGTGTAACTTCTCATTCTCTCTTGCTTTTTCGAACCCTTTGACAAAATCACAAGTACATCCAGCGCACTTACATCCTCCACAATTACACACAGCCTTGTATTCATAATTCTCCAAATCCTCCCAGATGGCTTGTAATTTTGCATAGTAAACCTCTAGTGTAACTCCATGTTGTTTGCAATTCATTAGTTCTTCCTTCAACTGTTGAACCTTCACTTCACTCTTCGCACTAAACAGTGCTTTTATGCTATCCCAAAGATCCTTCGCAATCTCCCTATGCGTTATACTCGAACGCAAACGAGGCTCGATTGTGTTAAAAATCCATGACGTGACCATTGCGTTAGCCGTCAACCAATCGTCTTCATCGTTGGAGCCTCTTTCTGGCGCCGTTACCGATCCATCAACGAATCCTAGCTTCTTCTTTGCCCATAATCCTGTACGCATCTTTCGAGCCCACTCGTCATAGTTTTTCCCATCGGAAACTACACGAGTGACTATGTTCTCAGGGTCATCCTTCGCGGACAGAGCATAAGGAGATATGATTTTCTTCGTCAACGTCTCTTCCTTCTTGCTCTCCACCCTTTCACTACTTGAATCCCTATTATCTACCAGAAGCTCTGATATCATGAAAGATCCAGAATAAATTTGTGTATTTCTGAATAATTTACAAAGTGACGGCTACAACTTATTTATAAAGCAAACGTACTTAACCCTAATTTAATTATATTCATAAAAAGCTTTATTCACTGGACCACATAATTACATGTCCTAATACAGATTTTACAGAGCATGTATAATATATGTTCCACGAACTTGTATGTTTTGGAATTTGTCGGGTTTGTCCGAACCCAAAAAGAAAAGTAGTTTGTTTTCACTTTTCAAATAGCAAGGATATGTAGTGAATCTAAGGTGAATTTTATTTTTGTGCTATTGTTATAACGTAACAAACATAAGTTGAGCCTCTCTAACAGATCGAAATGGTTTATGTTTTTGAGCATATATATATAATGGGCTCTGAGAGGCCGCATTATCCCTACCACCAGTCTGGTTTTTGAGTGTCGACTTTGCTGTCTTGTCCAGTAGAAAGAAAGAAGAGAAAATAAATAAGAAAATTAAAAGAAATTAATAAAAAAATATCTTTGCAAAATTCATATTAAGAAAATACTGATTTTCGACGGATTGTAGTGATCTACTTAGGTTTTCGCAGTCGAGGGAGGACTGGCCTGCACTCGCCATCCTTGCCAGAAGATTTGAAGACCTTCGAATTCGATTTCCTCTTTTCGCGTTATCCCTCATCTCCCGTTCATCAAACTCTAATGCTGATTCTTTAGCTCGGTCTGCTCGGTCAAGGACGTTTTTTATTCTTTTTTTAAAAACTTTCAACCAACTGCGAGAGTTTTCTATAATTTAATGTTTGGTTGGCAAAAAAAAAAAATACTGATTTTAACAAGTTACTTTTACATTTATGATAAATAGTTGTGTTTTATAATTGAATATAATAAAAACGAATCATTACCAATTACATATCCGAGTGAATTTAAAATCCCTTACGTATAAAATGATATCAAAAGTATCATTTAATATAAAATATATTTATGAAATGAATGAGAATTTTGATGATAGGTCACTCTTGACCTACCACTTTCCAGTTATGCCACTATTTGAATTTTTTGCAAGAATGTCATTTTTTTAAACTTAATTTTTATAGTTTTTGGGTTTGAGTTAACTATTTTATATTTACGTTATATTTTTTGGAGGTAGAGATTTGCATTTAGGTTTTGAGAGAGAGAAAAAAAAATTAATGATTTTGTTTTTTCTATAAAAAGTGGCATGTTTGCAATAAATTTTCAAGGGTGATATATTTGAAAAAAATATTTTTAAAAGTGGTACACTTGTAGATGAATTGTCCTTATCCATCTACAAGACATGTCAGCAATTGTAAAAGTGACACGTGTCCTCTTAATAGTTGACTGTTCAGGTTTTTTAACTATCGCTGTTGGTACCTTCTCGTCTTCCACTTTCATTAGGCTCAGTTAATTATTTTCAGCCTTAAATATTTTTCTGGACGACCACACATCATTCTTCACATATTGATGTGTGGACGACCACACATCATTCTTTCCACTAGAATGACATTAAGAGAAACTCCATTGGAAAAAGAAAATCGAGAAAATGCTGTTCGCAAATAAAAGGAAGGAGAACAAGAACAAACGATTTTAATGTGACACATATTTGTAAATTTCCAAAAAAAACTTTTTCCCTTTTCCCAGCGGTAGAGAAAGAAGGATAAATTGCGGCACACATAATGAGGGTGGAGGGGAAGACGAGAAGCTAGGGGGATCTCGTAACTACAACTCGTATAGGCATGGTATGTGTATCAAACTTATTCTGTCTCATATTGGGACCGTAGGTTTATGGAATTTTGACTATGTACTTTACACTCACCTGTTTGTATGAACAATTTAGTGTTTCTTTCGAATATTTATCCTTCTTCGTATGTTCATGTGAATCTAAATCAGATGCAGTTTGTATTGGTGGGTATTGGAACCCATATAATAATGAGCAAGTCACTTTTCTTCAAAGATCTTTTTGTATTGACCCTCAACGCCTGTCTCTGATGGCGATTCTCCGACACTTTTGATGAGCTTTATGTGCTTAAGTGACTGTGATGACTGTTGTAGGGGTCCATTTTCACACTTTGGAGATCATCAGAAGAAAATGGCTAAGTCTGGATCAAGTAAGAGCTCTACCTGAAGCCTAGGATGCGCCTGCCGGTTGGAATACCCGTGAACCGTCAGCAATACCAAACCAAACCGGATGAACTGATTTAAAGCTGAGTGGATTTCAATTCTACCGGCCCAATTTGGCTCAGCCCATCTAATTGGGCCGAACCGAGCCACAGGTAGGTCGAACCGTTAATGGGCAACCCGACGTAAGGAGTGCAGCTCACGCCAAAAACCCTAGCCGACTTAGTCTAGTATAAATACTATTGTATCATCCTCTTGAAAGGGATCACGAACTCTTAGCAGAAACACTTGTATTCTTTTACAGCTAGACAGCTAAAAAAACCTTCTTCTCCACTTTTGTTCTTGTGATTTCTAACTATAAGTTTTGCAGCTCTTCCACGGACCCGACAAATTCAATTGTAGGTATCCAGCTCCCTCAATTTGGCGCTAGAAGGAGGGGAGCCAAAAGCTTCATACGCGAAGAAATCACAAGCAAGTTCGAGAAGATGATAGGAAACCGCAAAACGACCCAACAAAACGCAACGGACGGCAGCGTCAAACCAAAGGAGACGCATTCCAACGGATCTGGATCCACCGGTCAAAACGACATGGAGCTAACGCCTACCAACGGATCTGGGTCAACCGGTTAGAACGGCGAAGAGAAGACACATCCCGATGGATCTGGAACAACTGGACAAAATGACATGGAGAAGACTTCCAACGGATCTGGGGCAACATATACTCATACCACCGCTACGACAAACTGGGAGGCACTCGGCGATGTCAAAGAGATGCTGGCGGAGCTTCTCGGAAAATCAAATAAGCAGGAGCTGCTCAACGGCGCATTGACGGCGGAGCTAAAAGCTTCGTCAGCAACCAACCAAACTTGTGGACTTGGGATCTTCTGACAACATGCAGCTCAGATGATCCCGACGTGCCCATCGGCACGCAAAAAATTAGCGGCACATCTGGCTTGCCAATTCCTCAGTGAACCGACAAAAGGAGCACCATCCGCGAACGGAACGGCGCGAGTCACCGACATCATCGACGACTCTAGAGGAGCATAACACCGATGACGACACCGTCGGTTGACCCGATCTGTAAACCGCGAGCCGTTGTCTCATCGTTCTAGAAAGTGTGCCATGCTTTCTTTAAGCGAACCACATTCTCTGGAGATTTGCAGATTCGAGCCACGTTCCATGCGAATGAACCGTTTCCCAAATCTCATGCTTCTCCAAAATGAGCCACACTTTTTGTAAGCTAACAGTTTTGGAGAGTAGCTTGATTCGCCGTTCACTTTCATTTCCAACTTGCTTCGCCGAGCCATCGAAGAATCGTCACTACCAATTCGCTTTGCCGAGCCGCCGAAAAGTGGTCATTGCCGATTTGCTTTGCCGAGCCGTAAAAAAATGTTCACTGCCGATTCGCTTCGTCGAGCCGTCGAAAAATGGTCACTGCCGAATTGCTTTGCTGCACCGTCGAGAAGTGGTCACTGCCAATTTACTTTGCCGTGCCGTCAAGAAATGCTCACTGGCGATTCGCTTCGCCAAGCTTTCCAAAATCGGGTCACTGCCGATTTGCTTCGCCGCGCCGTCAAGAGGAGGTCACTGCTGTTTCGCTTCGCCGTTGGTTAATCCGCCGAAAACTTGACAACCCGGCGGTGCGGTGAATCTTAGTGGTCCACGGTATGCCTCACGGAAGAAAAAATCAATCGTCCAATTTACGTGTATCTATATACATAATACTTAGAAGCGCCTATATTCGAGCCACGCCACAGTGCAACAATTTTCATCTCACCTAACGGCTCGGAAGATACGCTAACCAAAATGTCCAACTCAAAAATCCAACTAACAGAACACTGGTGCAAATACATCTAATTGTCATTCTTGGATCGGACGTACTCACGAGAGCAGTTTCGTAAACAAAAACGTCCAATTCAACAAACGCAACTAAAATAGTCGATAAATCGGTAACACCCTTCATTAACAGCGAATATTTTTGGAAACATTTTTTTGGTAGAACAGAATTACTTGGTGCAATTTTTTCGGTAGAACCGGGATATTTGGTGTAATTTTTCGGTAAAACTGAAATTGTTGGTGCAATTTTTTGGTAAAACCGAAATACCTGGTGCAATTTTTCGGTAGAACCGAAATACATGGTGTAATTTTTTGGTAGAACCAAAATACTTGGTACAAATTTTTGGTAGAACCAAAATACTTGGTGCAATTTTTTGGTAGAACCAAAATACTTGGTGCAATGTTCTCGGTAGAACCGTAATACTTGGTGCAATTTTTCGGTAGAACCGAAATACTTGGTGCAATTTTTTGATAGAACCGAAATACCTGTTGCAATTTTTCGGTAGAACCAGAATACTTGTTGCAATTTTTTCAGTAGAACCGAATTACTTGGTGCAATTTTTTGGTAGAACCGAAATACTTGGTGTAATTTTTTCGGTAGAACCGAAATACGGTGCAATTTTTCGGTAGAACCGAAATACTTGGTGCAATTTTTCGAAAGAACCGGAATACTTTGTGCAATTTTTTAGCTAGAACCGAAATACTTGGTGCAATTTTTTGGTAGAACCGAAATACTTGGTGAAATTTTCCGGTACAACCGAAATACTTGGTACAATATGGTGCAGTTTTTTGAAAAACAAAAGAGTAACACCAAAAGCCGTTTCATATTAATCTTCTTGCACCACTCTCGGATGCCAGACAAAAATACATAATCATATCAAGAGTTCCTAAAGGCAACAAATTCTTTAAAAAAAAAGAAGAAAACATGAGGATTTGGGGTTCAGGCGGTCTCTTCGTCTCCCAAAGCTTTGGCATCGCTCTTCTCCACGAGCTCCTCAACGGCCTCAATCTTTTTCGCGGCCGAATCCGGGTACACCACAAATCTAGACGCCCCAGTAATTTTGTTCTTCCTTACTCGGCAAAATTGTATTGACCGAGACCTGCGGTACCTCGGTAGCGCCGATGCCACCTATCCAAAATTCAGGCAAGAATCATATCATTTAAGAACTATGAAACGGCTTGATCCTTGCAAAAGGTACGTTGGCAGCTCATCTTCGGATGGGTTCAGCTGCCGTTTCCTTTAAAGAGGGGGGGGGGGGGGGGGGGGGGGAGTGGGTACGTATATTCCTATACTCCAATCTTTTTATAGATACCGAGCAACCACTTGATCCCGGCGAGCCTCGCTTCAACACCCATCGGCGCGCGGAAAATCAGTGGCACATCCGGCGTGCCAACTTCACAGCGAGCTAACGAAAGTACACCAGTACTGAATAAAACAGCGAGAATCGTCGAGATCATCGGTAATACCAAAAAAGATAATAATACCAAAGATTATGGATTAGCAGACATCAGTAGAGCCGCTCAAAAGAGAAACCAGAGTCCAAGCCGCATACGAGAATTCTTATAAATGAGCCACATTCTTTGTGAATGAACCGTTTTCTGCGAACCGTTTTGGAAATTAACTCATCTTACTCACGACAATGCCCCCGAATTGTTGACCCGCGAGCCAATGCCCCCGAATAGTTGACCCGCGAGCTAATTACCCAAGTCCGTTGATCCACGAGTTGCGAGCCTACGCCCCCGATCCATTGATCGGCGAGCCATCATTCCCGAGCCTTGACTACCAACATCTTCTTCCAAGCCGCACCTTTAGAACGGTTCTGCCATCTATCCAATTCTCTGCAAATCTTTCGACCTGAGTCGTGTCTTCGTAATGCTTCCGCCGAAGAACAGAAAAATTGAAGTCGCCGAACCGTGAAAACCAAACCGCAAGCATCCTTGGTGTAACCCAAACCGATCCAATCGGCTCGGCAGGACCCATGATTCACTCGATCCGATGGTTCATGATGGCTCGCCGTTACGAATCTCAAGCGACAGCTCGCCATTACGAATCTCAAATGATGGTTCACGACGGCTCGCCGTTACGAATCTCAAACGATGGTTCTCCATTACAAATCTCAAACGATGGTTCATGATGGCTCGCCGTTACAAATATCAAGCGATGGCTCACCGTTACGAATCTCAAACGATGGCTCACAATGGCTCGATGTTACGAATTTCAAATGATGGCTCGCCGTTACGAATCTCAAATAATGGTTCACGAAAACTCGCCGTTACGAATCTCAAACGATGGTTCACGACGGCTAGCAGTTACGAATCATGGCTCGCCATTACAAATCTCAAACGATGGCTCACGGTAATGGATCTCGAACAACGGCTCGCGGTTATGAATCTTGTTCAACGGCTCGCGGGTCAAATCTCAAGCTCATGGCTGATCCACAAGGTCACGATGATAGCAAATCGATGACTCGCAGCTCGGGCTACATTGGTACGGTAGCTCTGGCTACGACGGTACAACAGCTCGGTGATACACCAATTGGGTCATCGGCTCGGGTTATGATGGATTAGAATTTCGGCAACACTCGATCGGTGAACCCATTGTCGGTGGCACAAAATCATCGGCGATGCCATGGATAGAAGCCACCAACGGCGAACAACAAAAAATTATATATCAAGCCTAGCAATGGCAACATCATGAACAACTCGATCATTTTCACAGTATGCCTTACAAAAACACCACGGATTAAAGGCTTGGCCATATTATGGAACAAAAGAAGAATCAACCCTACTAACGGTGATACCATTAACAGCGACACCGTTATCAGCTTAAACCTTTTTGATCAACACTTATATTCGAGCCGCGCCACAGTGCAACGGTTTTCATTACACCAAACGGTTTGGAGAACATGCTAACAAAACTGACCAAATCACAAACTAAACATGGGAACTCGACGACACTGACGACTAGAATAAGTGTGTGACTTGTGCTCTTTTTCCCTTGATCTAGTTTTTTTCCCACCGGGTTTTCTAGACAAGATTTTTATCGAGGCTTGTTCACACACTTATACGTCTTCATCATTGACAACAAGCTATTCCAAAGACAGTTGGAGCACTTTCATCTGTCTGATATTAGACTTTCACCAATATCTCGGCTTCACCATTATTGATAAATCCAAGCTGAGAGGCTAACTGTAGGGGTCAATTTCGACCCCTTGAAGATCATCAGAAGAAAATGGCTAAGTCCGGGTAAAGGAAAGCTCTACCGAAAGTCTAGGATGCACGAGCCGGTTGGGAGACCCGTAAACCATCGGCGATACCGAACTGAAACGGATGAACTGAGTTAAAGCTAAGTGGATTTTAACTTATCAGGACCAATTAAGCGCAACCCATTTAATTGGGCCAAGCCGAGTCACGGGTGGGCCGAACCGCTAACGGGCCAGCCGACTCAAGGAGTGCAGCTCACACAAAAACCCTAGCCGACTTAGTCAAGTATATATATCATTGTATCATCCCCATTAAGGGGAATCATGAAATCTCTAGCAGGAAACCCTTGTACTTTTACAGCAAACGCAGCTAATAAAAACCTTCTTCTCAACATTTGTTCTTGATTTCTAACTCTTAAATTTTGCAAATCTACCGTGAACCCGACAAATTCTAATTGTAGGAATCTAGCTCCCACAACTGTAGTATTTGATTTTCGTTACAGATTCGTGTTGTTTTGATTGGAAAACATTTTTTTAAAAGGATGAATATACAGTGACTGATGAGATGTATTGATTCGGTCACGGAAAACCTCAGTAAAAGACTCCTCGTCCTTTCACCAATATGCTTCCTATCTATTAATTATGTGTTAGTTTTGAAGTAGTGGAAAGCAAAAGATTCACAATTATTTAACTCTCCCAAATTGTAGTCAAAATCCACCTTAATTCGTTTGGCTTTAGTTTTTGTATATAACTCTTAGTAATGGTTTGGCACTTGATCTGTATACAAAAAAATAAAAATAAAAGATAAATAGTTACAATCATGTAATACCCGCAAACCAAAAATGTGATTTTGGGTGCGTGCGTCGATCGACACAAGTGTTGTGTCGATGGACGCAAGCTTTTTCGTGAATCGGTTTGATTTTAATCATTTGGTTTATGGCGGTTTGGGTTCTAAAACCTAGAATAAAAAGGGATCACCCTCTTTTCTCGTGGAGAATAAGAGATTTTTGATAGTTTAAGAGAGAATAAGTGGTTTTTGAGAGAAAGAAAAGAGATTTTTCGATTGGTGGAGTTTGACTGAAGTGATCAGCCTCTCTTCCGTGGGTTTTTGTTGCTCATTGTCAATCCACTCCCAAAGCTAAGGTAAAGAGAAAGTGTGACCGTGGAATCATGACAATGAATAAAGAGGAGGATGATTTAGGACATGGTTATGTATTTTATTTATCGAGTTTAGAAACTTGGTTAGGTTGCTGGTGTATTAGAATGGATGGTTGTAATGTTAGCTGGTTCAAGTTGAATTGTGTTATGAATTTAATGGAATATTGGTTAATTATTGTTAAATTGATTTATTGATTTTCTTTGTTGTTTGGTTTAATTGAGTTGAGAATTAATATTTATGGGAATATTAAATCGGAACTAAATATTAAAAAAAGGGGTTAGGTTGTTTCAGTTTGGTATCAGAGTCCTTACGGTTTGAGGGCGGTTAAATGGTTGATTTGAGACTATGTGGTAAAATTGATTATGAGTAGTTAGTCAATTTTATGAGTTTTGGAGTCTTAGATCATCCTCTTCGAGCCTTCAATGAGATTCCACGGTAAGTGTTGTGTGATTTTATTTTTGATTCTAGTATGCTTTGTCTCCATTTTTGGGGAATGGAGTGAGTGATGGATTCAGCTGCTAGAGGTCGAGGTCGTGGTTATGATAGGGGCCGAGATCGTGGTTGGGGACGAGTGAGTCTGTCCGCCGAGAGTATGGCCTTGAGTGCCACACAGGAGCAAGTTGCTGATTCGCAGATGCATCAGGAGGGGTCCATGAGTGAGACCAGTGTGAGTGTCCATACGAGTATTGGCGATGCCGGAGTTGGTGTCGGAGTGACTAGTGCTGCGGCAGGCCAGGTGCGGATGCGGTCGTAGGAGTAGCTCAGGGCCGAGATAATCATTTGGCGGATCTATTGACTTTTCTGTTGGAATGGTTACTGGGTGCGGTACCAGTGCATACTCCAGTGGTGCCACCAGTGGTGGTAGAGGTGCATTTGAGGGTTGCGGTTGCTAAGGAGGTTCCCTCGTATCTGGCTATTATTGGTCAGATACAGAGGATTGACACGTGGTTCTTCTCGGGTGGTGTCAGTCCTGAGGAGGCTAATGAGTTGCGGATGAGGTTAGAGTAAAATTTCCATTCTAGCAGGTGTCCGGAGGAGTACCAAGTGGATCTAGCAATTCGCTATATGGATGGCGATACGCATCTCTACTGGAGAGGTGTTGAGGCTAGGAGAAGGCAGACAGTGTAGACTTGGAAAATTCTTGATTGAGTTCAACGTCAAGTGTTTTCCCCAAGAGACTGTGGGCCGGTTAGAGATGCGGTTTGTGGAGCTGGTTCAAGGTGACCGGTATATGCGAGAGTTTGATGCGGAGTTTGGTAGATTCCTGGTTTATATTGGTAGAGGCATGGAGGATGAGCAGACGCAGGTGAAGAGGTTCTTTAGAGGACTTCGACCTGATTTGAGGACGCGATGTAAACTGAGCAAGTATACCTTAAGGGCGGAATTGGTCGAGACAGATGAGCCTATTGCAGAGGACAAGAGGGATCATGCAGCAATAATAGCTGTTCATGTAGCTCTAGCTTTCCAGTCGAGGAGGCATCAGCAGCAGGTGGTTCCTAGCAAAGGCGGCAAACCTGCGCAAAGACAAAAGAGGAATTGGGAGGACACTTCCAAGTCAAGCCACAGTGGTCATGGGTGCTTTGGATGGGGGAGTATGGGCACTGGTAACAGTGCAGCCGGTGGCGCAGATAGCGGCAGTGCAGTCGGTAGCGCAGATTGGTGCAGTACCGCGTGTGTACACGTCGGTGGAATCTGGTAGGCCTAGTTCCAGACCGATCACATGTAAATCTCAAATCCAGACTTGATAAATTATGTTATTTTAAAATTTTATTGCTTGATTCTGTTAAATTCCTGTGATAAAATGTTAGGGTTCTCAACACATAAGGTTTGTGTAGGGACCTTATTAGTGGATGGTTTTGAGTCACATGTATTATTTGATTTTAGAGTAGCGAATTGCTTCATTACTCCAGAGTGTACCGAGAGCAGCGGTATTTGGAGCAATGCTGGTGAGCAGCTTGGAAAAGTCAAGATTGCGGAGGGAAGTTTCTAGCGACTCTTGGTGGTGCGAGGGGCATTGATATTCATGTGGTTGGTGAGTCAATGCCAGCAGACTTGGTTATTAGCCTTGTGGAGCTGTACGATGTCATCTTGGGTATGGATTAGGTGGATTAGTACAAAGTGCATCCTGATTGTCATTGAGGTTGAGTTGCATTTGAGCGCGAGGAAGGGAGGTTGGAATACTTGGGTGTGAGACAGACTTTGGGAATCTCGTAATCATGATTGAGAGGGTTTGCGAGGCATATTTGGCAATGATTACGATGTTAGAAACTTTTGGAGAGGTGGCTACTAAAGATATCAGGGTGATCATAGACTTTAAGGATGTGGTTCGGTCGTTGTAGGGATTACTGCCATCTCGTTCTGATCCTTTCTCGATTGAGTTAGAGCCTAGGACTGCTCCTATATCTAAGGCGCCTTATAAGATGGCTCCAGCAGAGTTAGCAGAGCTGAAGAAGCAGTTGGAGGATTAGATGGGTAAGGGTTTTATCTGGCCGAGCAGTTCATCGTGGGGAGCACCGGTGGTGTTTGTAAAGAAGAAGAATGGGAGTTTCCGGTTATGTATCGATTGCCGGGGGCTTAACCGAGTCACTGTGAAGAACAACCCTCTTCCGGGGATTGATGAGTTGTTGGATCAACTGAGAGGTGCTACATTGTTCTCTAAGATAGACTCGGCGTCAGGATATCATCTGATTTTGATTGATGAGGTAGATGTTAGGAAGACGGCTTTGTGGACAAGATATGGGCATTTCGAATTTGTGGTCATGCCTTTCGGTCTGACGAATGCACCAGCATCATTCATGAGATTGATGAACGGAGTATTCCAGGAGTATAAGGATGTGTTCGTGATCATCTTCATTGATAATATTCTGGTGTATTCGAGGAGTCTTGAGTAGCATGCCGTTCATCTGAGGCTGGTTTCTAGAGAAGCTTTGAGAGAAGAAGTTGTTTGCTAAGCTGAGAAAATGTAGTTTCTGGCAACGTGAGATGGGTTTTCACGGGCCTATTTTTCTGCATAAGGAGTTTTGATGGATCCGGGATAGAGGTTATCAGGGAGTGGCCTAGACAGAATAACGCCACCGAAGTCACGAGTTTTCTTGGGTTGGCATGTTACCACATGAGGTTCGTCAAGGGATTTGTGAGTATGGCTCAAACTGTGACAAAGCTGATTGGGAAGGATGTTCCTTTTGTCTGGTCTTTGGAGTGTGAAGAGAGCTTCACGAACCTGAAGGCGATGTTGATGAGTACACTAGTGTTAGCATTGCTTGAGCCGAGCGAGCCTTATATGGTGTATACCGATGCTTCTGGAGTTGATGTAGGTTGTGTGTTGATGCAGCAGAGAAAGGTTATTGTTTATGCTTCAAGGTAGTTGAGTAAGCACGAGGGCAACTACCGTGTTCATGATCTGGAGTTGGGTGCAGTGGTTTTTGCCTTAAAGATTTGGAGGTCTTATCTTTATGGTGGAAAGGTCCAGGTATTCATGGATAACAAGAATTTTTAGCATATATTTGTGTAGCCATTGCTGAATGTGAGACAAAAGCGGTGGTAGGAGTTTCTTTCAGATTATGATCTGGACATAGTTTACCATCTTGGTACAACTAACCTCGTTGTGGATGCTTTGAGTTGGAAGCGAGTTGCTTTGGCTCAGATGTAGGATGTATAGGCTTTGGTGAGTGAGATTAGTACCTTGAGGTTGTGGGCTACTTCGATAGAGCCTTTGCGTTTGGAGTCTGCTGATACGACAAATCTTTTGAGCATGATCCGAATAGCTCAGGAGAGCGATCCGAGATTTATAGATGTTTCAAAGGCTGGTGGTTCTGAGTAGCATGTCTTTTCAAATATGACTATCTTGGTGCATGGGCGAGTGTGTGTGTGTGTTTAAGGATGAGATCTTAAGGCAAGAGATTCTAAGGAAGCTCATGCGAGTAATTTTTCTATTCATCCTGGAGCGACTATGATGTACCGTGGTCTGAAATGGCATTAGCACTAGGTGGAAGTGGGATATGATCATGATGGATTTTGTGGTTGGATTTCCAGTTTCTCGAACTTTAGATGCAATTTGGGTGATTGGGGATCGTCTGACTAATTTAGCACATTTTCTGGCCATTAAGAAGACCGATGGAGCAGCGGTTTTTGCTAAGAAGTATGTGAAGGAGATAGTGAGGCTGGATGAAGGGCCAACAAGTATTGTGGCAGTAAGAGATCTTAATTTCACTTCAGAATTTTGGAGAGCATTTCAAGATGAGATGGGCACTAAGGTGGATATTAATACATCATATCATCCTTAGACGGATGAGCAGTATGAGAGGACGATTCAGACACTAGATGATTTATTGAGGTTGTGTCTTCTGGATTTTGGTGGTCATTAGGATGATCACTTATACCTTACTGAGTTTATGTATAATAGTAGCTTTCAGGGGAGTATTGGGATCACTCCTTATGAGGCGTTGTATAGGAGGCCATGTTGTACACCTCTATGCTAGACCGTAGTGGGGGGAAAGGAGCATTTTTGGTGCTAGTTTTGTTCAGGAAACAGCGGAGAAGATCCATGTTTTGAAGCTGAACTTGAAAGAGGCTCAGCATCGGTATATAATTTATGCTGATAAAAAGAAGAAGGAGCTCAATTTTGAGGTTGAAGATCGTGTGTATCTCAAGATGACTATGATAAGGGGTCCTAATAGATCCATTTCGGAGAATAAACTAACTCCGAGGTTTATGGGTTTTCTTTTGGTTGAGGAACGAGTAGGACTGGTGGCTTATCGATTGGAGTTGCTTCAGATTATGAAGGCATTTCATAAGGTGTTTCATGTATCGATGTTGAGGAAGTGTCTGTGTGAGTCGGAGGAGATAGTGGCTAAAATTCTTTCGGATCTTCAGCCTAATCTGACTTTTGAGGCGAGACATGTGAGGATTCTCGAGAGGAGAGTAAAGGTTTTACGCTGGAAGAGGATATCGTTGATGAGAGTCATGTGGGATTGTGATGGTGTTGAAGAGGAAACTTGGGAGTCAGAGGCTAGGATGAAGGCAAGGCTTAGGAAGTGGTTCGACAAGCAGTTCATAGCTTGAGCTTTGTCTCTTGGTGGTTTCTAGTTTCAGGGTTTTTCTTGGGTGCTATGTTGTTTTTGTTTAATGTATTTTCGTTCAGTTTTTAACAATTATTACATTTTTATATTTATAAGATGGGCATTTCTTATATTTTTGTGAGTTATAAGATGAATAGTTTTTATATGTCTTGTTTTTGAGTTGACCTGGGTTTTGGTCATGATTTGAGGTAATATTCCGGGGTAGTGAATTGTCATGTTAGAGCCACATGAGGTAGTTCTAGTCGGTATATGTTTGTAGGTGTTTAACAATTTATTACTCTAGGGGTAAACGGTTTTCCCCAAAATACTCATTTGGAGATGATTAGTTCTCCGGAGGGGATGATTAATTCTCCTCTATACTTATTTAGGATGGTGGTTCCATGTATAAGTATTGAGAGATGAGTAGTTTTCTCGAGTGGATGGTGGTTCCCTGTATACCGATAGCTCAAAGGATTTGTTCTTGAAAGTGTGAGTGATATTATGCATCAATAGCTCAAATGAATTGTTCCTGCGAATAGGAGATGTGTGGAAATGAGTTAAGAGTAATTAATGTCTGAAACATGATTAAGCATGAGACTGGATGTGAGCCTCCGAGATCAGGTGAGATGATCTCGAGTGGTGATTATAGGGTTGGGTCAGAAGTATAGTTCATGGTGGACGATTTTTTGCAGTATTCGAGGTCGAATCCATAGTAGTGGGGGAGAGTTGTAACGCCCGCGAACCAAAAAAGTGATTTTTGGTGAGTCGATCGGCGCAAGCTTTTTCGGGTTAGAATCGGTTTAATTTTTATCGTTCGCTTTATGGCAGTTTTAGTTCTCAAACCCTAGACTCGTGAATAAAAAGGAAGGAGCCTTTTTTCTCGTGGAGAATCAGTAGTCTTTGACAGTCTAAGAGAGAAAAAGTGGTTTTGAGAGAAAGAAAGAGATTTTTTTATTGGTGGAGGTTTGACTGAAGCGATCAACCTCTTTTCTGTGGATTTTTGTTGCTCATTGTCAATCCACTCCCAAAGAGAAAGTGTGACCATTGAATAACGACAATAATGAGGAGGATGATTTAGGACTTTGTTATAAGTTTTGTTTATCGAGTTTAGAACCTGGTTAGATTGCTGATTTATTTGAATTGATGGTTGAAATGTTAGCTAGTTTAAGTTGAATTATGTTATGAATTTAATTATTGGTTAAATGGATTTATTGGCTTCTAGGGGATTTAGGATGATAGTGATGCAAATTTTGTGGATTGATTGAGTAAAGCTTGATGTTTTTTTTTTTGTTATTGTGAATTGGGAATGTGTATGTTGACGTTCTGATGCAGGGATTGTGACTTGTGGCTGATCAAATTCAGACTAGAGAGGAGAAAGTTTGAGTCCGATGTTTGACAGCCATGTGTCGATCAACACTGAAGTTTTGTGGTCGTACCGATCAACACGGTTCGTGTGTCGATTAACGTAAGATGTTATTTGTTGTTCTTGTTGATTGTTGATGCGTGTGGTTTGGTATCATATTAATCATATTGAGTCTGAGTTATAGGCCGTAGATGGTATGACCGTCTCACTAAGTATTTATGAATTACTTATGCAACTCTTTTTCCCACGTGTTGCAGGTACGAGAAAAGTGTGATCGCGGAATCATGGCGTTCGAAGAGGATGATATGGGATATTTTTTGTGATTTATTTTCCTAGTAGAACCTAGTGTTTAGGTTGCTAGATTTACTTGGTTGGTTTTGTTGAATTCTTGAATAATTGTCGTTGGTAAGAATTGATTATTGGAATTATTTGATTTATGTTTTCCGCTGGTTTGTTGTTTGGAAGTAATCACAAAATTATTAGATTAATAATTCTTATTAAATAATTAAAAAAGGCTTGGTTGTTTCATTTTGATATCAGATCGCTTACAGTTTTAGGGCAGTAGGTTGAATGATTTGAGTCTATGTGTTTATAATTGATTTTGAGTATTTAGTCAATTATATGAGTTGTAGAGTCTTAAATTTTCCTCTTCGGGCATTTAATGAGATTCCATAGCAAGTTTTATGATTGTTTGTGTCTTTCATTTTCTTTAATTTCTAGTATATTAGTCTGTATTTTTGGGAAAATGCAGAGTGATGGATACTAGAGCTAGATATCGTGGTAGAGGTAGATGCCGTGGTAGGGGCCGAGGTCGTGGCCGAGAGAGCGTGATTGAGTCGTCCGATGGTGTGGTTGCGAAAGTTGCGCAGAGTGCTACGCAAGAACATGTGGCTAATTAGTAGATGCATTAGGACAGATCCATGAGTGAGTCCAGTGCGTTTGTGAGCATGAGTGATGTCGCTGTCGGAGTTGGTGCCAGAGAGATTGGTTATCGCGTGGCGGATCTTCTAGCCTTGATATTGGAGCAGTTACCGGGTGTGCTGCCATTGTAGCCTCCATTAGTGGCTCCAGTGGCAGAGGTGCAACCGAGGGCTGTGGTTGCTATGCAGCATCCGTCTTATCTAGAGATGATAGAACAGATGTAGAGGATCGGTACGGTCTTCTTTTTAGGCGGTGTTGGGCCTAAGGAGGCTGATGAGTGGCGCATGAGGTTGGAGAGCAACTTCCGTTCAATTAGATGTCTGGCAAAGTATCAGATGGAGTTAGCGGTACATTATCTTGGTGGTGATGCGCATCTCTGGTGGAGAGGTATTGAGGCCAGGAGGCTAAAAGCAGTTTGGACCTGGGGTGATTTCTTAGCAGAGATTAATGCTAAGTTCTTTCCTAAGGAGTCATTGGATCATCTTGGGACGAGGTTTGTGGAGCTGGTACTGGGTGACCATACAGTGCTCTTGAATGGTTTGCATTATTAGACACCTACTCCATCGACAACTTTGATGCCTTAATAGCGCTATTCCTTAAACAATACTCTATATTCATCGTAGCAAGAGCTTCCGAAGCTAACCTTAGGAAGCTGAACCAAGGACCCGAGGAACCCCTCTGGGATTATATATCGAAGTTCAAATCGATAAAGTATAATCGCTGAAAAAGATCTCTGGCACAAATCAATATTATGGTATGAACTCAACAATGCATTTCACAAAGCCCTTCTTCGCCGTCCTCAAAGAAAAAACAACTATCCTAGAAGAAAAATATACAAAACTCTCTGCAAACTCCAAATCACAAAAACCCAAGAAATTCGTTAAGAACTACGGAAAAGATTAGCCAGCGTACGCTATCGATCATTCACCACCATGCGAGAAATCAGAGTATGATGAGATGAAGTATTGTACTCACCATGACAGTAGGTTAAAACGACCCCGCTAAGTGTTCATTTGGAGTTCCATTAGGAGAATTCTTAGGCTACCTGGTCACATAGCGAATAATAGAGGTCAGTCCTAAGCAAATCACGACAAATGTAGAAATGGCTTCTCCTATGTCGCGATGAACCGTTTCTTATCCAGGTTATCAGTTGCTAAAAGAGAACACGAGATTCAACTGGGACGTTAGCTGCGAGGAGACTTTTAAACAGCTAAAAGCTTACCTCTGCCAACCACCGATAATGGCAAAATTGGTAAAAGGGGAACCCTTATACCTTTACATTGTTGTATCACCAGCTGCTGTAAGTGGAGTACTGGTCCGAGAAGAACAAAACGAGCAAAAACCAATATTTTAAATAAGTAAATCATTAGTAGATGCATAAAACAGGTACCCAACCATGGAAAAACTCGCATTGGCAATCTCAGCTAGAAAGCTGAGACCATACTTCCAGTTGCACGCAATCGTGGTGATGACCTCTCACCCCATAAAGATAATTCACCACAGTCCCATCCAATTAGGAAGGCTAGCCAAGTGGGCCATCGAGCTTAGCGCATACGATATTGAGTACCAAAACGAGTGCCAAGGCACAAGTCCTAGTCGATTTCGTAATTGAGCTAGCATCTCAAGCAATCAATGAAACTCAACCCGGAAATATGTGGACACTTAACGTGCATGGAGCTTCTTCCAAACAGGGATCCGAGGATGGAGTAAAACTCACCTCCCCGGCTGGAGAAGTATTGGAACAATCCGTTCGACTAAGATTCCAAGCATCAAATAATGAAGCAGAATACGAAGTCCTTCTAGCCAGACTAAGACTAGCTATCGGGATCGAAGCTGGGGAGCTAAGAACTTTTAGCGACTCCCAATTGGTTTGCCAGCCAGTTCCATGGCGAATACGAAGCCAAAGACAATCGAATAGACGCATACCTAAAGATCATCCATGAGTTAGTTAAACCATTTAATAAATTCAATGTGACCCGTACACCGCGTGGAGAAAACACCTCCCCAGATGTCTTGGCGGCTCTAGCATAGACCTCATATCCCCTGGTCAAAAGAATAATCTCAGTAGAAGGGATAGAATAACCAAGCATCCACTTGGCCCCAAAGGCATGAGTGAACGCTGTGATGACAAGACATATGGTAAAAAACTCGCAACCCGGTCTGAACTACCAAGCCGAGACGAGTCAGCCGCGAGCTGAACAACCAATGGATACATACGAGCAAGATCAAAAATCACAAGACGAGCTTTGTAACGCCTCCGAACAGAGTATTGGGATTTTGTTTCTTGTGTCGATCGACACAGGTTGTGTGTCGATTGACATAGTGTATGTTTGGACGTGTGTCGATCGACACAAGGGTAGTGTCGATCGACACGACGGTTTTGGGATAGAATCGTTTTGATTCGATTGTCCGCTTTTGATGTGGTTTAGGGTTGGAAACCATAGGGCTCAGTATATAAACGTGTGCTTGGTCGTTTAGCCTTGTTTTTGGGAGCAGAAATCATTGATATTAAGAGAGAAAGGAGATTATGCGTGGTTTATCATTTGTTGAGGTTCGAGAAGCGTTGTCAGTGGATTCTAGAGGAAGAGAAGGTGATTCCTCGGTTTTGCGTGTGAGATCAGAGGCTGCAAAGTTTCGAGTCACTAATTTTGTATTCTTCCGCGTTCATATCTGATTTTATTCCGTTTTGCCAAGTGAGTGCGTGACCATGGCTTTTAAGAAAGAATAAGTGGATAAAATGCGTTTTCGTGGAATGATTGTGTGATTTGTTGATCTGTGTGGTATGTGTAAGATTGTGGTCTTGTTGTTGTGTAGTTTTTGTGTTTTTGGTGCAGGAAAGCGACTCGGGTCATCAGAATCGAATCATGAGAGGAAAGACTCGAATCATGTGCACTGCGGGGTCGTGTCGATCGACGCAGTTTGTGTGTCGCTTGACACGAGGCTTTTTGTTTTCGTATGTGAAATTTTGGTGATTCATTATTGTGTTGTGGTGTTGTTATTTGTTGTATTGGTAATGTATTGCTTATTTGATTATTGTGTTGTGATGTTGTTATGTGTTGTATTGGTAATGTATTGCTTATTTGAGCCTGGGTGATACGCCGTAGATGGTATAACCATCTCACTGAGTATTTCTGATAATACTCATGCCACTTGTTTTTCCATGTGTTGCTGGTAAAGTTTGTGATCGTGGAATCATGGCTATGAAGAAGAGGATGATCTAGGGTCTACTTTTTTGTTTGAGTGTTTTGGAATTCGAACGTGGTTTAGGTTGCTAGTTGTGCTGAAATTGGAATCATGAATTGGTTATGGTTTTTAGCGGAGTAATTAAATTATTGAGTTGATGGTTGATTATGCTTATTTGGTTTATGTATTTCTGCTGGTTTGATTGTAGTTATATTAATCGTTGGGGATTATTCTTATTCCTAATAATAATATGGATTAATTAATTAAAAAAAAAGGTTGGTCATTTCATTTTGGTATTAGGACCCTTACGGTTTTAAGGCAGTAAGTTGAATGATGATTTGAGATTATTGTTTGAATTGATTATAAGTAGTTGGTCAATTCTATGATATTGGAGTCTTAGATTATTCTCTTCGAGCATTTAATGAGATTCCACGGTAAGTGTTATTTGACTTCAGTTCATGAATTCTAGTGTCATAGTATGTGCTTTTAGGAAATACTATGTGTTATGGCTAGAGTTCTGAGAGGTCGAGGTCAAGGTAGAGGTAGAGGTCGTGGCCGTGAAGGCCGAGGTCATGGTCGGGATCGTGTGAGTATGTCATTCGAGTGAGTGGCTCAGTGTGAGTCGCCAGAACAGGTGGCAGATTCTCAGATGTATCAGGAGGGATCAGTGGGCAGTATCAGTGTGACTGTTACTGTTGCCGGTAGCGGTGGTGGTGCCGGAGCAGATAGTGTTGCAAGAGGCCGAGGAACGGGTATTGATGCACGTGGAGCCCAGGATCTAGATGATCGTTTGACAAAGATGTTAGCCTTGATTTTGGAGCGGTTACCGGACGCGGAACTAGTGCAGATTCCGGTAGTGACTCTAGTGGCAGCGGATCCAACGTTTGATGTGATGTTGAATCAGATGGTGAGTATCAATTCTTTATCTTTCTCGGGCATAGGGGCTTTGAGGGAGCCGAGGAGTGGAGGTTGAGGGCGGAGCATAAGTTTTGCTCTATCAGTTGACCTGGTGAGTACCGGGTGGATCTGGCGGTACATTTCTTGGATGGCGATGCACGTTTCTGGTGGAGAGGTGTCGAGGTGTCGAGGCCAGGAGGAGGTGAAGGGTATTGACTTGGGGAGAATTCATGGTTAAGTTTAATGCCAGGTATTTTCCTCAGGAGGCAGTGGATCAGTTAGAGATGCAGTTTAGGAAACTGATTCGATCAGTTTGTGAGTATGATGCCGATTTTAGCAGGCTAGTGGTCTATGGGTAGAGGCATGGATGAGGAGCGAGCTTAGATGAATAAGTTCGTGGGAGGACTTAAGCTTTGGCTGAGGATGTCATCCAGAGTTTCCAAGTTCGCCTTGAGGGCGGAGTTAGTGGAGGTAGCTGCAGCAATCGAGGAGGACCTAAGAGAGCAGGTCGAGGGTTGAGCTGGTTTTCTGTTATGTTTCCAGTTTTAGAGTTTTAGCTTTTGCTATGTAGTTTTGGTTTTATATTTTCGTTTGGTGTTGAAACGATTGTTACAATTTAAAATTTATAAGATGAGTATTTCTTATTTATTTTGCTACTTGTGTAGTCGTTGTGGAGAGTTAGTGTCGAGTTTTTGTGGAGAGTCTAAAAATGGAAGTTTTAAGAGAATTTAGGAATGTCTATTTTTCGAGGGACTCTAGTGGAACAACCTGTGCGATTGGGATGTTCGAGTAAACTTGAGGGTTGGTCATGAGGTGAGGATATTCCGAGATAAGGAATATCATGTTTAGAACTACACAATGTAGTTCTAGGCGATAGACGTTTATAGACATTTCAGAATTATTACTCTAGGGGGATGAGGATTTCCATGTATACTTATCTAGGATGAGGAATTCCTAGTATAAGTAGTAAGAGATGAGGATTTTTCTCGAGGGGATGCTTATTTCCCTATATATCAATAACTCAAAGGATGAGTTCCTGAGAGTGTGTAGGTTTAGGAGGGGAGTTAAGAGAAATAAATGTCTATAACGTGCGTATAGACGAAGATTAGTGGGGCTACGGAGGTCAGATAAGGATCTCGAGAGGGTTGGCTATGTTGGCCAGGTGTCCAGTCTGAGTATAGATGATATTTCGAAGTATGCATTAGCAGGTTAGTATCACGGGTGGTAGTTATTGTCATAAGGTGCTTCTTCGCGTATGAATTGATTACTCTAAATGAAGTGTCTTTCCGATTTAACCAGAGCTTGAGGGAGACGTCCTGAGAATAGAGTGGCACTGGCATCTTTAGCTCAAGGGATGTATTACCGAGAGTCTGAGGATGTCAGGATGAGTAAGAGTAATCAATGTTTGATCGTGGCATAAGCATGCGACTAGACATAGACCTCAAGGTTTGGGGGTGTGATGCCGAGTAAGACCGGCTGGTGAGTCGCAGAGTGCGATTTGTATCAGCTTGTGAAGGCTGAGCATTAGTTTCCGAGTAGATTGATGTAGAGTTTGCCCATTCCAGAATGGAAGTGGAATATTAATTACGATGGAGTTTGAGCATTCAGGCGAGTATTGGGATGGCTTATTACGAGGTCTAGTATACGAGGCCATGTAGGACACCTCTATATTGGACCCAAGTGGGGGAGAAGAGTATTTGTTGTGCGAGTTTTATTCAGGAGATGACGGAGAAGATCCGTGTCTTGAAGCTGAACGTGAAAGAGGCTCAGCATCGGCATAATAATTATGCCGATAAGAGGAGAAAGAAGTTGGGGTTCGCGGTCAGAGATAGTATGTATCTCAAGATGACCATGTTACAAAGTCCTAACAAATCGATTTCGGAGACTCAGTTGAGTCTGAGGTTTATGGGTCCGTTTCCGGCGGTGGAACGAGTTGGATCAGTGGCATACCGGTTAGAGGTGCCTATGATAATAAAGGCTTTTCATAAGAGTTCTTGTGTTGATGTTGAGGAAGTGCCTGCATACTATGGAGGACTTGGAGGCTAATATTATGGTGGATCTTCTTCCAGATTTGTCAGTGGCGGCGAGATCTTTGAGGATTCTCGAGAGGTAAATTAAGGTGCGACATCGGATGAAGTTTCCTTTGTTGAGAGTTTTGTGGTTTTGTGCTGGTACGGGAGAGGAGACTTGGGAGTCTAACGCAAAAATGAAGTTGAAGTTAAGCAAGTGGTTCGATAAGCAGGTCGCAGCTTGAGCTTACTTCTATCTTTGTGGTCTCGGTTTCAGAGTTAGAATGGTGCTATTGTTGGGTTGTTGCATGTATATTTTGTTGTGTTGTAACAATTATACATTTTTTGGTAATTTATAAGATGGTGGTTTCTTATATTTGTGTGTTTTTATAAGTCAAGTGGTTCAACTTAATTGTGCGGTTGAGGGTTGACCAGAGGTTGGTTATGATTGTGGTGATATTCCAAGTCAGAGAATATCGGGTTTAGGAGATAAGGATTTCTCAAAGGGATGAGGATTTCCCTGTGTACTTATTAGAAGATGAGGATATCTCCTGAGGGATAAAGATTTCCCGGTGTACTTTTGGGATGAGGATTTCCCTGAGTACTTATTAGGAGATGAAAATTTCTCCAGAGGGATGTGTATTTCCCTGAATGTTTATTAGGAGATGGGGGTTCCTCCAGAGGGATGACGATTTTCCTCTATGCTCATTGGGAGATGACGATTTCTCCAGAGAGGATGCGGATTTTCCTGTATATGTATTTGGGATAAAGATTTCCCATAATAAGCATAGAGAGATGTGGATTTCTCTCAAGGGGAAGAGTATTTCCCGTGTGTCATTAGTTCAAAGGAAGTATTCCTAAGAGTGATGGGGTTGTGGAAACGAGTTAAAAGGTAAATAATGTTTGAATGCGTAAGTAAGCGTAGAGGTGGTTGTGAACCTCAGAGATTGGGAGATGATCTCGAGTGGTAGTGGCCGGGTTTGGTCACTAGTTTTTGGTCTAAGGTAGATGGTTTGCAAGATTCAAGTGGTGATCTCGTGTGTGGCTAACCGGGTTGGGTCAGGAGGTTATCTATGGTAGACGAGTTTGGGGGATTCAAGTTGAGCTCAAGTGGTACTGGCCGAGTGGGGTCAGAAGTTGGTCTATGGTAGATGGTGTTGAGGGATTCAAGTTGAGCTCGAATAGTGTTGACCAGGTTGCGTCAGGGTTTTGGTCTTTGGCTGACAGTTTATCGGGATTCGAAGTCGAATCCATTTGTGGTGGTGAAAAATTATAATGCCCGCGAACTGATTATTGGGATTTTAGTTTGTGTGTCGATCGAGACAGTGTATGTTTGGGTGTGTGTCGATCAACACAAATGTAGTGTTGATTGACATAGTAGTTTCGGGATAGAATTGGTTTGATTCGATTGTCCTGTTTTGGTGTGGTTTAGGGTTACAAACCCCAGGGCTCAGGATATAAATGTGTGCTTGGTCGTGCAGCCTTGTTTTTGGGAGCAGAAATCATTGATATTAAGAGAGAAAGGTGATTTTGCGTGGTTTATCGTTTGTTGAGGTTCGAGAAGCGTTATTGGTGGATTCTAAAAGAAGAAAAGATGATTCCTTGGTATTGTGTGTGAGTCCATGTTCATAACTGTTTTTCACTCTATTTTGCCATGTGAGCGAGTGGCCATGGCTTGTAGGCAAGAATAAGTGGATATAATACGTTTTCGTGGAATGATTGTGTGATTTGTTGATCCGTGTGGTATGTGTGAGATTGTTGTCTTGTTGTTGTGCAATTTTTGCATTTTTTGTGCAGGAAAGCGACTCGAGTCATCAGAAAAAAACCATGGGAGGAGAGGCTCAAATGCGGTGCACTATATGGTTGTGTCGATCGACAGAGAGTAGATAAGGTGGTGTCGATTGACACGGTGTGTGTGTTGCTCGATACGAGGCTTTGTTTTTTCGTATGTGAAATTTTGGTGATTCATTGTTGTGTTGTGTTGTTGTTATGTGTTGTATTGGTATTGTATTGATTATTTGATGCTGAATGATAAGTCGTAGATGGTATGAGTGTCTCACTGAGTATTTATGATAATACTCACGCAATTCGTTTTTCAATGAGTTGTTCGTAAAGTTTGTGATCGTGGAATCATGGCTATGAAGACGAGGACGATCTAAGTTCTCGTTTGTTGTATTAGTGTTTTGGAATTAGAACCTGGTCTATGTTGCTAGTTTTGTGAAATTGGAATCATGATTGGTTATGGTTTTTAGCGGAGTAATTTAATTATTGAGTTGATGGTTGATTCTGGTTATTTGGTTTATGTATTTCCGCTAGTTTGATTGTTGTTGAATTAATCGTTGAAGATTACTATATATGGGAATAATAAACCGGATTAATTAATGAAAAAAAAGCTTGGTCGTTTCAAGCTTGACTCCAAAGAAAAGAATAGCTTACAAGTAGCAGAACGATATGACGCATCTCGCAAAATAGAGGAATGATCGGATTGGAGAAGTCCAATCTCCGAATATATCATTGACGGGGGCTACACCATCAGACAAATGGTAAGCAGAAAGCTAAAAACCAAAAGCGCTCGCTTCCGCATCAAGGATGGAAGGCTACCCAGACATAGCACTTCCGGGCCATGTCTCGCTTTCATTCACGGAGATGACATCATCAAAACTATGACCTGAGTACACTACAGATCCTGCAAAATCTATTTGGGAGGTAGAACCCTTGCGTTTCTCATTAAAAAAAAGGCAGCTTTTGGCCCACTATGCTGCGTGACTGCGCAGAGTTCACAACTACATGCGAGAAATGCAAGAAGAACACCTCAATCGTTTAATACCCGTCAGAGCTGCTACCATCCATCTCAACCCCATATTCATTTAAGAAGTGGTCAATGGATATAATCGGACCCCTAACTCATTCAGGACATAAAAGGTATGAATATGTACTAGTTATGACCGATCACTTCACCAAATGGATGGAAGCCTCAGCTTACAAGCAAATCCATCCGGAACACATCAAGAAATTCATGGGGAAAAAAAATATGCCGACATAGGCAACCGCACAAGATCGTAACTGACAGCAGTACCCACTACACCTCGGTAGCGCATCAGAAATTTTGCTATAAGTGGCAGATCCAGCACATCTACTGTACCACAAACAACCCCCTGGCCAACGATCAGGGAAGAATGTCGACCTCACCCATGATAGAGAACCTAGAAAAACGCTTAACATCTAAGAAAGAAAGCTGGAGTGACGAACTATAAGGACTGTTGTGGACCTCACACACAATAGCTGAGAAAAATACGACAGAAACATCCTTCTGACTGACATACAAAACAGAAGCACTAATACCAGTTGACTCATCGATACCAAACATCCGGGGGGGCAACTAGTCCCTTTACCAAAGACTTCAGCGAGAACTCACTCAGGATACTATCAACCTGATAGAAACATGCCCCGAGCTAGCTAAAATTAAAATCCAAAACTTCCAACAAGCAGCAGCTCGACATTATGAGCCATAACAAAAATCTTGCAACTTTAGAGTCGACAGCCTAGTCATATGCAAAGCACGGGGTAAGCCCCAAGAGCCAAGCGCTGGAGCTCTAGAGACCCCTTGGGAAGTTCCTTACCGCATCGCTGCTGTAATGCAACCACGCATCTACAAGCTCACTAACATCCAGAATGGGAAGGCAGTAATGAAACCATGGAAGAGGAGTACCCTTAAGCCCTTCCATCACTTCTAAATACACTAACCTAATCATGTCGGGTGAAGTCCCAACTCTTACAAAGTTATTAATCAAGAACGATTACATACCACTTTGGCCAACTAAGCCTCGATCTGAAACATCCTATGGTAGAACTAGCATCATTACAATCGAAGTCGATCCAATGAAACTATCACCCAAAAAATTCGTTATGATTAAGCGTCGGCCGACAAAAAACTCACATTTCAACAACAAGCCTAAACTTGTGCGATCCACTTTACTAAACAGGATCAAACCACACCAGCTTGGATAAGTGAAAAAACCAGAAACAAGAATTATATAGTAAAGTTAACCAAACAAAAATGAAAAAAAAGCCACCAAGGCAAAACATTCATACCAAGTCAGTTCCCACAAAGAGGAACAACGGATTAAAGCCTTCCCAGGCACCAAAGGTTCAAAGCAAAAGAAAAATAAAACCCAAATGAAAAAATATTTAAAGGAGAGAATCAGAAGACAAGTCACTCCGCGGCATCTTCAACCACCTCGTCACCTTCGAGAACATCAGAACTAACCAGTTGATTTGTCGCATGCCAATTAACCCCAGCCGGAACCTGAGTAGCCGGATCTATCTCCATTGGAACCATCACAAAATCTTCCAAAACTTAGGGAAGGTTCAGCTTCCTGATATCGAAGTCCAAAACCATGACTGAACGGAAGCCATCTTCCGCAGCCAGAAGCCTTTCATGTTCTGCCTCGATGTTGAACCTGTTTTTGGTCAACGTTGGCAAAAAGCTCTAGAAGATGAATCTCGGCCTTGACCTCAACGTCTTTCTTTCGAAACTTTTCGCCAATGAAACAGAGGATCTCTTGAAACATCTTAGCAAGCTCCCAGCAAATAGCCCGATTGGCCGCGCAAACTGCATCATCCCGAATCTCCTTAAGCCCCTTTTTCTCAATCTCCAACTACCACGTTGGAGACATGCTTAAGGGCCCCGCGAATCTTCTTCTTAAACTTGGAAATACCCTGATTCACCGACTCTAGTTCCCTAGTGAGCTCTGCCATTTGCCCATCAAGGAAATCGAGCTGCCCCATAAGAACTACGACTTTCTCCTGGAAAGCCTTGAGGTCGACACCCATCTTCGACAGCACCATATTCATATTTTCCAGCTCACCCTAGCGAGGCACATCGCGAAGGCATGGCTCTGGAAGTGGCTAAGTCTCAACATCGGTGACCAGAGAGTTAGTCGCTGACATAGCCTAGAAAGAGTTAACTCAGCAAGACATCTAGCCATTACCAAAAAGTAAAACTAAGTCTTAAAAGAGATTAACTGACCTTCGCCATAGCCGAGGTAAGCTTAGCGAATAGCTCCCTGAGAAACCATGTTCTTATCCAACGGAAGAGGACCCCTCGCAGGTTTGTAGTGGTCATCAACAATCAAACAGTTATGGGAATGAGAATAAGTCCAGTGAAACGGCTTGATTCCGCATCACCGGGAGATGTGTTGCACCTGTCGACAGACCCCCCTTGGAGGAGGAAGAAAGAAGAGAGCAAGATCTAGCTCTCTTTGACAAGTGAGATCCCCGAGACAATTCATTCGAGCCCAACCTGACCCGAGCGGGTGAGATCTTAGATGAGGAATCCATATGCCCCAAAGCAACTGCTCCAGACCCATCGGCGGCTGTCGGAACCACCAGAGGGGTGCAGAAGAGGTCCCTGCAGCATGGGCTGGAACTCTCGCCTTCTCGAGGACAGAATTGACAACTGCGGTCATCTCTCCCAAACGGACCCTTGAGTTAACAGGAGGGAGGACTTTGTTGGGATGACAAAAGGTAGCATTACGCGATATCTAAGTGGCAAAAGGAACTCGGGAAGAAGAACTGGCGTGCAAAATTGGTTCAGCGACGAAACCTGTTTTAAACAGAAAACATTAACGAAACCCTAAAATGCACTAATCAGCTCACATAAGAAACACATGCTAACTCAAGATCTAACCTGAAGGTCAGAGGATATTCCTGGCTTGAGCACGAGTTGTGGGTTTAAACAAACGTTTTTTTCTCTTCACAACAACATGGAGAGGAGGAATAACAACAAGCATAATTGGATCAAAAGCAAGAACAAAGGGGAGATCAGCCGAATCTGCAGTAAATCTAGCTAAGCGTCGAAGAGTATAAACGCCGTTGATGCCAGAGAGATTAAAGGAATACCAATGAAATTGACCACCGCGGAGAAAGTCATCAAGTTTTTTCTCCTTTGTATTCACTGCATGAGAATAAAAGATAGTCAAATAAAGAAAGAACCTCAAGTGCGGGACAGAGCGACGAAAGAATAGAAAATAGACAATGAAAAGGCATCATATTGATGTGTGTTCCCTGGCCCGCATGGGTAGCAGAGCAATGTGGAAGAGCTTTATACTCCCCGCCATAAGCAACAGAGGCAGGAGAATTCCTAAAAAGAAGTAACCCCTTGCCAATTTGTATCCTTCTTTTGAGTTGTACCAGAAATAATCTCACGGCCATGCCGGTTAGAGAGATAGAACCGACCCGTGACTCGAAACCCCCAAAAAAAGTTTTGACGGAATGTCGGAAGAAGTTTGGATTCAACTGCAGAAAAGCCAATCCCACCGCGTCCAGAAGAAGAATCAGATAGAGAGAGATTGAAAAGGGCGAGTTTAACTCCCCCTGGGAAGTCCAAATCTCTAGTCGAGGGAGTTTAACTCGCCCTTTCTGCTAATTAGAAGGAGGATGAGATCCGAACTAGTCGAGGGAGGCCATCAAGCTGAAAGTAGTCAGGGAGGTAGAGTTGAACGAGTTTGATTCGAGGTCAGGTCGTGAGGACCTCCGGTTAATCGAGAAGGAAGACGGAGAGTAGGTGAAAAAAAACAACAAATAACACACACAAATTAAACTACGGAAAAGAATGAAGGGAAATGAGTTATATTTCTTTACTTTGGGAATTGGAAGACGAACAGTTAAGAGGGAAGAAGGTGTGAGTCGGTTAATTTATACAACTCGTACGATTACCAAGATCATGCGCAAACCTTTGAGTTTCCTCAATTTTCTCAACCGTTCGATCATAAGTGATATATCATGGTTTTTACCCTGTTTAAGCCATGATATAAGTCCTATATCTAGAGTCTTTGTTATGTTTTGTGTTGGTTTTAGAGTCTTTTCAGGTACAAGGACGATTGGAGCTTAAAAGATGTTTAGTGGGAGTTTTGGAGTATCACGGAATGAAGCGGCAAAGATGCAATATGGAATGAAGTTTTGGAGTCTCTGTCGAGCGACACCACCACTGAGCATCGCTCGACACTGGTGTCGATCGACACCACCTATCAGTGTCGATCGACACCCTGTTCGCAGAAGCCCAGTTCTTAATCGCAGAAGTCCGTTTGAAGCCCGAAGTTTCCAGATGTTTACTTTTATGTTCTGGCCGACTTTGTAACCTTATAAATACGTTTTTAGAGTCATTGTTTAGACGGACGCATTATTTTACTGAACTCTTTGATTTATCTTTTAATAAAACCATGTTTTCATTATTCGATATGTCTGAGTAGTTTCCCTGTTAGGTTTAGGGTTTTCAAAGGTTTTTGATGAGTTGCATGATCTGATCTGATTATTAGGATAAAATCATTAGAACATTCTTCATCTACACTTGTGTTTATTGCTGATTCTAGCCTCGCGAACTAGAATTTGATATTAGGTTGTTTAGTAGATGCGACAGCATTATTAATCGCCTGAACTAGTGTTTGATGAGCAAAATTCCTATTCGCAAAGGGATTTGGTTTAGGGTTTTGTGAACAATTGTGCCTGATCTTTAATGCTTGTTTAGATTCATAGGATTCGCAAAGGAATTTGGTTTTCTAGGATTTATTCATAGATAATCTTTGCAACGACAGTTGGTCGATTTTACCTTCGTGTTCATGTTCAAGAATTGTGCTTAATAATCCTATCAATTGATTTATCTGCAATTTTGATTCACTAGAGATTTCCCTTTGCCTAGCTTCTTTGTCTGATTGATTTACGACCGTTTAAATTGCTTTGTTTACTTATTTTTGCATTCTCATACTTTAGCCTAGCTTAATCTGAACTAATTAATCTATTGTGTTTTATTGATTCCCTGTGGATTTCGATACCTTAAGTACTGCATTGATCTCTTAATTTGAGAGAGTAGCTCTTAGGTTTAATTTGAGCATATCAAATTTTGGCTCCGTTGCCGGGGAGTCTAGACCATTAGATTTATTTTATTAGGATTTTGTCTAGGTTTTTATTTTGCTTTTTGTTTTGCTAGTTTCTTTTTGTTTTGCGTTTCAGGTACATGTGAAACCGCAATACTAGGAGCAATCGACACGAGGAACTAGTTGGTTACAATCTCGAGGAACTTGCGCGTTTGGAACGTGATAACAGAAGAACAGCTAGAATGGCTGCTCAAGAACGTATTATACTTATTCGGCAGGTCTCAGATACAACGCCGAAGGCCAGAGGATCAATGACGATGGTATTGTGATCGTCGAGGAGATTGTCGAGCAAGCTGACGAAGGAGGGAGGATCGAAAATCAAGCTGGCGTAGTTCGACACCACAACGGTGTCGTTCAACAAGGAAATCAGCTCGCGCGACGTGACAGACAGCTTGGTGTCGATCGACACCCTAATCAGAATTGCACTTTGGCTGATTTCAATCTTCCAGATCAGTTCTACGCGAATCGAGCTCCGATTCGTCCGCCAGCATTCCAGAGGAATGATTTTGAGCTGAAGCCTGCGTACTACTCACTTATGGGTCAACATCCTTTCCATGGCCTTCCACATGAGCATCTGATGGATCACATCGAGAACTTCGAGGATTTAACCTCCAGCATCAAGGCTCAAGGAGTGTCTAGCGATTATCTTTTCTGCAAGCTATTCCCATACTCTCTTAGTGGGGATGCTTCTTACTGGTTGAAGCAGCTTGAGCCTGGATCGCTTACTACTTGGGACTTGGGAGGACACAAAGATTACTTCTTTCAAGCAGGGTCCTGCAGAAGCATTCAAGGCTGCGTGGATGCGACTTAAGTCCTATCAGAGAGACTGTCCTCACCATGGCTTCACAGATGTTCAGTTGTTAGGCATCATCTACAGAGGAGTAGACTGGAGATATCAGATGGCACTGGATGCAGCGAGTAGTGGTAACTTCAATACCAACTATCCAGAGGACGCAATTACTCTCATCGAGAACTTGGCTTCTAGCAACAACACAAAGAACGCGGACTTTGAGAGGAAGCAGTTGAGTGAGAACAAGGATGGTGGGAAGCACTTAGCTGAGATGAACGCAAAGCTGGATTCCATAAAGAGTATCCTTATGGGAAAGAAACCGGTCCAGGGAGTTGAGACAGCAGAAGAAGATGTGAATTACATCAACCAGGCCGGATTTCAGAAGTATGGAAATCAGCAAGGCTATCAGAAGCCCTTGCAGAGCTACAACAGGAACTATGGTTCATCATCTTACCAGAAGCCTCCTGAGCAGGACAATGAGGTGAAAGCTATGCTCGCGCAACTCCTAGAGGGACAACAGAAGTTGGAAGTCACTTTCAATGGGAAGTTGGACTCCGTCTATCAAGACCTTAATGGGAAATTCGAGTCGCTAAACACTCATGTCAAGAAGCTGGATGTTCAGGTTGCCCAAACCGCCAGTTCTATCAAGCGACAAGAAGGATTTCTACCTGCAAAGACTGATGCAAACCCAAGGAACGCTTGCAATGCAGTT
Organism: Draba incana; assembly: GCA_963576765.1. NCBI lineage: Eukaryota > Viridiplantae > Streptophyta > Magnoliopsida > Brassicales > Brassicaceae > Draba > Draba incana. Next base: position 22,782,898 of record OY755205.1, read on the forward strand.
CAGGCTACTCAGGAAGACTATTTCGATGAGTTCGACGAAATTTTCGGAACAGCAGAGCAAGTGTCGATCGACACTATATCTGAGCATCGATCGACACCACTCGGGAAGTCACCTGGGATCGCGACAGAAGAGCTAGTATCGATCGACACTATAAAGAGTGTCGATCGACACCCCGTCCAGACAGAGCCTGATTTTGTGGTTATCGCGATTGCTTCTGAGGAGAACGTCCACAAGGCCAAGGTTCCTTTCCCCAGAGTTAAAAGGTCCAAGCAAGAGATTGAAGAAGCGTTTTGCAAGCAGATGATTGACAAGATCATGATTGAGATGCCTTTGGTTGATGCAGTCAAGGTTTCACCTGCGATAAAGAGATATGTCAAAAGGATGGTTACAAATGGAATTAGTCCTGAAGAAGGAGCATTGCTGACTAGAGATATCAGAGCGATTCTCTTGAATACTACTCCAGTACCTAGGAAGAAGAAGAAGGACATAGTAGTCTCAGGAGAAGTAAGCGCAATGATTCAAAACATGATTCCTGTCAAGCTCCCGGATCCAGGCAACTTCGTGCTTAATTGTTCCATCTCAACAGGGCAGTTTCCTCACTCTCTTTGTGATTTAAGATCAGGAATTAACTTAATGCCATTATCTGTTGCTATTGATCTTGGTATGACAAATTTCAGGTCCACTAGGATGTTTCTTACTCTAGCCGATCGGTCGAGGAGATTCCCAAAAGGAATTCTAGAGGATGTGCCAATCAGGATTCAGGACTGCATTATTCCAGCGGATTTTGTAGTTTTGGAGTACGAAGATGAGCCTGAAGATCCTTTGATCCTAGGACGGTCATTCTTAGCTACTGCTGGCGCTCAAATCGACGTGAGGAAAGGAAAGATAAAGCTTGATCTTGGTGATATTGTCATGGACTTTGACATGGAGACAACAAGAAGGAAATCCACCATTGATGGTCAAGCTTTTTCTGTGGATACATCGCTGGATAACGAACCAATCAAGGAGCCTTCGAAAGATATTCCTGCTGAGATCATTGAAGAAGTGGTCGTTTCAGAACCATCTCCTGTGATACCTCATGAAGAGCCCAGGTATGAACCCCTTGTACTTAATTCTGTCTCTTCTACATTCATTAAAGATGAAAAGCCTGTTACGCGCTCATGCAAGCTTCGAGTTCCTCGAAAGCTTGATTTTTCTGATGGATTTGCAGGAAAGAGAAAAGAAGAAATGAAACCTAAGAGGAGTTCAAAGCCTTTCGCAAAGATGCGAATCATCATTCCTTCGGAGCTTAAAGATCAAGGAGAAGCAGTTCTTCAGGAAATGATGGAGAGAACGATGAGACTTTTTCCTGAGACTGTTTCTGATAAGTCTGGGGGAGCTGTCCAGAAGGTCCGTTTGAAACAAGTTGCCGGTTCCGTTCAGGATAGAGGAAGTCCGATACTTCCTAAAGATCCACCATAGTTCCGAGTCCTATCACAGTCAAGCTAACGGACTTAAAACAAGCGCTTAGTGGGAGGCAACCCATTTGTGAGTCTTATTATTTACGTTTTAGTTTATGTTCTTTTACCGTTTTACGTTTGGTTTTTGTTTTTGGTTTTGATTTTCAGAAAATCGAACGTTTAAACGCAAGTGAGAATGAACTTCATATGAAGGTGTCGAGCGACACCAACAGGAGCATCGCTCGACACCAAGCAGAATTATGTTCGGATCGACAAGAACTTCAGTCGCGCGACGCGACAGATTTACGAGTGTCGATCGACACTAAGGTAGTGTCGCTCGACACTGCCTCCAGGTACGAATTCTCACTTGACTTTTTCTTTTGTTTCGTTTTCTTTCTATTTATTCACCGATCTCAGGCTTAATAACACTGGGGACAGTGTCGTTTAAGTCTGGGGGATGTAGTTGCTAATTATGTTTTTTATTTTGGTGTTTTTTGAGTCAGTTTTAAAATTTTTAGAGTCAAAACCTTTCCTTTAGACTTGTTTTGAACAGCACTCATGGACCATTACCAATGCAAGTTGGCTGGTTTTACTGAGGTGGGTAACTGGAAGTGGATCGGTTTAACGGAGCGAGTTCAAATTTCTGGAGAACGCTAGAAAGGATGTCAAAGACCCCGCCCTAATGAATCTTAATCTTCTTGTCAAGGGCGTTGGCTAATCACAAGACTTGATTCAGCTTCTAAACACTTGAAAGCGAGGAAGGACCGCTCTTGAAACTTCTTCCCGTATGATAGGTACAACTGTCCTAGATCTGGTGGTAAAGGATCCTCTGCTGAGGTACCCGCCATCATAAAAGCCTCATAGAACAACAGTAGTGAGCGCTGATCTAGTGAAATCATAGAGATGCCAAGGAAATAAAAAAAAACAAGCAGAAAAGTGCAACCAAATTCAAAAATGGAGCATACAAATGGTAAAGGACCCTCTGCTAAGGTACCCGCCATCACAAGAAAAAAAGTTCAACAGAAAGGCATTGCATCTCTATGATATCCTTAATTGGATAAACAGTTTCAGAGGGAAGAGAGAGGGTGAAACGCGGGAAAAGTGTTAAAGGAAGCGAAAGAATCTAGAAGGTCCAGCGATCGATATTCCCTCGATGAGACCGCACCTAATTGAACTTAAGGGGCCTGCGACTGAAAGTCTGAGTTTCTCTAAGGGGTTTGGATTCAATCTGGAGGACTGCTAAGCTTCTAGGGAAACATCGAAGTATCACCGGATTAGCTTTGCAAAGGTATGTGGTTCCTAAAGGAGTGATTACACTGTTTTGCTTAGGGACAAGCAAAAAGCTAAGTCTGGGGGAGTTGATATATCATGGTTTTTACCCTGTTTAAGCCATGATATAAGTCCTATATCTAGAGTCTTTGTTATGTTTTGTATTGGTTTTAGAGTCTTTTCAGGTACAAGGACGATTGGAGCTTAAAAGATGTTTACTGGGAGTTTTGGAGTATCACGGAATGAAGCGGCAAAGATGCAATATGGAATGAAGTTTTGGAGTCTGTGTCGAGCGACACCACCACTGAGCATCGCTCGACACTACAACATGAGAAGCAAAGAATCCGATTTTGAAGATTGGTGTCGATCGACACCACCTATCAGTGTCGATCGACACCCTGTTCGCAGAAGCCCAGTTCTTAATCGCAGAAGTCCGTTTGAAGCCCGAAGTTTCCAGATGTTTACTTTTATGTTCTGGCCGACTTTGTAACCTTATAAATACGTTTTTAGAGTCATTGTTTAGACGGACGCATTATTTTACTGAACTCTTTGATTTATCTTTTAATAAAACCATGTTTTCATTATTCGATATGTCTGAGTAGTTTCCCTGTTAGGTTTAGGGTTTTCAAAGGTTTTTGATGAGTTGCATGATCTGATCTGATTATTAGGATAAAATCATTAGAACATTCTTCATCTACACTTGTGTTTATTGCTGATTCTAGCCTCGCGAACTAGAATTTGATATTAGGTTGTTTAGTAGATGCGACAGCATTATTAATCGCCTGAACTAGTGTTTGATGAGCAAAATTCCTATTCGCAAAGGGATTTGGTTTAGGGTTTTGTGAACAATTGTGCCTGATCTTTAATGCTTGTTTAGATTCATAGGATTCGCAAAGGAATTTGGTTTTCTAGGATTTATTCATAGATAATCTTTGCAACGACAGTTGGTCGATTTTACCTTCGTGTTCATGTTCAAGAATTGTGCTTAATAATCCTATCAATTGATTTATCTGCAATTTTGATTCACTAGAGATTTCTCTTTGCCTAGCTTCTTTCTCTGATTGATTTACGACCGTTTAAATAGCTTTGTTTACTTGTTTTTGCATTCTCATACTTTGCCTAGCTTAATCTGAACTAATTAATCTATTGTGTTTTATTGATTCCCTGTGGATTTCGATACCTTAAGTACTGCATTGATCTCTTAATTTGAGAGAGTAGCTCTTAGGTTTAATTTGAGCATATCAATAAGCAAAGGATCTTAACCAAACGATTCCGGATCAAGGCGGATCTAAATTCAAATCTTACCAAGAGTAAGATCTTTCGTTATCTTAGCCTAATCTGATCGCCCATTAATTCTTACCATTAAGTACTTAATGGGCTGGGGGGCAACTGTTGGAGCTGAATTTCACCATTAGAAATCCGGCCCACTAAGCTTGAAAAATATTCATATTATATTATATTCGATAATGGGCCTCATACGCCCAGAACTGCGCTAACACTTAGAGAAAGGCCAGTAAATCCATCGGTCTTGCTGAGGCCCGAGTAATTGATCCATGAACCGCCGGGGCTAAAGATCCTTTGACCAAGCAACTCAGCGGGGATAGACCAAGTCAGCGCCGCTCAATGGTTTATGAAGATAGTCCGATATTTCCGGAGGACGCATGACAACGTACCCGAGATCTCCGGCGACGAGGAGAGATTCGTGGAGCTAAACAGTTTAGCTCAGAGGAGTATAAGTAGCTTACTTTAGAGCCTAAATGGTTATTTTTTTCCTTACGTTTACACTCAACCACACTTTAGCTCATCACACTTGTTCTAGTTAAAGCTCTTTGTATATTTGATCAAATATCAATATAAATTTATTTTTCGTTATCTTGATATCAATTCTAGTTAGATTTATCAACATTTTTAGGACTAAAGTTTTTTTTTTTCCAAATTCACACATAAATTTTTAGTACGAAATCTAGCTTCCAATTCGGATAGCGACTGCGAGACGAATAGGGAGGGCGAAAAATATTTTAGTTTCACCTAGGAGAAGGAGATGAGAAATGGAAGCTTGCGTACCAAAAGTACGACACGTAAAGAGCTGGAAGAAGACGTGTGGTACAGGTCTCATCTCGTCTTATACACAAATATGTTTTTGGTTTCTATCTTCACATGCTTTGTCTTATCCTACGTGTCAATTTTATCAGTTTTGTTTGTCCAAACCACAATAACAATGAGAGAGCTATGAAATAATATCTTATAATCTACCATAATGGTGCGGTCCATTTCTATTTTAAAGTTTTCTTTTTCGTTTGGGTTATTCTCAACGGTCAGATGGATATTATTTTTGTAAAAGGTAATGGTACCTTGTGGCGACCACGGGTTTCGTTTCCTGCGAGATAAACTCGATATTTATTTTAGACAGACCTAGACTATTAACAAATGAAAAGTCTTTCTCTTTTTTGTTATATGTGTTTATGGTCAATGAAAGACCATAAAAATAGATTTTTTTATATATTTTATCTGTTTCTATTATAAACTATAAACATGGGTGGGATATATAAGTAAGATACGTGGGTTTAATACGCGGACAACAACACATTGCCGGATCATCCAAAAACACGACCAAAAGACAACAGAGAAGTCCCCGGAACCAAATGGAACAACACAAACTTAAAAAACTAAACCGAAAGACAAAGGCCAAATTGTATCTCCATTAGTCCAAAACAATCATCTCCATCTCTAACAATGCCAATCACCACAAATCCATTGAATCACCGAATCATGTAACCTTGCTTCGAAATAGAGAGAACACGCCAAGGATATAAGAGCAAGGGAGATGCAACACGAACTCGAGACAACATCAAAGCCTTAGAACAAATGAAGCCAAATAAGAGTGACAAGAACCAAGATAAGCCATAGAGAAGAGATTAACAACAACCAAGATTAGATCCCAATAGAATCCTAAGCTTCTTCATCTTGATACTCAATGCCGATAGAATAATTCTTACTAGGATTAACGGATAGGGCGAAAACTAATCTGATGAGCGAGGAAATACTGCCTCAAATCATCTTCTTCGCTAAGATAGAGACACATTTAACACCAAATCCAAGACAACTCCTATAACAAGACCATAACTCAAGGAAAGCAATCGACAATAAAAAAAACAGAGAGGAATATATTTTTATGGTCACTACTAAAATGTACTAGCATCGTTGACGTAGCTCCTCTGCAATCCTAATATCCTCTCATTTTCTCCTAAGCCGCCGTATTTCAACTCAATACTAATTGGCAATAAGTGTAGAGGTATATATCTTTTATATATTGCTTACGATCTTTTTCAACTTCCGATGTGAGATATATTCTTTAATACCCCGCTTTGAACTGATGGCTCTTTGGCCATTAATCTCGGAATATTGGGCTTGGAGAGGCGGGACCAATTTTTGGGTCGGGCCTAGTTTTGGTGGACCAACTTTGGGTTAGATCGATTTTAGATCGTGTTGGACTGTGTGGACCGTGGGCTCTAATACCATGTTAGAATCTGGGCTTCCAACTCAAAACCAATTGCTAATGAGTGGAGAGCCCAAATTGAAGGCATTCACCTATATGGTAATAGAGCCCACGATCCACACAGTCCAACCCAATTCATAATCGATCTGAATAAAAAATGGTTTCTCCATGCCCAAGCATTCTGAGATTAATGGCCAAAGAACCATTATCTCAAGGAGGCGTATAGGAAATATATCCCACATCGAAAGTTGAAAGGGATCTTAAGCAATACATAAGGGTTATGAATATATCACTCATTGCCAATTGGTTTTGAGTTGGAAGCTCATATTCTAGCAAAAACGAAACAAACAAAATGAAATGACATCAACCAAACATCAAACGTATTGCTCGTTTTAGGTAATGACTTGTTCAATCATAAAAACGATTTAGGTGATGGTAAAAATAGCTCGTTTTGGTTTGATAAATGGTCTTCATTAGAGTTGTTTGACATCACATGACCTAGAGGTTTCATCTACGTGTGCATAACTATATCACCAAAGTGCACTTATTTTTTCGGTCACAGGTCTTTAGAGAACTCCAGAGTTAAGAGTGCTTGAGCTGGAGTAGTTTCAAGATGGGTGACCTACTGGGAAGTCATTTCCAGTAACGTGTGAGTGAGGTCAAAACACGGAAAAAGATCGCGTGGTGATTTGCAGGGTTAGTAAACAAGACTTCCGAGCCTCCCGAACTAACGCACCGACTGTCAGAAAGTGTGGGCCCACGGACCGAGAGTGGACGTGGAGCCCATGGATAGGGCGGCCGGGGCGTTACAATAACGATGCCTGCGATTTAGCAGAGGTCTTCGAGAATCACTGTAGGCATGACAGGTGGGATGGCAGAGTGTTGTTTTTGCAGAAATGTCGAGAAATCACAAAACCGCATATTCTTTTAATACAGTTTCTAGGAAAGTTGGAAGAAAACCATGTTAAAACTTCTTGGTTCCGAGTATACAGTTAGTCGGAATCCAGTCGTAACACTGCTCACCTTGGATCGTCAAACATATGCTAATATTTTGATCTGATATGTAACAGTCATTCGCTTATGGAAGTCACATTTTTTTTTACAAATTAGTTGTCTAATTGTTGATAATTTTTGTTTAAAAATAATTTCTCTTTCAATAAAAAATAGTTGTCGTTTGTTGTAATTTTTAAATTGAATGTAAAGTTAATTTCAAACTAAATTTTTATTTTTTTTAAAACACAGACAAAAAATATTTTTACAATGAATGCAATTTGTGATTGATATTTGAGAAAGTTTTAGGCAAGTTACGTAACGAAATTTTGAGTATGTGGCAAACCACATCTATTCCTTCTTGGTTGCAATTTTTTGATTAGCATCATCGTTGCAAATTTACCTAAGTTTATAACTATTTTTGCATTTAATTTTGCTCGTCATTAAAAATTTAATTAGTAACATTTATGGCCAAATAACATAACCTTTTTTTAAAACACTTTAATATATGGAAACTGGTTTAAAATCGATTACACCATAGAAGAGATTACATATGAAATACAAAGAGAAACAATGGTCTTTCCACACCGGAAAGAAAGTGAGGACAATCATCTTTAATGACACATTAGCGATACTAAGATGGTCTTGTTTCGAGTCGAAGGTAGATAATTAGGTGTTCCCAAATCCACAATAACAGCATGACTTCCAAAATATAACACGACAAAATTCTCTTAATTAAGATAAATCTCTTTCTTTGATTGCTTTTGTCAATTTTGTTCCGAGTTAGCTTCAGTGAAGCCGCCATGACCAAATTTGAACTACAAAACTTAAACCAGATAGATAGCTAGAATTGACTATAAAGTAAACAACTACAGCAAACGATACATCTTCTACAAAGAAAATCTCCAACGAAAAACTGAATCCAAACAAGAGAATCATAATAACTCATAAAAATCAGACGGCAAAAACCATCGCATCGTTTTTGATCAAAAACTCCAATACACCTTCTAAACTTCATGTTCATTGTAGAATCTACTAGTTTACAACCATCTCAAGATGTCAGCAAAAATATTGGACATCGAAGAGGGAATAAACAAAAATCTACCTCTTTTTTTTCTCCCTTTCTCACTAACGGCTAGGCCAAATAACAGAACCTTTCATCATAGATTTACAACAACATTTCTTTCATCTGTTAAGTACACATGGATTTGTCTGTCGATAAGAATGGTCACCAACGTATCACATTTAATTTATGCGTTAAATATCTCGCAAAAAAATCGATTGTTGTTCTTTTGGCCTTGTTTATTTTATCAACATTGCCACAAATCTTTTGTAAACATTCCTGAATACTACAATTTTAGCCATATCAGGTTCTGACCAAAATGTTTGAAGTTTAGCAAAAAAAAACCAATTTTGTTTTTAGTAATATATGGCTATGCATAATTTTAAAATTTTTTGAAAAATTTAAGTAATAATAATAATTATAAACATTGGTACACTTGCAAACTTTTTTAGATTATGATATTATTGTAAAATGCCAATTACAGCATATCTTGAAAATTCTCGAATAACTACTTGTTTACTCAGTACAAATTTGTTCAAACATATAAATAAAAAAGAAGGTAAGATCATGACAAATCATTGAAAAGCGTAAGTCTTTTTTTTTATCCTTTATAAAACGTCAATGAAAATCATAAAAGTAGTAGATTATATATTCTAGTTTACAAAAGGACTAGTTAAGTAAAAATATACAAAACCTTGTCCTTTTCGGATTTGTGCTATTCCCTTCAACTATCTCCTCCATATAAAATAAATATTAAATAGTTAAAAAACGAGTGGTTGTGAAGTTAAAAACCCACTTATATTTCTTTCTCCAATCTGGCAAATCTCTCTCAAAACGCCCAAACCCAAATCTCCCTCTCTTGCTAATTGCACCGAAAAGACTCGAAACGAAAACCATCACTCAAAATCCTAGAACCAGAAAGAAGAAAATCGAAACAAAAAGAGAAAGATGGAGAATGGATCGACGACAACGAGCACAACAATCACCATTAAAGGGATTCTGAGTTTGCTGATGGAAAGCATATCAGAGGAAGAAGAAGAAGGAAGATGCGTGAAGAGAGTTATATCTTTGGGAATGGGAGATCCAACACTATACTCTTGTTTTCGTACAACGCAAGTTTCACTTCAAGCTGTTTCAGATTCTCTTCTCTCTAACAAGTTCCATGGTTATTCTCCCACCGTTGGTCTCCCCCAATCCCGAAGGTTATTTTCGTCTTTTTTTCTCTCTCTCTGTTTTTTTCTTGCTTCAGATTTAACTGCACTTCGTTATTTTTTATGCAAGTAGATTTATGTTCTTGTCTTTTGTTTAGGTTATATTTCTGATATCTATTATATTTACGCGTGGAACTGTTAAGGCCAAGGATTTGATGCTAAATTCGTTGTGGTTTATTCGGTTGGTTAAACTCAAACCGAATAAACCGAACCAAATATATTCCCTAATGGATAATTGAACCGTATGTGATGATTTTATTGGTTTGGTTAAACATCTTTGGTTCCTGACTTGTTTTGAACCTTACTGAATTTTTATTTTGACTCTCTATAAGAAAAAGTAGAGAGATCAAAACTGAAATAACTAACTTGCATATCAAGTCTCACACTTTTGTGTAAATAAAACAGGGCAATCGCGGAGTATCTATCGCGTGATCTTCCATACAAACTGTCACAGGACGATGTGTTCATCACATCGGGTTGCACACAAGCGATAGATGTAGCTTTGGCAATGTTGGCTCGGCCTAGGGCCAATATTCTTCTTCCTAGACCCGGTTTCCCTATCTATGAACTATGTGCTAAGTTTAGAAACCTTGAAGTTCGCTACTTCGATCTTCTGCCAGAAAACGGATGGGAGATCAATCTTGATGCTGTTGAGTCTCTTGCAGATGAAAACACCGTTGCTTTGGTTGTTATAAACCCTGGTAATCCTTGCGGGAATGTGTATAGTTACCAGCATTTGATGAAGGTTAGCTTTTAACTCTCACTAGAAGAAACAGAACCATTACTGTTTTGTTGTTTTGGAGTTTCATGTGTACAAATTTGTTTCTCTGTGTTTTAGGTTGCGGAAACGGCGAAAAGACTTGGGTTTCTTGTGATTGCTGATGAAGTTTATGGTCATCTAGCTTTCGGGAGCAAACCATTTGTGCCAATGGGTGTGTTTGGATCTATTGTTCCGGTGCTGACACTTGGATCTTTATCAAAGAGATGGATAGTTCCTGGTTGGCGGCTCGGGTGGTTCGTGACCACTGATCCTTCTGGCTCGTTTAAGGACCCTAAGGTTAGTAACAGCTTCAATCTCTTTCAAAATCAGTAATGTTGAGTGTGTGAGAGTGCGAATAAGCCATTTCCTGATTGATATATTTTTCATTTGGATCAGATCATCGAGCGGTTTAAGAAGTACTTTGATATTCTTGGAGGACCAGCCACATTTATTCAGGTATATATATTACTTAAATTGATCAAAATCAACTTTTATTGTTTCTGATGATCTTAAGACATCAATTTTGTTCTTGATTGTGTTGCAATATTAGGCTGCACTTCCCACGATTCTGGAACAAACAGACGAATCATTCTTTACGAGAACATTGAACTTGTTGAGGAACTCTTCAGATATTTGCTGTGACTGGATCAAGGAGATATCTTGCATTGATTCCCCGTATCGACCAGAAGGATCCATGGCAATGATGGTGAGGATATTTAAATTATGAATAATGTTCACAAATTGATACAAATTTTATATATTGTCTTAATCATCTGTATTTCGTTTAGGTTAAGTTGAATCTCTCTTTACTCGAAGATGTAAGCGACGATATCGATTTCTGTTTCAAGCTAGCTAGAGAAGAATCAGTCATTCTTCTTCCTGGTAACGATATTATTTAAATCTCTAATGATGAATTTTTCATTTTCAGAGTTTCTTTTTTTTTATATATCTATTCGTGGCTGAGCAGGCACCGCGGTGGGGTTGAAGAACTGGCTGAGGATAACATTTGCGGCGGATGCGGCTTCGATCGAAGAAGCTTTTAAAAGGATCAAATGTTTTTATCTCAGACATGCCAAGACGCAATCTCAACTCATAGTTGATTTCTGATTTTGGTATTGTCAAGATGTGCTAAATATATATATATATATATATATATATAGTATTTTCTTTCTTTCTATTTTTAAGGTTTGATATAAAATTAGTTGTAATGTAATAAGATACTCTGGATTTTAAAAGAAAATTACATGTTGTTTTAGTAAACTATAGGTTCACAAAAAAGTGTATATCAAGAAAATCGTTACAGTAAAGAATGTCGGAAAAATGGAATGGGACCATAAATCGGAAGGTACATGAACATAAGACAGACATTGATGTGAGAATGATCTGAAGACATATAACCAATTAGCAGAACCAGCAACGTGGATTTAAGGTTATCACTAAGGAGTCGAATGGGCTAAACGAGTAAACATAAAAATACGTAAATTTAATAGAAAGTTTCATCAAATAAACTCCTGTGTTCGTTTAATTATAAAACGATTGCTACAATGTGTATTTATAGTTATACTAAACCATTCTAAATCATGAAATCAATTAAACCAAAAAGAATACATAACCGGTTGATTACCAATAATAATAGCCTCCCTAAAGATGGAACATATATTTTTATCATGTCCAAGAGTTAATGAAAAACAGAAGGATAAAGAGATTTTTTAACAACATATGCAAGAAACCAAATCTTCTCTTGAACATTATAGCAATCCAACTCTACATGTTTAGTTGTCCCATGAACACCATTGTTGGCAATATGTATTGCAACTGTATTACCACATTATAGAGAAAGTGGCAAGGTGAGTGACACCAAGAGAGCTTTCAGGATGAGGGAAATCCATACCAAGTCACGACTTCCAAGAAACCAAAGAATTCCCGACAAACATACAATAAGTTGTGTGGGATTTACTTGTATATCAAGACAATCACTCCAGTCAACATATGTAAATCTTTTGAGATTGAAACCTCATGTGGCACATAAGAAAAGGCCATGACCAACCGTACCTTTAATCTAAGATTCTTGTGCACTGCGTGGAGAAATTGAACTCTTAGTTGAGAAGAAAATGGGTTGATACATCAGTTTACCAATCAATCTTCTATATAATGCTGCATTAGGAAGTAGCTTTCCTTCATCTTAACTTTCGCTTTTGCTTCATAACTATAAAAGAAGGTTTCAAACCTTCCAAGCATGTATCTCAAACCAATTCCATTGTATACTTCCTTTAATTCATTGAGACCCCTTTGCTTGTTCTGCCTAGATCTCGAAGGTTGAAATAAGAATTGAGCTCAGTTTCAAAATTCTTTAAACATCCATCATAATTATTGGAAAGAATTTTTCCATCTGAGAGATGAGTGAACAATGTGATATCTCCATATCTCTTCTCAAATCCCATCTTGGTCAAGGTATCAAAAAATTTTAAAACCCAATGTTTAAACGCCTATTTGAATCTGTAAATGGATATAAGGAGTTTGCAAACTGCATTAGATGGGAAAGTTTCTCCTGCACATGGTATGTAGCATGGTGGCAATGTCATGTAAAGTTTTTCATCAAGATCACCATTACGGAAAGCATTAAAAATATCAAGTTCCAATTCACCTCTGCATAAATACCAACAAGAATATCACTATTGCATGGTTTCCAAGTATATACTTCTTTCCATATTCTACAGCTCCACACCTACCGTATCACACCATTCTTTTAACTTTTTAGCTTTTGAAAAGGGCTCAGTTCTAGAATATTTGTGATTGAATGGACAAAAGATCCATAAGAAGGAGAAAGATTGTAATCAATCACATGTTGCATTGGGATAAAGAGTAGTATGAGTTGTGTTGGAATTAAAATTTAGTCGTGCAAATGAAGAGGCTATTTGGTTTAGTATTTGTGAGACTATGGTTCAAAATGCACTAAAATCTTAGAACCATATCATAATGGGAATGTCTACCAGAAGATGAAGCTTCATAATGATACATATCATTAGGTTTAATAAAAAAAATCAAATGAGGAAAGAAATTCTTTACATCAATCATGCTATTTGAAAAAGCATTTGAGAAAACATCCTCATGAAAGAGGACATGTCTAGAAATAGAAACATATTGTGTCTTCAAATCAAGTAGCTTGTATCTTTTGCAACCACTTAGATAATTTATGAACACACATTTCTAGCTCTAGGTTGAAATATTTATATGTCCTCAGAAATAGTAGATTGATAAGCTAAACAATCAAATGTCTTCAAAATGCTATAATCTAGAACCAACTGACTAATCATTTCAAAAAGAGACTTACTGTTTAACAAAGGATGATGCGATCTATTGATAAGAAAAGCGCTAGTTAACACATAAATACCTTAGTAAGACAAATAAATATGTAATTCAAACAATAAAGTTTTAGCAACATTCAAGGTTTCCTTTCAACAACTGTTGTTTGGGTTTTACAACATTGATTTATATACATTAAACAAAATGAAATTATGATTTTTAGGTTAATATGTTCACAAAGAATGCAGTAATATAGTTTGAATTTGGGGTTGAAAAATTGGAGTGTATCCAAGAGGTAAAAGTGTTTCTCTATTTTTTTTAGTTTTTTTTTGATCAACCAGTGCTTTCTTTATTCCAGAAAAATAATTGTTAGAACAAAAAGGTGCTAGTGCATCAAGTAACAAAAGGAGTTAAATGTGTTCTAATAAAATTTTATTTATTTATTATTTTCTTTGTTTGGTTTTCGAGTTGTGTTATTCATGTCAATTATTACTCTATTCTCTCTTTTTTTTTTGTATTTATTAAAAAAATTTTAGAAAGCAATAGTCTTTTCTTTTAAGGTCTAATGTAAACATTGTTGTAATTCATACAAGATCTTTGTCAAGACAAGATAAAAGATATAAAACAAGGACGGTGTAGAGATTACTTTAACAGGGGATATTACTAAAATTGTTAGCAGTATTAGGGGTAAGTTAAAATAACAAAGGGACAATTTTTTAAATTGCTTAGAATTTACATGAAACTTTGAAACATCATCCGGGGCATATGCCCCCTTTTTATACAACTAGGGAAATAACATGTATTTTTGAATATATGGGATAATATAAAAGAAAATACAATTTCGAATATTAATCGAATATATATATATATATATATATATATATATATATATATATATATATATATATATAAGATGAATAGGCAAACTATTATTTGATGAATTAATAAAAACATTAAAGGACACTTATTTAAAGCTATTCCTTATAATAAAATCTATTGATATCCAACATGAATAATAATTTAAAAATGAAATAGAGAACAATTTAAAAAAAAACTAAATTTGAGAAATATGGTATGCCAATAGATCATGTGCAAGAGCTACTATCCTATCATACTCGTGAGATTTCAGAAGTCTTCTTAGAGTAGCTAATAGGGTGCCCACTGTACATTCAGAAGATGAATACGAAGTTTGAACAATTGCATAGGCATACTCATCCGGGCCTTCTACGCCTCCCAATGCGATACATGCACACTTAAAAGTAGGGTAAGCAATTCCGCGTATAGTACGAATGTCTTTGAAACACATAGGCCCCTTAACATGAAGCAGTAAAATACGGAGATAATAAGTTTCAGCAATAGTCGGAGGAACATAAAATTATCAACTATAACACGTCTCCTATTCCATCTAGAAGTTACCGAATTCCAAACGAATTTTGAAGAAAATTCAAGATAGGTAAGGGTCCTAGATAGGGGTGGGCAAAATATCTGAAACCAAAAAACCAAACCGAACCCGGCATGACCCGAAATTATCCGAACCGAACCGAATTCGATTTTATAAAATACCCGAATGAGTTTCATTTTCTTAAAACCAAAAAACCGAAACCGAACCAAAAAACCGAACGGGTATCCGAATTACACAAAACATAAAATTAACTATATATATTTAGATATAATGTTCACATAATTTATGCAATTTCTTTAGTTTTTTTTTTATAGTTTTTTCGGTTGATTCTGGATTTGTAGGTATATTTGGTTAAAATAATTAATTTAATTAGATAGGTTGTTTGGAATTTTCATTTTTGTTATATATTTTTCAGAAAACTTGAGTTAAAAATAAATTAATCAAACCAAATTAGACTAAAAATTACGCAAGTATGAATATTTCGGGTAACCGAAACCGAAACCGATAATAACCGACACTAACCGAACCGAAACCTATCCGAAATTTAAAAATACCCCTTAAACTCATTGTTAACCCTACCAAAACTTCTCTAACCGATTACTCTCAAAACTTGACTAAACCCTACACTCACTTATGGCTTATTCCATAGAAATCTCATCTCCTTTCCTTTACTCTCTCATAAAACTCATATTTCTTTCTTTATCAAACCTTGTCTCCCTTCCTTTACTCTCTCATAAAACTCATTTTTTTCCTTTGTCAAACCTTGTTATATGCATTAAATTTTCTAAAACCCAATTTCTCTCGCACCATAATCTTTTGTATTTTCTCAAGCGTGTGTTTGAAACCTTATGCTTCGTCTTCATCACAAAGTGCGTCTTCTTATGTCCTGAACGTCTCACTTCTTCTTCACAAAGTGGAGACATTATGTCATGAACGTCTCACTCTACCATAATTGAACAATGATTTTTCTTCAAAAAGCTTTGTTCCAAAGACTAACACAAATCCATTGCAAGTCAAAGACTAATCAATAACCAAACCCGTTGCAAAATATATCGAATTGAGTAATATTGGTTTTTGATTTTGAGTTTCCAAAGTTTTCCTTTGGCTTATGTTAGTGCTTACTACGAAAGCCACTCTGAAAAGAAACTGTCGACATCTCATACGAAATGGAAACTTTGCATCTGGAGGAGACACGAACACTCGAGGGATCAACACAATCTTAGCAAGTTTATCATGTGTTTATAATGAGTTATTCAATTACCCGATTATTCATTATAGTAATAAGCATTCTAGTAATAAGCAATCTTGTACACAAACTTCCCTTACGATCGATGTTTCTCAGTAGCATAACCGGCATACCAAGTTTCATACTTAGCTCCTGATTAGGCAAACAAGAGATTTTATATTGTTCAGAAACTCTTGAGAGTAGAGTATGTCATCTTTATCACCATTGTCAGATGATTCCACGCTATCAGAACTATAAGGCTCCTGATTAGGCAAACAAAATTTTCCCACTCACTTAAGGCTTTTTCCATATAAATGGATCATTTGATAATTTTCATATTGAGCCATTCATCGTTTGTTAGAAACAAACCAAAACGTTTCTTACAAATGATGAGTTTAGAACATAGACATTCGATTAATCCTTATTATTATCCAAATTCAAATTACAATCACATATCCCTTATAAAATTAATCTTCATCCTATCAAATTTTTTTTTTAAAAGATCATGTTATTAATGTTCAATAACACAATCAAATATACCATACAACAACATATTTACCTCACTATCTATCATAGCCTCTTGTAAAATGACGAAACTTCTCCTTAATAGAAGAGAAGTGTTAGATTACGTGATTCACAATTTGAGTAACACCGATCGGTTGTGTAGGTAATCATTCATATTCACGACTAAAGACACACCATATTATTTTTCGAATCAGAGCTATCTTATTAAACTGAAACGTACCCAACCTTTAGGATTCGCCTCAAGACATCTTATTTTTTTTCTCTCAATTCTCTTTTGTTTGATTTCAAATCCAGCCTTTAACATGTACCGCTACCGCTCGACAATAATTCGCACTGAGCTTAGAATAAATAGACCATAACATACCAATCAAGTTTAATTAGTATAGTAAAATATAAACACCAGTAAATTTAGATACATAAATAACATTTCTTCAAAATTCAGCAATTGATTTTTGGTTGTGACATCACCACCAGCCAGTCAAACCATACGAATATGTAATCCTAGGCAGTGCATATGTAATACACCCCTCGTCGATCAAGAAGACTCTGTTTCGATGCTAGTAATAGGATATGATATGTTAATATGCACTGCCTGAGATTATACAAGTGTCGAATCACATGATTCGACAATAACACTCGATCTCTGATTTATTACGTCGAGTGAACTCATTTTAGAAAAATCAACAGCAGAATATGAGATCAAGAAGTTGATAATATTTTGAGAACTCATCAACTTCTTCAAGAAACGAATATCTATAAACACATCCAAATTTATTTGTTAAATATGTTCAGCAAATACCGATAAAGCAGTCAAACTGAAAATCCGACCAATGCATGATAATTCAGGTCTACACTTGGATAACACTAAAGACTTATATAGGAGAACACGAAATACTTTCTCATAATTATATAATTTAAACTAAACTAAACATTCTTAATTCAATGTGTAAAAATCTGCACAATTGCGCAAGACAATTCTTAATTAAATGTGTAATTACAATAATTGTTCACCAATAAGTCTAATATTTGTTATAGCAAGTTGATTTCATTTTTCATATTACAAAGTATTTTTCTCTTTATTCGAAAATTCAAGGATTCCATTAATATAAACAACACGATTAAAAGTAGTATTACTGTCAAATTTTCTATAGAAAATGGTATTTAATACACATATTTGAATTGTTGACATATTGATCTACCCATTTAGAACATTGATAATATATGGTATTGTGCCTATTCTATCAAATTCAAGTGTCCCCCTCTCCACAAAAGGTGACTTAAGATGCCTTAGATTATGCTCCATAATTATTTTCCAACTCGAGTCTTTTTTCATGATTTTTTATTTGTTTTCTCATTTATCCATTTTCTGTTTTTTTTTTTTTCTGTAACTATCACAAACATTGACAACCCAATTTATTACTAATGATCTTTGAAGTTTTCGTTTAATATTTACTTCTCTTTGATTCTTTACAGATTTCCATCAAATGATTTTTCTTAGACAAACACCGTATGTTAGATAAAAACACAAAAATATACAAAAAAAGTATGGATAATTCATAAATGGAGCTAACAAAAATCACAATGCTGTAAATAACAAAAAATACAAATTCTCTAGAACCTAAAAATGTGGTATGGAAAATTCATTGTCTTAAGTACATTCATTGTCTTCCAACCAAAAATTCATTTAAATGTGATATGCAAAAATTTTAATTTGTTTATGACGTTTAAAAAAAAACTGAATTGTATTACTCTAAAATGTAGATAGTGTGTGTTTGAGTTATATTTTAACTTTAAGTCATACTAAGATATAATCTTGCTATGTCTTAACTACCACCCGTTTGTTACATTGATGAATGTTATTAAAACTTTTAACTAACGCTGATTTTATGACCAAAGAAAAACTCACCACCATAAAAACCTTTTCTTTTACATTGAGGGGAGATCTCAAATAAATTGGTCGTGATTGGAGGCAAAAGTATTCAAAAGTCACGCAGAGAATGCATACACAAAGAAAAGTTGGTCGTGACCATCAACACAGTAAGTAAAAATAATACATTCGGATGGCACATTCAAACCCCATCTTCTTAGCATATCCTTTGTTAGAAGTCTTTTAGAACTTCCAAGCAAGTAAAAAATGAAAAAACCGATGAAAACAATACCAGTTTAGCGCAAATAATTATAGGAGATGAAATCCCAAATTGCTCGCACATATCTTTCAAAGAGAAGTTTTGTGTAAACATGCCAAAGAAAACAGTCGAATCTCCGGAAGACTCACCATCTTGGGGATCACAATCAATAGCGGCAAAACATGCAATCTCTTCGGCACTGATAGGATTATTCATATTATTTGCACATAACTTATGTGAACATAAATCAAATCAACAATCGCGATGTTTACTTAAACTAAAAGCTT
The DNA here is from genome assembly GCA_963576765.1 of Draba incana. Lineage (NCBI taxonomy): Eukaryota > Viridiplantae > Streptophyta > Magnoliopsida > Brassicales > Brassicaceae > Draba > Draba incana. The sequence continues at coordinate 22,801,994 of OY755205.1, forward strand.
TAAATACGTAATGAAAATATATTATAAAAAAATGTTAAACGAAAATTATATGTAAAACATGTGTCGAGAATAATTTTTGAGAAATCTGTGAGCGATCTTATAATATTTATCTTTGGTGATGGTTGTTATCTTATAATATAAACATGAAACTTAGATACTTTACCTATACATACATCTTTTTTTAGTTCTTATAATTTACATTTTTTAATTTTTGAAGCTTTAGTTGTAGATACTCTTCCTAAACAATGAACTGTGTAATCTACGATCAACACACGTATAATTAGTTAGTCTTTTTTTTTTCTTTTAACCAAGGTTTTTCTCGAGGAGTAGAATCAAAAGAGTCATCAACAATTCAATTTATAGCCTTCTTAGATATCAATAGAAAATACAACCAACGTATGATATGGCGACATAAAACAATTTAATATATCTTCACCATATTCATAATTTACGACAAATGTACATCATAACCATAAAAGCAAAAAAATAATTAGATAATTTAACAAAAAATTCGAAGACATACGAAACAAATCGTCCTATAATAATTTGAGATAACTGGTTTTTGTTAAATTCCAATTATACAAAACTCAAGCGTGGGATGAACGGTTTAATAGAAGCATTCAATAAAATTGTTATATGTATTTAATATACAATATATAAACATAGCACTTGTCATGTCTTCTTAATAAGATATTCAATGAAAAAAAAAGCTATTGCATTTGATGGTTTTGTTGGAGGATCAAGAACAAAAAGAGAATAAATTTTGTAAACAGAAAATATATTGATAGCATAAATAGTTTCATTTTTAACATGTAAACAAAGATATATACATATTAAACCTCTTGAACATGTAAACACAAATAAACAATACAGAGTTTTCTACTAAAAACTCACTCTCTCTCTCTCTCTCTCTCTCTCTCTAGCCTCTTCTAAATATTTATCAAGATAGTAATCTGTAAGAAAACTTCTCCGTTTCACGTTCCTAACTTGGCAAGCAAGTCATCCATCGGTGGACACTTTTTTACCATCTCAGCCAATCTCGCATCACCTAAAAACATATTTTTCTCACATCTCAGATATTACAATAGAAGTGGACTAACGTTGTAGTAAAGTCGTAAAAAGATATATGATTATTAGCTTTATAATAGAAAGTCTGACAACAGTTATGAAATCTGAATACACATTTAGATCTATGAAATACAAACAATTGTCGAAAACCATAACAAACATAACCTATTCGATAGAAAAGGTTAGAAAAGCACTAAAGACTAAACATTAATGAAATTATAATATTAATACGAACATATATGAAAATACATAAGTAAACTAAATCTACTTAAAAATAGAAGACAGCGTTCAACATAGAAAACGGCAAGCAGAAATAAATCACCCTCTATCCAAATCAAAAACTACATAAATTAGAACCATAACAACTTTATAAACAAATATCAAGCTTATAAAGTTTTACCTTGTTAAAGAATCAAACCTGTACGCATAACACAAACCAAAAGAAAAACAAAAAGAAAAATATCATAATCAATCAAACATGAAATGTTTTGACAATATGAGTAAAAATCTTTAAAATTAATAGATACTATTACAAATCAAGAATATAAGATTTCCAGATTAGAAGATAAATAAAATACAAAAAAAAAATCTAAAAACGTATTTCGCCATTCCCATCAGAACTTAAATAGTTGATGAACAACTATACCAATCATGAACAACAATACCATTCGATTACTATAAAGAAAAAATAATTACCTTGTTTGAATGGTTTCTCTTAGGGAGAAAGAGATCTATCATTAGTATAATATATGCTTCCAAGTTGTAAAAAAGTTAGGAAGAATAAAAACCAAAAGAACCTCAAAGCACCTACATAAACGAACTCAAAAAATTAAAATCAATTATGCATAAATTAATTTTACAATAAGAGTAAAAATCAACAATACTATAAAACAAAACAATGAAAAAAGAACAACAGATTATAAACCTAAAAAAAAAACAACTAACAAATTGTGCGAAGGAAATCGATATATATGTATATAACTTTTTCTATATCTAGGGGTTTGTCAAAGAAAAATTGTATATGAGCCGTATAAATATCATATCCAAACCGCAAAACCTATTAATTAATAATCAACGAATTAAAGGTAATTTAGAAAAAACATAAAAGGTGACAAATGCGTAAATAAGTCTATTGGAGCGAATATAGTATTATAATTAGCCACTTCAAAATATTTTTAAGGGTGTCGTGTAGGATTTTTCAAAATCCATTTTAATAATATATATATGAAAATACATTAATAAACTTAATCAAATAAAAAATAAAAGATTAACCTTCAACATATAAAACGTCAAACCATCTAACGATGATGGAAGTCCAAAGCAGAAAATAAACCACCCTATATCCAAATAAAAAACCACAGAGATTAGAACCATAACAACAAATGTTTAGAGACTAATCATCAAAAAAGTTTAATTTAAGAGCTAATAAAACTAAAGACCGTACCCAATGTTTCCATGAAGTCAATGATAGTGATACAAACTTACAAAACGTGTAATCATACAAACCATGTCAGTATGATGAGAGAATATAAAATATAGGTGAGATATACAAACTTAAAGAAACATAAACAAAAACTATTGTGTACGAAAAAAATTAATGAACAAATTAAAACCTAAACGCACCAGAGCAAAAATATAATGAAAGGTTATCAATGAGAAGAAACCATATATATAGATGTTAATTCTAGGACTAGATATGATGCGGAATAATATTTTAGCATTTGGATTCTCCCACCTTAAGTACTTAATGATTTTGATATGCAAACTCCAAATTGAAAATGGAGGAACTCGCAAGACAAGATGCACTGTCCCAAAATAAATAAAGTATAATAAATTATTTAATTAGTAATATGTTTAGATGATAATGTTATTAAATTAAAGTGGGTACGGTACGACCAGCCCACGTGAATAAATGCATGTATATGAGAAACATACTTGTTAATCAACTAATTTATACTAATTAATTAATCAGAATATCTAATTTTCTCTGAGTCTCTATTCATTCTTTTGAGATTTGAATAGTACAGTGGGTCCGTACAGAACAGCTAGTTGTGCCTTTGGGCCCCAAAGCTTTAATTGCTGAATGACCTCTTCCAAATAAATTTACTCCTTTCTTGTGATAATCATTCCATCCAAATTGTTTTTTGTAAATTTTTTTTGTCTCTAACAGAGATCATTGGTACCAATTTCTTTAAACTTGCCCCCTGAAAAATCTATGCATACGCCTCATGAATTATTAACCATTGTAGGAAATCCCCATGATAATGATCATCCAAGAAATTTCTTCAATTAGGATTATTCTAATGTCGATTTAGCGGTTTAAAAAGAATTAGTAATTGGTGAATGTGGAAGCTAGATTCCGCACTAAGAATTATTATGTGAATTTCGAAAAGAAACTTTAGTCCTAAGAAATCTCTATAGATCTAACTAAGATCGAGACTAAAATAACGGAAAATAGATTTATATTGATATTCGATCAAGTATACAAAGAACTTTAGCTGAAACAAGTGTCTGATGAGCTAAAGTGTAATTGAGTGTCAACGAAGGAAACAAGTTAGCCATTTCGTCCCTAAAGCTAGCTATTTATACTTCTCTGAGCTTAACGGCTCAGCTCCGCGAATCCATCCTCGTCGCAAGAGATCTCGGACACGTTCTGAAGCGTCATCCGGAAATATCAGGATCTCTTCATAAACCGTTGAGCGGCACTGACTTGGTTATATCTTTGCTGAGTTGCCCGGTCAGCGGGTCTTGTATCTCGGCGGTCAACGAATCGCTCAATCGGGTTCAGTGATGCCGAAGGCCCAATATCGAACATAATCGAGTTTGATTATATTTTACGCTTAGTGGAGCAAATTTCTAATGGTGAAATCCAGCTCCAACAGTGAATTCTAATATATATATATATATATATATATATGTTTTTTTTAACGGAAATATGTATTTAATTTATATATTATTTAGAAAGTTAAATTACGGTTAAATAGTTTTAGAGTTATTTTTAAAAAAGTTTAAGAATTAGCAAATTATTTAGCCATAATTCTTTCAGTAAAAAGTTAACCACATGCATCGTAATCTCTTACATAAAGGCAAATTTATAACGCAATGAACTAATTTTAGTAAATCTGTTATGAATACAAAGTTTGAGTTAATTTTCTTGACTTGTCTTTTCCCAATTATGCATAGCGTTTGTGTATATATGTATATATATATATAGCCGTAGCCACGACGTTGTACATAGCACAAGAAAACAAAAAAAAACACAAACAGGGAATAAATGGAGAATTCTTAGAGTCAAAGCAGAAACAAGAAAAAAAGGCTAACACAAGAGCAAGTTAGACAATTGGAGAAATGCTTTACTTTGAACAAGAAACTTGAGCCAGATCTCAAGCTTCAACTGTCAAACCAGCTAGGTCTACCTCAGAGACAAGTCTCAGTTTGGTTCCAGAACAAGCGAGCCAGATCCAAGACTCAGTCTCTCGAGCTCCAACATGGAACTCTCCAGTCCAAGCTAGAAGCAGCTCTCTCCGACAAGGCGAAGTTAGAACATCAAGTGCAGTTTCTCGAGGATGAGTTGGAGAGATCGAGGAGTCGGGTTGCTATGTTAACGAATCAAGATTCTCCTGTGGATAATTCTAATTTTGGCTCTTGTGAAGAAGGTCATGCTGATCAAGTGGTGGTCTTTGACGAGCTTTATGCTTGTTTCGCTAGCAATGGGCATGGATCTTCATCAACCTCATGGATCTGATTCTGTTTCAACACGAAGAAGTTCCAATATTTCAATCTTTCCAGTTTTTTTCTTCGATTTCTTGTTGTTTTACTTGTCTATATAGATTTTGCAATCAGTCATTCACATACTGTATACAGTTTCTGTGAAAATTGAAAAGAGATTTTCATCATTTCTTGTTATGGTTATAAGAATAGAATATAATTAGAATGTAGAATAACAATGTTGAACAATAAAAGAAACGAACAACTATTTCATGGTCTAGTTTTCATTCTACTTTTTTGATCACATCAAGTCTTTTCATTAAAGATATTGTAACATGTACTAAATCCTCCAATGACTCTACAAACTTATTAGTGTATCCGGTCAATAATCAGGACTAACCGGATCTCCTTCAATTGGGTATGATTCTTCCTCAACTAATTCCCTAACTCTATATGTTTGTCTATCATAGGCGTAATCGCAACGCTCAATCTCTCTTTTGAAAATCCTCCCGCTTCTCCTCCTCTTTTCACTTCCACCGAAATCTAGAGTTCCTCCGTCAAGATTATTTGGCAATCATTCACCAACGACTCCCACATTCACTTTTGCAGAACAGCCTACTGAAGGATGAGCCACTATCTTGATTTTGATTTCTACTGAATTTTAAAATTAAATTTTGAATCACACAATATGTCTAAAAGGGACAAACTTTCGTGATAAACCACATACATACATAAAGATTACCAGAACAAAAATATCATTCTACCAAGAACTTCCTACATTGTTACATTCTTGAGACTAAAAACAGGCCAAATATTTTTTTGAGAAATTTTCTAGGATGCCACCAAACAAAGTTTTTGTTCCTTAGATACCATTAATTATTAAAAATTTCTTAGATATCAATTTTTTCAAAAAAAAAAAAATCAAAATTTTCAAAAATACCACAAACACAAAAATTGATTTTTAAAGGGTCTAGAATTTAAATTTTTGGGTTTGGTTACATATTGTACAATTTTTTTTTTTGAGAAAAAATTAACTATTATACAATAGGGTATAGTTGTAGGGGTAGGGTGTAGGTTTAGGATTTATAGTTTAGTGGGGGTTATTAGTTGTTGGAATTTAATGGATTTGAAAATTCTTATGGATTTAGAAATCTTACATGAATCCGTTGATTTTAAAATCCTACTAAACGGATTTAAATAGATTTCAAAATCCAAATTAAAGGATCTATGTGGATTCCAAAATCTAATAAATAAATTGTTATGAATCAACTAAATAGAGTAATATGAATTTAAATGACCTTCCATATCTATTTACCTTGAGTTTTTTTAAGCCAACATATTTTCTCATTATTGAGAAAAATATTTAAAAAAATCATCAAAATGAAATTAATAAGGTTTTTGTGTAACAAGTTCAAAAATTATATAAAGGTAATATTTTATAAGAAAAGATAAAAAAAAATCCATTATAGCAAATATAATATTGTATAAAACAAATATTTGAAAAATAAAAAATTTTATTATAAATATTTTACGTTATGTGAGATATTATTGTGAATTTGACATTTCTGATAAATATATGACGTTAATATGAAATAATTAGGAATCTAATAACAAATCCATCCAAATAATATGGTAAATCTCATTATTTGAGCCTTTGTATTCTTAGCATTAAAATCTTTCCAAATCCACTAAAAATCCAATTTCAAATCAATTCCACAAGTAAATCTGTAGGATTGAATAACACTGGATATTAAGATGGATTTCAAAATCATAGAACCAATAACACTGGATTTGAATATAGATATTAAATTCATAGAACCAATAACACTAGATTTCGTTTGGAGTTATAAATCCATTAAATTCAATGAACCAATAACCCCCTCTTAGTTTTGACCATTTAAAACTAATTTTAATTTTGTGGTATTTTTGGAACATTTGAAAAAAGTGGTATCTAGGAAACTTTTAAATTGGTTGTATGGTTGGGAAAAAAACTTAAAAAGTGGTATGTATCTATGAGAATTGACTTATTTTTTTTCTTGTATTCCAAAAAAGGCCGTCTGTAATTTTTTCTATTTAATTTCCCACAAAATCAAAGTGTTTTAACGTAGAGCAATAACCTTTTTACAGTGCCGTGCTCAGCTTTATATGAGCCCTAGGCGAAATAAAAAATGAAATCTTTTTTAAAATTTATTTTTAAAACTAACAAAAATATTCAAAAACAAAACCGTAAAGGATAATCTAAAAATTGTAAGATATAATCTTTTTCCTTTTTTTCAAATAAAGTTTTTCACCATAAGTTCATATTCTTATAGTTTAAGTTAAAATAAAAAAATCAAAAGAAAATAAAGTATAATTAAAATTAAAGAAGAAAGGGATTTAATAGTTACCAAGTAAAGATAGAGAAAAGATATGGAGAAAGGAGAAATTGTGCAGGTTGTAGGGGTCAAATTTCCCCTAGAAGAATCGATAAGCCTAAAACGACGTCGTATTTCGCCAACCGGTCCAACGGTCAAAGTCCAGAAGATGGAAGCCCATTAGCGGCCCATCACTGTTTGCCTCAACCAAGTTGTATCCCCCCCCCCCCCCCCCTCCTCATTTGAGGGGATCCGGATTTCTAAGTTATAATAAGACAAAAACAGCTCTGATCTTGGTGAATAAGAACAATTTCTAAGAACCCTAATTCGCAATCTACTCTAAGTGTTTGAAACCCTAAAGAAGCTCTAATTCGTAGAATCTTCACAATTACTATTGTGTGATTTTCCAGCACGCACAATTTGGCGCTAGAAGAAGGGGGGTCTACTCGCAACACTAGCTTTATACACGAAACAAACGCTTAGACGAATTCGCAAAGATGTCAATAACGAACCCGCAATCTCCAACAACCGAAGGTGGTTCAGATCTAAGGGAGCTCGCCGAGAGTGGGCAGGCAAACGCAAGTAGCCAGTCCGCATTGGAGGCGGAAGCGGGCAGATCTGTCCCTACAGGAAACCAAGCAACCGCCAATACCAACTCGACCGACCCGGCGACACCAGCCGCTTTCGATCAGCTCAAAGCAATGCTCGAGCAGTTGCTCAAGCAATCGCAGAACCAGGAAACTATCAATAGCAACCTTACCGTCGAGATCAAAGCGTTGTCAACAGCTCGTCAGCCTCAAGGCCTACCTCACAATGCTATACGTCGCATCACCCCGACCGCTCTTAACTTCTCTCCAGCAGCCTCGCCTTCAGCTCGCGGGGCTCGCGAAGATCATACGCCTCTCAGAGACGGGGCCGTCCTCGTCGCAGATGAAACTGAAGGTGTAGTTGCAGTCGCGGATTATCTAGAAGGACGCGAATTCGGAACCACTCGACCTAGTCGGCCGACCAGTCGCGTCCAAAGTCGGGATGAAGGCAAAATCGTAGAGAATACGCGATGGATGGAGCAGGCCGAAGCCCCGACCAATCGCGGAGCTATCGCTTCGCAGCAAAGGGAAATGGACGAGCTGAAAGACATCATGCAGCAGACAGCTCGCGATCTTAAGGACATGAGGTCACAGGTCCATCGCGCCACCAGGAAGGCGACAGAAATCGACCGCGTCCTCGAAGAAGCTCGCACTACTCCTTTCACCGCACGGATAACGAAGGCGCGTCTATCCGATCCGGGGAAGCTCAGGCTTCCAATTTATGATGGAAAGGGCGACCCCACGGAGCACATTAGGGCTTTCTCAATCGCGATGGGGCGAGCCGATTTCTGACTCGACGAAATCGACGTTGGTTGCTGCCTCCTCTTCGTGGAGCACCTCAAGGGGGGAGCTCTCTATTGGTTCACGAGAATGAAGAAGAATTCAATCGACAGCTTCGCGCAGCTCTCGGAAGCGTTCCTAAAGCAGTACGCGATCTTAATCAAGCGCAGGACGTCCGAGGCTGATCTCTACACCATTTCGCAAGCGGCTAGCGAACCCTTGGAAGTTTTCGTCGAACGCTTTAAGGCGATGCTTACTCAGGTGAAGGGGATTGACGACCAGTCCGCACTAGGCGCGCTTCGAAAAGCCTTGTGGTATGACTCGGATTTCCGAAAGGAGATGACGATCAACGAGCCCTCGTCTATTCAGGATGCGCTTCATCGCACCAATGGCTTCGCAAAGAGCGAGGGTGAAACCAGAGCGTTGGGCCAGAAGTACGGGAAGGCCAAAGTTCCCAATCCGCGAGAAGCCCCAGTTGCACCAAAGAAGAAACCAGGCAACTTCGTGCAGCACGAGGGAGGTTTTAAGGGTGCCCATAACTACCAGGTGGACTCGCCCGGCTTCGGTCAAAGAAGGGGGCGAGGTCGCGGAAATGGCACTCCGGGTCGTAATAACGACAATACGTGGATTAGGAACACGCCTTACGACGAATCCACATATTGCGACTTGCACCAAATGGTCGGACATTCGACGGCTAACTGCCGAGTGCTCGGAATACGACTCGCAGCGAAGCTAGCCGCCGGAGATCTCAGAGGAAATATAAGTGTTAACGATTTCCAGCTCGAGCAGTTCGACGATGCAAGAGAAAGAGACGGTCCGTCTGCGGACAATAGCAAGAATAACAAACAGGACAGGCGGAATAACGACGAGGTCCACCTCGGCCAGAAAAACAATAGTGATGGCCGAAGCGGCTTGAAACAAAACGTCTGCAACATGATTATGGGCAGCTCGCGCTATTGTTCAAATACAATCTCGTCAATCAAGGCCTACCAAAGACGAGTTGAGGTAGGAGCAAACAAACCCGTGCCGTCCAAGTTCCCAAACGATGTCATCCAGTTCGAAGAAAATGAGATCGATGATATCGACAAACCTCACGACGACCCGCTTGTCATCCGACTCGCCGTCCCAGGATGGGACATGGGTCGCGTTTTGATCGATACCAGAAGCACAGTCGACATCATTTTCATTGATGCTCTCAAGCGTATGGAAATCAACCTCGCTCAAGTCGAATCCTATCCCAAACCTTTGACCGGATTCAATGGCTAGACGACAATGACACTCGGAATGATCAAACTTCCAGTATGTGCGAAAGGAGTAACGAAAATAGTGGAGTTCGCGGTATCGGACAACCCGGCTATTTACAACGTGATAATGGGAACCCCTTGGCTCAATTCGATGCATGCCATCGCCTCGACGTACCATCTCTGCCTTAAGTTTCCAACAAAAAACGGGATTAAAACAGTCAGAGGGAGTCAGTCGGCGTCGCGGTCTTACTACATGACCGCGCACAAACTAAGAAATCAGGCGACAGTGCCCATTAAGGATTAAAACAAGGCATGCCCAAAAGACAGTTTCCCTCTTCCTCATATCGACCGCCTCGTCGAGTCGACATCCGGGAACAAGCTGCTATCATTTATGGACGCGTTCTCTGGCTACAATCAAATTTTTATGCATCCCGGCGATCGCGATAAAACATCTTTCATTACAGATCGCGGGATCTATTGCTACAAGGTCATGCCATTCGGCCTTAAGAACGTTGGGGCTACTTATCAGCGATTGGTGAACAGGATGTTCGAAGGACTCCTCGGCAAGACAATGGAGGTCTACATAGACGATATGCTCGTCAAATCGCTCGAAGAAAAAGACCATGTCGGCCACCTGGCAGAATGCTTTGCTCTACTAAACAAGTATAACATAAAGCTGAATCCGGCTAAGTGTCGTTTCGGCGTAACATCAGGCGAGTTCCTCGGCTATATGGTTACTCGTCGCGGGATTGAGGCAAACCCGACACAAATCCATACGCTAATCCAGATGGCCTCGCCTAAAACAAAATGGGAAGTACAACGATTGACAGGAAGAGTCGCAGCATTGAACATATTTATCTCGTGCTCTACTGATAAATGCTTGCCTTTCTATAAACGCTTAAGGATAAGAAGGGGCCGGCTCGACAGGCCTTCGAGTGGACAGAAAAATGCGAAGAAGCCTTCCAGAGATTGAAGCAATATCTCGCGACTCTGCCTGTTTTGACCAAACCCGTAACTGGCGAACTGCTCTACCTTTACATTGCGGTCTCCGCCTCGGCAGTTAGTGGGGTTCTAATTCGCGAAGACGCCACAGAGCAAAAGCCAGTTTTCTACGTCAGTAAATCCTTAACCGATGCAGAAACAAGATATCCCCTGACCGAGAAATCGGCACTCGCGGTTATTACGTCGGCTCGTAAACTCCGACCTTATTTCCAATCGCATTCGATCGTGCTTCTCAGTACCTTTCCTCTACGAGCTGTTCTCCACAGCCCAACTCAGTTTGGGCGACTCGCAAAGTGGGCAATCGAATTAAGCGAGTTTGATATCGAGTATCGAAGTAGGACGACAATCAAGGCACAAGTGTTGGCCGATTTTCTAATCGAACTACCAGAGGCAACGGCCTCGTCAGAAAGCGATAATAAGGACTCATCCCGAATCTGGCAGTTACATATCGATGGCTCGTCATCTAAGCACGGATCGGGAGTCGGCATTCGACTGTCGTCACTAGACGGAGAATGTCTGAAACAGTCATTCCGCCTTGGCTTCAGAGCATCGAATAATGAGGCAGAATACGAGGCCTTACTCGCACGTCTTCGATTGGCTAAAGCTTTTAATATGACAAGGATAGAAGCCTTTTGCGATTCGCAACTCGTCGCGAATCAGTTCAACGGCGAATACGCAACAAAAGACGAACGCATGGAGGCATACCTCGCACTCGTCAAGACGTTGACGGCGGATTTCGAGTTCTTTACCTTAACAAGAATTCCAAGGGCAGAGAACTCGCAAGCAGATGCCCTCGCTTCACTCGGCTCATCGGCGCAGCCCGACAAAGATCTTCAAAGAATCGTCCGGGTTGAGTTCATCAAAAAGCCAAGTATCGAACTCGCCAGGGAGGTCAACGTACTGACGAGATCTCAGGCCATGAAGCGAAGGGCGGATCCTAACAACAGCTCGCCCACTCGCCCCTCGACAGATCCGATGGATCTCGACCAGTCCGACGTAGTCGGGGCAGACGAAACAACGGATGTAATGGCAGAAAACAACAGGCTAGACCCTGGCAATACGAATTTTAACCGTGGTCTTCTCCCCGAACAGCTAGATGAATTGTCAGAGGATGCTTACCCGAATAGCGAGGAGCCGTCACCAGCGCACGAAATCGCCAACATTCTCATTGACGACGAGACCACAGTTTATGGTTGTGATACTAAGTGGATGGCTGACATTCGCGGGTATCTCGCAGACGGCGAAGTTCCTGAAGACAAATGGGCGGCTCGCAAGCTAAGGGCGCAGTCATCGCGTTTTATTCTGTTCCACGGGGAAGTCTTCAAGTGGCGACTGTCTGGACCACTCCTCGTCTGCGTCGAGGGTGAAGCAGCTCACAAGATAATGCACCAAGTTCATAGCGGATCCTGCGGAAACCATTCAGGAGGTCGCTTACTCGCCGTTCGAATTAAAAGACACATATATTTCTGGCCAACAATAATAAAAGACTGCGAGCTGTTCGCGGCAAAATGCGAGAAATGTCAACGCCATGGTCCCTTCATCCATCTACCTACGGAGTTTTTGAGCTCGGTCACCTCGCCTTATCCCTTTATGACGTGGGCAATAGACATCGTCAGACCGCTCCACCCATCTCGGCAGAAGCGATATCTGTTAGTCCTGACAGATTATTTTTCAAAGTGGATAGAGGCGGAGGCATTCGGATCGATCAAGGAGAAGCATGTCGAAAACTTCGTCTGGAAGAATATCATTTGTCGACACGGCGTGCCCTACGAGATAGTGACTTACAATGGTTCGCAGTTCATCTCCAAGCAATTCGAACTTTTCTGCGACAAATGGAAGATAAGAGTCAGCAAGTCGACACCTCGCTGCCCACAAGGCAACGGTCAGGCTGAGGCCTCGAACAAAACAGTTATTCACGGGCTTAAGACTCGACTCGATGCTAAGAAGGGCCGTTGGGCAGATGAACTCGAAGGCGTTTTATGGTCTTATCAAACCACACCTCGTCGCGCTACGGGTGAGACACCTTTTGTCCTCGTCTACGGAATGTGTAATTCCTCCCGAGGTCCATTTCCAAGGAGTTCGTCGACGATTGCTTCCCGAACAAGAAGGTCTCATTCATCTCCTCATGCTCGACGAACTCGACCTCATCAACGAAAGGCGCGACCGAGCTCTTATAAAAATGACCGAATATCAAATTGCCGCGGCCAAGTATTACAACTCTAAAGTGCGAGTTCGGCGTTTCCACGAAGGAGACCTCGTCCTTCGCGGGGTTTTTCAGAATACGGCCGAGATAAATGCCGGCAAGCTCGGCGCTTACTGGGAAGGACCTTACCACATCACGAAGGTAGTCCGTCCAGGCGTCTACGAAATCGCTAACATGAAAGGCGAGATGATCCCGCGTTCCTGGAATGCGCGACATCTAAAAAAGTATTACTGCTAAAGAGTACTAAGTCATTTGACTTGAACTACGGCGCGACTTGATCCCTTCACAGGGTACGTAGGCAGCTCGTTTTCGAACGAGTTCAGTTGCCCCCTATTCGAAAAAAGGGGGGGTGGAGTGGAACCATATATTCATACTCGCAGTCTCGGGGTAACAAACTAAGGTTTTTTCGACTCGATCAATTCGCAAACGACTTAAATGTCTAAACGCGACAGTTGTAACAACTCGATCAGCTCGCTAAACGACTTAACTGTCTACCCGCGACTCGATCAATTCGCAAACGACTTAAATGTCTAAACGCGATAGTTGTAAAAACTCGATTAGCTCGCAAAATGACTTGACTGTCTACACGCGACTCGATCAATTCGCAAACGACTTAAATGTCTAAACGCGACAGTTGTAACAACTCGATCAGCTCGCTAAACGACTTAACTGTCTACACGCGACTCGATCAATTCGCAAACGACTTAAATGTCTAAACGCGACAGTTGTAACAACTCGATCAGCTCGCTAAAAGACTTAACTGTCTACACGCGACTCGATCAATTCGCAAACGACTTAAATGTCTAAACTCGACAGTTGTAACAACTCGATCAGCTCTCTAAACGACTTAACTGTCTACACGCGACTCGATCAATTCGCAAACGACTTAAATGTCTAAACGCGACAGTTGTGACAACTCGATCAGCTCGCTAAACGACTTAACTGTCTACACGCGACTCGATCAATTCGCAAACGACTTAAATGTCTAAACGCGACAGTTGTAACAACTCGATCAGCTCGCTAAACGACTTAACTGTCTGCACGCGACTCGATCAATTCGCAAACGACTTAAATGTCTAAACACGACAGTTGGAACAACTCGATCAGCTCGCTAAACGACTTAACTGTCTACACGCGACTCGATCAATTCGCAAATGACTTAAATGTCTAAACGCGACAGTTGTAAAAACTCGATCAGCTCGCAAAACGACTTAACTGTCTACACGCGACTCGATCAATTCGCAAACGACTTAAATGTCTAAACGCGACAGTTGTAAGAACTCGATCAGCTCGCTAAACGACTTAACTGTCTACACGCGACTCGATCAATTCGCAAACGAGTTAAATGTCTACACGCGACTCGTCGTCATTACTGACCATAATAACGATCTAAAACACTTCATCGCGAAGTTAAACCTGTACATCCAAAGTGGATAAAGCGCGCTATATAAATTTAGAGTTCATCACTGGAGCGGATGTATTCAGTGGAATACGACCATAAACCAGGATGTTCATCTCGCGAACCCAGTTATACTTAACACTGGTCGAACTTGGCAAACATAATCTGGTCAGAGATTATTATCGGGTAAGATATTCCTGGGAATATCTATACTCCGAAATTTGCTTTAAGTAAACAAACTATAACGAGCCTAGCTGACGAGCTATAACAGGCCTTGCTCAATTCGCAAACGACTTAATTGTCTAAACGCGACAGTTGTAACAACTCGATCAGATCGCTAAACGACTTAACTGTCTACACGCGACTCGATCAATTCGCAAACGACTTAATTGTTTAAACGCGACAGTTGTTACAACTCGATTAGCTCCCTAAACGACTTAACTGTCTACACGCGACTCGATCAATTCGCAAACAACTTAAATGTCTAGCCAACGAAGCAAAAGACCCTAACAGGTTTTGCCAAAAAGGGCGAGTCTGAAAACAATAAAGCATGTCGCATAAATCCAAATTTTTCATATATTTGGGATTCGACCAACCAGGCAGATAAATGTCACAAGTTGGATAAAGCCGTCCAGGCACCGAAACAAAAACAAGTCTTAAAACTTAGCAAAACAAAAAGAAAAATCTTAAAAATCTATTACAAGGTGGATTTGGCGACCAGCTCGCCATCGTCGATACCTTTTTCTTCGGCGACCAGCTCGCCCTCTTCCATTCCTTTTTCTTCGGCTAAGGCAACCTTACTAGCCAAACTCGCAGCCTCGCCAATCTTTTGATCCTGCTCTAAGGGAACCGGCTCGCGCTGAGACTCAGTAGCTACAGCTTGGTCGGGGTCTACAACCTTATCGGTCTCGCCTGACTCGCTGTCGGTCAATTCCTCGCTAACACTTCGCAGCCGCATGCCCAAGGAACCGTCATTAGAGCCAGAAGCTACATTAATACCAACAGACTTAGCACTGGTCTCGACTGGCGGAGAAACAACTATATCCGCTACATTAATGGGCACAACGTAATTCATACCTAGCGCTTTTCTTAACTCGGCGGCCATCTCGTCAAAGACATCATGGGCAGGGCCCAGCTTCGTCTTGTGTTTGACAAGGAGAGCACGCTCGGCTTTGGGATCAAAAGGCTCCTCGGCAGTGGCATCTTCCATATCATCAAGAAGCTGGAGGTTAGAGTTCGCTTGCGTAAGATAAACCATGTTCCTAATCGGTTTTTTCATCAAGCGGCAGAACAACTCATTTGCACGAGTCATTTCAGACTGAACCTCGGAAGCCGCGGTTCGCCTCGCAGAAGAAGCAGCCTCCTCGATTGCTCTATCACGACTCGCTTTCAGAGACAGCAGCTCTGCCTCCAGTTCGGCATTTTTATCTTCGGCCTTCTTCTTTTCAAGACCGACTAGCTGAAGATGCTTCGCCATGTCGTCAGATCCCTTCTTATACGCATCGCGCTCGGCAGCAAGTGCGTTCATTTTGGCCGCGACTTGCTTCTTCTCGGTTTCTTCCTTCTCCTTGGCCTCGTCGATGAAAGCCTGCCCAGACCTCGCCTCCTGATCGTACGCGATGATCAGTCTGTTGAAATGCGCGGTAGCCTACAAAAGGGTCGAAGTATGAGAATGGGAGCGAGACAAAACAGATGAAATTCTGGAGTTTTACATTGGCCTGACGAGACGAGAATTCTTTGTAGAGCTCGCTCTTCAACAACATCTCCGGAATTGGAATGTTGTCGCCAGGGTATGTGATTTTTGCCATTAAGGCGGCCACAGCAGATGGATCATCGTAGATCTCGACGGACCTACCGGATCGAGGAAGAGGCTCGTTCATTTGCAGAGCCGGCAGCTCGCTACGAATTTTCTTCGACTCGCCAGCTCTGCCTTTTCCTTTATCCGCAGCAGAGTGCTTTTGCTTCCGAGACAGCTGATGGTCGGACTCGACGGGCCCAGACTCGGCGGGCTCGTCAGTGATAGTATTCGGCTGCGAAGGCACGACAGCCAAAGCAAGACTCGCACCTGTCGCTGCCGCTTCGTAAGTTCGTGCAGCAGGAACGTCTTCCTTGGCTACACTTCTCTCTAATGTTTCGGCGACAGAGGTAGTTTCTTTGCGAGTGGCCTTCTTTTTGACCTTCTCGGCTTGCTTCTTAGCCTTCTCGGCTTGCTTCTTGACAATGTTGCAGAAAGTTTGTCGTTCCGGCATAATTTCAAGATCTTCGGACTCGCTTTGATCAAATTTGTTTTCCTCGTCGGTTAAGAAGGACTCGCGAGCTCGAACAACTCTCCGAATGTAAAAGTGGCGATTCCAAAGACACTTTCGGGCCTTCAGCTTGTCGAACAAGTCGTCAATTCCGGCAACAGGAGTGAATAGCTGTCTGCTAACTATAAAAATAAGTGAACACAAGGTCAATATAAAACATAAAAAGAGAGCAGTTCGCGTGGTAAACATCAAGAAAGTCTACCAAGTGTTCCCCACTTCGCCGCCACCAAGTGTTCTTCTTCAGCAGACGCAGCCGAAATCGGTACAAAGAAAAATTTCTTTCTCCAGCTATGGTCTTTGTTTGGGAAGTCGTCTAAAATCTTGTACATGGGTCGACTCGCCAAGTTATATAACCTCTTGCCGTTCGGGTCGGCATGCTTGCGAAACTCGAAGAAATTATGAAGATGACGAACTTCGATGGGTTCGCCACATTCGGCAGCTCGAGTCAAGAGCCCGACCAGCTGACGGACTCCCCTGGTGTTGATCTGAGCAAGTGCGATTCTATGGACCCGCATATACCGCACGATCAACGCTGGAATGGGGAATGTAAGGTAACAATCCCTAAACCAGCATTCATATGCAGTAAACGTGCCGACTGGCGGGTCGTCTTCTCGCTGCTCGACAGTCGGCACAATCATCTCGACCGCATCGGGGATTCCGCATTATGCGAGAAGGATATCCAGCGACTCCTCATCGCACCATGAAAAGCCTGGGGGCGGGCGTTCCTTTCGCCTCAACTTCTTTTTCTTAACGACTTCAGCAAGCCCGGATCCAATCCAGGCTTGCAATCTCTCTGCTTCTACGAGAGGATTGTACTCCCAAGTACATTCTTTGATCTTTACTCGAGGAGGCGGCTCGGCAGGGCTAAGCGACTCGTCACGGAGATGTGGAATTTCCACGACTAGCCTCTGCTCATCAATAGCAGAAGCCTCGCCAATTTGCGAAGGACGCGAGGTCCCAACTCCCTCTTGAAAATCAGGTCGCGGAGCTCGCATAGGTGAAGCATTCTCCCCCGTCTCGCGACTTTGCCTTAAGACAGGGGAGGGATAAGAGAACAATTCGGCAAGAGGAGAATGACCACCAACTCGATCCTCTAGACTAGATGCACTCGTCTCCTCACGGTCAGACGTACTCGCGTTCTCGTATCCACGAAACTGACCACAGCTTGAACTCGCATCAACAACCGATTCGCTGTTAGCAGAATACGCCCAGATCAGTTTTTCCTTCTCGGCGGGCTCGGCAGATCTCGCAAACTTAATCGAATTTATTGACATGATTGGTGGATCAAAAATCGGACAGTTTTCTTCTCAAGAACACGACGGCGGCGATGAAGAACACAGCGGCGGCGAAGTGACGGGACGGCAAAAAACTTAACGAAAACTTAAAAGAAAAACGAGAGAAAAGGGAGAGAGAGAGCAAACCTGTTTTCGGAGAAATGAGAATTATGGGAAGTATCTGAGGAGCATCGCTCCTTATAAAGGCATTTATGACGATTCGAGTTTCGGGGTGGGCCTCATTTTAATTTGAGCCGAGAATCTGGGCTTAAAGTATCACAGTTTCATAGGGAACCAGGCCCACTTGCGATGCCTCAACTTCATATTAACTCGAAAACGTGACCTGGCGAGCCGATCCTCTGACTTAGTTCGCGACTTCAGGATTTCACTTTCTCAAGACTTCAATTCTCAGCGATTACCATGATCTCGCAGTAGCGGTGGAGTTGATCAAATCAACTCACGACTTCGCCTTCGTCAAAGTAACTCGCGACTTCATCTTCATCAGATCAACTCACGACTTCGTCTTCGTCAGATCAACTCGCGACTTCGTCTTCGTCAAAGCAACTCGCGACTTCATCTTCATCAGATAACTCGCGACTTCGCCTTCGTCAAAGCAACTCGTGACTTCGTCTTCGTCAAAGCAACTCGCGACTTCATCTTCATCAGATAACTCGCGACTTCGCCTTCGTCAAAGCAACTCGCGAATTCATCTTCATCAGATCAACTCGCGACTTTATCTTCCTCAGATCATATCGCGACTTCATCTTCATCAGATCAACTCGCAGATAACTCGTACCGATCGGCTTGCCGAATTTGGGACTCGGTGATAGTGGCGACTTGAACGAGTGTGTGACTTGTGCTCTTTTCCCATTGGCCTGGTTTTTTCCCATCGGGTTTTCTAGACAAGGTTTTTACCGAGGCTCGTTCACACACTTATACGTCTTCCTCTCGCCGCCTATCATCGTATCGGCCAGTTCGCTGAAGTTGAAAACAATCTCGTCATCTCGCCATAACTGATTTGTGACCTCACTTCGCCATCTCGCGGTTAATCTCCCGAATCGCCTCGCGTCATCAACGACTCGCATCTTCAAAAGCAGCTCGCGTATTACGGGCTCGATCGACTCGCTCATAACGTCACACTTGGTCAACTCGCCAAAATTGGGTGCAAATCATGTCATCTGGGCTCGGCAGCATCATCGTCAACACGTACGCCGTCTAAACAGAAATCGATTCCTCACTCGGACACCCTTACTTCAACACTTTTATTTATAAAACTGTTGAACTGGGGGGGGGCTAACTGTAGGGGTCAAATCTCCCCTAGAAGAATCGATAAGCCCAAAACAACGTCGTATTTCGCCAACCGGTCCAACGGTCAAAGTCCAGAAGATGGAAGCCCATTAGCGGCCCATCACTGTTTGCCTCAACCAAGTTGTATTTCTATAAATAAGCATGTACCCCCCCCCCCCCCCCCCCCCTCATTTGAGGGGATCCGGATTTCTAAGTTATAATAAGACAAAAACAGCTCTGATCTTGGTGAATAAGAACAATTTCTAAAAACCCTAATTCGCAATCTACTCTAAGTGTTTGAAACCCTAAAGAAGCTCTAATTCGTAGAATCTTCACAATTTCTATTGTGTGATTTTCCAGCACGCACACAGGTGAAAAATAAGAATAAGTAATTAACTAATTGAATCTTTAATTTGATCTTTGTAAATTGTTAGATTTATTTATGATTGATTCATTTTAGGTTTAGTATCTACATTTCTTTTTAGGTTTAGTATCTAGATTTCTTTTTATTGAAATTTTGATTAAGTCTAAAATTTTAAAACAAAAGTTAAGGCTTTTTAGGATGGTTTCCTGATCAATAAACACGATTTCTTCTAAAGAAAATTTAAGGTCTGCAAAAGGCAGAGGAAGAGGAAGGAGGGATCAAAAATAAAAATTACATGTGCATGGAAGAACTATTGTACAGCTAGTTCAACATTCATATATTGAAAATGAGAATCCCGAAAACAGAGGGTAAAAAACATATTGTTACCTCCTTTGATTAAATATAAATTATGCAATCATCATCAGTTTATGGGGTATTAACTTTAACGGCCACACCATCCATATTCTTGCCTAATCTCATTTATGAAAAAGTCGCCTTCTCCTATCACAGCTCCAACATTTTTAGATGCTCACAGTGATGTTAATATAGGTAAACCCGTTAAGACCCCGTCCCATTTAGACCCTAAACCCGTTAAGACCCATTTAGTTTAGGAGTCTAATAGGGCTACCCATTTAGACCGGTTTAGTTTATACTTATCTATTTACACTCATTTACACCCATTTAGACCCATTTAAGTCATATATGATTTTGTTTTCTTTTTAATAATTAGTTATCCACATAAATTATTTGTCTTTTAAATTACTTTTTTTTTATATTTAGAATATTTTTTTAGAAAATATATACTACATACCAACAAGTTTTTATGAGAAATATTTTTTCGTAATTTTCCCGCTAAAACGCGTTTTCCGTAATTTCCCCGCCAAAACGTGTTTTCCATAATTTCCCCACCAAAACGCATTTTCCGTAATTTTTTCCGCCAAAAACGCATTTTCCGTAATTTTCCTACCAAAAACGAATTTTTATAATTTTCCCGCCAAAAACGCGTTTTCCGTAATTTTCCCGCCAAAACGCTTTTTCAGTAATTTCCCCGCAAAAAAATGCGTTTTCCGTAATTTTCCCGCCAAAAAAACATTTTCTGTAATTTTTTCATCAAAACGCATTTTCCGTAATTTTCACGCCA
The DNA here is from genome assembly GCA_963576765.1 of Draba incana. Taxonomy (NCBI): domain Eukaryota; kingdom Viridiplantae; phylum Streptophyta; class Magnoliopsida; order Brassicales; family Brassicaceae; genus Draba; species Draba incana. The sequence goes on from OY755205.1 coordinate 22,822,711, forward strand.
AAACGAGTTTTCCGTAAATTTCCCGTCAAAAACGCGTTTTCTGTAATTTTCCCGCCAAAAACGTTTTGCAGTAATTTTCCCGCCAAAATGCGTTTTTAGTAATTTCCCCGCAAAAAACGCGTCTTCCGTAATTTTCTCGCCAAAAATGCGTTTTCCATAATTTTCCCTCTAAAAACGTGTTTTCCATAATTTTTCCGCCAAAACGCGTTTTCTGTAATTTTTTCGCCAAAAATGCGGCTTCCTTAATTTTCCTGCTAAAAACGCGTTTTCCGTAATTTTTTCGTCAAAACGCATTTTCCGTAATTTTTCCGCTAAAAACGCGTTTCCGTATTTTCCGCCAAAAGTATGTTTTCCTAATTTCTAATAATTTTTTTAAAAAATGTAAATGGGTTTAATATGGTACCCACTTATTAGAATGTAAAACCCATTTAATTAATGGGTTTTAATAGGGTACCCATAAAAACCCTTTTAACTTTCATAGATCTAAATGAGTCTAAATAGATCTTTAATCATACTAAAGGCCCACTAAAAACCCACAAAACTAAAACCCATTTTAACATCACTAGATGCTCAGATGAAGCATATACAAAACTCTCTTGCATCAGCAGCATCTCTTGATGCAGAGTAGTTCTTGTGAGAGCTCGTTTTCATTAGCCGTTCCCTGGGTTAATGCAGGCTACTTGAGGAAGACGGAAAGTTATTGGAAATCACGATGGATTATCATAAACCAAATATGCAACTTGATAAAGAGCCTCTCCAACAGCTGAGGGATCTCCAATTATCTGAAAGTTAACCGACAACATTCACAAGCTAAATTAGATTCACAACCACACTAACTCCAAACTTGAGAATTTTCTTAAAAGAGTGGTTACATTACCTGAAGAAGCTTATCATGGTTCAAAGCTAAAGCACAAATGGGAAGATTATCGTGTATGACCGGAATTTGAGCATTAATCTCATTACGCGGTTTTTGGATCGCTTGTCCACCTTTCCCAATAATGTAAGCCATTTGATATGATGGGATAACCATCCTCGCCGTAATTGTTGGTTTCTCACTATACTCTTCGTCATCATAGTCATCGTTGTGCAGTTATTCAACCACAATCATATCATGAACCTTGAAAAGTGCATCACAAGCAGGGCAAAGCAGCATCCTTGAAAAGTGCATCCTACGATTTGCCTTCTCGCTTGTCGAATAGATAGTAAGAACACACTCGTCACAACCGGTCGAAGTCTTGTTTATCTTCATGTTTGTTATAGTCTCAGACCTATCTGTTTTGTGATTTCACCACCTTTCAACGAATCCGAGAATTTCTTGATGCTTCCAAGCCCCAATCGGCATAATTTTTTTAAAAATCAATGCAACTGCTTCCAATCAGCCCTATACACATTCAAAATCCATAATACACATTAGTCCAACTTACGACTGTTCTTTTCTTCGTATTAATACTCGTTTGATTGTATTCGTCAGTCCAATCACTTTCACAGGTTAAGAGAATCTCCAACTCTACACCAAATCTCATTTTTGTATAAAATCTTCTCCAACCCAACACCAAATCCTACACTATTTTGGTGTAGAACTTTTTTATTTATAAATTGGTCTTTTAAATTATAAATAATTTCAAATTTAGGGAGAAACATATATAAATGATGGCAATTGAACCCAAATATAATATGTTTATGATAATTAAACCAAAATCTATTATATATACATTTATTTTATATGATGTATTATATTTTTCTTTTCATATTTAATGTTAAATTTAAATAATTTTATAATTAATTAAACTAAAAAAAATATATGGGTAAATATGTAAATTTGTAAAAAAATAAATTTAGAATATTCCTTTTTTGGTGTAGAAAATGGTGTGATACACTGGAGTAAAACCCAACACCATTTTGGTGTTACACTATTTTAGTATAAAATATGGTGTAATACATTGGAGATGGTCTTAGTAACCCAAAAAGGTAAAACAATCAGATTTGACGTGTGAGTCCCTCCAATGGAGAGATAGAGTGAGAGAGAGAGGCGCACCGCAAGTTCGGCGACGGCAAAGCGAGAATAGCTGGATTTGTGGCCGTGAACGCTGTGATGGCGGAGGGTGGAGCGGCCAGGGATACATCGGTGGTCAGGAGGAAGTAAAAAGAATGAAGAAAATCAGAAGGAAGTAATCTTACCAGGTTTTCCAGAAAAAGGATGAGAAAGGAGCGTAACGTTGCGTTAAAGTGGCAGCGAATATGAAACGATTGACGGTAAAACTTTGAGAACACGGGTGGTTGGTTTAGATTATTTTATTATGGGTGGATGTACCATGTGTTGTCTTTTGACTTTACAAGAAGAGTATGAATATGATTACACGTTAATCGAATGTAATGCCTCGAAAAACACAATGGTGGTTGTCAAAAAGTTATAAAGAAATCGATTACCCCTAATCATTATAAAAGACAAGTTAGAACCTTATAAATTTACATACGTGTCATTCCCACACTTATATTGAATTTACTTCATTTTCTAATTATGTCAAATAAAAAAATATAAGTAAAAATATTAAAAACACTACGTAAACAAAAACCGTAATCCGCTTTGTCCGTATCCCACGAATCCACGATCGACTTCTCTCTCCCATTGCACCACTTTCATTGTAACTTCAACTTCTCTTCTTTTATGTTCAAAAAGCAAAAGACATTACAACAAAAACTGTTAGATACTTCTCTTTCTCTTTCTCTCCCTCTCTCAAATCTTAGATTCATAAGAGCAAGTGCAATGGGAGAACCGGAGAAATATGTTTTTAGTTCTTAAGACATTTTTTATTAGTAATTTATGATTATGATTGGTTAAGAATATTTTTTATGTCTTTCATCTTCAGTAGTAGAACCATGTTATGGCTCTAAATGGTACCAGTTTAATAGTTCCACCATTGGTTTAATGGTTCTACTGACACCATTCGTTTAATGGTTCTACTGTCAGTTTAATGGTTCTACTATCAGTTTAATGGTTATATTGTCAGTTTTTGTCTCTAGAATGATTCTACCATTGGTATAATGGTTCTACTGACACCATTTATTTATTCTGTGAGATTCTCGAATATTTATAAATTAATTTTATTATTTTTATTTATTCTGTGAGATTCTGCTATTGGTATAATGGTTCTACTGACATCATTTAACTTTCTTTTATTCTGCCAGATTCTGCTAGAAATTTAATCATTCTGCCAGAAATTTAATCATTATGCTGTTACCATTCAAAGCCTATGTGTTCTTAACAAAATTAAAAAAATTAAAAAATTAAAAATTTTGAAATATATTTTATTTTAGATAGAAACATAGATTACATCAAAATGTTTAAAACAATCTATAATGGAACATAAAATATATTGCATTTAATGAGCTTTGCATAAATATAAAGAGTTTTTTTTTCCTTCTCATTAAACATCCGCTTCATCAGAACGTGACACGTGTCCACGAAGAACTATCTCAAAAACATCTTAATTAAAATATGTTTCTTCATAATTACACCATTTTAAATTTAACTTTTATCACTTTTTTCATAAGAACCAAACTTAAGATCCCCTTTGTAGATGCTCTAAATCTCAGATGAGTACTCGAAAATCAGAGGAGAAACTTTCAGAAAAATTTGAGACAAATATTCATAAATTTGGGATTCTTTCTCGCGTTGCATCTCCGATTTTCTCACAATCGGACCTTAGACGAAGAGCATATAACTACAAGAAAACATGTGGTATTCCGACGGCCAAAACCGTCAGAATTCCGTCGGAATAGACCCGTTTCCGATGGAATTCCGACGGTTTTGGTCCGTCGTTTCTATCTCGTCGGAAATTAAAATCCGTCAGAAATCCGTCGATCATTAGTGACGGATCTCCGACGGAAAACGGATATCCGGATTCCGTCGACCTTTCGTCGTTATAACGTCGGAAGTACAATCGACGACGGTATTCCGACGGAATCGGAAATCCGTCTTTTTCCGACGGATTTCCGACGAACTCGAAGTTCCGACGGAATACCGAGGGACAATGTAACCGACGGAATTACGACGGGAAAGGATTCCGAAGGAATTATTAATTTTTATAAAAAAATTAAAATTAATTAAATAATTAAATATAAATAAAATATAATAAAACATTTAAAATAAATTAAAAATCAAAAATAAAAACTGATTAAATTAAAATTGTTTTGAAAGTATTTTAAAGTTTTACATAAAAATTTAAAACATAAAAAGGACTACTGCGGCCTATGGCTACTGAAGAAATCGTTCATCTTCTGTTCCATCGGTCGAAATCGTTCGTCGGCCTCCGCCTTCTCTTTCGCACACCGTTCCTCCACTGCCCTAAGCCGCTCGGTAAGCTCTCGGTTTTCTGCCACCAAACTGCTACCACCGTGATATCGAACCAACGAAACGGATGAGGAACTATCTTCAGGGAGGCCGTAGACACGGCCTTTGGTCTTAGGAGTCACCTACGACAAAAAATAAATCCAATCTTATAACTTAGTTCTATTAAAAGGTATTTTGAAATTTGTTTAAATGTGACACGCTTACTAACCTCGTAGGTGAACTCGTTGATCTTCTCGACTGGAACTTTGGTGGGCGGCGGAGTTCCTTCCTCGATCGGTTGCGATTGGAGGTACTGCTCCCCGAGCCTCTCCACGCTTTCCACGATTTCACGAGCAATCGGATCTTGAATTTCCCCGGTCTTCTTGTTGGTGTGCGCAACTTTGATCAAATAAAGATGCGATGGAAGCACACCGGTCTCCTGAAACTTTTAACATATACAATTTTGTTAGCGAATTTTAAAAATTTTGAATTATTTAAAAATTTACCATTTTATCAGCAACTGACGCCTTGCTCGTTGCTCCAAGGTTGTGGGTCGCCGGTCCCTTCCCCTTCCGGTTGTTATTGCGGTTAGTTGAGTTTTTCCCTGAGGTCGCCCGAGTTTCCTCCTGTTCCCAATGTGCAAGAAGTCCAGCCCATAATGTTTCTTTTTGTTTCAAAACCCGAGGCACCTTCCCGTATTTGTACTACGACTCCTTCCACTCATTCATCTTCAACAAGTACTTCCTCCCAGCCTTTTCGTCGAATTTCTTACGGTCCAACGGAGTGAGCGGTGGGTCCCACATAAATTCTTGCTTAAAAAAACCACATTCCCGCTTTAGTAATTAAAATGTGAGTCATAAAAGAAATCTATTTTAAAATTAGAAAATAAAATCATACCGCAAATTGCCGGAACCAAGTGTCCCGGTCCTCCACTGGCATATCACTGTATGTGGGATACGGTTTAGTTACCAAGCAATTCATCATTGCATTGATAGAACTCGTAATCCCGTTTCCCGAGTATTAGAACCTATTATAATATTTAGTTAAATATTTTAATAAATTAATTTAATCCAGTACATATTTAAATAAGACTTACCAGGTCGTGTTAGGTGGCCTGTCTAGATCTAGACGAGTCAACCTATCACGTCCGGGTTGCGACACAAACTCCTCGATGCTCATGATCGTGGGAGCTGAGCATGCTATACCCGTGGGCTGAGACATGTGTGGGGTCTCTAATCCGAGATTACTGTAGGGGATATGCGTCTGACTCGCACTCCGACCTCCCGTACTGGAAGTCCTAGAGTGATGATATCGCGGATAGTCCCTACGATTTCCAAAATTCTAAGATTTTGAGATTTCGGGATTTACGGAATTTGGAATTTATAAGAATTTGGGATTTTGAGATTTAGGAATTTAGTTATTTGGAAATTTAGGATTTTGGATTTAAGGATATTGAGAATTTGGGTTTTTTTGGAATTTTGAGATTTAAGGAATTTAGTTTACGGAGATTTTGTTATTTAGGGACTTAGGGATTTAAGGGTTTAGGGATTGGTGGGAATTTGAGATTTTTGTTATAAATGAATTTATTGAATTTGGGATAATGTGGTTTTGGGATTTAAGGACTTAATGATTTAGGGAAATTGGCATTTTGTAATTTAAGTAATTAGAGCTTTTTTGTATATTGTATATTCAGAAACCGAAGTTTATGGATTTAGGTTTTGTTGGGAAATTGATATTTATAATTTTAAAAATTTTAAAATTTTTTTTATAGAGTAGTTTAAAAATTTTAAAGGTTTAAAATGTTATAAATTTTTTTAATTTTAAGGATTTCAAATGATTTTCTTAAAATTTTCTATTTAGGATTTTAAAAAATTAAATATTTTACAGATTAATCATAGAATAAATTTTCAAAAATCCCTAAAAATCACAAAAACTTATGAAAATCTTAATTTACTAACCTAAAAAATTATGTAAAACTTACATTGAGTTATGATTTGGGGGAAGGATTGTGAGAATTGAGCAACAAACGTCTGATTAGCGGCTACAACGGCGACAAATCGGCGGATAAACGGCGGCGAAACGGAGGAAATTTGGAGAAAAAATAAACTTTTCAGTTCTGTCTGCGGGGAAGACGAAGACTGTGGATTTAATAGAGTGGCCGACGGAATTCAGACGGAATTCCGACGGACTCCAAAAACTCCGACGGAATTTCGGACGGATTTTCCCGCTTTGACGATGATCACGAAGTTGTTTGGCGGCATGTCAAATTAGGGTTTTCCGTCGGAGATCCGTCGGCAATTTCGACGGAATTCCGACGGCAATTGTTTTTCATATCTTTTATTAAATTTCTGGATTAATATATACAATAAATTTAAATATCCGTCGTACCGCCGTCGTAATTTCCGACGGATTTGCGACGAAGAATTATTTCTTGTATTTATTTCCGCCTATTAAAAAAATTATTTAATAAAAATACACATCCGTCGGAATTCCGTCGGAAATCCAGACGGGATTCCGACGGCTGTTTATTTTTCTTACATGGATTAATTTTTTTCCGCGGTAATAAATACTAAAAATAAAATTCCGTCCACAATGTGAACGAGTTAGAGATTTATGAAAACCAAGACAACATATATAGAACTTGTGGGATTCCCGGGCTTGACTCTTTGATTGGCAGAATGATCGAAGGCAATTTTAATTTGTTGACTTTTAACTATATTGTAAAAAGTCACCAAATCAAAATTGCCTTCAATCGTCCTGCCAATCGAAGCGCCAAGCCCGTGTATCCCACAAGTTCTATCTATGTTGCCTTGGTTTTCATAAATCTTACATTACACATACAATATGACTTTAAATAGCAAAATAGGAAATATTACACATGACAACATTATACGATCGTACAATAGATACTAGGAAATTATTTAACATAAAAGCAACATAAAACTGTAATCATAAAATTATTCTTAATCATGGATGAGTTGGATGTTTATTCTTCATCGGAGTCTGGAACTATTTCATATTCGTACCCATTAGTTCCTCCATCTTCCTCCTCGATGGTAGATACTTCTATTGGTTGGTATTCAGCAATTATCGAATTAGCACCGATTATCTGTTTGAAAAATGAATTTAGTTCAGCATTCCCACAAATATTTATAAACGTATGGTGTATCTACCTAAACAATGTTCCGCTCTGTGATGTTCAGGTACTTTGGGTTCCTATCAAAACGGCAAACGGTAACATTCTTCAGGATGACCACCGCACCTACACCAGTCGTGAGTCTGTACTCGTCATTCTTGAAGATGTTATGGTCCATGGTTCCCTCGATTTTTCCCGAAGTATCTTTTAAGGTTACTAGCATATCTTCCTGGTCATTGGGGGTCAAACTAGAGACCATAGCCACAATCTGATAATGAAATAGAATATAGTTCTCAGATAAATTGTTTCTCTAAATGTTAATAAAATTGAACGAAAACGTAAACCTTCTTCATTTTCACAAATTGTGAACGCGGGATTGAATTTCTGCAACCTGGGTCCAGAATGGTGTGCTCCTATTGTGATAAGAACCTACATTTATGAATGATGGATTTTGTATTTCTCACCTACAAAAATTATTGGAAAAGTAAAAGCGGTAATTATATATATATACCTTCACGGATTATGTAATCGATAGTAGAAGTCCACCAAGGACTACTAAAATCCTGGTCGGCTTGTGGTGCCTCATTAATGACCTCACAAATAAAATTTTGTGTTGGGCGTGTCTGAGAACTTTCACCTCGCAACACCTTTGCATCATGAGCCCTCTTGCGAAACAGTCATAGCCTTACGACTTGGGCAGGTCCCGGTATTTTGGGCATTTGGTTCTGGGATCGTTGAGTTGGGTGGAGTGGAATTGTCGGATGAGCATCAGTAACATTTAAGTTATCGTAAGGAGGGCTTGAAGGATCAAGGGTTGGGTTTGGAGGATTTTGACCAGGGCCTCGGTTTTGCATATAGTAATTCCATAGATCTCTGTTTGCCATTTCGCAGTTATATATTTTTGTGTTATGATTTTGTGTTGGAATTATTTAATGAAGGAATGCAGAAATGTGAGGCTTATATAAAACTGATTTCCGTCAGAAATCCGTCGGAATTCCATCAAAACATCCGACATATCACCCCACCAATCCCATCGGCCACTGCACACGCTTTATTAACCATCGGAACTATGGCGACATCGGATTCCGTCTGAATGACGTCGGAAATCCGTCACTACTTCCGACGGATTACGTGCGTTGGAAATCCGTCCATACCCACTGACCAATCATACTTTGCCGACATCGTGCTGTCTGAATTTCGTCGGTATGCCGTCGGAAACGGCGACGGAATACCGACGGTTTAGACATATAACTTCTACTATAAATACTCTTGATGGAGTGTTTATGTTCTACACCTCGCAATTATAGAAAATGTCTTCTACCTCTCCTAATGTAGACACAAAAACAACAGTCGTGGTTCATTTTTTTCATGTTCCAAAATACTCGTGGGAAACCGAATCTCATTGCGACGAATTCACCCAAGAAATTCCCACTTACTCGTGGGTATTTGATACGTCCTCACCAATCTATAATGTAGATTCTACATCGACAATAGTGCCTGACAGCCAGTGCTTGCCATACATCCACCACATTTTTGATAGGAAGCCACAATGTACTGATCATAAGCGGGTTATCGAAGCCGAACAACCATGTCAATTGATGGAAAAGTCAGATACTTACGGTGCAAGTACTTCAACCGTATGTAAGGATCAGTACTATGGTTATGAATTCGCCCAAAGCCCAGAAAAGCCAAACTTAAATTTAGATGTTGATGCAATCAAAAGTGAATTGTGCGACAGATTTATAGATTCTCCACCAAAGGATCATTACTATGATTTCGAATTCGCCCAAAGCCCAGACAAGCCAAACATAAATCTAGATGTTGATGCAATCAAAAGCGAATTGTGCGACGAATTTGTAGATTCTCCACAAAAGAAAAAAAAGGAAAAGAACATCACTAAATGGTTCTAACAAATGGTAAGTTCAGAGTGGAAACCGACATATGATTGTAAAATGAGGAGTTTATTATGTACTTGTACCATAACCGTTGTGTGTTAAATATTTGCAAGTCTCTAATGTACATGTTTAAGAATGTGTTTTAAATTTTATGTTTCATTAAATGTAATGTTTTATTGGAGTTGCAATACCAATATTTATCGTTAATTAGTCATCGAACATGACTATATATATACTATTAAATAATATGATATACAAGATTTGTCCACAGCTGAAATGATTAAGCTTCCTTTATTTGTTTTTTATTTGTCTGTTGTAATACTCAGATTTTCTTCCACAATCGGTTTTGTTAATGAAATGAAAAATATTATAGGAACACACAAATGTGAGAGAACAACATGAATAAGCAAACATTTATTCACAAATTATTATTCTGAATCTCCGGAGGAAACTTCACTAGGGATGGAGTCTGAATCGTCGTCAAATTCTCCACGTGTTTCCTCTTCGTTCGAATGCACTAGATCATCCCCGACATGTGTGACATCAACGATAAGGTCAATGTTATCCATCTCCTCAACATGTGACATTTGTACACTTCTCGATGGTTGTAGAGCATCATGTTCTAGAACTCCTTAGATTTTTCCTCTCGGGTTTATTGGAGTTACTGTGATCCACAGATCTGTACGGTAGGCAACTCGAGGATATGGAATGTATCAAACGTATTAATAATTAGTGGATATTGTTAATATACATGAACAAGAAACCTTAACTATGAGTACATAGGTAAACATATTAGTGTATTGATTGATACCTGGTCTGCTTGAGACACAAGGATAAATGGATCATAATACTGTAGTTTCCGGCTTGAATTTATCGAAATAACACCAAGAGGGTCAACTCGAACCCCTCGACCATTGGATGGGTCATACCAATTGCACATAAACACAATGCACCTCAAGTCCAACATTCTTGGATAGTGGATTTCCAAGATTTCTTTTAAAATCCCATTACATGGTATCACCGGATTGCGCCGAAATACCATAGTCCGAAGTTGACCTTTGACGTCCTTCCTCACGGATCCTTAATGAATATCTCCTAGTGCAAAACTTGGGATATGACGCCGCGGTGCTGCGTAAACCATGAACAAACTCCACTCACCATGTCGGGAGTGATTGACCACTTGCTATACTTTCGGAAACCTAAAAATGATAGAAGTAAGATATAAGTAACATATGAACGTGAAAACATGGAAAAGTAAGAGTAAGTAATTATATTAAACTTACATAACATTTCAACCACTCTGGAAATTCTTCATCTTTCAAGACAACAAGTTCATCATATGTCTTATCAGAATGGTAATCATGTGCGGGAGACATATAGATCCTGTAACATAACAGTCGTTAGTAGATGAAGGCAAATAATTCCATAAATTTAGTATAATAACTTATGTACCTTTCGTACTCCAAAATTTTGTCACAGTTTCTGAGGATATATGTATGCAAATATGTGACCTCTTGAGGTGATAGTTTGCGTTTCTTTCCTTTTCCACTTGCTCGACCAACTTGGGCAAACAACTCAGGAACAACCACGGGATAGACTGCTTTCTCACCTCTATCATCATGTCGGGCAGGATGTCTCGCCTTAGTACAAACTTCCGATGGAAAGTAATATTCGGCAAAGTGTGAGACTTCCTCGTTTAGGCTTTGTGCGACTATAGATCCCTCAACCTTGCTCAAATTTTTAACCTTTTTCTTCAGGTGGAACATGTAACGCTCAAACGGATACATCCATCGGTATTGAACAGGGCCTCCTAAGGCTGCTTCTCGTGGGAGGTGAATAGGAAGATATTCCATAACGTCAAAAAAAAAACGGTGGAAATATCTTCTCAAGATTACAAAGGAGAACCGGGATATTGGCCTCCAAGTTACGTATCTCGTGGACGGTAAGCGTTCTTGAACATAAATCTCGGAAGAATGCCCCAACTCCTATAAACGAAAATTAAACAATTTAGTACATATATAGTAATATTATGGTAGTAAAAAACTAATGGGAGTAAGAAATATACCTCCAATTGCTTGGTGGATAGGTTATGGAAGAAGATATGCAAATACAAATGGAAGACGACGCTGCATCACGACATGACAATCATGACTCTTCATTCCTATAAAATTTCCTTCCGTCGAATCCACGCAATTACGTAGATTAGATGCGTAGCCGTCTGAACCATTCAAAAAATACTTTTTTCTGCCCAACGTCTAACCGGTACACAGGCATCGACAATCTACCATTAGCCGAAACATGAATTGATGGCCTCGAACAAATCAATGGCAAGTCGAATCTAGACTTCCAGTTGTCTTTGGTCTTTCCTGGGACGTTTAATATGGTGTTCATGATGTTGTCAAAGAAATTCTTTTCAACATGCATGACATCTGCATTATGCCGCAATAGATGATTTTTCCAGTAAGGCAAATCCCATAAAGTACTTTTCTTGTGCCAATTGTGATATTCCCCACAACCATCGACGGGGTGATGGCCATTACCCCCACATTCAGGAGTTCGCTCTGCACCAAAATCACGTAACTGTTCCAATATGCTGCGACCATCTATCTCAGGAGGTGGACCATATAACACTTGTAAATTCTTCTTGAAATGTCTTTTCGACCGATGATATGTATGATTTGCCGGTAAAAAACACCTATGACAATCAAACCATGAAGTCTTCCTTCCGTGCTGCAATTGGAATGCTGTAGTATTGTCTTGGCAATAAGGACAAGCCAATCTTCCATGCGTTGTCCATCTAGATAACATACCGTATGCTGGAAAATCGCTTATGGTCCACATAAGAACTGTACGCATGTAGAAATTCTACTGGACTGAAACATCAAATGCCTCAACACCATGCTCCCACAACATCTGCAACTCACAGATCAATGGTTAGAGGAATATATCGAGTGACCGTCTTGGATGATCTGGCCCGGGAATTAGAATTGGGAAAAACAGGAACTCTCGCCGCATGCACATAGATGGAGGCAAATTGTAAGGTGTTACGATGACCGGCCACAATGAATATTGTCTTCCATGCTTTCCAAAAGGGTTGAAACCATCAGTGGATAAGCCGGATATACAGATTGAAAGTGTTTCCACGCTTCCGCGTCAGAAGGATGCGTGATATCTCCATCTTGACTATGCTCTGCATGCCATCTCATAGCCTTAGCTATGCGGTCTGATTCGTACAGCCTCTTCAACCTCTCCGTTAAGGGTAAATACCACATCCATTTGAATGGAATCTTCACCCTGCCACTTGTGTTATGGAACCGTGGTTTATGGCAAAATTTACATTTATTTCGGTTCTCGTCTTCTCTCCAGTATATCATACAGTTGTCGATGCACACATTTTTAACCTGGTAGGGCAAACCAAGATCGGCAACAAGTTTTTGGACCTCGTAGTATGATCCGGGGGCCAGATTATCTTCTGACAAAACATCTTTCACGAACTCGGCGAATGCATCAACACATTCTTCGGACAAATTATAATTAGTCTTCAGGTTCATCATCCTACTAGTAGAAGATAGCGGTGAATGACCTTCCATACAACCGCTGTATAGTGATTGCTTTGATGCGTCTAACATATCGAAAAACCTTCGAGATTCTAAATTAGGTTCTTCAACCCTATCACCCTCGTACCCACCTGACTGCAAATTCTCTCTAAACGCATCGTTAACCATCGCAACCGTATTTACCCCAACATCTACTTCCGTGTAGGTTCACCTACGCTATCCCGAAAATAAGGTTCATTGCTACTAGTACTACCATATTCATAATTGCTTTCTCCATGTAAAAACCAAACCTTATATCCCGGCCTAACACCATATCTATATAAGTGAGTCCAAACATTATGAACCACAACACTAATTCTATTACAACAATTAGAACAAGGACATTTGATATCCTGACTTTTTTTTGCTGCATCTACATTACTGGGTAAATTCATGAACTCGCATATACCTTGAGCGTACTCGTTCCTTAATAAGTCCGAGCCCACATCCATCATTGGCTCGTCCATCCATGCCCGAAAATATAAACTCATCTTTATAATTTTTTTTCGAAGTTTATGAATTTTTGTTCTGATGGAATGAAGAATTGTGCAAACTTATATATGTACATCGGAAATCCGTCAATACCTCCGACATAACACCCCACCAATCTCATCGGCCACCGCAGACGATATGGTAACCACTCAAACTGTGCCGACATCGGACACCGTCAGAATTCCGTCGGATATCCGTCACTAATTCCGACGGATTTTGTCCGTCGTAAAAACGTCCGTACATGGTGACCAATCAAACTTTGCCAACATCGGAAAGTTGGAAGTCCGTCGGTAATCCGTCGCAATGCCGTCGGAAACTAACGACAAATCATTGCCGTCTGTATTCCTTCGGTAATTTCCGACGGTTTCCCAACGGAAACCCGACAGTGTGGCTTTTCGTCAGAATACCTTCGGAATAATTTGACGGACTTCCAACGGATTCATTTTGGTTGGTAGAACGTCGCTAATTCGTCGGAATTGGCCGACGGAATTCCAACGGACTAAAAATTCCGTCGGAAAAGTGAATGTTTTCTTGTAGTGTAGAATCGTTTCTCAACTTGATTTTGTGTTTATTTTTGTCTTCCATTTTTTCCCTCTAATTGCTCGATGTAGAAAAGGTTAGTAATGCTGAAATTTCTTTGAATTTGGCTGTGTTGCAGATTGAATTGTTTGATTTTAACAAGTATAAAACTTTTGTTGAAATCTAAGGTGGGCTCGTACAAACTTTGCAGACAGGTTTTTGTCGGTGAGTCTCAAATTTCTAGAAATCTAAACTTTAATTTATGGTGTTCGTATACTCATATTTTAATCAGATTCAATCTATTTCTACGTAACACTAAATTCTTAAATTGTTGTCTCAATAAGAGATGAAATTTTCGAAGAAGTAATAAATTATGCGATTAGTTATGTGTTGGCTTGAATATTTTGTTTAGGCTTAGTTTAATTGATTTTTTTTTTGGTTATTTTCATTAACTAATGAAAATTTTATGGAGATTGTGTGAAAGAGAGCATGTTAGTGACTTCTTAAATGCTTGCCATAGACTATATGGAAATTCAAATATATGTTGAAACAACAAAGCCCCCTTTTTTTTTTTAATCCTAAACAATTCTAGTGCGGAATAACCATAAACCAAATAATCTAAAAATCAATTCAATAAACCAATAAACTAGATTTAACATTGATTCAATTCCAAAAATATCCAAAAGCATTTATAACAATTCCTAGCAACCTAACCAGGTTTTTGACACAACCACAATAAAACTAAAGATCCTAATCATCCTTTCGTCCAAGCCATGATTCCACGATCTCAAGCCTTTACCTGCAACACATGGATAAAAGAGTTGCGTGAGTATTATCACAAATACTCAATGAAGCGGCCATCCCCTCTACCGGATACATAATAAGGAAAATAGAATACCAAATTACTATGCGATCAAACAACAATCAACAATATTAAAATACGCATTTATATCAAGTGGTGTCGATCGATACACCTACTTGATGTCGATCGACACTGTAATCCAAAACGCACACTTCACAACCGGGTGTCTATCGACACAACCACTAGGTGTCGATCGACACTCCATTCTCGCACACAAGCCTCACGATCCTAAAAGTGGTGTCGATCGACACTGCCTCTAGGTGTCGATCGACACCTCTCGCAGAAACCTAAACCGAGTCAAATCCTCTCACGACTTGATTATGTTTCATCGTACGAGATTGATCACGACTCAAACCACACGATATCACACATAAATCACATAAAAAATAAAAAACATCACCAATCAATCAACCGATACCCTAACAATCTAATCCATATCCACGAACACGCACTCACCACAAATACAAATTGAGGAACGGATTAGGGAATGAGACAGCGATGAATCACGAAATTGGACCTTCTAACCACGAGGACTCACTGACTCGAGGGATTCTCCACGAAAATACGAAGAACGGATGAATCCTACGCCTCAAAAACTCTTCGAAAACGTTCCCTATGGATTTCTTTGCAACAATCCACAAGAACAACGAATTCCCTCACTGAATCTCTATTTTCTCTCCTGAATCTCAGAGAGAGCTTATATATGTGAGCCCTAGGGTTCAATTCCCTAAACCGAGCCAAACCGTGATTGAAAAATTAATTAACCCGGTTTTGTAACATTGGTGTCGATCGACACCCTCACCAAAATGCTCCATTTTGGTTTCGGGATGTTACAATTCTCCCCCACAAAAATTAATCTGAATTCGCAACGACAGTTGGCTTTCTAAGATTTTGACATAGATAATCTCTGCAGCGACAGTTGATTGATTTTACATTAGTGTTCATGTTTAAGAATTGTCCTTCATAATTCCTAAGATTTCCCTGCACCTAGCTTTTATTTTAATTGTTTTACAACCGTTCATCCTATTTGCTTTTGTTATTTGCTTTTTCATTTATATTATTCTGCTTAGCATAATTTGAGCTTAAATCTATTGTGTTTCTCTAATTCTATGTGGATTCAAGAACCCTAAGTACTACAATTGATCTCTTAATTTGAGTGAGTAGTTCAAAGGCAAATTTGAGCATATCACCTTCTTGATAATGCATCGGCTACAACATTATCTTTACCTTTCTTGTACTTGATCACATAGGGAAAGGTCTCGATGAATTCAACCCACCTTGCATGGCGTTTGTTGAGCTTTTGCTGTCCTTTGAGATGCTTTAGTGATTCATGATCAGTGTGAATAACAAACTCCTTTGGCCAAAGATAGTGCTCCCACGTTTGTAAAGCTCTCACCAAAGCATACAGCCCCTTACCATAAGTTGGATAATTCAAGGTAGTACCTCCAAGCTTTTCACTAAAGAAAGCTATTGGTTTATGATCATGCATTAAAACAGCTCCAATACCTAACCCGGAGGCATCACACTCAATTCCAAAACTCTTTAGGAAATTAAGAAGTATTAAAACATGAGAGTTAGTAAGCTTCTCTTTAAGGGTTGGGAAAGCATTTTCTTGTGCTTCTCCCCACTTGAATCCAACATTCTTCTTTATTACTTCTGTGAGTGGTGCAGCAAGTGTGCTAAAATCCTTCACAAATCTTCTATTGAAGCCAACTAGTCCATGAAAACTTCTGACTTCACTCACATTTTTCGGACTTG
This sequence comes from Draba incana, assembly GCA_963576765.1. Lineage (NCBI taxonomy): Eukaryota > Viridiplantae > Streptophyta > Magnoliopsida > Brassicales > Brassicaceae > Draba > Draba incana. The sequence goes on from OY755205.1 coordinate 22,839,299, forward strand.
GCCATTCTCGGATTGCTTTTACTTTCTCCTCATCAACTTTAATGCCATCTGCACTTACAAAAAACCTAAAAAGACAAGATTATTTGTGCAAAAGGTGCACTTCTTAAGATTGGCATAAAGCTTTTCCTCTCTAGGCAATTCTAGAATCAGTTTAAGATGCATGACATGTTCTTCTAGATTTTTAATATAAACCAGAATGTCATCAAAATAAACAACCACAAAACTCTTATATGCTTTCTAAGAACATGATTCATCAGCCTCATAAAATTACTAGGTGCGTTGGTTAAACCAAATGGCATAACAAGCCATTCATACAGTCCTTGTTTCACTTTAAAAGTTGTTTTCCATTCATCTTCTTCTTTCATCCTAATTTGATGATAACCACTTTTAAGATTAATTTTAGAAAAAATGCATGCACCATGAAGTTCATCAAGCATAACATCAAGTCTAGGGATAGGATGGTGGTACTTAACTATTATGTTGTTGATTGCTCTACAATCCACACACATACGCCAACTTCCATCTTTCTTTGGTACAAGTAGCACCGAAACAGCCCATGGACTCATACTCTCACGAATGTGTCCCTTGTCTATGAGCTCTTTTACTTGTCTCTCCAGCTCTTTAGTCTCAACGGGATTGGTTCTATAGGCTGGCCTATTAGGAAGTGAAGCTCCTGGAATGAAATCTATTTGGTGTTCAATTCCCCGGATTGGTGGCAAACCTATAGGGTTATCTTTTAGAAAAACATCCTTATTATCCTACAAAAGAGACTTAACCATACTCGGATACTACGGTTCTTGGTTAGAAACAGTCACAAGAGTCTCTTTAAACACAAATAACAGCTTAGAGTTTTGAGAAGAGGTTTTAGGCTTAATGTCCTTGGTTGGTTTTGATGATACTTCCCTTTGTTTCATATTAACCTGATCTTGATAAACCTCTTGTGGAGGCATAGGAAGGAGAGTTGTTTTCTTGCCCTTGTACTCAAATGAATGCATATTGGTGAATCCATCATGAACCACCTTTCAGTCTGATTGCCATGGTCTTCCAAGCAGGATATGACTAGCATTCATGGGCAGAACATCACACATAACCTGATCTTCATATTTTCCAATAGAGAAATGCACCTTAACTTGCTTATTCACCATCATTTCACCAGTATTATTGAGCCATTGAATGAAATAGGGTTTAGGATGCGTGAGAGTCTTTAATAACCGAGTTTAGTAACCATAGTCTTGCTGGCTACGTTGGTACAACTTCCTCCATCAATACTTAGACTACACACCTTCTCTTTGACCAAATACCTTGAGTGTAATAGGTTTTCTCTTTGCTCTTGTTCTACTTGGTTAGAACACTTAATGTTCTCCTAGTAACTAGAAGTTCTCCTTTCATTGGTGTCTCCATTTCTTTTTTAGTTGAGGAGCCTTGGTCATACTTTTCCTCCTCATATTCTAACTCACCATCAACTCTAAGAATCATGATCCTCTTATTAGAACACTCATTCTCATAATGTCCATGACCTTGACATTTATAGCATTTGAGATCTTTGGCCCTTGAAACAACCTTAGTCTTTCCTTTAGGGTCTTGATATTCAGGTTTAGGCTTGATAAATGGCTTCGAATCTCTTTGAAAACCAGATTTCTCATCCTTTTGATAGCTAGGCCTTCATGAACCAAAGCCAGAATTGTTTGCACCGTAGCTAGGCCTAGAACTCTTTCTCTTGCTTATTTGTTCGAACATGATGGCCTTGTGAAGCATCTCCTCCATTTCCACATAATGTTGAGTCTCAAGTATGTCTTGAATATCTCTATTAAGTCCTCCCATGAATCAGGACATGATAGGTTCACTATCTTCTTGAATGTTAGCCCTTAACAGCAACACTTCCATCTCCTTGTAGTACTCTTCTACTGTTTTAGTTCCTTGAACCAGATTTCTTAACTTCTGATGTAGCTCCCGGTGATAGTGACTTGGCACAAATCTCTTCCTCATGACGCTCTTCAATTGATTCCAAGTCTCTAAGGGATAATCATTAGCCCTTCTCCTAGTAGTCACAAGTTGATCCCACCAGCTCAAAGCATAGTCGTAGAGCTCAGTGGCTGCCATCTTTACCTTATTATCCTCGGTGTATTCTCGGCAAACAAACACTAGCTCAATTTTCTTCTCCCACTCCTAGTACGCATCTGGATTGTTGGTTCCATGGAAATGTGGAATGTTAATTTTTAAACCTCCAAAAGTTATCCTTAGGTGGCGCTCTCTCTGTTTCACGCCTATGTCTCCTTCGACCATTGTGAGATGAAGATTGGCTGTAGTAACTACGAGCAGCCTCTTGATCAGAAGACTTTTTGGTAGTTTCCTTAGGATCCTCATGATTTGGCTCTGAAGTTGTTTTGAGACCATGAGCTTCAAAACGTTCATCCATCAATTTAGCCATTTTACTCGTAAGAGTAGCTGTGAGTGTTTCAATCTACAATTTATTTGGTTCACTACTTGTGGCATCTCCATCTCCAGTCCCCGTTGCTCCTGAAATCACAAGGATTTAACAAGTAAAAAGTTCTTTGAAGAGAAGATAAACAATTTTTAAACACATATCTATAAATAAAACAGTTTCTGAAATTTGGATATAACAGGCAGTTGAAGAGTCGAATTTCTAAACACAATAACTCAAATAGTTTCTATCCAAAACACAATCTACTACAGATTCTTATACTTCACGAAAACATCTACACGTTTGAATCAAAAATCATGCGAAACGGATAAACAAACATCCCTAAATTGATTTGTGACAGTTACGCAAAAACAGAAGGAATTTGAAAGGGTAGATACAACCTGACGAAGTTCTAGAGCGGATGTTAGCCCAAGGAGTCACTTCGTTAGTTGATTTGGATCAGAACACAAGAGTTCCTTTGATTGATGCAGCGGATAAAAGAAAAAGAGTTGATTCTGGGTTTATGAATGCTTTGATTCGAAAGTGAATGGATGCAGCAGATGATTGAGAGATAAATGATTTTGTGGCTGATAATCAAATTTGATGGATTGAAAGATACTTTCAAGAGTGATGGAAAAAATCTTGAACTACCAGCCTACTCCAGCTTTGGATAAATGCACCAAAGTAAGAACAAGATATTGGACTTTACTCCAACAAGATCAAACAAATTGTAAGGGGATTTTTGATAAAAAGTTTGATAATCTTATTCATGGCAAAATCAGAATACATATAGAGAAAGAGAAGACTTGAAAAACGTTCATAATAAAAGCCCTACACGCAGAGCATCTAGAAAAACGAATTTCAACTCATTAACTCATTATTTGACTCATAATTTGATTTTAAAAGAGAATACCCAAAACTAGGCCTTATTAAGCTTGTTATCAATGGGGCCAGAATAAAAGTGTGTGAACAAGCCTCATTAAAAACCTTGTATAGAAAACCCAATGGGAAAAATCAGACCAAGGAAAAAGAGCACAAGTCAGACACTTCCCATTGATAACCCTTAGTTAGCTTGAATCACAACTAGAGTAGTTGGATCAACAAAGATACTAAAGTTGCTTTAAGCGTGACTTAGCAACGTGCTAATGACTTGCTTTAACTTCTTGGCTTTGGACCTTGTGATGGGTCCAATAGGTAACTTCAAAGCTCTTTGCACATCCTCGGGTTTAAGGTGCTCCTTAGCTCCTAGTTCAGGTTCAAGATCCTGGTCCATTATCATATCAGATAGTGTTTGATAATTGTTCTTAGAGGTTTGTGGTCATAGAAGCGAGTGAATTGTTGGTGATTCGAGTGAAGGTGAAGGCTGATTTCGTGGTTGTTCTTTATTCTTATTCAATCCCATCCGAATTCCAAGGTGAGTGCGCGGCCATGACTTATATGGGTAAATGGAACGTTAGAATCATTGATTTTTGTGTATGGATTTGTTGGATGATGAGATTGTGTTATTCTCTTGTGATTTCATGGCGTCCCGATTATTTTATTGATATGTGTTGGCAGGTTTCAAATCAGCATGCGAATGGAAATCGAACCATTGAGGAGAAGGATCGATTTCACGATTTTGCAGTCTCTGTCGATTGACACAGTATTGTGTGTTGATAGATACAGGTTATGTCGTGTGTCGATCGACACAGTATGTGTGCCGATCGACACAGTAGTGATTTTCGTGAATTTTATTTGTTATGTTATGTCTCGACTTTGTTGAATTTAATCGTTAATTGCATTGTCGTTCTATTATGCATGTGTGTATAGTCGGTAGATGGAATGACCGTCTCACTGAGTATTTATGATAATACTCACGCATCTCGTTTTTTCATGTGATGCAGGTAAAAAAAAAGTGTGATCGTGAGATCATGGAAATGAAGAGGAGGATGATTAGGACTTGTTTTATTTGATTTATTTATTTGAGTCTAGAACCTGGTTTAGGTTGCTAGTTTATTTGGAAGTGATGAATTGATTATTTGTTGGTTTAATGGAATTATTGGTTATTTGATTTATTCCGGTTTAGTTGGTTTTATGTTTTCGCTGGGTTATGTTTCATTTGCTGGTTAATTGTGATTGAGTTGAGGATTAGTATTTATTGGAATACTAATTCGGAATTAAATGTTTTTTTTTTAAAAAGGTTAGGTTGTTCCATTTCTTCTTATTCTCGCAATTTCCACCGCTCAATGGCTTGCACCAATGTCCATCGCTTGATCTGTTTTCACCTTAACTTTCGATATCTTCAGCAATGGCCAGGCATATTCAGCCACTATCATCTCTTTCTTGCAGATTTTATACGTAATCAATTTAAGACCATTTATTCCATAAACTTATAACAGCTTCTAGTTACGATTTTTAAGAATTTGCTTTATTTGAATCAGCCATGGAAGATATTCACATGTAAGGCTACTAGTTGTTTAAATTCTAGCTAGGCTTTATCATCTACAATAATATATGATTTCTACGTAGTGAAAAATATTTACAAATCACATTGTAGTCATTCAGAAACAGAAATCAACACGATAGACTGTTGAAAAGAAATTGTAAATGAACATTTGTCTCCCATAGCCATTTCTTCGTCAAACAAGTTATATTTCGTCTCCTACTGCTGGTTTTAGGGCTTCCTGGACGAGCTTTGATTCACGAGGAGGGTGGACAATCTCTATTTATCAAGGAAGGTAAAGGCGCTAGTTTTAGGATACCTTCGAAATAATTTCCGACAATTGCGGTTAGTGGTTTTTCTAGTCATTGAAGTTGTACATCCATTTTCGGCTTCTTCACAAATACATCTTCTCATTAAATTTACATGCTTTCTTGAATCGGATGTTTCAAAATTAAGGTTCCAATAGAGTACCAATTTACTTTTGTAACATCTCCATCCTGGGGTACTTATCCGCACCAACTATTCCGACCCGACCGGATTCAACAATGCATATCACTTATACCTGTAAGACAAATAGTAGAGAGCGATGAGTAATTCGGAGGAGAATTACTCAGTGAGGGTGGGCCAACGCCACACAATCCATCAAGAACATAATCACAAGCAAAGCATATAAACAAATGAAGCCCAGAACTATTATATAGAATAATAAGTGCATAGCTAGTCCCTAACCGAATCACACCATCAGTTGGCTTACACCGCCTTCCTAGCAACCCGCACCATCACCACACACATATATAGTCAAGGATTAGACACCTCAATAGATACACTTTGATAGATACACCGAGGGATCCCTTACACCGCGAAATACACCATATAACCGAGGATCTAACACCTAAATATATATTATTTATATATACTCCATAGATCGTCCGTCTGCCATACTAGTACGACCCGACACCAAACCAACCAAGATATCAAGCAATCTAACAATTCTATATGCAACACCAACACCTAGGAACCAAGCTCTAGCAATACCATTCCACATTCCACAACGAGCCTAAACCATTTACATACTAAACTTGCAACTATGAATTCAAGGGATTGCAGAACTTGTTCCTCACCTTATTACTCCTGGTGCTCCCGTTGTGGAATGACTTGCCCTAGCTGGTGCTATCATATGATTCACCTGCGCCACAGTGAAACCCAAACACACACCTTGTCTGAGATTCGATTGATAAGAAAACTAGACTCAAATAACCAAAAGAGTAACTGACCCAGTTAACCAATCCTGACGGAACCAACCCGGTTCACGTAACTAGTCCGAACCAACACGATTCACCTAACTAAACCGAACCAACCCGGTTCACCTAATCAGACCGATTCACCTAACCAAACCGAACCAACCCGGTTCACCTAATCAGACTGAACCAACTGGGTTCACCTAACCAGATCCAGTTAGCTGGTGACTCTAGGGTTTTAACCTGAACCCAATAATCCTCACCATAATCACCTCCGCCGATCGTCGCCATTACTCCACGCCATAATCACCTCCGACGAGTCATCGGAGTTTGACAAACCATCACTCTCGGGGATGGTTGTCCTCATAGCCGTGCGTCTCGTGCCATCCATAATCGCCCTTCCTCTCTCTCGACCACGTCCCCAACGCAGCCCTCTTCCCCATCATCGCCGCACAAGAACCTCTGGTCCCGTCTACACCATCGGCACGTCGATAAGATCCTCCTCTCTTGGCATCACCGTGTCAAACACGTTCTCGTGCATCATCCTCCCTCCCAGTGGCCGAAGCTTCTGTTCTCGGTATCGCTGGCCAAGTACAAACCGCGGTTGCACCGATTCGTACCTTCCACGTGGTCTCCATGATCACATCATTTTCTCCCCACCACAACACATTCTTCTTCCCTTCCTTCTCCGATCTCTTCTCCTCCTCCTTGCCGCCGATCTTCCTCTCCATCGATCTACGTCTCTCCATCGCCGGTTCCCTCTTTCTCTTTCTTAGATTAATTGTGTGATCAACACAATTAGGGTTTAGGTTTAGCCTTAAATGCCTAGGTTTTAGATGGATTGGGCCTAGGAATCCTTAATGGACCGGGTTAAATCCATTTGTTTTTGGGGCCTGGGATAGGGATGTTACACTTTGCTTCCATTTTTTTATCTGTTTATTATGTTACCAAGTTATATAGGTTAAGCGCAATGTGTTTACACAATTTGTAAAATCTAAATATTTATTTTCAAATGAAATTTATATTCTTAATTAACAAAAGAACCATACAAAAGTAACACAGCCATTAATGTTCGTGATGATAAATTTATACTTAGCTTGTATAAATACAATGAAGAAGGTTTTCGAAATTTAGTTCTGGTAAGATTCATCACCATTTTTCTGATGAAAGTAAGTTTCAAAAAAGAAAAGAAGTGAAAAAATAATAGAAAAAAGGAATGTGTCATGCCAAAGAAATTAGGGAGGATTACAAATATGCAACCTTTGAAAATATTTAATTCAATTATGCTACCCTTGAAAATTTATTGCAAACATGTCACCTTTTATAGAAAAAGAAAAAATTATTAAAAAAAATGTATCTCTCTCTTAAAACCAAAACCCTAAACCCTAAAAATGTATAAAAGTTAAGTTAAAAAAAAATGACATTCTTGCAAAGATTTTCAAATGATGGCATAATTGTAAAGTGGCATGCCGAAAATGGCATATCATGAAAATTCTCAAGAAATAAAATGGAAAGAAGTCGGGTTCGTCATGAATTGTTATTCAAAAAAAGTCCATTAAACTTTTTAATCACAAGAACCTGGTTAAGGTTCACCGATGTGCATGCTCTTAGAACGTTATGAGAATTAATTATTTAGACAAAAAAGGGAGTAATCATTGCTTTTTTTATTGGAAAGAAAAATATCACGTAACACAACCAACGTGAGACAAAATAACAGTTATGCTTTTGATCGATAACTTTGTGAATCTATATGTGTTTGTGTGTTTATCAAGTAAGTTTTCTTCATGAACGAATCCCTAAAGATCTAGAACGATAGATTTTCAAAGATAGAGATAGAGATTTGCACACTGAGATTGTTACCCAGTTCACGCCTCGATGTGAGGTCGCTACAGCACAAGCAAAGATTTCACTATGAACAAGAGAATACAATGACCTAGTTACAAGAGAACTCAACGATGTATTAAGAACTCTACTAGATCTCTCTTCTCTTCAATCTCTCTTTTGACCAAAACCTAGGCCACTATTTAGTGCTCTCTTTTTTAGGGTTAGGGTTGACGAACTCCCTTCTTCCTCATATATATATATATATATATATCAGAAGTCGGATACACCCTGATTAACCAGATCTAATAACCACTCCAGTTATCTCCAATTAATGCCTGCACCAATAGAACTGAACCAAGCCCGGGACAATTCTAACAATATGTGGATTGTCATAAAACCATTTTCAACAAATCTCCACCTTGACAATCACACTATGAGTTCGTCCACTTGTCGCTGTCAAGCTTAGCCAATGCCTTAGCACTGAGCTATCCTGAGCATAGCTAAAGACTGCTCAAACTTCTTCACTGGAATCGCTTTTATAAGCATGTTCGCAGGATTCTTCGAAGTATGAATCTTCTTCACTGCAATCTCTCCATCTTCAACTAAGTCTCTGATGAAGTTGAACCTTACAGCCATATGCTTTGTCCTTCCATGAAACATGTTGTTCTTTGTGAGACACACTACACTTTGTGAATCACAATGCAATAATATCATCCCCTGCTTAAATCCCAGCTCTCCAGCGAATCCTTTCAGCCATATACCTTCCTTTGCAACTTTTGTCAAGGCAATGTACTCAGCCTCTATTGTAGATAAAGCCACAATACCCTGTAGACTCGACTTCCAACTGACTATATGACCTCATGTACTAAACACATACTCAGAAATTGACCTTTTTTGTCTAGGTCTGCTGCATAATCTGAATCCGAGTATCCTTCAACTTTGAAATCCTCATTCTTCCTGAATATCAGCCCTCTGTCCTGAGTGCCCTTTAAATACCTGAGAATTCATTGTACAGCAGACCAGTGTACCAGTCCTGGATTACTCATAAACCTGCTGACCATTCCAACAGCATACGCTAAATCAGGTCTTGTACCAATCATAGCGTACATGAGACTCCCAACCGCATTTGAATACATAAACTCACTTGTACCAACTGTTTCATCCTCTATAGCAGCTGCCAATTTGAAATGACTGCCTAGTGGCGTTGTAACAAACAATCTTTATTCCTAAGATTTTCCAAGCTGCTCCTAAGTCCTTCATCTCAAATTCACTACTCAACAGCCTCTTGACTTTTTCTATCTCTAAACTACTCTTGCAAGCAATCAACATATCATCCACATAAAGGAACAAGTAGATAAATACCTATTTCTTGTACTCTTTGAAGTAGATACAGTGATCATATTCACTCATGATGAATCCGTGCTTAACCATGACCTAATCAAAGCACTTGCTCCACTGTCTCGGCGCTTGCTTCAGCCCGTACATGGACTTCTTCAGATAATAGACCTTGTCCTCCTTGCCTTTCACTACATAACCTTCTGGTTGATCCATGTAGATGTCTTCATCAATGTCCCCATGAAGAAACGCTGTCTTCACATCAAGCTGTTCCAGCTCCAGGTCCAGTTTCACTACAACAGACAGCATGAACCTGATTGATACTGATTGATTGATAATCAATGCCGTCTCTTTGAGCACAACCTTTTGTAACGAGCCTTGCCTTGTGTCTAGTTGCTCAACTCCAGCAATAACGGGTTTTAATTTGTAAACTCATTTGCAACCAATGGTCTTTTGTCCCTTTGGTAAATTCACCAAAATCCAAGTATCATTCTTCATGAGAGAATCCATCTCTTCATCCATATCGGAGGTCCACTTATTCCAGTCTGTATTGTCCAAAACTTCCGTGTAGTCACTTGGTTCCTTTGAATCTAATACCTCGGCCACACTTAGTGCAAACGCAACTACCTGTTCTTTATCTTTATTTTCACGGTACCTTATAGGTTTCCGAATTTCTCTCCAAACTCTGTCTCGAGTTAACCAAAAATTATCCAGGGTTTCTTCTTCCCTGCCTGAACCAGTCTCTTTGTCTGACTCAGCCTCACTGCCTGGACCTGCTGTAGCAGCTCCACCTTCATGTGAAGTCTCTTTAGCTTCATCTTCTGAATCACTCAGAACCATGATATCCTTGTCATAACTTGAAGCTTCCATCAACATTGTACCACTTCTTTTCTGTTTTACACCAACCGGACCTGTACCAGATTCCTTGTTTAGTACCAGATCCTTGCAAACAGTTTTTTCTTGAAACACAGCGTTTCTACTGATTACAACCTTATTGTCCTAAATCAGCCAAATCTTATAACCTTTGACTCCTTGAAGATATCCGATAAACACTCCTTTGAGTGTTCTTGGCTTCAACTTTCCTTGGTCTACATGAACATATACCACCGAGCCAAACCTCCTCATATGTGCGTACCCTGGTGTCTTCTTCAACCAAATCTCTTCTGAAATATTGAAGTCATTTGCTGATGATGGTTTCCTGTTGATGATGTATACAGCTGTTGATACAGCCTCAGCCCATAACTTCTCTTCCAGTCTTGTCTCATTCAGCAAACATCTTAAATTTTCCATGATTATCCTGTTCATTCTCTCTGTGACTCCATTCTGTTGAGGTGTATAAGCACAAGTCATGTGCCTCTCAATATCCTGCTTCCTGCAGAACTCATCAAACTCCTTGTTGCAGAACTCTAGACCATTGTCTGTCCTAAGGCACTTCACCTTCTGATTCACCTGATTCTCCACTAGGATTTTCCATTCTACTAACTTCTCAAAAGCTTCATTCTTTGTCGCCAAGAACTGAACCCATACTTTCCTTGATCACTCATTTATAATAGACATGAATACTACTTCTTTCCCATCGAAAGCGTGACATTAGGTGATCCTCATAAATCAACATGAACATACTTCATTACCTCTTCACTATTGTGCTTCCCAATACTGAAACTTAATCTCTTGTTCTTGCTCATGATACATTTATCACAAAAGCTCAGATCACTAATCTTCCTCTTGTCCGGAATCCCTTTCTCAACCAAAACCTTCAGATTCCTCGTGCTTGTATAACCCATCCTACTGTGCCACAAGGCTGTGTCATCCTTTAACAGATTATGATTCAACTGTACTGTCACAGTCTCACCATCCTACAGATACAGACCCCCTATACTAGTCAACGTTCCCTGAAGAGCCAACTTCTTGTTCTTGTAGAATCTTGTCTTACCATTTCCACCTTCCTGTGTGAACCCTTGTACGTCTAGAGTCCCAACATATATTAAATTCCGAGCAAGGTTAGGAATATATTTGACATTGGTGAGCTTTGTAAGAGATCCTCTTGTAGTACTGATCCTGACTGAACCAATGCCTTATACTACCATATAACTGTCATCAGGGAGCAACACCTGGTTCCTTGTGACTTATGTAAAATTATCGAACCAGTTCATTCTAGATGTCATATGGTACGAACATCCAGAATTAATGATCCAGCGATCATTAGGGTTATTGTCTGATACAAACAGTGCATCAACCACTTGTACCTTGTTGTGCCACGTTCTTCTTCCTCCATATGTTTCTTCGTGGAGTAACAGTCCCTTTTTAGGTGACCCTCTTTCTTGCAGTACGAGCAAGTCACTCTTGACCCTGAACCAGATCTTGACCTAGAGCTGCCCTTGTACTTCTTGTTGAACGGCTCTCTTTTCTCAGGTCTTCCTCGAACTATAAAAGCTTTCCCACTTCTTTGTGAGCTTGGATTCTCCCTTATCTCTCTCTTCTTTGATTTTGCATCTGATATAACCTCCTCCAAAGTTAATGTTTTCCTCTCGTACTTCAGAGTATCCTTCAGACTATTGTACGACTCATGCAGCGAGTTCAACAACAGGATAGCATGCACCTCCTCTGATACAGAGAACTTTACGCTTGCCAACTCCGATACAACCTTCAAGAAATCATCAGTGTTTTCATTAATAGTCTTTTGTTGATTCATCTTAAACGTATAAAACTTATGTTGCAAGTAAATACGATTAGAAAGTGACTTAAAGAGACACAACCTTTTTAATGTTGACCATGTAGATGCACCGAATGTACACTCATAGAGCTTGCGCAAGACTCGATCACCAACATTCAGAAAAATCAGATTCATAGCCTTCTCCGACCAATCGAGCTAGTCTGTTTCAGCCTTCTGTACTCGTACCTTCGCTGCAACAGGATCCTCGTTCTTCTGAACTGCTACAGCCTGCGGGGCTGTCTCAAGCAGAACGTCCTTCAGCCCTAGTACAGACAGATGCGCGAGCATGCGCTTCTTCCACAACGAGAAATTGCCTTCTCCATCGAATCGCTCCACCTCGATTTGAACGTTCATCATAGAATCACCAACCTGAAGTCTCTGATACCACTTTGTTATGCTTTTGATCAGTAACTTTGTGAATCTATATGTGTTTGTGTGTTTATCAAGCAAGTTTGCTTCACGAACGAATCCCTAAAGATATAGAATGATAGATATGCAAAGATAGAGATAGAGATTTGCACACAGAGATTGTTACCCAGTTCACGCCTCGATGTGAGGTCGCTACGTCTGGGGCTTGACGGCACAAGCAAAGATTTCATTATGAACAAGAGAATACAATGACCTAGTTACAAAAGAACTCAACGATGTATTAAGAACTCTACTAGATCTCTCTTCTCTTCAATATCTCTTTTGACCAAAACCTAGGCCACGTTCTAGTGCTCTCTTTTTTAGGGTTAGGGTTGACGAACTCCCTTTTTCCTCATATATATATCAGAAGCCGGATACACCCTGATTAACTAGATCCAATAACCACTTCGGTTATCTCCAATTAATGTCTGCACCAATAGAACTGAACCAAACCCGGCCCAATTCTAACAATAAGTGGATTGTCATAAAACCGGTTTCAACAATAAGAACTTTGAGTATATCGAGAAATTGTTGCTACATTCGACCCCTAATTGTTTCATAGAAAAATGAGCCTTAATTTTTCGTCGTGGTAAAACGTACAAAAACGAAATACAGCTTTCCCGGGCTTGATAGTTTGTCGATGAGCAAGTATAATCCCTGGGCTTCCACACAAATTTGTGTGCGTGACAAGAAAGCGATAAAGAGTAGATAAATTAACTTTTATGCACTACAAGAAAACAGGTGATTTACGACTGCAATATTAGTCGCAAATTAGTCGCTATATCAAGAGTTACGACTATGTTACGACTAATTAGAGCAGTCGTAAATCCTTAGTCGGTGATGGCTATAGTCGTAAATATAGTCGCTATTTAACGACTACGTTACGACTATAAATACTAGTCGTAAGGTAGTCGTCAAATGGAAGCTTAATTTTACGACTACCTTACGACAAAATTACGATTAATTCGCTTGAACAAAGTGTTGTATTGGTTCGGTCGTATTATAGTCGTAAAAAATGGCGACTACTTAACGATTAATTTATGACCAGATTATGACTAATTTACGACTAATATGATTAACAAAGTTTTTGTTATAGTAAATTAACGACTACTTTGCGATTACGATACGACTATTTTATGACTAAATAGCGACTATTTGGCGACTAATATTATGAGGGACCTGCTTATATGGTATGCATTTCGTGCCTTCCTGCAATTTGTTTTGTTCCTCATTTTGACAATATAAATACAATCCTAATGCAACTAAAACAAAGACCACATCACTGAATTGAAATATATAAAAAAGATTGTAAACACAAAAGAGTAAGCTTACATATAACCAACATTCTTACAAGTCTTAACACAAACAACACAAATAAAAAGTCACACAGCTTGAAGACACATTCGTACAAGAGGTAACAAGTTTATGATAATGAAGAAGTGGAGAGGGATGGATAAGTAACCTAAGAAGCAGGTGGAGTCGAATGTAGAGTTGTTGGTGGAGAGGTGGAGAGAGCACTTGTAGTTGCTTGAGTTGAACGAGTCGCCAGAAAGTCGAGAAAGGCCGGATCAGTTTTGCGCAAATACTCTTCCACCAAGGAGAAGTGCTCGAGCTTGTCCTTCTGCTCTGCTTCGCGTCGTGCCTGCTCATCGATCTTCGCTTGAGCTTCCTTCAGTTGCTCTTCCAATGTCACAAACGCCACAGAGTCTCTTCCATTGGCAGTTTGAACATTGTCAAGTTCGATGCTTCCAACTCCATAAGGAATGCCCCGCGAATCCTTTTCAGTGGACTACCAAAAGAAAGAGAAAAACAGTAAATAAAGAGGAAGACTATGTAACTATGGATTGAGAAAAATGTTACTTTACCTGAAGAAAGATGGTTGTATAGTCATCTGCTGTGAGCTCCCGAGGCCGTGAAGCGCCGTCTGAAACACATGAAGGCTCTACCTGGATCTCAGCCAATTTTTCTTCCAAGTTCTTCTCATAAGTTTTAGCAATTTTCTCCGCCTTTCGATCAAAAAATGTACCATCTTGCTTTGTATGTGTCTTAACAAAAACCTCACCAAGACTAACCGGTCTTCCTAATTCTTCTGCCTGGAATGTTAAAAAATAATCAAAGATTATGACAAAATTAAAGTTGCAAAGGAAGAAGGACAATGTACAACAGATTTATAGAAGTTACTAACCATTTTTTCTTTTCTTTCTTGAAATGATGTTGGCCCTGATGAGTGGATGTGAGGACCGAGACCATCACGATCAGACATACGACAATTGGAATAGATGAGACTCCTCTGTTGTGCCTCTTCAGTATCCCAGTAGGCAGCCATCGTATTCCAAAGAGTTTTACCGATCCATGTAGGGCGTTCTCGAGCAGTCCTCACGTTGCTTACCATGTCTTTCATCCGCCGTTGGCAGATACTCTCAAAATAGAGACGAACTGTACCTATAATCAAGGGATCCCAAGTGTGGGTTTTCTACAAAACAAATAGATTAGAATAATGTTAGTGAAAACAACATAAGTAAACCTATATGTAAGAAGACTAGAGGACAGAAAATTGTACCGCAAACTCAAGGAACATTTTGTCTCTTTTATCCTGAGGCACACAACCCCAACTATAGTAGGGGGCATCGAATTTGTTTGTAAAAACTTTCGTAATCTTCCGAACCAGATGTGATCCTTTGTCGCGAGTAAACCTGGATGTGGAGAAATACTTGATTGATCACAATCGTTAAAGCCCTTAATAGTATATTAAGTTAGATTAGCAATGACACTAAAACCATTTAACATACTATTCTCAGAAGTTAAATAAAATGATGCTAATCTGGGTGGATTTGAAGCAAAAACCAGGAAGACATGAAGCTAAAACCAGGAATCAATTTACATGACAGATAAACACATTAAAGCCATTAAGCAAAAACCAGGAATCAATTTAAAAATCAAATGCAGATTCAACTTCTTCATAGGTTTGATATAAGCATATGCAAGTTGATATCTTTCTGAAAATCTACACAAGAACCAACATTACA
Organism: Draba incana; assembly: GCA_963576765.1. NCBI lineage: Eukaryota > Viridiplantae > Streptophyta > Magnoliopsida > Brassicales > Brassicaceae > Draba > Draba incana. Next base: position 22,854,687 of record OY755205.1, read on the forward strand.
GCATGAACGAACCACACAAATCAGAGATTGCAGACACCTAAAAACCATGTTCAAGAAACAAAATGATTCAGAAAACAAAAATGTGTTCCACTATCATACATATCACATTCCCCAAACCCCACTAGTTGTATAGATCAGAGAAAAAAACTCTTTTTTTAAGAATTTGATTGAAAGCAACATCACCGACAAATCTGTTAAATCAAGAAACAGAACAAATCAAACCCAAATCTTAAACTAGTCCTAGTTCTAAACCCTATTCCCCCAAATTACACTACATTCCTCAAATTCAATAGTGTCCTTAAACTCGACAAAGATTGCAGATCTAAAGGAAGAAGACTCTTACCATTTGGTTCCTGGCTTCGGTGTGGGAGAGAGAACCGTGACAAACTTTTCCCGGCCTGGCATCGTGAGCAGAGCGTTCAGATCCCTCAACGATTCCTCCTGAAGTTCCGGCAACGATTCAGCAGATTCCGCAAGGAAGTTGGTCCCTTGACCAGATGGATTACTCTGCGCCGGCTCTGTGTCATCAAGTGGACTCGATTGATGCGGCGGATTGTTCTGAACTTCTTGAGACGAACGACTGATATGGTCTTCACGCCAGTGATTAGCAGATGTCTGGAAAAGCGTTTGTGGCGGTGGAAAGTCTCTGACATTAGGTGTTGCTTGTTGGCGTAAAGGACGGACTTGCTCTGGGGGTGACTGAATCGGAGGATTTTGGGCAGCCGGTGTAAAGTCATATTGCGCCGGTAGAGTTCTAGGTCTCTCAGTAACTCTCTGAGTAACATTGGGAGCGGCTACTCTCTTTCGTCCTCGTTTAGTTCCAGCCATTTTGTGATTAAAAGAAGAGGAATCGGAGCACAAGACAAAGATGAGGAATCAAAGAATCAAAGAACAGGAGGAAGAAGAGAAATCGAAGAAGAGAATTCGATGAAGATGAGAGATGGAGGCGAGCTAGGTTTTGGTTTCGTAAAGTTGAGAGCTTCGTCGATCTAGGTTAGGTTTTGATTAAAGAAAATAGGTTTGGGCCGAAAATGGTATATTGGGCCATATACCCAATGAGTTGGAAAATGTGTGATGAATTAGTAATCCTTCAAAATTCATAAACTCACTAACATAATTTTTTTTCATATTTTAAATATCAATTACACTTGAATTTGTTCATAATTCGAAAATTCATCATCCGAAGACGATAAATTACACTGAAATTCATCGTCTGGTTCCGCATCTCCGACATCGTAATCAAGATTTATTGGGTTTGATCCCTCACCCAAATTTTCGAGTGTGACATCTTCAATTGTAGTCACCGACACACCATCATCATTTTCTGTTTGCAAAAGCGCCGGTTCATTGTTATTCCATGATACTTCTATGTTTCTCCTCGGATTGACTTTTACAACATTAAGCCATGCTTTCTTCGGTTTCTTTATGTATGGGTACGGAATATAACAAACTTGATGCGCTTGAGAGGCTTTTTTGCAATAAAAACATGTAAAAGTTACATCTCTATATGTGTAATATATATATAAGTACGTACCTAGAATAAATGGTTCGTATTTATTGTATTGTCTCGATGAAAGAACATCTACAACGCCACCATTGCTCCTCCAAGTGCCTCTACCGATAACAGGATCATACCACTGACACTTAAAAAGTGTGACTCTCAAATTGACCATCCCCTCATATTGAAATTCCATGATATCAGTTAAGGTTCCATAGAAATCCGCTGCATCAGACGCATCCGTGTAATTTTCACCTTTAACACATATTCCATAGTTACATGTCTTTCCTCCAGAGCCATGATTTTGCGTATGAAACAAATAGCCTCTTGTAAAATACATTGGCCATGTTTTGACCTTGTTCAAAGGTCCTTGCACTATCTCTTGAACCCAAGTAGGAAATGGATTTGTGGCATTCCAGTAAGTAACCTGCATAAGCTTAAATTATATCAAAATATAAAATAATAAGATATAGTATTATCATAGATATGAGTATATTTTTCACTTACATAAGCTTTAACCCATTCATGATATTCGTCAGCCCTTTTTGCGGATATTTCTTTTTCTGTAAGTCCTGTATATTTGGCCAAAATGTATTCCTCGAACATACTATATATATAACCACACCAATAAATATATATGAGAGCTTATATAAAAGCATAATTAAGTAGAGATATGGCAGCTTAATTATATACCTTTCAATTGGCTGAAAATAGTCACAATTTCTTAAAACATATGAATGTGCACATTGATAGTCTCTTTCTGAAAGCCATACTTCACGCATTTGCCCACTTGGGCGGCCGACTTGCGTAAATATAGAAGGTACTCCAGAGACATGATATACAGGGATTTCACCTTCATCAAATCTTGTTAATCTGACCAAATGAATTTTAAGTAAGTACCCTAAATAAGAATAATAAATTGCCTTACTTTTAGTAAAAATGATTTGTATATTAACATTTACCTTGATTTTGTTTGTATATTGTCGGCAAAGTACTCCATCACATCAAAAAAAGATGGTGGGAAGATCTTTTCCAAATTGCATAGAATCAAAACTATGTTCTGTTTTAGAATTTGAACGCGACTTGTATGCAAAGTTCTCGAACATAAGTCCCGAAAAAAGGCTCCAACCCCTACAATGTAGATATTATAACTGCATCAACTTAATTACTATAAAAAGACTAGAAGCATATTACGTGTTGCATCTCTTAAATAAGTCGTACCTGATAAAGCAAGGTGGACGTTCCGGTCTAAGAGTTCTGCAAAGATAAATGGAAGTAGCCGCTCCATAAAAACATGGCAATCATGACTCTTCATGCCTGAAAACTTTCTATTTACCAAATCAGCACACGTAGCTAAATCTGACGAATAACCATCTGGAAATTTAACCGCATGTTTCACACATTCCAATAAACTTGTTTTTCCAGCTTCTGTCAATATGTAGGCTGCGAAAGGAGCTTGACCCCCACTGGAATGTAAATGTGGCCTACAACAGAACTGTTGTATATCCATTCTTGACATGATGTTGTCTTTTGATTTACCTTTGACACTCATAAGAGTATTCATGATGTTATCGAAAAAATTCTTCTCCGTATGCATCACATCAATATTATGTCGGAGATTAAGGTCCCTCCAGTACGGCAGCTCCCAGAATATACTCATTTTGTGCCAGTTATGTTCCTTTCCATAGCCAGGCATTTTCTTTTCGTGACCATTCCCACCCACATCCTTTGTTTTAGGAGGATTTACACCACACAATCGTTCGTAATAAACTTGCTCACCGGTCAAAGACTGAGGTGGATACTCTCTCGATGCATCTCTTCCCTTTCGAAAGTCTTTTTTATTACTTCTCATTGGATGACCATGAGGAAGAAATCTTCGATGACAATCAAACCAACACGTCTTTCTTCCATTCGGTAGATAAAAAGACTTTGTATCTTCCATGCAAACTGGACAAGATAATTTACCATGGGTTGTCCATCCTGATAACATGCCATACGCTGGAAAGTCGCTTATCGTCCACATAAGCACTACTTTTAGATTAAAATTTTGCTTCAAGGACACATCGTACGCATCGACTCCAGTAGACCACAACTCTTTTAACTCCGCAATAAGTGGTTGGAGAAAGACATCAAGACTAGCTCGCGGATGATTTGGCCCAGAATTCAAAATTGTAAGAAACAAGTACTCTTCATTCATGCACATACCAGGGGGTAGATTGTATGGAGTTAAGATCACAGGCCACAACGAATGATTGCGAGTCATGCCAAATGGATTGAACCCATCAGTACATAATCCAAGATATACGTTACGGGGTTCTTCAGCAAATAGGGGATTTTGAGCTTTAAAATATCTCCACTCCGCCGCATCAGAAGGATGACTCATTTCTCCCTCCTTTGCTTGGTGCTCGGCATGCCATCTCATTGCCGCTGCAGTCTTGTGGCTCTGATACATTCTCTTCAATCTATCAGCAATGGGTAGATACCACATACGACTATATGGTACTTTTGTTCTGCATCGGGGGTTCTTAGGCTTCCATCTTTGTGCACCACAAAAGAGACATTTATCTTCCTTCTCGTCTTCTTTCCAGAAGAGCATACAATTGTTAATACAAACATCAATTGTATGATATGGGAGGCCTAAATTTCGCATCAATTTTTCGGTCTCGTAATGTGAACTAGTAGACTGGTTTCCTTCTGGTAAATAATCTGTCAGTATTCCGCAAACAGAATCCACTAACTTTTCACTCATATTATATTCAGCCTTATTTTGCATGACTCGAGCAGCTAAGGATAACTGCGAGTGACCTTCACGACAACCATCATATAATGGATTTTTTGCACTATCTAACAAGTCGTAGAATTTTTTTGAATGGTTATATACCGGTTCTTCTACGGCCTGATAACTATCATCCTGATAATTAACATCCTGATAATTAACATCCTGATGATAGTTATCACCAAAATTCACATTTACCCGAAATGCATCATTCACCATATCCACATATCTATCTTCTACTACATTACCCACTTCTTCACTCCTACTTATATTCGTCGGATCAATATAACTCGTTCCTAAATTCATATTGATTTCCTCTCCATGCCTATACCAAATATAATAATCTGGCACAAATCCATTCTTAAATAGATGATTCCAAATTCTTCTACCCGGGAGAAATATTTCGTTTTTGCAAACACTACAAGGGCAGTAAAATTTACCGTTATTATCTTGTGCTAGAGGCTGGTTATTTGCAAATGCCATGAACTGTTCCACCCCAGATTTGAACTCTTCCGAGAAATTTCCCGTATCTTCATCTATCCTCTTATACATCCACTCTCGAGAATTACAATAATTGTAATTGTCAGACATTATTTTCTTCTTTTAAAAAAAAAACTTTTTTAATAATGTGAATAGAAAGAAGAAATGATCGTGTAAGAGAGAAGAGAAAGGTTTGGGTTTGGTATTGCGTAAGGAGAGAAGATGTGGCTGACATTACGTAGGCACATTATGCGACTAATAGGCGACTAAAACACGTAGTCGCCTAAAACCGGTACAAACACGTGTTTTTCGTTCTTATTAGTTACGACTATTTTACGACTCACCGCATGAGTCGCATATTAGTCGCCATGTTTTTGCGACTATTTGACGACTATATTCTCAAACCTTCATATAGTCACTAATTAGTCGTTAAATTACGACTACATTTCCGATTAGTTAATGTAGTCGCAAAATAACGACTAAATTACGACCAAATTTGTGTAGTCGTTTAATAGTCGCTTATTAGTAGGTAATTAGTCGCCAAATGTTACGACTACATTATAGTCGCCAAATGTAGTCGTAAAACACCTGTTTTCTTGTAGTGATGCAACTTGAAATAACATGCAAAAAAAAAAAAAAAAATTGCTAACCATCCCAAAATTCATTTTGCGATGCATATATCTTGCCTTCGAATTGTTTTCCCTCGGTCCGTCAAAATATTAGCCTTTGAATTTTTTTTTGTTTTTTTCTTTGAATAGTTCATGATCTTATAGTATCAAGCAATTCTCCTGATTTTTTTTTACCTACATGAACATTATTACAATCTCAAGACGAATTTCTAGCCAAAAATGCGAAGTGAAGATTCAAAGATAAGTTCACACGTAGATTGAACCAAGTATTTACGGAACATTTCAAGTCAAAGACACCAAAACGCCTAAGTATATGAATACATACGTTATAATTTATGTATTTGCATTCAACAATTTATTTATTTGAATTCATTGCTAAAACTATAACCTACAATGTTTTAATTGAAAGGTTGTGATAACATACGACATTTAAAGTGTAACTCACCCAATAATGTTATACACTATATATAGTTCTTCATCTGATTTCTCCAAGACCATCTCAAACAACTTATTATTCTCTGTATAGCAAAACAAAGAAATAATTATACACGCCGCAATGGAAGGTAGGATTCAAGCTCGTCTCTCCATGATTCTAGTGGTGACTTTGTGTGCCACTACTCTATTGAGGCCTGGTCGAGCCAAGGTGCCCGTGATGCCTGAATTTCCTAACATTCCTGGTTTCTCCGTCGATCTCACAAAAAAATGTTGGTCATCGTTCTTCAATGCTCAAGGTTGTGTGATCGAAATCTACAAATCAGCTGCAACGGGTAAGTTTGAAAACGTTGGGCCTACATGTTGCAAGGCATTTACGGAAGTTGATGCAAAGTGTTGGCCAAAAATGTTTCCGTTGAATCCGTTATTTCCTCCTCTTCTCAAGAATGGATGCTCGCGCATTAGCGCATCAGGTCCTGCACACACGACTCCTCAGTTCCCTATTGTTCCTGAATTTTCTCTTCCTGGTTCTCTAGTCGATCTCACAAAATGTTTGTCATCACTTAGCAGCGTTCAAGGTTGCGTAACTGAAATCTACAAATCAGTTGTAACGGGTAAGTTTGAAAATGTTGGAGCTATGTGTTGCAAGGCGCTTTCGGCCGTGGATTCAAAGTGTTGGCCACATATGTTTCCACTAAATCCGTTCTTCCCTCTAAATCCGTTCTTCCCTCCTCTTCTCAAAGATAGATGTTCTCGCATCAACGCAGGTGCTCCCACACACACGTGAAGTAGCTACGGAGCCACCATTCAAAATGCTTGAAACTAGGCTTACAAGCTTTAATATCCAATAGTTTATTTTTTCCAGGCATTCATGAAAGTTATTTACATGTATTGTTGGTTGTTATAGTTCTTATCATGTACGGTGATAATTTAATTTAAATTAAATCTCAAGCAAAGTCACAAAACTTTATCTCCTTTTCTTCAACATTTATTCTAAAAGAATCACAGTTTCAGAAGCTAGAATCACATTGCACTAAAGTAGTATTGTGGAAAACAAAAACTGAGAAATGGATTAGCTTATACTCAATACTTATGTACAATATTTAGATACACACGTGTCCACAAAAATAAAAATATAACCAGCGCCATAGCAAAAAAATGGGAACCAGTCAGACCGCCGTGCGACCACCCTTGGTAGGATTAGACCAAGCCATGTAACGATCCTCTAAAGCACCGGATGCATCTCATAGATGATCGTGGCTGTTAATCACGCCCTGATCGCACGGTCATTGTTTGTTCATCAACAAGGGTCAAGGGCATGTCTCCTTAGAAATGAAGGATACAGAGGTATAAGCCTATAAAACTGATCTTGTTCAAGTAAGGTCGTGACCCCCAGTGCTTCTTCCCCCTTATATATACAACTATTTTTTTCTCAGAACTAGCGATGTGGGATATTGGACAAACACATGACTCTTTCGAATGCTGCTATTATATTCGTAATATTATATCTAATAATTGTTAATTTAACAAATATATTCACCTATTTTGTTTTTTACCATATTGTATTGTTTTGTGGTATTGTACTATTATGTTTTGTTTACCTAATATTCTCATGTTTCGTTTTATTGGATGTTTTTGTTTTACGTAAGGATGAGACTCGCATATTAGACTAGGGGTGTCAAAATGAGCTAGCTCGCTCGGCTCAGTTCAACTCATGATGAGCTAGAGTATTGCACCGCTCAGCTCAGCTCAGCTCATTAATATACGTGAGCTAAATGAGCTAGCTCGCGAGCTAATATAAAAATAAATATAAAAACAAAATAAGTAATATAAAATCTAAAATTAACTTTAAACATTAAAATAGTAAAAACAAATCCAAATCCAAATAAGTATTGTTATCGAATGCTTAATCAAATTCAAACTTTAAAGAAAAACAATGTAATGATCATCGAGTGGTTGAATCTATTCCATTTGAGAATCTTCAAATGGTCGAGGGATTCTTTGCTCATCATGTTTATTAGGATCCTCATCATCATAATATGTATTAATGATTATTTCTATTTTTACTTTAGTTAAAAGGGAACAAGAATATATATTTTGGTTGATAAATTCTAAAATATATTTACAATATATCAATATAATATTTTAAATCGTTAAATTGTTCATGAGTTAGCTCACGACTCATTAGAGCTCGCTCGCATAGCTCGTCAACTCATTTAAGCTCAATCCTAAAATATTATATTACTAAAATATTACTAAATGATCCTAAAAAACATAGCCAGCGCTCGTGAAAATTCGAGCTGAGCTGAGCCAGCTCATGAGCTATTGGCTCATTTTGACTCCCCTATATTAGACTATAGTATTTCAAATGATTTAAAATTATATTTTGATACAAATGATTTTAAATCCAAAATAGGAGAAGGTTGTTTATTTCAAACACTGATGTAAAATTGGATATCTCTTTTTTTTTTTGTAAAGTAATGTTCATGGTAGTTTATGAAACACACTCCATTAAGCAAAGAAAAAAGTGGATATAAACGTCATACAAAGCATGAGCAAGTGGAGAACCATCTTTTAATTTACAAAAACCTACTCTAAATTTTATATTGAAATTCTAGAAGTAAAGTAAGGAGAATTTCAAAAATAAACAGTATATTGTATTATTTCAAAGACAATTCTATTGAAAAATATAGTGAATTCGGTCGCAAGTAGCCACTCTAAAAGTTTGTAAGATTACAATTTCGCAAACTTGTCATTGATCTAGTGTCATTTTCGGAAACTTGTCAATAAATCTATTGATTGCGAAAATCATTGACATTGATGAAAACTATTAGAATGTTAATTGGGAATTAATTGATACTAATTTACAACACTCACCCGTACCTGATGACATATGTTATATGAACATTCTCAAAATATATTTCTGTCAAACTTCTGGTGCTTTTTCCCCTTAAATCCCATCTTCAATTCACGTATATGAACACGCATGCAAGAACAAAATTTAGTTACGATACTATTGTCCTTCTCGACCTTTCCGTTGCTTTTGTTACCAACCCTACACCAAATCTCATTTTGGTGTAAAATCTTCTCCAATCCAACACCAAATCCTACATCAAAATGGTGTAACACCAAATTTTAAATCCTACACCAAATCTCATTTTGGTGTAAAATCTTCTCCAATCCAACACCAAATTTTACATCAAAATGGTGTAATACCAAATTTTACAAAAGATTTGGTGTTACACCATCTTGATGTAATTTTTTTTATTTATGATGACAATTAAACCCAAATCTAATAGAGAAATTTCAAGATATGCCACTTTTGATATGCCACTTTTCAAAAATGCCGCTATCACTTTTTCCAAAATTTTTAATCAATTATGTTTGGGTTAACTATGTTACATTAGGGTTTAGTTTTTTGGGTTTAAGGTTTGTAAGGGATCAAAACAATTTTTAAAATTGAAAATTTTGAGATATAAGGTTTTTAAACAGATTTATAAGTGACATATTAGTAAGAAAATAATTCAAGAGTGGCATATTTGAAAAGTTGCATGTTAAAAGTGACATTTTTGTAAATGTCCCAATCTAATATGTTTGTGATGATTAAACCAAAATTTATTATGCATACGTTTATTTTATATGATGTATTATATTTTTCTTTTTATATTTAGTGTTAAATTTAAATATTTTTATAATTTATTAAACTTAAAAATGTAGATAGGTTAATTTGTAAATTTGTAAAAGAATAAATTTAGAACATTCTCTTTTTGTTTGTAAAAAATGGTGTAATACATTGGAGTAAAACCTAACACCATTTACTGTAAAATATGGTGTAATACATTGGAGATGGCCTTATATGTTGGTCTCGTTTTTGACTTCTCCTCCTCTTCCCATAACGTAACTTGGGTTTTCTATGATAAGAGACATTGTGACACCCCGGTTCTAGGGCATATATGGTATATGCGGTATATGCGGAGATGCTTAAAAGAATTGATTTGACTACCTATATCACCAAAGTGCACTTATCTTTTTGGTCACAGGTCTTGAGAGAACTCCAGAGTTAAGCGTGCTTGAGCTAGAGCAGTTTCAAGATGGGTGACCTACTGGGAAGTCATTTCCAGTACCGTGTGAGTGAGGTCAAAACACGAGGAAAAGATCGCGTGGTGATTTGCAGGGTCAGTGAACATGACTTTCAAGCCTCCCGGACTAACGCACCGACCGTCGGACATGGTGGGCCCACGGGCCTGAGAGTGGACGGGGGCCCATCGGAGGGGCGGTCGGGGCGTTACAAGTGGTATCAGAGCGAACCCTGACATCTGTGAAGAGTCAGATTGTCGGGGTAACGATCTTGGTATGCGCAACGAGGACGTTGCGATCTGTTAGTGGGGGTGATTGTGACACCCCGGTTTCAGGGCATATATGGTATATGCGGAGAGGCTTAAAAGAATTGATTTGACTACCTATATCACCAAAGTGCACTTATCTTTTCGGTCACAGGTCTTGAGAGAACTCCAGAGTTAAGCGTGCTTGAGCTGGAGTAGTTTCAAGATGGGTGACCTACTGGGAAGTCATTTCCAGTACCGTGTGAGTGAGGTCAAAACACGAGGAAAAGATCGCGTGGTGATTTGCAGGGTTAGTAAACATGACTTTCAAGTCTCTCGGACTAACGCACCAAACGTCGGACATGATGGGCCCACGGGCCTGAGAGTGGACGGGCGTTACAAACATGCTTTGCGTTGTATATGAGTTATTTTGACATTTTTAATTTACAATTCTGGTACTCTTGTTTTACCTCATTCCTCTTCTCTCTCAATTTCAAACAAGCTTTATGGCTTTAACAGTTATATATAAGAAAATACCGTTGTGTTTGAATGGTTAACAATGAACATTGTATCAGGATGTTTCTATCGATCAACTTTATAAAACATGTTAACGTATGATTAAATAAAATATTTTAATCATAGAAACCACAAAGTTCAAAACAATTAGTAGAAAAGAAAATTCAATAAAGAAGATATGAAATCACATTGCTTCCTCCCGTTGGAGCTACGAACCTATCTTCCGAAAAATAAGAAGCTTTTCTTTTGCAAGTAGCACCATAACTCATCTAACTCATTCACTATTTCGAATTTAGAAAATATTTTGAAACACATATAGATGTCATTTAAAATGAAATAAAAGACCTTCAAACTAATACAAAATATAATAAGAGCAGTTTCCACCAAAATTCTATCGAAAATAGAAAAAATAACAACGCGTTGTCGAAAGTAAAGAACAAAAGAAGAACATACTTTAACCAATATTTTTGAAACTATCATTCACCATATGCACACAAACTCTACAGAGATGGTCGACTAACCTTTGAGATCAATTAAAATACATATAAACAAACATGAACTATACAAATATTAAATAGTAACCTATGACCTTGGAAATACTTCCCATCTCTGGAGATCCTGCTATCGGTTGCCATCAAACTTATCAACTATTAGTAGCTAATATTTAGAAGAGAATTGTAACATCCCGAAACCAAATAGGTGCTTTTTGGTGAGGGTGTCGATCGACACTTTAGGGTAGTGTCGATCGACACCGGTGTTTTCAGAATCGGGTTATTAAGATTTTTGGCTCAGTTTAACTGCGGTTTAAGAGATTATTTTGTGATGTATTAGAGGGTGTCACAAATGAAGTCCCCAAACCCTAATCAATTTAACCCCAATCTATGGTCTTGTTGCCATACCATATACCCTATACCCTAAATGTACTGACATATCCACTAAAATAGTCATAACAAAGCTAATTTAGTTACAACACCAAATTTACCAAATATGAGAAACAATTTATATAAATTTATGACCTTTTACCATTTATAGTTGTTTATAATTTGAAAATTTAAAATTTTTTATTTTCTTTCACTACTAACACATTTTTATACTTTGCCTTTAAGTTTACTATCATCTAAATGCAAATATGATTCATAAATACCTAAATTTTTGATTTTAATGTCCAAAAATGTAATTCAGTGGCCAAATCGTCACAAATGAGTCACATTTTTAGTTCTGCGTCGCAAAAGTGTGGTAACTGTGTCGTTAACTAGTTACTAGGCTGTGACTTCGCTTTAGTGCTTCGAATATCCAAACCCTAAACCCTATTTAGTCACAAATCGGTCACTAGCCAGTCACAAATTAATAAAAAAAAATTGTGCCCACTCTAAATCGAACTTGGGAGAGATATTGTCAAATGTGTGAGTGTGTAACCATTTTGCTATTGTAACCGATATGTTGAACTAAACAATCCCATTTATTTATTATCAAGTGTTGGCAAACTGAAAACAACAAAAATTTGTTCTTCCCTTTATTCGAAATCGGGTAAGGGAACTATTGTTTGCATGTTGTAAACCATTGTGCCATTGTAACTAATCAGTATTTTGTTGATCTAAAATATATTTATACCCTTTGGAGAATAATTATGTTTTAAAGACATTCAGAATTTGTAAAATAAAAAGATATGTGAAATTTGTTGAGAGTTTTGTGTATTTAAAAAGTTTAAGAAATGTTCTCAAAATCTTGTTCAATAAGTAAAATTAGAACAAATCCATATACCAATAACAATAGTTACTAATATATGTATAAAATCACTAAAAACTAAAAATAAAATCAATAATATTAGATTTTCAATGAAATTTAAAACTCATCAAACAAATAACAATGAATTTCATTAAAAATTTCATAACCCATAAATCATTAACAATGATTTCATTTTAAAATTTTTGTAAGGATCTATCAACCAATAACCCCTCTCTGAAATTAAATCCAACAAATTAATAAGGATAAAACTCAAAAAATACATCAATTGTATAACAATGCTTAATTGTTTATGTAATTTTTAGGAAATCTAAATAGTATATGTATTTTTCTACCAAATGTTATATAGTTGGGATTTTTTTTTACATACTTAAATACAGTCATACTTATCACGTGTTTTGTTTTTTTGCCGACATAACTGTTATGACTCTTTTGTTACTTTACTATGGTAGACACTAAAATATGACTAAAAATATCGTAACAAAAGGGTCACAAATGTGTGACGACTTAAAATGTCGCAAATTAGTCTTACATTTGTGACTGGTCTGTGACTACATGGAAACTTTTGTAACAAAGTTGCAAATCATCCGCTAATTTGTGACTTCGTTACCACCAAGTTAATTGGTCACAAATTTGCTATTACTTTGCAACTAATTTTTCTGTAGTTGCGAATCAGTCACAAAATAGTCTCAAAGTAGTCACAAATATTAGTGACTGATTTCGCCGTCACAAACAGTAGTCACAAATGGACTATTTTCTGGTAGTGTCCGCCATGTCCGAGGTTTGATTGGCTCTGATACCTTTAATATCAAAAAAGTATACGAAAAAGAAATCTGAAAACAACGATTTTCTGGTAGTGTCCGCAAATTAGTCTTACGTTTTATAGATACTCGACTCGCCGTTCCTAAAACAACTGATTTGAAACCCAAATACCGATCCCTCTGAGGTGGAGAAACGAACCTGTAAGATGGATCAAAGTTTGTTACAAAAAATGGAAATGAAAGAGAAAGAGAAAACAGTTTTTTTCAAAAGATGAACAAATTCATTAATTAGCTAACAGACGCTCTAGCTGTATCTATACTTCTCATTTTGCACTTTAGTCCTAGTACTTCTTCTCGTTAATAAAACGGCCTCAATACTTCATAATTCCTTTAGTTACTTCTTTTACTACCTCCAACTTCTTAATCGATCAGAAACAACTCCAATCTTCATTTACTATAACAAAATTTGTTATGAAAACATGTAAGAATCGTGTCAAAAGTTTCTTATTGGACGAGGAGAATTATTGGGTCGTGTGCATTCGTAAACAAAAGAACAATGAAGTGAAGACCATAATTTACAGTGTTGGAAAGGAGGGTGTTCATGAATGTAAACAAGTAAATGGAGAGTTTGGACAAGGACATGTAAAGGATTATAGGCCACTTCTCATGAGTTATGTTCCAAGTTTGGTTCAAATTCCGTAATTATGGAGGCAAAAGAAAAAGGTGATTCGTTGCGAGTTAATTCTATAGTTTCGTTGAACGAGACTAGTCGAATTATTAATTAGTTTTGTGTCTGTTTTTTTTTTTTTTGGGTTAAAAGTGTTGTTCTTGTTTATGAGTTTTCTTTGCATTTCATAACATCTTTTGCTTTTGCTTTTGAGATTTATTGTTGTCTTTCGTAAATAAATTGTTTATAATTACTTATCGACATGGCCGGCCCTAACTAATTGTCTGCTCAAATGAGTAAAAAAGAATTTTGCCCAGATATTAACATAAAAATATAGACAACTAATATATTACAGTTTGGGGGCTCAAACCAAAGACTGTCATATTAAACTGTATCAAACCACTGCACTACCGAGACATTTATGGTAATTGTTGCCCTCAATTTACTAATATAATTTTATTGTCTAAAGCACCTGCTTTATGTGCTTTAACCTAGGGCCAGCCTGCTTATCGATCCAGGTAACTTTTTTACCCAATAAATATGTGTGTGTATACAAGTACCAAAAACGATGAGACGAAAACAAAAGTGTAGAAGGCTAATAAGGTTAGTGAAAATACTATCACATAGGCATGACTTTTAGTTAATGTAATATAATTACATTGATACAAAGCCAAAAGTTAAAGGGAGAATCAATTCTTTTAACACGTATCAAAATATGATCGACTGGTTGACATGTGTCACGATTTTTTGAATTATTATGTTTGACGCATCAAACTTTATATAATAAGATGGTTGAATCAAAGTAGCATACAAATTGAAACCAGAGGTACAGATTAAAGTCTGTAGAGCACAAAAATTCCATCCATATAAAATCATTGTGGCTAACCAAGATTTCTTCACAAAGTATTTAATTCACGATTTTTTTTTCATCTAGACTAGTTTCTGTAATGCTTCTATAAACTTGTTGACATAAACATTCATTAATCCAGTACTAACCATAGACTCCTTCCATTTGTCGTGGTTCCTCCTCACTAGGTTCCCTAGCTCGCTGTCTTTGTCCATTACGGACATGATCGCACCGCTCAAGCTCTCCTTCGAAAACCATCCTGTTTCCTCTCTTTTAACCTCTACCGAGACCTCAAGTTCCTCGCTCATCAGTCTGGTGTTAAATACTTGTTCAGGCAAATGTGGAATAAACACTATTTGGCAGCCATTCACTAGAGACTCCCACATTGACCCGAACCCGCAATGGCTCACAAAACAGCCGGTTGATGGATGAGCCAATATCAATGGCTGTTGCACCCATCCTCCCCAAACCACTCCACGCCCCTTCACCCGCTCTTCGAACCCTTTTGGTAAGGCTTCTTGGATGGTTGATGCGCCTTTTGGTGGCTTTACAGCTACAAGAAACGGTAAACCTGTCAGCTCCATTCCAAAACAGAGCTCTTGGAATTGATCTTTTTCAAGAATGATTTGGCTGCCCAATGCACAATATATTACTGATCTGGGTCCGAACCGGCTAAGCCAGTGCTTCCATTGTTCTTCTAGCGGCTGGTAATTGCACGGCTCAGGAAGCATTGGACCTGTCAAAAGAACTTTTCTTTGATATTTGTTTTCGATGAAATCGCAGAATTTTCCTTCCATTTCTTGGCAAGTCCTTATCGAAATGACATCGCAGTTAGTAAGTCCTGTCATGTTACGTTCGTAGAACGTAATTCCATCACCAAACGGATAGGAGAGGAACGCCAAGGATTTGGTTTCTTGACCACGAAGTAACACCTTAGACGAGGGGTATCCCGGTGGAGGAACAGCCAAGTCATCTGGACTACGTCCAGGGACAAATGAGGTAGCAACACATGCGGCGGAAATAGTTACATAATTCACACTCTTGGCTCCATACTCTTTAGCTATTTCGGGAATCCAGTGAGCAAAATCGAAGAAAATCAGATCCGGCTTACCAATAGAAACCATTTCTTCGACCTCATTGCGTGTCCGATCCATAGCTGTGGCGAGAAAACTCTCTAGCGAAAACGGGATATCGGAGGTTGTCTCGGCGCCAGCAGGGAGGCCATCAACAAGAGGTATGGTAAGAGTATGAAAGACAATGCAGTTTGGGAAGAGACTGAGAGGTTCGAGTTTCTTCAAAGCTTTCTTCGGCAACAAGAAAGTGATTTTGTGCCCTTTCTCAGCTAGTTTGTTAGCAAGATGCAGATATGCAGTCATGTGACCAAAAGCAAACCATGGGAACATAAAAGCATGAAGTGTTGAGCTCATTTCTATTTAATGTTCCTCTGTTTTACTTCTAATCTTGTTCTTGGGAGGTTCTTATGTTTTTGTTTAGAATTCTGTTGCAGATGCCCTGAAGATTAGGAGAGTAGTCTCATAAAAATTGAATGATTCAAGTTTGTTAAGAATACGTCATACCTGTTGTTATCCTTTTGTTATTTAATCTAATTAAGTTAAAATTTTATGGAAACTATGTCCTAAAATTATGGAAACTGCAAAGATCATGAGTAGGGGTGGGCATTCGGTTCTTCGGTTCAGTTTCAGTTCGGTTTTTCGGTTTTCCGGTTTTAGTTAAAATGAGTCTATATATAAACCGAATGAATTATATGTCGGTTCGATTCGGTTTCACTTCGGTTTCGGTTCACATTTTAAGGTCCATAACTAGGTTGCATGGAATCGGACTCGGGTACGTGGAAGCGAAACACTCGGAAACGCGGAAGCGATTTTTTTGAAAAAATTAGGAATCGGGTACGTTTTGGAAGCATATATTATATATATAGTATCAATTATCAAATATTCAAAATTAAGCCTCATTTTAAAAACATTCAAGATTAAACTGAAAAAAAAAACATTGTTTGAAATTTAGAACACAATTCCAATACGTAACTTAATTAGAAAAGAAAAACAAACCACAATGTTAAAATTCAATGATTTGGATCATCATTTTCATGTTCGTTTTCATTTGCTCCATCAAACAAAACCGCCTCCAACTCCGGTTCTTCAAGAGAAAGATCTTCAAACTCAAGTCTTCCAACATTAGTCTCATCCAATGAATCAAATTGGTCACCTCCAACATCCCACATATGATTCCGACCACTTTTGTAAGCAAGACTTCTTCTAGATAAAAGGCGTAGAATAGTATGCACAAATACTAAATCTTCGGCTCTTTGTGGGGTAATTTTGTTTCTTGTTGGAGAATGTATGAATTTGTATGTACTCCAGTTCTTTTCACAACATGAAGATGAAGAAGGTTGTCCAAGCAACTTTAATGCCAAGGGTTGAAGTTTTGGTGCTGAAGCTCCATGAACTGCCCACCATTTTAACGGTTTAAAGATGAACCTATCATGCATGGCATCTACATTACCAAATTCTTCCAAGCATAAAGAGAAATTGGGATTAGGGAATATGACGATTAGTATTTCTTTAGGGTTTTTATTCTTTTTAAGTTATAAAAATTACAAAATAATCCTTAAGTTTCCTACTATTTACGTTTTCACGTTTCCAAAATAAAATGAGGCGATTCCAAAACGGAACAGACGCTTCCAAACCGCTTCCAAAGTGGGAATTTTTGGAATCGCGATTCCACGACGATTCAAAGAGATTCCAAGAGATTCCGATTCCGATTCCGGAGCGTGAAACGTCGTAAAATAGAGTTTCCGTGCTTCTTAGGTCCATAATAGAACCGAATTGCTTTGGTTTCGGTTCAGTTTCGGTTTGGTTGCGGTTTAAACCAAAAAAACCGAATGAAAACCCATAAAATCAATAAAAACCCATAAAAACCGAATGAAAACCCATAAAAACTGAATGGAAACCCATAAGTCGAATTGGCTAGGTCTTATTACACATTAAGTGGGCATTCGGTTTTTTCGGTTTAAACCGAAACCGAACCGAAACCTATGGACTACATTTTGCTTGGTCCAGTAGGTATAATTTGAATATCCTAACCCGAACCGATACCTATGTTTTTGGTTCGGTTTGGTTCGTTTTTTTGGTTATATGTATTTTCCCACCCTAGTCATGACATTCAAAATTGTCACGAAAATATCTAAACTACAATTGCAAAGATGCTTAAATTATGTGAAGTCCTTTTTCTTACATGTTTACTAAGTCTTCCGCGGGCATTATAATTTATAATAGATGTTTTTTATAGTTTAATCTTTATACGTATATAGATTAATATATAGATTAATATTTTTTTGTTGTATATATGATTACACAATATATTTTTATGAAAATAAAAATCGCTAAAATAATGAATCATAAAATGCTTAGTAATTATATAATATATAAGTTTATCCTTAATTATTTAAAAATCAAGGGTATTATACCCTAATATAAGGACATAAACTCTCACAAATGTACATGCAATATGGAATGATTTAAGTAGACGGTTTGAATAAGTATATTGATTTTAAGTAGAGGGTTTGAATAAGTATATTGAATAAGTACATCGCAGTTTGTACTGAAGGATGGTTTAATACCAAATGTTGTTGAATCCAACCTCCATAAGTCCATACACAACGCCACGTCCGCGTACCCTTTCTTCAAACCCTTCCAGTAACGCTTCCTCGACCGGTTGATACACCGGAAGGAGGCTTAATCGCCACCAGAAATGGCAGGCCGGATGATTCTAGCCCTAGACAAAGTTCTTGAAACTGATTTATCGTGTTTCCCACGGGTTGGCTACAGAAAGCGCAAAACACAACTGAACCGGTATTGAATTTTGTTAGCCACTGACTCCGCCCATCGAGGCTCTAACGAGGATTAGGTTCAGGGGAGAATTGGTCTGGTTAAGTAAACGACAAGTCCTCAAAGCGATGGCATCGCAGTTTCTCATCGTGGTAACTTTCTCGTCGATGGCAGGTAACCTAGAGGCGGTTTAGCTAACTCCTCCCAAGAATTTTCCTTCCCATCAGTGACCTCTCGCTAAGCGCGGCAGGAACAAGTGAGAGCGCGATTGACGCAGTGCTCACGGTTGTTGAACTCGGGATCGGGTTCGACACTAAATTTGTTATGAGGTTCGAGATCCTTTGTTAAATAGAATGGATGATTGGAATGTGATTGAGTAATGTTAGTTCGGTATCAACAGTGTTCAAGTAGACTGCCCGGGAACAATAAGTTCTGGGTTCCGAGCAATTAGTGTAAGATTAGGTGAATTAATCCAAGTGAACAGTGTAAATACGGAAAAAGAGAATGATTAGCCAAAAAGTGTAGTCTAAAAGCATGAGTTGTACAAGAATGATGTACAACTATATATAGTACAAGGAATTTAGGGCATTATGCACATTTGGTTACATTTTAACCATAAGTTAGCATAAAGTAGTTAATGAAAGATAAATGAGTTGGGTCTTTCTTTTGGTGGGCTGAAAGTGGGATTTAGGCATAGCCCAAATCCAGGTGTAACAGTAGCACCCCCCCGCTACCTCCCCCCCCCCCAAGTTAGTGAACTGAGCGTACCAAATTCACTATAGGTTATCCCGAGCAATTAAGCTTGAGAAAGGTCCAAACGAATAGCCGATTGGGTCTCCTCGGGTGCGTGTGTCTACCTTCGCATGTGGCGACAATCCGCTTTTTGACACGTCATTTGGAGTTTCCTATGTTTTTAAGGGGATTAGGGCTTTTTGGCTTCCCGAAGACGATCCGTATTCCGGACACGTCATCTTCTTATTCTTCACGCCAAAATATTAGGTTTTCTCCCGATTCCCTATATAATCGATGCTTCTTCCTCTTTGTTTAACACTTTCCCCTCTGCTTCAACTTCCTAGGTAGTCTTTTCTTCCCCTTTTTCTCTATTTCTTCTAAGATTTTCTTCGTTTCCGCCGAATCAACACGTCGAATCATCGCTGGATAATACTTATGTCATCCTCGGAATCTTCTACTTGATCTGATGATAACGGGCTTCTTCGGAAGAATCTTCGAATCCAGGATCGGGAGGATGTAGAAGTTTCTTCCTCATCTTCTACTTCTAGGTTTGCATCTGCTGAGGACAATTAAAGCGACGGAGATGAAGATGTCGTTATGCCTATGAACTGATCTGAGCGAGCGGGCGCGTCTGAAGCGAGTGTATCTGAGGAGTATGTTTCTCCGAATAGGAGCAAAAAAAGTAAGGAAAAGGTTGAGTCCGTTCGAGATCTGAACACCGCTTGGGTCCGAAAAGAGAAAGTAGCTCGGGGAAGAATCAGCTCGTAGAACTAGAGATAGGAAGGCAGCTCGCAAAGCTCAGTTGGATGCAATAGCAAAAGTTTCGATTTTTGGTCGGGACCCGGGATCTGTCCCCATATAACGTTGGCACGTGATGATGATCTTTCTTCCATATCCACAACTGTCAGCGTTAACGCGTTGCATTGTCAAAAGAATGGGTCGGGGCTGCTTTATAAAATTTCCGGCATCTCGGACTGAACTTGGAATCTACTCGTGGGACATATGTGCCTTTACCAATGTTTCTTCAACTGCGGTGGCCTCGGGTTCCCGATTCCTTCGGTGATTTTGGAGTACTACCACCGACGTAGGATTTCTCCGTCCCAGCTGACTCACGCGGGGTATCAAAATTTGATGTCGATCTTGGCTTTTGGTACAGAGTTTGGAAAAACCGTCACTTGTGACCACGTTGAGGAGATTATCACGGTAGACAACGTTGATTTTGGTTGCTTCCAAGTCAAGATGAAGCCTTCCTGCTCGCTCGTAATGGGGTTTCCGAGCAAATGTGACAGCTGGAAAGAAAGATACTTCTTTGTCAAAATAAACAAGGCTTTGATTGGAAGCTACGAGGGAAGGATCCAAGCTGGATGGAATAAGGGAATTGGTATAATTTTTAAAAAAATAATTTCCGCCTTTTGAACTGATCATTCGTCTTCTTCTTGTTTTTGCAGATACTTCATCGAGGCCTCTCCTTGAAAAGAATTCCAGGACTGTGATTTATATGCTGTTGCGTCTGGATCCGCAAGATTGGAACAACCTCTTGAACCTCCGGATCCGTCAGTGTTATCCCCGTATCGTTTCAGGTTTTTTTTCTTGTCCTTGATGAACTCTACTCGTCCTTGTTGTTACTCGATGCTTAGTTTCTCTTATGTTTGTTATTTAGGGAACCCCAAATTTCCTCTCGACCACTCCGTACTTTTCTCCTCTTTTCCTCATCCCAATACTGTGGGAGCTGGATTCCTACAATTAGATTTGTCGGGTTCGCGGTAGAGCTGCATAACTTCTAGGTTAGAAAACAAGAGCAATTGAGAAGAAAGAGTTTATTATTAGCTGCGTTTGCTGTAAAAGTACAAGGGTTTTCTGATAGAGATTTCCTTCCCCTTAATGGGGATGATACAATGATATATATATACTAGATTAAAGTCGGCTAGGGTTTTTGTGTGAGCTGCACTCCTTGAGTCGGCTGGCCCGTTAGCGGTTCGGCCCACCCGTGACTCGGCTTGGCCCAATTAAATGGGTTGCGCCGAATTGGGCCTGTTAAGTTAAAATCCACTTAGCTTTAAATCGGTTCATCCGATTTAGTTCGGTATCGCCGATGGTTTACGGGTCATCCTAGACTTTCGGTAGAGCTTTCCTTTACCCAAACTTAGCCATTTTCTCCTGATGATCTTCAAGGGGTGGAAATTGACCCCTACAGTTCGCCCCCCCCAACTTGGATTTATCAGTAATGGTGAAGCCGAGATATTGGTGAAAGTCTAAGATCTGTCAGATGAAATTGCTCCAACTGTCTTTGGAATAGCTTGTTGTCAATGATGAAGACATATAAGTGTGTGAACAAGCCTCGGTAAAAACCTTGTCTAGAAAACCCAGTGGGAAAAAACTAGATCAAGGGAAAAAGAGCACAAGTCACACACTTGTTCATATCGTCAGTGTCGCCGAGTTCCCATGTTCAATTTCTGATTTGGTCAGTTTCCTTAGCGTGTTCTCCGAGCCGTTTGGTGTAATGGTAACCATTGCACTGTGGCGCGGCTCGAATATAAGTGTTGATAAAAAAGGTTTAAGTTGATAACGGTGTCGCTGTTAACGGTGTCGCCGTTGGTAGGGTTGATTCTTCTTTTGTTCCATAATATGGCCGAGCCTTTAATCTGTAATGTTTCTGTAAGGTATACTGTGAAAATTATCGAGTTGTTCAGGATGTTGCCATTGCTAGGCTTGATATATAAATTTTTGTCGTTTGCCGTTGGTGGCTTCAACCCGCGGCGTCGCCGATGATTTTGTGCCAGTGACAATGACCACCCGATCGAGCGTACCCAAAGTTCTGATCCATCGTAACCCAAGCCGCCGTACCAATATAACCCGAGCTGCGAGTGATGGATTTGCTATCACCGTGACCTTGCGGATCAGCCGTGATCTTGAGATTCGACCCGCAAGCTGTTGAACAAGATTCATAACCGCGAGCCACCGTTTGAGATCCATTACCGTGAGCCATCGTTTGAGATTTGTAACGGCGAATCATCGTTTGAGACTCGTAACGGCGAATCATTGTAAACGATAGGTGTATTGGCCGTCGTCGACTTAACTTCTGATTAGGTCCAGTTGTATTCTCAACCGAGCCATCACACCATCGTGACCTGAGCCGTCTCATCGTCACAACCTGAGTCATCTTTCCGCATTTCTATCTTTGCTGCACCGGTTCATTGGGTTTACCAAGCTATCTTCTTGCCTTGAATCATCGTCGTCTTGTCGACCCGAGCTGCTGTTATATCACCGACCCGAGCCGCTGTTGCTATGCTTTGCAATTCACCAGTAAAGGACAATTTTACAGCTGACCTGGGCCATCGCCGACTTGTTCGAACACGAGCCATTGTTCCTAGATCAGGGACTTCAAGGTTCAAACGTGAACCGTCGTTGAATCCTGCTATATTGACGTGATTTAGCTGTGCCGAGCGAATCGTAGTTAACTGCGAGCTGTTCAAAGCAAATCCTCGACTCGCCGGTTTTTTAGTTCATTTTTCTGACCCGAGCCCTTATCGGCTTGGCTTGAGCTATCACGATTTTTACCCGAGCGACCGTGATTCCTCTGATCCGAGCCGTGAGTGAGGGGTTGCCGAGCTAAAAATTCCACCCGAACCGGGGGCGAGTGAATCCTGATTCGTCGATTCAGGACGAGCCGTGAGCAATTAGTTCTCGAAAATTGATTCATTTTGCCATGACCCAAGCCGTGTATCCATGCCTTGAACGGTGTTACCATAGCCAGAGCTGTCTTTGTAACCTGAGTCGTGGATTCAGCAGAGTGTTTTGTCTAACGATTATTTTTCTGAGTGTATTGTTTTTCAAAGATCTTGTTTGGTTGGTCCACTTTATGAGTCGTGAAGGCGTAAGTGAAATTTGAACCATGAAGGCGTAAGGAAATTTTGAGCCGTGAAGGCATAAGTGAAATTTGAGCCGTGAAGGCGTAAGTGAAATTTGAGCCATGAAGGCTAGGCCGGGAGCCATTGTTTTGTTTGAGACCAATGATTTGCTTATTGGGTTTCTTGATGAACATTCTCTTGTTTACGGACAAGTTACCTTAAACGAGTCCGCTCCACGATGAACATGCTATCGCGTTACGACCAACGTTTGTTGGGTTTGGGATGAACATTTTGGTTTACAGACAGGTTCTCATGAACGACCCAGCTCCGATAATGAACACTTAGCGATTTTGTACCAGCGATTCGTTTGCTGGGTTTTGAGATAAACATTCTCGTTTACGGATATGTTCCCATGAATATATCCGCTCCAGTAATGAACTCTAAATTTATATAGCGCGCTTTTAATCTGCTAGGATGTAGTAGTTTATATTCTTTGAAGGATGTAGTAGTTTGTTATTGTGGCCAGCAGCAACGAGAATGATAAAAGGTATGTCCGTTTAGGTGGGACTTTGGATGATCCGTAAAGGATGTAAGTGTGATATGTAAAAAAGATGGGAGTATATGAGTATACGTACCTACTCTCCTCTTCTTGGAAAGATCGGAGAAGCGATAACTTAGCTCGACGATTGGTTTGGATTCACGGCGAATTGGCTCGATGATCATTTGAGAGCGTATTGATGGAGTAATGAGGAAGGAATGAGATCATAGAGTAACAAAACCATGGCGGTGAGTCGGATCCACTGAACCAATTGAATAGACGGCTCAGCCATGACTTTGTTGTGGAGAATCTGTCGCGATTAGCCGGTAGAATTTGACGTCTCATCTTATTGAATAAACTGCTCAACCTTGATTTTGTTACAGAGAACCTGCCGTCGCGACAAGCCAGGAGAATTCAACGGTTTGCTTGTGAAAAGCGTGGCTCGTTTTTGGGACACGACACAGTTTTTTGGAAACGGTTCATTCACAAGGAATGTGGCTCGTTTCCAACAATGCTGGTTCGCGGCTCGGATTCGGGTTTCTCTTTTGAGCAGCACTACCGATGCCTACTGATCCAGAATCTTTGGTATTGTTATCTTCTTCGGTATCACCAATGATCTCGATGATTCTCGCTGTTCTATTCGGTACTGGCGTACTCCTTTTGTCAGCTCGCCGAGAAGTTGGCTTGCCGGATGTGCCGCTAATTTTCCGCACGTCGATGGGTGTTGACGCGAGGCTCATCGCGGTCAGGTGGCTCTTGGTTATCAGTAAAAATATGGGAGTATACGAGTATATGTACCCACTACCCCCCTTTTTTTAAAGGAAGGGGCAACTGAACCCATCTGAGGATGAGCTGCCTATGTACCTTTTGCAAGGATCAAGCCGCTTCGTAGTTCTTGAATGATATGATTCTTGTCTGAATTTTGGATAGGTAGTGTCGGCGCTACCGAGGTACTGCAGGTCTCGGTCAATACTATTTTGCTGAGTAAGGAGAACGATGTTCCTGGGCTGTCTTGATTTGTGATGTATCTGGATTCGGCAGCGAAGAAGATTGACGGCGTGCCGGATTTGTGACGGCTTGCCAGATTTGTGATGGCGTGCCGGATTTGTAACGGCGAGCCGGATTAGTAACGGAGAGCCGGATTTTTAAAGGCGAACCGGATTTGTAACGGCGAGCCGGATTTGTAATGGGGAACCAGATTTGTAATGGCAGACCGGATTTGTAACGGCGAGCCGGATTTATAACGGCGAGTCGGATTTGCAACGGCGAACTAGATTTGTAACGGCGTGCCGGATTTGTGATGGCGAGCCGGATTTGTAATGGTGAATCGTCGTTTGAGATTCGTAACGACGAGACATTGTGAACAGTAGGTGTATTTGGCTGCCGACCACTTAGCATTTGATTCAGTCCAATTGTATTCTGAATCAAGTCATCTCACCGTTGTGACCCGAGGTGCTATTGTATCACCGACCCGACCAGATGCTTATATGATTTGCGATATGCCGAGTCGGTTGTACTCGTCGAAGCCCGAGTTGTCTTTGTAACCCGAGACGTGTCGCCGTTACCCAAGACGTGTCGCCATTACCTGAGCTGTGAAAGGTTTGAAGTTTGATTCCTGAGTAACCGATTTTTGGGTTGACACGTCGTGTTCGTTTTGTCGCTGGTGTTCCGAAGAGAAGATCCATTTCGTCACGGGTGGCATGTGGACCCGTTTGTCACTATTTCACGGATTCACCGCAACGGCGTTCCCCCTAAGCCATTGAACAGTTGCGCCATGATAATCGGTTGTGCGGTGATTCCGAAACATCAAGCGGTTGCACCGTGATAATCGGTTACGCCGTGATTTCCATGACTTTGTTGTGTTGTGGTTAGCCGGTAGAATTCGACGGTTCGCTTGCGAGAGATGGTATGTTTTGATGAAATAGTTCATTCGTAAGGAATGTGGCTCGTTTCCTAAAACACGGGTACACGGCTCGAATTCTGGTGATAACTGGTCGGCCGATCGGCTCGGAAAAATAGTTAATGGACGACCCGATACCACTTGCAAGAACACTTCACGGGCGAGCCAACATTTATCTTAGAAAAATGTTTGCAGGCGAACCGACACTTAGTTTAGAAAACAGTTTGCGGGGAAGCCGACACTTAGCTTAGAAATCAGTTTGCAGGGGAGCCGACACTTAGCTTAGAAAACAGTTCGGGGGGGAGCCTACACTTAGCTTGAATTCTGGCATGCGACACATGTAAATGGCGAATTGGGTTACTCTCCAAAATGGTTCGCTTGCAATAAGCGCGGCTCATTTTGGAGAACGCATGAGATTCGGGAAATGGTTCGTTCGCAAGGAACGTGGCTCGTTTCTGCAAATCTCCAGAGAAAGTGGTTCGTTTAAAAGAAGCGTAGCACACTTTGTAGAACGATGAGACAACGACTCGCTGAGGATTTGGCTCGTCAGATGTACCGCTGATTTTCTGCCCGCCGATGGGCACGTCGCGATCAAAAGAGCTGCAGGTAGTTACTGTGATAGTCGGTTGCGCCGTGTTTTTGTTAAGTCCGAACCGTTTGAACGGTGGCACCGTGATAGTCAGTTGTGCCGTGAACCGAAAATCAATTTATCTCTCTAACCATTGGTCCAAATGACTTCAAACTTGTTTTAAATAAAAGTTGACTCGATTATCTATCTCCTATCCAAATTTCAGCTCGGTATGTTTTTATCCTTGGCCATGCCGAGCCGATTACTACAGGTCGGGTTTAAAGAATTCAGGTTGATACATCTTCAGTAAATCGGCTATATCTTGAGAACCGCAACTCTAAATGATGTCATTTTTCTTGCGTTCGAAAGCTAACTGAAAATTACATCACGTATCAAAATATCCTCTCGCTATGTCTTTGGTACTGGCCGTGCGGAGCCGATTACTACGGCTCGGGTTTGAGAAATTCAGATTGATACAACTTCAGTAAATCAGCTATATCTTGAGTATCGCAACTCTAAATAATGTCATTTTACTTCCGTTGGAAAGCTAACTCAAAATTGCATCATGTATCAAACTATCAGCTCGTTATGTCTTTGTTACTGGCCGTGCCGAGCCGAACACTACGGCTCGGGTTTGAGAAATTCAGATTGATATATCTTCAGTAAATCGGCTATATCTTGAGAACCGCAACTCCAAATGATGTCATTTTTCTTGCGTTCGAAAGCTAACTCAAAATTTCATCATGTATCAAAATATCATCTCGTTAAGTCTTTGGTACTGGCCGTGCCGAGCCGAACACTACAGCTCGGGTTTGAGAAATTCAGATTGATACAACTTCAGTAAATCAGCTATATCTTGAGAACTGCAACTCCAAATGATGTCATTTTACTTGCGTTGGAAAGCTAACTCAAAATTTTTTCTTTTCATTATGGACCCGTGCTGTCTAGTATATCCCCGAGCTGATACGATATGTATAACTCAAGGGCTCCGTAATACCGCTATGCAAATTTGAGGGATGATAAAGTTGAATCCAATCCGCAAGAGAGTTAAAGTTAAACCCATGTAATGATGATGTTAAAGCTGAAGTCAAGCCGCGGGGATGGTAGAGCGAAATTGAGCCGCGGGGAAACACGAAAATCTAATTGATTCTCATGAGCTGTATTAGTAGGTTGATTTCCGAGCTGTGAGAGTGTTGAATCCGAGCCGTGACTTTGTTGCGGAGAACCTGTCAAGATTAACCGATAGACTTCGGCTGCTTACCCGGTTGAATAGATGGCTCACCCGTGATTTTGTTGCGGATAACCTGTCGGGATTAGCCAGTAGAATTCAACGGTTTGCTT
The DNA here is from genome assembly GCA_963576765.1 of Draba incana. Classification (NCBI taxonomy): domain Eukaryota; kingdom Viridiplantae; phylum Streptophyta; class Magnoliopsida; order Brassicales; family Brassicaceae; genus Draba; species Draba incana. The sequence continues at coordinate 22,882,133 of OY755205.1, forward strand.
GCGAGAAGCGTGGCTCGTTTTAGAGAGACGGTACGGTTTTTGAGAAACAGTTCATTCGTAAGGAATGTGGCTCGTTTCCTAAAACACGGGTACGCGGCTCAAATTCTGGTGACAACTGGTCGGCAGATCAGGTCAACGGCTTGTTTAAACACTTCACGGGTGATCGGGTGCACAGCTTGCAAGAACTGTTCGTGGGTGACCCAAAGCGTAGCTTGAAAAACAGTTTACAGATGACCCATTTTGAGGCTTGGTAAAATAGTTCGCGGGTGACCCGTTACGCAGCTTGGACCCATGTAAGTGACAAGTGAACTGCGAATCAAATTACACTCCAAAACGGTTCGCTTACAAAAAGCGTGGCTCATTTTGGAGAAGGCATAAGATTCGGAAAACGATTCGTTCGGAGAAAGTGGTTCGCTTAAAGGAAGCGTGGCACACTTTCTAGAGCGATGAGACAATGGCTCGCCGTTTACAGATTGGGTTAACCAATGGTGTCAGCGTCGGTGTTATGCTCCTCCAGAGTTACAGATGATGTTGGTGATTTGCGCCATTCCGTTTGTGGATAGTGCTCCTTTTGTCGGCTCCCGGTTCGGTTTTACCGACGGGGTTAAGCAAAACAGCCGCGACGGCGTGGAAAGTAACCGATGGCGGCGAATCTCTTGGACTTGTTGTCCCGGATCTGGTTCTGTTAACCAAAGAGGTGGATCTTGTCCTGCCGTTCTGCCTAGTTGTTCCAGATCCGTCGAGAGGTGTCTTCTCCTCGTCGTTTTGAGCGGTTGCTCCAGATCTGTTTGGAGGTGTCTCCTTTGGATCGACGCTGCCGTATGCTTTGTTCGTTGTTTCTGGTTGTCTTCTCAAACTCGCTCATGGTTTCTTTGTGTATGAAGTTTTTGGCTCCCCTCCTTCTAGCGCCAAATTGTGGGAGCTGGATTCCTATAATTAGATTTGTCGGGTTCGCGGTAGAGCTGCAAAACTTCTAGGTTAGAAAACAAGAACAATTGAGAAGAAAGAGTTTAATATTAGCTGTGTTTGCTGTAAAAGTACAAGGGTTTTCTGCTAGAGATTTCCTTCCCCTTAATGGGGATGTTACAATGATATATATATATACTTAATTAAAGTTGACTAGGGTTTTTGTGTAAGTTGCACTCCTTGAGTCGGTTGGCCGGTTAGCGGTTCGGCCCACCCGTGACTCAGCTCGGCCCAATTAAATGGGTTGTGCCTAATTGGGCCTGTTAAGTTAAAATCCACTTAGCTTTAAATAGGTTCATCCGATTCAGTTTGGTATCGCCGATGGTTTACGGGTCTCCCAACCGGCTGGTGCATCCTAGACTTTCGGTAGCCATTTTCTTCTGATGATCTTCAAGGGTTGGAAATTGACCCCTACAAATATCGTGGCGAAGCTGAAGATCAGTCAACCTCCTCCTCCTTTGAAGACCCATTTCAAGCAGATAAGTCTTGTCAATGCAAAGAGACCTGACAGGTTTGCTGGGAAGAATGTTGTTCCCAGCAAATCTTAGAATCCGGCGACCGAGGGAACATTGTCAAATGTAAAACCTTATGACTCGAATAAACGTCTAAGATATGTCTTGGTTAGTCCCCGAGCAAGAAGAGGCGTTAGGAAGGACAAAGATGTTATGATGGCTTCCATCAAGGACAAACGAGCTCGGTTAGCGCTGGAGAAGGAGATGTTTCTTCTGACGAGCATTTGGGTGATAGGACCATCGGGCCACTAGAAGGAGAAGTTGTCGATTTGAGTCTGGGGGTCAAAACTGGAGATCTTCCTGTGACCGAGGTGTCTAATACCTTTTACGACTTTGAGTTCAGCTTCAAGAGCTTTAACGACCATCTCAGCAATGTGCCATACCAGTGCGGTAGATTGGCTAACTACATTCAAGGGGATATGGAGCATCTGAATCCTAAGATTAAAGATCTTGTTGACCCAGACGATTATTGCCGTGCCTCTACAAACATTATTGGAGTAAGTTGATTCTTTTCAATCTGTTATACGCTTTTAGTGTGGTTACCGTATTCTGATTCCTTATCGTTTTTCAAGCATTCGCCGACATGAACTTTGTATGGAATACTTAGGAATAAGAGACCTGTAACCGAGGGAAAAGAAGCTGCCGCAGAGATAAAGCGTGTTGATTGATCATGGATTTATCGAGGTGTCGCATCCTCGATTTATCAGAGTGTTGAGATCGAGGATCTTGAAGATGTCGAGGATACTGCTGGGAATAATGACCAAACCACTCGGCCTGCCCAAACTAATAAGGACACGCTTGTGGATCTCACCTAGGGTTCTCCAAGTCAGTAAAAATTGCTGATAAATTTGTTTTTGATATTATCTTGGGGGTCGCTGAGAAGCTAATGGACGAGATTGCGGACAAGGTTTTGAACGAAACTATGCCAGCCGATCAGTAAAGGACCAAAGCCTTGGAAAAATACCAGGTGACCGGCGAGATTCTTCGGCCCCTCTCTGCTCCAGTTCCTCCTATGCCACTGTTGACTGAGAAGAATTGAAGATTGTCTTTTGTTACCTTTTTTCTTTTGTTTTGTAAATGACCAAGCCGAGTGTGGCTTTTAAACTCTTTAAATATAATCGTAATTTCCTTTGGGCTGATGGAGCTCGGGTTTACTCTTTGATTTGCACGAAGAGCAGGTCCTCGGGCTATTTGAATGAAATCAGAACTTTAAATTTATGCGGCTAAGTTTTTAAGCTTGGCAATAAATTGAATTATTTTGATCTGCCCAAGGAGCGGATCCTCGGGTTACTTCGTCAAAACCGGAGTTTTCATTATGCGGCTAAGTTTTTGAGCTTAGGCATCTTTATAGTAATGGGATTGTTGGATCCGACCACTACAAGAAATTTGATTATTAATGGCGTACCGAAAACGCTATGTATCGTATCGATAGCGTTTAGTTAAACGCTCTGACATCGCACGCGATAAAAAATCTGGGACTTTCGGTAGCGTTTTTTATGTACGCTATGTTATATATCGTATCGATAGCGTTTAGTTAAACGCTCTGACATCGCACGCGATAAAAAATCTGGGACTTTCGGTAGCGTTTTTATGTACGCTATGTTATGTATTTTATTCATAGCGTTTATTTTCTGCAATTGTTAAATGTCATCTTTAAATTAAACATAGCAATTCGTAAATGTTATATATTTTGGTTGCTCAATTATTTTTATTATTTTTTTACCCTAATTTTCTGTAATTAATTTTTCAATTTAAATGCATTTACTATAAACATAAAATTTATAAATTAAAAATATATTCAAATTAAATTAAAGGTTTACAAAGCATTTTTTCCATACCATGGAACACACCTAATTTAGAAGATAGTAAGTACAACATTTAGAAGAGGACATAAAAAAAACATGTAAACAAATGTATGGTAAAAATTTGAACAAATGTGGCTTTTTCGATTCATTGTATAGCCTCTGTTGATATGAGTCCTTCCTTCACCCCTACAAATCTACATTCAAGAGCTTCAAAGTCACGCCAAGATCCTTAGACATTGTTTGTGAATATATAAGCAGCAAATCCTGAACACAAACACACAACATATCTCCTTTATTGTAAGACTCGGCACAGATAAGAAAATAAACACATTAATCCAACAATCAAAACAAAGCAGGGACTGAAACTCCGTTTCTGGTGCCGTGTCATCTTCAAGCTAGTCACCTATTAGACAAATTAATCTGATTCAGTGTGATATACTCAGAACAGCGACAAGAAAAACTCAACGCGTAAACACGAGACTTGACTAAGCAAGACGATATAAAGGTCAAGAATCTGCCAACCCAATTTGATGATGGATCAATTAAGCAAGAGTGAATCATCTATTCATCAGAGAGCACTCAAAAATCCTAACTTTGTTTTCAAAATCGAGAGATGAGTACCTGAGATTCTAAGAAGCAGATGTACGAAGAAGAACAAGTCACACACAGACTTTCAAGTCAACAGATTCGATTGATACACATCAAGAGCAAATCCAGAACTGAAATCTTAATCAACCAAAGGGATTTTAAGGGTTTAGAAAATGAAGCTACAAGTCGAAGATCTTAAAGGATCGATGGGAAGAAAAAGAGTGAGCCGAATCAGATCCAGAATAAGAATGTTGTAGTCGAGATCTATTATGGCTTTTCAACCAAAGGTGAGAAAAATTAGAACTGGAGAAGAAGAAGAGTCTCGGGTCAAATTAGAACTGGAGAAGAAGAAGAAGAGAAATTTGGTTGTTCATCCATCTCTTTAGCCGACATGTTGAGTAATGGCTCAGATCTTGCCACATCATGAATCCGAGTGATCTATTCTCATTGGCTCCGTTTATGAAACCTTAAACTTGTCATTCAGATGCAGCTTTGACGGCTGAGATCGTGCCAACTCAGCAATCTGAGTGAAAATTTTTAATTGGCTGTTGTTTCTGAAATAATAAAAATGTGGTTTTAATGGCTTTTATCGATTTTTTAAAAAGAAATACAACTATTTTTTTGCTAATTATTTTTTTGTAGATAGATTCTGATTACTGTATATTTTTAAAAATGTAAAAAAAAAAAATTACAACGTTTTTAATTATTTGAAATCAAAAATTGTGGTAACCACCAATGTTACTTATAAAAACATATACAATCATCTCTTCATTGTGTAACAAAACATATTGTGTAAAACACAATAATGTTGTTATTGTTATTGTTAATGAATTATTTATTTTCAATGTTAATGATGTTATAGTTACAATTTTCAAAAAAATTATACCCTCAATCAAACACTATACCCTAAACCTCAAATCTTATCCTAGTATCAAAAGAATATTAATGATAATTGGGAAAATTTCTATTTCAAACCCTATACCCTAAACCTCAAATCTTATCCTAGCTAGTATCAAAAGAATATTAATAATAATTAGGAAAATTTCTATTTTAAACCCTATACCCTAAACCTCAAATATTTCAAACCCTATATCCTAAACCTCAAATCTTATGCCCGAAACTTAAAATCAAAAGATCATGGCTTGTCCTTTGTATTTTTTTTTGTGAATTTTAATTCTTAGTTATATATTCTATTTTTTTGGTTTTTTCTTGGTTTTGGACAGCAATAAACATACTTAGAAAATGGAAGATCTATTACAAAGATTCAAGTACTTAGAAAATGGTTCATACATAAGTTTCGGAAGCAAGAACATCAAAAAGTGTGACAAAGCAAAACAGAGACTTCTGTAAACAACACAACCATTACAAAGATCTTGCGGTATCACAAAAGCTAAAACTTGGCTTCAAACCCATGTCCTCTCTCTTAACTCTTCCACAAAATCACCACCATTGTTGTCTTTTTCATGATTCTTGCCCAATTACCCAACACAAACAAGATTTTGATCTTGTCCTGTCTTCTTTGCAATTCCATTCTCTTACAAGATGGGCTCTTGAGAAGAACATCAAAGTCTCCTCTGGCTTCTCTTACCAATGCTCAAACAACCCACAAAGCCTATCACTATTCTAACCCATAAACAAACCAAGATAGTAGCTTCTACGTATTGTAAACAAAGAAGCCTACTCTCCACCAGTACCTTAAAAAAAGATATTCAACTGTCAAAAAGAAGAAACTACATATACTATAAGTATTGTTAGAAGTGCGGTTTTAGGAAAATTAGTTCACAAATCTACCTTCTTTCACCACGAAAATGTAATCCCTCTCATCAGCTTCATCCTTAGTAAGCAAAGACTTTAGCAGTCGCCAGTCAAGTCTAATCCAGGAGTGATCAAAAAGCATAAGGATCATGTGACAGTAACTGCATCAAAGAGCGATAATAGCTATGACAAAGATAAAAAAAAAAGTGAGAGGTAAGGGAATATGAGTCAAGTACCAGCCAACAATAACTTCCTTGGGATTCAACTTTAGGTGCGAAGCTAACATATTGTTGTGGTAATCAATATCCAATGCAACCTGCATACATATGAAGAAACCATAACCATCAAAACGCAGGACAAATCACAACAACACAAAATCAAAATCAAACAGATTTACATTTCATCTGAAACCAATTTATTTTCCCCAAATTGACCAAAGACGTATGAAGAACATTGCATTGCAAGCCGTAAAATTCCTCTAAACTTCTCCTATAGACCTTACATTCTCACAAACAATACTCATCGAAACAGATCTAGAATCAACCAATAGAAAACCGGAAAATCCAATTCGAGAGAAAGGAGAAACATTGGAGGTCAATCAAAGTCGAACCTGATCGGAAGATTCATTGTGAGGAACGGCCACTAACACGGATCGTTCGGATTGTTTACCAGCTTTCCAATAAGCATAAGCCATGGTGAATTGGTAACGATCGTTGAGCAGTAGTGTGGCCATCGGGTTGGTGGATCTATGCTCGAATAGAACGGCGACGGCTTTGTCCTGACGGAAACTATGGCTCTCCTACGACTTGCAGAAGCGAATCGATAGTTCAATGATGTATCGGCTCGGGGAACGCTGAAAGCAAGGGAAGTCGTGGCTACGTCGAGTCTTAACAGATTCGACATCGTTATTAGAGTTTAAGGTATCATGTCCGACATTGATAGACGGTGTGGAGTGACCGATGACGATGGAAGAGACAAGATTATGTTTGAACACAATTTTAGGGATTGCAAAGAATAACATAAACTCAGATCGAGAGAAGAGGGAGAACGAATGAAGGGGGAGGGAGAGCAAAAAATAATTGGGGGAAAAATTGGCAATTTGTGGAGCCAATTTTTCGTCAATTTTTTCGTGAGGCGGGCACTTAATTTTTTTTTATCCCGCTCAATTTTACATAGCGTTTTAACTGTGTATATGCTATTAAATAATAGGTGTTGAATCATAAAATTAGTGCGTGGGAATTGATAGCGTTTACTGATAAACAAACGCTATCTAAAATATGCAGTTTAGTCAAAGATAGCATAAACAACAAAAACGCTATCTCCAAGTGCTATCAATATTCAATTTTCTTGTAGTGGACCAAGTTCGCGCGTTGGATGGTCGGATCGGTTCGCCTTCAGGTCGGAACCTGGCTCACGACTGAGATTTGTCTCGTGGCTAAACATGCGAGAGTATTCGGCTTAAAATAGTTACATGTTCCTAGGAACTCATGCAGGTCGGGGCCTGGCTTTTGATCTTAGTCGGGGAGTTGTGGTGGACTTTTCAAGCTCGAACTGTAGATTATTTCACTACTGCATCTATGAGAAACGCGTATTTTGATCGAGTACTTGGCCAAAGTATCGATGTCAATTAGTTCAAAGCTTAAAGAGAGATGTTAGTAGTTAGAATCGAGCAGATCGATGCATATATATATATATTATTGTCATAACTAGACTTTCGAGGAAGCTGCCTACGTACCCATTAAATAAGGAATCAAGCCGAACGTAGTTCAAATTACAAAGGGAAAGCAGACAAGTCTTTCACGTGGAAAGGCTGCCTACGTACCTTATCGCATGGACAAGGATCAAGCCGACTGTAGTTCAAGTACATCTTAATGATGTAAAGAAATTGAGCGATGTGTTAGGGATATGCCAAGCTGATTCCATCTTGGGTTATCTTTAGGTGATGTAACGGGGAGGCTCCGAGCCTATAGGGACGCTAGGTTGATGGTGGTATCATCTAAATGACATTGAGTTCCATGCCCGAGTAACTACCACTCCATCCATCGTCATAAGCCTATAGACGCCGGTGACTTGGTATGGTCCTTCCCAATTAGCGTCGAGCTTGCCGGCATTGTACTCCTTTGTGTTCTCATAAACCTTTCGTAAGACAAGGTCGCCCACGTCAAAGCCTCTGTTTTGAACGCGTTTGTTGTAGTACCGAGCAGCCAAATATTGATAGTTTTGGATTCTGAGAAGTGTTACATCTCGCTCTTCCTCGACGTGATCCAAGTTATCCGGGAGCATTTGGTCACTAAGATTGGGGCCGCTCAGCATCATTTCCCTTCGCAGTCTATGTACACAAGCTTTTGCGAGAGCCATTGCTTCTAGTCCGTATGCCAGAGAGACGGATGTTCTCCGCGTTGATTCCCAAGGGTTGGTCCAGAGCGACCATAGGACGCCGTCAAGCTCATCGGCCCATACGCTTCTTGAGCTCGGAGATGATATCTTTTTTCATTGCCTCGGCTTGCCCGTTGCCTTGGGGGTACCTCGGGGTTGACTTGTTAAGAAGAATATCCCACTTAGAGCAGAAATCCTTGAAGGTTTTGGAGATGAATTGAGACCTATTGTCTGCGATGATTTTGTAAGGGAGTCTGTGTTGGCATATAAGGAATTTCCAAACGAAGTTCTGAACATCATTTACTCTGATAATTGCATACGCCACAGTCTCGACCAACTTCGTGAAGTAATTGGTGATTACGATTACGTATCTCTGTTGTTTAGACTTCAGAAAGGGATCGATGATGTCCATCGTCTATCGCCCATCGCATAAACGGGTAAGAAATGGTCGTGGTTGTTAGCGGCTCGGTTGGTAACTTGATCATTGGCACATATCGTTAACACTTTTCACAACGCCAAGCGTGATCGGCGCAATCTCGAAGCATAGTCAGCCATAAGTAACCAAGTTTCTTAATCGTGAGGGTGAGGGTTTGTCCACCTGAGTGGTTTTCACCTCCCCTTTTGTGAGACTCAACGATCACGGCCTCGACTTCTCTTTCTGCGATGCAACTCAACAAGGCTCCGGCAGCATTCCAGCAGTATAACTTGTTTTCGATCAGCACGTAGTAAGTTGCTCGGGTTCTAAGTCTCTGTGTAGCTCACTATTCAGCAGGAACTTCTCCGTGCTTGATTTAGGAAATTATATATTTTCTCCAGTCAAGACTGGTACTCAGGACCGGGGGTAAGATTTCTTCTGGAGGCAGAGGCCCATCCTCGTCGTTAGTGATGATGATCATAATCCTGTTGTTGCCCCTTAGAAGGGATATGCTTGGGTCAGAGATGGTTTCCATCGGGATTGTACGACTTAACTCAGAAGTTGAAGTAGACACCAATGACGTGAGCGCATCAGCATTAACATTCTCTAATCGGGGATTCTGGGTGATTTTGAAACTATCTAGGTTCTAAAGTATGAGGTCGTCGGCAAGCCTTTTGTACGCCTCCATTCGTTCATTCCTTGTGTTATAGTCACGCTTCAACTGGTTGGTTACGAACTGGGAATTGCTGTATACATGGATTCTTTGAGCTCTGACCACTTTGGCTAGCCGTATGCCGGCAATGAAGGCGTCCCACTCGGCTTCGTTGTTGGTGGCAAGGAAATGTAGTCAGAACGATTGCTTGAGGATTTCGCCGGTCAGAGAGATAAGGTGGATCCCTATACCCGCTCCTTACCGTGATACCGAGCCATCAATGTGGAGATTCCACTCGGCTTTTTCTAAATCGGGCGTCACCGCGTCTGGGGGTAGCTCGGTAAGAAAGTTTGCTAAAACATGTGATTTGGTGCAGGTCTGGTTCCTAACTCAACGTCGTACTCACTGAGTTCGATTGCCTATTTTGCCATTAATCCAGATTGGCTCGGACAGTGGAGGATTTCTCGGAGGGGCAGGGATGACATAATCGCGATGGTGTGAGATTCAAAATAAGGGCGCAACTTCCGAGCCCATATGATAACGGCTGAAGCCAGTTTCTCTAAGATCGGGTATCGAGACTCGACACCATCAAGAGACTTGCTAACATAGAAGATTGGCTTCCGATCTCCTTGGTTTTCTCGGATGAGGACGCCACTCACAGCTGCATCTGTTATGGACACGTAAAGATACATGGTTTCTCCCTACTCGAGCTTAGCCATAACTGGGAGAGTTGTCAGATATGATTTCAGTTCTTTAAATGCTTTTTCGCATATTTAATCCCAAACGAAGTCTTTATTCCTATGCAGAAGCTGGTAAAATAGAAGACTCCGGTTGGTGAATCGTGAAATAAAGCGATTCAACGCGGCGATTCGGCTGGTTGGACGTTGGACTTCTCTTTTGTTCTTTGGGGAAGAGAGATTCCTGATCGATGCAATCTGCTTTGGGTTGGCTTCGATCCCTCGCCGGGTTATAATATAGCCGAGGAACTTTGCAGGCGTTACCCCGAATGTACACTTAACCGGGTATAGCATCATTTCGTACTGATTTAGAACTTTAAAACATTCCTCGAGGTGGTCTATGTGATCGGCGGCCTTCTTGGATTTCACTAAAATATCGTTTATGTATACTTCCATTGTGTCGCCGAGTCGATCGGCAAACATCTTGTTGACTAACCGCTGGTACATTGCCCCGACATTCTTCAGTTCGAATGGCATGACTCGGTAGAAGTAAGTCTTGCGGTCAGTGATGAAGGCGGTGTTCTCTCGGTCGTCGGGGTGCATAGCAATCTGATTGTATCACGAGAATGTTTCCATGAACGAGAGCATCTCGTTACCTACTGTGGCCTCAACTACTCGATCTATATGGGGAAGTGGGAAGCTATCTTTTGGGCAGTCATTGTCGAGATCGGTAAAATCCACACAGACCTGCTACTTATCGTTCTTTTTTTTAACAACCATCGAGTTGGCTAACCACTCGGGATATTGGACTTCGATGATTGATCCTGGTTCTAAGAGTTTGGCCACCTCATTATTGAAAGCTTTGGATCATTCAGGCATGAGCTTTCTTTGCTTCTGCTTAATCGGCTTGTAAGTTGGATTGTAGTTGAGCTCGTGGCTCATGAAAATTGTATTGATTCCTTTCATGTCATCCATCAACCAGGCGAAAGAAGAAACATTTTTGCCGAGGAAGCGGATCAGCTCGGTTCTGATTGGCTCGACAAGTTCACCTTCGATGTCGATGTTACGCTCGGGGCGTGCTGGATCAACCTTGACTTGGGTCGTTAGTTCTTGCTTTGGTTTAGACGAATCTGATTCCTCGGGGGAACTTATGTGGAGATTTACCAATTGCAGTTGTTTCTCTGCTATAAAACATGTTCGGGCCATCTTTTGATTTCCGCGGATCGTGAAGACTCCAACTAGGGTAGGGAATTTGAGACATTGATGATAGGTTGATAAGATGGTTCGGAGAGATAAATGCCATAGGGTGCCCATGATAACTTTATACACGGCCGGTTTGTCTACTACCATGAACTTTATGTTCCGGGAGAGCCCGCCCGCGTGTACCATCATTTGTATTATCTAGACCGTCATTTTGGTGACGCCATCAAAACCCGTGAGAGGTCTGACTCTTGGCTTAATATGATCGTACGGTATATCCATTTTCTTCAATGTTTCTTTGAAACTAAGATCAACCGAACTTCCTGTGTCGATCAGAATCATGGTCACCTCGCAATCTTTGATTTTCAGCTCAACGACGAGCAGATTGTTGTGAGGCATAGCTAGGTTCTTTGTGTCAGCCTCTGTAAAGATGATTTGCATATCCACCTCGGCTCTATCGAAGCAGCCTTTGTTGGTGATTGCCTTCTTTTCATGTTGCTTGAGAGATCAGACTGAGTCATGAGCCATGTTCAATCCTCCCATGATTACCAAAATCCTTTTTCGCATGATTTTGCTTGCTGGTCGGGCCATTCTCAATTTCTACTTGCTTTGGAGGGAGTGGCGAGTCGGCGTTACCACTTGGTTTCTGCTCGTTTCTCGTAGAATCCTCCTCGGGTTTTCTTTTCTCACCTCGGTTAGGTGGAGGTGCAACCTTAACCGATCTGCTCTGATACTACGTGAGTAGCTGCTCTTTAAGTTGGCGGTACTGCGAGGTCGAGTGTCCGTGTATCTGGTAATAATCGCAGTATGACTGGCCTTCGGACGACTCCTTGGTGTCTTGAGGTCGCTGATACTTTTTCCATTGCTTTGGTGGGACGCTTGGGGTACTATTAACAACGTTGGTCAAAATTTTCTTTTTCTACTTTTGATCAAAGTGTTGACGAGGTTTTTGGTAAGATTCCTCGACTGTTTCTTTGGACTTGGTCTTGGGTGTCTACGGTTTAACAAAAAAATGCTTCTTTGACTGGCTTGCTCAGATCTATTCAAACCTGATATAATCAACCGATCGATGCATTGTTTCCTCGATCATTTGCACTCGGTGCAGGATCAGAATTTCCTGAAATTTTGACCCGGGCAGCAGGCCTTGCGTGAGAGCAGCGATGGCCGAGGTATCACTGACTGTGACTCGGGATAATATGGCATTGAAGCGATCCATGAATTTCTAAAGACTTTCCTTTTCGCCCTGGACCAGCGTCCATAAGTCAGCTTCTGAGGTTATATCATGTATGTACAGAGCGTAATGCTTGAGGAAAGCGGTTGATAATTGGCAGAAATAGCTAATTGACCGTGGCGCTATTCTTGAGAACAAATCTAATGTAAATTCGGATAAATATTCGATGAAGTATTGGCAATACCCTGCTTCGTACTCCTTGGGTGAGAAGTGCATTCGTCCCATGGCGATTGCGAACGCCGTAAGATGTTGCTTTAGATCAGAATCACTAGAATATGCATGTATGCGAAGCTTAGCGGTGTGGCAGATCGGGACCACCGTTATGTGCTCGGACAATGGGGTATGCTGGGTCTCTGTCAAGGCTCGATCAATCTCGAGGGCCGAGTTGTTGGTTCTAGGCATCCTTGAGTGCATTTTCCGGATTTGTCGCCTTACCTCCTCTAGCTCGGTGTTTCAAGTAGGCTCTGCTCCTTGGTCGGGCGCGGGACCTTGTTGGGCAACGAGGGTTTGCCTAAGATCAGCGTTATGCTTAAGCCTTCCGAAGATTGATGGGGAAGAGCTACCTCGAACTATTGGTGACTCGAACGTCGCTCGGTGTTGTGCCCCTTCGGTAGTTCCTAGAAGGCTACATGAGGTGGAAATAGACTATCAAGTCTGGCGTTTGTCAATTGTGTATGCTCTTCCTGCTCGTTGAAGCGACGCATAAGAGACCTTAGAAGCCGAGTGTGATCCAGCTGGGACCCCTGCTCGGGTTGGACTTTGACTGGATCTTGGCGGCTCTGAATTTGGCTCGGTCGGGTGCCGAGTGTCTACCTAAGGTCTCATGTATTCTCGAGTGTCTGTCTGAGATCGACGGGATTTTCGAGCATTTGTCTTAGATCGATAGATTCCTTGACCCTCTGGAAGACGGAAGTTGAAATGGCAAGCTGCTCGATTCTTTCAAAGACGAAGACAGGAGCAGCAGGTTACTCGATCCTTTCGAAGACGGAGACAGAAGCATTTATCTCTGCGGGATCTTGACATTCCTGTTCGGAAACCAGAGTTGCTCCTAGGGCCACCGGAGTGTTATTACCCCGAGCGCTTGCTTCTGCGTACTGGTCAATTCTTGGCGTAAAAAGAGATCTCAAAAATTCCCCCTACATGGTGCGCCAAATGTTGAACTAGGGATCGGGTTCAACACTAAATTTGTTATGAGGTTTGAGATCCTTTGTTAAATAGAATCGATGATTGGAATGTGATTGAGTAGTGTCAATTCGGTATCAACAATGTTCAAGTAGACTACTCAGGAATAGTAAGTTATGGGTTTCGAGCAATCAGTGTAAGATTAGGTGAATTATTCTGAGTGAACAGTGTAAATACAGAAAAAAATGATTAGCCAACAAGTGTAGTCTAAAAGCATGAGTTGTACAAGAATGATGTACAACTATATATAGTACGAGGAATTTAGGGTTTTATGCACAAATGGTTACATTTTAACCTTAAGTTAGCATAAAGTAACCCTTACTAAGCATAAAATAACTATACTTAGTAAATAAAAGATAAATGAGTTGGGCTTTTCTTTTGGTGGGCTGAAAGTGCGATTTAGGCATAGCCCAAATCCAGGTGTAACAACGATGTTAAGTCAAACGGTTTTAGCACCGACCGGTTGAGCAGTTTCCGGTATCCAATAGGCGGAATCATAGAAAACCAGGTCCAGTTTGATTGTATTGAGAATGGTCTCGAATTCTGGCCAAGTTTCGTTCATTGCAACTGCAAGCAAGTGATTCAAGAAGAAGGGGACATCAGAGTTAGTCTACGCACCGGGAGGGAGCCCTTTAACCCAAGGGATGGAGATGGTGCGGAAAGAGATGAGATTCGATTACAAATTATTAGATGAATTAAGACGTTCAAGCTGGTGTAGAGCTTTCTTGGGCAGCAATAAAGGATCTTTGCTATGTGAGTTTGATGTGGTAAGCCATGGGCCATAAAGAATTGGCCCAACTACATATTTATTCAAACTTTTTTGCTGTGTACATAATATATTATTATTATAACTTAAAACTTTTTTTCTCCTTACACAAATAACACATTTGTCACAGTTAATGGCGAGTCATACACAAATATATGAGGGGCATTTTCGTCAACATTACATATTAGTGTTATTTTCTGTTATGAAAACTTACATGTGATAGTTTTTAAAATTACAAACCAAAATGCGACAGATTCTGAAATTTTCCCTTCTTTTTATCAAAAAAAAGTATTGATTAACAAAGATGTTTACCGATCTCCCATCCGAATTGGAATCGGAGATACTCTCTAAGGTTCTTGCCACGTCTCTTAGCTAACTGCGATCTACTTGTAAAAGGTGGTACGCATTATTTAAAGATCTGATATTCATCAAGAAGAGCTTGGGAAAAGGAGCAACTCAAGTGATCTTAAAGAAAGATCATAGGGTTTGTTCAGTTAACTTGAATCTCCATGGAAACAACAACAATTTCGATCCATCCATTGAGTTTACATGTAAACTTAAGAGTCTTCAAAACGATTCACATGTTATGATGAAATGAAATCTTTCAATGCGACGGTTTATTATTGTGCACCACCAACGACGATAGACTCGTGGTTTGGAACCCTTGTACTGGTCAAAACAAGTGGATAAAATCGTGTAAACGTAGTATTCATAACACGATATAAGGTGTGCTATAGGATACGAAAAGAAGAACAAATCTTGCGATATCCACAAAATCTTGTTGTATTGCCTTTATTCGGTGTTATTATTGAGTCTGAGATCTATGAGTTTAACACTGATTCATGGAGGGTTCTTGATGGCGCCACTGACGAGAACTGGCGCATAATTTCATGTGGCGTATTTTAAAGGGAAATTACATCCTTGGTTGCTGCAGATAAAAATGACAAGTATAATGATAGATTCCTACTCAAGTTTGATTTGACTAGAGAGAGATTTGAACGTGTGTCTCTTCCCTTTCCGAGGGATTATCTGGATCGGGATTATCTGGAACGGGATATAGTAGAGAAGAAAAATTGAGAGGCTTTATACATATACATTAAAGATGAAGATATGGGTGAACAAACATTCTAAGATCCATTACTTATTAGAAGCAGATTTCAGTAAATTTGTTATGAAAACATGTAAGACTCTTGTCAAAAGTTTCTTATGGGACGAGGAGAATTATTGGGTCGTGTACTCGTGTGTATTCGTAAAGAAAAGAACAATGAAGTGAAGACCACAATTTACAGTGTTGGAAAGGAGGGTTTGGAAAAGGACATGTAGAGGATTATAGGCCACTTCTCGTGTGTTATGTTTCAAGTTTGGTTCAAATTCCGTAATTATTGGGGCAAAAGAAAAAGGTGATTCGTTGCGAGTTAATTCTCTGGTTTCGTTGAACGAGACTAGTCGAATTATTAATTAGTTTTGTTTCTGTTTTTTTTTTTTTTTGGGTCAAAAGTGTTGTTCTTGTTTATGAGTTTTCTTTGCATTTCATTATCCTCTTTTGCTTTTGCTTTTGCTTTTGCTTTTGCTTTTGCTTTTGAGATTTATGGTTGTCTTTCTCAAATTAATTGTTTATGGTTACTTATCGATCCTGGTAACTTTTTTACCCAATGAATATGTGTATGTATACAAGTACCAAATATGACGAGACAAAAAAAAAAGAGTAGAAGGCTAATAAGGTTAGTGAAAATACTATCACATAGGCATGACTTTAAGTTAATGTAACCATATAATTACATTGATATAAAGTCAAAAGTTAAATGGAGAATCAACTCTTTTAACACGTATCAAAATTTGATCGATTGGTTGCCATGTGTCACGATTGTGTGAATTATTAGGTTTGAAAACAAAAGTACAGAGTAAAGTCTATACTTTTGACTAACCAAGATTTCTTCACAAAGTATTTAATTCATGATTTTTTTTCATCTACACTAGTTTCTGTAATGCTTCTATAAACTTGTTGGCATAAACATTCATTAATCCAGTACTAACCATAGACTCCTTCCATTTGGCGTGGTTCCTCCTCACTAGGTTCCCTAGCTCGCTGTCTTTGTCCATTACGGACATGATTGCACCGCTCAAGCTCTCCTTCGAAAACCATCCTGTTTCCTCTCTTTTCACCTCTACCGAGACCTCGAGTTCCTCGCTCATCAGTCTGGTGTTAAATACTTGTTCAGGCAAATGTGGAATAAACACTATTTGGCAGCCATTCACTAGAGACTCCCACATTGACCCGAACCCGCAATGGCTCACAAAACAGCCGATTGATGGATGAGCCAATATCAATGGCTGTTGCACCCATCCTCCCAAAACTACTCCACGCCCCTTCACCCGCTCTTCGAACCCTTTTGGTAAGGCTTCTTGGATGGTTGATGCGCCTTTTGGTGGCTTTACAGCTACAAGAAACGGTAAACCTGTCAGCTCCATTCCTAAACAGAGCTCTTGGAATTGATCCTTTTCAAGAATGATTTGGCTGCCCAATGCACAATATATTACTGATCCGGGTCCGAACCGGCTAAGCCAGTGCTTCCATTGTTCTTCTAGCGGCTGGCTATTGCCCGGCTCCGGAAGCATTGGACCTGTCAAAAGAACTTTTCTTTGATATTTGTTTTCGATGAAATCGCAGAATTTTCCTTCCATTTCTTGGCAAGTCCTTATCGAAATGACATCGCAGTTAGTAAGTCCTGTCATGTTACGTTCGTAAAACGTAATTCCATCACCAAACGGATAGGAGAGGAACGCCAAGGATTTGGTTTCTTGACCACGAAGTAACACCTTAGACGAGGGGTATCCCGGTGGTGGAACAGCCAAGTCATCTGAACTACGACCAGGGACAAATGAGATAGCAACACATGCGGCGGAAATAATTACATAATTCACACTCTTGGCTCCATACTCTTTAGCTATTTCCGGAATCCAGTGAGCAAAATCGAAGAAAATCAGATCCGGCTTACCAATAGAAACCATTTCTTCGACCTCATTGCGTGTCCGATCCATAGCCGTGGCGAGAAAACTCTCTAGCGAGAACGGGATATCGGAGGTTGTCTCGGCGCCAGCAGGGAGGCCATCAACAAGAGGTATGGTAAGAGTATGAAAGACAATGCAGTTTGGGAAGAGATTGAGAGGTTCGAGTTTCTTCAAAGCTTTCTTCGGCAGCAAGAAAGTGATTTTGTGCCCTTTCTCAGCTAATTTGTTAGCAAGATGCAGATATGCAGTCATGTGACCAAAAGCAAACCATGGGAACATAAAAGCATGAAGTGTTGAGCTCATTTCTGTTTAATGTTCCTCTATTTTACTTCTAATCTTGTTCTTGGGAGGTTCTTATGTTTTTTTTTAGAATTCTGTTGCAGATGCCCTGAAGATTAGGAGGCTAGTCTTATAAAAATTGAATGATTCTAGTTTGTTAAGAATACGTCAAGCTTTTTGTTATCCTTTTGTTAGTTAGTCTAATTAAGTTAGAGTTTTATGAATTGAATGGCTCAAGTTTGTTTAAGAATACGCCAAGCCTTCTGATATCCTTTTGTTAGTTAATCTAATTAAGTTAGAGTTTTATTAATTGAACGATTCAAGTTTTTTTAAGAATACGCCAAGCCTTTTGTCATCCTTTTTTCATTTAATCTAATTGAGTTAGAGTTTTATGAATTGTGATGATTCAAGTTTGTGAAGAATACGCCAAGCCTTTTGTTATCCTTTTGTTATTTAATCTAATTAAGTTAAAGTTTTATGAATTGAACGATTCAAGTTTTTTTAAGCATACGCCAAGCCTTTTGTTATCCTTTTGTTATTTAATCTAATTGAGTTAGAGTTTTATGAATTGAGATGGTTCATGTTTGTGAAGAATACGCCAAGCCTTTTGTTATCCTTTTGTTATTTAATCTAATTTAGTTAGAGTTTTATGAATTGAATGGCTCAAGTTTGTTTAAGAATATGCCAAGCCTTTTCTTATTCTTTTGTTATTTAATCTAACTAGTACTAGAGAATGACCCACGAGATGCGTGGGTTTATTACTGTTTGTATTTTTGTAACTTGTGTAACGTGATTCTTGTTTCATAACTAATCAATTTGGAATATGTTCTTGTATAATTTATTTATAAATTACATATGAAATAGTTTTATCGAATATAATCAATGTTAAATATTACAACACTTTAAAACATTACTTATATGTAGATAATATATTAACATTAGCTTTTAATAAAATATTGTAGTTTTATTTTGAAGTTCTGTTACATCAATGATTACGATTATGTTTTCAACTTACATATTATATTTGATTATACAAATTCATTTCTTGATATAAGTGGGTACATATAGCTATTATACATTACATATTACTCTAAAACACTATAATATGTATTTATAATTTGTAATAGATCAATAAAAAATGATATGTTGGTTTAATACTATAGCTGCACTTAAAACTATTTACGTCATTTACCTTTGATTTTACGAAGAGCATCCAACACATAAAAGTCCAAATACTTCTAGCTATAATGTATTCAGTTTTTTTTCGGGTTTATTGTTAAAAAGGTTTTAGCTAACACTTTTGTTTTGTTTGTATTTAGTATGGAACTTTTTTAATGTTAGTTTCTTTTGGCTGATTTAATTTTAAGCTTATTTTGCGGTTGCACTTACTTTTGTGTTTTAATTCTAGAGTTTTCAATTCTTTTCATGTGGTTTCTATGATTTCATCAAGCGTCTTGAAGCTATGTTTTGTAGTGAATTGCATCTTAGATAAATTTTGTTCTTTGCTTTATCATCATGTTTTTGGTTTTTAGCTAATAAGTTGTACTATTTTCCGTAGACATTTGTAGATACAATTGAAATCACATTGCATGTAAATCTAGCTAGTTCCTTGATGTTTATATAATGTTATATAGAGCACGGCGTGGCTATTAACATTTGTAAGACTATCACATCTATGTATATCAACAATAAATGCTTTATCTAATTTGGTGGTAATGGAGGTTCTGTTATACAATACGATTCTATAAACTAAAAATTATCTTAAAACTTGATTACCCTGTCCCATAATCTATGTCATATATTTTATGAAATTTAATTATTTTAGACAATGAATAAAATCTAAAAGATTTTATGTTAGTCTTGTGAATATATGTTTTCTACGGTTTAGTCAAATTCTCTTTGTACACTTTTTCACTAATATTGTTTTCGTCGTGTTTCAACCATATTCGTTTTTCTCCGAACATCTACTTTTGTTTCGTCTTCCTATAATATTTCATATTTTTGTATATATTTTTTTGCTTTTGTTTTAATCTAATTTAAATCTCTAATAATTATACGTAGAAATAAATGTAAATAAACATGAATTCATGAATTTTTATTATTACTTTTATTACACCATTTTTTGTTTTGATGATGAGGATACTCTATATGGAGTGAGAATGTATATATTGCGACAATGAATTTTGTTTTTCATGTTCAAATAAATTTATCACTTGTTATTATTCTTCTATCTATTAGCCATTTGAGGTTTTTTCGGAAACAAATCAAATGACTTTACTTTTTATCTAATTTATTCATTAAAAACTTCTACTTTATAAATTTATTTGTTGTTTTTTTTTACCAAATATGTATATATTTCTTCTAAATCTACCATATATTCGTTCATCCTAGAAAAATACTTAAGATTTTAGAATTATTTTGTAAACGTTGTTCTACCTAATAGGGTCATAAATCAAGGAGTTAAGTTAATTTATAAGTATAATGTGTGGTTGAAAAAATGTAAGTTGGATTTAATATGAGACTTTGTTTTTAATTGAGGTGAAAACCTTTTAATAAGAAATAAACTTTTCATATATTATGGAATATATAAATATGAAAATCAATATAGAAATTCTGATTTTCTTTTCACTTCTTAGAAATATGGTTATCTCCTTCTTTTTTTTATGTATCACTTAATTTATAAGCATATTATATTTTGTTTTAATATGTGTAATATATATTTTTCGTAAGAAATATATTCATATTATTATTACTTTTAAAATCTTGAATATTCTTATTTAAATAAATTTTTCATTTTCATTTAATTTATTTAGTTATTCACGTTTTTAATTTAATTCAATGATTTATTAGTTCTAAAAATAATTAATATGATTTAGTATGTATTTAATGAACATAATATAAAAATTAAATAGCTTGAAAAGTAGTTTTGCCTATGTGGACACTCTAGATGGAGAGAGAACTCTTTAATTATATATAAGATCAAGTTAAAATTTTATGGAAACTATGTCCTAATCTTATGAAAACTGCAAAGATCATGACATTCAAAATTGTCACGAAAACTACAATTGCAAAGATGCTTAAATTATGTGAAGTTTTTTTGTTACATGTTAATCCTCCATTTTATTATAAACTCATTTGATGGATGCCCATTATAGGCCCATGTTCTAGAACCTTGTAGCTTGTTCATCAAGTTGTTCTTCTTCAAGCTTTGTATCCCTATATGCTAAGTGTTTCTCATGAAATAATACATCACAATTCTCTCTATCTCTCCTTAATTACAACACATTATAAGCACGAAACCCTAGCCACTGAAAAAACCCTAGCCGCCACCATCACCGACTCATCGCCGTTTTTTTTTCACCTTTGATCCGATTAACTAAGAGGTAAGTTCACTTTTCCTTAATCTGTTCAATTAACAAATAATCGGCACACTAGAAACACTTAGTACTTTGATGAAATCAATTAGTGGTTTATCGCTTTATTGCTTTGACTTTTCCTTCTGCTTAATTTATTTTTATATATACGAGACATGTGGTCGATGACATATTCGTGTATGTCTATTGATTCAACAATCTTGTGCAGATTGATTATTTTATTACTTGTTCTGTTTCGTTACTATATGCTAAATCTGTTTTTAACAAATCGATACATGCTTTAGTATTGAAATCTGTCAAATATTATAGAATAAGATGTATTGTATTGGGTTCCTTCATACAAGATCATAGGACACATATATATAGTGATTAACATTAACATATTGTTAACACTATATAATGGAAACTTTCTTAAACACATAAAAGAAATATGCTAATAATATATAGATCTAAATACTTCTTCCATTTAGGCTTCACAGGCTTCAAATCATAGACGGGCTTTGATGCCCACAATACTTGGTCCGCAAGCTACACGTCTTGCTCCCCAAGATATCTCCAATAAAATCTATATGACAGTAAAATATAATGATCGATATATGCTTTTGCCATTGGCTCATGTTTAAAACATTAATTCATGGTATAATTAGTACTTAATTTTTGGCATCATGAATGCATCATTGACTCATGCATGCTTATATAGTAGTGTTTCGACTTATGCTCTATAATAGACAGACACATGTATCTTAAATTGTTTGTTTTGATAGTCATACTTAACATGTCTATGTGAGCATGATCGTAATAATTTAAATGCTTAATTTCATGAGATGAAAATCACGTATTTAGCATAAGCTATAAGCATATTCAGAACAAGACGACGTGAATAGATTGGTAAAGTTTGAGTTTTACTATAAATCTATAAATGACATCCACTTCATTATGTCCATTCCCTGAAGTGAATGTGGAAAAGAAGAGATCACACTAATAACCCTCAAGGAAGTGGTTTTAGAATTTATCTTGAATGATCCAGATCGAGGTCAATATGTTTCTTTCAAGAGCTTAAATTCTCACCAGAAGTGACAAAAGAAAGATGGCAAAAAAAAAAAAAAAAAAATTTAAAGAAAGAAAAGAATTTTCTTTTATATGACAATGAACAAATCTAGTGCGAGTACGATATCAAGTGTATAAAGCTCATTAAAGGCTCTTGAAAAGCATATACATTATTATCTATGAGAACGCAATTTGAAATCATTGATGCGTTATACTCTCCTAAATCTCAAGTTGGGTATGTTTTGTTTCTAGAGTTGAATTCAATACGAGATGTTTGAACTTCAAGTTTCATCATCTCGAGGGGGAGAAATAAAGAATCCCACATAAACAATAAGTAACATATCTTGGAGAATATGTTCACTACTTGACAACAAAAGATCCAAGGGTTATTTGTGAAAATCTTAAAAGCAAGAGTTCATTATTGTTAAGTAATTGACCACAAAAGATCTACAAGTTCTCTGAAGCAATTTAAAATAAAATTATGATGAGAAAATGATGTTACTTAGAGCTCATTATGAGTCTACACATCTAAGAATATAAGACTTGAAGTCTGTAAATAAAAAATATGTCTTGTTGGTTATACTCCACTCCCTGAAGCGAATGTGATATAAAACACTAAGGAAGAAAATGATATGAATATAGTCAAGATCGAGATCGAAGAGTTTCTATCAATAACTCATATTTTCACCGGAAGTGAACAAATAGAAAAAGAAAAAAAAACTTGTGACAGTATAATACAAGGTAGTCTAAAGCATATCATTGTCTGTGAGATTGTAGTTGAAATACTTTGAAACATTTTATTCTCTTAAGTCTCATAAAGTAAAATACATGATCCGAGTAGGGTCTATTATTAACTCTAAAAAATGGGTTTCAGTTCGAGATTGATAAACCTACAGTGTTATCATCTCGTGGGGGAGAGTTAAAGAATCCCATATAGTATAAGTGAAACATCCAGAAGATTATGTTTACACTAAAAATAAGATTGATGAATCCTTCATAAAATAAAAGCATGGGATTTTGGGATAAATAATATTGAGACAACAAGTGAAAAAATTGTTAAATAACTTTAAATCACAAGTATTTCCCAAGGCAGAAAGTATTTTAGAGAAACTATATGCTTTTGTACTAGATTGTACTACAAAAAGATTTGTAGAATGGAGAAAAGATATAGTAAACTAGAAGTTTACTGAGAATGAAAAGTAAATCTGAAGTTTACTAAGACTTTATATATTTGGCTTAACTGGATTGGTCATCCTGGTTTAATAATAATGCGAAAAATTATAAATATTTATGTGGACTTTCTGTGAAGAACCATATGATTCTTTCTAATTATTTATCATATGTTGATTGATTAGAAAGCAATATGATAATGTGACTTTCACCAGTCAAAATATTTGGACTCTGTTTATTTTCTTAAGTATATACAAGGAGATATTTATGGATTGATCACCCACTATGTGGAATATTTTAGAGACCTTATGGTTCTGATTGACGGATCGAGTTAATAAACGCATTGACTCGATAATCGCTTAAAATCGATTGACACATCGACTATATTACCACAATTATCTTTGTCAAACCGTAACCTGGAGTTTAGGAGTTTATTTGATATTGTTGGTGAATTTAAATCTCAAGTCTTTGATGATTATGTCCATTAGAAGAAGTGTTGAACATCATGAAGTTCATGCGCATACACAAAAATGGTTTAATACCATTGATTCGCATCAAGCCAGTGAATAATTAATAGTTCTTCCATCATTATTGGTTTAAGGTCAGAAACCAAATAATTTTCATCATAAAAAAATTGAATGTTAAAAGTGCTCCACCACAACAACATTTTAAGATGAGACCTCAAAAAGAGGATAAAAATATATGTTGGATATGAATATTAAATAAGTGTATAGAGCTTTCCCAGATGGATTTTTATTGCTCAACTTGCATACTGACATTTTAAGGGATTAGTTTTTCCAACATTATGGGGGAGAAAGTAAACAGCTGGGAAAAGATATAAGTTTCAATGAATTATTAATGATCCTCACACAAAAGAATGTACATTTGAAGTCTAAAAGATAATTCATAAGAAAAAGTTAGCGTATTAATTGCGAGGCGCTTTTGCTGACCCAAATAGAGTGATGAAATCACTTATAACAGCTGTATATGCTCTAATCAAAATTAATGCCCTAGAAGGACTATATCAAACTGCTAGTGATTTGCATGAAGCGTGATAGGCCTATTTGGTTCCAAATATAAGAATCCTCGAAAAGAAAAGTGAGCATAAATTGAGAATGACCAGATTGAGGAAAGAAAGATTCTTAAAAGATCTCTAGAAGAGATTGAATGATCTCTATAAGAGAAATAAACATGACAAATGAAAAGTTCAAGTACTTGACACTGAAAACATCTAGCTAGCTATGTCATGTCATAAATAAAATGGAATCGAAAAGCAAATCGACGTCGTAATATTTTTGCATGCTATGAGCCATTGATATTATGAAAAGAGGATCATGAAAGGAAGTCTATTGAAATGTGTACACAAAGTAATGATTGGCCAAGGTGGAAAAGAAAAATAGACTTGTAATTACTCTTGAAGAGAAATATTTGGACGAGTAGTTCATGCACATGAAGTGTAAACTCAGTGAAAGATATTTAAGTTTTGTGTAAAAGAATAGTAAAAATAGTGAAATTTTCACAAAGTCAAAAATTATTTTATGAAGAGATATATTCTTTTGTGGTGGAAGCAATACTTTTGAGATATCTTATAAGTCTGGCAATAAGAGATAGAACATTGGATAATGACATTTATATGGAATCTTTGAAGGATATAATCCCTAAATGATTAGTGATGATATAAGAGTTATAATCCCTGAAGGATTAAAGATATCAAAATTATGTTTCCGAGAACTCTACTCAATATAATGAAAATAGAATATATAGCATGTGGTATAATCATGTAGATTTATTCATGTTTATCAGAAGATAGTGATCAAAGGGATTGTTAATTTGAACATCATCGAAACTCCAGCAGAGTTATTACATGTACTACGATGATAATAATATAAGATAAAAGACCACTATGTAATGATATTTATATAGTCCCAGAAGGATTTAAACTGCAAGAATCTTTTCAGCGAGTATTTGCTAAGAAAAGCTATCAGAATAATATTATTCGCATATGCATATTTATAAAAAAGATTTAAGAAAAGATTCGTTAGGATTGCAGTGTATGCTGATTATTTGAACATCATTTGAACTCCTGAAGAGATTTATATACAGTATAATAT
Source organism: Draba incana (assembly GCA_963576765.1). Lineage (NCBI taxonomy): Eukaryota > Viridiplantae > Streptophyta > Magnoliopsida > Brassicales > Brassicaceae > Draba > Draba incana. The sequence continues at coordinate 22,907,248 of OY755205.1, forward strand.
ATGAAAAAGGATTGGGAAAATTCCTTGAAAAGATAAGATTATCTTGAGATATCCGAAATTTAACATCTAACGAAAGTGATGTTATCTTGAAAGATCCTTGTAGGATTTTATAGAATGATATTCACATATATTTGGTCCTGAAGTACCACACTTAAACTAATGTTTAAGAAATTTATCAATCTCTTTCATGATTTAAAGATGAGACTATGTATGATAAGAAGAAAAATATACTATAGACCAGAAGATAATATGATAATCATATTTATGCATTATGAATATGATTCTAATAATTTCAAAAGAGATAGTATATATTTGATCATAATTTATCTCTTGAAGAAGATGTTTCCAAGGGAGAGAAATATAATAAATGATATGCGTGGATGTACTCTTTTTCTCTTATCATAGTTTTTATCCCATTGGGTTTTTCTATGAAAGGTTTTTAACGAGACATCAAAGAACACGTGAAAGATAGACACTTAAAGAGCAATGCTATCATTATAATGATTTATGAAAGTCTATCAAACTCCCAAAAGAATATCATATATTAATGATATTAAGAGCAGTAATGAGAATAATCAATATGGATCATCTTAAAGACGTATGAGTTGGAGAAGAAAAGCGATTTACATGTTCTACAGATTCGTTCAAGTGAAACTTTGGCGGACTTAGCTATTTTGCAAAGAAACTTCCACCTGCCAATTTCAAGAATCAAGTTCGCATCGTCACAAAGATATCAAGTTATGCATTCATCAGAGGGAGTAGAAGCGCGTTGCACTCTTTTTCCCTTAACCATGGTTTTGTCCCAATTGGGTTTACCTGGTAAGGTTTTTAATGAGGCAACATCTTATGCGCATTAAAATTATTTTTACTATAATGGCATCCAAGGTGGAGTGTTATAAACCCATTAGATGGATGCCCATTATAGACCCATGTTCTAGAACCTTGTAGCATGTTCACCAAGTTGTACTTCTTCCCCAAGCTTTGTATCCCTATATATACTTAGTGTTTCTCATGAAATAATACATCACAATTCTCTCTATCTCTCCTTAATTACAACACATTTAAGATTTTATGAATTAATGATGATGAATTGTAGACAAGACATATTAATTGATTTTATTTAATTATTATTGGTTTAGAGTTAAGAAAAAATGTTTAGTGCAAAAAATAATGTATTTATAGATAATTCTTAATATTATTTCTTAATATGTGTAAAAATTTCTAAAAAGTTAATCATTTTGAAATAGAGGGTGTGGTAAATAAACTTCATTTAATATAAGATAAGAAAAATAGTAACTAGCTTCCGGAAGTGATTATACAATTTGTTTCGGAGGTGAATCGTATGGAATTAGCTTCGATGGTGCTTGATAGTGTAACGGGAGCGCGAGATAGACTATCACGGGGAGGAACGTCGAATGGGTTGTTTACGGTAAAATCTGTGTATGCGCTTATCACGCAAAATGAGGAACTAACACCGAATGTGAGTAGATTCTATGACCGAATTTGGCATGTTATAGCACCGGAGAGAATCCGTTTGTTCCTATGGCTAGTTGGTAATCAAGTTATCATGACAAACTAGGAGAGATTTCGCCGACACCTAAGTGATACAGATATATGTCAGGTGTGCAAGGGAGGGGTTGAATCGATTCTTCATGTTTTACGAGATTGCCCCACAATGATGGGGATTTGGAGACGTCTTGTGTTGGTAAGGAAGAGACGGGTTTGCTTTTCACAAAACCTTGTTTGAATGGGTTTATGGGAATCACCGGGGAGGAGTTGATACAGGAGATGGTCCATGGGCAACGGTATCTAGTGTGGCAGTTTGGTGGGCATGGAATGGAGGTGTAGTAATGTATTTGTTAAGGAATGAGCCAAAGAGGTTATGATAGCGAACTCGAAGGTTAAACCATGGTCGGAGATGGGGATTGAAGAAGAAAGGAGTGTCAAATGGGAATTTCCGCAGCCGGGTTGGTACAAATTAAATATGGATGGTGCGTCGCAAGGGAATCCGGGACTGGCTACAATAGGTTGAGTGTTACGCGATGACATCGAGAGTTGGTGCTGAGGATTCACGTTGAATATTGGGCGTTGCTCCGCCGTTAGCAGAACTTTGGAGAGTGTATTATGGGTTATGCATCGCTTGGGAAAAGAGGGTTACTCTAGTGGAGTTAGAGATGTATTCAGAGATGGTGGTAGGTTTTTTTACGACAATGAATGGTGTCTCACACCTCTTGTCCTTTCTGGTACACTTGTGCTAAGGCTTCTTATCGCGGGACTCGATAGTCCGAATTGTTCATGTGTGTAGGGAAGTTAATTGTCTTGCAGATGGGTTAGTGACCTATGCGTTTTATTTACCGTTTGGTTTTCATACTTTGAATTTAGTTCCTATTGATGTTGATTCTATCTTAAATGAGGATATCCATGGGTATTCGCAATTAAGACGAGTCCGATTGTAAACGTTTCATATTTATTAATAATTGGGTGAGGGAATTTTCTCATCCATTCAACAAAAAAAAAAAAAAAATTGTCACGAAAATATCTAAACTACAATTGCAAAGATGCTTAAATTTTGTGATGTCCTTTTTGTTACATGTTAATCTTCCATTTAAGATTTTATGAAATAATGATGATGAATTGTAGACAAGACATATTAATTGATTTTATTTAATTATTATTGGTTTAGAGTTTTAAAAAAAGGCGATTCTCAAATATACCACCAAAAAAAGATTTTTTTCCAAAAATACCACCAATTTTCAAAAGTTCCAAAAATACCACTTTTCTAAAAGTTCCAAAAATACCACAAAATTAAAATCAATTTTAACTATAGAAACTAAAACCCTAAATCCCAAACCTAAACCCTACCCCCTAAAACTATACCCTAATTGTATAATAGTTAACCAAAAAATTTAAATTCTAAGCTCTTGAAAATCAATTTTTGAGGTTATGGTATTTTTGGAACTTTTGAAAATTAATGGTATTTATGGAATTTTTGAAAATTGGTGGTATTTTGGAACAAAAACATTTTTTGGTGGTATTTCAGGGAATTTCTCTTGAAGAAAATGTTTAGTGCAAAAAATAATGTATTTATAGATAATTCTTAATATTACTTCTTAATATCTGTAAAAATTTCTAAAATGTTAATCATTTTGAAACAGAGGGTGTGGTAAATAAACTTCATATAATATAAGATAAGAAAAATAGCAACTAGCTTCCGGAAGTGATTATACAATTTGTTTCGGAGGTGAATCGTATGGAATTAGCTTCGGTGGTGCTTGATAGTGTAATGGGAGCGTGAGATAGACTATCATGGGGAGGACCGTCGAATGGGTTGTTTACGGTAAAATCTGTGTATGCGCTTATCACGCAAAATGAGGAACTAACACCGAATGTGAGTAGATTCTATGACCGAATATGGCATGTTATAGCACCAGAGAGAATCTGTTAGTTCCTATGGCTAGTTGGTAATCAAGTTTTCATGACGAACCATGAGAGATTTCGCTGACACCTAAGTGATATAGATATATGTCACGTGTGCAAGGGAGGGGTTGAATCGATTCTTCATGTTTTGCGAGATTGCTCCGCGATGATGGGGATTTGGAGACATCTTGTGTTGGTAAGGAAGAGACGGGTTTGCTTTTCGCAAAACCCTGTTTGAATGGGTTTATGGGAATCTCCGGGGAGGAGTTGATACGGGAGATGGTCCATGGGCAACGATATCTAGTGTGGCAGTTTGGTGGGCATGGAATGGAGGTGTAGTAATGTATTTGTTAAGGAATGCGCCAAAGAGGTTATGATAGCGAACTCGAAGGTTAAACCATGGTTGGAGATGGGGATTCAAGAAGAAAGGAGTGTCAAATGGGAATTTCCGCAGCCGGGTTGGTACAAATTAAATATGGATGGTGCGTCGCGAGGGAATCCGGGACCGGCTACAACAGGTCGAGTGTTACGCGATGATATCGGGAGTTGGTGCTGAGGATTCACGTAGAATATTGGGCGTTGCGCAATGCCGTTAGCAGAACTTTGGAGAGTGTATTATGGATTGTGCATCGCTTGGGAAAAGAGGGTTACTCGAGTGGAGTTAGAGGTGGATTCAGAGATGGTGGTTGGTTTTTTTAGGACAATGATTGGTGACGCATACCCCTTGTCCTTCCTGGTACGCTTGTGCCATGTCTTCTTATCGCGGGACTGGATAGTCCGAATTATTCATGTGTGTAGGGAAGTTAATCGTTTTGCAGATGGGTTAGCGACCTATGCGTTTTATTTTCCGTTTGGTTTTCATGCTTTGAATTTAGTTCCTATTGATGTTGATTCTATCTTAAATGAGGATATCCATGGGTATTCGCAATTAAGACGAGTCCGATTGTAAACGTTTCATATTTATTAATAATAGGTTGAGGGATTTTTCTCATCCCTTCAACAAAAAAAAAAAAAAAAAAAATTTGTGACGAAAATATCTAAACTACAATTGCAAAGATGCTTAAATTTTGTGATGTCCTTTTTGTTACATGTTAATCTTCCGTTTAATATTTTATGAAATAATGATGATGAATTGTAGACAAGGCATATTAATTGATTTTTTTTTTAATTATTATTAGTTTAGAGTTTAAAAAAGGCGATTCTCAAAAATACCACCAAAAAAAGTTTTTTTCCAAAAATACCACCAATTTTCAAAAGTTACAAAAATACCACTTTTTCTAAAATTTCCAAAAATATCACAAAATTAAAATCAATTTTAAATATACAAAACTAAAACCCTAAATCCCAAACCTAAACCCTACCCCCTAAAACTATACCCTAATTGTATAATAGTTAACCCAAACCCAAAAATTTAAATTATAAGCTCTTGAAAATCAATTTTTGAGGTTGTGGTATTTTTGGAATTAGCTTCGGTGGTGCTTGATAGTGTAACGGGAGCGCGAGATAGACTATCATGGGGAGGAACGTCGAATGGGTTGTTTACGGTAAAATCTGTGTATGCACTTATCACGCAAAATGAGGAACTAACACCGAATGTGAGTAAATTCTTTGACCGAATATGGCATGTTATAGCACCGGAGAGAATCCTTTTGTTCCTATGGCTAGTTGGTAATCAAGTTATCATGACGAACCAGGAGAGATTTCGCCGACACCTAAGTGATACAGATATATGTCAGGTGTGCAAGGGAGGGGTTGAATCGAATCATCTTGTTTTCGGAGAGTCCCGCGATGATGGGAATTTGGAGACATCTTGAGCCGGTATGGAAGAGACGGGTTTTCTTTTCGCAAAACCTTGTTTGAATGGGTTTATGGGAATCTCCGGGGAGGAGTTGATACGCGAGATGGTCCATGGGGCAACAGTATCTAGTGTGGCAGTTTGGTGGGCATGGAATGGAGGTGTAGTAATGTATTCGGAGAAACGCACCTTAGGAAGGATCGGGTGAGATTTGTTAAGGAATGGGCCAAAGAGGTTATGATAGCGAACTCGAAGGTTTAACCATGGTCGGAGATGGAGATTCAAAAAGAAAGGAGTGTCAAATGGGAATTTCCGCAGCCGGGTTGGTACAAATTAAGTAAGGATGGTGCGTCGCGAGGGAATCCGAGACCGGCTACAGCAGGTTGAGTGTTACGCGATGACACCGGGAGTTGGTGCGGAGGATTCACGTTGAATATTGGGCGTTGCGCAATGCCGTTAGCAGAACTTTGGAGAGTGTATTATGGATTGTGCATCGCTTGGGAAAAGAGGGTTACTCGAGTGGAGTTAGAGGTGGATTCAGAGATGGTGGTTGGTTTTTTTACGACAATGATTGGTGACTCATACCCCTTGTCCTTCCTGGTACGCTTGTGCCATGGCTTCTTATCGCGGGACTGGATAGTCCGAATTATTCATGTGTGTAGGGAAGTTAATCGTCTTGCAGATAGGTTAGCGACCTATGCGTTTTATTTATCAGTTGGTTTTCATGCTTTGAATTTAGTTCCTATTGATGTTGATTCTATCATAAATGAGGATATCCATGGGTATTCGCAATTAAGACGAGTCCGATTGTAAAAGTTTCATATTTTTTAATAAAAGGTTGAGGGATTTTCCTCATCCATTCACCCAAAAACAAAAAAAATTGTCACGAAAATATCTAAACTACAATTGCAAAGATGCTGAAATTTTGTGATGTCCTTTTTGTTACATGCTAATCTTCCGTTTAAGATCTATTTTATTAAATGTGAAGTAAAAACGCTGACGTGTCAGCTTCATATTCAATTTGAGGTGGTTAATTATATTTCTATCCTCGCCCAAATCAATATATTTATGCCCTCTGCCATCGGTGTTATAAACCGTTGATTTCCTGTTTTTAAATCTCCATCGTCGATCTGATCTTGATATTGGGCCTTTACGTTTTCTTACATAGCCCATGTTTTTATAGCCCATTGGTTTTGACGTGAAACCCTAGATGACAACAACAAATTCTTTTATATATATAAATGAGTTTTAGGGTTTAGTTTAGTCATCAAATCTTCTTGCTTCTTTTTGTCCGTATACTAATTGGTCATCCTCATAATTTCTTATTTCATCTTCTTGATGCAGGTTTGTCGTGATTCATGGAGGTTGGTGATCCTCTTTTCGCTTAAGGTATAAATTGATTCTTCTCCGTCTCAATTTCCGGTATGCACTTTCTTTGGTTTGTTTTTTGGGTAGTAAAATCTCTACGGCTTTGGTTCATCGATTCGTTTGTTTGTTGTTTTAATACTATTCTCTTTTCTTTTTGTTTTGTGTGGACGTGTTCTTTCTTTTAGCATCTCCAAGTACGTTTTTCATCTCTTTTTTATCGACTTTTATTTTTTTTGAAACTTATCGAGTACTTATTTACTGTTTTATTTTTTTGTTACATTCTCTGAACGATATTAAACCTATTAATTCTCTTTCCTTCTTTTTTATATGAAAGTAGTATTACACATAATAAAACCAGCGGCTTCAAAAACCTATCTACAGTTTTCGTACATGTAAGTATGAAGATCCCATCTTTTTTCGGATCTTTTTCTCAAACTTTTCCCACCAAGTTAATCTCTGCTCTTTCCCTGACATCTTTGTTTTTCCTTCCGGTCAAGGTATGTAATTTCATGAATGTAATTTATCGGTTCGTACTTAACAAAGTCATGGCATATTTACGGTGTAACTGACGGTGCTTTGATTGACTTATGCTTCAATAGTCGATATAGCATACTAATGCATGGTTTATAGTGTGTAGACCTGTATTATATTGGCTTTTGTTTGATCTGTAGTTGCATGCGTATAAAAAATTGATATTTATTTAATTTCACTAATGATTTGTTTATGTGCTTTATGAGCCATGCTTTTAAATATATACTAGGGGTTTCCTACGCTACGCGTGAGTTTTTTAAAAATATTTTTTAAAATGTTATTAAAATTTTGGTGCCCCGAAATCCCGTCCAAGATTAATATTTACTCATGAATATTTTTTGCTATGGTTTTGAATAATAAAATTTAAATTATTATCCCTTTTATTCCTCCTGACAACGTTTTCGTTACTTTTACTAAGTCCTTAAAATCTTTATCACCACCTCTATTACAATATTAGGCCATGTCCAATGGTGGTTTTTATAGAGTTTCTTTGTATTAAAAAAAATGAAAACGGAAGAGAGAGGGTAAAAAGAGTTTCTTGAAGTCCAATTTGATAATTCAGACTTATAACAAATTTAAACGGCCCATATGGATTTATTTGTTTATTACGATTTGGATTATTTTTTTCTGTGTTCCTTTCTTTTTTCATTGATTCTGATCTCATACGTTTAGATTTTGAGGTTGCCGAGAACAAGGTTTCCAAAAAAAATGATTGGATCAAAGCAAAAGAATTTAAAAGGTGACTTAAATAGTCGTGATCTCTTTCTTTTGTCTTAATTTGTTATTACATCACATGTATGTAACTGGTCAAATTGTTGTGCATATCCTATAAATAATTTTTGTAAGCTAATCTTTTTAAAATTTGTTATCTCCGCATCGAGACTTTGGGGTAATATTTTTAAATATTTTGTTTGATATATAAGCATTTTTGCTCTTCGCATGTTCTTTCTTTGTGGAAGTGATATGTTGTTTAACAAAGACGAAGGATTTGATGAAAATCCCGGTTTCGTTCAGGTTCTGCAAAATATTAGCTTGAAATAAAAGAATTATTGCCATAGAGTCTAAGCATAATTTATTTTGTGGATAAATCTACTTTTTGTTGTTTTGTAGGAAGTTGCTGCACGAAAAAGGACATCTTTAATATCCCTATCTAATATGTAGTTAGCATCTTTGGCTTTCTCTTTTGCTCTTCAAAGTCACGTAGGTTATGGGGGGGCTGTGGCTTTGTTGAGTTTGCTTCTGTGACAGAGCAGAAGGGGTGAGAGTGGTGTATAGTAATGATGAAAAAGTATATTGTAGGGTTTGGAAAGGGAGATTGGTCCTGAGTTTTTCTATTGACTTGGTTGAGTTCGAACTAAGTAAAATGATTTTCCAGAAAGAGATTTGTTTCTCTAACTCATTGCTATAGTTTTGATGTCATAACAGATTAATTAACCAAATATTTTTGTTAATATAGGTACAGCTTGCAAAGAAGCTCTAGTAAGTGATTTAACTATCTGCCTTTTGATTTTTTTAATCAAGCGCGCATATTGGGTGATTTTTTTGGTATACTTGGAGAGATCACTAGGGTTTTGGATATTAGAGGTCGAAAGCTAGAAAGCGTTGTGATAAAAGAAGATAATGACGATGATTTACATGAGGTACCTTTGATGGACTGATTCAGCGGTATAGATTTTTTTTCTATATTTTGTTTCGCATATTTTATGTTGGTTTTGTTCTACGTACGGTATGTTTGTGTTCTTTTGACCTCATTCTTTTCCCTTTTTTTTAGACGTGCGATCAATGAGGTATGATTGTCTTTCACGTATTATTATGTTGTTTATATAGGTTATATTTTATTTTAGCTCTTTGTAAGTACTTATTTGTTTGCTCGTCTATCGATATTGATTTTATACATGGGTAAAAGAATTTACTTTTGTTTCATATGTGTTGTTTGAGTTTTTTTTGTCTTTGATTATAAATTGTATTTTTGAGTAGATACTTTCTTTCTATATGCAGATTTGTTGCCAAAAGTTTTTGCTGTGATCAAGATCCAGAGAAAGATTGAGATGGATAGACTCAATACATTTTCTTTGCACATGGAAACTCTTAAAGGTCAAGTTGTCCTCTTCGTCGGATACAAACGCGACGAGTGGTTCTCTTTACCGGAGATGAACGCGTCTCTGCTCACGTTAATTTTAAGGCTGCGATATATATCAGGTGACGTGTCTTGGGATCAAATTACTGTTTAATGATGATATGATTTCTGAGAGTTTTATGTGATTTCCCTCTGTTTTATCTCAAGGTTTTGAAGTGTAGTAATCACTCAAATTCGGCTTTCTAATTAAGCTTGCGTTTCTGTTTATTACAAGATTGATTTGACAAGAAAATTTTTGTACTCTTGGTGTTGTATAGCTGAAGGAGAATAGTAAGAACAATCAGCCTAAGTTGAGTTAAATATTTCTTTTTACAAGTAATAAAATTTCTTAATTGAGTTCGTGAATTTTGTATTAAGAGTTTGAACGTCTTAATTGAGTAAGAACTTAACATATATTCATGTTCACAAGCAAGCAAGGATACTTTTTTGGTGGTAATTAAAAAAACAACTTTAGTGATCATCAAGACGTCTTAGTTTCATTTATTGTAAAACATACTCTTTTCGTTTAATCTCCACTTGGTTTTAATTATTTTAAAGCATGCTCTTTTCGTTTAGTCTCCAACTTTTTGTTCACTCTTTAGTTTTGGAATGATTATGGCGTTGATGAGAATGAGATCGGGAGAACTAAATTAACTATGTTGTTATTGATTTGCTTTGTCTCCAAATAATTAGTAATACTACTAGAAAAACAAAGTATTCGCTATGAGTGCGATATAGAAATGTAGTAAAAGTTAGACTGTTGTATTTTTCTTTAATATGATAAAGAGAGACTACAAAGTTAAAAAGATTTTTATAATATATGGAAGCCTCTTGCTTTTGTGGATTCAACTTAATATAACTGTTATAGTAGTTTCTTTATTTTTCGAACGTATCGGATAAAAAAACACACAACACAATCTTCTAGACCAACTTTATAACCACAACATAGTATTACTAGACCAACTTATAAACCATACGTTGTTAGAAAAAACAGTAACCACTTGAGGTAATGGCCTCAACGTTCAGCCCAAGATATGTATCATTTGTCTATAAATACTCTACAAAAGACAAGAAAGAGAGGAAGGAACTATGGGGGAAAGCTAGAAGGAAGATACGACAGACACGAGAATCATGAGGCAACATTAGATAGAAGAAGGCAACATGCAACAAGATACTCCCTCGGGAGTATTCTCATGCACTTCGACATCTAGAAGAGAGTTTTAGCACTTCTCTTCTCTTCTCATCCATTCCAAAATATTGGATGTAAACCATCTTTTTGGATATGGTCTCAATGACAATGCACATTCATCTCTTGCATCAATTTACTCTCCACATGTGGCTTAACATTGACGCTAGTGAGTTTTCCAAAAGAAAGTCCCTTTTTCATCTTCTTAAAGATTTTCTTGATGATATTACGTATGATGGGCCCAATACTCTCACCAGAGACGTCGATTTAATCAGAAGCTTTTCTCATTCCTTGAGAGGACGGAATTCGTATCCGAAGCTCTACGAGTATTCCATATCACACCTTAAGTTTTATAAAAGACATCTATATATGATCCCATATTGATGATCTAAAATTTTGATGCAAACAATAACCCTAAAGACGGGAAAGAGCAAACGTTCTAAAGAACTAAACGAAAAATCATATTCTGCTTAATTTTTATAAAAAAAAATTAAATTTGAACTGTAAACTCATTTCTTTCAAACTTTTGCATTATTTTACGTTTTCGGTTATCAAAAATTTACTTCTACTTAAATCAAAATTTTGTTGTTGTTAAACTCAATTTATGAATAAAATGTGAAGATGAAGAATATGAGAATGGACAAGGAAAGGATTACAAGGAATGATACCCAATACTTATATTAAAACAATCACGGATAGTCTTGAATATGTTATTGGTTGCTTTCACAATAACATAAGATCTAAAATTTTTAATTATTGTGTATAACCGTCCTTTTAATACATTTGTAGTATTGGGTATATATTTAGAGGAGATGTCGTATTCTACTCTTGGTTGATGCAGTGATATACACTTTTCATTGCAAATATATCTATAGAAATACTTATGTACGAGTCTTTTGAATTATTTCTAGGATGTTTGTTGATTCATGCAAACGTATAAGAATAATGAAGGATCATAAGCATCAAGGTTAGATCGTGCGTATGAGATTCAATGCTTATGAGATTCAATGCTTGAGAAAAGTCTTGATTTGTGATTCAATATTTGTTTTACCGTTCGCGATGATTGTTGACTTTTTAAACTCTATGTAGTGTAAATTTCAGGCAAGAGTCTAGAAGTGGGTGATGTAGCAAGTAGCAACTATGGTAGTGAGGATATGTTATAGATAAATTCTGTCATATTAGAGATAACTTTCACAGTAGTAACATGTACATGGAGTAATTAGCTATTTTAGTCACATATGAATACTCTTTTTTTAATTTCTTTGCTATTATTCATTTTTATATTAAATTTGATGTGTACCTAAACCTAAATTTGTGTCTTCTTTTGTTTTTAGCTTTCAGAGAATAAGAAAGCCTCCAAACAAATCATTGATATGATGTATAACCTCTTGCATATATTCTTATTCAACTGATTTTGATTCTTTTTAAAAATATATTTATTAAATATTTTATCATCTTGGACAAACAAAAGAAGGTGGTGGCTCTATTAAATAATTTTATTGATTTGCTCACGGTATGTTTTTTTAAAAATTCAATTTTTTTTTATAGTTATGTTTTTTGTTAAACAATTCAACAGCCTAAAACCCTAAATACTCCTTCCGTTCCAAAATATAAGTTGTTTAGGGTGTTTTTTTTTGTTTCAAAATATAAGTTGTTTTGAGAATCCTAAGAACTTTTTATCTTTATTGAATATTGTGTGATCAATAATATTCTGTAGTCTTATTTAGGTTTGATTAAATTAAATTTATTATGTATATTAAATGATATTTTTTATAAGAAAAAATAGTTTCTTAATCTTTGTACTTTTAGGTAAATTAAAAAAACTTGTATTTTGGAACGGAAGAAGTACTATTTTATTATAAATACGAGGCGTAAGGTTTATAAGCGACATGATTTTATTATATATTTTCTACCATATGTTTCATAGTTGGGGTTCTTGCGTTCCTTTTACCTTATTAGAGCATGATTATTGGAAGGTTCTTAGTGGGATTCTTACACTAAAAAATTAATAGAAATTAAGAAACTTAGGTGAGAGAAGAGAAAAAGTTGCTAAAATTAAAATTTAAGAAACAAGTTTAAGAAACTCAATTCACAAATGTTAAATTATGGTTGGTTGAGTTTGCTTTTTATTTAAAATTTAATTATTTAATTAAACTATATTAAAAAAGTTAATTTTAAATTTGATAAGATACTTTCATTAACAACCTCCCAATAATCATGCTCTTATGTTTCTTTTTTTTGTAGATTTGAATGTGGTCATTGACGTATTGTTGTCTTACACGTATGTATTTTTTTTATAGGTATATATCTATTTATTTTGCGGATTTATAGTTCGGTATTTTGTTTCAATCTTATATTTGGTTGGAATATAGTTGATATTTTGATGTTAGGTTTCGATAGAATAGTGCATAAACTTCTGAGTGCTATTACAGACCTTTATTACACTTCTGTAGCATCAGTGCGGACGAGACAAGGGAAGTTTTTGATGCTTTGTTTCTTATATTAGATTTAATCTTCGGAGGTTAAAACTAATGTCTCCAAGTGTTTATTCATTGTTTGGTTAATCTAATTTGTCAAATTTAATAGTCTTCTATGAAATTTCTCACCTGTTGTAAATCTAATGTCTCCAAGTGTTATATTCAATTGTAAGAAAGCTAGAAATATATAAGCTTGCTACGCAAATGGGTCACGAGTTATATTAGAAGTTTTTTAACGAATCCTAAAATGTAAATAAACATCTCATTTCTAATTGTTAGCCAATTTGAATTAACTAAATTATGTTACTCACATATGTTAACCAAAACTTTGTAACCCGTTGAAAAATATGTTAGAAAGTGGTTAAACATCGATCCAAATTCGTTAATTAATGTTACCCGTCATACATGAATGTGGTACTGTTGAGACTGTTTTGGTTTCTCTCAGTTCATTAAATTTGTGGTCTAACTTTAAGATTTTGCAACTTACAAAGAACATGTCTTTTTCAAGCGGATTAAGTGTCAAAAAAATAAATGAGTTTGATACATTTTCCAAGTGGATTAAAAATCTGAGATAGATTAATTAATGTTCCTAATAATAGAAAATTTGAGATCGATATAACTAAAAAGGTGGTTCGATTATTACTGACATTGGTAATGTGAGAGATGCGATTTGGTGTAGTGAGAGAAAGAGAGACACGAGATCAGAGATCAAAGAATGAAAAATCTGAAATTTGGAAAACAAAATTCAAAAAAAAAAAAAACTCAAAAAGTTAAGTTAAAAAAAAAAGTGGCATGGTTTGCAAACATTTTTAAAAGATGGCATTTGTGTAAAGTGGCATTCCATAAAATTTCTCAATAATAAACAAAACTAAGGGTGCAAATGGTTTGCATAAGTGGAATAGATGGAATAACGTGAGTAAAAAAATGGAGTGGAAAATTGATTGTTTTTTTTCCACTAATTCCTATTTTGTAGAGGAACATTTTCCTCCAACTTTGTTCATGTTTTCAACTTTTATTAGTGAAATAAGTTGAATCACTTTGAAAAAAATTTCAACCCAAATGGTAAACTAGGCATGGGTATTTGGTTAACCATTCAGTTTTTCATAATTTATGAGGCGCTCGCGATAACACTCACGATAAGATTTTGTAGAAAATGGCTAAGCTTGATATAGAGCAAAAATGATAAAAAGATAAAACGTCTCAAAGCATATAATTCGTAATGGAAAAAAATTAGGTTCAAGTATATAGACTAATTCCGGAAATTATACGACATTCTTTTATTGTGTTGATAACAAATAAAAAAGTTACCATATATTAGATAATTATTATATGTCTATTATTATATGGATAATTTATATCAATTCTGTTTTTTGTTTTTTGGTTAAGTTCAATATTGATTTTCGAAATAAAATTTCTTCCGACTCTTATTAAGGTAAAGAGAATGAGAAGAAAAGGAAGAACGAAGAGAGATTTTGTAAAGGAAGAACAAAGAGGGTGATGAAGGAGAATAAGAAGAGAGAAATGAAAAGACAAATACAATATTTTAAGAATAAATAAACATAAAAGCAAGATTTGCAAGCATGATTTGTCATTAAAAGATTATGGTACCGGAGAAATTAAAATTTTGCATAAAACAAAGAAACTTAAAATTTGGGAAAGGAAGAGCATAAGACAAAAATTGACAAAGAAATGTAAGAGTTTTCGTGAGAGTAAAAGAAGAGGGACGAGATTTATATGGAAAAAGCCTTAAGTGAGTAAGAAAATTTTGTTAAAATCCAAAATTAATTAGTTAGAGATTGGTAGACATAAGAATGAGTTTAAAAAATAGTTTTGATATAATCTTTTGAATTGTTTCTTTCTTCTGTTTTGCATGTGATATGTGACGAATTAGTTGCGAAATCTCAAAAAACAGCGAGAGAAGTTGCAAGAGTAGATAATATTTATTCTCAACTGGGAGGAAAACTAATATAAAAAATGGTGAGGTTTGACAATAGTTTCTTACTATTTGGCCTCTTATGATCATCTAAATCACTTGAATGGTCGCGTATGTTTGAAAACAAAATCGATTGTAAAAAGAAAGACTCGAGTTTGACAATAATTATTGAGCATAAATTAAAGCGTCTAAAGTGACCTTTTACGGAGTGAGAGAGACTTGGATTTGATAGAAGAATATGTAAATTGTAATAATGATGATAATGAATAAGTGGTTCAATATGTGAAAAAATCAAATATGTATGTTTTAAATAAAATTTTCTATAGGATATTTGACGGTGATGTGTTTTTTTTATTTATCGTTTATGTTAATGTAATCCTTCCATTTTTTAATAGAGAGAAAATATAACATAGTATAAATAAGATAGCTTGCTTTACCAAATATTACTTATTGGTGAATAATTAGTGTAACAACAAATTTAATTAGGAATATCCCGCGCAGTTGCATATTTTCAACTTAACAGAATATGTAGAGGACAAAGAGGCGTATAAGCACAATTTGTAAATGAAGTTGTCATTAATTATGAACAATCGCCCATAACGTTCGGGTGACCCATCCATTCTTCATAATTGGTTGGTTTGGGTTTGGGGTTTAGGGTTTAGGGTGAAAAACATTTTTGAACTAAAAACATTATCATACACTGTACCAAAATAAAAGATAAATCATATTAAGAAAATTCATTGTTGAAAATTTCAACAATTATGAGCCCATGCCTTTTAAATATTTGAAACATTCTTGGGTTCACCCCCTACGGTGAATCCTCTCATTTATCCCCTTTTTATTAGTCAATCAAAATTAAGTTGTGGGCCATCAATCTATTTTAAAAATACTACAAATGCATAAATTAATTTCTAATAGATTTGTAGTTTAAATTTTTTGGTTTGGGTTAACAATTCCAAATTAGGGTATAGTTTTAGGGGTAGGGTTTGGGTTTGGGTTTAGGGTTTGATTTTGAATGCTGAAATTTCATTTAATTTTTGGGTTTGAGTTAAATATTCTCAAATTAGGGTATAGTTTAGGGGTAAGGTTTGGGTTGGGGTTTAATTTTAAATTTTAAAATATTTGATTTGAATAATTTAGTGTTAAACTTCTATAATTATTTATTTTGGTCCCTATAATTAATTCAATTTAGGTACGTAGAAAATGATTTAATTAAATTAATTAGATTGATGGCCCACAACTTAATTTTGATTAGCTAAGAAAAGAAGGGTGAATGAGAAGATTCACCCCTAGGGGTGAATCGAAGAATTATTCCAAATATTTTATGTAGAGATAAGAACGAGAAAATAAATAATTGGAAGCTCATCGATAAAGTTTTTCTATGAAGTGACGTAATGTGGAGATCTTATTGCTACATGCTGAGAAATGAAAGGTCACAATGACTTGAATCCTTTACTTATGGTCTCTGCATTTTCTTTAAACCGGTTATCGCCGATATGTCACTACGGTTTTATAAGTTCATTACCAACTTTGTTTAATGATTGAATCCGAACTACTTATTTGTTATTAGTTTATATTTAAAATTTCTCAAGATTCTTACGCTTCGACCATTTTGAATTTTGATTTCAAGTCAACATGATTGAACATATTATTGGTTTTAACAACTGTTGTTAAGCGTTGTCAATCCTCTAAGAAATTATTTAGTAAGGTATATTCTTATTTAGTATATCTCTAAATATAAAAATGTGCTTATATACAAACCGATTTTACAATTTTTAATAAATTATGCTAAGATTATATAGTATGATTTTGATACTATTATTTCTTACGAACGCATGTTTTGTTTGTGTGTAACAAGTACAAGAAAGCATGCAAGATCCATAAAACACTTACTCAAAAAACAAATGGTTCCAATTGAAAAAAAAAAAACTCAAGTTTAAGCTAATTGTTGTTGTGCATAAAATAAGGTGTCTAGAATCTCCTTATACAAAGTGGTGAAGGCTTGAGTTTGATAGAATAACACCACTATCAAATTTTATCAACATCATGTCTTTTAATTACGAGGGTGATAGTTCATATCACCGTGCTATAATTATCACGATATTTAATTAATATTTTCGATTCTATGTATTCTTTAACATCATTTTGGTGCCAAATTAAATAATATTTGTTATCAAATTACAAGAGTTAGCTGAATATCCATGTTCTAAACTCAACTTTTGTAATAAACAATTTTGGTTTGTTTTTAACAAACAATGTATAGTTGTTAGAATATAAATTTTATCGAATAACCTGTTAAAATATTTCATCTCGCGCTTTGCGCGGGTCTTTACCTAGTTTTATGAATTAATGATGATGAATTGTAGACAAGACATATTAATTGGTTTTATTTAATTATTATTGGCTTAGAGTTTTTTTAAAAAAGGCGATTCTCAAAACTACCACCTAAAAAAAAAAAAAATTCAAAAATACCACCAATTTTCAAAAGTTCCGAAAATACCACTTTTTCTAAAAGTTCCAAAAATACCACAAAATTAAAATCAATTTTGAATATACAAAACTAAAACCCTAAATCCCAAACCTAAACCCTACCCCCTAAAACTATACCCTAATTGTATAATAGTTAACTCAAACCCAAAAATTTAAATTCTAAGCTCTTGAAAATCAATTTTTGAGGTTGTGGTATTTGTGGAACTTTTAAAAATTAATGGTATTTTTGGAATTTTTAGTGGTATTTATGGAACTTTTGAAAATTGGTAGTATTTTGGAACAAAAACTTTTTTTGGTGGTATTTCAGGGAATTTCTCTTAAAGAAAACGTTTAGTGCAAAAAATAATGTATTTATAGATAATTCTTAATATTATTTCTTAATATGTGTAAAAAATTCTAAAACGTTAATCATTTTGAAACAGAGGGTGTGGTAAATAAACTTCATATAATATAAGATAAGAAAAATAGTAACTAGCTTCCGGAAGTGATTATACAATTTGTTTCGGAGGTGAATCGTATGGAATTAGCTTCGGTGGGTTACACTTGCATGTTTTAATTCAAAGGTGGTCATAACGTTTGACTCTTAAATTGTAACCCTCGGACTAAATCTAGCGCATTCATTTGTTATATTACTCTATAAATTGTTTGCTTCTTTGGATACCTTAAACCATTCCAATTGAATCTCCTCTCTCAACAAAACAAAAACAAAAAAATATACACAATGGAAGGTAGGATCCAAGCTCTAATCTCAACGATTCTCATCGTCAATCTATGTTCATTGCGGTCAGGGCTAGCCGAGGTGCACATGACACCTCAATTTCTTTCCATTCCTGCCTCCCTTATCGATCTCACAAAATGTTGGTCATCACTCTTTAATGTTCAAGGTTGCGTACTCGATATCTACAAATTCTCTGTGACCGGTAAGTTTGAAAATGTTAAACCGACGTGTTGCAAAGCGTTTATTGATGTAGATGCTAAGTGTTGGCCAAAAATGTTTCCGTTGAATCCGTGTTTCCCTCCTCTTCTCAAAAATGCTTGCTCTCGCATCAACGGAGCTGCTACCAAGCACATGATACCTCAACTACCTATCATTCGTGGATTTTCTTTTCCTGGTTCTCCTATCGATCTCGAAAAATGTTGGTCATCAATTATGAGCATCCAAGGTTGCGTAACTGAAATCCACAATTCAGTTTTCACGGGAAAGTTTGAAAATGTTGGAGCTATGTGTTGTAAAGCAGCTTCGGCTGTGGATGCAAAATGTTGGCCGTAGATGTTTCCATTAAATCCATTCTTCCCTCCTCTTTTCAAAGATGCTTGTTCTCGCATCAACGCAGCCGCTCCTACACACAAGTGAAGTTAGTAGTGAAACCATCATTGAAAATGCTTTCAATATAAGCTTATTATTATAGCTTTTTTTTGGTACTGAAACGGGACAATGTCCCCATATATTGTTAAACTTTAAAAGAAACAACTACAACCGAGTCTAACGCGGAATCGGGATCCCACAATCATCTTCTAACCGAACCAAATCAACAATATCCGAAACCAAATCAAACATATGAAAACCCAGTGGTAGAGAAAACGCATAGTTAGCGAGTCCATCCGCAAGACGGTTAGCTTCCCTATACCCATGATTAATACGGACTATCTAGTCCCTCGATAAAAAATCATAGGAATGACAGCGGATGAGTTCCACTTATCCCTGTCTTAAGAAACCCCACAACCACCTCCGAATCCACCACAATCTCCAACCGAGTCACCCGCCGGCCCCAAGCAATCACGAGACCATAATAGACACCCCACAATTCAGCCATCGGTGCAGAACATATCCCAATATTAAGAGCAAACCCCCCATACCAATCTCCTCTCGCATCCCTTAAAACTCCTCCGGAGGTTGCCAACCCCGGATTACCCTTTGAATCCCCATTCGTGTTTAGTTTCATCCATCCCTCTAATGGACGCGTTAAAGCTATCAGTCTTTACACTCGTGTTTGACAATCCGTGTACTCTCCTTCGTCTGCATGTGCGCTAAGTAAACCTCTTTAGCTAGATCCTTAAGAAACTGCACTCGATCCCGACATTTGCCATTAATCCCAAAAACATTTTCACATCGCTATTTCCAACCCCACCAAACCGTTAGAACTAATAATGTAGACCAAGGGCTCTCTCCCACCATATAATCCTCCCTTAAGTTCCCGTATAACCACTCGAATAATGGCTTGGTAAAGAACATCCTTCTCTTACTAGGGGGAACAAGTCGCTGCCAAACACCCTCCATAGCGGGATAATCAAGCAGAATATGAATAATTGTCTCTTCACCACCTTTACAAACCTGACATATCCCTGAATCGCATAAATGCCTTATTATTATAGCTGCTATTTCCAATATTCAAGATGTTTATGTGTTCCAATGATGTCATCTCTTTTAAAACCATTTATTCTAAAAAATTATCAATTTCTAAAAATCAAATAATTCCTATGTAGAAGAAAATTTTAAAAAGAATAAAAATGATCACAATGGAATGTACTTATACATTGACATGTATATAGCTGCTCTTAACGCAAAATCATGGATCATCTCCCAAAGATTAAGACTAACTTGATCGAGTCGTATGCATATAGAACATATTGTGGGAGTTGGATTCTCACAATTGAATTTGTAAGGTTCTTTGGAGAGAGGAAAGCTTCTTAGATTAAAAACACAAAGACAAAAACAAAGATGCAAATTAGGGTTTATTAGCTGGAAAGTTGTAACACGGTTTTTGTGCAGAGTTTCCTCATCCCCCTATTTTGAGGATTTACAAGACTATTTATAGTGTTATAGGTCGGTTGGGCCAAGCCCAATACAAAATAGGAAGTTTCCTAAGTTTTCTAGATTTTCCATTTAACCCACAACAACTATGTCGGCTGGGCCTTAAATAGGCCTTGATCTTCTGGATTTGACCACTGGGACTTGCGTTGGGCCACTGCTTAGATCCTTGCTTATCTGATTCATTCTTCGGTTAGCTGGTTTACGCAATAACCGGTTTGACGTATACTTAGTCGTTTTCTGGCCATCAATTCTTTGAGGGGAGATTTGACCCCTACAGTTAGCCCCCAGTTCAACAGTGTTAAAGATAAGAGTGTTGAAGTAAGGTTGTTCAGATGAAGAATTGATTTCTGTTTATACCGCAAGTGCATTGATGCCGATCCGTCTATCCAAGCGACTTTCATAGTGAAGAGAGGCAAAAGAATCGAGTAGAGCTGATCATATCAAATTGAACCAGAGGTGATGATGCGTTGTCAAAGATAACAGCGAGCCCAGCTAGCGACGAAGACTTATTGTTGAATTCGGCGAGCCCAGTGATGAAGATTTGTTCTTGAGTTCAGCGAGCCCAGTGGGAATAACTCGTCTTTGTTTTCGGCGAGCTCCGTGGCGAGGACTCGTCTTCAATTTCGACGAGCCCAGTGGCAAGGATTTGTTGTCGAATTTAGCAAGCCCAGGGATGAGCTAGACACTTAGGAGAACTGTTAAGCGATGAGCTCGACGAGTTAGCTAAGCGCAGACGAGCAAGGTGGCTAGGCAGCTTGTAAGCTAGGCAGCGAGGTAGATCGTCAAGCAGGGAGCTCGTCGACTAGGCACCTAGGTAGCTCTTGTGGTACACAACTCGTTTGTTAAACAACTCGTTGGGCGAGGCAGCTCATCAGGTAGGCAGCTTGTCTAGCAGACATCTCGTCAGGTAGAAAGCTCGTTAGGTAGGCAACTCGTCTCGCAGACAACTCATCACGTAGGCAGCTTGTTAAAAAGGCAGTTCGTCATGTAGACTCACAAAAGAAGAGAGGTGAGGACTCGTCTTCGAGTTTTCGACAAGCCCAGTGGCGAGGATTTGTTGTTGAATTCGGCAAGCCTAGCGATGACTTGTTGAAGAGTTTGGCGAGCCGAGTGATGAGGCCTTGTTGTCGAATTCGGCGAGCCCAGTGGCGAGGACTTGTTATCGAATTCAGCAAGCCCAGTGACTAACGAACAAATGGCGAGCTGGATGAAGACGTGTCGCCGAAGACAGCAGTGAGCCACGTGAGGGCATTTTACTAAAAATAAGGGTGAGCTGATGGAATACATCTTGATGAAGATATGCGGCGAGCTGTATGAGGATGCTTTGTAGCGAGCTGATCGAAGACATTATGCGGCGAGACGGATGAAGATATGTTGTCGGAGATAATGGCGAGCTACATGAAGGCGTTTTACCGAAAATAAGAGTGGACTGAATGATGACGCCCTGCTCGAAGAGAAAAAGCGAACTGAGCGACGACATCTTGTTGAAGATAAGAGCAGACTGAGTGGCATCGTTTTATGGAAGCTAAGAGCTAGTTGAGTGACGTTGTTTGGTGGAAGATAAGAGCGAGCTGCGTAACATTTTGTCGAAGTAGATGGCGAGCCGAGTGCGACGGCGATTCATTGAAGGAGATAGCGAGCTTAGCATGATGATTTGTCAAAGGAGATGGCGAGCCCAGCCAAGAATCATGATGATTGAAGGAAATGAAGAATAAAGAAACCACAAATCTAAATGATATCATTTTAACGCCATTAGGAAGCTAATTCAAAGATATGTCGTGGGTTAAAATTTCAGCTCGTCATGTTTTAAGCTCAGATCGCGGCGAAATGATCTTTTCAAATCGGCATAATGAATCAGATAGACATGTCTTTAGTAAATCAGTTGTATCTCTTCAACCAAAACTCCAAATGATATAAATCAAACGTCAATAGAAATCTGACTCAATAGCCTATCCGATGAAGAAATTTAAGCTCGCCATTTTTTCTGCTCGGATCGCGGCGAGCTGATCTTTTTGGATCGGCATGATGAGTCTGATCGACGTATCATTTGAAAATCAGTTGTATCTCTTTAACCACAACTCCAAATGATATGAATTAAACGCCAATTAAAAGCTGACTCAATTGCCTATGCGATGATGAAATTTTAGCTTGACAGATTTTCTGCTCGAATTGTGACTAGTCTATCTGTTCAGATCGGCATGATGAGTCAGATTGACGTGTCTTTGGAAAATTATATGTATCTTTCCAACCTCAACTCTAAATGATATGATTTAAACGCCATTGGAAAGCTGATTCAATTTCCTATATGGTGGTAAAATTTCAGCTCGTCAAGTTTTCTTCTCAAATCGCGGCGAGCCCAGTGGCAAAGATTTGTCTTTGAGTTTGGCGAGACCAGTGGCAAGGACTCGTCTTTGTTTTCGACGAGCCCAATGGCAATGACTCGTCTTATTTTTTGACAAACCCAGTGGCGAGGACTTGTCTTCGAGTTTGGCGAGCACATGGGCGAGGACTCGTCTTCGTTTTCGACGAGCCCAGTGGCGACGACTCGTCTTCGTTGTCGACGAGCCCAGTGGCAAGGACTCATCTTCGTTTTTCGACGAGCCCAGTGGCGAGGACTCGTCTTCGAGTTTGGCGAGCCCAGTGGCGAGGACTCGTCTTTGTTTTTGACGAGCCCATTGGCGACGACTCGTCTTTGTTGTCGACGAGCCCAGTGGCGAGGACTCGTCTTTGTTTTCGACGAGCCCACTGGTGGGGACTCGTCTTCGTTGTCGACGAGCTCAGTGGCAAGGATTCGTCTTCGAATTCAGCGAGCCCATTGATGATGTGTTGCTGAAGATAATGGCGAGCTCACTGGCGATGTTTCACTGAAGATAACGACGAGCCGAGCGAAAAATTTCGCCGAAGATACCGCCGAGCCGAGCAACAAGTTTCGCCGAAGATATCGCCGAACTCACTGACGATGTTTTGCCAATGATAACGACAAGCCGATCGACAAGTTTCACAAAAGATAATGGCGAGCCGAGCGACAAGTTTCGCCGATGATACCGGCGAGCCAAGCAACTACGTTTCACCGAAGGTAACGGCGAGTCGAGCCAAAGGGGATTATGATGTTGTGTTTATAGAAGAATGAGATAGCATGCCATTAATAGGATGATGGAGAGCCGCTATTTTTGTGATGTCTATGTGATTAAGCTTGTTTTAGCGTTTTCAGTTAGCTAACTTATATACTAAGTTGTTTTGAGTTTTATGTTCATTTCTTGGATCATGAAAAACTCTTAGGCGTAATAGGCGAACTACTACTTAAATTGTTTTAGTTTAGACCAGTGATTTGTTTACTGGGCTTTTAAGTTGAACATTTTGGTTTACAAGAGTGTTCCCGTGAACACGCCTGCTCCAGTAATGAATACTTGGCGTTTTAGACCAGCTATTTGGTAGCTGGGTTTTTGAGATTGAACATTTTCGTTGGGCCAAGCCCAATACAAAATAGGAAGTTTCCTAAGTTTTCTAGATTTTTCATTTAAGACACAACCACTAGGTCGGCTGGGCCTTCAATGGGCATTGATCTTTTGGATTTGACCACTGGGCTGACTTGAGTTATGCTACTGCTTAGATCTTGCTTATCTGATTCATCTTCGGTTAGCTTGTTTACGGGATAACCGGTTTAACGTATGCTTAATCTTTTTTAACGTATGCTTAATTTTTTTGACCCCTACACATATAATATTCAAGTAAGACCTAGACGACCAACGCCATTTCAAGTTTCCAGATTAAAAAGAAAACTCAATTTGTTGTCTTTTTTTAAAGCATGACTGCTTGACATCAGATTAACTTTGATCCATTGTATAGATCGTTTTTGAAAAGGTTTAGAAACATGTAGTTTTTGATAGAGGAAACGATTATCCTATGGGCGTGGGATAATAATCACCCCACAAAAACGACTATGGGCATCTTCTTTAACAACCCGCAGCCGCAGCGGCAGCGACTCACAAAAATGCAAGAAAATATTAAAATATTAGTTGCTTGCACTCCAAGTCTGTGGAGAGTTGATCGTCGATGTTGGTTTTCAGAGACGCAGCGGCGCTCTTAGCTGCCGCTAAAAAATCTAGCGTCACTTTTTACCATCATCACCTCTATTTACTTGTTGCTGCGTCACCCCTGCATCACTAATCTTTCTACACATGCGTTAAATTTAACATAATTCCTAAGCAGCTTTTTCCGTGACGCCGACGTTGCCGCAACATTTACGAAAAGAACAGGCCCTATGTAACAAACACAAGCAGTGAAATAACCTTACCATAAGTTACTAGGTATAACTAACTAATTTAAAACTCAATAACTGGTGAAGGGTTTTTTGAAGAAACCCTTTCCAAATATAGGCGTATGCTGCTTAAGAGCAGAGAGAACACGGTATTCTTTAGTAAAAGGCGAAAAAATAGTTCGGTTTGTCCTCACTACACAACTCCGTAAGTGAGACTCTTTGAGCAAAAAAATAGTTCGCTTAAAAAAAAAAAAAAAAAAAAAAATAGTTCGCTTAGTCTTTATGTATACAACAGATTACTCTTTGCTCTTGAATACTGTAACCGATGTGGGACTCTCAAATCAGTAAGATGAAACTATTCATGGGTTAGCCCAGATATGGACCTAGCCCCATATATTTTTAAGCCCATCTCAAATTTTATTGTTCCATATCTGATTTGTAGAGCTGTCAGAGTGGGTCAAAACCCACGGGTCCGACCCAACCCATCCCACCATGGGATGGGTATGGGTTCGATAATGTAAACCCAAAAAAAAATGGGTCTCATGGGTTTACCCATGACGGGTCACGGGTTTCGCGGGTAAAACCCATAAAAAACCACGGGTTAATGGGTTACCCACCAATTTTTATATACATTATATATTTATATATAGTTTTAAGTTTATATATATATATAATTATATAAGCTAATGTATATCTAAAATATAATAATAGTTTAACAAAAGTATTATATATAATAGAATTGTCTAGAAGAGCCACCATTGGACATGAGGAACTTTGGGAGTTTGGACATTTTAAAATATTGGAAAGATAATTCTGAACGCTTTGGAGAATTAGCTTATATGGTTGCTGATCTTCTTAGTATTCATATCACTACGGTAGCTTTGGAGTCGTCATTCAGTATTGGAGCTCGAGTTTTGAATAAATGCAGAACTTTTCTTCTTCCAAAAAATGTTCCAGCATTAATATGCAATCGAAACTGGTTGCGCGAATTTGAAGCTTATGAAGGTAAAGATTTATTTATTTTTCAAACTTGCAAAATCATATACTATATTTTGTTTATTATTTGTACTATTTGTTTGATCTATGTAGAGGATAATGGTGAACCTGAAAAAAACCTACCACACCTCCCCAAGAACGTAGGCAAGAATGTTGAAGAAAATATGGAGTATATAAATTTTGCTGTTATAAAATAGAAATGTAACATTTGCTGGTCCTTGAATGCTAGCTAGGTTTTATCATCTACAATAATATATGATTTCTTAGCTTAGTGAAAAAATTACAAATCACATTGTAGTCATTCAGAAACACAAATCAACACGATGGACTGTTGAAAAGAAATTGTAAATGAACATTTCTCTCTCATAGCAAACTTCTTTTACAAGCAGTTAATTATGATGTGTGGAAAGAAATAAACGGAAGACTACATCAAGTTAATCCTAAGCCGGCTAACATGTCAAGAAACTAGGTTTGGTATAAAAAAGTTTATTATTCATCAAGTTGTGAAGGCTTAGCCTTATATACACAAGTAGAAACATAATTACAATTTAAGTAAATAGCTAAACAATGCCTAAACTATTGTTAATTACATATATGGTCCATATATCCTCAATACCAAGCGCCTTTGTAAGGATATCAACAAGTTGAACAGACGTAGAGACATGAATCGGTTTGAGAACATCACGGACAATCTCATCGCGAATGAAATGACAATCAGACTCCATATGCTTCGTGCGTTCGTGGAAAACAGGATTGGCACTAAGATGTATAGCCGAGAGATTATCACAATATATCGGAATGGTGTACGAACAATCAACACCAAGTGTTTCAAGTACCTCTCGGAGCCAAAGAACCTCACAAACCGTATCAGACATAGATCGATATTCTGCCTCGGTAGAAGAACGTGAAACCTTATCTTGTTTGCGTGTCTTCCACGAAATAGGAGAACCACCTAATTGTATGAACCATGTCGTTAGAGAACGTCGTGTTAGCGGGCAACTAGCCCAATCCGAGTCACACCAAACATCAAGACGCAAGTCTGAATCCGCTCGCAACAAAATTCCTTGACCTAGGTTACCTTTCAAGTATCTCACAACCCGCAACTCAGCTTCCCAATGATCCGGTTTGGGAGCATGCATGAATTGGGACACAACATGAATCGCATATGACAATTCTGGTTGAGTAACTCCCATATAAATAAGTCGTCCAACCAAACGACGATAGCGAAAAGGATCAGGAATAGTATCACCACCTGCCAATGCCAACTTATGGTTTTGTTCAATGGGATGAGAAACCGGCTTAGCACCAAGTAACCCGGCCTCCGCGATAATATCCAACGCATATTTGCGTTGACATAGATACATCCCAGAAGAGCCCCGAGCAACCTCAAGATCCAAAAAATATTTTAGAACTCCAAGATCTTTCATCCGAAAACACTTGTTAAGATAGAGTTTAAATGCATTGATAACCGCCAAAGAACTTCCGGTGATGATAAGATCATCAACATAAACCAGAATATAGAGTTGTGTGTTACCTTCCTTTAACAAAAACAAAGAGTAATCTTTGAGACTTTGCGTAATCCCGTAGTCTTTAAGTGCAGTAGATAACTTAGCAAACCAACAACGAGGAGCCTGCCAAAGGCCATAAAGTGATTTATGTAAGCGACAAACTTGGATTTATCACCAGACCGAAGACCCGGAGGTAATCGAATATAAACTTCCTCCTCCAAATCACCGTGTAAGAATGCGTTATGAACGTCCATTTGATGTACTTCCCAATCACGAGCAACTTCTAAAAAAACTCGTACCGTAGTCATCTTACACACAGGAGCAAATGTCTCGTTATAGTCAAACCCCTCTGTTTGATTATTACCAAGAAAAACAAGACGAGCTTTATACCTTTCCAAAGTACCGTCAAACCGATATTTGAGAGTAAAAACCCATTTGCAACCCAAGGCTTTCTTCCCTGGAGGAAGTGTTTCAACCGTCCAAGTACCAGCTGTAGGAATTTGCACAGGTTTTAACCAATTTTAATCTCTATTAAACAACCTAGTGACAATTCCTTTGCCTAGGATCTAGGGTTTGTAAACAATGAATCTACAAGAATGGATCTCGAATATACCTGGAGATTATGCAGCGGAAGATTGTCAGGTTATCGAGATCTGTAGCGCATCAGGTGTTGCGCCTCTACTAATAGTCCACATGCACACAAAATGGAATCTGCAGGGATGCTAGTACCTGGAATCGGATCTCTCAGGGAATCCTACGTTTTCAGAGGTGGCTACCAACTAACTCTATTCTCAATTTCGTGCCTCATATCATATATATAGGCACGTGAGAAAACTTAATTGTCCAGCAATTAAACCGGTACAAATTAAGTCATTAAACCGAAATCCCTATTTCAATTATTGGCCCGTGTCGATCGACACACTTTTTAAAACACGTTTCTTATGTGTATCAAATACACATCATTTGAATCATTACATTAATGATTATTCCCACATAAAGTTTATCCAGTTTGCTTAGGTGTGTGACCCTGTAGGATCATATAATACTAGTAATGAGTTCATAACTGATAGATCATTAGTGGCTTCTAGCAAAACGTCATAACCACCTAGTATCATATGAATGTCTAATCTCGACAGTACAACTATCACTAGAGTGAATACAAGTGTGATTTCAGGACATTCCCAACAATCTCCCACTTGTACTGGAATCAACTATTCCCATAATCCCTTCGTCTCTATATCTCGATATGGCATAAGGCAAGAACCGTGTCATCCTTATTACAGCCAATATCATGTTCATCGAACTCTGATTTATACTGATTAAAAACAACGACTGACAATCACCTCCTTTGAGCGTGGCCACGCATTTCTCAGTATCAAATCTTCGATGGGCCCTGAGATATTTATCTTCTGTTATATAGGAGGGACAAATCCCATATTGTTCCATCCCTGTTACTTCATACACTTCATGATACGCCCAATCAATGCCTTTATAGTCACCTGTTACGGATAACGTTTGACAAAGTCAAAGCGGACCAATTCATATGCAAGAAATCATGATGAACTCAGGTCTAAGGACTATACTCTATAGTCGTAATGAGAACCTCTTATGACACTTATATAACTATCTTGTAGAGTTCTCATTAGCGGGTCATGTCCGATCATATATTCTCTAACATATATCTATGTGATTGACTTTAATACTCTTATTAATGACTCCATGAAACTTAGTCATCAGTCACCTCACACACCAGTCTCACGCAGTTATCAGTGTCCCACTTTAACAACCTTGACCAGGGACAAATATAATCTATGTCATTAATCACTTATAGGGTTTCATGATCAAGTCCTCAACTTGATGACCTATAAAATGCCATAAATTACTTTGGGACTATTATTCAATTATCCAATAATCAAATAATACATGAAACAATTTCATTATGACATAACCAAAGTATGTCCACATGAATATCATAACATAACTAAATCCATTACAACTCCCACTAGAATCAAGATCACATCTTAATATATCTAATACCTACAGCAAGAGGGTGAAACTCATGCTTAGGTCGTGGGAGAGGCTGCGGAGCTCTGCTTGGAACCCTTTCCAATAAACTGCAGGCTTCAGTGCTCTGCTTGGAACCCTTTCCAACAAACCCACCGCCATATAGACACAAGACATAACCAGAATCTGACCGAAAATCGTCTTTGTCCGTCTAACCACTCTCAACAAAAACCATTACTTCCTCAGTTCACCAAGCTCCTATCCTTAGTATTCCTCAAATACTTGAGAATATTCTTGGTAACTGTCCAGTGACTTTCACATGGATCATATTGGTATCTTCTCGTCATGCTTAAAGCACAAGCAATATCTGGACGAGTGCAGGTCATGGCACCCATGATAGATTCCACTGCATACGCCTGGGAATCCTACTCAAACGTTCTTGCTCAGCCAGTGTCTAGAGACATTGCATCTTGCTAAGATTAATGCCATGAGACATTGGTATGAGGCCCTTCTTGGAATCATGCATACTGAACCTGTCCAAGACCTTATCACCATAAGCATCTTGACACGATCCAATTAGCCTACCCAATCTATCTCTATAGATTCTTATTCCAAGAAGTCACGCGACTTCTCCCATGCCTTTCATTGAAAAACAACTTCTGAGCCAAGTCTCTAAAGACTAAAGCAACGGAACATCATTTCCGAGAAGAAGTATATCATCTACATACATAACGAGAAATGCAACTACACTCCCACTTGTCTTCTTGTAAACACACGGTTCCTCTTCGTTCCTGATGAAGTCAAACCTTTTGATATTTTGTCAAAAACGAAGATTTCAACTCCGTGATGCTTGCTTCAATCCATAAATGGATCGATGATGCTTGCATTCTTTCCCAGAATTACTAGGATCTGTGAAACCTCAGGTTGTGTCACGTACACATCCTCTTCCAGAATTCCATCAAGGAAAACTGTTTTTCACATCTATCTGCCAAATCTCATCACCATGATAGATGGCAGTTGCTAGGATAATCCGAATGAATTTAAGCATAGCGACTGGGGAATAGGTCTCTTCATAGTCATACCATGAATTTGCTTGAAACCTTTAGCCACCAACTTAGCTTTGTATATCTGGATATATCCATCCACGTCAATCTTCTTCTTGAAGATCCATTTACACTCAATGGCTTTTACACCATCAGGTAAATCTACCAAGTACCATACCTGGTTTTCTGACATGGATCCCATTTCGGATCTAGCGGCTCCAAGCCACTTTTCGGAGTCCGGGCCCAACACTGCTTCTTCAAAATTTGCAGGCTCGTCATTGTCAATGATCAACAAGTCATGATAATCGGTCGCGAGAAATCCCTATTTCTAGGAATTGTGACGTATCCTTTCGGATCTACGAACTTCAGGCACCACAAGTGTAGGTTCTACAACTCTTTTTAGATCCAACTACTGCTCTTCCTTAACAGGTTGAGTAATCTCCTGTGATTTTGGAACATCTTCGAGTTGTACTTCACTCCCACTGTTCTTCTTGGAAAGACAATCTCTCTCAAGAAAACATAGTTCTTAGCAACAAACACTTTGTTTTCATAACGGTTGTAGAAGTAGTATGCCTTGGTTTCCTTAGGACAACCAATGAAGTAGCACCTATCGGATTTGGGTGCGAGCTTATCAGATATGAAATTTTACATAAGCCTCACAATCCCAAATTTTCAGAAAAGACAAACTTGGAACATTTCCAATCCACATCACATGTGGTGTCTTTGCAACTAATTTTAATGGAACCCTATTTTGTGTAAACGCAAACATTTCTAGAGTGTATCCCTAAAAGAGATAATGGAAGATCTTTGTGACTCATCATTGATCGAACCATATCCAATAAGGTCCGATTTCTCCTCTCGGAAACTCCATTCCATTGGGGCGTTCCAGGAGGAGTGAGCTGTGAAACAATTCCACACTCTCTCAGATGATCACTTAACTCTTGACTTAAGTATTCTCCTCCGCGATCTGATCGAAGAAGTATTCTCCTCCGCGATCTGATTGAAGAGCTCTAATACTTTTGCCAATTTGATTATGTACTTCATTCAGGAACTCCTTGAACTTTTCAAAGGATTCCAACTTGTGACTTATTAGATAAACATAGCCATGCCTACTGAAGTCATCAATAAAGTACTGATAATTTCCTCTAGCACTGGTGCCCATCGAGCCGCACACATCTGTATGTATAAGGCCCAATAATTCGTTGGCCCTTTCATTTAGTTTGATAAAATGGGCCTTAGTCATTTTATCCAACAGCAGGATTCACATTTCTCACATGATTCAAAATCAAGTGAGTCCAGAAACCCATCACTATGCTGCTTCAGAATCCGATGTGGCCCAAAATGACAATGCTAGAGAACCGTTTTGTGTTTATGTTATAGACAGGCATAGATTGGTTTAAGACATAAAACCCATTCTCTAATGGGGTACTACCATAGAACATATCATTAAGATCAAAAGAGCAACATTTGTCTTTTACCAAAATAAAATCATTCAAAATCATACAAGAAAATAAAATGACATTTCTGCTCATAGCAGGTACATAATAGCAATTATTTAGTTTCTAAAACAAAGCCTGAAACCGGCTACAAATGGAAACTTCCTACAGCTAATGCAGAAACTCTTGCTTCATTCCTGTCGAGTATCTCCACTTGTCCCTTCTTCAACGTTCTACTGTTGCTCAGGCCCTGCATATTTCAATAAATACGAGCACCACAACCGGTATCTAATACCCATAAGATAGAACTTGAAATAACATAAATACCTGAAGAAGAAGTCTCATACATCTTCATCATTTCCAAAGTATCTTCCATGTATTTCTTGCATTTTCTCCTCCAATGCCTTGGCTCCCCATAGTAGCTGCATGTATCATCATCAGATGGGCCAGACTTGGGTTTAGAGGGAGACTCAGGCTTATCCTGATTAACAATCAGGACGGCCTTTCTCTCACCCTTGTCTTTACCAGGTTTCTCAAACCTTTTGCCCTTCTTGATGTTAAGCTCAACTGTCTTGAGCATGTCATGCAGCTCAGTCAACGTCTTCGTCAAGCCATTCTTGATGTAGTTCTTGATGAACTTATCATAGCTCGACGGCAGTGACTGCAGAATGATGTCAGTAGCCAACTCTTGGCTAATAGGACAATCCAGTCTCCTCAAGTTATCAATATAACCCATCATCTTCATGACATGAGGACTCACTGGAGCATCCTTTGGTAGCTTGCACTCAACTAGAGACTTAACCGTCTGGTATCTCTCAGTTCGAGTCTGCTCCTGAAACATCGCTTTCAGGCTAGTGATCATCTCGATGGGCGACGCCACATTCTCACATTGCTTCTGCAAGTCAGAGTTCATGGTAGCCAACATCAGAAAACGCACTGTTGGGGTCGGTATTC
Organism: Draba incana; assembly: GCA_963576765.1. Lineage (NCBI taxonomy): Eukaryota > Viridiplantae > Streptophyta > Magnoliopsida > Brassicales > Brassicaceae > Draba > Draba incana. The sequence goes on from OY755205.1 coordinate 22,939,572, forward strand.
ACCCGCTCAACATTAACGTCCAAAGACAAGTCAATAGAAGAAAAGGTACTCCGGACTCTTGGCAAAGAAAGGCATAACGGCACCTAGGTCTTCTTGCGGAGCGAAGCGTGTGGTAGTGGAACAAGCTCGAACGAAGTGGAGAAGGACCGGGACTGCACGAAGGCCGACCACGTGCTCGCTCATGGTCCGACCATGGGCTCGCCACGGGCCAACCACACTCTCACTCGTGGTCCGACCATGGGCTCGCCACGGGCCGACCATATGCTCGCTCGTGGTCCGACCATGAGCTCGCCGCGAGCCGACCACGCGCTCGCTCGTGGTCCGACCATGGGCTCGCCGTGGGCCGATCATGCATTCGCAGTCTATAGGCCGATCGTGCATTCGCTCAACTCATAGATCACACCCTCAGTCCAAAGCGATCTTCAGCCCAATGACGGTGTGATGTCCCGGTCCAAACGTGAAGCCCATATTGATGACTCCGCAGAAGCTTAGGAGACGTAGCCGCCTCAGAATAGTATATATAGCTAATGTAAAAACCCTTTTTGAGGGGGAGAATCGTTTCACATACACAAGCTCTGTACTCAAATTTACAGCAATAAGAACAACTCTTTCTCAATCTCTTGTGATCCCTAGTTAGCATAGAAATCTCTAAATTCCCCTCACGAACTCTTACAAATTTAGTTGTGTTGGTTTCGACCCCCACAATTTGGCGCCGACTAAGGATACGCTAGAGAGTTATAACACACGAAAGCTAGGGTTTCGCAACACCGTGAAGATATCAAGCAACAGCAGGAGCAGCGAAGGGTCTTCGTTTCATAGGAACTGGGACGGTGAAGGCACCGTCAATATGATCATGGGAGGATCGCAGTATTGTGATGACAACGTAACTGCAATGGAGGCTTAGCAGAGGCGCGCCGAAGTCTGCGCTAACATCATCACATCCCCGAAGAGGAAGCATGCTGATAATCCTATCGCTTTCGACGAAGAAGATGCTGAAGGTATTGACCACCCGCATAGCGTCTCCTTGGTGATCAATCTCACAGTCTTCAATTTCAACGTTGCTCGAGTCCTCATCGACACCGGAAGCTCGGTGGATGTTATCTTCAGAGATACACTCGAGAAGATGAAGATTGACCTGTCACTCGTCACGGGGCAGCCAAAGCCTGTAACGGGCTTCTCAGGTGAGACAACATGGACAAGGGGAATGATTCGCCTCCCAGTTCAAGCCGGCGGTGTCAAGAAGATGGTCAACTTCGCAGTGTCCGATCATCCCGCCATCTACAACCTAATCATGGGAACACCATGGCTCAGTCAGATGCGAGTTGTACCATCAACGTACCACTTGTGCCTGAAGTTTCCAACCAGCAGCGGCGTGCAGACAATCTTTGGCAACCAGAAGAACTTCACGAATGTGTTTCTTACCAGAGCACAAGTTCCGCAACCGCGGAGGAAACGAAGGCTCCGACCCGGAAACACACAAGGAGAATAAAAACGTCTTAATCTCGCAAGGGCAGCAGAAGAAGGCAAAAACCAATTCTAGTCGGGCAAGAGACCTGGCTAACCTCCTACAGCAACTACAGATTACTGATGGTCGCGCAGAAGAGGAACAACCTACCTTCAAGCCCGTGCTCTCTGTGTGCATCGACGAACAACACCCGGAGAGATGTGTCGAGATTGGAGCAGCTCTCGACGAAGCATTAAAAGCAAAGCTAATGGCTTTTCTCCAGAAGAACATCAACACCTTTGCATGGGCCGCCGAAGATATGCCTGGGATAGACATCAATGTCGCCAGCCACAAACTCAATGTTGATCCCACATTCAAACCAGTGAAGCAAAAAAGAAGGAAATTGGGTCCCGAACGTGTAAAGGCTGTGAATGACGAAGTCGAGAGGCTGCTACGAGTTGGGTCGATAACCGAAGTCAAGTATCCCGACTGGCTCGCCAACCCAGTCGTGGTCAAGAAGAAGAATGGGAAGTGGCGCGTCTGCGTTGACTTCACTGACCTTAACAAAGCCTGTCCGAAAGATAGCTTCCCCTTACCTCACATTGATTGCTTGGTGGAAGCGACGACAGGTAACAAGCTCCTTAGCTTCATGGATGCTTTCTCGGGCTACAACCAGATTCTGATGCATCCCGAAGATTGGGAGAAAACAGCTTTCATCACAGACCGAGGCATCTACTTCTACAAGGTCATGCCCTTTGGCCTGAAAAATGCCGGAGCAACATATCAAAGGCTGGTGAACAAGATGTTCTAGGACCAGTTGGGAAAGACTATGGAGGTTTACATTGACGATATACTCGTCAAGTCACTTGAGGAAGAAGCGCCCACCTGGAGAAAAGCTTCAACCAACTGAACAACATGAAGCTAAACCCAGCAAAGTGCAGATTTGCCGTGACTTCTGGCGAACTCCTTGGGTACCTGGTCACTCGCCGGGGCATCGAGGCTAACCCAAAACAGATCGATGCATTGATCCAGATGGCTTCACCCAGGAATAAGCGTGAAGTGCAGAGATTAACTGGGAGAGTGGCAGCACTCAATCGGTTTATTTCACGCTCCACTGATAAGTGCCTACCCTTCTACAACACCCTGCGAGGAAACAAGCAATTTGAGTGGTCGGAAAAGTGTGAAGATGCCTTCAAGCAACTTAAGCAATATCTGGCAACGCCACCCATTCTTGCTAAGCCAGTAACTGGATAACCTCTTTTCCTCTACGTTGTTGTCTCAGAAACAGCTGTCAGCGCTGTCCTTGTGCGGGAGGAAAGAGGCGAGCAGAGACCTATCTTTTACGTGAGCAAAACGCTCACAGACGCTGAGACAAGATACCCTCAATTGGAGAAGCTGGCATTGTCCGTCCTCATGGCATCTAGAAAGCTAAGGCCTTACTTTCAATCTCATTCTATTATTGTCCTTAGTACCTTCCCAATACGTTCAGTTTTACATAGCCCAAGTCAATCTGGCAGGTTAGCCAAGTGGGCTGTAGAGCTCAGTGAGTATGACATCGAGTATAGGGGGCGCACATGCAACAAGTCACAAGTGCTGGCGGATTTCCTCATAGAACTTCCAGAGGACAAGGACTCAGAGGAGGCGCAGCCCGAACTCTGGAAGCTGTATGTGGATGGCTCATCCTCGAAGAGTTGTTCTGGAGTTGGGATACGGTTAGTATCGCCAACTGGAGAAGTCCTTGAGCAATCGTTTCGACTTGGGTTCAAAGCTTCCAACAATGAAGCAGAGTACGAGGCCCTCGTCGCTGGCATGAGGCTTGCCCAAAGACTAAAGATCAAGCACGTTCACAAATTCTCCGACTCAACCCTGGTGACCAGTCAGTTCAGCGGCGAGTACGTCGCAAAGGATGATCGCATGGAGGCTTATCTAGAGATGGTAAAGAATCTTGCCTCTGCATTTCAGGAGTTCACCCTCACTAGAATTCCCGGAGGTGAGAACACGAGTGCCGATGCATTGGCCAACCTCGCTTCCGCCACTGCCATGCCAGAGGATCCGGCTTTGAAGCGGGTCATTCCAGTTGAGTTCATTGAATTCCCCAGCATTCAGGAGGATCTGGCGCTCCCCATCTTAACACGCTCTCAAGCAGCAAAACAAGTGGACGCCTTTGCTGAAAATGCCAACGAAGACATAGAAATGGCGGAAGCTCCCAAAATCCCAGACGCTGACATGCACGACGCAGACGAACCCGTTGACGGCGTTCCCGTCAGTGATATCTCTCCTATCCGCAGTTCTCATCATCCCGAAGAAATCCTGATGGATACGGGTGCCAAAGAGCTAGAATACGGCTGTGACAAGTTATGGATGGGCGAGATACGAGAGTATATTGCCGATGGCACGCTGCCCAGTAGCAAGTGGGCAGCCCGTAAGTTACAGAAGCAAGCAGCTCGCTATGTTCTACTAGATGGTAACCTCTTCAGGTGGGGATTCTCCGGTCCTATGCTCACCTGTGTAGAAGGAAAGGAAGCAAGGCGAATAATGGAAGAAGTCCATAGTGGATCATGCGGCAATCATTCCGGGGGCAAAGCACTTGCGGTCAAAATCAAGAGACATGGTCATTTTTGGCCTACTATAGTTGGTGATTGCGTGAAGTTCTCAACCCAGTGTAAGAAGTTCCAGCGACACGCTCCAAAAATTCATCAACCTACTGAGAAGCTCTCATCTATCGCTTCACCTTACCCATTCATGAGATGGGCAATGGACATTGTTGGACCATTACACCCGTCAAAGCAGAAACGGTTCTTACTCGTCTTGACAGACTACTTTTCCAAGTGGGTAGAAGCTGAAGCATATGCTACAATCAAGGATGTCCAGGTGGAAAGCTTTGTCTGGAGAAACATCATATGTCGTCACGGAGTTCCGCATGAGATCGTTACGGATAAAGGGTCGAAGTTTATATCTAACCGGTTCGAGACATTCTGCGCAAAGTGGAATATCAGACTTAGCAAGTCCACGCCACGCTACCCTCAGGGCAATGGTCAAGCAGAAGCTATCAACAAGACAATCCTTGATGGCCTTAAAAAGCGCTTAGAGGCAAAGAAGGGCCGCCGGGCCGACGAGCTAGAGGGGGTTTTGTGGTCCCACCGTACCACTCCCCGTCGAGCAACAGGCGAGACTCCTTTCGCCCTTGTCTATGGAACCGAGTATGTCATCCCTTCCGAAGTCTGCTCGCCTGGGGTCCGACGCCAGCTCTTACCCAGCAATGAACCAGTTAACCGATCAATGCTGCTTGATGCATTGGACTTCCTCGATGAGCGTCGCGACCAAGCACTCGTCCGGATTACAAATTATCAGAGCGCAGCATCTAGATATTACAACTCCAGAGTCAGGGAAAGGCGTTTCAACATAGGCGACTTGGTGCTCCGTGAGGTATTTCAGAACACAGCAGAACCAAACGCTGGCAAGCTCGGAGCTAACTGGGAAGGCCCATACAAGATCACAACAGTCATTCGTCCCGGAGTTTATGAGCTCGCCACCATGTCCGACACTCCAATCCTCCACTCCTGGAATGCCAAGCACTTGAAGAAGTACTACCGCTAGTCTTCTCTTCCAAATGAACTACGAGGCGACTTGATCCCTGCAAAGGGTACGTAGGCAGCCTATCTTCGGATGGGTTCAGTTGCCCCCCTCCGTCAAAAAGGGGGGGATTACATTTCACAACAGTCTCATTCTGAACGAGCTCACACGATCTCCTCCGCCTCCGGCGGGAGTGATTGTTTTCACCAGTCTCTAGTCGACTTCGGTACCCTCTTTCGTCAAAAGGGGGGGGGGGGGGGAATGGGGTACCCATACGCCACTCCTTGACACCGTCACTTCTAAAAAAAACAACAACAAACACTCGCCACAGCACTCATCATGAGAACAGCTTGTCGTTCCGCATTTATTGCTGCTGGCCACAGCAATAGTGTAGAAATACGAACACAATGACATCCAGAACGGATACAGCGCGCTATAGAAGTACCAGTGTTCAGTATTGGGTCATGCCAACTTATCACCAGTGTTCAGTATTGGGTCATGCCAACTGATCACTCAGAAACCCAACAAACGTCGTTGGTAAAATGCAGCTGCTAATGACCTCCGTTCGAATTATACCCTGAACGTGTCATTCAGAAACCCAGGATACACTCTGGTCAAATCTAAGGTGAACTTGTTCTCGGACAGACGTGTCTCGAGAACGGCACCATTCCACAAAGTCCAACAGCAACGTTGGCAGATAGAGAGCGTAAACACATTCACATTCTCTCTACTTAACAAAGCTTCATGCATGAGCAAACAAAAGCCTCATCCATGAGCAAAAGGACAGAAAAATTTCATTGTACTGCAGCAACGAAGTGGCTTCGGCAAGCAAAGTACGAAGTCTCAAAACCTTCGGTACGCCAAGTGCTTACAGTGTTGGCAAACACATGACAAAACGCACAAACAGCTCAAAGAATTCCTAAGTATAGGAACAACATCAACAACATCTAAAGCAAGTGCCTGAGTCTGAAACCACCAAGGTTAACCATGAGCAGAAGCTACAGAGTCACCCTGCATTCTCCACAATGCAAGGGTCCAAAATAATAGCATGGATACAAATCATCCAACGCTACAACCGAAAGTCATCAAATCCGACAAAGGTCTTAGAAACAAAAGTCATAAAAAGGCTACAAATCGACTAAGTCATGAACGGAGAGGAATGGTCACCCATCGGCCTCCTCGTCCTCATTAGCTACACCATCACCCTCGGACCGACTTGAAGATGCAAACACGGGGTCGGCATGACTTGAAGACGTGATCACACGGTCGGTCCGGTCGGGAGACATGACCACGCGTGCGGTCCAGTCGGGAGACACGACCACGCGTTCGGCCCGATAGAGAAACACGACCACGCGGTCGGCCCGGTTGGGCGAAGCGACCACATGATCAGTCCGGACGGGTGTCGCGACCATAGGATCGGCATCGCCCAAGGATGCGACCACGCAATCGGTTTCGCTCGATGTCACAAGCACGGGTTCGGTCCTGCTCGACACCGCGATCGCACGATCGGTTCCCCCCAAAGACTCGACCGCGGGTTCGGTTTCACTCAACACCACGACCACGGGGTCAGTCCGAGTCGGGAGCACACAACATCTTCGGTTTGGTTCGGCGAAACTTCCGATTCGCCACAGTCAACCAAACCAAGTTTCATCTTGTCCGTAACGCTATCAAAGATCTACAAAAACCCAAAGAAAAGATCAAAAAGTGAACTTTGGTACTTTTCCGTCAAGAATAAGATCTATTCCTAAACAAGCTCCAAAGGAGATTCTCATCACATGGCTATTACTCGGAAACGTCATTGACATTAGCAATCGCAACACGGAGTCTTAAAACCTCCATAGGAGGCACGAAGTCTTAAAATCTTCATAACGTTTACAGAGTCTTAAAACCTCTTGCGAAAAAGTCACTCTCTACTACTGTAGGATAGTCAAGCGCCTTGACTTCAAACGTTAACGCTGATATTCAACACATCTTTTAACTCGGCACTATTAGCTCTAACAATTCCGAGCTGGGGGGCTAACTGTTGGGGTCGGTATTCACCCGCTCAACATTAACGTCCAAAGACAAGTCAATAGAAGAAAAGGTCCTCCGGACTCTTGGCAAAGAAAGGCATAACGGCACCTAGGCCTTCTTGCGGAGCGAAGCGTGTGGTAGTGGAACGAGCTCGAACGAAGTGGAGAAGGACCGGGACTGCACGAAGGCCGACCACTTGCTCGCTTATTGTCCGACCATGGGCTCGCCACGGGCCGACCACATGCTCGCTCGTGGTCCGACCATGAGCTCGCCGCGAGCCGACCACGCGCTCGCTCGTGGTCCGACCATGGGCTCGCCGTAGGCCGATCGTGCATTCGCAGTCTATAGGCCGATCGTGCATTCGCTCAACTCATTGATCACACCCTTAGTCCAAAGCGATCTTCAGCCCAATGACGGTGTGATGTCCCGGTCCAAACGTGAAGCCCATATTGATGACTCCGCAGAAGCTTAGGAGACGTAGCCGCCTTAGAATAGTATATATAGCTAATGTAAAAACCCTTTTTGAGGGGGAGAATCTTTTCACATACACAAGCTCTGTATTCAAATTTACAGCAATAAGAACAACTCTTTCTCAATCTCTTGTGATCCCTAGTTAGCATAGAAATCTCTAAATTCCCCTCACGAACTCTTACAAATTTAGTTGTGTTGGTTTCGACCCCCACTCGCACATCGACCACATCATAGTAATGCTTATTCCAAGCATCATATACTGCATGTGAAGCATTGGACCTTAGTTTCTCGGGGAGAACTTTCTCAAGGACGTAGTCCTTTCTCTCCTGCTTGAGAACAATTCTCAAGTTCCGATACCAATCAAGGAAGTTGGATCCATTTAACTTGTCCTTCTCAAGGACGGATCTCAACGAGAAAGAGTTCTGATTAGACATAACTGTAATAAGAAAAGGAAAAATTCAGTTATGATATTCAGGAAATGAGAAATCTTAACAATTAAGAAAACTCGCATTATATTCAAAACAATGTTTCCTCAAATGAATATAATGATCCAAGATCCATATTTCACCAAAACCCGAGCGAGCCACTGGCTGTCACTCAAATCTTAGCTATATAGGTAAGCAACACTTTGCTAATCATATCCAATATGACTCTTGGTTGTGGATAAGACATCTTATGTTTTATCCACCTGATGTCTAAGGGCCCAGAACTTCTGATAGCCCACTCAAGTAAACCAATCTCTTCAGTCATGTAATAGTTGATGTCATGCACTGCAAGCCCATCAACTCAATTACCTACTGCCTTACTAATGTAACTGCAGATACCTTGCACTGTAAGCCTATCACGCAATAAAACGAGTCTTGACAGTTGACAAGATCGAGAAGACATCCAGAACACTTGATATTTTAGTTGAGGAACTGAACATTTAATCCTAACACATATCCAATATGCATTCAGGAAGGTTTAGAATCTCATTAAATCTGGTTTGTTTATTTGATTATAGGTTCACTAACTCACAATTTTTGTAGGCTGTCGATCGACACTACCTTAGTGTCGATCGACACTCACCTTTCTGTAATAGTTCTTCGCCAACCGATCAATCCAATTGAACCGGTTTCGATAACCGACCCGATAACCGGTCAGTGTCGATCGACATAACATTTGTATCGATCGACATTAACTAACCAAATTTAATTTTCTATAACCGGTCAATCCAATTAACCGAATCGATAACCGGTCAATCCAATTGAACCAGATCGATAATTGGTCTCTGTCGATCGACATACCTATTGTGTCGATCGACGCTAACCAAACCAAATCAATTTTGTGATAACCGGTCAATCCAATTGAACCTGATCGATAATCGTTCGGTGTCGATCGATACAACGTTTGGGTCGATCGACGCCAACCAAATTGCATTAACCGTGATAAACCGGTTTCAATCGATTTCTAACCAAGCGCGATAACCGATTTAATCCAATTGAACCGGTTAACCAATCGCAAGGTCGTGCCGATCGACATAACCATGTGTGTCGATCGACACTTGGGTTTCTGGAACTTTGATCTTACGATCGAAAACCCTAAAATTTTAGCAAAGTCGTGTCGATCGACACGATCGGTTCTGGTCAACTTTAACAAAACAAATTTCAGTGAAAATTTGATCTAGCAAGCATCCTAAACATCACATGTTTCAATCTGAATTCTCTAATTCAATTATATGCTTTTAGATTCATTAGTTAAACCCTAAGGCTCTGCTACCACTGTAGGAATTTACACAGGTTTTAACCAATTTTAATCTCTATTAAACAACCTAGTGATAATTCCTTTGCCTAGGATCTAGGGTTTGTAAACAATGAATCTACAAGAACGGATCTCGAATATACCTGGAGATTATACAGCGGAAGATTGTCAAGTTATCGAGATCTGTAGCGCATCAAGTGCTGCGCCTCTACTGATAGTCCACACGCACACAAACTGGAATCCGCAGGGATGCTAGTACTTGGAATCGGATCTCTCAGGGAATCCTACGTTTTCAGAGGTGGCTACCAACTAACTCTATTCTCAATTTTGTGTCTCATATCATATATATAGGCACGTGAGAAAACCTAATTGTCCAGCAATTAAACCGGTACAAATTAAGTCATTAAACCAAAATCCCTATTTCGATTATTGGCCCGTGTCGATCGACATGACTCATTTGTGTCGATCGATACACTCTTTAAAACACGTTTCTTATGTGTATCAAATACACATCATTTGAATCATTACATTAATGATTATTCCCACATAATGTTTATCCAGTTTGCTTAGGTGTGTGACCATGTAGGATCATATAATACTAGTAATGAGTTCATAACTCATAGATCATTAGTGACTTCTAGCAAAACGTCATGACCACCTAGTATCATATGAATGTCTAATCTCGACAGTACAACTATCACTAGAGTGAATACAAGTGTGATTTCAGAACATTCCCAACACCAGTTTCGATAAGAGCATCCATCTCCGTTGATACAACGCCACGCCAATTTTCATCTTGAATTGCTTCGTCATAAGTTAGAGAAATTACTCCCGCTGTTATAGCTGCAAGAAATGCTTGGTGATGTTCAGAAAAACGGGAACAAGTCACATAATCATCAATAGGATACCAAGAGGAATCGACAAAGTCACTGTCGGAACCGAAATGTGTGGTATTCTGGACAAAGTCAAGAAGTTTAGTGGAAGGAAACTTCTGTCAACAACCCATTCCCATAGGAGTTGTAATATCACTATCATCAACATCATCAAGAGACAGAGGCGGGATTGGAGAATTCAAAACAGGTATCGGAGATTCAATCTCAGAAGATACCATAGTTGAAGATGGAGATAACTCGGATGTTACCTCATGATCAGACGGAGATACCTCAGATGATAGCTCAGGAGATACCTCAGGGGTCGAATTCAGAGACAAGCTTGACAGATCAGTCAAGGGTGGTGTGCTCTGTTGCGGTGTTTGTATTAGAGTCAATAACCGGAGAAGAAACCAAAGACGTTGGTAATTCTTCAAACAGATCATCACGTGTACCTGAGAAATGGTTCATCAATGGCATGGGAGAGACCTCTTCATTCGAAACAGAGTAAGGAAAAATTGTCTCCTTAAAAATCACATCAGGAGAAATCGAGATTACGCCAGTGTCTAAATCATAAACCTTCCAACCCTTTTTGCCAAACGGATAACCAAGAAAAATTGATCGATTACTCCTAGTAGCAAATTTATTTCCGCCATGCTTTTGATTGTGTACATAGCACAAACAACCAAAAACTCGCAAATGATCCAAAGGAGGAGGACGATGATATAAAATCTCAAAGGGTGTCTTGCCATTAAGAAGCGTCGTCGGAGTACGGTTAATCAAATAACCCGTGGTAAGAACACATAAACTCCAAAATTCAACCGGTAAATTAGCTTGGAAACGTAATGATCTAGCCACATTAAGAATATGACGATGCTTCCGCTCAACGCGACCATTTTGTTGTGGAGTTCCAACACACGATGTTTCATGAATAATCCCTTTTGAACGAAAAAAATCCGTGAGAAAGAAATTCAGAACCATTGTCTCTACGAATGGCTTTTACTTTACTCTCAAATTGTCGTTCAACTAGTGCAATAAAAAATTTCAATGTGTTAGCCGTTTCAGACTTGTTCGGTAGTAAGTAAATCCACAAAACTCGACTATGATCATCAAGTATGGTGAGGAAATAACGAGAGCCACAAATAGCTGTAGTCCGATATGGACCCCATAAATCGCAGTGAACTAAATCAAAAACCGAAGAAGTTTTATTAATGCTCAAAGGAAATGAATCTCGTGTCTGCTGCTTAGCACGAATACAAACGTCGCAAGACTTATTATCAAAATCACTACTACTACTTAAATTTGAAATCTTAAGCATCTATATTGCTTTAGAAGCCGGATGACCGAGACGACAATGCCACCTCTCCTTGGATTGTTTGTCCAAACTCTGAGTTGTCGCCACCGTCTAAAAACCTCTAAAGAAGTACAAGCCATTCTACATTGCTTTAGAAGCCAGATGACCGAGACGACAATGCCACCTCTCCTTGGATTGTTTGTCCAAACTCTGAGTTGTCGCCACCGTCTAAAAACCTCTAAAGAAGTACAAGCCATTCTGCTACTTACCCGCTTCAATCGGCATCAGTGTGATGCGGTCCTGAACAATGCAAATTAAATCAGATATCTGGACGATACATTGTCGATCTCTAATAAGTTGAGAAACCGATATTAGATGACACTGTAAATCGTCTATGAAAAACACATTGAGCAACTGAAGTTGAGAACCAAGATACACTTTCCCTTGTTTATTAGTCGTAGTAAAACGACCATCCGGTAGCTTAATAAAGATCGGTGCCATCTCACACACATCCATGAGAAAATCAATACTACCAATCATATGATTAGACGCACCAAAATCTATAATCCAAGATTCGTTAAAAAAACTTACCAGAGAAACGATCATGAGCATTCGTGTTACGCTCGTTCAACATATGAACCAAAGCTTTCCATTGTTGATCATTCAAGCCACTAAAACCCACTCTATATGCGTCCGTAACGACCGAATTCACCGCAAAAGGAGATGATGAGGTTGCGACCTGGTTCACACGAGCTGCGTCCGTTCTTTTAAGGATCGATGGTGGAGGAACCGATACTCGCCGATCACCAATACTAGAGTTGGGATTCTCTTGTGGTGTAGAAGGTAAGTTATGACGAGGTTTGTTTCCCCAACATGTAGGATATCCTACTTTCCGGAAACTGTGAGTTGCAACATGTCCATTACGACCACACAACGAGCATGTAGCAGAAGGATCACGAAGTTCAGGTTGTGATCGTGGCCGAGAAACGTTTTGAACCGCAAAACTCACTACGTCTTGTCTTTCTTCCATCATTCTACTAGCACGCTTAGATTCTTCATCTTGTGTGACCACTTGATAAGCCTCATCAAGAGATGGAAATGGATCACGTGATAGCAAAGACGATTTAACAGCACCAAACATAGAATCATCAAGCCCCATCAAAAATTGACGTAATTTGTCTTCTTCACGTTCTCGGGTAATCTCTTCCACAGTTTTGGCTCGTTGAAAATCAGCTAAGCTCGTCCAAAGTTTCGTTAACTTGCCGTAATAAGCTTCCACCGCCGTTCCTCGCTGAGAACAATTAGCAAGCTCTGTTTGGAGCTTTTGAACCCGTTGACCGTTTTTGATAGAAAAACGCTTTTGTATATGCACCCATAAGTCATGAGCAATTTCATGATGAGACAACAAACCGCTTAGATCAGGTGCAACCGTGAGTTTGATCCAAGAGACGACCATCGCGTTATTAGCCCACCAATCTTCAAGATCCTCCGAATCATTAGATGGTTGTGGAATACTTCCATCAGCCAAACCAAACTTCTTTCGAGCCCTCAAAGGCAAACGAAGATTCAAAGCCCATTCATCATAGTTTGTACCTCGAAGTTAAGGTTGAGAGATAACAGATCCAGGGTTATCTCCTGAAGAAAGATCGTATGGATCAATCCTTCGTCGAGTTTCAAGTCGTGTCTTTGGAGAAGACATAGGAGCCGAACTGTTTTTAGTTTGACTAGAATCGTCACCAGTCATCGAAACAATAGAAGAATATTACGATAGAGAGATCGAAATACTAAGGTCAAATAATTGAAAGAGAGAAATAAAAAGAAAGAGATCGAGTCTTTGTGTTGAGTAACAAAGGTCGATAGTTTTTGGGAGGCACAAGAATCGTAGAACCTAAAATTTTAGGTTAAGCTCTGATACCATGTCAAGAAACTAGGTTTGGTATTAAAGAGTTTCTTATTCATCAAGTTGTGAAGGCTTAGCCTTACATACACAAGTAGAAACCTAATTACAATTTAAGTAAATAGCTAAACAATGCCTAAGCTATTGTTAATTACATATATGGTCCATATATCCTCAATATAACATAATTGTCAGAGACATACAACAAACAATGCGAAGGAAACTATACACTTTGGATCGTATTTCAGGAAATGAGTTGAGTCCAAGCTCTCCTCCCACTTTTCTATCAACTTGGTTTGAGTTTTTTCAGTTTTAAATGGCTCCTGCTCATCCACTTGCTATTGTCTTTGAAGATTAACCGCTTCTTGCTTGTTTCGATTACTTTCACATCAAGCTGTTGCTTAGAGGTTCATGTTTTTTTTGCTAGATACATTTGTTAACCACCTGCGTGTGGGATCATTTGTTAACCACCTGCGTGTGGTATTTTGAATCCATAGTATCTGCTTTGTAAGTTCAAAATGGTTTTCCTTTGGAAAAGAACGATATAAAGAATATATATTAAAAAAAAAAAGTTATATTTCTTCTCCTACTGCTGGTTTTAGGGCTTCCTGGACGAGCTTCGATTCACGAGGAAGGTGGACAGTCTCTGTTTGCCAGCTTGTCTTAGATTGAAGGCGCTAATTTTATGTCACCGCGGTTTTCCCAGTCGTTGAAGTTGTACATCCTTTTTCGGCTTCTTCACAAATACATCTTCTCATCAAATTTCCATACTTTCTTGAATTGGATGTTTCACAGTTGAGGTTCCAATAGAGTACCGATTTACTTTGCTCCCATTTTTTATCTTTTTATTATGGTACCAAATGATATAGGTTAAGCAATGTGTTTCCACAATTTGTAAAATCTAAATATTTTATTTTCAAATGAAATTTATATTCTTAATTAACAAAAGAAACAGAAAAAAGTAACACAGCCATCAATGTTCGTGATGATAAATTTATACTTAGCTTGTATCAATACAATGAAGAAGGTTTTCGAATTTAGTTCTGGTTATAAGATTCATCACCATTTTTCTGATGAAAGTAAGTTTTAAGAAAGAAAAGAAGTGAAAAAATAATAGAAAAAAAAGGAACGTGTCATGCCAAAGAAATTAGGGAGGATTACAAATATGCCACCTTTGAAAATATTTTTTTCAAATATGCTATCCTTGAAAATTTATTGCAAACATGTCACATTTTATAGAAAAAGACAAAATCATTAAAAAAAATGTATCTCTCTCTCTCAAAACCCAAACCCTAAACTCTGCTCCAAAAAGTATACCCTAAATATAAAATAGTTAACCTAAATCCAAAAAATATAAAAGTTAAGTTCAAAAAAAAATTGCATTCTTGCAAAGATTTTCAAACGGTGGAATAATTGTAAATTGGCATGCCAAGGGTGTCATATCATAAAAATTCTCAAGAAATTAAAAGGAAAGAAGTCGGGTTCGTCATGAATTGTTATTCAAAAAAAGATCCAGTAACACATATTCATTATACTTTTTAATCACAAAAACCTTGTTAAGGTTCACCATGTTCATGCTGTACGATCGTTGTGTGAATTAATTATTTAGACAGAAAAAGGGAGTAATCATTGCTTTTTTTATTGGAAAAAAAATATCACGTTACATTTGTGTTAACATAACCAACGTGAGACAAAATAACAACTAGTATATCGAGAAATTGTTGCTACATTCGACCCCTAATTGTTTCATAGAAAAATGACCCTTCAATTTTTCGTCGTGGTTTAACGTACAAAAACGAAATACAGACTTTCCCGGGCTTGATAATTTGTCGATGAGCTAGTATAATCCCTGGGCTTCCACACAAATTTGTGTACCATGATGTCTGCCTTGCATGACAAGAAAGCGATAAAGAGTAGATAAATTGACTTTTATGCAACTTCAAGTAACATGCAAAAAGAAAAAATTGCTGACCATCCAAAAATTCATTTTGCGATACATATATCCGCTTTTTCTTTTCCCTCGCTCGGCCCGTCAAAATATTAGCCTTTGAATAATTATTTTTTTCTTTGAATAGTTCATGATCTTATAGTCTCAAGCAATTCTCTTGATTTTTTTTTTTTTTGGGTAGAAATGTTAAATTTCTCTTGAATAACTTAAATTTCTCTTGATTTTTTTTTTACCTACATGATCATTATTACAATCTCAAGACGAATTTCTAGCCAAAAATGCGATGTGAAAATTCAAAGATAAGTTCACACGTAGATTGAACCAAATAGTTACGGAACATTTCAAGTTAAAGACACCAAAACGCCTAAGTATATGAATACATACGTTATAATTTATGTATTTGCATTCAACAATTTATTTATTTGAATTCATTGCTAAAACTATAACCTACAATGTTTTAATTGAAAGGTTGTGATAACATACGACATTTAAAGTGTAACTCACCCAATAATGTTATACACTATATATAGTTCTTCTTCTGATTTCTCCAAGACCATCTCAAACAACTTATTATTCTCTGTATAGCAAAACAAAGAAATAATTATACACGCCGCAATGGAAGGTAGGATTCAAGCTCGTCTCTCCATGATTCTAGTGGTGACTTTGTGTGCCACTACTCTATTGAGGCCCGGTCGAGCCGAGGTGCACGTGATGCCTGAATTTCCTAACATTCCTGGCTTCTCCGTCGATCTCACAAAATGTTGGTCATCGCTCTTCAATGTTCAAGGTTGTGTGATCGAAATCTACAAATCAGCTGCAACGGGTAAGTTTGAAAACGTTGGGCCTACATGTTGCAAGGCATTTACGGAAGTTGATGCAAAGTGTTGGCCAAAAATGTTTCCGTTGAATCCGTTATTTCCTCCTCTTCTCAAGAATGGATGCTCGCGCATTAGCGCATCAGCTCCTGCACACACGACTCCTCAGTTTCCTATTGTTCCTGGATTTTCTCTTCCAGGTTCTCCAGTTGATCTCACAAAATGTTTGTCATCACTTAGCAGCGTTCAAGGTTGCGTAACTGAAATCTACAAATCAGTTGTAACGGGTAAGTTTGAAAATGTTGGAGCTATGTGTTGCAAGGCGTTTTTGGCTGTGGATTCAAAATGTTGGCCACATATGCTTCCACTAAATCCGTTCTTCCCACCTCTTCTCAAAGATAGATGTTCTCGCATCAACGCAGGTGCTCCCACACACGAGTGAAGTAGCTACGGAGCCACCATTCAAAATGCTTGAAACTAGGCTTACAAGCTTCAATATCCAACAGTAATCACTAATTAAACATGTTAGACAATTGAACTCTATGAATTTTGCTTTTGTTTTTGTCTTCCTTACAATGAAAAATGTAGTGTGTATATATGTATTGATAAGAATAAAATATAGGATTAATTGGTGAGATGGGCAACATTTTTGAATGTATTATGCCAATTGGACCAAATACTATTCATAATTTGTTGTTTGGGCAATTTTCACTTTTCCTACATTTTAAGTATCATATACACCTTTCCTCGTCACTTATTTTACATGTTTGCCACACAGCCCATTAACACTTTCAGGCCTAAACTTAAAAAATTATAGGACATTTTTTATAGGAATGACAATTTTTTGCGGGAAATTTTTACGGAATGACGTTTTTTGTCGGAAACTTTTACGAAATCATGTTTTTGGCGGAAAATTTTTATAGAATGACGTTTTTGGCTATAATTTTTTACGGAATGACGTTTTTGCAAAAAAAATTTACGAAATCATGTTTTTTTGCTAGGAACTTTTATGGAAAGACGTTTTTCGCGAGAATTTTTTACATAATAATATTTTTGGCGGGAATTTTTACGGAATGACGTTTGTTGCCGGAAACTTTTATGGAATCACCTTTTTTTGCTGGGAACTTTTACGGAATGACGTTTTTTGCGGGAATTTTTTATGGAATGACATTTTGGGCGGGGAACTTTCACGTAATCATTTTTTTGCCGGAATTTTTTATGGAATCACGTTTTTTGCAGGAAATTTATAAGGAATGACGTTTTTTCCGGAAACTTTTATGGAATCACGTTGGGGCGGGAATTTTTTACGGAATCACGTTTTTTTGCGGGAAACTTTTCGGAATCACATTTCTGGCGGAAAACTTTTATGGAATCACGTTTCTAGCGTGAAGTTTTGACGGAACAACGTTTTGGTGACGTATTGTCGCAAATTCACTGACATAATTTTCTTTCTTTGCCCACGAACCAAGATTTCAAGTGGTGGAGACGGTGGTTGATCAGAAATTTCTGACGAGGAAGACATATGTGTTGTTGGCGATGGTGATGATGGTGGTGATGATTATGAGCCGTGTATTGGCTCTGTTTCACGATGAAGAGAAGGAGCGTTTGTCGGCGAAGCAATTTCATCGGTGGTGGTAAGTTCTAGGCATGACCTTTCCAACCGAAACCGTACCGTTTTAAACCGTAACTTTACATGTAACTGTATAAAATAGTTAAAAGCCATAAGCATAACCGTAAAAATATATTAGTTAAGTTTAACTATTTTCTTTAAACGTAACCATTAGTTAACTGTAACCGTATAAAACTGTTAACCATAAGGTTAAAACTTTAAATTTCAAACGTAACCGTATTTAAATTACAATTACACGTTCCCAAAATTTACATGTCTAACTATTTATGTATGACTGAGTGATTAAAATGACATAGAAAAAAGTATACACTTAAGATTAAACCAAAATTTCATAGTACAAAAATGCAAATAAGAAATTAATAGAGTTATTTTTTCGTAGTGGGGCAAAAAAAAAATTCACACCTTTGGACGTCTTTAATACTAGTGGAAATTACAAAAATAGGCCACATGGTAAAGTGTCCCAATAGACCTTTCTTTTTATTTTCCCATAATACATTTTTCTTTATTTTCCCATAATTGATGGAATTTTTTTTCAAATAATAGGTTTTTAAATTTTTTACAATATATAAATTATAAACATGTTATGAGAAGAGTTTTTTGTCAAAATTTTTTTTTAAAAAAGGTAAAATGCATGTTTTATAATGATTTTAGTTTTTGTTTCTACTGGTTGCAGAGTGCAGTAGAATTTGGTTTCTGCCTATTCAACATAAATCTACTGAGGGTAGAACGAATGTTCTACTGCATGGTCATCGTATTATATTTGTAGTATATATATATATATTTTTTTTAATTGATTTATGTTTTTAAATATATATTATTTAAGTAAACTATTTTTTTAATAAAATTTGTATATAAGGTTTTTTAAAATATATTTTTTTGTAGTATATATGTTTTTAAAATAAATATTACTATTTAAGTAAACATATTTTTTATAAAATTTGTATATTAGGTTTTTAAATTATTTATTTGTATTATATATGTTTTAGTTGATTTTCGTTTTTCAAACATATATTGTTTAAGTAAACATATTATTTTTTCTTTTTTCAGATTTATAATACAACAATTTGTTTTAATTATTATAAGAATTAATAAAAATATTTATTATTTATAAATCAAGGTTAAATTTGGGATTTGAAAATACAAAAACCTAATGAGACATTTCTACGAAAAATAAATCCTAGTGGGACATTTTGCCACCAAATATGACATTATTTAGCAATTTTCTCTTAATATTACGGTTATCCCCAAATAGAAAAAGAAACCATTCATTTGATTTTAGTACCATTCCAACAAATAATGATGACCATGACTTTTTAAAATATGTTAAAAAATTCAATTATATATTTTTCGTAATTTAGTGTATACGGTTAAAACATTCATTTGATTTTAGTACCATTCCAACAAATAATGATGACCATGACTTTTTAATATACGGTTTTAATATTTTAGTGTTCCATTTTTACATAATATATAATTATAACCATGATATTAATTGTATCTTAATAATTAAACTTTTTAAACCGTATCTAACCGCAACCGTATTAACCGTACCGTATTTAACCGTATATAAATATTAAATGGTTAAAGTTAAGGTTAATGTTAGAGCTGAATTTCACCGCTAGAAATCCGGCCAACTAAGCTTAAAATATAATCATTTTAAATTAGATTCGATATTATGACTCAGACCTAGAACCACGTTAAGACTAAGAAAAAGGCCAGCAAATCCTTCTAATATGCTGGGCCTGAATAACCGATCCATTAACCACCAGAGCTAAGATCCTTTGACCAAGTAACTCAGCGGGGATTGACCAAGTCAGCGCCGCTCAACGATTTATGAAGAGATCACGACATTTTCGAAGGATGTACCAGAACGTGCCCGAGATCTCTGGCGGCGAGGAGAGATTCACAAAGCTGAACCGTTCAGTTCAAAGGAGTATAAATAGCTAGTTTTAGAGCCAAAATGGCTAACTTTTTCTTTACGTTTACACTCGATCACACTTTTGCTCATCACACTTTTCCTACCTAAAGTTCTTTTGTATCATTGATCATTCATCAATATAAATCTATTTTTCGTTATATTGGTCTTGAGTTTAGTCAGATTTATTGACATTTTTTAGGACTAAAGTTTCTTTCCCGAATTCACATATAAATTCTTAGTGCGAAATCTAGGTTCCACATTTGGCGCCAGATAAGGGGAAGAAATACAATCGTCGTACACATAAATCTGACCCCGAACCTACTGCAACAGGAATGGATACCACCAACACTCCAGCCCAGATCTACAACCCGCAGATTGTTAATCTAGAAACACGAGACGTATCCGAGGTCGTGATTAACAATCAGCCTGATTTTAATAAAAATGAGGTTGCGACCAACGACCAACCTGGATTAAACCAGAACCAAGTGCTCTCGGTTGAGGAATCTCCCGCGAGGACAAAAACAATGTATCCAAGCACACACTCTGGATCCACAAGAACTACCACCGTTGTGCCCCCGCCCCTAGTGCCACGAAGCGTTGGGCTACGTAACTCAACCACCGGTGGAACAACTTCAGCTAGCATCGTTAGCACCTCAACATAGAGAATCCAACCGCTCCCCACGGGACGGAGGGAGCACTCCCAAGACGATTTATCGGAGATGTGCCGAATGCTTTAAACTCTGGTAGAGCGAAAGTGTGACACTCTGGTTTCAGGGCATATATGGTATATGCGGTATATGCAGAGAGGCTTAAAAGAATTGATTTGACTACCTATATCACCAAAAGTGCACTTATTAATTTGGTCACAGGTCTTGAGAGAACTCTAAAGTTAAGCGTGCTTGAGCTGGAATAGTTTCAAGATGGGAGACCTACTAGGAAGTCATTTCAAGTACCGTGTGAGTGAGGTCAAAACACGAGGAAAGATCGCGTGGTGATTTGCAAGGTTAGTAAACATGACTTTAGAGCCTCCCGGACTAACACACCGACCATCAGACATGGTGGGCCCAAGGGCCCAAAGAGTGGACGGGGCCCACAGGAGAGGCGGTTGGGGCTGTCGGGGCGTTACAAGTGGTATCAGAGCAAACCCTGACATCTGTGAAGAGTCAGATTGTCGGGGTAACGATCTTGGTATGCGCAACGAAGACGTTGCGATCTGTTAGTGGGGGTGATTGTGACACCCCAGTTTTAGGGCATATATGGTATATGTGGTATGTGCAGAGAGGCTTAAAAGAATTGATTTGACTACCTATATCACCAAAAGTGTACTTATCTTTTCGGTCACAGGTCTTGAGAGAACTCTAGAGTTAAGCATGCTTAAGCTGGAATAGTTTCAAGATAGGTGATCTACTGGGAAGTCCTTTCCAGTACCGTGTGAGTGAGGTTAAAACACGAGGAAAGATTGCATGGTGATTTGCAGGGTCAGTAAACATGACTTTAGAGCCTCCTAGACTAACGCACCGACCGTCGGACATGGTGGGCCCATGGGCCCGTGAGTGGACGGGGGCCCATGAGAGGGGCGGTCGGGGCGTTACAGAACGGAAGGCCAAGATTTGACCGTCCGAACGGTGGTAGCCCGCTTTGACCAGCAGGAAAGGACATTCAAGGCTCGACATCATGAAATGTCCCACTCAATCACCCTAGGACTCCCACTTTGCCGGACAACCAACAAAGAAGTGACTCCCTCCAAGAGCACAACCCCGAGACGACAACTAGATTTTTCAAGGATCAAAGCGAACCCTACCAACGCCACACAATATCCAACGTTCAACCCTAGTTTGAGGTTACCCTATTCAAACTTTAGCTGATAGAATTGAGACGACTAGGAATGTCGACCCGCTGCTAGAGAAAACATCTTTGACAAAGACACTTTTTACAGATACGCTGAGCATCTCAGGCAGAGCTGCGACGCATGCGGTCATGTGTCCACAGAGCTACTAGCTCAGCTCCGGACATCGATCCAACAATCGAAGATACTCGACAAATGCTATTTACTGACATGATAGCTAATACACCTATCAGAGATATTGGGAAAATCAGATTCCTAGAATTCTCCGGAAACAGTGATCCCAAATCCCATGTAAGAGCATTTCGACTTGCTATAATTAGAGCTCACCTGGCTGATAAAGAAAGAGAAGTGGGGTACTGCATGTTATTCAATGAAAGCCTAACAGGTCATGCCCTTGAATGGTTTCTGGGACTAGACAATTACTCCATCGACATCTTTGATGCCTTGATTTTACTATTCTTCAAATAGTACTCTGTATTCATCAAAGCAAGAGCTTCCGAAGCCAACCTCTGGAAGCTGACCCAAGGCCCCAAGGAACCCCTCAGGGATTATATTTGGATGTTCAAAGTGATCAAATCTAGGATCACCAACCTAAACGAGGAAGTGGCACTAGAAGCGCTAAAGAACGGCTTATAACACAAGTCTAAGTTCCGAGAAGAGCTTACCGTCAACTCCTTTGTACCACTCAATGATGCATTGCACAAAGCAACATTCTTCACTTTCCATGAAGAAGAAATAGTTATTCTAGAAGAAAAGTATAAGAACCTCGCAGGTGCTTTTGGACAACAACATCCCAAGAAGTTCATCAATAACTATGGAAAGGGCCATCAAGCGTACGCTATCGACCATTCTTAGCAAGGTAAGAAGTCCGAGTACGATGAGACGAATTATTGTACTCACCATGGCAAAAGGGGCTATATTCAATCGAGGACTTTCGATACCTTGCTGGCCTCAAAGGAAAATAAAAGAAAACTGTTGAACCAGCTCAGTAGAAACCAGCAGTCGAAGAAAAAGAAGCTGAGGTCGAATCTCCACTTCCTGAAAAGCCTAAAACAAAGATATTAGCGGTAAAGGGAGAGAGATCAGTCGAAGGGACCAACCAAGTTCAAACCCCATCTTTATCCAGGAAGCAAATTGATTTGATCTTTGGGAAACTGAGCATATGCGGTGGTTCGATGAAGTCGGTCCTAACTCCGCCACCAGCTCCGAAGAAGTTGGTCAGCCCTTGGATGAAGATACCACGCGCCTTCAAGGGTCTAGGTAACCCAGTCCCAACTAAACGGGCTTTATCCTCGGAGGATCAAATTGTGTAGAGATTCCATAAACTCAATTAGAGCCCACCAAACCAGGGCCAACGGCTCACATACCCCCAACTTTATTCTGAGGAGTAGATCACCTGATCGCTTTCGCAGAAAGCGAAACAACGCACCTAGACAAGCCACATGACGACGCTCTAATTATCCAACTCGAAATATGTGGCTGCCTAGTTTCAAGAGTAATGATAGACACTCGCAGCTCAGTCGACCTACTATTTTATGACGTTTACACGAAAATGGGTCTGAATAATTCAAACTTGCAAGGCCAAGGAACACCGCTAACTAGTTTTGCAGGAGAAATAACCTACTCCATGGGAATGATTTGACTCCCAATGGTAGCAAAAAGAGTCCACAAATTTGTGAATTTTGTTGTGGTAGATTGCCCAGCTCTATTTATACACCATGAAAGTCGTACCCTTAACATATCACCAATGCGTTAAATTCAACGATCAATGGAAACCAGAAGACATCAAGAATATGCTATATAAACGGGCACAAACAACTAGAAAAAACCACCAAATAGCAATTACAGAAGCGGGAAGAGCAAAACCTACATCAACTCGCACAACACAGTAACCCCCAGCTGATCAAGCCTCGATAGGATTTGGTCACCCATGTATGCCTTGATGAAGCTCAACCCGATAAATGTGTTGGGATTAGAACTTACCTCCCAGAACCAATTAGGAAGGACCTAATCGACTTCCTCAAAAAGAATGCTAGCTCCTTCGCATGGAGCACTTCCGACATGAAAGGAATTACCATCGACGTCACATCTCATGAGCTGAACGTTGATCATACCTTTAAACCTGTTACGCAAAAAGACGCAAGTTAGGCCCTGAGCGAGCTAAAGCCGTCAATGACAAAGTAGAACGCCTACTAAAAGTTGGATAGATCAGAGAAGTCAAGTACCCGGACTGGTTGACCAACCCTATAGTCGTTAAGAAGAAAAATGGAAAGTGGAGAGTGTGCATTGATTTCACTGACTTAAAGAAGTCATGTCCAAAGGACAGCTTTCCATTTCCATACATCGACTACATAGTCGAAGCTACAACTAAACACCAACTATTATCCTTCATAGATGCCTTCTCCGGTTACAATCAGATCCTAATGAATCTTGATGACCAAGAAAAGATTGCATTCATTACAGACCGAGGAACCTATTGTTACAAGGTTATGTTCTTCAGATTAAATAATGCAGGAGCTACCTATCAGCGACTGGTCAATAGAATGTTTGCCCAGCTGCTCAGTAAAAAGCATGGAAGTTTACATCGATGACATGTTGGTCAAATCAGCAGATCAAAATAACCACGTCGCCCACCTCAATGATTGCTTCACAATCCTCAACCAATACATGATGAAGCTTAACCCTGCTAAGTGTTCCTTCAAAGTCCCATCCGGAGAATTCCTAGGCTACCTGGTCAAAGAGCGAGGGATAGAAGCCAGGTTGTTTGCGATTTCGAGGATGTCTGTCCGTCGTTGAAGGGATTACCATTGTTTCGGTCTAATCCTTTCATGATGGAGCTAGAGCCCGGGACAGTGCTGATATCTAAGGCACCTTATAGGATGACCCCAACGGAGTTAGCAGAGGTGAAGATAAGCTAGAGGATTTAGCGAGTAAGGGCTTTTTTCGACCGAGTGTTTCATTGTGGGGAGCGCTGGCGTTGTTAGTGAAAAGAAGGATGGGAGTTTTCGGTTATGCATTGATTATCAAGAACTTAACCGAGTCACAGTGAAGAATAAGTACACTCTTCTGAGGATTGATGAGTTGTTGGATCAGCTGAGGGGTGCTACTTGATTTTCCAAGATATGTTTGGTGTTGGGTTTCCATTCAAATTGATTATGGGGGAAGACATTCGTAGGACGGCTTTCAGGTCGAGGTATGGTCATTATGAGGTTATGGGATGTTGTTTGGGTGACGAATGCACCATCGACATTCATGAAGGTTATGAACGAAAGGTTTCAAGATGAGTATTCGTAGGTGTTTGGGACCATCTCCATGGAGGATATTCTGGCATATTCGAGAAGTCATGAGGAGTGATGCGTCCTAAAATAGGAGATGCAAAAGAGTTTTAAATTTATAAACCCTAATCTGCAAGTGCACAGTTGACAATTGTAGTACTTAGGGATCAATCCACAGGAGACTATGTTGTTACGCTATAAATCTAAATGATGCAGAATAAGCTAAGAGAAAATATATTAGGGTTTTGGGGTTTATGATGAAACAAAGCAAAGCAATAAAATAAAGGGATAGATAAATCAAAACACGCAAGATAAACGCAATTAAATGGAACTAATGCAACATGCTATACACCGGTTTTTTAAAGAGATCCAACTAGTGTTCTAGAGCTCAAATCACTATGGTAGAATCATTCAACTTTCGTGGCTCTGAAACCTATAACTCATACCCAAATAAACTCTGTAACGCTCCGACCGCCGTCGTAGGGGAAATCCTCATCCCCTCGAGAGAAATCCTCATCTCCTAATGGGCCCCCATGTCCACTCTCGGCCCATGGGCCCACCCATGTCAGACGGTCGGTGCGTTAGTCCGGAAGGCTCAGAAGTTATGTTTACTGACCCTGCAAATCACCACGCGATCTTTTCTCGTGTTTTGACCTCACTCGCACGATACTGGAAATGACTTCCCAGTAGGTCACCCATCTTGAAACTAATCCAGATCAAGCACGCTTAACTCTGGAGTTCTCTCAAGACCTGTGACCAAAAAGATAAGTGCACTTTGGTGATAAAGGTAGCCAAATCAATTCCTTTAAGCCTTTCCGCATATACCGCATATACCATATATACTCTGAAACCAGGGTGTCACAGACTCGGCTTTCGCGTGGTTATTACAAGATGAATTATGCTGTAAGTTTGAGATTCGATTGTTCATTAAACTCCTTAACTAACCTTTTGAATTATTAAGATGCCTAACCTATCAAATACTAGATCCGATCGGTGCAAAAGCTTTTGGAATCGGCACAAATCTAAATCGGCCACTAGGTAGCTAATCTAGATCACTCTTTGAGTATAAATAAAGATAGAGAAACAATCTAGAAACAAGCTCAATAAAGATGTAAAAGATGCAACAAAAGAACTTTAAAATAACTTTATATCAAACATAGAACTACTCTACATGTTATGAAACATGGAGCAACTAGAGAAGTTGATAAAATAGTAGATTCATGATAGATAAGTGCTCCGCATAGGTGGATCTCTAAGCACAAGGCTTGAGAAGAACACCATGGCCTTCATCGCTCTTTTACAAAGGATAAAGATGAAGAACTAAAGAGAATAACAAAAATACATGTTTATTATTGATTTGTGGTGCCTAAGGCTGCTCTTCTTCTCTCAAGAGGCTAAAATCAAGAATATATGGGTGTAGGAAGAGGTTCTAGGTCGGCAAAGGTTCTAGGGTTTCAGTTCGGGCAAAAACGTCTTTTTGTCGATAAGTGCGCAGAAGTGGCCACAACACCGATCGGTCACATCGGTCACGTGGATTGGTCCGGGATCTGGCTCAAAATCATCTCCTTGTGCTTGGCTCTAGTTAAATGAGCCGGCCAATGGGTTGGTTCGGTGCTTAGGCTCATCTTGGACTTGATTCTTCTTCTAGGCAGAATGACATGTCTTCAGTACAACTTGAATAACTTCCAAACCACAACTCCATTTGATATAATTCTAACTCCATTGGAAAGCTGATTCAAAGGGCTATCTCTATAGGAAATTTCATCTCCTTCCAAGTTGGTTTGGTCTTCCGTCCGTGGCTAAACTTCGAGTGAGTAATTTCTGCCTAACTTGAGAAATTGTGAAATCTTCAACTTTGAGAACTTGGATTGGGTCCTTTTACCTTTATAAATTGTTGTAGGATGAAGAATACTTATTTTACTCCTTTATACGCCCTTTTTGATGATTTGACCTATATGACTCTTAAAAACCAAATATACTAGAAAACTACCTCATTTGATAGAAAATCTGATTAAATAGTATATAAAATAGATTAAAATAAGTAGTAATAGTGGTAAATTACTGGGTATATCAAATCCCCTAGACTTACCATTTGCTTGTCCTCAAGCAAACAAAAGGTTAATCAGGAAAGAAGATTTGAAAACACGAGAACTCACATATGCTTTGGATATTGTTTCTTTCTCTAAACTTGTAATCCACATAAGGAAAAAGTGAGTTCATGGACGCTTTTCATCATCTCCCATCATGAGGTTGAAACATATGTCCTAAATTACTGTCCTTGCAAAATCTCAATCTTCAAGTCAGTCGATTCTTTTACCCTCTTAGATTCTCAAAGATCTTCGATCAAGGATATTTACAAGGAATTCGGCTAGGTGTTTTGGGAAGGCTAATTTAGTGGTGAGGTTAAAAGTGTTTAGGGTTACCAAAAACTCAGGGTGCGAGACATTATGCAAAATCGCAAGAGAGAATGGATCTATTGAAGTCCACAATTTCCCAACCACTTTGTTGTTCACCTTTCTCCCTAAGACTGAGCCGTTTCTCTGGGAATCACTTGTAAAACTCTTGAACTCATCTCTCCTTTGTGTCATGACATTCCTTGGGTATTATTTGGCCTTTGACTCTTTGAAAACCATTTTTCTTTCCCTTAAATTATTATTATTATTATTATTATTTTATTAAAGGGGAAAATGGTCTCATAATGATGTGAGACAAGTAAGGCACGAAATGATTACCATGATTTAAGCATCCAAGGAATGGCCAAGCTCTTTAATTTTCCGAAATTTTGTTGTTGTACTCCTTCCTTCTAATGTTGATCGTCGCATCTTCTAGTGATTGGAAAATTGTGTCGACCCTACTCTCTCCGGCGTTTTTACACATATCTGCAAATGGGACATAGCAAAAGAAGTGCATGAGGTCTGAAAGAAAGGTTTAAGGGCTTAGGTAGGGTATCAACTAAAAGTGAGCTGGCCATCCATGACAATAAAGAGGGATAAAAAGAGGATAAGGTGTCATGAATGTGATTCGTTCCTTGATAAAATATCCTTAACAAGAGATAGTCAAAAATCATAATAGTTAACCAAATTTAGAATCAAAATCCTATCCATCAAAATAGTACACGTAGCAATCTCCTTGGACTCCATTCAGTCACTAGGTGTCGAATCAATTGTCCGGAACAAACCCTGCAATAATGGTCACTTTGTTTTGAAATCAAAACGTTGTTGATCAAAGATAGGTGTCATCATTCCCAACTAATTTTGACTCAATAAACCGGTTTTGGAAAACGATTTTGAAAAACATTTTGAAACATAAATATCCAACACGAACAAACGAGTTAGTAGCAACAATCCCCTCAGACTTAACTTACACCGTCCCGGTTGTAACACCCACATTTTTTTTTTTAAAATAATTAACCATTTGTTAAACCGGGTGAAATCAAGCGGAAATAACCAACATAAATCAATTCCAATTCAAATAAATAAATAACCAATAAATCCAGCAATACCAAAAATCAGGAAAATATCAAATCTAACAATTCCGATAAACATCTAGCAACCTAACAGGCTACTACATCAATTCAACATAACAACTCAATCCTATCATCCTCCGTCCTTGCCTTGATTCCACGATCACATTTTCCCTTTACCTGCAATTCAAAAGAACACGGGAGTTGCGTGAGTATTATCACAAATACTCAGTGAAGCGGTTATCCCGCATCAGATTCACATAAATAACAATTTACAGATAAACACAATTATCACAATTATCCAATTCACAAGCTTTTAGATTATTTCAACCATTTTCTTAATTAATATCCAGGTGTCGATCGACACACCACAGCGGTGTCGATCGACACTCGATACTCTTGTACAGAAAACTGTACCGAGTGTCGATCGATACTACAACTAGGTGTCGTTCGACACTCGCAACACGAGCATCACTTTCAATTCATGGTGTCGATCGACACTACCTCTAGGTGTCGATCGACACCCTGTCACAGAACCAGAGCCGAGACTCTCCTCTCATGTCTCGACTCGGGAAAACAATACTTTAACACATACGATCAATACACGATAAATCCACAGAATAATCATCATCAAGCCATCAATCAATACTCACAATCATGCAAACAAACATCCAAAACCCCATAAACATTATCTACGGAAAACCTAGCGATCACGCACTCACCTCGCTAATCGAAGAGAAAGAACGGGATTTCTGATTGAAACGACGAAAGAACGGCCTCAAACTTCACTGATTCACCGCTGGAACGCACAAGAACCAACACCAAGGAAACACTAACACGAACGGCGAAACTAGACTCCGAGAACTTGAAGAATTCTCACAAACAACGATTCTCACACAATTCTCTCTTTTTCTCCCTTTTTCTCTCTGGTTTTTCCCTTCTGCCGTCGACTCACAATCCTCAAAGGATATAAGAACAAGACCTAGGGTTTTCGATAACCAAACCGCGCATTCGTCAAACCAAAAGGCATAACCACGAACTCGAAATGTCCATACCTCATCCTTAAAGCCGTCTTGCGAACATCCGCCTCATCAATCGGAATCTGATGATATCCTGAAGCCAAGTCTATCTTGGAGAACCAGGTCGCACCCCTCAACTGATCCAACAACTCATCAATCCTCGGGAGAGGGTACCTATTCTTCACATTGGCTCGGTTAAGTCCCCGGTAATCGATGCACAACCGGAAACTCCCATCCTTCTTTTTCACAAACAAAACCGGTGCTCCCCACGGCGAAACACTCGGCCGGATAAAACCCTTCTCCAGAAGGTCCTCTAACTGCTTCTTCAACTCCGCTAACTCTGCTGGAGCCATCCTGTAAGGTGCCTAAGATATCGGAGCTGTCCCGGGCTCTAGCTCAATCGTGAAAGGATCGGACCGAGATGGTGACAATCCCTTCAACGATCGAAAAACATCCTCGAAGTCTTGAACAACTCGAATATCCTCAAAAGCAACCTCACTACTGTCCTCTGACATCACAATCGTCGCCAAAAAAGCCTCGCAACCTCGCTCTAACATCTGCTCCGCCTGAATAGCCGAAATCACAAGGCTACTAGAAGTCGGTCTCAATCCCTAAAACACCAACCTCTCTCCAGCACGCTCGAAGACCACTCTGCCCCGATAACAATCCAAGTGAACCCGGTAGAAAGACAACCAGTCCATACCAAGAATCACATCATACAACGCTACTGGACTAATCACCAAGTCCGCTGGCATTGAATGCCCCGTGATCTGAACATCTACTGCTCTAGCACGGCCCGAAGTAGCCAGGAAAACTTCTCCAGCTACCTTGACCATGCCTGCGCGCTCACCAACGCTGCTCCGAATGTCGCTGCTCTCGGCACACTCAGGTGTAATGTAGCAGTGTGATGCTCCCGAATCAAACATCACGTGGGACTCAA
This sequence comes from Draba incana, assembly GCA_963576765.1. Classification (NCBI taxonomy): domain Eukaryota; kingdom Viridiplantae; phylum Streptophyta; class Magnoliopsida; order Brassicales; family Brassicaceae; genus Draba; species Draba incana. The sequence goes on from OY755205.1 coordinate 22,969,727, forward strand.
AACCGCCCATTAACAAGGTCCCTACACAATTTATATGCGTTGAGAACCCTGATGACTCGGTCACAAGCACAACTAGAACAAAATTCTACCTCTAGAAAATTTACGAAGTTCAAGTCCAGAATTTTACCTGTGATCTGCCCAGCTCCACTGTTCTGACCGAACTCTGCTGTCGAAAACACTCTCGGTGCCGGCCCGATCTGCTCCATCGGCTGCTGCACTGCCGCTAACTGACCCCTCGGCTGCACCTCAACTGACTGAATCGCGGCTACACTCGCCGGCTGCAATCTGGGACACGACGTCTTGATATGCCCCGGCTCTCTGCAGTGGAAACATACTCTCGAATCCCTCTGCTGCGACTGCGGCTGCTGCTGCGATAACTGCTGGTGATCGCCCTTACGGGGGCAACTCGCCAAACGATGCTGCAGACTCCCGCATCCATAACATGCTCCGCCCCTCTGAGTGGGCCTAGAAGCACCATCCCATTTCCGTTTTTGACCCTGCGCAGGCTTGCCGCCTTTGCCGGAACCAGAACCGGAACTACTCTGCTGCTGCTGCTGTCTCCTCGGCTGAACAGCAGGAACAACCGACACGGGTATGGCCTCTGAAACGGCTACATCTGACTGACCTCTCAGATCCTCCTCAATACCCGCAGCCATCTCAACCAGCTTCGCCCTCGAGGCGTACTCCGAAACCCTGCAGCGAATCCTCATATCCGCGTTATATCCCCTCAGGAACCTCTGAACCTGAGTCCGCTCGTCCTCCATGCCACAATCCGTATAGACAAGCATCCTACTGAACTCGGCATCATACTCTCGCACAGTACGATCACCCTGAAGCAGCTCCACAAAACTCGTCCCGAGACGATCTAAAGCCTCCTGAGGAAAGTACTTGGCGTTGAACTCACCCACGAACTCTCCCCAAGTCCAGACAGCACCAGGCCTCCAGGCCTCAATCGCTCTCCACACGACAATCCTCCGGACAACGAACCGAACGGAAATTGCGCTCCATGCGCATACGCCACTCATCTGCCTCCTCAGGCCCAACACCGCCTGCGAAGAAAGCAATACTCATCTGACGCATCTGACCCATCATCTCCAGATAAGCATCTACGCGCCTCAGCTATCGTAGCCCTCGGCTGCACCTCTGCCACTGGAGGCACCACTGGAGCCTGAACCGGAACGGCCGCCGGAATTCGCCCCAGTAACTCTGTCAGAATACCCTTCATGCGATCCATACGCTCCTGAGCTGGAACAACACCCACTCCAGGGCCCGCTCCTCCACCAGTCATTCCGGCGCCTCTCCCGGTACCCATAGCACTCACGCTAGCACTAACACTGGTCTCGCCCACAGAACCCTTATGATGCGTAGGAGTCCCTGACGTACGCGTAGCACTCGAAAACGACTCATCCACTGGTCCACGACCACGTCCTCGGCCTCCAAGGCCACCAACTCTGCCACCACGGGCACCAGCTCTGCCACGACCTCTAGCTCCAGGAATCATACTGCACTGCATTTCCCAAAAACACATGCTAAGCTACTAGAAGTCACACAGAAAAATAAAACACAACATACCGTGGAATCACACTAGAGGCTCGGGAGGATGATCTAAGACTCTATACTATCACAGTAAATCACATAGTCTCAGATCACACAATCTACGTCCTAAAACCGTATAGGCTCTGATACCAAAATGTAACACCCGCATTTTTTTTAAAAATAATTAACCATTTATTAAACCGGGTGAAACCAAGCGGAAATAACCAACATAAATCAATTCCAATTCAAATAAATAAATAACCAATAAATCCAGCTAGCCCTGGGCACAAAGCAAATAATAGGGAAAATGCAGGTATCCGTGATATGATCTATTTTTTACGGATAGTTGTTTTTCCGATCCGATCCGAACCGTTAAATTTCGAATATCCAAAAATTCGGATATCCGACTTTTTTTAGGATATTCGCGAATATCCGATCCGATCCGTTATCCGAATTTTTTTTAGATATCCGATCCGATCCGTTATAAATCGATCCGATCCGTTAAATTTTTAATTGTTATTTATTAATTTTATTATTTAATCATAATAAAAATCAAATATTTAACAAAAATGAATGAGTTGAATATAATTTTTCACGCTCGTACATCTATAATAAAAAAAAAATAATAACTAATCATATACATTAGATATATATTTTATATTATAATATATTTAACGGATCAGATATTCGGTTTTTCTAAAATGATATTTGCGATTTGCTTTGTTTTTTACGGATCGCCCGATTTAATATTTGCTTTGCTTCGAAATTTTACGGATATTCGATTTTTCGGTTCGGATCGAAACGAATCGCGGATCGAATGGGATTTAACGGATTTTTTTCCCAGCCCTAAATCCAGCAATACCAAAAATCAGGAAAATATCAAATCTAACAATTCCGATAAACATCTAGCAACCTAACAGGCTACTACATCAATTCAACATAACAACTCAATCCTATCATCCTCCGTCCTCGCCTCGATTCCACGATCACATTTTCCCTTTACCTGCAACTCAAAAGAACACGGGAGTTGCGTGAGTATTATCACAAATACTCAGTGAAACGGTCATCCCGCATCAGATTCACATAAATAACAATTACAGATAAACACAATTATCCAATTCAAAAGCTTTTAGATTATTTCAACCATTTTCTTAATTAATATCCAGGTGTCGATCGACACACCACAGAGGTGTCGCTCGACACCAGATACTCCAGTACAGGAAACTGTACTGAGTGTCGATCGACACTACCACTAGGTGTCGTTCGACACTCGCAACACGAGTATCACTTTCAATTCATGGTGTCGATCGACACTACCTCTAGGTGTCGATCGACACCCTGTCACAGAACCAGAGCCGAGACTCTCCTCTCATGTCTCGACTCGGGAAAACAATACTTTAACACATACGATCAATACACGATAAATCCACAGAATAATCATCATCAAGCCATCAATCAATACTCACAATCATGCAAACAAACATCCAAAACTCCATAAACATTATCTACGGAAAACCTAGCGATCACGCACTTACCTCGCTAATCGAAGAGAAAGAACGGGATTTCTGATTGAAACGACGAACGAACGGCCTCAAACCTTCACTGATTCACCGCTGGAACGCACAGGAACCAACACCAAGGAAACACTAACACGAACGGCGAAACTAGACTCCGAGAACTTGAAGAATTCTCACGAACAACGATTCTCACACGATTCTCTCTTCTTTCTCCCTTTTTCTCTCTGGTTTTTCCCTTCTGCCGTCGGCTCACAATCCTCAAAGGATATAAGAACGAGACCTAGGGTTTTCGATAACCGAACCGCGTAAAAATCGCGGTTCAAAACCAAACATTTGGTTTCAGCCACATTGGTGTCGATCGACACCTTCCCCTGGTGTCGATCGACGCCACCTAATAATTCCTAATTTTAGGTTGCGGTCGTTACAATTCTCCTCCACTAGCACTGGATTTGTCCTTGAATCCCGACAAAACCCGCCAATGAAGGCCACTAACTCAAACCTGACCCGAACCGGTCACAACTTTCCGAGATCATAAAACTCGATCTCCGAGGCTCTAGTTCTGTCTCATGCTTATACGCCCGTTTCTAGACATCTATTACTCTTAACTCATTCCACACCACTCCCACTCGTAGGACGCATCCTTTGAGCTATCGGTGTCTCGTGTCCCTTCCACTCTCAGGACGCATACTTTGAGCTCCGGGTACACAGGGGAACTAATCACCCCCTCGAGAGAACTAATCATCCCTCGATACTCATAATGGAAACTAATCATCCCAAAGAGTATACAGGAGAACTAATCATCTCCTTTGAGGAACTAATCATCCTCACTGAAGAACTAATCATCTCCAGATAAAATGAATGAGTTATTCGGAGCCGCAACCCCTACAGTAATAAATTCTAAAACCGTCTATAAACATCTATCGACTAGAACTACCTCGCGTGGCCAACTTGATACTCCCTAACCCGGAATATCACCACGTAACACATATAAGAAAAACTACTCTTATAACACGCAGAGATAAATAAGGAACAACTCCATCTTATTAATCTCAAAATGTAAAATCGTTACAACATAAACGAAAATACAACAATACAAAAGCATCAACATGCTAGCAAACGAAACTAGAACCGCAAAGAGAAATAAAGCTCACGTCGCGACCTGCTTGTCGAACCACTTCCTGAACTTTAACTTCATCTTTGCCTCTGGCTCCTAAGTCTCCTCCTGGCAACCGCCACAATCCCATAAAATCCTCAACAAAGGAATCTTCTCCTGACGCAGCTCCTTGACTCCTCTTTCCAGAATCCTCACAGGAACCGCCGGAACTGTCAAATCTGGCTGAAGATCCGCAGGAATCTCATGCACTAACTCCTCCGACTCATGTAGGCACTTCTGCAACATCGAGACATGAAAAACCTTATAGAAAGCCTTCATGATCAGAGGTAACTCAAACCAATACACAACCGGTCCAACCTCCACCACAGGAAACGGACCCATAAACCGCGGACTCATCTTGTTCTCTCTAATGGACCTGTTAGGGCCCCGCAACATAGCCATCTTGAGATACACACGATCTCCAGCCGCAAACTCAAGCTCTCGCCTCCGCCATGGTGTCGCTCGACACCAGATACTCCAGTACAGGAAACTGTACTGAGTGTCGATCGACACTACCACTAGGTGTCGTTCGACACTCGCAACACGAGTATCACTTTCAATTCATGGTGTCGATCGACACTACCTCTAGGTGTCGATCGACACCCTGTCACAGAACCAGAGCCGAGACTCTCCTCTCATGTCTCGACTCGGGAAAAAAATACTTTAACATATACGATCAATACACGATAAATCCACAGAATAATCATCATCAAGCCATCAATCAATACTCACAATCATGCAAACAAACATCCAAAACTCCATAAACATTATCTACGGAAAACCTAGCGATCACGCACTCACCTCGCTAATCGAAGAGAAAGAACGGGATTTCTGATTGAAACGACGAACGAACGGCCTCAAAACTTCACTGATTCACCGCTGGAACGCACAGGAATCAACACCAAGGAAACACTAACACGAACGGCGAAACTAGACTCTGAGAACTTGAAGAATTCTCACGAACAACGAATCTCACACGATTCTCTCCTCTTTCTCCCTTTTTCTCTCCGGTTTTTCCCTTCTGCCGTCGGCTCACAATCCTCAAAGGATATAAGAACGAGACCTAGGGTTTTCGATAACCGAACCGCGTAAAAATCGCGGTTCAAAACCAAACATTCGGTTTCAGCCACATTGGTGTCGATCGACACCTCCCCCTGGTGTTGATCGACGCCACCTAAAAATTCCCAATTTTAGGTTGCGGTCGTTACACCGGTGTAATTCAAATCAAATTAAGGGTGAATTGTTGGAAAATAAGAATAAAATAAAATAAATAGATAAATAGGGAGAATAGAACGAAGTTACCGGATAAAAAACTCAAATTCTCCCAAAGTTGAATCGGGTGGATGGTGTTCAAAGAATGGTGAAGAAACTCCCCAAAAATTTCTCAGGCACAAGAAATAGTGCTTCTCAATTTTCCAAACAAATCATTCCGCAAGAACCGAGAGGTTACGACAACGATTTATGGTCACTTATAGGCAAAGCCCAAAAATCATAATACATCACCCGCTCCATATTAGAAATCTCCGAATTATAGGTTGTTGAACAGCTGCTGGATAATACACATCTGGAAGTAGTTCTCTATTGCTCTGAAAGTGTTTGAGTACAAGTTTGTGTATGAAATTCCGAATACCCCTTAGGGTTTGTACAAAGATGTATTTATAGCTTTCCTAAGTCGGCTAGGCCTCCTAATTCTTCGCGGAGTCGGTTGCACCAATGTGGGCTTTGTGTCTGGACCGGGCTTCAGGCTATCTCTATGTTGTTGGGCTGGAGGCTGCGCTGGACCGTTGACGTAATCAGCAGCCAAGGAGAGGACGCGGTCGGTCATCAGGCCGAGGCCGTGGTCGGCTCCGTCGTGCCGAGGCCATGGTCGGTCATGAGGCCGAGGCCAGGGTCGGCTCCGTCGTGCCGAGGCCGTGGTCGGCCATGAGGCAGAGGCCAGGGTCAGCTCCGTCATGCCGAGGCCGTGGTCGGTCATGAGGCCGAGGCCAGGATTGGCTCCGTCGTGCCGAGGCCGTGGTCGGTCATGAGGCCGAGGCCAGGGTCAGCTTCGTCGTGCCGAACCCGTCTTCACTCGTGAAGTCTTGTGCGGCCCTCTGCCTTGCCCAGACACCTTCCATGGCTACCTGCTTTGCTCTGCGTGAAGACCTAGGTGCTATTTCGCCTTCTTCATCGAGAGTCCGGAGGGCCATTTCTTTAGTCGTCTTGTCTTTGGACGTTAATGTTGAGCGGGTGAAAACCGACCCCAACAGTTAGCCCCCCACCTCGGTAGTGTTTAGAGATAATAGTGCCGAGTTAAAGATGTATTGGGTATCAGCATTAACGTTCAAAGTCACGGCGTCATTAGCATAACCACTCATACTGGAGGTTTTAAGACTCCCCGCTTCGTCTGCTGAAGCTGCTGTGTTTCTAAAAAATTTGTTCTGTTTCGAAGGTATTAAGACTTCATATTTCCTATGGAGGGTTTAAGACTCCGTGTCCCGAATGCCGATGGCGAGGTTGCCGAGGATGAAACCGATGAGGTTGAGGAGGCCGATGACTGGCTGTCTCCCCTTGTTTATGGGTTAGTTTATTTTTTTGCTCATGAATGAGGCTCTGTTTGCTCATAAATAAGGCTTCGTTTGCTCATAAATGAGGCTCCGTTTGCTCATAAATGAGGCTTCGTTTGCTCATAAGAGAGGCTTTGTTAAGAAGATAAAACGCAAATGCGCTCACGCTCCTTATCTGCAAACGTTGCTGTTGGGCTTTGCAGAATGGTGCTGTTCTCTAGACACGTCTGTCCGAGAACAAGTACACCCTAAGTTGTACCAGAGTGCATCCTGGGTTTTATGAATGACCTGTTCAGGGTACATGCCGAACAAAATCATTGACAGCTGTATTTTACCAACGATGCTTGTTGGGTTTCTAAGTGATCAGTTGGGTTCGTCCGCCCCAATACTGAACACTGATACTTATATAGCGCGCTTTGAATCCGATGCTGGATGTCATTGTGTTCGTATTCCCGCATCATCACTGTGATCAGCAGCAATGAATGCGGAACGACTCTGATTGAAGCCCTGAGAAGCCCATGAATGATGTCGTTGTTCTCATGCTGAGGCTTGTGTCAAGTACTTGGCGTGTCTGGTGACGCTGTTGTGGAAGAACAGAGTACGGGTACCCCACTCCCACCCCCTTTTAGACGAAGGAGGGAACCGAATTCGTTTGAAGACTGGTGGTGAAAACACTCACTCCCCCCCCCCCCCCCCCCCGAAGGCGGAGGAGATCATGGAGCTCGTCCGGAGACAAGGCTTAGTGAAAATACGTAATCCCCCCCCTTTTTGACGGAGGGGGGGCAACTGAACTTGTTCGGAGACAAGCTGCCTACGTACCCTTTGCAGGGATCAAGTCGCCCCGTAGTTCATTGGAAAAGCTTCTAGAAGGGTGGTGGCGTCACAAACATCTCTAAAAATTGATGGAAGGTGTGGATCGAGTTCTTCTCCAGCTTGTAGAACCACTGGAGGGCATGCCCTTCGAGGCTCTCTACGAACAGTTTGCAGTAGCCGATGTCCTTCTTGGTTTCTGTGAAGTTTGCCCTTCCTAAGGCGACTTCGAATTCCATCAGATGGATAGCAGGATCGGTGGCTCCTTCGTAGATTGGAAGCTTGACTTTTCTGGGGTCGGAGATTTGAGTTCTCGCAACCCTCTCAGCAAAGGTTGTGTTCCGTACCCTCTCGAGCACAGAGGCGATCCCAGGAGCCTTTGTTGTGCTCCGATACATCTGTAGTTGAGTAGCCTTTAGGTCAGAGACGACCTAGTCTAACTGGGCTTTCAACGCAGCGACCTCTTCGTCTTGGGAGCCTTGTGGAGCCCTGCGCTCCTGCTCCCTCCTGTAAAGCTCTGCTATGGTTGGAGCTCCTTCTCCATCCGCCATAGCGTTGTCAGCAGCTGTGTCGGTTTGGGCTCGTCTCTGAGGGGGTTGATCTTCATCGGGAGTTTCATCAGAATCCCGACGAGGCGATGGTGAAGGGAGGTCTTCTGGGCCTGTGCGATCGGTCTGAGGCGGCAGCTCCTCGTTCCGATCCCTTTAATTGGTTCGAGGCGTGTTGAAGCTGAGACGTGTTGGACAGACACAGGACCTCTTGCGCTTCCTTCGTGAAAGCGCCTGCAGCTTGCTTGTCGTCGTCTCTTTGAACTTCTTCTGCTCCTGCGCCCGCTTGACGAGCGTTTCCAGCATCTGCTTGATCTCCGTCATGTCTGCTGGGTTGTTAGCAGCGTTCGGTTCATGCTATCTCTATGTTGTTGGGCTAGAGGCTGCGCTGGACCGTTGACGTAATCAGCAGCCGAGGAGAGGACGCAGTCGGTCATCAGGCCGAGGCCGTGGTTGGCTCCGTCGTGCCGAGGCCGTGGTCGGTCATGAGGCCGAGGCCAGGGTTGGCTCCGTCGTGCCGAGGCCGTGGTCGGTCATGAGGCCGAGGCCAGGGTCGGCTCCGTCGTGCCGAGGTCGTGGTCGGTCATGAGGTCGAGGCCAGGGTCGGCTCCGTCATGCCGAGGCCATGGTCGGTCATGAGGCCAAGGCCAGGATCGGCTCCGTCGTGCCGAGGCCATGGTCGGTCATAAGGCCGAGGCTAGGGTCGGCTTCGTCGTGCCGAACCCGTCTTCACTCGTGAAGTCTTGTGCGGCCCTCTGCCTTGCCCAGACACCTTCAATGGCTACCTGCTTTGCTCCGCGTGAAGACCTAGGTGCTATTTCGCCTTCTTCATCGAGAGTCCGGAGGGCCATTTCTTTAGTCGTCTTGTTTTTGGACGTTAATGTTGAGCGGGTGAAAACGGACCCCAACATGGTTCGTGGCTCGTGTCGTGGTCAGGTCCAGGCTGATCTGCGGGAAGGTGGGACACGGGATGTGAGGCGCGGATCGGATGGTGGATGGGGACGCGTCGCACCAGACACGTACGTGGGTCGGTGGGGGCGTCCTGGGCGATGGATCCGCGGGACGACTCTGGGCGCTGGGGCGCGGGTCAAGCTGGCTCCGTGGCGGATGGATTCGCAAGATGGGGAGCTGGCATCGGGGATGAGGTGCGGAATGGATGGATTCGCGGGTCGGGGACGCAGCATCCAAGGCCTGGCGTCGGACATATTCCCGTGTTCGGGATCTCTGTCCTGGGTCTGGGAGCTTCGGATGCTCGACCCGTGCGACGTGTTTCTCTCGGACACCGGACCAAACCGCATGTCAGGTGCCGTGGTCCGGTGTCTGGGATCCGAAACACTCCTTTTTTTTTTTTTTTTAGAACTTCGGTTTTCTTCTCCAAAATAAATTTTATAAAATCTGAAAAATTCATAAATAAATAGATTAATGAATAACAAAGTTTATAAAATGAAAAACCAAAAGAAAAAATAGAATAAAATCCAAAGAAAAGAAAGACTCGATATATGCGTTGCCTCCCATAAAACGCTTGTTTAAAGTCAATTAGCTCGACTCATTAGGGTTTTTATACTTGGAATTTATCTTCTAAAGGCTTGAGGTTGCCCTTAGAGTGTGAACAAATGCTCCCATGGTCGTGGTTTTCATCGTGTCAATTGAATGGATGCTTGATCAAGGCTTCCATTCGGTCTACTTGGTGAGGCGAATTAGGGTGGTTGTGGGGCTTGTGGAGGTTGATTCGGATCTTCTTGATGATGGTACCACCACGTCCTTGTTTCTCCCAAGATGATTTTTTGATACAAATTGAGGTTGTACTAATTGTTGTAAAGAAACGGCAGTTGATGAAATTCATGAGGCATATGGATGTAATCCTCATTAGATCTCCTTCTTGACGTCATCTTCCTAGAGTTTTTGGTGTGATATTCCATTGATAAATCCCTGAAACACACTTAAATAAACAGCAAAAAAAAAAACACGAAATTAGCAAAAAGGAAAAAAATAAAAACTTAGACTTATTCTTTATCAAAAATTTATAGGTAAGCGAACTAGTCCCCGACAACGGCGCCAAAAACCTGATACGTCTTAAAATAGGAGATGCAAAAGAGTTTTAAACTTATAAACCCTAATCTGCAAGTGCACAGTTGACAATTGTAGTACTTAGGGGTCGATCCACATGAGACTATGTTGTTCACTACAAGGATCTAGTGATATAACTACCGATTATTTCGTAGCTATCAACCATAATCCGTTGCTAAAATCAAGTAGGCGACAGATGGCGACAAATTGATTCCGTCGCCTCAGCTCCGACGCAAAGCTTTATCCGTAGCAAATTCGTAGCTAATTAGCGATGGGTTAGCGAGAGTAATTTCCGTAGCCAATAGCAACGGTGTGCCTACAACTTATTCCGTAGCTTCTTAGTGACAGTTTTGGTGACTGATTTTTGTAGCTAGTATTATGGCTACAAATTGTTTTTAAAAAACGAAAATAAAAGAAATTGGATTTTTTTCCAGAAAAATAAATTGAATCATTTTATTGATAACTAGAATTTGCTCGCGCTGCGCGCGAGTGTGTTGTTTACAGTTTGATAATACTTACAAACAAATGTTTTGACAAATAACTAATTCTTTTAAAACTAAATATTCTAATTGACTTAAAATGAATTAGTTTTTTCTCTTATCTAAACTTCATGAACATGAAAATAGGAAGTGATTTTGAACCATTTTTGAATATTTTGAAAATGTATATATTTGTTTAAAACTTTGTTTGATTATTATGACTTTTGTTTTGTAACATTGATAATATGAACTATTGGTTAAATAGAAAACTAAATTATTTAAAATTAAAAATACAAAGTATTTGTAAGGTTAAAATATGCATCTCTTTTGTCACTCATTGACTTTGAAATGTCTATCGTATTGATTCCAAGATAATAACTATACTTACATCACATGATGTATATTATATCATTTACTTAATAATTAAACACTTTTATTTTCCTCCTCATCGTATAATTACATTTAAATCTTCATTTTTGGTTAAAATAAAATCATAAAACACAATAATCTTTTAATTTTAAGTATATATTAATTTTTATAAATATTTATAGTTTATAATTTGTTTCTTAGAAAAATAGTTTCTCTTATTCTCTTTTGCACTTTAGTTATGTATAATTGGATAATTGTCTTTTCGATGTATCATTTGAAGATATTCTTTTACTACAACTTTTAATGACTTTTATTTAAATAAGTAACTTAATTGTTTAAAACTAAAAATACAAAATGTTACAAATGTATATATTATGTGACACATCAAGCTTTAAAATTTCACCTCGTTTGTCCCAAGATATTATTTGCACTTTTATTTTCTCCTCCTCCTATAGTTACATTCAAAATGTTCTTAAAATCATAAAACACAATAATGTTTAATTTAAATGTTATATTATTTTTGGTGTAAAATTACGATAATTCTTAAATTGATGTAATACTTATGAACTTATGTTTTGGTTTATAAATTTAATTGTAGAATTTGTTTGATATTTGATAATATATGCAATACAATTTATCTAATTATATTTATAGTGTAATATATATTAGTATAATCAAATTTATTACATTTGTTATTATTTTAGTAAACTATAGAGTATTTGCAGTGTATAGACACAAGTTTTTGGGTATTTAGGTCAACTACCAAACACTGTTCAATAAAATTTTAATCCTATTCTACCCTCATGTTATTCTCTCTCTTTCTCATCTTATGTTCTTTCTCTCCCTTTGTCGTTCTTTGTTCCTTCTCTCCCTTTCTCATCTTTCGGGTTGGCTTGTCGAATCGGGTTGGGTTGTCGAATCGGAGAAATCACGACGGGATACCGGAGGAAGATATGGTTGTGACAGGTTTAGAATCGAAAGACAGTCGGGTTGGGTTGTCGAATCGGGTTGGATTGAGACGAGGCGGAGAAATCACGACGGAACAATTACAACAACAATTTCAAAACTGAGCTTGTCGTGGAAGAGGAAGATCGGGTCGGATCGATCGTGACAGTGGTAATGACAGTGTGGATCCGTCTATTTTAGCTTGATATATATTTAATTACAAGTTATTTCTATTTGTATCCAGCTAAATAAACTATTGTTACTCATAAAATATAAACTACCATGTTTTCTTTTTGACATATATAAATATATTAATCAAAAAGTTAACGGGCAATAATTTAGTTAACATGTAACACTAAAAGTTAGAGATATATCTAAATACATATCTCGTCTAATAACTATGTTGGTTGGTTACAAGAATATATAGCGTGTCTAATGAATATGTTAGCTAGTTACAAATATTTATAGCGTGTTATAATGTATATATGCATGTACTTTTTCTTATAGCTAGATACTTGATACTATTTTACAGGAAAAAAATATTTTGTCAACTAAAACTAGAGGAAGGGTAAAAAAGTCAAAATACTTACTGACACAACTATTAACTTGTGCATTATGTCACATCATTATTAGTTTCTTAAATAACTAAAACTTTGTTATTTTCAAGCTAGTTTACTCTAAACTATATTCATATAAATTTTGAGATTTCATGTTTGTTTTAAAATATGAATAATGACTTTTCAATTTCTTTTTATAATGTTACAACTAAAATATTAAATGTAAAATTATAAAACTAAAATAAAAAACAAAAGAAAATATATGATGTGGATGATCAGGTGACTTAATGAAAAGAGAGAAAAGCTATCTTTATATATATATATATATATATAAATATATTATTTTGTAATACAACAAAATGAAAATATATTACATAGACCTAATTTAGAATTCATATCCACCACGGCCGCCGGTGCGGTAACTTCGACCACAACCACCGTTTTTCTTCACTAAGCCTCGTGATGCTACAGCCGTCCATCTCTTTAACAACATCCCTCGTGTATTGCTCGTCCATGAAGGTCTCGAATCTGAATCCCTAGGACAATAACATCTTTTCAACAACTTATACTTTTCCGGTTTCAAAAATCTCAGATCCCACATTTATCGAAAAAAATAAAAAATCTCAGATCTAAAATTTCGAATTCATGTATTACCTTATGTTCTCCAATCTTAATCGACAATGATTTATGTGGAAGAAGACGACTAGTTCAGTCGTTGTAATCTACGGGAGATTCCCTTTCTCCAACTCCTTCTCTCACCTTTGATTTTGCCTTCAAGCGACGTTACAGTGGACTCGGTAGCGAAACCGTGTGTTGCTTCTTCTCAATCTCTGTCCAAGAACGCTTTGACATCAGTGCTTCATACTCTTTCTCTTACTAGTAATGTAAGAAATGCAAACATAACGAAAAAAGGTCAAAACATATCTACTTTGGTGATGAAAGAAAACGAAGGATGTGGCAAAGAAAGAAGGAGAAGAAACCAAGGATAAGAAATAACAAATCTCGACCAAAAAAAATTAGAGAAAGGAACAGAGGAAAAAAAAGAAATCAGATTAAAAAACATTGCCACCAATAAATGAAATATATATGGGACTAACCAATGAAAAGGCAGCCCTTTATGTGCATTTTATATAGTATGTTTTTCTTTTCTACGTAAAATATGTGTGATCTTATAACATCATTTGCAAAGCCATGTTTGATCATAGGTCTCAATTACAATTAGCTTTATTTACCGAATGCTTATTTTTATTACAATTTTTTACTAGTTTTTTTTATGTTTAAGTCTATATTTTGAAGGATCAAAATTCATCATTTAAGATTTGAGATTTGAGGCTTAACCAACGTAAGATTGCACATATTTATTAACAATCGAAGAGAAAATATATCATATATAGAAGCAATTTTAATAGATAAAATTTTAAGTCCAAATTAGTCTAAATATTTATAATTGGATGAATCTTAGTTAAATTGCACTATAAATATTTATAAACACATTATCTTTACCATTTAGCAACAATAATGCTCAAAACTATTCATCGCCATTCAAGATTTATTAGGCGATAAATCCATTTCTAGCTAATACCACTACAGGAAATATGGGTATTAATAGCAGTAAGGTATAGCATTTTTAATGTTTCTGCTATAGTTGAGTTTTAGAAAAATTTATATAGCGTTTTTCAAAAGACAAACGCTATGATAGAATAGGCGCGAAAATATTTTATTGTGGCGCTTGTTTTTTGGTTCCTTCATTTCTTAGTGATAGCATATGTATCACTGAAAACTTCATCGTAGGAAGAACCGGGAAAGTCAAAAAAAAATTGCCTCCCAAAATTTACCAAGTTAAAAAAAATTAGAAAAAAACAAATGAAATTGTAGAAATTGGATTAAAAAAGATTCTCTTTTTGTCTTTGCCGTCTCTCTCGACTTCCTCCACCTTCACTCTTCTCCCGTTCTTCTTCTTCACACATATTCTCAGCTCCGGCTTGCGATGTCGACGGAAAAGCAGAGCGTGTTGCGGATTCTTGTGGCGATGTACTCGATGATTCTGGGCGGATCTAGTAATGAAATCGGGAAAACGAGAGATACTTATGATGCGATCTCATTACTGGAAAATCAATCGACGGCGAGATCACCGTCGCAGCTTCTCTAGCATTGATTCACAAAGCTGCCTCCAGAGGATCTGGTATTCTCCATCTCTTTACCGTTTTTTCTCTTTCTAGCCGTTCATATGTGAAAGTGGTGTGTTGGTAAAATTCCTATCTTGAGATGTAAATTGTAAACTTAGATTATCTGCTCTCTCTCTCTCTCTCTCTCTCTCTCTCTCGTTCGTGTTGTCAGCGTATAGAGAAATTGAATTTTCTTTTGACATGTTCTTCTAACGAATTCATTGACACATAATTGATTTCAAATAGTTAAACAAATTTGATTCAATACAATACCTTGAAACTTTAAACTTTGATGTCATTCGTTTCTTAAGAGCTTCACATTTCTTCTTGTTAATGGAAAACGAGTTTGAAACTCAGTCCCTTCTTTGGATTACTTGAATCGATGAAGTTTGTTTGGATAAAAGATGACTGAATTCAAAAGAATGGTTGTAATGTTCTTATGTTTTGAATAGTTTGCACAAATTTTTTTTCGCAATTCATGTTGTTTCTTCTTCCTTCTTACTGTAGAGCATGTCTTTCGATAGATGCATAACTATTTGAGAAAGGAAGAACAAAAGGCTCAACGCGAGAAGGATCTTTGTGAAAGGTTGCATTTTTTTTTAAGTAATTATAGAAGATCGGAAAGTGAGCATTGACTTGTATCTTGAACTAATGTAGGAATGGTAAATAAGAGGAAGCATTAGAGAGGTTGGAGTCTTAAACTAACACCATATCAAGCATCAATTGTAAGTTACAGTGTTGCTTGTTGCTACTCAAAGCTTAATCAGATGAACTGGTTTTTGTTTTGTGGAGTTTGATAATGTTCTTTTCAAGTGTTGATAGGTTTGAATTGGTCTCTCGGCTCTTCAAGAAACATTGAAGTCGGGATATGAAGATTTCACTTAGTTGTCTTATTGTCAAAGTGAAAGATGGTGTTGCTTGTTGAAGATGACTACTTGTTTTGTTTTCACAGAATCCAAACAGATAAGATTTCAAAAACATCAGGAAGACAAAGGATTTTGATCCACTCCTCAAACAATTCGATGAATCTTTCATACAAGAGAGTGCCATCAAATCCTCGTTTGGCTTTAACAAGAAATAGTTCACCTAAAGTTTATGTCTTTTGGTGTGATCTCGACATAGCTTTGCTTCTTCAGTTCACTTCACTTCTTAGCTTATATACTTGTGAAGAATTGTATATGATCGTAAAGGTGGCTTATATACTTTGTGAGGAATGATTTATTCTTTTGATTGATTCAAAAATTCATATTGACAAAACGCATTCTCTAGATAAGATGATATATTATTGATAACTTAAACCAAGACCAATAAAAAGAATATTATCAATATACAACCATGAATTAAAATTTACCCAAAAAAAAAAAATCAAGATCTTTGATTTATAGTTTAGGGCATAAAATTTGGGGTTTAGGGTATAGCGTATAGGGTTTAAGGTTTGAAATATATTTTTTTAGTTCTATTGACAAGATAAATGAATAAATTATTGTTTCATGAATATATAATGTTTGATAGTTTTAAAATTTATAGATGAATGAGAATTCGATTTAGGGTATAGACTATAGAGATTTACATTTGTAAAATATTTTTTCTAATTTCTCAATCAAGAAAAGTATAGAGTTTAGGGTTTAGGTAAGACTATAATCTAGAGTTTTGGTTGCGTGGTTTAAGTTTTAGGGTATGAGACTAAAGTTTAAGGTTAGAATTTTAAAAGGTTTTTTGGTTTTAGGATAAATTTGTTTTTGATTTATGGTTTAAAGTTTATAGGTCAATGTTTAGAACATCACATAACATACATAACTTTGATATAGGAGTTTGACTTTTTAGGAGATATAAATGTTTGATTAAGGGTTTGTGGTTATACATTTTTAATCAATTATCAAAATTTTAGGAGATTAAATGGAAATTTGTATCCTTAATTCAATTTTTAATACATATAAACATACATTTTACGAAGTGTTTCGTTCAAAAAAGTTAGATTTTAAGGTTTCATATATTTTTTTTGTCACGTTTAAGGTTCCATAAAGCTATCAATAATTACAAAATACTCATTATAAACGTGACCAAAAAATTTGGCTCTAAAAATTAAAAATTTTGGGCACAAATTGGTTTTCCCGGGTAACATTATGGCATCAAATTGGTTTTCCCGGGTAAAATGCTTAAGTAAGATCACTAGGATCGATGACATGGAAACTTAGGAGAGCTCATCTTGACCGTTCAAATTTATGGAGCCAATCTTGTCTGTCCCTTCCAATCGCTGAACCTTTTTTCAGCCTGGCGACAAAAGAAACAAAAGGAAAAAAAGCATCATCTCTCACCTCTCTCACCTTCTCTGCGACAAATCCAATTAGAGTTTTGGAGAAAAGAATGGAGTATGATTTGATTATCTTGTTTATCTCTTTCAATCTTCATCAAATCTCAAAATTTCCGGTCAGATTTTCACTTCCTCATCAAATCTCAAAAACAATTCTGAGATTTTTATTTCCTAACTTTGTTTCGGGTTCTTGTTCATGGGTCAAAGGAGGGCGAGAGAGAAATTGAACTTTTTAGATGTTGCGGCCCAAGAGAGGCATATCGATATGATATCAGTTTCGACGGAGAAGAGAGCTGACCGGAGATGGATCTGGTGGTGAGAATCAACTGTGATAGCTCCGATGGAGATGATGCTCTGCGATTCTATGATAGTGAGTGTCTCACAAATGATATTTTCCGATTCCTTGTTGAAATAAATTTTCCAGCCATTTAACAACCCAACTCTTTCTAGGGTTTTGTTTCGTTTCTTAGAGTGGTTGTTTATATACTTGTTAGCTAGTTGGTTTATTTGGCTTTAGGCAAATCCATTGAGTCTTATGTGTATTCATGAATTTCAATCTCCTTGTGTCAATTTTTTTAATTGCTATAAGGGTTGGCCGAACGGGGTGAGCGATTGTTATGGTATCGACAAATGATTGCTCAGGCCACATAAACAAGGTTCTTATGTTGTCTCCGAAATAGTTCTTATAAACATGTAAGAAGTTTCTTGTACTTGATTTTCTTCGGTATTACTAGTAAATATGAGCACCTATTTTGTTCTCTTTATCTTAATTTTTCTCGGATTTGTTACGCAGGTGATGTCATGATATTAGTTGAGAACAAGCTGCAAATGTTTGATTGTTATGTGGTTCTTTTTTTTGTTAAAGCGATTGTTATCTGGTTCTTATTAGCTGGACTAAGATTAAGAAGAAGATGAAGAGTTTCAAAGATTTTAAGTCCAAGATTGTGGAGTATTCGCAAGCTTAATAATAAGAGTTGTATGAACTGATCTTTTAATTATGTACTTTTGTCTGTCATATAGTTCTTTGTATCACAATTTTATATAATTCAATAAAATATGATAATTGTTTTTTAAATTTGTTAATATATATTCAAAAATGAGATCTTAATTTAAATTCAGTTAATAAAAATACTAATTATTGGGAACAAACTATAAAAATCATTGCTTATATCGAATGCAATAGCCATATTTTAAATATGCTAATTAATAACAATAATAAATTGCTATTGTATTTATATATTATTCCATATGAAAAATGCTATATTAAAAATAAATACAATTGTAGTGTTACAAAACGCTATCAAAAGTCTCAGAGCTATTATGACGGGAGCAGACATAGCGCTTTCTACTCCGCTCTGTTAGCATTAGATAACGGTTTTCAGGTGCTAAGAATACCCACATTTCCTATAGTGTACGTAGCTTTTTGCCACGAAATGTCTATGGATTTCATCCCTAGCTAGATAGCTACAAATCGCTACAAAATCGCCACAGATTTAGCTACAAAAGTAAAATTTTTTG
The DNA here is from genome assembly GCA_963576765.1 of Draba incana. Taxonomy (NCBI): domain Eukaryota; kingdom Viridiplantae; phylum Streptophyta; class Magnoliopsida; order Brassicales; family Brassicaceae; genus Draba; species Draba incana. The sequence continues at coordinate 22,988,248 of OY755205.1, forward strand.
TTTTGTCGCCATCCGTTGCTATTTGCGTAGCTAATAACCAAGGCTACGGAAATATCGTAGCCAGTCCATCGCTATTTTCAACAATTATAGTAGTGGTTACGCTATAAATCTATATGATGCACCATAAGCTAAGAGAAAATATATTTGGGTTTTGGGGTTTATGATGAAACAAAGCAAATCAATAAAATATAGGTATAGATAAATCAAAACACGCAAGATAACAGAAATTAAAAGGAACTAATGCAACATGATCTACACCGGTTTTTAAAGAGATGCAACTAGTGTTCTAGAACTCAAATCACTATGGTAGAATCATTCCACTTTCGTGGCTCCGAAACCTATAACTCATACCCTAATAGACTCGGCTTTCGCGTGGTTATTATAAGGTGAATTATGCTATAAGATTGAGATTCAATTGTTCATTAAACTCCTTAACTAACCTTTCGAATTGTTAAGATGCATATCCTATCAAATACAAGATCCGATCGGTGCAAAAGCTTTTGGATTGGCACCAATCTAAATCGGTCACTAGGTAACTAATCTAGATCACGCCTTGAGTTTAAATAAAGATAGAGAATCAATCTAGAAACAAGCTCAATAAAGATATAAAAGATGCAACCTAAGAACTTTAAAATAACTTTATATCAAACATACAACTACTCTACATGTTATGAAACATGGAGCAACTAGAGAAGTTGATAAAACAGTAGATTCGTGATAGATAAGTGCTAGGCATAGGTGGATCTCTAAGCACAAGGCTTGAGAAGAACACCATGGCCTTCATCGCTCTTTTACAAAGGATAAAGATGAAGAACTAAAGAGAATAACAAAAATACATGTTTATTATTGATTTGTGGTGCCTAGGGCTGCTCTCATTCTCTCAAGAGGCTAAAATCAATAATATATAGGCGTAGGAAGAGGTTCTAGGTCGGCAAAGGCTCTAGGGTTTCATTTCGGGCAAAAATGTCTTTTTGCGATAAGTGCGCATAAGTGGCCACGACACCGATCGGTCACACCGGTCACGTGGATTGGTCTGGAGTCTGGCTCAAAATCATCTCCTTGTGCTTGGCTTCAGTTAAATGAGCCGGCCCATGGGTTGGTTCGGTGCTTAGGCCCATCTGTCGCAAAATTTCGTAGCAAAACCATCGCAAAACTTCGTGTTCACCGCCACTTCCGTCGCAAAACCGTCGCAAAACTTCGTGTTGACCGCCACTTATGCCGCTAAATAATTGTATATTAGGTAAATAAATACGGTTATAAATAAGTTTAACTGCGTCAAGCGTCGCAAGGTCGTCACAAATCGTGGAGGGTCGCAAAATCGCCGCAATCAGGGTTTAGGGTTTGTTTAGGGTTTCGTGTTTTAAGACCACTTTTAGGAATACAAAACGCTAAATATACTTGTTTTTTGGTCCCTTGTGCATATAGCGAACAAAGACGGACAATAAATGAGAAAAAAAAATCATCAAATCGGTGAAAATGATAGATTGATCATATTCATTGTCTAAGTGTATGATGTATATACTTAAGTTTCTCACCGTTGAGAGATTGATGTATTTTTACAATGATTTCAATAAGAAAGTTTTTATTGATTATACTACCAACTCCATTAGTTTAATCTAACTAACAGAGGATGTTAAGAACAGGTAAAACCAAAATATGTATGTTCAGGGTTTAGGGTTTAGGTATACCCTAAAAATTGTATGTTAAGGGTATACTTTTCTCGTAAATTTTTTTAGACTATAGTTTTTTGGTATACAAATTTTCTTGTATTGTCTAGGGTATAGAGTTTCAAAGTTTGCGACGTCACAAATGTTCATTTTTTTTGCGACGAGGTTGCGACGGTTCCCTTGCAAATTCGTCGCAAATTGGTATCTTTATAATTAAAAAATATATATACAACGCAATTCAGTACGGGAAAATAAAATATACAGTTAATTAAATTTATTAATCTTTTTCAGCATGATCATAAATATAACTTCCTACTCCCCCTTCATTTTCCTCCTCATCTGCCTCCTCAAGATCTTCCTCGTCGTCTTCATCAAATTCATCTCCGTATTCATCCGAATCCTCGAATATCACATCAAGACCACTTTAGCGGGTCAATTCTTGTAAAATCGATGTTTACCTCCGTAGGGATCAAAACTTCTTTGGTTATGGCAGGTTGCACTAGGGGTTGATCATCAGCAGCAGATGCTAACCCCCCGATAAGTCGACCCCTTGGGTTAACTTTTATCAGAGATAGCCAATCTTGATCCCGTCATCCTAGAGTATGAGGGTAAGGAATGAAGACTACTTGCTCTACTTGGGATGCTAAAACAAATGGCTCAAACTTGTCAGTGTAGCTCCTGTTTCCTTTTACGTCAACAACTCCAAATTTGCTGGTTCTAACCCCAAGACCAATGGATGGATCAAGCCAATCACAACGAAATAATACCCTTTTCAAGTTCAACACACCAGCATACTCGATCTCGGTAATTTCTTTCAAAATACCATAAAAGTTTGTATCGCTCGGGACATGAATACCATAATTTGCAGTGGCTTTATTTTTGCCATGTTGAAATGTGTGAAAAATAAAGCCATGAGTACAATACATCTTACTCGTTTTTATGCTTGCAATAGGCCCCAAAACAAACTCATGTACCCATAAAAGCCAACTATGTCAAGATTTCTTCGCCACCTATTCTCAAATTGAAATAATTAGTATATATATTTATGTATACATATAATAGTAATATAAATCATGGATGTTTCTTACCTTCTCCCGCATCCTCATCGAGGTTTGAGCACTCTACCCATAAGAGGTTTTCTTCTTCATCTAATGCCTTATGTTTCTCAACGAGGTCCGCGTTACCGCTTCTTTGCTCAACTGTAGTTACTATCCCAGTACTAGATGTGTTCTCTGTAGTGCGCTTGACCCTAGAGTTATGCATACTAGTTAATGTAGTCGCTCTGACTTTGCACTACTTGTCGCCGCTGGTGCGATCCATGTTGCGCTGCTGAGTATTGCTAGATATGTCGATGTTGCGCTACTGGTGCTATCGACGTTGCGCTACTGGTCGCCGCTAATGTTGTTGACGTTGCGTTGTTGGTCGCCACTAGTGCTATCGACGTTGCGCTGCTGGCCGCCGCTAGTACAATCTATGGTGCTGTCGACATTACGATGCTGGTTGCCGGTGCTGATGTTGATGTTGTGCTCGTGGTCGCTGCCATTGCGATGTTGCGCAGTTGGTTACTGATGGTGTTGCTTGCACGGCGATTATTTTGAGTAAGAATGTGTCACGTGTTCCCCTTACTCGGTGCCAAATTGTAGGAGTCGAGACTCACACAATTGAATTTGTAAGGGTTATGAGAGGAAATGTGAGAGTGAACCACAATGCAGAGAATAAAAGAGATTGTTTAATTGATGTTTATAAAGCTTTATTAATCTTTGTTGTGTTTTAAGTTCACCCACTTTCTGAGTGAATACAATGACCTATATATAGCTAAATAATTCTAGGTCTAAAACTAGATTAGGGCTTGGCCCATTAAGCAAATAAAATAGCTTTACGCCCAAAATATCATAGACCCATTTTAAATATGGATCTAATTATATTATGTGCCTAATTACAAATTGGGCTCTTGTAAGCCTGTTTAGAATTTCCTCTGGACTTGGCAGAATTGTTCTAGTCGTTGCATCGATCTCATAGGGGAGGAATCTGACCCCTACAGTTCCCCTGTATACCATGAGCTCAACGAATTTGTCACTAAAACTCAAGAACTCTCAAACTTATTCTCAAATTCTCTCATTTTTCTGACCAAAACACGATCCCCTTCTGAAAAATACGGCTAGAGGCCCTTTATATCACGTCCTACGGTTCTGCACCCAAATCGACGCAAACTGGGTGATTAAAAAATCAAACTGAAGAACAACTCAGAACTTGGTGTCGATCGACAGCCCTTCCAAAATACCATATTTTGGTTTCGAGATGTTACAATCATACATATTCAAAAATCCACCATGGTGTTGATCGACACCACTTCCAAAATACCATATTTTAGTTTCGGGATGTTACAACTCTCCCCCACTAACACTGGATTCGACCTCAAATCCGCTAAACCGTCTACCATAGATCAAAAACACCTGACCCCAGTTGGCCAGTACCACTAGAGATCCTCACCTATCTCAGAGACTCGCATCTAATCCTATGCTTATACACACGTTTCTAGACATCCATTACTCTTAACTCATTACCACCCCGCCTTTAAGGTTTTGTGAGGTTTTGAACGTTAGTGATCATCGTTCTTCGTGGTGTTTGTGGATTTCATGAATTCCAGCCGTGTCGAGTCTGATTTCGTGTGCAAATCCTATGCTTATACGCACGTTTCTAGACATCCATTACTCTTAACTCATTACCACCCCGCCTTTAATGTTTTGTGAGGTTTTGAACGTTAGTGATCATCGTTCTTCGTGGTGTTTGTGGATTTCACGAATTCCAGTTGTGTCGAGTCTGATTTTGTGTGCAAATCCTTATTTCTTTCCTTCCAACCCGTATTGGAGGTGAGTGCGTGATCGTGGTTATGTGAATAAATTGTTAGGTTATCGATTGCTTGAATTGTGGTAGAATTGTTATGATTTGGTTACTGTTCTATGATGATTCGTGTGTTTATTGTGTTGTTCTTTGTGAAATTGACTCGTAAGATGGATTTATTTAGCGTCCTTATTGCTTCTTTTCATCTTCAATTATGTGGTGGAAAGTATTTGAATATAAGGTGGGAGACTTAATACTTAAGACTTCATCAAATACTCGATGGGAGAGTCATGTTGAAAGTGTTAAAACAATACGATTTCATGCTCTGAAAATTATGGACACTTTAGTTTATTTTGCTGAAAATTGTGATGATCCAAAATAACAAAGCGACGCTGAGTTCTTGGTTTCAATGGTTATTTGGTATGTTCTTCTTTTTGCTGTAAGAGTTTACAGTCAGAAGATATGAACATTGATGTTGCTATCTCCCAATTGAAGGGGTTCGTTTCTTATTTTCAAAAGTATTGAGATTCAGGTTTCGAGAAAGCCAAATTGGAAGCTACCTGCTTTGCAGTGTAACATCCCAAAACCAAATTGTGTAATTTGGCAAGGGGTTTAGGTTGCTAGATTGCATTGCTGGTTATTGGTTTATGGAATTGAATCATTGTTGAGCTATTTATTTAATGAGTTTATAATTAGGAGAATTTTACACAGTCGAATTGTTAAGTTAGCCGTTGAGGATTAATATTTGTGGAATATTAAATCTAGATTAATTATTTATTAAAAAAAATTTAGGAGTGTTGGTTGTTTCATTTTTGTATCAAAACATCTACGGTTTTAGGACAGTAGATTTGGATGAATTGAGACTATGTGTTAAATTGTTTATTGGTGGTTAGACAAATATTAGTCTTAGATCATCTTCTTCGGCCTTTAACGAGATTTTGCGGTAAGTTGTGTTTTTGACTGTCTTTGTGACCTCTTGTTTTGTGATATATAGTATCTTAGTGGTGCTTTTAGGAAGTGCATGGTCTAATGACTAGAGTTCCGAGAGGTCATGGTAGAGGTCGCAGCCGTAGTGGCCAAGGTCGTGGTCGGGGGCGTCTGAGTACGTCTTTCGAGTGGGTGGCTCAGAGTGAGTCGCCACAGCAAGTGGCAGATTCGCAGACGTATCATTAGGGCAGTGTCAGGGTGTCTGTTGGTGGTACCAGAGCATATGGTGTTGTGGGAGGCCCAAGTGGGGGTGCTACTTCAAGTGTGGCCCAAAATTAAGAAGATTGTTTGACGAAGATGCTAGCCCTGTTTTAGCAACGGAATTTAGCGTCGAATTTATTCTGACGCTAATTTAGCGTCGATTTTGCATCGATTTTGCGTCGTAATGGCGTCGATAACACAATTCGATGCTAATTCGTCGCTAATTAAGGACGAAACATTTCGACGCTGAATCTACGCTATATAGCATCGATTTAGCGTCGAACTTACATCGGAAGTATAATTTCGACGCTAAATCGATGCAGATTTAGCGTCAAAAAATAGCGTCGAAATTAGCGTTGAATATTGCCTCGAATTTGGTAGGTAGATGACACATTTAACACGGGTTCACCTACTTATTTAGCGTCGTTTAGAAACGACACAAAAACGATGCTAATTCGATGCAAAATTGACGCAAAGGAATTCGATGCTAACATTTGATGCAAAATCGATGCTAAAATCTTCTATATATACCCACCCAACACCACCGTAAGAAATCATTTCACAAGTTAAAAAAAAAAAATTTCAATTCCGAAAAAAAAAAAATCTTTTTTTAAAATGGGCGATATATACGAACTAAGACGCTGGATGTATCGACATAAAAATGAAAATAGAGGCCTTTCAGAAGAGTTCCTCAATGGCCTTGAAATTTTCATGGCTCAAGCGAGTAGTGTGCCTACAATCCAACGGACCGGAGTGATGGTGTGCCCGTGTCGGAAGTGCTAAAATTCGAGGCCACAGACAATTGATACAGTTGTTACTCATTTATTTAATAGAGGGTTCACACCTGAGTATTATGTTTGGTTTTATCATGGAGAGAGATATAAAGATGAAACTTCGGGTAGTACTAGTTACCAACCTATGGATCAGGGTCAGGGTTATTCAAATGAGCAATATGATCGGCATCAATTTGTTATAGAAAATGATGATCATGATGTCGGGTTAGAGCATAATAGGTTCGAGGAAATGGTAACCGATGCATTTCCTGGAGTTGCTGAGGAACCCAATTTAGATGCAAATTTTTTTTATGATATGCTTGATTCTGCAAAACAACCAATCTATGAAGGCTGTAGGGAAGGTATGTCTAAATTATCGTTGGCATCTAGGATGATGACAATAAAGTCTGATCATAATCAATCTGAGAGTTGCATGGATGATTGGGCATCTCTTCTAAGAGAATATTTGCCAGAGGGTAATCAAGGTGCTGAGTCATATTACAACATACATAAACTAGTTTCTAGTTTAGGATTGCCCTCGCAGGTGATAATTGTTTGCATTGACAATTGCATGATATTTTGGAAAGATGATGAAGATCTGCAGGAATGTCGATTTTGCCACAAACCAAGATTTAAGCCCCAAGGAGCTGGTAGAAAAGTGCCGTACCAGAGAATGTGGTACCTACCCATAACAGATAGGCTACAAAGGTTATACCATTCAGAACGCACAGCTGCATCAATGAGGTGGCATGCGGAACATTCAACTACTGAAGGAGAAGTTCATCATCCTTCTGATGCAAAAGCTTGGAAACACTTCAAATCGGTACACTCTAATTTTGCTAAAGAGAAGCGCAATGTTTATCTCGGCCTATGTACAGATGGTTTTAGTCCGTTCGGTATGTCTGGCAGGCAATATTCTTTGTGGCCGGTTATATTGACACCTTATAACCTTCCGCCTGATATGTGCATGCAGAGGGAATTTCTGTTTTTGAGTATTTTAATACCTGGTCCAAAGCATCCAAGAAGATCTATTGATGTGTTTTTACAACCGCTGATTCACGAGTTGAACATGTTGTGGTCTCATGGGGTTCGTACTTTTGATTACTCTAGGAAAAAGAATTTTACCATGCGAGCTGTGCTTATGTGGACGATAAGCAATTTTCCAGCCTATGGAATGTTATCTGGTTGGACAACACATGGTAGGTTATCATGTCCATATTGCCAAAATGAAACAGATGCCTTCCAACTAAAAAATAATAGAAAATCTTGTTGGTTTGATTGTCACCAGAGGTTTTTCCCTATGAACCATCCGTACCGGGGGAACAGGAGGTTGTTCACAAAGGGTAAACGTGTACGTATCCCCCACAACCATATCTTTCAGGAGAGCAAATTGAAGGTCAACTTGATTATTGGGGAGCTCAGGACACATCAAAACGTGGAGGTAACTGGCTTAATATTCCGACCAATCTCCCAAATGGATACCTTGAAGAACATAATTGGCATAAGAAGAGCATTTTTTGGGATCTACCGTACTGGAAGGATCATCTATTGCGCCACAATCTTGATGTCATGCACATTGAGAAAAACTTTTTCGATAACATCATGCACACCATCTTAAACATTCCAGGCAGGTCTAAAGACAACTTGAAGTCTAGACTGGATTTGTCTCTTATATGCTTTAGAGTTGAGTTACATCTCACGGGAGATGGGAGAGCTCCAATGCCTAGCTTAAGATTGTCAAGCAAAGGCAAACCAATATTCTTCAACTGGGTTTCCACCGAAGTTAAGTTCCCAGATGGATACGTGTCAAAACTCTCTAAGTCTGTGAGCAAGGGAAAAACTTTTCTGGTATAAAGAATCATGATTGTCATGTGTTTATGTAGAGATTATTGCCTTTCGCCTTTGCAGAACTTTTGCCAATGAACGTGCATGAATCACTTGCACGTATATTTTCTATGACGATATTTAAATATCTAAACAAATTATGTATGGAAAATTACATTTGTGTTTTGGTTGATATTGGATTTTGGGTTTAGGTGTTGGAGCATTTTTTCGAGATCTGTGTGTGCGACCTCTGACTCAGGATGAAATTCAACAACTAAACAATAACATCGCAATATTGCTGTGCAACTTAGAGAAGATATTCCCTCCATCTTTCTTTGATGTGATGGAGCATCTTCCTGTCCATCTTCCTCACGAAGCCGATTTAGGAGGGCCCGTTCAATTTCGTTGGATGTATCCTTTCGAGAGATTCATGAAACACTTAAAAGGAAAGGCAAAAAATCTGGCTAGGGTTGAGGGATCAATTGTTGCGGGAAGTTTAACCGAAGAAACCTCTCATTTCAGCTCATATTACTTCCCTCCAACTGTCCGGACACGAAAAAGAGGTCCACGTAGGTACAACGATGGTGGCATCGCACAAACATATCCAATTTTAGATGTCCCAGATATATTCTGTGCAGTTGGTAGGCATGCCAGAATCATAAGAAAACAAGACTAGTCCTCGCACAAAGACTACAATTGTGCACACACATATATTCTCTTACAATGCGACGAAGTTAGCCCATTTCTGAGGTACATATTATAATTACCAACTATGGATTGAGGTCAAAAGGGTTATTTTCGTACTTATATATGCTTTGAAACATTTGTTATAACTATATTTTCTATTAGTGAATTCATTCGCCAAGTTAACGAGGCTTTCCCAAATGCATCCGCCGGTGAGATTGAAAAACGTAAAGATCTACACTTTGCTAAACGATTGAGGACTCAGGTATATAAGTTAAACACAAAATTATATATACAATTTGTGTATGTACTACTATATTTACAATGTGTAATCTGTATTTGCCAGGTTGATTATGGAGACACGTCATACCTGTATGGTTTATAGAGTTGATCCAAGGTCCGTTGGGGAAAGTTACGTCATCTCCAATGTATTTTACACGAGGTTATGTGTTTCATACGTTTGAACGTGGCAAAAATAGAGCAACTGTGAACTATGGTGTGGTAGTTCGAGCCGGGGACACGAATTTTTATGGCATTACACAAGACATTATTCAAGTGCAATTTCCTGGTTTGGTTAACTTAAAGTGCACCCTTTTTAAATGCGAGTGGTTTGATCCAGTTGTCGGGCGAGGGGTTCGAGTAGGAAAGTTTGGTGTCATCGATGTTAATGGATCGCGTTCTTATGGAAAGTATGATCTATATGTCCTTGCATCACAAGCGGATCAAGCATGTTTCATTCCATATCCACGTGTCAGAAAAACAGGGATTCCATGGTTATATGTGCTTAAAATAGCACACAGAGGAATGATAGTTGAATCCGACGATGCTCCTATGCAAAATGAAACTGCCGTGGATCTTACAACTCCAGAAGAAGATATAGACAACAGCATTCTTATAGATCCGCAAAATCGAGAAGTTGAAATACTTCCGGATGCTACCGATATAGAAAACCTCGAAGACGAGTTCGCAAACGAGAGTGGAGAAAGTACCAATGAGGATGACGACAACTCAAATGACGATTCAGAGTGAAGCATATATTAGTGTTTTTATTTCATTTGTATTTATTTTTCCGAATATTTTTAATTTTTTAGAATATTATTATTTATGAATATTTTTAATTTAAAAAAAAAAAACTTATTCCTGTCGACACTAATTAATTCGATGTTAGATTGTTATCGAATTCATGTGATTGTTATCGTTATATGTTGTGAACATAAAATCTTTAAATGGGTAACAAAGTTTCTTTACCCTAAACCCTAAACATAAAATTTGTTTAATTTAGCGTCGAATTAGCAGCGAAATCACACGAATTCGACGCTATTTAAACAGTATTAGCGTCGAATTAGCGTCGAATTCATGTGATTTGACGCTAAATGAATATTTTTTTTATGTTAATTTTATTTTATATATTAGTAATGAAATATCAAATTTTATAATTTTGTTATAAATTTGTTATATATTTGTTATAAATTTGTAATGAAATGGATTTAGGAAATATGTAGGAAATAGATTTTAGGAAATTTGATATAAAAAAATTCATATGATTGTTATCGTTATATGTTGCGGTTTTGAAAATCTTTAAATGGTTAAGATTGTTATAACCTCTAACTGGTTAAAATCTTTAAATGGTTAAGATCATTAAATGGTTAAGATGCTTAAGTCGCGTCGAATTAGCGTCGAAACCAGATGCATTTGGATGCTAATTCGACGCTATATAAGCATTGATTTAGCGTCGAATTAGCGTCGAATTAGCGTCAAAATGAAGTGGGACACTAAAATAGCGTCGAAATAGCGTCAAAAGTGAATTAGCGTCTACGATTTAGCGTCGAATTAGCATCGAAATATGCCGACGCTAAATCAGTGTTTTCTTGTAGTGGTAGATTTAGCGGTACACTTCTTGGACGGTGATGCACTTCTCTGGTGGAGGAGTGTTGAGGCCTGGAGGAGGCGGACAGTGTGGACTTAGGGAGAATTCTTGGTTGAGTTTAATGCCAGATTTTTTCCTCAAGAGGCAGTGGATCGGTTGGAGACCAGTTTTGGGAACTGGTCTAGGGACACTGGTTGATAGGCAAGTATTATGCTGAGTTCGACATGCTTCGGAAGAAGAAGCTTTTTGCGAAGTTAAGTAAGTATGGTTTTTGGCAGCAAAAGATGGGGTTTCTTGGCCGTGTTGTTTCTACAGAGGGAGTTCCTGTGGATCCGGCTAAGATTGGGGCTATCAGAGATTGACCTAGACCGTCTAATGCTACTGAGATCTGGAGTTTCTTTGTTTAGCGAGTTATTATCGGAGATTCATCAAGGGATTTGCGAGTATAGCGCAGTCTAGGGCGAAGTGGAAAGGAGGTATTTCTCGTTTGTTTGGTCTCAGAAGTGCGAGGGGAGCTTTGCGAGGCTGAAGGAGATATCGATAAGTGCACCTGTATTGGTGTTGCCATAGCCGAGTAAGCCTTATGCAGCGTACACCGATGCTTTTCGGATTGATTTGGGCAATGTGTTGATGCAAGAGGACAGGGAGATTGCGTAAGCTTCGAGGCAGGTGTGAGTTGTTGATTGTAATTATCCCACGCATATTCTGGAGTAGAGTGTGGTAGTGTTCGCCCCAAAGGTTTGGAGATCTTTTTTGTGAGGCAGAGGCATTGGGTTCAGTTGTTTGCAAATTACGATCTGAGTATCGTATACAATCCGGGTAAGGCGTACCCAGTGGCAGATGCTCGGGAGCAGGATGTTGAGGCATTTGTGAGCGAGTTTAGCACATTCTGATTATGTGCCATTTCGGAGGAGCCTTTTGGTTTAGAGGCGGATGATCAGGCAGATCTTTGTGTAGGATCCGAGTGACTCAGGTGGGTGTGATCAGGTGTTGATTGATACTTCGAGGAGTGTTGGTTCTGAGTATCAGGTCTCTCCGGATGGGATGTTTCGGGTGCGTAGGCATGTATGTGTACCTAGGGAGGACCTAAGGTTTCACGACTTGGTTTGGACCACTTGAGGCAGTCCTAATCGCTAATGTTTATAGGCGTTAGTAATTATTGCTCTAGGGGCTCCAGTCTCCAATAACTCATTTATCGTTGGAGATTGTGGTATCCGTTATGCTGCTCGGCATTAAGGTCCCAGTATGAGTGTTGGGGTTGTGGTCCCTGTGTTACCGTTGGCTCAAAGGATTTGTTCCTATGAGTGCGAGGGGTGTAAAAATGAGTTAAGAGTAATAAATACATGTAACATGCGCATAAGCATAGGGTTAGTGATGAGCTTCAGAGGTCATGATAGGATTTGAGGAGGATCAATTGTGTTCGCGAAGTGTGCAATAAGAGCAGAGATGATATACTGGAGTATGAAATGGTGGGTTAATATCGGGAGGTAATTCTAGTTTCAGGTGGTTGTAAACATAGGAATTGATTACTCTATAGAAAGTATTTCTCCTATATATATCAAGAGCTTGAGGGAGACGTCTCGAGAATGGAGTGGCATCGACATTGTTACCTCGAAGGAGATGTCCTGAGAGTGTTTATAACGCCCGAACGCCCCTCTCATGGGCCCCCGTCCACTCTCAAGCCTGTGGGCCCACCATGTCTGACGGTCGGTACGTTGGTCCGGGAGGTTCAGAAGTCTTGTTTACTAATCCTGTAAATCACCACGCGATTTCTCCCCGTGTTTTGTCCTCACTCACGGGGTACTGTTAATGACTTTCCAGTAGGTCACCCATCCTTAAATTTCTCCAGCTTAAGCACGCTTAACTCTAGAGTTCTCTCAAGACTTGTGACCAAAAAGATAAGTGCACTTTGGTTATATAGGTAACCAAATCAATTCTTTTAAGCCTCTCCGCATATACCGCATATACCTTATATGCCCAGAAATTGGGGTGTCACAATTCACCCCCACTCACTGATCGCAACATCCTCGTGACGTACCAAGATCGTTACCCCCGATAGAGATCACACACACTTATCAGGGTTCGCATTGATACCACTTATAATGCCCCAACCGCCCCTCTCATAGGCCCACGTCCATTTTCAGGCCCGGGGGCCCACCATGGCTAGCGATCGGTGCGTTAATCCGGAAGGCTCAGAAGTCTTGTTTACAAACCCTGCAAATCACCACGCGATCTCTCTCCGTGTTTTATCCTGACTCACAGGTACTAGAAATGACTTCCCAGTAGGTCACCCATCCTTAAATTGCTCCAGCTCAAGCACGCTGAACTCTGGAGTTCTCTCAAGACTTATGACCGAAAAGATAAGTGCACTTTGGTAACATACATAATTAAATCAATTCTTTTAAGTTTTTCCGCATATACCTCATATGCCCTGAAACTGGGGTGTCACAGTGTGGTGGTGTCGGTATGAGTATGAGTAATTAATATCTGATCGTGATATAAGCATGAGATGGGATATGGACCTTTGGGTGCAGGTGTAATTCCGCGTTATACTGGCGAGTGGATCACAGCGTGCGATAAAATAGCTTGTGGAAGTGAAGTATCAAGTTCTGAGTGGTAAGTTGCAAAGTTTCCCATTCTGGAGTGGAAGTGGGATTTGATCACTATGAATTTTGTGGTCGGATTACCTAACTCAAGGACCTTTGATGCCATTTGGGTGACTGTGGACCGTCTGATAAAGTCTGCACATTTTCTGGCCATTAAGAAGACCGATGGAGCTGCGGTTTTGGCTAAGAAGTATGTGAAAGGGATAGTGAGGCTGCATGGAGAGCCCGCTAGAATTGTGTTAAACTAGGATACTAGGTTTGCGTCTGAGTTTGGAGAGCTTTTCAGACGAAGATGGGCACTAAGGTGCACATGAGTACGACATATCTTCCGCAGACAGATGGGTAGTCGGAGAGGACTATTTAGGCCTTAGAGGCTTTACGGCGGATGTGTGTTCTGGTTTGGGGTGGACACTGGGTTAATCACTTGTGCATAGCTGAGTTTGCGTATAACAACAGCTTTCAGGCGAGTCTCGGGATGGCTCCATATGAGGCGTTGTATGGGAGGCCCTGTACGACACCTCTATGCTGGACCCAAGTGGGGGAGAGGAGCATATTTGGTGCGAGTTTTGTGCAAGATTTGACAGAAAGATCCGTGTGTTGAAGGCAAATGCGAAAGAAGCTGAGGATCGTCAGAAAATTATGCTCATAAGAGGATATTTGAGTGGGAATTTGAGGTAAGAGATCGTGTGTATCTCAAGGTATCAATGTTGAGGAAGTGCATATGTACTTTGAGGTGTTAGTGGCTAACATTTTCGGGATCTTCAACCATTTTTGTCACAAAGATGAAGTTGAAGTTTGGCAAGTGGTTCGACAAGCAGGTCGCTGCTTGAGCTTACTTTTATCTTCATGGTTCCGGTTTCAGTGTTAGCTTGAGGGTATCGTTGTTTTGTTCATGTATTATCGTCGAGTTATAACGATATACATTTTTGGGAATTTATAAAATGGAATTCCTTATTTATCCCCTGTGTTTTATAAGACGTGTGGGTTGACCAGTGTGGGTTGTGTTTGAGATGATATTTCGGGTTGGGAATATCGAGTTTAGGCCATGTGAGGCGATTCTAATCATAGGTGTTTATAGGCGTTTTTGAATCTTTACTCCAGGGGCAGTAGCATTCCCGATAAACTTATTACGGTTTTGGAGATAGTGGATCTCTAGCAGTCTTATATGGGGGCAAGTGGGTCCCAGTATAGGTATCGAGGGATAGTGGTCCTCTCGAAGGTATACTTACCTGTGACGAGTGGGTCGCAGTGTGATATATTAGGATTTTAGCCTATTTTACCTATTGCTTTCTAGTCTTTTTCGAGTCTTTTCTAGTTCTTTTTGTGCCATTTCAGGTTTTAGGAGGCTTTGGAGGATGGATTGGAGTCGCTGGAGCTCTTTGGGGAAAAGGAGAAGAATTGGAGCAAAAAAAGACTTTTCACCCAGCGAGCACCTGCTCGGTCAGAGATTCCAGACTTGACCTAATAAATCAGAGGTGGCCGCCTGCTGCCAAGGGGGACCCACACGTTCTCCTTTTAATAAGAGTCAAAGACAATCCCTTTTTATTAGGGAGAAACTCATGCTATCTCTTTATTATGGGAGATTTACTTTCCTTTTTCTTAGGCTTTAGAGATTTTTCTTTATTTTTGTTATTTTTGTATTTAAGAGGTAGAGGATTCTCCTATTAGTGTAATATGTAATATGGAGGTTGTTTCATATTAGTGTAATATTTGTATTTTTGTTATTTTTCTTTCATATTAGTGTAATATGGAGGTTGTACTTACCTGTGACGAGTGGGTCTCAGTGTAGTATGGTGGGATGCTTACTGACAAGTGGGTCTGAGTATAAGTATCAAAGGAGAGTGGTTCTTTTGAGGGGTTGGCGATTCCCCTGCATTTCCAGAGGAGACAGTGGTTCTACGGCAGACTTATCTGGGACAAGTGGGTCTCACTATAAGTCTAGAGGGAAAAGTGGTTCCTTGTATACCATGAGTGGTTTAGCGCATGTAGTGCTTAAGGATGCGTCCTGAGAGCAAGGTGGTGTAGTAATGAGTTAAGAGTAATGAATCTCTGGAAATGTGTGTATAAGCATAGGATTAGATGCGTGTCTCTGAGATCAGGTAAGGATCTCTGGTGGTATTCACTAAGTGGGGTCATGTTTTTGGTCTTTTGGAAGACGGTTTGTCGGGATTCGAGGTTGAATCCAGAGTAGTGGGGGAGTGTTGTAACATCCCAAAACCAAATTGTGTAATTTGGCAAGGGGTGTCGATCGACACCAAGGCTGTGTGTCGATCGACTCCTTGTGTTCGGGTTGAAATGGGTTAAGTTTTAATCGTCGGTTCGGTTAAGGGTGCACAACCCTAGGTGCTCGTAATTAAAGAGTCAAGCCGTATCTTGTCGCGTTTTCAGAGCTTTGTGAGAGGAAAATAGTGATTAAAGAGAGAAAAGGGGAATTTTAGGGTTCTTGAGGTTTTGTTGATCAAGGTGATCGATTCTCGGTGTTTTGGTATGAAATCAAAGACTGTCGTGAGTGTGGACACTATCTGTGGTGGATGTGCTTTCCCTCAATCCTTTTCCTTTGATTTTTCCTTTCCGAATCCCTAAAGAGAGTGCGTGATCGTGGTTATTTAGGATAATCGGATGTTAGGACGATGGTTGGTTGTTGGTTAATGTATTGAGTATTGTTTGGTGAATATTGTGTTTCCTGTGTGATTTTCTTTTGTTTATCTTTCTGTTCATCGGTGAATTGTGTCGCATGATGGAAAGGGACCGAGCCGTGTCAGGATTTGGCTTGGTTAAGTTTTCTGCGAGGGGTGTCGATCGACACACCCATGTGTTCGGGAACTGTGTGTCGATTGACACCAAGTGGGTATGTCGATCGACACAAGGTTGTGAATCCTAAGGTTCATATTGTGGTGTCGATCGACACAAAGTGGGTGTGTCGATCGACACCGACCTCTGATATGTGGGTCTACTTGATTGTTCTCATTAAGTTAATTAAACATTGTATACTGCTGTTTGATCGCGTAGTAATTGGCATTCGTTATCCAATACTTATATAGCCGGTAGATGGGATGACCACTCCACTAAGTATTTATGATAATACTTACGCAACTCTTTGTTCCATGTGTTGCAGGTAAAGAAAAAGTGTGATCGCGAAATCAAGGCTTTAGGAAGAGGATGATTAGGGATTTGTATGGTCAATGTTGTTCTAGTAGAATCTGGTTTAGGTTGCTAGATTGCATTGCTGGTTATTGGTTTATGGAATTGAATAATTATTGAGCTATTTATTTAATAAGTTTATTATTAGGAGAATTTTCTGCAGTAGAATTGTTAAGTTAGCCGTTGAGGATTAATATTGTGGAATATTAAATCCAGGTTAATTATTTATTAAAATAAAATAAAAATTGGTGTGTTGGTTGTTTCATACAGAGTCTATGGATTTATAGGCTATATTTCCCAAAACAAACAAAGCGGGTCATTAGAATAGAAAGACATTTTTGCAAAGTGTGTCGATCGACACCACCTAATGAATTGTTGAATTTGTCGTTTGTTCTCATTTCGGTAATTGGAACATTGTTAATTGATGGTTGTTGCATAGTTTGGCATTCTTTTCCATTATTATATATGCGGCAGACGGGATGACCGTGTCACTCAGTATTTATGATAATACTCACGCAACTCGTTTTTTCATGTGTTGCAGGTAAAGATAAAGTGTGATCGTGGAATCAAGGCAATGAGAGGGGATGATAGGATTTTATTCTTGTGTTTGCCTTTCAGACTGATATGGGCACTAAGGTGCATATGAGTATGGTATATCATCCGCAGACTGATGGGCAATCAGAGAGGACTATTCAGACTTTGGAGGATTTGTTGAGGATGTGTGTGCTAGATTGGGGTGGTCATTAGGTGGATCACTACTGCCTGGCTGAGTTTCCGTATAACAACAGCTTTCAGGCGAGTATCGGGATGACTCCTTATGAGGCGTTATATGGGAGGCCATGTAAGATACCTATATGCTAGACCCAACTGGGGGAGATGAGCACTTATGGTACGAGTTTTGTTCAGAAGACGATGGAGAAGATCCATGTCTTGAGGCTGAACATGAAGGAGGCTCGGGATCGGCAGAAGAGTTACGCCGATAAGAGGCGGAGAGAGTAGGAGTTCGCGGTTGGAGATAGAATGTATCTCAAGATGGCCATGTTGTGAGGCCCCAACATATCGATTTCTGAGAATAAGCTGAGTTCGAGATTTATGGGTTTGCTCTCGGTGGTGGAGCGTGTTGGACCGGTGTCTTACCATTTAGAGTTACCTCCGATTATGAATGCATTTCATAAGGTGTTTCACGTGTCGATGTTGAGGTAGTGCCTGCATAAGTCGGAGGAGGTGGTGGCTAAGATTCCAGAGGATCTTCAGCCTGATTTCTCTAAAGCGGCCAGACCTGTGAGGATTCTCGAGAAGAGAGTGAAGGTTCTGCGTCGGAAGAGGATATCGTTGCTGAGAGTCTTATGGGATTGTAGCACTACAGAGGATGAGATTTGGGAGCCAGAGGCAAAGAAGAAGTTAAAGTTCCGAAAGTGGTTCGACAAGCAGATTGCAATTTGAGCTTTATTTCTCTTTGTGGTTCTGATTTCAGTTTTAGCGTGGTGTTATTGTTTTTTTTTTCATGTATTTCGTTTTCGTTGTAACGTTATACATTTTTGGATATTTATAAGATGAAATTGTTCTTATATTTTGTGAATTTATAAGTTGAGCGGTTCTTCCTATATGATTGTGTCTAACGTTGACTAGTGGTTAGTCATGTTAGTGTTGATATTTTGGGTTGGGAAATATTGGTTGTGGATCATGTCGAGATCCTTGTCTGAAATGTTTATAGGCGTTTAGAATTTATTTTCCCTAGGGGCGAGGTGTCCCGAATGACTCATTATTTTTAGAGATGGTGGTTCTCTGGTGTGTTTGTGTTAGGAGAGGTGGTTCTCCAGGGTACTTGTATGGAAATGGTGGTTCTCCTGGGTACTATTTCGGAGATGGTGGTTCTCCGGTTTACTTATCTGAGATGGTGGTTTCAGGTATAAGTATTGAGAGATGGTGGTTCTCTCAAGGGGATGGTGGTTTCCCTGTATTCATGAGTTAAGGGTAATAAATGACTGAAATGTACGTATAAAGATAGGATTGTGGGTGTTCTGGAGTCATAGTGTTGATCTCAGGTATTTTTTGGCCGGTCGGGCCAGGTGTTTTTGGTCTTTGGTAGACGGTTTGGCGGATTTGTAGTCAAATCCAGTGTTAACGGGGGAGAGTTGTAACATCCTGAAACCAAAATATTGCATTTTGGAAGGGGTGTCGATCGACACCAGTTTCTGGGTTGTTTTTTGGTTTGATTTTTAATCGTCCGGTTTACGTCGGTTTGGGTGCGAAACCCTAAAACGTGATATAAAAGGGCATTTGGCCGTATTTTTGAAGGAAAAAGACGTCTTCTTGATCAGAATTGAGAGGAATAGAGTTTTGTGTGAGAATCGATCGTTCGTGGTGTTTTTAGGCTCGGATGATTAAAGTTTTCGTTAAGAAGGATTGTGTGTCGTTTTCCTTGTGGTTCCAACAAGAAAATCAGAAGTTTCGGTGTGTTCTCGAGTTTGTGTTTTGTCGTTCATCTCGTTCCTTTTCTTTCAATCCGTATTCGAGGTGAGTGCGTGATCGTGGTTATGGGAATAGATTATTAGGTTATCGATTGCTTGATTTGTGATAGAATTGTCATTGTTTGGTTGCTGTTCTGTGATGATTCATATGCTTTTTGTGTTGATGGTTCGTGAAATTGACTCGCATGATGAAACGGAATCGAGTCGTGTGAGGATTTGACTCGATTTAGGTTTGTTCAAGGAGTACCAATCGACACCTGATGGTGGCATCGATCGACACCAACTTTTCCTTCGCGAGAATTGAGTTTGTGAAAGGCGTGTCAATCGACACCTGGTGGTTGTATCAATCGAAACCCTATTGTGTTTTCTGTGTTATCGCATGGTGGAGAATTCAGTACAAATTCTAATAAGAAGGGGAGAATGTAATGACCCGTTCCGGGGCTAGGCATGGCCTAGGCTAAGTCCGGAGGGAAGTCCAGAAGAAGTGAGGATCGTTTGGCCTTAGTCCTGGCCAAAGCACCTTGGTAACTAACCTGCTTGCAGTGCCGAAGCATGAGCTCTATCCCATGATTAAGCTGTCTCCTTGCCTGCTTCACCTGCTTGGAAACCCTGAGCCGAAGGAAGCTTTTGTCCGATCATGAGTCATTTTCCTTAGGCCTAAGTAAGCTTTTGTCCCATCTGCCAGAAGAAGTAGGAGTTGTCTAAGCTAAAGGATGAATTATCTACCACGCCACATGTCATGCTTGGAGCAGTGCTCGGTGGTGCATGATTTTCACCTGCATCACTAGCTTAGCCTTGCTTATATAAGGAAGGCCTTGGACCTAGTTCTAGGATCAGAACCAAACACTTAAAAATTCTCAAAGGACCCTTATTCTGTCCAAAAGTTTCTTGAGGCATTATCAGTTTCATTGAGCCAATTCATGATAGATCCTTATCCGACATCGAGCAGACTTAAGCTCTGTCCCGATCATCAGAACTACCAGTGCTAGCGCCAGAGCCTGTTAGTCAGAACTAGTCAGCCTTAGAGCCTTATCGAGAAATCTTAGGGATCCAACACGAATTGTTGGATCAGTTTCGGGAAGATTCTCGAAGATTTGAAGAAGTCCCTTCTAAGTCTTGATCCAATTTAGGTAAGATCAGTTAACTTATTCCCTTAAGTTTCCATTGAAAACTGTAAGTGTTGCCTTAGTAAACCTTATTATTTGTTTTGTATAGAAAGCAAGTCTGAATCTAAGGCGAATCCGAAAGTAGAAAGCTTAAGCAGAATCACATACTTACCTAAGTCAATGTGAGTCTTTGTGATGTTTTTGTCATGTGTTAGATGAGTAGAACACATGTTGCTTGTTTATTAAAATTCGTAATAGAGGTTCATTTAAATCACTCGTTAAAATTGCTAAGGGTAATAACTAGTGAAAACGTAAAGAATAAACCTAAACGAAATTGCTTGCAAGTTTGTGGGAGCCTAAGCTAGCACAATTATATTTGTAAGAGTTCGTTTAGGAAGCAAAGATCTCTAGGGTAAGCTAGGTAGAACAATGATGCGAAAGTGTTTTGCTATTGCATTGAAATCGTATGAGTACAGTGTTGTCTGTGAAATTGCGGATCCCCTTAGGGTGTGTACAAAGAGATCTATATATAGGTTCCTAAGTCTGCTCAGCCTCCTAAGTCTTCACGGAGTCGGTTTGCACCAATGCGGGCTTCGTGTCTGGACCAGGCCGCCTTGGTGTTGGTGGGCCAAAGGCGGTGTTGGACCAAGGACGGGATCAGCAATTGGGAGGAGGCCGTGTTCGCTCGTGGGCCGAAGCCGTGATCACCCGTGGGCCGGAGCCGTGCTCACCCTTGGACCGAAGCCACGGTCGGCCCTCGTGGACCAAAGCCATGGTCGGCCCTTGTGCGGAGGCTGGGGTTGGTCCTTGTGCCGAGGCCGAGCACGCCTCCATCTGTCACGCCTCGGATTGTCCTCCACCTTGTCCAGACAGCTTCCATCATTACGGGCTTTGCTTCGGGTGAAGACCTAGGAGCCATTTTGCCATGTTCATCGAGATTCTTGACGGTTACTTATTCAACGTTACCTGACTTTGAATGTTAATGTTGAGAGGGTGAAAACCGACCCCAACAGTTAGCCCCCCAGCTCGGTAGTGCTAGAGATAATAGTACCGAGTTAAAAGATGTATTAAGTATCAACGTTAACGTTTGAAGTCAAGTTGTTCACCTATCCTTTCTCGTAGTGGTAGAGACTAACTTTATACAGGAGGTTTTAAGACTCCGTAAGCATTTTGAAGATTTTAAGACTTCATGCTTCCTTTGCCGAAGCTGCCTCGGTTTTTTTTTCTCGAAAATTTCAAAACTTCGTATTCCCTATGGAGGTTTTAAGACTCCGTGCCGCGATTGCTATTGTCAACGGCGTTCTCCGAATGACCATGCGATTTCTGGAGGGAAGAGTGTTTTCAAATGGGAGACGGGACCCGCTTGGTAAGAAATGAGAAGATAAGGTTTTGGATGTAGTCCAGTCCTTTTTTTTTTATCATCTTCTTCCTTTCTTCCTCTTTCTCCTTTCTTCTAAGGTCCCTTTTGAGAAAGAGATACATTTTTTTTTTTAGAACTCCATCTTGCCGCCGTCGCCGACCGGAGCTTCGCCGCCGATCGTGAGCTCGCCGCCGACCTTCTTCCTCCTCCTTTGGTGAGTTTCCATCACCCAATTATCCTTCTTTGACTCTCATGGATTTTAGTTGAGAACCTATGCTTTTGGATCTAGCTTTAGGAAGAACAATCTTTGGCCAAGTAATGTTGTTAGGAGTAAATCCCAAGCCTCTTGATTTCCTTTGTTTCCAAGCTTCAATTGTTGATGAAATTGATTTTGGTTTTGCATAGATTTTAGAGAATCCTCTTTGGAGCTTGTTCTTGAGATGAAGCTTGTTTTTGATGAAAATGCCACAACCTACTTTTTGATCTTCTTTTTTGGGTTAATGTAGATTGAATAGCGTTATGGATAAGACGAAACTCGGTGCGCTTGACCGTGGCGAACCAGGTGCCGTTGAGTCAAACCGAGGGAATAAATGTGTTTCCGACCCGAGCCGAGGATGTCTCGGAATCGCATACCCGAACCGACCATGCGGTCGTTTCGTCCAACCAAACCGACCTTGCAGTTGCATCACCCGTCCGGGCCGAGCACGTGGCTGCATCACCAACCCGGACCGAGCCTGTGATCGCAATGTCACATACGAACCTCGTGGTCGCACCATCATGCCGGGCCGACCCCGTGGTCGTAACATCAAAGACCGACCTGCAGCGGCCAAGAAGAAGAAGGCGCGTCCCGACCCTCCGGGATCCACTCTCTCTGACGAGGAGTCGCTGCAGCTCCTCAGAGAGAAGTGCGGGATTTCGGACGAGATCCGGTTAGTTGTACCCGATCATACTCAGCGAGCTGATGCTCCGCCTCCGGGGTACTTCACCTTGTATGAGAACTTCATCGAGCACTGCTTGTTGTGGTTCCCGGTGCCCGGCTTTCTTCTTCGTTTCTTAGAGGCGAACGGTGTTTCCCTTGCTCAGATCAACACTAGGGGGTTGCGGCATCTCATTGGTGTTTACGTGCTGAGTAGGGAATGTAAAGCGGAGATTAGCACCGAGTAGCTGTCTTCCCTGCTGGACTTCAGGCCTCGTGGCCGCGCAGAGGAGCTGAGGTATTGCATCTCTCTGGTCCCAGGTCGTACGCTTATTGATGGCTTCCCGAGCAAGGACGACCATTTCGAGGATCGGTTCTTCTTTGTCAAGATTTCCGAGAAGAGTATTGAGGCGGATTGCATCTCCCTTGTCAGGCGAGCTGGGAGAAACGAGGTAATTTCTAGATTTTTTCCTCTTGCAGTGAAACCAGCAACTCAGGCGGTCAGCCGGAGTGACGCAGCAGCTATTCACAGCGTTCTGGCTTCTGGGACAGTGAATGGGTGAAGTCCTTCACCCGTCAAAGGATCCAGAAGGCGCTTTCCACTAGGATTTTCCCAGGGAAGGTTCTCGGACGGGGTGCCCCTAGGGTTTCGGCCTACCGACAAGTGGAGAAGACGAAGGCGGTATTGCCGAGTGCCGCGGTCTCAGCAAGGACGTGCTCGCGGACTCGGGCTCTGTCAACCGCGACGCCAACGACTCCTGCCGCGCCAGTTCAGCGTTCTCATGCTTCTGACCTTACCCCTGACGAGATCTTGAGGCGTCATGAGCAATCCCGAAAGAGGGCTGCTATGCAAGAGGGTAAGGCGGGAAGTGTCCCCGATGGGACATCTTCGAAACGACAGAAGACGGACTCCTCTCCTTCGACTAGCCGAGGCGCTGCGGTTCCATTCTCCCCGACTCCCGGATCTGGCAGGAGGGCTTTTGTGCTGGCGAGGGCCAAAGCTTCCGAGGTTCGGTTTTCTTTCCCTCCTTGTGCTTGTTATTGTTACTTAACTTATTTTGACGTTATATCATTCTCTTTTCTTTGTATGCAGCTTACCGCTCAGCTGGACCAACTGTCCCTTTGCTTCGAAGAGGATTCTCGCTCTCGTGACAAGGAGCTCAACGAGGCCAAGAGGGCCATCGCCGAGTTTGCTGAGAGGAACCGCGCTCTTGAAGACGACGTTGCTTCCGTGAAGAAGAGAGAAGAAGAGTTGAGTGGTAAGCTGTCGAGGGCGTCTTTAAGCCATACGAAGGATGAGGAGGAGAATGCTTTGCTCAAGAGGAGGCTATTGGATGCTGAGGACCTCCGAGACGCCAAGGTCGCGGAGACCGTTGCTGGGGCCAAGGACGAGGCGGCTCGTAGCTTTGCTGGTCGTACCAAAGAGGTTGCCAGGCTGCTTGGTAAGATTGAGGGAACAACGAAGGACAACATCCTGGACCTTGCTGAGATTGATGCGAGCCTGGAGTTCATCGAGCGTCTCTGTAAGCCCGACAGACCGACTTTGGAGGTCGTGGAGGAGCTCTTGGTCGAGAGGAAGATCGCGATTTACGATGCTCGTGACGTGTTCAGTGAGCTTGTCTCTGGCGTGAGGCAAGCCTTAGAGATCTCGAAGGAGGACGTTGTGGTTGATGAGGACGAGGGAGCTGATGAGTGACCACCCTTCTTCCTTCATGACTTAGTTTTTTGTAATCTTTTATGACTTTTGCTTCTGAGACTTTTATCGGATTTGATGACTTTTGAATGTAGTACTAGATGGTTTGTATCCTTGCTACCATTTTGGATGGTTTATCTTGGTAGTTTTCGAATTGTGCACTTGCTTTAAATGTTTTACCACACTTAAGAGCACTTTAGGTTGTGATGCGTTTTTTGCCATGTATTTACCAACGCCGATGTTGGGCTTTGTGATTTGGTCCTGCTCTTCTAGACACGTCTGTCCGAGAGCAAATACACCTTAAGTTTTACCAGCGTGCATCATGGGTTTACGAATGACCTGTTCAGGGTACATACCAAACAAAATCATTAGCAGCTACTTTTTACCAATGATGCTTATTGGGTTTCTGAGTGATCAGTTGGGTTCATCTGCCCCAATACTTAACACTAGTACTTATATAGCGCGCTTTGAATCCGATGCTGGATGTCATTATGTTCGTATTCCCGTATGATCACTGTGGCCAGCAGCAATGAACACAGAACGGCTCTGATTGAAACCTTGAGAAGCTCATGAATGATGAAGCTGTTCTCATGCTGAGGCTGTTGCGGAAGAGCGGAGTACGAGTACCCTACTCCCCCCCCCCTTTGAGATGAAGGAGGGTGCTGACTTCGTCTCAAGGCTGGTGGTGAAAACACTCACTCCCCCCCCTAAGGCGGAGGAGATCATGGAGCTCGTCCGGAGACAAGGCGTAGTGAAAACACTCACTCCCCCCTCTAAGGCGGAGGAGGTCATGGAGCTCGTCCGGAGACAAGGCTTAGTGAAAACACTCACTCCCCCCCCCCTAAGGCAGAGGAGATCATGGAGCTCGTCCGGAGACAAGGCTTAAGTGAAACACTCACTCCCCCCCTAAGGCGGAAGAGATCATGGAGCTCGTCCGGAGACAAAGCTGAGTGAAAACACTCACTCCCCCCCTAAGGCGGAGGAGATCGAACGAGCTCATCCAGAAATGAGACTGATGAAGCGTAGAATCCCCCCCTTTTTTATGGAGGGGGGCAACTGAACCTATCCGAAGACAGGCTGCCTACGTACCCTTTGCAGGGATCAAGTCGCCTCGTAGTTCAAGTTTGTGAGAGAAGACTAGTGATAGTACTTCTTCAAATGCCTTGCATTCCAAGAGTGGAGGATTGGAGTCCTGGTCATGGTGGTGAGCTCGTAGACGCCAGGACGAACGACCGTGGTGATCTTATACGGGCCTTCCCAATTTGCGCCGAGTTTGCCAGCATTTGGCTCGGCGGTGTTCTGGAACACCTCACGTAAGACTAAGTCGCCCTTGCAGAAACGCCTTTCTCTGATTTTGGAATTGTAGTACTTGGAAGCTGCGTTCTGTTAGTTGGCAATCCGGATAAGCGCGTGGTCACGTCGCTTATTGAGGAAGTCCAACGCGTCAAGTAGCATGGATTTGTTGATAGGCTCGTTGAGAGGTAGTAGCTGACGGCGTACTCCAGGCGAGCTGACTTCGGATGGGATGACACATTCGGTGCCATAGACAAGGGCGAAAGGAGTCTCGCCTGTTGCTCGGCGGGGAGTGGTGCGGTGGGA
Organism: Draba incana; assembly: GCA_963576765.1. NCBI lineage: Eukaryota > Viridiplantae > Streptophyta > Magnoliopsida > Brassicales > Brassicaceae > Draba > Draba incana. The sequence continues at coordinate 23,013,984 of OY755205.1, forward strand.
CCACAAAACTCCCTCTAGCTCGTCGGCCCAGCGACCCTTCTTTGCCTCTAAACGCTTCTTAAGGCCATCGAGGATCGTCTTGTTGATAGCTTCTGCTTGACCATTGCCTTGAGGGTAACGAGGCGTAGACTTACACAGCCGGATATTCCTTTTTGCGCAGAACATCTCGAAACGGTTGGATATGAACTGCGAACCATTGTCTGTAACAATCTCATATGGCACTCCGTGACGGCATATGATGTTTCTCCAAACAAAACTTTCCACTTGGACATCCTTGATGTTAGCATAGGCTTCAGCTTCTACCCATTTCGAGAAGTAATCTGTTAGGACGAGTACGAACCGTTTCTGCCGTGATGGGTGCAATGGTCCAACGATGTCCATGGAAATCTCATGAATGGATAAGGTGAAGTAACAGAGGAGAGCATTGCAGTTGGTTGATGGATTTTTGGGGCGTTTCGCTGGCACTTCTCACACTTGGCTGAGAACTTCGTGCAATCGCCTACTATAGTGGGCCAGAAGTGACCATGTCTCTTAATCTTGATCGCAAGTGCTTTACCTCCTGAATGTTTACCGCAAGATCCACTATGAACTTCTTCCATTATTTGCTTTGCTTTTTCTCCCTTAACACATGTGAGCATGGGACCAGAAAATCCCCATCTGAAGAGGTTTCCATCAAGTAGAACATAACGCGCGGCTTGCTTTCATAATTTGCGGGCGGCCCACTTCCTGCTGGGCAATTTGCCATCAAGAATGTACTCTCGTACCTTGCTTATCCATAGCTTGTCACAACCATACTCTGGTTCTTCAGTGTCAGCGTCCATTGGGACCGCTTCGGGATGATGAGGGCTGTTGGCAGCAGAAATATCAGCAACGGGGTCGCTGTTGACATGGCCATTGGCATCATGCATGTCAGCGTCTGGGACTTCTGGTGCTTCTGCCATTTCTATGTCTTCATTGGTTGCTTCAGCAAGGGCACCTGCTTGTTTTGCTGCATGAGAGCGCGTTAAGATGACGAGTGTTACGTCTTCCTGGATGCTAGGGAATTCGATGAACTCGACTAGAATGACCCACTTTAAAACCGGGTCTTCTGGCGTAGTAATGGCGGAGGCAAGATTGGCCAATGCGTCAGCGTCCATATTCTCGCCTCTGGGAATCCTTGTAAGGGTGAACTCTTGAAATGAAGCAGCCAGGTCCTTTACTATCTTCAGATAAGCTTCCATGCGATCATCCTTTGCAACATACTCGCCGCTGAACTGACTGGTTACTAGTTGTGAATCTGAAAACACGTGAATGTGTTTGATTTGAGCCCTTGGGCGAGCCTCATGCCGGCGACGAGGGCCTCATACTCTGCTTAGTTGTTAGAAGCTTTGAACCCAAGTCGAAATGATTGCTCAAGGACCTCTCCGGTTGGTGACACCAGTCGTATCCCAACTCCAGAACCATTCTTTGAGGATGAGCCGTCTACGTATAGCTGCCATATCCCCGGCGGTACCTCCTTGGAGTCCTTGTCTTCTGGGAGTTCTATGAGGAAGTCCGCCAGTACTTGCGATTTATTACACGTCCGCCCTCTATACTCGATATCATATTCGCTGAGCTCCACAACCCACTTGGCCAGCCTGCAAGACTGACTTGGGCTGTGTAAAACCGAACGCAGCGGGAAGGTGCTAAGGATAACGATTGAGTGAGATTGAAAGTAAGGCCTAAGTTTCCTTGATGCCATGAGGACGGCCAACACCAGCTTCTCCAATTGAGGGTATCTCGTTTAAGCATCTCTGAGTGTCTTGCTCACATAGAAGATAGGCCTCTGTTCGCCTCTTTCCTCCCGTACAAGGACAACACTGACCGCTGTTTCCGAGACAGCAATGTAGAGGAAGAGAGATTCTCCAGTCACTGGCTTAGCAAGGATGGGAAGCGTTGCCAGATACTCCTTTAGTTGCTTGAAGGCGTCTTCACACTTCTCTGACCATTCAAACTGCTTGTTTCCTCGCAACGTGTTGTAGAAGGGCAAACACTTATCAGTGTGCATGAAATGAATCGATTGAGTGCAGCCACTCTCCCAGTCAATCTTTGTACTTTACGTTTATTCCTTGGTGAAGCCATCTGGACCAATGCATCGATTTGCTTTGGGTTGGCCTCAATGCCCCGGCGAGTGACCAGGTACCCAAGAAATTCGCCTGAGGTTACAGCAAATCTGCACTTCGTTGGGTTGAGCTTCATGTTGTGGAGATTTAGCTGATAGAAGCATTCTTCCAGGTGGGTGATGTGATCTTCTTCCTCGAGTGACTTGACGAGCATATCATCGATATAAACCTCCATAGTCTTTCCCAACTGGTCTTGAAACATCTTGTTTACCAGTCACTGATATGTTGTACCGTCGTTCTTTAGTCCGAAGGGCATTACTTTGTAACAGTAGATACCTCGGTCTGTGATGAAAGCTGTCTTCTCTCGATCCTCGGGGTGCATTAGAATCTGGTTGTAGCCTGAGAAGGCGTCTATGAAGCTAAGCAGCTTGTTACCCGCCGTCGCTTCCACTAAGCGGTCAATGTGAGGCAAAGGGAAACTGTCTTTCGGGCTTGCCTTGTTAAGGTCTGTGAAATCGACACAGACGCGCCACTTCCCATTCTTCTTCTTTACCACAACTGGGTTGGCGAGCCAGTCGGGGTACTTGACTTCGGTTATGGATCCAACTCGTAGAAGCCTTTTGACTTCATCATTGACAGCCTTTGCCCGTTCAAGACCTAGCTTCCTTCTTTTTTGCTTCACCGGTTTAAACGTAGGATCCACGTTAAGCTCTTGGCTGGTGAAACTGATGTCTATCCCGGGCATGTCTTCAGTGGCCCAGGCAAAGGTGTTGACGTTCTTCTGCAAGAATGCCACTGGCTTCGTTTTAAGCACTTCGTCAAGGGCAACTCCGATTTTGCCGCATCTCTCTGGGTGCTGTTCGTCGATGCACACAGAGATCACGGGCTCGCAAGTAGGTCGATCTTCTTCTTCATGACCTTCAGCAATCTGTAATTGCTATAAGAGGTTGGTCAGGTCTTTAACCTATCTGATCAGAGCTGGTCTTCGCTTTCTTCCGCGGCCCTTGTGAGGCCGAGTCGTTCTTCTTCTCTTCGTGATTTCCCGGATCCGAATCCTTGTTCTCGCTGCGATGGCGAAGCTTGTGCTCTGCTAAGAAACACATGTGAGAATCCCTTTGGTTGCCAAAGATTGTCTTCACGCCATTACTAGTTGGGAACCTTAAACACAAGTGGTACGTTGAAGGCACAACTCGCATCTGACTGAGCCATGGAGTTCCCATGATTACGTTGTAGATTGCAGGGTGATCACATACCGTGAAGTTCACCATCTTCTTGACGTCTCCCGCTTGGACTGGCAAGCGGATCGTGCCAATTGTCATAGTCGTCTCGCCAGAGAAGCCTGTTATGGGCTTCGGTTGCCCTTTGATGAGCGACAGGTCAATCTTCATCTTCTCGAGCGTATCTTTGAAGATCAAGTCCACTGAGCTTCCAGTGTCGATGAGAACTCGAGCAACATTGAAATCGAAGATAGTAAGGTTGACTACCAAGAGATCGTTATGCGAATAATCAATACCTTCGGCATCCTCTTCGTCGAAAGTGATAGGATCGCCGGAACACATGGTCGTCGGAGAGGCAGAGATGTTGGCGCAAACCTCGGCGTGCCGCTGATAAGACTCGATCGCAGTTTCGTTATCAGCACAGTACTGCGATCCTCCCAGGATCATGGAGATAGTACCATGCGTGTTTCCGCTCTTGGGATCCTCACCACGACGCTGTCGTCTGGGATTTTCAGTCTGGACCTCGGTAGCATCTTGAAACATCTCCTCCGGCTTGAAATCCGAAAGACTGATGTTACCCTTAAGAGTGCCTTCGGCCAGCCTAGCAGCCAGCTGTCGTCCTAACTCTCGGCACCTCGCAGTAGAATGTTCAGTTGCCTTGTGGAAATCACAATACAACTTCTCGTCATACTCCTTTGGGTCTCTAACCCAAGTGAAACTTCCTCTGCCGCGTCCCCGACCACGGCCCCGACCTCTACCGTAACCAGGTGAATCGATTTGGTAATTATGAGCTCCGCCTGTTCCCCCTTCAAACTGGACGAAGGCGGGATTGCCTCTTTTAGAAGCAGCTGGGGTCGGAACCTGAGAAGGTTCGCTTATCTGCTTTGTCTTTCCGCCTCTCTTGGCGCAGAGCTATTCTTCACTTCGGGCAAAATCGCCTGCACGGTGAAGAGCGTCTTGGATTGTCGTTGGCGGATTGATGGTGAGCTCTTGCCAAAACGGAGATGGACATCTCACTGCACCTCTCTATGCTTCCAATGCGGATGTGTTGCTGATTCCACCCACCTTTGAAAGGGTGTTCTTGAACCTTGTCATGAAAGCCCGCAAGCTTTCACCCTCTGCTTGCTTATTGGTCCACAGGTCTGCATCGTATATCTTCCGTTCAGCAAAGATGTTGTAGTGCTGAACAAATATCTCAGAGAGTTGATGGAAGTTGTGGATAGAATTCTTCTCCAGTTTGTAGAACCACTGGAAGGCAGGTCCTTTTAAGCTTTCCACGAACAGCTTGCAGTAACCAATGTCTTTCTCGGACTCTCTGAAGTTTGCCCTTCCTAGGGCTACCTCGAACTCCATTAGATGGTCAGCGGGATCAGAGGTCCCTTCATAGCTCGATAGCTTGATCCTTCCTGGGTCGGAAATCCTGGCCCCTGAGATGCTCTCAGCAAAGGGGGTGTTTCGTGCCTTCTCCAATACGTAAGCGACCCCGGGAGCCTTCCCTGTGCTCCGATACATCTGTAGCTTGGTCGTCCTCAAGTCAGAGACGACATGATCCAACTGGGCCTTAAGCGCAGCGACCTCTTCGTCGCGGGAGCCTTGTGGAGCCCTGCGCTCCTGCTCCCTTCTGTAAAAATCTGCTATGGTCTGGGCTACTTCTCCATCAGCCACAGCGTCATCAGTAACAGTGTCGGTCCGGATTCGCCTCCGAGGGGGGTGATCTTCGTCCGACTCTTCCATCACGCGGTCAGGAGTCGGATCAAAATCCCGACGAGGTGGTGGTGGAGGCAAGTCCTCCGGATTCGTGCGATCGGTCCAAGGCGGCAGCTCCTCGTGTCGATCCCTTCGATTGGCTCGAGGCGTGGAAAAGCTGAGGCATGTCGGACGGACACGGGACCTCTTGCGCTTCTTTCTCTTGAGCGATTGCAACTCGCTCGTCTTAGCTTCCAGGTTACTCTGCTGATCCTCAGCTTTCTTCATCAGAGTCTCAAGCATCTGCTTGATTTGCGTGAGATCAGTTGCGTTGTTAGCGGCACGAGGCGCTGTGTTTTCCATGGAGTTGTTTCTTTCCACGTCGTGCTGGTGCCACGAAGATCCTTCGTTGCTCATGGTATCGTTGCTTGACATCTTCCTAGGTGGTCTGAAAACCTAGCTCGTCTTGTGTCAGATAATCTCTAGTCCCCTTAGTCGGCGCCAAATGGTGGGAGCCTAAGCTAGCACAATTAGATTTGTAAGAGTTCGTTTAGGAAGCAGAGATCTCTAGGGTAAGCTAGGTAGAACAAAGATGCGAAAGTGTTTTGCTATTGCTTTGAAATCGTATGAGTACACTGTTGTCTTTGAAATTGCGGATCCCTTTAGGGTGTGTACAAAGAGATCTATATATAGGTTCCTAAGTCAGCTAAGCCTCCTAATTCTTCACAGAATCGGTTTGCACCAATGCGGGCTTTGTGTCTATACCAGGCCGCCTTGGTGTTGGTGGGCCGAAGGCGGTGTTGGACCAAGGACGGGATCAGCAACTGGGAGGAGGCCGTGTTCGCTCATGGACCGAAGCCATGATGACCCGTGGGCCGAAGCCGTGCTCACCCTTGGACCGAAGCCACAGTCGGCCCTCATGGACCGAAGCCATGGTCGGCCCTTGTGCCAAGGCTAGGGTTGGTCCTTGTGCCGAGGCCGAGCATGCCTCCATCTGTCACGCCTCGGATTGTCCTCCACCTTGTCCAGACAGCTTCCATCGTTACAGGCTTTGCTTTGCGTGAAGACCTAGGAGCCATTTTGCCATGTTCATCGAGATTCTTGACGGTTACTTATTCAACGTTACCTGACTTTGAATGTTAATGTTGAGAGGGTGAAAACCGACCCCAATAAAGTTTACCTTAGACAAAGGTAAGACTTGGCAATGTTTGTTGTTTGATTAATTAATCTGATAGAGGTTCATATAAACAATCCGTGGAATTGCTAATTATAATGGATGAACCTAAAAAAAATTGTTTACCAGTTTATATGCATAAATGCTTGTTTCATAAATCATATAAACTTGTTGAGCACGCGGTATGTCATTCCTGAGTTCCATGACTTTTACCATTCACTGAGGAGTAATGGTAGTAAGTGCACGAAGACACGGAGGAACGGGATTGCAGCCTAGGGCCGTGTACTGCATAAGCGATCAATGAAGATTCCTGATGTGGTTTCATAAGAGAGCGGCCATGTGAATTGTTCAAGGATCCTAACTTATAACCTTTGTGGTTATGAACTAAACAATGCCTTGGTTACACGTAATGGGAATGGATAACGCGTAAGGCCTTTATGGAATTGAAAATGTTATTGCATATTATATATTGTTCACGTTTAATTATGCATCTATTTGGGTGTTGAGTGTTGATTGTTATTTTGGGTTTTGGGGTTGGGAATATATTTTATTGACTGTTTGGCGACCCTAGACTCATTGGGAAATTAGTGCTCAATACTCAATCTGTTTTGCAGGTAACCCTTAGATCACTGGAAGTACGGATCAGAACATTAGGAAAATCAGTGGTAGATTTCCTTACTTTTGTAAATAAATAATATTTATTATGTATATAAGCGTTTTAGAGTATCATACTTGCGAGCAAATATATTTTGTAATAGTTAAAAAATTTACATATAAATAAATTAAGGATCGGTTTTAAATAACTCGGGTTTCGTATGATACTTAGTCATGTCCGGACGATCCAACTACCGTTCAAGACTTGGGTTGAAAAGCCTTGAAGTTTTGATCGATAGGAATCGTGTGCTGAGACATTTGTTCTAAGGTTCTTAAATGCGTTTTTGGAACCTTGGAACAGAAGTATGAGTACACGCACGTAGCGTCTTTGGCCTAGATCGGGTCAGGAGTGTTACACAGCGTTTCCAAACCATGCCTCACCTGCATTCACAGAGATGAAATCATCAAAGCTATGGCCAAAGTACACGACAGATCATGCATAAGCCATTTGGGAGGAAGAATCCTTGCGTTTCTCGTCAAAAAGAAGGCAGCTTCTAGCCCACTATGCTGGTTGACTGCGCTAAGTTCACAGCCGCATGCGAGAAATGCAAGAAGAACCCCTCGATCATCCAACATCCATCAGAGCGGCTACCATCGATCTCAACCCCATACGCATTCATGAATTGGCCAATGGACATAATCGGCCCACTCCCTCAGTCACGACCTTAAAGGCTTGAATATGTACTAGTTATGACCAACCACTTCACCAAATGGATGGAAGCCTCAGCTCACCAGCAGATCCATCCAGAACAAATCAAGAAATTTGTGTGGAAAAACATAATCTACCGGCATGGGCAACCGCACGAGATCATAACTGACACCAGTACGCACTATACCTCGACAGCACATCCGGCTCACCTACTCCACCACAAATAACTCACTAGGCAACTATCATGGAAGCATACCGACCCGGTCCCTAATCGAAAGCCTAGAAAAACATTTAACGGCTAAAAAAGAAAGATGTAGTGACAAACTGCAAGGAGTGTTGTGGGCTTCACGCACGACAACCGAGAAAAATACAGCATAAACACCTTTCTCACTGACATACAGAATAGAAGTATTGGTACCCATTGACTCGACGATACCAAACCTCCGGGGGGCAACTAATCCCCTCACCAAAGATTTCAACGAGAACTCACTCCAAGATGTCCTCGACCTGATAGAAACATGCCACGAGCTAGCTGCAATCAGAATACAAAACTACCAACAAGCAGAAGCTCGACACTATCAGTCGGAGCAAAAATCTTGCAGCTTCAAAGTGGCAGCTTAGTCATGTGCAAGTCTCAGAACAAACCCTAAGAAGCATGCGTCAGAGCTATAGAGACCCCTAGGGAAGGTCCCTACCACATCGCTGTTGTAATGCAACCACGCATCTACAAGCTCACCAACATTCAGAATGGGAAATCAGTAAAGAAATGTTGGAAGAGCAGCGACCTTGAGCTCTTCTATCACTAAAATCCCCATATAATAATCAAACTACGATATGGCTTGATCTTTTTACCGGGTACGTAAGCAGCTCGCCCCTTGAGCGCAGCCAGACCAAACAAACATCCCAACCTACTCAGGTCGGATGAAGTCCCAACTCTTACAAATTTTTTAATCAAGAACGATTATCTACCATTTTGGCCAACTATCCTCGATCTGAAACATCCTAAGGTAAAACTAACATTAATACAATCGAAGTCGATCCAACGAAATGATCACCCAAAAGCTTCGGCGTAAAAGAACTATGTCCTAAACTTCATTATGATTAAGCGTCGACCGACCAAAAACTCACATCGCAACAACTAGTCTAAACTCATGCGATCTACTTTACCAAACAGGATTAGACCACACTACGATCACTCAGATCGGACAAGTGAAAACACCAAAAATAAGAATAAAAAAGAAAGGTTCACCAGATAAAAATCAACAAAAAGCCACCAGAGGCAAAAGTATTCATACCAAGTCTGTTCCAAAAAAGGGAACAACAGATAAAAGCCCTACCAGGCACCAAAGGTTCAAAGCAAAAGAAAAACAAAGGCCCACTTGGGCAAACACTTAAGAAAATTAATGAAATGAGAGAATCGGAAGACAGTCACGCCGCGGCATATTCAACCACCTCGTCACCTTCAGGAACATCCGGGTTAACTAGTTGGTTTAAACCATGCTGATTAACCTCAATCAGAACTTGACCAAGCCCGAGCAGGAGGAGGCTCAAATGAACTATCCACAAGCACCGAAACATGTGCTCTAGACCCATCGGCAGTTGCCAATACCACCGAGAAAGGTGTAAGGGAGGTCTCCGTAGCATGTGCGGGAACCCCCGCCTCCTAAAGAACGGAGTTGACAATCAGAGTCACCTCTCTTGAACGCACCCTCGTACTAGGTAGGGTAGGAACATCATTAGGTCGGCAGAAAGTGGCCCTACGAGACATCTCGGCAGCAGAAGGAACGCTAGAAGAAGAGCTGGCATCTAAAGTTGGTTTAGGAACGAACCTATTTCATAGCTGAAACGTCAATAAAACCTCGAAACATGCTAGAGAGTTCACGCAAGAAACACAAGCCAACTCACGAACTGACCTAAAGATCGGAGGATCTTCTTGGCTGGAGTGCGGGTTGCGAGTTTAGACAAACGCTTCTTCCTCTTCGACAACACAGAGAGGAGGAATAACAGTAAGCGGAAATAGATTAAAAATAGGAACGAGGGAGATATCAACTAGATGTGCAACAAATACAGCTAAGTGCTGAAGGGTATAAACAACTTTGATGCGAGAGAGATTGAAGGATTCCCAGTGAGTTTGGCCACCGTGGAGACAAGCAATGCGATATCTAAGGGAATCGTACAGTTCCTTCTCCTCTGTATTCACTGCACAAGAGTTAAAGATAGTGAGGTATTTCCAATCAAGAAGGAATCTCCAAGTGTGAAACAGAAAAAGGCGTAATGAAGAAGCATCATATTGATGCATGTCCCCTGACCCGCATGGGCATCTAAGCAATGGGAGAGAGCTTCGAACTCCCCGACAGAAGCAACAGAGGCAGGTGAAATCCAAAAGAAGAAGTACCCCCTTTGCGAGTTCGTATCTTTCTTTTCAGTTGTGGTAGAAATAATCTCACGGCTAGGCCAGTTACAGAGATAGAACCGACCCCGGACTCAAGAATTTCTCTTCGCCGTGTATAAATCAAGGAATTGATCAGCACACAAAGCCATTCTTTCCTCGAAACCTCGAACTAAAGTTCATACATCATGATGGAGGAAGTTTGGATTCTTCTGCGGAAAAGCCAATTCCAACGCGTCTAGAAGAATGATCAGATATAGAGGGATTAGAAAGGTGAGCCCGCAAGACTCAAAGTAAGCAGGATAGGAACAACACCATCCTAACCTGATCGACTCAATAGGGCAAGTTCAATTCCTCCAGGGAATTCTAGATCTCTAAAGAGATCCGATAAATCCTTTTACGAAAGATTAGAAGGAGGATGAGGCCCAAACTGGTCGACGGAGGCCATCAAGCTGAAAGGAGTCACAAAAGAGGAGTTGAGAGGATCTGGTTTGAAGTCAAGTCACGAGGAGCTCTGGTTAATCGAGAAGGAAGGCGGAGAGTAGGTGAAGAGAAACAACAAATAACATAGGCTAATTAAACTATGGAAACGAGGAGAAGGGAAAAGATTTATATTTTTTTACCTTGGGAATTGGAAGCCGAGCAGTTAAGAGTGAAGAAGCTGTGGGTCGGTTTATTTTATACAACTCGCACGATAACCAAGATCATGCGCAAACCCTTTAGTTTTCCTAATTCACTCAACCGTTCAAACCAAAGTAGAAGATCTTAACCAAACGATTCCAGATCGAAGCAAATTTGAGTTCAAATCTTACCAAGAATAAGATCTTCCGTTATTTTTGCCCCACCTGATCATCCATTAACTCTTATTATTAAGTACTTAATGGGTTGGGGGGGCAACTGTTGAAGGTGGATTTTACTATTAGAAATCTGGTCCACTAAGCTTTAAATGTAATCGAATTAGATTATATTTGATATTGGGCCGCAGGCCCAGAACCGTGCTAACATTCAGAGAAAGGCCAGCGTATCATTCAATCTTGCTAGGCCTGCATAATCGATCTATTAACCGCCGGAGCTGAAGCTCCTTTGACCGAGCAATTAAGCGGGGATGGACTTAAGTCAGCGTCGCTAAAACGGTTTATAACGAGATCCCGATATTTTTGGAGAATAGATCCCAACGTGCCTGAGATCTCCAGTGACGAGGAGGGATTCGCAGAGCTGAATAGTTCAACTCAGAGGAGTATAAATAGCTAGCTTCAGAGCCGAAATGGCTAACCTTTTCCTTACGTTTACACTCAATCACACTTTAGCTCATCACCATCATCTCTAGCTAAAGTTTTTTGTATACTTGATTGAATATCAATATAAATTTATTTCCCGTTATCTTGTTTTCGATTCTAGTTAGATTTATCGACATTTCTTAGGACTAAAGTTTATTTCCCAAATTCACATTTAAATTCTTAGTGCACAATCTAGCTTCCACAATTTTTCTTATGGTTATGCGTCCAAATTTGTCAAGAAACAATACTTAGGCTTTACAAGTTATAAATATTAAACTGTCAATTTGACAAATTATATAAGCGAAAGGTGCATATTTAACCAAATTTTTCATAAAATTTGGATTAACTGATTCTTTATCAATAAAAAATCACTTGCACTCACTGTTCCTTTTCTATGGTTTTAATAATATTTAAATTTTACCGTCATTGGACATCTTCACAAAAATTTATGAATTGTTAAGAGAACAAGTGTGTCTACAATATGAGAACGTGGGTAGACTACTCTTGTTGTACTGTAACTTCGTGATTCTTTCGTCTCCTTTAGTCAACTTCGTGAATCTTTCCAAATGCTCCAATTATACGTATTAAGAAACGGTCCTACAAGACCAACTCTATGAAATTTATTAGCGACTATTTTTTTTATAGCTGGGATGGGAAAAGCATCTATATAATCAGGTTGTTTGGGATTTCGAGGATGTCTGTCCGTCGTTGAAGGGGTTACCATTGTTTCGGTCTAATCCTTTCACGATGGAGCTAGAGCCCGGGACAATGCTGATATCTAAGGCACCTTACATGATGGCCCCAGCAGAGATAGCAGAAGTGAAGATAAGCTAGAGGATTTGGCGAGTAAGGGTTTTTTTCGACCGAGTGTTTCATTCTGAGTAGGGTTCTTGTGGCTCAGGAGAGTGATCAGTTTTGTTGGATGCATCGAGGCAGTTGGTTCGGTTTATTCAGGTCTCTTCGAATGGGACGTTTCTTGCGCGTAGCCAAGTGTGTGTACCTATGGATGGGTACACTGAGGATTCATGAATTGGCTTGGACTTTTTGAGGCAGTCCTAATCTTGATGTTTATAGGTGTTTGGAGTTTATTGCTCTAGGGGCGAGGTGTCCCTGAATAACTCATTATTTTTTGAGATATTGTTCTCCTATATACTTATTTGAGGCCGTGGTTCTCAGTATAGGTAGGAGGCTTTAATTCTCCTATTCCCTAGTTACCCTAGGCTCAAGATATGCGTCCAGCGAGTAAGAGGGGGTGTGATAATGAGTTAGAAGTAATAAATGATTGTAACATGCGAATAAGCATAGGATTAGTAACGTGCTTCAAAGTTCGTGAATGGATCTTGAGGAGGGTTAGTTGTGTTGGCCCAGTTTTCATTTAAAGCAGAGATGTTATGCTCGAGTTAGGAATGGCGGGTTAATATCACGGAAAGTAATTATAGTCTTCTGGTGCTTGTACACGTTTGAATTGATTACTCTAAAGGAAACGTTTTTTCTATATATTCAGAGCTTGAGGGAGACGTCATGAGAGTGGAGTGGCATTGGCATCGTTACCTTGAAGGAGACATCCTGAAAGTGTGATGATGTCAGTACAAGTATGAGTAATCAATGTCTGATCGTGGCATAAGCATGAGACAAGTTATGAACCACATGTTTCGGGTGAGTAATTATGTGTATTACAACTAGTGGATTGTAGCGTGCGAAAGTGTCAGTTTTGGGGAGAGCAATTCAGACACTGAAGTTTTTGCTGAGGATGTGTGTTGAGAATTGGGTGGTCTTTAGTTGGATCCCTTGTGCCTGGCAGAGTTGCTTTGATTATCAGCTCTCAGGTGAATATCAAGATAATTCTGTCCAAAGCATGGTATGGAAGGCCATGACGGACATCTATATATTGGACCCAAGTGGGGGAGAGGAATACGTTGATGCGTGTTTGGTTCAGGAATCGACGGAGAGGATTAGTGTTTTGAGGTTGAAGTGAAGGTAGGTCGGGATCGGCAGAGGATTTATGTCGAGAAGACGAGAAACGAGTTACAGTCCGCAGTCAGAGATAAAGTGTATCTCTGGATGGTCATGTTGCGAGGTCCTATCAGACCGATTTAGGAGACTTAGTTGAGTCTGAAATTTTTGGGTCTATTCCCGAGGTGGAGCGAGTTGGACCGGTGGCGTACCGGTTAGTGTTACCCTGATTGTGTAATCATCGCATAAGGTTTTATGTGTCCAGGTTGAGGAGGTGTCCGTGCAGTTACGAGAATTCAGTGGCTAAGATTCCAGACGATGTTTAGCCTGATTTGTTTGTAGCGGCGAGACCTTTGGAGATTCTCGTGAGGAGAGTTAAGGTGCTGCGTCAGAAGAAGTTCCCATTGTTGAGAATTTTGCGGGTTTATATTGTTTTGGAGGAGGAGATTTGGGAACCTGAGACAAGTATAAAGTTGAAGTTCAGGAATTGGTTCGATAAACAGGTCGCAGTTTGAGCTTCACTTTCTTTGTGTTCAGTTTGGTTGTTTTAGTGTGGGGGCCTTTGGTTTGTGAATTCTCGTTCTGTGTAACGATTATACATTTTTTAGATTTATAAGAGGGTGTTCCTTATATTTCTGCGTTTTAAGAGGTGTGATTCTTCTTGTTGTTTAGTTGACCAGTGTGGGTCGTGTTTGTGATGATATTCCAGGTCGGGAATATCGAGTTTAGACCGCGTGAGGAGACTCTAATTATAGATGTGTATAGGCGTTTTAGAATTTATCACTCTAGAGGCCGTAGCGTTCCCGAATAACTCATTACAGTTTTGGGAGATAGTGGTTCTCCGGTACACTTATCTGAGATAATTGGGTCTTCGTATAAGTGTTATATTATTGGAGATAGTAGTTCTCCAGTATACTTATCTGGGATAAGCGGGTCTTAGCTTTGGTATCGAGGGATGCTTACTTATCTGTGACAAGTGGGTCTCAGTATAAGTATCAAGGGATAGTGGTTCTCTTAAGGGGATTTTGGTTCCCCTGCATTTCTTTTTGAGATAGAGATTCTCTGGCAGATTTATCTAGAACAAGTGAGTCTCAGTATAAGTCTAGAGGGGATAGTGGTTCATGTAGGAGTCGAGACTCGCACAATTGAATTTGTAAGGGTTGTGAGAGGAAATGCAAGACTTCTGAGTGAACCACAATGCAGAGAATAAAAGAGACTGTTTAATTGCTTGTAAGAAAGCTTTATTAATCTTTTTTGTGTTAAAAGTTCTCCTCTTTTGTGGGTGAATACAATGAGCTATATATAGTTAAATTATTCAAGGTCTAAGTGCTAGATTTGGGCTTGGCCCATTAAGCAAATAAAATAGCTTTAGGTCCATAATATCATTAAACCTATTTTCAATATAAATCTAATTCTGTTATGGGCCTAATTACAAATTGGGTTCTTGTAAGCCTGTTTAGGATTTCTTCTGGACTTGGCAGAACTGTTCTTGTCATTGCATCGATCTCATTGGGGTGGAAGTTGACCCCTAAAGCTAGCCCACCAGCTTGGCAGTGTCTGGTATGATAGTGTCAAGGTAGAAGAAGTCGCAAGTGAGGTCTACAAGATGTGTCGCAGACGTTGCCATTGTCTTCCAAGATGTGTTTTGATGAGATGAAATCGTAAAGCTTTGTTCCGCCGACTTGTAAATGTTACCGAGTTCGACTTGTTTTATGTAAATGTTTAGCTCGGCACAGACTCCTTTTAGACTCGTGGTTTGGAACAGCTTGTCGTCAATGAGGAAAGCATGTAAGTGTGTGAGCAAGCCTCGGTAAAAACCTTGTCTAGAGAATCCTGTAGGAAAAACCGAATGAAGGGGAAATGAGCACAAGTCACACACTTCTCATTGGAGTTATAGTTATTGGCGCCGTGTTCCCATGTTTCTGTGAATGTTCAACTAGTCGGATAATATTCGACTCATTCTAGTTTAATTTCTTTGAAATGTTTTTGTTTTGCCGAGCTTTCATGTGTCAGTCAATGTTTAGCTTGGTCAATAGAGATTTTGTCATTGTTCAGCTCAACAATGGAGATTATTGTAGACGCCGCCGAGCTCCCATGTATTAGGTAATGTTCAGCTTGGCGGACGTGTTTCTGATACTTTTATCTCGGTCTGCAATGATACTGTCTCCTAAGATAACGAAGATGTGCTCGAGTCTTTAGCGAGACTGTGTCGATGTGGTTTGAGACAATGTCGAGATAAATAAGTCAGAGAACTTGAAATTCATATGAGATTTGACTTGCTTCGTCGCCGAGATGGAATACATAAGTTGTTTTTGTCGTTACATCGATCTCAAAGGGGTGGAATCCGACCCTTCCAGTTTGTTAACCCCCAAGCTTGGCAGTATCGAGTTATGATGATGCCGAGATATAAGCTGTTGAAGTTTGAGATTGATGTGATGGACCGTGAAGCAACCAGGTGTTGTTGTCCTGTCATCGAACTCGGGAAGTTGCATTTATTCCATGTTGATCCGATGCTGCCCTGTTTTCGTGGACTTCCTTCTTTTGTTGAAAATAAGCTCAGTAGACTGAAAAGACTGTCAGGCTTTTCTTTATTGAACGTTGAGGCCCATTAGGAGAGTTTCTGGAATTTTCCAAAAACTCTAGTGATTTTTGGAAATCCTCTAATTATAAATAGGCCTCGTTTCAAGTAAATGTTTTTTACCAAGTGGTTTTTCCCTGAAGAAAGAAGGTAAAAAATAAAAAAAACAATTTCATCTCTTAGTGGATTGGGGTTTTGAATTTTTTTTGTGGTCCTTTTGTGGCTTCATCTTCTCCGGTCATCTTCCTCCTCTCCGATCAACCATGCATCGCTGCCGCCGTTTCTGCATCGTCTTTAGGACCGGGATCTCTGTTGCCGTCGCTTCGTCATCGTTGATTGGGATATGGATCGAGACCTGTGCTGCCGTCGATCGAGATGGATTGGTGCTGCCATCGTCGATCGGTCGCGATGGGATGTTGATATACTGCGTCGCCGATCGAGCTACTAGCTGTCTGATATATCATGGTTTTTACCTATTTTAGACCATGGTATAAGACCGATTTTTTGAGTCTTTTGGTGTTTCGTGTCTTCTATGTTTATAATTAGGTACAAGGACGCTTGGAGCTTAATTGGTGTTTACTGCATCATTTTGGAGTATAATGGAATAAGCAGTCAAAGTCGCAAGTTCGGATCGAAGAATTTAAGGCAGTGTTGATCGACACTGAAGGAAGCATCGATCGACACCATAATTTTACTCGTGTCGATCGACAGAGAAGATAGTGTTGCTCGACACCACTATTTCCAGCGACCAGATTTCCAGATTTGGAAGATTTTTGTTTTGCGTCAGAAGGCCCAAATGTTTGCAATAAAGCCCAATACGTTTTTGTAAACTATAAGTACTTATTTTTCGCCATTGTTAAGGCTATTCTTTTATTTTTTATTAGATAATTTGATACTAAGGAATTATTATTCATGTCTATGTCTGAGTAATTTCTTAGTTAGGTTTTAGGGTTTTTTCAAAGGATAATGAAGAGTTGTTGAATTTATTTACTTTTGGGATTTGCATCATATATATATATTCTTCACCTTGATTGCTCTGAATTCTGATTTAGGCCTGAATTAGATATCCTAGGTGAATTTCCTGAACTGAATCATAGGTGAGAAAAATAACTATTCGCAAAGGAATTTGGCTTAGAGACTTTGTGAACAATCGAACCTGATTTTAATGCTTGTTTAGATTAATCTGATTTCGCAACGACAATTAGTTTTCTAGGGTTTAAACATAGATAATATTCGCAACGACAGTTGGTTTGTTTAACGTTAGTTTTGAGTTCTAGAATTGCACTTCATCAATCCTATTAGTAACTTTATTCTTCAATTTGGATTTATTCCTGTGATTTCCCTAAAGCTTAGCGTTTGTTTTATTATTGAATTTAAATCACTGAAATCATCTCTGTTTATTATTTCTGCAATCGTTTACTTTACAATTATTCTGCTTAGCATAATATCAAAGTTTTCAATCTTTTGTGCAATCTGATTTCTTGTGGATTTGAGACACTAAGTACTACAGTGATCTTTTAATTGAGATAGTAGGTTCAAAGAGAAATTTGACCATATCAAATTTTGGTGCCGTTGCCAGGAAATGAACGCCATTAGATTCATACTACTAGGATTTTGTCTAGGTTTTTCTTTTTATTTTAGTTTACTAAACTAGCTTTTAACTTTGTGGTTTCAGGTGCATGTTTGATCGCTCCACCAGAAGCAACAATGAGACAAGGTTAGTTAACTACGAGCTTCAGGAACTAGCATGCTTGGAACGTGACAACAAAAGAGCAGTCATAGAACCTAAGATGGCTGACGGACAAAGGCTCATACAGAGAATGGGAGAAGATAGAATCCTGCATGATGCGGCAAGATTGAAGTACAATGAAGATGTACAAAGGATCAACGACGATGGTACGGTGATCGTCGAGGAACAGGCAAATATGGAGCAGCCTGTCGAGCGGCGCGATGAACTTGTCGCTCGACACGACAAATTTGTGGGTGTCGATCGACACGCTGCTGGTGTTGATCGACACCAGGTCCGAAATCCGCCTGATTTGTTGAGGAAACGTACATTGGCGTATTTTAACCGTCCCGAACAGTTCTACACTAATAGGTCTGCTATTCGCCCACCTCTGTTCCAAAGGAATGACTTCGCGCTAAAACTTGCTTTCTTTAGCTTAGTTGCTCAGGATCCTGCGAGCACTACAAGAAAACTGTGTTTTAGAATCAGAATTTAGCGTCGAATTTATTCAAACGCTAGTTTAGCGTCGATTTTGCGTCGTAATGGCGTCGATAACACAATTCGACGCTAATTCGTCGCTAATTAGGGACGAAATATTTCGACACTAAATCGAAGCTATATAGCATCGATTTAGCGTCGAACTTCCATCGGAAGTATAATTTTGACGCTAAATCGATGCAAATTTAGCGTCGATTTAGCGACGAAAAAATAGCGTCAAAATTATAAGGACGAAATAGCGTCGAAATAATAAGGACGAGATTAGGGTTTTTTGAGAAAATTGCGGTTTTAGCAAACTAAAACCGAAATCCATGACTGGTGTCGCTCGACACCTCCCAAGGGTGTCGATCGACACCTCCAAAAGTATCAACTTTGGACTACGGTCGTTACAATTCTCCCCCACCAACACTGGATTCGTCCTCGAATCCCGACAATACCGCCAATGAAGGCCACAAACTCAAACCTGACCCGAACCGGTCACAACTATCCGAGATCAAAAAACTCGATCTCCGAGGCTCTAGTTCAATCTCATGTTTATACGCCCGTTTCTAGACATCTATTACTCTTAACTCATTCCACACCACTCCCACTCGCAAGACGCATCCTTTGAGCCATCGGTGTCTCGTGTCCCTTCCACTCTGAGGATGCATCCTTTGAGCTCTGGGTACACAGGGGAACTTATCATCCCCTCGAGAGAACTAATCATCCCTCGATACTCACAATGGAAACTAATCATCCCAAAGAGTATACAGGAGAACTAATCATCTCATCTGAGGAACTAATCATCCTCACTGAAGAACTAATCATCTCCGGATAAAATAAATGAGTTATTCGGAGCCGCAGCCCCTAGAGTAATAAACTCTAAAACGTCTATAAACATCTATCGACAAGAACTACCTGGCGTGGCCAACTCGATACTCCTTAAACCCGGAATATCACCACGTAACACATATAAGAAAAACTCCTCTTATAACAACACAGAGATAAATAAGGAACAACTACATCTTATTAATCTCAAAACGTATAATCGTTACAACATAAACGAAATATACAATGATACAAAAGCATCAACATGCTAACAAACGAAACTATAGCCGCAAAGAGAAATAAAGCTCATGTCGCGACCTGCTTGTCTAACCACTTCCTGAACTTTAACTTCATCTTCGCCTCTGGCTCCTAAGTCTCCTCCTGGCAACCGCCACAATCCCACAAAATCCTCAACAATGGAATTTTCTTCCGACGCAACTCCTCGACTCCTCTCTCCAGAATCCTCACAGGAACCTCCGGAACCGTCAAATCTGGCTGAAGATCCGCAGGAATCTCAGGCACTAACTCCTCCGACTCATGCAGGCACTTCCGCAACATCAAGACATGAAAAACCTTATTAAATGCCTTCATGATCGGAGGTAACTTGAGCCGACCCATAACGCAACCGGTCCAACACGCTCCACCACAGGAAACAGACCCATAAACCGCAGACTCAGCTTGTTCTCTCTAATGGACCTGTTAGGGCCCCGTAACATAGCCATCTCGAGATACACACGATCTCCAACCGCAAACTCAAGCTCTTGCCTCCGCTTATCTGCATAGCTCCTCTGACGATCCTGAGCTTCTTTCATGTTCGATCTCATGACCCGGATCTTCTACGTCGTTTCCTGAACATAAGTAGCTCCAAGAATACTGCGCTCCCCACTTGGATCCAGCATAATGGCGTCCTACATGGCCTCCCATACGAAGCCTCAAAAGGAGCCATACCGATACTCGCCTGAAAACTGTTATTGTAAGCGAACTCGACCAAACACAAATGGTCCGCCCAATAACCACCCCAATCGAGCACACACATCCTCAGCAAATCCTCCATAGTCTGAATAGTCCTCTCTGACTGCCCATCAGTCTGCGGATGATACGCTGTACTCATATGCACCTTAGTGCCCATCTCTGCCTGAAATGCTCCCCAAAACTCAGATGCAAACCTGGGATCCCGATTAGACACGATACTAGCTGGCACTCCATGCAGTCTCACTATCTCTTTCACGCACTTCTTAGCCAATTTAGCCGCTCCATCGGTCTTCTTAATGGCCAAAAAGTGCGCTGACTTAGTCAACCGATCCACAATTACCCAGATAGCATCATAAGTCCGCGAAGTATGCAACCCAACCACGAAATCATCGTAATCATATCTCACTTCCACTCCGGAATGGGCAAACTCTGCAGAAGACCACTCGGAACTCCATGCTCGGCTTTAACCAATGAACAAGTATTGCACTTAGAAACATAAGCCGCCACGTCCTTCTTCATCCCGACCAAGTGATAATACTGTTTGAGGTCTTGGTACATCTTAGTCGCACCCGGATGAATCGAGAACTTGCTCGAATGAGCCTTACTTAGAATCTCCTGCCTCAATGCCTTATCTCGAGGAACACAAACTCGACCACGAATCAGAATCGTCCCATTCGGAGAGACCACATACTCGGAATCCACTGCTCGTGACACACCCAACAAACCCTGATCACTCTGCTGAGCCACTCTGATCATTCTGAGAAGATCTGCCTGATCGACTGCCTCTAAGCCCAAAGGCTCCTCCGAAATAGCACAAAGACGCAGAGTGCTAATCTCGCCTACCAGATCCTCAATATCCTGCTCGCGGGCTGAATCAAACCTCCGTCAACTCAAGGCATCTGCTACCTGATTAGCCTTGCCCGGATGATAAATGATCTCCAGATCGTTATCCGCCAGTAACTCAACCCAGCGTCTCTGTCTCATATTCAGCAATGGTTGCGTCAAGATATGCTGCAGATTCTTGTGATCCGTAAAAATCTGTACTCTGCCTCCATACAGGTAAGATCTCCAGATCTTCAGAGCAAACACGATGGCTCCCAACTCTAGATCATGCGTAGGCCGATTACGCTCACTACCCTGTAACTGCCTCGAAGCATAAGCAATAACTCGACCCTCCTGCATCAGAACGCAACCAAGACCAACTCCTGAAGCGTCAATATACACAGTGTAAGGCTTCCCCGGCTTGGGTAATGCCAACACCGGCATACTAGTCAACATCTCCTTGAGCTTCGAAAAACTCTCCTCGCACTCCGGCGACCAAACGAACAGAACTTCCTTACCAGTCAACTTCGTCATCGGCTGCGCCATACTCGCAAAGCCCTTGACGAATCTCCTGTAGTATCCTGCTAAACCCAGAAAACTCCTGATCTCGGTAGCACTATACGGTCTCAGCCAATCTCGAATTGCCTTAATCTTGGCCGGATCCACATATACTCCCTCTGCACACACAACATGACCCAGAAATACCATCTGCCTCAGCCAAAAACTGCACTTGCTCAACTTCGCACAAAGCTTCTGCTCCCGAAGCTTCTCCAAAACCAACCGCAAATGAGCCTCGTGCTCCTTGGGACTCCTCGAGTAAACCAAGAAATCATCAATAAATATGATCACAAACACGTCCAAAAACTCCTTGAACACGTCGTTCATCAACCTCATTAATGCCGCAGGCGCATTCGTCAAACCAAAAGGCATAACTACAAACTCGAAATGCCCATACCTCGTCCTGAATGCCGTCGTGCGAACATCTGCCTCATCAATCAGAATCTGATGATACCCTGAAGCCAAGTCTATCTTGGAGAACCAGGTCGCACCCCTCAACTGATCCAACAACTCATCAATCCTCCAGAGAGGGTACCTGTTCTTCACAGTGACTCGGTTATGTCCCCGGTAATCGATGCACAACCGGAAACTACCATCCTTCTTCTTCACGAACAAAACCAGCGCTCCCCACGGCGAAACACTCGGCCGTATAAAACCCTTCTCCAAAAGGTCCTCTAACTGCTTCTTCAACTGCGCGAACTCTGCCGGAGCCATCCTGTAAGGAGCCTTAGATATCGGAGCTGTCCCGGGCTTTAGCTCAATTGTGAAAGGATAAGACCGAGATGGTGGTAATCCCTTCAACGATCGAAAAACGTCCTCGAAGTCCTGAACAACTCAAATATCCTCAAAAGCAACCTCACTACTGTCCTCTGACATCACGATCGTCGCCAAAAACGTCTCACAACCTCGCTCTAACATCTGCTCCGCCTGAATAGCCAAATTCACAAGGCTACTGGAAGTCGGTCTCAAGCCCTGAAACACCAACTTCTCTCCAACACGCTGGAAGACCACTCTGCCCCGATAACAATCCAAGTGAACCCGGTAGAAAGACAACCAATCCATAGCAAGGATCACATCATACAGCACTACTAGACTAATCACCAAGTCCGCTGGCATCGAATGCCCCGCGATTTGAACATCCACTGCCCTAGCACGGCCTGAAGTAGCCAGGAAACCTCCTCCATCCACCTTGACCATGCCTGCGCGCTCACCAGCGCTGCTCCGAATGCCGCTGCCCTCGGCACACTCAGGAGTAATATAGCAGTGTGATGCTCCCGAATCAAACATCACGTGGGACTTGAAACCGCCCACTAACAAGGTCCCTACACAATTTGATATGCGTTGAGAACCCTAGTGACTCGACCACAAGTAAAATAAAGAACACTAGCACAGCCAGAACAAAAATTCTACTTCTAGGAATTTACAAAGTTCAAGTCCAGAATTTTACCTGTGATCTGTCCGGCTCCACTGTTCTGACCGAACTCTGCTGGCGAAAACACTCTCGATGCCGGCCCGATCTGCTCCATCGGCTGCTACACTGCTGCTAATTGACCCCTTGGCTGCACCTCAACTGGCTGAATCGAAGCTATAGCCGCCGGCTGCAATCTGGGACACATCGTCCTGATATGCCCTGGCTCTCTGCAGTGGAAACATACTCTCGAATCCCGCTGCTGCGACTGCGGCTGCTGCTGAGACAACTGCTGGTGATCGCCCTTACGGGGGCAACTCGCCAAACGATGCTCCAGACTCCCGCATCCATAACATGCTCCGCCCTTCTGACTGGGCCTAGAAGCACCATCTCATTTCCGTTTCTGACCCTGCGCAGGTGATATATCATGGTTTTTACCCGATTTTAACCATGATATAAGCGGGTTTTGTATTAGTATTTTTGGTATTTTTATGTCTTTTGTAGTGTTTTGCAGGAAATTGTCATTTGGAGCTTAATGGTAACATTTGAAGCATTTTGGACCATTTTGGAGCGGAAGAGATACAAGTGGAATCGAGACCTTTAAAAGGTCCCTGTCGATCGACATAGTATATCCACTGTCGATCGACGGAAGTTTTTAAAGGCGTAGAAAATCTCCACAGACGCCCTCGTGTCGATCGACATGCTTTTACTGTCGATCGACAGGCGCTCAGTAAACCTAATTTTACCACTTGTATAAATAGTTTAACTTGGTAGATATGTAAGAGAGAGATCTAGACACTGTTTTATTAAGGAGGTACAGAGAGAAAGAGAGACTTTTGGAGAAATTTTGAGAAGATCTACATGTTCTTGAGATTCAAAGACTTCAAACCCTTTTGTATCATCTACTCTTACTCTTTAATGAAATCTTATTCAGTTAATATGATTTCATCATCTATTTCTGAGTAAATCACTTGTTAGGTTTTGGGATTTCTTGGGTTATGACTAGAAATCATTGAAATTGCATATTTGTTAAGGTTTATCCGTAGGTTCTTCATTTAAACTGTTATTAATGCTTGATTCTTACTTGATCATCTCGAATCTTGATCTTAGGATTGTTGATTAGCCACGACAGTGGGATTAATAACCTGAACTAGTTTAAATTGGCAAAGTTACCTATTCGCAAAGAAATTTGGCTTAGGGATTTTGTGAACATATCGAGCTCGTATTAAATGCTTGTTTAGATTCGACGAATTCGCAAAGAAATTTGGGATTTGAGGATCTAAAGATAGATAGCCTTCGTAACGACAGTTAGCTGGCTATATTTTCGTGTTTGAGTTCTAGAACGGCACTTAATTGAACCTTGACAATTGTTATATATTGATTTCGAATCATTACCTAAAGAATTTCCATGACCTAGCTTTCATCTCTTTAAGTATTTAATCAGCCCATCTTTCGTTTACTTGTTTTATAAACTGTTTTGACGCTTACAATCGTTTTACTTAGCATAATCTGAATACCAAGATTGATTGTGTATTCTAACTCCCTGTGGATTCGATCCTTAAATACTACGATGATCTCTTTGTTTGAGAGAGTGGTTCTAGGGTAAATTTGAGCCCGCATCCGGGGAGTTGAATTTACCGTTCAATTCAATTTACTAAGATTTTGTCTAAGTATTTATTTTTCTTTTGATACTCACTTGCTCTTTTCTCTTTGTATTTGTGTGTTTCAGGTTTATGCCTAATCGCCTAACCAGAAGCAATCGAAACGAAGAGTTAGTCGATCTCAATCCTGAGATTGGAAAGTTAGAGCGTGCAAACCGAGCGGCAACAAGAGCAGCCAAGATGATCAACAACAGAGTAATCTTGCTCCGTGGTGCAGATGGAACCATCACAGACCATCAGGGACAGAAGTATAACGCTGAGGGTCAGCGTATTGAGGACGATGGAACCGTGATAGAAGAGGAGCAACAACACGAGCCAGCTGAGCATGAGCATACATTGAGAGAGCACTATAGGCCTCAAGAGTTCTACACCAACAGAGCCGCCATTAGACCTCCTTCCTTCCCTAGGAATGACTTCGAGCTAAAGCCAGCTTACTTCTCTTTGGTGGCTCAACAACCATTCCATGGCCTTCCTTCAGAACATCCCATGGACCATATCGAGATGTTTGAGGCCTTAGCGTCCAGCATGAAAGCAAATGGGGTTCTAAGACTACCTTTTCTGCAAGCTCTTCCCATATTCTCTCAGTGGAGAAGCAGCTTACTGGCTAAAGCCCCGGGTTCCTTAACCACTTGGGAGGACACGAAAAACGCCTTCCTCGTAAACTTCTTCGATGAGACAAGGTCTGAGGATCTTAGGATGAAGATCTCGACATTTAGGGAAGGACCGACTGAAGCGTTCAAGGATGCCTGGATAAGATTAAAGTCCTACCAAAGAGATTGTCCTCATCACGGCTTTAGCGATGTGCAGTTGTTGGGAATCTTCTTCAGAGGAATCGATTGGAGACACCAAATGTCTTGGGATTCTCCAAGTAGGGGAAACTTCAACACCAACGTTCCAAGTGATGCGTTGGCACTCATCGAGAACATGGCTTCAAGCAGCAGTACGAAGAACATAGACTACGAGAGAAAGCAGCTTGGCAATGGCTCAGATGGAGGTAACATGGCCAAGATGGAAGCCAAGCTAGACTCGATGCATAACTTGCTAGTGGGAAAGAAGCAAGTGCAGTTTGCTCAGGAAGTAGAGACCTTCATTCGAGATGAAGAAGAGAATGAAGAGGACTGCAACTACGTCGGTGGTAGTGGATTTCAGGGACAGAGGTTCGGTAATCAGCAGGGTAACAGAAACTACGGTGGAAACAATTACAGTGGAAACAACCAAAGATCTACATTCACCGGAAATCAAGCCATGCCTAGCTACACCAAAGCGCAGTTCCAGAATACGGATTATCAGAAATCCTATCAGAGCAGCTTCACTAGGAACTACGGTTCTTCTTCTTACCAAACACCACCTCCTAAGTCGTCGGATAACAAGACGGACTCGATGTTAGAGCAAATTCTGGAGGGTCAACAACAGATGACGGTGAACTTCAATGGCAAAATCGATGCCTTGTACACCGATTTGAATGGAAAGATTGAGGCTATCAATCTTCATGTGAGGAAGCTAGACACTCAAGTCGCTCAAACCGCCGAGAACTCGAGGAGACAAGAAGGATTTCTTCCTTCTAGAACGGATGCTAACCCGAAGCATTCCGTCGCTGCCATCACAACGAGGAGTGGAAAGGTTATCCAAGGGCCTGAGTTGAAGAAAGGACTTGGTAATGAAAATTTTGATGAGTTTGGAGATTTTGATGAGAATGAAATTCGGGCAGAAGGTCATCCGTCGATCGACACACCTGCATGTCGATCGACGGGAATAGAACAGAGCAAGTCTCCGGATGCAGAGCAGTATCCGTCGATCAACGCATCTGACCGTCGATCGACACAGCCAAACCAAGTTTTGGCAGGAGGTCCAGTGACGCTTGACAAAGGGAAAAATGTGGTCGATACAAGAACATCAGATCCATGTCGATCGACAGGACCTACAACCGTCGATCGACAGGAAACCCCTAGAACGATTTCTCCTTTAAAATCGTCGGATAATCCAGTGGAGAGAGTGTACATACCCAAGGTACCTTACCCGAAGAGTCAGAAGAGATCTAAGCAAGAGCTTGAGGATGAAAGATGCAAGTCCATCATAGACAAGCTAGTGTTGGAAATTCCGTTTGTCGAAGCCGTTAAACTCAGTCCCATGATACGACGGTATGTCAAGAAGATGGTGACCAAGAGTTGGGGCATTGAGGAAGCAGTGGCTATGATTTCTGAACAAGTAAGCGCAGTGATTCAGAACAGGATCCCAGAGAAACTAACGGATCCGGGAAGCTTTGTTTTGGATTGTTATATCTTCAAGGATAGATTTCCGCGGTCTCTCTGTGATCAAGGTTCAGGCATCAACCTCATGCCACTTTCAGTTGCGGTGAGTCTTGGGATGACGGATTACCAATCCACTGGGATCTCTCTTATCTTAACCGGTAGGTAAGTTAGGATTCCAGAAGGAGTACTAGAAGATGTTCCAATCAAGGTTGGGAACTGTTTGATTCCGACTGACTTTGTTGTTTTGCAATACAACGAGGATCCCAAGGATCCTCTTATCTTGGGTAGGCCCTTTTTAGCCACAGCCGGTGCCATGATTGATTGTCAAGGGGGTAGCATGACTTTAAGAGTAGGTGGTCTCGAGATGAAGTTCGAGATGGACAAGCTTATCAAGAGGCCTACAATAGATGGACACACCTTCTACGTAGACACTCTCACCGACCTTGCACAGGAAGTTTTCAATGAGAATCATCCCATTGATCCCTTGGAAAGGACTTTGGTTAACTCTGTGCAAGAGAAAGAACAGTTTGATAATGATGCGAGGGGTTATGCTAGGATGATGGATGCTAGCAAGGAAAAGAAGCACTTGGTTGCTAGTGCTAGTTTGGGGGAAGCTTCATCGAAAGCTCCACAAATCAGTGATTGGAGCGAACAAAAAGCTCCAAGGCTTGAGCTCAAGCCACTTCCCGCCGAGCTAAGGTATGCCTTTCTTGGACCTAATTATACTTACCCCGTGATTGTCAATTTTTCTTTGAACAATCCAGAGCTCGCCTTACTGCTGAGCAAGCTGTGAAAATTTCGCCCAGCTCTCGGCTATTCTCTTGATGATATTGCAGGTATCTCTCCGGACTTGTGTATGCACAGGATTCACCTTGAGGATGAGAGCAAATCATCGGTTGAGCATCAAAGGAGACTTAACCCAAACCTGCAAGAGGTTGTCAAGAAGGAGATCCTGAAACTCCTAGAAGCTGGAATCATCTATCCCATTTCGGATAGCGTTTGGATCAGTCCAGTGCATGTGGTACCAAAGAAAGGAGGTGTCACAGTTGTAAAGAACGAGAAAGATGAGCTAATTCCGATGAGGACTGTAACTGGTCATCGGATGTGCATAGATTATAGGAAGCTAAACGCGGCCACAAGGAAGGACCATTTCCCGTTACCCTTCATCGACCAGATGCTAGAGCGTTTAGCAAAGCACCCCTACTACTGTTTCCTCGATGGATATTCTGGGTTCTTCTAAATCCCCATCCATCCAGATGACCAAGAGAAGACAATGTTTACTTGTCCTTATGGCACTTTTGCATACCGCAGAATGCCATTTGAACTTTGTAATGCTCCAGCTACATTTCAACGGTGTATGATTTCCATCTTCACCGACATGATTGAGCAATATATGGAGGTCTTCATGGATGACTTCTTGGTCCACGGTGATTCATTCAAGGATTGCTTGGACAACCTAGAGAAAGTGCTCGCTCGATGCGTGGAGAAGCACTTGGTGTTAATTGGGAGAAATGCCATTTCATGGTGCAAGAAGGAATTGTGCTTGGCCATCGAATTTCTGCGGATGGTATTGAGGTGGACCGTGCCAAGATTGAAGTGATGATGAGTCTTCAACCGCCAACTACGGTTAGGGAGATTCGTAGTTTCCTTGGCCATGCTGGATTCTACAGGAGGTTCATCAAGGACTTCTCAAAGATTGCTCGACCATTCACCACATTGCTCTGTAAGGACATCAAATTTGATTTTGATGCTGATTATTTAAATGCTTTTACACAGATTAAACATGCTTTGGTGAGTGCCCCGATAGTGCAACCTCCCGATTGGGATTTACCTTTCGAGGTAATGTGCGATGCAAGTGATTACGGAGTTGGGGCAGTGTTAGGGCAAAAGAAGGACAATAAACTTCATGCAATCTACTATGCTAGTAGAACGCTAGACGAGGCTCAAAGGAGCTACGCAACTACTGAAAAGGAGTTGTTAGCCGTCGTTTTCGCCTTCGAGAAGTTTCGCTCTTACCTAATTGGAGCCAAGGTTATAGTGCACACGGATCATTCAGCATTGAAGTACTTAATGCAAAAGAAAGACGCTAAACCGAGGTTGTTGAGGTGGATCCTCCTTCTACAAGAGGTCGATATAGAGGTGAAGGACAAAAAGGGAGTCGAGAACGGTGTAGCGGATCATCTTTCGCGCATTCGGATAGAAGAAAGTGTACCAATCGATGATTACTTCCCAGAGGAAAGTGTACACTTCATTGAGATTGGATCGCAAGAGGCTACACCGGAAAATCGGCTAAGTGTTGGGGCAGAGCATTCGCCGTCGATCGACAAGCTTCTATGTCGATCGACAGGGAGCTCCTGTCCGAAAATTTAAATGATGAAGATGAACCGTCGATCGACACAAACCTTATATGTCGATCGACAATGGGTGATCAGATGGAACTCCATGAGTTGAACGCGGTCTCAGAGAGCGATAGGCCTTGGTTCAGTGACATAGCCAATTACCTTGCTGCAGAGACTACACTGGATGATCTCAAGGGCTATGAGAAGAAGAAGTTCATGAGAGAACTTCGGAGGTACTTTTGGGATGAGCCATATCTATATCGGCATTGTTCGGATGGGCTTTATCGGAGATGCATTGCGGAAAGCGAAGTTCGAGATATGCTCTATCACTGTCATGGTTCAGAATAAGCAGGGCACTTTGCCACGTTCAAGACAGTGTCCAAGGTTCTTCAAGCGGGTTTCTGGTGGCCCTCGATGTTTAAGGATGCAAATGCATTTATACTGCAATGTGATGCCTGCCAGAGGCGAGGAAAGATTAGCAAGCGACATGAGATGCCGCAAAACTTCATCCTCGAGGTTGAGGTGTTTGATTGTTGGGGCATCGATTTCATGGGTCCATTCCCATCCTCTTATGGGAATGAGTACATATTAGTCGCGGTGGACTATGTCTCCAAATGGGTGGAGGCAGTTGCTAGTCCGAAGAACAATGCTGCGGTGGTCATTAAGTTGTTTAAGACCATCATCTTCCCGAGATTTAGAGTGCCACGAGTAGTCATTAGTGATTGTGGGACACATTTCATAAACAAGATATTCTCTAAACTCTTAGAGAAATACGGTGTTCACCATCGCGTGGCGAGTCCTTATCACCCACAGACGAGTGGTCAAGTGGAAGTGTCGAATAGGCAGATCAAGTCAATCCTTGAGAAGACGGTAAGTGTCACGAGGAAGGATTGGTCTACAAAGCTAGACGATGCGCTCTGGGCTTATAGGACTGCTTACACGACTCCTCTAGGCACCACTCCTTTCCATCTGCTTTATGGAAAACATGTCATCTACCGGTGGAACTCGAGCATAAGGCAGCTTGGGCGGTAAAGCATTTCAATTTCAACATCAAACCCGCCGCAGAACGGAGATTGATTCAGTTGAACAAACTGGATGAGATTCGACTTCATGCCTACGAGAACTCCAAGCTGTACAAGGAGAGGACAAAAGCATACCATGACAAGAAGATAATCTCCAGGAGCTTCGAGCCCAACGACCAGGTATTGCTATACAACTCACGTTTATAACTTTTTCCTGGTAAATTGCGTTCTCGTTGGTCAGGTCCATTCACAATCAAGGAGGTTAGACCACATGGAGCTGTGGTGTTAATCGCAAAAGTCGGAAAGGAGTTCACGGTGAACGGCCAAAGGGTGAAGCATTACTGGGCGGAAGCCAAAATTCCGGAGGGACACATGGTACCCTTGGATGATGCACCCGAAGTCTAACCTTCAACAGAGTCGAGCTAACGACTGAAAACAAGCGTTAAATGGGAGGCAACCCATTTGTAAGTAAGTATATACTTTTGTTTTTCACTAACTTTTGTTTTTAAGTTTGGATTTTGAAAAGGAAAAACAGGGAAATGCCTCTCTGTCGATCGACAGTCGCCTCTTTGTCGATCGACACGGGCAGCGGATTCCACGAGGTAAGTGGTTTTAACCAGATTTTCATCTTCTTCTTCACTTCACATTCCCCATCGATCGACAAATCCTCTCCAAACCCTATATTTTCGAAAACTTGACCAAATCGATTGATTTTTGAGCCTAATCCACTTGGATTTTCCTCCTCTAATCGATTCTCACACTCTTTTTCGAAATCAAACAAGGTAATTTTCCCTTTTCTCAATTTTTCATTCCGTTTTTGTGAAGAAAGGTGATGAATTTTGGGGTTGAATTGGTTCGAATCTTGTGTTGTTAATACTTCCTTTACACTTTTAGAGTAATTTCGAACCAATTTCATGCTTCAATTGTGTTGATTTTCATATTTAGGGTTTGAACTTTATAATTTCGGGGTTTTTGAATGTGTTGTGAATTTGTGCGAATTGGTGATTGTTGTGTCGACAATAGGCTTAATAGTGATGCTAGGAGTCGTGATAGGCATGATTTAGTCGAGATGTGGTGTTGCAATTGTGTGATTTCTTGTCGTATGCAGAACTGGGACAGTCGCCTCTCTGTCGATCGACAAATACTTGTGACGATCGACAGGGCAGTGACTGTCCATTTTGTTGGTTCTTTCTAACTTCCTCTACTTGTTTTTCTTTGTGATTTCATTTTGCAGATGGTACGTACGACTGATAAAAGCATAGGCAAACGACCAAGGACCGATGATGGTTCGAGTTCTCAAGCTCCATCTCCACCACCTACTTATGATATCAAGCGTGGTGCCAAACCGAAATGGCCAAGGGAGGAGAGGAAAAGGATTCAGGTTGAGTTTGAGTCTCTTAAAAGGGGAGTAACGTTGAAGTCGGTATTGACAAGTGATGAGATTGAGAAGAGGGAAGATTCACCCGCTTGGGACGTTTATGACTCCCTCCTCTACAACGAGTGGCTCAGGGTCCCCATAGCGACCACCAAGTTCATCGACAAGCTGTCGCTAGGACTTCTGAAAATCAGTGACAAAGTTGAGGAGTTGATTCAAGAGATGGGTTTGGAGAAATTGGTGGACGGACGTTCAATCATGTATCCCGACCTTGTCCGCCAATTCTTCGCCACGGTTAAGCTATCCAGCGACGCAAAAACTCAAGAAGACAATCTAGATCCGAGGCATTTCCACATGAGCTTCATGAGTAACGGGAAGCGGCACAAGATGAATGCCTTAACCGTTTGCAGGACTTTTGAGTTCCCGGAAGTTCCACTTGTTGGATTGCCAAAGGACATTGCTGGCGGTGTCCAGACATTGTGGAATGAGATTGGCACCGGTCTTTATATAGTGGGGAGTTCTGCACAAGCCGATGTGCGTCATCCAGTTGCTCGCTACTTGATTCGATTGCTCACCACTACCATCATGTGCAAGATGGAACCAGTGAAGGTTAGGAGTTACGAGTTGGTCTTACTTTCTTACGCTTTGAGGAGCGTCATCCACAATGAGACTTGGGACACTATAACACCAAACATGGGAATGGTGTTGATGGAGTACCTCTACTCGCTTAAGCATACTCCGCTATCTCTTACTAATTTCGGTAAGAAGCAATTACCAGTGGGAAGCATCCTCACTCCAATCTTCACGAAATGCAAGGTTTCAACAACCGAATATGAGGAGGAGAGCAAGAGTGCTTCTGTGGACTTGGAGCATATGAAGAATGCTCATTGGATCACGCATGAGCATCCTCTACACTGGGTCTTCCCAATTGCGAATGGCCAAAAGAGAAAGGTGGAGATTGGGAGAGTGATGGATTTATTGCGGGTCACTAATGACCCTACACTTATCTCCTTCAATCCGCCTGAGGAAGTTCTCACCAATGGCTTATCTAGCAACCTAGAGCACTGTCGTGAATAAGTTTAACTTCAATTCATAGACTAGGTGATCAAATTAGCCTAAACATTACGATTTCCGATTGATGAAGACATATGATAATCTATCCTATTTGGCTCAGTCACTAATCAATCCTAAATCACCATTGAAAGCCCCTAATCTAGCTAATGGACTACTCGGCCATGGAGAGATCAAACGCAGCAAAACAATAGAGAGAAATCATGATGATGATGATATGAAAAAGGATTAGGGTTTAGAATTCTTCTCAATAGGAATGTGGGATGATCCTCCAAATCTTGCAAGCAAATCCAAAGGAATGAAGAACACTTGAAGAGTTTCAAAAACTTGGAACAAATGAGTCTAGTCTCGGGAAAACGTGAAAACAGAATGGAAAAATGGAATAATGGATCCTTTTTTAGGAGGTGGCTGCCTCTTATTTATAATAAAAATTAGGGCAACTTGGTCCAGGGTGACCGACCGGTCGGTCTGGTTCCGGACCGGTCGGTCTGGTCTTCGGGACAGGACTGGTCTTCATTCCAGAACGATCTTCGGCTTTGAGTATTCAGGTCGGGACCGGTCGGTCTCTTGGTTGGATCGACCGGTCTTGAATCCAGAGAGGAGAATTCTTAAAGTGTCTAGCGAGCGGGTGCTTGGTTAGGAAAATCGCTTTTTTGCTCCAATTCTGCCTCGTTTGCTCCAATGAGTTCCAATAACTCCAATCCATGCTCGAGAGCCTCCTAGAACTTGAAAAGCCACAAAAAGAACTGGAAAAAACCAAAAAACAATAGAAAACAACACGTAAAAGAGGTTAAAATACTAATATATCAACTCTCCCGGACTTAGATCTTTGTTTGTCCTCAAACAAATTCAGAAATAAGTAAAGGAGAGAGGTTTGAAAACGCGGGAACTCTTTTATCCTCGGTGAACCGAGTTAATAACCTTCAATCTGCAAACCACATAATTCAGATTACGAATAGCAAAGCTTTACCAAAACAACCTCAATACATTTCTCAACCAAGCCATTTCCCAAGCACAAACTTAACGCATTCAAAGTATGCGTGAGGATCTCGCTAAAGGCACCTTTTTAGGGTAGACGGCGCTAAGGGGGTAAGGCCATTTAGAGGTGGAGTTCAAAGTGTTTAAAGTGTTTAAGGGTTACCCGATGTTTCGTAGAGGATGCAGGATATCGCACAAAATTGCAAGAGAGAATAAGTTCGTTGATATCCACATTCTCTAAACCACTCTTTCTTCTCCAAATCTCTCTAACGCCTCATCCAGCCATCGTCCATCTTGGGTACATTCACGGAGCAGAGAGACACTATTTTAAAGATTTACCACTCTTCATCATCGATTTTTTTTTTTTTTTTTTTTTTTAGAATGGTGATGATGAAGAGGGTTTATATTACAAACATGTGTCTCTCAAACACCAAGATAGATAGAATTGATGTACATACCCAAGTGGAGCTCATCATTGCTATTCCTTCCTCATTATAAAATCATATTTGAAAATAAGAGCAGGTGCTCGTTCTTCTGAAAGATTGATTTAAATGCAGTGTCGACTCGATTCTCATCGGCCCTTTTGCGCATATGCTGCACATGTGACCATGAAGTAACAAGAATGCAAGGAGTTTGAAAAGAGGTAATGGTTAAGGAGGGTACTAGCTAAAAATGAGCTAGCTATTCAGGAACAACAAGAGTGGTAAAAAGAATAAGGAGTCCTGAATATGGTTCGTTTTCCTAATCTAGTGCCAGTAACGAGAGGAAATTTTGGTCAATCTGAAACCTGGAAAATAGTGTATCGAAGTGTTCTAGCTGTTCCTTGTACCCATGCTCTGTAAAAATGGTCACTAGAGAGAAGATTAAACATATATAGTTCAAATATCATCATATGATAAAGTCCTATTTCCCTACAAAGTTTTGACTCAATAAAACAGAAAATAAAAAGCAAAACCGCTCCCCCGGACTTAAATCACACCGTCTCCGGTGTGAAAAAGTTCAAGAGATTGGAGACTCAAATGAAAACAGAAATAAACACGGATAATACAATGATGATAGAAGGGTGAAAGAAAATATCACCGAGTAGAAGCTTCATCGCCTCCATCGCCACGCGTCCTCTGCTTTTTCCTTGCCAATGGCTGACCCGAGCCTGAGGTTGAGCTTGAGGGAACTGGCTGAGCATCCCTTGCTGCCGTGGCGTGACAACATCCTTTGGAGAGTGTTTCCATAATCCTCTACATGAGGCTATTGTTCTTCTTCGTGGATTGGATCATCCACTTCCTGTACTCAGCACCATCAGCATCATTAGAGATGTGTGGGAGATCAAACTCACCTTGGGGAGGGATGGTGTGATATGTCAGGCGTGGGATTGAAGGGCCAGCATCTTCGGAGTCAGGTTGCAAGCAGGTGCTCGGTCTCGAGGTGCTCTTACACGAGCAGGTGCTCGATCTGGCAGCTGAAGAAGAACGGCTTGGATTTGGCACAAGGTGCCCCGGAGGCGGCTGAAACGCAAGATCATCCATCGTGTTGAGCTGTGTGATGGCCATGTTCGGAAGCTCAATGAAATTGGCTTCCCCATTTGCAGCTATGAATTGGTACACGCTCTGTCTGATGATGATCTTGGAATGGAGCAGGTGCTTCATGTCCAACCGTGCCAGCTCATCGACACAAGAAGCCTCTGATAAATCCACTCTAAGATGACGGAATAGTGTGGTGAGCAAGCTTCCAATACGCTCAACTTTAGGTCCCTTGTTGGTCGAAGTGTGGGTGTTTTTGACCGTACATATCGCCTCGGCAAGTCGGATGTCCACGTTAAAGCGATAATCCTCACACTGCTCTGTGTTCCCATCGCCCAATATTAGTCCAATACCTAAGAATAAAAGCTGCAATTCATCAATGTGGACCTTGTTACCATCGGCTCGGGCGGACAACATGTTGTTGAGTATCCTCGCGATGATACAGAGAGCGGGATGACGGAGGCGGTTCTGGCTTGCGGAGTTGCTCGAGTACTCTCCTGAAGCGATAAGGCACCAAAACGTCTTGGACTCCTAGAATCTCTTTGGGCATTCCAACTTCTTGTCGGTCTCGCGAAAGCCATATATTATGCAAAATTCGTGCATAGAAATCTCGTATCTCGTTCCTCCAGTAAAGAACGAGAAAGTGGCCTCATCAAAGGTTGGCTTCTCCAGGTTGGCATATGTGAGCATGGCGGTGGCAAGGCACTGCCTAGTGATATCCGGATAAACCACATCCTCGTCTAAAGCAAAACTCATGCAGCGCGCGTTGAAGAGAAGACTATTCACTTGCTCTTTAAGGCCTAATTGTTGCAATGTCGCCTCACACAAGATCCTAGTCGGTTCGAGCTTCAAATCCAATATCAAACGGAGTATTCTCGAGGCAAGGCCAAGGGTGCGTGGAGGGTCTCCGAGCAGTGGAGGAGGAGGCTATGCTCTTGCCCTTGTTGTCGAATCTCATCCTTGGAGGTATTGGAGCGAACGGCGTTGGTGAGAGCTTGGCGGAGAGAGAGAGAGACTTGGTGAAAGGAGGATTGAGCGACGGAGAGGGTGAGTTTCGGTGGGAGAAAATTTGGCGGCGAAATTGATCGGAGGAGGAAATTCCGGTGGAGGAGCTTTGGCGTGAGTGATTGAGGAGGGGAGAAGATGCGGCGCTGCAAAAGGAGGAAGAAAAGAAGTAGGTAAGTAATTTTTTTTAATTTTTTTTAATTTTTTATTTTTTTTAGTAAAGGAAAAGGAAAGCCGGATTGGGTGCTCGGACACGGGACCGACCGGTCCCGATACTGGATCGGTCGGTCATGTTTCTAGAGGCTGCTCGTGTTCTGATCCGCGTATGGGATCGATCGGTCCCGGCTTCTGCGGATCGATCCCTTGAATCCTATGGATCGACCAGTCTCATTTCCAGAGACTATAGGCGCTTCGGGTGAAACGTGGGACCGACCGATCCGATCCTGCGGATCGACCGATCGCGTTTTCAGAGACTATACAGCGCCTTGTCCCTATTTTGAGCAGGTGCTCGCGCCTATTTGAGTAAAATGTTAGTAATAAAAGTAAATAAAAATTGAATTATGTACAAGAAACCTTACCGACGGGTTGCCTCCCATCAAGCGCTTGTTTTAAGTCGTTAGCTCAACTTTGTAGATCGTTCAAGCTTGAGGAGGGTCCCTGAGGGGGATAGATCCACCATCTCCAATGTATGTGTCAGCGAGATACGGCTTGACCCGCTGACCATTCACGACAAACTCTCCTCCTTTAGTGTCCAGCAACACTATGGCTCCGTGTGGTATTACTTATTTAATCGTGAACGGACCTGACCATCTTGACTTAAGCTTGCCCGGAAACAACATGAGGCGTGAATTGAATAACAAGAGTCATGGTAAGTAATCCTCTCGTCATGGTAAGCCTTGGTCCTTTCCTTATATATTCTAGAGTTGTCATAGGCGAGATGCCTAGCCTCCTCCAACTCATGCAGTTGCATGGATCTCCTCTTGGATGCACTAAGGATGTCAAAGTTGAGCAACTTAACCGCCCATGCCGCTTTGTATTCCAACTCCATCGGAAGATGACATGCCTTCCCATACACCAAATGAAAAGGCATTATCCCCAACGGAATCTTATACGCGGTACTATACGCCCACAAAGCATCATCTAACTTCCTTGACCAGTCCTTGCGTGTGACACTCACTGTCTTCTGTAGGATACTTTTTATCTCCCTGTTGGAGATCTCAACCTGACCACTTGTTTGAGGGTGATAAGGAGAAGCTACCTTATGTGTAACACCGTTCTTCTTTAACAAGTTCTCAAAAATCTTGTTTATGAAGTGTGAACCTCCATCACTTATCACCACTCTCGGGACTCCAAACCTTGGAAATATCACGGATTTGAACATCTTGACAACCACACTAGCATCATTGGTCGGGCTAGCCAGCGCTTCAACCCACTTGGAGACATAGTCAACAGCCACTAGAATGTACTTATCTCCATACGAGGATGGAAAAGGTCTCATAAAGTCGATACCCCATACATCAAAAACCTCCGCTTCCAGAATAAAGTTTTGAGGCATCTCATTACGCTTGGTGATGTTCCCTTGCCTCTTACAGGCGTCACATTTAGACACAATTTTATTCGCATCCCGGAACATCGTTGGCCACCAAAAACCGACCTGTAACACCTTCGAAACCATCTTGAATGTGGCAAAATGCCCAGCATAAGACGAACAGTGACAATGGTGTAAGATCCCAGGGATCTCTTCCTCTGATACGCATCTCCTATAAAGCCCATCCGAACATTGCTTGTACAAATACGGCTCTTCCCAAAAATACCGCCTAATATTGCGGAAGAACTTCTTTCTCTTGCTTCCCTTTAGGTTCTGAGGAACCTTATCAGCAGCCAACAAGTTAGCAAACTCACCAAACCAAGGGATATTCGGAGGTTGTGCACTCTGAATCATTCTGCAAAAGAACACTTGAGCAGGTGCTCGATCCTTCGGAACAGGTGCTCGATCGGGTGCACGGAAATCACAGATATCAATCGAATTCTCATCCGGTAGACTATCATCCATAGGCGTCTCATCTTCAACTTGTAGCCTAGTC
The DNA here is from genome assembly GCA_963576765.1 of Draba incana. NCBI lineage: Eukaryota > Viridiplantae > Streptophyta > Magnoliopsida > Brassicales > Brassicaceae > Draba > Draba incana. The sequence goes on from OY755205.1 coordinate 23,051,734, forward strand.
AAATGGTCTGCAACTCCATTTTCGGACCCTATCTTATCTCTAATCTCAAGATCGAACTCTTGAAGCAACAAAATCCACCTCAACAACCTGGGCTTCGCATCCTTCTTGGTCAGCAAATACTTGAGTGCGGCGTGATCAGTGTGAACAATTACCTTAGACCCGACGAGGTACGATCTGAACTTCTCAAAAGCGAAAACGATCGCTAGCAACTCCTTCTCGGTAGTAGCATACCGACATTGAGCATCATCCATCGTCCGACTAGCATAATATATCACATGGAGCTTCTTGTCTTTCCTCTGACCCAGAATAGCTCCCACAGCAATGTCACTCGCATCAGTCATAATCTCAAACGGTAGATCCCAATCTGGCGGTTGGACTATCGGTGCACTTACCAAGGCGCCCTTAATGGTGTGAAACGCTACCAAACAGTCACTATCAAAGTCGAACTTCACTTCCTTACACAGCAATCTAGTAAGGGGTCTACCAATCTTGGAGAAATCCTTGATGAACCGACGGTGGAACCCAGCATGTCCCAGAAAACTGCGGATTCCCTTAACCGTAGTAGGCGGTTGTAAACTCATCATAACCTCTATCTTAGCCTTGTCAACTTCAATCCCTTTCTCTAATATTTTATGCCCCAGCACTATCCCATCTCGGACCATGAAGTGACACTTCTACCAGTTGAGAACAAGATGCTTTTCCTCGCACCTTTGCAACAAGTTAGACAAACACACAGAAAAAGAACCCCCATACAAAAAAAAATCATCCATAAAAACCTCTATTATATCCTCAATAAGGTCAGTAAATATAGACATCATATAACGTTGAAACGTTGATAGGGCGTTACACAAACCGAACGGCATGCGGCGGTACACGAAAGTGCCATAAGGACATGTGAACGTCGTCTTCTCTTGATCGTCCGGGTGGATAGGGATCTGAAAGAAACCTGAATAACCATCTAAGAAACAATAATAAGAATGGTTAGCTAGACGCTGTAGCATCTGATCGATAAATGGTAAAGGAAAATGATCATTGCGAGTAGCAGCATTCAATTTCCGATAATATTAGTTCGTTCCTATCATTTCTAATCACTGTGATACCTCCTTTCTTAGGCACAACATGCACAGGACTGACCCACTTACTGTCAGAGATCGCATAAATTACACCAGCCTCTAGAAGTTTCATTATCTCTTTCTTAACGACATCCTTGAGATTCGGGTTTAACAGTCTCTGATGCTTGACAGAAGTCATTGATTCATCCTCTAGGTGTATTCTGTGAATGCATAAGTCAGGAGATATTCCAGTAATATCATCAAGTGAATATCCTAGAGCCTTCCTATACTTTCTCAATTAGCATAAAAGCAAGGTAATCTCGACATTGTTCAATTCAGCATTCACTATAATAGGATACGTGGAATAAGGACCGAGAAATGCGTACCTGAGCCCTGCTGGGAGGGTCTTCAATTCAAGCTTTGGAGCTTTCAGCTCACTCCAAGAACTGTGAATAGTAGATTTTTCTGGAGCAGGTGCTCGCTCTGATTCTCGCTGACCCTCGACTTTTGTGCTCTCTCCCAGACTCAGAAAGTCAACTCCCTTCTCCACTCTGATGTTAGAATCCAGAAACTCAGCAAATCCTTGGGCGTCTTCACTCAGAAAACCGTGTTCACCCTCGGCTTTTATCAATGCAATTTCAAGCGGATCACTTGCTAAAATTTCCTCAACCTCATCCTCTAACATATCTGATCCATCATGGAAAACAATTGTGTGCCCATCTATCATCGGTTTCTTGAGGTGCTTGCTCATCTCAAATCGGACTACCATGTCTCCTAGACGGAGATCCACTATGCCTTCTTCGACATCAATGATGGTACGTGCTGTGCGTAAGAAAGCTCTGCCCAAAATCAACGGATCCTTAGGTTCTTCATCAAGCCCTAGAACCACAAAATCAGTTGGGATTAGAGTATCCCCAATTCGGATGTGCAAATCTTCTATGATACCCACCGAAAGCTTTGTAGACCGATCCGCAAAAACCAATGAGATCTTGGTGGGTTTGAACTCGGTGAAGCCCAAATGCTTAGCCACAGAATATGGCATCAAATTATCGTTGGATCCTAAGTCACACAATGAGCATGCGAACGTGCAAGGCCCAATCTTCACGGAAATCACAAATCTTCCCGGATCACCATTCTTTGTCAACACCTTACTCTGAAGTATGGCGCTACACTCCTTAGAAACCATCATCACATTCTCCTCTTCAAAGATCTTACCAGCAACAAATTCCTTCATGTACCTCTTGAGTGACGGTAACATTTAAACGGCATCAACCAAGGGGAGCTTCACCGTCAAATCTTTTAGCATCTCTTTACACTTAGCATTCTCAAAATCCTTCCTATATTTCTTGGGAGGTACTGGGTAAGGCACTTTGGGTACATAAACTCGCTCGGGCGGAGTTTCTGAAATTTTCGCAGGAGCACCCTTTGCGAGCAGGTGCTCGACGGCAGAGAGCGGGTGCTCGGAAATATTTTTCGTAGGATCGATCGGAACAGAATCTTGAGGTGTCCCTGAGCTTGAACCAATCTCCTTATACATATCCTTCTCAGAAAACTCACTCTCTTGAGCCTGGTGCTCGGTAGTCTTCTCCTTAGCCTTAACATGAGAGTTCGTGATCGTAGGCGGTAACAACTTCTTTCCACTCCTCAACTCAATAGCATTCACTTGATATTCCTTCCTAGGATTACCTCACCATGTCCTGGAAGAGACCCAGCTGGTCTCTTGATAGCTTCGGCAGTTTGAGCTACTTGAGTATCCAATTTCTTCACATGCGCGGTAACAGCCTCTTACTTCGCATTTAGATCATTGTACATGTGATCTACCTTGGCATTTATCTCAGTAGATGCCTTTTGTTGGTTTACCATCAGCTGCTGCATGAGACTCTTCAACTCGTCTTGAGATGTGGGCGCGGTAGTAGCTTGTTGGGGCGGAGTGAATTGTTGTTGGTTCCCTCCTTGGAACCGATTCTGATTCTGGTTAGGGATGAATTGCTTCCCTTGAGTGTTGCTGGAGTAGAACTTGTGATTTCCTTGGCCTTGTGTGTTCTGATTCATACCTACTTGTTGCGGATAGACTTGGTCTTGTGGGTTCTCGACATTAGTGCTTCGGTAGGAGAGGTTGGGGTGGCTCCGATAGTTGGGGTTAAACCCACGCTTCTGATATCCTTGGCCAGTTACGAAGTTATCCTCCTCCACTCCAGCATCTTTATCATCTTCAAACTCTTGAGGGATAAGCGTACCCTCATTCTCCTCCACAAGCTTTACCGGTCTTTGATTCTCGCGTAGAAGTAGATTAACCTTCACTGTCAGCTCATCAATCTTCTGAGTGTCTACACTATTAACCTTCCTTGTTATGTCATACTCAGAAGCCTTGTTGTTAGAGCTTGCAGCAAGGTTCTCTATCAGCTCAAAAGCAACATCTCTAGTCTTGGTCATGAAGTCTCCATTACTCGCAGCATTTAGAGCATTCCGATAATCCCATTGAACTCCATCATAGAAAATCCCCAGAATCTGTTCATCCTTTAAACCGTGATGAGGACACTCCCTACGGTACTCCTTAAGTCTTTCCCAAGCTTCACAAAAAGCTTCACCAGAATGTTGTTGGAAAGACGAAATCTTGTTTCTCAAAGATGCCGTCTTGGACTTGGTGTAGAAATGGTCCAAGAAGGCGGCTCTAACTTCATCCCATGTCTTCAAAGAACCAGTCGGTAACGAATTCAACCATCTAAGTGCCTTGTCCAAAAGTGAAAAAGGGTATAGCTTGCACTTCAAAAACTCACTCGGTACCCTATTAGACTCCGTAGTGCTGCAGATTTCCTCGAAGTTCTCGATGTGATCCATCGGTATCTCAGCTGGTAATCCATGGAACAAATGTTGTTTCACCAATGAGATCATCTGAGGCTTGATCTCAAAATCTTGCCTCTTAATTGTTGGAGAAACAATAGCTGAACGGTTTTGATAAAATGCATGGGGATTATCTGAATCCCCTATTCCCGGCTGTGCTCGTGGGGCTTGTGGTTGATCTCTTTGCAATTGAGCATTATGATCCCTAGCTTAACAACTGTAACTGAGCATTCATTTCTTCCTGATCAGCCATAAGGTCCGAAGCAGCTGTTGTTCTTCGTTGACGGTTTTGACGTTCAAAGCGAGCTAACTCTTCGTTCGTGACACTAATTAATGATCCAGTGAGATTTCTTCTCGTTCTTCTACTGGTCATACACCTGACACATAGCAGAAACAAATAAAAACAAAATTAGGAAAATTCTTAGACTATAAATAAAATCAAATTTCAAAGGTAACGCAATTGGTCCCCGACAACGGCACCAAAAACTTGATGTGAGAAGTTTTAACCCAAAATAAATCCGCAAGTGCACAGACAATTGCAGTAGTATAATAGGTATCGAATCCACAGAGACCAAGGTTACACTATGAAATTATGGATTTTAAATTAAAGCTAAGATAAAATGGGGATTGTTGTAATGAAACAATAAAAAACAAAACAGCAAATTAAATGATGTAGATTCAATAAAGAAAAGCACTAGATCAAGGTCATTGACCGGTGATTTCGGACTAAGGACTGAGCAACTATTCAGGATTCAATTTAAGTACGGTCTAGAACTCAAACATAAAAGTAATATTGCCCCACTGTCGTGATGCATCAATATCTTAATGCCTAAACTATCGTTTGAATTCAGAGATCTTGACAAGCATTATCGAATGGGTTCAATTTGTTCACAATTGATGGTAACAATCAACTGTCGCTGGTTACACACCAATTACTCACCAATGGCTCATCTAGCAACCTAGAGCACTGTCGTGAATAAGTTTAACTTTAATTCATAGACTAGGTGATCAAATTAGCCTAAGAATTACGATTTCCGATTGATGAAGACATATGATAATCTATCCTATTTGGCTCAGTCACTAATCAATCCTAAATCACCATTGAAAGCCCCTAATCTAGCTAATGGACTACTCGGCCATGGAGAGATCAAACGCAGCAAAACAATAGAGAGAATTCATGATGATGATGATGTGAAAAAAGATTAGGGTTTAGAATTCTTCTCAATAGGAATGTGGGATGATCCTCCAAATCTTGCAAGCAAATCCAAAGGAATGAAGAACACTTGAAGAGTTTCAAAAACTTGGAACAAATGAGTCTAGTCTCGGGAAAACGTGAAAACAGAATGAAAAATGGAATAATGGATCCTTTTTTAGGAGGTGGCTGCCTCTTATTTATATTAAAAATTAGGGCAACTTGGTTCTGGGTGACCGACCGGTCGGTCTGGTCTTCAGGACGGGACCGGTCTTCATTCCAGAACGATCTTCGGCTTTGAGTCTTCAGGTCGGGACCGGTCGGTCTCTTGGTTGGATCGACCGGTCTGGATTCCTGAGAGGAGAATTCTTCAAGTCTCTAGCGAGCGGGTGGGGCGAGCAGGCGGTCGAGCAAACCGAGCAGGTGCTTGGTTAGGAAAATCCCCTTTTTCTCCAATTCTGCCTTGTTTGCTCCAATGAGTTCCAATAACTCCAATCCATGCTCGAGAGCCTCCTAGAACCTGAAAAGCCACAAAAAGAACTGGAAAGAACCGAAAAACAATAGAAAACAACACGTAAAAGAGGTTAAAATACTAATATATCACTTTTCCACCCATCCGACCAACATCAGAGAAAACATCAAGTACACCCTCTAAGTGATATGTTCAGCCAACCCCACCATCGTCGTATCGTCTAAGACGGTTTTTCTTAGTTTTCACGGTTTGGCTAAAGTAGTAAGTAGAGAAGTATGATGTTTCCTCTGGCAAACTTCCAGCAATGATTGATCCCTTTACTTTTGCGAGATTTTTTGCCTTCATCTTCAGATGTTTGAAGAACCTTTCGAAGGGGTACATCCATCAAAATTGGACTGGTCCACCCAAATCTAACACATGAGGTAAGTGTGCAACCAGATGTTCCATCACATCGAAAAAGGAAGGTGGAAATATCTTCTCTAAATTGCAAATAGTAAGTGGAATGTCTGAATTCAACTTCGACATTTTGTCCTCCATTAAGGTTCTAGCACATAAGTCTTTGAAAAATGCTCCAATACCTAAAATGGCAATCCGGTCCGGAGTAAGTTAACTAATATACTTACAAAATAAATGAATGTATATATCAATAATCATAGTTAAACGAAACACCTACTATTGCGTCGTGGACATTTTGCGGTAAAAGCTCTTGAAAGGCGAAAGGGAGTAGTCGTTGCATGAACACATGACAATCGTGGCTCTTCATCCTAGAAAATTTGCCCCCTTTCTCAACACACCTTGAAAAAGTAGACACGTATCCATTTGGGAACTTCACCCACTCCTTAACCCAGTTAATCAAAGCATTTTTTGCAGCAGGTGATAGTCGGAAACTGGGAATCGGTGCCCTACAATCCGCTGTTTGATGTAACTCTGGCCTTATGCCGCGAGATCGAGACTAGATTTCCGATTGTCTTTTGTTTTACCTGCAACATTCAACAATGCGTGTATAATATTCTCGAAGAAAATTTTCTCCACATGCATGACATCCAAGTTGTGCCTCAAGATGTGATCCTTCCAGTACGGCAACTCCCAAAATATACTTTTCTATGCCAATTATGGTACACCCCATATCTAACAGGCATATTTGCTGGATTACTTTGCCAATTACCCCCCCCCCCCCCAACTTTTATAGTTTCTTCTGCACCATATCCATTCATTTGTTCTTCCAACTCCTCACCTGAGAGGTAAACCAAAGGGGAGGTTTTAACAACTCTTTTCTGGAACAACGTCCTACTCTTTCTATAAGGATGACTCATTGGAAGAAAACAACAATGACAGTCAAACCAGCAAGCTTTTCCTCCAGCTGACAATTGAAATGATTCAGGCGTTGTCCATCCCGATAGCATGCCATACGCCGGAAAGTTGCTTATCGTCCACATAAGGACATCCTTCATGTAGAAGTTCTGACGGCTCGACGAATCAAACGTGCTTACACCAACATGCCACAACTGCTTTAGTTCATATATATGAGGCTCTAGGAATACATCAAGTGATCTTTTTGGATGCTTAGGCCTTGGAACCAAAATGCTGGGAAATATAAATTCTCGATGCATACACATTTCTGGTGGGACTATGACTGGCCACTACGAATATGACTGGCTACTACGAATATTACCGACCATACATACCAAAAGAACTAAACCCTTCAGTGCAAAGATCCAAATACACATTTCTATGTTCTACAGCAAAGTCCGGATGTATCGTGTGAATATGTTTCCACGCCTTTGCATCTGATGGATGGGCGACCACCCCTTCCTCACAATCCCCTGCTGTCTGCTCTGATTGATATAATCGCTGCAGCCTATCTGTTATTGGAAGATACCACATACGCTTGAGCGGGACTTTCGTTCGACCACTAGTCTTCTTATATCTTGGATGGGAGCAAAAACGACATTCCTGCAGCTGACCATCATCTTTCCAAAAAATCATACAATTATCAATGTAGACATCAATCATCTCAGATGGTAATCCAAGACTTGCTACCAATCTTTGTATCTCATAGTAACTCTCTGCAGAGTTATTACCCTCTGGCAAATACTCTTTAAACAATTCACCCCATTTATCATGCCCTTCTCTACATCCTTCGTATCATAAATTTTTTTAGCACTCGGGTTTGGTTCTTCAAAAGTATTATCACTAAACGAAGAAGTAGTTTGTAGAAATGCATTATTGACCACGTCATTAAACCTATTCCCATCAGTATTTCCATACGAAGACAAACATTTTGGTCACAATAAAAACTATTCCGTCACAATAAGATTATTGTGACGTACTTGTGACGATTAGTCAACGGTTACAATATGATCGTCACAAATTCTTTTTCGTAACAAAAATGTCACAATGTTGTGACACGTTCATTTCGTAACAAATCAATCACTCTTCGTGACGCTCCACAACAGTAACAAAATCGTCACAATTACCAACAAAAATAACGTACCAAAATTGTCATATTTTGTGACTTTTATAACGTCTCTGTTTAGTCACTCATTGTGACGGAATTCTTGTCTCAAACCGCCACAATTTATGACTAACATTTTGTCACGAGTCTGTCTTCATGGGTGACGATTTCACAGTCTCAACCTTGTCACGTATTACGACTAAGTAGTCGTCACAAATTCGTCTTAATTAGTTACAAATTCGTCATCTATAATTTGTCACGATTTACAACTAAAACTTGGTCACAAATTCGTCTTAATTAACTACTAAGGATCTATATTTTGTCACGAATTGTCACTAACTAGCCGTCACAAATGTGTTTTAAATAACTACCAATTTCTCATCTCAAATGTATCATCATTAGCTACTAAATTATCGTAACAAATCCATTTTAATAGTTACATGTTTATTGCCACCACTACAAGAAAACAGTCCATAAGTGACTGCAGTTTGTGACTGCAAAATCAGTCACTAATATTTGCGACTGCTTGGAGACGCATTTGCGACTGATTAGCGACGCCAACAATAAACGTCGCTACTTAGTCGCAAATTTGCGACGCGAAATCCTCGTCGTAAGGCTGTCACAAATTAGTGACTACTTTGCCACACCTACGCGGAGGTTTCGGGCTCGTCACATATCAGTCACTAATTTGCGACGATTATACAACGAATAATGTCGTCACAAATTTGTGACGCATTGGTTACTACCAAAGGAGTCATAGTTTAGTGACACTGCAAAGGGAGTCACAAAAGCGTGGTAAATGATGTGTCGGCAGAAAAAGACAAAAGGGAAATTATGTCGGTAAGAAAGAAGAAGAAAAAAAAACGTGTTGAATCAGGAGTGTACCTAACTGAAATATTTTCTCTAATGGTAGTAACAAAGTAGAGGCTAAAACGTCACAAATTTGTGACTCTTTTGTTGGCGTCACAAAGTAGTGGCAAATTGTTTTGCCTATAAATACGATTCACCCTCCTCCCATTTCACTCACACATTCATCTCTCTCTCTCATATTGAAAGAAAAATATTTGAGGAGGAAAAAAAAAATAAAAAAATATTTTGGAAAGGAAAAACAAAATAAAAAAATATATATATATAGAGAAAAATAGTTTGGAGGGAATAAAAAAATGTGGCCTTATTCATCGCGGTCTTGGATGTACAACCGGTTTGATCTACGTACCAACAACCTATCAGACGAATATGTGGCGGGGGTCGAACAATTCACGAGTTTTGTAGGAGCCCAAGACTTTGCTCTCGGTAGTGGAGGTAAAATATATTGCCCTTGTGCTAACTGTAGAAATATGCATAGACCAAAACCCGTTAATACTGTAGCGAATCATTTACTTAGTAATGGCTTTATGGAAGGATATTACGTTTGGACAGAACACGGGGAAGATTATAATGTTGTAGGAGGAGGTAGTACTAGTAATTACGAAAATGCCCAGTTTAGTACCGGTAATGATCAATTTAATACGGATAATGAAGAGATGAATTACGATGGTGGTAATGTTTACGCTGGGCTTGTTCATGATGCATTTCATGGTTCTACGCCATTGAATGACTATCAACATGAACATCAGGAAACTGGAAATGATTATGTTTATGAAGAACCTACAGCTGACGCGAAACACTTCTACCAGATGTTAGACGCTGCTAATACGCCATTGTATGAAGGTTGTCAAGATGGTCATTCACAATTATCGTTAGCGGCTCGACAGATGAACATCAAGGCAGACCATAATTTGTCTGAAGTGTGCATGGACTCATGGTCGGAAGCATTTTGAGAGTATTTACCTTAGCCTAATCAGGCAACCGGTTCATACTACGAGACGGAAACATTGATCCGAAAGATAGGGTTGCCGACGGAGACATACGATGTATGTGAAGATAATTGTATGCTTTTCTGGAAAGTAGACAAGACCGTTGGAGAATTGTAAGTTTTGTGGAAAATCAAGGTATAAGGCTGGTACCGCGGGACGGAAAAGAGTTCCTGTTAGTAAAATGTGGTATCTTCCTATCAGTGATAGGTTGAAGAGATTGTACCTATCAGAGAAGACTGCAACATCGATGAGATGGCATGCTGAACACGAGTCAATAGACGAAGTTATGTATCATCCTTCTGATCCCGCAGAGTGGAAATTTTTTGATGAACTCCATCCTAGTTTTGCTGAGGAGACGCGAAACGTGCGGCTTGGATTATGTATCGATAGTTTCAATCCTTTCGGAATGTCGAAGAACCATTCGTTGTGGCATGTGATTCTGACCCCGTACAACTTACCGCCACACATGTGTATGAATGAAGAGTATTTGTTTTTGACGGTATTGAACTCGGGACCAAATCATCCACGCGCGAGTCTTGATGTTTTTCTTCAACCATTAATCGAGGAGCTGAAGGATTTATGGACTACTGGAGTTGAAGCGTACGATGTGTCATTACAACAAAACTTCAATCTCAAAGCAGTGTTGTTGTGGACGATTAGTGACTTTCCGGCATATGCTATGTTGTCGGGATGGACGACACATGGAAAACTATCTTGTCCCATTTGTAAAGATGATACATCTGCTTTCTACTTGAAAGCTGGCCGGAAGACGTGTTGGTTTGACTGTCATAGAAGATTTTTGCCGCAAGATCACCCGTTACAAAGGAAAAAGTCAATTTTCGAAAGGGTCGTAACGCGGTGAATTTATATCCACCAGAATCGTTGAGGGGTGAACAAATATATCGATATATACAAAATAGCAGAGCAAAGAAAACATCAGAATGTGGTGGAAATGGGCATGAAACAAAACCACCCAGTTATGGAGATAATTGGCATAATTGGCATAAAGAAAGCATTTTCTGGGAGCTTCCATACTGGGTGGATCTAAATTTACGACATTGCCTTGATGTGATGCATATCGAGAAGAACTTTTTTGATAACATCATGTATACAGTGATGAATCACAAAGAAAGATCAAAAGTTACAGTGAAGTCAAGATTAGATATCGAAACATTTTGCCACCGACCTGAGTTGCATGTGGATGGTAATCGGAACACCCCTTTCCCTATTTGGAGATTACCCGTACGAGGAATAGATGTCTTACTACAGTGGGCAAAAAATGAAGTCAAATTTCCAGATGGCTATGCAGGAGATGTAGGAAGTTGTGCAGACATCAATGGCCGGAAGTTTTCGGGAATGAAAAGTCACGACTGCCATGTTTTTATGGAACGGTTGCTTCTGTTCGTATTTACAGAACTTCTTCCGCATAACGTTCATCAAGCCTTGTCAGGCATATATATACATACATAAAAAGGCTTATTTTTACTAAATTTTTATTTTTTTATTGGTGATCTTAGTATAAATGTTTTTCCCGCAATTGGAGCATTTTTCCTTGATTATATGCAGTAGATCGTTGGCTCAAAGCCGACTCCAACTATTGAAGGAGGATATTGTTATGATACTCTGCAATTTGGAAAAAATCTTCCCACCTTCATTTTTTGATGTCATGGAGCACTTACCTATTCATTTGCCATATGAAGCAGAGCTTGACGGTCCCGTGCAGTATAGGTGGATGTACCCGTTCGAAAGGTTCTTTAAACATTTAAAAGGCAGAGCAAAGAATAAAGCTTGTCCGGCAGCATCGATTGTTGAATCGTATAAGAACGATGAGATATCTAATTTCTCTCAACACTACTTTCCGCCCAAAATGTCCACAGCAGCAAGAAGAAGGTAAATAATTAAGAACCATAAAAGTGTATGCAAACTAGATTAATTAACTGGTAAATTAACTGATAAATTTTGTAGGGATTCTCGATACGACGAAGGTGAAGTACCTGTGTACAATGCACCAGTGCTAGATATATTTACTGGGGTCGGTCGCACAAGTGGCAAATGTAAAGAGTTTTGGTTAAAAGACAATGAGTATAAGACCGCGCATTCTTATGTTTTAAGAAATTGTGAGTATTTCCGACCGCTTGAAAGGTAATATAGTGTTCTCGTAAATTATTGTTGGCGAAGTGCTCTCAAATTTCCGTGAGTAATTTTTAGTTTCAAATGCAGCTACGTGGACGCACAAATTCGAGCTGCAAACCCTGGATTATCTGATGAAGAGGTCATAGGAAAAAGAGATGATGAATTTCATACGTGGATGCGCCAATATGTAATTATTCCTATATATGTACTTAGTTTGACAATGGATATATTTTTATAATTTTATTTTACGTAGGTGCAAGCGATGAAACATGAACGCAATTTCCCGATGTGGATTCACGATATAGTTGAAGGTCCTGAGAATAAGGTTAAGTCATGGCCTATGTATTTTACTAGGGGTTATATGATTCACACTCGTGAGCACAGAGCACGAAGAAAAATAATGAATTATGGGGTATATGTTCGAGGACAAAATTATTCAGACGCCTCCCACGAAGATGATTTCTATGGCACAATTGAGGAGATTATCAAACTCACATATCCCGGAATCTTGAATTTAAAGGTTATCCTTTTTTCATGTCAATGGTATGATCCTACGCCCGGTAAAGGGACCCGAAAGAGTGCGGTAGGCGTTGTCGATGTGCTCTCATCTCGAAGATATCAAAAATATGAACCATTCATATTAGGTAAAAATTTCTCATTCATTCAAAACTTAGTCTGTATTTATTTGTACTAACCTTAAATTTTATTCTTTACAGCGTCTCAAGCTGATCAGGTTTGTTATCTTCCCTATCCAAATCCAAAGTGTTCTCGGAAAGTGTGGCTATCCATTGTGAAAGTTAATCCGCGAAACCGGGTGCAAGGAAAGTTCATGGAAACTGAGATGGTCATTATGCAACTAACGGTGGACGAAGCAACCATCTCTACGATAGATGAATTAAACGTCGATGGTTTAGCTGATGCGACGCATCCAGTAGAAGGTATTGCTTTCGAAATTGAAGACGAAGAGCCTTATGATGAATTCCGATGTAATTTATCTGATTCTGAGGAAGACGAAGAGCCTTACGATGAATAATGTTTTATGTCTGTGTATTGTATTAAGTGTGACTATTTATATGTTTGTATGTAATTTGTGTAATTTATGTAATATATGTAATTTGCGTTAGTGTGTAACGGGCGGAACTAAAGTATGTTTTTCATTGAAAAAAATTAAAAACACATAAACATATACAAGTTAGTGGGACACTGAACAATTATGTTACAATGGCACATCGGTTTACACCGCAAAACACTCTCACATGACTCGGGTTCGAGTCCGGGTGACACACACTTTTATTTATTTTTCATCAACTAAGTGAACATTAAATATAATTGTTTTCTTAACATAAACGATTATCGTACAATGGCACAATGGTTTAACACGGATAGAAGGAAGATTAGTTCCCGAGTTCGATTCCCCACTGAATCACAACCTTTTTTTAAAAAATTTACCTTCGATTTGTAACGCTTTAGTGACACTATAGGGTTTAGGGTTTCACGATTTAACACTCCACATGCGTCACAAATTGGTCACTAATAAACCACACTTTTGCGACAAATTTGCGACGCTTGTGCAAATTTGCCACTGCCTTTCACATTTTTACACATTTATACCCAAAATGTATGCCCCCATGATTCATAGATGTAATCAACCATGTCTACAAAAGCAATGTCAAATTTTCCAATATGTGGGAGTTCAATTTATATCAATGAAAAAAAACCTATGTAAAAACTTCATTCCATATACTTTGTGCTATAAACACTTGTTAGTTTAATGTTATAATAGGTATGATTGATGTTTTTATAATTTTGTTGGTTATTAGTGCTATAAAGGATATATCCTTTTTATTTAGTGTATATGGCTTAGGTAAAGGCTAGGAAACATATTTTTGCTCAAAAATGTTTAGGGTTTAGGTATTTGATATGTGACTAACTTAGATTAGTCATAAATCGGTTGCAAATTAGTAACGTTTTTGTGACGCTTTTGCCTCTGATATCTGAGCTTCCTGATCAAAATATTTGGGCCATTTGGCGGCCTAATTTTCGCGCTTAATGTAATTTAGTTGCGACAAAGTAGCGACGTTATTGCTAAATATATGGGATTAAACCTAATCATAGATCCATTTGCTCGATAACACAAATCTTTATCTTCTCTCTTCTCTCCTTAGCCGACTCAAACAAAACTTTAATTTCACGAATCATTTGATTTCTTTCTCAAAATCTTTCTGTTCCTTTGCTTTTGTCGTATCCCTCAATCGATTCTGATTCAAACCGATTAAAGAACCCTAATTTCTTTCTGGTTTTCGATTACAAACCCTAATCCGTCCGTCTTCTTCTTTTTGAAACCCTAAACATTTTCCTCTCAATCTCAACAGCCCAGATTCTCTCGAACCCTAACCTAATCAGAAAGCATAATCCATATGGCCGGTTCCAAAGGAGGAGCGACGCGAGGAAAAGGCCCTCTTACCGGAGGCGGTCTTACCGGTGGTGGGAAATCAAATAGCAAAAGGTCAACCGAAGGTGGTGAGACCTCTATTGGTGGTGTCGGAGATCTGAAAATCTCTGCGGGTGCTCGGGATTTAAACCGTCGGCAATTGGATCCACCAGCTGACGGTCGTGGTATGGGTGTAGCAACTGGTAGTCGTCCCAAAGCTTTACCAGCTGATACTCGTGCCAAGGGTAAATCAATACATATCGGTGGAAGCAGCAGGCTTCGCGACGACGATGGTACACCAATAGGTCCTAGGTCAGTTTCTTCGCATGACTCAAATCCTTCTGCTCAAGGTCCTCAACGTTCGCCTCCTTCTCAAGGTCGTCAGCGTTCGCCTCCTTCTGAAGGAACTCCTTAGTCACCCAACATCTCTGTCTCTCGAACCAACCTGGTTCCTCTCCAGTATCCAGCGTCATCTGCAAAACGACAAACCTCTCAACCTGGTTCCTCTCAAGCAACAACCACTCACCAAACACCCATTCCGAACCTGAATATCCAACCACAAAGGCTTCTGATGCCGAATGAGTCTGAGGCAGAGGAAGATGAAGATGAAGAAGACGATGATGTGGAAGATGAGGAACTCAAACCTGCTGACTTAGAAGATGCCGAGGAACCTGTTGATGAGATGGAAAATGGTAATGGTGAAGATGAAAACCAAGACTACCACAACAAATGCTGGAATCTATTTTGGCAAATCCTGGACGTCAAAACTTACCCCTCCTCACTGAAGAGCCACTCCCAGACCGAGACGACACATTCTGGTTAGTGTTACTGCTTCTCATTCTCATTTTTTGACTGGTCCATTAGTATTTGTAGTAGTATCAGAAAGCTCATATTAGAATTATTGTTAATATTGAACTACTTTGCTTAGGTCACTGGTATTTGAATTTGACAACTACTATACTTAGACAACTGCTATTTCAAATATTTGAATTGTCTTAAGTCGTTTACATAAGTATAATAATGCATTGACATACTTAGTAACATTCACAATTTAGTTAGACTGCTATGTTATACTCACTTTCACACTTGACTGGATTTACTTACACAACTGCTATATTCGAATTATGCATTCACATATGTAGTAACATTCACTTTTTTCATACGTATTTAACCCCTGCTCTTATATCTTTGCAAGGTTTGATCGGGACAGTGGGTTTCTAACCCGTGAAATAGCAGGAATCTTTCGTAGAAAGTTCGACGGGCCTTACTAGAGCTGGACCGTCACTCCTATTGATAAGCAGGAAAGATACTTCCGTACTTTTGCGGTAATCTGATACTTCCTTTATTCTTTTCACTGCTTTATAACTTCACTTTCACTGAGTTATATGCTTAATCACTTTTTTTCCTGTGTAGAGCAAGTATAACTGGGATGAAGGGATGACTGAGATTGTTAAGGGCCGCTTCATCAGGATTGCAACAAAACGGATGAGAGGCATTGTCAGTCAGGTTAGGAAGAAAGGCAAGAGACCAATCTGGATTGGTGAGAAGCTCTGGGCGCGAATGTGTCGGTTCTGGGCCTGTAACGACCGTAACCCAATTCTGTATGCTTTTGGGTGGTGTCGATCGACACTAAGTTTCAGGAAACCGAATGGTTGATTTGACCTGCGATTTTCACGCGGTTTAGTTTGTGAAAACCCTAGTCTCGTTCCTTTTATTCTTTTGGATCGCGAGCCATCGAGGGGGAGAGAAAATCAGAAGGTTTTGTGAGGAGAAAGTGAGAATCGAGAGTAAAATCGGTTATTGTTGCGGATCATTCATTTCTCGGAGTCTCTCGCCGTTCGTGTTTGGAGAATCGTTGTGTTGTGTTTTTCTTGCGGTTCCAGTGGTGAATCAGTGTCTCTAGGCCGTGCGTTCATCGTTTTCAATCCGTTCATTCATCCCCGTTTAGCGAGGTGAGTGCGTGATTGCTAGGATTCTCGTAATTAGCGTTTATGGGGTTTTTGCGTGTTTGATTTTGTGATATATGAGTGATGATGGATGTTTTGATGATGACTGTATGTGATTTTACCATGTGTTTGATCGGAAATTGCTAAAACGTTGATTCCGAGTCGAGACGTGAGAGGAGAGTCTCGACTCTGGTTCTGTAACAGGGTGTCGATCGACACCTAGAGGTAGTGTCGATCGACACCACGAATTGAAAGTGATGCTTGTGTTAGCGAGTGTCGAGCGACACCTAGTGGTTGTGTCGATCGACACTTGGTACAGTTTTCTGTACAAAGAGTATCAAGTGTCGATCGACACCGCCGTGGTGTATCGATCGACACCTGGTTATTAATTAAGAAAATTGTTTTAAAATCTAAAAGCTTGTTAATTGGTTAATGGTGTTAATTGTGTTTTATCTGTAATCGTTGTTCTATGTGAATCTGATGCGGAATGACCGCTCCACTAAGTATTTTTTATAATACTCACGCAACTCCCGGTTTCTTTTAAGTTGCAGGTAAAGGGAAATTGTGATCGTGGAATCGAGGCGAGGACGGGGGATGATAGGATGTCTTTTATTTTATGTTGCTGGTTGTTATTGGTAGCCTGTTAGGTTGCTAGTGATTATGGAGTTGCTAGACTTGATATTTCCTGAATTGGTATTGCTGGATTATTGGTTATTTATTTATTGGAATTGGATTTGAATATTATGTTGGTTGTTTTCCGCTTGGTATTCACCCTGTTTTATTAATGTTTAACTATTTTTAAAAAAAAAAAATGCGGGTGATACATTTTGGTATCAGAGCCTATACGGTTTTAGGACGTAGATTGTATGATCTGAGACTATGTGATTTACGTTGTTAGTATAGAGTCTTAAATAATCCTCCTGAGCCTCCTGTGTGATTCCACGGTATGTTGTGTTTTATTTTCTGCATGACTTCTAGTAGCTTAGCCTGTGTTTTTGGGAAATGCAGTGCAGTATGGTTCCTGGAGCTAGAGGTCGTGGCAGAGCTGGTGCCCGGGGTGGCAGAGTTGGTGGCCTTGGAGGCCGAGGTCGTGGTCGCGGACCAGTGGATGAGTCATTTTCGAGTGGTACGCATGCGTCAGGGACTCCTACGCATCATACGGGTTCTGTGAGCGAGACCAGTGTTAGTGCTAGCGTGAGTGTTGTGGGTGCCGGGAGAGGTGCCGGGATGGCTGGTAGAGGAGCGGGCCCGGGTGTGGGTGCTGTTCCAGCTGAGGATCGTATGGATCGCATGGAGGGTATTCTGACAGAGTTATTGGGGCGCTTTCCGGCGGCAGTTCCAGATCAGGCTCCAGTGGTGCCTCCAGCGGCAGAGGTGCAGCCGAGGGCTGCGATGGCTAAGGCGCGTCCGACTGATCTCGAGATGATGGGTCAGATGCGGCAGATGAGTACTGCTTTCTTCGCAGGCGGTGTTGGGCCTAAGGAGGCAGATGAGTGGCGTATGCGCATGGAGCGCAACTTCCGTTCGTTCGATGTCGGGAGGATTATCGTGTGGAGATAGCTATCCACTATCTTGCTGGGGATGCTCATTTGTGGTGGAGAGCGATTGAGGCCAGGAGGCCTGGTACTGTCTGGACTTAGGGGGAGTTCGTGGCTGAGTTCAACGCCAAGTACTTTCCTTAGGAGGCTTTAGATCGTCTCAGGACGAGGTTCGTGGAGCTGGTTCAGGGTGATCGTACTGTGCGAGAGTACGATACCGAGTTTAGCTGGTTGCTTGTCTATACGGATCGTGTAGGAATTCGTTCAGGTTTTACCGGATTAATCTCTATTAATCAACCTAGTGACAATTCCATAAGCCTAGGATCTAGGGTTTGTAAACTATGAATCTGACAAGAACGGATCTCGAATATACCTGGAGTTTTGCAGCGGAATAAAATCAGGGATTCGAGATCAATAGCTCCCCAAACGTTGAGCCTCTACTGTTAGTCCACACGTACACAATCTAGAATCCGCCGGGATGCTAGTACAGGTAGATCGGATCTCTTAGGGAATTGTGTGTTTCCAAAGGGTGGCTAGGTTTTCTTTTCTCAAAAACCTTTTTCAGGTCGTGCCTCATATTTCATATATATAGGCTCTGGAGAAAACCTAATTAATCCCTGAACCAATTCAGAATTAATTAAGTCATTAAACCGAAATCACTATTCCGGTTTTTAGCCCGTGTCGATCGATACACTTATGTAGTGTCGATCGAAACACTCTATAAAACACAATTCTTATGTGTATCAAATACACATCATTTGATCATTACATTAATGATCATTCCCACATTAAGTAAATCCAGTTTGCTTAGGTGTGTGACCCTGTAGGATCATATAATACTAGCAATGAGTTCATAACTCATGGATCATTAGCGGCTTCTAGCAAAACGTTATGACCACCTAGTATCATATGAATGTCTAATCTCGACTGTACAACTATCACTAGAGTGAATACAAGTGTGATTTCAAGACATTCCCAACAATCTCCCACTTGTACTGGAATCAACTATTCCCATAATCCCTTTGTCTCTATATCTCGATATGGCATAAGGCAAGAACCGTGTCATCCTTATTACAGCCATTATCACGTTCATCGAACTCCGATTTATACTGATTAAAAACAAACGACTGACAATCACCTCGTTTGAGCGCGGCCACACATTTCTCAGTATCAAATCTTCGATGGGCCCTGAGATATTTATCTCCTGTTATATAGGAGGGACAAATCCCATCTTGTTCCATCCCTGTTCCTTCACACACTTCATGATACGCCCAATCAATGCATTTATAGTCACCTGTTATGGATAACGTTTGACATAGTCAAAGCGGACCAATTCATATGTAAGAAATCATGATGAACTCAGGTCTAAGGACTATACTCTATAGTCGTAATGAGAACCTCTTATGACACTTATATAACTATCCTGTAGAGTTCTCATTAGCGGGTCATGTCCGATCCTGTGTTCTCTCACACATATCTTTGTGATTGACTTTAATACTCTTATTAATGACTCCATGAAACTCAGTCATCAGTCACCTCACATGCCAGTCTCACGCGGCTGTTAGTGTCCCACTTTAACAACCTTGACCAGGGACAAATATAATCTATGTCATTTATCACTTATAGGGTTTCATGATCAAGTCCTCAACTTGATGACCTATAAAATGCCATAAATTACTTTGGGATTATTATTCAATTATCCAATATTCAAATAATACATGAAACAATTTCATCATGACATAACCAAAGTATGTCTATATGAACATCATAGTATAACCAAATCCATTACAACTCCCACTAGAATCAAGATCACATCTTAATATATCCAATACCTACATCAAGAGGGTGAAACTCATGATTAGGTCGTGGGAGAGGCTGCGGTGCTCTGCTTGGAACTATTTCCAACAAACCGCAGGCTGCGGTGCTCTGCTTGGAACCCTTTCCAACAAACCGCACCGCCATATAGACACAAGACATAACCAGATTCCGTCCGGAAATCGTCTTTGTCAGTCTAACCAATCTCGATAAAAACCATTACATCCTTAGTTCACCAAGCTCCTATCCTTAGTATTCCTCAAATACTTGAGAATATTCTTGGTAACTATCCAGTGACTTTCACATGGATCATATTGGTATCTACTCGTCATGCTTAAAACACAAGCAATATCTGTACGAGTGCAGGTCATGGCATTTATGATAGATTCCTCTGCATACGCTTGGGAATTCTACTCAAACGTTCTTGCTCAGCCAGTGTCTAGGGACACTGCATCTTGCTTAGATTAATGCCATGAGACATTGATATGAGGCCCTTCTTGGAATCATGCATACTGAATCTGTCCAAGACCTTATCACCATAAGTATCTTGACACGATCCAATTAGCCTACTCAATCTATCTCTATAGATTCTTATTCCAAGAATTCACGCGGATACTCTCAT
Source organism: Draba incana (assembly GCA_963576765.1). Classification (NCBI taxonomy): domain Eukaryota; kingdom Viridiplantae; phylum Streptophyta; class Magnoliopsida; order Brassicales; family Brassicaceae; genus Draba; species Draba incana. Next base: position 23,072,087 of record OY755205.1, read on the forward strand.
GCCTTTCATTGAAAAACAACTTCCGAGCCAAGTCTCTAAAGACTAAAGCAACGGAACATCATTTACGAGAAGTAGTATGTCATCTACATACATAACGAGAAATGCAACTACACTCCCACTAGTCTTCTTGTAAACACACGGTTCCTCTTCGTTCCAGATGAAGTCAAGCCTTTTTGACAGCTTTATCAAAACAAAGATTTCGACTCTGTGATGCTTGCTTCAATCCATAAATGGATCGATGAAGCTTGCATTCCTTCCCAGCATTATTAGGATCTGTGAAAACTCAGGTTGTGTCACGTACACATCCTTTTCCAGAATTCTATCAAGGAAAACTGTTTTTCACATTCATCTGCCAAATCTCATCACCATGATAAATGGCAGTTGCTAGGATTATCCGAATGGATTTAAGCATAGCGACTGGGGAATAGGTCTCTTCATAGTCGTACCATGAATTTGCTTGAAACCTTTAGCCACCAACCTAGCTTTGTATATCTGGATATATCCATCCACGTCAATCTTCTTCTTGAAGAACCATTTACACTCAATGGCTTTTACACCATCAGGTAAATCTACCAAGTACCATGCCTGGTTTTCTGACATGGATCCCATTTCGGATCTAGCGGCTTCAAGCCACTTTTCGGAGTCCGAGCCCAACACTGCTTCTTCAAAATTCGCAGGCTCGTCATTGTCAATTATCAATAAGTCATGACAATCAGTCACAAGAAATCCATATTTCTCGTGATCGTTACGAATCCTTTCGGATCTGCGAACTTCAGGCACCACAGGTGTACGTTCTACAACTCTTTGCAGATCCAGCTACTGCTCTTCCTTAACAGGTCGAGTATTCTCCTGTGATTCTCGAACATCTTCGAGTTTTACTTCACTCCCACTGTTCTTCTTGGAAAGACAATCTTTCTCTAGAAAACATAGTTCTTAGCAACAAACACTTTGTTCTTAGAACGGTTGTAGAAGTAGTAAGCCTTGGTTTCCTTAGGATAACCAACGAAGTAGCACTTATCGGATTTGGTTGCGAGCTTATTAAACGTTTTACATAAGCCTTACAATCCCAAATTTTCAGGAAAGACAAATTTGAACATTTCAGTCCACATCTTATGTGGTGTCTTTGCAATTTATTTTGATGGAAACCTATATAGTGTAAACTCAGACAATTCTAGAGCGTATCTCTAAAAGAGATAATGGAAGATCTGTGTGACTCATCTTTGATCGAACCATGTCCAATAAGGTCCGTTTCCTCCTCTCGGAAACTCTATTCCATTGGGGCGTTCCAGGAGGAGTGAGTTGCGAAACAATTTCACACTCTCTCAGATGATCACTAAACTCTTGAGTTAAGTATTCTCCTCCGCGATCTGATCGAATAAGTATTCTCCTCCGCGATCTGATCGAAGAGCTCTAATACTTTTGCCAATTTGATTATGTACTTCATTCTGGAACTCCTTGAACTTTTCAAAGATTCCGACTTGTGACTCATTATTTAAACATAGCCATGCCTACTGAAGTCATCAGTAAAGGTAATGAAGTACTAAAAGTTTCCTCTAGCACTGTTGCTTATCGGGCCGCACACATCTGTATGTATAAGGCCCAATAATTTGTTGGCCCTTTCATTTGGTTCATTAAAAGAGGCCTTAGTCATTTTGCCCAATAAGCAGGATTCACTTTTCTCACATGATTCACAATCAAATGAGCCCAAAAGCCCATCACTATGGAACCTCTGAATCCTCTGTAGCCCAAATGACAATGCTAGAGAACCGATTTTTTGTTTATGTTATAGACATGCATAGATTGGTTTAAGACATAAAACCCATTCTCTAATGGGGTGCTACCATAGAACATATTATTAAGATCAAAAGAGCAACATTTGTCTTTTATCAAAATAAAATCATTCAAAATCATACAAGAAAATGAAATGACATTTCTCCTCTTAGGAGGTACATAATAGCAATTATTCAGTTTCTAAAACCAAGCCTGAAAGCGACCACCAATGGAAACTTCCTACACCTAATGCAGCAAATCTTGCTTCATTCCTGTTGAGCATCTCCATTTGTCCTTTCTTCAACGTTCTACTGTTGTTTAGGCTCTGCATATTTAAACAAATATGAGCACCATAACCGGTATCTAATACCCTTAAGATAGAACTTGGAGTAACATAAATACCTGAAGAAGAGGTCTCATACATCTTCTTTATTTCCATAGAATCTTCCATGTATTTCTTGCATTTTGTCCTCCAATGCCTTGGCTCCTCATAATAGCTGCACGTATCATCATCAGATGGGCCGGACTTGGTTTTAGTGATAGACTCGGGCTTATCCTGATTCATAATCTGGACGGCCTTGTTATCACCCTTTTCTTTACCAGGTTTCTCAAACCTTTTTCCCTTCTTGATGTTATGTTCAGCTATCTTGAGCATATCATGCAGCTCAGTCAACGTCTTCGTCAAGCCATTCTTGATATAGTGCTCGATGAACTTATCATAGCTCCACGGCAGTGACTACAGGATGATGTCAGTAGCCAACTCTTGGCTAATGGGACAATCCAGTCTCCTCTGGTTATCAATATAACCTATCATCTTTATGACATGAGGACTCACTGGAGCATTCTCTGGTAGCTTACACTCAACTAGAGATTTAACCATCTGGTATCTCTCAGTTCGAGCCTGCTCCTGAAACATCACTTTCAGGCGAGTGATCATCTCGATGGGCGACTCCACGTTCTTACATTGCTTCTGCAAGTCAGAGTTCATGGTAGCCAACATTAGACAACGCACATCGACCATATCATAGTAATGCTTATTCCAAGCATCATATTCTGCATGTGAGGCATTGGACCTTAACTTCTCGGGGAGAACTGTCTCAAGGACATAGTCCTTTCTCTCCTGCTTGAGAACGATTCTCAAGTTCCGATACCAATCAAGGAAGTTGGATCCATTTAACTTGTCCTTCTCAAGGACGGATCGCAACGAGAATGAATTCTGATGAGGGGTTTTAGACATAACTAGTAAAATAAAAGGAAAAAGTTTTAGGTATGATGTTCAGGAAATGAGAAATCTTAACAATTAAGAAAACTCGCATTATATTCAAAACTATGTTTCCTCAAATGAATATAATACTCTAAGATCCATATTTCACCAAAACCCGAGCGAGCCACTGGCTGTCACTCAAATCTTAGTTATATAGGTAAGCAACACCTTGCTAATCATATCCAATATGACTCTTGGTTGCGGATAAAACATCTTATGTTTTGTCCACCTGATGTCTATGGGCCCAGAACTTCTGATAGCCCACTCAAGTAAACCAATCTCTTCAGTCATGTAATAGTTGATGCCATGCACTGCAAGCCCATCAACACAATTACCTACTGCCTTACTCATGTAACTGCAGACACCTTGCACTGCAAGCCTATCACGCAATGAAACGAGTCTTGACAGCTGACAAGATCGGGAAGACATCCAGAACACTTGATATTTAATTGAGGAGTTGAACTTTTAATCCTTAACACATATCATATATATGCATTCAGGAACCCAATCTCATTAAATATGGTTCGGTTATTTGATTTTAGGTTCACTAACCCACAATCTTTGCAAGCTGTCGATCGATACTACATTAGTGTCGATCGACACTTACCTTTCTGGAGCAGTTCTTCGACAACCGATCAATCCAATTGAACCGGTTTCGATAACCGACAGAATTATTTTAATAACCGGTCAGTGTCGATCGACACAACATTTGTATCGATCGACATTTACCAAACCAAATTTAATTTTCGATAACCGGTCAATCCAATTGAACCGGATCGATAACCGGTCAATCTAATTAAACCGGGTCGATTTTGGCCTCTGTCGATCGACATAACCATTGTGTTGATCGACGCTAACCAAACCACAATAAACCGAAATTAGCCGGTTAAATTGATTTGTTACCAAGCACGATAACCGATTAAATCCAATTGAACCGGTTAACCATTCGCAAGGTCGTGTCGATCGACACGATCAGTTCTGTAATTTGATAACAATCGCAAAGTCGTGTCGATCGACACAACCATTGTGTCGATCGAGACGATCAGTTCTGATCAAAATTAACAACACGATTTACAGTGAAAAATATGATCTAGCAAGCATCCTAAACATCACATGTTTTAATCTGAATTCTCTAATTCAATTATATGCTTTTAGATTCATTAGTTAAAACCTAAGGCTCTGATACCACTGTAGGAATTCGTTCAGGTTTTTACCGGATTAATCTCTATTAATCAACCTAGTGACAATTCCATAAGCCTAGGATCTAGGGTTTGTAAACTATGAATTTGACAAGAATGGATCTCGAATATACCTGGAGTTTTGCAGCGGAATAAGATCAGGGATTCGAGATCAATAGCTCCCCAAACGTTGAGCCTCTACTGTTAGTCCACACGTACACAATCTGGAATCCGCCGGGATGCTAGTACAGGTAGATCGGATCTCTTAGGGAATTGTGTGTTTCCAAAGGGTGGCTAGGTTTTCTTTTCTCAAAAACTTTTTTCAGGTCGTGCCTCATATATCATATATATAGGCTCTGGAGAAAACCTAATTAATCCCTGAACCAATTCAGAATTAATTAAGTCATTAAATCGAAATCACTATTCTGGTTTTTAGCCCGTGTCGATCGACACACTTATGTAGTGTCGATCGACACACTCTCTAAAACACAATTCTTATGTGTATCAAATACACATCATTTGATCATTACATTAATGATCATTCCCACATTAAGTATTGATACAATACTAGTATTATATGATCCTACAGGGTCACGCACCTAAGTAAATCCAGTTTGCTTAGGTGTGTGACCCTGTAGGATCATATAATACTAGCAATGAGTTCATAACTCATGGATCATTAGCGGCTTCTAGCAAAACGTTATGACCACCTAGTATCATATGAATGTCTAATCTCGACAGTACAACTATCACTAGAGTGAATACAAGTGTGATTTCAGGACATTCCCAACAGATCGTGGGATGGAGGACGAGCGGACGCAGGTTCAGAGGTTGAAAGTACAATCTGAGGGGACTTAGTGTAGATTTGAGGATTCGCTGCAGGGTTTCAAAGTACGCCTCGAGGGCGACGCTGGTTGAGATGGCTGCAAGCATTGAGGAGGATCTAAGAGGTCAGTTAGCTGTAGCCGTTCCAGTGGCCGTACCCGTGTCGGTTGTTCCTGCTGTTCAGCCGAGGAGACAGCAGCAGCAGCAGCAGAGTAGTTTCGGTTCTGGTTCCGGCAAAGGCGGCAAGCCTGCGCAGGGCTAGAAACGGAAGTGGGATGGTGCTTCCAGGCCCAGTCAGAGGGGCGGAGCATGTTATGGATGCGGGAGTCTGGAGCATCGTTTGTCGAGTTGCCCCCGCAAGGGCGACCAACCGCAGTTGTTGCAGCAGTAGCGGGATTCGAGAGTGTGTTTCCACTGTAGGGAGCCAGGGCATATCAGGACGTCGTGTCCCAGATTGCAGCCGGCGACTAAAGCTGCGATTCAGCCAGTTGAGGTGCAGCCGAGGGGTCAGTTAGCGGCAGTGCAGCAGCCGATGGAGTAGATCGGGCCGGCACCGAGAGTGTTTTCGCCAGCAGAGTTCGGCCAGAACAGTGGAGCTGGGCCGATCACAGGTAAAATTCTAGACTTAACTTCATAAAATTTCTAGTGGTAGAATTTTGTTGTTGTTGTGCTAGTGTTCTTTTATTTTACTTGTGGTCGAGGCATCAGGGTTCTCAACACATATAAAATTGTGTAGGGACCTTGTTAGTGGGCGGCTTCGAGTCCCACGTGATGTTTGATTCGGGAGCATCACACTGCTATATTACTCGTGAGTGTGCCGAGGGCTGCGGCATTCGGAGCAGCGCTGCTGAGCGCGCAGGCATGGTCAAGGTGGCTGGAGGGGGTTTCCTGGCTACTTCGGGCCGTGCTAGGGCAGTAGATGTTCAGATCGTGGGGCATTCGATGCCAGCGGACTTGGTGATTAGTCCAGTAGCGTTGTATGATTATATTCTTGGTATGGATTGGTTGTCTTTCTACCGGGTTCACTTGAATTGTTATCGGGGCAGAGTGGTCTTTAGTCGTGTTGGAGAGAGGTTGGTGTTTCAGGGCTTGAGACCGACTTCCAGTAGCCTTGTGATTTCGGCTATTCAGGCAGAGCAGTTGTTAGAGCGAGGTTGCGAGGCGTTTTTGGCGACGATTGTGATGTCAGAGGACAGTAGTGAGGTGGCTTTTGAGGATATTCGAATTGTTCAAGACATCGAGGATGTTTTTCGATCTTTGAAGGGATTGCCACCATCTCAGTCCGCTCCTTTCACGATTGAGCTAGAGCCCGGGACAGCTCTGATATCTAAGGCTCCTTACAAGATGGCTCCAGCAGAGTTAGCAGAGTTGAAGAAGCAGTTGGAGGACCTTCTGGAGAAGGGTTTTATTCGGCCGAGTGTTTCACCGTGAAGGATGGTACCTTCCGGTTGTGCATCGATTACCGGGGACTTAACCGAGTCACGGTGAAGAACAGGTACCCTCTCCCGAGGATTGACGAGTTGTTGGATCAGTTGAGGGGTGCGACCTGGTTCTCCAAGATAGACTTGGCTTCAGGGTATTATCAGATTCCGATTGATGAGGCAGATGTTTGCAAGACGGCATTCAGGACGAGATATGGGCAATTCGAGCTTGTAGTTATGCCTTTTGGTTTGACGAATGCGCCTGCGGCATTCATGAGGTTGATGAACAACATGTTCAAGGAGTATTTGGACGTGTTCGTGATCATTTTTATTGATGATATCTTGGTCTACTCGAGGAGTCCCGAGGAGCACGAGGCTCATTTGCGGTTAGTTTTGGAGAAGCTTTATGCGAAGTTGAGCAAGTGCAGTTTTTGGCAGAGGCAGATGGGATTCCTGGGTCATATTGTGTCTGCAGAGGGAGTTTATGTGGATCCAGCTAAGATTGAGGCGATCCGAGATTGGCCGAGACCGAGTAGTGCTACCGAGATCAGGAGTTTTCTGGGTTTAGCAGGATACTGTCGGAGATTCGTCAAGGGCTTTGAGAGTATGGCGCAGCCGATGACGAAGTTGACCGGTAAGGAGGTTCCGTTCGTTTGGTCGCCGTAGTACGAGGAGAGTTTTTCGAAGCTCAAGGAGATGTTGACTAGTACGCCGGTGTTGGCATTACCCGAGCCGGGGAAGCCTTACACTGTGTATACTGATGCTTCAGGAATTAGTCTGGGTTGTGTTCTTATGCAGGAGGGTCGAGTTATTGCTTATGCTTCGAGGAAGTTGCAGGGTAGTGAGCGTAATTGGCCTACGCATGATCTAGAGTTGGGAGCCGTCGTGTTCGCTCTGAAGATCTGGAGATCTTACCTGTATGGAGGCAGGGTACAAATCTTTACGGATCACAAGAATCTGCAGCATATCTTCACTCAGCCATTGCTGAATATGAGACAGAGACGCTGGGTTGAGTTGCTGGCGGATTACAATCTGGAGATCATTTATCATCCGAGCAAGGCTAACCAGGTAGCAGATGCCTTAAGTCGACAGAGATTCGATTAAGCCCGCGAGCAGGATATTGAGGATCTGGTAGGCAAGATTAGCACTCTTCGTCTTTGTGCTATTTTGGAGGAGCCGTTGGGCTTAGAGGACGTCGATCAGGGAGACCTTCTCAGTAGGATCAAAGTGGCTCAGCAGAGTGATCAGGGTTTGTTGGGTGTGTCACGAGCAGTGGATTCCTAGTATGTCGTCTCTCCGAATGGGACTGTAGGAATTCGTACTAGGTTACCCAGATTAATCTCTATTAATCCACCTACGTTGCAGTTCCTTTTCCTAGGATCTAGGGTTTGTAAACGAATAAACTGAAAAACTGGATCTCGATTGTACCTGGAGTTTGCAGCGGAATTAGCAGGGAATCGAGATTACGAGCACGTCAAACGCTATGCCTCTACGAATAGTCCACACGCACACAAATAGGAATCCGCCGGAATGCTAGAACCGGTGATCAGATCTCTTTATGGATTTAGTGTTTCAGAGTGACGGCTATCAGAAAAGAGATATATTTTCCAGGTCGTGCCTCATATCTTTATATATGGGCCCTGGATAAAAACCTAATTATCCTGAACCGAGTCAGAATTAATTAAGTCGTCAAACCGAAATCCCTATTTCGGATTTAACTCGTGTCGATCGACACAACCCATGTGTGTCGATCGACACACTCTTTAAAACACTAAAATAATGTGTATCAAATACACATCATTTGGATCATTACATTAATGATTATTCCCATATAAAGCGCATCCTATTTGCTTAGGTGTGTGACCCTGTAGGATCATATAATACTAGCAATGAGTTCATAACTCATAGATCATCAGAGGTTTCTAGCAAAACGTCATGATCACCTAGTATCATATGAATGTCTAATCTCGACATTACAACTATCACTAGAGTGATTACAAGTGTGATTTCAGGACATTCCCAACAATCTCCCACTTGTACTGGAATCAACTATTCCAATAATCCCTTTGTCGCTATATCTCGATATGGCATAAGGCAAGTACCGTGTCATCCTTATTCAACCAAAATCATGTTCATCGAACTCCGATTTATACTGACAATACAAACGACTGACATTCAGCTCGTTCGAGTGCGGCCACACATTCCTCAGTATCAAATCTTCGATGGGCCCTGAGATATTTATCTCCTGCTATACAGGAGGGACAAATCCCATCTCGTTCCATCCCTCTGTTCCTTCACACACTTCATGATACGCCCAATCAATGCCTTTATAGTCACCTTTTACGGATAACGTTTGACAAAGTCAAAGCGGACCAATTCACATGTAAGAAATCATGATGAACTCAGGTCTAAGGACTATACTCTATAGTCGTAATGAGAATCTCTTATGACACTTGTATAGCTATCTCGTAGAGTTCTCATTAGCGGGTCATGTCCAATCATATATTCTTCAACATATATCCATGTGATTGACTTTAATACTCTTATTAATGACTCCATGAAACTTAGTCATCAGTCACCTCACATGCCAGTCTCTCGCGGTTGCTAGTGTCCCACATTAACAGCCTCGACCGGGGACAAATATAATCTATGACATTTAATTCTCATAGGGTTTCATGATCAAGTCCTTAACTTGATGACCTATAGAATGTCATAAATTATCTTGGGACTTATTATTTAAAAAACACAGTTAAATAATACCGAAATCATATTTCATTAAAATAACCAAAATGTTATTACAAGAACATTAAAAACATAACTTAAAAACAAGACAACTCCCACTAAAATCAAGATCACATCTTAATTTTCTTAAGTCCTATAGCAGCCGTATGACTCTCATGTTTAGGTCTTGGGAGGGGCTTGGTCAGAGGATCAGCGACATTCTCATCCGTGGGAACTCGACTGATCTTCACATCTCCTCTATCTATTATATCACGAATCAAGTGATATCTCCTCTCTATGTGTTTGGATTTCTGGTGAGATCTAGGTTCCTTTGCCTGAGCAATTGCTCCATTGTTGTCGCAAAACAATGCTACAGGCTCCAAGATACTAGGAATCACACCAAGCTCAGATATGAACTTCTTGATCCAAACAGCTTCCTTTGCTGCTTCCGAAGCGGCAATGTATTCAGCTTCAGTAGTGGAATCTGCTACAGTGCTCTGCTTGGAACTTTTCCAACTTACTGCACCGCCATTCAGACAAAAGACATAACCAGACTGAGACAGGAAATCGTCTCTGTCCGTCTGAAAACTTGCATCCGTGAATCCACTTATGACTAGCTCATCACTTTTTCCATATACCAAGAACTTATCCTTCGTATTTCTCAAATACTTGAGGATATTCTTGACTGCTGTCCAGTGACACTCACCTGGATCAGATTGGTATCTACTCGTCATGCTTAAGGCACAAGCAACATCTGGACGAGTACAGAGCATGGCATACATTATAGATCCTATTGCCGAAGCATAAGGAAACCTATTCATACACTACTTCTTGCTAAGAATAACACCATGCAACATAGGCGTGAAACCCTTCTTGGAATTTTGCATATTGAATCTGTGTAATACCTTATCAATATAAGTATCCTGACACAATCCAATTCGCCGATTTAATCTATCTCTATAGATTCTAATTCCAAGAATGTACGCGGCTTCACCCATGTCTTTCATGGAAAAACAACTTCCAAGCCAAGTCTTGACAGACTGAAGCAAAGGAACGTCATTTCCGAGAAAAAGTATGTCATCTACATACAATACTAGAAATGCAACTCCGTTCCCACTAGTCTTCTTTGTTGGGGTCGGTTTTCACCCCCTCAGCATTAACGTCTAAAGGCAAACCAATCGAAGAGATAGCCCTCCGGGCTCTCAACAAAGGAGGACTAACGGAACCTATATCTTCCTGCGGAGCGGAGCATATGGAAAGGGAGCTTAAGCGAAGCCGGAAATGACCGGGCCTAGACAAGACGCGACCGTGCGCTCGCCTCAAGACGCGACCGAGCGCTCGCCGTGACGCGACCGTGCGCTCGTCATGACGCGACCGTGCGCTCCGTCGCGAGCGCCGACCATGCGAGCGCCTCATGGTCCGAACGTGTGCTCGGTCGCGAGGGCCGACCATGCGAGTGCTTCATGGTCCGACCGAGCACTCGTTCGTCGTCCGACCATGGGCTCGCTGTGGGTCGGTCCTGAAGGCACGGTCGATGGGTCGATCACATGCTCACTTCACTCCTCATTCACAGCTTCTATTCAAGAGTCGACAGCCCAATAGTGTGATGATGGCCCGGTCCGAACGCGAAGCCCATGATGATGCAACCGACTCCGCAGAGGTTTAGGAAGAGAGCCGCCTTAGACATAGTATAAATAGACCTTTGTAAACACCCTAAAAGGGATCCGCAATTTTCAATACGAAAACTTGTACTCAACTTTTCAGAGCAATAAACAACATCTCTTTCTCAAATCCTTTGCAATCCTAGCTTACCATAGAAATCTCCGAATTCCCTCACGAACTCTTACAAATTCTAATTGTGTTGGTTTCGACCCCCACAATTTGGCGCCGACTAAGGGGACAGACTGCAGATTTCTGACACTCAAGAGTTAGGGTTTTCATCACACGATCACGATGTCAAGCAACACCATGAGCAACGAAGGATCTTCGTCTCACCAGCACGACGAAGACAGAAGCAACTCCACGGAGAACACGGTGCCTCCCGCTCCTAACGCCGCAATTGACCTCACACAGATCAAGCGGATGCTTGAGACTCTGGTGAAGAAGACTGACGATACGGCCAGCGAGCTGCAATCGCTCAAGAAGAGAAAGCGCAGAAGGTCCCGTGTCCGTCCGACGCGCCTCAGGTTCAATACACCGCGAGCTACTCGGAGGGGTCAACACGAGGAGCTGCCACCTCGGACCGACCGCCCGGATCCGGAGGATCTGCCTCCACCACCACCTCGTCGGGATTTCGATCCGACTCCTGAGCGTGTGATCGAGGAGTCAGACGAAGATCACCCCCCTCGGAGGCGAGTTCGAACCGATACAGCTACTGGCGACGCTGAGGCTGGGGAAGAAGTGGCCCAGACTGCAGCAGGTTACTACAGAAGGGAGCAGGAGCGCAGAACTCCTCGAGGCTCCCGTGACGAAGAGGTCGCCGCCCTGAAGGCCCAGCTGGATCATGTCGTCTTAGATCTGAGGACGACTAAACTGCAGATGTACCGGAGCACCGGGAAGGCTCCCGGGGTCGCTTACGTGTTGGAGAAGGCACGGAACACCCCCTTCGCAGATAACATCTCAGGGGCTAGGATTTCTGACCCGGGAAGGATTAGGCTTCCGACTTACGAAGGGACCTCCGATCCCGCTGATCATCTGATGGAGTTTGAGGTGGCCCTAGGAAGGGCGAATTTCAGAGATTCCGAGAAGGACATCGGATACTGCAAGCTATTCGTGGAAAGCTTGAAGGGACCTGCCCTCCAATGGTTTTACAAGCTGGAGAAGAATTCTATCCACACCTTCCAGCAGCTCTCCGAGATGTTCGTCCAACACTATAACATCTTCGCTGAACGGAAGATCTACGATGCGGACCTGTGGACCAACAAGCAAGCAGAAGGTGAAAGCTTGCGGTCTTTTATGACAAGGTTCAAGAACACCTTGTCTAAGGTGGATGGAATCAGTAGCACATCCGCACTGGAAGCGTTGAGGGGTGCCGTGAGATGTCCATCCCCGTTTTGGCAAGAGCTCACCATAAACCCTCCAACGACGATTCAGGACGCCCTTCACCGTGCAGCTGATTTTGCCCGAAGCGAAGAAGAGCTTCGCGCCAAGAGGGGTGGTAAAGCGAAGCAGATAGGCGAACCTTCCCAGGTTCTGACCCCAGCTGCTTCTAAAAGAAGTAATCCCGCCTTCGTTCAGTTTGAAGGGGGAGCAGGCGGAGCTCACAATTACCAGATCGATTCACCTGGCTACGGCAGAGGTCGAGGCCGCGGTCGGGGACGTGGCAGAGGAAATCTCACTTGGGTAAGAGACCCGAAGGAGTATGATGAGAAGTTGTATTGTGATTTTCACAAAGCAACTGGGCACTCCACCGCGAGGTGCCGAGAGTTGGGTCGACAGCTAGCTGCTAGGCTGGCCGAAGGCACCCTCAAGGGTAACATCAGTCTGTCGGACTTCAAGCCAGAGGAGAAGTTTCAAGATGCTACTGAGCTCCAGACTGAGAACCCCAGGCGACAGCGTCGTGGAGATAACCCCGAAAACGGAAGCACCCATGGTACTATCTCCGTGATCCTGGGAGGATCGCAATACTGTGCCGATAACGAAGCTGCAATCAAGGCCTATCAACGGCGCGCTGAGGTTTGCGCCAACATCTCGACATCTCCAACAACAAGGCGTGCTAGTGATCCCGTCACTTTTGACGAAGTGGATGCTGAAGGCATCGATCATCCGCACAACGACTTGTTGGTAATCAACCTGACCGTCTACGACTTCAATGTCACTCGAGTCCTCATTGACACCGGAAGCTCAGTGGATGTTATCTTCCGGGAAACACTCGAGAAGATGAAGATCGACCAGTCCCTCATCACAGGACAGCCGAAGCCTGTAACGGGCTTCTCAGGTGAAACAACCTGGACACGGGGAACGATCCGCCTGCTAGTCCAAGCTGGAGGTGTTAAGAAGATGGTCAACTTCGCAGTGTCCGATCATCCTGCCATCTACAATCTGATTATGGGGACACCATGGCTCAGTCAGATGCGAGCAGTGCCGTCGACATACCACCTTTGCTTGAAATTCCCAACCAGCCAAGGCGTTCACACGATCTTTGGTAGTCAAAGGGATTCACGCACGTGCTTCTTAGCAGAGCACAAGTTGCGCAACCGTGAAGAGAGCAAGGGATCGAATCCAGAAGCTCACGACCAAAAGAAAGACGACTCGGATTCACAAGGGCCACGGAAGAAAGCGAAGGCCGGGTCCGATCAAGTGAAGGACCTAACCACCCTCTTATAGCAATTACAGATTGCAGAGGGTCGTGAAGAAGAAGAGCGACCCACCTGCGAGCCTGTGATCTCTGTGTGCATTGATGAACAGCACCCGGAGAGATGCGTTGAGATCGGAGCCGCTCTTGATGAAGAGCTCAAAACGAAGTTGGTGGTTTTTCTCCGGAAGAACATCAACACCTTTGCCTGGGCCTCTGAGGATATGCCCGGAATAGACGTCAGCGTCACGAGCCACGAGCTCAACGTAGATCCAACGTTTAAACCGGTCAAGCAGAAAAGAAGGAAGTTGGGTCCTGAGCGAGCAAAGGCTGTGAATGACGAAGTCGAAAGGCTTCTGCGAGTAGGATCAATAACCGAGGTCAAGTACCCCGACTGGCTCGCCAACCCAGTTGTGGTAAAGAAGAAAAATGGGAAGGGGCGCGTCTGTGTTGATTTCACAGACCTTAACAAAGCATGCCCGAAGGACAATTTCCCTTTACCTCACATAGATCGCTTAGTGGAAGCAACGGCGGGTAACAAACTGCTTAGCTTCATGGACGCCTTCTCAGGCTATAATCAAATCCTAATGCACCCTGAGGATCGTGAGAAGACGGCCTTCATCACTGACAGAGGTATCTACTGCTATAAAGTAATGCCCTTCGGCCTGAAGAATGCTGGTGCAACGTATCAGAGACTGGTGAACAAGATGTTCCAAGACCAGTTGGGAAAGACCATGGAGGTTTATATTGACGACATGCTCGTTAAATCACTCGAGGAAGAAGATCACATTTCCCACCTAGAAGAATGCTTCAATCAGCTGAACCTCCACAACATGAAGCTCAACCCAACGAAGTGTCGGTTTGCTGTAACCTCTGGTGAGTTCCTTGGATACCTGGTCACTCGTCGGGGTATTGAAGCCAATCCGAAACAAATCGATGCCTTGATCCAGATGGCTTCACCAAAGAATAAGCGCGAAGTACAGAGGCTGACTGGGAGAGTGGCTGCACTCAATCGGTTCATTTCCCGATCCACTGATAAGTGTCTGCCTTTCTACAACACTCTACGAGGCAATAAGCAGTTTGAATGGTCAGAGAAGTGTGAAGACGCCTTCAAGCAACTGAAGGAGTATCTGGCGACGCCTCCCATCCTTGCTAAGCCAGTAACTGGTGAACCTCTCTTTCTCTACATCGCTGTCTCAGAAACAGCAGTCAGTGCCGTCCTTGTGCGTGAGGAAAGAGGCGAGCAGAAGCCTATCTTCTATGTGAGCAAGACACTCACAGATGCTGAAACGAGATACCCTCAATTGGAGAAGCTGGCATTAGCCGTCCTCATGGCCTCAAGGAAACTAAGGCCTTACTTCCAATCGCACTCAATCGTTATACTTAGCACCTTCCCGCTACGATCGGTCTTACACAGCCCAAGTCAGTCTGGTAGGCTGGCCAAGTGGGCTGTAGAGCTCAGCGAGTACGACATTGAATATAGAGGGCGGACGTGCAATAAATCTCAAGTACTGGCGGACTTCCTCATAGAACTTCCAGAGGACAGCAATTCCAAGGAGGTGCCGCCGGGGATTTGGCAGCTGTACGTAGACGGTTCGTCCTCAAAGAACGGTTCCCGAGTTGGGATACGACTCCTATCACCAACTGGAGAAGTCCTTGAGCAATCATTCCGACTTTTGTTTAAAGCTTCTAACAACGAGGCAGAGTATGAAGCCCTTGTCGCCGGTCTGAGGCTCGCCCAAGGGCTACGAATCAAGCACATTCACGTGTTTTCGGATTCACAACTTGTAACCAGTCAGTTCAGCGGCGAGTATGTCGCAAAAGACGACCGAATGGAAGCTTATCTGAAGATAGTAAGGGACTTGGTTGCTTCATTTCAAGAGTTTATCCTCACAAGAATTCCTAGAGGTGAGAATATGGATGCTGACGCGGTTGCAAATTTGGCCTCCGCTACCACTGCGCCAGAGGATCCAGCTCTAAAGCGAGTTATCCCAGTTGAGTTCATCGAATTCCCTAGCATCAAGAAGGATGCAGCACTCGCCATCCTGACACGTTCCCAAGCAGCGAAGCAAGCAGACGCCCTTGTGGGGGCTACTGACGAAGATATAGAAATGGCAGAAGAACCAGAAATCCGAGACGCTGACATGCGTGACACCAACAGCCCACATCATACCGAAGCAATCCCAATGGACGCTGACACTGAAGAATCTGAGTATGGCTGTGACAAGCTATGGATAAGTGAGATACGAGAATATATCGCCGATGGCAAACTGCCCAGCAGCAAGTGGGCTGCTCGCAAACTACGAAAGCAAGCCGCGCGTTATGTTCTCCTTGACGGAAACCTCTTCAGATGGGGATTCTCTGGTCCAATGCTTACATGTGTAGAAGGAGAAAAAGCAAGGCAGATAATGGAAGAAGTTCATAGTGGTTCTTGTGGCAATCATTCAGGAGGGAAAGCACTTGCTATAAAGATTAAGAGACATGGTCACTTCTGGCCTGCTATAGTAGGTGACTGCACTAAGTTCTCAGCCAAGTGTGAAAAGTGCCAGCGACACGCTCCGAAAATCCGTCAACCGACTGCAATGCTCTCCTCCGTCACCTCACCTTATCCGTTCATGAGATGGGCCATGGACATCGTTGGACCATTGCACCCGTCACGGCAGAAGCGGTTCTTACTCGTTCTAACAGATTACTTCTCGAAGTGGGTGGAAGCTGAAGCTTATGCTAACATCAAAGATGTTCAAGTAGAGAGCTTTGTATGGAGGAACATCATATGCCGTCACGGAGTACCATACGAGATAGTAACTGACAATGGTTCGCAGTTCATATCCCACCGGTTCGAGTCGTTCTGCTCAAAATGGAACATCCGGCTTAGTAAGTCTACGCCTCGCTACCCTCAAGGCAATGGGCAAGCAGAAGCTATCAACAAGACAATCCTTGATGGCCTTAAGAAGCGTTTAGAGGCGAAGAAGGGTCGCTGGGCCGACGAACTTGAAGGGGTATTATGGTCCCACCGCACCACTCCCCGCAGAGCAACAGGCGAAACCCCTTTCGCCCTTGTCTATGGCACCGAGTGTGTCGTCTGAAGTCTGTTCGCCTGGTGTACGCCGTCAGTTGCTACCTCTTCACGAGCCTATCAACCGCACAATGCTCCTCGACGCGTTGGATTTCCTCGATGAACGACGTGACCAAGCGCTTATTCGGATCGCCAACTATCAGAACGCCGCTTCCAAGTACTACAATTCCAAGGTCAAAGAAAGGAGTTTCTACCCAGGTGACTTAGTATTGCGAGAGGTATTCCTGAACACAGCGGAACCCAACGCTGGCAAGCTCGGAGCCAACTGGGAAGGCCCATACAGAGTTACAACAGTTGTTCGTCCTGGTGTCTATGAGCTCGCCACCATGACCGGGACTCCAATCCTCCATTCCTGGAACGCAAGGCATTTGAAGAAGTACTATCATTAGTCTTCTCTCCTTTACTTGAACTACGAGGCGACTTGATCCCTGCAAAGGGTACGTAGGCAGCCTGTCTTCGGATAGGTTCAGTTGCCCCCCCCCCCCATCCAAAGAGGGGGATTTTCCGCTTCATCAGTCTCATTGCCAGAGGAGCTCTATGATCTCCTCCGCCTTAGGGGGGGGGGGAGTGAGTGTTTTACTCTGCTTTCAGCCGAAGTCAGCAGCCTCCTTCGTCTCGAAGGGGGGGAGTGGGGTACCCGTACTCCACTCTTCCACAACAGCCTCAGTGGCATAAGAACAGCTTTATCAGTCACGAGCCTCATGGCTTAAATCAGAGTCGTTCCGCTTTCATTGCTGCTGGCCACAGTAATGAATGCGGAGATGCGAACACACTGACATCCACAACGGATTCAAGCGCGCTATATAAGTACCAGTGTTCAGTACTGGGGCGGATGTACCCATCTGACCACTCAGAAACCCAGCAAACATCGTTGGTAATGCAGCTGCTAGTGACCTCCGTTCGGCCTATACCCTGAGCGTGTCACTCTGAAACCCAGGACAAGCGCTGGTCGAAGTCAAGGTGAACTTGCTCTCGGACAGACGTGTCTAGAAGAGCAGCACCATTTTGCAAAACCCAACAGCAACGTTGGTAACAAAGAGCATGAGCGCATTAGCGTTTTCATAGTCTCAACAAGAGCCTCATACGTGAGCAAGCACAATGAGAAGCCTTCAGATCTCTGATCAATCACGGGGTCTTATGGCCCTCGGTTCACCTAGCCCAACGCTGGTGTTGGCAAACACATGACAGAAACGCTTAAACAGCTTAAAGAATTCCTAAGTGTAGGTACAACATCAACAATATCTAAAGCAAAACCTGAATCTGTAACCATCAAGGTTTAACATCAGCAAAAGCTGCAAAGTCATCTTGCATTCTCCACAATGCAAGGCTCCAAAATAATAGCAAAGATACAAACCATCCAATGCTACAACCGAAAATCATCAAGTCCAACAAGAGTTTTTAGAAACAAAAGATTAGAAATAGACTAAGTCATAATAAAAGAGCAACGGTGGCTCATCAGTCACTCATCTCTATCGGCTATATCAGCATCCTCTGAGATCTCCAAAGCTTGTCTCACACTAGAAACAAGCTCATCAAACACATCCCGAGCATCATAGATTGGGATCTTCCTCTCAACTAAAAGCTCCGCTGCAGCATCCAAAGCCGCTCCATCAGACCCACGGAGACGCTCAATAAGCTCCAGGCTCGCATCAATCTCAGCAAGGTCCAGCATGTTGTCCTTCGCTGTCCCCTCGAGCCTAGCAAGCGACCTGGCAACCTATCGGGTCCGGCCAGCAAAGCTACGATCCGCCTCCTCCTTGGCCCTAGAAACGGCCTCCTCGATCTGAACATCCCTGAGACTCTCAGTCTCCAACAGCTTGCTCCTAAGCGAAGCGACCTCCTCCTTGTTCTTCGCATGCCTCGAGGATGCCTTGGACAACTTCCCGCTCAACTCATCCGACCTCTTCTTCGCGGAAGCAACATCGTCCTCAAGGGCTTGGACCTTCTCAGCAAGCTCAGCGTTGGCTCTCCTAGCCTCGCTAACCTCACGCTCATGGGAGCGAGAGTCCTCCTCAAAGCAGAAAGCCATGCCATCCAGCTGGGTGGAGAGCTGCGTATGCAAAGGAAAGCAAACATAACGCTGGAGTAAGTGGAGAAACAATAACAAAGACAAAGAGAGAAAGATAGAGAGATCAAACCTCAGCCACTGTGGCTCTCGCCAGCGCAAGAGCCCTCTCGCCAGAACCAGGAGTCAAAGAGCGAGCTGCTGCAGCACCGTCACTGGTCGGGTCGCTAACAAACGCCGAAGAGGGGCCCACCTTCTGTCGCTTCGGAGGTGCTCCATCAGGAGTGCCTCCCGCCTTACCCTCCGATCTAAGGGCCCTCTTCCGCTGTTGCTCACGCCGTCTAGCAATCTCATCAGGAGTGAGATCAGAAGCACGAGAACGCTGAGCTGACGCAGTGGGAGTCTTGGGCGCTGCGGATGACAGAGCACCCGCCTGCGAGCCTGCCCTCGCTGAGACCGTGGTGCTCGTCAACACCGCCCTCGCCAATTCAGCTCGCTGAAAAGCGGAGACTCTAGGAGCACCTCGTCCAAGGACCTTCCCTGCGAAGATCCGACTGGAGAGTGCTCTCTGGATCCTCTGACGGGTGAAGGACTTCACCCAATCACCATCTCCAGAGGCTAGAGCGCTGTGGATAGCTGCTACCTCACTCCGGCTCGATATCAGGGATGCTGGTTTCACTGCGAAAAACAAAGCAATACATTAGCACACAAGACATGAGCAATGTACAAAAGAGAATTTTTTCTATGTATAGACTAACCTCTCTTCCCCCAACTTGTCCTGACAAGGGGAATGCAGTCTGCCTCAACGCTCTTCTCAGAGATCTTGACAAAGAAGAACGAGCACTCAAAAAGATCATCCTTGCTAGGAAACCCGTCAATAAGCTGTCGACCCGGAGCTGGGGCAACGAGATACCTGAGCTCGTCCGTACGGCCCTTAGGCCTGAACTCCATGAGGCTGGTCAGCTGCTCAGTGCTAATCTCTGCATTGCACTCCCTGCTAAGCACATAAATACCAATGATGTGCCTCAACCCCCTGGGGTTGATCTGAGCAAGGGAGATACCATTCCCATCCAGGAAGCGAAGGAGGAAGCCTGGTACCGGGAACCACAGCAGACAATGGTCCATGAAATTCTCGTACATGGTGAAGTACCCCGGAGGCGGAGCATCAGCTCGCTGTGTAGGGTCAGGGGCAACCAGCACAACCTCGTCCGGGATCTCGCATTTCACCCGAAGAAGCCGTAGGGACTTCTCATCACAGAAGGTGGATCCAGAGGGGTTTGGTCGCCTCTGCTTCTTCTTAGCCACCACAGGGCAGTCCGCTTCGTCGCCATCCTCAGCGTCGGATAGAAGCGACTTTGAAGTAGAAGAAGAGTCAAGCGATGCAGTGGCATCAGCTGCTCCGTTTGGAAGCCCTGGGTCCTCGTCATTAAGGGGAAAGGAAGGTCCGAGTCCCCCATGACGAGCCATCAAGTCCTCGTCACCACTGGATCTCCTCGCATCCTCATCAAGTGCCGCTAAGTCGCCAAAGACATCTTCGTCATCTTCACCAGATCCACTAGGGCAAACTCGCGAAACGGTGAGTTTGCTACGGAGACGGATCCCGGTACCGGTACTAGCGTGATTCGCCGAGGGGGATATCGCAATCATCGATGGGGATGAAGCCGCGACCGAATCCCCGATCCGGTTCGGTGAAATCGCGAGCGCGTGATCGGTCTCATGCCCATCCGCGACCGCACGGTCGGTCTCGTCCTCGCGACTGCCTTCATTAGCGACCACGCGATCGGGACTGCGTGGTGTCGCGACCGCACGGCCGGTCTCGCGCGAAACCGTAGACACGCGATCGATCACACGAGAATCCGTGAGTGCGAGCTCGGTCTCGCACAAAGACGGGTCGGTCCTACTCGGAACCACGACCAAGGGCTCGGTTCCAAGCACCGGTCCACCATTATCAACCGAATCAAGTGTGACTTGTTCCATAACAACAAGTGTACCTATGCACAAGTCAACAAGACAAATCGAAAGTCAAGAATTTCCATCTTTCTATCAAGAACAAGCTCTATTCTTACATTAGCTTTAAACAAGGAATCTCCAAAAGACTATGCAAATCCAAGTCTAAATTCTATCAACAATCAAAGACTAGAAATCAATAGCAACCAAAGGCTCAATGATTTTCCAAAGCAATCATCAATCCAACATGGCAAAGCTTGATTCTCTATGAAAAAGTTTTGATTTATGAACTTGAACTTTCAAGGAAGCTATGGAATCAAGAGCTTGAGGAAGTAATAAGAAAACTCACCAAAGAAGAGAGACGAAGACCCGAGCTCGATGTTGGCAATGTCGCGAGCGTACGGTCGGTGGTGTCACGAGCTCGTGGTCGGAGATGGGAATCACGGCGGCAAGGAGAAAAAAAAAAAAAAAAAAATTTTGGGAAGAAGGAAGGAGATGGGTGGATAAGGTTAAAACCTTATCCCTTCTTTTTCTCACCAAATGGGACCCATTCCCATTCAAAAACACAACACAACATCTTTCCCTCCGAAAGTAGCCTTGCTATTTCCCGAAAAACGTCGTTGACATTGGCAATCGCAACACGGAGTCTTAAAATCTCCATAAAAAAAATTATCTTGAAATCTTTAAGTGCAGCAGCAAAGGGAGCGCGAAGTCTTGAAATCTTCGTAACATTTAAAGAGTCTTTAAACCTCTTGCAGAAAGTCACTCTCTACTACTGTAAGTGCTTTGACTTCGAACGTTAACACTGATATTCAACACATCTTTTAACTCGGCACCGTTATTAGCTCTAACACTACCGAGCTGGGGGGCTAACTGTTGGGGTCGGTTTTCACCCCCTCAGCATTAACGTCTAAAGGCAAACCAATCGAAGAGATAGCCCTCCGGGCTCTCAACAAAGGAGGACTAACGGAACCTATATCTTCCTGCGGAGCGGAGCATATGGAAAGGGAGCTTAAGCGAAGCCGGAAATGACCGGGCCTAGACAAGACGCGACCGTGCGCTCGCCTCAAGACGCGACCGAGCGCTCGCCGTGACGCGACCGTGCGCTCGTCATGACGCGACCGTGCGCTCGGTCGCGAGCGCCGACCATGCGAGCGCCTCATGGTCCGAACGTGTGCTCGGTCGCGAGGGCCGACCATGCGAGTGCTTCATGGTCCGACCGAGCACTCGTTCGTCGTCCGACCATGGGCTCGCTGTGGGTCGGTCCTGAAGGCACGGTCGATGGGTCGATCACATGCTCACTTCACTCCTCATTCACAGCTTCTATTCAAGAGTCGACAGCCCAATAGTGTGATGATGGCCCGGTCCGAACGCGAAGCCCATGATGATGCAACCGACTCCGCAGAGGTTTAGGAAGAGAGCCGCCTTAGACATAGTATAAATAGACCTTTGTAAACACCCTAAAAGGGATCCGCAATTTTCAATACGAAAACTTGTACTCAACTGTTCAGAGCAATAAACAACATCTCTTTCTCAAATCCTTTGCAATCCTAGCTTACCATAGAAATCTCCGAATTCCCTCACGAACTCTTACAAATTCTAATTGTGTTGGTTTCGACCCCCACATTCTTGTAAACACATGGTTCTTCTTCGTTCTTGATAAAATCAAACTTTTTGACTGCTTCATCAAAGCGAAGATTCCAACTCCTTGATGCTTGCTTCAATCCATAAATGGATCGATGAAGCTTGCATACTCTCCCAGCATTCTTAGGATCAGTGAAACCTTCGGGTTGTGTCATATACACATCCTCTTCCAGAATTCCGTTAAGGAAAGCTGTTTTCACATCCATCTGCCAAATCTCATAATCATAATAAGGGGCAGGTTCTCGGAGTATCCGAATGGATTTAAGCATAGCGACTGGGGAATAGGTCTCATCATAGTCGATACCATGAATTTGCTTGAAACCTTTAGCCACTAATCTAGCTTTGAATATCTGAATATTCCCATCCACGTCAATCTTCTTTTTGAATCCATTTACACTCAATGGGTCTTGCACCATCGGGTAAATCTACCAAAGACCATACTTGGTTTTCTGACATGGATCCCATTTCGGATCTAGCGGCTCCAAGCCACTTTTCGGAGTCAGGGCCCAACATCGCTTCTTCGAAATTCGCAGGCTTGTCACTGTCAATGATCAACAGTTCATGACAATCATTCACGAGAAACCCATAGTATCTATCAGGTTCGTGACGGATCCTTCCGGATCTGCGAACTTCAGGCATCACAGGTGCAGGTTCCACAACTCCTTGTGGTTCAGGTTCCACAACTCCTTGTGGTTCCACCTGCTGCTCTTCCTGACAAGGTTGAGCAGGTTCCTGTGATTCTCGAACTTCTTCGAGTAGTACTTTACTCCCACTATTCTTCTTGTGAAGAAACTCTCTCTCCAGGAAAGTACAATCCCGAGCAACAAACACTTTGTTCTCAGAACGGTTGTGGAAGTAGTACGCCTTGGTTTCCTTAGGATAACCAACGAAAAAGCACTTATCAGATTTGGGTGCGAGCTTATCGGATATTAACCGTTTTACATAAGCTTCACAACCCCAAATTTTCAGAAAAGACAAACTTGGAACATTTCCAGTCCATATCTCATGTGGTGTCTTCGCAACTGATTTTGATGGGACTCTGTTTAGTGTAAACGCAGACGTTAGTAGAGCGTATCCCCAAAAGGATAATGGAAGGTCTGTGTGACTCATCATTGATCGAACCATATCCAATAGGGTCCGATTCCTCCTCTCAGAAACTCCATTCCATTGGGGTGTTCCAGGAGGAGTGAGCTGTGAAACAATTCCACACTCTCTCAGATGATCACTGAACTCTTGACTTAAGTATTCTCTTCCACGATCTGATCGAAGAGCTTTAATACTTTTGCCAAGTTGGTTCTCTACTTCATTCTGGAACTCCTTAAATTTCTCAAAGGATTCCGACTTGTGTCTCATTAGATAGACATAGCCATACCTACTGAAATCATCAGTAAAGGTAATAAAGTATTGATAGTTTCCTCTAGCACTTGTGCTCATCGGGCCACATACATCTGTATGTACAAGGCCCAATAAGTCACTGGCCCTTTCATTTGGTTTGTTGAAAGGAGCCCTTGCCATTTTGCCCATCAAACAAGATTCACATTTCTCACATGATTCATAATCAAATGAGCCTAAAAGTCCATCACTATGGAGCTTCTGTATGCGTTTCTCATTTATGTGACCCAAACGACAGTGCCAGAAAAAGGTTGGGTTTTCGTCATTGGACTTAAACCGCTTAGTATTTATGTTATAAACGGGCATTGATTGGTTTAAAACGTAAAGCCCATTCTCTAATGGGCCGCTACCATAAAACATACCATCATGATTGAAAGAACAACATTTATTCTTAATAGCAAAATCAAATCCTTCTAAATCCAAACAGGAAACAGAAATGATGTTTCTGCTTATCGCAGGTACATAATAGCAATTGTTTAATTTTAAAACCAAGCCCGAAGGCAAAGACAAATGATAAGTGCCCACGGCTAACGCAGCAACCTTTGCTCCATTCCCGACTCGCAGCTCCACTTGTCCTTTCTTCAGCTTCCTACTGTTGCTGAGTGCCTGCACATTAGTACAAATATGAGCACCACAGCCGGTATCTAATACCCATGAGGTAGAACCTGTGGAAGTAACATTTACTTCAATAACATAAATACCTTTAGAAGTCGTCTCGTACGTCTTCTTCTTGTTCTTCAGACCATCCAGGTATTGCTTGCAATTTCTTTTCCAATGCCCAGGCTCATTGCAGAAATGGCACTTATCAGCACCAGAAGGGCCAGCCTTTGGCTTAGGAGTCGGCGCAGGTCTGTCCTGGTTCGCAACCTGGACGTTCTTGCCCTTTCCTTTGCCCTTGCCGGGTTTCTTAAACTTATTGCCCCCTTGCACCATAAGCACATTTGGGGCACCCTTCTTGATGTTTGGCTCAGCTGTCTTGAGCATGCCATGTAATTCAGTCAACGTCTTCGTCAAGCTGTTCATGTTGTAATTCAGTATGAACGTATCATAGCTTGACGGCAGTGACTGCAAAATGATGTCTGTAGCCAACTCTTGGCTAAGAGGACAGTCCAGTTTCCCCAAGTTATCAATATAACCCATCATTTTTATGATGTGGGGACTCACTGGAGCGCCATTTGGCAGCTTGCACTCAACTAGAGATTTAACCGTCTGGTATCTCTCTGTTCGAGCCTGCTCCTGAAACATCGCTTTCAGGCTAGTGACTATCTCGATGGGCGACGCCACGTTCTCATATTGCTTCTGCAAATCTGAGTTCATGGTAGCCAGCATCAGACAAGTCACATCGACCACATCATTCGAATGCTTATCCCAAGCATTCTTTTCTGTCTGCGGGGCATTGGCACGGTATTTCTCGGGGAGAACCTTATCAAGGACATAGTCCTTTTTCTCCTGCCTGAGAACGATTCTCAGGTTCCGATACCATTCCAGAAAGTTAGATCCATTCAACTTGTCCTTCTCAAGGACGGATCTTATGGAAAAATTGTTGTTTGAGCTAGACATTGCTGAAACAAAAGAGGTAGAGGGTTAGTTATGATGTTCAATAAAAGAGCAAACTTAACATTTAAGAAAACTCGCATTATATTCAAACTATATTTCCTCTAAAGAATATAATGATCCAAGATCCATGTTTCACTAAAACCCGAGCAAGCCACTGGCTGTTACTCAAATCTCAGCTTTACAGGTAAGCAACACTTTGCTAATCATATCCAATATGACTCTTGGTTGTGGATAAAACATCTTATGTTTTTGTCCACCTGATGTCTATGGGCCCAGAACTTCTGATAGCCCATTCAAGTTAACCAATCTCTTCTGTCATGTAACAGTTGATGCCATGCACTGCAAGCCCATCAACACAATTACTTACTGCCTTATTCATGTAACTGCAGATACCTTGCACTGCAAGCCTATCACGCAATGACACAAATCTTGACAGCTGACAAGATTGGGAAGACATCCAGCACACTTGATATTTAGTCGAGGAACTGAACATTTAATCCTAATACATATCATATATGCATTCAGGAACCCAATCTCATTAAATCCGGTTCGGTTATTCGATTTCAGGTTCAATAACCATCAATCTGCATAAGCTGTCGATCGACACTTACTCTTCTGTTACGGTTCATCGAAAACCGATCAATCCAATTGAACCGGATTCGATAACCGGCATAAAATTTCAATAACCGGTCTGTGTCGATCGACGCAACATTTGTGTCGATCGACATGACTAAACCAGATTCAATCTTCGATAACCGGTCAATTTAATTGAACCGGGTCGGTTTTGGTCTCTGTCGAGCGACACAACATTTGTGTCGATCGACACGAACCAAACCAAATCAATTGTGCGATAACCGGTCAATCCAATTGAACCGGATCGATAACCGGTCAATCCAATTGAACTGGGTCGATACTGGTCTCTGTCGACCGACACAACATTTGTGTCGATCGACACGAACCAAATCGCAGTAAACCGAAATTAACCGGTTTAATTGATTTGTTAACCAAGCGCGATAACTGATTCAATCCAATTGAACCGGTTCATCGTATGCAAGGCAGATACAGACGTGTCGATCGACACAACCATCGTGTCGATCGACACGACTAAGGTTCTTATGCGATTTGAGCAGTTTAATGACAAAACGATTTTGAAAATTTAACTAGATCAAATTCGATTACTGTTCAACAGATTAATACGTTAAAACCTGGCTCTGATACCACTGTAGGAATTCGTACTAGGTTACCCAGATTAATCTCTATTAATCCACCTACGTTGCAGTTCCTTTTCCTAGGATCTAGGGTTTGTAAACGAATAAATTGAAAAACTGGATCTCGATTATACCTGGAGTTTGCAGCGGAATTAGCAGGGAATCGAGATTACGAGCACGTCAAACGCTATGCCTCTACGAATAGTCCACACGCACACAAATAGGAATCCGCCGGAATTCTAGAACCGGTGATCGGATCTCTTTATGGATTTAGTGTTTCAGAGTGACGACTATCAGAAAAGAGATCTCTTTTCCAGGTCGTGCCTCATATCTTTATATATGGGCCCTGGATAAAAACCTAATTATCCTGAACCGAGTCAGAATTAATTAAGTCGTCAAACCGAAATCCCTATTTCGGATTTAACTCGTGTCGATCGACACAACCCATGTGTGTCGATCGACACACACTTTAAAACACTAAAATAATGTGTATCAAATACACATCATTTGGATCATTACATTAATGATTATTCCCATATAAAGCGCATCCTATTTGCTTAGGTGTGTGACCCTGTAGGATCATATAATACTAGCAATGAGTTCATAACTCATAGATCATCAGAGGTTTCTAGCAAAACGTCATGATCACCTAGTATCATATGAATGTCTAATCTCGACATTACAACTATCACTAGAGTGATTACAAGTGTGATTTCAGGACATTCCCAACAGGGACGATTCTGATTCATGGTCGAGTATGTGTTCCTCGAGGTGAGGCATTGAGGCAGGAGATTCTGAGTGAGGCCCATTCGAGCAAGTTTTCGATTCATCCCGATGCGACTAAGATGTACCGAGACCTCAAACGGTACTATCGTTGGGTCGGGATGAAGAGAGACGTGGCCGCTTACGTTTCTAAGTGCAATACTTGTTCTTTGGTTAAGGCCGAGCATGGAGTTCCGAGTGGTCTTCTGCAGAGTTTGCCTACTTCGCGGACTTATGATGCTATCTGGGTAATTGTGGATCGGTTGACTAAGTCAGCGTACTTTTTGGCCATTAAGAAGACTGATGGAGCGGCTAAATTGGCTAAAACGTTTGTGAAGGAGATATTGAGACTGCATGGAGTGCTAGCTAGTATTGTGTCTGATCGGGATCCCAGGTTTGCATCTGAGTTTTGGAGAGCGTTTCAGGCAGAGATGGGCACTAAGGTGCATATGAGTACAGCGTATCATCCGCAGACTGATGGGCAGTCAGAGAGGACTATTCAGACTATGGAGGATTTGCTGAGGATGTGTGTGCTCGATTAGGGTGGTTATTCGGCGGATCATTTGTGTTTGGTCGAGTTCGCTTACAATAACAATTTTCAAGCGAGTATCGGTATGGCTTCTTTTGAGGCTTTGTATGGGAGGCCATGTAGGACGCCGTTATGCTGGACCCAAGTGGGGGAGCTCAGTGTTCTTGGAGCTACTTATGTTCAGGAAACGACAGAGAAGATCCGGGTCGTGAGATTGAACATGAAGGAAGCTCAGGATCGTCAGAGGAGCTATGCGGATAAGCGGAGGCGAGAGCTTGAGTTTGCGGTTGGAGATAGTGTGTATCTCAAGATGGCTATGTTACGGGGCCCTAACAAGTCCATTAGGGAGAACAAGCTGAGTCCGCGGTTTATGGGTCCGTTTCCTGTAGTGGAGCGTGTTGGACAGGATGCGTATCTGCTCGAGTTACCTCCGATCATGAAGGCATTCCATAAGGTTTTTCATGTCTCGATGTTGCGGAAGTGCTTGCATGAGTCGGAGGAGTTAGTGCCTGAGATTCTTGCGGATCTCAGCCAGATTTGACGGTTCCGGCGGTTCCTGTGAGGATTCTGGAGAGAGGAGTCAAGGAGCTGCGTCGGAAGAAGATACCATTGTTGAGGATTTTGTGGGATTGTGGCAGTTGCCAGGAGGAGACTTGGGAGTCAGAGGCGAAGATGAAGTTAAAGTTCAGGAAGTGGTTCGACAAGCAGGTCACGACGTGAGCTTCATTTTTCTTTGCGGTTCTAGTTTCGTTTGTTAGCATGTTGATGCTTTTATATCATTGTATTTTCGGTTATGTTGTAACGATTATACGTTTTGAGATTTATAAGATGGAGTTGTTCCTTATTTATCCCTGTATTGTTATAAGAGGAGTTTTCTTATATGTGCTTAGTGGCGGTATTCCGGGTTTAGGGAGTATCGAGTTGGCCACGCGAGGTAGTTTTAGTCGATAGAGGTTTATAGACGTTTTAGAATTTATTACTCCAGGGGCTGCGGCTCCGAATAGCTCATTCGTTATAGCTGGAGATGATTAGTTCTTCAGCGAGGATGATTAGTTCTCTTGTACACTCTTTGGGATGATTAGTTTCCATTTCGAGTATCGAGGGATGATTAGTTCTCTCGAGGGGATGATTAGTTCCCCTGTGTACCCGGAGCTCAAAGGATGCGTCCTGAGAGTGGAAGGGACACGAGACACCGATAGCTCAAAGGAGGCGTCCTGCGAGTGGGAGTGGTGTGGAATGAGTTAAAAGTAATAAATGTCTAGAAACGAGCGTGTAAACATAAGACTGAACTAGAGCCTCGGATATCGAGTTTTATGACCTTGGTATGGTTTTGACCAGTTTGGGGTTGGATTTGAGTTTGTGGCCTTAATTGGCGGTTTTGTCGAGATTCGAGGACGAATCCAGTGCTAGTGGGGGAGAATTGTAATGGCCGTAACCCAATTTCGTATGCTTTTGGGAGGTGAGTGCGTGATTGCTAGGATTTTGGTAAATAACGTTTATGGGGTTTTTGCGTGTTTGATTTTGTGATATATGAGTAATGATGGATGTTTTGATGATGAGTGAATGTGATTTTACCGTGTGTTTGATCGGAAATTGCTAAAACGGTTATTCTGAGTCGAGACGTGAGAGGAGAGTCTTGGCTCTGGTTCTGTAACAGGGTGTCGATCGACACCTAGAGGTAGTGTCGATCGACACCACGAATTCTTTTATTTTATGTTGCTGGTTGTTATTGGTAGCATGTTAGGTTGCTAGTGATTATGGAGTTGCTAGACTTGATATTTCTTGAATTGGTATTGCTAGATTATTGGTTATTTATTTATTGGAATTGGATTTGAATATTATGTTGGTTGTTTTCCGCTTGGTATTCACCCTGTTTTATTAATGTTTAATTATATTTTAAAAAAAATGCGGGTGTTACAGGGCAACTCCTGCGGCTAAGGAAAAGAGCGCAACGGCTTCAAACTCTCGAAACTCAAATCACAACGGACGTGGACCTCACAAGCACAGATCTGGTCAATCCTCGTTCTTTACCATCCAACAACAAATGGTAATGTATTCTTCCTTTCTTTTATTGTTACCTTGTCTTTCAACTTAGCTTAGATTAATTTGTCTTCTCTATTGTTACAGGAGTAGCAATTACAACGACCTGTCTCTTGGCCTGAAGTCTTTGTCCACACACATACAATGCCAGATGGGAGTTTCATTGATATGAAGGCCAAGGAAATTGCTGAGAATTACGAGAGGTCCTTGCAAGCGGTTTTGAATCAGGCTACCGAAGGTGAAGAAAATCCGGACAACTCTTCTCACCGAAACCTGACAGTTGACCAGAAAAATGATCTCTTCCTTAAGGTAAGCTTTTCTTATAATTTATGTCCTCTGAGCAATGATTCCTTTGGATTTGTTATGATTCATTGTCTGTCAATGCTTGTTACTATTTTCTCATTATTGCTTGTATACATTGTTACTGCTTCATAATTTGTTGTTCACATCATTGTTTTGGTTTCGTGTATAGATCATTTGTTAGTTACAGAAATATAGACTTGTTTATGGTTGCATTTAGGTATTTAGTTTTGGTATGTGCTTGCTTATTTATTACATGTTCATGCTTGGATTTGAATTATGTGTTTCTTGTTGCAATGTACGGAATTCGATCCTAAGGGTACCCCTTATGGCATGGGACAACTTTCACAGAAGGTCAAGAATGGTAAGAGGAAGATCAGCTATGGTGAATCTTCGTCGCATGACCTGTTCGAGCTTGAGAAACAGCTAAAGCTTGCTCGGCAAAAGATTGCTCAACATGATGAGGAGAACGAGCGAAGGGATCAAGAAAATGCTGCTCTTGCTTCTGACCTAAAGGCAAGCCAGGACAGGATTTCTGACATGGAGAAGAGGGTGAATGACTTCCTGCAGAGTAAAGACGCAACGGTTCTCCCTGATCCTTCACTTGAGACTCCTGGACTGAGCCTTCAACCTTCTGCAGCCGACAACAGTGCACCGGAAGACACCACTCCTCCCTAACTCTTCTTAGACTCTCTCTCTCTCTCTCTCCTTACAACCTTTTGCTACTATATTGGTTGTATTTTTTGGTACATTTGTAAAAGCCTTTTGTACATTGGTATTAGGTACTAATTTTGACAAGCTTTAGGCTTGTTTTGTAGTATAAATATGCCTTTCCAGTTCTTTTCTTATTAGTATCATTTGGTAATTGAAAGCAACACAAATAAACAACAATTAGTAGTATTAAAGTGACTCAAATGTGACTGAAAAAAAAAATATTTAGGCCACCAAAAAAACGACGGCGTCGTAAATTAGTGGCAATTTAGCGACGACCTTGTGACCAAACAAATGTTCAGACAAGAAAAACACAGTCTTCAATCAGTGGCTAATTTACGACTACCAGTAGCCGTCGCGAAATATCGGCTACCGATACCGACACACATCAGTGGGTAATTTGCGACTACAACAAGTAGACATAACAGTCGCCAAACATGTAGTCGCTAGTCCGTCGCTTTTTTGCAACATCAGAGTAAGTCGCAAATAAGTCACTTTTTAGTGACCAATTATATTGGTTGCAAATTCATCGCTCATTTGCAACGACAACTTCAGGTCCTATAATTGTCGCAAATTAACGACGATTTTCTGTAGTCACCAATCCGTTGCCAATATGCGACGAATTAGCAATGCCAAAAATTAGCGACGAAAGTTTTGCGACGCCTTGTTTTCGTCGCAAAGTAGTCGCTAATCCCTTATTTGTGACGAATTTGCAACTACCTTGGGCGTCGCAAATGTCCTGTTTTCTTGTAGTGCACAACTATTCATCTAATATAGATTATATATTACATGGTAATAACATATATATTCATAAATAAAGACTATATGATAAAAGAAAACTAATAATTTGA
Source organism: Draba incana (assembly GCA_963576765.1). Lineage (NCBI taxonomy): Eukaryota > Viridiplantae > Streptophyta > Magnoliopsida > Brassicales > Brassicaceae > Draba > Draba incana. The sequence continues at coordinate 23,103,582 of OY755205.1, forward strand.
GAATAAATGACAAAAAACATGTAAAATAAAAATGTTTGCATAACAACTTGTTTTGAAACACACATTATTATAGTCTAAAATTAAATTGCAAAAAGCAAAGTAACAAAACCAAATTAAATAGCATAATAAAAAGAACTAAAACCAAATTTAGTAGCACGAGCAAACAAACTATTCGTGGGAGTTTGTGTCGAAACAGAAGTCTTCTACTGTTTCAAGTCGCTTCTTTAAAAGAGCATTCTCATCACGACTCTTTTCCAAGTCTGCTTCAAATTATTCCATTCGTCGAGTTAATGGTCCCCTTTCTTCATTAGCATCTGGGAAGGCCGAAGAAGTTTCCGAAGACATTAAAACCCCATTTTGAAGTGACCCAACTCCAAATATCCGACCTTGTTTTGATGTTCTAACAATCTAGAAGAAAAGAGTACATGAACAATGACATTAAAACTTATTTTCTTATATAATAAGAACTGAAATTAAAAACAACAAAAGAACGAGATTTGGTTAATTAACTTGGAATAGATTTCATTTTTTTCCTCCAAGGTCAGACTATCAATTGTCAAAGCTTCACCATTAACAGACTCCATCTCAGACAAGAGTTCTTTAACATACTCGTCATACTTTTCTGCAATTACTCGAGCTCTCTCATCAACAAATGTTTCATCCGATCTCTGGTGAGCCTTTTTCATCACATCAATAAAGGAAGCGTCTTCATTGTTCGCTTCCTACAAACAAGACATGACGCAAAGTAAATAAAATTACCATTTTCAAGAAAAAAAGGAAATAAAATTACCATTTTCATCAAAATTGAAACACAAGTGTAGGAACAAATAAAGAAATATAAACATTACCAAAACATCTTGAATTTTGGCATAAGAACGAGAGCCTGCTCTGTGCTTATATACTCCTAAACCATTACGAGTAGATAATCGAGACAAACGAGCTTTTTCACTTTTATCTTTAGCTTTTGGTGTTTTCCAAAGATCAAACATTACTCTCCAATGTTCACTCGGAATCCAATCAGGTTTTTCACCGTTAGGTTTTTCAGCGTTGGACTTAGCAAGACTAACCATTCCTTTGAGGCGGCTAGCAGCAAGTTTTTCAAAGTTCTCTTTAACGAGATTTTCAATTGAGGGACTCCACTCAAACTTTGTCTACAACTAAATTTTAAATAAACATATATGAGTATACAATAAAGTTTAAATTTTATATATAACATTTAAACTCACCTTAAACGTTGAAAACCATGCTTCTTTATAAAATAGTGGCACTATTGTCCAGTTGTACCATGGTCCTTTAAAATAACCTTCTATAATCTTGAGAACTTGTGTTGATACTTCTGTATTGTTTTTGAACCTATTGCATATCAAGATCACATTATTTACATGCCTATTGTCACACTATATAATGCATATTGAAACATACCATTTAGCTCCATTCCTTCGAGATGGATGGAGCATACGAACATTACGTTCCACAGGTACATGTTCAATTTCTTCTTGATCTGCGATTGGTTCCGCGTTTCCATTGTGTGAATCGGACCTTTGGGAAGCAGCAATTTGGATACCAACAGTTTGGAGTTTCACTACAAGAAAACAACCTATTTTCTGACGGAAAAGAATTTCCGTCAGAATTTGCGTCGGCCAATTCCGTCGGAATTCAGACGGTTTTCCGACAATAAATCATTCCGTCAGGAAACCGTCTGTTTATTCTGACGGAATTCTGACAACCAAGATTACCGTCCGTAAGCCGTCCGCAATCCGTCAGAATAAACAGACGGTTTCCTGACCGGAATAATCCGTCTTGACTTTCCGTCGATATTCTGACGGAAAACCGACAGAAATCGGATTTTTCTGTCTGGCGGACGGAATTCCGACAGATTCTGACGGGGTCCGATGTCGGCAAACTTTGGGTGGTTAACATATCGTGTGGGTCGGAGGTTTTGACAGTTTCCTGACGGATATCTAACGGCTTTTCATTCTACATAAGGTCTCGCATTTCTTCTGACGTTCATAACAACATTTCAAAAAAAAAAAAAAAAATTTAGAGATGAGTTCTTCATATTTTCGGTCATGGATGGACGAGCCAATGATGGAAGAGGGGTCGAACTTATTAACGACCGAATACGCTCAAGGTATTTGCGAGTTCATGCAGTTACCTAGAAATCAAGAGGCAGCCAACAAAGGTCAGGATATCAAATGTCCTTGTTCTAATTGCTGTAATAGAATTAGTGTTGCGGTTCCTACTGTTTGGAACCACTCATATAGATATGAATTTAGGGCGGGATATAAGGTTTGGTTTTTACATGGAGAAAGGAATTATGAATATGGTAGTACCAGTAGCAATGAACCTTATTTTCCGTCTAGCGTAGGGGAATCTACAGCGGAAGTAGATGTTGGGGTAAGTACGGTTGCGATGGTAAACGATGCGTTTAGAGAGAATTTGCAGTCGGATGGGTATCATCATGAGGGTAATAGGGTTGAAGAACCTAATTTAGAATCTCGAAGGTTTTTCAATATGTTAGACGCATCAAAGCAACCACTATACAGCGGTTGTAGGGATGGTCATTCACCGCTATCTTCTGCTAGTAGGATGATGAACCTGAAGACTGATTATAATTGGTCCGAAGAATGTGTAGATGCATTCGCTGAGTTCGTGAAAGATGTTTTGCCAGAAGATAATCTGTCCCCAGGATCATACTACGAGGTCCAAAAATTTGTCGCCGGTCTTGGTTTGCCCTACCAGGTTATAGATGTGTGCATCGACAACTGTATGATATACTGGAGAGAAGACAAGAACCGAAACAAATGTAAATTTGCCAGAAACCCCGGTTCCAGGACACTAGCGGCAGGGTGAAGATTCCATTCAAACGGATGTGGTATTTACCCTTAACGGAGAGGTTGAAGAGGCTGTACGAATCAAACCGCACAGCTAAGGCTATGAGATGGCATGCAGAGCATAATCAAGATGGAGATATCACGCATCCTTCTGATGCGGAAGCGTGGAAACACTTCCAATCCGTATATCCAGATTTTGCATCTGAACGACGGAATGTATACATAGGCTTATCCACTGATGGTTTCAACCCGTTTAGCAAGCATGGAAGAAAATATTCACTGTGGCCGATCATCGTAACACCTTACAATTTGCCTCCATCTATGTGCATGCGGCGAGAGTTCCTGTTTCTCTCAATTCTAGTTCCCGGGCCAGATCATCCAAAACGGTCGCTCGATATATTCCTCCAACCATTGATCTGTGAGTTGCAGATGTTGTGGGAGGATGGTGTTGAGGCATATGATGTTTCAGTCCAGCAGAATTTCAGTATGCGTGCGGTTCTTATGTGGACCATAAGCGATTTTCCGGCATACGGTATGTTATCTGGATGGGCAACGCATGGAAGATTGGCATGTCCTTATTGCCAAGACAATACTACAGCATTCCAATTGCAGCTCGGAAGGAAGACTTCCTGGTTCGATTGCCATAGGTGTTTTTTTACCGGCAAATCATCCATATCATCGGTCTAAAAGACATTTCAGGAAGAATTACCATGTGTTACATGGTCCACCTCCAGAGATAGATGGTCAAAGCATATTGGAACAGTTACGAGATTTTGGTGCAGAGCGGACTCCCGAATGTGGGGGTAATGGCCATCACCCCGTCGACGGTTGTGGGGAATATCACAATTGGCACAAGAAGAGTATTTTCTGGGATTTGCCTTACTGGAAAGACCATCTACTGCGGCATAATCTAGATGTCATGCATGTTGAAAAGAATTTCTTTGACAACATCATCAACACCTTATTAAACGTCCCAGGAAAGACCAAAGACAACTGGAATTCTAGATTCGACTTGCCATTGATTTGTTCGAGGCCATCTCTTCATGTTTTGCCTAATGGTAGATTGCCGATGCCTGCGTACCGGTCAGACGCTAGGCAGAAAGAAGTTTTTTTTGAATGGTTCAAAAAAATTGTAAAATTTCCAGACGGCTACGCATCTAATCTACGTAATTGCGTGGATTCAACGGAAGGGGAGTTTATAGGAATGAAGAGTCATGATTGTCATGTCGTGATGCAGCGTCTTCTTCCATTTGTATTTGCATATCTTCTTCCAGATCCTATCCACCAAGCAATTGGAGGTATATTACTTATTCCCATTAGTTTCTTAATACCATAATATTACTATATATGTACTAACTTGTTAAATTTTTGTTTGCAGGAGTTGGTGCATTCTTCCGAGATTTATGTTCAAGAACGCTTACCGTCCACGGGATACGTAACTTGGAGGCCAATATCCCGGTTCTCCTTTGTAATCTTGAGAAGATATTTCCACCGTCTTTTTTTTACGTTATGAAACATCTTCCTATTCACCTCCCACGAGAAGCAGCATTAGGAGGCTTTGTTCAATACCGATGGATGTATCCGTTCGAGCGTTACATCTTCCACCTGAAGAAAAAGGTTAAAAATTTGAGCAGGGTTGAGGGATCTATTGTTGCACAGAGTCTAAACGAGGAAGTCTCACACTTTACCGAATATTACTTTCCACCGGAAGTTAGTACTAAGGCTAGACGTCCGGCGCGACATGATGATAGAGGTGAGAAAGTAGTCTATCCCGTGGTTGTTCCTGAGTTGTTTGCCCAAGTTGGTCGAGCAAGTGGAAAACGAAAGAGACGCAAATTATCGGCACAAGAGGTCACACATTTGCATACGTATATCCTTAGAAATTGTGATGAAATTTTGGAGTACGAAAGGTACGTATATCAGTTATTATACTAAATTTATGGAATTATTTGCCTTTATCTACTAACAACTGTTATGTTACAGGATCTACATGTCTCTAGCACGTGATTACCATTCTGATAAGACAGATGCCGAACTTGCTGTCTTGAAAGACGAAGAGTTTCCGGTGTGGTTGAAATGTTATGTAAGTTTAATATAATTACTTATTCTGACTTTTCCATGTTTTCACGTTCATATGTTACTGATATACTACTTATATCATTTTTAGGTTTCCGAAAGTTTAGCAAGTGGTCAATCAATCCCGACATGGTTAGAGAAGATTGTGTATGGCTTACGCAGCACTGCGACATCATATCCCAAGTTTTGCACTAGGGGATATGCGTTCAGGATACGTGAGGAAGGACGTGAAAAGACAACTTCGGACAATGGTATTTCGTCGCAATCATGTGATACCATGTACTATGGGATTTTAAAAGAAATCTTGGAAATCCACTATCCAGGAATGTTGGACTTGAGGTGCATTGTGTTTATGTGCGAATGGTATGATCCCTCCAATGGTCGAGGTGTTCGAGTTGACCCAAGAGGTGTTATTTCGATAAATTCAAGCCGGAAACATCCATTTATCCTTGCGTCTCAAGCAGACCAGGTATCGATACCATAATATATTTACCTACGTACTCATACTTAAGGTTTGTTGTTCATGTATATTAACAATATCCACTATTTATTACTAGGTTTGCTACATTCCATATCCTCGAGTCGCCTATCGTACAGATCCTTGGATCACAGTAACTCATATTAACCCGAGAGGAAAAATATATGGAGTTCCAGAACAAGATGCTCTACAACCATCGAGAAGTATACAAATGTCACCTATTGAGGAGATGGATAACATTGACCTTGTCGTTGATGTCACACATATTGGGGATGATCTAGTGCATTCGGACGAAGAGGAAACACGTGAAGAATTTGACGACGATTCAGACTCCATCCCTAGTGGAAGTGGATCAGGACATTCAGATTAATAATCTGTGAATAAATGTATGATTCAGGAGAAATAATTTACAATATTTTGGCTTTGCTCATTAAGAAATCCAATTGTGGAAGACAATCTAAGTATTACGACAGACAAATAAGAAAACAATTAAATTGCTGACCACCACGGATTCGAACTCGGGTTTGATATAGTTTTAATCTGCGGACGAAACTCGTATATCATTGCCATTTACTAGTATATAATAAATTTCGGTTACTAATTAACGATATATTTTGATTATGCAACTCCAATAAAACATTACATTTAATGAAACATAAAATTTAAAACAACTTAAAACACAGATAGAGTAAAGACTTCCAAAAAATAAAAACACAACGGTTATGGTACAAGAACATAATAGACAATATTCAGGTATCAATACCATATGTCTGTATCCACTCCAAACTTACCATTGGTTAGAACCATTTAGTGATTTTCTTTCCCTTTTTTTTCTTTGGTGGAGAATCTAAAACTCCGTCGTACAATTTTTGGATTGCATCAACATCAATATATAAGTCTGGCGGTGCCTTTTCTGGGCTTTGGGCGAATTCAAAATCATAGTACTGATCCTTACATTCATTTGAAGTACTTCCACCATAAGTGATTTCCTTTCCCTTTTTTCCATTGGTGGAGAATCTAAAACTCCGTCTCACAAATTTTTTATTGCATTAACATCTATATTGAAGTTTGGCTTTTCTGGGCTTTGAGCGAATTCAAAATCATAGTACTGATCCTTACATTCATTTGAAGGACTTCCACCGTAAGTATATGATGGTTCACTGAATTGATATGGTTGGACGGCTTTGACAACCCGCTTCTGGTCAGCACATTCTGCCTGGTACGTATCCTATAGGTGATTAGGAAAACCCAACCCATCTTCATTTTTTGGAGTGTATGAATCATCTTCCCACAAGTATGTGGGTATATCTTTAGTGTATTTGTCGCACTGAGATGCCGATTCCCACGACAATTTTGGAATGTGGTGGATGTCTGTCAGGCACTATTGTTGATGTGGAATCTTCTTTATGGATTGGTGAGCACGTATCAAATTCCCACAAGTAAGTGGGCATCTCTTGAGTGAATTCGTCGCAATGAAATTGGGTTTCCCACGAGAATTTTGGGATTTCTGGAAATCCAAAAAAATCAAGCTCAGGTGTTGTTTCTGCGTCTTCATTAGGAGAGGGAGAAGACATTTTTTGTGTTATTGAGAGGTGTAGAAGATATACACTCCATGAGGTGTATTTATAGTAGAATTTTGATATATTAGTATTTTGGTCTCTTTTATTTATCATTTCTTTAGTCTTTTTGGTTCTTTCTAGTTTATTTTGTGTCTTTGCAGGTTCTAGGAGGCTCTCAAGCATGGATTGGAGTCCGTGAGGGTCATTGGAGCAAAAGGGACGAATCTGGAGAAAAGATGGCACTTTTCATAAACCAAGCACCTGCTCGGTTTGGAGCGAGCACCTGCTCGCCTGAAGACTCAAAGAAGCCGGAGGTCTCCAAAATCAGACCGGTCGATCCTACCACAGGACCGACCGGTCCCAGATATGAAGAAATGCCGATTCCTGACACGGACCGACCGGTCCGAAACCCGACCGACCGGTCGGGCTCTCAGAATCAAGTTGCCCTAATTTTCCCTATAAATAAGTTGCAGCCACTTTCCTAAACGGTTGTTCCATTTTCTGTGATTATTTTCCTTTAGACTTTTTTGAGAGGATGAGACTACTTTGTTCCATTTCTTTGAGACTTTGAAGTGTTTTTCCATTCCTTGGATTTGCTTGCAATTGGAGGATCATCCACAATTTCTTATTGAGAAGAATTCTTATCCCTTATCTCTTTATTTATTCATGATGAATCTTTCTCAATTGTTTGCTGCGTTTGTGATCTCCATGGTTGAGTAGTCTCATAGCTAGATTAGGGGAATTCAATGGTGAATTAGGATGATAGTGACTGAGCCAAATAGGAAATGATATCATTTGTCTTCATCAATTGGGATTCATACTGCTTAGGCTAATTTTATCACCTAGTCTATGTTCTCAAGCTAAACTTATTCACGACAGTGCTCTAGGTTGCTAGATAAACCGTTGATGAGCAATTGGTGTGTAACCAACGACAGTTGATTGTTACCATCGATTGTGAACAAATCGAACCATCTTGTTAATGCCTATCTTCATCTCTGAATTCGAACGACAGTTTATGCATTTAGGATGTTAGATAAAGATATTGATGCATCACGACAGTGAGGCAATATTACATTCATGTTCGAGTTCTAGATTGCGCTAAATTGAATCCTGAATAGATTGCTCAGTCCTTAATCCGAAGTCACCGGCGAATGACTCAAATCTAGTGCCTTTATCTTATTGAATTTACATCATTTTTAATTGCTATTTCGTTCATTATTTTGTTACAAACCAATCCCCATTTTATCTTAGCTTTAAACGATAATCCATATTTTCATAGTGTGACCTTGGTCCCTGAGGATTCGATACCTAAAATACTACTGCTTTTGTCTGTGCACTTGCAGATTTTATTTGGGTTTAAAACTTCATACATCAAGTTTTTGGCGCCGTTGCCGGGGACAAATTGTGTTGCCTTTTAAATTCGATTTAGTTTATAGTCTAAGAATTTATTTTTGCTAATTTCGTTTTCCTTTATTTGTTTCCGGTGTGTTTCAGGTGCATGACCAGTAGAAGAACAAGAAGAAACATCACCGAGTCTTTAATCAGTGTTTCGAACGAAGAGTTAGCACGTATCGAACGTGAAAACCGTCGGCGAAGAAACTTACCTAATCAGGAGGAGATGAATGCTCAGTTACAGTTGCTAAGGGATCAGATTGCCCCTCCAGCACAGCCGGGTATAAGGGATACGGATAATCCCCATGCTTTCTATCAGAACCGTTCAGCCATCGTAATTCCAACTATTCAGAGGCAAGATTATGAGATCAAGCCACAAATGATATCTCTGGTGAAACAATACTTGTTCCATGGATTACCGGCTGAGATACCGATGGATCACATGGAGAATTTCGCGGAAATTTGCAGCACTATGAGGTCTAATGGAGTGCCGAGTGAGTTTCTGAAGTGTAAGATGTTTCCATTCTCAATCTCGGATAAGGCTTCTAGGTGGTTGAAGTCTTTACCCGCTGGTTCTTTGAAGACTTGGGACGAAGCTAGAGCTGCGTTTTTGGACCATTTCTACACCAAGTCCAAAACAGCGTCTATGAGGAACAAGATCTCGTCCTTTCAACAACATTCTAGTGAAGCTTTCTGCGAAGCTTGGGAGAGACTCAAGGAATACCGTAGGGAATGTCCTCATCCCGGTTTTAAGGATGAACAGATTTTGGGAATATTCTACGATGGAGTCGAATGGGATTATCAAAATGCCCTAAATGCTGCGAGTAATGGCAACTTTATGACCAAGACAAGATATGGTGCTTTTGAGCTGATTGAGAACCTTGCTTCAAGCTCTAGCAACAAGGCTCCTGAGTATGATAGGTCCAGGAAAGTCTATAGTATGGACACTCAGAAGATTGATGAGCTGACAGCAAAGGTGAATCTACTTTTACGCGAGAACCAGAGACCGGTAAAATCTGTGGAAGAGAATGGGGCTGCTCCTATTTCTCAAGAGTTTGAAGGTTATGAGGTCGCCGAAGTACAAGAGGTTAACTTTGTGAATGGTCAAGGATACCAAAACCATGGGTTCAACCCCAACTATCAGAGCTCACACAGTCAAGGATTTCAGAAGTTCTACTCAAGCAACACTTAGGGGAATCAGTTCGTACCTAACCAGAATCAAAATCGTTTATAAGGAGTGAGCCAACAACAATTCGCCACAACAAGCTACTTCCGCGCCTACATCTCAGGATGAGTTGAAGAGTCTCATGCAGCAACTGATGGTTAACCAACAGAAGGCGTCCACTGAGATTAATGGCAAGGTGGATCACATATACGATGATCTGAATGCAAAGTACGAGGCTGTTACTGCGCATGTGAAGAAATTGGATACACAAGTTGCTCAAACTGCTGAGGCGACTAAGAGACCAACTGGAAACCTTCCAGGGAAAGGGGAGATGAATCCTAAGAATGGGTATGTCAATGTTGTAGAAACCACGAGTGGAATCTCTACCACCCACGGAAAGGGTGAGGAGCACGTAACCGAGCACCTGCTCGGTTTGGAGCGAGCACCTGCTCGCCAGGATGCTCCTGCCAAATCTTCAGAAATTTCTCCAAAGAGAGTTTACGCACCCAAGGTTCCTTACCCACGTGCGTATATCAACTTTGTCGAGGACCAAGGACCCAATACGAGTAGAGAACATCAAGCACCACACCTTTAAGAGAATAGACTTGAGCTCATGATGCAGCAGATTTTAGATGGGCAAAACAAGAGTGCACGGGAAGTGAATGAGAAGATAACCTCTCTTGACGACAAGATAAACGTCATGAACAACGAACTCAGCTATAAACTAGAGAGTTTAACTTGCCAGGTTGATTTTCTTGATTCACAAGTTGCTTCAATGTCTCAGAGTAAAGCGTCAGGTTCTGCGAACAAGGCTGCATTGATTCCTGCGGAGGAGCCAGATCGATCGATCCCATTCGAACCAGCTACGGATCCTCAGAGTTAAAGCATAGATGTCACTCTAAGTAACACTCAGAAACCATTATTGAGGCAACTGCATAAGCTAGAGGATCCAGGTAAGTTTGTTGTTCCATGTTTTATCTTTGGAGTTGATTTTGAAGATTCTTTATGTGATTCTGGATCTAGTGTTAACCTCATGTCAAAGGATATTGCAGAATCTTTAGGTATTGCTGATATCCAGACTTCTCAGATGTCTATTAGGTTTGCGGAAGCCTCGTTAACAACTTCGCAAGGATTCATTGGGAATTTAGATGTCCGGATTGGAGATTGCTTGATCCCGACTGATTTCCAAGTTGTGGAGATGAACAATGGTTCATACATGCCTTTGATTCTGGGGAGACCTTTCTTTCCAACAGCAGGTGCAGTTGTCGACTTACCAAAAAGAAAGATAGTTCTCTCTAACATCGACAAGCGGATCTCTTACAACGCCATTTCGGATGGCGACAAATATGGCTCCTGTGTTGCCATATACGATGTAACATGAAAGGTAAGTGTCCTGCCAGCTGCAACACTTTGTACTAAGAATGAGGTTAATGGCCTGGATGGAGACACTCGATCTTATGAAAGGAAACCCAAGGAAGTCAACAAGCGTCAGGTTCGCATATAACCTTGACACCGCAGAGATGTGTTGGAGACACAATTGAGTACAAGCTAAAGAGCAAAGGAATGTCTAGGCCTTTCTCTAAGGTCAAAGCTATCGTTACTCCGGAATTTAAGGAAAAGGGTCAAGCGGCTATGGCTAGTATGCTGAGCAAGGTTATGCAACTGAATATAAGTGATCAAAGAGCAAATCGACCATGCCTCAACCCACCTCCACCGAGCCCTGATCCGGAAAAGAAAGCCTCTAATCCTCACATGGATTCTCCTCGAGCCTAGATGGCCAACAAAGTCGAGCTAATGACTTAAAACAAGCGCTTGGTGGGAGGCAACCCACCGGTACGTTTTCTAACCTTTTTCATTTTGATTTCTTTTTCTACTAACTTGGTTTTAAGTTTTGAGTTTTTCAGTTCTAAAAAAAAAAAAAAAAGAAGGAGGAGGAACCCGCCCAGCAGCCCAGACCGGTCGGTCCGCAGGACAGACCGGTCGATCCGCCAATTTCAACAGACCAGAAGAGGCCCCTGGAAATGGGACCGGTCGGTCCAGTTGTTGGGACCGGTCGGTCCCCAGCCTAGCCCCCTAATCGCGCACCTGCTCGCAAGGCATCGAGCACCTGCTCGACGACGACGCGGAAGCTTCTACGCGGTGATATCTCTTTCACCCTCTACTACCATTGTTTTATCCATCTTTGTTTCTGTTTTTATTGTTTGCTTGTGTCACCAATCTCTTGAACTTTTTCACACCGGAGACGGTGTGATTTAAGTCCGGGGGAGCGGTTTATTATCTGTTTTATTCGGATTTTTATCGAGTCTGTTTTTGAATTTTTATCGTGTTTTTGGAATTAGGATCTTGATCTATTGGAATTATGTTTAGACTAGGGATTACTTGCATGACTTGTTTGGCTAAAGCTCTGTATAGGAAAGGTTATGGGTGGATAAATTTTTACCCAAAGCCCATATTCATCGGGAATTAGGTGGATCCAATATCGTCTCAAGTCATTATTTGGTTAATCTTGACTTTTAATTTCTTTTTCGAGGGTTTGATGTTCATTGGGCATGGCTTTTTCGAACCATACGAGACAATGCAACTCTCCACCATGTAAGCTCTTCACTCTCTAACTCTCCTCTCCTCTATCAAAGCAACATGTCCAGGTGGCCCAAGGGACTATGCGAATAAGCCCATGTATCTTTTGGGACTCGCGGAAGGCATGTTGTAAGGGAAACTAAAAGATTCGAAGTGAACCAGGGGATGATGCGTAAACCCGTATCTCCTTTGCGACCTCATGAGAATCGTCCCATAAAAAAATACATAAAAAAAATCTAGAGGGAAACTTCAAGTTTCGAGGTGAGCCAGGGGACGATGCGTAAACCCGTATCTCTTCGCGGTCTCATTTCGATCCGTCCCATATATAAAAAAAAAAATTATCAATCAGTTATTCAATCATTTAACCTTTTGGGAGAGAGGATTTGAGTTGAGAAAAAGAGTATGCAGGAGAGGGTCTTGGTTAGGAAAAGTCGGCACCCCTTGAAACGATCCCCCTTGGGTAAGATCACTGTACTTCATTTTCACTAATCCTATTTAAGAGATGATATTGTGGATACCGACGTTTTGATGGGTTGTGGGTGATTAAGTCTAGGTTATGAGCCCCATGGTTGATTATGATACATGTTCTAAAGCCTGATGACGAAAGTATGAAGTCTGAAATCTTTCCAACAAGCGAGTGAATTCCATCCGCGTTTTCAAACCTTTCTCCTTTGCTTATTTCTGAGTTTGTTTGAGGACAAACAAAGATCTAAGTCCGGGGGAATTGATATATTAGTATTTTGGTCTCTTTTATTTATCATTTCTTTAGTCTTTTTGGTTCTTTCTAGTTTATTTTGTGTCTTTGCAGGTTCTATGAGGCTCTCAAGCATGGATTGGAGTCCGTGAGGGTCATTAGAGCAAAAGGGACGAATCTGGAGAAAAGATGGCACTTTTCATAAACCGAGCACCTGCTCGGTTTGGAGCGAGCACCTGCTCGCCTGAAGACTCAAAGAAGCCGAAGGTCTCCGAAATCAGACCGGTCGATCCTACCACAGGACAGACCGGTCTACACCCGAAGTTCCGAAGCCAAAACTCTCTGGAATCTGGACCGACCGGTCCGGATGGGAAGACCGACCGGTCCCAGATGTGAAGACATGCCGATTCCTGACACGGACCAACCGGTCCGAAACCAGACCGACCGGTCGGGCTCCCAGAACCAAGTTGCCCTAATTTTCCCTATAAATAAGTTGCAGCCACTTTCCTAAACGGTTGTTCCATTTTCTCTGATTATTTTCCTTTAGACGTTTTTGAGAGGATGAGACTACTTTGTTCCATTTCTTTGAGACTTTGAAGTGTTTTTCCATTCCTTGGATTTGCTTGCAATTGGAGGATCATCCACAATTTCTTATTGAGAAGAATTCTTATCCCTTATCTCTTTATTTATTCATGATGAATCTTTCTCAATTGTTTGCTGCGTTTGTGATCTCCATGGTTGAGTAGTCTCATAGCTAGATTAGGGGAATTCAATGGTGAATTAGGATGATAGTGACTGAGCCAAATAGGAAATGATATCATTTGTCTTCATCAATTGGGATTCATACTTCTTAGGCTAATTTGATCACCTAGTCTATGTTCTCAAGCTAATCTTATTCACGACAGTGCTCTAGGTTGCTAGATAAACTGTTGATGAGCAATCGGTGTGTAACCAACGACAGTTGATTGTTACCATCGATTGTGAACAAATCGAACCATCTTGTTAATGCTTATCTTCATCTCTGAATTCGAACAACAGTTTATGCATTTAGGATGTTAGATAAAGATATTGATGCATCACGACAGTGAGGCAATATTACATTCATGTTCGAGTTCTAGATTGCGCTAAATTGAATCCTGAATAGATTGCTCAGTCCTTAATCCGAAGTCACCGGCGAATGACTCTAATCTAGTGCCTTTATCTTATTGAATTTACATCATTTTTAATTGCTATTTTGTTCATTATTTTGTTACAAACCAATCCCCATTTTATCTTAGCTTTAAACGATAATCCATATTTTCATAGTGTGACCTTGGTCCCTGAGGATTCAATACCTAAAATACTACTGCTTTTGTCTGTGCACTTACGGATTTTATTTGGGTTTAAAACTCGAGACATCAAATTTATATGTATAAACCGTCGGTATTCCGTCCGTATTACCGACGGAATTCAGAGAACACGATGTCGGCAGTGTTTGATTGTTCAGCTGTACTGACGGATTTCTGACGGATTGCCGACGGTTTTCGATGTCGGCAAAGTTTGAGTGGTTATTAAATTGTCTGCAGTGGCCGAAGGGATTGGTGGGGTGTTATGTCGGAGTGGGTTGACGGATTTCTGACGGATTGCCGATGGTTTTCGATGTCGGCAAAGCTTGAGTGGTTATTAAATTGTCTGCAATGGCCGAAGGGATTGGTGGGGTGTTATGTCGGAGTGGTTTGATGGATTTTTGACGGATTCCCAACGGTTTTCGATGTCGGCAAAGTTTGAGTGGTTATTAAATCGTCTGCAGTGGCCGAAGGGATTGGTGGGGTTTTATGTCGGAGTGGGTTGACGGATTTCTAACGGATTGCCGACGGTTATCCGTTCTACATAAGTTTCCACATTTTCTCATTCCTTCATAAAACATTTCAACAGAAGATCATAACACAAAAATATTCAATTGCGTTATGGCTAACAGAGATCTATGGAATTACTATATGCAAAACCGAGGCCCCGGTCACAACCCTCCAAACTCAACTCTTGTTCCTTCAAGCCCTCCTTACGATAACTTAAATGTTACTGATGCTGAACCGACAATTTCACTCCATCCAACTCAACAATCCCAGAACCAAACACCCGTAATGCCGGGACCTGGCCAAGTCGTACGGCGATGTATGTTTCGCAAGAGGTCTCATGATGCAAAGGTGCTGCGAGGTGAAAGTTCTCAGACACGCCCAACACAAGATTTTATTCGTGAGGTCTTGAATGAGCCAACACAGGCCGAGCATGATTTTAGTAGTCCTCGGTGGACTTCTACTATGGATTACATAATCCGTGAAGGTATATATATATATCATTATATCTACTACTATATATATATATATAATTACCCGTAATTTTACTGGTACAATAATGATTGTAGCTGACAAATACTACATCTATCATTCATACATGTAGGTTCCTATAACAATAGGAGCACACCATTCTGGACCCAGGTTGCAGAAATTCAATCCCCGCATTCACAATTTGTGAAAGTCAAAAAGGTTTACGTTTTCGACCTATTTTATTAACATTTAGACATGCAATTTATCTGACAAGTATATTCTATTTCAATATTAGATTGTGGCTATGCTCTCTAGTTTGACCCCTAATGACCAGGGGGATCTGCTAGTAACCTTAAAAGATCCTTCAGGAAAAATCGAGGGAACCATGCACCATAACATCTTCAAGAAGGACGAGTACAGACTCACCACTGGTGTAAGTGCGGTGTTCATCCTAAAAAATGTTACAGTTTGCCGTTTTAACAGGAACTCAAAGTACCTGAACATCACAAAGCGGAACATTGTTAAGGTAGATGTATATCATACGTTTCTAAATATTTCAGGAAGGCTTAACTAAATTCATTTTCGAAAAAGATAACCGGTGCTAATTCGATGATTGCTGAATACCAACCAACAGAAGTATCTACCATCGGTGAGGAAGATGAAGGAACTACTGGGTACGAATATGAAACAGGTCGAGACTCAGATGATGAATAAACATCCGATCCGTCCATGTTTTAATATTTTCCGACTATCCAGTGTACGAGTTTATCCGGATAATGTTGTTATTTATTTTATTTTACCTTCCATGATTTTAGTATCTACCATCGATGAATTTATATGTCATATTACGGATTTCCGACTAATTTTGTGTTAATGTAATATTCCCGCTTACAAATAATTTTTTACGGAAAATATTTACGGAACCTTAAATTCATTTTTTTCGATTCTGAGATACGAAAAAATTGAAATAAAATTACGAATCCGTAACAAATCCGCCATACATTTTGAAGGAACTCCGACGTTTTCTTAATCTTATTTCCATTTTTTCTCTCCGAATAGAAAATAAATGAACTTCGACCATCACGGATTTGTGACGGATTAGATAATTTTATATTTGTTCTACTCGGAGATAGATAAAATTAATAAAAAATTAAAGATCCGTCAGAATTCCGTCATAATGTTAAGACGGAATACTGACAGTTCTTTAATTTTTTATTAATTAAGGATCGGAGAAACAAAAATTAATAAAAAATTAAAGAACCGTCAGATTTCCGTCTTAATGTCGGAGAAATAAAAATAAATAAAAATTTAAAGAACCGTCAGAATTCCTTCTTAATGTTAAGACGAAATTCTGACGGTTCTTTAATTTTTTATTAATTTTTGTTTCTCCGATCCTTAATTAATTAAAAATTAAAGAACCGTCAGAATTCCGTCTTACCTTCAAGACGGAATTGTGACAGAAACCCTAATTTCCTTCCGCCTAAACGCATCGATCTCATCGAAAAGGCGGGAGCGGCTGACGGAAATCTGAAGGTTTTTTTATTTTCCGGCAGGATTCCGTGAGAATTCCGTCACTTACTCTTATAAGACCAGACACTTCGTCTTCCCCGCAGACCAAAACAGAGAAAACTTTCACCCCCTAAATCGCCGATTTCGACGCCGTCTGCGCCTCCGTCCGTTAAGCCGCCGTTTTTCACTGTTTTTCCGGCGTCCCTCTCATCAAATCAACGAATCAATGTAAGTTTTTTATGCGTTTTTAGA
Source organism: Draba incana (assembly GCA_963576765.1). Taxonomy (NCBI): domain Eukaryota; kingdom Viridiplantae; phylum Streptophyta; class Magnoliopsida; order Brassicales; family Brassicaceae; genus Draba; species Draba incana. Next base: position 23,120,421 of record OY755205.1, read on the forward strand.
ATTTCAACGGATTTGTGATAAGGAAATTGGGTGTTGTTGAATTGGGAATGGTTATGAATTTAGGGATTTGAAAGGAAATTGTTGAATTGGGAATAAAAGGAAATTAGGAATTTGTTGAATTGGAAATGAAAGGAAATTGTTGAATTGTTGAATTGGGAATAAAAGGAAATTAGGAATGTTATGAATTTAGGGATTTAAAATTTTGTGATGATTTTTGAACTATGTGAATTTAGGGATAATAACGAAATTAGGAATTTTATGAAACTAGGGATGTAAAAATTATTGATGAATTTTAAAATTATGAGAATTTAGGGGTTATAAGGAAATTAGGACATCTTTTCAATTAAGACATTTAAAAAAGTTTATGAATTTTTAATTTATGAGAATTTTGGGATTTATGAATTTATGGATTTAGGTGTTTTTTAATTTGATGAACTTACCATTTTTGGGATTTCAGGAATTTGAGAATTATGGTATTTTTAAAATTTTATGATTTTTGGCAAAGAATTGAATTTCAATTGTAATAAGTGTTTGTAATTTTTAAGTATTTATACATATTTATAATATTATACAATTCTTAAATTATCTACAAAATATACATATCTACAAAATTATAATATGATATAATATACATATTTAAAATTATATTTACAAAATATACATATCTACAAAATATACATATTTATAATATGATATAATAAGATACAATTCTTTAATATACATATCTACAAAATAATATAATTTTAAAAATGTTACAATTCTTTATTTAAAATTTTTTAAAAACACATAAATATCTATTGTTAAAAAAAAATTAAAAATTTTGCAAAAACATTCTAATTATTTAAAATTTTAAGAGACTCGCTCAATGTTGGGAGTTGTATGTAAGAATTATTGATCTAGTTAAGGAAATAGAGGTTTATGAAATGTTTAGGCAACATGGATAGAACTTCTTGGATTTATGTTCTGGGACCTACGATACAAGGCCGTGAATCACAGAAGTTCTATCTATGTTGCCTTGGTTTTCATAAACGTATAATTCCTTAACTATGTCAATAATTCTTGCATACAACTGCCAACATTGAGCGAGTCCCTTAAATTTGAAAAGTTTTTTGTTTTTTTAACAATTCCTAAATCCCTAAATATATATCTAACAAGAAAAAAAAAAAATCACTATATGTAGAAAAACCTTTAAAACATTTAAAAAGTTTACGTGTTTGGTCTTGGTGATGTCGGGGAATTACGTAAGTGCTTTTTGCAAGAAATTCCAATATCGGAAATTCCCAAATTACCATAAATCCTAAAATCCAAAAATTTCAAAATTTCAAAATCACAATTTCCCAAATTCCCAAAAGCCCTAACTCCGTAATAAAGGTTGTAAAGTTTAAATTTATAATTGACATACAAATTTTAAATATGTCAGAAAAAATCAAAAACTTATGTAAAAATTTTGAAAATCGTAGGAATTATGGGCTATTTAATGAGGCTAGAGGAGCCGGTACTTCTTCCTCTGGGGGAGGTGGGACTGCGGGTTAGTCGCACATCCCCGAGACGCCTCTTGTGGGTTCAGGTAGCCCAGCTCCTTTGCAAATGAGCATCGAGGACTTTGTGTCGCAACCCGGTCGGCATGTCTTGACTCGCCTTGATCCCGAATTAGCACCTCAGACGACCTGGTAATGACTACTTTTGGAAATTTATAGGATTATATTAACTTAATAAAATTGTGAACAAAATATCAAAGAAAATATTGTGTAGGTTCCAATTTTTGGGGAACGGTATCTCGACATCTATCAACGGAATGATCAATTCCATGATAACTAAACCGTATCCCACTTATATGGACATGCCGGTGGAAGACCGGGACACATGGTTTCGGCAATTTGCGGTATGATTTTATATTCTAAATTGAAAATTCATCTTTTATAATACATTCTAATTGTCAATAGTAATTCGACTATTGTTTTTTTTTCAGCAAGATTTTACGTGGAACCCACAGCTGACTTCTAGGGTCCGACATGAATTCGACAAGAAGGCAAAGAGCCAGTACTCGCACAAGATGAACGAGTGGAAGGACGGGTGGTTCAAGAACCGTAAGGTGCCTAAGGCTGTTAAAGACAACGAAGTATTATGGGCTGGACTACTTGCACATTGGGAACTGGAGGAGACTCGAGCGACCTCCGGAAGAAACTCGACTAACCGGAGGAGCGACCGGAAGGGGAAGGGACCGGCGACCCATAACCTCGGTGCAACGAGCAAGGCGACACGTGTACAGCAAATGGTAATTTTCTTAATTTTTCAAAACTTTTTAATTATCGCTAACATTTTCCCTACTTGACTTTGATAACAGTTTGCGAAGACCAGTGTGCGTACTTCGCATATTGATGTCGTCAGAGATGTCCACACAAACAGAAAGACTGGTGAAATCCATGATCCGATTGCTCGGGAAATCGTGGAGAGCGTGGCGAGGCTCGGGCAGGAGTACCTCCAATCGCAACCGATCGTCGAGGGAACTCCGGCCCCAACCGAAGTTCCAGTCGAGAAGATCAACGAGTTCACTTACGAGGTTAGTAAATGAGTCAATTTTAAACACATTTAAAATACCTTTTAATACGATAAGTTTTGAAATAGATTGATTTAATTTTTTCGTAGGTTACCCCTAAGAACAAAGGTCGTGTCTACGGTTTCCCCGAAGACAGTTCCTCATCCGTTTCGTCGGTTGCCTTTCACGGTGGTAGTAGTTTGCTAGCACAAAACGCCGACTTGACCAACCGGCTCACGGATTTGGAGGCTCGGTACGAGAGAGAGAAGGCGGAGGCGGAGGCAATCCGCCAGAGAGAGAAGGCGGAGACGGAGACAATCCGCCAGAGAGAGAAGGTGGAGGCGGAGGCAATCCGCCAGCGAGAGAAATTGGAGGCGGATGAAAAATATCGTAAGATGGAGGAACGGATGAACGACTTCTTCCGTGCTCATGGGTTGTAAATGTTTATGGACAATTTAAATTTAATGTAAAACTTTATATTTGGTTTTAAAACAATTTTAATTTAATTTTCATTTAATTATGATTTTAAATTTTATTTTTTCTTATTAATTCAGTTAATTTCATATATTTAAATAAAAATATATTGTTTTAATTTAATTCAAAATCCGTCAGGGTTCCGTCCAATTGTCCCGACGGTTTTCGGATGGCATGTGGATCACCGGATTCCTGACGAAATGCCGACGGGATTTGTGCCCCGACGGTTTCCGACATAGTGTGGACGGAATCCGGTCATCCACATACCGTCATAATTCCGTCTGATTTTGCAAATCACCAAAGTGCACTTATCTTTTCGGTCTCAGGTCTTGAGAGAACTCCAGAGTTAAGCGTGCTTGAGCTGGATTACTTTCAAGATGGGTGACCTACTGGGAAGTCATTTTCAGTATCGTGTGAGTGAGGTCAAAACACGATAAAAGATCGCGTGGTGATTTGCAGGGTTAGTAAACAGATTTTCGAGCCTCCCGGACTAACGCACCAACCGTCTGACATGGGTGGGCCCATGGGCCGAGAGTGGACGTGGGGCTCATTGGGAGATGATGATTTCTCTCGAGGGGATGAGGATTTCCCCTATGACGGCGGTCGGGGCGTTACAAGTGGTATCAGAGCCCTTACGGTTCTAGGGCTTTTAGTAATTAGTTGATTTGAGATTGTTGTTGAATTGACTATGAGTAGTTAGTTAATTCTGTGAGTTGTAGAGTCTTAGATCATCCTATCTGAGCCTTCAAAGAGATTCCACGGTATGTGATTGTCTGATCTTTATTCTGTGAATTCTAGTATCTTAGAATGTGCTTTTGGTAAGTAGAGTGTGCAATGGCTAGAGTTCCAAGAGGTCGTGGAAGAGTTAGTGGCCGTAGAGGCAGAGCTGGAGGCCGTGGAGGCCGAGGTCGTGGTCGGGGTCGTGTGAATACGTCATTCGAGTGGGTGACTCAGAGTGAGTCGTTGGAGCAGCTGGCTGATTCGCCAACGTATCAAGAGGATTTTGTGGTCTATGTCAGCGTGTCAGATAGTACTGCCGGTGCCGCAGTTAGTGCCGGAGCTACTGGTGAGGTAGGAGGCCCAGATGCAGGTATTGCTACAGGCGAAGCTCAGGATCCGGAGGATCGTTTGGCGAAGACGCTTGTGCGGATTTTGGAGCGGTTACCGGGTGCGGTACCAGTGCATGCTCCCGTGAAGACTCTGAGGGAGCAGTATCTGGCGATATCCAATGAGTTGCAGTACATGGGGCCCTTGTCCTTCTCGGGTGGAGGGGATCTAGAGGAAGCCAATGAGTGGAGATTGAGGGTGGAGCGAAGACTTCGTTCTCTCAGATGTCCTGATGAGTGTCGTGTTGATCTGGCGGTTGAGTTCTTGGAAGGCAATGCTCGTCTCTGGTGGGCCGGTGTCTAGGCCAGGAGAAGGCAAACATTGTGGACTTGGGGAGAATTCTTGGGTGAGTTTAATGCCAAGTATTTTCCTCAAAAAGCGGTGGATCAGTTGGAGTTGCAGTTCCAAAGTCTGGTTCAGGGCAACCGATCCGTGCGTGAGTACGATGAGGAGCGGGCCCAGATGGGCAAGTTCGTGGCAGGACTTCGGATTAGGGTGAAGAAGCCCGGCAGAGCTTCCAGGTACGCCTCGAGGGCGGAGTTGGTGGAGGCACTTGCTGCAATTGAGGACCTTGGCGAGCAAGTCTAAGATTGAGCAGAGGTCTTTCTATTTGGTTTTGTTTCAGTTTTTGAGTTTGGTTTTTGACTATGGTGTTTTGGATTTTTTGTTAGTATTTTCGTCGGTGTTGAACGTTATTCATTTTGAAAATTTATAAGAGGATGTTCCTTATTTATTTTCATATGACTTATAAGACTTGTGGTTCTTATTTTGTGGTTATATGACTGTGCATCGTGTTGAACGGTGTGAGCTTTACTGCTCTTAGCAGTTCCAGTTACGATTGTTTCGCATGTTGATGCTTTTGTGTTGTTGTATTTTCGTTGTGTTGTAACGATTATACGCTTTGAGATTAATAAGATGGAGTGTTCCTTATTTATCTCTGTGTTGTTATAAGATGAGTTTTCTTATATGTGTTACGTGGTGATATTCCGAGATTAAGGAGTATCGAGTTGGCCACGCGAGGTAGTTCAGTCGATAGATGTTTATAGACGTTTCAGAATTTATTACTCTAGGGGCTGCGGCTCCGAATAGCTCATTCATTATATCTGGAGATGATTAGTTCTTCAGCGAGGTTGATTAGTTCCTTAGAGGAGATGATTAGTTCTCCTTTATACTCATTAGGATGATTAGTTTCCAGTGCGAGTATCGAGGGATGATTAGTTCTCTCGAGGGGATGATTAGTTCCCCTGTTTACCCGGAGCTCAAGGGATGCGTCCTGCGAGTGGAAGGGACACGAGACACCGACAGCTCAAGGGATGCGTCCTGAGAGTGGGAGTGGTGTGGAATGAGTTAAGAGTAATAGATGTCTAGAAACGGGCATATAAACATGAGACTGAACTGGAGCCTCAGAGATCGAGTGTTATGATCTCGGATATTTTGACCGGTTCAAGTTAGGTTACGGGTGTTGTTTGTGGTCTTGAGTAGACATTTGTGTGAGACTGGGGTAGTGGTTCCGGGTGAGGCTGACCGGGAGGTGTCAGGATTTCTTTGGCCCATGATGGGCAGATTATGAGAATTGAATAGAGATCTCGAGCAGGGTAGACCGGATAGGTGAAGAGTATAGTCTACGATAGACGGTTCGAGAGGCTCGAGTGGTAAGCCGAAGTAGCGCTGGTCAGGCTAGGCAAGAGGTTGAACTTGATAGCAGAGTGAGAGTGGAAGAACTCTCAGTGGACATTGGTGTATCAGAATTATGGGAAGTGACTCGGGCTTGGGTCACGTAAAAATTAGAGGTGAGTCTCTAAGAATGAGAAAAGAGCTTGTGTGTTGTTGATCAAGTGTTGGTTTTCGACAGATCACTGGGTAGGCATTTAACCTAGAGGGGTTGTTTGAGTTAGCCAGGACATCAGTGGAGTTTGTGAGGCTGAGAAGCGGTGTATCACATGAGTACTTTGATGTTTTGGTGGTTATGGGGTTTTGACGAAGTCCTAGTGTGTTTGGGAGGTCCTGAGGATTAGGCACGTAGCAGAGATTGGTTCTGGAAAGGTTTCTGGAACAAAGGTGTGTGTTTTGTTTTTGAGCAAGAGAAAATTGTGGCAGTGGGAGGTGATTTCTTTTTCCCTGGTCACGTATTGCTGCAATTGAAGTTTCAGAGTTTTGATCTAAGTTAGTAAGCGGTCTAGCACGTCGTTGTCTATGCTACTTTTGCTAAAGTCCCTGCGTGGGGCAGCTGATCAGGTAGATCATCTGGGTAAACCTGTTTATGGCTCTCGAGAGGGATCAGGTATAATGAATGCACCGCGGCAGTTGGTTATGTGTGTCAAGTCTCTTTGAAGGGGACGTTCAGGTTCATAGGCGAGTATGTGTGCCGAGGAAGGTGTACGTTGAGGCGTCAGGAGTGATTTTGGACCCTGTAAGACAATTCTAATCTCCATGTTTTAGCATTGGTATTTATTTTTTATTTGGTTCTGATGACCGGGTTAACGGGTGTAGCGGCTTGGTTGTGTATGTTCACATTTGAGTGGCGCACAATCAATCGATCCAATTCCGGGCCTACAGCTGGTAGTGCATGTTCTTGTTTGATTGTTGCGCGATCAATTGGTCAGACCTGGTCAGGATTAGGAAACGTTGCATTATGTATATTCCGGGTTAGGAACTATGCGTTTTTAAGCTGTTTAGAGTAGGTGTGAAGTTGAAGTTCCAGTTTGGGCCTTGTGCCGATGTTGTTGTTTGATTATTGTATTTTCGTTCGTGTAACGATTATACATTTGAAGACTTATGAGATGGATTGCCTCATATTTCTGTGTTATCGGCTTGAGTTACCTCTGATTTGTGAGGGCATTTCATGAGGCGTTTTGAGTTCATGGTTTAGGAAGGGCATGCATGATTCGGAGGAGTCGGCGGCTAAGATTCTTTTGGATCTGAAGCCTGATTTATCGGTTCTGGCTTTTCCTGTAAGGATTCTGTAGAGGAGTATCAAGGTTTTGCGTCGGAAGAAGATTCAGTTGTTGCGGATTTTGTGGGATTGTGGCGATTGCCAGAAAGAGACTTGGGAGCCAGAGGCAAAGATGAAGCTGAAGTTCAGGGAGTGGTTTGACAAGTAGGTCGCCGTTGAGCTTAGCTTTCTTTGTGGTCCTAGTTTCGGTTTGGCTCGTGTGCCAGTGTTGTTTTGTGTCGAGCTTGTGTTTTCGTTCGTCGTAACGATTGACATCTTGGGAATTAATAAGATGGAGTCCTTATTTATTTATGGATATTCTTATTAGATACAATTTCTCGTGTCTAATAAGATGTGATTTCTTATTATTATGGATATTCGGGTTGGGAATATCGTACCTTAGTCCATGTGAGGTAGTTCTAGCCAATGGATGCTCTGAGACGTTTAAATGTCGATTACTTTGAGGATGTTGGTCCCGAATAGCTCAGTCGAGAGCGATTGCTTTGTGATCTTTCGCGGAGGTGCGAGTCCTCCAGGGTAGAGCAATTGTTTTGTGATCTTTTGCGGGAGTGCGAGTTCCCCAGTTTTGCGCGATCATTTTGTGTTCTTTCGTGGGGGTGTGTTTCCCCCAGATATCGTTGACTCGAAGGATGCGTCCTAAGATGTGAGCGTTATGCTATGAGCTAAAAGTAATCAATGTCTGATAACGAGAGTGAGCATAGGACTAGATATGGACCTCGGAAATCGTGTTTGGATCTCGGAGATTGGGTATGGATCTCGGAGTGTGTTTGACCAGGTAGGGTCAGTGTGATGGTCTTAGGGGGCAGTTGTATCGTGATTCGAGGACGAATCCCGAGTAGTGAGAGATAATTGTAACGCCCGTGAACCGAAAATGTGATTTATCGGTTGTGTGCGGTGTGACACGCGTTGATTCACGAAGGTTTTGTGCGTTTTGACGCTGTGTCGCGCGACACAGAGGGAGTGTGTCGCGCGACACAGGCCAATTTCGGTTCGAGATGTTTCGGTTTTGATCGTTTCGGTTTGGGCCGGTTTGGGGAACTTAGGGTTCAAGTATAAAAACATTTGGCTGAATTTTTTGCTGCGTTTTTGTGCTGTTAAGGGTCAGAAATCAGAGTGAGAGGCTAGGGTTTTGATTGGGAGGGAAACCTTGTTGATCCTTGGGAGAATTGAGGTGTTGAGGGCAGTCTCTGCTCGGTTTTGGAGGAGGCAAACGACAGGGGAGATCAATTCGGATTGGAGCGAAATTTGGAGGGTAAGTTCTCCGTTCTTTCCTCTTGATTTGGGCGAAAACCGCTTGTGATTTGGTTGAGTATTCGCTGAGTTATCATTGTTTTCGTGAGAGAGGTTTCTGCAGATTCGAATCTGCGATCAGTCTGCTTCGAGGGAGGATTCCCGTCGAAACAGAGAGAATCAGGAGATGATCCTTATACCGTTTGAAAGATAGTTCTGTCTAGTTTCTAGATCAGGTTTCGGATCCTGATTCAGAGTTAAGCTCCGTTTTCTGTGTTCGTTTGATTTCAGGGAGTCGGTTCTGAAATCTCTGTTTTTCCAGTTTCGTTTAGCAAGATTGCGGGCTGGTTTACCGTTGATCCTGTGAGATTTAGGAGACGATCTACATACAGTTGTGTAGGTCTCTATGTCTAGTTTTCAGAACAATTTTCCGATTCTGTTTCGGAGCTGAGGTTGAGGAGATAATTGATCCGAAATCAGAGGTTTTGGATTAGGGTTCTTCATCTTTCAATCCGTTTCTAAGGTGAGTGCGTGATCGTTGTTATGGGTAATCAATGTTAGATTATCGGTTAATTAGTTGTAGCGGAATGATTATTAATTTCACGGATGTTGTATGTTAATTGTATGAAAATCGTGATGATTGTAGTAGTTTGGTTATGCGTTGATCGGAATCGAACCATGTGAGGATTAGGTCGATTTTTGTCTCTGTAACGAGGCGTCGATCGACACCTAGAGGATGTGGCGATCGACACCACGTTTTTGTATTCGTGATAGTTTGGCTGCGAGTGGAGTATCGATCGACACCTAGAGGTTGTGTCGATCGACACCTAGAGGTTGTGTCGATCGACACCATGTTGATATTGTTGTTTTGATTTGTGGTGTGTCGATCGACACCGAGTCAGTAAATGCTGGTTTTTGTATTGTTTATTCTTCTGTTGGTAATTCAAACGTATAGAATCGTTTGTTGATTAATCTTGTGATAAATTGGAATATTATGAACTGTTGAATGAATTGTAGTAATTGGCATTGTTATCCTTATTATGTAACCGGTAGGTGGGATGACCGCCTCACTGAGTATTTGTGATAATACTCACGCAACTCTTTTATCCATGTGTTGCAGGTAAAAGTTCGAGATCGTGGAATCATGGCTGGGACGAGGGGATGATTAGGATCTCTAAACTATGTGTCGTGGTGTTGTGTTATTAGGACCTGGTTAGGTTGCTAGAATGGTTAGTTTGAATATGGAATTCTGGAATAATTGATTTAATATTTTATTGGAATTTTATTTGGTTTATATTGGTTATGTTTCCGCGTGTCTTTCACCCTGAATTAGTCGTTGAGGATTAAATGATTATGAGATCATTTAATCCGGACTAATTATTTATTAAAAAAAAAAAAAATGCGGGTGTTACATTTTGGTATCAGAGCTCCTTACGGTTCTAGGGCTAGTAGTGTTTGGATGAACTGAGACTATGTGTTTAATTGATTATGTGTGCTTAGTTAATTTAGTCTTAGAATCATCCTCTTCGGCCTTTCAAGAGATTCCACGGTAAGTTGTTGTTTGTGTTTTTGATTGTGAGTTCAAGTGTCTTAGTGTGTACTTGTGATAAGTGCAGTGTGCGATGGCTAGAGTTCTGAGAGGCCGGGGTGGCAGAGATGGTGGCCGTGGAGACCGTGGTCGTCGTCGTCGTCCTGCGTTTGAGTCGTCTAGTGGCGTGGCCGCGAGTGCTACGCAGGTGTCAGGGACTCCTACTTATCATACGGATTCTATGCGCGAGACCAGTGTTAGTGCTAGCGTGAGTGTTGTGGGTGCCGGGAGAGGCACCGGGATGGCTGGTAGTGGTGTGGGTGTGTTCCAGCTCAGGATCGTATGGATCGCATGGAGGGTATTCTGACAGAGTTACTGGGGCGTTTTCCGGTGGCGGTTCCGGTTCAGGCCCCAGCGGTTCAGCCTATGGCGGAGGTGCAGCCAAGGGCTGCGATGGCTGAGGTGCGTCCGACTTATCTTGAGATGATGGGTCAGATGCGGCATTTGAGTACTGCTTTCTTCGCGGGCAATGTTGGGCCAGAGGAGGCAGATGAGTGGCGTATGCGCATGGAGCGCAACTTCCGTTTTGTTCGATGTCTGGAGGATTATCGGGTTGAGTTAGCGGTTCATTATCTGAGTGGGGATGCGCATCTTTGGTGGAGAGCGATTGAGGCCTGGAGGCCTGGTGCAGTGTGGACCTGGGGAGAGTTTGTGGTTGAGTTTAACGCCAAGTATTTTCCTCAGGAGGCTTTAGACCGTCTCGGGACGAGGTTTGTGGAGCTGGTTCAGGGTGATCGTACTGTGCGAGAGTATGATGCATAGTTCAGTAGGTTGCTTGTCTATGCGGATCGAGGCATAGAAGACGAGCGGACGCAGGTTCAGAGGTTCCTAAGGGGACTTCGTGCAGATTTGAGGATTCGTTGTCGAGTAGCGGAGTACGCCTCTCGGGCGAGGCTGGTAGAGATGGCTGCAGGCATTGAGGAATATCTGAGAGGTCAGTCAGCTGTAGCAGTTCCAGCGGTAGTTGTTCCTGCAGTTCAGCCGAGGAGGCAGCTTGTCAAGATTAGAGGGAGCCTCTGAGGTCAGGGGAGGATCTTGTGTGGTATCGGCTGTGTCAGGTCGGGATTTTGGTCCATGTTGGACGATTGCGGAACGAGTGGGAATCTCGTGTAGTGTTGACTGGAGCAGTCAAGATTATGGTCTGTGTTAGACGGTTCAGGAGGCTCGAGCGGTGAGCCGAAGTGTCGCTTGTCCGGTTAGGCCCGGGACTGGGTTTTGGTAACAGAGGTAGCATTGTAAAGATCTGAAACTGGACTGATGGGCGATTGTACATGTTCTTGTTTGATTGTTGTACGATCGACCGCCATACCTGTTTGGACTAAAAGTGTTACTCAGAATGTTCCGGGTGACGCTAGGCAAGCAATGAGCATTTCCAGTTGTGGTCGTGTTTCTTGGTGTGATGAATATACATGCGGTATGCATGAGAGTGGTGCGTTGTGATCGAGGAAATTCTGGAAGAGGGTTCGTTCATGCTCAGCGTTTATATCTTGGAGTATTCGAGGGATCCCGAGGAGCCTGCGGTTCATGGTGTTTGGTTCTGGAGAGGATCAGGAGCAAAAGCTAGTTGCAGAGTCGAGCAGTACTGTTTAAAGGACAGCCGGTTTGGTTGCGAGAAGGCAGTTGGGAGTATCCAAAGGTTTCAAGAGAGAGCAAGGAGCGTTCAGTTTATCGGAAGATTGACTGGGTTATCAAAGGGAGCGGAGTTTTCAGGATCTAAAATCAGCATAGTTGCGTATCGTCATGCGTGTAGGAGTGCATAGAGTATTGTGGGGCTCAGAAGAGGTATCCTAGGCGTGAGTTGTTTTGAAGCAGTTAGTTTCAGGTCCCTTCGAATGGGACAAGCAGGGTATCGATCAATGGTTTAGTACGCTGAGGCGTCAGGAGTGGCTTTAGGCCCTTGTTGGGCAGTTCAGTTTTGGTGTTCAGTGCTCGGTATTTATTGCTCTAGGGACTCCGGTCCCGAATAACTCATGTGTTGTGAGGAGAGGTGAGCCCTCTTGTGTGTTGTTTTGGGATGTGAGATTCCAGTTAGCGTTGACTCGAAGGATGCGTCCCGAGAGTACGTTGGTATGTGTTCCTGATGGGCTGTAGGATGCGTCCTATGGGTGTCATGGGTTGACTGAGTTAAGAGCAATAGATAACTGGGGCGTGTGAGAAGTTTGGGTTGTTGTTGTGCTTCGAGGCTGAGGTTTGGATCTTCTGGGAAGTCGGTTGTGATTGCTAAGTGTTTGGTAGGTGTAGTTTTGTTTTGCTAGAATAGGTTGTGTGTTGCGTGTTGTTATCAAGGGAGGTATTCTTAGTTTCGGATGCTTGTTCACGTATGTGTTGATTACACTAAGGAAGTATTTTTCCTATATAGAGCCAAAGCTTGAGGGAGACGTCCTGAGAGTGGAGTGGCATCGGCATCGTTACCTCGAAGGAGACGTCATGAGAGAGTGATGATGACGGTAAGTATGAGTAATCAATAGCTAACCGTGACATGAGTATGGAACGGAATACAAACCTCGATGATATTCTTGTGTGTTCGGTTTCAACGACCGGGATATCGGATGTAGTGTCTTAGTGGTGCATGTTCTTGTTTCATTGTTGCACAATCGATCGATCCAATTCTGGGCCTACAGCTGGGTGTACATGTTCTTGTTTGATTGTTGTGCAATAAGTTGGACAGACCTAGGTAGGATTAGGAAACATTGCATGTTGGTATTTCGGGCTAGGAACCTTACACATTTCTGTTAGCGTTTTGTTTTTGAGTTCTTATTTATGGTTGGTGGTGATATTCCGGGTTTAGGGAGTATCGAGTGGCCACGCGAGGTAGTTCTGGTCGATAGATGTTTATAAACATTTTAGAATTTATTACTCTAGGGGTTGCGGCTCCGAATAACTCATTCATTTTTATCTGGAGATGATTAGTTTTTCAGGGAGGATGATTAGTTCCTCAGAGGATATGATTAGTTCTCCTGTATACTCTTTGGGATGATCGGTTTCCATTACGAGTATTAAGGGATGATTAGTTCTCTCGAGGGGATGATTAGTTCCCCTGTGTACCTGGAGCTCAAGGGATGCGTCCTGCGAGTGGAAGGGACACAAGACACCGATAGGTCAAGGTATGCGTCCTGCGAGTGGGAGTGGTGTGGAATGAGTTAAGAGTAGTAGATGTCAGAAAAATGGGCATATAAACATGAGACTGAACTAGAGCCTCGGAGATCGAGTTTGGGATCTCGGATTGTTTTGACCGGTTTGGGGTCGGGTTTTGGAGTTGAGGCCAGTAGTTGGCGGTTTTGTCAGGATTCGAGGACGAATCCATTGTTAGTGGGGGAGAATTGTAACATCCCAAAACCAAAAATTCTGTTTTTGGTAAGGGTGTCGATCGACACCAAGTTCTGCGATTTGGGCCGGTTTAGTTTTTAATCGCAGTTTTTCCCGGTTTAAGGGTTTTTACCCTAGGGTTCGGGTATTTAAGTGCTTGGTAGTTTGGTGGCCGTGTTTTTGAGAGAGAAAATCAGAGGAAAGAGTTTTGAGAGAAGAGAAAGAGTTTTGAGAGAGAGGAGATTGAGAGGAAGAGAAGACAAGTTTGTTTGTCTTGGTAGAAGCAAAGAACGGTCGATCTAATCGAGTCTGATTGACGTGATTTTTCATAGATTTGTTTTCCTTTCTCTTAGCTTTCTATAGGAAAAATCCGATTGGCTTTTGGAGTTGTAGTTTGTGAGTTATGATGGTTTTCCGGTGACTGGTCTGTGCAGTTTCGGGATTCGATCAGTCTCCTTGTAAAGCGTTTTTCCGGCTTTTCAGAGGGAATCAGAGAGCGATCTAGACACCGTTGGATAGCCCTGTGGGTTTAGTTTCCAGATTTGGGGTCGTTCTCGGAGTTCGGAGGTACACTCCAATCTCTGTGACCTTTTTAAATCAGTGCATCATCCTCGTTTTAGAAATCTGAAAATAGGGTTTTGGGAAATCCGAGTTTTGTGTTCTAGGTGATTGAGGAAGGGTTCCTCGGTGTTTTCGGTTAAGATCAGAGGCTGCGGGGTCGCTGATTCTGTGTTCTTAACCGCTCTTTCCTCGTTCTTCCTGAAATCGAGGTGAGTGCGTGATCGCGGTTACGGGATTAGCTTGTTAGGAAATTGTGTAATTTAATTATGATGTTTGTGATCGAATAATCGAATTGCGTTCATAAACGATTGATATTCCTGTGTTATTTCGTGTGTTTTGTTATGGCTGAATCGTGTGTGATCTTGTGAGGAACGAATCGAGTCTGCGTGAGGATTTTGACTCGGATTCAGTTTCTGCGAGAGGTGTCGATCGACACCTAGAGGCAGTGTCGATTGACACCACTCTTTCTGATCGTGAGGTTTAGTGCAATGATTGGAGTGTCGATCGACACTCGTGTGAGGTGTCGATCGACACCACTTGTGTAAAACGTGGAAACTTGCATATCTATTAATCATTGCATAACAGTTAATCGTTGCATATTTGTTGAGTGTTGCATACCTATTAAAATATTGATTGTTGCGTAGTAATTGACAAGTTTTTCCCTACTTTGTAATCGGTAGGCGGGATGACCGCTTCACTGAGTATTTATGATAATACTCACGCAACTCTGTTTTTCCCTTTTTGAGTTGCAGGTAAATGAAAGTGTATGACCGCGGAATCATGGCAGAGGAAGAGGATGATTAGGACGTGTTTTGGTTTAGTAGAAATGTTGTTAGGTTGGTAGATGTTATTATTGTTCTGAAATCGGGGTGTCACAGATCGCAACGTCCTCGTTGCGCATACCAAGATCGTTACCCCCGACAGTCTGGCTCATTGAGTTGTCAGGGTTCTCTCTGATACCACTTGTAACGCCCCGACCGCCGTCATAGGGGAAATCCTCATCCCCTCGAGAGAAATCCTCATCTCCCAATGGGCCCCACGTCCACTCTCGGCCCATGGGCCCCACGTCCACTCTCGGCCCATGGCCCCACCCATGTTAGACAGTCGGTGTGTTAGTCCGGGAGGCTCGGAAATCATGTTTACTAACCCTGCAAATCACCACGCGATCTTTTCTCGTGTTTTGACCTCACTCACACAATACTGAAAATGACTTCCCAGTAGGTCACCCATCTTGAAACTAATCCAGCTCAAGCACGCTTAACTCTGGAGTTCTCTCAAGACCTGAGACCGAAAAGATAAGTGCACTTTGGTGATATAGGTAGCCAAATCAATTCATTTAAGCCTCTCCGCATATACCCCATATACCATATATGCTCTGAAATCGGGGTGTCACAGATTGTCCCGATGGTTTCCTGACGGCATGTGGATCACCGGATTCCTGACGAAATGCCGACGGGATTCCGACGTTGTGTGGACGGAATCCGGTGATCCACATGCCGTCAGGAAACCGTCGGAACAATCAGACGGAATTCTGACGGAATTGTATTTCCGACGAGATAAAACCGACAGACTAAATCCGTCTGAAATCTGTCGGGATACCCTCAATTCCGACGGATTTGAGACGGATTTGTCCGTCAGAAAACAACCTGTTTTCTTGTAGTGATTTGTTCGTCTCCCATATGAGCATCCACCGACGGTAGGTGGACGAGTCATCTACAAGCCAAAACAAATTATAAACCAGTTAGGTGAAAAATAAAGGAATCTTTAAGAAATGAAAAAGTAAATCAATTCTATAATATAGCATATAACGAGCATGACATTGACATTCTTATTTAAGATTCAAATAGTAAATTTAATACACAACAATGATACAGCCGGACGAAAGGAACTAAGTTGAGAAAAATACAATCTATATAAATAGGTCGAACAAAATTTTATAAATCAAATTAGGTCACAGTGACCATTTAAAAGTGAGAGAATGGTCTATGAATTATAATTAATTTCATTGCTTACGATTTGTGTAGTATATAAGCAACAAATCAAAACCCTCACTGTCAAAATCAATTATTATTTTTAATCTGGATTTTATCGACTAAAATAAAGAAGCAATCACTTTTGTTTGCAAAAAAGCGTAGATGTCTTTGACTCTTTGTGAAGAACAACAATGTAACTCTAGTTTTCTATTAAACAATGATATACTAACATTCGGAAGGTAGGACGTACCTTGAAACTAGAAAGGCTCCGGCAAGAGTAAAAGTCAGAATTAGAAAAAAGGCCAGAGGTAATTTTTAGGGTTGAAGTTAGATGGTGGCTTTAAAGGTATATATATATTAGGTGGAATTTAAGGGCTTATGACAGATTAAGTGGATATATTTCGTAACAATCCAAAACTCTCAAAAGATTTTGGCAAATTTTATGGCGCTTAATACTAAATTTTAGATTTTTGCCGCCTCTACTAACTTTTGGGAAAGTTAGATTTGATTTACTCTAAAATTATATTTTATTTCCTTGAATAAAATTAAGTAAATAATATGTATATATATATATATATATATATAAATCAAACTTTCGTGACACAAAACGTAGTTTTCTAAGCTGTTATTAAAAATATGTCAATCTCTAACAATGATTGGACCGTACTAAGTGTTTCTCTTGGTGATCAAAGAAAAAAAAAACAGAGCCATGCATGAACTCAAAGTAATCATGTAAAGTCAAAACAGAACATAACAAAGAAAAAAAACATAGCCATGCATGAACTCAAAGTAATCATGAGAGAGTCTCTCAAATCACACTAAATTTGTTTGTATACAAGTAACATAACCTTACCAATAAATAAATATATATGCATGAACTCAAAGTGATCATGTGAAGTCAAAACAGAGCCATGCATGAACTCAAAGTAATCATGTGAAGTCAAGACAGAACATAACAAATGATTTGTGTAGTGCAAGTAACATAACCCAAAAAGTCAACTAATATGAAATATGTAAGGGGAAACAAAGTAAAATGTGGTGACACCGATTATCTTGCTTTTGTGATGACAACATGAACTTAAAAATCTCAAAATCAGAAAAAAAAAAAAACATATGACATAGCAAGTTATAAAATTGCTATTCTGATTCTTCCCTACTTAGTTCGATATCAGAATTTCCATCTTCATCACCTGATCCAAAATTTTCTTCTTCTTCGATATCATCAAGAATTTCTGTTTGACCATGTAGATCAGTTAGTGTCTCAACGTGCAACGAATCAACATTAAAAATTGGACCACCATCTTCATGTTGCATTGCAGTGAAATCCAAATTTTGGTTGATCAATACTTTTCCCCTTGGTTGTATCACGATTGTTGCTTTCCATTGGTGATCTTTTTTATGTGTCTTCACTGGATACGGAACGTAACATACTTGATCTGATTGTGAAGCCAAAATAAAAGGGTCGTATTTTCCATAACGCTTTCGAACATTAACATCGATAATCCCTGACTTGTTTACTCGTATACATGTTCTAGTGGTTGAATCATACCAATCACATTTAAAAAGCACAACTTTAAGATGAACTGGTCTGGGATAATGAAGCTCAAAAATTTCTCTCAAAACTCCATAGAAATCAGGTTCTTCACTTAAGCCACAAGATGTTATGCCTTTGACACAAACTCCATAATTGGCACTCTTTTTATCTTTTCCATGGTCGTATGTGTGAAATATATATCCACGACAAAAATACATTGGCCAACAAGTAACTTTAGTCATTGGACCATGGACGAGCGTTCGCAACCAATCTGGATACGAAATATGCTTATGGGTATTCTCCACCTAATTTTTATTCACATATACACAACACAATTGTTAATAAAAAAAAATGTATTATTAGGTATTTATCAAAAAGAAGCAAAAAAAGCACTAACGTGTTTCTGTTACCAGCTTGCAAATTCTTTTTCTTTAAGCACGATTAGATTGTCTCCACTTATACCAGGATAAGAAGCTTCCATGGTCTCATCAACCAACCTATATAAGAATCTCATCAACATTCATAACGATGTCTTATACTCTAAGCATATAAATTAAAGTATGAGCATATTAAGTTTTCGTACCTTTCAAATGGCCTTAGCTGTTCACAATTCAAAAGAATATATGTATGTGCAATATGAAGATCTTTATCTTGAAGCCATGTCTCTTTTTCCTTACCACTACCCCTCCCTGGTTGAACAAAAATGTCTGGAATTCCACTTAATTGG
Source organism: Draba incana (assembly GCA_963576765.1). Lineage (NCBI taxonomy): Eukaryota > Viridiplantae > Streptophyta > Magnoliopsida > Brassicales > Brassicaceae > Draba > Draba incana. The sequence goes on from OY755205.1 coordinate 23,138,410, forward strand.
TGAGTATCTCCTGGATTACCTCCATCGTCATGCCGATCTCCTACTCGACTTTTTGTTTTGATGTGTTGCTAAAAGTAATATGTACAGAAATTAGAAATTTCTTCATTTCTGTATTGTTCAACAATTGAGCCTTCTACTTTCGCCTTATTTTTCACCTTTTTTTTTAGATGACCCATGTATCGTTCAAAAGGATACATCCATCTAAATATTTTCTCCAAGTTACAAAGAACCATACAAATGTTCTGATGTATCTTGTGCAAAGATCCCGGAAAAACAAGCTAATACCTACAAATTAGAGATGTAAATATTAAGTTTTAATCATGAACATATATAACATTAAACTAAATTGAATATTTACTAACGTAAAAAGCTTTTTAACTAAAAGTTATATATGAGACTACATGATTTGCTTCCAACTGGACTTTTGTTAACATAATGAATATGAAACAATAACGTGAAATTGAGAAATAAAAACAGAGCATTATCTTGGACCAAAAAAAACAGAGCATTATCTTAAAGCAAAGATCTCACCAACACCAAAAGTCAACAAGTATACGAAACTCCAACTAGAAGCAACTTAAGTTGATGACTTTATCTATAGATTAAATTATTATTTTAAAAAAAAACTATTAGAAATCAAAACAAGCATCAAAACAGATGCATTAGAACATTACGTACGAACAGAGGAAAACAAAAACAGTAACATAAATTAAACCAAAAGTTATATATATACTTACCAGATAATGCTTCATGTACTGATTTATCCAGAAGTTCAGCAAAAGCAATTTGAAGTAGTCGTTGCATTAAGACATGACAGTCATGACTTTTCAAACCTGTTAATTTTCCTTTAGATAGATCGACACAATTTGATAGGCTTGAAGCATACCCATCTGAAAACTTGACGTCTTTTTCGAGCCAACTAAAAAAACTTGTCTTTGCAACAGGTTGTAGTCTGTAAATAGGCACAAGGGCCTTTCGATCGTTTTGATCAATTATTAAGTGCAGCTCTTTTCTATTACAATGCTCTTCCAAATCAAGTCGTGATTTTAAGTTATCTTTCGTTTTTCCCTCCACATTTAATAGAGTATTGATGATATTATCAAAAAAGTTCTTTTCAATGTGCATCACGTCAAGATTATGTCGAAGTCTATGCTCTTTCCAATAAGGTAGCTCCCAAAAAATGCTCTGCTTATGCCAATTGTGAGTGTCACCGTATCCTTGTATTCGCCCATGGTTTCCTCCACAAACAACTAATTTACGCAAACATTTGACTTCATTCAAGAGCTCACCGCCTGTTAGTATCTGAGGTGGATTATGATTTACCACTCTTCCTCTTCGGAAATTCTTCCTGTTTCGCCGATAGCTATGATCTGTTGGTATAAAACACCGATGACAATCAAACAAACTTTTTTTCTACCATTTTTTAATTGAAATGCATTGGTCTCATCCAAACAATAAGGACATGCTAGTCGACCATGGGTTGTCCATCCTGAAAGCATAGCATAAGCAGGAAAGTCATTTATCGTCCACATAAGTACAGCTCGTAAGACAAAATTATGCTTGGTAGAATTATCATATGCTTGAACACCGTTGAATACCAATGGCTGAAGAAAAATATCAAGACTTCTCTTAGGATGATTTGGACCAGGAACTAGAACTGTTAGAAACATAAATTTTTGCTTCATACACATTTCAGGTGGCAGATTATACGGAGTCATGATTAAAGGCCATAATGAATAGTTATGTCCCGACATACCAAATGGATTGAAACCATATGTGCATAACCCAAGGTAAACATTTCTTGGCTCAGATGCAAAACTAGGATGTACCTCATGAAAATGTTTCCATGCTTCTCCGTCAGAAGGATGACACATTTCTCCACTATTTGGTGAGTGCTCTGCATGCCATCTCATATCTTTTGTTGTATTGTGAGATTGACATAACCTCTTCAGTCTATCAACTATTGGCAAATAAAACATTTGGCGATAAGCAATTTTTTTCTGCCCAGACTTTTCCATAGGACGAAATCTATCTTTTTTGCAGAACAGACAACTCTCTTCGTTTGCAGCATCATTCCAAAATATCATACAATTATCTTGACAGACATCAATTTTTTGATAAGGTAAACCCAAAGAGCGCATAAGCTTCTTAATGTCATAATATGACTTCATCGACTTGTTACCTTCTAGCAAATATTCTTTGATTAATTGAGCAATGGAGTCCATACAATTTTGACTTAGATTGTAATCTGTCTTCAAACTCATGATTCTAGCTGCTAAAGAGAGCTGCGAAAGACCTTCTTTACAACCATCATAAAGTGGTTGTTTTGCAGCATCTAAAAAATCATAAAACTTTTTTGCCTCAGCATTAGGCTCTTCTTCCATGTTCTCGCTTTCCATATTATCAAATGCATCTGAAACCATTGCCACATAAGGATTCACTGGCTCTGTGTGAGAGTTGGACACAAAATCATCTTCACTAGGATGTCTGAAACTATCTTCTTCATAAAGATTGTTTAGAATACTATAATCTTCTCCATGAGAAATCCAAACCCAGTAATTAGGCATAAACCCCCTATTGAAAAGATGCGTCTCCACAATTCTTTCTTCTAATTGCTTTCCATTCTCACACTTTAAACATGGACAAAACAGCTTCTTATTCTCGAGAAATAACGGTTGATTCTTTGCAAATCTCATAAAATTTTCCAATCCTTGCCAAAATTCTTCTGAAACTTGGTTATTTGTATGGTCAATTCTTTCATACATCCAACGTCTTATAGCTTTAATATTGTTATTCGAAGACATCATAAGTTGACATGGGATATCAAACCAAAAAATTATTAATGAATCGTTGCTTCAATTAGTATTAAAATACATTATTAAAGAACCAAAAATTTTTTTACTGTGTACATAATTTTTACCTCTAGTGGACGAAAGTTTGACTTATCGAATCTGTTGTATGAGTTATAAAAGCTTTTTGTTCTATTGAAGAAGCAAAAAAAACCTAATCACGATCAACTTGATCTTACCCCACGATCCTAATGAAATAATTTATTTTTCTTTTCCTTATTAGATGGCAGGAAACAACTAATCACGATCAACATGAAATAACTTTATTTTCTTTTCCTTATTAGATAAGGAACATTAGTATTATAAATAAAATAAATACTAGTAAAGATAATTCCAAAAAAGTTAATATTCCTTTTATCGAAATTAGAAAATATTGTTATTAGAATCTTATTAAAAAATATAATTATTAAAAAAAATACCATGCATGTATATGTAATTTTCATTCTCATAAAAATATAAAAAAAAAGTGTGATTTCAATGTAATTTGGTAGTTATTTATTTAAAAATTAAACTTTTGCACTTTTACACCTTTTGTTATTGGGCCATTGGGCCAAGCACGCGGTCGGACCACCGAAGGGCCGAGCACGCGGTCGCCCTGTCGAGGAGCTGAGGCTGTGGTCGCCCTATCGAGGAGCCAAACCTGCGATCGGGAGTCGATGAGGCCGAGGGCGAGCCCGGAAGCTGACGAGACCGCGGGCGAGCTCGGAGGTCGCTGAGGTAGCGAGGCCGAGGATTGATGACTTACGATGCCCAAGTGGCGAGGTGGCGAGCCGAAGACCTCGTCGCTTCCCGTTTTGCTGATGCTCTCTTCTGCTTGAAAGGGAGCATTCAGATGACTGCCTCGTACACGGAGAAGACTTAGGATTAGAGAAGACATATCTCATGGCTTCGGCGACTTAGGAGCTATGCGACATGTGCTACGCCAGCGTAGCTTAGTATGCGTTCGTTGTGCGATCAGGGTTTTTCAGGATTCCGAGGATGTCTTTCGGTCGCTGAAGGGATTACCGCCGTCTCAGTTTGATCCTTTCACGATTGAGCTAGAGCCCGGGACAGCGCCTATATCTAAGGAAACTTACAGATGGCTCCAGCAGAGTTGGCCGAGCTGAAGAAGCAGCTAGAGGATTTGGCGAGTAAGGGTTTTATTTGTCCGAGTACTTCACCGTGGGGAGCTCCAGTGTTGTTTGTGAAGAAGAAGGATGTGAGTTTACAGTTATGTATTGATTACCGGGGACTTAACCAAGTCACTGTGAAGAACAAGTACCCTCTATCGAGGATTGATGAGTTCCTGGATCAGTTGAGGTGTGCTACTAGGTTCTCCAAGATTGACTTGGTGTCGGGTTATCACCCGATTCCGATCGATGATGTAGATGTTCGGAAGACGGCTTTCAGGATGAGATATGAGCATTTTGAGTTTGTGGTTATACATTATGGTTTGACGAATGCGCCAGCAGCGTTCATGAGGTTGATAAACGGTGTGTTCGAGGAATATTTAGATGTTTTTGTGATTATCTTCATCGACGATATTCTGGTTTATTCGAAGAGTCCTAAGGAGCATGAGGTGCACTTGAGATTGGTTCTAGAGAAGCTTCGAGAGCAGAAGCTTTTTGCGAAGTAAAGAAAGTGCACTTTTTGGAAGAGAAATGGGGTTTCTTGGCCATATTGTTTCGGCAGATGGAGTTTCTGTGGATCCGGCTAAGATCAAGGATATAAGAGATTGGCCTAGACCGTCTAATGCGACCGAGATCAGGAGTTTTCTTGGCTTAGCAAGTTATTATCTGTGATTTATCAAGGGATTTGCGAGTATAGCGCAGTCTATGACAAAGTTGACAAGGAAAGATGTCCCGTTTGTTTTGTCTTAAGAGTGTGAGGACAGCTTTGCGAGGCTGAAGGAGATGTTGATGAGTACATCTGTTTTGGCGTTGCCCGAGCCGGGTAATCCTTATGCAGTGTACACCGATGCTTCTGGGATTGGATTGGGTTGTGTGCTAGAGGGCAGGGTGATTGTGTATGCTTCGAGGCAGTTGAGAGGTGGTGAACGCAATTATCCTACTCATGATATGGAGTTGGGAGTAGTAGTGTTTCCTCTGAAGAATTGGAGGTCCTATCTTTATGGTGAAAGGTTCAGATTTTCACAGATTACAAGAATCTGCCGCATATTTTCACTCAACCTTTGTCGAATGTGTGGCAGAGGCATTGGGTTGAGTTGTTGGCAGATTACAAGCTAGAAATCGTTTACCATCCGGGTAAGGCGATCCTGGTGGCAGATGCTCTAAGTCGTCGGAAAGTGGATTCGGCTCAGGAGCAGGATGTTGAGCCGCTGGTGAGTAAGCTTAGCACTTTGCGATTATGTGCTATTTCAGAGGAGTTGTTGGGTTTAGAGGCGGCTGATCCTACAGATCTTCTGAGTAGGATTCGAGTGGCTCAGGAGAGTGATCAGGTTCAGATCGATGCGTCGAGGGCAGATGGTTCTGTGTATCAGGTCTTTTCGAAAGGGACTATTCTCGTGCGTGGTCGGGTTCGCGTACCCAAGGCTGAGGATTTGAGGTAGGAGATTCTGCGAGAGGCTCATGCGAGCATGTTCTCGATTCATCTGGGTGCGACTAAGATGTATCTCAAGCGGTATTATCATTGGGTCGGGAAGAAGAAAGGTGTGGCTAGCTGGGTTGCAGCTTGTGATACGTGTCAGCTAATGAAAGCTGAACATCAGGTTCCGAGTGGGCAGTTGCAGAGTTTACCCATTCCAGAGTGGAAGTGGGATATGATCACGATGGATTTTGTAGTCGAATTACCTACCTCTAGGACATATGATGCTATATGGTTGATAGTGGATCGTCTGACTAAGTCGACACATTTTCTTGGCCATTAAAAAGACCGATGGAGTTACAGTTTTGGCTAAGAAGTATGTGAAAGAGATCATGAGGCTGCATGGAGTGCCAGCAAGTATAGTGTCAGATCGGGATCCCAAGTTCACTTCTAAGTTTTGGAGAGCCTTTCAGGCTGATATGGGCACTAAGGTGCATATGAGTATGGCATATCATCCGAAGACTGATGGGCAGTCAGAGAGGACTATTCAGACTTTGGAGGATTTGTTGAGGATGTGTGTGCTAGATTGGGGTGGTCATTAGGTGGATCACTAGTGCCTGGCTGAGTTTGCGTATAACAACAGCTTTCAGGCGAGTATCGGGATGACTCCTTATGAGGCGTTATATGGGAGGCCATGTAAGATACCTATATGCTAGACGACAAAGAAGATCAGTGTCTTGAGGCTGAACATGAAGGAGGCTCGGGATCGGCAAAGGAGTTACGCCGATAAGAGGCGGAGAGAGTAGGAGTTCGCGGTCGGAGATAGAATGTATCTCAAGATGGCCATGTTGTGAGGCCCCAACAGATTAATTTCTGAGAATAAGCTGAGTTTGAGATTTATGGCTCCGCTATCGGTGGTGGAGCATGTTGGACCGGTGTCTTACCATTTAGAGTTACCTCCGATTATGAAAGCATTTCATAAGGTGTTTCACGTGTCGATGTTAAGGAAGTGCCTGCATAAGTCAGAGGAGGTGGTGGCTAAGATTCCAAAGGATCTTTAGCCTGATTTTTCTGTAGCGGCGAGACCTGTGAGGATTCTCAAGAAGAGAGTCAAGGTTCTACGTCTGAAGAGGATATCGTTGCTGAGAGTCTTATGGGACTGTAGCAGTACAGAGGATGAGACTTGGGAGCTAGAGGCAAAGATGAAGTTAAAGTTCTGAAAGTGGTTCGACAAGCAGGTCGCAATTTGAGTTTTATTTCTCTTTGTGGTTCTGATTTCAGTTTTAGCGTGGTGCTATTGTTGTTTTTTTCTTCATGTATTTCGTTTTCGTTGTAACGTTATACATTTTTGGATATTTATAAGATGAAGTTGTTCTTATATTTCGTGATTTTATAAGTTGAGCGGTTCTTCTTATATGATTGTGTCTAACGTTAACTAGTGGTTGGTCATGTTAGTGTTGATATTCCGGGTTGGGAAATATTGGTTGTGGATCATGTCGAGATTCTTGTCTGAAATGTTTATAGGCATTTATAATTTATTTTCCCTAGGGGCGAGGTGTCCCGAATGACTCATTATTTTTAGAGATGGTGGTTCTCCGGTGTGTTTGTGTTCGGAGATGGTGGTTCTCCAGAGTACTTGTACGGAAATGGTGGTTCTCCTGGGTACTATTTTAGAGATGGTGGTTCTCCGGTTTACTTATCTGAGATGGTGGTTTCAGGTATAAGTATTGAGAGATGGTGGTTCTCTCAAGGGGATGGTGGTTTCCCAGTATTCATTAGTTAAGGGTAATAAATGACTGAAATGTACGTATAAACATAGGATTGTGGGTGTTCTGGGGTCATAGTGTTGATCTCATTTACTTTCTGGCCGGTGGGGCCAGGTGTTTTTGGTCTTTGGTAGACGGTTTGACAAATTCGTAGTCAAATCCATTTTTAGTGGGAGAGAGTTGTAACATCCAAGGTGGGGTGTCGATCGACACCAGTTTCTGGGTTGTTTTCTGGTTTGATTTTTAATCGTCCGGTTTACGTCGATTTGGGTGCGAAACCCTAAAATGTGATATAAAAGGGCATTTGGCCTTATTTTTTGAAGGAAAAAGACGTCTTCTTGCTAAGAATTGAGAGAAAAAGAGTTTTGTGTGAGAATCGACCGTTCGTGGTGTTTTTAGGCTTGGTTGATTAAGTTTTTTGTTGAGAAGGATTGTGTGTCGTTTTCCTTGTGGTTCCAGCGAGAAAATCAGAGCTTTCGGTGTGTTTTTAAGTTTGGTTTTTGTCTTTCATTTTGTTCCTTTTCTTTAAATCCGTATTTGAGGTGAGTGCGTGATCATGGTTATGGGAATAGATTGTTAGGTTATCGATTGCTTGATTTGTAATGACCCGTTCAGGGGCTAGACATGGCCCAGGCTAAGTCCCAAGGGAAGGCCAGAAGAAGTGAGGATCGTTTGGCTTTAGTCCTGGCCAAGCACCTTGGTAACTAAGCTGCTTGCATGGCCGAAGCATGAGCTCTATCCCATGACTAAGCAGCCTCCTTGCCTGCTTCACCTGCTTGGAAACCCTTAACCGAAGGAAGCTTTTGTCCGATCATGAGTCATTTTCCTTAGGCCGAAGTAAGCTTTTGTCCCATTTGCCACAAGAAGTAGGAGCTGTCTAAGCTAAAGGATGAATTATCTACAGCGCCACATGTCTTGCTTGGAGCAGTGCTCTGTGGTGCATGATTTTCACCTTCATCACTAGCTTAGCATTGCCTATATAAGGAAGACCTTGGACCTAGTTCTAGGATCAGAACCAAACACTTAAAAATTCTCAAAGGACCCTTATTCTGTCCAAAAGTTTCTTGAGGCATTATCAGTTCCATTGAGGCAATTCATGATAGATCCTTATCCGACATCGAGCAGACTTAAGCTCTGTCCCGATCATCGGAACTACCAGTGCCAGCACTAGAGCCTGTTAGCCAGGCTAGTCAGCCTTAGAGCCTTATCGAGAAATCTTAGGGATCCAACACGAATTGTTGGATCAGTTTCGGTATGATTCTCGAAGATTTGAAGAAGTCTCTTCTAAGTCTTGATCCGATTTAGGTAAGATCAGTTAACTTATTCCCTTAAGTTTCCATTGAAAACTGTAAGTGTTGCCTTAGTAAACCTTATTATTTGTTTTGTATAGAAAGCAAGTCTGAATCTAAGGCGAATCCAAAAGTAGAAAGCTTAAGCAGAATCACATACTTACCTAAGTCAAGGTGAGTCTTTGTGATATTTTTGTCATGTGTTAGATGAGTAGAACACATGTTGCTTGTTTATTAAAATTCATAATAGAGGTTCATATAAATCACTCGTTAAAATTGCTAAGGGTAATAACTAGTGAAAACGTAAAGAATAAACCTAAACGAAATTGCTTGCAAGATTACCTTAGACAAAGGTAAGACTTGGCAATGTTTGTTGTTTGATTAATTAATCCGTAATAGAGGTTCATATAAACTAGCCGTGGAATTGCTAAGTGTAATGGATGAACCTAAACAAACTTGTTTACCAGTTTATATGCATAAATGCTTGTTTCATAAATCATATAAACTTGTTGAGCACGCGGTATGTCATTCCTAAGTTCCGTGACTTTTACCATTCACTGAGGAGTAATGGTAGTACGTGCACGAAGACACGGAGGAACGGGATTGCAGCCTAGGGCCATGTACTGTATAAGCGATCAATTAAGATTCCCGATGTGGTTTCATAAGAGAGCGGCCACGTGAATTGTTCAAGGATCCTAACTTATAGCCTTTGTGGTTATGAACTGAATAATGCCTTGGTTACATGTGATGGGAATGGATAACGCGTAAGGCCTTTATGGAATTGAAAACGTTAATGCATATCATATATTGTTCATGTTTAATTATGCATGCATTTGAGTGTTGAGTGTTGATTGTTATTTTGGGTTTTGGGGTTGGGAATATATTTTACTGACTGTTAGGGGACCCTAGACTCATTGGGAAATTAGTGCTTAGGAATCAATCTGTTTTGCAGGTAACCCTTAGATCACTGGAAGTACGGATCGGAACATTAGGAAAATCAGTGGTAGATTTCCTTACTTTTGTAAATAAATAATATTTATTATGTATATAAACGTTTTAGAGTATCAGACTCGCGAGCAAATATATTTGGTAATAGTTTAAAAATTTACGTATATATAAATTAAGGATCGATTTAAATAACTCGGGTTTCATATGATACTTAGTCATGTTCGGACGATCCAACTACCGTTCAAGACTCGGGTTGAAAAGCCTTGAAGTTTTGATCGATAGGAACCGTGTGCTCGGACATTTGTTCTAAGGTTCTTAAATCGTTTTTGGAACCTTGGAACAGAAGTCCGAGTACACGCACGTAGCGTCTTTGGCCTAGATCGGGTCGGGAATGTTACACAGCGCTTCCAGACCATGCCTCACCTGCATTCACGGAGATGAAATCATCAAAGCTATGACCAAAGTACACGACAGATAATGCATAAGCCATTTGGGAGAAAGAACCCTTGCGTTTCTCGTTAACAGAGCTGCTACCATCGATCTCAACCCCATACGCATTCATGAAATGGCCAATGGACATAATCGGCCCACTCCCTCAGTCACGACCTTAAAGACTTGAATATGTACTATTTATGAACAACCACTTCACCAAATGGATGGAAGCCTCAGCTCACCAGCAGATCCATCCAGAAAAATCAAGAAATTCGTGTGGAAAAACATAATCTACCGACATGGGCAACCGCACGAGATCATAACTGACAGCAGTACCCACTATACCTCGACAGCACATCCGGCTCACCTACTCCACCACAAATAACTCACTAGGCAACTATCATGGAAGGATACCAACCCGGTCCCTAATCGAAAGCCTAGAAAAATATTTAACGGCTAAAAAAGAAAGATGTAGTGACAAACTGCAAGGAGTATTGTGGGCCTCACGCACGACAACCGAGAAAAACACAGCATAAACACCTTTCTCACTGACGTACGGAATAGAAGCATTGGTACCAGTTGACTCGACGATACCAAACCTCCGGGGGGCAACTAATCCCCTCACCAAAGACTTCAGCGAGAACTCACACCAAGATGTCGTCCACCTGATAGAATCACGCCACGAGCTAGCTGTAATCTGAATACAAAACTACCAACAAATAGAAGCTCGACACTATCGGCCGGAGCAAAAATCTTGCAGCTTCAGAGTGGCAGCTTAGTCATGTGCAAGTCTCAGAACAAACCCTAAGAAGAATGCGTCAGAGCTATAGAGACCCCTAGGGAAGGTCCCTACCACATCGCTGTTGTAATGCAACCACGCATCTATAAGCTCACCAACATTCAGAATGGGAAATCAGTAAAGAAATGTTGGAAGAGCAGCGACCTTGAGCTCTACTATCACTAAAATCCCTATATAATAATCGAACTACGATATGGCTTGATCCCTTTACCAGACAAAACAAACATCCCAACCTACTCAGGTAGGATGAAGTCCAAACTCTTACAAAGTTTTTAATCAAGAACGATTAATCACCATTTTGGCCAACTAGCCCTGATCTGAAACATCCTAAGGTAAAACTAACATCAATACAATCGAAATCGATCCAACGAAATGATCACCCAAAAGCTTAGGCTTAAAAGAACTATGTCCTAAACTTCATTATGATTAAGCGTCAACTGACCAAAAACTCACATCGCAACAACTAGTCTAAACTCGTGCGATCTACTTTACCAAACAGGATTATACCACACTACGATCACTCTGATCGGACAAGTGAAAACACTAAAAATAGGAATAAAAAAGAAAGGTTCACCAAATAAAAATGAACAAAAAGCCACCAGAGGCAAAAGTATTCATACCAAGTCAGTTCCAACAAAGGGGAACAACAGATAAAAGTCCTCCCATGCACCAAAGGTTCAAATCAAAAGAAAAACAAAGGCCCACTTGGGCAAACACTTAAGAAAATTAATGAAAGGAGAGAATCAAAAGACAGTCACGCCGCGGCATATTCAACCACCTCGTCACATTCGGGAACATCCAGGTTAACTAGATTGTTGAACCATGCTGATTAACCTCAGTCATAACTTGACCTACCCCGAGCAGGAGGAGGCCAAATGAGCTGTCCACAAGCACCGGGGCAGTTGCACCGGAGCAGGTGCTCTGGACCCATCGGCAGCTGCCAATACCACCAAGAAAGGTGTAAGGGAGGTATCCGTAGCATGTGCGGTAACCCCCGCCTCCTCAAGAACGGAGATGATGATCAGAGTCACCTCTCCTGAATGCACCCTCGTACTAGGTAGGGTAGGAACATCATTAGGTCGGCGGAAAGTGGCCCTACGATACATCTCGGCGGCAGAAGGAACGCTAGAAGAAGAGCTAGCATCTAAAGTTAGTTCAGCGACGAACCTGTTTCTTAGCCGAAACATCAATAAACCCCAAAACATGCTAGAGAGTTCACGCAAGAAACACAAGCCAACTCACGAACTGACCTAAATATCGGAGGATCTTCTTGGCTGGAGTGCGGGTTGCGAGTTTAGACAAACGCTTCTTCCTCTTCAACAACACAGAGAGGAGGGATTACAGTAAGCGGAACTAGATTAAAAATAGGAACGAGGGAGAGATCAACTAGATCTGCAACAAATACAGCTAAGTGCTGAAGGGTATAAACGCTTTTGATGCGAGAGAGATTGAAGGATTCTCAGTGAGTTTGGCCACCGTGGAGACAAGCAATGCGATCTCTAAGGGAATCGTCAAGTTCCTTCTCCTTTGTATTCACTGTACAATTGTTAAAGATAGTTAGGTATTTCCAATCAAGAAGGAATCTCAAGTATGATGCAGAAAAAGGCATAATGAAGAAGCATCATATTGATGCATGTCCCCTGACCCGCATGGGCATCAAAGCAATGGGGGAGAGCTTCGAACTCTCCGACAGAAGCAACTGAGGCAGGTAAAATCCGAAAGAAGAAGTACCCCCTTTGCGAGTTCGTATCCTTCTTTTGAGTTGTGCTAGAAATAATCTCACGGCCAGGCCAGTTACAGAGATAGAACCAACCCGAGACCCAAGAATTTCTCTTTGCCGTGTACAAATCAAGGAATTGATCAGCACACAAAGCCATTCTTTCGTCAAAACCTCGAACAAAAGTTCCTACAGCATGATGGAGGAAGTTTGGATTCATTTGCGGAAAAGCCAATCCCAACGTGTCTAGAAGACGGATCAGATAGAGAGGGATTAGAAAGGTGAGCCCGCAAGACTTGTAACACCCGCATTTTTTTTTTTTAAAATTAAACATTATTAAATCACGGTGAACCATAAGCGGAAAATAATCAACGAGTATCCAAATTCAATTCCAATAAATAAATTAACCAATAATCCAGCAAACACCAAATTCAGGAAATAGCAAGTTTAACAAATTCCAATAAAACATTTAGCAACCTAAAATGCTACTAAAAAATCAACATAAACAAACTCAAATCCTATCATCCTCCGTCCTTGCCTCGATTCCACGATCACATTTTCCCTTTACCTTCAACTCAAAAGAAACCGGGAGTTGCATGAGTATTATCAGAAATACTCAGTGGAGCGGTCATCCCGCAATAGGAAATACATAAAAAAATATCAACAATTTCGATTTAGACTTTCTGGTTAATTACCGATTAAATGAAATAAACCAATTTTTGGTTAGATAAATTAACACAATTCTGGTTTATCACAAATAAATAAAATCAGACCAATAAAACCGGGTGTCGATCGACACGCCACCATGGTGTCAATCGACACTCGACCAAGTCGAGTACCGTCTTCCTCACAGGGTGTCGATCGACACTACCTCTAGGTGTCGATCGACACTCTGTTCCAGAATCCAGAAACCGAGCCTATCCTCTGGCGGCTCAGTCTCGGTTCATCATGAATCAATACAACGATCAATCAACACGCAATGAACAAATCACAGAGATAACCAATCATAATCAATACGAAGCAACCATCAACATAACAATCTATCCTCACTAACCATTCCTAGTATTTTCTACACGATCACGCACTCACCTCGCGAAACGAAGATGAACGAGAGGTTTGGTCACGGAACTGAAATGGTCGCAGCCTCTGCAATGCCTAAACACCACTGGTTCTCGCTGGAAACAGCACAAAGTCGCACCACAAACGATCCAAGGAAGCAAGAAATGAAAACTCGAGAAAACCGCAATGATTCGTGCAAAATTTCTCATTTTCCTTCACTCACGATTCCTCTTTCTGATTTCCCGTAACTCCCCTCGGCTGCTCGACCAAAACACTATAAACGGCGATCCCTAGGGTTTTCCTTAACCCAAACCGCGTGAAAATCGCGGTTTAACTCAAAACTTTTGGTTTCCTCAACTTAGTGTCGATCGACACCTCCCAAAATCATACGGACAATGGGTTACGGTCGTTACAATTCTCCCCCACTAGCACTGGATTCGTCCTCGAATCCCGACCAACCGCTAACTACTGGCCACAAAGTCAAACTCGACCCAAACTGGTCACCATTTTCCGCGATCCTAAAACTCGATCCCCGAAGCTCTAGTTCTATCTCATGTTTATACGCCCGTTTCTAGACATCTATTACTCTTAACTCATTCCACACCACTCCCACTCGCAAGACGCATCCTTTGAGCTATCGGTGTCTCGTGTCCCTTCCACTCTCAGGACGCATCCCTTGAGCTCCGGGTACATAAGGGAACTAATCATCCCCTCGAGAGAACTAATCATCCCTCGATACTCGCAATGGAAACTAATCATCCCAAAGAGTATACAGGAGAACTAATCATCTCCTCTGAGGAACTAATCATCCTCACTGAAGAACTAATCATCTCCAAATGTAATGAATGAGCTATTCGGAGCCACAACCCCTAGAGTAATAAATTCTAAGATGCCTATAGACATATATCGACTAGATACTCCCTAACCCGGAATATCGCCACGTAACACATATAAGAAAACTCCTCTTATAACAACATAGAGATAAATAAGGAACAACTCCATCTTATTAATCTCAAAACGTATAATCGTTACAACATAAATGAAAATACAACGATACAAAAGCATCCACATGCTAACAATCGAAATTAGACCCGCAAAGAGAAATAAAGCTCACGCCGCGACCTGCTTGTCGAACCACTTCCTGAACTTTAATTTCATCTTTGTCTCTGGCTCCCAAGTCTCCTCCTGGCAACCGCCACCAAACCACAAAATCCTTAACAATGGAATTTTCTTCCGACGCAGCTCCTTGACTCCTCTCTCCAGAATCCTCACAGGAACCGCCGGAACCGTCAAATCTGGCTGAAGATCTGCAGGAATCTCAGGCACTAACTCCTCCGACTCATGCAGGCACTTCCGCAACATCAAGACATGAAAAACCTTGTGGAATGCCTTCATGATCGGAGGTAACTCGAGCCGATACGCAACCGGTCCAACACGCTCCACCATAGGAAATGGACCCATAAACCGCGGACTCAGCTTGTTCTCCCTAACGGACCTGTTAGGGCCCCGTAACATAGCCATCTTGAGATACACACGATCTCCAACCGCAAACTCAAGCTCTCGCCTCCGCTTATTAGCATAGCTCCTCTGATGATCCTGAGCTTCTTTCATGTTCGATCTCACGACTGTGGGGGTCAAAACCAACACAACTAAATTTGTAAGGGTTTTGAGGAGATACAGACTTCTAGGTTAGCTAGGATCACAAGAGATTGAGAAGAATTTGTTTTATTGCTGTGTGAAGTTTGAGTACAAAACTTGTGTATGAAAATCCGGATCCCCCTTAGGGTTTGTACAAAGAAGTATATATACTATCTCTTAAGTCGGCTAAGCCTCCTAAGTCTTCACGGAGTCGGTTGCACCAATGTGGGCTTCGTGTCTGGACCGGGCTTCGTGTCTGGACCGGGCTTCGGGCTTCCCTCCTGTCAATGGGCCGGAGACTGCATCGAACTGAGGATAAGATCAACGACTTAGGTGAGCGCGTGGTCGGCCCATGGTGGCAAGCCTGTGGTAGCCCAAAGGCGAGCCCGTGGTCGCACAGGGGCGAAGCCGTGGTCGCACGAGGGCGAAGCCGTGGTCGCACATGGTGCCGAGCACGCGGTCGCACATGGTGCCGAGCACGCAGTCGCCTTCCTGCGAGCACGCAGTTGCTCACCTGCGAGAACGCAGTCGCCCGCCTGCGAGCACGCAGTCACCCGCCTGGTCCCGGTCCGTTCCTGCTTCGCATAGATTTATTCGGCTGCCACATGCTTTGCTTCGCGGGAAGACTTAGGTGCCATTCCGCCTTCTTTGTCGAGAGTCCGGAGGGCTACTTCTTCTGTCGGCTTGTCTTTGGACGTTAATGTTGAGCGGGTGAATTCCGACCCCAACAGTTAGCCCCCCAGCTCGGTAGTGTTAGAGATAATGGTGCCAAGTTAAAAGATGTGTTGAGTATCAGCGTTAATGTTAAAAGACAAGGTGTTTGCCTACTCTTTTCTGCAGTACGCTTAAGTACTCATCTTGTTCAATACTTCCCCTCAAGCTCGTACACAACAACGTGAAGTGTGAACTTGGAAGATACAAGATGATGGCCTCATTAAAACCTTAGTAGGGAAAACCCTTTGGGATAAAACCACTACTAAGGGAAAAGAGTGCCAAGCATAATGATGAGGGGACTTGAACAAGGAACTTTACTCTTCGTGGATCCCTTGCCACTGCTCGGCTTTGGTCCATCTTCTTCGGGTTTTGCCGAAGCTCCTCCTCGGGCTTGCTCCGAGTCTTTAAAATTCCGGCCTCGGCTTTTCTTTGTTGAATTTCTCTTGATGGCCTCATCTCTAATAAGGGTGACTTTATGCAGGAGGTTTTAAGACTCCGTAAGCGTTTTGAAGATTTCAAGACTTCTTGCTTCATTTGCCGCAGCTGCTTCGTTTTCTGCAGGAAGGATTTTTTTTTTTCTTTTTTCTCTCGAAGATTTTAAGACTTCGTATTCTCTATGGAGGTTTTAAGACCCCGTGTCCCGAATGCCGAGGGCGAGGTTACGGAGTTTGCTTGCCAAAGCCGCTGCGATGCTGCAGTACAAATTTTTTTTTCTCTTTTGCTCATGAGTGAGGCTCATTCTTGTTCAATTGCTCGTGAATTTTGTTTGCTCATGAATAAGACTTCGTTTGCTCATGAGTGAGGCTTTACTTGCTCATGAATGAGGCTTCGTCAGCTCACGAATGAGGCTTTACTTGCTCATGAATGAGGCTTTGTTTGCTCATGAATGAGGCTTCGTTTTGGAAGCTTGTTCTTGGGAGAAAAAAAAATGTTAAGTGTTGACCTTTGACCTTTGTTATAAACTTGTGTATGGCAATTGGTGTTCATGGAAGCGCGGAGTTTAGAAACGGGGCATAACCATGATAAGGACGGTTTCGGTCTCGACCATGGCGAGGATGGCCTCAGTCAGCGGGGCGGCGAAGGTGTGGTCGGCCTCAAGAGTAGCGAAGATGGCATCGGCTTTGATGCACCCGAAGGCAGCATGGTCGCCTACGGGTTTCTCGCTCCGATGCCAAAGCCTTGAGATGCTTCCGTCTCGGATCTGAAGGTGAAGACATAATGGGCTGTCCCGAGGACCCGATGGCAACAAGGACCGGATCAAGGCCATGATGACTGGGACGAGGCCCAAAGACCTGCTGGCGAAAGAGGCCTGAGGCGATGTGGACCCGATGACGTCCTCAGAACCGGACCCGATGGCACCCTCAGCGCTGATCCCGTCGAGTCACGAACGTGTAGAATCGAGGGCCCGTCATCGCAAGAGAACTTACTATTTCACGGCATTGCCTCGGCGGGTCTGATGAAGATGTCAACGGCGTTTTTGATGACTCAACGTGGCTTGAGGAGGAGAGGAAGCTTAGTGGTGGGACGGCGAAGACTAACACGCTGAACCTTGCTGAAGTTGATGCGAACCTAGAGTTTATTGAGCATCTCCGCAAGCCTGACGGACCGACTTTGGATGCCGCGGAGCTGGACTTAGTTGAGAGGAAGACCCCGATTTACGACGCTCGTGATATGTTTGGCGAGCTTGTCTCTGGCGTGAGGCAAGCCTTAGAGATCTCTGAGGATGACGATGTGGCCGATGAGGACGAGGAGGTCGATGAGTGACCATCTTTCTCCATTCATGACTTAGCTTACTTTCAGTCCTTTTATGACATTTGCTTCTAAGATTTTTACAAGATTTGATGACTTTTGGTCGTAGTATTGGATGCTTTGTATCCATGCGCTGTGGCAAATGCAGGATGACTCTGAGTGTAGCTTTTTTTTATGATGAACCTTGATGGTTTCGGACTAGAGTACTTGCTTTAGACGTTGTTCCTATA
Source organism: Draba incana (assembly GCA_963576765.1). Lineage (NCBI taxonomy): Eukaryota > Viridiplantae > Streptophyta > Magnoliopsida > Brassicales > Brassicaceae > Draba > Draba incana. Next base: position 23,156,123 of record OY755205.1, read on the forward strand.
CTTAGGAGTTCTTTGGACTGTTATGTGTTTCTGTCACGTGTTTGCCAACATTGTTGTTGGGCTTTGCGAATGGAGCTTTGTGTGCTCATGAATGAGGCTTTGTTTGCTCATGAATGAGGCTTTGTTTGCTCATGAATGAGGCTTTGTTCAGTAGAGAAAACGCAAATGCGCTTACGCTCTTTATCTGCCAACGTTGCTGTTGGGCTTTGCAGAATGGTGCTGTTCTCTAGACACGTCTGTCCGAGAACAGGTTCACCTTGAGTTTGACCAGAGTGCGTCCTGGGTTTCTGAATGACACGTTCAGGGTATAGGCCGAACGGAGGTCATTAGCAGCTGCATTACCAACGACGTTTGTTGGGTTTCTGAGTGATCAGTTGGGTTCATCCGCCCCAATACTGAACACTAGTATTTATATAGCGCGCTGTATCCGATGTGGATGTCATTGTGTTCGTATTTCCATACTATTGATGTGGCCAACTACAATAGATGCAGAACGACTCTACTCGATTAAAGCTGTGATCAGTCCATAGAGGACAAGCTGTTCTCATGATGAGGTTTGTGTCGAGTGTTCATGGTTTTTGGTAATGATGTTGTCAAGGAGTGGCGTACGGGTACCCCACTCCCCCCCCCCTTTTAGACGAAAGAGGGAACTGAAGTCGTCTAGAGATTGATGAAAACACTCACTCCCCCCCCTGAAGGCGGAGGAGATCAAGTGAGCTCGTACGGAACGAGGCTTAAGTGAAAACATTCACTCCCCCCCCCCCCCGAAGGCATAGGAGATCATGTGGAGCTCATCCGGAGATGAGGCATGTGCTTTGAAAAAGGTGGTGGCGTCGCAGTCTGGGTGGGTGTTTCGTTTGCTTGCTTGCTTAGCCTTCATTGTTGACTTTTGATCTTCATTGTTGATGAGACAACAGACTTGGCCTTGTAGGAAAAATGCAACACGACGAACACGACGGTGATGTTGACCGTGGCGTCGCCGCTCTAGGTGAGAGCTTTGCTCGCTCTGAGTGTTTGCCGTGCTGGTGCCGTAGTCGCTGCAGATGCGTTTTGCATCCATGAAGTGAGATAGGCGTATCGACAAGTCTGCAAGGTGGACTTGAGTGTCGACGAGCCCATGAGGTGAAGAAGTCGAGATGGTGGGAGATGGAGCTCGATTTTAAGGTTAGTGAATCCCTTCTTTAACGAAGGTCAACCTCATGCTTAAGCGAGCCGGCAAGGTGAGCTTGTGGAGAGGCTTGAGCTTGCGTGCACGATTTGATTTGGAGATCAGATTACAAGGTGAATGCTTTCTATTGGCGAAGTGGGCAAGTTGACTCGGTGTGAGGTTCCACGAGTGGACTTGGCGAGTGAGGTTGCGAGCTTAATCGTGAGGTGCGAGCTTGCGGCGAAAGTTGAAGACGAGCGCGAGCTCGAGGTGGAGTTAGTTGAAGGCGAGCTCGCGGTGTAAGTTGAAGACGAGTGCGAGCTTGAGGTGGAATGCCGATGGCGAGGTGAACGGGTGCTACGAGCTTGCGTCGGTGGATCGGGCTCGCAGACTTGGGATTCAATCAAGGAGGTTGATTAGGAGAGGACGAGCTCGCAGATTTTTAAAGACATCGAACTTACAGAGCTTGTTGGTCGTTGAAGTTGATTGAGTGAGTGTTAACTTGAGCTCGGCGAGGTGGACGAGCTGGCTTTGTCAGTGAGGTAGGCGAGTCGGACGAATTGGATTGGTCTAGCTCGGGGGTGCTTGTTCGTCGTGATTGCAAACAACCTCGGTGATTTGTTGTGTAGGTGAGCTGAATTTATGCAAGAGGAGAAGTGGTGTTGATTTTGAGCTTGTGAGGTCCGTATTGCGTCGCCGCGAGCTTGCAAAGTGGTTGCTAAACCGTGAGACTTGATCCGGTTCAGTCAAGCTTCGAAGGTGAACGAGTCGACCCACTAACGAGGTGATCTTGGTGAGGAAACACGGCTGTAAGGTCGAGGTGAAGCTCGAGGCGAAGCAAACGAACCGACTTATTGCGAGCTTACATCACCTAGTTGATTCGATCTTAGGAAGATCTTTCGAGGCAAGTCTGAGCTCGCACCGTTGGTCCATGGTTACTATGAACCCGCAGGTCCGTGATTCGGTGAGGTATTGGTGTCATGCTTACGAGCTACCTCAAGCAGATATTATGCTCGTGTTGTTAACTTGATTCGGAGGTGGGTCTGAGCTTGTATGACAATCTCTGCAAAATGAAAAGAGAAAGATAGCAGCGAGTTAGGCGAGTTGACTCAGTCGAATCGCAGAGCTTATGCGATTGCAAGGTAGAGAGAGAGATTATGCGAGCTAACAGGGTAGTTTGATTTGTCAGTAAGCTCGATTCGACGGCGACGTGGTCGCAAGGTTGAACTAGAGAAGTTGAGCTCGCAGGCTATCGTGTGAAATGAGTATGTTGTTGTAGTGATCTATTGCGACCTGCTGCGAGTGCAAGCTTGCGTTGCTCATTCGGCGAAGAGAAAAGGCAGAGGCGAGGTGGATCTTGATTTCACATGGCAAAGAGTTGAGCATGGAGTTGACTCAGTGAGCTCATGAGTTGACTCAGTGAGCTCGCGAGTTGGCTCAGTGAGCTCGCGTCTGCCAGTCGATTTGGTTTCGAAGAGAGGAATTGGCGAGGTCGAGCTCGAGCTCGGCGAAGAGGAGCTCGGCGAGGAGGAGCTCAGAGAGGAGGAGCTCGGCGAGGTAATGGGACGTTGGTCCGGCGAGGAGGAGCTCGGCAAGGAGGAGAGCTCACGCGTTCAGAGAGTTAGCTTGTTGCATCGTTGAATTAGTGAAGTTGAATTCGAAGAAGTGAAGCTCGCTTGGCCTTACCACGATGCTCTTGTTGTCAAAGTAGATCCTCCAGCGAGGTGGAGTATGGTGGCGAGGTCGCAAGGTCATGATATCGGATGCGATGTTGGCGAGGCAGACGAGCTGGCTTGGTCGGAGAGATGGATTTTCGAGCCAAAATCAATGCTTCTCCTGATTTTTCATAGATTAGGCGGAGGCGAGGTTGATTCGGAGTTGCGGCGAGGTGGATTTTTGGAACCCTTATAAACTGACAAGGTCGACTCCAGTTCCGGCGAGGTAGACCGAGGTGGGCTGAGTTGATGGAGCGAGGAGCTTTGCGAGGTGAGAACGAGTTGATTGAATTTGGGCCTAAAACTTTGTTTCTTCAAGCCCATCAACGAGTTGTTACGAATCTCCAACCCCTTTGTCCGTTTCCTATCACCTTGCGGGTTAAATCGTGGTTTGTGTTGGCAATTTCTGAGCTCGCACCCCCTCCATTCACCTCACTTTCCTTGCGGGTCTACGATGTATGAGGTCAACAAGACTGGTAACGACGAGACCAGTTTGAGCTGTTGTCAGGTGACGACGAGAAGCTTTCAAGTGAATTGTTTTATCCAAGATTGGAGATTTTAGCCCCCGCGATGTTCTCAGCGAAAGGCGTGTTCCGTGCTTTCTCCAGTACGAAAGCGACCCCGAGAGCCTTCCGTGTGCTCCGGTATATCTATAGCTTGGTAGTCCTCAGGTCAGAGACGACCTGGTCTAACTGGGCTTTCAGCGCAGCGACCTCTTCGTCTCGGGAGCCTTGTGCAGCCCTGCGCTCCTGCTCTCTCCTGTAAAGCTTTTCTAAGATTGGAGCCCCTTCCTCATTAGCAAAATCGTTTTCAGCCGCTGTGTTGGTTCGGGCTCGTCTCCGAGGTGGTTGATCTTCGTCCGACTTTTCCACCACACGCTCTGGAGTTACATCAGATTCCCGACGAGGCGGTGGTGGAGGCAAGTCCTCTGAAACTGTGCGATCGGTCCGAGGTGGCAGTTCCTTGTTCCTGTTCATTCAATAGGTTCGAGGTGTGTTGAAGTTGAGACGTGTTAGACGGGCACGGGATCTTTTGCGTGTCTTTCTCTTGAGCGCTTGCAGCTCGCTCATCGTAGCTTCGTTGTGCTTCTTTTGAGCCCGTCCTCTCTTCTCTAGCGTCTCAAGCATCTGCTTGATCTCCGTGATAGCCGTCAGGTTGCTAGCAGTGCGAGGCGCGGTGTTCTCCACAGAGTTCTCTATTGCCTCGTCGTTCCTGTGAGACGAGGACCCTTTGCTACTCATGCTGTTGTTTCCTGACATGGCGATGGTGTTGCGGAACCCCTTAGTCGGCGCCAAATTGTGGGGGTCGAAACCAACACAACTAAATTTGTAAGGGTGTTGAGGAAATAGAGACTTCTAGGTTAGCTAGGATCACAAGAGATTGAGAAGAATTTGTTTTATTGTTGTGTGAAGTTTGAGTACAAAGCTTGTGTATGAAAATCCGGATCCCCCTTAGGGTTTGTACAAAGAAGTATATATCCTATCTCTTAAGTCGGGTAAGCCTCCTAAGTCTTCACGGAGTCGGTTGCACCAATGTGGGCTTCGTGTCTGGACCGGGCTTCGGGCTTCCCTCCTGTCAATGGGCCGGAGACTGCATCGAACTGAGGATAAGATCAACGACTGAGGTGAGCGCGTGGTCGGCCCATGGTGGCAAGCCCGTGGTAGCCCAAGGGGGAGCCCGTGGTCGCACAGGGGCGAAGCCGTGGTCGCACGAGGGCAAAGCCGTGGTCGCACATGGTGCCGAGCACGCGGTCGCATATGGTGCCGAGCACGCAGTCGCCCGCCTGCGAGCACGCAGTCGCTCACCTGCGAGCACGCAGTCGCCCGCCTGGTCCCGATCCGTTCCTGCTTCGCATAGATTTATTCGGCTGCCACATGCTTTGCTTCGCAGGAAGACTTAGGTGCCATTCCGCCTTCTTCGTCGAGAGTCCGGAGGGCTATATCTTCTGTCGGCTTGTCTTTGGACGTTAATGTTGAGCGGGTGAATACCGACCCCAACAACGACCCGGATCTTCTCCGTCGTTTCCTGAAAACTGTTATTGTAAGCGAACTCGACAAAACTCAAATGATCCGCCCAATAACCACCCCAATCGAGCACACACATCCTCAGCAAATCCTCAATAGTCTGAATAGTCCTCTCTGACTGCCCATCAGTCTACGGATGATACGTTGTACTCATGTGCACCTTAGTGCCCATCTCTGCCTGAAACGCTCCCCAAAACTCAGATGCAAACCTAAGATCCCGACCAGACACAATACTAGCTGGCACTCCATGCAGCCTCACTATCTCCTTCACGAACCTCTTAGCCAATTTAGCCGCTCCATCGGTCTTCTTAATGGCCAAAAAGTGCGCGAAGTATGCAACCCAACCACGAAATCATCGTAATCATATCTCACTTCCACTCCGGAATGGGCAAACTCTGCAGAAGACCACTCGGAACTCCATGCTCGGCTTTAACCAATGAACAAGTATTGCACTTAGAAACATAAGCCGCCACGTCCTTCTTCATCCCGACCAAGTGATAATACCGTTTGAGGTCTCGGTACATCTTAGTCGCACCCGGATGAATCGAGAACTTGCTCGAATGAGCCTCACTAAGAATCTCCTGCCTCAATGCCTCATCTCGAGGAACATAAACTCGACCACGAATCAGAATCGTCCCATTCGGAGAGAAAATAAACTCAGAAACTGCCGCTCGCGATAACCCAATCAGACTCTGATCACTCTGTTGAGCTACTCTGATCCTACCGAGAAGGTCTGCCTGCTCAACTGCCTCTAAGCCCAAAGGCTCCTGCGAAATAGCACAAAGACGCAGAGTGCTAATCTCGCCTACCAGATCCTCAATAACCTGCTCGCGGGCTGAATCAAACCTCCGTCGACTCAAGGCATCTGCTACCTGGTTAGCCTTGCCCGAATGATAAATGATCTCCAGATCGTAATCCACCAGTAACTCAACCCAGCGTCTCTGTCTCATATTCAGCAATGGCTGAGTGAAGATATGCTGCAGATTCTTGTGATCCGTAAAATTCTGTACTCTGCCTCCCTACAGGTAAGATCTCCAGATCTTCAGAGCGAACACGACGACTCCCAACTCTAGATCATGCGTAGGCCGATTACGCTCACTACCCTGCAACTGCCTCGAAGCATAAGCAATAACTCGACCTCCTTCATCAGAAGGCAACCCAGAACAACTCCTGAAGCGTTAGTATACACAGTGTAAGGCTTCCCCGGCTCGGGTAATGCCAGCACCGGCATACTAGTCAACATCTCCTTGAGCCTCACAAAGCTCTCCTCGCACTCCGGCGACCAAACAAACGGGACCTCCTTACCGGTCAACTTTGTCATTGGCTGCACCATACTCGCAAAGCCCTTGACAAATCTCCGATAGTATCCTGCTAAACCCAGAAAACTCCTGATCTCGGTAGCACTACTCGGTCTCGACCAATCTCGAATCGCCTCAATCTTGGCAGGATCCACATATACTCCCTCTGCAGACACAATATGACCCAAAAATCCCATCTGCCTCTGCCAAAAACTGCACTTGCTCAACTTCTCATAAACTTTTGCTCCCGAAGCTTCTCCAAAACCAACCGCAAATGAGCCTCGTGCTCTCGGGACTCCTCGAGTAAACCAAGATATCATCAATAAAAATGATCACGAACACGTCTAAAAACTCCTTGAACACGTCGTTCATCAACCTCATGAATGCCGCAGGCGCATTCGTCAAACCAAAAGGCATAACTACCAACTCGAAATGCCCATATCTCATCCTGAATGCCGTCTTGCGAACATCTGCCTCATCAATCGGAATCTGATGATACCCTGAAGCCAAGTCTATCTTGGAGAACTAGGTCGCATCCCTTAACTGATCCAACAACTCATCAATCCTCGGGAGAGGGTTCCTGTTTTTCACAGTGACTCGGTTAAGTCCCCGGTAATCGATGCACAACCGGAAACTACCATCCTTCTTTTTCACGAATAAAACCAGTGTTCCCCACGGCGAAACACTCGGCCGAATAAAATGCTTCTCCAGAAGGTCCTCTAACTGCTTCTTCAACTCCGCTAACTCTGCTGGAGCCATCATGTAAGGAGCCTTAGATATCGGAGCTATCCCGGGCTCTAGCTTAATCGTGAAAGGATCGGATCGAGATGGTGGCAATCCCTTCAACGATCGAAAAACGTCCTCGAAGTCCTGAACCACTCGAATATCCCTAAAGGCAACCTCACTACTGTCCTCTGACATTACGATCGTCGCCAAAAACGCCTAGCAACATCGCTCTAACATCTGCTCCGCCTAAATAGCCAAAATCACAAGGCTACTGGAAGTCGGTCTCAAGCATTGAAACACCAACTTTTCTCCAGCACGCTCGAAGACCACTCTGCCCCGATAACAATCCAAATGAACCCGGTAGAAAGACAACCAATCCATACCAAGAATCACATCATACAGCACTACTGGACTAATCACCAAGTCCGCTGGCATTGAATGCCCCGCGATTTAAACATCTACTGCCCTAGCACGGCCCGAAGTAGTCAGGAAACCTCCTCCAACTACCATGACCATGCTTGCGCGCTCACCAGCGCTGCTCCGAATGCTGCTTCTCTCGACACACTCAGGAGTAATATAGCATTGTGATGCTCCCGAATCAAACATCACGTGGGACTTGACACCGCCCACTACCAAGGTCCCTACATAATTCATATGCGTTGAGAACCCTGATGACTCGACCACAAGTAAAATAAAAGAACACTAGCACAACAACAACAAAATTCTACCACTAGAAATTTTACGAAGTTAAGTCTAGAATTTTACCTGTGATCTGCCCGGATCCACTGTTCTGGCCGAACTCTGCTGGCGAAAACACTCTCGGTGCCGGCCCGATCTGGTCAATCGGCTGCTGCACTGCCGCACTCTGACCCCTCGGATGCACCTCAACTGGCTGAATCGCAGCTACAGTCGCCGGCTAATCTGGGACACATCGTCCTGATATGCCCTGGCTCCCTGCAGTGGAAACACACTCTCGAATCCCGCTGCTGCGACTCCGGTTGGGACTGCGGCTGCTGCTGCAACAACTGCGGGTGGTCGCCCTTGCAGGGGAAACTCGACAAGCGATGCTCCAGACTCTCGGATCTATAACATGCTCCGCCCCTCTGACTGGTCCTGGAAGCACCATCCCATTTCCGTTTTTGGCCCTCTGCAGGCTTGCCGCCTTTGCCGGAACAAAAATCGGAGCTACTCTGCTACTGCTGCTGCTGTCTCCTCGGCTGAACAGCAGGAATAATCGACACGGGTACGGCCGCTGGAACGGCTACAGCTAACTGACCTCTCAGATCCTCCTCAATGCCTGCAGCCATCTCAACCAGCTTCACCCTCGAGGCGTACTCCGAAACCCTGCAGCGAATCCTCAAATCTGCACGAAGTCCCCTCAGGAACCTTTAAACCTGCGTCCGCTCGTCCTCCATGCCACGATCCGCATAGAAAAGCAACCTGCTGAACTCGGCATCATACTCTCGCACAGTACGATCACCCTGCACCAGCTCCACGAACCTTGTCCCGAGACAATCTAAAGCCTCCTGAGGAAAGTACTTGGCGTTGAACTCAGCCACGAACTCTCCCCAGGTCCACAAAGCACCAGGCCTCCTGGCCTCAATCGCTCTCCACCACAAATGAGCATCCCCAGCAAGATAATGGATAGCTATCTCCACACGATAATCCTCCGGACATCGAACCGAATGGAAGTTGTGCTCCATGCGCATGCGCCACTCATCTGCCTCCTCAGGCCCAACACCGCCCGCGAAGAAAGCAGTACTCATCTGACGCATCAGACCCATCATCTCAAGATAAGTCGGACGCACCTCAGCCATCGCAGCCCTCGGCTGCACCTCCGCCACAAGCGGAACCACTGGAGCCTGAACCGGAGCCGCCGCTGGAAAACGCCCCAGTAACTCTGTCAGAATACCCTCCATGCGATCCATACGATCCTGAGCTGGAACAGCACCCACACCCGGGCCCGCTCCTCTACCAGCCATCCCGGCGCCTCTCCCGGCACCCATAGCACTCACGCTAGCACTAACACTGGTCTCGCTCACAGAACCTGTATGATGCGTAGGAGTCCTTAACGCATGCGTAGCACTCGAAAACGACTCAACCACTGGTCCGCGACCATGACCTCGGCCTCCACGGCCACCCTTTCTTCCACCCCGGGCACCAGTTCTGCCACGACCTATAACTCCAGGAACCATACTGCACTGCATTTCCCATAAACACAGGCTAAGCAACTAGGAGTCACAAAGAAAACAAAAACACAACATACCGTGGAATCACACAGGAGGCTCGGGAAGATGATCTAAGACTTTATACTAACATAGTAAATCACATAGTCTCAGATCACACAATCTACGTCCTAAAACCGTATAGGCTCTGATACCAAAATGTAACACCCGCATTTTTTTTTATAAATAATTAAACATTATTAAATCACGGTGAACCATAAGCGGAAAATAATCAACGAGTATCCAAATTCAATTCCAATAAATAAATTAACCAATAATCCAGCAAACACCAAATTCAGGAAATGGCAAGTTTAACAAATTCCAATAAAACATCTAGCAACCTAACAGGCTACTAAAAATTCAACATAAACAAACTCAAATCCTATTATCCTCCGTTCTTGCCTCGATTCCACGATCACATTTTCCCTTTACCTGCAACTCAAAAGAAACCGGGAGTTGCGTAAGTATTATCACAAATACTCAGTGGAGCGGTCATCCCGCAATAGGAAATACATAAAACAAATATCAACAATTTTGATTTAAACTTTCTGGTTAATTACCGATTAAATGAAATAAACCAATTTTTGGTTAGATAAATTAACACAATTCCGGTTTATCACAAATAAATAAAATCAGACCAATAAAACCGGGTGTCGATCGACACGCCACTATTGTGTCGATCGACACTCGACCAAGTAGAGTAACGTCTTCCTCACAGGGTGTCGATCGACACTGCCTCTAGGTGTCGATCGACACTCTGTTCCAGAATCCAGAAACCAAGCCAATCCTCTCGCGGCTCAGTCTCGGTTCATCATGAATCAATACAACGATCAATCAACACGCAATGAACAAATCACAGAGATAACCAATCATAATCAATTCGAAGCAACCATCAACATAACAATCTATCCTCACTAACCATTCCTAGTATTTTCTACACGATCACGTACTCACCTAGCGAAACGAAGATGAACGAGAGGTTTGCTCATGGAACTGAACTGGTCGCAGCCTCTACAATGCCGAAACACCACTGGTTCTCATTGGAAACAGCACAAACTCGCACCACATACGATCCAAGGAAGCAACAAATGAAAACTCGAGAAAACCGCAACGATTTGCGCAAAAACTCTCTTTTTCCTTCACTCACGATTCCTCTTTCTGATTTCCCGTAACTCCCCTCGGCTGCTCGACCAAAACACTATAAACGGCGATCCCTAGGGTTTTCCTTACCCCAAACCGCGTGAAAATCGCGGTTTAACTCAACACTTTTGGTTTCCTGAACTTAGTGTCGATAGACACTACCTATTGGTGTCGATCGATGCCTCCCAAAATCATACGGACAATGGGTTACGGTCGTTACAAGACTCGAAGTAAGCAGGATAGGCACAACACCATCCTAACCTGATCGACTTAAGAGAGCTCGAATTGGCATGAAGGGCAAGTTCAATTCCTCCTGGGAATTCTAGATCTCTAAAGAGATCCAATAAATCCTTTTACGAAAGATTAGAAGGAGGATGAGGCCCGAACTGGTCGACAGAGGCCATCAAGCTGAAAGGAGTCTTAGAAGAAGAGTTGAGCGAATCTGGTTCGAAGTCAAGTCGCGAAGAGCTCCGGTTAATCGAGAAGGAAGGCGGAGAGTAGGTGAAGAGAAACAACAAATAACACATGCCAATTAAACTACGGAAACGAGGAGAAGGAAAAAGATTTATAATTTTTTACCTTGGGAATTGGAAGCCGGGCAGTTAAGAGTGAAGAAGCTGTGTGTCGGTTTATTTTATACAACTCGCACGATTACCCAAATCATGCGCAAACCCTTCAGTTTCCCTTATTCACTCAACCGTTAAAACCGAAGTAGAAGATCTTAACCAAACGATTTTGGATCGAAGCAAATCTGAGTTCAAACCTTAACAAGAATAAGATCTTCCGTTATTTTAGCCCCACCTGATTATCCATTAACTCTTATTATTAAGTACTGAATGGGTTGGGGGGCAACTGTTGAAGGTGGATTTTACTATTAGAAATCCGGTCCACTAAGCTTTAAATGTAATCGAATTAGATTATATTTGATATTGGGCCGCAGGCCCAGAACCGTGCTAACATTCAGAGAAAGGCACGCGTATCATTCGATCTTGCTAGGCCCGCATAATCGATCTATTAACCGCTGGAGCTGAAGCTCCTTTGACTGAGCAATTAAGCGGGGATGGACTAAGTCAGTGTCGCTCAAACGGTTTATAAAGAGATCCCGATATTTCCAGAGAATAGATCACAACGTGCCTGAGATCTCCGGTGACGAGGAGGGATTCGCAGAGCTGAATAGTTCAGCTCAGAGGAGTATAAATAGTTAGCTTCAAAGCCGAAATGGCTTACTTTTTCCTTACGTTTACACTCAATCACACTTTAGCTCATCACCTTCATCTCTAGCTAAAGTTTTTTGTATACTTGATTGAATATCAATATAAATTTATTTCCCGTTATCTTGGTTTCGATTCTAGTTAGATTTATCGACATTTCTTAGTGCACAATCTAGCTTCCACAATTTTTCTTATGGTTATGCGCCCAAATTTGTCAAGAAACAATACTTAGGCTTTACAAGTTATAAATATTAAACTGTCAATTTGACAAATTATATAAGCGAAAAGTGCATATTTAACCAAATTTTTCATAAAATTTGGATTAACTGATTCTTTATCAATAAAAAATCACTTGCAGTCACTGTTTCTTTTCTATGGATTAACTGATTTGGATTATCAATAAAATTTGGATTAACTGATTCTTTACCGTCATTGGACATCTTCACAAAAAATTATGAATTGTTAAGAGAACAAGTGTGTCTACAATATGAGAACGTGGGTAGACTACTCTTGTTGTACTGTAACTTCGTGATTCTTTCGTCTCTTTTAGTCAACTTCGTGAATCTTTCCAAATGCTCCAATTATACGTATTAAGAAACGGTCCTACAAGACCAACTCTATGAAATTTATTAGCGACTATAATTTTTTATAGCTGGGACGGGAAATGCATCTATATAATCAGGTTGTTTGGGATTTCGAGGAATTATGTCCGTCGTTGAAGGGATTACCATTGTTTCGGTCTAATCCTTTCACAATGGAGCTAGAGCCCGGGACAATGCTGATATCTAAGGCACCTTATGTAACGCCCCGATCCAGGATCTAGACCGGAACGCCACATGAGGATCACTTAAACGCCCAATCAGAGGTTCAAAGAACAAATCCTAAAACCCTAGACTAAACATCTAAGTGACCGTCCCCATCTCGTAAGACCCAAGGCTTGCCAACCAGGATCATACTCAATGGTTGGATCGTTCGGACAAGAACTAAGCATCATATGAAACCCACGTATTTTTAAAACCTTTCCTTTACAAAAATACTTAGAGTTTTAACGGTTACAAAGATGGATCGATCCTGAGCCCAACACTCAAAACGGAACAAGTACATAACAAATACATATATTTTGCAAAAGCAAGGCAAAGCTACACTGATCTTCCTAACGTTCCGTACTCGTGGGTCTACTTACGGTAACCTGCAAAACAAAGTGGGTTGTAAGCACTAAGGCTTAGTGAGTCTAGGTTTCCCCTTAACGGTTTTAAACATATATCCCAACCAAACCCCCAAAATAACATTCATCAAGCAACACGCAAATGCAAGACATCAAGTAAACATGTGGTTCAGCATTTAACGTTCAGAATTACTAGGCCTCTACGCGTAGTCAGTTTCCCCTTTCTCGTGTACTCAAGGCATCATTCGGTCCATGCCACAAAGGCTAAGGACTTCCGGATCCTTTACCCACACTTGCATCGATCGCTTATGCAATACACCGGCCATAGGCTGCAATCCTATACCTCCGTGTCATCGTGCGCTTTAGCCGGAGACCGCCAGGTAACCAGCCAAGCCACGGTACATGGGAATGACTTACCGCGCCAATACAAGTTCTATATGCGGTCACCCCATTTGTCTTTGCATATAACTAGTATATCTAGATCTCATATAGGATCATCCACTATACTTAGCCATTTTAGTGGATTCATAGATCTCATATAGGATCAATCACATACTTAGCCGTATTAGAGAGTCCATAAACAAGGAACCTTCCCTAGACGGTCTTAAACATCTAAGCCTCACAAAACAACAACCCGTGTAATTAACTCATCCAACACACGGTTGCACTCAAGATTGACACCCAAACAACCCGTGTGTTCTACTCATCTAACACACGGTAAAAGGCATCTCAAAGACTCACCGAAAGGTAGAAGTATGCGAGTCGCTCATGCTCTACTCTCGGACTCCTTAGACTCGGCTTGATCCTTCTTGAACAAACGGGTCCTAAGGCAACACGGCAACACTTAGAGTTTTCACTAGAGACTTAAGAATAAATCTAAAGGAATGGACATAGGTCGGATCGATCGTGATACCAACCTTTCTCGGAAAACTCCTAAGACTGCTAGAATGGATGGCCGGCTTGAAACGGCAAAACGGATCGGGTGGTTTGGACGGATAGCTATCGGGTCGCGATTCGGCATGCTATCGGATCGGATCAGTACGCTCTCGGTACGTGATCAGAACGTCTATCGGGTCGGAGACAATACGCTCTATCGGGTGATAGTTCGATGCTCGGATGCTCTATCGGATCAGTACGACGATCGATATTCTCTCTCGGATCAGTACGATGATTGGGACGTGTATATCGGATCAGTTTAAGGATCAGTGTGTGTTTATCGGTAAGGATCTCTCTAACCGGTCCAAATGGGCCTAAGGGTCCTTGCTTATGTAGAGATCAGTAAGCAAGCACCCTAGTAGGTGACACACGGTCCACGAGGGTCACATGCAAGTCGGAACGTTTTTCGTGCCAACACGTATCCCCGGCATGAGAGAGAACACATGCACCATGTAGTGTACGCGATGGCGACACGTGGATCACGTCGGCAAGCGGACGGCCTACTCGCTTGTCGTCTTCCGTCTGGTTGCGGCCTAAGGCCGAACGGTACCCGAACGGTCCGGCCTTGGCACGAGACTAAGTTTGGGCTTAGTTCGCATCAGCACGAGGGTCCTCACACAGTCTAAGGCCAAACAGCCCTTGCTTGGCCGGCCATCTCTTAGATGGGTCCGGTCGTTCCCGTACTTGGACCGGTCATCATGCGTGATCGGGGCCGGCCTCGGCCTAGATCTTGGTACGGGTCATTACACCTTACATGATGGCCCCAGCGGAGATAGCAAAAGTGAAGATAAGCTAGAGGATTTGGCGAGTAAGGGTTTTTTTCGACCGAGTGTTTCATTCTGAGTAGGGTTCTTGTGGCTAAGGAGAGTGATCAGTTTTGTTGTATGCATCGAGGCAATTGGTTTGGTTTATTCAGGTCTCTTCAAATGGGACGTTTCTTGCGGGTTTCACTAAGGATTCATGAATTGGCTTGGACTTTTTGTGGCAGTCCTAATCTTGATGTTTATAGGTGTTTGGAGTTTATTGCTCTAGGGGCGAGGTGTCCCCGAATAACTCATTATTTTTGGTGATAGTGTTCTCCTATATACTTATTTGAGGCCGTGGTTCTCAGTATAGGTAGGAGGCTTTGGTTCTCCTGTGTCTTTATTTTGGACCATGGTTCCCTAGTTACCCTAGGCTCAAGAAATGCGTCCAGCGAGTAAGAGGGGGTGTGATAATGAGTTAGGAGTAATAAATGATTGTAACGTGCGAATAAGCATAGGATTAGTAACGTGCTTCAAAGTTCATGAATGGATCTTGAGGAGGGTCAGTTGTGTTGGCCCAGTTTTCATTTAAAGCAGAGATGTTATGCTGGAGTAAGGAATGGGGGTTAATATCACGGAAAGTAATTATAGTCTTCTGGTGCTTGTACATGTATGAATTGATTACTCTAAAGGAAGCGTTTTTTCTATATATTCAAAGCTTGAGGGAGACGTCATGAGAGTGGAGTGGCATTGGCATCGTTACCTTGAAGGAGACGTCCTGAGAGTGTGAAGATGTCAGTACAAGTATGAGTAATCAATGTCTGATCGTGGCATAAGCATGAGAAAAGTTAGGGACCTCAGGTTTCGGGTGAGTAATTATGTGTATTACAGCTAGTGGATTGTAGCGTGCGATAAGTGTCAGCTAGTGAAAGCGAAGTATCAGTTTTGGGGAGAGCAATTCAGACATTGAAGTTTTTGCTGAGGATGTGTGTTGAGAATTAGGTGGTCTTTGGCTGGATCGCTTGTGCCTGGCGAAGTTGCTTTGATTATCAGCTCTCAGGTGAATATCAAAATGGTTATGTCCAAAGCATGGTATGGAAGGCCATGACGGACATCTATATATTGGACCCAAGTGGATTTGTGTTTAATGCGTGTTTCGAGGATTGAAGTGAAGGTAGGTCGGGATCGGCAGAGGATTTATGGCGATAAGATGAGAAACGAGTTATAGTCCGCGGTCGGAGATAAAGTGGATCTCAGGATGGTCATGTTGCGAGGTCCTATCAGACCGATTTAGGAGACTTAGTTAAGTCTGAAATTTTTGGGTCTATTCCCGAGGTGGAGCGAGTTGGACCGGTGGCGTACCGGTTAGTGTTACCCTGATTGTGTAATCATCACATAAGGTTTTATGTGTCCAGGTTGAGGAGGTGTCCGTGCAGTTAAGAGAATTCAGTGGCTAAGATTCCGGACGATCTTTAGCCAGATTTGTTTGTGGCGGCGAGACCTTTGGAGATTCTCGAGAGGAGAGTTAAGGTGTTGCGTCAGAAGAAGTTCCCATTGTTGAGAATTTTGCGGGTTTATGATGTTTTGGAGGAGGAGATTTAGGAACCTGAGACAAGGATGAAGTTGAAGTTCAGGAAGTGGTTTGATAAACATGTCGCAGTTTTAGCTTCACTTTCTTTGTGTTTTGTTTGGTTGTTTTAGTGTGGGTTGTTTGGGCCTTTGGTTTGTGTATTCTTGTTCTATGTAACGATTATACATTTTTTAGATTTATAAGAGGGTGTTCCTTATATTTCTGCATTTTAAGAGGTGTGATTCTTCTTGATGTTTAGTTGACCAGTGTGGGTCGTGTTTGTGATGATATTCCGTGTCGGGAATATCAAGTTTAGACCGCGTGAGGCGACTCTAATTATAGATGTGTTTTGTCCTTACTCAAAGGGTACTGGAAATGTATTCAAGTAAGTCACCCATCCTTAAATTACTCCAGCTTAAGCAGGCATAACTCTGGAGTTTTCTCAAGACTTGTGACCAAAAAGATAAGTGCACTTTGGTGACATAGGTAACCAAATCAATTCTTTTAAGCCTCTCCGCATATACCGTATATATACCTTATATGCCAAGAAACCGGGGTGTTACAATTCACCCCCACTCACTGATCGCAACATCCTCGTTCCGTACCAAGATTGTAACCCCCGACAGAGATCACACACACTCATCAGGGTTCGTTCTTATACCACTTATAACATCCCAACCGCCCCTCTCATGGGCCCCCGTCCATTCTCATGGCCGGGGGCCCACCATGGCCGGCGGTCGCTGCGTTAGTCTAGGAGGCTCAGAAGTCTTGTTTACAAACCATGCAAATCACCACGCGATCTCTCCCCGTGTTTTGTCCTCACTCAAAGGTACTGGAAATGACTTCCCAGTAGGTCACCCATCCTTAAATTCCTCAAGATCAAGCACGCTGAACTCTAGAGTTCTCTCAAGACTTGTGACCAAAAAGATAAGTGCACTTTGGTAACATAGGTAACTAAATCAATTCTTTTAAGCCTTTCTGCATATACCTCATATGCCCTGAAACAAGGGTGTCACAGTGTGATGGTGTTGGTATGAGTATGGGTAATTAATGTCTGATCGTGATATAAGCATGAGACGGGATATGGACCTCTGGGTGCAGGTGTAATTCCGCGTTATACTGGCGAGTGGATCGCAGCGTGCGATAAGATAGCATGTGAAGGTGAAGTATCAAGTTCTCAGTGGTAAGTTACAAAGTTTCCCATTCCCGAGTGGAAGTGGGATTTGATCACTATGGATTTTGTGGTCGGAATGCGTAACTCAAAGACCTATGATGCCATTTGGGTGATTGGGGACCGTCTGACCAAGTCTGCACATTTTCTGGCCATTAAGAAGACCGATGGAGTTGTGGTTTTGGCTAAGAAGTATGTGAGAGGGATAGTGAGGCTGCATGGAGAGCCATCCAGCATAGTGTCAGACTAGGATACTTGGTTTTCGTCTGAGTTTGGAGAGCTTTTCAGACAAATATGGGCACTAAGGTGCACATGAGTACGGCATATCTTCCGCAGACTGATGGGCAGTCGGAGAGGACTATTCAAGCCTTAGAGGATTTACGGCGGATCTGTGTTCTGGATTGGGGTGGTCACTGGGTTGATCACTTGTGCATGACTGAGTTTGCGTATAACAACAGCTTTCAGGCGAGTCTTGGGATGGCTCCATATGAGGCATTGTAGGGGACACCGTATAGGACACCTCTATGTTAGACCTAAGTGGGGGAGAGGAGCATATTTTGTACGAGTTTTGTGCAGGATTTGATAGAAAGATCCGTGTCTTGAAGGCAAATGCAAAAGAAGCTCAGGATTTTGAGAAAAGTTATGCTCTCATAAGAGGAGATCCGAGTGGGAATTTGAGGTAAGAGATCGTGTGTATCTCAAGGTAACAATGTTGAGGAAATGCATGTATACTTCGGAGGTGTTAGTGGCTAACGTTTTCGGGATCTTCATTCAGTTTTCTCGCAAAGATGAAGTTGAAGTTTGGCAAGTGGTTCGACAAGTAGGTCGCTGCTTGAGCTTACTTTTTTCTTCGTGTTTCCGGTTTCAGTGTTAGCTTGAGGCTATCGTTGTTCTGTTTATGTATTAACGTCGAGTTATAACGATATACATTTTTGGAATTTATAAAATGGAATTCCTTATTTATCCCCTGTGTTTTTATAAGACGTATGTTTCTTATATGTGTTAGTGGTTTGGTTAACCAATGTGGGTTGTATTTGAGATGATATTTCGGGTTGAGAATATTGAGTTTAGGCCATGTGAGGTGATTCTAATCATAGGTGTTTATAGGCGTTTTCGAATCTTTACTCTAGGGGCTGTAGCATTCCCGATAAACTTATTACGGGTTTGGAGATAGTGGATCCCTAGCAGTCTTATATGGGGCAAGTGGGTCCCAGTATAGGTATCGAGGGATAGTGGTCCTCTCGAGGGTGTACTTACCTGTGACAAGTGGGTCGTAGTGTAGTATCGAGTGTATACTTACCTGTAACGAGTGGGTCTCAGTGTACTATGGAGGCTGTACTTACCTGTGACGAGTAGATCTTAGTGTAGTATGGTGAGATGCTTACTTATCTGTGACAAGTGGGTCTGAGTATAAGTATCAAAGGAGAGTGGTCTCTTAAGGGGTTGGTGATTCCCCTGCATTTCCAGAGGAGACAGTGGTTCTCCGGCAGACTTATCTGGGATAAGTGGGTCTCAGTATAAGTCTAGAGGGAAAAGTGGTTCCTTGTATACAATGAGTGGTATAGTGCATGGAGTGCTTAAGGATGCGTCCTGGGAGCATGGTGGTGTAGTAATGAGTTAAGAGTAATGAATCTCTGGAAACGTGTGTATAAACATAGGATTAGATGCGAGTCTATGAGATCAGGTAAGGATCTCTAGTGGTATTGACTAAGTGGGGTCAGGTTTTTGGTCTTTCGGAAGACGGTTTGTCGGGATTCGAGGTCGAATCCAGAGTAGTGTAACATCCCAAAACTAAATTGTGTAATTTGGCAAGGGGTGTCGATCGACACCAAGGTTGTGTGCGATCGACACCTTGTGTTCAGGTTGAAATGGGTTAAGTTTTAATCCTCGGTTTAGCTCGCCTAAGGGTGCACAACCCTAGGTGCTCTAAATAAAGAGTCAAGCCGTATCTTGTCGCGTTTTCAGAGCTTTGTGAGAGGAAAATAGTGATTAAAGAGAAAAAGGAGAATTTTAGGGTTCTTGAGGTTTTGTTGATCAAGTTGATCGATTCTCGATGTTTTGATGTGAAATCAAATACTGTCGTGAGTGTGGAGGCTATCTATGGTGGCTGTGCTTTTCCTAAATCTTTTTCCTTTGATTTTTCCATTCCGATTCCCTAAGGAGAGTGCGAGATCGTGGTTACTTAGGATAATCGGATGTTAGGATGATGGTTGGTTGTTGGTTGATGTATTGAGTATTGTTTGGTGAATATTGTGTTTCCTGTGTGATTTTCGTGTGTTTATCTTTCTGTTCATCGTTGAATCGTGTCGCGTGATTGAAAGGGACCGAGCCGTGTGAGGATTTAGCTTGGTCCAGTTTTCTGCGAGTTGTGTCGATCGACACCAAGTAGGTGTGTCGATCGACAACCACTGTGGTTTCGTAATTCATGTGTTTGGGAACTGTGTATCGATCGACACCAAGTGGGTATGTCGATCGACACAAGGTTGTGAATCCTAAGGTTCATATTGTGGTGTCGATCGACACAAAGTGGGTGTGTCCATCGACACCGACCTCTGATATTTGGGTTTACTTGATTGTTCTCATTAAGTTAATTGAACATTGTATACTGCTGTTTGATCGCGTAGTAATTGAGTATTGTTTGGTGAATATTGTGTTTCCTGTGTGATTTTCGTGTGTTTATCTTTCTGTTCATCGTTGAATCGTGTTGCGTGATTGAAAGGGACCGAGCCGTGTGAGGATTTGGCTTGGTCCAGTTTTCTGCGAGTTGTGTCGATCGACACCAAGTAGGTGTGTCGATCGACACCAAGTAGGTGTGTCGATCGACAGCCATTGTGGTTTCGCAATTCATGTGTTTGGGAACTGTGTATCGATCGACACAAAGTGGGTATGTCGATCGACACAAGGTTGTGAATCCTAAGGATCATATTGTGGTGTCGATCGACATAAAGTGGGTGTGTCCATCGACACCGACCTCTGATATTTGGGTTTACTTGATTGTTCTCATTAAGTTAATTGAACATTGTATACTGCTGTTTGATCGCGTAGTAATTGACATTCGTTATCCTGTACTTATATAACCGGTAGACGGGATGACTGCCTCACTAAGTATTTATGATAATACTTACGCAACTCTTTGTTCCATGTGTTGCAGGTAAAGGAAAAGTGTGATCGAAGAATCAAGGCTTTAGGAAGAGGATGATTAAAGATTTGTATGGTCAATGTTGTTCTAGTAGAACCTGGTTTAGGTTGCTAGATTGCGTTGTTGGTTATTGGTTTATGGAAATGAATCATTGTTGAGCTATTTATTTAATAAGTTTATTATTAGGAGAATTTTCCGCAGTAGAATTGTTAGGTTAGCCGTTGAGGATTAATATTGTAGAATATTAAATCCGGGTTAATTATTTATTAAAATAAAATTAAAATAGGAGTGTTGGTTGTTTCATACAAAGTCTATGGAGATAGAGGCTATATTTCCCAAAACAAACAAAGCAGGTCATTAGAACAGAAAGACATTTTGGCAAAGTGTGTCGATCGACACCACCTGTTGAATTTTTGAATTGGTCGTGTGTTCTCATTTTGGTAATTGGAACATTGTTAATTGATGGTTGTTACATAGTTTGGCATTCTTTCCATTATTATGTAAGCGGTAGACGGAATGACCGTCTCATTGAGTATTTATGATAATACTCACACAACTCGTTTTTTCATGTGTTGCAGGTAAAGATAAAGTGTGATCGTGGAATCAAGGCAATGAGAGGGGATGATAGGATTTTATTCTTATGTTTGCATTTTGGTAGAACTTGTGTTAGGTTGCTAGAAATGCTAGTTTGAATTATTAAAATTGGTTATTTGGTTTTAAATTGAATTCATTGGAGTTTCGTTGAATTTAATGGAGTTGCTTGATTTTCCGTTGTTTATTGGTATTTGCAGAATTAATCGTTGACGATTATTATTTATGGGAATAATAATCCAGATTGACTAATTATTAAAAAAAAACTTGGTCGTTTCATTTTGGTATCAAAGCCTCTACGGTTTTAGGGCAATTAGAATTGTGTGAACGATGTGATTAGAAGTGGCTAGTCGATTATATGTGTTTAGTCTTAGATCATCCTCTTGAACCTTTAAAGTAATTCCACGGTATGTTTTGTTTGACCTTTATTTTTGGAGTTTTCTTAGTCTGTGTTTTGGGGAAATGAAGAGCGATGGATACCGGAGCTAGAGGTCGTGGGCGAGGTAGAGGCCGTAGGGGCCGAGGTCGTGTCGTGGACAAGTTGTGGAGTCGTCCAGTAGCGTGGCTATGAGTGCTACACATGTGTCAGGGTCTCAGACGCATAATGTGGGATCTTTGACTGATACCAGCGCGAGTGCCAATGTGGGTGCTATTGGTGCCAGGAAAGGTACCGGGAGAGGTGCCGAGGGGTGCCAGGTTAGCTAGTGGTGGAGTGGGCCCAGGTTGGGGAGCTGCTCTAGCTTAAGATCATTTAGATCGTCTCGAGGGCTGGATGACAAAGTTGATAGAGCATTTTCTGGCTGGGGCTCCGGTTCAGGCTCATGTAATGCCTCCAGAGACGGAGGTGCAGCCGAGGGCTCCGGTAGCTGAGGTGTGTCCGACCTATCTAGAGGTGATGGGTCAGTTGCAGCATTTGAGTACTTCTTTCTTTGCTGGCGGTGTTGGGCTTGAGGAGGCAGACGAGTGGCGTATGCGGATGGAGCGCAACTTCTGCTCGGTTTGTTGTCCTGAAGATTACCGAGTGGAGTTGGTGGTCCATTATCTGAGTGTGATACTCACTTATGGTGGAGAGCTATTGAAGCCAGGAGGCATGGTGCGGTGTGGACCTGGGGAGAGTTTCTAGATGAGTTTAACGCTAGATACTTTCCTCAGGAGACTTTAGATCGTCTCGGGACAAAATTTGTGGAGTTAGTGCAGGGCGATCGTACCGTGCGAGAGTATGATACCGAGTTTAGCATGCTGCTTGTCTATGCGGATTGAGGCATGGAGGACGAGCAGACACAAGTACAGAGGTTCCTGAGGGGACTGCTTGCCGAGCTGAGAACACGGTGTAGAGTGTCGGAGTATGCCTCGAGGACGAAGCTGGTCGAGCTTGCTGCATGCATAGAGGAGGACCTGAGAGGCCAGTCAACCGCAGTAGTTCCAACACCGATTGCTTAAACTATTCAGTCGAGGAGACAGCAGCAGCACATGAATTCTGATTCTGGTTCTTTCAAAGGCAGTAAGCCTGTGCAAGGCCAGAAGAGGAGGTGGGATGATAGCTCGAGATCGAGCCAGAGTTGGCATAGATGTTTTGGTTGTGGGAGCACTGAGCATCGTGTTTTGAGCTGTCCCAAGAAAGAGACTTCATGGGAGGCTAAGGTGTGCTTCCATTGTAGAGAGCCGATGCATATCAGGCTGATGTGTCCCAAGCTGGAGTCGATGGCACTGCCGGTGGTGCAGCCCATGGCGCAGTTAGCGGCAATGCAGCCGTTGGCATAAATTGGGGCATCGCGTGTGTATACGCCAGTGGAGACAGGCCAGTCGAGCGCCAAACCGATCACAGGTAATTTCATCATTCAAACTTTTAATTTTTGTGGTGTTAAATTCATTGTTTGTTATGTGGTTTTTTCTGTGATAGAAATATTAGGGTTTCTCAGCACCTGAGATTTGTGCAGGGACCTTATTATTGGGAGGCTTCGAGTCTCATGTGTTGTTCAATTCAGGAGCATATAATGGCTTTATTACTCCGGAGTGTGCCGAGAGCAGTGGTATTCGGAGCAATGTTGGTAAGCCAGCGAGTATGGTCAAGGTGGCTGGACGAGGATTCCTAGCTATGCTTTGTCGAGCGAGAGGCATAGACGTTCAGATCGCGGGATAGTCGATGCCGCCAGACTTAGTGATTAGTCCGGTAGAATTGTATAACGCCATTCTGGGGATGGACTGGTTGGAGCAATATCGGGTTCATATGGATTGTCATTGAGGTCGCGTAGTGTTTGAGCGCAAGGGTTCGAGGTTAGTTTATCAGGGGCGGAGACTGACTTTAGGGAGTCTTGTGATTTCCGCAATTCAGGCTGTGTAGATGATTGAGCAGGGTTGCGAGGCTTATTTGGCGACAATTATGATGCCAAAGTCTATTGGTGAGGTTGCGGTGAGTGATATTAGGGTTTTTCAGGATTTCGAGGATGTCTTTCGGTCGCTGAAGGGATTACCGCCGTCTCAGTTTGATCATTTCACGATTGAGCTAGAGCCCGGGACAGCGCCTATATCTAAGGTACCTTACAGGATGGCTCCTGCAAAGTTGGCCGAGCTGAAGAAGTAGCTAGAGGATTTGGTGAGTAAGGGTTTTATTCGTCCGAGTACTTCACCGTGGAAAGCGCCAGTGTTGTTTGTGAACAAGAAGGATGTGAGTTTCCAGTTATGTATTTATTATCGGGGACTTAACCGAGTCAATGTGAAGAACAAGTACCCTCTATCGAGGATTGATGAGTTGTTGGATTAGCTGAGGTGTGCTACTTGGTTCTCCAAGATTGACCTGGTGTCAGGTTATCACCAGATTCCGATCGATGATGTAGATGTTTGGAAGATGGCTTTCAGGATAAGATATGAGCATTTCGAGTTTGTGGTTATACCTTTTGGTTTGGCAAATGCGCCAGCAGCGTTCATGAGGTTGATAAACGGTGTGTTCAAGGAATATTTAGATGTTTTTGTGATTATCTTCATCGACGATATTCTGGTTTATTCGAAGAGTCCTGAGGAGCATGAGGTGCACTTGAGATTGGTTCTAGAGAAGCTTCGAGAGGAGAAGCTTTTAGCGAAGTTGAGAAAGTGTAGTTTTTGGCAGAGATATGGGGTTTCTTGGCCAGATGGTTTCTGCAGATGGAGTTTTTGTGGATCCGGCTAAGATCGAGGATATGAGAAATTGGCCTAGACCGTCTAATGCGACCGAGATTAAGAGTGTTCTTGGCTTAGCGGGTTATTATCAGTAGTTTATCAAGGGATTTGCGAGTATGGCGCAGTCTATGACGAAGTTGACAAGGAAAGATGTCCCGTTTGTTTGGTCTCAAGAGTGTGAGGACAGCTTTGCGAGGCTGAAGGAGATGTTGATGAGTACACATGTATTGGCGTTGCTCGAGCCGGGTAATCCTTATTCAGTGTACACCGAGGCTTCTGGGATTGGATTAGGTTGCGTGCTGGAGGGCAGGGCGATTGCGTATGCTTTGAGGCAGTTGAGAGGTCCTCAACGCAATTATCCTACTCACGATATGGAGTTGGGAGCAGTAGTGTTTCCTCTGAAGATTTGGAGGTCTTATCTTTATGGTGGGAAGGTTCAGATTTTCACAGATCACAAGAATCTGCAGCATATTTTCACTCAACCTTTGTTGAATCTGAGGCAGAGGTATTGGGTTGAGTTGTTGGTAGATTACGTGCTGGAAATCGTTTACCATTCGGGTAAGGCGATCCTGGTGCAGATGCTCTGAGTCGTCGGAGAGTTGATTCGACTCGAGAGCAGAATGTTGAGGCGCTGGTAAGTGAGCTTAACACTTTGCGATTATGTGCTATTTTGAAGGAACCATTGGGTTTAGAGGCGGCTGATCATGCACATCTTCTGAGTAGGATTCGAGTGGCTCAGGAGAGTGATCAGGTTTTGATCGATGCGTCGTGGACAAATGGT
Source organism: Draba incana (assembly GCA_963576765.1). NCBI lineage: Eukaryota > Viridiplantae > Streptophyta > Magnoliopsida > Brassicales > Brassicaceae > Draba > Draba incana. The sequence goes on from OY755205.1 coordinate 23,180,858, forward strand.
TCTGTGTATCATGTCTCTTTGAATGGACGATTCTCGTGCGTGGTTGGGTTTGCGTACCCAAGGATGAGGAGTTGAGGTAGGAGATTCTGCGAGAGGGTCATGCGAGCATGTTCTCGATTCATCCGAGTGCGACTAAGATGTATCTTGATCTCAAGCGGTATTATCATTGGGTCGATAAGAAGAAAGATGTAGCTAGCTGGATTGCAGCTTGGGATACGTGTCTGCTACTGAAAGCTGAACATCATGTTCCAAGTGGGCTGCTGTAGAGTTTACCATTCCAGAGTGGAAGTGGGATATGATCACGATGGATTTTGTGGTTGAATTACCTACCTCGAGGACTTATGATGCTATATGGGTGATAGTGGATCGTCTGACTAAGTCGGCACATTAAAAAAGACTCATGGAGCTGCAGTTTTGGCTAAGAAGTATGTGAAGGAGATTGTGAGGTTGCATGGAGTGCCAGCCAGTATAGTGTCATATCGGAATCCCAAGTTCACTTCTAAGTTTTGGAGAGCCTTTCAAGCTGAGATGGGCACTAAGGTGCATATGAGTATGGCATATCATCCGCAGACTGATGGGCAGTCAGAGAGGACTATTCAGAATTTGGAGGATTTGTTGAGGATGTGTATGCTAGTTTGGGGTGGTCATTAGGTGGATCACTTTTGCCTTGCTGAGTTTGCGTATAACAACAGCTTTCAGGCGAGTATCGGGATGACTCCTTATGAGGCGTTATATGGGAGGCCATGTAAGACACCTATATGTTAGACCCAAGTGGGGGAGATGAGCATTTATGGTGCGAGTTTTGTTCAGAAGATGATGGAGAAGATCCATGTCTTGAGGCTGAACATGAAGGAGGCTCGGGATCCGCACAGGAGTTATGCCAATAAGAGGCGGAGAGAGTTAGAGTTCGCGGTCGGAGATAGAGTGTATCTCAAGATGGCCATGTTGTGAGGCCCCAACAGATTAATTTCCAAGAATAAGTTAAATCCAGGATTTATGGGTCTGCTCTCGGTGGTGGAGCGTGTTGGACCGGTCTCTTAGCATTTAGAGTTATTTCCGATTATAAAGGCATTTCATAAGGTGTTTCACGTGTCGATGTTAAGGAAGTGCCTGCATAAGACGGAGGAGGTGGTGGCTAAGATTCCAAAGGATCTTTAGCCTGATTTGTCTGTAGCGGTGAGACCTGTGAGGATTATCGAGAAGAGAGTCAAGGTTCTGCGTCGGAAGAGGATATCATTGCTAAGAGTCTTGTGGGTCTGTAGCGATATAGAGGAGGAGACTTGGGAGCCAGAGGCAAAGATGGAGTTAAAGTTCTGAAAGTTGTTCAACAAGTAGGTCGCAATTTGAGCTTTATTTCTCTTTGTTGTTCTGATTTCAGTTTTAGCGTGGTGCTATTGTTGTTTTTTTCTTGTATTTTGATTTCATTATAACGTTATACATTTTTGGATATTTATAAGATGGAGTTGTTCTTATATTTTGTCGATTTTATAAGTTGAACAGTTCTTCTTATATGATTGTGTCTAACGTTGACTAGTGGCTGGTCATGTTAGTGTTGATATTCCGGGTTGGGAAATATTGGTTGTGGATCATGTCGAGATTCTTGTCTGAAATGTTTATAGGCATTTAGAATTTATTTTCCCTAGGGCCGAGGTGTCCCGAATGACTCATTATATTTGGAGATAGTGGTTCTCCGGTATGTTGGTGTTAGGAGATGGTGGTTCTCCTGGGTACTTGTACAGAGCTGGTGGTTCTCCTGGGTACTATTTCAGACATGGTGGTTCTCTGGTGTACTTATCTGAGATGGTGGTTTCAGGTATAAGTATTGAGAGATGGTGGTTCTCTCAAGGGGATGGTGGTTTCCCTGTATTCATGAGTTAAGGGTTATAAATGACTGAAATGTACGTAGAAACATAGGATTGTGGGTGTTCTAGGGTCAAAGTGTTGATCTCATGTATTTTCTGGCCGGTGGGGCCAGGTGTTTTTGGTCATTGGTAGACGGTTTGGCAGATTCGTGGTCGAATCCAGTGTTAGTGAGGGAGAGTTGTAAGATCCCGAAACCAAAATATGGCATTTTGGAAGGGGTGTCGATCGACACCAAGGTGGGGTGTCGATCGACACCAGTTTCTGGGTTGTTTTTCGGTTTGATTTTTCATCGTCTAGTTTACATCGGTTTGGGTGCAAAACCCTAGAACGTGATATAAAAGGGCATTTGGCCGATTTTTAGAAGGAAAAAGACGTATTCTTGATCAGAATTAAGAGAAATAGAGTTTTGTGTGAGGATCGATCGTTCTTGGTGTTTTTAGGCTCGATTGATTAAGTTTTTTGTTGAGAAGGATTATGTGTCGTTTTCCTTGTGGTTCCAGCGAGAAAATCAGAGGTTTGGGTGTGTTCTCGAGTTTGGTTTTGTCTTTCATCTCGTTCCTTTTCTTTAAATTCGTATTCGAGGTGAGTGCGTGATCGTGGTTATGGGAATAGATTGTTAGGTTATCGATTGCTTGATTTGTGATAGAATTGTCATTGTTTGGTTGCTGTTTTGTGATGATTCGTATGCTTTTTGTGTTGATGGTTCATGAAATTGACTCTCACGATGAAACGGAATCGAGTCGTATAAGGATTTGACTCGATTAAGGTTTCTGCGAGGAGTACCGATCGACACCTGGTGGTAGTATCGATCGAAACCCTATTGTGTTTTCTGTGTTACCGCATTGGAATGTGGATCGACACCATGGTGGAGAATTCGATACAAATTCTAATAAGTATGGGAGAATGTATTGAGGATCAGGCCAGAAGAAGTGAGGATCATTGGGCCTTAGTCCTGGCCAAGCACCTTGGTGACTAAGCTGCTTGTATGGCCGAAGCATGAGCTATCCCATGACTAAGCAGCCTCCTTGCATGCTTCACCTGCTTGCCTGCTTTACCTGCTTGGAAACCCTTAGTGGAAGGAAGCTTTTGTCCAATCATGAGTCATTTTCCTTAGGCCGAAGTAAGCTTTTGTCCCATCTGCCAATAGGAAGTAGGAGTTATCTAAGCTAAAGGATGAATTATCTACAGCGCCACATGTCATGCTTGGAGCAGTGCTCGGTGGTGGATGATTTTCACCTACATCACTAGCTTAGCCTTGCCTATATAAGGAAGGCCTTGGACCTTGTTCTAGGATCAGAACCAAATACTTAAAAATTCTCAAAGGACCCTTATTCTGTCTGAAAGTTTCACCTGCATTCACGGAGATGAAATCATCAAAGCTATGACCAAAGTACACGACAGATCATGCATAAGCCATTCGGGAGGAAGAACCCTTGCGTTTCTCGTAAAAAAAAAAGGCAGCTTCTGGCCACTATGCTGGTTGATTGCGCTAAGTTCACAGCCGCATGCGAGAAATGCAAGAAGAACCCCTTGATCATCCAACATCTATCAGAGATGCTACCATTGATCTCAACCCAATACCCATTCATGAAATGGCCAATGGACATAATCGGCCCACTCCCTCAGTCACGACCTTAAAGGCTTGAATATGTACTAGTTATGACCAACCACTTCACAAAATGGATGGAAGCCTCAGCTCACCAGCAGATCCATCTAGAACAAATCAAGAAATTCGTGTGGAAAAACATAATATGCCGACTTGGGCAATCGGACAAGATCATAACTGACAGCAGTACCCACTACACCTCGACAGCACATCCGACTCACCTACTCCACCACAAATAACTCGCTAGGCAACTATCATGGAAGGATACCAACCCGGTCCCTAATCGAAAGCCTAGAAAAACATTTAACGGCTAAACAAGAAAGATGTAGTGACAAACTGCAAGGACTGTTGTGGGCCTCATGCACGATAACCGAGAAAAACACAGCATAAACACCTTTCTCACTGACGTACGCAACAGAAGCATTGGTACCAATTGACTCAACAATACCAAACCTCTGGAGGGCAACTATTCTCCTCACCAAAAACTTCAGCGAGAACTCACTCCACGATGCCGTCGACCTGATAGAAACACGCCGCGAGCTAGTGGCAATCAGAATACAAAACTACCAACAAGCAGAAGCTCTACACTATCGGCCCGAGCAAAAATCTTGCAGCTTTAGAATGGCAGCTTAGTCATGTCCAAGTCACAGAACAATTCCTAAGAAGCAAGCGTCAGAGCTATAGAAACCCTAGGGAAGGTCCCTACCACATCGCTGTTGTAATGCAACCACGCATCTACAAGCTCACCAACATTCAGAATGGGAAATCAGTGAAGAAATGTTGGAAGAGCAGCGACCTTGAGCTCTTCTATCACTAAAATCCCCATATAATAATCGAACTACGATATGGCTTGATCCCTTTACCGGGTATGTAGGCAGCTCGCCCCTTGAGCGCCGCCACACCAAACAAACATCCCAACCTACTCAGGTCGGATGAAGTCCCAACTCTTACAAAGTTTTTAATCAAGAACGATTACCTACCATTTTGGCCAACTAGACCACACTACGATCACTCAGATCAGACAAATGAAAACACCAAAAATAAGAATAAAAAGAAAGGTTCACCAAATAAAAATGAATAAAAATCCACCAGAGGCAAAAGTATTCATACTAAGTCAGTTCCAACAAAGGGGAACAACAGATAAAAGCTCTCCCAGGCACCAAAGGTTAAAACCAAAAGAAAAACAAAGGCCCACTTGGGCAAACACTTAAGAAAATTAATGAAAGGAGAGAATCGGAAGACAGTCATGCCGCGGCATCTTTAACCACCTCGTCACCTTCGGGAACATCCGGGTTAACCAGTTGGTTTGAACAATGCTGATTAACCTCACTCGGAACTTGACCTAGCCCGAGCAGGAGGAGGCTCAAATGAGCTGTTCACAAGCACCGGTGCAGCTGCTCTGGACCCATCAGCAGCTGCTCCTGACCCATCGGCAGCTACCGAGACCACCGAGAAAGGTGTAAAAGAGGTCTTCGTAGTATGTGCGGGAACCCACGCCTCCTCAAGAACGGAGTTGACGATCAGAGTCACCTCTCCTGAATGCACTCTCGCACTAGGTGGGGTGGGAACATCATTGGGTCGGCGGAAAGTGGCCCTACGAGACATCTCGGCGGCAGAAGGAACGCTGGAAGAAGAGCTGGCATCTAAAGTTTGTTCAGCAACGAACCTATTTCAAAGCCGAAACGTCAATAAAACCCCGAAACATGCTAGAGAGTTCACGCAAGAAACACAAGCAAACTCACAAACTGACCTAAAGATCAAAGGATTTTCTTGGCTGGAGTGCGGGTTGCGAGTTTAGACAAACGCTTCTTCCTTTTCACAACAGCACAGAGAGGAGGAATAATAGTAAGCGAAACTAGATTTAAAGTAGAAACGAGGGAGAGATCAAATGGATGTGCAACAAATCCAGCTAAGTGCTAAAGGGTATAAATGCCTTTGATGCGAGAGAGATTGAAGGATTCCCAGTGAGTTTGGCCACCGCGGAGACAAGCAATGCGATCTCTAAGGGAATCGTCAAGTTCCTTCCCCTCTGTATTCACTGCACAAGAGTAAAAGATAGTCAAGTATTTCAAATCAAGAAGGAATCTCAAGTGTGAAACAGAAAAAGGCATAATTAAGAAGCATCATATTGATGCATGTCCCCTGACCCGCATGGGCATCAAAGCAATGGGGGAGAGCTTCGAACTCCACGACAGAAGCAACAGAGGCAGGTGAAATCCGAAAGAAGAAGTACCCCATTTGCCAGTTCGTATCCTTCTTTTGAGTTGTGCTAGGAATAATCTCACGGCCAGGCCGGTTACAGAGATAAAACCGACCCGGGACCCAAGAATTTCTCTTTGCCGTGTACAAATCAAGGAATTGATCAGCAGACAAAGCCATTCTTTCCTCGAAACCTTGAACAAAATTTCCTACAGCATGATGGAGGAAGTTTAGATTCATCTGTGGAAATGCCAATCCCAACGCGTCTAGAAGATGGATCAGATAGAGAGGGATTAGAAAGGTGAGCCCGCAAGACTCGAAGTAAGCAGGATAGGCACAACACCATCCTAACCTGATCGACTCAAGAGAGCTCGAATCGGCATGAAGGGCGAGTTCAATTCCTCCCGGGAATTCCAGATCTCTAAAGAGATCTGATAAATCCTTTTACGAAAAATTAGAAGGAGGATGAGGCCCGAACTGGTCGACGAAGGCCATCAAGCTGAAAGTAGTCAAAGAAGAGGAGTTGAGCAAAAGGCCAGCGTATCATTCGATCTTGCTAGGCCCGCATAATCGGTCTATTAACCGCCGGAGCTGAAGCTCTTTTGACCGAGCAATTAAGCGGGGATGGACTAAGTCAATGTCGCTCAAACGGTTTATAAAGAGATCTTGATATTTCCGAAGAACAGATCAGAACGTGTCTGAGATCTCCGGTGACGAGGAGGGATTCGCAGAGCTGAATAGTTTAGCTCAGAGGAGTATAAATAGCTAGCTTCAAAGCCGAAATGGCTAACTTTTTCCTTACGTTTACATTCAATCACACTTTAGCTCATCACCTTCATCTCTAGCTAAAGTTTTTTGTATACTTGATTGAATATCAATATAAATTTATTTCTCGTTATCTTGGTCTCGATTCTAGTTAGATTTATCAACATTTCTTAGGACTAAAGTTTTTTGTTTTGGTCGACAATTTAATTATTATTGATGAAATAAACTCAAGAAACAGAGGAGTTCAGAGCAGCTAAGGCTCCTTTGGCCAAGGAAATCGAGCGAAACTCACTTGCACTCACCCTAATATCAAAGAGTAATCCAAATAGTTCATTGTAGTCATCACCACTTCTCAGGAGGTTCACTAGGAGTTGGCAATCTGAGAAGATATGGAGGTGATCAAAGTTTTTCATCCGAGCTTGAGCCATGGCAACTTTAATTGCCAATGTTTCAGCTACAAGGGCAGAGGAGATGTTGTGAGATCCCATCGAGCCGTCGCCAAGGTTAACATTGTTTGGAGACCAAAAGCTCCATCCCAAGCCACCATTACCAGTGTTAGAGTCCCAGACTGCGTCAACAAAGCACTGTATACTTGTAATTGGTCGTGGTCGTGTGTCTTGAGTGGGAGTGGTATCCACAGAGCACGGGTTCGGTAGATGGAGTTGAGCCTCTTGCCAAGCTAGTGCATCCTGGGTTGCGTTCGAGATGACGTCTTCTTTAGAGAAGGACTTGTTTTCAAATAAGAGTTGGTTGCGTCCTATCCACAGTAGGCAAAGGATCCAGGCATAGAGGGTTGCTCCATTCACTCCCGTCGGTGGCAGATTCTTACTTTTGGTGGCTTAAGTGAGGAAGCTTGCTAGAGACGGCACTGCATTGAATCGGGGCAAAGTGATTGGAGCCAACTCCCAGACCCTCTGGGCAAAGGCGCAAGTTAAGAGAACATGGTCAATAGATTCATGAAGCCCACAGCGTTTACAAGCACCTGCAGCTTGGATCCCTCTAGTAGCTAACTGAGAGCCAACTGGCAGAGCTCCAACCATCGCTCTCCACAAGAATGCTTGGATTTTAGGAAGAGTTTTGACTTTCCAACTGCATTTTAGCCAGTTGAAGTGTGCATTATGGATCCCATGTTCCTGAAGGGTAAGCATACCATAACCTGATTTTGTAGAATACGCGCCTTTCTTTCTCTGGTAACCATACCAATGAGTCGCAGCGTGATGAGGCACCCAAAGAGAGCTGCTTAATATGATCATCATAGTAAGGAAGATGTTGTCTAATGCGATCCCAATTCCATTAATTAGTCATAGGAGAGATGAGGGAAGCTATTGTGAAGTGTTGGTTAGCTCTAGTAGGGGGGTCGTACGGTCTTAGTGGAGTCTTAGTCGAGAGCCAAGGGTCTTTCCAAATGTTGATATTAGATCCCGTACCTATCAACCATCCTAGGCCATGTTTCAGAACATCTCGGCCCGCAATAATTCCTCGCCACCAGTGAGAGGAGTTAGATTGCGGATGCACCTCAAGTAGAGGGACGGAATGACAATATTTTCCTAGTAGAACCCGAGCCGCCAAAGACGATGGGGATTTGAGGAGTCGCCAGCCGAGTTTAGCAAGTAATCAATCATTAAAGGCTACTATATCTCGAAAACCAAGTCCTCCCACTTTCTTCGAGATTGTAAGCTTTTCCCACGAAACCCAGCTAATTTTGCACACATCCGTCTAGGTATCCCACCAAAAGCGTGTTTAAATAGACTGGATTTTGTTACAAAGAGAGATGGGGAGCTTAAAACAAGACATGGCATAAGAAGGCATTGCCGAAAGCATCGATTTGAGTATAATTAGTTTCCCTGCCGGTGAGAGGAACCTTGTAGACCAACTGTGCGCCTTTTGTCTCATCCGATCAACAATCGACACAAAGATATCTCTCTTTCGTCTTCCGAAATTTCCTGGTAAGCCAAGATATTTGCCCGTACCTCCTTCATTACGAATGTGCAGCATACGTTTGGCAATTCTCTTCCGTTGTGGCGGGGTTTTAGACGCAAAGGTAATGGAGGATTCGGAGAAGTTGATCACTTAGCCAGACACTTGTTCGTAAGATTTTAATATGTACTGAAGAACGCCGCATCTATAGCTATCAAACTTACAAAAAGCATCGTGTCATCGGCGAACAAGAGGTGATTAATCGCGGGGCTGTTGTGAGCAACTTTTACACCCGGTAAGCTGCCATTATTTTGTGCCTTTCGACAAAATCCCGAGAGGACTTCGGTGCAAAGAATAAAGAGGGACGGGGATAACGGCTCCCCTTCCCGAAGGCCTCTAGATGGCCATACTTTGCCTTACGGGGAACCATTGATCAGGAAGGAGCAAGAGACCGAAGTGACGCATTCCATAATCCATCTAATCCATACTTCATGGAAACCAAGTTTAGAAAGAACCCCGCGTAAGAAATCCCATTCAATACGGTCGTAAGCTTTACTCATGTCCGTTTTAACGGCCATTGCTCCACAAATTTTTGCCTTTGATAACCGGAGGTAGTGAAGGATCTCATGTTTTATAAGCACATTATCGGATATCGCTCTACCCGGGACGAAAGCCGACTGGTTTTCCGAGATCAAATGTGGCAGAATTGGTTGTAGCCTCGATGTTAAAATCTTGGTAATGATCTTATAGAAAACATTGCAAAGTGTAATCGGTCTATAATCCGCTACCTTCTTCGGCATCATGATCTTTGGAATTAGTTGAACATGCGTATCATTAGCTCTACTAGGGAACGTACCAGAAAGAAAGAATTTCCTCACCTTATTTGCTGAATCAGGTCCAATCACTGTCCAATAGGAATGGAAAAAACCGGCGGAGATGCCGTCGGGACCGGGAGCTTTCCCGGAGTGAATAGCAAAGACTGTTCGTCAAATTTCTTCATCATCAGGGATCTTTGTCTGCTGTTGGTTCCATTCCGGTGTGATAAGAGGATCCAAGGCCTCATCAACCACTTGGTAGTCCCCGGAAGAACAAGATGTGAAGATTTCTTGAAAGTAACCTGATATGATGCAGGAGATTTCTGCCTCCTTCTAGTGAGTGATCCCATTTGAATCTTCTAGAGCCGAGAACCTGTTGCAAGTACGGCGATCTCTAGTAGCTGCGTGGAAAAAACTGGTGTTGCGATCTCCGCTATGTAGCCACAGAATGCGACTACGTTGCTTCCAAAACTTCTCTTCTTCCTTATAAGCTTTCTCGAGAGTGGCTGTGAGTTGTCCAATCAAGGATGGGTCCGGAACAGCATTAGATAGGGCTGCTTCAAGTGCGACTTGCGTATCGGCTATTAGTTTAGCGCTATTAAAATTCTGGTCCTTAGCCCATTTAACAAGTTCAGAGCGACATTTGCTGATTTTCCGATCAATTGGATCCGATCCAGCCTCCGTCCATACCTTAGATATGAGCTCAAAGATTTTAGGCTTCTCCCTGAGGCGATTATCAAATCGAAACATACGTTTATGTTTAATTAGGGTATCATCAAAGTACGTGATGACCGGGCGGTGATCCGAACCTTCAAAACGTAAGTATTCTGATCTTCCGGAGGGGAACATCTCTACCCAAGCATTATTGGACATGGACCTATCCAATCTTGCATGTACCAAGTGGTCTTATCTCATACCTCTCCAAGACAAGGGATTACCAGTGTGTTTGACATTCCATAAACCATTTTGTGACACAAAACTCCTAAACTGCACAAAAGCCCATTCTGGTCTTGGTGGTCCACCCCGTTTTTCTGATTGGTCCAATATTTCATTGAAATCGCCCGATAGTAACCATGAAGAATCACGATTTGCACCAAACTCTGATAATTGATTCCATACTGCACCTTTATTGGCTCTCGAGGGAGATCCATACACGAAGGTAACATAAAAGACGTGGCTTTGAAAATTTATACGCGTATCGATGTAATTAGGAGAGGAAGATAGCACTTGGAGGTCTATGTCCTGCTTCCAAAACAACGCTAAGCTGCCACTTAATCCCACAGGAGGGACCGAGAAAAAGTAACCATATCCTAGATGACGATAAACTTGAGAAACAAAGTCATCCTTGTTTTTCGTCTCCATTAGAAACATTATGTCCGGGAAGAGTTTAAATCTCAATTCCCTTAGGCGTCGAACTGTAAGGGAGTTTCCAAGCCCTTGACAGTTCCAACTGGATGTAATCATTGATAACGACTTGATGGTTTTTAGAAAACCATCGAACACGTACAAGTAGAAGGTATTAAAACCTTTGAAGATTTAGAAACGTGAGAGACCTTAGTCTCAGGGATTACATCAAGACCCTCATTATGAGGTAAATCACCAAGGGGAGGGGAGCTAGCCACAACTGGGGCTCTGGGGTTCTTCCATGAAGCGGTTCCTCTGCGGTTTGTGGTGCGCTTACCTGCATCAAGACGAGGTATGGATAATGAGAAGATTCTCTTCCTGCTGTTAGTTTTTATACCAAATTTCTTCTTCATTATCCTTCTCTTGACACCAAGGTGCTTGCTAAGGTATGTGGGCCAAAACCTGACGCCGCTCGAATGTTAGAGGCTGGATAAAGGGAACAGTCCTGAATGGTAGCTTCTGAGGATAGCTCTGCTCTGATTTATTGGCGATGAGTTCTGCCTAAGTGGAGTCTTGTGTTCGTAACAGTACGGGAGGAGGAGGCACATAGAGGGTCATTTCCAGTCTTGGGGAGATCAGGATTAACTTGGACCATAAGTCCAGATTGTAACACTCTGTTTTGAGAATCCAGTGAAAAGGAAAGACGGGTTTTAACTGATTTCTTTTTTATCTGTACCTCTATCCTCCCAGCGCTGGACGTTTCGTTTCCACATTACTAGAGCCTGCTAGAGGTTCCTGAGGAGCTACTATCCGAGGAGTGAGCTCACATAGGTCCCTTACTCTTTCATTCCTTGGTGGTGAGGAGGCTCTAGGCTTCTCAGGGCAGGGTTTAGAAGAGGAATTCTCATATTTTTGAGGCATTGGATATACCTCTCTGTTGGAAGCCTTAGTCTGGTACTCCTTAGGTTGATACGCTTTAGGTAAGACTTAGGTACTCCTTAGGTAAGACTCTACTCGAGAGTAATGATCCTCATTGCGGCGGGGCAGAGGAAAGTTCAGAGAGTGTTCTCTATAAATATAGCGACGGTTGTGGTATGCTTTATCCTGATCATGGTAGGTTTGACCATTTTCCTTAGACCGAGAGCGGTATTGGTGGTTGGAACGTCTTGGAGATTGGTTTCTTGAGTTGTAGAGTGGGGGAGACGCACTGTAGGGGTCGGATCTCACCCCTAAGAGATCGATGTAACGACGAGAACGATTCTGCAAAAAAGCTTGAAGAAATCATAAACGGGCTTGTAGAAGCCCAATTCAAGATAAGCCCATAATATAATTAAATCCATAATTAAAATGGGCTTAATAATAATATGGGCCAAAAGTCATTTAAATGCTTAATCGGCCTGGCCCAAATATATTATTAGCCCTAGTCTAAAAAGCTATATATAGCTTATTGTATTCACCCAGAAAGGGGATCTGCAATTTTTCACAACATTAATAATAAAGCTCTCTTAACAGCTACTACAACAGTCTCTACATCTTTCTGCATTGTGATTCACTAAGAAGTCTCGCACCTCTCCTAAAACCCTTACAAATTCAATTGTGCGAGTTACGACTCCTACAATTTGGCGCCGACTAAGGGGACAGCAAGACATTCTTACACAAGAAGATCATAGTGCAAACTACGCAAGCAAGGATGTCTGGAGACAACAGTCAACAACTCACTGCCGAGCAACAACGCGTCGCCGAAGAGCAACGCATCGCTGAAGAGCAACGCATAACCAATCAACAGAATCGCAACAACACTGGAACTAGAGAAACAACAAACAACACATTGATTGTTCCTGACACTCCAGCAACAGCAGTCACAGCAGTGACGTCCGAGTTCCTCACTGGTATGAAGACGATGCTGGAGACGCTACTCAAGAAGACAAAGGAGCAAGAAAAGACCAATCAAGAGCTACGCGTTCTCGCAACAGCGAATCGGGTCGGAAACAGAAGAGCAGGTATGTTCAGACAGCCCGTAGCACGTATAATTCTGACGTCTCTGTATTTCGCAACTCCAATCAGGCCACCAAGAGGACAACGTCAACCTCTTCCTCCGCCAACCCCGCAAGGCAAGGCGCAACTGCCCTGACTGAAACTGAGCGGCCGAATGTCACAGCAACTGTGATAAATAATTCGGAGAATCTGAGAACTGAACGCAACACAAGGAATATCGCTACTGGAAGAGCGACAATAAACACTGAACGAAGCAACGCCAACGCAGAGCAAGAGCAAGGCTTCGACGATGAAGAAAACGACGTAACTTGGTCAGAGCAGTCCGAGTTTGAAGTGGAGTGACATGCAGCTTTCCAGGCTCAGAAGGCTGAGCTGGATGAGATGCGACGAAGCATAGAGCAAGCGGCCGCTGAAATGAGGGACGTTCGGTCCGAGTTACACAAAGCGGTCAGCAAAGCACCTAAACTTGATCAAGTACTCGCAGAGGTCCAGAACACCCCTTTCACAAATCGCATCAGGCAAATAAAATTCTCCGATCCAGGACGACTCAAAGTGCCTTTCTATGAAGGCAAAACAGATCCATCGGAACACTTGACGGCATTCACGATTGCGCTAGGACGAGCTAACTTCAGAGAAGACGAAGAAGATGTTGGGCGCTGTCTTCTCTTCGTGGAGCACCTTAAGGGAGCAGCACTTCAATGGTTTTCAAAGCTGGAAAGGAACTCCATTGATAAATTCAAGCAGTTATCCGCAGCATTCCTGAAGCATTACGCCATCTTTATTGAGCCTGAGACATCAGATGCGGATCTCTTGAATCTGCAACAAAGTCCGAACAAAAATTTAAGGAGTTTCATGGAGCGTTTCAAGACAGTGCTATCTAAAGTGGAAGGCATAAGTAACAAAAACGTGCTCGAGGCACTCAAGAATTCATTACGGCACGACTCTGAGTTTTGGAGAGAGATGATCTTGAATAAACCCTCAACAATTCAAGACGCTTTGCATTGAGCAACTGACTTCGCAACAGTCGAAGACGAGAAAGACATTTTTGCTCTAGCTCAAGGAAAGACAAAGTCCATACCTCACCATCCTCCTACTCAGAATCAACCACACACTAAGAAGAGTAACAAATCACAAGGATTCACGCACGAAGATTTCGAAGGCGCTCACAATTACCAAGTGGAATCCCAAAGTTATAGTGTAGGACGAGGTCGAGACCCGGGCCGTGGTCGAGGCCGCGGTAGCTGGTCAAATACATGGACAAGAGATGAGAACAACTACGACGAAGACGCATACTACGACTACCATAAATACATTGGGCACTCTACAGCAAAGTGTCGTACCCTTGGCTTGAAACTTGCTGCTGCGTTAGCTGCTAGAAAGCTTAAGGGAAACATTGAAATCAAGGACTTTGAAATGGAAGAAAATGAACAACAACATGATGAACTCCCTACACCCAGAAGGCGAAACGACGAGCAAGCCGCAGACGACCCTCGTCCCGAGATACTTATGATAATGGGAGGATCTCCTTACTGCTCAGATACAGTGGCTTCCATCAAAGCGTACCAGCGGAGAGCCGAAGTTAGCAAGAATCTGGCTAAGTCATCTAAGCTGCCGAATAGTATAATTTCCTTTGAAGAAGAAGAGATAGCTGGCATTGACCGCCCTCATAACGACCCTCTAGTACTCAAGCTCGTCGTCAATGACTTCAACGTATCCCGGATCCTCATTGATATAGGGAGCTCTTTAGATATCGTCTTCCGCGAAACGCTCGAGAAAATGAAAGTCAACCTCAGCAACCTCGAAGGACGACCAACTCCAGTAACCGGTTTCTCTGGGACGACTACAACAATGGGAACTATCCAGCTTCCCGTCCAAGCCGGCGGTGTGACCAAAATCGTGAAATTTGCTGTAGCAGATTATCCAGCTATCTACAACATCATCTTAGGGACTCCATGGATAAATTCGATGCGCGCTGTGCCATCCACCTACCATCTCTACCTCAAATTTCCCACCCCAAATGGTGTAAAGACAATTCGGGGAGACCAGAAGGAATCCCATACTTGCTTCTTGGCTACACACAAGCTTAGGAACCCCATTCAAGAGCTTAACAAAAAGACGAAAAAGAAGTCCAAGCTGAACCAGCACACGAGGATAAGCTATCAAACAATCACTAAGGTAGCGTCACTTGAACTACGAGGCGGCTTGATCCCTGCAAAGGGTACGTAGACAGCTCATCTTAAGATGAGTTCAGCTGCCCCCCTCCTTAAAAAGGGGGGGGGGGGGGGGGGGGGGGGGGAGTGGGGTACGTATACTCGTATACTCCCATCTCTCTTACTAGACTTTCTCGCAAAATCAAACAAAGCAAACTTATCTGAAATAGTTTCGCTTGTAATATTTACAGTCTTTACAAAAGCAGACTTCCTTCAAAACAATTTGCATTTACATCCTTCGTGGATAAATCTAAGTCTTAACAAAAACAGACATTCAACCTCGCTGCTGGCCACAGTGACGGTCTACTTTCCAAGCTTCAGATCTGACTATATTTAGTGCATAATCTAGTTTCCACAGTTTGTCTTATGGTTATGCGGCCAAATTTGTCAAGAAACAATACTTAGGCTTTACAAGTTATAAATATTAAACTGTCAATTTGACAAATTATATAAGCGAAAAGTGCATATTTAACCAAATTTTTCATAAAATTTGGATTAACTGATTCTTTATCAATAAAATATCACTTGTACTCACTGTTTCTTTTCTATGGTTTTAATAATATTTAAATTTTACCGTCATTGGACATCTTCACAAAAAATTATGAATTGTTAAGAGAACAAGTGTGTCTACAATATGAGAACGTGGGTAGACTACTCTTGTTGTACTGCAACTTCGTGATTCTTTCCTCTCTTTTAGTCAACTTCGTGAATCTTTCCAAATGCTCCAATTATACGTATTAAGAAACGGTCCTACAAGACCAACTCTATGAAATTTATTAGCGACTATATTTTTTTATAGCTGGGACGGGAAAAGCATCTATATAATCAAACCAAGCTTTTCATAAACCTGCTCTTCTCTCGATATATTGTTGCTATTTGCCAATGAGTTCACCATCCGATCAAGATGTATATAAACAAGGTACCGTTTATTAGTACTTGATGAATTAATATTGTTCTTTCATTTTTTTTGATAAAATGAGTACACTTTTCTAAGGTTTTTTATATTGATGTCATCAATTGAATAGACCTAAACACCAATTTTCTTTTCCTTTTACATTTTTTAGATGATGATAAGTTTTGTTTCTGTATATATTATCAATCAAATCTTGTGTATATGCTATAGAATGATCTAGGAGATCCATATGATCAAAAAAGCTATATGTGAATATATTTCTAATAATTATCTCATTTATATATTTATGTTAGGAAACTATGTAAATTATGTTTAATATTATCTTCTCTAGATAAACACATGTATCATAACTTTTATCATTGTGAGAGTAAATACAATTCTTCCCAACTATCTCTCATCACTTCAATATGGTATCAGAGTCACAATGATCTAACAATCCGCTTCGTTCCTGTTCTAAAGCGAAATGCTTTCGTTTCTATATATCATTTTTCTTTTTCTTTTTTAAAAAAATTTTAAGCTAAAGTGCTTCTCATATTCAAGCTCATTATTATGAACCTTGAAGATCCATGAAGCTTCCTTCGGTTTTCTTTTACACCATTTGTACTTGCCCTCTATCTCAATGGCTTTGAATGGTTACCTCGTTTGGACGTATGTCCGTTTGCAACCGCCCCAATTATCAAACGGACCCTTGTATTTTTCTTTTAAATAAAATATTTTATTTTTTATTTCTGAAAAGTATAGGTATATACTTAACTTTAATATAAATATATAAAAAATAAAACTAAAATTTTTAAATTATTATTTCTATTTTAAATAATATATAATATTTTCTATCAAAAATTATTTACTATTTAACCGCTCTGTTTAAACGGAGTGACCAATATGACCAAAAAAAAATAAAAATTTGACATCATGTTAGCACAATATTTCGTTTCTGCTGCAAATCAACCGTATTGTTAATGTGCAATGCGTCGTTACTCATATTATCATATCAAATATATATCATAACATGAAAAAAAAAAAAAAAAATAGATGGTTCAATCTCAAATCGTTAATTCCGTTACTACTTTATCCCGCCTTGACCTTGAGAGGAAGTATAGAAGAACCTAGAAGACCCATATGATTAAAAAAGATATATTTGAATATATTTCTAATAATTATGTCATTTATGTATATATGTTAGGAAACTATGTCAATTAGGTTTAATCTTCTCTTCTGTGTGTAAACACATGTTACCAACCATGCACTTTATTATGTGAGATTAAGTGCACTCAATTCTAAATATTTTGTTACCAATCATGCTGTAACTTTAAATCTTAAAGATACAATTTTCATTTATTTTACCAATCAAGCTTTAACTTTAATATCCAAGCTACAACCCAAATTTTTTTAAAACAGTATCATTGTTCGTAATAGTCTAAAATCATACAGCCTTATATATTTGGCTGTAAAACATTTTATGTTAAAAAAAAAATACCACAAATATTTAATAATGAAAGAGAAACGTATAAAAGCACATAAAACAGAAAGGTATAAAAAGAAAAAAAATATCAAATTGCAATAAATCTTTGGAATAATTAAAATCAATTTTATTAAGAATTATTTTGTCAATCACCGAAGCATTTTAAAATTTAGGTATATTTAATTCTACAATTACTCTTTTAAAACAATAATTTAGATGTTGAATTATGTCTGTTTAAATCAATTGAGACGTTTACTATATCTTTCATTGAAAATAATATAAATTTTCTATAGACTATGTTTTTATATACTCATATAAAACATTTTATTTCATAAAACTACTTTTTTGAAAATAAAGAACATATCTTATATTACTGATCATATTTTCATTTTAAAATTTCTACAGCTACAATCAATGTACTTACAGCAAAAATCTTACAATGATAAGAAAAATTACAGCTACAGTCAATATAATTTCTACAGCAATTAATTTAAAGATACAATCCAACTAATCATCACGAAATATAGTTATTCCTATCGATCTCTCATCACTTCAATATATGCACTTATAAACCTTATTGTTTTTTTATAGAAAATATAGACTTCAATTTACAATCATACTAGGATAGTACCCGCATTGTGCACAAGATGAAATGTTACCGTATGAAATTAGTTAGTGAAACAACCAACTCTTTTTTTTTAATAATCCGGATTATTATTCCCATAAATAATAATATTCAACAATTAGTTCAACGAAAAGCAAACCCGCAGAAATAAATTGACCAATTAAACCAGATATAATCCATGAAATTCAATAATTCAATAAAAACCATAACCAATCAACGATTCCAATTCCACCATAATCTAGCAACATAAACACCATATTCTAGAAACTTAATAACATAAAACAATAACTAATTCCTATCATCCTCTCTCTTTACCTTGATTCCACGATCATATTTTATCCTAACCTGCAACACATGGGAAAACGAGTTGCGTGAGTATTATCACAAATTCTCAGTGAGGCGGTCATCCCGTCTATCGAGTATATATAATTAGGATTATGAATGCCAAAACTACTCAATCAACCATCAATTCACAACGTTCAGATTACCATAATAAGAACAATCAACCAGACTCTGCAACACAACAGTCAGTGTCGATCGACACACCAAACACAAACCCAGAAAACACGACAGGGTGTCGATCGACACTACCACTAGGTGTCGATCGACACTCCATCTCAAAACACATACCATCGCGAGAATACAAGGGATGTAAATCGACACTTCCTCTAGGTGTCGATCGACATTCCTCGCAGAAACCTGAATCGAGCCAAATCCTCACGTGGCTTGACTCTGTTTCATCAAGCGATCAGTCTCATGATTAACAGTACGGTAAACACACAATAATCATGCAATAACAACGAAATAAACAGTAATCCTTATCAATTCCATCAAACAATCACACAAAACCCTAATAATCGACTATCCATAACCATGATCACGCACTCACCTCGATTTGACGAAGGAAACGGAAAAGATTGATGAACGAGAAAAGGACATCCACGAAAATCACAAATCAAATACTACGACTCTGATTAACACCGATGAACTCTCGCTCTTTCGATCAATCGCACACAAGAACTCTCAATTCGCCCTCAATTCTGCTCAAAGTCACGATTTCTCTTCAGAAAATACGGCCAAAGCCTTTTTATATCGCGACCTAGAGTTCCGCACCCAAACCTAGCCGAACCGGACGATTAAAAATCGAACCGGGAACAATCCCGAATCAATGATGTTGATCGACACCCACCCTTGGTGTCGATCGATACTCCTACCAAAATACGACATTTTGGTTTCGGGATGTTATAGTTAGTTTTAGTTAAAATATCAATTATAGTTATTGCAAAAGTTATTAATTTGAGATATAATGTGTTTATACAAATTTGTAGTTGTTTTGTATAGAATGTGTTTTACCAAATGATAGACAAAATACCTGAGCCGAACTGAATCGAATCGAACAGATCAAAATCCACATATCCAAACTCGAATTGAAATATATTTACGATTTAAAAAAAAAAATGTGTTGAACCAATTATTCTTATAAATATCAACAAAATTCAAAATATTTCTCGAGAATGAATCAAATTTATACATCATAGTTCTCTAATTGCACGACGAATTTGATTTCTTATATATCTTGAATTTGTCTGACAACTTGAAATGTGTTATACATATAGTGAATGAGTTTATATATTTAAAATAATCAATGATTTATCTAGAAAGAAAGTGTGTAATTATCTTGTATATTATTTGAGAAGCATTTTGGGTGCACTTTGCTTAGGTGTCATCACCACAATTTTTCTTCTTTTTATTTTTATTTATTTATTTCATTGTCATATACCAATTACCAAACACATTTATTTCCAAATAAACTTATTTTGATTACTATAACTCTAATTGCCAAACACATTTGAATCTTCCTAAACTTGCCAAAATTAAAATATTTTGAAATTATAGATTTAAATCATAGAATTAAATTTAAACAAAAATTTAACATATATACCAAAAACAATCCTATATATTATTTGAGAAACATTTTGGGTACACTTTGCTTAGGTGTCATCACCACAATTTTTCTTCTTTTTATTTTTATTTATTTATTTCATTGTCATATACTCATTACCAAACACATTTATTTCCAAATAAACTTATTTTGATTACTATAACTCTAATTGCCAAACACATTTGAATCTTCCTAAACTTGCCAAAATTAAAATATTTTGAAATTATAGATTTAAATCATAGAATTAAATTTAAACAAAAATTTAACATATATACCAAAAACAATTGATTTAAAATAAAAGAAAACTATTTATTATCTTTTGAAAATATATGAGCATGTAAATGTATGTTTTTACATGTGTTGTTTTGTTTGACAAATAGATGTTTTAAATTTATAAATGCACCTTCCTACAAGTAAAACAATAATAATTAATGAAATTTGTTGGTTTGATTATTTTAATAGTGGAACACTTTTGTAAGCAAAATAATAGCAAAATTCAAATACATAAATTAGGTCTTAGATAACGTATAATTATTCTTAATAATTTTTTTGTTAACTAAAACTATTGATTTTATTCGATGATCATTTTATCCTGCGTTTTACGCGGGTAATTTTCTAGTAATTATTAACTCTTAAGTATTATCGTGATAATTATTTTTTACATTTTTAGAAATATTAGAAAGGAAAAATATTTGTTCCAATATTACAATCCTTGATAGATTTAGACTTTTTGGTAAGATATTTTAATGATTGCATGGTAAAGAGGTGGCGAAGAGGCTAGTTATAGTAGTTACCCGGATTTTGAAATACTATTATTTAGTGATTGCGACTTTTTGTATTTAGACGTCAAAAAAGTAGTATTGTTTATTGAATGACATTCGATTATTTATTTCTTGGTTGTGTAATTGATTGATTATGTTTGAAAATTTGAGAACGACACAACAATAATTTTGTCTTTCAAGATTGCTCCTTAATATATACAAGATTTAAAAATATATGTAATTATATGATTTTTTGAAATATTTATTTTTCGCAAGTGTAAGATTTCTAATATTTTAGTTTGGCAAGTTTAAGATTATTTCAATTTGTTAGGCAATTGGATTAAGAGTAGTCAAACTAAGTTTATTTGAAATTAATGTGTTTGGCAATGATTATATAGTAGAATAAAATAAATAAAATATAAAATGCAAAAAAACATTTGTGGTGATGACACCCAAGCAAAGTTAGCCTAAAATATTTTTCTTTTAATATATAAATAGAAGATATTTGTTACAGTTTCATACTAATAAATATCCGAAAGATAAACTTTTTATAATAGTACTAGAATTAGCTCGCGCTGCGCGTGAGTGTTTCTTTTATAGTTTTATTATATTTACAAACGAATAGTTTGATAAATAAGTAATTCTTTTAAAACTAAAAATACTAATTGGCTTGAAATGAATTAATTTTTCTCTTATATAAATTGCATGAAAATGAAAATATGAAATGATTCTTAATAATTTTTGAATATTGATGATCACTATTTGAAAATGTATATGTTTTTTTTTTTTATTACATTGACTTTTGCTTTGTAACGTTGATAATATGAAACTACTGGTTGAATAGAAAACTTAATTATTTAAAATTAAAAAATACAAAGTACTTGCAAGGTTAAAAAATGAATCTCTTTTGTCACACATTGACTTTGAAATTTGTCTCGTATTTTTTCCAAGATATTAACTACACTTACATCACATGATGTATATTATATCATTTACTTAATAATTTAGCACTTTTATTTTCTCCTCATGTTATAGTCACATTTAAATTATCTTTTTGGGTTAAAATAAAAATCATAAAACACAATAATCTATCAATTTTTTAGGCAAATATTATTTTTTATAAATATTTATAATTTTTTCCTAGAAAATAATTTCTCTTTTGCACTTTCGTTATTTATAATTGGATAATTGTCTTTTCGATATATCATTTGAAGGTATTCTTTTACTATGACCTTTAAAGACTTTTGTTTAAATTAAAAAATTAATTATTTAAAATTAAAAATAAAAAAGGTTACAAATGCATATATTATATGACACATCAAACTTGAAATTTCATCTAGTATTGTCCCCAAGATATTATTTGAACTAACATCACATGAAAGATATTATATCAGATAATTAAAAGTATAGAACTTTTATTTTCTCATCTTCATAAAACATTATAATTTTTAATTTTTAATGTTATATTATTTTGGTGTAAAATTGCAATAACTTTCTTCTTCTCTTATTTTCACTTTATTTATATATAATTTCAATAATTCTCTTAAGTTACTAAATTTAATTTACTTTCTCTTTATTTGATGTAATACTTATGAACTTATATTTTTGTTTATTAATTTAGTTGTAGGACTTGTTTGATGTATGATAACGATAATATATGCGATACCATTTTACCTCATTAAATATTTATAGTGTGATATATATATTAGTATAACCAAATTTATTAAACTTGTTATTATTTTAGTAAACTATATTAATATAAATTTTGAAGTTCATATTTATTTTAAAATATGAATAAAGACTTTTAAAATTCGTTTCATAATGTTACAACCAAAGTATAAAATGTAAAATTCTAAAAAAAAAACATAATTTAATATACATGTAGATGATGTGGATGCATGAGAAGAGAGAAAATATTTCTTTATACATATAGATTTTTGCATTATTTTTGACTGTATAGGTATATTAAACTTTAATCTTTTAGGTATAGGATAATTATAAGAGTAAATATATTAGTTTATACAAATTCGAATTTAAATTATTGGTAAATATTTTAATGCAAAGTACTCTTCAATTAATATTATGTATGTTTTACTTAACTTATTGACGATTTTAATTAAGTTTAAACAGTTATATTTGGTTATAGTGATTCTATCACTCTACATTGTTTGGGTAAGATTATAGTAGTATTTAGTATAGGATATATAATTATTAAATAAAAAGATCCTAAAATGTTTACCTTTTAATATATAGAGGATGGTTGAAAAAGTTTTTTTATGGTGACGAACGCATTTTATTTGTTTTTTTTTTTTTTGAATTATATACAGTTTCCCCAAAGGCTTTCTAGGCCTAAGAGACTAATCTGTGTCGCCGGCGATGCCCAAATTTTAAATTATACGCATTTTATTTCTTTATCATACAAATACAGAGGTATAAGTAAACTAATAGAAAACCGAAGTGCCAATATTAGAGAAAATTGATTTTCTACGACGAGCATTCCTAGCAAGCATGTGTGCCTTGCCATTCTCTTCTCTCGGACAATACCTAATGGTGAAGTCTGGAAAAGGAAATCATAGCTCTTTTAAATCTTCCAATTCAAGTTTAAACCGGGGCCACTCCTCCGGTTCAGACACAATTTTTTGACCAGCTCGTGCTAGTCCCTAGGGAACAAAGAGCATTACCGTTGTTCTTTTCCAGTACAAACATAAACAGTACGATTTACCCACAATTCACAAGCAATTTCACAGGGAAAGCAATTATTACTATCAATTCCATCAACCAACAAACTGATATTACTATCCATAACCACGATCACGCACTCACCTTGGCAAATCGGAGAAGGAAAGGATATGAACACGAGATCAGCGACTCGAACCCTCACAGCCTCTGACCTCCCACGCAAACACCGAGGAACGCTTCCTCTAACACCTAGAACTCACAACTAGGGTTACCCTCAACCCAAATCAAATTTTCAGAAAATCAGAATCGACGCACTGATTTCAAAAGGACACATATATCGCATCTTACCTCCGAATTCAGATCGAAAACCCAATCTAGAAACTAGACCAAAAGAACTTTGTAACGGTATCTAGCTCATCTCTTGATTCTTTCTCAACCGCCGGGAAAACGCTTCCCAAGAGAACTGATCGAAACCTGAAACTGTACAGACCACTCACGGGAAAACGACCATAACTCAATAACAAGAGATCGAAACGATGATCCGCTTTCTACTATAGATAGATAAGAGAAGGAAGAACATACCCACCAAAAATTTCCACTGATTAGCCTTGATAGGATCGACCGTTCCTCTTCTCTACCACAAAATCACCTTTTCTTTCTTCTTTTCTCAAAACCCTTTTCTTTCCTCTGAAAATGGCTGCAACACGACAAGGGATGCTTTTATATGGCTCCTAGGGTTTTAAGCCCTTTAACCGAGCCAAACTGAAATTAAAAAATCCAAACCGAAACGACCCAAAATAACCAGTGTCGATCGACACCACCGAAATTCCACAATTACAGTTTGCGGTTGTTACAATTCTCCCCCATTAACAATGGATTCGTCCTCGAATCCTATCACACTGGCCTCCATAACCCAACTTCACGATTCAAACCCATTTATCTCAGACCATACTCCTGATCCAACATGATCAGCCACTCGCGAGACCATTACTTGAACCTCACAAACCATCTACCATAAACCAATTTTTGACCCAACCTGGTCAGCACCACTCGAGATTACCACTCGCATCCACAAATTATCTACCAAAGACCAACTCTTGACCCATCCCGGTCAGCAATACTCGAGATCATTACTCTCGATCTCCGAGGTTCAGAACCCATCTCGCTAAAGTTAACAATTCTGTCAAAAACCCGACCAAATTAGCCTGGAACATCCTGCCCGATTGATTGTGCAACAATCAAACAAGAACATGCACGACCAAAGATACTACATTTGTTACCAGGGTCGTCTGAACCAAAGTTCCAAACGCAATATCAATCCGAGACTCAACGCCCACATACACAACCCTATCAATACTCCGGACGATCCTCGTCCCTCTAGAGAATAAAAAAGAAAAATTTTGCGGAAAGTCATCGATTTATTTATCAAAATAGGAAAACTATATCTCCTATTAACACTTAAGGAAATTCTCATCCCTCTGGAGAAATCCTTATCTCCAAATCACCCTCTGGAGAAATACTCATCTCCTAACAAACATTGCGGGAAATCCTTATCCTCAGGAGAACTACTCATCTCCTAATAACCCTCTGGGAATTACTCATCCCCCCTGGAGAAATACACACCCACTGGAAAAATCCTGAACTCCTAATAAACACTTCGGGAATTCCTCATCTCTCTGGAGAAATCCTCATCTCCTAACCAGTACCTAGGGAAATCCTCATCCCTCAGGAGAAACACTCATCTCCTAAACTCGTACTCAGGGAAATCCTCATCCCTCTGGAGAAATACTCATCTCCCAAAACTCATAGTCAGGGAAATCCTCATCCCAATAAGTACACATGGAAATCCTCATCCCTCTAGAGAAATCCTCATCTCCCAAAACTCGTACTCAGCGAAATCCTCATCCATATAAGTACACAGGGAAATTCTTATCTCTCTAAATCCAATATTCCCTGAACTAGAATACCCTCACACATATGACAAAAACTTTCGATCACTCAACAGATATACCTCTGAGAACTCCGCCTCAAAATCTCAAACATGCAGAATTGTTACACCCCAAAGACTCATACATAAATCAAACCCAACACAACACCAAGCCATCTCTCAAACTAGGACCGCAAAGATAGAAGTAAGTTCAAGCTGCTACCTACCTGTCGAACCACCTGCACAACTTCAACTTTATCTTTGCCTCAGGCTCCCACGTTTCCTCTCCCGCACCACCACAAAACCACAAAACTTTCAACAGAGGAAACTTCTTCCGATGTAGCACCTTAATTCTCCTCTTGAGAATCCTCACAAGTCTCGTCGCCACCGACAAATCTGGTTGAAGTTCCACCCAAAACTTAGCCACCACTCCTCTGAAGCACGCATGCACTTTCTCAACCTCGACACCTGAAACACCTTAAGGAATACTTTCATACTCTGAGGTAAATCCATCCAACACGCTACCGATCCAATTCGTTCCACTATCGGGAAGGGACGCAAAAACCACATACTCCGCAGAGTCTCCGAACTCAAACTAGTAGAACCTCGCATGATGGTCATCTAAAGATAGATCCGACCTCTGATCTTCCTCGCATCACGACCTCTACAATCTTCCTCCTCTAATCGGCATAATTCCTCTGCCGATCCCCAAAACGCCCTCGCATTCAGCTTCGCGACACGAATCTTCTCCGTCGTCTCCTGAACAAAACTCGTACCAAAAGTGCTCAACTCCCCCACTTGGGTTCAGCATATTCGCCTAAAACCCAAAAATCCATCGCAATCAATATCCCACTCCCAATCTGGGATGCGCAAGCTCTACATCAATCCCCTTGGAATCTGATGCTCAACCTTCACTAGTTGTCCCAAATCGCACTCACTAACTGGTATCACGTGGACTCACACACACAAAACTGGAGGTCTATATCCAGTCACATGTTTAAACCACGATCCAACATTGATTACTCATACTCATTCCGACACCATCACACTCTCACGACGTCTCTGATAGACTCCTCGATAGGATCTATGTCCAAAGAACGCCCTTCAAAGGTTTTGTAATGCAGAAGTGAATGAGGTTTGGATTTGATGGATGATGGATGCAATAGATTGAATCGAAATGATGAAGATGTACCGATTTTGAATGGAAGATGAAGGGATCGATGATGGTGGAGTGATGCGTACTTCCGAGAGATATGAAGGATCTCTTAGACTACCAGGCTTCTCCTAGACTTTGATATGAAGCACAAAGTTAAGAAAAAGATGAGAAGATATTACACACTTCTCGTGATGTGTACTTCCGAGAGATATGAAGGATCTCTTCGACTACAAGGCTTCTCCTAGACTTTGATATGATGCACAAAGTTAAGAAAAAGATGAGAAGATATTACACACTTCTCGTGATCAAACAAGTTTGAGAGATTTTGATAAAAAGTTTGATGAATTATTCTAAGGATCAAGATCCTTAATATAGGCAAGGAAATGAAAGGACAAACCCCTTTCACTTCCTTTTACACGGAAAAACAAAGATGATAAATGAACTTGAAAACACAAAAAAAATTAAAGTTTGACTAAGACCCTTGACTAGAATTAAAGGGGAAGTTTGAAAGGCAAAAAGACTAAGTTCAAAGAATCCGAGAGATGCGTTATGTGGGATGGCAGATAACGAACCGCCAAACGGAAGTAGCAATGCCGAAAATGAGGCTAGGGATAAAGTGTGCGAACTAGCCTCATTAAAAACCTTCTTTAGAAAACTCGATAGGACAAAACCAAGGCAAGAGAAAAAGAGTACAAGCCGCAACACTTCTCATCTCCGACCCCTAAGCCACTTGAATCACGACCAAGGTGATCAGACAAGTGTTCGGCTCAAGGTTGCTTTCAAGGTGCCTAATGAGTAGGCCGATGGCTTGGTTAAGGTGGATGGTCCTTGACCCCGTCATAAGACCGATCATAATGTGCAAGGATTCATCATCCGTAGTGTCCACACGACCCTCCTCGGCTACGAGCTGCTCCTCAGGTTCAAGTTGTTTAGTGACTTTATGTTCCGAGTTATCCATGATCGCATCAGCCTCCTTCAAGGTAATGATGTCGGTGGCACTCCATTCTCAGGACGTCTCCCCCAAGCTCTAGATATATATAGGAAAAACGCTTCCTTTAGAGTAATCAATTCATACGTGTACAAACACCTCCTGACTAGAACTACCTCCCACAATACCAATGGAGCACCTGGCCAACGAGCCAACACACACGAGATCCTCTCTGGACCTCCGAAACTCATCGCCAATTCATGTTTATACGCACGTATCTAGACATTTATTACTCTTAACTCATTCCACATCCCTCCCACTTGCAGTAACGAATCCTTTGAGCTATCGGTGCCTCGTGCCCGAAACACTCTCAGGATGCATCCTTCGAGCTCCAGGTACACATGAGAAATAATCATCCCTTCGAGAGAACTAATCATCCCTCGATACTTATACTGGAAACAAATCATTCCAAATAAGCATACAAGAGAACTAATCATCTCCTCTGGAGAACTAATCATCTCCATTGGAGAACTAATCATCTCCAAAAATAAATGAGTTATTCGGGACCGCACCCCTAGAGTAATAAATTATAAAACGTCTATAAACATCTATCGACTTGAACTATCTCGCGTAGTTCCAAACATGATATTTCCAAACCCAGAATATCATCACATCGTGACCAATCCTCAGGTCAACTCAAACAACCCAACGCACCGGGTGTTCCACTAGAATCCCTCGAAAAATAGACAGTCATAAATCCTCATAAACTTCTATTTTTAGACTCTCCACAACTCAACACAATCTCCACACCACGACTAACCAGCCGCATATATAAATAAGAAATACTCAGCTTATAATTCCAAAATGTATAAATCGTTTCAACACCAAACAAAAATACAAAAATTCAAAAGAACATAGAAAAAGCTAAAAAACTCTGGAACTCGAAAACAAAATAGAAAACCAGCTCAATCCTCGACCTGCTCTCCCAGGTTCTCTTCAATCGTTGCAGCTGCCTCCACTAGTTTCGTCCTCGAGGCGAACTTGGAAACTCTGCAAGCCCTCTTCAGCCCAAGTTTAAGTCCTCCCCCGAACTTACCCATCTGGGCCTGCTCATCATCCATGCCTCTACCCGCATAGACCACTAGCCTGCTAAACTCAGCATCATACTAGCGAACCAACTAGTCGCCCTGAACCAGTATCTGGAACTGCAATTCCAGCTGATCCACTACCTCTTGAGGGAAATACCTAGCATTAAACTCACCCAAGAATTCACCCCAAGTCCACACTGTCCGCCTCCTCCTGGCCTGAACACCAGTCCACCAGAAGCATCACCATCCTAAAACTCGACCGCCAGATCCATACGGTACTCATCAGGACATTTGATAGAACAAAACCTTTGCTCTACCCTCAACCTCCACTCATTGGCTCTCTCCCGTCCCCCTCCACCCGAAAAGGACAAAGAGCCAATGCCCAGCATCTTGGTCCCCCTCCACCTGAAAAGGACAAAGAGCCACTCATCGCAGAAACCTGAATCGAGCCAAATCCTCACATGGCTCGATTCCATTCCATCAAGCGATCAATCACAAACATTAACAGTACGATTTACCCACAATTCACACGCAATTTTACAGGAAAAGCAACTATTACTATCAATTCCATCAACCAACAATCTAACATTACTATCCATAACCACGGTCACGCACTCACCTTGACAAATCGGAGAAGGAAAGGATATGACCACACGCGACCAGCGACTTGAATCCTCTCAGCCTCAGATCTCCCACCCAAACACCGAGGAACGCTTCCTCTAACACCTAAAACTCACAACTAGGGTTTCCCCTCAACCCAATTCAGATTTCCAGAAAATTAGAATCAATGCACTGACATCAAAAGGACACAGAGATCGGATCTTACCTTATAATTCAGATCGGAAACCCAATATGGAAAATAGACCGAAAGAGCTTTCCAACGGTATTTAGATCGTCTCTTGATTCCTTCTCAACCGCCTCGAAAATGCTTTCCAAGAGGACTTATCGAAACCCGAAACTGCATAGACCAATCACGGGGAAATGACCATAACTCAATAACAACAGATTGGAATGACAATCTGCTTTCTCTTATAGATAGATTAGAGAAGGAAGAACATACCTACCAAAAATCCCACTGATCAGTGATGTCTTAAGTTTTAACCCAAAATAATTCCGCAAGTGCACAGACAATTGCAATAGTATAATAGGTATCGAATCCACAGAGACCAAGGTTACACTATGAATTACGAGATTCAATTTAAATCTAAGATAAAATAAAGTGGTGGTTTTGTAATAATAAACAGCGAAATGATTAAACGGTATAGAAACAAATAATAAAAAGCACTAGGTCAAGGTAATTCTCCGGTGATTTTCGGATTAAGGACTGAGCGAGTATTCAGGAATAAATCTAAAACGGTCTAGAACTCAAACATAAAAGTAATATTGCCCCACTGTCGTGATGTATTAATATCTTTGTCTAACAACCTAAATACCTAAATTGTCGCATGGATTTAGTAATGAAGAAGACGAGCATTAATGAATTGGTTCAATTTGTTCACAATTAATCATAACAATCAACTGTCGTTGGTTATGCACTAATTGCTCATCAATGATTTTGTCTAGCAACCTAAAGCACTTTTGATGAATAGATGTAACCTAAAGATCATAGATTAAGTGATCAATTTAATCTAAGCAATATTAACATCTATTCATGAAGACATAAAATTCGGCCCTATTTGGCTCAGCCTCTTACAATCCTAAATCACCATTGAATACCTCAACCTAGCTAATGGACTACTCAAGCATAATGGAATCAATCACAACAAAGACAAAAGGAGAATTCATAATCAAATTAAAAAGAATAAGGTTTAGAATTCTTCTCGGAACAATGTGGTGGAATGATCCAGCAAGGAGAAGCAATAAATCGGAAAAATCCCAAACCGTGAACAGTGTTTCGATGAACAGTGTTTTCGTGAATTTTCTAGGTCTGTCGTCTCTGTCTTCAGAGGAGAATCCTCTGCTTCTTAAATACAAAAATAACAAAAATAAAGAAAAATCTCTAAAGCCTAAGAAAAAGGAAAGTAAATCTCCCATAATAAAGAGATAGCATGAGTTTCTCCCTAATAAAAAGGGATTGTCTTTGACTCTTATTAAAAGGAGAACGTGTGGGTCCCCCTTGGCAGCAGGCGGCCACCTCTGATTTATTAGGTCAAGTCTAGAATCTCTGACCGAGCAGGTGCTCGCACAGCCGGGAGCAGGTGCTCGCTGGGTGAAAAGTCTCTTTTTGCTCCAATTCTTCTCCTTTTCCCCAAAGAGCTCCAGCAACTCCAATCCATGCTCCAAAGCCTCCTAGAACCTGAAATGGCACAAAAAGAACTAGAAAAAAGACTCGAAAAAGACTAGAAAGCAATAGGTAAAATAGGCTAAAATCCTAATGTATCAATCAGCCTCGATATGATCGACCGTTCTCTACCCAGACAGATAAAACTGTTCTCTCCTTCCTCTCAATCTCCACACAAAAAATCACATTTTCTCTCTTTCTTTTCTCAAAACCCATTTCTTTTCTCTCAAAACAGCTGCAACACGACAAGTGATGCTTTTATATGGCTCCTAGGGTTTTAAACCCTTTAACCGAGCCAAACCGCAATTAAAAAATATAAACCGAAACAACCCAAAATAACAAGTGTCAATCGACACATCTCCTTGGTGTCAATCGACACCACCAAAATTCTACAATTCCGGTTCGCGGTCGTTACATTTCTCAAATATCATTACTCTGCCACTTTATCTGGATATCCCGTGTGTGATTTATAAACCAATTTATAAACCAAAAACCCGATAATCACTACTCTTATGTGCAAATCCAATAAAAATATAATCCACCATTTTAGGTCCGATTGTGACCTTTTTTGGAGGTTGCATTACAACTTTTGATAGGCACCGCCACATTTTTAGGTATTTTTTACAATACATTTCCAAAGTTCATATGGTGTTTTGTCAATGACTTTGTGCGATATTTTGTTGAGGATATAATTAGTGGTACGCAACGCTTCCTCCACATTTTATGGACGAACCTATATTCCTCTAACATCGCATTAATCATCTCATTAAGAGATCGATTTTTTTTTTCCGTTCCGCATGTATTTGAGATAGATATTGAAGTTTTCCCAACTATGAGGGAGTTTCTCAATAAAGTCCGTGAACATTTCACAAATGAACATACTTTTAGACTCTATCTCATGCGTTAGCAATTACATTGCTTCCACTTGTTCCATGATGGGTTTTGAATCCACCATTTAGAACTATAGAAACTTCGCTAATGCGAATTTCTTTGCGCCATTAGACTTATAAGTCTTTTTTGGCATCAGTCCTACGCTTACAGCGCTAGGCACTAACATGTTTACAAGTGGCATACCACTCCCAAACATAATTTGGGTCGTCGAGTCACTTGACCAGTTCACAAGTAGTAAACCATTCCCAAACTTAATTCGGGGTGTCAACTCACTTGATTCGATTCCACCAAACTTCAACCACCGGTTACATCAATGATCAATAATCTTTCATATGAGCATCGAACACAATCTTATTGTTGCTACTCATAATTCACAAATGAGACGTAACTGTTTACAAAATAAACAAAACGCAAATTTGGATTAGTATTCCAATCAGAAATGAAGTTCAACAATATGATGCACAGTCGCTTCCATTATAAAATCATGGACAACAAGAACCATTTTTCACGCAATGTAAACGACATAGGACACAACTTGTCACACAAGCAAAGCTAGACAATTAGAATACTACAGCACGTCGATTAAAATATACAAGAGACCCCATGCTCTGAATACAATAATGACCAACATTTCTAGATATTGCAGATTACTAAGCAATTATCAAACCAGAGATAAACCGGTTACTATAAACCGAAGAACCAAATTGAATTAAAAGCAAACTGGTGTACCTAACCAAATGAAAATCAAACCGAAATTTGTTTATCCTCGTGGTGAGGGCATGACAGATTCATGGCGACTTCTGAAATCAATTGCACTCAATCTAATTGATTTAACAAATTTCAGAACCATTTATCGCCATCGTAAAATACCAAAGAAATTTCCGATTCCTGATTTCATGATAAAACACTTCACAAAATAATCAGTTTTCGTTAGTGCAATAAGCAAAAACGAAATTTTTTAGAATTAAGATGGTAGGAACTTAATTTACTACATATGGGAAAACTGATATTTGTGAAATGAAATACATAAATATGATATTACAATAACAAAAATACCGATACAGGATTTATGATAAGAACGAATTTTGTAGAGGTGAGATACGATCTCTATCCTTAATTCTGAAAACGGCCCCGTAGTGTGACGGTTGAATGACGTTCCGAATCCCATGATACAACTACAATCGATTCTATTTTGCATCACTCAACAATAGAATCACACGAACGTTAGATTTTGTGTTATACTCTCAGACACAGAATAAAATAAAATAAAAGAAACTTGTGAGATATGTTGTTGTTCATAATGATGATAATGTTATCATCCATTAAAATTAACTTAAGAATTGAAGAGGATATGGCTTGTGTTATATTGCACAAGATGCCAACGTTCAAAAATTAAAGTGGAGTAATGGAGCATCAAAATTTCCATCATAATGATGTGAATGAATTTTGTATGTTACAAACTTAAATCACATTAATTTGTTGTTACAAAATTCAATTCAAGAAGATATTTTTGTTGACTATATTCATCAACATAATAAAAATGGATTTGGATTAAAAGATTACTATTATTAATCATAAGTCCATTTACACAATCTCAAAGCCCAAAATCAAAGTCCGGCCCGAATATCTCTTTTCTCTAATACACCAAAGTGTACACAAGGTTTTCAAACATTTTTATGAGTTCTCCACTTTATATACTTAAGGAATTTAATCATAACTTTCAATATAGGATATTTGCTAGTTTTTATTTTTAGCCAAATTCTAAAGCTTTACAAGATTTTCATGTCACCCACTTTAGTCCTTTATTTCTTATTCAAACTAACTCCGATTTTGACAAGTGCATACACTATATGCGGCGACAATTCTATCGTGCCCAAAAAACCGGTCCTTCCGATAGACGTCTCCATCAGAATATATACACCAAAAAATGATCTTAAACCATTTCGTCAAAAACGAGTTCCAACACACTATTCCATATTTTAACTAGCTAACACAATAACTCCAAAAATGTTATACGAATTGAACTAACGTGTAGGATTTTTATGCAGGGATTATTAGCGAAGGTAGCACAAATGGAGCCATTGCGGTAAATATATAATCATTCATATAATCTAAAGGTTTTAGTTATATTTTTTGAAAGATACGAGGAGAAAAGTCTAATAGTACTTAATTCTCTTCCATCATCAGAGTAGTATCTCTGCTACCTGTCCTGCTTTAGGTACACCTTGTTGCATCTTCAAGATCCCTGAGTACCTCACCCACAACAGACAAAATTCATATGGCTATCAACCCAGTATAGTCTCCATAGGTCCTTACCATCATGGAAAGCCACATCTAAAATGGGTTCAAGGGGAGAAAGAAAAGTTTCAAGAAATATTTATATCAGAAGCAAAAACGAACTTTAAAAACAAAAAAAAAGAAGAAGCAAAAATGAACAAAAAGGCACTAGCTGATGCAGTGGCACTGGAGAAAACCAAAATAAGAGCATCTTTTTCTGATATTCGTGCAGGCGTCGACGGTGATGATCTGATCGACATGATGGTTCTTGATGGTTGTTTTCTTCTCACATTGTTCTTAGCTATTACAGAAGAAGCATTTCCCAAGGAAAATCCAATATTCAGTATGCCGTGGGCTCTGTCAGCTATACAGAGAGATCTTCTTCTTCTAGAAAATCAGATCCCTATGGTTGTTCTTACAACTCTACTACGGACGGCAGAATTTCCAACTGCTTTACACAATATCGCTTTGTGTTTCTTCAAGCATTCCTTTAAAAATCGGGAAAAACTTTGGGCAGAAAACCTCGGCGAGCCTGAAGCAGTACATCTTCTCGATCTGATCAGTCAAACTTTCATTCCCAAGTCACTAAACCCGGCAGATCATTCGTCGAAGAGTGATTTAAACAAAACCGCTGTGCCAAGGAGCTTTGTAAAACTGAAATTGAAATTGTCAGCCAGGGAGCTTTGTAAAACTGGTGTTAAAATCGAGTTGAAGAAGGATAACGGCAAATTCTTGGATATAAGTTTCAAGAATGGCGTGATTCAGATTCCAGAAATAATTCTCGATGATTTTATTAGCGTTGTTTTGCTAAACTGCATTGCATTTGAGCAGTTTTATCCAAGTCGTTTGACCTACGTAACAAGCTACGCAATATTCATGGGCTGCCTTATAAGCAGCGAGAGAGATGCAACATATCTTGTTGAAAAAGGAATCTTACAGAACTATCTCGGGACAGAAGATGAGGTGTTTGTATTCTTCAAGAGAATTTTAAATGATTACGTGTTTGATATAGAGAAGAGCTACTTGGCAGATGTAATCAAGGACGTTGACGAGTATTCTACAAATAGTTGCAATGTGCTGTGGGCAACTTGCAAGCAGAATTACATGGCTTCTCCCTGGATCTTTATATCAAAATTGGCCGCTTTAGCTCTTCTTCTGCTGACTATAGCGCAAGTGGTCTTAGCAGCCATTGCTTTATAAAGCACCCGACAGCCCCAAGTCACAGGGAATGGTTGATTTCGGTTCTTGGCTTGATCAGCTACTTCTGTTCATGGGTTTTGTGTTATATTGATCTATTTGCGTGTGTGTTTGAGTTTGACTACCTATTGATGTTTGATGGGTCTGTTTCTCGTGGCTTTCCCATTTGCTTTCATGATTCATGTCTGGTTTCGATTGATTTTGTTTATCATTCCAAGTCCTGCGTTGTTTGGGTTTGTAAGATACATTTGATTTTTATAAAAAAGAGTCGTGAGAAAAGTTTCTCCAAAATTATCTTGCTTTCGGCACTCGAAGGATTCTAGTTATAGGTAATCGTTCTAAAACTTATTGTGGCTTATTTAGGATATTTTTAGTTCTATATATTAATAATGTTGGATTTTGAAAATTTATTAATTTA
Organism: Draba incana; assembly: GCA_963576765.1. Lineage (NCBI taxonomy): Eukaryota > Viridiplantae > Streptophyta > Magnoliopsida > Brassicales > Brassicaceae > Draba > Draba incana. Next base: position 23,216,117 of record OY755205.1, read on the forward strand.
AATTTAAAAAGATATTAATTTATCGATTAATAATATTTATTAATTTATAGAAAGATTTTTTTTTGGGTAATATTTATTAAGTTTCTTGGGAAAAGAATTCAAATAAAGTTATATTACATAATCTAATTGAATCCATTATTAAAAATAACATATATTAACTTGAAATTATGATAAACATTTTCAATTATCGCAACTAAATTGATGTTAAAGTTAAAAACAATATATATATTACGCTATTTTTAGAAGGAGTTAAGTGAAGAAAACTCAACTATTGCATCTATTATTTTTCACAAGTTTTGGATACATAAATAGAAATCAATCCTAAATGTTATTTTATTTTCAAAATATTATTTATACAATTATATATGTATAACGTGAATAAAATGTTTTCGTACTACTTTTGTATCACTGTAGGTGATATTTAAGAATGTTGCACACACATTAAAAATTATCGAATTACAAATATGCCAACTTCTAAAATATTTTTTTTTCAAATATGCCATCCTTGAAAATTTAGGGATTATTGCATGGAATATACCTTTTTCATTTTTAATGCAAAAGTACACCCCTATTGTGAAAACTTGCAAAACTACTCTAAAGGGGCAGTGAAATTACAGTTAGAGCCTTAATGAACAAATAATAAACCTGCAGCCGCAATGACCGTTCTATCCTTTTGGAAGTCTTCGTTGGAAATTTTCACCCGAAGTCTGCAGCGAAATATGGAAGTCTACATCGTAATTATTTAGTAAATTTAAATCTATAAATATATAACAAATAATTTGACCATAAAATCTTTTGGATAATTAAACTAAATGCAATTGTGATGTTTTAAAAATAAAAGTTCACCAAATTAGCATACTGTAAAAAAAAAAGACAAAACCTAATGAAAAAGTCTACATTTTGGAAGTCTGCAACGAAATATGGAAGTCTACATCATAATTATTTAGTAAATTTAAATCTATAAATACATTAAAAATAATTTGACCATAAAATCTTTTGGATAATTAAACTAAATGCAATTATGATGTTTTAAAAATAAAAGTTCACCAAATTAGCATACAGTAAAAAAAAAGACAAAACCTAATGAAAAAGTCTACATTTTGGAAGTATGCAACGAATTATGGAAGTCTACATCGTAATTATTTAGTAAATTTAAATCTATAAATACATTAAAGATAATTTGACCATAAAATCTTTTGGATAATTAAACTAAATGCAATTGTGATGTTTTAAAAATAAAACTTCACCAAATTAGCATAAAGTAAAAAAAAAGACAAATTGGAATGAAAATGAATGAATGAACTACATACTATCCTTTTCGAAATACTATATTTCATCACATTACATTGAGAAGTTTTGTGACAATGTTGGGACATGGTATTAGTAATTGTTTTGTATTATGTATATATAGTCTTTATGATTGTATGATTGTAATAGATTAACGTTTTAGAGATTTGTGTTACATGATCCATGGTTTATAATGAACAACTTATAAGAAGTTTCACTGTAGGGTTTGATTATGAGAAGTTGAATTCACTATGAGGGGATGTAAAATCTTTAATATTATGAGTCATGTATGTCACTGACATTAGTTTGTGGGTTTATGAGTTAAAAATATGGGAAATGGATCGACAATACAATTTGAAAACATATTTTACGTTTAGGGTTACATTTAAAGTTCATAATTTCAAGATTTTAAATGTCAAATTTGAAAAAAATCTAAAATTATGAATATATTAGATGTTTGGATGATTAATAATACCTTTAATTAACAGTTATGAATAATCTAAAGGAAAAAGTTGATTTTTGTTTTGAATTATAGACTTCCATTGTAGACTTCCATTCGATTTAGTGTTTGAATTGCAGACTTCTATTGTACACTTCAATTGTAGACTTCCAGTTGCGTTTAGGGTTTCATTTTATAGTATAGGGTTTCGTAGACTTCCGATCAGTCGCTGGAAGTCTACGTTGAATGAGCTAACTAGTCACCAAATGAAAAAAATTAGACTTACCCCATAAATATTAGTTTTCAACTTGTCAAACTAACACAGATGATAGAGACATAGGTACCACACATGTGAGAACAAAAAAACCATGAAATCTCTTAATAGAATGACATATAATTAGGTTTTTAAAAAGACTGTGTATTGTAGACTTCCTCTGTACACTTCCATTTTTCGATAGTAGACTTCCCGTGTAGACTTCCGAGCACTCGCAGACTTCCCATGGGGGTACTTTTGCATTTTAGGCATACGCTTTGCAGACTTCCAGGGAAGTCTTCACAACCGTAGACTTTCCTGGAAGTCTGCAAAGGGTAGTTTTGCATTTGACAAGAGGTTTGACTTTATTTGTGCAGACTTTCCTGGAAGTCTGCACAAAAAAGGGGGTAGTTTTGCATTTGACCAAATTTTGATTTTCTCCAGGGAAGTCTGCAAATAAAAGTAAACTTCCTAGGAAGTCTGCAAAGAAAAGTAGACTTCCTTGGAAGTCTGCAGCATTTGTAGACATCCGTACAGGGCAGTTTTGCAATTGTGAATTTTTTCTGGAAGTCCGCAAATGGAATGTGAACTTCTTAGGAAGTCTGTAAAAAAAAAAAGGTAGTTTTGCATTTGACCAAATTCTTTGATTTCAGTAGTAGACTTCCAGGGAAGTCTACACTATTTATCTACACTTTCTGGAAGTCTGCAAATATTGGTCAACTTTTTACTTTTTTGGTCAAATGCAAAACTACCTCTTTTTCTTTGTGCAGACTTCCTTGGAAGTCTACTTTCCGATTTCCAAATGCAAAACTACCCTTACGTTTTTGCAGACTTCCAGGGAAGTCTATACAAAAAGGTCAAACCTGTGGTCAAATGCAAAACTAATTAACCCCGTCTACGTGGCACTGTTTTTTTGTTTCCAAAGGAATCATGCAGACTTCCTTGGAAGTCTACTTCATATTTTTCACATAAATAGTCAAATGCAAATCTACCCTCTTTGTTGACTTGTGGAAGTCTACACAGAAAGTCTACGAGTTTCAGATCTGAAATTTTGAATTAGTTTACAATCCCGAAGTTCCATCGATCTGTGACATTGCGGGCTGATTTCCCATCGTTCTAGAAAAACCCACAAGACAATTAACATACTGTTGGAAAGCCCCGACTCTTAGCTTTCGAACGATAACAATTTCATATCTATTGGAGTTGCGAGTAGAAAGTTATCGTTGTTTCTGTACACTGCGATTTTCTAGATCTGAAATTTCAATTTTGCAAGTTTTGGTTCTTTTTCATATGTTGAGCTCGTTTTTCTCTTCCTCCAACACTGGAACTTGAAAATTTAACTGATATTGAAGAATCTATGGTGTGTTAAAACAAGATTTGTGGGAAATCCTTTTGAAAACGAAATTTAGAAAAATTTATGGATGAAATTGTAGAGGGGAAGAAAGGAAATAAGTAATAAGGATTATAGAAGAGCATTAAGAGCTCGAAAATAAGTTGTTCAGCTATTATGAGCTCGAAATTGATTGTTCATGGTGGTTGGAAAATTGATGAAGATGACATTTCGGTAAATAAGTTAATTTATGTGGGATTGTTCAGACTTTTCATCTTTGATTGGAAGTCTACGAAACACAAAAGGAAGTCTACGTAATGGCAGTTTTGTAATTAAATGGACAGTTTAGTGGCGAAGACTCAAAAAATAGAATAGAGAGAAAGAAGGGTGTAGTTTTGCATTTGACTAAGAAAAAAGGTGTAGTTCAGAAAACATCCCAAAAATTTATTGGAAACATGTCACATTTGATAGAAAAAGACAAAATCATTAAAAATTTTTTGTCTCTTTCTCAAAACTGAAACCCTAAACTCTACCCCAAAAATTATACCATAAATATAAAAAACCTAACCCAAACCCAAAAAATATATAAGTTAAGTTCAAAAAAAGATGGCATTCTTGCAAACATTTTCAAACGATGGCATAGCTGTAAAGTGGCATGCCAAGAGTGGCATCATGAAAATTCTCTATTATTTTAGTGAACTATATTTATATATGTTTTATGGTTTCAAGTTTAATTTAAAATATGAAAAATGACTTTTGAACTTTTTTTATAATGATATAACTGATGCAATAAAGTTTTAACCCAAATAAAATCCGCAAGTGCACAGACAAAAGCAGTAGTATTTTAGGTATCGTCAGAGACCAAGGTTACTCTATGAAACAATGGATTTATATTTAAAGCTAAGATAAAATGGAGGTTGGTTTGCAATGAAACAATGAACGAAACAGCAATTAAAATGATGTAAATTCAATAAGAGAAAGGCACTAGATTAAGGTCATTCGCCGGTGACTTCGGATTAAGGACTGAGCAACTATTCATGATTCAAATTTAGCGCGGCCTAGAACTCAAACATAAATGTAATATTGCCCCACTGTCGTGATGCATCAATATCTTTATCTAACACCCTAAATGCCTAACTGTCATTTGAATTCAGAGATGTTGATAAGCATTAACAAGATGGTTCGATTTGTTCACAATCGATGGTAACAATCAACTGTCGTTGGTTACACACCGATTGCTCATCAATGGTTTATCTAGCAACCTAGAGCACTGTCGTGAATAAGTTAAACTTGAGAACATAGACTAGGTGATCAAATTAGCCTAAGCAATACGAATCCCAATTGATGAAGGCAAATGATATCATTCATATTTGGCTCAGTCACTATCATCCTAATTCACATGAATTCCCTAATCTAGCTATGAGACTACTCGACCATGGAGAACAAAAACGCATCAATCAAATGAGAAGGATTCATCATGATAAAATAAAGAGATAAGGGTTTAAGAAATCTTCTCAATAGAAAGTTGTGGATGATCCTCCAAATCTTACAAGCTAAATCCAAGGAATGAAAAACACTTGAAAAATCTCAAGAACTTGGAACAAAGTAGTCTCAGCCTCTCAAAAACGTCCAATGGAAAAATCTCAGAAAAAATAGAACTTATGTTAAGGAAAGTGGCTGCCTCTAATTTATAGTAAAAATTAGGGCAACTTGGTACTGGGTGACCGACCGGTCAGTCTGGTTCCAGACCGGTCGGTCCGTCTTCGGTCGTCTCAAGAATCTGCAAGTCCTCGTGTCTGGGACCGGTCGGTCTTCTCATCCGGACCGGTCGGTCCGGATTCCAGGGGGCTTCGGCTTCGGGACTTCGGATGTGGACCGGTCGGTCCTGTAGTTGGATCGACCGATCCGGTTTCCAGAGAGCTTCGGCTTCTTTGAGTCTTTGGGCGAGCAGGTGCTCGCTCCAAACCGAGCAGGTGCTCGCTCCAAACCGAGCAGATGCTCGGTTATGAAAAACGCCATCTTTTCTCCAGATTCGTCCCTTTCGCTCCAAATGACCTCCACTGACTCCAATCCATGCTTGAGAGCCTTCTAGCACCTGAAAAGACACAAAAGGAACTAGAAAGAACTGAAAAGACTAAAGAAACAATACGTAAAAGAGACCAAAATACTAATATATCAAATTCCCCCGGACTTAGATCTTTGTTTGTCCTCAAACAAAACAAAATCAAGATCGGAAAAATGTCTGAAAAATCGGATGGAATTCACTCGCTTGTTGGAAAGATTTCAGACTTCATACTTTCGTCATTGGGCCTTAGAACATGTATCGTAGTTAACCATGGGGTTCATAACCTAAACTTAATCACCCACAACTCATCAAAACGTTGGCATCCTCAATATCATCTCTTAAATAGGATTAATGAAAATGAAGTACAGTGATCTTACCCAAGGGGAATCGTTTCAAGGGGTGCCGACTTCTTCTAACCAAGACACTCTCATGTATACTCTTTTTTTTTTTTTTCAACTCAAATCCTCTCTTAAAATGGTTAAATGATAGATTTGTTTTTTTTTTTTTTTTAAACTAGTGGGACAAATCGAAATGAGACCGCGAAGATATACTGGTTTACGCATCGTCCCCTGGCTCACTTCGAAACTTTTAGTTTCCCTCTAAATTTTATGTATATATATATATATATTTTTTTTTTATGGGACGATTCTGATAAGGTCACAAAGGATAAACGGGTTTATTCGCATAATCCCCTGGTTTACTTCGAATCTTTTAGTTTCCCTTACAACATGCCTTCCGCGAGTCCCAAAAGATACACGGGTTTATTCGCATAGTCCCCTGGGCCAACTGGACATGTTGCTTTGATAAAGGAGAGGAGAGTTAGAGAGTAAAGAGTTTACTTTGTGGAGAGTTGCGGTGTCTTGTACGGTTCGAAAAATTCTTGTCCAATGAACATCAAACCCTTGAAAAAGAAATTAAAAGTCAAGATTAACCGAATAAGGATTTGAGACGATATTGGATCAACCTAATTTCCGATGAATATGGGCTTTAGGGAAAAATTTATCCACCCATAACCTTTCCGATACAGAACCTTAGCCAAACAAGTCATGCAAGTAATCCTTAATCCAATAATAATTCCAACAGATCAAGTTCACAATTCCTAAGACTCAATAAAGTTCAAAAACAGACTCAATTCAAATAAAACGGATAACAAACCGCTCCCACGGACTTAAATCACACCGTCTCCGGTGTGAAAAAGTTCAAGAGATTGGCGACACAAAGGAAGCAATAAAAACAAAAGAAAAGATGGATAAAACAATGGTGGTAGAGGGTGAAAGAAGATATCACCGAGTGGAAGCTTCATCGCCTCCTTCACCGCGCGTCCTTCGCTTCTTCCTTGCCAATGGCTGAACCGAACCAGAGTGGAGCTCGAGGTGACCGGCAGAGCATCCCTTGCTGCTGTGGTATGACAACAACCCTTGGAAAGCGTCTCCATAATCCTCTGCATGAGGCTGTTGTTTTTCTACGTTGATTAGATCATCCATTGCCTATACTTAGCACCATCAGCATCATCAAAGATGTGTGGGAGATCAAACTCACCTTGGGGAGGAACGGTGTGGTATGTCAGGCATAGGATGGAAGGGCCAGCATCGTCGGAGTGAGGAACTGAGCTGGTGCTTGGTCTGGAGGTGCTCCTACGCGAGCAGGTGCTCGGTCTGGTGGCCGAAGAAGAGCGGCTCGGATTGGGCACAAGATACTGCGGAGGTGGCTGAAACGCAAGGTCATCCATCGTGATGAGCTGTGTGAGGTGTGGGCACCGAAGCTATGAATCCCCGTTTGCAGCTATGAACTGATAAGCACTCGGCTTAACGATGATCTTCGAATTAAGTAGATGCTGCATATCCACACGTGATAGCTCTTTGACGCAAGAAACCTCGGATAGATCCATCCAGAGATGGCGGAACAGTGAGGTGTGCAAGCTTCCAATGCGCTCAACACGAGGTCCATTTGCGGTCGAGGTTGGTTGACCCTTAATCGCGCATATTGTCTCGGCAAACCGGATGCCCAAGTTATAGCGATAATGCTCATATTGCTCCAAGTCTCCATTGCCTAAAATCGGACCAACACCCAAAAACAGCAACATCAACTCATCATTATATACTTTGTTACCTACAGCTCGGTCAAAAAACATATTGCTGAGAAGTCGCGCAACAATGCGGAGAGCGGGATGACAAAGGCGGTTTTGGCTCGCGGAGTTGCTCGAGTATGCTCCAGAGGCTATGACATTCTAGAACGTCTTGGATTCCTTGAATCTCTTAGGGCCATCCAGCTCTTGTCGGTCGCGTGAAAACAGTAGATGATGCAAAATTCGCTCATCGAAATCTCGTATCTCGTTCCTCCAGCAAAGAATGAGAATGTAGCCTAATCAAAGGATGGTGCCTCCAGATTTGAATAAGTGAGAGTGGCGGTCGCGAGGCATTGCCTAGTTATATCCGGGTAGAGAACATCCTCTTTCAGAGCAAAACTCATGCAACGCGCGTTGAGAAGAATGCTACCCACTTGCTCCTTAAGGCCTAGTTCGGTCAAGGTTTGCTCGCACAAGAACCTAGTCGGTTTAAGCTTCAAGGCCAAGAGCTTGTTGTAGTTGTAAGCACTTATCTCGTCCCAAGCAGTTGTTGAGTTAGGCGGGAGCCCAACGGTGTCAATGTCGAACGGAGTGTCCTCGGGGCGAGGCCACGGATAAGTGGTGGGTCTCCGAGCAGTGGAGGAAGAGGCAATACCCTTGCCTTTGTTGCCGAATCGATGCGTGGAGGCATTGTTGTGAACGGGGGCGAGATAGAAGGTAGAGCGACGGAGAGGACTCGGCGGTGATTCCAAATAGAGAGAAGTGTTATGATTGATGGAGATTGATGAGAGAGGAGCGTGAGCGTGGTGGGGGAGAAGAAGAAGAAGAAGAAGAAGAAGAAGAAGAAAAGTTAGTAAAAAAATTAGTGCGGCGCTGCAAAGAAGAAGAAGAAGAAAAGTTAGTAAAAAAATTTTTTTAGGTTTTTCTCTCGCTTCCCGTTAGGTTCTCAGGAACCTTTTCAGCAGCCAGAAAGTTAGCAAACTTACCAAACCAAGGGAAACTCGGAGGTTGAGCACTCTGAATCATTCCGCAAAAGAATAATTGAGCAGGTGCTTGATCCATCTGAGCATGTGCTCGATCTGGTGCTTGGAAATTATCGCAGATTTCGATCGAATAGATATGCTCATCCAGTAGACTATCACCCATAGGTGTTTCATCTTGAACGTGCAGCCTACTCAAATGATCTGCAACTCTATTTTCGAACCCTTTCTTATCCGGAATCTCAAGATCGAACTCTTGAAGCAACAAAATCCACCTCAACAATCTAGGCTTAGCATCCTTCTTGGTCAGCGAATACTTCAATGCGGCATGATTGGTGTGAACAATCACCTTAGACCCGACGAGGTATGACCTGAACTTCTCAAAAGCAAAAATAATCGCTAATAACTCCTTCTCGGTAGTATCATACCGACATTTAGCATCATCCATCGTCCGACTAGCATAATATATCACATGGAGCTTCTTATCTTTCCTCTGACCCAGAATGGCTCCCACAGCAAAATCACTCGCATCGGTCATGACTTCAAATGGTAGTTCCCAATCCGGCGGTTGTACTATCGGTGCACCAACCAAGGCACCCTTAATGGTGTGAAACACCGTCAAACAGTCACTATTGAAGTCAAACTTCACCTCTTGACACAACAATCTAGTGAGGGGTATAGCAATGTTGGAGAAATCCTTGATGAACCGACGGTAGAACCCAGCATGTCCTAGAAAGCTTCGGATCCCCTTAACCGTAGTAGGCGGTTGCAAACTCATCATCACCTCTATCTTAGCTTTGTTAACTTCGATCCCTTTCTCTGATATTCGATGCCCAAGCACTTTCCCATCTCGGACCATGAAGTGACACTTCTCCCAATTGAGAACAAGATACTTCTCCTCGCACCTTTGCAACACCCTGCACAGATTACAAACACACAGAGAAAGAACTCCCATACACAGAAAAGTCATCCATAAAAACTTCCATAATATCCTCAATAAGATCAGTAAAAATGGACATCATACAACGTTGAAACTTTGTTGGGGCGTTACACAAGCCGAAAGGCATGCGTCGGTACGCGAAAGTGCCATAAGGGCATGTGAACGTCGTCTTCTCTTGGTCCTCTGGGTGAATAGGGATATGAAAGAAACCTGAATAAACATCTAAGAAACAATAATAAGGATGGTTAGCTAGACACACAAGCATCTGATCGATAAATGGTAAAGGAAAATGATCCTTGCGAGTAGCAGCATTCAATTTCCGATAATCTATACACATCCTATGTCCGGTTACTGTCCTAGTCGGTATCAACTCGTTCCTATCATTTTTAAATACCGTGATACCTCCTTTCTTAGGCACAACATGCACAAGACTGACCCACTTACTGTCAGATATAACATAAATCACCCCAGCATCTAGAAGTTTCATTATCTCCTTCTTCACGACATCCTTGAGATTCGGATTTAACCGTCTCTGATGCTCGACAGAAGTCATCAATTCATCCTCTAGGTGTATTCTGTGCATGCATAAGTCAGGAGATATCCCACTATTATCATCAAGTGAATATCCTAGAGCCTTCCTATACTTTCTCAATTCACACAAAAGCAAGGTAATCTCAACATTTTTCAAGTCATCATTCACTATAATGGGATAAGTGGAGTTAGGATCGAGAAATGCGTACCTGAGCCCTGCTGGGAGGGTCTTCAATTCCAGCTTTTGAGCTTTCAGCTCGCTCCAAGAACTGTGAATAGTAGACTGAGCAGGTGCTCGATCTGTCTGAGCAGGTGCTCGCTTGTTTTCAATTTTTGTATCCTCTCCCAAACTCAGATATTCATCTCCCTTTTCCACTCGGGTGTTAGAATCCAGAAACTTAGCGAATCCTTGGGTGTCTTCACTCAGAAAACCATATTCCCCCTCGGCTTTAGTCAATGCGACTTCAAGCGGATCCCTTGCTAGAATCTCTTCACTCTCATCCTCTAACATCTCTGATTCATCATGGATAACAAACGTGTGCCCATCTATCATTGGTTTCTGGAGAAGCTTGCTCATCTCGAACCGGACTATCATGTCTCCTAGACGGAGATCCACTATGCCTTCTTCGACATCAATAATGGCACGTGTTGTGCGTAAGAAATCTTTGCCCAAAATCAACGGATCCTTAGGTTCTTCATCAAGCTCTAGAACCACAAAATCAGCTGGGATTAGAGTATCCCCAATTCGGACGTGCAAATCCTCTATGATACCCACCGGAAGCTTTGTAGACCAATCCGCAAAAACCAATGAAATCTTGGTGGGTTTGAACTCGATGAAGCCCAAACGCTTAGCCACAGAATATGGCATCAAATTCACGCTGGATCCTAAATCGCACAATGAGCATGCAAACGTGCAAGGTCCAATCTTCACAGAAATCACAAATCTTCCCGGATCACCTTTCTTTGTCAACACTTTACTCTGAAGTATGGTGCTACATTCCTTAGAAACCATCATCACATTCTCATCTTCAACGATCTTTCCCGCAAATAACTCCTTCATGTACCTCTTGAGTGACGGAATCATTTGAACGGCAACAACTAAAGGAAGCTTTACCATCAAATCTTTAAGCATTTCCTTACACTTAGCATTCTCCAAATCCTTCCTAGATTTCTTGGGAGGTACTGGGTAAGGCACCTTGGGTACATAAACTCGTTCGGATGGAGTTTCAGAAATTTTCTTGGTAGCATCCTGTATGAGCAGGTGCTCGGAAAATATTTTCGCAGCGTCTTTCGGAACAGAATCTCGAGGTGTCCCTGAGCTTGATCCAACCACTTTAAGCCTATCTTCTTCTGATAAACCATCCTCATGAGCCTGGTGCTCGGGTAACTTCTCCTTAGCTTTCACTTGAGAGCTTGTAACCGTAGACGATACCAACTTCTTTCCACTCCTCAACTCAATAGCATTCACTTGATATTCCTTCCTAGGATTAGCCTCACCATGTCCCGGAAGAGACCCAGCTGGTCTCTTAATAGCTTTGGTAGTTTGAGCTACTTGAGTATCCAATTTCTTCACATGCGCGGTAACAACCTCGTATTTCGCGTTTAGATCATTGTACATGTGATCTACCTTGGCATTAATCTCAGTAGATGCCTTTTGTTGGTTGACCATCAGCTGCTGCATAAGACTCTTCAACTCGTCTTGAGATGTGGGCGCGGTAGTAGCTTGTTGGGTCGGAGTGAATTGTTGTTGGTTCCCTTCTTGGGACCGATTCTGATTCTGGTTAGGGACGAATTGCTTCCCTGGAGTGTAGCTAGATTAGATCTTCTGATATCCTTGGCCTTGTGTGTTCTGATTTGTACTTTCTTGTTGCGGATAGACTTGGTATTGTGGGTTCTCGACATTGGTGCTTTGGTAGGAGAGGTTGGGGTGGCTCTGATAGTTGGGATTAAAACCACGGTTTTGATATCCCTGGCCAGTCACGAAGTTAACCTCTTGAACTCCAACATCTTCATCATCTTCAAACTCTTGAGGGATAAGCGTACCCTCATTCTCCTCCACAAGATTTACCGGTCTTTGATTCTCGGGTAGAAAATTAACCTTTGCTGTCAGCTCATCGATCTTTTGAGTGTCCACACTATTAACCTTCTTGGTTCTATCATACTCAGGAGCCTTGTTGTTAGAGCTTGCGGCAAGGTTCTCAATCAGCTCAAAAGCACCATCTCTAGTCTTGGTCATGAAGTCTCCATTACTCGCAGCATTTAGTGCATTCCAATAATCCCACTCAACTCCATCATAGAAAATCCCCAGACTCTGCTCATCCTTGAAACCGTGATGAGGACACTCCCTACGGTATTCCTTAAGTCTCTCCCAAGCTTCACAGAAAGCTTCACCCGAATATTGTTGAAAGGATGAGATCTTGTTCCTCAAAGACGCTGTCTTGGACTTGGTGTAGAAATGGTCCAAGAACGCAGCTCTAACCTCATCCCATGTCTTCAAAGAACCAGCTGGTAATGACTTCAACCATCTAAGAGCCCTGTCCGAAAGTGAGAATAGGAACAACTTGCACTTCAAAAACTCGCTCGGCACCCCATTAGATCGCGTAGTGCTGCAGATTTCTTTGAAGTTCTCGATGTGGTCCATCGGTATCTCAGCCGGCAATCCATGGAACAAGTGTTGTTTCACCAACGAAATCATCTGAGGCTTGATCTCAAAGTCTTGCCTCTGAATTGCTGGTGAAACAATGGCCGAACGGTTTTGGTAGAATGCATGGGGATTGTCCGAATCCCCTATTCCCGGCTGTACTGGAGGAGCTTGTGGTTGATCTCTTTGCAACTGAGCAATCTGATCCCTTAGCAATTGTAACTGAGTGTTCATCTCTTCCTGATTAGCCATAATGTCCAGATTAGGTGAGTTTCTTTGCCGACGGTTTTGACGTTCAAGGCGAGCTAACTCTTCGTTTGAGACACTGATTAACGACTCGGTGATATTTCTTCTTGTTCTTCTACTGGTCATGCACTTGAAACACACCGGGAACAAATAAAAGAAAACAAAATTAGAAAAATTCTTAGACTATGAATAAAATCAATTTTCAAAGGCAACACAATTGGTCCCCGGCAACGGCGCCAAAAACTTGATGCAATAAAGTTTTAACCCAAATAAAATCCGCAAGTGCACAGACAAAAGCAGTAGTATTTTAGGTATCGAATCCTCAGAGACCAAGGTTACTCTATGAAACTATGGATTTATATTTAAAGCTAAGATAAAATGAGATTGGTTTGCAATGAAACAATGAACGAAACAGCAATTAAAACGATGTCAATTCAATAAGAGAAATGCACTAGATTAAGGTCATTCGCCGGTGACTTCGGATTAAGGACTGAGCTACTATTAAGGATTCAAATTTAGCGCGGCCTAGAACTCAAACATAAATGTAATATTGCCCCACTGTTGTGATGCATCAATATCTTTATCTAACACCTTAAATGCCTAAACTGTCGTTTGAATTCAGAGATGTTGATAAACATTAACAAGATGGTTCGATTAGTTCACAATCGATGGTAACAATCAACTGTCGTTGGTTACACACCGATTGCTCATCAATGGTTTATCTAGCAACCTAGAGCACTGTCGTGAATAAGTTAAACTTGAGAACATAGACTAGGTGATCAAATTAGCCTAAGCAATACGAATCCCAATTGATGAAGGCAAATGATATCATTCCTATTTGGCTCAGTCACTATCATCCTAATTCACCATTGAAATTCCCTAATCTAGCTATGAGACTACTCGACCATGGAGAACAAAAACGCAGCAATCAAATGAGAAGGATTCATCATGATAAAATAAAGAGATAAGGGTTTAAGAAATCTTCTCAATAGAAAGTTGTGGATGATCCTCCAAATCTTACAAGCTAAATCCAAGGAATGAAAACCACTTGAAAGATCTCAAGAACTTGGAACAAAGTAGTCTCAGCCTCTCAAAAACGTCCAATGGAAAAATCTCAGAAAAAATAAAACTTATGTTTAGGAAAGTGGCTGCCTCTAATTTATAGTAAAAATTAGGGCAACTTGGTACTGGGTGACCAACCGGTCGGTCTGGTTCCGGACCGGTCGGTCCGTCTTCGGTCGTCTCAAGAATCTGCAAGTCCTCGTGTCTGGGACCGGTCGGTCTTCTCATCTGGACCGGTCGGTCTGGATTCCAGGGGGCTTCGGCTTTGGGACTTTGGGTGTGGACCGGTCGGTCCTGTAGTTAGATCGACCGGTCCGGTTTCCAGAGAGCTTCGGCTTCTTTGAGTCTTCGGGCGAGCAGGTGCTCGGTTATGAAAAACGCCATCTTTTCTCCAGATTTGTCGCTTTCGCTCCAAATGACCTCCACTAACTCCAATCCATGCTTGAGAGCCTTCTAGCACCTGAAAAGACACAAAAGGAACTAGAAAGAACCGAAAAGACTAAAGAAACAATACGTAAAAGAGACCAAAATACTAATATATCAATAACCAAATTTATTGAATATAAAACTATAGAAATTAAATAAAAATATAATTTAATATACATGTGGATGATGAGGTGTGCATGACAAGAGATAAAACCTAACTTTATATATATAGATTACATTATATTACCTCAAAAATAGAAAACATGCATTTGTCACTACTTAGTGACAATTTTTCTAACAGTAGTAACTAGTAAGAGTCGCACTTTTGTGACCAGTCGAACAGTAATCGTAGTCGCAGATGTACGACAACGTATCGAAGATAATGTTGTGTCGCTAATATGTGATTATGTTGTGTCAAATTGTATTGTAGTCACAAAGTCGTCGCACATTTGTCTCTAATACGTCACAAAATTTAGCGACAAAAAAAAGAGTCACCAGTGGTTGTCACAAAACAATTGTTTTCTTGTACTGAAAAGCAAGCTAGAAGATCTGGTGAATATTCACTCGTGACTGATCGATCGGAGGAGGCAACCAATCGATCGCCTTCTCGAGAAAAAAGGAAAGATTCATTTCTTGAGTTAATCTTCAAAGGATTTACCCTAGAGTTCCTCCCTCACCTATATAACGAGAGAAGCACCACCCACGAAATCAGAGAGAACACCCACCATCCAGCATTCATACCTTGAAGATTATCACAAAGAATCCTCAAGGCTCTTTTTCATTCTTTTTGTTTTCTATTGTTTGATAAAGGGAAAAAGTCTCGGCTCTTTGTATTCCATTGAGAAGTTTTTAAAACCTTTTCTATTTATATATGCATATGAGTTTATCCATCTATTTGATTTTCTCTCTTTCATGTATTAGTAGTTTATTTGTTGGGTTTAAGGGGATATTCAAGAGGGAAACTATGGTTCAGTAAATAGGATTTAATACTAAGGAGATTCCTTCATCTTGAACTGTTCTTTCATGCATGTTTCTAAATTGATCACCTTCAAACTCATTCTAGACGATTATTGTGTCCTAACCGCTCCTTTATATTGTCATGAACATAGTTTTTGATGAGTCTAAATTCTTTAAGGATGCGAGAAAAGTGTGTTATTGAATTGGATTAACAATTGAATTTGCTTGTGAATGCATAACTATCATCTTATTAACTGCAAGAGTCGTTGATAAGTTGAGAGATGATAGGAGTTATCAGTGCGAGAGTAACTTATCATTGCATTTTTGTTCTAGGAAGTAATTTGCTAGATCCTTATAATTCGAACCATAATTCTCTTAGTCTCTAAAGACCCAACGCTTTTCTTTTATTGATTTACAGCCAAATTTTGAACCAATGAAACCCCTATTTGGCTTAGTGTAATCTCTTAATTCATATTACTTCTGTGTAAGTTTGGTTGTATCCTTGCAGTTATAGATTGCTAAGTTTTTGAGTAAAACTGGCCTATCATAGTGGCCATGTTATGATTACATATAGACATGGACAGTATGTCCATTGACGATTACAAGTGTTGATGGATAAGTAAATACTTCGTCATAATATTGTGGATAGATAAGTGTGGACATAATATTGTTAGGGTCGATTTTCATCCCTCAAAATCAACGGATAAAATCCTTAGTATTTATACAAAAACAGAGGCCTAAGTCTTCTCACCGAAAAACCCCGAAGACTTTGGGAAATTTTCTTTTATCGTTTAGAAAAAGACTTAGCTGACTTAGGGTGCTATATATACTCTTGTATGTTCCTTGAGAAAGGGATCCACAACCTATTGCGCTAAAGCAATAAAGCTTTTCTTTACAACAAACGCAACTCTCGTTTGTAGTTTAACCTAGAAATCTCTTCTCCCCTAAATACCCTTGACAAATTTAATTGTTTGAGTTTCGACTCCTACAATTTGGCGCCGACTAAGGGGACTTGAGATTTTCTGACTCGGAAAAGCTTACGAAAGACCGATCTAACAATGACTGCAGGCGATGATCAACAACGCGTTGACGATTGGTAACGTCACGACGATCGACAACATCACGACAATCAACATCATAGCCACGACAATAAAAATGGCACGGAGTCAATGGTGAAAATGCTACTTCTGAAAATAACAGAGCAGGATAAGGTGAACGAGGAACTACGAGTCTTTGCAATGATGGATCAAAGACGCAGAAGAGGAGAGCCTACCTTCAGACGACCGGTGAGGAGAATAAACCCTATGGCTAAAACTTCACAACTCCGATCAATGCACCAAGAATCCGAGGTTTGCCCCTATTCATCCTAATACACCATACGTCATACGTGGAGCAAGACGTGGTTACACGAGCTACAACCTCACAGAAGAAGGTGTAACCAATTGACTGTTGATTTTCGTAAACACTATGCGATCTACATCGAGAAAGGAATATCCAATGCTGATCTTTGGACTATGGTTCAAGGAGAGAATTGGCCACTATGAAGCTTCCTGGACTGTTTCAAAGGAGTGCTATCTAAGATGGAAGTAGTAGGAAACACAACCGCGTTGCAGGCGTTAGAAAAAGCAACATGATTCGGGTCCGCCTACCAGGAAGAAATGGCCTAAAATGGTTCTCGAGGAATACATAGAACATAAGAAGGTTTTCACTTAAGAAGCTAGGAAAAACTAAGGCTCCCAACCCTCTCCCCCGCTCATGATAGAAAATCTGATCCCACAGGGCATCTGACAATATTTCTTGTAGCAATGGGATGAGCCAGCTTCAGAAAAGGAGAAAAGGACGCTGGTTAATGCCATTTTTCGTGGAAAACCTCAAAGTACCAGCCCTAAAATGGTTTTCGAGAATTCCACCAAACTCATTCGATAGCTTCAACCTATTGACTGTTGATTTTCTTAAACATTATGCAATAAACATCGAGAAGCGAATATCCTATGCTGATCTCTGGACTATGGTTCAAGGAGAGAATGGGCCACTATGAGGCTTCATGGAGCGTTTCAAAGGAGTGCTATCTAAGATGAAAGGAGTAGGAAACACAACCGCATTGCAGACGTTAGAAAAAGCAATATGATTTGGGTCGGCCTACCACGAAGAAATGGCCTAAAATGGCTCTCGAGGAATACATAGAACAGCAGATGGTTTCTCATAATCAACCAACTACAAAGAAAAATAACCAAGGATCTTGATTTGTAGAGCATGAGGGAGGATTCAAAGGAGCTCATAATTATCACGTAGATTCCCCAATTTACGAATGAGGCCACAGCTGCGCTAGCGGAGGTCGAAGCCGTGGACGAGGTTTGTTGAACGATTCTTGGACTCAAAGCGACAAACGTACGACAAAACATCATACAGCGAATTCCACAAGATGCAAAGCCATTTAAATGCGAATTGCCTTGTTTTAGGTTCTCGCATCGCCAAAAAGCTAGCAGAAGAAAAATTCGAAAACAATGTTAGCGTCGACGACTTTGCCGATGCAGACACCAATCAACAAGAATAAGCACAACTCCCACGATGGCCTCGGCAAGAAAGGGATAAGGGTTTAAGAAATCTAAGACAGCCATTTATGATCAAGTTAGTCATCGTTGATTGCGTTGGGTTGAGGGTACTATCGATACTTAAAGCACGATAGACATCATCTTCAAAGACACGCTTGAGTAAATGGGCGTCGAATTATCTAAAGTCATTGCATGTCCAAAACCATTGAATGGCTTCTCTAGTCAGACAACGATGACAATAAGAACTATCAGACAACATGTTCTGGCAGAAGGTGTAACGAAGGTGGTCGAATTCTCGGTCTCCGATAATCCTGCAGTCTACAACATGATCATGGGAACTCTTAGGTTGAATTTGATGAGAGCAATAACTTCAACGCACCACCTCTGTATTAAATTTCCAACTTCAGAAGGTGTAGGAGTCAAATCTCCCCTAGAAGAATCGATAAACCTAAAACGACTAAGTGTACGACAAACCGGCCCAATCATCAAGCCATTAGGATAAAAGCCCATTAAAGGCTCGAGTTACTGTTCACACCAACCTATTTTTCCTATAAATAAGCATGTACCCCCTCATATATGAGGGCATAGAGAAATTTTACAGAGACCTTTACTCAAGAACAAATACAGCTCGCCGAAAGCTTAATAAGAACCCTAATTTGAAATTTGTCTTTGTGTTTGAAACCCTAAAGAAGCTCTTTCTCCGAGAATCTTCACAAATTCAACTGTGTGATTTTCTAGCTTGCACAATTTGGCGCTAGAAGGAGGGGATCTACTCGCAAGACTAGCTTCATACACGAAACAATCACTTCAACGAATTCGCAAGATGACAGAAACGAACCCGCAAACTCCAGCGACCGACGGTGGTTCGGACCCGAGGGAACGAGTTGAGGATGGGCAAACCAACGTAAACAACCAGCCCGCCTTGGAGGAAGCAGACGGATCTATCCCAACAGGAAACCAGGCGACAACCAATACAGACTCAGCCGACCCGGCCACACCGGGAACTTACGATCAGCTCAAAGCAATGCTCGAGCAGCTGCTCAAAAATTCCCAGAACCAGGAAACCATCAATAGCAATTTGACCGCCAAAATCAAAGCCTTGTTGACAGCCCATTAGCCTCAAGGACTTCCTCAACGTGCCGCGCTTTGCATCATACCAACCACTCTCAGCTTCACCCCGGCGGCCTCGCCTTCAGCTCGCGGTGCTCGCGAGGATCATACACCGACGCCTCTCAGAGATGGGGTCGCCCCCGTTGCAGGTGCGACTGACGAAAATGTTGAGATCGCAGACGATCCAGTGGAACGTGAATTCGGAGCCGCACGACCCAGCCGACCGACTAGTCGTATCCAAGGCCGAGATGAGGGTGAGTTTGCGGAGAATATGCGATGGATAGAACAGGCCGAAGCCCTAACCGATCGAAGAACTATCACTTCGCAGCAAAAGGAGATGGACGAGCTTAAATCCATCATGCAGCAGACCGCCCTCGATCTCAAGGAAATGCGATCACAAGTGCATCGCGCAACCAGCAAGGCACCAGAAATCGATCGGGTGGTCGAGGAAGCTCGCACTACTCCTTTTACCGAGCGAATAACAAAGGCGCGTATATCCGATCCGGGAAAGATCAGGGTCCCTATTTATGATGGAAGGGGAGATCCCACAGAGCACATTAGAGCATTCTCAATCACTATGGGGCGCTAATTTCCGACTCGAAGAAAGGG
This sequence comes from Draba incana, assembly GCA_963576765.1. NCBI lineage: Eukaryota > Viridiplantae > Streptophyta > Magnoliopsida > Brassicales > Brassicaceae > Draba > Draba incana. The sequence continues at coordinate 23,235,610 of OY755205.1, forward strand.
ACATGGGCTACTGCCTCCTCTTTGTGGAGCACCTCAAAGCGGAAGCTCTCTATTGGTTTACGAGAATGGAGAGGAATTCAATCGACAACTTTGCGCAGCTCTCCGAAGCATTCTTGAAACAATATGCCATCCTAATCAAGCGCAGGTCGTCGGAGGCAGATCTTTACACAATGTCGCAGGCAGCCAACAAACCCTTGGGAGTTTTCATCGAACGCTTCAAAGCGATGCTTACTCAGGTAAAAGGGATTGACGACCAGTCCGCACTGAGCGCGCTGCGGAAAGCCCTGTAGTACAGTTCGGATTTCCGAAAGGAAATGACAATTAACGAGCCCTCGTCTATTCAAGATGCACTTCATCGCGCTAATGGTTTCGCAAAGAGCGAGGATGAAACTAGAATTCTGGGCCAGAAGTATGGGAAGGCTAGAAATCCCAACCTGCAGGAAGCCCCGGCTACATGAAAGAAGAAACAGGGCGACTTTGTGCAACACGAGGGAGGCTTTAAAGGTGCCCATAACTATCAGGTGGACTCGCCCGGCTATGGTCGAGGAAGAGGGCGAGGCCGCAAAAGTGGCACTCCGGGCCGTACCAATGGCAACACTTGGACGAGGAATTCACAATACGATGAATCAGCATATTGCGACTTACATAAAATGAGCGGATATTCAACGGCTAATTGCAGAGTGCTCGGTATGCGACTCGCGGCGAAACTGGCTTCCGGCGAGCTTAGAGGGAATATAAGTGTTGATGATTTTCAACTCGAGCAATTTGGTGATGCAACAGAAGACAACCCGCCTGGGGGCCATAACAAGAGTAACAAGCGAGACAGGCGGAACGATAATGAGGCACACCTCGGCAGACGGAACGATGAGGGCAAAGGCGGCTCGAAGCAAAAAGTCTGCAATATGATCATGGGCGGCTCGCGTTATTGCTCAAACACCATCTCGTCTATCAAAGCTTATCAGAGACGAGCTGAGATAGGGGTGAACAAACCCAACCCGTCCAAGTTTCCAAACGATGTCATCCAATTTGAAGAGCAGGAGGTTGATAACATTGACAAACCCCACGATGACCCGCTTGTCATCCGACTCTTTATCGCGGATTGGGATACGGGTCGCGTTCTGATTAATACTGGAAGCACAGTGGATGTCATTTTTGTAGACGCTCTTAAACGTATGGAAATCGATCTCGCCCAAATCAAATGTCACCCTAAGGCTTTGACAGGGTTCAATGGCGAGACGAGCAGGCAACAGTGTCAATTCCGAGCGAGCAGCGAAAAAAGATTAAAACCGATAGGGATCCCGTCAAAGAGATTTCGGACCTTTTGTAGCAACCACAGATCGCGGAAGCCCGTGAAGAGGAAGGAGAGGGCCCGACCTGTAAACCTGTCATATCGGTTTCCATAGACGACGAGTTCCCGGAGAAATGCGTGGAGATAGGTGCAACGCTAGACGAAGCAGTCAAGCTTGACCTCGTTGAATTCCTTAAGAGGAACGTTGGTACTTTCGCATGGGCGGCCGAAGATATGCCTCCGATCGATATCGGTATCATCAGTCATGAGTTGAATGTTGATACAACCTTCAAGCCTATTAAACAGAAGCGAAGGCACCTCGGTTCGGATAGGGCTCAAGCGGTAAATGATGAAGTAGACAAACTTTTGCAAGCCGGTTCAATTTCTGAAGTCAGATATCTAGATTGGCTTGCTAACCCAGTCGTCGTGAAGAAGAAAAATGGCAAATGGCGAGTCTGTGTGGATTTCACGGATTTGAACAAGGCATGTCCAAAGGATAGTTTTCCACTTCCACATATCGACCGTCTCGTCGAGGCCACCTCTGGGAACAGGCTTTTGTCATTTATAGTTGCGTTTTCGGGTTACAACCAAATCTTTATGCACCCTGGCGATCGCGAAAAAAACATCTTTCATTACAGATTGCGGGATCTATTGCTACAATGTCATGCCTTTTGGCCTTAAGAACGCTGGGGCTACTTATCAACGGTTGGTTAACAGGATGTTTGCGGACCTCCTCGGCAAGACAATGGAGGTCTACATAGACGACATGCTCGTCAAGTCGCTTGAGGAGAAGGACCACGTCGGCCATCTCACAGAGTGCTTCGCGCTATTAAACAAGTATTACATGAAGCTCAATCCGGCCAAGTGCCGTTTCAGCGTAACTTCAGGCGAATTCCTCGGCTATATGGTAACTCGTCGCGGGATCGAGGCAAATCCGAAACAAATCCATGCGCTCATCCAGATGGCCTCGCCGAAGACCAAAAGAGAGGTCCAACGATTAACAGGTAGAGTGGCAGCATTGAATAGATTTATCTCGCGGTCTACCGACAAATGCTTGCCTTTTTACGACACGCTTAAGGATAAAAAGGGGGCAGCTCGGCAGGCGTTCGAATGGACAGAAAAGTGCGAAGCCGCCTTCCAGGAGTTAAAACGATACCTCGCGACTCTGCCCGTTTTGACAAAGCCCATTGCAGGCAAACCTCTCTATCTTTACATCGCGGTTTCCTTATCAGCAGTCAGTGGAGTTCTAGTTCGCGAAGACGGCACCGAGCAGAAGCCCGTTTTCTACGTCAGCAAGTCGTTAACCGATGCAGAAACAATATATCCTCTAACGGAGAAATTAGCACTCGCGGTTATTACATCGGCTCGCAAACTTTGACCTTATTTTCAATCCCACTCGATCGTCATCCTCAGTACCTTTCCACTACGAGCTGTTCTCCACTGCCAAACTCAATCCGGGCGACTCGCCAAGTGGGCCATTGAATTAAGCGAGTTCGATATCGAGTATCACAGTAGGACGACAATCAAAGCACAAGTGTTGGCCGATTATCTAATCGAACTGCCAGAGCGGCAGCCATGTCGGGAAATGAAGATCCATCCCAAGTTTGGCAATTATATGTGGACGACACGTCATCTAAACACGGAGCGGGAATAAGCATCCGACTGTCGTCACCGGACGGAGAATCGCTGGAGCAGTCATTCCGCCTTGGTTTCAAAGCATCGAACAATGAGGCAGAGTACGAAGCCTTACTCGCGGGTCTTCGATTGGCTAAAGTACTTAAAATGTCAAGGATAGACGCTTTTTGCGACTCTCAGCTCGTCGTGAATCAGTTCAATGGCGAATACGCAACAAAGGACGAACGCATGGAACCATACCTCGCCCTTGTCAAGTCATTAACGGCGGAATTCAAATTTTTTAAACTAACAAGAATTCCAAGGGCAGAGAACTCGCAAGCAGATGCCCTCGCTTTACTCGGCTCGTCGGCGCAGCCGGATAAAGCCCTTCAAAGAATCATCCCGGTTGAGTTCATTGAAAAACCGAGTATCACTGTCACCAAAGAAGTCAACGTATTGACAAGATCTCAAGCCGCGAAACAGGGAACAAATATAAGCAACAGCTCGCCCACTCGTCCTGTGGCAGATCCGATGGACCTCGACCAATCCGACGCAGTCGGAGCAGATGAAACGACGGATGTGATGGAAGAAAACAACGAGCTCGATCCGGATAATACAGCTTTTGACCGCAGTTTTCTCCCCGAACAACTCGAAGACTTACCGGTGTAGCGAGGAACCGCCACCATTGCAGGCAATTGGGGATATCGCCATCGACGACGCAACCACAGTTTATGGTTGTGACACAAAATGGATGGATAACATTCACGGATATCTTGCAGACAACGATTTTCCAGCGGATAAGTGGGCGGCTCGCAAATTAAAAGCTCATGCATCACATTTCGTTATGCTTGATGGAAATGTCTTCAAATGGCGACTATCCGGGCCACTCCTCATCTGCGTCGAAGGGGAAGCAGGTCGCCAGATAATGCACGAAGTTCATAGTGGGTCTTGCGGTAACCATTCGGGAGGTCGCTCACTCGCCATCCGAATTAAACGACACGGATATTTTTGGCCAACGATGATAAAAGACTGCGAGTTGTTCGCGGCAAAGTGCGAGAAGTGTCAGCGCCATGGTCCTTTCATCCATAAACCTACGGAATTTTTGAGTTCAATCACTTTGCCTTATCCGTTCATGAGGTGGGCAATGGAATCGTCGGGCCGCTTCATCCATCTTGGCAGAAACGGTATCTTTTGGTCCTAACGTATTATTTTTCCAAGTGGATTGAGGCAGAAGCATTTGGATCGATCAAGGACAAACATGTCGAAAACTTCGTCTGGAAGAATATTATTTGTCGACACGGCGTGCCTTACGAAATCATGACTGATAACGGTTCACAGTTTATTTCCAAGCGGTTTGAACTCTTCTGCGACAAATGGAAGATCAGAATCAGTAAGTCAACACCCCGCTGCCCACAGGGCAACGGTAAGGCAGAGGCATCGAACAAGACACTTATTCACGGATTAAAGACTCGACTCGATTCTAAGAAGGGTCTTTGGGCAGATGAACTCGAGGGTGTTTTATGGTCCTATCGAACCACACCCCGTCGCGCAACGGGCGAAACCCCTTTTGTCCTCGTCTACGGAACAGAGTGCGTGATTCCTCCCGAGGTCCATTTTCCAGGAGTTCACCGGCGATTACTTCCAGAACAGGAAGGTCTAAATCATCTCCTCATGCTCGCAAGCTCGACCTCATCAACGAAAGACGTGATCAAGTTCTCATTAAGATGACCGAATATCAAACCTCAGCAGCAAAGTATTAGAACTCCAAAATGCGAGTTCGGCGTTTTTACGAAGGAGACCTCGTCCTTCAGAATACGGCCGAATCAAATGCTGGCAAACTCGGCGCTCACTGGGAGGGACCTTACCAAATCATAAAGGTGGTTCGTCCAGGCGTCTACGAAATCGCCAACATGCAAGGCGAAATAATCACGTGCTCCCGGAACGCGCGACATCTTAAAAAGTACTACTGTTAAAAGTACTAAGTCACTTGACTTGAACTACGGGGCGACTTGATCCCTTTACAGGGTACGTAGGAAGCTCGTTTTCGGACGAGTTCAGTTGCCCCCCTTATTTAAAAAAAAGGGGGGGGGGGAGTGGATCCGTATATTCATACTCCCAAACTTAATATATTGTAAGTTGAGATTTTACCAAAAACGACTTAACCATCTAAATGCGACAATTCGCAAACGACTTAATTGTCTAAACACGACATCTATAACTCGTCGTCATTACTGGCCATAATGGCGATCTATATAACACTTTATCGCAAAGTTTACGTATACATCCATCGTGGATAAAGCGCGCTATATAAATTTAGAGTTCGTTCCTGGGGCAGATATATTCAGTGGAATATGTGCGTTAACCAGGACGTTCATCTCGCAAAACCCAGTTATACTTAAACACTGGTAAAACTTGCAAAAATATAATCGGGTCAGAGGTTCTGTGGAACTTGTCTGTACACCGCAATTTGTTTCAAAGTAACGAGCTCTAACGGCGAATCTTAAACAAACCGCTTAAAAGCATTCATTAAAATTTCGTTTCGACCAACCAGGCAAATAAAAAGTCACAAGTTAGATAAAGCCGTCCAGGCAGCGAAACGATAAAAAGTCTTAAAACCTTAAGGAAAACAAAAACAAATCCTAAAACCAAAATTTAAAGTAGACGACCAGCTCGCCTTCTTTAAACCTCCTTATCTTCGGTTGGAGCGACAACGCCAGCCGAATCCGCCACCTCGCCAGTCTGGGCATCCTGTCCAGAAGCAGCCAGCTCGCGCAGATTTTTAGTCGATACGGCTTTGTCGGGGTCTGCAGTCTTATTAATCTCATCCGACTCGCTATCACTCAGCTCTTCGCTAGCACCTCGCAAGCGCATACCCAGAGAACCGTCGTTGGATCCGAAAGCTACATTAATACCAACAGACTTAGCAACAGTCTTGATTCGCGGAGAAACAACTATGTCCCTTACATTAATGGGAACCACATAATTTTTACCTAATGGTTTTCTCAACTCAGCGACTATCTCATCGAATACATCATTGGCAGCACCTAGCTTTGCCTTGGTCTCAAGTAGAAGAGCACGTTCCGCTTTGGGATCGAAAGGTTCCTCTGCGTCAGCGTCTTCCATGTCGTCAAGGAGTTGAAGGTTGGCATCCGCTTGCGCGAGGTAGTTCATGTTCCTAATTGGCTTCTTCATCATTCGGCAAAATAACTCGTAGGCTCGGTTCAGTTGAGCTTGAACCTCGGCAGCCGCGGTTCGCCTTGCGGATGAAGCAGCCGCTTCGAGATCCCTCTCGCGATTCGATTTCAGAGCCAACAACTCTCCCTCCAATTCGGCAATTTTCTCCTCGCCTTTCTTCTTTTCGAGACCAACTCTTTGAAGATGCACTCCCAAGTTGTCAGAGCTCTTCTTATACATATCGCGCTCGGCAGCAAGTGCGTTCATTCGGTATGCGACCTTTTTCTTTTCGACTTCCTCTTTCTGCTTGGCCTCGTCAATAAAGGCCTGCCTAGACCTCGCCTCGTGATCATATGCTATGATCATCCTATTACAATGAGCGAATGCCTGCTGAAGAAATGAAGTATGAGAAAAGGAGCGAAGCAGAACAAACAATGATAATAAGAATTCACCTTAGCTTGGCGAGACGCGAACTCCTTATAGAGGTCGCTCTTTACTAGCATCTCCGGGATAGGGAAGTTGTCCCCGGGATATGTAATCTGAGCCATCAAGGCGGCCGCAGCTGACGGATCGTCGTACAGTTCGACAATTCGCGTACCTGGAGGAATCGACGAGTCGCGACGAGTTTTCTTCGAATCCTTAGCTTTGCCCTTGCCTTTTTCAGAGGCAGAATGTTTTCGTTTTCGAGTCAGCTGGTTCTCGGACTCGACGAGCTCGTCATTAATGATAATTGGCTGTGAAGGGACGACGGCTAAAGTACCACTTGCATCTACAACTGCCGCTTCGTCATCCTTTGTGGCAGGAGTATTTTCTTTAGCTACACTTCGCTCCGATGTTTCGGCGACAGGAGTAGCTGCATTCGGGTCGGCCTTTTTCTTTGACTTCGCGGCTTTCTTCTTGGCGAAATCGCGGATAGTTGGTTGATTCGGCATGACGTCGAGATCTTCGGATTCACTTTGATAAAGATAGTCTTCCTCGTCGTTAAGAGCAAACTCGCGAGCTCGAATAACTCTCTAAGATGGAAATGGCGTTTCCAAAGGCACTTCCGAGCCTTTAGTTTCCCAAACATATCTTCGATTCCGGAGACATGAGTGATTAGTAGTCTGCAAACTGAGAAAACAATTTTACAGCAAGTTAAAATAAAGCAAAAGGAAGCAAGTTGCGCGATAAACTTAAGACCACCATGTGTTCCCCACTTCGCGACCGCCGGGTGTTCTGCTTCAACGGACTCGGCTGATATCGGTACAAAGAAGAAGAATTTTCTCCAATTGTGATCCTTATTCGGAAAATCGTCGATAATCTTATACTGGGGCCGGCTCGCCAGATTATACAACTTCTTACCGCCCGCGACGGAGTTCTTGTGGAATTCGAGAAAATTAATAAGGTGGCGAACCCCAGTAGACTCGTCGCATTCGGCAGCTCGCGTTAGAAGGCTGACCAGTTGACGAATCCCTCTTGTATTGATCTGCGCGAGCGCAATTTTATGGACCCACATATACCGCAGAATCGTCGAAGGGATAGGGAGTGTGAGATAACAATCCCTAAACCAACATTCATACGCAGTGAATGTGCCGGCAGGTGGATTGTCTTCTCGCTGCTCAGCAGTTGGCGCAATCATCTCGACCGCGTTGGGAATTCCACATTCTCAGCAAAGGGTTTCCAGGGACCCCTCGTCGCACCATGAGGAGCCTGGAGGTGGGCGTTGTTTTCGCCTCGACTTCGTTTTCTTGACCTTGGGTACTCCAGATCCAATCCAGGCTTCCAATCGTTCTGCTTCGGCGAGAGTGTTATATGCCTAGTTGCACTCTTCAACCTTTACTCGGAAAGGAGGCTCGGCGGGACTAAGCGACTCGTCACGAAGATGCGGAATTTCAACAACTAACCTTTGCTCATTGACAGCAGGAGTCTCGCCAATCTGCAAAGGACGTGAGGTGCCAACTCCCTCTTGGAAATCCATTCTTGGAGCTCGCGTCGGTGAAACAGTTTCCCCTGTCTCGCGACTTTGCCTTAAGACGAGGGTGGGATAGGAGAATAAGTCGGCGAGGGGAGAATTACCTCTAACTCGTTTCTTTCAGCCAGATGTATTCGCTTCCTCTCGACCAGAAGTACTCGCTTCTTCCTGACCACGGAACCGACCACAACATAAACTCGCATCAGCTAGCGACTCGCTATTCTCGGAAAACTCCTAGATCAATCTTTCCTTGTTGACCAGCTCGGCAGATCTCGCAGAAACACTCGAATTCGTTGTCGACATTATTTTTCGGATCGAAAAGGAGATTTTTCAGTTTTCCTCTCAAGAACACGGCGGCGGCGAAGTGATGGGACGGCTAAAAACCCTAGAAAAGAAAAAACGAGAGAAAAGAAAGAGAGAGAAGTACCTGTTTCGGAGAAATGGAAATTATGAGAGATACCTGAGGAACATTACTCTTTATATAGGTGAGTTACGGATCAAGTTTCAAGGTGGGCCTCATTTCAAAGTGGGCCAAAGATCTGGGCTCAAGATCTGGGCTCAGAGAATCACGGTTTGAAGGGGTTTTGCACCGACTTGCGATCTCAAGGTTCTGAATTAGCTCAAAACGCGACCCCGCGAGCTCACCTTTAGGTTAATTCGCGACTTCAAGACTTCGATTTTGAGAAATCACGCTGACCTCGCGATACCTATAAGTTCGGTCAAGTCACGCCCTCAAAATTTGTTGAAATCGATTTATGGTTACCTTATTATCATCTGACAAGCAAAAGTCGTAGTCGCAAATTTCTGTCATCCAGATGACTCGCGGACTCGGAACTCTCTACGTCAAGTCAGCTCGCGACCTCGCGGTTTTCTTCATCAAATGGGCTCGCGGACTCGCAGCTCTCTTCGTCAAGTGGGCTTGCGACCTCGCGGTTTTCTTCATCAAACGGGCTCGCGACTCGCAATTTTCTTCGTCAAATCAACTCGCGACTCGTAGCTCTCGTCATCAAACGAATTCGCGACTCGCATTTCCCCTCATCGGATCAGCTCGCGAACTCGCATTTTTCTTCTTCAAATCAGCTCGCGACCTCACGGCTTTCTTCGTCAAATCAGCTTGCGACCTCGCAAGTTCGAAATCGATTCGTTGATAGCATCACATCGATCAGCTCGCCGAATTGGGTACCTGGGCTCGGCAACGTCGCCATCAACGCATTAACAGTCTAACGGAAATCGATTCTTCATTTGGACACCCTTACTTCAACACTTTTTAATTAAACTGTTGAACTGGGGGGCTAACTGTAGGGGTCAAATCTCCCCTAGAAGAATCGATAAACCTAAAATGACTAAGTGTACGACAAACCGGCCCAACCATCAAGCCCAAAGGATAGAAGCCCATTAAAGGCTCGAGTTACTGTTCATACCAACCTATTTATTCTATAAATAAGCATGTACCCCCTTATAAATGAAGGGATAGAGAAATTTTACAGAGACCTTTACTCAAGAACAAATACCGCTCACCGAAAGTTTAATAAGAACCCTAATTCGAAATCTGTCTTTGTGTTTGAAACCCTAAAGAAGCTCTTTCTCCGAGAATCTTCACAAATTCAATTGTGTGATTTTCCAGCTCGCACAGAAGTAACCAAGATAATCCGGGGAAGTCAAAAGGAATCCCGAATCTTTTTCATGGCTGAGCACCAACTACAAAACATGGTTACCGATCAAATCTCTCAAGCTGAACGAAAGAATATGAAGGTAGACAAAGAATCGATCAAAGACTTCTCTAAGCTTTTATAACAATTACAGATTATGGTGGGTACTGTGCAAACTTGCGATCCTACCTTCTCTGTTTGCATCGACAACAACTACCCAGGACGATGTATAGAAGTCGGTGCGAATATGCAAGTAAAGCATCAGATCAATCAAAGCTTTCCAGCGACGCCAAAGGTTAATGCGAACTTCTCTGCACCCTCAAAATTTCCAAATGATGTGCTATCCTTCGAGGAAGAAGAAACAAGCGGAATCAACAGGCTAGACGACGGTCCATTTGTGATCAAGTTAGTCATCATTGATTGCGTTGTGTCGAGGGTACTATCGATAGATGAAGCACGATAGAAATCATATTCAAAAACATGCTCGAGTGAATAGGCATCGAATTATCTGAAGTCAGAGCATCTCCAAAACCACCGACTGGCTTTTCTGATCAGAAAACGATGACAATAGGAACTATCAGACTACCTGTTCTACAATGTAACGAAGGTGGTCGAATTCTCTGTCTCCGATAATCCAGCAGTCTACAATGTGTTCATGGGAACTCCAAGGTTGAATTTGATGAGAGTAGTAGCTTCAACGTACCACCTTTGTGTTAAATTATCAACTCCATGAGGAACCAAGATAATCTAGAGAAGTCAGAAAGAATCATGAATGTGTTTCATGGCTAAGCACCAACTGCGAAACCCGATTACTGAGCAGATCTCAAAAGCTGAACAAAAGAAGATGAAGGTAGATAGAGCCGATCAAAGACTTCTCTTAGCTCTTATAACAATTACATATTACAGAGGATACTTTGCAAACATGCGATCCTGCCGTCTCTATTTGCATCGACAACAACTACCCATAACGATGTATAGAGATCGGCACAAATAAGCAAGTGAAGCAGAAAAGACGAAAGTTTGGTTTCGAAAGAGCACATGCTATCAGTGACGAAGTCGAAAGACTCCTACATGTGGGTTCAATCATGGAAGTCAAATACCCAGACTAGCTTGCGAATCCAGTTTTCGTGAAGAAGAAGAACACCAAATGGAGAGTCTGCGTAGACTTCGCCGATCTTAACAAAGCATGTCCGACAGACAAGCTTTCAGCTACCGCATATCGATCGTCATTAAAATAAGAAGGTTAAAGCTAAAATTTTTTCATAAATTATGTGTTGAAAATACAAAATGACACTATTTGTGAAACAAAAACATATGGTTATTGTTCATTCTATTATTTTAAAATTACCCATGAAAAACACAGGTTATATATAAGCCTACAAAGTTTGTGGAGGAACTACAATGTGGAAAACAAGCTAAAAGGCTCTAGAACATGTCATCCATCTAATAAGTTTATAACAAAAATGTTTTATTGTTCATTCTATTATTTTTAGATTATTCAAAAGTATTGTTCTTTTTACTGTTGTAGAAGTTCTTAAAATTTTAGATTAATGTAAAAAGATTGGAATTCTTATGACAATGCATATTTTATGACTAGTTTTAAACATTAAAACTAATAAAATTTCTAATTATATTTTTCTCGGAAATGGATGGTGAATGTTGTGAGTTTGTAAATTTAACATTTCTTAACGGAAACGTTGATTCTTTATATTTGAAAGCATTTTTTTGATTGTATACATCAAAAGATTGAAGTTGCGTTAGGATTGCTACAAATACCAAGATGAAAAGACACCCAACGATCTGGTTATAAACTATGGTTTTTTATGCATTGGAGGATTAAAATATGCTAAATTACTAATGAATTCTAAAAGATTCATCCTAGGATCATGTCTTGTCAACAAATAACTGATTTTTAGTTATTAGTATATCATACAGCTGCATTTTTTGTTAATAAAATTGCTTATAGTTATTTTCAAAAATTATGCTTTGTGAAAAACATGTTTTATAGTTATCACTATATCATCGATTGCATCTTCTCGAAAAAACCGTTTTATGACTATTTTATAACAGGACTACGTCTTTTGGATAAAAACACTTTATGGTTATTATCAAAGGTCGTTTCTTTTCAATAAAACATGTTATAGTTGTTAGTAATAGTATATTATAAGGCCCCGTCTTTACAATAAAACCACTCAACGGTTACGTCCAAGGATCCTGATGTTTCGGAAAAAAACATGTCCTATACTTGTCAATATATCATTGGTTGTATTTTTCGAGAAAATTATTATATCAACCTTTATAACTTCTATATATCATTAGTTGTATTTTTCGATAATATTTTTTAATTTTTGTCACAATAAACCATACAGAGGAGGATTAACAAGATACCACTCTACCTAAGCCACATACCCATGATCTCCAATAAGGTTAGCAGTAATACAAACCTAAAACCATTAGAGAATGCAAAATTAAAGGGACTTTAACAAGAAGAGGCCAAACGTTTCTCACTATCAAAGATACCTTTGAGCCACAAGGGGAAACTAGATACACATTAGAATGAAGCCTGAAGTCTTTGATGACACTTTAAGCTATGAGAAAGACACCTCTATTCTATTCGAAGATCTCACCTCCTTCACTACTTTCCAATTAGAGAAGCCTTCTAATCTTTAACTGACTTCACCCGCCGCATAAAGAAGAGCTGGCCATGGTTTAGGCATATTAACGCCAAACCAAGAGCTTCAACACCAAAAATAACCCTATCCAACACGTGGAATTTAATATTGTCCAAAGTCTAGATAAAGGCTTTCAATTTCGCCTCCTGTACTTAGAAGACCCTCTCTTACTATGAAGAAGAACAGTTCCAGAGTGGTCTCTTAAGACCCAAGAAGCCCAAACCAGTTTATGATCCTTAGACCAAGAGAAGCCAATATTGCACTTTAGCCACGGGTCAGGAGGCCTTTTCCATCTAACATGCGGCCTTTTCCTTGTGGCTTCCTCAACCTGAACCTCAACATGACCACAAAACCACTATTCCACTTCAGACCCAATCTTTTGAACTGTTACAGTTGAAAGAAAAACATGTCCCTTGAATTGGTGATTGTTCCTATTTTTCGAAAGGTACTATAAAATGCATGGAAAGCTCCTTCTTATCTCCAAAGGAAAACCCTTCCTTTTCTTGTTTTCAATGAGAGTATGCAGATTGGCGTTTATTGAGCTCTGATCATATCCACCAGGAGGAAAAGGAAGAAAGCGCCCAAACCTGCCTAGCCTGAGAACATGTGAATAAGGCATGGTTATTTGATTCTTCATCGTCTCCACAAATCTGACACCTGATGTTAGGGGTGGACGTTCGGGTAACCATTCGGGTTTCGGTTCGGTTAATTCGGTTATCGGGTTTTCGGTTTTAGGAATATAATACCCATTCGGGTATTTTTAAATTTCGGATCGATTTTGGTTCGGTTAGTGTCGGTTATTTTTGGTTTCGGTCATACTTACGTAATTTTTAGTCTAATTTGGTTTGATTAATTTATTTTTAACTCAAGTTTTCCGAAAAATATATAACAAAAATGAAAATTCTAAATAATCTATCTAATTAAATTAATTATTTTTACCAAATATACCTACAAATCCCAAATCATCCGAAAAACTATTAAAATGTGAACATTATATCTAAATATATATTGTTACTTTTACGTTTTTGTATAATTCAGATACCTGTTCGGTTTTCGGTTCTTTTTATGTTCGGCTTCCGGTTCTTTTCAGGTTCAGTTTTGGTTTTTCGGTTTTAAGAAAATAGAACCCATTCGGGTATGTTATAAAATCGGATTCGGTTCAGTTTGGATAGTTTCGGGTCGGATTCGATTTTTTTTTTTGGTTTCAGATATTTTGCCCACCCCTACCTGATGTCCATATTCTTTTAGCTACCACCACATCTGCAATTGGTATGATTCCACTTACCACCCTTTACAGAAAGAACATAATCTTGGGGGAAGTTGTCAAGGACCAGACCTCCTCCTTTAGATGATTGAGAGATGGTAACACTTCAGCCTCTCTAATGAGCTCTGCTTTGTTGGTAGACCAAGCCAGCCAATATCCATATTGAACCGTCTAATCCCCACTTTTGTTGTGGCTCCAAACCTAATAGTAATCTCTCCAAACAAGTGGATGATGTTTGATGATGGATATTGTGGTCTTCTTAAAAGAACAACTTTTTGAGTTTCCCGACATTCCACATCCTAAAGCTTCCACTAATGAGATCAAAAACCTTTAGGTTGAGGTCAAAATTGTAATTCCTAATGAGAACTCTTCTCATTCCTTTGTCCCTATCAAAGAGCCAAGAGTCAATCCACACAAGAAAAGACCTGCCATTACCCACCATATTTTTAGACCTTAATTTTTCCAAGAGATCTCTTCCATGCAGGACACTTTTCCAAGCATAAGAGGGTCTTTTGCCAATTATAGCCTCTAAGAACCCTTTCCGATCGAAATATCTACTCTAAAGCACTCTTGCAGACTGGCTTTGAAACACCGTCTAGGCCTACTTAGCTAGAAGAGCTTGATTAAAGCATTGTGTATGTCATGAAATCCTAGTCCTCATTGCTCTTTGGAGAGGCAAAATTTCTCCCATCTCATCCGATGTGTCTTTCTCTTATGCTCTTGTGAATTCCACTAGAAACTAGCCATGACTTTGGTGATGTTCTCACATGTGTAGGCTAGAAGCTTAAAACATGACATAGCGTAGACTGGGAGAGCTAGAGCCACAACTTTAAGAAGAACCTCTTTGCCGCCTAAGGAGAGTCATCTAGCAAACCATCCTGATAATATTCTCTTTAGGTTCTCTTGAATAAAACCTAGCAAATCTCTCTTAGATCCACTGAAACACTCAGGCAAACCCAAATATTTGTCTGCTCCACCTTCCCATAAACCCATGTGATTTCTTTGATCTTTTCTTTGAGGTTATCTCCAATCTTGCTACCAAAAGTGATTGAGGATTTATTGGGATTCACAATCTGGCAAGTTGCCTTTCCATAAACTTGCAAGATCTTCATTAGTTCCTCTGATTGCTTCTCATCCGCCTTACAAAAGAAAAGAGAGTCATCTACAAAGAGCAAATGATGAATTGTCGGACCAGAAGGAGAGAAACTAATTCCATTTATTAAATTTTTCCTCTCATCTACATTGAGGAGATGATACATGCCCTCAGTGCACAAGACAAAAAAAAAAGACATAGGATCTCCTTATCCTAGTCCTCTTTGGGGTTTGATCATGCCAAAAAGTTGACTGTTTATCAAAACTTTTATATTTAAAATATATTTTTTCTAAAATTTATCATAACGACTAAGAGATATTGAATATTTAAACATACAAACTTACATTATGATTTAATGTCTGATTGTTAAAAAACAAAATCCACGAAAATAGTTTTCATCTTTTTATTCTTGATTTTGGTCTTTAGCAATTAGTGTCGTCATATAAATATTTTTTTCATTTGGTTTCATTTATGGAATATTATTAGGGACAATTACAAAAATGCCACTTTTGACATGCCACTTTACAAATATGCCACTGCTTGATTATTTTCTTACCAACATGCTACTTATAAATCCATTTAAAAACCTTATATCTTTTTTTTTTGTCAACCAAACATATAAATCATAAGATGCCTCCTGGATCAGTTGTCCAACTCGGAGGAGAAGAGTTTACAAATGAAAATACAATATCAAGAGAGTGCGCCGAGCGGGCTAGACAATCCGCCTGTAGGTTGTTCGCACGTGCAATCTTCGATAATGTGAAGCTGAGAAGGTGAGTTGTCCAACTCTGAATCTTATCTGAAAGAAGCGAAAAAGCTGGCCAATCGTCTGGATGTCTTATAATATCGACTAGGTCAGAGCCGTCAATCTCAAAATGCTGGCACTCCAGCCCTCGCTCATGCAGACACGATATCGCCCAAAGAAGCGCCTCCATTTCTGAATGGAGTGGTGATCATCGCTGGAGCAAACCTCGCGCCCCTAATAGCACATAATTATCTCCTTGGGACATATCCACCCCACTCCAGAGGTTGGATCAGTTTCCTTCCAGGAACCATCCACTCGGCATCTAAGTTGACTAAATGAAATATCGACAGTTGGATTAACGACCTCCATATCCGTTACCCTTATATCCTTAGATTGAGCAGCCGTCCATCCCCAATATTCCTTATCTACTGTGTTAATTATGTCATCTGGTTCGGGTTCCACTCCCAGAAAACATTTTTTATTCCTGGACTTCCAAATATACCATAATACCCTAGGAAACATATTTCGGTCACCCTTAATGATATCCCTCTCCTTTAGCCTCCAAAAAAGATGGTCCATATTAGCATAAATAGATGACATTTGCAGATTAGTACTTTCCTGAGGGGATAGGAATAAAGCCCAAATCTGTCTAACTATGGTGCATTCAAAAAAGGCATGGTTAACTGTTTCTTCTCCTAGTCAACACCGCATACACACTGTGGGGCAATTAACCCTACGTTGGTTTATCCTTACTCGAACAGCTATGGAACCTGAAAGAAATTGCCATAAAAAGTGCTTTATTTTTGTAAAACATTTTACTTTCCATACATGTGCTTTTAGAATTGTAAGACTCGGCTCACTAATCAATAGTGGCTCCGTCTCTCTTCCTATTTTATTAGCCAGCCAATATCTCGATTATACCGTATATCTCCCCGATTTTGTAAAATGCCAAATGTAATTATCCTTGAGGAAAGAGTGCCCTAGGTGGAGGCCTTGAACTAAACGAATATTCTATGGATCCATAAATTCATGTAGTATAGGCATATGCCATTCCTTTCTAATTCGATTATACAAATGATTCACCTTTAGGTTAGGATGAAGGATGCTCCCTCGGCCCCTCGCTGGCCTAGGGTAAACATCAGTAATCCATGGGTCTCTCCAAACTGATACCGTATGTCTAGAACCCAGATCAAGCTGACTTCCTTTATATAGGAGGTCTCTGGCTGATAACATACTCGTCCACCCATAAGAGGGTGAATAAGGTTTTTTTGCCAACAGAGGATGTCCATTTCGAAAGAATCTCCCTTTGAATACTCTTGCCACTAAAGAGTTAGGATATTGATATAATCGCCAAAGTTGCTTTGCCAATAGGGTCGTGTTAAAATTTGTCAAACATCGGAAACCCAGACCACCCTCTGCTTTCGAGAGGCACAATTTATCCCAAGATTGTGAGTGTAAACCACGACTACCTCCTCCGGAGCTCCACAAGAATTTAGCAATAGCACCAGTCAATTTATTCGTTAATATTTGTGGTAGCCGGAAGCAAGACATAACATACTGTTGGGAATGTCCTAAAATCACACTTGTAATCACTCCAGTGATAGTTGTACTGTCGAGATTAGACATTCATATGATACTAGGTGGTCATGACGTTTTGCTAGAAGCCGCTGATGATCTATGAGTTATGAACTCATTGCTAGTATTATATGATCCTACAGGGTCACACACCTAAGCAAATTGGATTCACTTTATGTGGGAATAATCATTAATGTAATGATCTAAATGATGTGTATTTGATACACATTATTTTCGTGTTTTAAAGAGTGTGTTGATCGACACATATGTGTAGTGTCGATCGACACGGGCCATTAACAGAAATAGTGATTTCGGTTTAACAACATAATTGATTCTGGTTCGGTTCAGAGATCAATTAGGTTTTCTCCAGGGCCTATATAAAGAAGTTATGAGGCACGACCTGGAGATAGAGAATTTTGAGGCAGCCACTTTGAAACACAATTCCCTAAGAGATCGGATCTATCGGCACTAGCATCCCGGTGGATTCCAATTTGTGTGCGTGTGGACTATCAGTAGAGGCATAACGATTGAGGTGCTAAAGATCTCGAATCCCTGATCTAATTCCGCTGCAAAACTCCAGGTATATTTGAGATCCATTCTTTCAGATTCATCGTTTACAAACCCTAGATCCTAGGAAAAGGAATTGTCACTTAGGTTGATTAATAGAGATTAATCCGGTAAAAATTGTACGAATTCCTACAGTGGTATCAGAGACTTAGGGTTTAACCTTGTAATCTGAATGAACAGTAATCGGATTTGATCAATTGTTTCTTGCAAAATCGTTTTGTCGTAAAATTGTTCAAATTCCTTGAAAAACCTAATCGTGTCGATCGACACAATGGTTGTGTCGATCGACACGGTTGTCTCTGCCTTGCAATAGATGAACCGGTTCAATTGGATTGAATCAGTTATCGCGCTTGGTAACAAATCAATTAAACCGGTTAATTTCGGTTTATTGCGATTTGGTTATCGTCGATCGACACAAATGTTATGTCGATCGACAGAGGCCAATTATCGACCCGGTTCAATTGGATTGACCGGTTATCGATCCGGTTCAATTGGATTGACCGATTATCGCAAAATTGATTTAGTTTGGTTAGCGTCGATCGACACAAATGTTATGTCGATCGACAAAGATCATTTATCGACCCCGTTCAATTGGATTGACCGGTTATCGATCCGGCTCAATTGGATTGACCGGTTATCGAAAATTAAATTTGGTTTGGTCAATGTCGATCGATACAAATGTTGTGTCGATCGACACGAATCGGTTATTAAAATGTTTCTGTCGGTTATCGAAACCGATTCAATTGGATTGATCAGTTGTCGAAGAACTGTTCCAGAAAGGTAAGTGTCGATCGACACTAATGTAGTATCGATCGACAACCTACAAAGATTGTGGGTTAGTGAACCTAAAATCAAATAACCGAACCAGATTTAATGAGATTGGGTTCCTGAATGCATATATATGATATGTGTTAAGGATTAAAAGTTTAATTCCTCAACTAAATATCAAGTGTTCTGGATGTCTTCCCGATCTTGTCAGCTGTCAAGACTCGTGTCATTGCGTGATAGGCTTGCAGTGCAAGGTGTCTGCAGTTACATGAGTAAGGCAGTAGGTAATTGTGTTGATGGGCTTGCAGTGCATGGCATCAACTATTACATGACTGAAGAGATTGGTTTACTTGAATGGGCTATCAGAAGTTCTGGGCTCAGAGACATCAGGTGGTTAGAACATAAGATGTTTTATCCACAACCAAGAGTCATATTGGATATGATTAGCAAAGTGTTGCTTACCTATATAACTAAGATTTGAGTGACAGCCAGTGGCTCGCTCGGGTTTTGGTGAAATATGGATCTTGGATCATTATATTCATTTGAGGAAACATAGTTTTGAATATAATGCGAGTTTTCTTAATTGTTAAGTTTACTCTTTTATTGAACATGATAACTTACCCTCTACCTCTTTTGTTTCAACAATGTCTAGCTCAAACAACACTTTCTCCCTGAGACCCGTCCTTGAGAAGGACAAGTTAAATGGATCTAATTTTCTCGAATGGTATCGGAACCTGAGAATTGTTCTCAGGTAGGAGAAGAGGGACTATGTCCTTGATAAAGTTCTCCCCGAGAAGTACCCCCGCAGACAGATAAGAATGCTTGGGATAAGCATTCTAATGATGTGGTCGATGTGACTTGTCTGATGCTGGCTACCATGAACTCGGACTTGCAGAAGCAATATGAGAACGTGGTGTCGCCCATCGAGATGATTACTAGCCTGAAAGCGATGTTTCAGGAGCAGGCTCGAACTGAGAGATACCAGACGGTTAAATCTCTAGTTGAGTGCAAGCTACCAAAGGATGCTCCAGTAAGTCCCCATGTCATCAAGATGATGGGTTATATTGATAACCTAGGGAAACTGGACTGTCCCATTAGCCAAGAGTTGGCTACTGACATCATACTGCAGTCACTGCCGTCAAGCTATGATACATTTATAATGAATTATAACATGAACAGCTTGACGAAGACGTTGACTGAGTTACATGGCATGTTCAAGATAGCTGAGCCAAACATCAAGAAGGGTGCCCCAAATGTACTTATGGTACAAGGGGGTAAAAAGTTTAAGAAACCCAGCAAGGGCAAAGGGAAGGGCAGGGCTGTCCAGGTTATGAACCAGGACAAACCTGAGCCTCCTTCTAAGCCCAAGGCTGGCCCTTCTGAAGATGATAAGTGCCATTTCTGTAATGAGCCTGGGCATTGGAAAATAAATTGCAAGAAATTCCTGGAAGGTTTAAAGAACAAGAAGAAACGTACGAGACGACTTCTCCAGGTATTTATGTTATTGAAGTAAATGTTACTTCTTCAGGTTCTAACTCATGGGTATTGGATACCGGTTGTGGTGCTCAGACATGGATAAGTGGAACTGCGAGTCGGGAATGGAGCAAGGGTTGCTGCGTTGGCCGTGGGCACTTATCATTTGTCTTTGCCTTCGGGCTTGGTTTTAAGTTTGCATAATTGCTACAATGTACCTGCGATAATTAGAAATATCATTTCAGTTTCCTGTTTGGATTTAGAAGGATTTGATTTTTCTATTAAGAATAAATGTTGTTCTTTTAATCGTGATGGTATGTTTTATGGTAGCGGCCCATTAGAGAATGGGCTTTACGTTTTAAACCAATCAATGCCCGTCTATAACATAAATACTAAGCGGTTTAAGTCAAATGACGAAAACCTAACTTTTCTCTGGCATTGCCGTTTGGGTCACATAAACGAGAAACGCATACAGAAGCTCCATAGTGATGGGCTTTTGGGCTCATTTTATTATGAATCATGTGAGAAATGTGAATCTTGTTTGATGGGCAAAATGGCTAGGGCTCCTTTCAAAAAACCAAATGAACGGGCCAGTGACTTATTGGGCCTTGTACATTCAGATGTCTACGGCCCGATGAGCACAAGTACTAGAGGAAACTATCAATATTTCATCACCTTTACTGATGATTTCAGTAGGTATGGTTATGTCTATCTAATGAGACACAAGTCGGAATCCTTTGAAAAGTTCAATGAGTTCAAGAATGAAGTACAGAACCAACTTGGCAAAAGTATTAAAGCTCTTCGATCAGATCGTGGCGGAGAATACTTGAGTCAAGAGTTCAGTGATCATCTGAGAGAGTGTGGAATTGTTTCACAGCTCACTCCTCCCGGAACACCCCAATGGAATGGAGTTTCCGAGAGAAGGAATCGGACCCTATTAGATATGGTTCGATCAATGATGAGTCACACAGACCTTCCATTATCCTTTTGGGGATACGCTCTAGAAACGTCTGCGTTTACACTAAATAGAGTCCCATCAAAATCAGTTGCAAAGACACCGCATGAGATGTGGACTGGAAATGTTCCAAGTTTGTCTTTTCTGAAAATTTGGGGTTGTGAGGCTTATGTAAAACGTTTAATATCTGATAAGCTCGCACCCAAATCTGATAAGTGCTTCTTTGTTGGTTATCCTAAGGAAACCAAGGCGTACTACTTCTACAACCGTTCTGAGAACAAAGTGTTTGTTGCTCGGGATTGTACTTTCCTTGAGAGAGAGTTTCTTCATAAGAAGAACAGTGGGAGTAAAGTACTACTCGAAGAAGTTCGAGAATCACAGGAGCCTGCTCAACCTTATGAGGAAGAGCAGCAGGTGGAACTACAAGAAGTTGTGGAACCTGCACCTGTGTTGCCTGAAGTTCGCAGATCCGGAAGGATTCGTCACGAACCCGAGAGATACTATGGATTTCTCGTAAACGATTGTCATGACTTGTTGATCATTGACAGTGACGAGCCTGCAAATTTTGAAGAGGCAATGTTGGGCCCAGACTCTGAAAAGTGGCTTGGAGCCGCTAGATCCGAAATGGGATCCATGTCAGAAAACCAAGTATGGTCCTTGGTAGATTTACCCGATGGCGTAAAACCCATTGAGTGTAAATGGATCTTCAAGAAGAAGATTGACGTGGATGGGAATATACAGATATTCAAAGCTAGATTAGTGGCTAAAGGTTTCAAACAAATTCATGGTATTGACTATGATGAGACCTATTCTCTAGTCGCTATGCTTAAATCCATTCGGATACTCCTAGCAACTGCCGCTTATTATGATTATGAGATATGGCAGATGGATGTGAAAACAGCTTTCCTTAACGGAATTCTGGAAGAGGATGTGTACATCACACAACCTGAAGGTTTCACAGATCCTAAGAATGCTAGGAAGTATGCAAGCTTCATCGATCCATTTATGGATTGAAGCAAGCATCACGGAGTTGGACTCTTCGTTTTGATGAAGCGGTCAAAAAGTTTGACTTCATCAAGAATGAAGAGGAACCATGTGTATACAAGAAGACTAGTGGGAGCGGAGTTGCATTTCTCGTACTATATGTAGACGACAAACTCCTTCTCGGAAATGACGTTCCATTGCTTCAGTCTGTCAAGACTTGGCTTGGAAGTTGTTTTTCCATGAAAGACATGGGTGAAGCCGCGTACATTCTTGGAATAAGAATCTATAGAGATAGATTGAATAGGCTTATTGTATTGTGTCAAGATGCTTATATAGATAAGGTCTTGCACAAATTCAGTATGCAGGATTCCAAGAAAGGTTTCACGCCTATGTTACATGGCGTTACTCTTAGCAAGAAGCAGTGTCCCTCGACACAAGCTGAGCGAGAGCGAATGAATAGGATTCCATATGCTTCGGCAGTAGGATCTATTATGTATGCCATGCTCTGTACTCGTCCAGATGTTGCTTGTGCTTTAAGCATGACGAGTAGATACCAATCTGATCCAGGTGAGTGTCACTGGAAAGCAGTCAAGAATATCCTCAAGTATTTGAGAAATACTAAGGATAAGTTCTTGGTGTATGGAGGAAATGATGAGCTGGTCATAAGTGGATTCACTGATGCAAGTTTTCAGACGGACAAAGACGATTTCCGGTCTCAGTCTGGTTATGTCTTTTGTCTGAATGGCGGTGCAGTCAGTTGGAAAAGTTCCAAGCAGAGCACCGTAGCTGATTCCACTACTGAGGCTGAATACATTGCCGCTTCTGAAGCAGCAAAGGAAGCTGTTTGGATCAAGAAGTTCATGTCTGAACTTGGTGTGGTTCCTAGTATCTTAGAGCCTGTAGCATTGTATTGTGATAACAATGGAGCAATTGTTCAGGCAAAGGAACCAAGATCACACCAGAAATCCAAACACATAGAGAGGAAATATCACTTGATTCGTGATATAATTGAGAGAGGAGACGTGAAGATCAGCAAAGTTCCAACGGATGAGAATTTCGCTGATCCTCTGACCAAGCCCCTCCCACGACCTAAGCATGAGAGTCATACTGCTGCCATAGGACTTAAAGAAATTAAGATGTGATCTTGATTTTAGTGGGAGTTGTCTTATTTTAAGTTATGTTTTAATGTTCATGTAATCATACTTTGGTTATTTTATAAAATTCGATTTCAGTATTATTTAAATGTGTTTAAATGATAGTCCCAAAATAATTTATGACATTCTATAGTGGGAGTTGTCTTATTTTAAGTTATGTTTTAATGTTCATGTAATCACAAGTGAGGCACGACCTGGAGATAGAGAATTCTGAGGCAGCCACTTTGAAACACAATTCCCTGAGAGATCCGATCTACCGGCACTAGCATCCCGGCGGATTCCAATTTGTGTGCGTGTGGACTATCAGTAGAGGCACAGCGATTGAGGTGCTAAAGATCTCGAATCCCTGATCTAATTCCGCTGCAAAACTCCAGGTATATTCGAGATCCATTCTTTCAGATTCATCGTTTACAAACCCTAGATCCTAGGAAAAGGAATTGTCACTTAGGTTTATTAATAGAGATTACTCCGGTAAAACCTGTACGAATTCCTACACATACGTTGAAAGAGCTAGGGCTACTGATTTGATCAGAATCTCTTTCCCTCCTTTAGATAGAAATTTAGCCGCCCATCCATTTACCATGTCATGTAACCTTTCATTTACAAAAATTTTTTTAGTTTTTGATCCACCCAAACTCTCTGGTATTCCTAGATATGAGCTCATTCCGCCTTCTTTGTTAATCCCCATTATGCCTTTTAATTTATCTTTGACCTCATTTGTTACTTTATGACCAAACATAACAGATGATTTATCAAAATTTATTTCCTGACCAGACGTCGTCCCATACATCCGTAGTATGTCCAGTATAGTCTGACATTCCTCGTCTTTTGCCTTACAGAAAAACAAACTATCATCTGCAAAGAGCAGATGCGATATTGGTGGGCTATTTCGCGCTATCTTAATCCCTGTCAACATACCTTCCCATTCCTTCCTTCGGATATTAGCAATGAAGACTTCCGTACATAAAATAAACAAATATGGAGACAAAGGATCGCCTTGTCGTAATCCTCTCTTTGGCACAATCTGCCCTCGTGGCTGTCCATTAA
The DNA here is from genome assembly GCA_963576765.1 of Draba incana. Taxonomy (NCBI): domain Eukaryota; kingdom Viridiplantae; phylum Streptophyta; class Magnoliopsida; order Brassicales; family Brassicaceae; genus Draba; species Draba incana. The sequence continues at coordinate 23,259,583 of OY755205.1, forward strand.
TCAGAACCTTATAAGAGACGGATCTGACACAAAACCTTATATCTGACAATATTCAATTTAAAAACATGTTTTGATTCCTAACAAACCTTAAACCCAATAAACTAAACCCTAATATAACATAGTTAACCCAACCATAAATGATTTTAAAATTTGGAAAAAGTGATAGTGGCATTTTTGAAAAGTGGCATAACAAAATGACATTTCTTGAAATTTCTCATATTATTTAAGCTAAGTAAGGATTTTTTAAACTAAAGATAAGGAGATCAGATAAATATTCTTTAAATAATTTACCTGAATGATTTATCTTCAAATTTGTTTTTTTTGTTTTAGTTGTAAAATTTGTAAAGTCATACATAAGTGATAAAATAATGCACCTTTGTTGTAATGTCTTGAATATTAAGAAAAATTATATTTGATCCCACAAACCAAATTCAATGTTTAAGGTAATAATTTTATTTTAAGAAATGTAAATAAAGCTAAATTTATTTGAAATTAAAATATATATTTGATTAAAATTTGAATACGAATTAAAACCATACTTTATCGTCTTCATATGTTTTGATATAAAAACTATTATTCATCACTAAAAGTTAATAAAACCTACAAAATCATAACCGAAAGAAATCTGAATATAACACTTTTTACAATTTTTAGCTAAAAATCATAAATTTTCTAATTTAATTTCATCAAAATATTAATCCGCGTAGAATTATAGTTTATCAATATATCAGAGGCTGCATTTTCTCGGGAAAATAACTTTATGGTTATTATTAGATCATTGGGTTACATCTTTTCTCGAAAACAATGTGTTATGGTTATTATTTCATTTTAGGATTGCAGTTTTTCAATTACAACTATTTTATGGTTATTAATACATCATATGATTGTTGTGTCTTCTCGGAAAAAATGATTTGTGGTTAATAATTCATCTTAATGTTTCATATTTTCGAAAACACCACTTTATAATTTTTAATGTATCTTAGAGTTTCTTCTTTTGGAGAGCAAGCCATTTTGTGGTGACCAATAACTTCCCCTAAAATTGCATCAAATTCTCTTATGTTTTTATATATGTTTTTATCATAATAATAATTCTAAAAAATATTTCGAAAATTAATTTTTGGTATCCCTGTTGGAGCTGGATTTCGCCATTAGAAATCCGGTCCACTAAGCCTAAAATATAATCAGACTCGATTATATTTGATATTGGGCCTAAAGCCCAGAACAGCGCTGACATTAGTAAAAGACCAGCGTGCCCCTCGGCATCGCTGAACCTGATTGAACGATCCGTTGACCGCCGAGAAAGAAGAAGCGCTGACCGAACAACTCAGCAGGGATATGACCAAGTCAGCACCGCTTAAACGGTTAATGAAGGGATCCCAATATTTCCGGAGAGTGAGTCAAAACGTGATGGAGATCTTCGGCGACGAGGATGGATTCGCGGAGCTGAACCGTTCAGCTCGGAGGAGTATAAAAAACTAGCTTTAGTGCCGAAATGGCTAACTTTTCTCATACGTACACACTCAATCACAATTTAGCTCATCAAACATTTGTCTTCAGCTAAAGTTCTTTGTATACTTGATCGAATATCAATAAAAATCTATTTTCTCGTTATCTTGCTCTCGATCTTAGTTAGATCTATAGACATTTCTTAGGACTAAAGTTTCTTTCCCGAATTCACATATAAATTCTTAGTGCGGAATCTAGCTTCCACATTTGGCGCCGACTAAGGGGAAGAAATATAATCGTCATACACAGAGATCTAACCTTGAACCCACCGCTACAGGAATGGATACCATCAACGCTCAAGAGCCAGCCCAGGTTGCCAACCCGCAGATTGTTGACCTGGAAACAGGAGACGTATCCGAGGTTGTGGTCAGCGACCAACCCGGATCCGGTCAGAACCAGGTCGTGGTCAATGACCAGCCTGAAATGAACCAGAACCAAGCACTCCCGGTTGATAACCATCCCACGAATGCAAAAACTACGAATCCAAGCACTCAGCCCGGATCCGTAACAATCACCACCGTCGTGCCTACGCCCCTGGTGCCACAAAGCGTATGGCTACATAATTTGACCACAAGTAGAATAATTTATGCTAGCATAGCTAGCACCTCGACATGAGGAATCCCGCCACTCCCCACGCGACGTAGGGAACACTCCCAAGACGATTTATTAAAGATGCGCCAAATGCTTTCGACTCAAGTAGAGCGAACGCAAGGCCAAGACTTAACCGTCTGAACGGTGGTGGCCCGCCTTGATAAGCAGGAGAGACATTCATGGCCCAGCTCCACGAGATGTCACAATCTTTCAATGAAGGGCTCCCGCCTCGTAGGACACCCAACGACAAAACAACCCCTCCAAGAGCACAACCATGAGGCGGCTACTAGACTTTTCAGGGATCCATGTGACCCCCATAAATACCACTCGCTATCCAGCATTTAACTCCTATCTAAGGATGAACTGGTGGGCAGCGGATCCAGCTGGTTTGAGCTCACAAAGCACCTATGCACGGGTTAATGAAGGATCCTTACCACCTCTTCCCCCGATGAGCAGGGCGCAACCAACTCTGGCAGCGTGGGTAGGACAAATGTCGCTCCTGGGAAACCTAACTCGGACTCCAGCTGATCAGACTGAGACAACGAGAGATACCAATCTCGCAGCTGGAGAAAACATCTTATACCAAGACACCTTCTACAGGTACGCCAAGCAGACTCAAGCGGAGCTGCAGCACATGCGGTCTTGCGTCCATAGAGCCACTAGCTCGGCTCTGGACATTGACCAAGCCATCGAGGACACTCGGTAGATGCCATTTTCTAACAAGATAGCTAATGCAACTGTCACAGATATTGGAAGACTTCCAGAGTTTTCCGGGAGTAGTGATCCCAAGGTCTACGTAAGAGCATTTTGACTTGCCATAGGAAGAGCCCACCTGGCCGATTACAAAAGAGAGGAGGGGCACTGCAGGTTATTTGCCGAAAGCCTGACAGGTCCTACCCTAGAATGGTTTGCAAGACTAGATAGCTGCTCCATCGACAGCTTTGATGCCTTAATATTGTTATTCCTCAAGCAATACTCTGTATTCGTCGAAGCAAGAGCTTCTGAAGCCAACCTATGGAAGTTGACCTAGGGACCCGAGGAGCCCTCGGAGAATACATATCAAAATTTAAGACAATCAAATCCAGGATCGCCAACATGAACGAAGAAGTAGCATTAGAAGCATTGAAAAACGGCTTATGGCATAAATCCCCGAGAGGAGCTCACCGTCAACCCCTTCATACCACTCAACGACGCGCTGCAAAAGGAGATTTTCTACGCCATCCTCGAAGAAGAGACGGCTCTCCTGGAGAAGAAGTATACCAACCTTGCGGCCTCCCCCGGGCCACAACAACCTAAGAAGTTTGTCAAAAGTTATGGAAAGGGGCAACATGCATACGCCATCGACCATTCGCAGGCAGACAAAAAAATCCGAATACGACGAAACAAAATATTGTACTCATCATGGCAAAAGAGGCCATTCTATAGAAAAATGTTGATACTTAGCTGGCCTCAAAGGAAAACAAAGGAAAATTCCTGAACTAGCTCAGCAGAACCCCACGGTCGAAGAAAAAAGAAACTAAGGTCAAACCTCCACCTCCCGAAAAGCCCAAAAAGAAGAAGTCAGCGGCAAAATGAGAAAGAGCTGTTGAAGAGTTAGACCTAGTTCAGACCCCACCCTCATCTAGATAACAAATAGACCTAATCTTCGGAGAACTCACACTACAAAAAAACAGCGAGAAACTGACGGAAATATCAGTCGAAAATCTGTCGGAAACGGCATTTTCCGACAGATTTCCGACAGATATATCCGTCCGTTCTATGTTGTCGGAAATGATAATTCTGTCGGAAATCCGTCAAAAATTCCGACAGGTTTCCGACAGAGTTCCGACAGCTTGCCGGAGTCCGGCGAGATGTCGGAACTCTGTCGGAAATAAGTCTCCGACAAAATGTCGACGGTTTCCGATAACTTCTAAACCGACAAAATGCCGACGGTTTCCGACGGACTTATTTCCGACTGTATTCCGACAGGTTTATTTCCGACAGAGTTCCGACAGTTTATTTCCGACAGATTTCCAACTGATTCGTAGAAATTAGTAAAATGAAAATAATTTTAATTATTATTAATTTAATATAAATATTTATTTTAAAATTTGAAATTATTTAAATTGAAATAAAAATATTTAAATTAAAATAAAAAGTTAAATTTTTTTACAAAACGGTAGAAACTTAAAATCTAAGCGGTGGGCGGCGGCGGACGCGGCGGAAGCAAACCCGAGGTGCCCAACCACTCCATCATCTTTTGCATCGCCTCCCGGTCCTTCTTCGCCTGTTCCCGGTCCTCCGCAGCTTCATCTTGTATCTTCTGGACCGTCGTCTTCAATTCTTCAATTTCGGCCTCCTTTTCCTTCATCTGGGCTCTCAGCTCGGATGACTCGCTGTTGTAACAAGAAGACCCTGATGATCCTGCATCGTCGGGAATACCATAAATCCGCCCTTTGCTCTGCGGAGCAACCTGTGGAAGAAATTTCAATTAATGAAAAAGACTTGATAAGTATTTTAAATTTTACATACCTTTAAGACAAATTGGTTGATGATGTCGTCCGGGGCTTGGGTGAGGGGAGGGGTTCCTTCCGTTTCTGGCTGAGACAGAATGTAGTCTTCTTCCATTCTTTGGACGCTCTCCTGAATCTCCCGAGCTACCGGATCCTGGACGACCCCATCCTTGTTGGTGTGTGTTGCTACCAGAAGTTCAAATTAGTTGGGTTCCCGACCCAACTCCTTAGCCTGCAGTTGTTAAATATTTATTTAATATAAATGTATAAAACTAAAAAAAATTTAATAAAAATCAAAGAATGGCATAAAAAACTTCCCATATCTCTAGCCTTTGTCTTCTTGCTGGTAGCTCCGAGGTTGTGGGTGGCTTTACCCTTGCCCTTGCGGTCGCTGTTCCGATTGGTAGAGTGATATGAAGAGCTCGCCTTGGTCTCCTGTAGTTGCCAATAGGCGATGAACCCGTTCCACAATTCCGGCTTCTCAACCATCTCCTTTGGCACCTCACCGTGTAGCCACTTATCCTTCCACTCGAACACCTTGTGCGAGTAGTGCCTTGCTGCGTATGAGTCGAAGTCCCTCCTGACCGTTGCGGTCAAGTGTGGGTCCCACTTAAATTTTTGCTGGAAAAAGAAAAATTAAATAAAAATAATAATACTTTAAATGAAAGTAAAAATTATGAAAACAGATGACTTACCGCAAATGTGCGAAACCACAATTATTGATCCTCCGGTGGCATTTTGGCGTACGTCGGATACGGAAAGCGGAGCAAAGATGTTTCCATCTTGTTGAGGGACTTCAAAATCCCGCTTCGAGAATCATCAAACCTAAGAAAAAAAAAATTAACAATATAATTACATTAGTGACAATTAAATTAAATTAGTAAAAAAAAAAAAAAAAATGTAACAAAAAACTTACCATGTGTCTCTACCGTTCTGGTCCGGATGGAGAGTGGGTATCCGCCCTCGTCCAGGAAGACCCACGAAGTCCTCGACGCTAATCTGCGACGGTGGTGTGGCGGCTGGTTTGTCCGGCGTCTGTACAGGTGTAGACGACGGTGATGGTGCAGACATCGTAGTCGAACGAGGTCTACTCTGACGACGACGACGTTCGCCGCTGCCCCCGCCGCCAGATGCAGCGAAAGCACTATAATCCCTACATTTATATATAGATTTTAGGGATTTAGGAATTGTAAAAAAAAAATTAACTTTTCAAAAACATTTAAAATTTTTAAAATTTAAGGGACTCGCTCAATGTTGGGAGTTGTATGCAAGAATTATTGACATATTTAAGGAATTAGAGATTTATGAAAACGAAGGCAACATAGATAGAACTTTTGCGATTCTATCTATGTAGCCTTCGTTTCATAAACCTCCAATTCCTTAACTCGTCGAATAATTCTTGCATACAACTCCCAACATTGAGCGAGTCCATTAAATTTTTTAAATTTTAAATGTTTTTGAAAAGTATATTATTTTTTTTAAAATGTAAGAGATTTATGTGTTTTTTAAAAAATTTTAATAAATAATTGTAACAATTTTTAAATTATAGAATTTTGTAGATTCATATTATAAATTTGTATAAATCCTTAAAAATTAGAAACACTTATATAAGATTTATAAAAAAATATATATAAATTGAAAAATAAATTCATTATATTAAAATTTCTTTATATATTTTTCCTAAATCTAAAAAATTTCCAAATTCAAAAATTAATTCATTATCTTAAAATTTCTAAATTTATATATAAATTCATTATATTATTCCTATTTTTAAATATATAAAATTTCAAAAGTTATTTTTCCCAAATCCTAAATCTAACCCTAATTCACAAAATTCAATAATTAACCCAAATTAAAATTAAATTATAACCCTAATTTCACAAAATTTCATAATCCTAAATCTAACCCTAATTCACAAAATCAATTCACAAAATCTAACCCTAATTCACAAAATCTCTAACCCTAATTCACAAAATCAATTCCTAATTCACAAAATCAATTCCTAATTCACAAACCAAAAGAAATAGGAATTGGAATTAGGAATCTTACAAATGAGAAGGCAAGTCAGCCATTGAAGAGAACAGCGGCGGCGGCGCGGCGGAACGACGGCGGTGAGGACGGGAAGATGAAGAAACGGAGGCGGAGAGGGAGAGGCTCGGTGGGGGAGAGGATCCGAGGCGGAGAGGGGCGAATTCAGGCGAAGAGAACGGCCAAATCGGCGATGGGCGAGCGGCGGAGGCGGAGGAGGCAATTTTAAAGGAATTGGATTCGGCGGTATTTATTTTCATTTCGCGGGTAAAATTTGAAGAATCTGTCGAAAATCTGTCGGAAATATATATATATTTCCGACAGATTTCCGACAGATTCTTCAAAATAACCCAAAAAAACCAGAAGAGACAGTGTCGATCGACAACCCTATATCCGTCGATCGACACGGGTTTTGGCAAGAAATAGTCAGATGAATTTTTTATAAGAATATTATATATATTTGTTTCTGTCGGAAATCTGTCGGAAATATATATATATGTCCGACAGATTTCCGACAGATTTGGGGTTTTGAGCATTTTAATGATCCGTTTTCGTTCATACTAGTTACTAGCATGAATAGATCATCATTTTGAAGATAAAATACTTGATAATGATCATTGTTACTTTCAAATTCTAAACAGTTGGTTTTTTTAGTATTTCCCGTAAACATCTATAGTTTTGTATATGATACTATATGAAACGTTTTTGGTTGAAACTTGACAACATCGCAAATCTTGTTCTGTATAACATCGACAAGGTTATTTACTCTCTTAGCTTTTACTTTTGTTGTTAGAATTGTATCCCGAGAATGTGTCATCTTGGGATTTTGAAATTTGACCTTAAAACCCCAAATCTGTCGGAAATATATATATATATATATATATATATATATATATATATATATTTCCGACAGATTTCCGACTTTTTTGGGGACACACGTGTCGTAATTTAAGGTTTGCATGGTATGAAGCATCTGCCAGAAATCTGTCGGAAATATTATATTTCCGACAGATGCTTCCAAATAACTAAAAAAAACAGAAGAGCCAGTGTCGATCGACAACCCTATATCCGTCGATCGACACTGGTTTTGGCAAGATATACTCACATGAATTTTTTATAAGAAGATTATATATATCCACTTCTGTCGAAAATCTGTCGGAAATATATATATATATAATTCCGACAGATTTCCGACAGAAATACAGATTTTAAAAAAAAAATTACAAAACAATACATATAATGTAACTAACTGAGTCCGATTCTGATCCTTCCGAAGGAATTGTGTATTCGTCTTCATCAAATTCTCCAACTTCTTCTTCTGATTCTGAGTGTACTATATTATCACCAAATTCTGTGAAATCAACAAAAAGGTCCACTGCGGAAGAAATTTCAACTGGATCCATCAGAGTAATACTAGTTGGTTGCATAGCATCATGCTCAGCAACTCCATATAGTCACCCTCTTGGATTAATTAGAGTCACTGTAATCCAAGGATCTCTTCGATGTGTTACCCTAGGGTAAGAAATATAGCATACCTGAAACAAACATATTTAGTTTAGGCAATTACAATATCATTATTTATCAATAACGCACGTAATATAAAATTTTAAAATCAAACCTGGTCTACCTGTGATGCTAGGATGAATGGGTCATACTTTTGCAGTCTCTTAGAAGAATTTACTGAAGTGACGCCAAATTGGCTCACATGACCACCTTGTGGATGATTTGGATCATACCACTCACACAAGAAAACAATGCACCTCATGCCCAACATTCATGGATAGCGCACTTGCAATATTTCTTTGAGAATCCCGTAGTAGACTACATCACCACATGTAGCTGAAATACCGTAATCTGCAGTTGCCCTCGACCTTTCTTCATGAATCCTAAATGCAAATCCCCTAGTGCAATACCGAACGTATGAAGTTGCTTCGAAGCTTGGGCCAAAAACTATCTCTTGTAACCATGTTGGAAACCTTTCTCCATTCTTCATTCCTTCAGAAACGTGGTATAATAATTTAGACAAATTAAGTATTAATTAATGCACTAATTTTAAGCTATATAAGCGTTTTTAAAAAACTTACGTAATATTGCAGCCAATTTGCAAACTCGGTGTCCTTAGTTTCTCCAAGTTCGTCTTCTGTCATATTCGGATAATAGCGACGTATTGATGCAATATAAATCCTGAAAGCAAACAACAATATATAACATATGAAACCTATATATTACTTAGGTATATAAAAAAAAGAAGTATTTAAATAAGTTCTGTTTTTACCTTTCGTACTCCGCCATCTCCTCACAATTCGTTAGGATATACATATGTAAGTGACTCCACTCATCTTGTGATAGGAAGCGTTTCTTCCCTCTCCCAGTTACTCGGCCAACTTGCGAAAACAACTGAGGGACCAGCGCGTGATACATGACTCTCTCACCTCTATCATCATGACGAGCAGGACGTCTACTCATCGTACGAACTTCCCGTGGAAGGTAAGATTGCGCAAACTGTGATGCTTCTTCATTGATACTCTGTGCGACAATGGAACCTTCAACTCGAGCCAAATTTTTGACCTTCTTCTTTAGATGGAACATGTACCGCTCAAAAGGATACATCCAACGAAATTGAACGGGACCACCTAGTTCGGCTTCGCGGGGGAGGTGTAGGGGAAGATGTTCCATAACATCAAAAAAAAGACGGTGGAAAGATCTTCTCAAGATTGCAAAGGATCACTGGTATATTGGCATCTAATTTGCGGATCTCCTCAACTGTAAGTGTCCTCGTGCATAAATCCCTAAAGAAAGCACCAACAGCTGCAATAGCTTCGTGGACTGTTTGAGGAAGGAGATGGGTAAAAGCAAATGGAAGAAGCCTCTGCATCACTACATCACAATCATGACTCTTCATTCCCATAAACTTTAGGTTTTGCGAGTCTACGCAGTTACCCAGATTAGCTGCATATCCATCAGTGAATTTAACTTCGTCTTTAAACCACCAGAAAAACGTTCTTATCTTTTCTTTTTGCAACCGGTACGGAGGAAAAGGATATGTACCATCAAGAAGACGTTCAAGATAATCACGGTTGTAAATCATTGAAACATCCATCCTAGACTTCACATTGTCTTTTGTCTTTCTCGGGACGTTTAACACCGTATTCATGATGTTGTCAAAGAAGTTCTTTTCAACATGCATCACATCGAGGTTGTGCCTTAATAAATGATCCTTCCAATACGGCAAATCCCAAAATATACTCTTCTTGTGCCAGTTATGAGCTTCCCCTACACCACAAAGAGGTTCATGCCCATTACCCCCACAATCAAGAGTCCTCTCAGCACCAAAATCTCTCAACTGCTCCAATATAGTACGACCGTCTATCTCATCAATTGGAGCATCAACCACTTGTTTATTTTTCTTAAATAATCTTTAAGACCGACGATAGGGGTGGTCGTCCGGTAGAAACCTTCTATGGCAATCAAACCAACATGGCTTTCTTCCATTCCTCAATTGGAAAGCGTCAGTGTCGTCATGGCAAAACGGGCACGATAATCTTCCATGAGTAGTCCATCCAGATAGCATACCGTATGCTGGGAAATCGCAAATAGTCCACATAAGGACCGCACGCATATGGAAATTCTCCCACCGTGAAACATCAAACGCTTCGACACCGTGACTCCATAGCATTTGTAACTCATAAATCAATGACTGGAGGAATACATCAAGTGATCTCTTCGGATGCTCAGGGCCGGGAATTAGAAGGGAGAGGAATAAAAACTCTCGACGCATGCACACACCAGGGGCAAATTGTACGGTGTTAGGATTACGGGCCACAAAGAATATTGCCTTCCATGCTTCCCAAATGGGTTGAAACCATCCGTACTTAACCCGAGGTACACATTTCTTGGCTCGTATGCAAAATCCGGATTCAACATTTGAAAATGTTTCCTCGCTTTTGCATCTGAAGGATGTGTAATCTCTCCATCTTGACGATGCTCTGCATGCCATCTCATTTCTTCTGCCGTTCGCGCAGATTGATATAACCTCTTTAACCTTGCTGTCAATGGTAAGTACCACATACGTTTATATGGAATTGGAACTCTGCCCCTAGTATCCTGATACTGTGGTTTACGACAAAATCTACATCTTCTCCGGTCTTCGTCTTCTCTCTAATATAGCATACTGTTGTCGATGCATACGTCTATCACCTGATACGGCGTACCAAGACCAGCTACAAGTTTCTGTACCTCGTAGTATGATGCAGGTGCCTGATTATCTTCAGGCAAAATATCCCTCACAAAATCTGCTATCGCATCAACACACTCTTCCGCCAAATTGAAGTCCGTCTTAAGGGTCATCAGTCTACTAGCAGTTGATAAAGGTGAATGTTCGTCTCTACACCCATGAAATAATGGCTGCTTCCCTGCGTCTAACATATCCAAAAATCTTCTAGCTTCTTCATTTGGTTCTTCTACTCTATCCTCCCCTATTACGATCGATGGCAAATTCTCTCTAAACGCATCATGAACCATATCAGCGGTACCTACACCAAAATCTACTTCCGTTCTATGTTCGCCTAAGCTATCCGTTCTATGTTCGCCTAAGCTATCCCCAACATATGGTGCACTGCTACTACTAGCACCATCATTATTAGTTTCTCCATGAAAAAACCAAATTTTGTATCCCGGCATAAAACCATGCGTATACAAGTGATGTCAAACTTGTTCTACCTTAACATTACGCGAATTGCAACAATTTAAACATGGACATTTTATCTTACCACTTTTTTGCAGGTGCGGTTGATTCCCGACAACCTCCATGAACTCGCATATACCTCGTGCATAACTTTGATTTAATGTCTTCGACTCCGGATCATACATCTCTTCATCCATCCATGATCTATAATATCTAGATGATGACATCTCCCTCTCTTAACGCTCTTTTTCTAACAAATGTTTGGGTGGAAGTTGTTGTTGTGAGTGAATGGATGTGTGGAATCATATATATAAAAAAGCTGACCGTCGGAATCTGTCGGAAAAGCATCGGAAAGACAACGGATATAATAACAGCTATATAACGGCTATTTTTCCGACAGATTTCCGACAGCTAGTTGAGTTTCTGTCGGAAATCTGTCGGAAATTGTTAATGGTAATTTATTTCCGACAGATTTCCGACAAATCACCGGAATCTCTTCCGGCGTCGTCGCCGGCTTGTTACATGGTCCAATAATCCGACCGATTTCCGACGGTTTTCTTGTCAGTCGAAAATAATTCCTACAGATTTCCGACAGAATTGAAATATTTCAGTTACGTCGGTAATCTGTCGGGTTACAGTCAGAAAATTTCCGACAGATTCAAGTCTGTCGGAAATTCTGTCGGATTTGCGGCTGTTTTCTTGTAGTGTCAACATATGCGACAGATCGATGAGGTTCGTCTTGACTCCACCACCAGCTCCGAAGAAGCTGGTCAGCCCTTGATTGAAGATACCACGCACCATCAAAGGCCTGAGTAACCCAACACTGGCCAAACGAGTCGATTTCATCTTCTGAGGATCAAACTCACATGCCCCCAACTGCATTTAGAGGAGTTGATCACCTAATTTCTTTCATAGAAAGCGAAACAGCTCACCTAGACAAGCCACACGACGATGCTCTAGTCATCCAACTAGAAATATGTGGCTGCTTAGTTTCTAGAGTAATGATAGACACTAGCAGTTCAGTCGACCTGCTATTCAATGCTGCTTACAAGAAAATGGGTATAAACGACTCGGACCTGCAAGGCCAAGGCACACTGCTAACTGGTTTCGCAGGAGAAACGACATATTCCATGGGAATGGTCCTACTCCCAATGGTGACTAAAGGAGTCCATAAATTCATAGATTTCGTTGTAGGAGATCGCCCAGCTCCATTTAACGCAATACTTGGGCGGCCATGGATATATGCCATACAGGCCGTACCTTCAACATATTACCAATGCGTTAAATTCCCCACTCCCACCGGAATAGCAACAATCAAAGGAAGTCAAAAAACATCTAGGATCTGCTACATGAACGGGCACAAGTAGCTAGAAAAATCTACCAAATAGCAATTACATAAGCGGGAAGAGCAAAACTTCAGTTACCTTGCTAAGCATAACAATCCCCAGTTGACCAAACCTCGACAAGACTTGGTCACCCAGACCTGCCTAGTCGAAGCTCACCCCGAGAAATGTGTTGGGAACGGAGCCGACCTCCCGGAAGCGATTAAGAAGGAGCAAGTCAAGTTCCTTAAAAAGAATATCAGCTCCTTCGCATGGAGCACCTCCGATATAAAAGGAATCAATATCGACGTCATGTCTTATGAGCTGAACGTCGATCCTACCTTTAACCAGTCAAGCAGAAAAGACGTAAATTAGGTCCCGAGCGAGCTAAAGCCATCAACGACAAGGTAAAATGCTTAATTAAGGTTGGATCAATAAAAAAGGTCAAGTACCCAAATTGATTGGCTAATCCCGTTGTAGTTAAGAGGAAAAATGGAAAGTAGTGGGTATGCATCGACTTCACAGATTTGAACAAATCATGCCCAAAAGACAACTTCCCACTCCCACACATCGACCATCTAGTCGAAGCCACAACTAGACACCAGCTGCTATCATTCATGGACGCCTTCTCCGGTTACAATCAGATTCTAATGAATCCTAATGACCAAAAGAAAACCGCATTTATAACAGACTGAGGAACTTACTGTTAGAAGGTTATTCCCATCAGACTAAAAAACGCAGGAGCTACCTATCAACGACTGATCAATGGAATGTTTCCCCAACAGCTCGGTAAAAGCATGGAAGTTTAAGAATTGTAGCCCACCTTAAGAATTGTTTCGCAATCCTTAACAAGTACGGAATGAAGCTGAACCCCGCTAAGTGCTCCATCGGAGTCCCATCATGAGAATTCTTGGGCTACCTGGTCACAAAGCAAGGGATAGAAGCTAATCCCAAACAAAACACAGCATTTCCAGAAATGGAATCACCCACGTCAACCAGGGAGGTGCAACGACTGACAGGACGGATAGCAGCGCTGAACCGCTTTATATCCAGATCCACAGACAAGTGCCTCATGTTTTATCAATTGCTAAAAGGCAACAAAAGATTCAACTGGGACGCCAGCTACGAGGAAGCCTTCAAATAACTAAAGGCGTACCTCAGCCAACCTCCCATATTAGCAAAATTGGTAGAAGGAAAACCCTTATACCTTTACATTGCAGTTTCACCAGCCACCGTAAGCGGGGAACTAGTCCGAGAAGAGCAAAATGAGGAGAAACCAATATTCTACATAAGTAAATCATTGGTGGATTCAAAAACCAAGTACCCAGCAATGGAAAAGCTTGCATTATTAGTGGTCATCTCAGCCAGGAAACTGAGACCATACTTCCAATCACACGCAACCGTGGTAATGACCTCTCATCCCATAAAGACCATCCTTCACAGCCCCAGCCAGTCGGGGAGACTAGCAAAATGGGCTATTGAGCTCAGCGAGTACGATATTGAGTATCGCACCAAGAATAGTGCCAAGTCCCAAGTCCTAGCCGATTTTGTAATCGAGCTAGCACCCCAAGCAATCAACAACACTGAGCCTGGAAAGATGTGGACACTCCATGTCGACGGTGCCTCTTCCAGACAAGGATCCGGATTAGGAGTAAAACTCACCTCTCCAACTGGAGAAGTGTTAGATTAATCCTTCTGGCTAGGATTTCCAGCTTTAAACAACGAAGCAGAGTATGAAGCCCTCCTAGACGGACTGAGGCTAGCTCTCGGAATCAGAGCTAAAGAGCTGAGCACATTTAGCGATTCCTAGCTAGTCACCAGTCAATTCCACGATGAATACGAAGCCAAAGACGATCGAATGGACGCGTACTTGAAGATCACCCACGAGTTAACCAAACAGTTTGACAAATTTGAGCTAACTCGCACATTGCGAGGCGAAAACACCTCCGCGGATGCCTTCGCAGCCCTGGCGTCGACCTCATATCCTTTGGTCAAGAGGATAATCCCGATAGAAGGGATAGAAAAACTGAGCATTCACCTAGCTCCAAAGGCAGAAGTAAACGCTGTCATAATAAGACAAATGGCTAGAGATTTACAGCCCAAGCCCATCTCCCAAGCTAGGTCGAGTGAACCGTGAGCCAAACAACCAATGGACACGGATGAATAAGATGAAAAAGGCGATGGCGAGCTCGACCCCGAAGAGCTGAGCAATTTGCAAGAAGCAGAACAAGCTGACAAGGTCCATCGGACGATGGAGCGCCCTGACTGGAGAATCCCAATCTTAGAATACATCATCTACGGGACATCCCCGCCCAGCAAAAACGAAGCAAGGAAACTCAAAGCTAAGAGTGCCCACTTCTGCATCATCGACGGGAAACTATACAAACGCCCTACCTCTGGACCCTGTCTGACCTGCATCCACAGAGACGAGGTCCACCAAGTTATTTTAAAACTCCACAGCAGATCATGCGGCAGCCATTCTGGAGCCCGAGCGCTAGCCCTCAGAATTGGTAAACAAGGGTAATTTTGGCCGACAATGCTACAAGATTGCGCAGCCTTCGTAACCAAATGCAAAAAATACCAAAGACATGCAACAATCCTGCACCAACCAGTGGCGCTGCTCTCCGCAATATCCAACCCATACACATTCATGCGTTGGTCCATGGACATAATCAGACCTATGGTTCGATCTGGACCAAAACAACTCGAATACGTGGTAGTCCTGAAATATTACTTCACCAAATGGATAGAAGCAGCAACCTATCAACAAATCCATTCAGAAAAAGTCCAGAATTTCATATAGAAGAACGTCGTCATATGACGCCACAGACAACCATACAAAATAGTGACCGACAACGGCACCCAGTTCACATCGGCTATATTTAGAAACTTCTGCCGTAAATAACAGAACCGGTTGACATATTCAAGCCCGAGGTACCCTCAAGGAAACAACAAGCCGAGGCAGCTAACAAAACCCTGCTTGACATCCTCAAAAAACGCCATAATTCCAAGAAGGAGAGATGGAGCGAAGAGCTACAGGAAATGCTTTGGGCACTGCGCACCACTCCCAAAAAAGCCACCTCCGAAACACCTTTCTCTCTGGTCTACGGAACAGAGGCAATGGTCCCAGCTAAAAAAGCGGTACCAAGCCTCCAGAGGGCAATATGCCCCTCAAACAAGGAGCTGAACGAAAGAATGCTCCGAGACACCCTATACATAATAGAAGAGCACCGCGACCTCGCCTCTCTAAGGACCTAGAATTACCAGCAACCTGCATCTAGGTACTACAATTCTAGAGTTAAAGGCGGACTAGTCCTAAGGAAAGTACAACAAAACACAATGGAGCCTGGTGCCAGAAAACTAGGGATCAGTTGGGAAGGTCCCTACCGCATCACCACTGTAGTACGCCTCAGCGTCTACAAGCTAGCAAATCTCCAGAATGGGAAACCAGTGAGGAGGGCATGGAATGAACTACGTAATGGCTTGATCCCCTTATCGGGTACGTAGGCAGTTTGCCCCTCGAGTTTAGCCACCTCAAACAAATTGCGTCATCCTGGCCCAACTGCCATACGACTGACCCAACCCATATCCGAGCTAGACCTCCCTACGGTAAAATCAAATCGTTACAATCGGAGTCAATCCCCAATCCGGATCAACAAATACTTGGGTCTCTAAAGACGCTATGGCCCAAAACTTTGATACGATCAAGGGTCGGCCGACCTAACAACACCTTGCATCACTATTTCACCACCTCAAGAATTATGCAAAGAGCCAGCTCAACGTCCTAAAGGAAAATCAAACCAGCTAGGCTGAGGTCATGGCGAAACTGCCACCACAGCCACGTCAAAGCATACTCAAATCAAAGGATGTACTTAACATAAAATTCCACCTGGGCAACAATAAAGGTCTTCACAAAAAAATATATACTTAAGAAAAACAAAGACAAAGATTTTAAGGGCAACTATCTGCCCAGCGAGGAGCTGGCCTCTCTTCTGGTACAAATGGAGGATCCCTAACAACTACCGCGGTCGTCTTGGCGATAGCTTCTTTTAAAAAACCTTTACGGATATTCTCGGGATCCCGACTGTCCGCCAGCTCAGCCTCGATTGACGTCTCCATAGACGATAACCTTCGAAGCATCTCCGACTCAGCCTAGGTTGCATCTAAGTCGATCCTAGCCCGGGTCACATCCTCCTGTCTGGCCACCATAGACAACACAGCGGACATAGCATTTTGCTCACAAAGACCATTGACATAACCTCTTGTGCAACCATCCTCGCTCTGTTGGCTGAAAGAAGCTCATTTTCTTTCCTCAGGTTTCCACATGCTGTTCCGACGCCTCAGCAAAGTTCACAAAATGCTTCTCCCACCACCTTCCCGGTGCCTCCAACATGCGGATCATCGCCACCTCGTCCCGACGGGCCGCCTCCAGCTTAGCAATATAGGCTCTTTGCTTATCAGACAAGGCAGTCAAGGTATCCAGCTCAGATTGACCAAAGGCGGAGCCGAGTCTGCCCTCCGCCTCAGCCATATAAGAAAGGAGGGCGTTGGCGACCTACCAGTATAGGGCATTCACCACTCAAACAAGTCACCAAAACTATGGCGGCCAGCCTAGCATAGGAGGAAGAACTCACATTTCTAAAAGCTGCGGCTACCCATTCATAGGTATCTAAAAAAAGAGATCCTCTGCTGCAAAGCTGCGAAGCTAAGATACCAAGTCCGCACCACCTAGCGGAGAAGAAGGAGTTGACGGCTCAGCAACAGGGGCAACAGTCAGCTCTGCCTGAGGAGGGTCCCAGTGGGTAGAGACCTGAGCTCCCTCAACCATAGCCACATAAGGGAAAGATGGCCCAACATCAATACCCTTGTCCTTAGCAGGACTATGGACCTCGGTCACCACCGCCCCTAGATCAGCCCCGGCGCGGTGAGGAGAATCAGACGAAAGCCAAAGACTGTTGTCTCTAGTTCCACCCAACACAGTGCCTGTCTCGTCAGCCTCCTCCCTCACTGGCTCCACTCTAGCCCGTTCCAAAGAATTGGGCCCAAGCTGAGAAGACCCCTCGCCAGCAGGAGCTGTCACTGGCAACTCGCCTCAATAGGCCTCTTCCCCAAAATCCGGTTAACCGCCGCCAAGGACCTTTCCACGTCCAGTGCAACACTGCCCCCCATCCCGCCAAGAGTCGAAGAAAAAGTAGTGGGGGATGGGACGATTGTCCGGAGAGCCAAGGAGACCTCCTCGGCACCTATCCTCCGGTCCCAGTCTGAAACATCAGGGTCGACAATGGGCTTAATCGGCCTCCTCATCAAAGGCTCCTCAGAGCCAGTCGAAGACTTATCCCGAATCATTACCGGGAGATTACTTGAGCTCGAGGCATCAAGAGGAATTGCACTCCGAACTCGCGCACTATGCGATCGGTTGCAACAAGCCGCCGGAGGAATAACAGGAGTACCAGCTCTGACATGAGGCATACTAACCCCAGCTGCCGGTGCAAAGGGAGGAGGAAGCAACAGAAGATTGCCCGCAACAGGCTGAATCGCCACTGGAGCATTAGGACCCGCAGGCGCCGCCTACTGCTGCATCCAACGATGGGCACGGTAGGCCTGCATAACCTACATGCGATCGAAAGAGGCCAAATGAATTCTATCTCGGCTGAGCAACTGTAACATCGAGCTGACAATAACCTTAGACTCCTTGGGCTTAAAGTTACCTGAAAGCCAAACAAGCACCGAGAATTAAAAATAGGAAATAGCAAGCTTGCTCAGCAATGGCGGGGATGAGAAGCACTTATGGGTGGTGTTGGCAAAAATCTTTGGTATCTTGTTGAAATCCGCCACAGAGGACACCAATGCCTCGTTAACCTTGTAAAAGGAACAACTTTTTATGCCAATTGGTGTCCTTCGGGGTTATATTCGTGACAACCCCTCAGAAGGGCCGAGCAAAGAGATAGATTTTGCCCTTCGGAGTAGGATAGCCACAGTTGCGGGCCAAGTAAAGTTTGTTGAACATCTTGGGGGAGAAGTCCATCTCATCCTTGTAACTTCTGACGTAAGTGCCAATGGCGTGGCGCAGGAAGTTAGGATCAATTTGAGGGAACGCAATCTCAAACCTTCTGAGAAGACGAATGAGGAAAGAAGGGATGGGGAAGGAGAGGCCGCAGGCCTGGAAATACACCAGATACACAACGCACCAGCCCTCCTCCACTGTTTGGTATCCGGAGTTCCACAGAAGGTGGCACCAGACCATTATCCTGCAAGGTGACGAGCTCCTCGGGAGTAATCATTGACGGCTCATACGGACAAAAATACGTCTCATCTTGGTTTCCGGCCATGATAGAATCGGAATAAGAATAGAATAAAATGCAAAATAGCATATCTGTAGAAAGCCGAAAAGAGATGAATCGATAGTTTCTCGGAGATGGAGGTTTAACTAAGGAAAAAGAGAAGGTGAAAGACCTGCCCTCAAGATAAGAATGGGTGAAAATATTATGAAGTGGTGGACCCCACGGGGAGTTAAATCGCCGGCAGCGCCGCACACGATTCCCACTCGCTTCGCTATGATTTGACCTTTGCAATTCTGGCCGTCAGATCTAAAGAAGTAAATTTCGGAGCCGTACGATCTAAAGATTCGGTGAAAATCATCACGGTTTCACCTAGGGAAAACGCTCCTTTTTGCCTTAAAGAAGCAACCGCCCATTAATTCTCATCGTTAAGTAATTAATGGGCTAGGGGGGGCAACTGTTGGAGCTGGATTTCGCCATTAGAAATCCGGCCCACTAAGCCTAAAATATAATTAGACTCGATTATATTTGTACTGGGCCTAAAGCCCAGAACCGCGCTGATGTTAGTAAAAGACCAGCGTGCCCCTCGGCATAGCTGAACCTGATTGAACGATCCGTTGACCGCCGAGAAAGAAGAAGCTCTGAGCGAGCAACTCAGCTAGGATATGATCAAGTCAGTGTCGCTCAAACGGTTAATGAAGGGATCTCAATATTTCCGGAGAGTTAGTCAGATTGTGCCCGAGATCTCCGGCAACGAGAAGGGATTCGCGGTGCTGAGCCGTTCAGCTCGGGGGAGTATAAATTACTAGCTTTAGAATTGAAATGGCTAACTTTTCTCATACGTACACACTCAATCACACTTTAGTTCATCAAACACTTGTCTTCAGCTAAAGTTTTTTGTATACTTAATCGCATATCAATATAAATCCATTTTCCCGTTATCTTGGTCTCGATCGTAGTTAGATCTATAGATATTTCTTAGGACTAAAGTTTTTTTTCCCGAATTCACATATAAATTCTTAGTGCGGAATCTAGCTTCCACAGACCCTTTATCTATAACTAATTTTAATAATTCTAAAATTTTTTTGCAATTTAGTGTTTTTCATATTTTACTTTCTACTATTTTTCTTTTTACCGTAAAAATATAGACAAATTTTTAGAGGACTTAGTATTCTTGATTTGTTTCATTTTGGTCGGATATACGTTGGCATGTTACCAATAGGCACCCGAAAACCGATGAGATAAACGTAAATCCATGCCAGCCCACATGTTTTATGACCGCTTTTTTTTTTCTTTTTTCTTCTTAAATTTCCGAGAGATTTTTGGTCAAAATTTTTAATTTATTTAAATAAAAAAATATTGCTGAATCTACCACTCTTTTCAAAAGAATTTTATAAAAGAGCTTAGATGTTTTAATTATATTAGTTTATTTTTTAAAAAATTATGATATAAAATGATGACATGTCTTTTGAAAAAGATGACATGTCTTAAAAATTAGATTAGTAACTTTTGTTAATTGGAAAATGAATAAATTAAATAAACTAATTCTGAAATTCTAAATATACGGCACTAATTTTTAGCAAAGAAATAATAGGTTATACGACATTAATTTGGATGTTATTAAAGTCAAGAAGATATTTACAAACAAATTTATGATTTTATCATTTTAATATTTAAGTGGGTTTACTGGTTTTGGTATTTTAATTGATTTTAAAATATAATAACCAAATCCTATGTTATTCAATTAATCATTTTAAATCTTCACTAAAATCATGTCTTATTCAATTTGTGATTCTCAAATACAAATCAAAATCACCTCTTATTCATTCTTACGTATTTACTTATATATTTGATTTTAATATTAAAACTAAATATGGTTCAATATTAAAATTAAATACATGTTCACAAAATATTTATATCCGCATATGGTGCGGGCAAGTCACCTAGTATACCCTTATTTGGGGTCAATGCAAAATCTACACCTCATTTTCTCTTTTTCAATTTTTCAATCTTTGCCATGTTTTCTCCATATATTTGCAAAAATGTCATTACGTAGACTTCTAAATATGTCATGTAGACTTCACCAAGAAGAAGGAAAATTATCAATGACCAAAGAAATCAACTTATTTACCGAAATACCATTTTCATAAATTTTCCAACCACCATGAACAACCAATTTCGAGCTAATAATGGTTCAACAACTGATTTTCGGGCTCTAAATGCTTTGATATAATCCTTACTACCTTTTTTCTTTTTTCTCCTCTACGATTTCATCCATAAATCTTGCTAACTTTTGTTTTCAAAATAATTTACCAAAACCGGTTGATTTCTTTCAAATCTTGCATAACGACATCGGGGATTCTTCAATATCGGTTAGATTCCAAATTCCGGCAGTGGAGGAAGCGAAAAACGAGCTCAAACAGGTGAAAAGGTATTGAAACTTGTCCAAACTCAAATGTCAGATCTGATTCAGACATGTGAAAACAGGTGAAAACAAGTCAACGAATAGGTCAGATTTGCAATTGACCATTTATGCAAAAATAACCTGAAATAGACTTCCTCGAAGTCTACACAATTCCTTTGGAAACAAAAAAACCAGTGCCACGTGTCGGGGTTACTTTTGCCTTTGACCACAAGTTTGACTTTATTATGTAGACTTCCTGGAAGTCTATACAAAAAGTGGGTCAGTTTTGCATTTGACAAGATTTTGACATTGAAATGTAGACTTCGTGAAAGTCTACACGGAAAGAGGGGTTAGTTTTGCATTTGACCAAATATCGAACAATTGACCAATAATTTGTACACTTCCAGGAAGTCTACATTTAATTCGATTTTTGGTCAAATACAAAATTAACCCCTCTTTCCGTGTAGACTTCTAAGAAGTCTACATATATTTCTCAATTGCAAAAGTGACATGTACGGCAAGTAGTAGATTTCCAGGAAGTCTATATTCATGAGTAGACTTCCTGGAAATCTACTCCATCCATATAGTTAAAAGTCAAAATATGGTCAAATGCAAAACTGACCAACTTTATTGTGTAGGTTTCCAGGAAGTCAAAAAAAAAGTCAAACTTCTGGTCAAATACAAAAGTAACCTCTGTAGACTTCCAGGAGTCTACATTGGGATATGCCTAAATTGCAATAGTAACCTAAATTGTAGACTTCGAGTGTCTACTCAGAAGTCTGCACGAGAAGTCTACTAACTGATCAGAAGTCTATAGTTCACAATGTTTTTTAAAACTTATTTATATGTCATTCTACATAGTTTTTTTGTTTTTTTGTTCTCACATGTGTGGTACTTTTTTCTCTATCATTTCTATGAGTTAGACTTGTTTAAGACTAATATTTATGGGGTAAATCTAATTTCTTGTTTGGGTGACTAGTTAGCTCATTCAATGTAGACTTCCAGTGTCTGCTCAGAAGTCTGCACGAGAAGTCTACTGACTGATCAAAAGTCTACATTTCACAGTGTTTTTTAAAAATTATTTATATATCATTCTACAAAGATTTTTTTTGTTTTTTTTTGTTCTCAGATGTGTGGTACTTATTTCGTTGTCCTCTCTATGAGTTAGACTTGTTTAAGACTAATATTTATGGGGTAAATCTAATTTCTTGTTTGGTTGACTAGTTGGCTCATTCAACGTAGACTTCCAGTGACTGCTCAGAAGTCTGCACGAGAAGTCTACTGATTGATCATAAGTCTACATTTCATAGTGTTTTTTTAAAACTATTTATATGTCATTCTACAAAGAGTTTTTTTTGTTTTTGTTGTTCTCACATGTGTTGTACTTATTTCTCTATCCTCTCTATGAGTTGGACTTGATTAAGACTAATATTTATGGGGTAAATATAATTTCTTGTTTGGGTGACTAGTTAGCACATTCAACGTAAACTGAAAGGAAGTCTTCTCGTTGTAGACTTCTACATCTTTCAGAAACTCAAAACTGCATTTATATAGTTTTGTAATGAAATTTTTTAAAACATTTGCACACACATGTGTCATAATAGTTATTGTGTATGATTTAGACATGTTTAGTTATAAGATTTGCAGGATAAAAGAACAACCAAAAATCATAGTCAAACGTAACTAGCAATCACCAACATATGCTACTGCGGCAAAATGCATAACAGCGTCAAACGATTGTTGGGGTCGGTTTTCACCCGCTCAACATTAACGTTCAAATACAAATTGACTGAAGAAATGGCCCTCCGGATTCTTGAAAAGAAAGGCATAACGGCGCCTAAGTCCTCACGCGAAGCAAAGCCAGAAGTCTTGGGAGTTGTCTGGATCGAAGGGAGGACCATCCTAGACTAGACGAATGGAGGAGTGTTCGGCCCAACGAACCACGGCCTCGACCGACCATGACCTTGCTTGGGGACCGACCGTGGCTTCGGCCATGAGACCGACTATGGCTTCGGCCATGAGGCCGACCGTGGCTTCGGCCATGAGACCGACCATGGCTTCGGACGTGAGGCCGACCGTGGCTTCGGCCATGAGGCCGACCATGGCTTCTGTCGTGAGGCCGACCATGGCTTCGGTCGTGAGGCCGACCATGGCTTCGGTCTTGAGGCCGACCATGGCTTCGGTCTTGAGGCCGACCATGGCTTCGGTCTCATGAGGTGAGCACGGCTTCGGCCCATGAGCGAACACGGCCTCCTCCCAGTTGCTGATCCAGTCCTTGGTCCAATACCGCCTTCGGTCCAACAACACCAAGGCGGCCCGATTTAGACACGAAGCCCGCATTGATGCAAACCGACTCCGTGAAGACTTAGGAGGCTGAGCCGCCTTAGACATAGTATAAATAGATCTTTTGTACAAACCCGAAGGGGATCCGCAATTTCAATACGCAAACTTGTACTCAAAGCTTTTCTGAGCAATAAACAATCTCTTGACATCTCTCTTGAACCCTAGCTTACCATAGAAATCTCACAAGCTTCCCTAGAACTCTTACAAATTCTAGTTGTGTTGGTTTCGACCCCCACAATTTGGCGCCGACTAAGGGGACACAGAGAATTTCTGACGCTCAAGAGTTAGGGTTTCTTCATCACGCCACCAAGATGTCAAGCAATACCATGAGCAACGAAGGATCTTCGTCTCACCAGCACGACGAAGACAGAAGCAACTCCATGGAAAACACTGCGCCTCGCGCTGCTAACAACGCAGCAGATCTCACACAAATCAAGCAGATGCTCGAGACTCTGATGAAGAAAACTGGAGATACGGCGAGCGAGCTACAAGCGCTCAAGAGACAGATGCGCAAGAGGTCCCGTGTTCGTCCAACACGCCTCAGCTTTGCCACACCCCGAGTCAATCGAAGGGATCGATGCGAGGAGCTGCCGCCTCGGGCCGATCGAACGGATCCGGAGGACTTGCCTCCACCACCACCTCGTCGGGATTTCGATCCAACTCCTGAGTGCGTGATGGAAGAGTCGGACGAAGATCACCCCCCTCGGAGGCGAGCCCGAACCGACACAACTCCTGGCAACGCTATGGCTTATGGAGAAGGAGCTCCAACCGTAGCAGAGCTTTACATGAGGAAACAAAAGCGCAGGGCTCCGCAAGGCTCCCGAGACGGAGAGATCGCTGCGCTGAAAGCCCAGTTAGATCAGGTCGCCTCTGACCTAAAGGCTACCCAACAACAAATGTACAGGAGCACGGCGAAGGCTCCTGGGATCGCCTCTGTGCTCGAGAGGGCACGGAACACACCCTTCGCTGAGAGGGTCGTGAGGACTCAAATCTCCGACCCCGGAAAGGTCAAGCTCCCGGTCTATGAGGGGACCACCGACCCTGCTATCCATCTGATGGAATTCGAAGTCGCCTTAGGAAGGGCAAACTTCACAGAAGCCGAGAAGGACATTGGCTACTGCAAGCTGTTCGTAGAGAGCCTCAAAGGGCCTGCCCTCCAGTGGTTCTACAAGCTGGAGAAGAAATCAATCCACACCTTCCATCAACTCTCAGAGATGTTTGTGCAGCACTACAACATCTTCGCTGAAAGAAAGATCTATGATGCGGAGCTGTGGACAAACAAGCAAGGAGAGAACGAAAGCCTGCGGTCTTTCGTGACAAGATTCAAGCATACGCTGTCAAAAGTGGGCGGTGTTACCAACACGTCCGCACTGGAGGCCTTGAGAGGAGCGCTTCGATGCCCCTCTCCATTCTGGCAGGAGTTGACTGTCAACCCACCTGCGACTATCCAAGACGCTCTCCACCGCGCTACAGACTTCGCTCGAAGCGAAGAGGAAGTCCGCGCTAAGAGGGGCGGGAAAACCAAGCACGCGGACGAGCTCATCTAGTCCGCTGTGACACCACCACCCTCTTAGAAGCTCTTGCAATGAACTACGAGGCGACTTGATCCCTGCAAAGGGTACGTAGGCAGCCTGTCTTCGGATAGGTTCAGTTGCTCCCCTCCATCAAAAGGGGGGGGAATTACATTTCACTTCAGCCTCCTTCCAGATGAGCTCACACGACACCAACCCCAGTGACGACCTCATCGTCACACAACAAACACTCGCCACAGCACTCACCATGAGAACAGCTTGTCCTCTACGGACCGATCAAAGCTTTATTCGAGTAGAGTCGTTCTACATCTATTGCTGCTGGCCACAGCAATAGTGTAGAGATACGAACACAATGACATCCACAACGAATACAGCGCGCTATATAAATTCCAGTGTTCAGAATCGTCTCCGGATGACCCTCTGATCACTCAGAAACCCAACAACGTCGTTGGTAACGCAGCTGCTAGTGACCTCCGTTCAGATTATACTTGAACGTGTCACTCTGAAACCCAGGACAAGCGCTGGTCGAACTCAAGGTGAACTTGCTCTCGGACAGACGTCTCTAGAAGAGCAGCACCATTTTACAAAGCCCAACGGCAACGTTGGCAGATAAAGAGCGTGAGCGCATTTGCGTTTTCACAGCCTTAACAAAGCCTCATTCATGAGCAAGCAAAGCCTCATTTATGAGCAAGCAAAGCCTCATTTATGAGCAAACAAAGCCTCATTTATGAGCAAACAAAGCCTCATTCATGAGCAAAAACTTTTCTGCAGAAAACATTGCAGCTTCAGCAAAGGAAGCATGAAGTCATTTTCTACTACTTTGAGAAAGGATAGGCCAACACCTTGACTTTGAACGGTAACGCCGATATCGAACACATCTTTTAAACTCGGCACTATCACCTCTGATACTACCGAGCTGGGGGGCTAACTGTTGGGGTCGGTTTTCACCCGCTCAACATTAACGTTCAAATACAAATTGACTGAAGAAATGGCCCTCCGGGTTCTTGAAAAGAAAGGCATAACGGCGCCTAAGTCCTCACGCGAAGCAAAGCCAGAAGTCTTGGGAGTTGTCTGGATCGAAGGGAGGACCATCCTAGACTAGACGAATGGAGGAGTGTTCGGCCCAACGAACCACGGCCTCGACCGACCATGACCTTGCTTGGGGACCGACCGTGGCTTCGGCCATGAGACCGACTATGGCTTCGGCCATGAGGCCGACCGTGGCTTCGGCCATGAGACCGACCATGGCTTCGGACGTGAGGCCGACCGTGGCTTCGGCCATGAGGCCGACCATGGCTTCTGTCGTGAGGCCGACCATGGCTTCGGTCGTGAGGCCGACCATGGCTTCAGTCTTGAGGCCGACCATGGCTTCGGTCTTGAGGCCGACCATGGCTTCGGTCTCATGAGGTGAGCACGGCTTCGGCCCATGAGCGAACACGGCCTCCTCCCAGTTGCTGATCCAGTCCTTGGTCCAATACCGCCTTCGGTCCAACAACACCAAGGCGGCCCGATTTAGACACGAAGCCCGCATTGATGCAAACCGACTCCGTGAAGACTTAGGAGGCTGAGCCGCCTTAGACATAGTATAAATAGATCTTTTGTACAAACCCGAAGGGGATCCGCAATTTCAATACGCAAACTTGTACTCAAAGCTTTTCTGAGCAATAAACAATCTCTTGACATCTCTCTTGAACCCTAGCTTACCATAGAAATCTCACAAGCTTCCCTAGAACTCTTACAAATTCTAGTTGTGTTGGTTTCGACCCCCACAACGATCCTGTACAAAAAGGAGAAAAGTACAACAAACAAATTCTTAGAACAAATCTATTAATGAAAAATATATTGTACAAATCTATGAAGAAAAAAGAAACAAAATAAATAAAGAAGAACTGAGTACGGATTTCACTTACAGCGAATACCCATGAAGAGAAGGATTTCATAGGCTTACCAACCGAGAATGACAACTGTCTCAGGGCCTCGATATAAGGCATTGATTCTATGTCACCTATCATGAAAATGGTAAAATAAGGATTAATAAAACCGTAATGCAGTAAACGAGGACGAGATAAAATGGTCTTTGACAAAAGCTCTTACCAACTGTCCCTCCTAACTCAATAACACAAAACATCTGCTGGGCCTTCCTTTCCATCTACATGAATAAGATAAACTGACTCAATCCAATCCTTGATTGCATCTGTAATGTGTGGAACAACCTAAAAAGCCGGTTTTCAACAGAAAAACATAAGCTTAATCTACAAAATCTAAACACCATCTACTAATTATTCACACACACAAACTTTTACTTGAACAGTGTTCCCTAGGTAGTCGCCTTTTCGTTCCTTCTCAAGAACCGACTAGTGAGACAAAAAGGAAAAAATGTTAAAGACATAGACAATAAACCTTTCATACATTTAACATTACAATGGCCACAAATCAGTAGTGAAACAACCAAGCTTTTTTAAAAAAAAACAATTAATTGACTCGAATTATTATTCCCATAAATAATAATCCTCAAAGTCAAAACACAATTCAATGAACCAGTGGAAATCACACATAAACAATTAAACCAGCAAATAACTCCTTTAAACTATAAATCATTTAAATAATACTCTAGCAACCTAAACACCAGGTTCTAAATTCAAATTCAAAACAAATAAACTAGAGATCGTAATCCTTATCTCGTCCCATCCATGATTCCACGATCACAAACTTTTACCTGCAACACATGGAAAAACGAGTTGTGTGAGTATTATCACAAATACTCAGTGAGGCGGTCATCCCGTCTACCGGTTATATAATAAAGATAACGAATGCCAAAACTACACAATCAACCAACAATCACCACGTTCCAATTACCAATATAGGAACAATCAACCAAAAATCTACACACAACAACTAAGTGTCGATCGACACACCACCACGGTGTCGATCGACACACCAAACACAATCACAGAAAACACAACTGGGTGTCGATTGACACTACCACTAGGTGTCAATCGACACTTCATTCGCGAACACAGACCAATACGAAATACAAAGGGGTGTCGATTGACACTTCCTCAAGGTGTCGATCGACGCTCATTGCAGAAACCATAATCGAGCCAAATCATCTCATGGCTCAACCTATTTCATCGAGCGATCAATCACCATAATACACAATACGATAATCCAATAAACATCAATCAATAACAACGAAGTTATGAAAACAGAACATCAATTCCATCAAAACAATCACATAACTCCCTAACACTCGATTATCCATAACCACGATCGCGCACTCACCTTAGCTTTTCGGGAATTGGAAATCAATCAACAGCACAACCATCACTAAACACAGCCTCAATGAGACCAAAAGCCATTGGTTATCCTTCTCTATCACCTAAAACTTACCACAAGATTTTTCCTAGACCAAATTAGGATATTATGATAAAGAGAACCAATACGCTGACTTCGAATCAACGCTGAGGACAGACCTTACCTCAAAATAACAATCGGAAATATCATTCGAAAACTAGACACAAAAAGTTTCCAACGACATAAAGGTCGTCACCTAACTCCCTCCAGAGCTCCTGAAAAACGCCAAAGAAGTGGTCTTATCACAGTCCCGATTCTGCACAGACCTCTCTCACGAAAACAAAGGTATCTCTTAGCATACACATCCGATGGACAAACCGATTTGCCTCACGGCTAGCTAAGAGAAAGGAGAACTTATCCAGAAAATTTCATTCTCATCCGCTCTGTTCTTCATATGCCTTTTTCCCCTCTACCAAATGAAGAGAACTGCCTCCTTCTCACCAAAACTTAATTCTCTTCTCATCCTCTTCAAAACTCTCTCAAACACTCAAAATTTCTGATTTTTCCTCTTTAATATGGCTGCTCACGAGCACAAGGGTTTTTATACTCAACCCTAGAGTTCCGCACCCAAACCGAGCCAAACCGAACGAAATAACTTGAACCGAACTAGGTCCAAAAATGTTGGTGTCGATCAACACCATGTGGTGTGTCGGGTTGTTAGAAGTAGTACCTAATATATCTTCCCAGTGGTAATATTGTTGTTTTTGGTTAGTGTTACATCAAAAAATCTTTCATAGTTCGCCAAATCAAGATCAACCTTTAGAAAGAACACAAAATATTCATTAGCAAACACGAAGATTTATGAACAAATGTAAAGAAGATTTAAAACATGAGAAGAAAAACCTCTCCACCATCATCAAGTACAAAAGCCTCTCCACGCTCAAAAGGAGACATAATACTAGCATTAGTGTTCAAATATGGATCTGATATGATCCAACAAAGTTAAGATAAACAACAACAACAACAAAACTCAAACTTTATCAGATTTTCCAAATTGTAACTATTTTTAGTGAAAAGGGTTTTCTTTTTTTCACGAAATGAGAAATTCCAAATTTAAGAGAGAAGAGATCTTAACCAATTTTAATGGAGGTAACTCGAAGGCCACAAGCTTTAAGCATGACGCCGATGCTACTCCCGAGCCTAGTCACCAACACGTATTTCATCTCCTCCAAATTATTCAAAAAATTTCTCTAAATAAAAAAATCAAACTCACAAACGGCGATATGTAAACAGAATTCGAAACTCAAAATATCAATAGGACAAAGAGCTTACTTCTTGAGATCCAGAGGTTGTCCTGACTCCTAAGCGACGAATTCGCAGAAGCTACAACAAAAAGACAAGGTTAGGTTAGGGTTTTTGAATCTGAATCTTTGGCTCGGTAAACCGCAAAAGACATGTTTCTCCGTATCTTTGATCTCTTCACTCTAGATTCTCTAAGTTTTTTTGATTGATTGCTTGATTTGAAACCACCTTTAACATATTGGACCTTAATTTGGATTTTAATTCTCTCACTTATGGAATGTTGACCTTAACCATGGTTACCATATACACATTCAACCATTTTCATCCCTTTTTACCACTCTCTAATGGTTTGAATGGCCAATTCCAATTCAATTAATCTTTCAAATGAGAACTGGTACCCCACCTTGATTCTACCCTAGCATTTCCTTGAAACCATCATATTTTTGTTGAGTGAGACCTTTTCTATTTTGCACCTCATGCATAAAATCTTTAGAGATGGAAACAACAAGTTCTTTCTTCCGTTAAGAGTTGTCTTATTGGCTAGTCTAGGTGGGTTGAGAGGTACTTGAAGTCTCATTGGATTATACGGTTTTGAAAGGGGTGTTGAATGAATGTGGGTGTGAGATTTGTAAGAGTTGGGGAGAAGAAAAGGATGCAACGAAGAATGAGTAGCAAGTAAATAATGAAATGGGTAAACCCAAATAGATAAGATAAAAGATAAAGAAAAGAATGTCTAGAGAAGAAAATCTAAAGTAAATGAAACACTACTCTTAGGCTTAAGTGTATAAGTAATAAGCTACTAGGAAAAGAAAAGAAAAAGAATGAAAAAAATCAAAAGAACTCCCTAGATTGGATTTTCTAGATTGAACCCTAGTAAAGAAAAAGAATGATGAAATGAGTAATGGTAAAATGGTGAGTGAGTTGCAAGAGTGTTTGGATTGGGTAGAAGAATGGAAGAAAGCATTTGTATTCATAAATTGTTTTCCTTCTCCATTGCTTTCGTGTAATGACTTGTGCTTGTTGTGGTCAGATCTCCCCCGGTGAAGATCATCAAAACAAATGCCTAAGTGTCAGAGATGGGCCAATACAAACTATGCCAAGCTCGCCAGCTCATCGCCAACGACGGACATCTCATCTCCGCATATCAGATATCTCACCTCTGATGATGGACGTTTCACCTCCGTCACATCCTCACGAAAGTTACTACACTACCTGCACAAGCTTACTTACATGACAAGCTGGGCCGAGCTTGAACAAAGCCTTGAGCGAAGGCCATTTATAATGAAGCCCTAGATGAGAGAATCAACACGGAGCATCGACCTCGATAAAAGGAAATCTCAAAGATTTAGGGCAACTTTCCTAAATCGTTAAGGAGAAGAATAAGCGGAGTTAGGGTGTTATAAATACTCTTGTACATTCCTTGAGAAAAAGGACACAACTTTTACACTAACACTATAAGAAAACAGCGCGATTCCTACGGAAATATCCGTTGGAAGTCTGTTGGAATAAGAGTTTTCCGATAGATTTCCGACGGATATGTCTGTCGTTTCTATCTTGTCGGAAATGGAAATTCTGTCGGAAATCTGTCGGAAATTTCCTACGGATTTCTGACGGCAGTATTTCCGACGAAATTCCGACAGACTGCCGGAGTCCGGCAAGACGTCGGAATTCCGTTGGAAAGCTGTCGGAAACAAAACCGACAGCTTTCCGATGGGTTCCGACTACTAGTAAACCGACAAACTTCCGACGTCATTATTTCCGACACACTTCCGACGTCATTATTTCCGACATATTTCCGACGGTTTTATTTCCGACAGCTTTCCGAAGGATCAATTTCCGACGGATTTCCGACGTATTCGTAGAAATAATTAAAAATAATAATAAATTAAATAATAATTAATTTAATATAAATTTAAAATTTGAATTATTTAAATTAAAATAAAATTAAAAGTAGAAATTAAAATAAAATTAAAAGTAGAAATAAAAAGTAATATTGTTTTACAAAACGTTAATAATAAAAATCTAAGTGGTGGGCCCCGGCGGAAAATCCGGGTTGCGCCCCAAGTACGCCATCATCCGTTGCATCATCTCCCTGTCCTTGTCCCGCTCGGCTCTCTCCTTCACCTGCTTGGCTTCTAGGGCGGCTTGTGCATCTCGTATCTCTTGGACTGTCGTCTTCAAACCTTTAATTTCGACGTCCTTTTCCTTCATCTGGGCTCTCAGGTCGGATGTCTCGCTGTAGTAACAAGAAGACTCCGATGATCCCGCATCGTCGGGAAGACCATAAAGCCGCCCTTTGCTCTGCGGAGCAACCTGCGGAACAAATTAAATTGTAAATTAAAAAGACTTGAAAACTAATTTAAATTTTACATACCTTTAAGACGAATTGGTTGATGATGTCGTCCGGGGCTTGGGTGAGGGGAGGGGTTCCTTCGACGTCTGGCTGAGAGAGAATGTACTCCTCTTCCATTCTTTGGACGCTCTCCTGAATCTCCCGAGCTACCTGATCCTGGACAACACCATTCTTGTCGGTGTGTGTCGCTAGCAGAAATTCCAAGTTGTTTGGATCCCGACCCAACTCCTTAGCCTGCAGTTGTTAGATATTTATTTAATAATATAAATGTATAAAAAAAAAATTTAATAAAAATCAAGACGTTCAATGAAAAACTTACCATATCCCTAGCCTTTGTCTTCTTGCTGGTAGCTCCAAGGGTGTGGGTGGCAGGTCCCTTGCCGTTGCGCTGGCTGTTCCGGTTGCTAGAGTGATATGTAGAGCTCTCCTAGGTCGCCTCTACTTGCCAATAGGCGATGAACCCGTTCCACAACTCCGCCTTCTCCACCATCTCCTTTGGCACCTGACCGTGTAGCCACTTATCCTTCCACTCGAACACCTTCTTCGAGTAGTGCAGTGCTGCATAAGAGTCGAATTCTCTCCTAACCAGAGCGGTCATGTGTGGGTCCCACCTAAATTCTTGCTGCAAATACAAAAATTAAATATAAATAATAATAATTTAAATGAAAGTAAATTGGCGAAACCACATATCTTGATCCTCCAGTGGCATCAAGGTGTACATCGCATAAGGACGGCTGAGCAAAGAGTTTTCCATCTTGTTGAGGGACTTCGAAATCCCGCTGCGAGAATCACCAAACCTACAGAAAAATGTAACATTAGTCGCGATTAAATTAATTTTGTTAAAATAAAAACAGAAATGGAACAAAAAACTTACCATCTGTCTCTACCGAGCTGGTCTGGATGGAGTCTAGTCAACCTCTCTCGTCCAGGAAGACCCATGAAGTCCTCGACGCTAATCTGCGACGGTGCTGTGGTGGCTGCTGGTGTCACCGGCGTCTGTAGAGGTGTAGACGACGGTGTAGGTGCGGACGTCGAAGTCGAACGAGATCTACTCACACGACGACGACGTTGGCCGCTGCCAGATGTAGCAGCGAAACCACCGTAATCCCTACATTTATATTAAAATTTTAAAGTTTTATAAGGTTTTTGTAAAGTTTTATAAGGTTTTTGTAAAGTTTTATAAGGTTTTTAAATAGTGTTATAAGGTTTTTATAAAGTTTTATAAGG
Organism: Draba incana; assembly: GCA_963576765.1. Taxonomy (NCBI): domain Eukaryota; kingdom Viridiplantae; phylum Streptophyta; class Magnoliopsida; order Brassicales; family Brassicaceae; genus Draba; species Draba incana. The sequence continues at coordinate 23,292,939 of OY755205.1, forward strand.
TTTTTAAATATTTTTATAAGGTTTTTAAATAGTTTTATAAGGTTTTGTAAACATTCTTATAAACCTTTTAAAAACTTTCCAAAATCTAATTGTTTAAAATTCTTTAAAATATAGATATAAATTCAAAAATTAAGTCATTATCTTCAAATTTACAATTATTTTGATATTATATAATTCTTAAGTAATTGTTACATAATTTAAAATTCTAAAACCCCTAAAATTCTAAAATTCTAAATTAATCGTTATAATTGTTTAAAAATTAGTAAAACATGTTAACAATTTTCTAAAAATTTATGGAAAAAATTATTTCCCTAAATCTAAATTCATAATTTTTCGTAATCATAAATCTATTTTTTCCTAATCATAAATCCTAATTTTTCCTAATCATAACAATTTAAAAAGCTTAACAATTTAGTAAAAATTAGTAAAAATACTAACAATTTAGTAACAATTTCATAAAATTAGTAACAATTTCCAAATTTCCCAAAACCTAAATCTAACCCTAATCCTAATCCTAAATCTACAAAAATTCAATTCAAAAACTATTTTATATTAAATCTAACCAAAATCAACATGAAAATCAAAATCAAAATCAACAAATCTTGCAAACTTACAAATGAGACGGAATATCATCCGCCATATGTAATCTGGCGAAGAGGAGCGGCGGAATCCGGCGACGAGGAGGCGAAATCGACGGCGGCGGCGAGGACGAGAAGATTAAGAGGCGGAGGCGCGGTGGGGAGAGGATCAGAGGAGAGGAGAAGGAACGCGGTGGGGGAGAGGCTCGGGGTCGAATTCCGGCGAGGAGGAGCGGCGAAATCGGCGGTCGGAGGCAAATCACGATCGGAGGAGGCGATTGGAGGAGGATTTCAACGAGTGGAGAGGAATTTGTTAATAACCCAGAATTTCCGACGGATTTCCGACAGATTTTAAAATCTGTCGGAAATCCGTCGGAAATCGAAATAAATAAATTAAATTGGACCGACTCATTTTGCGGTATTTATTTTTCATTTCCCGGGTAAAATTTGGCACATCCGTCGGAAATATATATATATTTCCGACAGATTTCCGACAGATTTGGGGTTTTAAGCTTGTTTATGATCATTTTTCGTAGTTACAAGTTAATAGCAAGGTTGGAGCAATATTTGGAAGATATTTACTTGAAAATGGTCTGTGTTACTTTCAAATTCTAAAGATTTGGTCTTTTTAGGATTTTGTCGTAAGCATCTATGTTAATGTCTATGTAACTGTATGAAATGGTTTTCGTTGAAACGTGACCAAATCGCAAATAATGTTCTATATATCATTCACAAGGTTATTTATTCACTTATCTTTTACTTTAGTTGTTAGAATTGTATGCCGAGACTTTGTCTTCTTGAAATTTTGGAATTTGGCCTCAAAACCCTAAATCTGTCGGAAATCTGTCGGAAAATTGTATATATTTCCGACAGATTTCCGACAGATTTAAGGGTAACACGTGTCGTCCGTTAAGGTTAGCCTGATATAAAGCATCTGTCGGAAATCCGTCGGAAATATATACAATTTTCCGACAGATTTCCGACGGAAAATCAAGTTATTAATAAAAAATTCCAGTTAAAAAACCCTTAGAAACAGAGCAAAAATGCAGAGTATTGAAAGAAAAATCTAAAATTTTAGACCCTAGACAGGTCCATATCAAACGACACTATCTACTGTCAAGCCGTACACGAAAGGACAAAGCTTTGTAGCGACATAAACAATGATCTACTCAAACTAAAAGCTTGTAAAGTTCTAAAAGTACCAATTTTCGGAAATGGTAGTCGCAGTGAAGCTTGAATTTTTCAGGAAATGGAAATAATTTGACTTATGAAGACGAGGAGTGCCTTTTCATATGAAAGAGAATTTGGGAACTCACAAAAATATTATTAAAGCTTTTTAAACTTAATTACAAGATGTAAATGGTGAATTGAAAGTTGGGCCGAAATTAGTATAAAGCCCACTTTAATGCACCGAAATTAGTATAAAGCCCACTTTAATGCACAGATTTAAGGGTAACACGTGTCGTCCGACAGATTTCTGACGGAAAAAGGGTAACACGTGTCGTCCTTTAAGGTTTGCCTGATATGAATAGTCCGTCGGAAATCTGTCGGAAATATATATATATATTTCTGACGGATTTCCGACGGATTTCCGACGCATGCTTTATAATAAGAAATATATAAATATCAGCTTCTGTCGGAAATCTGTCGGAAATATATATATATTTCCGACATATTTCCGACGGACCATCATTTTTTAAAAAAAAAATAAAAAAAAAAATTTATCTGAAATTCTTGTTTATGTTAACAAATACAAACATATCAAAACCCTAAATCTGAGTCTGAGTCTGATCCTTCCTCTTCATCAAATTCTCCAACTTCTTCTTCTGATTCTGAATGTACTAAATTATCACCAAATTCAGTGAAATCAACAAAAAGGTCCAACGCTGAAGAATGACCAACTGGAGCCATCGGAGTAATTCTCGACCATGCACATACCAGGGGGCAAATTGTACAGTGTTACGATTACGGGCCACAAAGAATACTGCCTTCCATGCTTCCCAAATGGGTTGAAACCATCCGTACATAACCCGAGGTACACATTTCTTGACTCGTATGCAAAATCCGGATACAACATTTGAAAATGTTTCCACGCTTTTGCATCTGAAGGATGTGTAATCTCTCCATCTTGACGATGCTCTGCATGCCATTTCATTTGTTCTGCCGTTCGCGCAGATTGATATAACCTCTTTAACCTCGCTGTCAATGGTAAGTACCACATACGTTTATATGGAATTGGAACTCTCCCACCAGTTTCCTGATACCGTGGTTTACGACAAAATTTACATCTTCTCCGGTCTTCGTCTTCTATCCAATATAGCATAAAGTTGTCAATGCATACATCTATCACCTGATACGGCATACCAAGACCAGCTACAAGTTTCTGTATCTCGTAGTATGATGCAGGTGCCTGATTATCTTCAGGCAAAATATCTTTCACAAAATCTGCTATCGCATCAACACAGTCTTCCGCCAAATTGAAGTCCGTCTTAATGGTCATCAGTCTACTAGCAGTTGATAAAGGTGAATGTCTGTCTCGACACCCATGATATAAAGGCTGCTTCCCTGCGTCTAACATATCAAAAAATCTTCTAGATTCTTCATTTGGTTCTTCTACTCTATCCTCCCCTATTACGATCGATGGCAAATTCCCTCTAAACGCATCATGAACCATCTCAGCGGTACCTACACAAAAATCTACTTTCGTTCTATGTTCGCCTAAGCTATCCGTTCTATGTTCACCTAAGCTATCCGTTCTATGTTCGCCTAAGCTATCCGCAACATATGGTGCACTGCTACTACTAGCACCATCATTATTAGTTTCTCCATGAAAAAACAAAATTTTGTATCCAGGCATAAAACCATTGGTATACAAGTGATGCCAAACTTGTTCTACATTAACATTACGCGAATTGCAACAATTTAAACATGGACATTTTATCACCTTTCGATTCCCGACAACAGCCATGAACTCGCATATACCTCGTGCATAACTTTCATTTAATGTCTTCGACTCCGGATCATACATCTCTTCATCCATCCACGATCTATAATATCTAGAAGATGACATCTCACTCTCTTAACGATTTTTTGTAACAAATGTTTGGTTGGAAGTTGTTGTTGTTGTGAGTGAATGAAGATGTGTGGAATCATATATATAAATACGCTGACCGTCGGAAATCTGTCGGAAAAGCGTCGGAAAACCAACGGATATAGTAACGGCTACATAACGACTATTTTTTCCGACAGATTTCCGACAACTAGTTGGGTGTCTGTCGGAAATCTGTCGGAAAATTTCCGACAGATTTCCGACAGCTATTTTTTCCAACGAATTTCCGACAGCTAACCGGAATCTCCTCCGGCGTCGCCACCGGCTAGTTACCTGGTCCAATAATCCGACCGATTTCCGACGGTCTGTTTGTCCGTCGGAAATAATTCCGATTGATTTCCGACGGAATTGAAAAATTTCAGTTCCGTCGGAAATCGGTCGGAGTACCGTCGGGAAATTTCCGACGGAATTACATCCGTCGGAAATTCCGTCGGATTTGCGGTTGTTTTCTTGTAGTGTAAGAAAACCATAAAAAAGATTTCTTCACATCAATTTAACATATCACTTAACCTACTCTCACGATTCAAACCCTAGAAATCTCTTATCTCCCTAAAAACCCTTACAAATTCAATTAGGAGAGTATCGACTCCCACAATTTGGCCCCGCCTAAGGGGAACCTAGAGTTTTCTCACACAGAAGAATCGCATTACGTACCAACCAATTGCGACAAGTTTACTTACCTTCCCTGTTACATTGTCAATGGCAACACAATAGCCATACTTGCCGCCATCCTTGTCTGAAATGGCGTTGTAAGAGATCTGCTTGTCGATGTTAGAGAAAAGTATCCTTCTATTTGGTAAGTCAACAACTGCACCTGCTGTCGCAAGGAAAGGTCTCCCTAGAATTAAGGGCATGTATGAACCGTTGTTCATCTCCACAACTTGGAAATCACTCGGGATCAAGCAATCCCTAATCTGAATATCTAAGTTTGCAATTAACCCTTGTGAAGTTGTTACTGAGGCATCCGCAAACCTAATAGCCATCTGAGAAGTCTTAATATTAACAATACCCAAAGATTCTGCAGTATCCCTTGACATGAGGTTGACACTAGATCTAGAATCGCATAGAGAATCTTCAAAATCAACTCCAAAGATGAAACATGGAACAACAAACTTCCCTGGATCTTCAACCTTAGGCAATATCCTTAATGGTGGTGGTGTATTCCTTGTTTGTGCAAAGATTGCCTTAGTCTCCTCTTGAGTCTCTCTGCAATTCCAAAAGAAATCATGTGTGGGACGATTTTCCAAAGCCTCTTTAAAGGGGATTCCTTTAGGATTCCTTCTCGTCATCTTCTTAAAAATATCTAGTTTCTCTGCATTGATGGGATCCCTCTGATCTCTAGGCGGAACTGGGTAGGGGACTGGGGGTTTGAAGACACGCGACCAAATCTTATCAACAAGCTCATTTGGTCGAAGCACCGTAGAAGATGGTCCAGCAACCTCTTCATCCTTTTTCTCTCCTGAGCAGGTGCTCCTTCCGGGAGCGGGTGCTCCACAAACTTTTCTGGGCAGTTTTCAGCTGCTGCCCCTATAATCGGTGGAAGAATCCTTCCACTACCCAGCGTGATGGCATTCACAAACTCTCTGGGGTTTGTAACCGGTTTGCCTCAGCGGTTTGAGAGACCTGAATATCAAGCTTCTTCACATGAGTGCAAATAGCTTCAAACTTACTGTTGAGATCATTGTACATGCTGTCCACCTTGACATTGATCTCATTAGCAGATTTCTACTGGCTAAGTAAAACCAACTGCATAAGGGACTTCAGTTCGTCTTGAGAATTAGATGCATGAGCTTGAAAGCTTTGATTGTGCACATAGTCTTCACCCACATAGTTCACCTCAGCGTACTGCTCATCTCCTTTGTTCTCACAAAGCTTGACACTTCTCTGATCTCTCTTCAACAACAGGTTCACTTTTATTGTAAGCTCATCAATCTTCAGTGACTCAACACTGCTGACATACGTAGGCTCATTATGGTCATGGCAGCGATTCCTGGAACTTGCAGCCAAGTTCTCTATCAATTGATGTGCTCCTTCCTTGGTCCTGGTCATAAAATTACCATTACTCGCAACATTCAAAGTGTTCCTATAATCATGATCAAAACCATCATAAAAGATACCCAACAAATTCTCATCGGTAAACCCATGGTGTGGACATTCCCTCTTGTGCTCTTTGAACCTTTCCCATGCCTCACAAAAGGATTCTCCTGAATGTTGCTGAAACGTGGAGATCTTGTTCCTTAGACTCGCGGTCATGGTTTTTGTGTAGAAGTGGTCCAAGAATGCTGCTCTAGATTGCGGCCAAGTCGTGATGGATCCAGCTGGTAGCGACTTGAGCCAACGGGAAGCTTTGTCCGCGAGTGAGAAAGGGAAGAGCTTGCACTTCAAGAAGTCCGGGTTCATCCCATTAGAGCTATATGGTCCATCCGAATTTCAGCAGGCAATCCATGGAATAAATGCTGCTTAACCAGAGATATCATCTGCGGTTTGATCTCATAATCATTCCGGTCAACAGGAGGGGGAACTATAGCAGCTCGGTTCCGGTAAAAAGTATGGGGATTGTCCATATCCCCTATGGCTCGCTGCTGCTCATGTGCACGCTGTTGCATTTGAGCCATTTGTTGTTCCAGCCTCCGAATAGCAGCAGCTACATGACCATTTGCAGCTCGGTTGTCTGTTTCGTCGCCCATGTTGGCTGAAACACCTGTAACACACCAGAAACAAATAAAAGAAAACAAAATTAGAAAAATTCTAAGAGTATAAATAAAATCAAATTTCAAAGGTAACGCAATTGGTCCCCGGCAACGGCGCCAAAAACTTGATGTGAGAAGTTTTAACCCAAAATAAATCCGCAAGTGCACAGACAATTGCAGTAGTATAATAGGTATCAAATCCACAGAGACAAAGGTTACACTATGAAATTATGAGATTTTAAATTAAAGCTAAGATAAAATGGGGATTAATTGTAATAAAACAAAAGAACGAAACAGCAAATTAAACGATGTAAACTCAATAAAGAAAGGCACTAAATCATGGGCATTCGCTGGTGGTTTCGGATTAAAGACTGAGCAACTATTCAGAATTCAATTTAAGCGCGGTCTAGAACTGATGTGATCCTCCCAAGGATTCGGCACTCTACGCTGGTGAAAGGATATTCCTTTGATTCAACGGACGAAGAAGCCACGAAGAACAAGGATGGTGGATCGAATGGTCGCACAAGAGCTGCGAAAGACTCCTGATATACCGAACTTGAATCCCTTAGATATGACACACTAAGACGAATTCAAGGCTGAAAATGAAATCACTCTCGACAAGACCCCCTGGATATGACGCACCAAGACGGATCATGTATTGATTAATGGATATGACACACCATTAACCAAACCAATGAATATTACACACCATTGACAAAAAATGATAAACACTCTCAAAAGGTTCCAAAAATTATAATCAAAGACTTATCTTTTATTCATGATTTTGGGTCTCTATATATAGAGAAATACAACTCATTTTCGTTCATAAACATAGCTCAACATGCATAACATCTAGGGAGATGAAAATCAACTCTAAAGTGCATGTAAGAGAGAGAAATAGGCAGAATTGAATGCTCTCTTTACTAAGGACGAAAATCAATCAGCTTTGATTGTTTTTGGGTTGAATCCACTTTGTTGGGCTTCTATGATGGACCAAGATTATAGAACAACTCAGTTTGTAGCTTGATTCATCCTGGTCTGGTCGAAATTCTTCATTCAATGCCCATAGGTCCGAAACGCGTAAGCTGGAGATTGCCTGTTTTGTAAATGGAATAACTCTTTTTCTGAACTCTGTTTGATATGATTCTTCTTCCAGAAGCTTTGTAATTGAGCTGAGCATATTCTCCATGTGGTTTCATGCGTTTAGTCTTCGTGGTTGGGAAGATACGCTTCGAACACTAAACACATGTCCTGATACTTTCCATGATCATATCATACTCTCCCTCATCAAAAAAGATTGGTCCTCAAATCTTGTTCTTCAAAGAAACAACAAATTGAACACAAACTTTACATCACAAATGGTCAGGATGATGAATGGAAAACAATCAGATTTTTTTTATTTTTTATTTTTTATTTTTTATTTTTAACAATGAAAGAAAGAAGATGAAAAGATGAGAAGGTGGTTGATAGAACCGAGCTTAGAGTGTTGCTCTGATACCAAATGATGTGATCCTCCCAAGGATTCGGCACTCTAAGCTGGTGAAAGGATATTCCTTTGATTCAACGGACGAAGAAGCCACGAAGAACAAGGATGGCAGATCGGAATCAAAGGAATATCCTTTCACCAGCTTAGAGTGCCGAATCCTTGGGAGGATCTCATCATTTGGTATCAGAGCAACACTCTAAGCTCGGTTCTATCAACTACCTTCTCATCTTTTCATCTTCTTTCTTTCATTGTTAGAAAAAAAAAAGAAAAAAAAAAGAATATCATCCTTTTCATTCAGCATCCTGATCATTAGTGTTGTAAAGTTTGTTTTCAAGTTGTTCTTTCTTTGAAGAACGAGATTTGAGGACAAATCTTTTTTGAAGAGGGAGAGTATGATATGGCCATGGGAAGTATCAAGACATGTGTTTAGTGTTCGAAGCGTATCTTCCCAACCACGACGACTAAACACATGAAACCACCTGGAGAATATGCTCAGCTCAATTAAAAAGCTCCTGCAAGAAGAATCATATCAAACGAAGTTCAGACAAAGGAGTTATTCAATTTACAAAACAGGCGATCTCCAGCTTACGCGTTTCGGACCTATGGGCATTAAATGAAGAATTCCGACCAGACCAGCATGAATCAAGCTACAAACTGAGTTGTTCTATAATCTTGGTCCATCATTGAAGCCCAAAAAAGTGGATTCAACCCAAAAACAATCAAAGAAGATTGATTTTCGTCCTTAGCAAAGAGAGCATTCAATTCTCCCTATTTCTCTCTCTTACATGCACTTTATAGTTGAATTTCATCTCCCTAGATGTTATGCATGTTGAGCTATGTTTATGAACGAATTTGATGTATTTCCTCTATATAATGAGGCTCAGATCATGAATAATAAGATAAGTCTTTGATTATTATTTTTGGAATCTTTGAGAGTGTTTATCATTTTTCGTCAATGGTGTGTAATATCCATTGGTTTGGTTAATGGTGTGTCATATCCATTAATCAATACATGATCCGTCTTGGTGCATCATATCCAGGGGGTCTTGTCGAGAGTGATTTAATTTTCTGCCTTGAAATCGTCTTAGTGTGTCATATCTAAGGGATTCAAGTTCGGAATATCAAGAGTCTTCCGCAGCTCTTGTGCGACCATTCGATCCACCATCCTTGTTCTTCGTGCCTTCTTCGTCCGTTGAATCAAAGGAATATCCTTTCACCAGCTTAGAGTGTCGAATCCTTGGGAGGATCTCATCATTTGGTATCAGAGCAACACTCTAAGCTCGGTTCTATCAACCACCTTCTCATCTTTTCATCTTCTTTCTTTCATTGTTAGAAAAAAAAAAAGAAAAAAAAAAAGAATATCATCCTTTTCATTCAGCATCCTGATCATTAGTGTTGTAAAGTTTGTTTTCAAGTTGTTCTTTCTTTGAAGAACGAGATTTGAGGACAAATCTTTTTTGAAGAGGGAGAGTATGATATGGCCATGGGAAGTATCAGGACATGTGTTTAGTGTTCGAAGCGTATCTTCCCAACCACGAGGACTAAACACATGAAACCACCTGGAGAATATGCTCAGCTCAATTAAAAAGCTCCTGCAAGAAGAATCATATCAAACGGAGTCCAGACAAAGGAGTAATTCAATTTACAAAACAGGCGATCTCCAGCTTACGTGTTTCGGACCTATGGGCATTAAATGAAAAATTCCGACCAGACCAGCATGAATCAAGCTACAAACTAAGTTGTTCTATAATCTTGGTCCATCATAGAAGCCCAACAAAGTGGATTCAACCCAAAAACAATCAAAGAAGATCGATTTTCGTCCTTAGCAAAGAGAGCATTCAATTCTGCCTATTTCTCTCTCTTACATGCACTTTAGAGTTGAATTTCATCTCCCTAGATGTTATGCATGTTGAGCTATGTTTATGAACGAATTTGATGTATTTCCTCTATATAATAAGGCTCAGATCATGAATAATAAGATAAGTCTTTGATTATTATTTTTGGAATCTTTGAGAGTGTTTATCATTTTTCGTCAATGGTGTGTAATATCCATTGGTTTGGTTAATGGTGTGTCATATCCATTAATCAATACATGATCCGTCTTGGTGCGTCATATCCAGGGGGTCTTGTCGAGAGTGATTTCATTTTCTGCCTTGAAATCGTCTTATTGTGTCATATCTAAGGGATTCAAGTTCGGAATATCAGGAGTCTTCCGCAGCTCTTGTGCGACCATTCGATCCACCATCCTTGTTCTTCGTGGCTTCTTCGTCCGTTGAATCAAAGGAATATCCTTTCACCAGCTTAGAGTGCCGAATCCTTGGGAGGATCTCATCACCAAACCTATGGATATTACACACCATTGACAAAAAATGATAAACACTCTCAAAAGGTTCTAAAAATTATAATCAAAGACTTATCTTTTATTCATGATTTTGGGTCTCTATATATAGAGAAATACAACTCATTTTCGTTCATAAACATAGCTCAACATGCATAACATCTAGGGAGATGAAAATCAACTCTAAAGTGCATGTAAGAGAGAGAAATAGGCAGAATTGAATGCTCTCTTTACTAAAGACGAAAATCGATCATCTTTGATTGTTTTTGGGTTGAATCAACTTTGTTGGGCTTCTATGATTGACCAAGATTATAGAACAACTCAGTTTGTAGCTTGATTCATCCTGGTCTGGTCGGAATTCTTCATTCAATGCCCATAGGTCCGAAACGCGTAAGCTGGAGATTGCCTGTTTTGTAAATGGAATAATTCCTTTGTCTTAACTCCGTTCGATATGATTCTTCTCCACGAGCTTTGTAATTGAGCTGAGCATATTCTCCATGTGGTTTCATGCGTTTAGTCCTTGTGGTTGGGAAGATACGCTTCGAACACTGAACACATGTGCTGATACTTCCCATATCATATCAAGAACTCAATCATAAAAGTAATATTGCCCCACTGTCGTAATGCATCAATATCATTATCTAACAACCTAAATGCCTAAACTGTCATTTGGATTCAGCGATGAAGACAAGCAGTAATGAATTGGTTCAATTTGTTCACAATTGACGGTAACAATCAACTGTCGTTGGTTACACACCAATTGCTCTCCAATGGTTTATCTAGCAACCTAGAGCACTGTTGTGAATAAGTTTAACTTTGAAATCATAGACTAGGACATCAAATTAATCTATGCATTACGAATCCCAATTGATGAAGACATATGATCACTAATCATCCTAAATCACCATTGAAAACCTTAATCTAGCTAATGGACTACTCAAACATGGAGAAATCAAACACAACATAGCAATTGAGAGAATTCATGATATTATGATAAGAGATTAGGGATTAGAATTCTTCTCAATAGGATTGTGGAATGATCCTCCAAATCTTGAATCCAAAAGCAAAGAACAATCGAATAAAGAACACAAGAAGAATCTCAAAAACTTGGAGGAAATGAGTCTCAGTCTCTCAAAAACGTGCAATAGAAAATGAAAAGTGAATAGAACACCCATTTAGGAAAGTGGCAGCCTCAAATTTATAGTAAAACTTAGGGCAACTTGGTTATGGGTGACCGACCGGTCGGTCTGGTTCCGGACCGGTCGGTCTGTCTTCAAGCAGCTATGGTCTTCGTGTCTGGGACTGGTCGGCCTTCTCATCTGGACCGGTCGGTCCGGATTCCAGGGGGCTTCGGCTTCGGGACTTCGAGTGTGGAACGGTCGATCTTTTGGTTGGATCGACCGGTCCAGTTTCCAGGGAGCTTCAAATCTTTGAGTCTTCGGGCGAGCAGGTGCTCGCTCCAAACCGAGCAGGTGCTCGGTTATGAAAAACGCAATTTTTTCTCCAGATTCGTCCCTTATGCTCCAATGACCCCCACTGACTCCAATCCATGCTTGAGAGCCTCCTAGAACCTGAAAAGACACAAAAGAAACTAGAAAGAACCGAAAAGACTGAAGAAACAATATGTAAAGGAGACCAAAATACTAATATATCATTTGGTCTTTCTAACTAATCTCGTATCCGTTTGTAGCGTACCAACGAAAAGACTAAATTATCCACAACATTTCTGAACCTTGCCAAAAAGTGTTATAGCCAGAAAGCCAAAATTAAAGTGCTAAAACACAAAGTACACATGAATATAGGATGCACGAGCCTTACATATTATTAAAGAGAAAATAGCACAAGACAATTTCAACATTCAACAAACTAAATCACACATGTTTTGTTACATATATTTAAAAGCAACCGTTATTCCATGAAGAGCAGATTTGATACCAATAGATGAAATATTTTACACAAACAAACATGAATTTTATTGGAATTGGGAGACCAGTATATTTTTGTATCTACATCTTCCTCTTTTTCCGAGTTCTTGGTCGGATACCAGCCAACAATCGCGTAACCGCACATCCCTTGTGGATTTCCGATATCTTTCTCGATCCTCATGTAACCTTCAAGCCCCCATCCAACTCCATGTGAGTTTTTTGCTATCCAAAACTTGGTCCCGTCCGGGTCGATATCGTAACCGACAACTGTTAGTGCGTGGTTCGTTTTCTTTTCACATGGTCCCTTGAAGACTTCCTGTAAATAAATAATTTAATGTTATAGATATTAAGCTTAAAAGGGTAATGTTATGACAAATGGTTTTGAGTTGTGTATTTTCGTAAGACGGTTCACATCCAAAAGCATAGTAGTTACTCTCTTTTACTTTAGCGGAAGTTGCTCAAATGACCTTGGAAAGTTGGTTTTGAACCAAAACACCCTTCCCATGAAAAAGTAGCATTTTCGTTAATTTTTACCCGTTTTACCCTTATTTGCCTTGATAACAAAAAACGTATTTACGAAACTGCCATTAATGAATCGGCGGGAAAAGTTCCCGCCAAGGAAAATAAATCTACCATTCTGTGATGGTAGATTTATTTACGAACGGTAGACTTATTTTTTGAGCGGTAGACTTATCTTTTGAGCGGTAGATTTATATATGAACGGTAGACTTATTTGTCCCCTTGATGGTAGATATGTTTCCGAATGGTAGACTTATTAGAGTGATTGGTAGATTTAATATTTTCAGTGGTAGATTTATTTTGGAGCGATAGACTTATTTTGTGATTGGTAGATTTATTTCCGAAGATTGATAGATTTATTTTCTTTAACGGTAGAGTTAAATTTTCGTGATAGATTTATTTTTGCGACTCGTAGAGTTATTATAGTGGTTGTAGATTTATAGTAGTTGACTGTAGTGGTAGACTTTATTATAGTGGTGGTAGATTTATACTAAGTGGTAGATTTAATATTATTGACGGTAGACTTATTCAATCTTTTTCTCTTTTACTGGAACGATTTCCCGAAAAACATTGGTAGAGTTATTTTTTCTGTTTACCTTATGGTAGATTTTTTTTTCGGATGGTAGATTTTTTTTTCGGATGGTAGACTTATTATCCGGAGATGGTTGTCATATAGTTGTGGTAGACTTATTATCCGACGATGGTTGTTCATATAGTTGTGGTAGACTTGTTATCCGACGATGGTTGTTCATATAGTTGTGGTAGACTTGTTTGGTGACATAGTTTCATATAGTTGTGGTAGACTTATTTTCCGAAGATGGTTGTCATATAGTTGTGGTAGACTTATTATCCGACGATGGTTGTTCATATAGTTGTGGTAGACTTGTTTTCTGACATAGGTTTATATAGTTGTGGTAGACTTATTATCCGGAGATGGTTGTCATATAGTTGTGGTAGACTTATTATCCGACGATGGTTGTTCATATAGTTGTGGTAGACTTGTTTTCTGACATAGGTTTATATAGTTGTGGTAGACTTATTATCCGGAGATGGTTGTCATATAGTTGTGGTACACTTATTATCCGACGATGGTTGTTCATATAGTTGTGTTATACTTGTTTTCTGACATAATTATTCAAACAACGATGTTGTGGTAGACTTGTTATCTGATCTAGGTTATTCTAACAACCCTGTGGTGGTAGATTTGTTATGTGACTTAGGTTCTTCGAACAACAATGTTGTGGTAGACTTGTTATGTGACTTAGGTTTTTCAAACAACAATGTTGTGGTAGACTTGTTATCTGACTTTGGCTTTAAACAATGTAGTGGTAGATTTGTTATTTGACTTAGCTTCTTTAAACACTGTTGTGGTTGACTTGTTATCTGATTTAGGTTCTTTAAATAATGTGGCGATAGACTTATTATTTGACTTAGGTTCTTTGAATAATGTTGTGGTAGACTTATTATCTGACTTAGGTTCTTTAAATAATGTTGTAGTAGACATATTATCTGACTCATGGATAAAAACTGCATTGGAGACTGAGATGGAGTGATACCAACCAAGGAAAAAACACAAATGTTCTAATTGTTGTCAATATGATCATAATCATACCACTAGTGAAGCTTAAATATATGTCTATTATTATGTGTGCCTTTTCAATTTTAACTTGTTTTTCCTGTTTTAATGTTATAATAATTGATGCTAAAGGCATTTGGAAACAGATTATATAGCGAGCAAATTTCTAGAGTACATAAATTCTGTCAATTCATTACATTGAACAGAGAATAAATCTACCATCAAAGAAAAACAAATCTACCATCAAAGAAAAATAAATCTACCATACCATTGAACAGAGAATAAATCTACCATCAAAGAAAAACAAATCTACAATCAAAGAAAAACAAATCTACCATACCATTGAACAAATACAAACTTCCAACTAAATTAAACCACCATTACCACCGCCGAATCCAATAGATCCACGGCTTCCGCTTCTTTTGCCACCACCTCCGAAGCCTCCACCACGTCCAGCAGAATAAATCTACCATCAAAGAAAAATAAATCTACCATCAAAGAAAAACAACCATACCATTGAACATAGAATAAATCTACCATGACAGAACAAACTTCCAACTAAATTAAACTACCATTACCACCGCCGAATCCAATAGATCCACAGCTTCCACTTCTTTTGCCACCACCTCCGAAGCCTCCACCACGTCCAATAGAATAAATCTACCATCAAAGAAAGATAAATCTACCATCAAACAAAAATAAATCTATCATCAAAGAATAACAAATCTACCATCAAACAAAAATAAATCTATCATCATAGAATAACAAATCTACCATCAAACAAAAATAAATCTATCATCAAAGAATAACAAATCTACCATCAAACAAAAATAAATCTATCATCAAAGAATAACAAATCTACCATCAAAGAAAAACAACCATACCATTGAACATAGAATAAATCTACCATGACAGAACAAACTTCCAACTAAATTAAACTACCATTACCACCGCCGAATCCAATAGATCCACGGCTTCCACTTCTTTTGCCACCACCTCCGAAGCCTCCACCACGTCCAATAGAATAAATCTACCATCAAAGAAAAATAAATCTACCATCAAACAAAAATAAATCTATCATCAAAGAATAACAAATCTACCATCAAACAAAAATAAATCTATCATCAAAGAATAACAAATCCACCATCAAACAAAAATAAATCTACCAAACAGGCTTGTATAAGCTACCACTTCAATACAATGTGAAAGTTGTAGTATGCTTAAATGGGTCAGACTAGTTTGAAAAATCTTTGTAGTATGTTTTTAAAATTTAATTATTTGAGATTACGGGAGCATTACCAGGTAGTTGTTGGGCATTCGCCGCTGTTGCAGCCATCGAGGGAATCAACAAGATCAGGACAAGTACTGACCTAGTCTCATTGTCCGCACAAGAACTTGTTGACTGTGACAGACAAAAGAATGGTTGTGGAGGTGGTCTTGCGAATAAGTCGTTCGCGTTCATAAAAGAAAACGGTGGGATAACCACAGAGCTTCACTACCCTTACACAGAACCACATAAGGGCGATTGCAAACATATAAAGGTGCATAAATAACATAGTGTCCACATATCATAAAATTATGATTCTATTAAATGTTGACATTTACGTTATACTCCATTTCCTGGACTGATCAGATATATTTGTTTGTTCAGAAAGATATCGTGACGATTGATGACTACAAGCGTGTTCCTATTAATAACGAAGCTGCGCTTGCCGAGTGTGTTGTACAACAACCAATATCTGTTTCAATTGCATATAATGATACTAAGAGATTTATGCTTTATACAGGGGTAAGAAATTCAAGATAATAAAGTACAGAGATAATAACTCAAATGACCTTAGAAAGTTCCTTAATAACTCAAATGACCTTGTAGAGATGAGGGCAATTGAAAAGTCTTTTAAACCTTGTGTGAACCTTTTTATTACAGAATTGCCATTGAAATTTTTTTTTTTTTTTTTTTGGAAAAAACCTAATAAAACATTTTTTTTTTTTTCATTTGTTCGACGGGAAAGAAAAAAAACGAATCTCGACTTCGTCTTCACCACCGCGACATCGTCTTCTCCGGCGAACTTCGGCGAGTCTCTTCGTTTCTGGATCTGAAGCTCCTCCATCAACCACCGACGAGCAACCACGAACCACGAGCAAGCTTGACGTCGGAGATGGCGACACGTCTTGATCTCGACAATGGTTAATGACGACGATGTGGAAGATGGAGGCGGAGCGTATCGGCCAGGCTCTGGCTCTGGCGAGGGTCAACCGGCGAGAAACAATCTGGGTTCGTTCGTGTTCTTGATGATTTCTGGGTTCTTGTTCTTGATGATAGATTTATTTTTGTTTGATGGTAGATTTGTTATTCTTTGATGGTAGATTTATTTCTGGGTTCGTGTTCGTGTTCTTGATGATTTATGGGTTCGTGTTCTTGATGATTTATGGGTTCGTGTTCTTTGATGATAGATTTATTTTTGTTTGATGGTACATTTGTTATTCTTTGATGATAGATTTATTTTTGTTTGATGGTAGATTTGTTATTCTTTGATGATAGATTTATTTTTGTTTGATGGTAGATTTATTTTTCTTTGATGGTAGATTTATTCTATTGGACGTGGTGGAGGCTTCGGAAGTGGTGGCACAAGAAGCGGAAGCCGTGGATCTATTGGATTCGGCGGTGGTTTTCAATTTATAGTTATTCGGGTTCAAAGAAAGGTGAAAAGAATTTATTTTCTTTCGTTGAAAGTGAAACAGAGAGATTCCTATAAATACAACTTTGTTCTTGGACTTACCACAAACTCTTCGACGGTCCAGTCAGCGAAGTTATTGAGTTTAAGGTTGTAGGGAATGGTCATGGTACGGTGAACGTACTTGACATTATCTTTGAAAATGTTGAACCTTGGCTCCATCTCCTCCGGGAGCCTTTCAATGGAGTAATGTCTCCTCCACTTTTCGTAGAGCTTAAGTAAGTCATCGTCGCTCTCCAATTCCATTTCCTCGAAGTCGAATCCCCAAACATATTGGAGAATGAGAAACAAAGAGAAAATGATGAAAAAAACTTTCTTCATTTTCGTATCTTTTTATTTCACGAAATTTAAAGGCTATAGTTTTCAAGTAAATGATTTTGAAGATACATATATATAGGCTACGAAGTTATTAAATGCAATTGCAGTTTTGTTCCTTAATTCAAAGTTCAAATATCGACTTGGCCATCATAATTATAAACGTTACCCCCTAACCCCAATAATAAAATAAAAAAGAAAAGAACGGGTTCTTTGCTCAAATCCCACATATATTAGGTAATATGACTAGAATCATATAAAACTTTTTTTTATTACTGGCATTTTTTTAATACCCAGCGTGCCCTTTTGTTACATTGTGACAAAAAACGTAATTACAAAAATGTCATAGCCACGTAAGCAACCACGTAGGATATCGCTGACGTGTATTAATGAACTCAGCCGTAAAGCGCTACGGCTGAGTTATGGTTACGTTGCGGCTGAGTGAAAAAACGCGGCTGACTTATGAGAGATCGCCTGACTTACAAACATAAATCAGCCATTAGTTACGGCTGATTTACATAAATCTGGCTGACTTATGAGATAACGGCTGACTTACGAACATAAATCAGCCGTTAGTTACGGCTGATTTATAGAATCTGGCTGACTTATGAGATAACGGCTGACTTACGAACATAAATCAGCCGTTACATACGGCTGATTTACAGAAATCTGGCTGACTTATGAGATAACGGCTGACTAACGAACACAAGTTACGGCTGAGTTATAAAACGGTGGGCTAATTTGTGGAAAATTGGCAGAGTTTTAGATAAGAGACGGCTGAGTTATGTTCTCCGGTTGGCTGACTTATGAGAGGTAGTTACCGCTGACTTACGTAAATCAGCCGTAATTGGTTGGGTTAACAATAACTCAACCTGGTTACGGCTGACTTATTAGCGAAATATTAATTACTAGAATAGCATTCATTCGACGACTGATTTATTTGACTATACGGCTGACTTAATATTTCCTAGCCTAATTACGGCTGATTTATTATCGAAAGATTAATTACTGAAATACTATTGACGTTGCGACGGACTTACATTATACTTGATGGCTGATTTATTAGTGGCTGAGTTATGTGTTTGTTTGGCGGCTGACTTACCGATATTCCATGTCATCAGTTCCGATTTTCCATGTCATCAGGTCGTATTTACCATGTCATCAGCACTTACAAATTAGGTTCTTCATCTACGACCTTCATCTTATTCTTCTTCACCTACCTTTTTCATTATTTTCATTCATCAGAGATCTTATGGATCCGGTAATTATTGTTTCCGGTAACTGGGTTAAGAAACATAAATATGTATTCAACGCCGACGGTAGAGGGTGTAGAGTTGTGCATATAGATGAGAAAACAACACTAGACGAACTTGCGAAGATAGTACTCGATGATTACGGATTGAAGGAGTCGAGCCATTAGATTCAACTGAGCTACATGTTCTCGAATAAAGCTTTGAAAACAATGGCGCACGATACTCCACCAGTTTACCTCTCCAATACTCGACAGTTGCAAGTTTTTTTAAGCTTCAGAAAAATTGAACACTTACGTCTTTGTGTGGAGATTAAAATTAGTCAGAATGAGAATAATAAAAGTTTATTCACTTATAGCTCAGAAGTTGAATCTAGATCCGAAGATTACGGTGGGAGTTATGATGCTTTCAATTTGGAGGATGAAGTAGAAGAAGATGAAGTAGGCGAAGAAGATGAAATAGGCGAAGAAAATGAAGTAGTCGAAGAAAATGAAGTAGGCGAAGAAGACGAAGAAGATGATGAATTTGAAAGCCGATTTGATATGTTCGACGACTTGGATGGTGAGTCATCTCAAGATGATAACTTCAGTTTATACGAAGACGAAGATTTACCGACACTACCTCCTAAGAAGAGACCTCATAACTTGTCGACGAGCGGATCCAAAGGGAATCCGGAGGTGCTAAGGTAAGATATGTCTTCCCTAAATCTCTTGGTAGGGCAACGATATGAGAGTAAAGCCGATTTGGAGAAACGACTGAAACTTCTTACGGTGAGGGATCAATTTGATTTTGATGTAGACGTATACGATTCGGATACACTCGTTGTTAAGTGTTGGGTTGGTGGATGTCTGTGGAAAGTTTGTGCTACTACACTAGGGGATCCCCCGGCATTTTATGTCAGGAGTTACGATACGGATCATACATGTTCTATAACTGAGCGTTCTGGTCGATCTCGAAAAGCTACAGCGGCTATTTTAGGAGAGTTGTACAAGGACTTTCTCGGCGACGTTGGTCCGTCAGTTCGACCTAGGAGTATCGGAATATCTATCCAGAAGCAATTTGGTGTCAAGGTAATTATCAGTACGTTGCGGCTGACTTAATTTTAGGATGCAGCTGATTTATAGTTATATTACAGCTGAGTTATATTATAAACTTAACGGTTGAGTTATATTATAAACTTAACGGCTGAGTTATATAAACGAGACGGCTGAGTTATATAATCTCAACGGCTGAGTTATATTATAAACTTAACGGCTGAGTTATTTAAACTTAACGGTTGAGTTACTATGCGGCTGACTTATTTGTATCATTTTCCATGTCGTCAGATGGATTATTGGAAATCACATAGAACGCTGAGATTTGCAAGGGAAATCGAGATGGGAACTCCTGAGAGTGGGTTTGAAGACTTGCCTTCTTACTTATACAAGATAAGAATGGCAAATCCGGGTACAATTACACGTCTTCAAATCGATGAGTTTGGAAGATTCATGTATGTGTTCCTTGCATTTGGTGCGAGCGTAAATGGGTTTCCTTTCATGCGCAAAGTTGTCGTTGTCGACGGTACGTTTCTTAAGGGTAAATACAAAGGGACGCTTATCACAGCACTAGCCCAGAATGGCAACTTTCAGATTTTCCCAATTGCCTTCAGTGTGGTTGACACTGAAAATGATGATTCGTGGCACTGGTTTTTTACGCAGCTAAAACTTGTGATTCCTGACGATGAGGGTCTTGCGATAATCTCGGATAGGCATAACTCGATAGGGAAAGCAATTGGGAATGTGTATCCGTTGGCTTCTCGGGGAATTTGCACTTATCATTTATATAAGAACATTTTGGAACAGTACAAAGGAAAAGATGTCTTTCGTCTGGTGAAGAAAGCGGCAAGATGTTGTAGGCCAGCTGATTTTACTGCGATATACGAGGAGATTCAAGCGATTAATCCTGAACTCCATGGCTCCCTCCAAAGAGCTGATGTCCGACTGTGGGCGCGTGTTCATTTCCCGGGCGAAAGGTACAATTTGATGACTACGAACATAGCGGAATCAATGAACCATGCACTGTCAAATGCTAGAAGTCTTAACATTGTTCGACTATTAGAATACGGGTTATGATGACCAGTTGGTTTGTTCAACGGAGAGAGGATGCTAGATCGCAGCTAACCACGCTTTCGCGTGGTGTCGAGAAACAACTACATGTAAGTCAGCCGTAACATTGCGTAAGTCAGCCGTAACATTGCATAAGTCAGCCGTAACATTTCATAAATCAGCCGTTACATTTCATAAGTCAGCCGTAACATTGCATAAGTCAGCCGTAATATTTCATAAGTCAGCCGTAACATTGCATAAGTCAGCCGTAACATTTCATAAGTCAGCCTTAACATATTTTTATTCTGTATTTATAATAGGGTCGTGTTACTGCCGCCAGACTTATGACGGCACAAAGGATTGATGATTATCACACTGAAGTTATATATGGATCTTCTGGGGATTCTTTGCATGTTGTGAATTTGGACGGAAAAACATGCACATGCCGGCGTTTCGAAAGAGAGAAATTATCATGTGTGCATGCAATCGCAGCTGCCGAGTACAGGGGTAAATGTCGTATATCCCTGTACAGTCCTTACTATCACAACAATTATTTAGTAAACGCATACGCTGAGTCGATCATGCCAAAGGATTCAGCGGTCCAAGTTCCAGATAACGTAGCTAACCAACCGTGCTTTCCCCCGGTTGTTCGTCAACCACCAGGAAGTTGCACTTGAGAAGAAACGTCCTAGGAAAGAACACACATGTTCTCTTTGTAAACAGGTTGGACATAATGCAAGAACTTGTCCAATGTAGAAAGTTTGAATATTATTGTTTACATTTCGTCCATAAGTCAGGTGTAACATCATATATTCTTAAATCCGCCAACCCACGAATTTTTGATTCATAAATAAGCCAGTGCATTATAAATCAGCCATTACAGAATTACTTAGTCATTATAAATCAGCCATTACATTATAACCCAGCCAATTACATTTAGGGAAAATTACATTATAACCTATTCCTACTTAGAATGATCCGTCTAATTTGGATCCTCCAGTTCTGGCTACTCTAAAAGAATCCACAATCGTCCCTGAAAAGCTACTAGTAAATGTGAAGGTTGAGCAAGAAGATGTTGAGTCTTGAGTCTTGGTCTGATGACTCAGTCTTCTTCTTCTTCATGGGTTCAGGCAATCATTCGCTTCCGGAGAGAAATCACACAAATATGTGTTAGATTAAGCCCATAAGGGGAATGGAAACCACACTTATACTTCAATTCTTTGGGTGGTGAAAAATTATCTTCTCCAATGGCTTCTGGTGTAACTTCAACCATGTATGAGAATATGTGGGATTTAACACCATGATTGAGGCATTCATCCGGGATCCTGTATGACAAGGGACATATAGCTTGCTCTTCTTGCTGTACTAAACAGTGCTACTGTCCTACACAGTTCAGGGCCGGCCGTCCCAACATATTTCCTTAACACCATGATTGAGGCAATCATTCGCTTGCATAGAGAAATCACCCAAATATGTGTTAGATTAAGCGCATAAAGGGAATGGAAACCACACTTATAACGATTTAATCGTAACAAGTTTAAATAAAATTTTCAAAAACTTTTTGAAAACCGAATACTCCAAATCACAAACCCAAGAGCATTGCGCTGATATAAAAGAAGAACAAAGACTTTTCTGATTTTTATTTGATAATTGGATACATACAAATGAGCCATATAACAAGTATATATAGGCTCAATTGAAACTTGAAACATTTAATCCGGGGCAAAATAGAAACACGAAACGTCGTGAGACGGCTGAGTTATGGTATAGAAAGACGAAACATCACGATACGGCTGAGTTATGGTTAAAACGGCTATGGTATGGATTTGGGGGTTGTAGGAAATCTTACTAGGTTACCCAGATTAATCTCTATTAATCCACCTACGTTGCAGTTCCTTTTCCTAGGATCTAGGGTTTGTAAACGAATAAACTGAAAAACTGGATCTCGATTATACCTGGAGTTTGCAGCGGAATTAGCAGGGAATCGAGATTACGAGCACGTCAAACGCTATGCCTCTACGAATAGTCCACACGCACACAAATAGGAATCCGCCGGAATGCTAGAACCGGTGATCAGATCTCTTTATGGATTTAGTGTTTCAGAGTGACGGCTATCAGAAAAGAGATCTCTTTTCCAGGTCGTGCCTCATATCTTTATATATGGGCCCTGGATAAAAACCTAATTATCCTGAACCGAGTCAGAATTAATTAAGTCGTCAAACCGAAATCCCTATTTCGGATTTAACTCGTGTCGATCGACACAACCCATGTGTGTCGATCGACACACTCTTTAAAACACTAAAATAATGTGTATCAAATACACATCATTTGGATCATTACATTAATGATTATTCCCATATAAAGCGCATCCTATTTGCTTAGGTGTGTGACCCTGTAGGATCATATAATACTAGCAATGAGTTCATAACTCATAGATCATCAGAGGTTTCTAGCAAAACGTCATGATCACCTAGTATCATATGAATGTCTAATCTCGACATTACAACTATCACTAGAGTGATTACAAGTGTGATTTCAGGACATTCCCAACAATCTCCCACTTGTACTGGAATCAACTATTCCAATAATCCCTTTGTCGCTATATCTCGATATGGCATAAGGCAAGTACCGTGTCATCCTTATTCAACCAAAATCATGTTCATCGAACTCCGATTTATACTGACAATACAAACGACTGACATTCAGCTCGTTCGAGTGCGGCCACACATTCCTCAGTATCAAATCTTCGATGGGCCCTGAGATATTTATCTCCTGCTATACAGGAGGGACAAATCCCATCTCGTTCCATCCCTCTGTTCCTTCACACACTTCATGATACGCCCAATCAATGCCTTCATAGTCACCTTTTACGGATAACGTTTGACAAAGTCAAAGCGGACCAATTCACATGTAAGAAATCATGATGAACTCAGGTCTAAGGACTATACTCTATAGTCGTAATGAGAATCTCTTATGACACTTGTATAGCTATCTCGTAGAGTTCTCATTAGCGGGTCATGTCCAATCATATATTCTTCAACATATATCCATGTGATTGACTTTAATACTCTTATTAATGACTCCATGAAATTTAGTCATCAGTCACCTCACATGCCAGTCTCTCGCGGTTGCTAGTGTCCCACATTAACAGCCTCGACCGGGGACAAATATAATCTATGACATTTAATTCTCATAGGGTTTCATGATCAAGTCCTTAACTTGATGACCTATAGAATGTCATAAATTATCTTGGGACTTATTATTTAAAAACACAGTTAAATAATACCGAAATCATATTTCATTAAAATAACCAAAATGTTATTACAAGAACATTAAAAACATAACTTAAAAACAAGACAACTCCCACTAAAATCAAGATCACATCTTAATTTTCTTAAGTCCTATAGCAGCCGTATGACTCTCATGTTTAGGTCTTGGGAGGGGCTTGGTCAGAGGATCAGCGACATTCTCATCCGTGGGAACTCGACTGATCTTCACATCTCCTCTATCTATTATATCACGAATCAAGTGATATCTCCTCTCTATGTGTTTGGATTTCTGGTGAGATCTAGGTTCCTTTGCCTGAGCAATTGCTCCATTGTTGTCGCAAAACAATGCTACAGGCTCCAAGATACTAGGAATCACACCAAGCTCAGATATGAACTTCTTGATCCAAACAGCTTCCTTTGCTGCTTCCGAAGCGGCAATGTATTCAGCTTCAGTAGTGGAATCTGCTACAGTGCTCTGCTTGGAACTTTTCCAACTTACTGCACCGCCATTCAGACAAAAGACATAACCAGACTGAGACCGGAAATCGTCTCTGTCCGTCTGAAAACTTGCATCCGTGAATCCACTTATGACTAGCTCATCACTTTCTCCATATACCAAGAACTTATCCTTCGTATTTCTCAAATACTTGAGGATATTCTTGACTGCTGTCCAGTGACACTCACCTGGATCAGATTGGTATCTACTCGTCATGCTTAAGGCACAAGCAACATCTGGACGAGTACAGAGCATGGCATACATTATAGATCCTATTGCCGAAGCATAAGGAAACCTATTCATTCGTTCCCGCTCAGCTTGTGTCGAAGGACACTGCTTCTTGCTAAGAATAACGCCATGCAACATAGGCGTGAAACCCTTCTTGGAATTTTGCATATTGAATCTGTGTAATACCTTATCAATATAAGTATCCTGACACAATCCAATTCGCCGATTTAATCTATCTCTATAGATTCTAATTCCAAGAATGTACGCGGCTTCACCCATGTCTTTCATGGAAAAACAACTTCCAAGCCAAGTCTTGACAGACTGAAGCAAAGGAACGTCATTTCCGAGAATAAGTATGTCATCTACATACAATACTAGAAATGCAACTCCGTTCCCACTAGTCTTCTTGTAAACACATGGTTCTTCTTCGTTCTTGATAAAATCAAACTTTTTGACTGCTTCATCAAAGCGAAGATTCCAACTCCTTGATGCTTGCTTCAATCCATAAATGGATCGATGAAGCTTGCATACTCTCCCAGCATTCTTAGGATCAGTGAAACCTTCGGGTTGTGTCATATACACATCCTCTTCCAGAATTCCGTTAAGGAAAGCTGTTTTCACATCCATCTGCCAAATCTCATAATCATAATAAGCGGCAGTTGCTAGGAGTATCCGAATGGATTTAAGCATAGCGACTGGGGAATAGGTCTCATCATAGTCGATACCATGAATTTGCTTGAAACCTTTAGCCACTAATCTAGCTTTGAATATCTGAATATTCCCATCCACGTCAATCTTCTTTTTGAAGATCCATTTACACTCAATGGGTCTTGCACCATCGGGTAAATCTACCAAAGACCATACTTGGTTTTCTGA
Source organism: Draba incana (assembly GCA_963576765.1). Taxonomy (NCBI): domain Eukaryota; kingdom Viridiplantae; phylum Streptophyta; class Magnoliopsida; order Brassicales; family Brassicaceae; genus Draba; species Draba incana. The sequence goes on from OY755205.1 coordinate 23,318,413, forward strand.
CATGGATCCCATTTCGGATCTAGCGGCTCCAAGCCACTTTTCGGAGTCAGGGCCCAACATCGCTTCTTCGAAATTCGCAGGCTCGTCACTGTCAATGATCAACAGTTCATGACAATCATTCACGAGAAACCCATAGTATCTATCAGGTTCGTGACGGATCCTTCCGGATCTGCGAACTTCAGGCATCACAGGTGCAGGTTCCACAACTCCTTGTGGTTCAGGTTCCACAACTCCTTGTGGTTCCACCTGCTGCTCTTCCTCTGATTCTCGAACTTCTTCGAGTAGTACTTTACTCCCACTATTCTTCTTGTGAAGAAACTCTCTCTCCAGGAAAGTACAATCCCGAGCAACAAACACTTTGTTCTCAGAACGGTTGTAGAAGTAGTACATCGATATATAAACGATGTATCAAATACACATCATTTGGATCATTACATTAATGATTATTCCCATATAAAGCGCATCCTATTTGCTTAGGTGTGTGACCCTGTAGGATCATATAATACAAGCAATGAGTTCATAACTCATAGATCATCAGAGGTTTCTAGCAAAACGTCATGATCACCTAGTATCATATGAATGTCTAATCTCGACATTACAACTATCACTAGAGTGATTACAAGTGTGATTTCAGGACATTCCCAACAGGGGTAATTTTGGGCGGCTCTTCGGCGAGTGATATAGGTCACTGCACACCTACGCTAGGTGTAGCAGCTCTTCGGAGAGTGTATAGGTCACTGCACACCTACGGTGTAGGTGTAGCGGCTCTTCGTCGAGTGTATAGGTCACTGTCAAATCGGCGCATTAAATACATAGATTCGGGGTTTTTGGCGGGATTTTTCCCGCCCAAAATAGAAACACGAAACGTCGTGACACGGCCGAGTTATTATGGTATAGAAAGACGAAACATCACCATACAGATGAGTTATGGATTCATTACTATGGCTGTGTTACGGATTTTGGGCCCCAAAATAAAAACACGAAAGGTCGTGACACGGCTGAGTTATGGTATAGAAAGACGAAATGTCACGACACGGCTGAGTTATGGATTCATTATTATGGCTGAGTTACGGATTTTGGGCCACAAAATAGAAACACGAAAAGTCGTGACACGGCTGAGTTAGAAAGACGAAACGTCACGATACGGCTGAGTTATGGATTCATTATTATGGCTGAGTTACGGAGAGAGGATGCTAGATAAAAACTAACCACGCTTTATTAAGATATTGAAGATTAACTGTGTTATCTAGTTATGGATTCATTATTATGGTTGAGTTACGGAGAGAGGATGTACTCTTTAAGACATTGCATTATAAATCAGCCATATCGGTATTAGAAGAGGGAAAATATAAATTAGCCATCATTTATTCTTAAATCAGCCAACCCACGAATTTTTGATTCATAAATCAGCCAGTCCATTATAAATCAGCCATTACAGAATTACTTATTCATTATAAATCAGCCATTACATTATAACTCAGCCAATTACATTTATAACCTATTCCTACTTAGAAAGCATAGACTGCAGCATCTGCACTAACTCTTTTATGTCAGCCTTCATATCGGCGATGTCCTCCTTAAGTTCACTAATTTCGTCAGACATAGTCGTATGCCTCTCAGCGATAATCTCCAATTCTTCATCGTGAGCTTCGTCGACCCACTTAAATACGTGATTTGGCCCATATCCCATGGCGCAACGATAAAACTTTCGTCCCGGGTTAGATTTTGTCTTAGACATAAGCACAATTGTAACCGACCCACATCCACACCTTCTAGGTATTCCCCTCCCCAAATCCATATTATTTGATAGTTATCTACCTGATTAACAAAACAAATAGAGATTTTGGATGGATTTTGGTTTGGTTGTTCACTTTGTACTCTTTAAGACATTTGGGCAGGATTTTGGGCGGCCCTTCAGCATGTGTATAGGTCACTGCACACCTACGCTAGGTGTAGCGGCTCTTCGGCATGTGTATAGGTCACTGTCAAACCGGCACATTAAATACATAGATTCAGGATTTTTGGCGGGATTTTTCCCGCCCAAAATAGAAACACGAAACGTCGTGACACGGCTGAGTTATGGTATAGAAAGACAAAACGTCACGATACAGCTGAGTTATGGATTCATTATTATGGCTGAGTTACGGATTTTGGGCCCCAAAATAAAAACACCAAAAAGGTTGTGACACGGCTGAGTTATGGTATAGAAAGACGAAACGTCACGACACGGCTGAGTTATGGATTCATTATTATGGCTGATTTACGGATTTTGGGCCCCAAAATAGAAACCCGAAAAGACGTGACACGGCTGAGTTAGAAAGACGAAACGTCACGATACGGCTGAGTTATGGATTTATTATAATGGCTGAGTTACGGAGAGAGGATGCTAGATCGCAGCTAACCACGCTTTAAGACTTTGAAGATTAACTGTGTTATCTAGTTGTTCACTCTGTATCCTTTAAGACATTGCATTATAAATCAGCCATATTAGTATTATCTTATCTATATAAATCAGCCATCATACATTCATAATTCAGCCATCATATATTCTTAAATCAGCCAAACCACGAATTTTTGATTAAATCAGCCAGTACACAATTACTTAATCATTTTAAATCAGCCATTACATTATAACCCAGCCAATTACATTTATAACCTATTCCACTTAGAACGCATATAAATCAACCATTACATTATAACCCACTCAATTCCTTCTTCAGTTCTTCATCCCAGTTAATTCCTTCTTCACTTCTTCAAGTTTGGCCCCAGACTGGTGGGATTTAAATCAGCCATCTCTGAGATGCAATCATTCCCTTGCAGAGATGTGATCACCATCCGGGGCATTCATTCGCCCGGTATGGTGGTCACATCTGGAGAGGCAATCATTCGCTTGCAGAGAGAAATCACCCAAATATGTGTTAGATTAAGCGCATAAGGGGAATGGAAACCACACTTATAACGATTTAATCTTAACAAGTTTAAAACCGAAATACTCCAAATCACAAACACAAGAGCATTGCTCTGATATAAAACAACAAAGACTTTTCTCATTTTTATTTGATAATTGGCTACATACAAATGAGCCATATAACAAGTATATATAGGCTCAAATGAACTGTTCAATGGCACTGTTGGCCGGTCAACTTGCAACATGTACTGTTGAACGAAACACCACGATACCGTTGAGTTATAGATTTTGTTTACATTACGGCTGAGTTATGGATTTTGTTTACATTACGGCTAAGTTGAAATAAACAAACACAAAACCAATGTTTTCGGAATCAAACGGATTCATGGCCTAAGATAGATGATCTCGGAATCTGATGACGGGAAAAGCCGCTTTTGACTCCATACACCCGAGTCAGACGAATACACACAAACTCTCCACTCCTTGCTATCACTAGCACTAGTCTCACAAGTCCTAACCACCTTAAAGCTCGAGGCTTGACCGTCTTCCGCAACAGGGGTTACCAAAGCAGTGAACTTACATGGCTGAGGACGGTGAGGGATCTCGACCCAGTTTTGTAAACCCGGATTACCAACAAAGGATTTGAGAGAATCACGACCAATCTCGACCAAAACCAATCCATTAGAAGAAGCTCGATAGAAAGTAGGGAGATTCGTGGGATCTGGGGTGAGATAAGAACCTGGAGAGTTGGAAATGTTACATAACTCGCAACAGTGGAAACCGAATTGGAGATGTGCGTTAGGGACCATGAGTGACCAGGTAGATAAGTCCATGTGGAGAGAGACGAAGAGACGGCGGAAGTAGGGAGATTGATTTGGGCTTTCCATGGTTTGGAGACGCATTTGAATCTGGCCAGGGTTTTCAGAGGTATACCGGTCAGTATCATAGTCAGTAGCTCCTCTGGGAGTCTTCCTCTTGGCGTCGCCTCCATTCTTATGGCTGAGTTATGGATTTTGAATACGTTACGGCTAAGTTGTGGAATCATTATTATGGCTGAGTTATCCATATAAAGATGAAACGTCGCATACACGACTGAGTTATAAGTTATCACGGCTGAGTTATCAAACTTGACGGCTGAGTTTTATTAAACTTGACGGCTGAGTTATTATACTTGACGGCTGAGCTATGGATTCATTATTATGGCTGAGTTACGTACACGGTGTAGCGGTTCTTCGGCGAGTATATAGGTCACTGCACACCTATGCTAGGTGTAGCGGCTATTCAGCGAGTGTATAGGTCACTGCACACCTACGCTAGGTTTAGCGGCTCTTCGGCATGTGTATAGGTAACTGTCAAATCGGCGCATTAAATACATAGAGTCTGGATTTTTGGCCGGATTTTTCCCGCCAAAAATAGAAACACGAAACGTCGTGATACGGCAGAGTTATAGTATAGCAAGACGAAACGTCACAATACGGCTGAGTTATGAATTCATTATAATGGTTGCGTTACGAATTTTGGGCCTCAAAATAGAAAACCGAAAAGTCGTGACACGGCTGAGTAAGAAAGACGAAACGTCACGAGACGGCTGAGTTATGCATTCATTATTATGGCTGAGTTACGGATTTTGGGCCCCAAAATAGAAAACCAAAAAGTCGTGACACGGCTGAGTAAGAAACACGAAACGTCACGAGACGGCTGATGAGTTATGCATTCATTATTATGGCTGAGTTACGGATTTTGGGCCCCAAAATAGAACCACGAAAAGTCGTGACACGGCTGAGTTATGGATTCATTATTATGGCTGAGTTGTGGAATGTTGTATGTTATGGTTGAGTTATGGTATTACGATACGGCTGAGTTACTTAATCATTATAAGTTAAAAAGGTGTACAACATAAAAGAAAAACAGGAAATAACATAACAACCAAAATTTAATTAAAACAAAATAAAAAAACATTTTTCTTCAATCTTGTCTTCAGATTCACCACCTCACTCCATAGCATGCTCCACCGCCCACCGCCGAGCTATTTCATCGAACTTGGCCTTGTCATTTAGGTACGTTTCGGCCGCTTCAGCCACCAAAGGCTCTGAGGCCAAGTTCGGGGAAGCCATTAGTTGGAGAATTCCGTTCACAACCTCGTCACAACCTCGTCCGGGCGGAGCGCAGGACTCCATCGAGTTCTAAGCATCTCATGGTAGATGGAACCGGTTTCATCGATGTTAGGATGGTATATTTTCGTACGGAAATACACCCTTGGTGGCCCAAGTGGATAGTGAATCGGAAATGTGTAGCAAAGCCAAAACACTCCTCCCGCATAAGGAGTATTCTCTGGTCCATTTATGGGAACCTCCACATGGTAACCTGTACCGTCGATTAACATATTAGATTCTTCATACCCAAATAGGACATGCAAGCCTTTAAATCATTTAATATTACCTTCTTCGACGATCATCACGTCAGGGTACTCTGTCGTTAGTCTCTTCATATCAGAACGGTATCGAATCTTCCTTGCCATAACCGGATCCATTGTTTTCGTCTGCATGTTTGGAAGAGGAAATGGAAGTTTTAGATATGAAAGATGTAGAGATGTGTTTACGGAAATACAAATATATATATAATACACCAAAAGACGTGTCTTTTGGAAAAAAGTAAAATGATAAGACGTGACTTGAATAATGCCTTTGAAACGTTTGTATAAAAACAAGATAAGTGAACATCAAACCGTCCATTTCAGACCTAGTTGGGTTGTGGCTGAGTTATGGTATTACGATACGGCTGAGTTACTTAATCATTATAAATCAGCCATTACAGAATTACTTAATCATTATAAATCAGCCATTACATTATAACCCAGCCAATTAAAATTACATTTATAATCTCTTCCTACTTAGAACGCAAATAAATCAGCCATTATTGTAGGTAACCCAGCCAATTTCTTCTTCAAATCTTCAAGTTTGTCTACGGACGGTGAGATTCTGTATTTACAATAGTTTTCGGTGTATCTGCCTGGGTGTATTCCGAGGAAGAGGGATGCATGCTTTTGACATGGTTGAAGTTACACCGGAAACCTATTGTAAATACAGAATCTCACCATCCATAGACTTTTCTCATTTTTATTTGATAATTGGATATAAAAGAAGGACAAAGACTTTTCTCATTTTTATTTGATAATTGGATACATACAAATGACCAATATAACCGGTATATATAGGCTCAAATGAAACTTGCAACCATGCACTGTCATTTACTCCCTCCGTTTCACGAAGATAGATTTTTTTAGTTTTTCACAAAGAACCCTATTAAGAAAAACAATTATTATCTCTAAAAAGTGTATTGATTTCTACAATAAACAATTTTCAAGAAATCATAACCAATAGTATTTGATTATTTTTCTTCAAAGCTACAATCTCTCATCAATAAATGTTGAAAATCTATCTTCATGAAACAATTTTAAAAACTCAAAAAATCCATCTTCGTGAAACGGAGGGAGTACTATTCAACGGCACTGTTGGCCGGTCAACTTGCATTTGTTGAGTTATGGTATTACGATACGACTGAGTTATAAGTTACCACGGCTGAGTTATGTTTAAAACAAAAACAAAAATTGTTGAGTTATGGTATTACGATATGACTGAGTTATAAGTTATCACGGCTGAGTTATTAAACTTGACGGCAGAGTTTTATTAAACATGACGGCTGAGTTATTATACTTGACGGATGAGTTATGGATTCTTTATTATGGCTGAGTTACGAGATTTTGGTGTAGCGGCTCTTCGGCATGTGTCAGGTCACTGCACACCTACGCTAGGTGTAGCGGCTCTTCGGCATGTGTATAGGTCACTGCACACCTACGCTAGGTGTAGCGGCTCTTCGGAGAGTGTATTGGTCACTGCACACCTACGGGGTAGGTGTAGCGGCTCTTCGGCGACTGTCAAATCGGCGCATTAAATACATAGATTCAGGATTTTTGGCGGGATTTTTCCCGCACAAAATAGATACACGAAACGTCGCGACACAACTGAGTTATCAATAGAAAGATGAAACGTCGCGTACACGGCTGAGTTATCTATAGAAAGATGAAACGTTGCGTACACGGCTGAGTTATAAGTTATCATGGCTGAGTTATAAGTTATCACGGATGAGTTATTAAACATGACGACTGAGTTTTATTAAACTTGACGGCTGAGTTATGGATTCATTATTATGGCTGAGTTACGGACACGGTGTACCGGCTCTTCAGCATGTGTATAGGTCTCTGCACACCAAAATAGAAACACGAAACGTCGTGACATGGCTGAATTATGGATTTTGGGCCCCAAGATAGAAACACCAAAAGTCGTGACACGGCTGAGTTAGAAAGACGAAACATCACGATTCGGCTGAGTTATGCATTCATTATTATGGCAGAGTTGTGGAATGTTTCTTGGAAATAGGGTTTATTACAAGTATATATAGGCAACCATGCACTTGCCACATTTAATCTGGGCCGGTCAACTTGCAACATGTACTGTTCAACATTTACAGTTATATGTTATGGCTGAGTTATGGTATTACGATACGCTGTTATGGATTCTCTTCATTATTATGCCATTACAGAATTACTTAATCATTATAAATCAGCCATTACATTATAACCTAGCCAATTAAAATTACATTTATAATCTCTTCCTACTTAGAACGCAAATAAATCAGCCATTATTGTAGGTAACCCAGCCAATTTCTTCTTCAAATCTTCAAGTTTGTCTACGGACGGTGAGATTCTGTATTTACAATAGTTTTCGGTGTATCTGCCTGGGTGTACTCCGAGGAAGAGGGATGCATGCTTTTGACATGGTTGAAGTTACACCGGAAACCTATTGTAAATACAGAATCTCACCATCCGTAGACTTTTCTCATTTTTATTTGATAATTGGATATAAAAGAAGGACAAAGACTTTTCTCATTTTTATTTTGATAATTGGATACATACAAATGACCAATATAACCGGTATATATAGGCTCAAATGAAACTTGCAACCATGCACTGTCATTTACTCCCTCCGTTTCACGAAGATAGATTTTTTTAGTTTTTCACAAAGAACCCTATTAAGAAAAACAATTATTATCTCTAAAAAGCGTATTGATTTCTACAATAAACAATTTTCAAGAAATCATAACCAATAGTATTTGATTATTTTTCTTCAAAGCTACAATCTCTCATCAATAAATGCTGAAAATCTATCTTCATGAAACAATTTTAAAAACTCAAAAAATCTATCTTCGTGAAACGGAGGGAGTACTATTCAACGGCACTGTTGGCCGGTCAACTTGCAATTGTTGAGTTATGGTATTAAGATACGACTGAGTTATAAGTTACCACGGCTGAGTTATGTTTAAAACAAAAACAAAAATTGTTGAGTTATGGTATTACGATATGACTGAGTTATAAGTTATCACGGCTGAGTTATTAAACTTGACGGCAGAGATTTATTAAACATGACGGCTGAGTTATTATACTTGACGGATGAGTTATGGATTCTTTATTATGGCTGAGTTACGAGATTTTAGTGTAGCGGCTCTTCGGCATGTGTCAGGTCACTGCACACCTACGCTAGGTGTAGCGGCTCTTCGGCATGTGTATAGGTCACTGCACACCTACGCTAGGTGTAGCGGCTCTTCGGAGAGTGTATTGGTCACTGCACACCTACGGGGTAGGTGTAGCGGCTCTTTGGCGACTGTCAAATCGGCGCACTAAATACATAGATTCAGGATTTTTGGCGGGATTTTTCCCGCACAAAATAGATACACGAAACGTCGCGACACAACTGAGTTATCTATAGAAAGATGAAACGTCGCGTACACGGCTGAGTTATCTATAGAAAGATGAAACGTCGCGTACACGGCTGAGTTATAAGTTATCATGGCTGAGTTATAAGTTATCACGGATGAGTTATTAAACATGACGGCTGAGTTTTATTAAACTTGACGGCTGAGTTATGGATTCATTATTATGGCTGAGTTACGGACACGGTGTACCGGCTCTTCAGCATGTGTATAGGTCTCTGCACACCAAAATAGAAACACGAAACGTCGTGACATGGCTGAATTATGGATTTTGGGCCCCAAGATAGAAACACCAAAAGTCGTGACACGGCTGAGTTAGAAAGACAAAACGTCACGATTCGGCTGAGTTATGCATTCATTATTATGGCTGAGTTGTGGAATGTTTCTTGGAAATAGGGTTTATTACAAGTATATATAGGCAACCATGCACTTGCCACATTTAATCTGGGCCGGTCAACTTGCAACATGTACTGTTCAACAATTACAGTTATATGTTATGGCTGAGTTATGGTATTACGATACGCTGTTATGGATTCTCTTCATTATTATGCCATTACAGAATTACTTAATCATTATAAATCAGCCATTACATTATAACCTAGCCAATAAAAATTACATTTATAATCTCTTCCTACTTAGAACGCAAATAAATCAGCCATTATTGTAGGTAACCCAACCAATTTCTTCTTCAAATCATCAAGTTTGTCTACGGATGGTGAGATTCTGTATTTACAAAAGTTTTCGGTGTATCTGCCTGGGTGTACTCCAAGGAAGAGGGATGCATGCTTTTGACATGGTTGAAGTTACACCGGAAACCTATTGTAAATACAGAATCTCACCATCCGTAGACTTTTCTCATTTTTATTTGATAATTGGATATAAAAGAAGGACAAAGACTTTTCTCATTTTTATTTGATAATTGGATACATACAAATGACCAATATAACCGGTATATATAGGCTCAAATGAAACTTGCAACCATGCACTGTCATTTACTCCCTCCGTTTCACGAAGATAGATTTTTTTAGTTTTTCACAAAGAACCCTATTAAGAAAAACAATTATTATCTCTAAAAAGCGTATTGATTTCTACAATAAACAATTTTCAAGAAATCATAACCAATAGTATTTGATTATTTTTCTTCAAAGCTACAATCTGTCATCAATAAATGCTGAAAATCTATCTTCATGAAACAATTTTAAAAACTCAAAAAATCTATCTTCGTGAAACGGAGGGAGTACTATTCAACGGCACCGTTGGCCGGTGAACTTGCAATTGTTGAGTTATGGTATTACGATACGACTGAGTTATAAGTTACCACGGCTGAGTTATGTTTAAAACAAAAACAAAAATTATTGAGTTATGGTATTACGATATGACTGAGTTATAAGTTATCACGGCTGAGTTATTAAACTTGACGGCAGAGATTTATTAAACATGACGGCTGAGTTATTATACTTGACGGAAGAGTTATGGATTCTTTATTATGGCTGAGTTACGAGATTTTGGTGTAGCGGCTCTTCGGCATGTGTCAGGTCACTGCACACCTACGCTAGGTGTACCTGCTCTTCGGCATGTGTATAGGTCACTGCACACCTACGCTAGGTGTAGCGGCTCTTCGGAGAGTGTATTGGTCACTGCACACCTACGGTGTAGGTGTAGCGGCTCTTCGGCGACTGTCAAATCGGCGCATTAAATACATAGATTCAGGATTTTTGGCGGGATTTTTCCCGCACAAAATAGATACACGAAACACCGCGACACAACTGAGTTATCTATAGAAAGATGAAACGTCGCGTACACGGCTGAGTTATCTATAGAAAGATGAAACGTCGCGTACACGGCTAAGTTATAAGTTATCATGGCTGAGTTATAAGTTATCACGGATGAGTTATTAAACATGACGGCTGAGTTTTATTAAACTTGACGGCTGAGTTATGGATTTATTATTATGGCTGAGTTACGGACACGGTGTACCGGCTCTTCAGCATGTGTATAGGTCTCTGCACACTAAAATTGAAACACGAAACGTCGTGACATGGCTGAATTATGGATTTTGGACCCCAAGATAGAAACACCAAAAGTCGTGACACGGCTGAGTTAGAAAGACGAAACGTCACGATTCGGCTGAGTTATGCATTCATTATTATGGCTGAGTTGTGGAATGTTTCTTGGAAATAGGGTTTATTACAAGTATATACAGGCAACCATGCACTTGCCACATTTAATCTGGGCTGGTCAACTTGCAACATGTACTGTTCAACATTTACAGTTATATGTTAAGGCTGAGTTATGGTATTACGATACGCAGTTATGGATTCTCTTCATTATTATGCCATTACAGAATTACTTAATCATTATAAATCAGCCATTACATTATAGCCTAGCCAATTAAAATTACATTTATAATCTCTTCCTACTTAGAACGCAAATAAATCAGCCATTATTGTAGGTAACCCAACCAATTTCTTCTTCAAATCTTCAAGTTTGTCTACGGATGGTGAGATTCTGTATTTACAATAGTTTTCGGTGTATCTGCCTGGGTGTACCCCGAGGAAGAGGGATGCATGCTTTTTACATGGTTGAAGTTACCCCGGAAACCTATTGTAAATACAAAATCTCACCATCCGTAGACTTTTCTCATTTTTATTTGATAATTGGATATAAAAGAAGGACAAAGACTTTTCTCATTTTTATTTGATAATTGGATACATACAAATGACCAATATAACCGGTATATATAGGCTCAAATGAAACTTGCAACCATGCACTGTCATTTACTCCCTCCGTTTCACGAAGATAGATTTTTTTAGTTTTTCACAAAGAACCCTATTAAGAAAAACAATTATTATCTCTAAAAAGTGTATTGATTTCTACAATAAACAATTTTCAAGAAATCATAACCAATAGTATTTGATTATTTTTCTTCAAAGCTACAATCTCTCATCAATAAATGCTGAAAATCTATCTTCATGAAACAATTTTAAAAACTCAAAAAATCTATCTTCGTGAAACGGAGGGAGTACTATTCAACGGCACTGTTGGCCGGTCAACTTGCAATTGTTGAGTTATGGTATTACGATACGACTGAGTTATAAGTTACCACGGCTGAGTTATGTTTAAAACAAAAACAAAAATTGTTGAGTTATGGTATTACGATATGACTGAGTTATAAGTTATCACGGCTGAGTTATTAAACTTGACGGCAGAGATTTATTAAACATGACGGCTGAGTTATTATACTTGACGGATGAGTTATGGATTCTTTATTATGGCTGAGTTACGAGATTTTGGTGTTGCGGCTCTTCGGCATGTGTCAGGTCACTGCACACCTACGCTAGGTGTAGCTGCTCTTCGGCATGTGTATAGGTCACTGCACACCTACGCTAGGTGTAGCGGCTCTTCGGAGAGTGTATTGGTCACTGCACACCTACGGGGTAGGTGTAGCGGCTCTTCGGCGACTGTCAAATCGGCGCATTAAATACATAGATTCAAGATTTTTGGCGGGATTTTTCCCGCACAAAATAGATACACGAAACGTCGCGACACAACTGAGTTATCTATAGAAAGATGAAACGTCGCGTACACGGCTGAGTTATCTATAGAAAGATGAAACGTCGCGTACACGGCTGAGTTATAAGTTATCATGGCTGAGTTATAAGTTATCACGGATGAGTTATTAAACATGACGGCTGAGTTTTATTAAACTTGACGGCTGAGTTATGGATTCATTATTATGGCTGAGTTACGGACACGGTGTACCGGCTCTTCAGCATGTGTATAGGTCTCTGCACACCAAAATAGAAACACGAAACGTCGTGACATGGCTGAATTATGGATTTTGGGCCCCAAGATAGAAACACCAAAAGTCGTGACACAGCTGAGTTAGAAAGACGAAACGTCACGATTCGGCTGAGTTATGCATTCATTATTATGGCTGAGTTGTGGAATGTTTGTTGGAAATAGGGTTTATTACAAGTATATACAGGCAACCATGCACTTGCCACATTTAATCTGGGCTGGTCAACTTGCAACATGTACTGTTCAACATTTACAGTTATATGTTATGGCTGAGTTATGGTATTACGATACGCAGTTATGGATTCTCTTCATTATTATGCCATTACAGAATTACTTAATCATTATAAATCAGCCATTACATTATAGCCTAGCCAATTAAAATTACATTTATAATCTCTTCCTACTTAGAACGCAAATAAATCAGCCATTATTGTAGGTAACCCAACCAATTTCTTCTTCAAATCTTCAAGTTTGTCTACGGATGGTGAGATTCTGTATTTACAATAGTTTTCGGTGTATCTGCATGGGTGTACCCCGAGGAAGAGGGATGCATGCTTTTGACATGGTTGAAGTTACACCGGAAACCTATTGTAAATACAGAATCTCACCATCCGTAGACTTTTCTCATTTTTATTTGATAATTGGATATAAAAGAAGGACAAAGACTTTTCTCATTTTTATTTGATAATTGGATACATACAAATGACCAATATAACCGGTATATATAGGCTCAAATGAAACTTGCAACCATGCACTGTCATTTACTCCCTCCGTTTCACGAAGATAGATTTTTTTAGTTTTTCACAAAGAACCCTATTAAGAAAAACAATTATTATCTCTAAAAAGTGTATTGATTTCTACAATAAACAATTTTCAAGAAATCATAACCAATAGTATTTGAGTATTTTTCTTCAATGCTACAATCTCTCATCAATAAATGCTGAAAATCTATCTTCATGAAACAATTTTAAAAACTCAAAAAATCTATCTTCGTGAAACGGAGGGAGTACTATTCAACGGCACTGTTGGCCGGTCAACTTGCAATTGTTGAGTTATGGTATTACGATACGACTGAGTTATAAGTTACCACGGCTGAGTTATGTTTAAAACAAAAACAAAAATTGTTGAGTTATGGTATTACGATATGACTGAGTTATAAGTTATCACGGCTGAGTTATTAAACTTGACGGCAGAGATTTATTAAACATGACGGCTGAGTTATTATACTTGACGGATGAGTTATGGATTCTTTATTATGGCTGAGTTACGAGATTTTGGTGTAGCGGCTCTTCGGCATGTGTCAGGTCACTGCACACCTACGCTAGGTGTAGCTGCTCTTCGGCATGTGTATAGGTCACTGCACACCTACGCTAGGTGTAGCGGCTCTTCGGAGAGTGTATTGGTCACTGCACACCTACAGGGTAGGTGTAGCGGCTCTTCGGCGACTGTCAAATCGGCGCATTAAATACATAGATTCAAGATTTTTGGCGGGATTTTTCCCGCACAAAATAGATACACGAAACATCGCGACACAACTGAGTTATCTATAGAAAGATGAAACGTCGCGTACACGGCTGAGTTATCTATAGAAAGATGAAACGTCGCGTACACGGCTGAGTTATAAGTTATCATGGCTGAGTTATAAGTTATCACGAATGAGTTATTAAACATGACGGCTGAGTTTTATTAAACTTGACGGCTGAGTTATGGATTCATTATTATGGCTGAGTTACGGACACGGTGTACCGGCTCTTCAGCATGTGTATAGGTCTCTGCACACCAAAATAGAAACACGAAACGTCGTGACATGGCTGTATTATGGATTTTGGGCCCCAAGATAGAAACACCAAAAGTCGTGACACGGCTAAGTTAGAAAGACAAAACGTCACGATTCGGCTGAGTTATGCATTCATTATTATGGCTGAGTTGTGGAATGTTTCTTGGAAATAGGGTTTATTACAAGTATATATAGGCAACCATGCACTTGCCACATTTAATCTGGGCCGGTCAACTTGCAACATGTACTGTTCAACATTTACAGTTATATGTTATGGCTGAGTTATGGTATTACGATACGCTGTTATGGATTCTCTTCATTATTATGCCATTACAGAATTACTTAATCATTATAAATCAGCCATTACATTATAGCCTAGCCAATTAAAATTACATTTATAATCTCTTCCTACTTAGAACGCAAATAAATCAGCCATTATTGTAGGTAACCCAACCAATTTCTTCTTCAAATCTTCAAGTTTGTCTACGGATGGTGAGATTCTGTATTTACAATAGTTTTCGGTGTATCTGCATGGGTGTACCCCGAGGAAGAGGGATGCATGCTTTTGACATGGTTGAAGTTACACCGGAAACCTATTGTAAATACAGAATCTCACCATCCGTAGACTTTTCTCATTTTTATTTGATAATTGGATATAAAAGAAGGACAAAGACTTTTCTCATTTTTATTTGATAATTGGATACATACAAATGACCAATATAACCGGTATATATAGGCTCAAATGAAACTTGCAACCATGCACTGTCATTTACTCCCTCCGTTTCACGAAGATAGATTTTTTTAGTTTTTCACAAAGAACCCTATTAAGAAAAACAATTATTATCTCTTAAAAGTGTATTGATTTCTACAATAAACAATTTTCAAGAAATCATAACCAATAGTATTTGATTATTTTTCTTCAATGCTACAATCTCTCATCAATAAATGCTGAAAATCTATCTTCATGAAACAATTTTAAAAACTCAAAAAATCTATCTTCGTGAAACGGAGGGAGTACTATTCAACGGCACTGTTGGCCGGTCAACTTGCAATTGTTGAGTTATGGTATTACGATACGACTGAGTTATAAGTTACCACGGCTGAGTTATGTTTAAAACAAAAACAAAAATTGTTGAGTTATGGTATTACGATATGACTGAGTTATAAGTTATCACGGCTGAGTTATTAAACTTGACGGCAGAGATTTATTAAACATGACGGCTGAGTTATTATACTTGACGGATGAGTTATGGATTCTTTATTATGGCTGAGTTACGAGATTTTGGTGTAGCGGCTCTTCGGCATGTGTCAGGTCACTGCACACCTACGCTAGGTGTAGCTGCTCTTCGGCATGTGTATAGGTCACTGCACACCTACGCTAGGTGTAGCGGCTCTTCGGAGAGTGTATTGGTCACTGCACACCTACGGGGTAGGTGTAGCGGCTCTTCGGCGACTGTCAAATCGGCGCATTAAATACATAGATTCAAGATTTTTGGCGGGATTTTTCCCGCACAAAATAGATACACGAAACGTCGCGACACAACTGAGTTATCTATAGAAAGATGAAACGTCGCGTACACGGCTGAGTTATCTATAGAAAGATGAAACGTCGCGTACACGGCTGAGTTATAAGTTATCATGGCTGAGTTATAAGTTATCACGAATGAGTTATTAAACATGACGGCTGAGTTTTATTAAACTTGACGGCTGAGTTATGGATTCATTATTATGGCTGAGTTACGGACACGGTGTACCGGCTCTTCAGCATGTGTATAGGTCTCTGCACACCAAAATAGAAACACGAAACGTCGTGACATGGCTGAATTATGGATTTTGGGCCCCAAGATAGAAACACCAAAAGTCGTGACACGGCTGAGTTAGAAAGACAAAACGTCACGATTCGGCTGAGTTATGCATTCATTATTATGGCTGAGTTGTGGAATGTTTCTTGGAAATAGGGTTTATTACAAGTATATATAGGCAACCATGCACTTGCCACATTTAATCTGGGCCGGTCAACTTGCAACATGTACTGTTCAACATTTACAGTTATATGTTATGGCTGAGTTATGGTAATACGATACGCTGTTATGGATTCTCTTCATTATTATGCCATTACAGAATTACTTAATCATTATAAATTAGCCATTACATTATAACCTAGCCAATTAAAATTACATTTATAATCTCTTCCTACTTAGAACGCAAATAAATCAGCCATTATTGTAGGTAACCCAACCAATTTCTTCTTCAAATCTTCAAGTTTGTCTACGGACGGTGAGATTCTGTATTTACAATAGTTTTCGGTGTATCTGCCTGGGTGTACTCCGAGGAAGAGGTATGCATGCTTTTGACATGGTTGAAGTTACACCGGAAACCTATTGTAAATACAGAATCTCACCATCCGTAGACTTTTCTCATTTTTATTTGATAATTGGATATAAAAGAAGAACAAAGACTTTTCTCATTTTTATTTGATAATTGGATACATACAAATGACCAATATAACCGGTATATATAGGCTCAAATGAAACTTGCGACCATGCACTGTCATTTACTCCCTCCGTTTCACGAAGATAGATTTTTTTAGTTTTTCACAAAGAACCCTATTAAGAAAAACAATTATTATCTCTAAAAAGCGTATTGATTTTTACAATAAACAATTTTCAAGAAATCATAACCAATAGTATTTGATTATTTTTCTTCAAAGCTACAATCTCTCATCAATAAATGCTGAAAATCTATCTTCATGAAACAATTTTAAAAACTCAAAAAATATATCTTCGTGAAACGGAGGGAGTACTATTCAACGGCACCGTTGGCCGGTCAACTTGCAATTGTTGAGTTATGGTATTACGATACGACTGAGTTATATGTTACCACGGCTGAGTTATGTTTAAAACAAAAACAAAAATTGTTGAGTTATGGTATTACGATATGACTGAGTTATAAGTTATCACGGCTAAGTTATTAAACTTGACGGCAGAGATTTATTAAACATGACGGCTGAGTTATTATACTTGACGGATGAGTTATGGATTCTTTATTATGGCTGAGTTACGAGATTTTGGTGTAGCGGCTCTTCGGCATGTGTCAGGTCACTGCACACCTACGCTAGGTGTAGCTGCTCTTCGGCATGTGTATAGGTCACTGCACACCTACGCTAGGTGTAGCGACTCTTCGGAGAGTGTATTGGTCGCTGCACACCTACGGGGTAGGTGTAGCGGCTCTTCGGCGACTGTCAAATCGGCGCATTAAATACATAGATTCAGGATTTTTGGCGGGATTTTTCCCGCACAAAATAGATACACGAAACGTCGCGACACAACTGAGTTATCTATAGAAAGATGAAACGTCGCGTACACGGCTGAGTTATCTATAGAAAGATGAAACGTCGCGTACACGGCTGAGTTATAAGTTATCATGGCTGAGTTATAAGTTATCACGGATGAGTTATTAAACATGACGGCTGAGTTTTATTAAACTTGACGGCTGAGTTATGGATTCATTATTATGGCTGAGTTACGGACACGGTGTACCGGCTCTTCAGCATGTGTATAGGTCTCTGCACACCAAAATAGAAACACGAAACGTCGTGACATGGCTGAATTACGGATTTTGGGCCCCAAGATAGAAACACCAAAAGTCGTGACACGGCTGAGTTAGAAAGACGAAACGTCACGATTCGGCTGAGTTATGCATTCATTATTATGGCTGAGTTGTGGAATGTTTCTTGGAAATAGGGTTTATTACAAGTATATATAGGCAACCATGCACTTGCCACATTTAATCTGGGCCGGTCAACTTGCAACATGTACTGTTCAACATTTACAGTTATATGTTATGGCTGAGTTATGGTATTATGATACGCTGTTATGGATTCTCTTCATTATTATGCCATTACAGAATTACTTAATCATTATAAATCAACCATTACATTATAACCTAGCCAATTAAAATGACATTTATAATCTCTTCCTACTTAGAACGCAAATAAATCAGCCATTACATTATAGGTAACCCAGCCAATTTCTTCTTCAATTCTTCAAGTTTGTCTACGGATGGTGAGATCATGTGCTTTTCAATAGGTTCCTTCAACCATGTATGAGAAGCATAGGGTATATTAACGCGCATAACAACATCGGTTTGCTTTCCCTGAGCATGATGACACCATCAAGTACTAGATCTAGATGATCAAGGTTCTAGTAGTTGATGAGTGTCATCATGCTCAGGGAAAGCATGCATGTATGAGCACGCATCCCTCTTCCTCGGAGTACACCCAGGCAGACAAATTGCCATTCGCTTGCGGAGAGAAATCACCCAAATATGTGTTAGATTAAGCGCATAAGGCGAATGGAAACCACACTTATAACGATTTAATCTTAACAAGTTTAACATAAAATTTTCAAAAACTTTTTGAAAACCGAATACTCCAAATCATAAACCCAAGAGCATTGCTCTGATATAAAAGAAGGACAAAGATTTTTCTGATTTTTATGTGATAATTGGGTACATACAAATGAGCCAAATATCAAGTATATATAGGCGATCTCAAAGTTGGTATGTGGACAGAGATAGACGGACGTGTCATGCTTTGATGTGAGAACTTGTGGCTCATTGATTCATCGGCTGAGTTATGGATTTTGTTTACATAATGGCTGAGTTATGGTATTACGATACGGTTTTATCAAACTTGACGGCTGAGTTATATTATAAACTTGACGGATGAGTTTTATCAAACTTCACGGCGGCTGAGTTATTATACTTCACGGCTGAGTTATGTTTTACATGTTTTACATTTTAAAACTTGTGAACAAAAACAAAAAGTGTTGTAAACGGCTGATTCATTTATATATAAAAAAAAAAACATTTATATAAAGTTACATTGTCCATACTGAAAATTATCAGGGCCTAACTCATCAAACATTTCGACGAGAGCAACCCAAACTCTCTAAGTCATCCAATCAGGCTTCTCGCCGCCATGAAACCATATCCTTTTCAACGTGCGCATTTGAGTGCGAAATAGCATTCTAGCCACCAAATTAAACTGTGTCCAAACTGTCAAATTGTACCTCGGATCCCATCTGTATTTTCGCTATAAAAAGAATCAAAAAGTATTAGTGTTTAAGAAACAAAAAGTTAAATCTAATAAGAATACATTATCGGTTATGCTTACTGTTAGTTTAAGAAACAACTGTCCCTTAACATCATCGGGAATGAAGCGGTAAGTCGGCCACGGCTGAACCCATCCCTCTCGAAGAATATCCGGGATCGCCTGCGAGAGATCGTGTAAAAACTTAAACCACGTAACAGTGGTTTTGTCACACCAGACACCCGCACCAGGGTTTAGAAGAGGGAGGTTATCCCGATCTTGCATGTTGTGTATGGCATTGACCATGCTCTCGAACTTGGATGTATATCTAGGGACAATCGACATGATGTATGTTTTGATGAGATTAGGTTTTTTTTTCTTATGTTTTCTTAGGTTTTTTTTTCTTAGGTTTTGATGGGATTAGGTTTCATGAGAAGGGCTATATATAGAGAGAGAGAGAGAGATAGGAAGACGAAACGTCGCAACTTAAAATTTTATATAAATGGTTTTAGGGTTTGGCTAAGTTATAGGAACTTCACGGCTGAGTTATCTAAATGACACGGCTGAGTTATGGTATACTGTTCAACATTTACTGTTCTATGTTACCGCTGACTTATGGTATTACGATACGGCTGAGTTATGGATTTTGTTTTCATTATGGCTGTCATGGATTCATTATTATGGTTTGAGTTTTGGATTTTTGGCTGGATTTTTTCCCGCCCAAAACAGAAACACGAAACATCGTGACACGGCTGGGTTATGGTATAGAAAGACGAAACGTCACGATACGGCTGAGTTATTGTAAAGACGGCTGAGTTATGGTTATGACGGCTGAGTTATGTTTAAACCAATAACATTAATAAATAAACAGAAGAAAGAAATCACATCCACATTATTCTTATACATTTTCTAAAAACAAACCTATTTCATAATCCCAAAAACAAATCTCACAAAATGAAGCAGAAGAAGTACTTGTGTCTTCGTTAATACCATAACCATTCCAAGCACAATTACTTTTTAAGAACTTCTTCGTGCCACCATTGCACTTGCAACCTCCATAAGTGTAACTTCCTTTGAGCTCTCTCATCCTCCGATTGCCACCCCACTCAATCTCATCACGAACATTTTTCCGAAGTCTCTGCATCTCCTCAATTGTCGTTGACATCATTGGTTTCAATAACGAAGACAATCCTTTAAGACCTTCTACTTTCGTTGCTCCTTGTGCAATGCAAACCATTCCATAGACGTAACGAGCTTTTTCATTGCCTTTCTTTGAAGCTTTAGCTAAACATGCCCTTCCTTTATCTCCTTCTTCATCATCTAGACAAAGCACATTTTGAACTATATCAAAATAGTTGTAGACACCTTTGCGGTATAGAGCCTCAGGGTTACCATTCCTTAAGCACCTTTGGAAAAATGTGGAAAATGTTTCGTAAGTGTGAGGAAACCATGGAAGGAATGGAACGTCACGAAGTGTTACTCTTTCTACAACCCATCTTTTGTTGCAACAATTTCTGAAAGCCTTTGACACAAAATGGAGATTATCAATGTCGGAAATGGAAGAAGATCCAACAAGTGCACATATCTCTTCGAGCATATCATTAGGCAACGAGTTGAGAGATATTGTTGGTTTGGTAGAAAATCTCTGTTTGAACATAATTATTGCCAAAATAGGAAGAAGCAGAGCAAACCAAAACCACGCCATGTTTCGTGAACACTTAATAGGATAGAAGATGATATTGGAAGTAGAGATGATATGATCTGCCAATGGATATATATATATATATATAGACGACGAAACGTCCCAACTAAAAATTTTACAGTTGACGACGATCAAACAACCATAACTCAGCTATCGAATTATCATAACTTAGCCATAATTAAACATAACTCAGCCATCAAACAACCATAACTCAGCTATCAAACAACCATAACTCAGCCATCAAACAACCATAACTCAGCCATCAAACAACCATAACTCAACCATAAATAATCATAATTCAGCCGTAACTTATACTTACAGTGTCTTCCAACCATCCATATTCCTTATTATGCCACTCGCTTTTGGAGTGCTGAGTATTATGTAGAAATTAGCATCATCGTTACTCCTATCTGTCAGTGGAATGGTCCTAACAATCAAACACACAAGTCAGTTTAGGCATAAGTTTATTATAAAATAAAATAAAAAATGGTGTAAAAGTCCATACTCGAATTTCCTTAGATGTTGCTTAAGTGTCGACAATTGAGCCGGCTCAAGAGGTGAGAGAGGATCATAGATTTCTGATGAAGCTTCAAAACCCTTCCTCATGCACGTCGTCCCTGAAGAATCAAAAAGATAAGGAAAAACTGCTTGCGTAGAAGCACTTTATTCACTGCTAACCCATCTGTACGTAATAGAACAAACTTCGCTCGATGAGCCTTAATTTTCGCTAACCTAAGCGTTTCATCTTCGTCCTCATCAGACTCCGGTAGCAATGCGATCGCTTCCTCGGTCAGAATCTCAATATCAGATTCACCTCCACTGTTCCCCTTATTCTTTAACTCAGCTGGCTTTTTCTTCAACTCTGCCGCTGCCTTCTCTTCCTTCTTCTTCAACTCAGCCGCTGCCTTCTCTTCCTTCTTCTTTAACTCAGCCGCTGCCTTCTTCTTAAGAGCGTTCTCCTTCCTTTTAACAGCAGCAGCCTTCTTTTTAGCAGCATCATCAGCCTTCTTTTTCAAATTAGCAGCAGCCTCATTCTCAATTTCTTTTGGTTTTTGCCTCCTGGAGACGCGTCGTGATTCTGGTTGTGGTTGTGCTTGCTTAGTAGGAGAAATAGTAATGAAATCTGCTTGACCACTACCAAACAAATTAAAGGTTTTCGGCCTTTAATTTCGACTCCACAGCTTTCTCCTCGGCCTTACCAAGCTCATCAAGGGTACCCTTAGGAATTTCGGCCTTCGATTTTGGAAAAAACGCCCGCGGAGTTCGACTTTCACTGTTGGCCGGCTCACCAACCAAAGGCTTTTTCGGCCCCACAACATTATCAGGGGTCTCAGATAATGCTTGCGTTTTTGGGCTGCGACCATAGTTTTGGGCACTTTCCGATTTACCCAGAACTTTCAGACGCGCATCCACTGCATGAGCCACTGCATCTTTGAGAGAATCATCAAATTTGTTTTCCATTTGCGCAACCTTCGACCCAATCTCCTCAAAAAAAGACTTATGCTTGCCCAACGTATTCACAATTTGTTCGAGCGTCGCTTGAATGGTATTCAGACACGCCGCATCGTCGATTAAACCCTTTCCCTTTGCATCCTCCTTCTTCTCTATATCAACAACATCACCCTCGTTTTTCTTATCTTTCTTCTGCTTCTTTTTGGGTGGCCGCTCAGGCTCACAGTCATAAGGAACTAAAGCCAACTTGGGTTTTTTCTTCTCCTCCTTCCTCTGCGCCGACTTGGGTTTTTTCTTCTCCTCCTTCCTCTGCACATCCCAATAATCACCTTGTGAAAACGTACCAGAATGTAGGTCTCTTATCAGGTTATCCAGTTGTGGGTCATCTTCTTCCTCTGGCCACTGAGGAAACATGTCTTCTACCGACTCCTTCGAAACCATATGCCTCACACGCACCTACAACAGTAACTCATAACTCAGCCATCGAATAATCATAACTCTGCCGTAAAAAGAATAACTCAACCATCAAACAAAGAATAACTCAGCCATCAAACAAATCATAGCTCAGCCATCAAATTACCATAACTCAGCCATCACATAAATAATAACTCAGCCGTAGAATAAATACTAACGCAGCCATCAAATAAAGAATTACTCAGCCATCAAATAAAGAATAACTCAGCCTAAAACCTTACATATTTATGATCTTCAATCTCCTTCTTCAGGACATTATCAAAACTTGCACGTGTCCGCGTTGCATCCCATCGAAGAAGCGGAACTTCTTCTTCCCCAGCGACTTCTTTGCCAAAACGCTCTCGAAAGCAGTCGACAGATTTAAACGCCCAAGCCAATAAAGCGTAACTCATGCCGGTGATGTGGTATGAGTTTCCTACTGGATTCAACGACTGAATACTACCAACAAGAGCTTCAAATGCAGCCCGACCCCATGGATAACTCATCATGGCTTCATCATCGAATACTCTTTTTGCCGTTTCAAACGGTATCCTAGAATTATGATGCTCACCATAAATTCCCATGGCTAGAAGAACTAACAGCCCTAACCATTTACGCATTTCAAGACTCCATCCCCGACAGCCTCTTACTCCTGCCATCAGTTCATCAGGCGTGGGTCCAAACCCATGCGGCACTTTCAACTCCTCCAAAAACTGTTTGTTTTTTACAGAAAGTTCAATACTTTCTGTTGGCACTGGATCTGTGTTTAACCCAGTGATCTCACCAAACTCGAGTAAGCTAAACCTGATAGGTTGATCACCAACCACACTCCAAATCTCCTTCTTATCTACTTTCAGCTGTTTGCACAGTAGATAGTGTACAATCCTACCAGACCACCCGCATTTTCCATTAAATAGCTTAGCAATTATTCCAACAGGATAGTTCTTCAGTGCTTCCCAAACATCAACTCCTAAATTCTCTTTAACAGATTGGAAATAGGTGATATAGATATAGTGATTAATCGCTTTATTTTCTAGACTAGCAGCGAGTCTTGATCTTGTAGGGTAACGAGGTGCTTGATGTTGTTCCATCTGATCACAAAAGATTTAAATAACTCAGCCGCAATACAAAACTAACTCAGCCAAAACATAATATATAACTCAGCCGCAATATACCCATAACCCAGTCGCAACATAATTTATAACTCAGCCGCAAAAAATCCTAACTCAGACACAATTTATAAGTCAGCCACAACATAATTTTTAACTCAGCTACAACATAATTTATAACTCAGCCGCAAAAAAACCCTAATTCAGCCACAATACAATTGATAACTCAGCCGCAAAAAAACCCTAACTCAGACAGAACATAGTTTACAACTAAGCCGCAATAAACAAAAATCCAAATCAGCAACAATCTACCTTTCGAAGACGATTACAGGCGACCGACTGCGGAGAAGACGATTTCCGGCGACGACGAGTGCGAGGTAAGACGATTTCGATTGCGGAGAGAAGACGATCACGAGGAAAGAAACAATGTCGATTTCGAAAGAATCTTAAACGGAGAAGTTAAACGGAGAAGACAGTTGAGAAAGTTTGTGGTTTTTTTCTTTTTTTCCTTTGAGTTATAACAACACTTAAACGTTCTGAGTTTACACATCCAGTTGTATAAATAGAAGAAACTATACACATTCACTTGATTTATATTCATTTTATATTAATAAAATGAGCTTAATTATAATTTTGTAAGTCTTAAATCTTATATAAATGATTTTAGGATGAGTTATCTAAATGACACGGCTGGGTTATCTAAATGACACGGCTGAGTTATCTAAATGAGATGACATGGAAAATAAGAGCTGATGACATGGAAAATCGGAATTGATGACATGGAATATCGGTAAGTCAGCCGCCAAACAAACACATAACTCAGCCATTAATTATTTAAATTTAAGAAAAACTAATCAAGGGTGTTTATCGTAATTTACTAGGGGTGCGAAAAGATTTGAGTAATTTTTGAAAGATATATATGGTATTCTGGTCATTTTTGCATAGTTCCAAGGTTTTTGTTCTATTTTTTTGATAAAACATAAGAACGTTAAAGGGGTGAGTGGTTGGGGTCGTAGGCTGAGTCTAGAGACTGACTTTTTTAAAAGGTCTTAAAAGTTTACTTTTAAATTATAAACACTTTAGCAAATTAACTGCTTTAAAAACTTTCCTAAATATTTTCACAACCCATTTTTACTTTTCTACTTTTGTTATGCTATGTTATATATATATATTTTATTTTTTTTGAGAAAAGGCTTTCTATGTTATATATATATTTTAAACGAACAATTTGTGACTTTATTACTATTTTAATAAAGCTAACAATTTTTGAAAAATTTATAGTCACAAAGTTACCCAAACGAACTCGGAAATCTTTATATTTTTTCTTTATCATCCAATGACATTAATAATTGTTATAAAAGTTAACACTTGTTCTATTTGGTGAATCTGGACTACGTTAACAACCTCGTCTTCAATCCAAATAGTAAGATTTAAGATTTTAGGGCCGAAAATGATCAAAGAGTTATGAACAAACAATGTGTTTACAAAGAGATATTGTATTAAAAAAAGTTGCGTTTCCTCTTTTAGGTAAAAATGTTACATATTACTCACTTGAGTCAATCAAATAAACCCTAGAAATGTATGGAAAATATCATAAATCCCGAGATCACTCAATATTGGCTTATTCTCCAAGTATCTCTATGTCGGTAGATTGTACTCACCCTCTTGAAAAAGATTTTTCCTCAAATCTGCTTCATCTGAAACAAAAGGCAATAGGTCATAAACATTAAGGCTTTTACTTTTGTTATACTTACCTTGGATATCGAGTTGATAAGCATTGTTGTTGATGCGCTTAAGGATATTGAAAGGCCATCTATTCTTGGCATCAACTTTGATTTTCTCTCTTTAGGAAACCTTTCTTTCCGAAGGTGAACCCACACAAGATTGCCTTCATTGAACACAACTTCCTTTCGTCCTTTGTTGGCGTGTTTCTCATAGAGCTTTGTCTTGTGCTCAATGTTCTATTTCCCCTTCTCATGGATTTGCTTAACCATTTCTTCTTTCTTTCGTCCATCCATGCTTATTCTTTCACTCAAAGGTAAAGACATCAAATCCAAAGAACAAAGCGGATTGAATCCATAAACAATTTCAAAAGGTGAATGCTTAGTAGTTGAATGCATTGCACATGATTATATGTTAATTTTTCATGAGGCAAGCATTCTTCCCATGACTTCAGGTACATTTTAACAAGTGCTCGCAACAAAGTTGATAAAGTCCTATTTACTACTTCAGTTTGTCCATCGGTTTGTGGGTGACAAGTAGTAGAAAACAACAGTTTAGTTCCTAGCTTAGACCACAAAGTTTTCCAGAAATAAATAAGGAATTTGGTATCTCTATCTGAAACTATGCTTATGAGAATACCATGCAATCTAACCATCTCCCTAAAGAAGAAGTGAGCAACATGCATAACATCATCAGTCTTATGACATGGAATGAAGTGTGCCATTTTTGAAAACCTGTCAACCACTACAAAGATGGAGTCCTTTCCAATTTTAGTTCTAGGTAAACCAACCATAAAATCCATTTAAATATCATGTCATGGATGCAAAGGGATAAGGAGAGCAGTATACAAACCGTGGGGTTGATTATTGGCTTTAGCCAGTTTGCACGTTACACACCTTTGACAGAGGCGCTCAACATCACGTTTCATAAGAGGCCAATAAAAGTGGTCTTGCATCACTTTCAGAGTTTTGGCTTTAACGAAATGCCCCATCAAGCCACCCCCATGTGCTTTCCTTATAAACATTTTTCTCAAAGA
This sequence comes from Draba incana, assembly GCA_963576765.1. NCBI lineage: Eukaryota > Viridiplantae > Streptophyta > Magnoliopsida > Brassicales > Brassicaceae > Draba > Draba incana. Next base: position 23,345,291 of record OY755205.1, read on the forward strand.
AGAGTGAGGTACACAAAGTCTATTATCGTAAAAAAAGTAACCCTCATGTCTATAGTACTTACCAAAAGAAAATTTCTCACATGACTTGAAAACAGTGGTAAAATCATTATCAGATTCATACAAACTCTTTATTTATTCAAAACCAAGTAATCTAGCATCTAAAGAGTTAAGCTAAAGATACCTTTGAGATAATGCATCTGCCACTACATTATCTTTACCTTTTTGAACTTGATCACGTAGGAAAAAGTCTCAATAAACTCTATCCATCGGGCATGACGTTTGTTAAGCTTCTTTTGTCCTTTGATGTGTTTGAGAGACTCATGATCTGTGTGTATCCCAAATTCCTTTGTCTAGAGATAGTGTTGCCATGTTTGCAAAGCCCTCACTAAAGAGTATAGCTCCTTGTCATAAGTTGGATAGTTCTGTGTGGTTCCTCAAAGCTTTTCGCTAAAGTAAGCTATAGGTCTCTTATCTTGCGTAAGAACAGCACCAATACCAACTCATGAGGCATCGCATTCAATTTCAAATGTTTTCATAAAATAAGGAAGTATAATTTAGACCCATATTAGCTAGTATTTTACATGGTTTTTATATGCAGGGTTATTTGAAAGGTTATTTGAGATCTTGTCTCATCATGGAACTCCTAATGAAGCTATACTAGGAATCATCCATAGAGGGATTGAGGAGAAGTTTCACATTGCTCTAGACATAGCTATTCAAGGAGATTTCGGAAGTTTCACCATTGAAGAAGGTGAGAAACTTATTGAGAATCTAGCTCAAAGTACTCAAAACTTCAATAAAGATTTGATAGGTCTACCAAGAAACCTAAGGGAGACACATCAAGAGGAGAATATCCTAGGATAAAAGAAAGGAGCGACAACCTCAATAAGCTCATCTTGGCTACTAAGAAACAAGTGCATTACATGGGTGATTTCGATGGTAGTGAAGAGATGCTTGCTGAGATGAACCAAGAGGATTGTGAAGAGGTTAACTATGTGCAAGGTCAAAGGTATTACACCAAGAGAATCAATCCCAACTATGTGACTCATCATAACTTGTTACAGAAGCACAAATGTGGAGAAACCCCCAAGTTCAAGTCTACCCACCTAAAGCTCAAGGTTTTATCACTCAACAACAAGGACAAGTCTTCGTCACCAAGACTCAAGGGTACTATAGTAAGAAAGTATTCTACCCTTCTCAAACTCCTAGTAACTTTCAAGAACAAGCTAGTTCATCAACCCAACCTCCCCCTCAAGATCAGAGCTCAAGGCATTGGCTCAACGAGTTCTCGATGGACAAATCAAGAGTAGGAGGCTTGGCGAAAAACGAAGGAAAACACAATCTTTCGGAGATTTTAGAGCCAAAAAGAAGGAGCACCTGCTCCCCGGAAGATTCACTTATGGAAATCTTCATTAAATCAAAGATTCGCCAGAAGATTCACCTATGGAAATCTTCATTAAATCAAAGATTCGCCAGAAGATTCACCCTAGATTTACTCCAGCCGCCGTGGGCCCTATAAAAGGGGATTTTTGGACTTCGTAGACGCACGCCTCTTTCACACAAAAACACACACACGGAGACGCACGCAAGACGAGAGACCGAAGGCAGACACACGAGAGAGAGAGAAATTTGATACTTGAGGATTGTCTTCTACGTTATCGATTGAAGTTTCCTAAACCCTTACCTCTTTCTATTTTATTCAATGAAGTTTCTATTCTCTTTTATTGCTGCCGTTCGTTTCATGTCATGCGAGTAATCTCCTTTGTTAGGTTGAGGGTTCGATGGGATTAGAGAATCATAACTAAGCATAGATAGGTTTTAATCCATAATTCGATTATCTCTGTCTAATGTTAATCATAATGCCGAGACTAGTTTGAGCACCTAGCCTCTGATTTTAGGTTTAATTTACTCATCTAAAGTGTAGTGAATTACTTGAATTAACTTAGATAGGCGAGTTGTCCTTAGCCAACGACAGTTGAAGTTAAGGCAACACGTGAACAAATCAATCCCTTTCGTTTAATGCTTATCATTCTTTGTAACCTCAAACGACAGTTTAGGGTGTTAGATTGAATGGTTAAAGTAGTTGATGCCACGACAGTGGATCCTCTTGAATTTATGATTGAGTTCTAGATTGGTTCACAAATTGATAACCTGAATAATTGCTTGGTTTTGATATCCTAATCCCTGAGATATATCCTTCAATCTAACGCCTTTTCTCATAATTGTTTAAACCGATTTTACGTTTACTTGCTTTGATAAATCGTGATACTCAAACCCTTTTTTTTTAAATCGCTTAGCTGAACTTGTAATCCATAGGATTAGAGTGTATTGCTGGTCCCTTAACAAACCTATACTATTCTACAATTGAAGTAGTGATTCTAGGTTGATAAAATCGGATAAAAAGGAATTTTATCAGTCTACATTAAGGCGATCAAGAAGATTCTTGAAAGGTATAGAATGGATATGGAGGAAGCCGGTGTTGTGCTACCTAAGGACGATGATTGCGGAAAATTAGTGCTCAAGAGAAAGATGATTAAAGATGTCTTAGATAACCACAGAAAGGTTATGGAGGTAATGAAGAACTACCATGCTAGAGAAGAAGTTGACAAACCGAGGACTCTACCAAAGAAAGACTATCCCGAAAAGTTCTCACTGCCATGTTCCCTACGAGATTTGGAATTAGAAGATGAGTTGTGTGATTCGGGTTTGAGTGTGAGTAAGACCTCTCTCGAGATGTACAAGCTCCTAGGTACTAAAGAGTTAAAGGAAAAAAGGATAACCTTGGTATTTGCGGATTCGACTTCTAAATGTCCACTTGGAATCCTAGAGGATTTTGCCTTAAAGATTGGAAATGTCGTTGTGCTAACGGATCTCATGGTCATGGAGATGGATTCTTCTAAAGACATGCCTCACATAGTAGGCACATCCTTTCTCATCAAAATAGAGGCTTTCATGGATTTAAAGAACATGAGAGCGGTTCTCTACAAGGTTGATCCTTACACTTACTATGAGATAACTCCTTCTCGAACTAGCTTTTGCATAATGATATTTAGCGTTAATAGCATTGAGTTGATGAGTATCGAAGCTAATAAGGAAGAGGTCTCGGCTGAACAAGAACTTCCGAGGAAAGTTTAGATTGTAAGCGATGGACTTGAGTTCTCCTACGGGAATGGCCAATTCCGATTCGATTAATCTTTCCAATGAGAACCGGTACCCCACCTTGATTCCACCCTAGCATTTCCTTGAAACCATCATATTTTTGTTGAGTGAGACATTTTCTGTTTTGCACCTCATGCATAAAATCTTTAGAGATAGAAACAACAAGTTCTTTCTTCCGTTAAGAGTAGTCTCATTGGCTAGTCTAGGTGGGTTGAGAGGTACCTGAAGTCTTATTGGATTATACCAATGTTTTGAAAACCGGACCGGCGACCGAACCGGAAAACTTTTGGGTCATGGGTCAATGTGGTCCGACCGGGTCGAATCGGGTTTAATAGTTTAAACAAATATACTAATATAAATAGTTTTTGTATAACTATAATATCCAAAATTCCAAATATATAATATAGCCTTTGAATAAACATATATTTTTAAAAATTAGGAAAATCATTTTAATAACAAAAAAACTATTCAAAGACAAAATTTAATGAGAAATAGTTGAGTTTATATGTAAAACAAATTAAAAACATTAAACCATAACAAAAATTAACTAAATTCAAAACTAGTATTTGTTTCTATAAATTTTAATCATAAAAAATTTAAATATGAAAGAAAGGAAATTAAAAAAAAAAAAAAACTCAAACCCGGTTCAACCCAACCCGGCTAGTTGGCCGGTTCACGGTTGAACCCGGTCCGACCCCCGGTCCGCTCCGGTTTTGAAAACACTGGATTATACGGTTTTGAAAAGGGTGTTGGATGAATGTGGGTGTGAGATTTGTGAGAGTTGGGGAGAAGAAAAGGATGAAACGAAGAATGGTTAGCAAGTAAAGAATGAAATGGGTAGACCAAAATGGTTTAGAGAAAAGATAAAGAAAAAAATGTCTAGGGAAGAAAATCTAAAGTAAATGAAACACTACTCTTAGGCTTAAGTGTTATAGGTAATAAGCTCCTAGGAAAAGAAAAGAAAAAGAAAGAAAAAAAATCAAAAGTAGTAAGATCAAGAAACGAAGAGTAGATGTTAAGTATAAAAAGAACTCCCTAGATTGAATTTCCTAGTTGAATCCTAGTAAAGAAAAAGAATGATGAAATGAGTAATGGTAAAATGGTGAGTGAGTTGCAAGAGTGTTTGGATTGGGTAGAAATATGGAAGAAAGCATTTGTATTCATAAATTGTTTTCCTTCTCCATTGCTTTTGTGTAATGACTTGTCTAGTTTCCAAAACAGGTTTTGGATATATAATCTGAGATCTGTAGCTTCTTCAATCACGTTTTCAGTGACACATATTCCTTGGAAACTTTACTCATCACCTCCAGTGATTCATCTTCAGAAGCTTCCTCCTAGCGACCCAAAAAGATCTAGGAGCTCATCTGCATATCATTAAAAGATCTCTTTGTCTAGTTTCTAGAACTTGTTTTGGATCTCTAATCGGAGATCTGTAGGTTCTCTTATCACGTTTCTAGTGATGTTTTTTCCTTGAAAACCAAACTCATAACCTTTGATGATCTACATCATAAGGTCCCTCCCTGGCGGTACATAACGATCCACAAGGAGATCCGCATATCAGTGAAAAGATCTCTCTGTCTAGTTTTCAGAAAATGTTTTGGATCTTCAATCAGATATCTGTAGTTTCTTCGGATACGTTAACAGTAATGTGTGTTCCCTGAAAACCCAATTCGTCAACTTAGATGACCTATCTTCAAAGATCGACTTAGTTACTACAATGACCTTCCTCCATGGACTAATTAATCATCTCCGGTGACCACCCTTTGATGATCTAATTGTTAACTCTGATGACTTATCTTCAAAGACCTAATTAGTCACTCTGGTGACCTATCTTCGATGACCTAATTTGTTATCTCCGGTTACTTGCCTTTGATGTCCTAGTTCGCCATCTGTGGTGACATGCTTCTGAACACCTAACTCGTATATTTCCACTTACAGATTTTTTGAACAATCAAAAAACAAACTTCTCTCAACATTTTCGCTTACATCCTTCACGAAGTATCTAAGTATTAACGTAAACAGACTTCTTTTAACAAATTCTTTTACATCCTACGCAGATTATTTATAGTCTAACCAAAAACAGACTTCTCACATCGATGCTGGCCACAACGACGGACTCTTTCAAATATTTCAGATCTGACTATTACATCCTCAGCATGATTACACAGCGCGCTATACAAATATATAATGTTCATTATTGAAGCGGGTGCGTTAGTGCAAAACGTATCTGTAAACACAAATATTCATTCTAAACCCAACAGACAAAACGTTGGTTGCATCGCTAAAAATGTTCATTATAGGAGCGGATGTGTTCGCGGGAACATGTCCGTGAACCCAAATGTTCATTCTAAATCCAACAAACTGAATCGTTTGTTGAAACGCGATAACGTGTTTATATTTGGAGCGGACTTGTTATTGGAAACTAATCCGTAAACCAAGAATGATCATCAGAAAACCCATAACACACACCACTAATCTAAACTATATGGCATGATTTACAAATGGAATAGACATGTTAATAGTAACTAGACCGTAAACCAGGAGTGGTAATCCAAAAACTCAGCAAACAAATAAATGGTCATACACAATATAACATGTTCACTACTTGAGCGGACCTGTAATGGAAACTTGTCCGTAAACCAAGATGAAGATCGGAAAACCCAATAAAACGTTGGTCTTACATAGTTGAACACAACTCAACATTCTTATCGCATTCTACGCAGCTAAACGTAACTCAACATTTCTTATCGCATTCTACGCAACTCAATATCGCTCAATGCACACCTCTACACATCTGAACATAGCTCAGTGACAGTTAGATTTGGCAAGCACTTAATTTGACCTCAACACGAAAAGGATACTTCCATAGGAGAATCGGTATTACAACAAGCTCGACTAACTTCCATTTCTCCTTGATGCAAATCAACCTCTACAAAATTCTCAACTTAACCACGAGGTCGATCTCCTCACCACAAGACGTCAGCAAAAACTACACTAATAGACCTCGGCGTCGACCTTCGTCTTCAGCTTCAACCTCCGTCTCTAAAGATCTCATCAAGCTCGAGCACATGACTGAATCAAGCACTCTTTGGCGAGGTGACGAGGTGACAATCAAGAAGGTACACTACGACGAGTCAAATTCCGTAATCTCTTACGAATAAAAACATGTCCGCCGAGCTAAACATTAGCAAAAACATGGGAGCACAGCAACAACAACGACTAGAATTCAAATGAGAAGTGTGTGACATGTGCTTTTTTACCTTTATCTAGTTTTTTCCCACCGGGTTTTCTAGACAAGGTTTTTACGAAGGCATGTTCACACACTTATACGTCTTTCTCACTGATAACAAGCTATTCCAAAATACAAGTCTTTAAGAAATCTTCGCGGATCTAAGCGTTTACAAAAACACGTAAGCTCAGCAACAGTTACAAGTCGGCGGAACAAAATTTTACGATTTTCATCTTGTCGAGTCACATCCTAGAAGACAGTGGCCACACATTTTCTTGAAGCATCAATCTTACTTGCGACTTCTTCTACCTTGACACCATTATAGCAAATATGTCGAGCTGGTGGGCTAAGTGTTGCAGTCAAATCTTCCCCCGGTGAAGATCATCAAGAAAATGCCTAAGTGTCGAAGATAGGCCAAGTCAAACTATGCCAAGCCCGCCAGCTCATTGCCAACGACGAACGTCTCACCTCCACAAATCAGATATCTCACCTCTGATGATGGACATTTCACCTCAGTCACATCCTCGCCAAATTCACTACACTTCCTGCGCAAGCTTACTTACGTGACGAGCTGGGCCGAGCTTTAACAAAGCCCAGAGCGAAGATCATTTACAATGAAGCCCTAGATGAGAGAATTAACACGGAGGGTCGACCTCGATAAAAGGAAATCCCGAAGATTTAGGGAAACTTTCCTAAATCGTTTAGGAGAAGACTTAGTAGGTTGTTATAAATACTCTTGTACATTCTTTGAGAAAAGGAACACAACTTTTACACTTAGAAAAGAATAATAAAGCTTTCTTCACTCCAATTTAACATATCTCTTAACCTACGTTTGCGATTCAAACCCTAGAAATCTCCTATCTCTCTAAAAACCCTTACAAATTCAATTGAGAAATTTTCGAGTCTCGCAGTGCTATGTTTAAGAGAAGTCACCATTAAACTTTGAACCCTCTTTTTATTTCCCATTATATTTCTTCTCTTACCAAGTTGATTGGACTAGGTCGGTATTCATATGTGAGACTACACGGTTGAATTATCTTAACGAATGTAGAAAGTTGGTGGAAGTGATTTGATTAGTTGCTTGACTTTGAAATTAGAGGCAAAAGATTAGAGTAATGATAAGTGGGAATTGCTTAATTGAGTAGAAAGTTTATCCATTGTATGGATATGTATTAACTCGCAATTACAAGCGTTCTTTGGAACTTAATTTCGTGGTTAATTGTTCTCCGCCTTCAAGTCTCTTCATCGGTTTTTTGTTCTCTTTGTTTGCTCGAGGAAGAGCAAAGAGGCAAGTGCGGGGGAGTTAATGTAACAGCATTTAGATCCATATTAGCTAGTATTTTACGTGGTTTTTATATGCATTTAGCTTATATTTTCCGTATTTTCTTCACCTTTTAGCATGATTTAGATTTACTTGGGTCTTAATGCCCTTTAGGTGTTTTTGCATTGCATTGCATGTTTTACGCATTTTCAAGTACCAAAGGATTCTAGGAGCTATGACGGATCAAGCGGTGAAGAATACCAAGGAAACACGGAGAAAAGAGCTGAGATTACGAGCTTGAAGGGATCTGACCGGCCAAACCAGGACGCATGCCCGGTCAAACCATGTTTTTAGACCCATAAGAAAGAGACCATTCTGCCATGGTTCCGACCGGCTTTCCAGACTACAATGTCGGTCGTACGATCAGTCGGGACATATTTTCGGATCAAAACCAGGTTTGACCCGGATGTGTCGGGTTGATCTGGGTACACTTATCTTTTCTAAGGACTAAAAATCCTAAGTTTTTCCTCATTTCTATTATCCATTGAACATAATAAGAACCATTAGTATTTTGATGATTTGAGGATAAAGACTTTATCTTATATTGAAATTTCTTAGTATATTGAACCCTTTGAACATAATAAGAACCCTTTTTATCTTTTAGCAGTTCGTTCTCTGCGGTAACTTCTACCAATCTGTATATGTGAGGAAGAGGGAAACTATCCTTCGGGCATGTTTTTTTTATGTCGGTAAAATTTACACAGAATCTCCACTTTCCATTCTTTTTTTTTACTACCACCGGGTTGGCAAGCCAATCAGGATATTTCACCTCGATTATGGATCCTGCGCCCATCAACCTCTCCACATCGTCGTTTACCGCCCTTGACCGTTCCGGACCCAGTGTTCTCCTTTTCTTCTTGATCCGCCAATGGGAGGGGTCAACGTTGAGGTCATGAAAAATGATCTTAGGATCAATTTCTTTCATATCTTTTGATCAAGCAAAGATAACGATGTTTCGTCCAATGAGTTCCACGAGTTGATCTCGGATTGGATCACTGAGCTTGGTACCGATTCCTATACAACGATCTGGCTTCTTTAGGTCAATTACAATCTGTGTGATCGTATTTCCAGAAGGCATGTTCTTTTTCTCTTCCCTCGGTGCTTTCTTAGCCATCACTTCAGTTTGATCATAGATTTAAAGTGCTAACTTCGCTCGATAACTTCGTTATCTTTCTAGGATAAAGCAATTTCTTGCTTCGGCCTAGTTGCCATGAATCGTGTACGTACCTTCCGTGGTTGGTACCTTGCGGCACTAAAAGCAAGGCAAAGCCACAACTTTCATAATGTAAAGCCAATGTGTCCCAAGGATGACATTGTAAACCGAGGCAATGTCTATCACCACGAATTCAACCAATCGGGTGACATTTGCCATACAAACTGGAAGCATGATACTTCCAACTATGATAGTCGTTCGGTTAGCCAAACCTGTTAGGGGTTGGGGATATTTTCTTAGTCTACTTCCCTCGATCACCATTTTTTTGGAAAGTGATTTGGTAAATCAAATTTACCGAGCTTCCGGTATCGGACACGTCCACCAAGATTTTTATGACGAGATGATCATTGTGAGGTCAGTTCAGATTCACAGTGTCCATTTGTCGAACGTAGTGGTTAAGTTTCTTCGGTTAGCCGCAGTTGCTTGTTTTTATGTCGGATAGATCTGACATCTTCTTCTTCTCCGACAATTCCTCTCATGATCATAAAGGCTCCCAGGATTCTTCACGGTTGCACCATTGATTTTCTTTTGATCAGATTTGTGCGCCCAAAACCTAAACAAACCCCACGGTGGGTGCAAAATGGTGAATCTTTTATGTTAGAAACCTCGACTTCAATCCAAACAGGTGGGAATTTAGGTTTTATGGCCGAAAATGATCAAAGAGCTTAAGAACAAAGGATGTGTTTCCAAATAGATATTGTATTGAATAAAGTTGTAGATCCTCTTTTAGATAAAATGTGTTACATATTTATACTTTCTTGAATCAATCAAATAAACCTTAGAAATGTATGGACAATATCATAAACCTCTAGGTCGGCAGATTGTACTCACCCTAAGGCTTAACCCTCGTAATGGGTCATGGTCTTCGGGTTTTGGCCCATCTTCTCGACGTCAGGAAGACACCTAGGTCGGTTCAATCTTGGGTCATGCCATAGTTACAGGTGCCAAACCCGGTACCACCACTGAAACAACTTAACTTTTTTTTTTACAATTAATTGACTCGGATTATTATTCGCATAAATAATAATCCTCAAGGTCAAATATACAAATTCAAAAACAAGCGGAAATCACAAATAAATCAGTTACCTCAGCATCAATTCCGTTAAACCTTAATCATTGAAACAATATTCTAGAAGCAGTTATTCCATAATAATCTAGCTACCTAAACACCATATTCTATATTCCAACACATAATCAAATAAACTAGAGATCCTAATCATCCTCTCGTCCCAGCCATGATTCCACGATCACACTTTATCTTTACCTGCATCACATGGGAAAAAGAGACGCATAAGTATTTCATAACTACTTAGTGAGACGGTCATCCTGTCTACCGGTTATATATATAGGATAATGAATGCCAAGACAAAACACAATCAACTAGCAATTCACGATGCAAGAACTACAACAACGAACACACGACAAACATCGACGAACAGTCAGTGTCGATCGACACATACCACGGTATCGATCGACACACCAAATCGAATACACAGAAACCTCGTCAGGGTGCCGATCGACACAACCTCTAGAATTCCAGCCTATCCTCACACGGCTCGATTCTGTTTCAACGAGCGATCATCTGTTCCGATCCCAATTCACAAATATACGAAACACAATCCACAATAACGCAATATAAGGCATAATAAGCAATTTCATCAATATTCCAATCATACACGCAATTAAACCATCCGATTATCCTAGTTAACCACGATCGCGCACTCACCTGAGCCTAGGAAAAGGACATCTGGAATGATCAGCGAAGAACACGGTCACAATAACGCCGAGACGTCACTGATTTTCAATCCTCTCCATGGGAACACGACGAACACGTGATTCTACGCTCACAAACCTCCTCAAAACACTCCCTTTTGATCAAAAACTCAAGAACACTAACAATTCCCTTAATCTCTTTCTTTTCTCTCTATAACACATTTTCTTTCCCAGAAAACGACTAACTTCTGCGGCTGGGGCTTATAAACCACGACCTAAAGTTCCGCACCCAAAATCGACTCAAACCGAGGAATTAAAATCGAACTGAAATGAAACCGAAAATATTGGTGTCGATAGACACACCCCATAATGTCGATCGACACTCATACCAAAATCCCAAATTTTGGTTTGCGGATGTTACAACCACTATTAATAAATAAGATATACCGGAATTTCTTTGAAATTCCCTATAATAACTGAATTTGATTTTAAAGTGAAAAAAGTATCTCAACATGGGTAGCTTAACTATAATTCAAAGAATAGTTACAAGCACGTATACAAAAAAAAAAATCATTTTCACATATATATATCGTTTGATCATGATCAAATTATTTAAACACGTGTGTTTTTTTAGGTGATCGTCATTTAACTTGATTGGAAATAAAAACATTTGTACCTAGAATTATATTTTTTATTTTTATATGATTATTCGAATTTAATGTATATATATATATATATATTTATTTATATATGCTGGTTTATATTTAAAAAAAAAACATACTGTATGTGACCCGAAAATAAAAGACATATTATATATACACACACATATACCGTTTGCTTTCGAAATTTTCACTAAAGCTGGGGTTTATATATACAAATAAGTATTCGTCATATAAATTGTAATATTTTCGGTGGCAAACGTAAACGTTATATTGAAGAAACAATCAAATTTTGACAAGTCAGAAATTTCTGTAGAGATATAGGATGCCATTAATATTTAAGTAAAAAGGATAATTTGAACAATAATCATATAAAAAAACAAAAAGACACAAACTAACAAAATTGGATTTATGTAGCAACATGTCAACCATCAATTTAAGGATTATGGCTAGTTTGTAGGTTTTAATCTTTTTTTATGGTTAATTTAATTAGTTTCTGCAAGCATTTTTTTCTTAAAAAAAGCATGTAGCTCCCATGCTATATACTTATTTACCATTTTCGATATTCAAACTTTATATAATAGTAATAACTCTCTTGAACTGAACATGAAACACGTTTTGAACATATGGCATTAACACGGTTTCAGAACAGATTCGTGCGTCAATTCCATAATTTTTTTTGGCAAATATGAAAAGAAGAATTGGCATGTATATACAAGAAAAAAACTATCACTCAAAATTCAACCAAATATCCTAAAACTAATGACTATTATTTGGCCACATGGTTAAATTTTAGTTAGATGCTTAATTATTAATTTTTTTTTGTTATTGAGCAAATTCACCTATATGAAAAAATTAAAACGCTATACTCCTATCTAACACAGCTATTCTTCTACCTAACACGCAAGTTTCGATTAATACTCTAGTACAAAACACTATGGAGGAAGCCAAATATTAGAAAGAGCTCAAGGGCGGATCCAGAAGAAAAATCCGTATGAGGCACTTATATTTAAATATTGAATATAATTTAGTTAGTGAATATATATTCCATAAATTATAGATTAATTTAGTTATTTCTTATTTTTGAAAATTTTAAATTTAACCAACTAAAATGGTAAATATTTTTTAATGCTAAATGTTCACTTTTAATGGCACTTAACATAAGATTGTATATTGCACATAAGAGTTTCATTTATATAAAAACATTTTGTTCTTTTTGGATAAAAAATAGGAAATTTACTTTAAAAAGTTGAGTTTTTTAAGCAGGGGTGTTTCGAGCACAATTTTGTTAGATTAGGGGGTTTTCTTATGAGGTACATAGTTTGGGTGGGAAAAAATTGAGTTTCTTTAGTAGGGGGTGTTTTAGGTAGTCAACCGTAAAATCAATTATAGGAGTAAATTTCTTTCGTTCTTATATGAATAAAATCAATTTATTTTTATTTTTGGAAGAAATAACTAAGAAAGGAAAACAATATTTATGGGAAAATGAGGGTTTTAGGCAAAATAATGCAATAATAGTATGGAAACGGGAAAAGATAATTAGATTATTTTAGAAAACCTAAAAAAAGGAAGGAAAAATTAAGTTGACCTTCGAACCTAGGCTAACAGAATAAAACTAGCACATGAGAAACCACTTGCGTTGAGTCTAACATTTAAATTATTTACCATTTTATTTATAAAACAGTAAGGGGCACGTGCCCCACTTTTTACAACGTGGGTCCACCTCTCAGCTCAATGATAGAGAGGCAATTATTAAATTTGGGGTACTTGTGGGCTTCCAACTAAAATATCAATTGGCTATTAGTGGATTGATCCTAACTTTTTATATATTATTTAATTATTTCTCCAAGTAGGACTATATCACTTAACACCCTTCCTCACGTTCAGACATGAACATCTGTAGCGTGGGCAATTGTGAAAACAACATCCACGGGGAGATTCAACGATCAGGTGGTTCTGATACCATATTAAATTTGGGTTAGTTGCCATTTCGAATTCGTGATTCACATTGGTAGAAACCAAGACAAACACATATTAAATGCAATCGCAGTTTTTGTTCCTTAATTCAAAGTTCAAATATTGACTTCGCCATCATAATATGTTTAATTATAAACGTTACGCCCTAACCCCAATAATAAAATTAAAAAAAAAAAAAAAGAACGGGTTTTTGTTTTATTTTTTTTATAAAACATAAAGAACGTTAAAAGGGTGAGTGGTTGGGTTCCTAAGCTGATTCTAGAGACTTGACTTTTTTAAAAGGTCTTAAAAGTTTAATTTTAAACAATAAACACTTTAGCAAGTTAACAGCTTAAAAAATCTCCGAAATATTTTCACGACCCACTTTTACATTTCTACTCTTAATATGCTATGTTATATGTATATACTATGAAACAACCAATGTTTTTTTTTTTTTTTAAACTAAACATTTCTACTGCGGAACTCATAAATCAATTAAATCCAAATAAGATAATCCAATAACTCATAATAATTCAAATACCAAATTCAGGAATGAATAAATAACAATCTAGCAACCTATGACCACATGCTCACTAGACCAACCATAACAAACATACATCCTATCATCCTCTCGTCCCAGCCATGATTCCACGATCTCACTTTTCCTTTACCTGCAACTCAAAAGGGAAAAACAGAGTTGCGTGAGTATTATCACAAATACTCAGTCGAACGGTCCTCCCGCCTACCGATTACAAAATAGGGAAATATCATGTCAATTACTACGCGAACAATCAACATTCAACAGATATGCATCAATCAACAATTATGCAATTTTCACAATTTATCTTGTGGTGTCGATCGACACTCCTCCTGGGTGTCGATCGACACTCCAATACCAAAATCAAAACCTCGCGATCAAAAAGAGCGGTGTTGATCGAAACTGCCACTAGGTGTCCACCTCTCGCAGAAACCTAGACCGAGTCTAAATCCTCACGAGACTCGGTCCCGTTTCATCGTACGAGACTGATCACGACAAATATCACATATCACACAGAAACACACGGGAATATCAATCATCACAATCACGATTCAATCAAACAATGCCTAACAAACTAAACCCGTAATCGCGATCACGCACTCACCTCGAATACAGATTGAAAGGGAAAAGGAACGAACGAACGGCGAAGAACAACGAAGAATCCCACTGATTAGACTACCACGAGTCTGGAAATTCACTGGAAGGATCACACCACGAGGAACAAACGATTCCTAGGGTTCTAAAGCCTAACGACAACGTTTCCTATGAATTTCTTTGCAACAATTCACAAGAACATGAAATCTCTTTTAAACCCTTATGATTTCTCTGCGTTTTTCTCCTCCTAAACGCGACCACAAGTCTGCTAGAGACTTATAAATACGAGTCCTAGGTTAAACCTTCAAACCTCGATTAAACCGAACACAAAATCTAATAACCCGATTTCTGAAAACCATGGTGTCGATCGACACTGCCCATGGTGTCGATCGACACCCTCACCAAATTGCACTTATTTGGTTTCGGGATGTTACATACTAGATTTGGACCCGTGTTAAACGCGGACTTATAAATTTTATTTTTTGTTTCTATATTTTGATTTGCCCAGAATATAGAACCAACACATGAATTGAGAAAATAATTGTATGAGAGAATTTTAAAATCTATCGTTAAATGTTAAATAAATATGGTATGCGACTTATTTAGTTTAAATTAATTTGGTATTATGATTTTTGTGTAATGTTCACAACATTTATATACACTCGAGTTAATAACATTTACATGTATTTTGACTAAAATATGAATAAATTATCAATATTAATTTATTTTTTTAAAATTTATTGAGTTGGTTCGCACAAACCAAATCAAGATTTTCATCTTTAAACGTATAATTACAAAATTGTAGTAGTACCAAAAAAGAAAACAAATAAATAGTTGCAGATCGTTATCTAGTTCTCTTTGATCGACAAATCATTTTTTTCTAATGCATTTCGAATTAATAGGAAAGTTAGAGATTTTGTGAAATTAATTACCACAATATTTGTTACCTTTTATAGACAATTAGTGAATTTCGTAGGATTTGTATATTAAAAGTCATTATGAGTTTAGGAAAGTGATATAAATGTTATTTTTCGGATTAAGGAAAGTGAATGCAAAATTTTAGGAATGTTTTTTTTCATTTGTTGCCATGTTTATAAGTTTAAAAATGTTTTTATTTTTATTTTTAATAGAATGATAATTGTCTCCTAAAACTCTCTTTGGATGGTACTTAGGATTTTTAAGTTTTAATATCTCTTAAATGACTCTTTGAGTGATACCTAAGATTTTGAACTTTTAGTTTCTCCTCAATTAATATATATATGATATATATAATTTTTTTGTTTTTTTTTTTCTTTTAGAAAGGACTAACTATATTATATTTTTTGAACGAACAATTTGTGACTTTATTACTATTTCAAGTCACAATCACTATTTTAAAGCTAACAAATTTTTAAAAATCTTTAGTTATAGAGTTAACCAAACACACCCGTAAATCTTGAAAATTTTCAAGATATGCCACTTTTGACATGTCATTTTTCAAAAATGTTACCATTTTAAAATTTTAATATCATTTATGTTTGGGTTAACTATGTTATATTAGGATTTAGTTTTTATAACTGAAAGTTGGTTAGTGATTAAAATTTTTATAAAGATTGCAGATTATAAGATATAATTTTTTTAAAAAAATTTATAAGTGGCGTGTTTGTAAAAAAATAATTCAATAATGGTATATTTGTAAAATATAATTCAAGAGTGGTATTTTTGAAATTGTCCAGTAAATCTTTATATATTTTCTTTATCTTCCAATGACATTAATAATCGTTATACAAGTTAACACTTGTTCTATTAATATATATATATAAGATATACAGGAATTAATCTTCCGATGACATTAATAATTTTTATACAAGTTAAGACTTGTTCTATTAATAAATAAGATATACCAGAATTTCTCTGAAATTACCGATAATAACTGAATTTTATTTTAAAGTGAAAAAAGAGTACCTCAACATGGGTAGCTTAACTATAATTCAAAGAATAGTTACAAGCACGTATACAAAAAAAAATACATTTTCACATATATATCGTTTGATCATGATCAAATCATTTAAACACGTGTGTTTCCTTAGGTGATCGTCATTAAACTTAATTGGAAATGAAAACTCTGTACCTAGAATTATATTTTTTATTTTTATATGATTATTCGAATTTAATGTATACATATGTATATATATTTATTTATATATGCTGGTTTATATTTTTTAAAAAATATAATGTATGTGACCCGAAAACAAAGACATATTATATACTATGTGAAACAATCAAACCCTTTTTTCTTTTTTTTTTTCATTAATTAGTCCGAATTTATATTCCAATAAATATAAATCCTTAATGATTAATTCATCAGCAAACCAAAACCAGTGGAACACCAAACAATTTAAACCGAGAACTCCAATAAAATAATAATTCATTTAAACAAATTCCAATTCAACTCAGTTCCGGTATTTCGAATAACCACAATTATTCTAGCAACCTAAACACCAAATTCTACCATAATAAAACATTAAAAAAATAAATTCCTAATCATCATTTTCCTAAAGTCTTGATTCCGCGATCACTATCTGTTTTTACCTGCAACACATGGAAAAACGAGATGCGTAAGTATTTCATAAATACTTAGTGAGACGGTTAGCCCGTCTGCAGGCTATGTACATCTAACCATTTAACCATCAACGATCACACAACAATTAAACAGTAACAATTCGGAACATCAATTTGCAAACCATAATGGTGTTGATCGACACACCGCCTAGTGTCGATCGACACGATATTAACAGAGGTGTCGATCGACACTACTACTAGGTGTCGATCGACACTTCGGTCGCAGAAACCGCAGAACATGCCTCTCCTCTCTTGGCTCATTCACGCGATCTCCGAGAACCGAACCTGCACAAAAACATATACCAACAAGCACAATACAAGCACAAAATTGCAGTAACCACAAACCATTATTCAACCATAACAAAAATACCACAAAAAATAATCATCAAAACTAGCTAAAGGAACCAGATGAGCCTACGGTCGCCCACTTACCTTAGCCTAGGATCAAAAAGGGTTCGAGACAGCGAAGAACACGCAAAACCGAGACAAAATCCTCCTGATTCCAAACTCAAACACCAAGGAATCGTCGCACAATCGATTCTACGCTCTCAAAACTCGAAAATAACGCTTCTTATGATCCCAAAACTCTTAAATACTACGGATTCTTCCTTTTCTCTTTTCTCTCAAAATTTTCTGCCTCCTCTTATCAAAAACGTGTCTGATCCTTATAATAAACGAGCTTAGGGTTTTCCTCAATCCCCAAACCGCCACAAAACGTAATTAAAATCGTACAACTAACAGGTTCAGAATGATGGTGTCGAACACCCCTTACGAAAATCGACATTTTGGTTTGCGGATGTTATAATTCTCCCCCACTAATCTGGATTCGACCTCGAATCCCGCATACTACGTCTATCATAGACAAAAAATCCTGGCCTAACCGGCCGGTACCACTAGAGATCCTCACTTGATCACGAAGGCTCATCTCTAATCCCATGTTTATACGCATGTTCCTAGACATTTATTACTCTTTAACTCATTACCACATACACTCACTCTCAGGAACACATCCTTTGAGCTCATACCAACCAGGGAAACCACCATCCCCTCGAGAGAACCACTGTCTCTCAGTACTTATACTAGAAACCACCATCCCACATAAGTACATAGGGAAACCACCGTCCCCTATAGAGAACCACCATCTCTCAGTACTTACACTGGAAACCACCATCCCAGATAAATACTCAGGAGAACCATCGTCTCCAATAACGAGTTATTAGCAATAAATTCTAGAACGCCCATAAATATCTAAGATTAGACTGCCTCATGTGGTCCACACTCGATATTCCTTAACCCGGAATATCAACAAAATAAGAATCACACATCTTATAACACTGAAATATAAGGAACTCCATCTTATAAATCTCCAAAAGTATAAATCGTTACAACAAAAACAAAAAATACAGAAACAAAACGAAATAGCCACATGCTAAAACACCAAAACTGGAACCACAAAGATAAAAGCAAAGCTCAAACTGTGACCTACTTGTCAAACCACTTCCTGAACTTTAACTTTATATTTGCCTCAGGCTCCCAAGTCTCCTCCTTAGTACCGGCACAGTCCCACAAGACTCTCAACAACGGTATCCTCTTCCGACGCAGAACCTTGACTCTCCTCTCAAGAATCCTCACAGGACTCGCCGCCACAGACAAATCAGGCTGAAGATCTTCCTGAATCTTAGCCACCAACTCCTCCAAAACATGCAGGCACTTCCTCAACATCAACACATGAAACACCTTATGAAATGCCTTCATAATTAGAGGTAACTCTAACCAATACGCCACCGGTCCAACTTGCTCCACTACCGGGAACAGAACCATAAATCTCGGACTCAACTAGTTCTGAGAAATTGATCTGTTGGGGCTTCGCAACATGGCCATCTTGCGATACACTCTATCTCCGACAGCGAACTCCAACTCTATCCTCCTCTTATCGGCATAACTCCTCTGTCAATCCTGAGCCTCCTTCGTGTTCATCTTTAAAACACGGATCTTCTCCGTCGTTTTTTGAACAAAACTCGCACCAAAAATGGTCTTCTCCCCCACTTGGGTCCATAATAAAGGTGTCCTACTTGGCTTCCCAGATAACGCCTCATAAGGAGCCACCCCGATACTCGCCTGAAAACTGCTATTATACGCAAACTCAGCCAGGCAAAGAAGATCAACCCAATGACCACCCGATTCCAGCACACACATCCGCAACAAATCCCCCAAAGTCTGAATCGTCCTCTCTTACTGTCCATCAGTCTGCAGATGATAAGCCGTACTCATATGCACCTTAGTGCCCATCTCAGCCTGGAAGGCTCTCCAAAACTAAGACTCAAACTTACGATCCCGGTCTGACACAATGCTGGCTGGCACTCAATGCAGCCTCACTATCTCCTTCACATATTTCTTAGCCAAAACCACACCTCCATCGGTCTTTTTAATGGCTAGAAAATGTGCCGACTTGGTCAAACGGTCCACAATCAACCAAATAGCATCACAAGTCCTCGAGTTAGGTAATCCGACCGCAAAATCCATAGTGATCATATCCACTTCCACTCCGGAATGGGCAAAATCTGCAACTTACCACCCAGAACCTGATGCTCTACCTTTACTAACTGGCACGTATTACACTTTGGGACCCAGTCAGCTACATCTCTCTTCATCCCGACCCAATGATAATACTGCTTAAGATCATTATACATCTTAGTCGCTCCCGGATGAATTGAGAACTTGCTCGCATGAGCCTCTCGCAGAATCTTCTGCCTCAATAACTCATCTTTTGGTACACAAACCTATCATCGTAAAAGAATCGTTCCATTGGAAGAAACATGATACTCGGAACCATCTGCCCACGACGCATCAATCAAAACCTGATCACTCTCCTGAGCCACTCGGATCCTACTCAGAATATCTGCATGATCAGCTGCCTCCAAACCCAACGGCTCCTGCGAAACAGCACATAAACTCAAGGTACTAATCTCGCTCACCAAAGCCTCAACATCCTACTTCCGAGCTGAATCTACTCTCCGACGACTCAGAGCATCTGCCACCAGGTTAGCCTTACCCGGATGGTAAACGATATCCAGATCGTAATCTGCCAGCAACTCAACCTAGCGTCTCTGTCTCACATTCATCAATGGCTGAGTGAAAATATGCTGCAGATTCTTGTGATCCGTGAAAATTTGAACTTTCCCACCATAGAGATAGGACCTCCAAATCGTCAAAGCAAACACTACCTCTCCCAAATCTAGATCATGGGTAAGATAATTGCGTTCACTACCTCTCAACTACCTCGAAGCATATGCAATCACCCTGCCTTCTTGCATCAACACACAACCCAAACAATTCCCAGAAGCATCAGTGTACACTGCATAAGGCTTAACCGGCTCAGGCAACGCCAGTACAGGTGTACTCATCAACATCTCCTTCAGCTTCGCAAAGCTGTCCTCGCACTCGTTAGACCAAACAAACAGAACTTCCTTCCCGGTCAAACTGCAATATACTCGCAAATCCCTTGACGAACCTCCGATAATAACCTGCCAAACCCAGGAAACTCCTAGTCTCCCTAGCATTAGACGATCTAGGCCAATCATGGATAGCTTCAATCTTAGCCGGATCCACAAAAACTTCTTCTGCACAAACAATGTGGCCAAGAAATCCCATCTCTCTCTGCCAAAAACTGCACTTACTCAACTTCACAAAAAGCCTCTCCTCCCAAAGCTTCTCCAAAACTAACCTCAAGTGCACCTCGTACTCCTCAAGACTCCTCGAGTAAACCACAATATAGTTGATAAAGATAATCACAAAAACATCTAGATACACCTCGAATACGCTGTTCATCAACCTCATGAAAGTTGCAGGCGCATTCGTCAAACCAAACGGCATCACTACGAACTCAAAATGACCATACCGCGTCCCCAAAGCAGTCTTATGAATGTCCACCTCATCTATCGGAATATGATGATATCCCGACACACAGTCTATCTTGGAGAACCAAGTAGCACCCCTCAGCTGATCCAACAAATCATCAATCCTCGCGAGATGGTACTATTTCTTCACAGTGACTCGGTTAAGTGCCCGGTAATCGATACACAACCGGAAACTCCCATCCTTTTTCAAAAACAACACCTGCGCTCCCCACGGTGAAGTACTCGGACGAATAAATCCCTTACTCGCCAAATCCTCTAGCTCCTGCTTCAGCTATGCCAAATCTGCTAGAGCCATCCTGTAAGGTGCCTTAGATATAGGCGCTATCCCGTGCTCTAGTTCAATCGTAAAAGGATCAGATTGAGACGTCGATAATCTTTTCAACGACCGCAAAATATCCTCGAACTCTCGAACAACCTGGATACCTCCAATAACAATCTCACCAATAGACTCCAGCACATAACTCATAACACGAATGTATAGTCTTTCTACTTTCGTGGCTCCAACCAATATATTCATTCACCCTAATAGACTCAACTTTCGATGGTTATTACAAGGCAAAAATATTCAATAAAAGTTAAAGTTATGATATTGTTCACCAAACCTTAACTAAACTTTCGATTGTTAAGACGCTTGGCTCATCAAATACTAGTTCCGGTCAGTATAAAAGCTTTTGGAATCTATATCAACCTAGGATCAAACTGCTAAATGCGCGGTAAAACAATTATGCATAGAGTACAAGTAAAGATGAAGATTCTATTATTATCCCTAAACAATTATTAATCAATTATCGAATTATAAAACTCATTGAAAAACTAAAACCTAACAAGTAAATTACTCGGACATGGTGCACGAAAAATAGCAAGAGATAGATGAAAACATGATGATAAACTTTATTAAAAGAGTACGGATAAGAAGATTCTTCTCTATAGCGAAGTACAAAGCGAGATCATCCACATAGCTCCAAAAACAAGATCTATTATCAATCCTCCAAAGGAGGCGTGGTTGCTGTTCTCTATGGGTAAAAGTGTTTATAATTTTTGGCACACCCTAAAACAAGAGGCTAAAACGTCTTTTTGGTCGAACTGCTCCAGGCACCAGACGGAGGCCTCGGACAAAATCACGTGTCCGGTGCCTCAGCCCATATGTGACTTCATGATGAGTGGCACCGGTCCATGGCACCGGACCACGAGTCCGTCCAGTGCGAGGCCACTTCTGTGCTTACTTTACTTCTGAGGCAGTTTGACATGTCTTAAGTAATTCGGGTTTATCTTCCTACTCAAAACTCTAAATGTGATAATTCTAATTCAATTGGAAAGCAGACTCAAATATCCTGAACGTAGTCAAGTTTCATAAGATTCCAAGTTTATTTGATCCTCCGTCTGTGGCTAAACTTCAGACTTTTCAATTCTGTCCAACTTGGTAAAATATGATAACTTGAGAAATCTTTGGCTTATGAAACATGTTATGGCCTAGAATACACCTCTTTAAGCCCTTTTACTCTTATTTGGTGATTTTCCCTGTTAAGACTCTAAAACTATAAATACGAGGAAAACTACCTCTTTTGGTGTAAAGACTTATTAAAGTACTTATTAAATGCATTGAAATAGATAATAAAATAGATAAAATATATGGTATATCAACTCCCCTATACTTAAACCTTGCTTGTTCACAAGCAAAATCCAAGAATAGAAAAGAGGTTTCAAAACATGGAAACTCACATATTCTTTAAAACTTGCTTCGATCTCTAAACCTATAATCCACGTAAAGACAAGGTGAGTTCATAGATGATTTTCATCATCTTCCATCATGAATTTGAAAGTATGTCCGATATTACTGTTCCTGCAAAATCTCAACTTCAAATCAATCGATTCTTTTACTCTCTTTAATTTGTAAAAATCTCTGATCAAGAATATTTACAAGGAATACGGCTAGGTGTTTAGGAAAGGCTGATTTTAGTGATGAGGTTAAAAGTGTTTAGGGTTACCAAAAAATCCGGGTGCGAGACATTATGCAAAATCACATGAGAGAATGGATCTACTGAAGTCCATAATTTCTCAACAACTTTGTTGTTCGCCTTTCTCCCCCAGACTTAGACTTTTCTCCGGGAATCACTTACAAAACTCTTGAACTCATCTCTCCTTTGTATCATGGCATTCCTTAGGTATTCTTTAGCCATAAGACTCTTAGAAAACCGTTTTCCTTTCCATTATGATTTTTGTTTAAAAAATTTATTTTATGGGGGAAAACGGTCTCATGATGATATGAGTCAAGAAAGGCACAAAATTGTTACCATGATTTAAGCATCCAAGGAACGACCAAACTCTTCTGAAATTTTATGAAACTTTGTTGTTGTACTCCTTCCTTCTAATGTTGATCGTCACATCTCTAGTGATTGGAAAATTGCGTCGACCATCTTCTCTCCGACGTTTTTACACATATCTGCATTAAGGTCATAGCAAAAGAAGTGTATGTGGTCTGAAAGAAAGGCTAAGGGTTTAGGTAGGGTACCAACTCAAAGTGAGCTAGCTATCTGATATATCATGGTTTTTACCCAGTTTTATACCATGATATATGTCCGTTTTATAGAGTCTTGTGGTGTTTTGGAGTCTTTTGTGTTTTATATTAGGTACAAGGACGTTTGGAGCTTAAAAGATGTTAACTGGGAGTTTTGGAGCATTCGCGGAATGAAGTGGCGGAAATGCAAATTCGGAATCAAGATTTGGAAGATGTGTCGAGCGACGTGACCAAGTGTGTCGCTCGACACGAAGACTTCTGAGGCCAAGATGTACGATTTGAAGATTCGTGTCGATCGACACGATATATTGTGTCGCTCGACATGATGTTCGTCAAAGCCCATATTTTCATCAGAAAAGTCCGTTCGAAGCCCGAAAGTTTCCAGATGTTTACTTTTCTTTTCCAGTCGGTTTTGTACCTTTATAAATACGTTTTTAGGCCAATGCTTTATCTTATGCTTTATTCTATTGATTACTTAGAGATTTTCATTAATAAAAAGATGTTTTCTTCTTTGATTATGTCTGAGTAATTCTCCTGTTAGGTTTAGGGTTTTTGAAAGTGTTTGATGAGTTGCTGATCTGATCTGATTATTAGGATAAAATCATTAGAATGTTCTTCATCTTAACTCGTTCTTATTGCTGATTTTAGCCTCGCGAACTGAAATTTGATCTAGGGTAATTAATAAAAACGACAGTTTTATTGATTGCTTGAACTAGTTTTTGATGAGCAAAATACCTATTCGCAAAGGGATTTGGTCTAGGATTTTTGAACAATTGTGCCTGATCTTTAATGCTTGTTTAGGTTGTTAGAATTCGCAACGACAGTTGGTTTTCTAGGATTTAGACATAAAAAATATTCGCAACGACAGCTGGTTTGTTTACTTTCGTGTGCATGTTCATGAACTGTTCTTCATAATCCTGATATCTGATTTATCTGCAATTCTGATTCACTGTAGAATTCCCTGTGCCTAGCTCTTTCTTCTTATTGGTTAACAACTTGTTTTTATTGCTGCTTGATTTATTGCTTTCATATTATTTCACCTAGCATAATCTGAATTTGAAATCTATTGTGCTTTTCTTGTCTCCCTGTGGATCGATAACCCTAAGTACTGCAATTGACCTCTTAATTTGAGAGAGTCTAGCTCTAGGGAAAATTTGAGCATATCAAATTTTGGCGCCGTTGCCGGGGAGTCAATTAGCCATTAGATTTTTACTACTAGGATTTTGTCTATGTCTTTTTATTTCTTGTTTTTTATTTTTCTTTTGGTTTTAGTTTTTCTCTCTCTGTTTTGCGTTTCAGGTACATGCGAAATCGCAATACCAGGAGCAGCAAGGACAAAGAGCTTTTGGAACTGGAACTTGAGGATCTAGCACGCTTGGAACGAACCAACAGAAAAGCAACGAAAGAAGCTAAGACGATGGTTGAGCGAACAATGGTTTTCCAGAGAGAAGATGGTTTCTTCGACAGAGAAGTAAACCGATATAATGAAGATGGACAGAGGATAGACGATGCTGGAAACGTGATTGTTGATGAGGCTGAACAGCAGCGAGCTCGCGAGGAAGAAGATGCAGAACGTGTTCGTGAGGAACAAATTCGTGTCGAGCGACACAGAGAGGACGTCGCTCGACATGAACAAAATCTGCAGATCGCTCGACGTGATGAAGAGATCGCTCGACGCGACAGAGAACTTGGTGTCGAGCGACAGGATGCTGGTGTCGCTCGACATGCTGCCCATAATCGCACCCTCGCATATTTTAATCGACCAGGGCAGTTCTACGCTAACCGAGCCGCGATTCGCCCTCCTGTATTCCAGCGTAATGACTTCGAGCTCAAGCCTGCGTACTTCTCCTTAGTAGCTCAAGACCTGTTCTGCGGTCTTTTACATGAGAACCCAATGGATCACATAGAGCGATTCGAGGACTTGGCATCTGCTATCAAAGCCAATAGAGTCTCAGAGGACTATCTTTTCTGCAACTTGAAGTCTAGACTGGATTTGCCTCTTATATGCTCTAGAGTTGAGTTACATATCACTGGAGATGGGAGAGCTCTAGTGCCTAGCTTTAGATTGTCAAGCGAAGGCAAACCCACATTCTTCCACTGGGTTTCCACCGAAGTTAAGTTCCCAGATGGATACGTGTCAAAACTCTCTAAGTCTGTGGAGCAAGGGAAAAAGGTTTCTGGTATGAAGAGTCATGATTGTCATGTGTTTATGCAGAGATTATTGCCTTTCGCCTTTGCAGAACTTTTCCCAACGAACATGCATGAATCACTTGCAGGTATATTTTCTATGACGATATTTAAATATGTAAACAAATTATGTGTCGAAAATTACATTTTTGTTTTGGTTGATATTGGATTTTGGGTTTAGGTGTTGGAGCATTTTTTCGAGATCTGTGTGTGCGAACTCTGACTCAGGATGAAATTCAACAACTAAACAATAACATCCCAATATTGTTGTGCAACTTAGAGAAGATATTCCCTCTATCTTTCTTTGATGTGATGAACCATCTTCCTGTCCATCTTCCTCACGAAGCCGATTTAGGAGGGCCCGTTCAATTTCGTTGGATGTATCCTTTCGAGAGATTCATGAAACACTTAAAAGGAAAGGCAAAAAACCTAGCTAGGGTTGAGGGATCAATTCTTGCGGGCAGTTTAATCGAAGAAACCTCTCATTTCAGCTCATATTACTTCCCTCCAATGTCCGGACACGAAAAAAGCTCCACGTAGGTACGACGATGGTGGCATCGCACAAACATATCCAGTTTCAGATGTCCCAGATATATTCTGTGCAGTTGGTAGGCAGGCCAGAATCATAAGAGAAGAAGACTGGTCCTCGTTCGAAGACTACAATTGTGCACACACATATATTCTCTTACAATGCGACGAAGTTAGCCCATTTCTGAGGTACATATTATAATTACCAACTATGGATTGAGGTCAAAAGGGTTATTTTCGTACTTATATATGCTATGAAACATAGATAACAAATGCATTTGTTATAACCATATTTTCTATTAGTGAATTCATTCGCCAAGTTAACGAGGCTTTCCCAAATGCATCCGCCGATGAAATTGAAAAACGTAAAGATCTACACTTTGCTAAATGGTTGAGGACTCAGGTATATAAGTTAAACACAAAATTATATATATATATATATATATATATATAAAAATCTAGTTTCCATAAAAACCTATATGTACAATTTGTGTATATACTACTATATTTACAATGTGTATTCTGTATCTGCCAAGTTGATTATGGAGACACGGCATACCCTGTATGGTTTAGAGAGTTGATCCAAGGTTCGTTAGGGAAAGTTACGTCATCTCCAATGTATTTTACACGAGGTTATGTGTTTCATACGTTCTATAAACAAAACATTAGTTTTAATATTATCACATGGCATTACACATATAAAAATATTATATTACACATAAAATATTACATTAACAACATTATTATAAACTCGTACTATGGATACTAGGAAAATATTAAACATTAAAGCAACATAAAGCCTTAATTAAGCTTATTCTTAACCATTGACGGGTCGGATGTTTATTCATCATCTGAGTCTGCAACTGTTTCATATTCGTACCCAGTAGTTCCTTCATCTTCCTCTTTGATAGTAGATACTTCGGTTGGTTCGTATTCAGCAATCATCGAATTTGCACCAATTATCTGTTTGGAAAAGGAATTCAGTTTATAATTATCAGAAATATTTAGAAAGTTATGGAAAATCTACCTTAACAATGTTCCGCTCTGTGATGTTGATGTACTTAGAGTTCCTGTTAAAACGGCATACGGTAACATTCTATAGAATGACCACCGCACCTACAACAGTGGTGACTTTGTACTTGTCATTTTTGAAGATGTTATGGTGCATGGTTCCCTCGATTTTCCTGACGGATCCTTTAAGGTTACTAGCAGATCACCCTGCCCGTTGGGGGTCAAACTAGAGAGCATAGCCACAATTTGAAAATGAGATACAATTTATTTGTCTGATAAATTGTATCTATAAATGGATATAATATTTATCGACAACGTAAACCTTTTTCACTTTCACATATTGTGAATGCGGGGATTGAATTTCTGTAACATGGGTCCAGAATGGTGTGCTCCTGTGGTTATAAGAACCTACATTTATGAATGATAGAGTTAGTATTTGTCATCTTCAATCATTATTGTAATGGTAAAAGCGGTAATTATATATATATATATATATATATATATATATATATATACCTTCACGGATTATGTAATCGATAGTAGAAGTCCACCGAGGACTACTAAAATCCTGGTCGCCCTGTAGTGGCTCAATGATGACCTCACGAATGAAATCTTGTGTTGGACGTGTCTGAGAACTTTCACCGCGCAACACCTTTGCATCGTGCGACCTCTTGCGAAACAGTCCTCTTCGTATGAGTTGGCCAGGTCTTCGTATTACGGGCGTTTGGTTTTGGGATCGTTGAGTTGGTGGAGTGAAATTGTTGGTGGAGCATCAATAACATTTAAGTCATCATACGGAGGGCTTGAAGGAACAAAAGTTGTGTTTGGAGGGTTTTGAACAGAGGATCGGTTTTGCATATAGTAATTCCATAGATCTCTGTTTGCCATTTCGAAATTGAATATTTTTGTGTTGAATTACTCTGACTTATATAGGCAAAATACAGAGATATTTTAAGCTTAATGTGTCGATGTGTTTATAAGAAAAGAACTAAAATTGATGCGACATTACATCTCAGTGTGCAATAAAGAAATCAATTCCGTGAATGACACTGTCGGCCACTTAATGTGGTTCGCCTAATTTTTTAGCGTCGTTTAGAAACGACACAAAAAGATGCGAATTCGATGCAAAATCGACGCAAAGGAATTCGATGCTATTGCGATGCTAACATTCGATGCAAAATCGATGCTAAAATCTCCATTTACATCTTTTAAAGGTACAAAAATTATATGGACACAAGTGTTTGGAACAAATCCGATTTGACAACTCATTTGAATGGTTAGATGTGCCATACATCATTTAACGGCCAAGAGCTATTGTGCTAAAGCTGTTATAATAATTTGTAAAATCTATAAATAGGTACTGGTTTCATTAGATTAGTATATCGAAAACACAAAACACCTAATATCAACCATGTTGAAAAGAATTCTAAATCCATCCGAGGAAGAGAAGATAATAACTTCTTTCCTTGATTCTTTACCAGAATCAAACACCCCACTTTCTTCTACGATTCGTCTCAGTAACTCAACGAACCGTTCTATACACACTGGTTCTACTTCGCGTGCTCCAAACAAGACTCCTAAAGCACGCTCTGCAGCTAGCGGAGGAAATGTAGTCCTGAAAATACCTCCATCGACGCATGCTATTGATGCTTATGAAGAACCGAATCTCTCTATTTTTAAATGTCCAAATGACCATTACGGTTGTTGTGACAAACACATGCTGAAGTTCGAGATGGATCATTAAGAACTGTGTTTTATTGGTAATGTATAACTACTATTGCCGTACGACGGTCACTCCTCAGTACAATAAGTGCCTATGGCTTTTATGTTTACTTATTTTTGATTACTGTGTGCTTGAGTAAGGGGATGTGGATTACATGTCTAGTAATGTACTATATATTATGTGTGTTGTTATTTCTGTAAGGCTTTTATCTGTAAAGCTTTTATTTAAAATATTGAATCAAAATTTGAAATATCATATTTCCGATTAATGTGTGGTTCAAAAATTATTCGTTTCAATGTTATAACTTTATACTTTGATCGACCACATATTCATATACTAAAAATCTAATGAAAGATTTGGTTAACCACATAAACTGTGGACACAATCGTTACAGACCAAGGTGATTTGACAAGACAATATGCAAAGACAAAACAAATTAAGTGGACTACAAAGTTTTATACTATCTCCATTATTTGTGGACATGGTTTTACTTACGTTTAAACATATAACTTCTACTATAAATACATATGATGGAGTGTATAACTTCTACACCTATCAATAACACAAATAATGCCTTCCAGCTCTCCTAAGGAAGACTCTAAATCAACAAATGTGGCAAATTTTTTTGATATTCCAAAATACTCGTGGGAAACCGAAACTCAATGCGACGAATTCACTCAAGAGATACCCACTTACTCGTGGGAATTTGATACGTGCTCACCAACCCATAATGAAGATTCTACTTCAACAATAGTGCTGGACAGCCAGTGTTTGCCAAACTTCCACCACATTCCTAAATTCTCGTGAGAAACTGAATCTCAGTGCGACGAATATACTAAAGAGATTCCCACATACTCGTGGGAAGCTGATTCATGCTCTCCTTCCAATGTTGTGAGTCCCAAATTTGAAGATGGGTTCAGTTATTCAAAACACAAATATAATAAGCAGCCAGAATGTCCTAACCAGAAGCGGGTTGTTGATGAAGTTTTGTATAGGCAAATCGAAGACGGACAACCATCTCAATTGATTGAAAAGTCAGATACTTACGGTGGAAGTACTTCAAATGAATATAAGGATCACTACTACGATTATAAATTTGCCCAAAGTCCAGAAATCCCAAACTTAAATCTAGATGTTGATGCAATCAAAAGGGAATTTTGCGACGGATTTTTAGATTCTCCAGCAAAGAAACAAAAGGGAAAGAAAAGTTTATGGTTCTAACTGTTGTTTGGAGTGGATACATACATATATATGTTTTAAAAATTAGTAGTCTATTTGTAACACACGGTTTTTTTTTTTTAAAATTAGTTAATTAATTAATTCCACCGCGGAATAACACCCAACAATTAAACACCATAATAAATTCCAATAACAATCATCCAAACAACAACAATCAACATTAAATCCAGGAATACTCATACATAAATCTAGCAACCTAACACCGGGTTCACTAGACTAAAACATACACAATCAAGTCCTATCATCCCCTCCTCTGGCCCTGATTCAGCGATCACTCTTTTTCTTTACCTGCAACACAATTGGGAAAAGCGAGTTGCGTAAGTATTTAACAAATACTTAGTGAGACGGTCGTCCCATCTACATGCCAATTACTTGAATGAAGAAACACATGAAATACCAGGGTTATCAAACAATCCACAGAACAAGGAAACAACAGAAATCAAAAAAACGGAACGGCAGGTCCCGTGTCGATCAACAGGAAACAATCCTGTCGATCGACAGGCTCATACGACCTTGTGTCGATCGACATAAAGAAATCCCGTCGATCGACAGGGACCCTGCTGTTCTATGGAGATTGGCCTATCCTCTCATGGCCAAATCTCTCCATCCCAATCGACCACCTGCGATTAACATTAACAAAATCCACCCAAAACACACAGCAAACAACCGTATAACATCGATTCCTCCATCCAAGAACCTATGGTCGCGCACTCACCTTAGATTCGAAGGGAATGAGGATGAACTACGAAGAACACGAAGATCACAAGTCTTCAACACCGATTTCCGCACCAATCAGACACCCCAAAGCTCCCCCACGGAACCCACAATCTAGGATTGAGATCCAAGGATAATCCACAAGAATTTCCTTCAAAACTTGTCAAAATACTCTCAAACTCTTTTCTCTCTAAAAAACCCCTTTTTCTTCTCTAATTTCGGCCACAAAAGGTCTGGGACGTCCTTATATACGAAACCCTAGGTTACCCCAAACCGGCCCATTAACCAAACCGAACTGAAATCAGACCTAGATCTGATTTTTAACGCGTGTCGATCGATAACGACAAACTGTGTCGATCGAGAGGGCACTCTCTGCCCAAAACGTTGAGAGAACACGACCCCGTGTCGATCGACAAACACACACAGTGTCGATCGACACTGACCAAAAATCACATTTTTGGTTCACGAGCGTTACAATTCTCCCCCACTAATCTGGATTCGACCTCGAATCCCGCAAAAGCACGTCCACAAGGACTACACTCTGGCCCGCACCGGCCAATACCACAAGAGACCCTCACCTAGTCTCCGAGGCTCACGAACTAATCCTATGTTTATACGCACGTTTTCTCAGACATTTATTATGTTAACTCATCCATACTCATAATACTCTAGGGAAACCACCGTCCCTTCGAGAGAACCACCGTCTCTCTGCACTATAGAGGAAACCACCGTCCCAATATAGGCGCTCAGTACTATAAAGGAAACCACCATCCCAATATAAGTACTCTATACTATAAAGGAAACCACTGTCCCAGTATAAGTACACAGGAGAACCACCGCCTCCTAGAGAGAACCACCGTCTCTCAGCATGTATACTGGAAACCACCGTCCCCGATACATATTCTGGAAAACCACCGTCTCCAGATCATGAGTCATCCATAATAAATTCTAAAACGCCTATAAACATCAGCGACTAGGTCACCTTACGTGGTCTAAACTCGATACTCCCCAACTGGAATATCCATAAAACACGACCCTCACTGGTCAACACAATCGATATATCAGAAACACTATCTGATAACTCTGAAATATAAGAAAACTCATCTTATAAATCTCCGAAGAAAATGTATATCGTTACATCGAAACGAAAAATACATGAACCAACAACGCTACTGGCACAAGGCCTACACGAAACTGGAACCACAAAGAAAACTAAGCTCAAATGGCGACCTGCTCGTCGAACCATTTCTTGAACTTCAGCTTCATCTTTGCCTCCGGCTCCCAAGTCTCCTCCTGGCAACCGCCACAATCCCATAAAATACGCAACAACGGAATCTTCTTCCGACGCAATTCCTTGACCCTCCTCTCAAGGATCCTCACATGAACCGCCGAAACCGTCAAATCCGGCTGAAGATCCGCAGGGATCTCTGGCACTAGCTCCTCCGACTCATGCAGGCACTTCCTCAACATCGACACATGGAAAACCTTATGAAATGCCTTCATGATCGGTAGTAACTCTAACCGATAAGCCACTGGTCCAACACGCTCCACCACCGGGAACGGACCCATAAATCTCGGACTAAGCTTGTTCTCTGCTATGGATCTGTTAGGACCCCTCAACATAGCCATCTTGAGATACACACGATCTCCCACTAAGAACTCAAGTTCACGTCTACGCTTATCCGCATAGCTCCTCTGTCTATCCTGAGCTTCCTTCATGTTCAGCCGAACAATACGAACCTACTCTGTCGTCTCCTGAACATAAGTAGCCCCATGAATGTTGTGCTCCCCTACTTGGGTCCAGCATAAAGGCGTCCTACATGGCCCCCCATACAGAGCCTCAAAAGGAGCCATCCCGATACTCACCTAGAAACTGTTATTATACGCAAACTCAACTAATCCCAAGTGGTCGAACCACCGACCACCCAAATCCAGAACACACATACTCAACAAATCCTCCATAGTCTGAATAGTCCTCTCTGACTGCCCATCAGTCTGTGGATGATAAGCCGTACTCATATGCACCCTAGTGCCCATCTCTGCCTGAAAAGCTCTCCAAAACTCTGATGCAAACCTGGGATCTCGATCGGAAACAATACTGGCTGGCACTCCATGCAGCCTCACAATCTCCCGCACAAACTTCTTAGCCAACTTAGCCACTCCATCAGTCTTCTTAATGGCCAAAAAGTGTGCTGACTTGGTCAATCGGTCCACGATCACCCAGATAGCATCATACGTCCGCGATGTAGGTAAACCAACCACGAAATCCATCGTAATCATATCCCATTTCCACTCCGGGATGGGTAAACTCTGCAACTTGCCACTCAGAACTTTGTGCTCGGCCTTGACCAACAAACACGTGTTGCACTTAGACACATAAGCTGCCACGTCTCTCTTCATCCCGACCCAGTGATAATACTGCTTGAGATCACGATATATCTTGGTCGCACCCGGATGAATCGAGAACTTGCTCGCATGAGCCTCACTCAGAATCTCCTGCCTCAATACCTCATCACGAGGTACACATACTCGACCACGAACCAGAATTGTCCCATTCGAAGAGACAACATGCTCAGACCCCACTGCTCGTAACGAATCAATCAACATCTAATCACTTTGCTGAGCCACTATGATCCTACTAAGAAGATCTGCCCGATCAACTGCCTCCAAGCCCAACGGCTCCTCCGAAATAGCACAAAGATGCAACGTGCTAATCTCGCCTACCAAATCCTCGATATCCCGCTCGCGGGCTAAATCGAACCTCCGCTGACTCAATGCATCTGCCACCTGATAAGCATTGCCCAGATGATAAATGATCTCCAGATCGTAATCTGCCAGCAACTCGACCCAGCGCCTCTGTCTCATATTCAGCAACGGCTGAGTAAAGATGTGCTGCAGATTCTTGTGGTCCGTATAAATCTGTACTCTCCCTCCATAGAGATAAGACCTCCAGATCTTCAGAGCAAACACTACTGCTCCCAGCTCTAGATCATGCATAGGCCGATTACGCTCACTACCCTGCAACTGCCTCGAAGCATACGCGATGACTCGACCCTCCTGCATCAAAACGCAACCCAGACCAACTCCCGAAGCATCAGTATACACGGTATAAGGCTTCCCTGGCTCGGGTAATGCCAACACCGGCGTACTAGTCAACATCTCCTTGAGTCTCGCAAAACTCTCCTCGCACTCCGGTGACCAGACAAACGGAACATCCTTACCGGTCAGCTTCGTCATCGGCTGCGCCATACTCGCAAAGCCCTTGACGAATCTCCGATAATAACCTGCCAAACCCAAGAAACTCCTGATCTCGGTCGCGCTGCTCCGTCTAGGCCAACCTCGAATAGCCTCAATCTTAGCCGGATCAACAGAAACTCCCTCTGCAGACACAATGTGACTAAGGAAACCCATCTCTCGCTGCCAGAACCTGCATTTGCTCAACTTAGCATACAGCTTCTGCTCGCGAAGCCTCTCTAGACCAAACGAAAATGCATCTCGTGCTCCTCGGAACTCCTCGAATAAACCAGGATGTCATCGATAAAAATGATAACGAACACGTCCAAAAACTCCTTGAATATGTCGTTCATCAATCTCATGAAGGCCGCAGGCACATTCGTCAAACCAAAAGGCATCAC
Organism: Draba incana; assembly: GCA_963576765.1. Classification (NCBI taxonomy): domain Eukaryota; kingdom Viridiplantae; phylum Streptophyta; class Magnoliopsida; order Brassicales; family Brassicaceae; genus Draba; species Draba incana. Next base: position 23,379,743 of record OY755205.1, read on the forward strand.
TACAAACTCAAAATGCCCATAACGCGTCCTGAACGCCGTCTTACGAACATCGGTCAGAATGGTCCCACGGATCGCAGTTTTGGACAAAAATTGGGTTTGACCCGGATTTATCGGGTTGACCCGAGTACACTTTTCCTTTTCCTATAAATACTCATTTTAAGGTTTAAAAACCCTAATCCTTGCCTCATCTCTATCATGATTAGTGAGTAGTTTTCTTAATGGATCAAGAATAGAGTAGAATAGGGGTGTTAATTGGGTGATTAGTGTTGCATATAGCTTTTGGTGTTTATTATTTATGATTTTCAATTGATTAGAGTAATCTTAATGAATTAACCAAAATCTAGGTCATGGTCTTTTCAGACCCGGAAGGTGTTCGTGGAAATGTCTAGGAGAATTTTAATCTTGTTTATTGAACCCTATCCAATGGAAGTTGATGTGTAAGTAGGTAGATAGACTTTATGATCATGCTAAGTTGATTCTCCTTAATTTGATGAAGTCTCTATGCGGAAATAAATGGCGATTAGTCGGATTAGGGAAGTGACTAGATAAACCGGTCTCATGTCTTGGAATTGTTAGGTCAAATTGTTTTGCATCTCTATTAGCTCATTATTCACTCTTAACCTATGATCTCTACCAAAGATCCATGTTTTAATCATAATTGTCAATCTTAGCTTATTTTCGTTGACTTTTGGTTGACTTTTCATAATCGATTTCTTATGTTGCATTTAAATAGAGTATTGTTATTGTAATCCTGGCCAGCTTGGATCAAGGAGCTACAGAACCGCAAGTAGCCGAGGAGGTTCTTAAGGATGCAAAGGACTTGCAAGTGCTGAGTGGACCTATGAGGAGGTCAAGGACAAGACAACTTAACCAAGCCTCTTTGCTTATGGTTAAGATCACCGGCCAACTTCCTTTGATTGCTCATCAAACCACATTGGTTTTGATTCGAGCCGCGGAAGGATGATTGATGCATTCCTAAAGTAGGCGATGTAAAAGAGTTTTAAATTTATAAACCCTAATCTGCAAGTGCACAGTTGACAATTGTAGTACTTAGGGGTCGATCCACAGTAGACTATGTTGTTATGCTATAAATCTATATGATGCAGAATAAGCTAAGAGAAAATATATTTGGGTTTTGGGGTTTATGATGAAACAAAGCAAAGCAATAAAATAAAGGAATAGATAAATCAAAACACGCAAGATAGAAAAAATTAAAAGGAACTAATGCAACATGATCTACACAGTTTTTAAAGAGATGCAACTAATGTTCTAGAACTCAAATCACTATGGTAGAATCATTCCCCCTTTGGAGGCTCTAAAACCTATAATTCAAACCCTAATAGACTCGGCTTTTGCGTGGTTAATATAAGGTGAATTATGTTGTAAGATTGAGATTCGATTGTTCATTAAACTCCTTAACTAACCTTTCGAATTGTTAAGACGCCTAACCTATCAAATACTAGATCAGATCAGTGCAAAAGCTTTTGGAATCGGCACCAAGCTAAAATCGGTCACTAGGTAGCTAATCTAGATCACGCCTTGAGTATAAATAAAGATAGAGAATCATTCTAGAAGCAAGATCAATAAAAATGTAAAATATGCAACGAAAAAACTTTAAAATAACTTTATATCAAACATACAACTACTCTACATGGTATGAAACATGGAGCAACTAGAGAAATTGATAAAACAGTAGATTCGTGCAAAGTAAGGGCTCGGCATAGGTGGATCTCGAAGCACAAGGCTTGAGAAGAACACCTTGGCCTTCATCGCTCTTCTACAAAGGATAAAGATGAAGAACAAAAGAGAATAATGAAAATACATGTTTATTATTGATTTGTGGTGCCTAGGGCTGCTCTCTTTTCTTTCATGAGGCTAAAAGCAAGTATATATAGGTGTAGGACGAGGTGTTGGGTCGGCAAAGGCTCTAGGGTTTCAGTTCGGGCAAAAACGTCTTTTTGTCGATATTTGCGCAGAAGTGGCCACGGCACCGGTCACGTGAATTGGTCCGGGGTCTGGCTCAAAATCATCTCCTTGTGCTTGGCTTCAGTTAAATGAGCCGGCCCATTTGATTGGTTTGGTGCTTAGGCCCATCTTGGACTTGATTCTTCTTCTAGGCAGAATGACATGTCTTTAGTAAAACTTGAATAACTCCTACACTACAACTCCATTTGATATAATTCCAACTCCATTAGAAAGCTAACTCAAATGACTATCTCCATAAGAAATTTTATCACCGTTCAACTTGATTTGGTTCTCCGTCCGTTAAATAGAATATTAAATAGATAAGAACATATAGTAAAAGTGGTAAAATACCGGGTATATCAACTCCCCAAGACTTACCCTTTGCTTGTCCTCAAGCAAACAAAAGGTTAATTAGGAAAGAAGATTTGAAAACACGGGAACTCAAATATTCCATGATCTTGTTTGTTTCTCTAAAACTGTAATCCACATAAAGAAAAAGTGAGTTCATGGACGCTTTTCATCGTCTCCCATCGTGAATTCGAAAGTATGTCCTAAACTGCTATCCCTGCAAAATCTCAACTTCAAGTCAATCGATTCTTTTACCCTCTTAGATTCTCAAAGATCTCCGGTCAAGGATATTTACAAGGAATTCGGCTAGGTGTTTAGGGAAGGCTGATTTAGTGGTGAGGTTAAAAATGTTTAGGGTTACCAAAAACTCCAGGTGCGAGACATTATGAAATATCGCAAGAGAGAATGGATCTATTGAAGTCCACAATTTCCCAACCACTTTGTTGTTTGCCTTTCTCCCCCAGACTTAGACTTTTCTCCGGGATTCACTTGTAAAACTCTTGAACTCATCTCTCCTTTGTACCGTTTCATTCCATGGGTATTCTTTAGCCTTTGACTCTATGAAAACCATTTTTCTTTCCCTTATGATTTTTTTTTTTGAAGGGGGAAAATAGTCTCATAAAGATATGAGTCAAGTAAGGCATTAAATTGTTACCACGATTTAAGCATCCAAGGAACGGCCAAGCTTCTTTAATTTTCTGAAAATTTGTTGTTGTACTCCTTCCTTCTAATGTTGATCGTCGCATCTTCTAGTGATTGGAAAATTGCGTCGACCCTACTCTCTCCGACGTTTTTACACACATCTGCATAGTGGACGTAGCAAAAGAAGTGCATGAGTTCTAAAAGAAAGGTTTAAGGGCTTAGGTAGGGTACCAACTAAAAGCGAGCTGGCCATCCATGACAACAGAGGGGGATAAAAAGAGGATAAGATGTCATGAATGTGATTCGTTCCTTGATCTAATATCCTTAACAAGTGATAATCAAAAATTATGGTAGTAAACCAAATTTAGAATCGAATCTTATCCATCAAAATAGTGCAAGTAGCAATCTCCTTGGACTCCATTCGGTCACTAAGTGTCTCAATCAATTGTGTGGAACAAACCCGAGCTATATTGTTCTTCATCTTTACTCGAGCTTAATGTTGTATGCTTTTCTGATCAATTAGAATCAGATCATGGGTTTAATATACTCTCCAAAAGCTTGTATGTTGCTTGAACTAGTATTTGATGAGTAATGCGTTATAACAATTTGAAAGGTGAGTCATAGAGTATTATGAACAATTGAATCATGTGCTTTCCGCGTGTTTTCACTCTGTAATAACCATCGAAAGTTGAGTCTATTAGGGAGTTAAAATATAGTAGTCGGAGCCACGAAAGTGGAAAGATTATACCTTCGTGATTTGAGTTCTAGAACAATTTCCCTGAATTTTGATATATTGTTAATGATTTATGAATCTCTGCGATGAACCTATTTGCCTAACGTTTGTTTAATCTGATTTTTCATCCATTTAGATTGCAATTTTTGTGACCTCAAAAACCCCCAAACCTTTATTTAGTTTTAGCTTGATTTCATTCTAATAAATTTGTAGTACAAAACTAGGTCCTTGTGGATTCGATCCCATCTATACTATTGTGATTGTTGTGCACTTGCAGTTGTTTAATTGGGAAAAACTTACACCCCATCAAGTTTTTGGCGCTGTTGCGAGGGATCTATTCTTCGTTGTCTACAAGTTTCAGACTAGAACTGAAAGTTGAACTCAATTATTTCCCATAAGACGTTTTAATTCGGTTTTCTGTGGACCAAGTTTTGTTTAATCTAAACAAAACCGTAACTTAACCGTTTAATGATCCAATTAAGAAACAGTAAACCGATTTCCGACCCGATTACAATTACTTAACCAAAATCTGACCGTTTAAATAAAAAAAAAAGAAGAGAAGAAAAATTTTCTCTATCGACAAATCCCCAATTCTCAAACCGAAGAACCCTAAAATTCTCAAACTCCAATTCTCAAACAATTAACCCATAAAACTCACAGATTTTCGTCGATGGAAGATGCATTGGCCCTGGGGCCTCTAATTTCTACAGAAGATGCACCCGAAGATAGAGAGAATCCAGAGGAAAGGTTAGATTTCGACATCGAGCAAGCATTGAAAGACTTTGAAGACGAACTTTCGATTAGGCACAACGTGTTTCCTGAAGTTGATAGCGACGACGAAGAAGAAGTTCAGAGAAAGCATAGGAGACAACACGAGGTTAGGAGAGGCGATGGAATTTTGTATGAAGGTCAAGTCTTCATCAATGGAGTTGCTTTTAAAGAGGCTGTCCTTGATTACGCAATGAACACTGCTACAAACATTAGGCAGTACAAGTATGATCCAGTGAAGGCCGGTTTTAGATACAATGATGACTGTTTTTATGCTTTGGTAATGGCTTTTGTGTTTTGGTAATGACTTTTGTATTAGGAATGCTTTCGGATTATGAGCTTTCAGATTATGAGTTTTATGTTTTGTTGTCTTATTGCGGGTAATGTCAATGCACAACTCGAAACCAAATAGAATGAACAACTAAAACACAAAAATATCTTGTCTTAACAAACAACACAAAACAAACCAAACAAGCTTCAATCTTTGTCTTAACTAACAACACAAATCTTTGTCTTAACAAACAACACAAACCAAACAAGCTTCAAACTAGCTTCCCAATTACAACAATTATCACACATCCTAAGCATACAAGAACCATCATCTTCTTTATGTTATATTTGGCTTCAACCAAAGCTTCTTCTACTCTCCCAAAAATCTCTATTTCTGTCTTAATGGCCATCTTCTCAATCTCCATACTCATTGTCGTACGCAAAGATTCGATCTCTTTCAATGTTGCCTCATCAAACCACTTGAAAATGTGGTTGTCATTAACAAGCTACAAATCATGATCAAGATTTAAGGCATGGGAATTTAATAAACTTGAGATGAGAATCTGATATGATCATGGGAATTATGAAAAGATCATCAAACCAGCAGCTGAACCCGAGCTCAATCAAACCGGATGCACAATTCCAATCTGACCCGAATGGACATATACTCACTGTTTGAAGCGTATCTTCTCAACCACGACGATTCAAAGCATGAGACTACTTGGAAAATGTGCTCAACTCAATTACGAAACACCTCGAAGAAGAATGATTCCGAGAGAACCAGGAGGAGTTAAGCTACAAACCGAATTGCTCTACAATCTTAATCCATTAGAGAAGCCCATGAAGTTTTGATTCAGCCCAAAAACAACAAGAGAAGAGAGAAATTCGTTCATAACCAAAGGATCATTGATTTAAGGGGTCTTCTCTCTCTTACATGCAAAATATAGTTGAATTTGGTTTTTCTAGATGCTTTGCATGTTGAGCTATAATTATGTATGTTTTATGACGTATTTTCTCTATTTATAGAGCTCATATTCATGAATAAAAAGATAAGTCTTTCTTGTTATTTTTGGAACCTTTTTGAGAGTGTTTTTCATTTCTTTCAATGGTGTGTAATATCCATTGATTGATTCGGTTGGTGGTGTGTAATATCCATTAATCAAATGTGAATCACAATCAAAGTGTGGCTCGTCTTGGTGCGTCATATCCAAGGAGTTATCGATCCGTCTTGGTGCGTCATATCCGAGGGATCAACCGGTATATCAAGAGTCTTCCGCAACTCTTGTGCGACCATTCGTTCCACATCCTTTGGTCTTAGAGACTTTACGGTTTCTTTGATGCAAAGCTTATCCATCTACCAACTCTAGAGTGCAACGTCCATGGGAGGAGTCTATCAAGTGGTATCAGAGCACACTCTTGAGTTAGGTATTCGCTCTCTATCATTTTCTTATCTTTTTCGCCTTTTTCATCCATCTTCTATATATTCCTCTTCTTTCTTCCATTTTCTATCCCTTCTTCTTCTTTCTTTCACCTTCAAAACACACACCCAAAAAAAAAAAAAAAAAGAGAGAAAGAGAGTGAGGGATCTAAGAGGTTCTGGTTTGTTTTTCAATTCAAAACTCCATCTTGATCATTTGCGTTGTAAAGTTGTTTTCAAGTGTTCTTTCTTTGGAAGAGCAAGATTTGAGGACAAATCTTTTTTAAGAGTGGGAGTATGATATGATCATGGAATTATGAAAAGATCATCAAACCAGCAGCTGAACCCGAGCTCAATCAAACCGGATGCACAATTCCAATCTAACCCGAATGGACATATACTCATTGTTTGAAGCGTATCTTCTCAACCACGACGATTCAAGGCATGAGACTACTTGGAAAATGTGCTCAACTCAATTACGAAACACCTCAAAAAAGAATAAGATCAAACGAATTTCAAACGAAGAAGTTATTTAATTTACAAGTCAGATGATGTTCAGAATAACCGTTTTAGACGTGTGTGCGTTCATTGAAGGATTCCGAGCGAACCAGGAGGAGTTGAGCTACAAACCGAATTGCTCTACAATCTTAATCCATTAGAGAAGCCCATGAAGTTTTGATTCAGCCCAAAAAAAACAAGAGAAGAGAGAAATTCGTTCATAACCAAAGGATCATTGATTTAAGGGGTCTTCTCTCTCTTACATGCAAAATATAGTTGAATTTGGTTTTCTAGATGCTTTGCATGTTGAGCTATAATTATGGATTTTTATGATGTATTTTCTCTATTTATAGAGCTCATATTCATGAATAAAAAGATAAGTCTTTCTTGTTATTTTTAGAACCTTTTTGAGAGTGTTTTTCATTTCTTTCAATGGTGTGTAATATCCATTAATCAAATGTGAATCACAATCAAAGTGTGGCTCGTCGTGGTGCGTCATATCCAAGGAGCCATCGATTCGTCTTGGTGCGTCATATCCGAGGGATCAACCGGTATATCAAGAGTCTTCCGCAACGCTTGTGCGACCATTCGTTCCACATCCTTTGGTCTTAGAGACTTTACGGTTTCTTTGATGCATAGCTTATCCATCTACCAACTCTAGAGTGCAACGTCCATGGGAGGAGTCTATTAGAATCAAAACAAAAATGAACCACATTACCTTCCGTGATGCAGCAAACGCACACCGATAGTATCTCCGGTACGGATTTGCCTCCGATTTCGATATCTTTGCCACAATTTCAAAACCACACCAACATCTCTTAGGCACGCCAACCACTCTTCCTCTTTTTCTTTCTCCACCACTAAATGAAACACTCGACGCTGAGCCAGATTCCTTGCTCATCTTCTAAAGTCGATATGAACAAGAACCAAAAAAAATTTGAATACTTTAATACTTGAAGAACATAACACCTAGTTACAACTAACCTTTAATACTTGAGTTTCGAATTCACCAAACCCAGAATTAGGGTTCTTCAATTTTGAAGATAGAAAATTTGGGGTTTTCCGATAGAAAATTTGGGGTTTTTCACAAATGGATAAAAACGTGGGTCGGGTCTTGTTTTAATACCAATTGGGTTTTGTTGTTCGGTTTACTAACCGATTTATACGGTTCATCATCGGGTTATGTTGGTAACCGATAAAACCCAGAACCAGGGTGAAACGCTTGTTAAAGTTTGCTATTGTGGGTAAAGAGTACGAGTGCAAAGTATTGGGTCTATCTAAGAGTATATGAAACTTCCGGGGGGGGGAATTGATACGTTTTCCTTATTTTTGCAATATTAATTTTTGTTTTTCTTTTGTTTTTGAGTGTTTTAGGAGTATAACGAACCAAGTATAGCTACTACGATTCATGACCAGCAACTGCACCAACCTTTATAGCCTTCTGAAGCCGACCAAATTGAGCCACGCATTGATGGCGAGACTCACAATCAACCGTTGGAGACTGGACAACATAATGACGAATTTCAACAACAAACCGACGAAGAAGAAGGGCCGGCCACTAACAGTTAGATCATTGGAGATTCTGACAAGACCTCCACGCTCCTCTTAGACCGAAGCCCATTCTATCTAACATCACAAGAAGTGAACTTCAAAATAAAACCTCAAGTTATAGCACTTGTGAAGCATGACCAATTAGGTGGACTTCTCGAAGAAAACCTTTTGGATCATATTGATTCTTTTGAGAACTTGTGTAACATCGTCAACACAAATGGAGCCCCGGAAGATCACCTCAAATGCCGATTATTCATCTTCTCCTTAACCGGAAACACACTTCGATGGATAAAACTACTACCGGCAAAATCTATAACCTCATGGAGAGAATGCAAGAAGCTCTTTCTTGAGAAGTTCTTTACTAAGAAGAAGTTACATATACTAAGAGCCAAGATCGCGAGTTTCCAGAAGGACCTATCGAGCCCTACCCCGAGTGCTTGGAGCATTACAAGGAGTACATCAAAGATTGTCCACACCACGGTTTTTCCGAGAGTAGTTTGTGAAATAGTTTCTACCAAGGTATTAACCAAGAGTACAAGTGATATATTAGTATTTTGGTCTCTTTTACATATTATTTTTTTGTTCTTTTTGATTCTTTTTAGTTTTGTTTGTGTCTTTTCAGGTTCTAGGAGGCTCTCATGCATGGATTGGAGTCAGTGTCGGTCATTGGAGCAAAATGGACGAATCTGGAGAAAAGATGGTGTTTTTCATAACCGAGCACCTGCTCGGTTTGGAGCGAGCACCTGCTCGCCTGAAGAACCAAAGAAGCCAAAGCTCTCTTGAAACTGGACCGACTGGTCCAGATGAGGAGACCGACTGGTCCACGCTCGAAGACCGTAGCCACCTGAAGACCGACCGACCGGTCTGGATTCAGACCGACCGGTCCCGTGCCTGATCCGATTTTAACCTATTTTCTTTATAAATAAGAGGTAGCCACCTCTGAAACGTTCGTTCTAAAACATTTTCTAAAACAGTTCTTTTTACGTTTTCTTGGAGATTTGCTCGGCTCCTCAAGCCTTGAAACTATTTCTCATTCATTCCTTTTGGATTTGCTTGTAATAATTGGAGGATCAATTCACAACACCCATTGAGAAGAATTCTAATCCCTTATCTTTTCCATTTATCATTATGAATTCTCTCTCGTTGATTGCTGCGTTTTCATTCTCTATGTTCGAGTAGTCCTTTAGCTAGATTGAGGAATTTCAATGGTGATTTAGGATTGATTAGTGAATGAGCCAAATAGGATAGATTAACATTCGTCTTCATCAATTGGGATTCATAACGCTTAGATTAGCCCGTACACCTAATCTATGATTTCAAGTTGAACTTATTCACGGCAGTGCTCTAGGTTGCTAGATAAACCATTGGTGAGAAATTGGTGTGTAACCAACGACAGCTGATTGTTACCATCAATTGTGAACAAATCGAACCAATTCATTAATGCTTTTCTGCATCATTACTAAATCCAAACGACAGTTTAGGCATTTAGGTTGCTGGATAAAGATATTGATACATCACGACAGTGAGGCTGTATTAAATTTATGTTTGAGTTCTCGACCGTACCTAATTAATTCCTGAATAGTTGCTCAGTCCATAATCTGAAATCACCGGAGAATGAACTTGATCTAGTGCCTTTCTTTATTGAGTTTCATATCGTTTAATTTGCTGTTTCGTTTCTTGTTTCACTACAATTAAAAACCCATATTTTATCTTAGCTTTAAATTAAAATCTATAATTTCATAGTGTAACCTTGGTCTCTGTGGATTCGATACCTATTATACGACTTCAATTGTCTGTGCACTTGCGGATATTATTTTGGGTTAAAACTCGAGACATCAAGTTTTTGGCGCCGTTGCCGGGGACCAATTGCGTTACCTTTGAGATTTGATTTTATTTATAGTCTAAGAATTTTGCTAATTTTGTTTTTGTTTTTATTTTCTTTTGCGTGTGTTTCAGGTGTCTAATTTAGCCAATATGGACGACGAAACAGACAACCGAGCTGCAAATGGTCATGTAGTCGCTGCTATTCGGAGGCTTGAGCAACAAGTGGCTCAAATGCAACAGCGTGCGCATGAGCAGCATCGGTACTCGTAGCAGCTATGAGCCTGGCCCTACATGATGCACAAATATGCAAGGACCATTACGAGCCCCCAGAGCATTGACGACACCGATAATTCTTCCCATTTCAGGAGGCTTCCCGCTAAACTGGGCAAAAATGAAGTCTTTGAATTCTTCTTTTGCCTCCTCAATGTTCTCATCTGGAATGAGCACGAACGGAACCCAAGTGATATGCTCCGTTGGAGTACCAACCTTTTCTAGGGGAGGAGAATTACACAAGACGCTTGTCCATTTACGAGGAGGAGAATTTGCTTGTGAATACATAACTATGATCTTATTAACTGCGAGAGTCTTTGATAAGTTGAGAGTAACTTATCATTGCATTTATGTTCTAGGAAGTAATTTGCTAGATCCCTTTAATTCGAACCATAATTCCCTTAGTCTCTAAAGACCCAACGTTTTTTTTATGGATTTACAACCAAATTTGAACCAATTAAACCCCTATTTGGCTAAGCGTAATCTCGTAATTCTTATTACTTCTGTTGTAAATCTCTGTGGATTTGATACCTCAAATACTACAATAGTTTGACTGTCCACTTGCAGTTATAGATTGCTAAGTTTTTGAGTAAAACTTTATACCCTATCATAGTGGCCATGTTATGATTACATAAAGATGTGGACAGTCTGCCCATTGACGATTCCAAGTCTCGATGGATAAGTAAATACTTCTTCATAATATTGTGGATGGATATGAAACCACCTAGCCCGATTATTTATTTATTTATTTTTTATTAATTGATTCGGATTTTTATTCTCATAAATAATAATCCTCAATATCAATTACACTAAACTAAGCAAACCAGCGAAAATTCTCATAAAGACTCAAACCAACAAATAGTCAATAAATCCATAAATAAATTCACATGAAACCATCATTCCAAAATATCAATTCCTGACAAAGCTAGCAACCAAAACACCAGGTTGTAACTCAACAACGAAACATAAACCAAGTCTTAATCATCATCTTCTCATCGCCATGATTCCACGATCACATTTTATATTTACCTGCATCACATGGAAAAAAAGATGCGTAAGTATTTCATAAATACTTAGTAAGACGGTTATTCTGTCTACCGCCTATACGCACAAACCATATAAAATGCCAAAATTGAACAACAAGTCAAAACACACATGAAATAAGTGAAATTCTCAAACATTCACCTCGGTGTCGATTGACATTGTCTGGTTTGGTGTTCCGATCAACACATAAACCAAATAAACCAGCAAATAATTCCTTTAAATCCATAAATCATTTAAACCAATAATCCATTAAACAATTATTCTAAAACATCCATTCCTTAATAATCTAGCAACCTAAACATCAATTTCTAGATTCCAGCTCAATAACAAATGAACTAAAGATCCTAATCATCCTCTCGTCCCAGGCATGATTCCACGATCACACTTTAACTTTACGTGCAACACATGCTAAAAAGAGTTGCGTGAGTATTATCACAAATCCTCAGTGATGCGGTCATCCTGTCTACCGGTTACATAATAAGGACAACGAATGCCAAATACTACACAACCTACCATCAATTCACAACGCTCAAATTACCAAAACAAGAACATTAACCAAAATTAGCAACTCAACAATAAGTGTCGATTGACACTCCCCATGGTGTCGATCGACACACACTACACAACCACAACAAACACGCCAGAGCGTCGATCGACACTACCACTAGGTGTCGATCGACACTCCATCTCAAAACATAAACCCACACGAGAAAACAAGGGGTGTCGATCGACACTTCCTTTAAGTGTCGATCGACACTTCCTTTAAGTGTCGATCGACACTCATCGCCGAAACCTGAATCGAGCTAAATCCTCACGTGGCTCGACCCCGTTTCATCGAGCGGTCAATCTCACAACACACAATACGATAATTAGATAACATCACTCCATAATCCACAAAATTAGGCAATCACAACATCAAATCAATCACAATAATCACACATCCCTAACAAACGATTGTGCATAACCATGATCACGCACTCACCTTAGCCTAGGAGCGGATTAGGATCGAGAAAGCGAAGGACACGAAAAACGCAGTCACAATAACACCAAAAACATGGCCAACGCGTTTATATATCGTGACCTAGGGTTCCATACCCAAAACCGGACCAAAACCAAGCAATTAAATCAAACTAGCCGGTCCGAACATTTGATAGTGTCGATCGACACTGCCCATGTGTCGATCGACACTACAAAAAATAAATCATTTTGGTTTGCGGATGTTACAGGATAAGTGTCGACATTATATTGTTAGGGTCAATTTTTACCCCTCAAGATCAATAGTTAAAATCCTTAGTGTTTATACAAAACGAGAGGCCTATGTCTTCTTACAGAAAAACCTCGAAGACATGGGGAAATTTCTTTTATCGTTTAGGAAAAGACTTAGTCCACTTAGGGTGCTATATATACTCTTGTACGTTCCTTGAGAAAGGGATCCACAACCTATTACGCTAACAACAATAAAGCTTTTCTTTACAGCAAACGCAATTCTCATTCGTAGTTTAACCTAGAAATCTCTTGTCCCTTAAAACCTTTGAAAAATTTAATTGTTCGAGTTTTGACTCCCACAATTTGGCGCCGACTAAGGGGACTTAAGATTTTCTGACTCATAAAAGCATACGAACAACCGATCTAATGATGACTGCAAGCGAGGATCAACAACGCGTTGACAATCGAAAACGTCACAACGATCAACATCGTAGCCACGACAACACTGACGACAAGGAGTCGATGGTGAAAACGCTGCTTCAAAAAATAACGGAATTGGAGAAGGTTAACGAGGAACTACGAGTCCTCGCAACGACGGATCGAAGATGCAGGAAGAGGAGAGCTTATCTTCAGACGACCCGTCAGGAGAATAAACCCTACGACCTAAAACTTCACAACTTGGATCAACGCACCAAGAATCCAAGGTTTGCCCCTTTTATCCTGATACACCACACATGGAGCAAGACGCGGTTACACGAGCTATAACCGCACAACCCAAAGTGGAAGCAATAACAGTAATCGACTTAGAAAATCTGGGAGCCAAACATACCGAAAAGAACGCGCCCGATCACAAAGCAGCGACCTAAGCTAAGCAAAGCAATACTAACAACTTGCATGAGCAAGATTTTGAAGATGAAGAAGAAGACACCCTTTGATCGGAATGGTCCAAGGTTGAATTCGATGAGAGCAGTAGCTTCAACGTACCAACTCTGAGTTAAATTTCCAACTCCCAGAGGAACCAAGATAATTCGAGGAAGTCAGAAGGAATCCTGAATGTGTTTCATTGTTGAGCACCAACTGTGAAACCCGATTACCGAGCAGATCTCAAAAGTTGAACAAAAGAAGATGAAGGTATCTTAGAGAGCCGATCAAAGACTTCTCTTAGCTCTTATAAAATTACAAATTACAGAGGATACTGTGCAAACATGCGATCCTACCTTCTCTATTTGCATCGACAACTACTACCCAGAACGATGTGTAGAGATTGGCGTGAATAAGCAAGTAAAGCAGAAAAGACAAAAGTTGGGTTCTGAAAGAGCACATGCTGTCAGTGACGAAGTCGGAAGACTCCTACGTGTGGGTTCAATCATGGAAGTCAAATACCCACACTGGCTTGCGAATCCAGTTGTCGTGAAGAAGAAGAATACCAAATGGAGAGTCTACGTAGCCTTCACCGATCTGAACAAAGCATGCCCGAAAGACAGCTTCCCGCTACCGCATATCGATCATCATTAAAATAAGAAGGTTAGTGCTAAAATTTTGTCTTAAATTATGCGTTGAAAATACAAATGACACTCTTTGTGAAACATAAATATATGGTTATTGTTCATTCTATTATTTTAAATTACCCATGAAAAACATAGGGTATATATAAGTCTACAGAGCTTGTGGAGGAACTACAACGTGGAAAACAAGCTAAAAAGCTCTAGAACATGAGCCATCCATCTAATAAGTTTATAACAAAAATGTTTTATTGTTCATTCTATTATTTTAAAATTATTCAATAGTATTGTTCTTTTTACTATTGTAGAAGTTCCTAAAATTTTAGATTAATGTAAAAAGATTTGGAATTCTTATGACATTGCATATTAATTATTAGTTTTAAACATTAAAACTAATAAATTTCTAATTATATTTTCTCGGAAATGGATGGTGAATGTTGTGAGTTTGTAAACTTAACATTTCTTTACGGAAACATTGATTCTTTATATTTGAAAGCAGTTTTTGGATTGTATACATCAAAAGATTGAAGTTGCGTTAGGACTGCTACAAATACCAAGATGAAAAAACACCCAACGATCTGGTTATCAACTATGGTTTTTTATGCATTGGATGATTAAAATATGCTAAATTACTAATGAATTTTAAAAGATTCATCCTAGGATCATGTCTTGTCAACAAATAACTATTTTTACTTATTAGTATATCATACAGTTGCGTTTATTTGTTGATAAAATTGCTTTATAGTTATTTTCAAAAATTGTGGTTTTTGAAAAACATGTTTTATGGTTATCACCATATCATCGATTGCATCTTCTCGAAAAAACCGTTTTATGCCTATTTTATAATAGGACTACGTCTTATCGATAAAACCACTTTATGGTTATTATCAAAGGTCGTGTCTTTTCAATAAAATGTGTTATAGTTGTTTGTATATTATAAGGCCCCGTCTTTTCAATAAAACCACTCAATGATTACGTCCAAGGATCGTGATGTTTCGGAAAAAAACATGTTCTATACTTATCAATATATCATTGGTTGTATTTTTCGAGAAACTTATTATATGAACCTTTATATCCCCTATGTTTAGGATAAATTTAACACGTTCAAAAGATAGTTCTACAAAATAACAAAAGACGGTAGTTCTTTATTGATGAATTAATGACCTTTAAACAATACAACTCGTAGGTACAATGAATCGAAAGCGTAAAATAGTTGTTTAAAGATGATCTTGGAGATTCAGACGTTGTCGTTGTTGGGGTCGGTTTTCACCCGCTCAACGCCAACGTTCGAAGAATAAGCAACTGAAGAGTTAACCCTCCAGAGTCTCAATAAACGTGGCGGGATGACTCCTAAATCTTCACGGGAATGGACCAGCCGAGTTAAAGGGATCAAGATTCTACAAATGGAGGATGTGTTCATTCGGACGGACCAGGGCCTCGCCAAGGCGCCGACCACAACCTCGGACGGATCCACCATTCGCGACCATGGGCTCACCTGCCTGCGACCATGGTCTCGCCTCATCTGCGACCGTGGCTTCGCTGCTTGCGACCATGGCATCGCAACCAGCGACCATGGCCTCGGATGGGACTGGCCGACCATGGGTTCGGCCTATGGTCCGACTGCATCCTCTCCCACGTTGCCATCACAGCTTCGGCCCATGGCTTGGACTAGACGTGAAGCCCATGTTGACATGGGCTTATTCGAACAAGGCGGTTCCGTGAAGATTTGGGAGAAGACCAAGCCGACTTAGACATAGTATAAATAGACCTCTTGTACAAACCCTAAGAGGAGGCTGAATTGAATACAAAAAACCTGTACTAAAGCTTTTCTGAGCAATAAACAATCTCTTTCGCATCTCTTGAATCCTAACTTACCATAGAAATCTCCATTGCTTCCCTAGAACCCTTACAAATTCAATTGTGCTAGCTTAGGCTCCCACAATTTGGCGCCGACTAAGGGGAACACAGATTTCTGACATTCAAGAGTTAGGGTTTCTTCATCACGCCACCAAGATGTCAATCAACACCATTAGCAACGAAGGATCTTCGTCTCACCAGCACGACGAGGAGAGAAGCAACTCCCTGGAGAACACGGCGCCTCGCGCCGTTAACAACGCAACTGACCTTATGCAGATCAAGCAGATGCTTGAGACTCTGATGAAGAAAACTGAAGATACGGCGAGCGAGCTGCAGTCGCTCAAGAAGAGGAAGCGCAAGAGGTCTTGTGTTCGTCTAACATGCCTCAGCTTCAACACACCTCGAGTTAACAGAAGGGATCGACACGAGGAGCTGCCGCCTCGGACCGATCGCACGGATCCGGAAGATCTGCCTCCACCACCACCTCGTCGGGATTTCGATCCGACTCTTGAGCGCGTGATGGAGGAATCGGACGAAGATCACCCACCTCGGAGGCGAATCCGAACCGACACAGCTACTGATGACGCTGAGGCTGATGGAGAAGTGGCCCAGACTATAGCAGATTACTACAGAAGGGAGCAGGAGCGCAGGGCTCCTCAAGGCTCCCGCGACAAAGAGGTCGCCGCTCTAAAGGCCCAGTTGGATCATGTCGTCTCCGACCTTAGGACGACCAAGCTACAGATGTATCAGAGCACAGGGAAAGCTCCCGGGGTCTCTTACGTGTTGGAGAAGGCACGAAACACCCCCTTTGCAGAAAACATCTCAGGGGCCAGGATTTCCGACCCGGGAAGGATCAAGCTTCCAACCTATGAAGGAACCTCTGATCCCGCTGACCACCTAATGGAGTTCGAGGTGGCCCTAGGAAGGGCAAATTTCAGAGAGTCCGAGAAGGACATTGGTTACTGCAAGCTGTTCGTGGAAAGCTTAAAAGGACCTGCCCTCCAGTGGTTCTACAAGCTGGAGAAGAATTCGATCCATAACTTCCACCAGCTCTCTGAGATGTTCGTTCAGCACTACAACATCTTCGCTGAACGGAAGATATACGATGCGGATCTGTGGACCAACAAGCAAGCAGAAGGTGAAAGCTTGCAGTCTTTCATGACAAGGTTCAAGAACACCCTGTCAAAGGTGGATGGAATCAGTAACACATCCGCATTGGAAGCATTGAGAGGTGCAATGAGGTGTCCATCTCCGTTTTGGCAAGAGCTCACCATCAACCCGCCAACAACGATCCAAGACGCTCTTCACCGCGCAGCCGATTTTGCCCGAAGTGAAGAAGAGCTCCGCGCCAAGAGAGGCGGAAAAACAAAGCAGATAAGCGAATCTTCTCAGGTTCCGACCCCAGCCGCTTCTTAAAGAGGCAATCCCGCTTTCGTCCAGTTTGAAGGAGGAGCAGGCGGAGCTCATAACTACCAAATCGATTCGCCTGGCTACGGAAGAGGTCGAGGCCGTGGTCGGGGTCACTTGGGTAAGAGACCCAAAGGAATATGACGAGAAGTTAAAATGTGATTTTCACAAAGCAACTGGACACTCTACTGCAAGGTGCCGAGAGTTGGGACGACAACTGGCTGCTAGGCTGGCCAAAGGCACCCTCAAGGGTAACATCAGTCTTTCGGACTTCAAGCCGGAGGAGAAGTTTCAAGATGCTACTGAGGTCCAGACTTAGAATTCCAGACGACAGCGTCGCGGTGACAATCCCGAGAACGGAAACATGCAGGGTACTATCTCCATGATCCTGGGAGGATCACAATACTGTGATGATAACGAAACTGCAATCGAGGCTTATCAGCGGCGCGCTGAGGTTTGCGCCAACATCTCTGCCTCTCCGACGACCAAGCGTTCCGGTGATCCTATCACCTTCGACGAAGAAGATGCCGAAGGAATACATTATCCGCATAACGACCTGTTGGTGATCAATCTGACCATCTTCGATTTCAACGTTGCTCGTGTCCTCATCGACACTGGAAGCTCAGTGGATGTGATCTTCAAAGATACTCTTGAGAAGATGAAGATTGATATGTCGCTCATCAAAGGGCAACCGAAGCCTATAACAGGCTTCTCTGGTGAAACTACTATGACCATAGGGACGATCCGCTTACCTGTCCAAGCGGGAGACGTCAAGAAGATGGTGAATTTTACAGTATCTGATCATCCTGCCATCTACAACGTTATCATGGGAACACCATGGCTCAGTCAGATGAGAGCTGTACCATCAACATACCACTTGTGCTTGAAGTTCCCAACCAGTACAGGCGTGAAGACAATCTTTGGCAATCAGAGGGATTCACGCATGTGCTTCTTAGCAGAGCACAAGCTTCGTACTCGCAATGATAACAAGGATGTGGATCCGGGAAATCACGAAGAAAAGAAAGACAACTCGGCCTCGCAGGGGCCGCGGAAGAAAGCAAAGACCGGGTCCGATCAGGTGAAAGACCTGACCAACCTCTTATAGCAATTACAGATTGCTGAAGGTCGTGAAGAAGAAGAGCGACCTACCTGCGAGCCCGTGATCTCTGTGTGTATTGATGAGTAAAACCCAGAGAGGTGCATTGAGATCGGAGCTGCTCTTGATGAAGAACTCAAAACAAAGCTAGTGGCTTTTCTCCAAAAGAACATCAACACCTTTGCCTGGGCCGCTGAAGACATGCCCAGAATAGACATCAGTGTCACGAGCCACAAAATCAATGTGGATCCAACGTTTAAGCCTGTCAGCAGAAGAGAAGGAAGTTGGGTCCTGAGCGGGCAAAGGCTGTGAATGACGAAGTCGAAAGGCTTCTGCGAGTGGGATCAATAACCAAAGTCAAGTACCCCGACTGGCTCGCCAACACAGTCGTGGTAAAGAAGAAGAATGGGAAGTGGCGCGTCTGTGTTGACTTCACAGACCTTAACAAGGCGTGCCCAAAGGACAGTTTCCCTTTGCCTCACATCGATCGATTAGTGGAAGCAACGGCGGGCAACAAACTGCTCAGCTTCATGGATGCCTTTTCAGGCTATAATCAAATTCTGATGCACCCTGAGGATCGTGAGAAGACGGCTTTCATCATGGACCGAGGTATCTACTGCTACAAAGTAATGCCCTTCGGCTTAAAGAATGCCGGTGCAACGTATCAGAGACTGGTGAACAAGATGTTCCAAGACCAGTTGGGAAAGACTATGGAGGTTTATATTGATGATATGCTTGTCAAATCACATGAGGAAGAAGATCATATCGCCCACTTGGAAGAATGCTTCAATCAACTGAACCTCCACAACATGAAGCTTAACCCAACGAAGTGCCGATTTGCTGTAACCTCTGGCGAGTTCCTTGGATACCTAGTCACTCGCCGGGGCATTGAAGCCAACCCGAAACAAATCGATGCCTTGATCCAGATGGCTTCACCAAGGAATAAGCGTGAAGTACAGAGGTTAACTGGGAGAGTGGCTGCACTCAATCGGTTCATTTCCCGCTCCACTGATAAGTGTCTGCCTTTCTACAACACTCTACGAGGGAATAAGCAGTTTGAATGGTCAGAGAAGTGTGAAGACGCCTTCAAGCAACTGAAGGAGTATCTGGCAACGCCTCCCATCCTTGCTAAACCAGTAACTGGAGAACCTCTTTTCCTATACATCGCTGTCTCAGAAACAGCAGTCAGTGCTGTCCTTGTGCGTGAGGAAAGAGGCGAGCAGAGGCCTATCTTCTATGTGAGCAAGACACTCATAGATACTGAAACAAGATACCCTCAATTGGAGAAGCTGGCATTGACCGTCCTCATGGCATCAAGGAAACTAAGGCCTTACTTTCAATCACACTCAATTGTTATCCTTAGTACCTTCCCGCTGCGTTCGGTTTTACACAGCCCAAGTCAGTCTGGCAGGCTAGCCAAGTGGGTTGTGGAGCTCAGCGAGTACGACATCGAGTATAGAGGGCGGACATGCAATAAATCGCAAGTACTGGCGGACTTCCTCATAGAACTCCCAGAAGACAAAGAATCCAAGGAGGTACCGCCGGGGATATGGCAGCTATACGTAGACGGTTCGTCTTCAAAGAATGGTTCTGGAGTTGGGATACGGCTGCTGTCACCAACGGGAGAGGTCCTTGAGCAATCATTTCGACTTGTGTTCAAAGCTTCTAACAATGAAGCGGAGTATGAGGCCTTCGTCGCCGGCATGAGGCTCGCCCAAGGGCTACAAGTCAAACAAATTCACGTGTTTTCAGATTCACAACTCGTAACCAGTCAGTTCAGCGGCGAGTATGTTGCAAAGGATGATCGAATGGAAGCTTATATGAGGATAGTAAAGGACCTGGCTGCTACATTTCAAGAGTTCACCCTTACAAGGATTCCCAGAGGTGAGAACATGGATGCTGACGCATTGGCAAATCTGACCTCCGCTACCACTACGCCAGAGGATCCGGCCTTAGCATCCAGTCAAATTTATCGAATTCCCTAGCATCCAGGAGGATGTGACACTCGCCATTTTGACACGTTCTCAAGCAGCGAAGCAAGCAGGCGCCCTTACTGAAGCAACCAACGAAGATGTAGAAATGACAGAAGTACGTGAAGTCCAAGGCGCTGACATGCATGCTATCGACGGCCCTGTCAACAATGACCCCGTCGCTGATACTTCTGCTACTAACAGCACTCACCATCCTGAAGCGATCCCAATGGACGCAGACACTGAAGAACCAGAATACGGCTATGACAAGTTATGGATAAGCGAGGTACGAGAGTACATTGCCGATGGCAAGTTGCCCAGCAGCAAGTGGGCCGCCCGCAAATTACGAAAGCAAGCTGCGCGTTATGTTCTCCTTAATGGAAACCTCTTCAGATGGGGATTCTCCGGTCCCATGCTCACATGTGTCGAAGGAGAGAAAGCAAGATAGATAATGGAAGAAGTTCATAGTGGGTCTTGTGGCAATCATTCAGGAGGTAAAGCACTTGCAATCAAGATCAAGAGACATGGTCACTTCTGGCCCACTATAGTAGGCAATCAAGATCAAGAGACATCCACTCTCAGGACGCATCCTTTGAGCTTCGGTTACACAAGGGAACTAATCATCCACTCGAGAGAACTAATCATCCCTCGATACTCAAAATGGAAACTAATCATCCCAAAGAGTATACAGGAGAACTAATCATCTCCTCTGAGGAACTAATCATCCTCACTCAAGAACTAATCTAAAACTTCTATAAACATCTATCGACTAGAACTACCTCCCGTGGTTAAATTTGATACTTCCTAACCCTGAATATCTGAAAAACAGGACCAAGCACCATTCCACACAATACACAATAAACAGATAAGAACTACTCATGTTATATACACAGATAAATAAGAAACTCCATCTTATAAATCTCAAAAAAGTATAATCGTTACAACGAAAACGAAAATACAACACAAGCAAACATGCTAAACAACGGGAACTAAAACCACAAAGATACAAGTAAAGTTCAAACTTCGACCTGCTTGTCGAACCACTTCCAGAACTTTAACTTCATCTTTGCCTCATGCTCCCAAGTCTCCTCCTCGCAATCCACGCAATCCCACAAAACTCGCAACATTGGAATCTTCTTCCGATGCAACTCCTTGACTATCTTCTCGAGAATCCTCATAGGAACCACCAGAACAGTCAAATCAGGCTGCAAATCCTCAGGGATCTTAGCCACTAACTCCTCTGATTCATGTAGACAGTTCCTCAACATCGAAACATAAAACACCTTATGAAATTGCTTCATAATTGGAGGTAACTCCAGCCGATAAGCAACCGGCCCAACCCGCTCCACTACCGGAAACGGACCAATAAACTGCGGACTCAGCTTGTTCCCTGCTATGGATCTGTTAGGACCCCTCAACATAGCCATCTTGAGATACACACGATCTCCCACTGGAAATTCAAGCTCTCGCCTCCGCTTATCTGCATAACTCTTTTGCCGATCCTGAGCTTCCTTCATGTCCAATCTCACAACACGAATTAGGGTTTGAATTATAGGTTTCGGAGCCTCGAAAGGGGAATGATTCTACCATAGTGATTTGAGTTCTAGAACACTAGTTGCATCTCTTTAAAAACCATGTAGAACGTGTTGCATTAGTTCCTTTTAATTTCTTTTATCTTGTGTATTTTGATTTATATATCCATTTAGTTTATTGCTTTGCTTTATTTTATCATAAACCCCAAAACCCAAATATATTTTCTCTTAGCTTATTTTGCATCATATAGATATTTAGCGTAACAACATAGTCTCCTGTGGATCGAACCCTAAGTACTACAATTGTCAACTGTGCACTTGCAGATTAGAGATTATAAATTTAAAACTCTTTGCATCGCCTGTTTGGGCGGTATCAACCTATATGACTCTTGAAAACCTAATGTACGAGAAAACTACATCTTTTGATAGAAAAACTTATTAAATAGCATAGAAAATAAATTTTAAAAAATATAGTAAAAGTGGTAAAATACGAGGTATATCAACTCTCCCAGACTTAAACATTGCTTGTCCTCAAGAAATCAACAGTCTAGAATAAGGAAGATGATTAGAAAACATAGGAACTCACATATTCTTTGGACCTTGTTTCTTTCTCTAAACCTATAATCCACATAATGACAAGGTGAGTTCATGGACGCTTTTCATTGTCTCTCATCTTGAATTTTAAAGTTTGTCCTAAATTGTTGTCCCTGCAAAATGTCAACTTCAATTCACTCGACTCTTTTACTCTCTTAGATTCGTAAAGATCTCCAATCGAGGATATTTACAAGGAATATACGGCTAGGTGTTTTGGAAAGGCTTATTTTAGTGGTGAGGTTAAAAGTGTTTACGGTAACCAAAAACTCCGGGTGCGAGACATTATGCAAAATCGTAAGAGAGAATGGATCTATTAAAGTCCCCAATTTCCCTACCACTTTGTTGTTCACCTTACTATGATTCAAGTAAAGCACAAAATCGTAAGAGAGAATGGATCTTCTTAAATTTGTTGTTGTACTCTTCCTTCTAATGTTGATCGTTGCATCTTCTAGTGATTGGAAAATTGCGTCGATCTTTTCTCTCCGACATTTTACACATATCTGCATAGGGTCATAGCAAAAGAAGTGCATTAGGTCTCAAAGAAAGGTTAAGGGTTTAGGTAGGGTACCAACTAAAAGTGAGCTTGCCATCTATGACAACACAGAGTAGTAAAAAGAGGATAAGATGTCATGAATGTGATTCGTTCCTTGATCTAATATCCTTAACAAGGGAGAGTAAAAAAATCATGTTAGTAAACCAAATTGAGAATCAAAATCATGTCCATCAAAATCGTGCAAGTAGCAATCTCCTTTGAGAAATTCGGTCACTAGGTATCTGAATCAATTGTCCGGAACAAACTCTACAATAATGGTCACTTGGTTTTTGAAATCAAAACGTTATTGTTCCTAGAAAAGTGTCATCATTTCCAACTTATTTTGACTCAATAAAACGGGTTTTTGGAAATAAATTTTTGAAAAACAAGTTTGAAAATTCTTTTTAAAAACGTAAATATCCAACACGAACAAACGCGTTAGTAACAACAATCTCCCCAGACTTAACTTACGCCGTCCCGGTGTAAATCAAATCAAATTAAGGGTGAAGTGTTGGAAAAGAAAAATAAGGATGGTTTTACCGGATAAAGAAACTCAAATTCTTCCAAAGTGGGATCGGTATGGATGGTGTTCAAAGAAGGGTGTTGAAATTCCCCAAAAATTTCTCTAGGCATAGAAATAGTGCTTCTCAATTTCCTCACCAATGCATTCCGCCATAACCGAGTAGGACATTACAACAATGATCATAATAGATCACCACAAACCGTAATTTGCATTGTGGAATATTTGTTGTTGAACAGCTGCTGGCAAAGTTGCAAAACTCTTGCTTCAAACGGTAAAGTATAGGATCCATAAGTTGGTTGAAAAGGCATTCATGTTTTCTTTAAACGGTGTAGTTTGTTGGGGACGCGTGACCTGGTGTGGGCATCCGGGGCGAGGTGCTTGTGGACCGCAGGACGAGGGAGCTTGGACGCGGGATGAGGCTAGATCGCGGGACGCGGGACAAACGATCCTAGCACCGAACAGATTCTCGTGTCCATGGTCTCTGTCCGGGGTCTGGGACCGTGGTATGATCGACCCGCGTGTCCGGATAGACAAAATCACTCGGACATAGGACAGAACCGCGCGTCCGGTGCGACTTTCCAGTGTCAGGGACGTCCGGTACACTTTTTTTTTTTTTTTTTTTTTAGAACTATGATTTTCTCCTCTTAAAATATTTTTTTTAAATCTGAAAAATTCACAAATAGATAGATTAATGAATAACAAAGTTGAGAAAAATAAAATAAAGACTCAAAATATGCGTTGTCTCCCATAAGCGATTGTTTAAAGTCAATTAGCTCGACTCCTTGGGGTTTTCTAAAGGCTTGAGGTTGCCCTTAGGATGTGAATAATTGCTTCCATGGTAGTGGTATTCATCGTGCAAATGGAATGGGTACTTGATTGAACTTTTAATTTCTCCGAACGAATGTATCTTGTAACTTTGGCTCAAAAATTGGGTGGTGCTGCGTAATAGAAGATGTTTCTATCTATTTTAGAAAGGATAACCTTTGTAAGGTATAGTCCATGATAGCTCCAGCAGTAGCCTAGAATTGTCTTCCAAGGATGAAAGGTGTTCAATGAGAGAGTTGATGTACCATTAGCAAGTGAAATTCTCAGGGTCAAACACTACAAGAAAACAGCGAGAAACTGACGGAAATATCTGTCGGAAATCTGTCGGAAAGAGCATTTTCCGAGAGATATTTCCGCCAGTTCTATCTTGTCGGAAATGATAAGTCTGTCGGAAATCCGTCCCAAATGGCGACGGATTTCCGACAGACTTATTTCCGACAGCTCGCCGGAGTCCGGCAACCCGTCGGAATGCCGTCGGAAATAAGTCTGTCGGTTAACCGTCGGTTTTGTTTCCGACAAAATGCCGACAGGTTCCGATAACTTCTAAACCGACAACTTTCCGACGGTTTAATTTTCGACAAATTTCTGACGGTTTAATTCCGACAGATTTCCGACGATTGATTTCCGACAGCTTTCCGACAGATTCGTAGAAATTATTAAAAATGATAATAATTTAAATAATAATTAATTTAATATAAATTTTTAATTTAAAATTTGAAATTATTTTAATTAAAATAAAATTATTTAAATTAAAATAAAAAGTAATATTGTTTTACAAAACGGTTGAAAATAAAAATCTAATCGGTGGGCGGCGGTGGAAAATCCGAGTTGCGGCCCAACCACTCCATCATCTTTCGCATGTTCTCCTTGTCCCTTCGCATGTTCTCCCTGTCACTCGCAGCTTCATCTTGTATCTTCTTGACCGACGTCTTCAATTCTTCAATTTCGACGTCCTTTTGCTGCATCTAGGCTCTCAGATCGGATGACTCGCTGTTGTAACGAGAAGACCCTGATGTTCCTGCATCGTCGGGAAGACCATAAATCCGCCCTTTCGTCTGCGGAGCAACCTGCGGAACAAATTTCAATTAATGAAAAAGACTTGATAACTATTTTAAATTTTACATACCTCTAAGACGAATTGGTTGATGATGTCGTCCGGGGCTTGGGTGAGGGGAGGGGTTCCTTTCGTGCATTGCTGAGACAAAATGTACTCTTCTTCCATTCTTTGGACGCTCTCCTGAATCTCCCGAGCTAGCTGATCCTGGACGACACCATCCTTGTTGGTGTGTGTTGCTAGCAGAAGTTCCAAGTTGTTGGGTTCCCGACCCAACTCCTTAGCCTGCAGTTGTTAGATATTTATTTGATAATATAAATGTATAAAACTAAAAAAAATTTAATAAAAATCAAGACGTACATAAAAAACTTACCATATCCCTAGCCATTGTCTTCTTGCTGGTAGCTCCAAGGTTGTGGGTGGCTTTACCCTTGCCTTTGCGCGTGCTGTTCTGGTTGGTAGAGAGATATGTAGAGCTCGTCTTGGTATCCTCTCGTTGCCAATAGGCGATGAACCTGTTCCACAAGTCCGGCTTCTCAACCATCTCCTTTGGTACCTGATCGTGTTGCCACTTATCCTTCCACTCGTTCACCTTCTTTGAGTAGTGCAGTCCCGGAGCGGTCAAGTGTGGTTCCCACCTAAATTCTTGCTGGAAAAAGGAAAATTAAATTAAAAAAATAATACTTCAAATGAAAGTAAAAATTGTGAAAACAGATGACTTACCGCAAATTGGCGAAACCACATTTCTTGATCCTCCGGTGGCATGGCGGTGTACGTCGGATACGGATGCCTGAGCAAAGAGTTTTCCATCTTGTTGAGGGGTTTCGAAATCCCGCTTCGAGAATCATCAAACCTAACAAAAAAAAAATGTAACAATATAATTACATTAGTCACAATTAAATTAAATTAGTAAAAAAAAAAAAAATGTAACAAAAAACTTACCATGTGTTTGTACCGAGTTGGTCTGGATTGAGATTAGTCAACCTCTCTCGTCCAGGAAGACCCATGAAGTCCTCGACGCTAATCTGCGACGGTGCTGTGGCGGCTGGTGGGATGTCCGGCGTCAGTAGAGGTGTAGACGATGGTGGTGGTGTAGACGTCGTACTCGAACGAGGTCTACTCGCACGACCACGACGTCCGCCGCTGCCAGTTGCAGCGAAACCACTATAATCCCTACATTTATATTAAAAAAAATTTAAAGTTATGAAAATTGTTACAATTCTTATTAAAAATTTTAAAAAAACACAAAAATCTCTTACATTTAAAAAAATAATAATAATTTCAAACACATAAAAATTTAAGGGACTCGCTCAATGTTGGGAGTTGTATGCAAGAATTATTGACATATTTAAGGAATTAGAGGTTTATGGAAACCAAGGCAACATAGATAGAACTTCTGTGATTCACGGCCTAGGATCTTTGATTGGCCGAACATAAATCATTGAAGTTCTATCTATGTTGCCTTGGTTTCCATAAACCTCTAATTCCTTAAATATGTTAATAATTCTTGCATACAACTCCCAACATTGAGGGAGTCCCTTAAATTTTTTTAAATAATTTTATTGTGTTTGAAATTTTGTTTTTTTTTAAATGTAAGAGATTTATGTGTTTTTTTAAAATTTTTAATAAAGAATTGTAACAATTTTTAAATTGTAGAATTTTGTAGATTAATCATATTATAAATTTGTATAAATCCTTAAAAATTACAAACACTTATTATTAAGAAATTCTAAAATTCTTAAGTAATTGTTACATAATTTAAAATTCTAAAATTCTAAATTAATCCTTATAATTGTTTAAAAATTAGTAAAAAATGCTAACATTTTTTTTAAAATATAGGCAAAATACATTTTCCCTAAATCTAATCATATAAAATTTATAAATATATATATAAATTAAAAAAATTAATTCATTATCTTAAAATTTCTAAATATATTTTCCTAAATCTAAATATATAAAATTTGTAAAAATTTATGTATAAATTCAATAATTAACCCAAATCCTAAATCTAACCCTACTTCACAAAATTCAATAATTAACCCTAATCCTAAAAAAATAACCCTAATTTCCAAAAATTTCCTAATCCTAAATCTAACCCTAATTCACAAAATCAATTCCTAATTCACAAACCAAAAGGAATTAGGAATTGGAGGAAATCTTACAAATGTGAAGGCAACTCAGCCATTGAAGAAGCGAAGAGAAGAAGGAACGGCGGCGGCAGCGCGGCTTTCCGGCGGCAAATTCCGGCGAGGACGAGAAGATGAAGAAACGGAGGCGGCTACGGCAAGGCTCGGTGGGGGAGAGGATCGGAGGCGGAGAGGGGCGAATTCCGGCGAAGACAACGGCCAAATCGGCGAGCGGCGAGCGGCGAAGGCGGAGGAGGCAATTTTTGTGATTTTGGAACCGGTGGATTGTGTTCTTCGGGGAGAAGAAGATCTGTTATAATCCAGAATTTCGGACGGCTTTAAATCTGTCAGAAATCCGTTTGAAATTTTAATAAATTTTAATTGGACCGACTGGTTTCGCGGTATTTATTTTCATTTCGCGGGTAAAATTTGGTAAATCCGTCGGAAATTTATATATATTTCCGATAACATTCTGACAGATTTGTGGTTTTGAGCATTTTAATGATCCGTTTTCGTTCAAACCAGTTAATAGCATCATTGGATCATGATTTACAAGATAAAATACTTGATAATGATCATTGTTACTTTCAAATTGTAAACAGTTAGTATTTTTAGTATTTCCCGTAAACATCTATTGTGTTGTGTATGTAACTGTATGAAACGCTTTTGGTTGAAACATGACAAAATCGCAAATCATGTTCTGTATAACATCGACAAGGTTATTTACTCTCTTATCTTTTACTTTTGTTGTTAGAATTGTATGCCAGAACTTTGTCTTCTCGATATTTTGAAATTTGACCTCCAAACCACAAATCTGTAGGAAATCATATTTCCGACAGATTGCCTACGGAAAATAATACTTAGAAGGTAAAAAAATTTTAAGTATGATTTTTGTCGGAAATCTGTCGGAAATATATATATATATATTTCCGACACAGTTCCGACATATTTGAGGTTTGGAGAAACACGTGTCGTAACTTAAGGTTTGCCTGATATGAAGCATCTGTCGGAAATCTGTCGAAAATAAATAGATATTTCCGACAACTTTCTGACGGAAATCAGATTTAAAAAAAAAATACAAAACAATGCATCTGAAATTCTTGTTTATATTAACAAATACAAACATATAATGTAACTAGTCTGAGTCCGATTCAGATCCTTCCGAAGGAATTGTGTCTTCGTCTTCATCAAATTCTCCAACTTCTTCTTCTGATTCTGAATGTACTATATTATCACCAAATTCGATTCAGATCCTTCCGAAGGAATTGTGTCTTCGTCTTCATCAAATTCTCCAACTTCTTCTTCTGATTCTGAATGTACTATATTATCACCAAATTTTGTGAAATCAACAAAAAGGTCCACCGCGGAAGAATGATCAACTGGATCCATCGGAGTAATTCTAGTTGGTTGCATAGCATCGTGTTCCGCAACTCCATATAGTCGCCCTCTTGGATTAATTGGAGTCATTGTAATCCAAGGATCTCCTCGATGTGTTACCCTAGGGTAAGAAATATAGCATACCTGAAACAAACATATTTAATTTAGGCAATTACAATATCATTATTTATCAATAACGCACGTATTATAAAATTTTAAAATCAAACCTGGTCTACCTGTGATGCTAGGATGAATGGGTCATACTTTTGCAGTCTCTTAGAAGAATTTAATGAAGTGACGCCAAATTGGCTCACCTGAACACCTTATGGATAATTTGGATCATACCACTCACACAAGAAAACAATGCACCTCATGCCCAACATTCCTTGATAGCGCACTTGCTATATTTCTTTGAGAATCCCGTAGTAGACTACATCACCACATGTAGCTGAAATACCGTAATCTGCATATGGCCTCGACCTTTCTTCATGAATCCTAAATGCAAATCCCCTAGTGCAATACCGAACGTATGAAGTTGCTTCGAACCTTGGGCCAGAAACTATCTCTTGTAACCATGTTGGAAACCTTTCTCCATTCTTCATTCCTTCAGAAACCTGAGATAATAATTTAGAAAAATTAATTATTAATTAATTCACTAATTGTAAGATATATAAGCGTTTTTTAACTTACGTAATATTGCAGCCAATTTGCAAACTCGGTTTCCTTAGATTCTCCAAGTTCGTCTTCTTTCATATCCGGATAATAGCGACGTATTGATGCAATGTAAATCCTGAAAGCAAAAAACAATATATAACATATGAAACCTATATATTACTTAGGTATTAAAAAAAAGAAGTATTTAAATAAGTTCTGTTTTTACCTTTCGTACTCCGCCATCTCCTCACAATTCGTTAGGATATACATATGTAAGTGACTCCACTCATCTTGTGATAGGAAGCGTTTCTTCCCTCTCCTAGTAACTCGGCCAACTTGCGAAAACAATTTATGGACCTCCGCGGGATACATGCCCATTACCCCCACAATCAGGAGTCCTCTCAGCACCAAAATCTCTCAACTGCTCCAATATAGTACGACCGTCTATCTCATCAATTGGAGCATCAAACACTTGTTTATTTTTCTTAAATAATCTTTCAGACCGACGATAGGGGTGGCCGTCCGGTAGAAACCTTCTATGGCAATCAAACCAACATGGCTTTCTTCCATTCCTTAATTGGAAAGCGTCAGTGTTGTCCTGGCAAAACAGGCACGATAATCTTCCATGAGTAGTCCATCCAGATAGCATACCGTATGTTGGGAAATCGCTAATAGTCCACATAAGGACCGCACGCATATGGAAATTCTCCTGCCGTGAAACATCAAACGCTTCGACACCGTGACTCCATAGCATTTGTAACTCATAAATCAATGGCTGGAGGAATACATCAAGTGATCTCTTCGGATGCTCAGGGCCGGGAATAAGAAGGGAGAGGAATAAAAACTCTCGACGCATGCACATACCAGGGGGCAAATTGTACGGTGTTACGATTACGGGCCACAAAGAATACTGCCTTCCATGCTTCCTAAATGGGTTGAAACCATCCGTACTTAACCCGAGGTACACATTTCTTGGCTCGTATGCAAAATCCGGATACAACATTTGAAAATGTTTCCACGCTTTTGCATCTGAAGGATGTGTAATCTCTCCATCTTGACGATGTTCTGCATGCCATCTCATTTCTTCTGCCGTTTGCGCAGATTGATATAACCTCTTTAACCTCGCTGTCAATAATAAGTACCACATACGTTTATATGGAATTGGAACTCTGCCACCAGTATCCTGATACCGTGGTTTACGACAAAATTTACATCTTCTCCGGTCTTCGTCTTCTCTCCAATATAGCATACAGTTGTCAATGCATACATCTATCAACACACTCTTCCGCCAAATTGAAGTCCGTCTTAAGGGTCATCAATCTACTAGCAGTTGATAAAGGTGAATGTCCGTCTCTACACTCATGATATAATGGATGTTTCCCTGCGTCTAACATATCCAAAAAATTTCTAGCTTCTTCATTTGGTTCTTCTACTCTATCCTCCCTTATTACGATCGATGGCAAATTCTCTCTAAACGCATCATGAACCATCTCAGCGGTACCTACACCAAAATCTACTTCCGTTCTATGTTCGCCTAAGCTATTCGTTCTATGTTCACCTAAGCTATCCGTTCTATGTTCGCCTAAGCTATCTGCAACATATGGTGCACTGCTACTACTACCACCATCATAATTAGTTTCTCCATGAAAAAACCAAATTTTGTATCCCGGCATTTTATCTTACCACCTTTTTGCAGGTGCGGTCGATTCCCGACAACCTCCATGAACTCGCATATACCTCGTGCATAACTTTCATTTAATGCCTTCGACTCCGGATCATACATCTCTTCATCCATCTACGATCTATAATATCTAGAAGATGACATCTCCCTCTTTTAACGATTTTTTCTAACAAATGTTTAGTTGGAAGTTGTTGTTGTTGTGAGTGAATGAAGATGTGTGGAATCATATATATAAAAACGCTGACCGTCGGAATCTGTCGGAAAAGCGTCGGACAGATTATAAGGTGGTTGAACTTTCCATCTAGAGAGACTTGAACGTCCTTGATGGCTTGAATATGTTGCTTTTGTGCTTCCAATAAAACAAGAGTTATAGAGTACATCTCTTGGTGATTGACTTTGGCTTTGTCTAAGGCTTTTTTGGCTTTGTGAGCCTTGATTACGATGATTCCTAGGCCAGTAATAAGCTCCTCAACGTGGTCATTAGTGCTCTTGAACTCTCCTTCATATTTCTCCCAAAGACTATTAAAACTACGCTCGAAACTATGGATTTTTCTCGCGTCGTTTTGGAGATTAATGGCATGTTGTTTTTGAATTTTTTCGAGGTGCATCAAGCGTGTCTCCAAGTCTTGAAATATAGTGGTAAGGGAAGCAAGCTTCTCTCTAAGGGGTTAATTGATGGTCTCGATTTTTGTTTCGACCTCTTGGACGATGTTTTGGATATCTTCCGTGAGTCTACGCATGGAGGCTTCAAGTTTGTCTTCTTGTTGAGTTGAATTAAAATGGTCAAGGGGTTGATGACGCTAATTTGGTTGCACACAATGGTGGTGGTCACGTTCTTGTGTCTCCCAAGATGGTTGTACAAGATTGGATTGTACCAATTGTTGTAAGGAAACGGCGGTTGATGGAATTCATGAGGCACAGAGATGTAATCCCCACTAGATTCTCTTCGTGATGAACTTGCCATACTCCTAGGGTTTTGTTTGTGATATTTCATTGAGAAATCCCTGAAATACACTTATACAAGAAACAAAAAAGAAAATTAGCTAAAACGAAAAAACAAACTTAGACTTATTCTTTCTCAAAAATTTGTAAGTAAGTGAACTAGTCCCCAGCAACGGCGCTAAAAACTTGATGCGGTCTAAATTAGGTGTAAAAGAATTTTAATAATTTATAAACCCCAATCTTCAATTGCATAGTTGACAATTGTAGTACTTAGGGGTCGATCCAAAGGAGACTAAGTTGTTACACTACAAACCAATATGATGCAGAATAAGCTAAGAGAAAATATAATTTGTTTTGGGGTTTTATGGTAACGAAACAAGCAAATAAAGTAAAGGGATATAAATCAAAACACGCAAGATAAAAGAAATCATAAGAACTTGTACCGGTTTTTTAAAGAGATGAAACTAGTGTTCTAGAACCTAAATCACGAATGTAAAATTTTTCCACTTTCGTGGCTCCGATCCTTGTGCTTTCTACCCTAATAGACTCAACTTTTGATGGTTATTACAAGGTGACCTCACGCTCTAAGATTGAGATTCGATTGCTCACTAAATTTCTTGACTAACCTTTCGAATTGTTAAGCTGTTTAGCCTATCAAATACTAGATCTGGAGATATCAAAGCTTTTGGAGAATATATCAACCTTCAATCGATTACTAGGTAGCTAAGCAAGATCAAGCTTTATGCACGCGTAAAGATAGATAATCAATCTAGAAAGAAACTCAATAAATATGTAAAATATGCAACAAAAAACTTTAAGAATAACTTTATATCAAACATACAACTACTCTACAAGTTATGAAACATGGAGCAACTAGAGTAGATGATAGAACAGTAGATTCGTGATAAAAAAGTGCTCGGCATAGATGGATGTTCTAGGGGTCGGATTTCACCCCTAAGAGATTGATGTAACGACAAGAACGATTCTCCAAAAAGGCTTGAAGAAATCATAGACGTGCTTGTAGAAGCCCAATTCAAGTGCCTGTAATATTATTAAATCCATAATTAAAATGGGCTTAATAATAATATGGGCCAAAACTCATTTTATTGCTTAATGGGCAATCTCTAAATCTATTGCTTAACCTAGATTAGAAAAGTTATATATAGCTCATTGTATTCACCCAGAAAGGGGATCAGAACTTTTTCAGAGAAAAAGATTAATAAAAGCTTTCTTAACAGCAAACACAAGTCTCAATATCTTTCTGTATAATGATTAACTCAGAAGTCTCGCATTTCCTCGACAACCCTTACAAATTCAACAGAGTTCTCACCTTCTTCTCATGGTACCACAACAGAGAAGTGCACAATCCTCATGTTCTCGTTGACGCATCCCCGATCAACAGCATCGCAATAACACCAACGGCAGATTAGGAGGCGTAAACACTAAAACTGGGAACTCGGCGAACAACACAAAAGTCATCTCCGATACTCCAGCAACAGCAGTCGCATCAATGACACCTGAGTTCCTGACTGGCATGAAGACAATACTAGAGACGCTGCTCAAGAAGACCGAGGAGCAGGGGAAGATCAATCAGTAACTACGCATCCTCACAACAGAGGATCAGATCCGTGAGAGAAAAGCGGGTATGTTCAGACGACCTATGGCGCAAATAATTCCAGCATCCTTGGATTTCACAACTTCAATGAGGGCACCAAAAGGGCAAGTCTTGCCTCCTCCTCTGCCAAATCCGCGCAGTGAACAAGGCGCAATTGCTCAAGATGAAACTGCACAACCAACCATCGCGATAATTGCGACAATTGACCTTTAGAATTTAAGAGTTGTGCGCAATCCAGAGAGCGTCGGCACTGGCAGAGCGAGAAGAAACGCTAAGTGAAGCAACACAAACACAGAGCAAGAGCGAGGCTTCGAAGACGAAGAAGATGACCTAATCTGGCCGGGCAATCTGAGCTCGAGGAAGAACGCCATATAGCTTTTCTGGCTCAGAATGTTGTGTTGACTGAAATGCGACTTAGCATAGATTGAGCAACCGCTGACATGAGGAATGTTTGATCAAAGCTATATAAAGCAGTCAGAAAGGCGCCCGAGCTCGATCGGGTACTCGAGGAGATCCAGAACACCCTCTTCACAAATTATATCAAGCGATTCAGAGTCTCCGATCCAGGACGATTGAAAGTATCATTCTACGAAGGTAAGACTGATCCCACTGAGTACTCAAATGCCTTCACAATCGTGCTGGGATGAGCTAACTTTAAGGAAGGTGAAGAAGATGATGGATGCTGTCTCCTCTCGTCGAGCACCTCAAAGGAGCAGCTCTTCAATGGTTTTCCATGTTCGAGAGGTATTCCATTGATAACTTCAAACAATTGTTTGCAGGTTTCCTAAAACATTACGCTATATTCATCGAGCCTGAAACATCTGACGCAGATCTCTGGACTGTGCAACAAGGTCAGAATGAGGCTTTAAGGAGCTTTATTGAATGCTTCAAGATAGTGTTGTCAAAAGTTGAAGGCGTTAGCAACAAAAATGCACTCGGGGCGCTGACAAAGACATTGTGGTGCAACTCCAAGTTTCGAAGAGAAATGATCTTGAACTAACCCCCAACGATTCAAGATGCCCTGCATCAAGCCACCGACTTTGCAACAATCTAGGATGAAAAGAACATTTTCGCCCAAGCTTAAGGAAAAACAAAGTCCATTCATAATTGGCCGCAAGCTAAGAAAAGTAACCAAGGACAAAAATTTGTATATCACGAATCCAAGGGCGCTCACAATTACCAAGTGGAATCCCAAGGTTACAGTGGAAGACGAGGCCGAGGTCGCCGTCGTGGTCGAGGCCGCGGTAGCTGGTCGAACACGTAGACGAGAGAGTCGAGCAGCTTTGACGAAGAGGTATACTAGGAGCATCACAAATCCTTTGGATACTATACGGCAAAGAAAGTCTGAGCCTAGGCTAGAAACTTCATGTCGATGGGTCATCATCTAAAACTGGCTCGGGAGTCGGGATTCGCTTAACGTCATCAACTAGCAAAATACTGGAGCAGTCAGTCGGCCTAGGCTTCTGAGCATTTAACAATGAAGTAGAGTATGAGGCCCTTATAGCCAGCATGAGACTTACCCACGCACTTAAACTCAATCACATCCACGCAATTTGCGACTCCCAGTTAGTCGCAAATTAGTTCAGTGGATAATATGCTACAAAGGTTGAGCGCATGGACGCATACCTTAAAGTGGTCTAGGAGTTGGCCGCGCAATTCACAGAATTCACACTTACTCGGATCTCCAGAGGACATAACACTCTCGCTAATGCCCTCGCAGTCCTCACCTCAACGTCCGACCAAGAATTATTGCGAATCATCCCAGTGGAGTTTATTGAGCATCCAAGTATTCCTATTCCAGTAGCGATTAACATCTTGACTTAATCTCAAGCAACCAAACAAGCCAAGGAAATAACCAATACAACGGCCTCGGATGAAACAGCTGACAACACGACCGTCCAAGAAGCAACGGAAAACGATCCGATAAGCGAGGTCGAAGAGAGCGAGACTCTCCTCGACAAACGACGAGTACCAGATTATGAGGTAGACTTAGAAAATGATTCAGTCGATCCCTGCAAAGTTGGACCCATCAGTCCTTTGACTTCGCCTCAAATCGACAAAGAGGCAGTTGCTATGGATGAGGATTCTCACTCCCTGGCAGACAAAGTCAATGCCAACGTACATCCCTCCGAACCAACCACAATGGAGGAAAACACCTGTGTCGGAATATAGTTGTGATACGCGTTGACTGGAGAACATTCGCAGATACGTTGACGACAGCATAAAACCAACTGATAAATGGGCAGCTCGTAAGTTGAGAGCCCAAGTCGCCCGATACATTCTACTAGATAGAAAAGTGTTCAAGTGGAGCTTGTCAGTGCCGCTATTGATCTGCGTTGAAGGAAAAAAAGCTCGCAAAATCATGGAGGAAGTTCACAGCAGCAATCACTATGGAGGACGAGCACTAGCACTGAAGATCAAGCGCCACAGATACTACTGGCCGACATTGATCAAAGACTGCGTGAATTTTTCAACCAAGTGTGATAAGTGTCAACGCCACACCCCCAAGATCCACCAACCAACGGAGATGCTCTCCTCGATAACCTAATCCTTATACATTCATGAGATGGGGCATGGATATTGTTGGACCTCTGCACCCTTCAAGACCGCGACGCAAGCTGCTTGTGCTTTGCTGTCGATGGAGTAATGAAGTTTATCTTTGCGACAAGTCTTCTTAACAGTCAAAAGACTCAGCAAGTGGTCTACCCTAAGCTCGCTACCGTACTCATAAATAGCGCGTCCCATGAGTCGTTATCTGCAAAACGGCAAGGTGATTCTTCTAGAGATATTCGAGAATTGCGCGAGGAATCGGGAACCATAGAAAGGAAGTCCAAAAATAGGCTTCGTACACCATGAAGAAACCTTCTGGAGGATGCTCAACCCGATCTTCCGGGAATGGAGCGGCAAGCTCGACATCCTTAGAAGTGTTGCAGAGTGCAACAATGTCTTTTAGAGACTTCGAAGTCGATCTAGTAGCCTGCGAAGTCCTCATTTCGGTATCGTCAAATACTCAAAGGAATACAGTGTAATTCACCATGTAATAACCACGCAAAAACCGAGTCTATTAGGGTTTGAATTATAGGTTTCAGAGCCTCGAAAGGGGAATGATTCTACCATAGTGATTTGAGTTCTAGAACACTAGTTGCATCTCTTTAAAAACCGTTTAGAACATGTTGCATTAGTTCCTTTTAATTTCTTTTATCTTGCGTGTTTTGATTTATCTATCCCTTTATTTTATTGCTTTGGTTTATTTCATCATAAACCCCAAAATCCAAATATATTTTCTCTTGGCTTATTTTGCATCATATAGATTTATAGCGTAATAACATAGTCTCCTGTGGATCGACCCCTAAGTACTACAATTGTCAACTGTGCACTTGCAGATTAAGGTTTATAAATTTAAAACTCTTTGCATCGCCCAATTAGGGCGGCATCAAGTTTTTGGCGCCGTTGTCGGGGACTATTTTGCTTACCTATAGATTTTTGATAAAGAATAAGTCTAAGTTTTTATTTTTTCCTTTTTAATTTTTTTCCTTTTTGCTAATTTTCGTTTTTTGCTTTTTATTAAGTGTGTTTAAGGAATTTATCAATGGAACATCACAGCAAAAATCCTAAAATTTCTAGGAAAATGGCGACAAGAAGAAATTCTAATGGAGATTACATCCTCATGCCTCATGAATTCCATCAACAACCTTTTCCTTACAACAATTGGTACAATCACAACTAGTATCAACAACAACCATCTTGGGAGACTCAAGGACGTGACCATTATCATCATGTGCAACCGAATCCACTTCCACAGCCCCACGACCGTTCCAATTCAACACAACAAGGAGACCTAATCGAAGCCTCGATGCGTAGATTCATGGAAGACACTCAAAATATTGTCCAAGGAATCGAAACAAAGATCGAGACCATCAATTCATCCCTTGGAGAGAAGCTTACTGCCCTTACCACTAAGTTTCAAGACTTAGAGACACGCTTGATTGTGGGGGTCGAAACCAACACAACTAGAATTTGTAAGAGTTTTAGGAAAGCTTGTGAGATTTCTATGGTAAGCTAGGGCCAAGAAAGATGTAAAGAGATTGTTTATTGCTCAGAAAAGCTTTGAGTACAAGTTTGCGTATTGAAAATTGCGGATCCCCCTTGGGGTGTTTACAAAGGTCTATTTCTAGCTTGTCTAAGGCGGCCCCTTCTCCTAAGTCTCCACGGAATTGCTTTACTTGAGTCGGTCGTGTCGAAGTGGGCTGGAAACTGCGTTGGGCCAAGGACGGGATTAATGACCCCGAGGCTGAGGTCGGGCCGTGTGGTGAGGCTGAGGTCGGCCGTAGGCCGAACCCGTGCTTGGCCTAGGAACCGAAGCTGAGGTCGGCCCTCCTTGGACCGAGCCTATGCTCGGTTCTTCCTTGGACCGAGCCTGTGCTCGGTTCTTCCTTGGAGAGCACGTGGTCGGCCCGTGCTGGAGAGCACGTGGTCGGCCTCCACTCAGTCCCGTTCCATTTCCACTTCGCTTAAGTTTACTCCGTTGCTACAACATCTGCTCCGCATGAGGACCTAGGTTCTATAATGCTTCCTCCATCAAGGTACCAGGCGCCATTTCTTCAAATGCTTAGACTTGGAATGTTAATGCTAAGGGGGTGAATACCAACCCCAACATTGATCCACCTCGAAAAAGTTAAAAAACAACACGCCTTAGACCTTCAAGGCGACGCTCGAAAAAATCATAGTTTTGAGCGTAGTTTTAATGGTCTTTGGGAGAAATTTGAAGGAGAGATCAAGAGCACTAATGACAATGTTGAAGAGATCACTACTGGCCCAGGCATCATAGCAATGAAAGCTCACAAAGCCACGAAAGCTTTGGACGAAGCCAAAGATGATCACCGAGACTTGTATTCTACAAGCCTTGTTCTAGCGGAAGGACACAAGCAACACACTCAAGCCATCAAAGACATTCAAGCCTCTCTCCATAAGAAGTTCAATCACCTTA
The DNA here is from genome assembly GCA_963576765.1 of Draba incana. NCBI lineage: Eukaryota > Viridiplantae > Streptophyta > Magnoliopsida > Brassicales > Brassicaceae > Draba > Draba incana. The sequence goes on from OY755205.1 coordinate 23,418,553, forward strand.
TGGGGAAGTCCGCTGCCCTAAAGAAGAAGGAGATTGAGATGTCCAAGACATTTGAGAAGATAGATGAACTTTTTGAGACGTATGGTGGAAACACACCAATCGGAAACGAATGAAGAAGAGCCGACACCTTTGGTCCATTGCTGCACCTTAACGCCACTTGAAGAAGACTTCTCCATCTCTGATCAAGAGGAAAAAGACACTTCAAGACCTTTCCTAATGGCCAAACCATACAATCGAAAATTTACGGCTAGAATTTCAACAAAACCGACAATGAAGAACGCTCGTTTAGGCGAAAGATCTATCAAGAGAACACGTTGGATAAGTGATGAGATGCTGGAGGTATTCAATGCTATAGCTAGAGAACTCCCTCCCACCCTCACCTTTTAAGAAGCTTGGAGAACGGAGCCATCATTACGACAATTCTTTAAACAAAGCACGGAAAAAGACTTTATGATTGGGGAGCTATTCGACCAAGTAAAGAATCCTTATAGGTACCTAAAGATACTTCCTAAGACTCTTAATCCAGGTTCTTTCAATATCCCTTGCTCAATTCATGATTATATCTTTGAGACCGTTGTTATCGATTCGGGAGCCAGAGTCAACGTTTTGTCGGAATTTCTTGTGAGAAAGATGAGGATAACCAACCTTCGTTCTTCAATAATGAGAATTTCACTTGTGAATGGTGCATCAACTATCATTGGGTGAAATATTCAATTGCCCATGAGAATTGGTGATTGCATTGTTCCGACGGACTTTGAAGTGGCTAATATGCAAGGTTGCTCAACACGTTTCATCCTTGGAAGACGATTCTTGACTACTGCTGGAGCTATCATGGATTACACCTTACAAAGGTTGCCCTTTCCAAAGATAGATAGAAACATCTTCTACTACGCAGCACCACCGGGATTTCAATCCAAAGTTACAAGATACATTCTTTCAGAGAAGAAAGAAGTTGAAATCAAGCACCCTTTCCATTTACATGATGAAGACCACGACCATGGAAGTATTTGTTCACACTCTAAGGGAAACCTCACGCTTTTGGAAGACAATTCCAAAATCTAAAAACCTCAAGGAGTCGAGCTAATTGACATTAAACAAGCACTTTATGGGAGCCAACTCATATATCGAGTCTTTCTTTTCTTTTGATTTTTATTCTGTCTTTCTTTTGGTTTTTCATTTTATAAACTTTGTTACTCATTAATCTACTTATTTATGAATTTTTCAGATTTTATAAAATTTATTTTTGAGAAGAAAAACCGAAGTTCTAAACTTCTAAAAAAAACAAAAAAAAAAGGGTCCCGGACGTCCGAGACACCGGACTGAGACACCGGACACGCGGTTCCGTCTGGTGTCCGAGGAAAATACGACCCGCGGATCGGTCGTCCCATGGTTCCAGGCCCCGAACAAAGACCCCGAACACGGGAATCTGATCAGTGCCAGGACCGTTCGACCCGCAGTACGTGCCTCGATGCCAGCTTCCCCGACCCGCGGTTCGATCTGCCAGGAGCAGCCACGTCTCGTGCCCCGTGCTCCCCAACCCGTAGATCCATCGTCCCGCACCTCGTTCTCGATGCCAGCTCCCCGTCTTGCAGTTCCATCTGCCAAGGAGTTGCCTCGACCCGCACCTCGCCCAGCCTCATCCCCCGGATCCATATGCCCCGGACAATGGCACCGACCAATGTACGTGTCCGGTGCCATGCGTCCCCATCCCGCACCACCTTCCCGCATTCCACTCTGTCCCAGACCAGCCTCGTCCCCATCCCGCGCATCCATCACCCGACCATCCCGCAATACCGCGTACCACCTTTTACCATCTAGACCCAACCGAGCCACGGTTCACGCAGTTCGACCACCGGTTCGAACCACGAGGTAAGTTTTTCTTATTTTTCTCTTTAAGTTCTATAAAAATGGTTTTAATTTAAATTAACTATTTTTAAACCAAAATTTTTTTTAAATTGTGATTTTTCTTAAATGAATTTATTTTATTTTTGAACTTTCACATTGCACTTTTAAAATTTGGTTTGATAAAGTTTGATTTTTAAATGATTTTCACATCTTACACTTATCTTTTCAGTAATTGTTTTCTACTCTAGAATGAGCTTGGATAATTTTGTTCGTTGCTTCGGTATTCTGAAACCTAGGTCTAAGTATATTTAACAAGTAATTTCAAATATTTTTGCAAGGATATTTGGTTCTTACACAAGTTTGACTTTAGAAATTCCAATTTCTTAAAGAATGATCCACCTTATCCATAGAAGATGTGCACATAGAAAAGAGGAAAACAAGAAGCCTTTTCAACCAACTTATGAATCCTCAACTTCAACGTTTAAATCAAGAGTTTTGTCACTTCTTCCAACAGCTGTTCAACAACCAATATTCAAGAATTTCCAAGAAAATTCGGGGAAGAGTTCCACGATGCAAACTACAGTTTGCAGTGATCTATTATGATCATTGTAGGAGGATACTAACTCGGTTATGGCGGAATGAATTGGTGAGGAAAATTGAGAAGCACTATTTCTTGTGCCTAGAGAAATTTTTGGGGAGTTTCTTCACCCTTCTTTGAACACCATCCACCCGATTCAACTTTGGGAGAAATAGAGTTTCTTTATCCGGTAACTTCGTTCTATTCTCCATATTTATCTATTAATTTTATATTTATTTTTATTTTCCTACACTTCACCCTTAATTTGATTTGAATTACACCGGGACGGTGTAAGTTAAGTCTGGGGGGATTGTTGCTACTAACACGTTTGTTCATGTTGGATATGTATGTTTTCAAAAAGTTTTTCAAAAACCATTTTATTGAGTCAAAATTAGTTGGGAATGATGACACGTTTCTTTGATCAACAACGTTTTGATTTCAAAACCAAGTGACCATTATTGTAGGGTTTGTTCCGGACAATTGATTCAGACACCTAGTGACTGAATGGAGTCCAAGGAGATTGCTACTTCCACTATTTTGATGGAAATGATTTCGATTCTCTATTTGGTTTACTAACATCATTTTTGACTATCTCTTGTTCAGGATATTAGATCAAGGAACGAATCACATTCATGACATCTTATCCTCTTTTTACCCCTCTCTGTTGTCATGGATGGCCAGCTCACTTTTAGTTGGTACCCTACCTAAGCCTTTAAACCTTCTTTTCAGACCTCATGCACTCTTTTGCTACGTCCTCTATGCAAATATGTGTAAAAACATCGGAGAGCGTAGGGTCGACGCAATTTTCCAATCGCTAGAAGATTGCAACGATCAACATAGAAGGAAGGAGTACAACAACAAAATTTAAGAAAACTAAAGAAGCTTGACCGTTCCTTAGGTGCTTAAATCATGGTAACAATTTCGTGCCTTACTTGACTCATATCATTATGAGACCATTTTCCCCCTTTTAAAGTTAAAAAAATATATAAGGGAATGGAAAATGGTTTTCAAAGAGTCAATGGCTAAAAATACCCAAGGAATGCCATGACACAAAGGAGAGATGAGTTCGAGAAATTTTCATGTGGTTCCCGGAGAAAAGACTAAGTCTGGGGGAGAAAGGCAAACAACAAAGTGGTTGGAAAATTATGGACTTCAATAGATCCATTCTCTCTTGCAATTTTGCATAATGTCTCGCACCCGGAGTTTTTGGAACCCTAAACACTTTAAACCTCACCACTAAATCAGCCTTCCCTAAACACCTAGCCGAATTCCTTGTAAATATCCTTGATCGGAGATCTTTGAGAATCTAAGAGGGTAAAAGAATCAATTGACTTGAAGTTGAGATTTTGCAGGGACAACAGTTTTGGACATACTTTCGAATTCACGATGGAAGATGATGAAATGCGTCCATGAACTCACTTTGTCTTTATGTGGATTACAGGTTTAGAGAAAGAAAGAAGATCAAAGAATATGTAAGTTCCCGTGTTTTCAAATATTCTTTCCTGATTAACCTTTTGTTTGCTTGAGGAAAAGCAAAGGATAAGTCTGGGGGAGTTGATATACCCGGTATTTTACCACTTTCACTACTTATTCCTATCTATTTTAGATTCTAGTTAATAAGATTTTCTATCAAAAGAGGTAGTTTTCTCGTACATTTGGTTTTTAAGAGTCATATAGGTCAAATCATCAAAAAGGGAGTAAAACGAAGCAAAATGAGTATTCTTCATCCTACAAAAAATTATCAAGCTCAAGGGAGCCTATCTAAATCCCCCATGTTGAAGTTTTCACAATTTCCCAAGTTGGACAGAAAGTATGTCTCTGAAAGACCATCTCGGACGGAGGACCAAATCAACTTGGACAGAATCATATCAAATGGAGTTGTAGTGTGGAAGTTATTCAAGTTTTACTGAAGACATGTCATTCTGCCTAGAAGATGAATTAAGTCCAAGATGGGCCTAAGCACCGAACCAACCCATGGGTCGGCTCATTTAACTGAAGCCAAGCTCAAGGAGATGATTTTGAGCCAGACCCCAGACCAGTTCACGTGACCAGTGTGTCCGATCGGTGTCGTGGCCATTTCTGCGCACTTATCGACAAAAAGACGTTTTTGGCCGAACTGAAACCCTAGAGCCTTTGCCGACCTAGAACCTCTTCCTACACCTATATATACTTGCTTTTAGCCTCATGAGAGAAGGAGAGCAGCCCTAGGCACCACAAATCAATTATAAACATGTATTTTTGTTATTCTCTTTAGTTCTTCATCTTTATCCTTTGTAAAAGAGTGATGAAGGTCATGGTGTGCTTCTCAAGCTTTGTTCTTCGAGATCCACCTATGCCGAGCCCTTACTTAGCATGAATCTACTGTTTTATCATCTTCTCTAGTTGCTCCATGTTTCATAACATGTAGAATAGTTGTATGTTTGATATAAAGTTATTTTAAAGTTCTTTTGTTAAGGAGTTTAATGAACAATCGAATCTCAATCTTACATCGTAATTCACCTTGTAATAACCACGTGAAAGCCGAGTCTATTAGGGTTTGAATTATAGGTTTTGGAGCCTCGAAAGGGGAATGATTCTACCATAGTGATTTGAGTTCTAGAACACTAATTGCATCTCTTTAAAAACCGTGTAGAACATTTGCGTCAAATTACGTCATTACTGCGATAAAAGCCTAGAGTTCGAGTCAAAATTCGAAATCAAAACCATAAACGTTGACTAGTTGACGAGTTTAATTGTTGACTGTTAACCGGAGACTGTTGACTGTTGACCAAAAATTAGGTTTAGCGTTTCCAAATGCGCTTTTGCTACAAATCGTGTTTCCGCAGCTACAGACCGCAATTCCGCTACTCCGGAGCTCTGATCGACGTGCGCTGCCACTACGACAGTGAGTTGAAGCTTTTGCGGCTGCCACTATTCACGCCTTCTTCGCTCCCTTTCCATGACGACGACGAAAGCTCCTGTGGCGGTCACGATTCACGACGGCAACGAAGAAGAACAGAGCCACCGCCATCTCCGTCTGGTTCGTGGCCGGATGATGCAACGTAAGACACAAGAGACAAGATGCTCTGTTTTTCCCTTTTGTTTTAGGTATTACATGTTTAAGTTTATTTTCCTCTTTCTTTTAAAAGTTTAGGTAATAAGTGTTAGTGTTTTTCTATTTAGTTTAAGTTTTACTTTTCTTTGTTATGTCTTCCCTTCTCCGTTTAGGAACAGAGGATCAAAGGTCTCTATAAAAGAAAACCTAAGGTGTTGTTTATTTCTTAGCTTTGATATTGAATTAAGAACTCTTTCAAGATAAATCTTTTTGTCTTTCCATAAATCCGGGCATTCTTCGAGAATTCAACGGTTTTGTGAAGGCTTAGCTAACGGGTATTCTAAGAATTCAACGTTATCTTTGCGTTATCGGCTTCTGCTCTCTATTAGTTGGTATCAGACTAGGACTTTTATATCCTTATCAAGGATCGAACCTCTGACCATGGCACCTCGACCAGACAAACAACACGCTACTGATGTCTCTACCCTTCGTGAGATGTTTGCAGATTTTCAGATTAATATGCAAGAAACAATCGCAAATTCTATACAATTTGCGATGAATGGCATAATTGAGGCAAACGTTGCAACTCGTCCTCTTCAATCACGACGCAACCAGCACGTCGAATCAACTTCTGAAGCTAGCTCCGATGAGGAAAATCCATTCGGTGATGATGATTCACATGGCTATTCCCGAAATCATCAACGTCATGTCGCTAAACCTCGTGACGACGATGATCGTTGGTCCCATGGAATTAAAATTGACATCCCAGAGTATCATAGTGGTCCTCAACCAGAAGATTTACTTGATTGGTTTGTGACGGTGGATGAATATATGGATTTTAAGAAGATTCCCGAACATAAACGTGTCTCCCTTGTGAAGACAAGATTCCGTGGTCACGCTGCTTCATGGTGGCAACAACTCAAGCTTAATCGTTCTCGGCGAGGCAAACCCAAACTGGAATCATGGGACAAGCTTAAAAAACACTTACGCAAAACGTTTGTCCCATATAACTTTGAATGTCTTCTCTTTCAAAAATTTCATATCGTTCGTCAAGGCTTTGTTCTATCGAAGATTATTCAACAGAGTTTTACCAGATGCTGACACGAATTGACCTGCATGATTCAGAAGATCAACTTGTAGTTTGCTTTATTGCCGGTTTGCGACCGCAACTACAGAACATGTTAAGCCAATTCGACCCCTCGACTGTAGCTGAAGCTTGCCAACGAGCAGTCTTAATGGAACAACAAGTTAAAAACAGTGGGTCTACCTGGTCTTCATGGAATTCTAGACCGCGCATTGAAGCCAAGGACACTGTCTGAGAACCAATACGTGAGCCGTCAGGTTCATCTAGCACCCAGCCGACGCGCACACCTCTTTCTTCAAACAATTAAGTTTCTACACGTCCTTCTCGTCCTAACGCATTGCATTGTTTTACATGTGGTGAAAACGGACACCGGCAAACCGCTTATCCCAATCAAGGTCGTAGAGGACTCTTGGCTAATGAAAGCTCGTACGACGATGATCTTGTCTTTGATGAAAGTCCCCCTCACGATTCAACGGAAACAGAAGTACTTGGTGATTCCGGACAACTATTGGTGCTTCATCGCAATTGTTTGGCTCCACTAAATCAACCCGAAGATTGGCGGCGTACAAGCATATTTCAGTCCACATGTACAATCAATAACAAACTCTGTCGATTTGTGATTGACCCAGGAAGTTGTGCTAACATTATTTCAGATGAAGCGGTGCGCAAACTTAACCTACAAACGGAGGATCATCCGCAACCTTATCGCCTAGCTTGGATGCATGACGGTGTTGACGTTAAAGTTTATAAGCGAGTTCTGATTCACTTTTCGATCGGACCTATCTACAAAGATGAAGCCTATTGTGATATCGCAAACATGAATGTGGCCCATATAATTCTTGGACGTCCTTGGGAATTTGATCGAGGAATTACGCACGATGGCATCACCAACACATATTCATTCATATTTCACGGACGTCGGCTTACTTTGCTTCCATCTCGAGATTCAACTCCAGTTAATAATACACCACATGCCACTGTCTTACCAGCCTCACCGCCGCCAACATCACAAATCCTTTTGTTAAATAAAAGCGATTTCAAGAACCATCTTAGAGAAACAGAGGTTGTTTTTGCACTGGTTGCTCATCTCGATAAACACCCTTCACAAGACACAACACCACCTTTTGTTCAGAATCTCTTGATTGAATTTGGTGATGTCTTCCCTACGGAGTTACCAGCGGGTCTTCCACCATTACGCGATATACAGCACCACATTGATTTGGTACCTCATGCAGCACTTCCTAATCGTGCACATTATTGAATGAGTCCTCCAGAACATGAAGAGTTACGGCGCCAAGTGGAAGAGTTACTCTCTAAAGGCTACATTCGCAAGAGTTTGAGCCCGTGCGCGGTACCGGCTCTCCTCATTCCTAAAAAAGATGGATCATGGCGTATGTGCGTCGATAGTCGAGCCATTAATAAAATTACCACAAGATATCGATTTCCTATTCCACGATTAGATGATCTTCTTGATCAAATCGGAAAAGCTACGATCTTTACCAAGTTAGATCTCAAAAGTGGGTATCATCAAATTTGTATTCGACCTGGGGATGAGTGGAAAACCGCTTTAAAAACACGCGAAGGGTTGTTTGAGTGGCTGGTGTTGCCATTTGGTCCTCTAATGCTCCGAGTACTTTTATGCGGGTTATGACCAAGCATTGCGTCCATTTATTGGTAAATTTGTCGTCGTTTGCTTTGATGACATACTCATCTTAAGCTTGACATTGGAGCAACACTTATCTCATATTCGCAGCGTTTTGGAGGTTCTTCGCCGTGACAAACTCTTTGGGGCGAGAAAAAAATGTGGATTCGGCACGGATCAGGTTCTGTTTTTAGGCTATGTGGTTTCTTCTCAAGGCATGCGGGTAGACCCTAAAAAAATATGAGCTATTGCATCTTGGCCTATTCCACGAACCATCACAGAGGTACGAATATTTCATGGGATCGCATCTTTTTACCGTTGTTTCGTGCCTAATTTCAGCACCATTACGGCTCCTATTACAGACTGTCTCAAGGGGAATTCATTTTTATGGACCGAAGAAGCGTCACAAGCATTCAAATTCATCAAAACCAAGCTCACTACGGCTCCTATTCTGATTTTACCTGATTTTTTTGTACCTTTTGAGCTCCATTGTGATGCCTCCAAGCTCGGTATTGGGGCTGTTCTTTTTCAACACAACTAACCTGGTGCTTACTTTAGTGAGAAACTATCGGGTTCTCGTGGTCGTTATAGCACAAACGATGTCGAATTCTATGCAATCGTTCAAGCCGTCAAACATTGGAGACATTATTTGTTTCACCAAGAGTTTATTATTTACACCGATCATGTTGCTCTCAAGTATTTGGGTAGCCAAGATAAAGTATCGGCGTGTCATGCTTCCTGGATTGCCTATCTCCAGCAATTCACATTCGTTATAAAGCATTAATCCGGAAAATTGAACAAAGTAGCTGATGCTTTAAGCCGTCGTCAAGGTCTAATCGCTAGATTGCGTGTGTCGGTTCCGGGCTTCCATATGTTAACTGAATTATACCCCACTGATGCATTCTTTGCTAGCCCTTGGGAACGTGCTCACCAAGGTCCATATGAAGATTATTCAATTATTGATGATTTTTTGTTTAAAGGCAGCCGATTCTGTGTTCCCACTGGAAGTCTCCGCCTTCAAATCATTAAAGAATTACATTTTGAAGGACATGTGGGACGAGATATAACTTTTCACCTTGTAATTGCCACTTATTTCTGGCCGTCTTTAAGAAAGGATGTAGAGCGTTTTGTAACACGCTGCACAACGTGCCAACAAGCTAAAGGTCACGCTTCTAATGCTAGTCTCTATATGCCATTACCGATTCCTACACAACCATGGACTGATATTAGTATGGATTTCGTTCTTGGGTTACCACGTACACAACGCGGGAATGATTCTATTTTTGTAATCGTCGATCGATTTTCTAAAATGGTCCATTTTCTTCCTTGCAAAAAGACCACTGACACGGTTCAAGTTGCATTAATTTTCTTTCGAGAAATTTATCGCCTACATGGTTTATGATATATTAGTATTTTGGTCTCTTTTACGTTTTGTTTCTTTAGTCTTTTTGGTTCTTTCTAGTTTATTTTGTGTCTTTTCAGGTTCTAGGAAGCTCTCATGCATGGATTGGAGTCAATGGGGGTCATTGAGCAAAAGGGACGAATCTGGAGAAAAGATGGCGTTTTTCATAACCGAGCACCTGCTCGGTTTTGAGCGAGCACCTGCTCGCACGAGAGGCCAAAGTCTCTGGAATCCAGATCGACCGATCTGTCACCCGATCGACCGATCCAGTGCCTAGATCGACCGATCCATCACCAGATCGACCAAACCTGTGTGAAAACTTGAAGATCCAAAGTCTCTGGAATTCAGATCGACCGATCTGTCACTAGATCGAGCGATCCAGTTCCCAAATCGACCGATCCATGACCGGACCGACCGGTCCGGTCCCCAAATCCGATTTTAACCTGATTTTTAGTATAAATAAGTCAGAGCCGCCTCTGACAAAAACATTCTGAAACATTCTGAAACAGTTCCTTTTACGTTTCTTTTGAGATTTTCTCTGTTCCTCTAAGCTTTGAGACTATTTTGTATTGTTCTTTTGGATTTGCAAACTTAGAGGATCATTCCACAACATCTAATTGAGAAGAATTCTAAAACCCTTATCTCTTTATTATCATTATGAATTCTTCTCATTTGATTGCTGCGTTTTTAATCTCCATGGTCGAGTAGTCTCATAGCTAGATTAGGGAATTTCAATGGTGATTTAGGATTGATTAGTGACTGAGCCAAATAGGATAGATTATCATATGTCTTCATCAATTGGGAATCGTAATGCTTAGGTTAGCGTGGCCGCCTAGTCTATGATTTCAAGTTTAACTTATTCACGACAGTGCTCTAGGTTGCTAGATAAACCGTTGATGAGCAATCGGTGTGTAACCAACGACAGTTGATTGTTACCATCGATTGTGAACAAATTGAACCAATTCATTAATGCTTGTCTGCATCAGTACTAAATCCAAACGACAGTTTAGGCATTTAGGTTGCTAGACAAAGATATTGATATATCACGACAGTGGGGCAATATTACTTTTATGTTTGAGTTCTAGACCGCGCTTAATTTGAATCCTGAATAGTTGCTCAGTCCTTAGTTCGAAATCACCAGCGAATGACCTTGATCTAGTGCTTGTTTTTCATTGAATTTATCATCGTTTATTTGCTGTTTCGTTTTTGTTTCATTACAACCAAAACCATATTTTATCTTAGCTTTAAATAAAAATCTATAATTTCATAGTGTAACCTTGGTCCCTGTGGATTCGATACCCTTTATATTACTGCGATTGTCTGTGCACGCGGATATTATCTTGGGTTAAAACTTTACACATCAAGTTTTTGGCGCCATTGCCGGGGCCCAATTGCGTTACCTTTGAAATTCGATTTTATTTATAGTCTAAGAATTTTTGCTAATTTTATTTCTTTTATTTGTTTTTGCTATGTCTCAGGAAGCGATGAATACTCAGTTGCAGTTGTTGAGGGATCAGATTGCTCAGTTGCAAAGGAATCAACCACAAGCTCCACTAGTACAGCCGAGTATAGGGGATTCGGATAATCCCCATGCTTACTATCAGAACCGTTCGACTATTGTTTCTCCAACAATTCAGAGGCAAGATTATGAGATCAAGCCTGAGTTGATCTCATTGGTGAAGCAACACTTATTCCATGCATTACCAGCTGAGATACCTATGGATCATATCGAGAATTTTGAAGAAATCTGCAGCACTACGGGGTCTAATAGAGTATCGAGTGAGTTATTGAAGTGCAAGTTGTTCCCGTTCTCAATGGTTGAAGTCCTTACCTGCTGGTTCTTTGAAGACATGGGATGAGGTTCGAGCTGCAAGACAGCATCTTTGAGGAGCAAGATCTCGTCTTTTCGACAACATTCTGGAGAAGCTTTCTGTGAAGCTTGGGAGAGATTGAAGGAGTACCGTAGAGAGTGTCCTCATCATGGTTTCAAGGATGAACAGATTTTGGGGATTTTCTATGATGGAGTTGAATGGGATTATCGGAATGCTCTCAACGCTGCGAGTAATGGAAACTTCATGACCAAGACTAGAGATGGTGCTTTTAAGCTGATTGAGAACCTTGCTTCAAGCTCTAACAACAGGGCTCCTGAGTATGTTAGGTCCAGGATAGTCAATAGTGTGGATACTCGGAAGATAGATGAGCTGACGGCGAAGGTAAACCTGCTTCTACGTGAGAGCCAAAGACCGGTAAGGTTTGTGGAAGAAAATGGGGTTGCTCCTATTTCTCAAGAGTTTGAAGATTATGAAGTTGCTGAAGTACAAGAGGTTAACTTTGTGAGTGGTCAAGGATACCAAAACCATGGGTTCAACCCCAATTATCAGAGCCCACACGGTCAAGGATTTCAGAAGTTCTACTCCAGCAACGCTCAAGGGAATAAGTTCATCCCTAACGAGAATCAGAATCGTAACCAAGGAGGGAACCAACAACAATTTGCTGCGCCACAACAAGCTACTTCCGCGCCTACATCTCAGGATGAGTTGAAAAGTCTCATGCAGAAACTGATGATTAACCAACACAAGGCGTCCACTGAGATTGGTGCCAAGGTAGACAACATGTACAATGATCTGAATGCGAAGTACGAGGCTGTTACCGCGCATGTGAAGAAATTGGATACTCAAGTAGCTCAAACTGCCGAAGCTATTAAGAGACCAGCTGGGTCTCTTCCAGGACATGGTGAGGCTAATCATAGGAAGCAATATCAGGTAAATGCTATTGAGTTGAGGAGTGGACAGTTGTTGGTACCGCCTATGATCACAAACTTCCACGTGAGGGCTAAGGAGAAGACTACCGAGCACCAGGCTCAAGAGAGTGATTTTTCCGAGAAGGATATGCATAAGGAGATTGGTTCAAGCTCAGGGACACCTCGGGATTTTGTCCAAGTCGATGCTGCAAAAACATTTTCCGAGCACCTGCTCCCTACTGCCGAGCACCTGCTCGCACAGGGTTCTTCCATGAAAATTTCAGAAACTTCGCCTGAGCGAGTTTATGTACCAATGGTGCCTTATCCTGAGCGAGTCTATGTACCAAGGGTACCTTACCCAGTGACCCCTAAGGAATCTAGGAAGTATTTGGAGGATGTTGAGTGTAAGGAGGTGATAGAAGATTTGACGGTGAAGCTCCCTTTGGTTGATGCCGTGCAAATGATACCATCACCCGAGAGGTACACGAAGGAATTGGTTGCTGGTAAGTTTGTTGAAGAGGAGAGTGTGAAGATGGTTTCTAAAGAGTGTAGTGTCGTACTTCAAAATAAGGTGCTAACAAAGAAAGGTGATCCAGAAAGGTTTGTGATTTCCGTGAAGATAGGGCCTTCCACATTTGCTTGTTCATTGTGTGACTTGGGAAGTAGCGTTAATTTGATGCCATATTCTGTGGCTAAGCGTTTGGGCTTCACCGAGTTCAAGCCAGCGCCCCAGCGAGCACCTGCCTCCGAAAAATCTACTGTTCATTGTTCTTGGAGTAAGCTGAAAGCTCCAAAGCTTGAGTTGAAGACTCTCCCAACATGGCTCAGATGGTTATTCAGGTTCCGAAAGATTAAAGACAAGAAATGGCCTGGTCCGTTCACAATCAAGAAGGTGAGACCACATGAGGACATAGTGTTGCTAGACACTAAAGGAGGTGAGTTTGACCCTCCTTGAGCCTAGATGGTCGACAAAGTCGAGCTAACGACTTAAAACAAGCGCTTGGTGGGAGGCAACCCACCGATACGTTTTCTAACATTTTTCAATTTGATTTCTTTTTCTACTAACTTTTGTTTTAAGTTTTGAGTTTTCAGGTTTTGAAAAAAAAAAAAAAAAAAAAAAGAGGAACCCGCTTTCAACAGACCAGAAGGAGTCCCTGGAAATGGGACCGGTCGGTCCCCAGCCTAGTCCCCTAGTCGAGCACCTGCTCGACGACGACGCGGAAGCTTCTACTAGGTGATATCTTTTCTATCCCTTCTATCATCATTGTATTATCCGTATTTCCTTTGAGTCGCCAATCTCTTGAACTTTTTCACACCGGAGACGGTGTGATTTAAGTCTGGGGGAGCGGTTTGTTATCTGTTTTATTTGAATTTTTATTGAGTCAAAACTTTGTAGGGAATTAGGACTTTATCTTATGATGATATTTGAACCATCTATGATTAACCTTCTCTCTAGTGACCATTCTTACATAGCATGGGTACAAGGAACAGCTGGGACACTTCGATGCACTATCTTCCAGGTTTCAGATTGACCAAATTTCCTCTCGTTACTGGCACTAGATTAGGGAAACGAACCATATTCAGGACTCCTTATTCTTTTTACCACTCTTGTTATTCCTGAATAGCTAGCTCATTTTTAGCTAGTACCCTCCTTAACCATTACCTCTGTTCAAACTCCTTGCATTCTTGTTACTTCATTGTCACATGTGCAGCATATGCGCAAAAGGGCCAGAGAGAATTGAGTCGACACTGCATCTAAATCACTCTTTCAGAAGAACGAGCACCTGCTCCTAAGTGATTGAGCACCAGCTCAGTTTTGGAAGATGATTTGATAACTAAGGAAGGGACAACAATAATGAGCTCCACTTGGGTACGTACAACATTCATATTTTATTCGTGTTTGAGAGACACATACTTGTTGTAATGTATGTCCCTCTTCATCATCATTTTTTTTACAAAAAAAAAAACAAAAAAAAAATAATAATAATAATAATAATAATAATATCGATGATGAAGAGTGGTGAATCTGTAAAATAGACAGCGAGTATACCCAAGGTGGATGATTAGCCGAATGAGACGTTAGAGAGTTTTGGAGAAGAAAAAGTGGTTTAGAGAATGTGGATATCAACGTACTCATTCTCTCTTGCAATTTTGTGCGATATCCTGCATCTTCTACGAAACATCGGGTAACCCTTAAACACTCTAAACACCTTGAGCTCCACCTCCAAATGGCCTTAAACCCTTAGCGTCGTCTTCCCTAATAAGGTGCCTTTAGCGAGATCCTCACGCATACTTTGAATGCGTTGAGTTTGTGTTTGGGAAATGGCTTGGTCGAGAAATGTGTTGATGTTGTTTTGGTAAAGCTTTGCTATTCGTAATTTGGATTATGTGGTCTGCAGATTGAAGGTTATTCGGTTCACTGAGGATATAAGAGTTCTCGCGTTTTCAAACCTTTCTCCTTTACTTATTTCCGAGTTTGTTTGAGGACAAACAAAGATCTAAGTCCGGGGAATTGATATATTAGTATTTTGGTCTCTTTTACGTTTTGTTTCTTTAGTCTTTTTGGTTTTTTCTAGTTTATTTTGTGTCTTTTCAGGTTCTAGGAAGCTCTCATGCATGGATTGGAGTCAGTGGGGGTCATTGGAGCAAAAGGGACGAATCTGGAGAAAAGATGGCATTTTTCATACCGAGCACGTGCTCGGTTTGGAGCGAGCACCTGCTCGCACGAGAGGCCAAAGTCTCTGGAATCCAGATCGACCAATCCCGTGTGAAGACTTGAAGATCCAAAGTCTCTGGAATTCAGATCGACCGATCAGAACCTGCGTCCGCTCGTCCTCCATGCCACGATCCGCATAGATAAGCAGCCTGCTGAACTCGGCATCATACTCTCGCACAGTACGATCATCCTGCACCAGCTCCACAAACCTCGTCCCGAGACGATCTAAAGCCTCCTGAGGAAAGTACTTGGCGTTAAACTGAGCCACGAACTCTCCCCAGCTCCATAAAGCACCAGGCCTCCTGGCCTCAATCGCTCTCCACCACAAATGAGCATCCCCCGCCAGATAATGGATAGTTATCTCCACGATAATCCTCCGGACATCGAACGAACAGAAGTTGCGCTCCATGCGCATGCGTCACTCATCTCCCTCCTTAGGCCCAACACCGCCCGCGAAGAAAGCAGTACTCATCAAACGCATCTGACCCATCATCTCAAGATAAGTCAGACGCACCTCAGCCATCACAGCCCTCGGCTCCACCTCCGCCACAGGCGGAACCACTGGAGCCTGAACCGGAGCTGTCGCCGGAAAACGCCCAGTAACCCTGTCAGAATACCCTCCATGCGATCCATACGATCCTGAGCTGGAACAGCACCCACACCCGGGCCCGCTCCTCTACCAGCCATCCCGGCGCCTCTCCCGGCACCCACAACACTCACACTAGCACTAACACTGGTCTCGCTCACATAACCTGTATGATGCGTAGGAGTCCGTGACGTATGCGTAGCACTCGAAAACGACTCAACCATTGGTCCGCGACCACGACCTCGGCCTCCACGGCCACCTACTCTGCCACCACGGGCACCAGCTCTGCCACGACCTCTAGCTCCAAGAACCATACTGCACTGCAGTTCCCAAAAACACAGGCTAAGCTACTAGAAGTCACACAGAAAATAAAAACACAACATACCGTGGAATCACACTGGAGGCTCGGGAGGATGATCTAAGACTCTATACTAACACAGTAAATCACATAGCCTTAGATCACACAATCTACGTCCTAAAATTGTATAGGCTCCGATACCAAAATGTAACACCAGCATTTTTTTTTAAAAATAATTAAACATTATTAAATCACGGTGAACCATAAGCGGAGAATAATCAACAAGTATCCAAATTCAATTCCAATAAATAATTTAACCAATACTCCAGCAAAACCAAATTCAGGAAATGGCAAGTCTAACAAATTCCAATAAAACATCTAGCACCCTAACAGGCTACTAAAAATTCAACATAAACAATTCAAATCCTATCATCCTCCGTCCTTGCCTCGATCCCACGGACACATTTTTCCTTTACCTGCAACTCAAAAGAAACCGGGAGTTGCGTGAGTATTATCACAAATACTCAGTGGAGCGGTCATCCCGCAACAGATTAACATAGATTAACAATTTACAGATAAAACACATTTACCAGTTAAACACCTTTTAACAAAACTTCCAAACGTTCAAAAATAAGATTATAAAGTTTTCTTAATTCTCAACATGGTATCGATCGACACACCACGACGGTGTCGATCGACACCTGATACTCACGTACTGGAAACTGCACCGAGTGTCGATCGACACTACCTCTAGGTGTCGATCGACACTCACAGACAACGAGTGTCGATCGACACTACCTCTAGGTGTCGATCGACACTCACAGACAACGAGTATCATTTCTTAGGTGGTGTTGATCGAAACAACCTCTAGGTGTCGATCGACACCCTGTTACAAGAACCAGAGCCGAGACTCTCCTCTCATGTCTCGACTCGGAATCAACGTTTTAATGACTTCCGATCAAACATACGGTTACACCACGAAGAATCATCATCAAAACATCAATCATCAACCATATATCATGAAATCACACACACAACACGCTATAAACGCTAAACTACGAGTAATCCTAGCAATCACGCACTCACCTCGCTATTCGAAGAGGATGAACGGATCGGGAACGACGAACAAACGGCCCCAAAACTTACTGCTTCTCAACTGGAATGCACAGGAACGAGCCAACAACGAACCACAAACACGAACGGCGAGGAGAAACTCCGAGAACTCGAACAATCTCCACGAACAAACGATTATCACTCGATTCTCTCCTCTTTCTCTCTTTTCACACAAACTTTTCTGATTTTTCTCCTCTGTCGTCGATGGCTCGTGATCCCAGACAAATAAACAGACCGAGCTTAGGGTTTTTAGGAATTAAACCGCGTGAAAATCGCGGTTTTAGCAAAACAAACCGGTCTTTAAAACTTAGTGTCGATCGACACAACCTACAGGTGTCGATCGACACCACCCAAAATCAAAGATAAATGGGTTGCGGTCGTTACACGATGTGTTCGCGGGAACATGTCTGTAAACCCAAATGTTCATTCTAAACCCAACAAACTAAATTGTTGGTTGTAACGCAATAATGTGTTCATTTTCTGAGCAGACTTGTTATTGGAAACTAATTCGTAAACCAAGAATGATCATCAGAAAACCCATAAAACACACCACTAATCTAAACTGTATGGCATGATTTACAAATGGAACATACATGTTAATAGTAACTAGTCCGTAAACCAGGAGTGGTAATCCAAAAACTCAGCAAACAAATAAATGGTCATACACAATATAACATGTTCATTACTTGAGCGGACCTGTAATGGAAACTTGTCCGTAGCTGAACACAACTCAACATTGCTTATCGCATTCTACGCAGCTAAACGTAACTCAACATTTCTTATCGCATTCTACACAACTCAATATCGCTCAGGGCACACCTCTACACATCTGAACATAGCTCAGTGATAGTTAGATTTGGCAAGCTCTTAATTTAACCTCGGCATGAAAAGGAGCCTTCCATAGGAAAATCGGTACTACGAAGCTCGACTAACTTCCATTTCTCCTAGATGCAAATCAACCTCTACAAAGTTCTTAACTTAACCACGACGTTGAACTCCTCACCACAAGGCGTCAGCAATAACTACACTAATAGACCCCGGCATCGACCTTCAGCTTCAGCTTCAACCTCCATCTCTGAAGATCTCATCAAGCTCGAGCACATGACTGAATCAAGCACTCTTTGGCGAGGTGACGAGATGCCAAACATATACAATAAGAGGGTACACTACGACGAGTCAAACTCCGTAATCTCTTACAAATCAAAACATGTCAGTGGAGCAAAACATTAGTAGAAACATAGGAACACGGCGACAACGACGACTAGAATTCCAATGAGAAGTGTGTGACTTATGCCTTTTTCCCTTGATCTAGTTTTTCCCACCGGGTTTTCTAGATAAGTTTTTTACCGAGGCATGTTCACATACTTATACGTCTTTCTCACTGATAACAAGCTATTCCAAAACACAAGTCTATAAGAACTCTCCGCGGAGCTAAGCATTTACAAAACCACGTAAGCTCGGCAACAGATATAAGTCGGCGAAACAAAATTTTATGATTTTCATCTTATCGAGACACATCCTAGAAGACAGTGGCCACACATTTACTTAAAGCATCAATCTTACTTGCGACTTCTTCTACCTCGACACCATCATAGGAAATACTGTCGAGCTGGGGGGCTAAGTGTTGGGGTCATATCTTCCCCCGGTGAAGATCATCAAGAAAATGCCTAAGTGTCGGAAATAGGCCAAGACAAACTCTGCCAAGCTCGCCAGCTCATCGCCAACAATGGATGTCTCACCTCCACAGATCATATATCTCACCTCTGATGATGGACGTTTCACCTCCTTCACAACCTCGCCAAAGTCACTACACCACCTGCGCAAGCTTACTTACGTGACGAGCTGGGCCGAGATTTAACAAAGCCCAGAGCAAAGACCATTTACAATGAAGCCCTAGATGAGAGAATCAACATGGAGCGTCGACCTCGATAAAAGGAAATCCCAAAGATTTAGGGAAACATTCCTAAATCGTTTAGGAGAAGACTTAGTAAGGTGTTATAAATACTCTTGTACATTCTTTGAGAAAAGGAACACAAATTTTACACTTAGAAAAGAATAATAAAGCTTTCTTTACAACAATTCAACATATCTCTTAACTTACGTTCGCGATTCAAACCCTAGAAATCTCTTATCTCTCTAAAAACCCTTACAAATTCAATTGAGAGATTTTTGAGTCTGACAGTGCTATGTTTAAGAGAATTCACCATTAAACTTTGAACCCTCTATTTATTTCACATTATGTTTCTTCTCTTACCAAGCCGATTGGACTAGGTCGGTTTTCATTTGTGAGACTACACGGTTGAATAATCTTAACGAATGTAGAAAGTTGGTGGAAGTGATTTGATTAGTTGCTTGACATTGAATTTATAGACAAAAGATTAGAGTAGTGATAAATGCGGATTGCTTAATTGAGTAGAAGGTTTATCAATAGTATCAATGTGTATTAACTCGCATTGATAAGCGTTCTTTGGAACTTAATTTTGTGGTTATTAGTTCTCCACCTTCAAGTCTCTTCATCGGTTCTTTGCTCTCTTTGTTTGCTCGAGGAAGAGCAAAGAGGCAAGTGCGGGGGAGTTGATGTAACCACATTTAGATCCATCTTAGCTAGTATTTTACATGGTTTTTATATGCATTTAGCTTAGAGTTTACGTATTTTCTTGACCTTTTAGCATTATTTAGATTTACTTGAGTCTTAGAGCCCTTTAGGTGTTTTCTTGCATTGCATTTCATGTTTTACAAATTTTCAAGTACCAAAGGAGTCTAGGAGCTATGACGGATCAACCCGTGAAGAATACCGAGGAAACACAGAGAAAAGAGCCGAGATTACGAGCTGGAAGGGATCTGACCGGCCAAACCATGATGCATGATCGGTCGAGTGGCCGGTCAAATCACGTTTTTGGACCCATAAGAAAGAGACCATTCTGCCATGGGTCCGACCGGCCGTTCCAGACTACACGGTTGGTCGGACGGTCAGTCGGGACATATTTTCGGATAAAAACCACGTTTGACCTGGATGTGTCGGGTTAATACGCGTACACTTATCTTTTCTCTATAAATATTCTCTCTAAGGACTAAAAACCCTAAGCTTTCCTCATTTTTATTATCCTTTGAACAAATTAATTACCCTTTGTATTTGATGATTTGAGGATAAAGACTTTATCTTTTATTGAAATTTCTTAGTTTATGTGCTTAGTCATTTCATTATGTCTCTCTTTTCATCTTCCTCTATGATTTCCATCATGATTAATGAGTAGTTTCTCTAGTAGATTTAGGGTAGAGAAGATTTAGGGTGTTTAATGGGTAATTGGTGTGTTGCATATAGCTTTGGGTGTTTATCATTTATGCTTTTCCATAGATTATAGTGATTTTAATGCTAGATTTAGGAGTAATTAACTAAAATCTAGGTAATGGTCTTTTAACGCTCGTAAGGTGTTCGTAAAAATGTCTAGGAGAACTTTAATCATGTTTATTGAACCTTGTCCAATGGAAGTTGATGTGTATCTAGATAGATAGACTCTATGAGCATGTTAAGTTGGTTCTCCCTTGATTAGTTGTCTATGTGGAAGTAAATGATGATTAGTCGGATTAGGGAAGTGGTTAGTGCCACAAAAGTGGATTAGTCAAGATAAACCGGTCTCATGTCTTATAATTCTTAGGTCAAATAGCTTTGCATATCCATTAGCTTATTAATTATTCACCTTTAACCTATGATCTCTACCCAAGTGGTGAATAACAAAGTAATTAGTGCCATGAAAGTGAGCTAATTTTTATTAGCGTTCCATGTTCAAGGATTGGTCTTTCATTAAGAGCCTCTCATCATTAGTTAAATCAAAAAACACCATTTGTTCATTGCTAGCTAGGCGTATGACTCAATATCCTCATAATATTATAAAACTGCAACTTTACTTAATCGTTTTCTACATTTGACACTTAAACTTATTAAACAACCATGCACCACCTTATGAGTTTGCTTCGCTTATAACTTAATTTAGCATAGTTTTGTAATTTTAAATCCTAATTTCTTTGTGTTTGATCCCTATG
This sequence comes from Draba incana, assembly GCA_963576765.1. Taxonomy (NCBI): domain Eukaryota; kingdom Viridiplantae; phylum Streptophyta; class Magnoliopsida; order Brassicales; family Brassicaceae; genus Draba; species Draba incana. Next base: position 23,439,631 of record OY755205.1, read on the forward strand.
TTATGCTACAAACGAATCATGTTGTTTGTGGTATAACCTAGGTTTATTTGGTTAGCACTAAGCAAATTGCTATATCATGTAGAAAAATAAACAATGGTTTAGGACATCAATTTCAAAAACAAACCCTTATAACATATACTTTTACTTGTTATTAATTTCAAAGTAGTAAAATATATTCACATAAACCTAATTTTGAAATTATGTAATAATATATTTTATTGTTAGCAATGAAAAGAAAAGAGATTAAAAGAACCTTTAGAAAGTTATATCATGTAGAAAAATAAACAATGGTTTAGGATATCAATTTCAAAAACAAACCCTAATAACATATACTTTTACTGGTTATTAATTTCAAAGTAGTAAATTATATTCACATAAACCTAATTTTGAAATTATGTAATAATATATTTTAATATTAGCAATGAAAAGAAAAGAGATTAAAAGAACCTTTAGAAAGTTAAAGAAAAAAAATCATTAATCTTACAAAAACCTAGAGACACAAAAAAAAAATTGCGGTCGACAACGAAAAAATTGTTGTTAACCTGAAAAAATTGCTGTTAACCTTAAACCCTAATTAAACCGTTATTCAATGAAAGAGAATTCCTATTTTGAAAAGGTTATCAAGAATTTTGTAGTAAATAACGGAAGAAAATTTATGTTTTAGAACTATGCTTCAATTTTGTTGATTTATTTTTATATAAATAACAATATATAATGTTTACTATTGCAAACATTTTTTTTTGAATAAAAACATTTTATTTTTATTTCGTTTTTGTATGTTGGTACAACTTTTCTCATAATATAAACAAAACTATCTGACACGCCCCGATCCCGACAACTTTGAGCCCTAGGTCTCGCGCCCTAACTTGCAATACAAGATACACCTGCACACACTGAAAAGAGAAAAAAGGGGTGAGCAATTCTGGGGAGAATTACTCAGTGAGGGAGATCAAGTCTGCCCACATGATTCATATTAAACAATAATATAATTTAATAAAACATATATACTAAGCCTAGAAACAGTCAAGCAACATTCAACCTAACAACTATCAATATTTCAATATAGTATACATCACATACTCATCATCAAATAACTCATCATCACATAACTCAGGCTGGCCGTCACCTCGAAAGGTCGTACGCCACCTCACATATAACATATACATATATCTCGACCCAAGTCCATGAAACAACTCGGGGCTGGCCGTCACCTCGAAAGTTCATACGCCACCCTTACTGGCTCATCAGCCGTTAACGGGCTTCAGCGGGGTCACCATGCCACACGCTCTCAGTCCGGCCACACACAACCTCACACATTATATATCATATATTACATATTAACTTATAACATCACATAATCTCAAATTTACATTTCATTCAACACTCAATCACTATTCCTAGACAAAACATACATGATTATCAAACCATATTATTATCTAATACGAATCCACAAATCCCAACCCTCACCTTAGCCACAAGGCTTTCCAAGAATATGAACCTGCATTCTGGATTTAACGGTTGAAAACGGCGTCTCAAATCTGCGGTTAGGAAATAATGTTTAACATTCCATTATTAAACTTCCTAAAAGATTTATTCAGTTCGGCCAGACTGAACCAGTCTTACAAAACCGGCTATATCTTACTGTACGTACCTCAGATCAAAACAAACTTAGTATCCCTGAATAGCCAAGACTCGGGGCTTTCCAATGATATTCAGATCGAAATCTATTTCCTTCAGACTTTCCCATAAAACGTGTGCAAACTAGACTGATCACAAGTTCACTCTGCACAGATTCGTTCGAGTAAAACACTAATAACTTTTAGACCATAACTCCGAATGTTTAAGGATAAGGACCGATTGCAACAGCCAAAATGAAAACGCCATAACTTTGGACACAATCATTCGATCGGGACCATCTTAGACTTTCTTGAAAGCTAAGACTCTGAGCTATCGATAGCTAGGTAGATCATCACGCTGTTCTTGCTGGTTCGTCGGGAAAATGTCTCTCAATGTGGCGGCGGCTAGGGTTCACGAGTCGAAGAGCAAAACGGCAAGGGCTTCGCCGCATAAACAACTTTGGCCTCTAAGTTTCACATACTCTCCCTTTAAATAGCCATAGCAACATAATTAGGGTTTTTGATGGGCTGAATCGGTTTAACGGGCTTTTTCCCTTGGCCCATTATGCATCAACGATCCAAAAAAAAGACTTCTGCGCAAAAACTTTAAATCTCTGAGACACGGTCGTGACACTATCAACAGTTTGGTCTTTCTAACTAATCTCGTATCCGTTTGTAGCGTACCAACGAAAAGACTAATTTATCCACAACATTTCTAAACCTTGCCGAAAAGTGTTATAGCCAGAAAGCCAAAATTAAAGTGCTAAAACACAAAGTACACATGAATATAGGACACAAGAGCCTTATATATTATTAAAGAGAAAATAGCACAAGGCAATTTCAACATTCAACAAACTAAATCACACATGTTTTGTTACATATATTTAAAAGCAACCGTTATTCCATGAAGAGCAGATTTGATACCAATAGATGAAATCTTTTACACAAACAAACATGAATTTTATTGGAATTGGGAGACCAATATTTTTGTATCTACAACTCATCTTTTACATCTTCCTCTTTTTCCGAGTTCTTGGTCGGATACCAGCCAGCAATCGCGATACCGCACATCCCTTGTGGATTTCCGATATCTTTCTCGATCCTCATGTAACCTTCAAGTCCCCATCCAACTCCATGTGAGTTTTTTGCTATCCAAAACTTGGTCCCGTCCGGGTCGATATCGTAACCGACAACTGTTAGTGCGTGGTTCGTTTTCTTTCCACATGGTCCCTTGAAGACTTCCTGTAAATAAATAATTTAATGTTATAGATATTAAGCTTAAAAAGGGTAATGTTATGACAAATGGTTTTGAGTTGTGTATTTTCGTAAGACTGTTCACATCCAAAAGCATAGTAGTTACTCTCTTTTACTTTATTATCTTGAATTTCTTACCCCTGTATAAAGCATAAATCTCTTATTATCATTATATGCAATTGAAACAGATATTGGTTGTTGTACAACACACTCGGCAAGCGCAGCTTCGTTGTTAATAGGAACACGCTTGTAGTCATCAATCGTCACGATATCTTTCTGAACAAACAAATATATCTGATCAGTCCGGGAAATGGAGTATAACGTAAATGTCAACATTTAATAGAATCATAATTTTATGATATGTGGACACTATGTTATTTATGCACCTTTATATGTTTGCAATCGCCCTTATATAGTTCTGTGTAAGGGTAGTCAACCTCTGTGGTTATCCCACCGTTTTCTTTTATGAACGCGAACGACTTATTCGCAAGACCACCTCCACAACCATTGTTTTGTTTGTCACAGTCAACAAGTTCTTGTGCGGACAATGAGACTAGACCAGTATTTGTCCTGATCTTGTTGATTCCCTCGATGGCTGCAACAGCGGCGAATGCCCAACAACTACCTGGTAATGCTCCCGTAATCTCAAATAATTAAATTTTAAAAACATACTACAAAGATTTTTCAAACTAGTCTGACCCATTTAAGCATACTACTGCTTTCACATTGTATTGAAGTGGTAGCTTAAACAAGCCTGTTTTTCAATTTATAGTTATTCGGGTTCAAAGAAAGGTGAAAAGAATTTATTTTCTTTCGTTGAAAGTGAAACAGAGAGATTCCTATAAATACAATTTTGTTCTTGGACTTACTACAATTTTTCTGATCCTTGACTGAAGTGACGGCGCCTTTCTTTCTCCAATCGAAAGTGTCCTCAAGTTGGGTCGTGCTCTCATACTCACCGGTGACCTGTCCACTTGACCCATTTTCAAGCTGTTCACCATCATTGCCGTAACAATTACCATAAATGTTAACAAACTCTTCGACGGTCCAGTCAGCGAAGTTATTGAGTTTAAGGTTGTAGGGAATGGTCATGGTACGGTGAACGTACTTGACATTATCTTTGAAAATGTTGAACCTTGGCTCCATCTCCTCCGGGAGCCTTTCAATGGAGTAATGTCTCCTCCACTTTTCGTAGAGCTTAAGGAAGTCATCGTCGCTCTCCAATTCCATTTCCTCGAAGTCGAATCCCCAAACATATTGGAGAATGAGAAACAAAGAGAAAATGATCAAAAAAACTTTCTTCATTTTCGTATCTTTTTATTTCATGAAATTTAAAGGCTATAGTTTTCAAGTAAATGATTTTGAAGGTACATATATATAGGCTACGAAGTTATTAAATGCAATTGCAGTTTTGTTCCTTAATTCAAAGTACAAATATCGACTTGGCCATCATAATTTGTTTAATTATAAACGTTACCCCCTAACCCCAATAATAAAATAAAAAAGAAAAGAACGGGTTTTTGTTTTATTTTTTTGATAAAACATAAGAACGTTAAAGGGGTGAGTGGTTGGGGTCGTAGGCTGAGTCTAGAGACTGACTTTTTTAAAAGGTCTTAAAAGTTTACTTTTAAATTATAAACACTTTAGCAAATTAACTGCTTTAAAAACTTTCCTAAATATTTTCACAACCCATTTTTACTTTTCTACTTTTGTTATGCTATGTTATATATATATATATATATATTTTTTTTTTTTTTTGAGAAAAGGCTTTCTATGTTATATATATTTTAAACGAACAATTTGTGACTTTATTACTATTTTAATAAAGTTACCATCAAACAATTTTGAAAAATTTATAGTCACAAAGTTACCCAAACACACTCGGAAATCTTTATATTTTTTCGTTATCATCCAATGACATTAATAATTGTTATAAAAGTCAACACTTGTTCTATTTGGTGAATCTGGACTACGTTAACAACCTCGCCTTCAATCCAAATAGTAAGATTTAAGATTTTAGGGCCGAAAATGATTAAAGAGCTTATGAACAAACAATGTGTTTACAAAGAGATTGTAACACCCGCATTTTTTTTTTTTAAATTAAATACTAATTCTCATAACTCATCGAATGAAACACAATAACCAGCAGAAGACAATAAACCATTTACGTTCATTAACCGAATACTCAATTCAATTCCAGAATTCCAAGAACAATTCTATTCCATTCTACCAACCTAGCAACAGTTCTAGCAAACGGAACCCATAACAAAACATCCTAATCATCCTCTTCCTCTGCCATGATTCCGCAATCAACATTCCTATACCTGCAACACAATTGGGAAAAACGAGTTGCGTGAGTATTATCACAAATACTCAGTGAGGCGGTCATCCCGTCTACCGGATACATAGTAAGGGAAAAAAAATAGATTATCAAATACTACGCGATCAATCAACAATCAATAATATTTCACCCATCAACATTTCACCAGTAATATCCAATTTATCAATATACAAATCCAGCAAGGCAATAATCAATTAACGATAAACAGCGTATCAAACAAGAACAACAACCAAGAAAAATCAGCATTCCAGAAACTGGTGTCGATCGACACTCCACCTTGGTGTCGATCGACACCACAATTCAATACTTAGAATTTCAACTTGGTGTCGATCGACACCACGTTCTCATAACACACAAACACGTTTTCAAAAGTGGGTGTCGATCGACACTACCACTAGGTGTCGATCGACACCTCTCGCAGAAACCTAAACCGAGTCAAATCCTCTCGAGACTCGATTCCGTTTCAACGTACGAGATTACTCACGGCTCAATCCACACAAAACACAAGAACAATCACATAAACAATCCAAACATCTCAATCAACAACCGATACCCTAACAATCTAATTCTCATATCCACGATCACGCACTTACCTCGATTACGCGGAAGAAAAGGGAATTAACATGAATAACGAGAGAAACAGCGACGAAACACCACGATCTTCGCTGGAAATCACCGAGATAACTCCACAATCTCAAACAATCACTCACACGAGCCCTAGAGACGAAGAACGGCGAAGAACACTTCTCGATTCACCCCAAAACTCTCAAAAACTCAAATCTCCTTTTTCTTTCCTCCTCTCCCCTGGAAAAACACGGCTCACGAACCACATAGGCTTATATAGCTGGGCCCTAGGGTTCTCCCTAAACTGACGTCGCAAACCGAGCAATTAACTCGAACCGAACCGAAACCCAAACTTGGGGTCGATCGACACCCACCAATGGTGTCGATCGACACCCCTCTTTTCCAAATAATACAATTATAGGAATTGGGATGTTACAATTCTCCCCCACCATAAATGGATTCGACCTCGAATCCGAACTCACTGGTCACCAAGACCCCAACTTCATGGCGCACTGCCGAGTATCCTGTCTGACTCAGACCATACTCCTGATCCAATCATGATTAATCACCCGCGAGATCATCACTCGCACCTCTCGAACTGTCAATCCCATACCGATCCTTGACCTAACCTAATCCTAATACTCTGGAGAATTACTCATCCCCCAAAACTATACTCAGGGAAATTCTCATCCCAATACGCATACAGGGAAATCCTTATCCCTCTAGAGAAATACTCATCTCCCAAAGAAGTATACCGAGAAATCCTCATCCCTCTGGAGAAATCCTCATCTCCTAAACAAGTATACCGGGAAATCTTCATCCCTCTGGAGAAATACTCATCTCCTAAACAAGTATACCAGGAAATCCTCATTCCTCTGGAGAAATACTCATCTCCTAAACAAGTATACCGGGAAATCCTCATCCCTCTGGAGAATTACTCATCTCCTAAACAAGTATACCGGGAAATCCTCATCCCTCTGGAGAAATCCTCATCTCCTAAAAACCGCACTCAGGGAATTCATCATCCCTCATACATCCAACCAAACCTCCGGTCACACCACCAGATACTTCTGAGATCACAACCAGCAACTCCTATGCAGTACGCATGCATTTCCTCAATCTCGGAATCACATCCTGACCCCATTCCCAGGTCAACTCTGAACAACCCAATCGCCCAGGGTGTTCTCTAGGGTTTCTCAAGCATAGACAGTTTTAAATTCTCATAAACTCTGACTTCCGACCCTACTCAACTCACACAGAACTCTGCAATGATACAATCGCAAATAAATAAGAAATACTCATCTTATAAATTTTAAATATCAAAACCGTTTACAAAAATCCAGAACAACATAGCCAAAGCCCAAATCCTGAAAATAAAACAAAACTGAAACAAAAGAAAACCAGCTCAATCCTCGAACTGCTCTTCTAGGCCCTCGACCACTACAAGTGCCTCCACCAGCTCTGCCCTCGAGGCATACCTGGAAACCATGCCAAGCTTCTTCAACCCGATCCGAAGTCCTGGCACAAACTTGCCCATCTGGGCTCGCTCCTCATCCATGCCATTACTTGCATAGACCACCAGCCTGCTGAACTCAGCATCATAACCACGAACTGATCGGTTGCCCTGAACCTGACTCTGGAACTGCTCCACAACTTCTTGAGGAAAATACTGTGCATTAAACTCGCCCACGAATTCTCCCCAAGACCACAATGTCCGCCTCCTCTGGGCTTGGACTCCTGTCCACCAAAGGCGAGCATTGCCTTCCAAGAACTCCACCGCTAGATCAACACAGAACACCTCAGGACATCTGAGAACACGGAGTCTTCGCTCGATCTTCAATCTCCACTCATTGGCTTCCTCTGGCCTCCCTCTACCCGAGAAGGTTAAGGGCCCCATGAGCAGCAACTCCTCAGACCACGCAAGATACTGCTCCCTCCGGGTCTCCACTAGAGTCTGCACCGGTACCACACCTGGTAACCGCTCTAAAATCAAGGCTAGTATCTTAGACACATGATCCTCCCGATCCCGAGCTTCGCCTGCACCTGGGTCTCTCGCTCCAGCAGAACTATCCGATACACTGACAGTGCCCTCTGACAACTCTTGATATGCAGGCGAGCCGACCACCTTATCCGATGACTCACTCTGAGTCTCCCACTCGAACGACTTAGCCACACGACCCCAGCCCACGGCCACGACTCCGGCCTCTGCAGCCACCAGCTCTGCCACCACGACCTCTTGGAACTCTAGCCATCGCACACTGCACTTTCCCCAAAGTACAGATAGATAAGAACCAAAGACAAACCACAACCAACAATAGACACTTACCGCGGAATCTCTTTAAAGGCTTGAAGAGGATGATCTAAGACTCATAATTGACTAACTACTCATAATCAATTAACACATATTCTCAAATCAGACAACCTAACGTCCTAAAACAGTATAGGTTCTGATACCAAAATGTAACACCCGCATTTTTTTTTTTAAATTAAATACTAATTCTCATGACTCATCGAATGAAACACGATAACCAGCGGAAGACAATAAACCATTTACTTTCATTAACCGAATACTCAATTCAATTCAAGAATTCCAAGAACAATTATATTCCATTCTACCAACCTAGCAACAGTTCTAGCAAACGGAACCCATAACAAAACATCCTAATCATCCTCTTCCTCTTCCATGATTCCGCGATCAACATTCCTATACCTGCAACACAATTGGGAAAAACGAGTTGCGTGAGTATTATCACAAATACTCAGTGAGGCGGTCATCCCGTCTACCGAATACATAGTAAGGGAAAAAAAATAGATTATCAAATACTACGCGATCAATCAACAATCAATAATATTTCACCCATCAACATTTCACCAGTAATATCCAATTTATCAATATACAAATCCAGCAAGGCAATAATCAATTAACGATAAACAGCGTATCAAACAAGAACAACAACCAAGAAAAATCAGCATTCCAGAAACTGGTGTCGATCGACACTCCACCTTGGTGTCGATCGACACCACAATTCAATACTTAGAATTTCAACTTGGTGTCGATCGACACCACGTTCTCATAACACACAAACACGTTTTCAAAAGTGGGTGTCGATCGACACTACCACTAGGTGTCGATCGACACCTCTCGCAGAAACCTAAACCGAGTCAAATCCTCTCGAGACTCAATTTTGTTTCAACGTACGAGATTACTCATGGCTCAATCCACACAGAACACAAGAACAATCACATAAACAATCCAAACATCTCAATCAACAACCGATACCCTAACAATCTAATTCCCATATCCACGATCACGCACTCACCTTGATTACGCGGAATAAAAGGGAATTAACACGAAGAACACGAAGAACGAGACAAACAGCGACAAAGCCCCACGATCTTCGCTGGAAATCATCGAGATAACTCCACAATCTCGAACAATCACTCACACGAGCCCTAGAAACGAAGAACGGCGAAGAACACTTCTCGATTCACCCCAAATCTCTCAAAAACTCAATTCTCCTTTTTCTTTCCTCCTCTCCCCTGGAAAAACACGGCTCACCCACCACATAGGCTTATATAGCCGAGCCCTAGGGTTCTCCCTAAACCGACGTCGCAAACCGAGCAATTAACTCAAACCGAACCGAAACCCAAACTTGGTGTCGATCGACACCCACCAATGGTGTCGATCGACACCCCTCTTTTCCAAATAATACAATTATAGGAATTGGGATGTTACAGAGATATTGTATTAAAAAAAGTTGCGGATCCTCTTTTAGGTAAAAATGTTACATATTACTCACTTGAGTCAATCAAATAAACCCTAGAAATGTATGGAAAATATCATAAATCCCGAGATCACTCAATATTCAAGTTTATCTTTGGCTTATTCTCCAAGTATCTCTATGTCGGTAGATTGTACTCACCCTCTTGAAAAAGATTTTTCCTCAAATCTGCTTCATCTGAAACAAAAGGCAATAAGTCATAAAAATTAAAGCTTTTACTTTTGTTATACATACCTTGGATATCGAGTTGATAAGCATTGTTGTTGATGTGCTTAAGTATTTTGAAAGGCCATCTATTCTTGGAATCAACTTTGATTTTCTCTCTTTAGGAAACCTTTCTTTCCGAAGGTGAACCCACACAAGATATATCATGGTTTTTACCCTTTCGTCCTTTGTTGGCGTGTGATATATCATAGTTTTTACCCTGTTTAAGCCATGATATAAGTCCATTATCTAGAGTCTTTGTTATGTTTTGTGTTGGTTTTAGAGTCTTTTCAGGTACAAGGACGATTGGAGCTTAAAAGATGTTTACTGGGAGTTTTGGAGTATCTCGGAATGAAGCGGCAAAGATGCAATCATGGAATGAAGTTTTGGAGTCTGTGTCGAGCGACACCATCACTGAGCATCGCTCGACAGACCATTTGTGAAGCAAAGAATCCGATTTTGAATATTGGTGTCGATCGACACCACCTATCAGTGTCGATCGACACCCTGTTCGCAGAAGCCCAGTTCTTAATCGCAGAAGTCCGCTCGAAGCCCGAAGTTTCCAGATGTTTACTTTTATGTTCTGGCTGAATTTGTAACCTTATCAATACGTTTTTAGAGTCATTGTTTAGACTCACGCTTTATTTTACTTAACTCTTTGATTTATCTTTTAATAAAACCATGTTTTCATTATTCGATATGTCTGAGTAGTTTTCTTTGTTAGGTTTAGGGTTATTCGAAAGTGTTTGATAAATTGCTGATCTGATCTGATTGTTAGGATAATATCATTAGAATGTTCTTCATCTTGACTTGCTTTTATTGCTGATTTTAGCTTCATGAACTGAAATCTGATCTTAGGATAATTAATAGAAACGAGAGTTTGATTAATTTCCTGATCTAGTCTTTGATGAGCAAAATTCCTATTCGCAAAGGAATTTGGCTTAGGGTTTTGTGAACAATTGAACCTGAAATTAATGCTTGTTTAGATTCATAGGATTCGCAAAGGAATTTGGTTTTCTAGGATTTATCCATAGATAATATTCGCAGCGGAAGCTGGTTTGTTTTACTTTCGTGTTCATGTTCAAGAACTGTGCTTTAATAATCCTAACAATTGATTTATCTGCAATTTTGATTCACTGGAGATTTCCCTGTGCCTAGCGCTTTTCTCTAATTGATTTACAACAGTTTTTATTGCTTTGTTTTTGCATTCTTATAATCTTGCTTAGCATAATTCGAACTCATAAATCTATTGTGTTTTCTGATTCCCTGTGGATTTCGATACCTAAAGTACTGCAATTGACCTCTTAATTTGAGAGAGTCTAGCTCTAGGGATAATTTGAGCTTATCAAATTTTGGCGCCGTTGCCGGGGAGTCTAGACCATTAGATTTATTTTATTAGGATTTTGTCTAGGTTTTTGTTTTTATTTTTGTTTTGCTAGTTTCTTTTTGTTTTGCGTTTCTGGTACATGCGAAACCGCAATGCCAGGAGCAATCGACACGAGGAACTAGTTGGTTACAATCTCGAGGAACTTGCGCGTTTGGAACGTGAGAACAGAAGAACAGCTAGAATGGCTGCTCAAGAATGTATTATACTGATTCCTGGAGAGGATGGAGTTATGCGTGATCCGGCAGGTCTCAGATACAACGCCGAAGGGCAGAGGATTAACGACGATGGTATTGTGATCGTCGAGGAGATTGTCGAGCCAGTTGACGAAAGAGCAGTGTTCGAAAATCAAGCTGGTGTCGCTCGACACCATAACGGTGTCGCTCGACACCATAACGGTGTCGCTCGACACCCGCATGGGATTCACGCCGAGCAACAAGGGAATCAGATCGCTGGACGCAACAGACAGCCAGGTGTCGATCGACACCAGGAGGGTGTCGATCGACGCCCTGTCCAGAACCGCACTCTAGCTGATTTCAACAGGCCTGATCAGTTCTACGCGAATCGAGCTGCGATTCGTCCTCAAGCTTTCCAGCGGAATGATTTTGAGCTGAAGCCTGCGTACTACTCACTAGGAGCTCAACATCCTTTCCATGGCCTTCCACATGAGCACCGATGGATCACATCGAGAACTTCGAGGATTTAGCCTCCAGCATCAAGGCTCAAGGAGTGTCTAGCGATTATCTTTTCTGCAAGTTATTCCCATACTCTCTTAGTGGGGATGCTTCTTACTGGTTGAAGCAGCTTGAGCCTGGATCGCTTACTACTTGGGAGGACACAAAGAACGCGTTCCTGAACAACTTCTTTGATGATGCGAGGTCAGAAGAGCAAAGGACGAAGATTACTTCCTTCAAGCAGGGTCCTACAGAAGCTTTTAAGGCTGCGTGGACGCGTCTTAAGTCTTATCAGAGAGATTGTCCCCATCATGGCTTCACAGATGTTCAGCTTTTAGGCATCTTCTACAGAGGAGTGGACTGGCGATATCAGATGGCACTGGATGCAGCGAGTAGTGGTAACTTCAATACCAAATACCCAGCAGATGCAATCACTCTCATCGAGAATTTAGCTTCTAACAACAGCACGAAGAACGCTGATTTTGAGAAGAAGCAGATGAGTGACAACAAGGATGGTGGGAAGCACTTGGTTGAGATGAACGCGAAGCTGGATTATATGAAGAGCATCCTCTTGGGAAAGAAGTCAGTACAGTTTGCTCAGGAAGTTGAGGCTACAGAGGAAGATGTGAACTACATCAACGATTCAGGATTTCAGAAGTTTAAAAATCAGCAGGGATATGGGTCGTCTTATCAGAAGCCTTTCCAGAGCAACAATTACCAAAGGAATTACGGATCCTCTTCTTACCAGAAACCTCCTGAGCAGGACAATGAGGTGAAGAGTATGCTGGAGCAACACCTAGAAGGCCAGCAGAAGATGACTGTGAGCTTTAACGAAAAGATGGATGCAATGTATTCTGATCTGGATAGAAAGATTTCAGCGCTAAGCACTCACGTGAAAAAGCTGGACGTTCAAGTGGCTCAAATCGCCAGTTCTGTGCAGCGACAAGAGGGTTTTCTTCCTGCGGAGACTGATGCAAACCCAAGGGGCGCCTGTAATGCCGTTCAGACTGAAGAAGAAGAAGATTTTGGGACTGCCGAGCAGGTGTCGAGCGACACTACAGATGACCATCGCTCGACACCTCACGAATCATCATCTCGGATTGAGGAGACAAAGCTAGTGTCGATCGACACTGACGAGAGTGTCGATCGACACCTCGTCCAGATTTGTGCTAAAATCGCAGATTCTTCGGTTTAAGCAGAGGAGAACGTCCACAAGGCCAAGGTTCCTTTCCCCAGAGTTAAAAGGTCCAAGCAGGAGATTGAAGAAGCATTCTGCAAGAAGATGATTGACAAGATCATGATTGAGATGCCTTTGGTTGATGCAGTCAAGCTTTCACCTGCGATAAGGAGATATGTCAAGAGAATGGTGGCAAATGGTATTAGTCCTGAGGAAGGAGCATTGCTGACCCGAGATATCAGAGCTATTCTTCTGAACACAGTCCCAGTGCCTAAGAAAAAGAAGAAGGACATAGTGCTTTCAGAAGAAGTTAGTGCAATGATCCAGAGCAGGAATCCTGTGAAGCTGCCTGATCCAGGAAATTTTGTGCTCGACTGTTCTATCTCTGGTGAAAGTTTTTCTCACTCTCTCTGCGATACGGGTTCTGGAATCAATCTTATGCCTCTCTCCGTTGCTGAAAGACTAGGAATGACGGACTTCAAGAAGACAAGATTGTCTCTAATCCTAGCTGATCGTTCAAAACGTTTCCCGAAAGGTATTCTAGAGGATGTGCCAATCGGAGTTCAGGAGTGCGTAATTCCAACAGACTTTGTCGTTTTGGAATACGATAAAGAGCCTCAAGATCCTTTGCTTCTGGGAAGATCTTTCTTAGCAACAGCTGGAGCAAATATCGATTGCAGAAGAGGAAAGATCAAGCTTGACCTTGGTGATGTTGTCATGGAATTTGACATGGACAGTACTAGGAGAAAACCCACCATAGATGGTCAAGCTTTCTCTGTGGATACATCGCTGGAAGACGAGCCAATCAAGGAGCCTTCGAAAGACATACCTGCTACGTTCATTGAGGAAGTAGTCATCACAGAACCATCTCTTGAAACACCTCCGGAAGAGCCCAGGTATGAACCCCTTGTACTTAATTCGATCTCTTCCGATTTCATTAGTGTTAAAAAGGCAGTTACGCGCTCATGCAAGCTTCGAGTTCCTCGAAAGCTTGGTTTTTCTAATGAACTTGCAGGAAAAAGAGAAGATGAGGTGAAACCTAAGAGGAGTTCAAAGCCTTTCGCAAAGATGCGAATAATCATTCCTCCGGAGCTTAAAGATCAAGGAGAAGCAGTTCTTCAGGAAATGATGAAGAGAACGATGAAACTTTTTCCTGTGACTGTTTCTGATAAGTCTGGGGAGCTGTCCAGAAGGTCCGTTTGAAACAAGTTGCCGGTTCCGTTCAGGATAGAGGAAGTCCGATACTTCCTCAAGATCCACCATAGTCCTAAGTCCTATCACAGTCAAGCTAACGGACTTAAAACAAGCGCTTAGTGGGAGGCAACCCATTTGTGAGTTTTATTATTTACGTTTTAGTTTATGTTCTTTTACAGTTTTACGTTTGGTTTTTGTTTTTGGTTTTGATTTTCAGGAAATCGAACGTTTAAACGGAAGTGAGAATGAACTTCATATGAAGGTGTCGAGCGACACCAACAGGAGCATTGCTCGACACCAAGCAGAATTATGTTCGGATCGACAAGAACTTCAGTCGCTCGACGCGACAGATTTACGAGTCTCGATCGACACTAAGGTAGTGTCGCTCGACACTGCCTCCAGGTACGAATTCTCACTTGATTTTTTTTCTTTCGTTTCGTTTTCTATCTATTTATTCACCGATCTCAAGCTTAATAACACTGGGGACAGTGTCGTTTAAGTCTGGGGGAGGTAGTTGCTAATTATGTTTTTTATTTTGGTGTTTTTGAGTCAGTTTTAAATTTTTTAGAGTCAAAACCTCTCCTTTAGACTTGCTTTGAACAGCACTCAAGGACCATTTCCGATGCAAGTTAGATGGTTCTACTGAGGTGGGTAACTAGAAGTGGATCGGTTTAACGGAGCGAGTTCAGATTTTTGGAGAACCCTAGAAAGGATGTCAAAGACCCCGCCCTAATGAATCTTAATCTTCTTGTCAAGGGCGTTGGCTAATCGCAAGACTTGATTCAGCTTCCAAACACTTGAAAGCGAGGACGGACCGCTCTTGAAACTTCTTCCCGTATGATGAGTACAACTGTCCTAGATCTGGTGGTAAAGGATCCTCTGCTGAGGTACCCGCCATCATAAAAGCCTCATAGAACAACAGTATTAAGCGCTGATCTAGTGAAATCATAGAGATGCCAAAGAAATAAAAAATCTGCAGAAAAGTGCAAGCCCGAATTCATATAGGCATTTGGTGGTAAAGGACCCTCTGCTGAGGTACCCGCCATCACAAGGAAAAAGTTCAACAAAAAGGCATTGCATCTCTATGATATCCTTAATTGGATAAACAGTTTTAGAGGGAAGAGAGAGGGTGAAACGCGGGAAAGTGTTTAAGGAAGCGGAAGAATCTAGAAGGTCCAGCGATCGATATTCCCTCGATGAGACCGCACCTAATTGAACTTAAGGGGCCTGCGACTGAAAGTCTGAGTTTCTCTAAGGAGTTTTGATTCAACCTGAAAGACTGCTAAACTTCTAGGGAAACATCGAAGTATCACCGGATTAGCTTTGCAAAGGTATGTGGTTCCTAAAGGAGTGATTACACTGTTTTGCTTAGGGACAAGCAAAAAGCTAAGTCTGGGGGAGTTGATATATCATGGTTTTTACCCTGTTTAAGCCATGATATAAGTCCATTATCTAGAGTCTTTGTTATGTTTTGTGTTGGTTTTAGAGTCTTTTCAGGTACAAGGACGATTGGAGCTTAAAAGATGTTTACTGGGAGTTTTGGAGTATCTCGGAATGAAACGGCAAAGATGCAATCATGGAATGAAGTTTTGGAGTCTGTGTCGAGCGACACCATCACTGAGCATCGCTCGACACGACCATTTGTGAAGCAAAGAATCCGATTTTGAATATTGGTGTCGATCGACACCACCTATCAGTGTCGATCGACACCCTGTTCGCAGAAGCCCAGTTCTTAATCGCAGAAGTCCGCTCGAAGCCCGAAGTTTCCAGATGTTTACTTTTATGTTCTGGCCGACTTTGTAACCTTATCAATACGTTTTTAGAGTCATTGTTTAGACTCACGCTTTTTTTTACTTAACTCTTTGATTTATCTTTTAATAAAACCATGTTTTCATTATTCGATATGTCTGAGTAGTTTTCTTTGTTAGGTTTAGGGTTATTTGAAAGTGTTTGATAAATTGCTGATTTGATCTGATTGTTAGGATAATATCATTAGAATGTTCTTCATCTTGACTTGCTTTTATTGCTGATTTTAGCTTCATGAACTGAAATCTGATCTTAGGATAATTAATAGAAACGAGAGTTTGATTAATTTCCTGATCTAGTCTTTGATGAGCAAAATTCCTATTCGCAAAGGAATTTGGCTTAGGGTTTTGTGAACAATTGAACCTGAAATTAATGCTTGTTTAGATTCATAGGATTCGCAAAGGAATTTGGTTTTCTAGGATTTATCCATAGATAATATTCGCAGCGGAAGCTGGTTTGTTTTACTTTCGTGTTCATGTTCAAGAACTGTGCTTTAATAATCCTAACAATTGATTTATCTGCAATTTTGATTCACTGGAGATTTCCCTGTGCATAGCGCTTTTCTCTAATTGATTTACAACAGTTTTTATTGCTTTGTTTTTGCATTCTTATAATCTTGCTTAGCATAATTCGAACTCATAAATCTATTGTGTTTTCTGATTCCCTGTGGATTTTGATACCTAAAGTACTGCAATTGACCTCTTAATTTGAGAGAGTCTAGCTCTAGGGATAATTTGAGCTTATCAGCGTATTTCTCATAGAGCTTTGTCTTGTGCTCAATGTTCTTTTTCCCCTTGTCATGGATTTGCTTAACCATTTCTTCTTTTTTTCGTCCATCCATGCTTATTCTTTCACTCAAAGGTAAAGACATCAAATCCAAAGAACAAAGCGGATTGAATCCATAAACAATTTCAAAAGGTGAATACTTAGTAGTTGAATGCATTGCACATGATCATATGTGAATTTTTCATGAGGCAAGCATTCTTCCCATGACTTCAGGTACATTTTAACAAGTGCTCGCAACAAAGTTGATAAAGTCCTATTTTCTACTTCAGTTTGTCCATCGGTTTGTGGGTGACAAGTAGTAGAAAACAACAGCTTAGTTCCTAGCTTAGACCACAAAGTTTTCCAGAAATAAATTAGGAATTTGGTATCTCTATCCGAAACTATGCTTATGAGCATACCATGCAATCTAACCATCTCCCTACAGAAGAAGTAAGCGACATACATAACATCATCAGTCTTATGACATGGAATGAAGTGTGCCATTTTTGAAAACCTATCAACCACTACAAAGATGGAGTCCTTTCCAATTTTATTTCTAGGTAAACCAACCACAAAATCCATTTAAATATCATGTCATGGATGCAAAGGGATAAGGAGAGCAGTATACAAACCGTGGGGTTGATTATTGGCTTTAGCCAGTTTGCACGTTACACACCTTTGACAGAGGCGCTTAACATCACGTTTCATAAGAGGCCAATAAAAGTGGTCTTGCATCACTTTCAGAGTTTTGGCTTTACCGAAATGCCCCATCAAGCCACCGCCATATGCTTTCCTTATAAACATTTTTCTCAAAGAAGAGTGAGGTACACAAAGTCTATTATCGTAAAAAAAGTAACCCTCATGTCTATAGTACTTACCAAAAGAAAATTTCTCACATGACTTGAAAACAGTGGTAAAATCATTATCAGATTCATACAAACTCTTTATTTATTCAAACCAAGTAATCTAGCATCTAAAGAGTTAAGCTAAAGATACCTTTGAGATAATGCATCTGCCACTACATTATCTTTACCTTTTTGAACTTGATCACGTAGGAAAAAGTGTCAATAAACTCTATCCATTGGGCATGACATTTGTTAAGCTTCTTTTGTCCATTGATGTGTTTGAGAGACTCATGATCTGTGTGTATCCCAAATTCCTTTGTCTAGAGATAGTGTTGCCATGTTTGCAAAGCCCTCACTAAAGAGTATAGCTCCTTATCATAAGTTGGATACTTATGTGTGGTTCCTCAAAGCTTTTCGCTAAAGTAAGCTATAGGTCTCTTATCTTGCGTAAGAACATCACCAATACCAACTCATGAGGCATCACATTCAATTTCAAATGTTTTCATAATATAAGGAAGTATAAGAAGAAAAGAGTTAGTAAGCTTCTGATGTAACCGCATTAATTTAGACCCATATTAGCTAGTATTTTACATGGTTTTTATATGCAGGGTTATTTGAAAGGTTATTTGAGATCTCGTCTCATCATGGAACTCCTAATGAAGCTATACTAGGAATCTTCCATAGAGGGATTGAGGAGAAGTTTCACATCGCTCTAGACACGGCTATTCAAGGAGATTTCGGAAGTTTCACCATTGAAGAAGGTGAGAAACTTATTGAGAATCTAGCTCAAAGTACTCAAAACTTCAATAAAGATTTGATAGGTCTACCAAGAAACCTAAGGGAGACACATCAAGAGGAGAATATCCTAGGATAAAAGAAAGGAGCGACAACCTCAATAATCTCATCTTGGCTACTAAGAAACAAGTGCATTACATGGGTGATTTCGATGGTAGTGAAGAGATGCTTGCTGAGAAGAACCAAGAGGATTTTGAAGAGGTTAACTATGTGCAAGGTCAAAGGTATTACACCAAGAGAATCAATCCCAACTATATGATTCATTATAACTTCTTACAGAAGCACAAATGTGGAGAAACCCCACAGTTCAAGTCTACCCACCTAAAGCTCAAGGTTTTGTCACTCAACAACAAGGACAAGTCTTTGTCACCAAGACTCAAGGGTACTATAGTAAGAAAGTATTCTACCCTTCTCAAACTCCTAGTAACTTTCAAGAACAAGCTAGTTCATCAACCCAACCTCCCCCTCAAGATCAGAGCTCAAGGCATTGGCTCAACGAGTTCTCGATGGAAAAATCAAGAGTAGTGCGGATATTTGAAAGAGGTTTCTCGTGGTAAACACTAGGATTGATGGAATGTACCAAGAGTTGGATGGAAAGATCTCAAGCTTAGCTTTTCATGTCAAGACTGTTTATGTTCAAGTAGCACAATTTGCTTCTAAGCAAAAGGCACCTTTGGGAACTCTAATGGGTAAGCCTGAATCTAATCCCAAAGGCTTTTGTGGTGCAATATGGTTAAGGATAGTGAAAAAGACTCTACTTGGAGGAGTTAGCTAAACTCTTGGAAAAACCTTAAGATGATGATTTGGTCAATAATATGAGGAACCCTAGGTAGATTCGCCAACCAAGCCTAAGATTTTGGAAACCACCGCTCATGTACCTAGCAAATATGAGTCGCATACTCCTTTTCAGAAGATTGTCTATGATATAATGCGTTTTTGGCGCATTCTAACCTTTGTTTTGTAGGTTTTTATCGAGTTTTTCTTTCTCTTTTGAGTCATTCTAGGTCTAAAGGTAGCTGGAATGGAGAATTGGAACTTGCTAGGAGGCTTGGCGAAAAATGTAGGAAAACACGATCTTTTGGAGATTTTGGAGCCGAAGAGCACCCGCTCCGGAAAAGGAGCACCTGCTCCCCGGAAGATTCACTTATGGAAATCTTCATTAAATCAAAGATTCGCCAGAAGATTCACTTATGGAAATCTTTATTAAATCAAAGATTCGCCAGAAGATTCACCCTAGATTTATTCCAGCCGTCGTGGGCCCTATAAAAGGGGATTTTTGGACTCCGTAGACGCACGCCTCTTTCACGCAAAAACACACACACACACACACACACGAAGACGCACGCAAGACGAGAGACCGAAGGCAAACACACGAGAGAGAGAGAGATTTGATACTTGTTTTAGAGTTTGTAAGCTTGAGGATTGTCTTCTACGTTATCGATTGAAGTTTCCTAAACCCTTACCTCTTTCTATTTTATTCAATGAAGTTTCTATTCTCTTTTATTGCTGCCGTTCGTTTCATGTCGTGCGAGTAATCTCCTTTGTTAGGTCGAGGGTTCGATGGGATTAGAGAATCATAACTAAGCATAGATAGGTTTTAATCCATAATTCGATTATCTTTGTCTAATGTTGATCGTAATGCCGAGACTAGTTTGATCACCTAGCCTCTGATTTTAGGTTTAATTTACTCATCAAAAGTGTAGTGAATTACTTGAATTAACTTAGATAGGCGAGTTGTCCTTAGCCAACGACAGTTGAAGTTAAGGCAACACGTGAACAAATCAATCCCTTTTGTTTAATTCTTATCATTCTTTGTAACCTCAAACGATAGTTTAGGGTGTGAGATTGAATTGTTAAAGTAATTGATGCCACGACAGTGGATCCTCTTGAATTTATGATTGAGTTCTAGATTGGTTCACAAATTGATAACCTGAATAATTGCTTGGTTTTGATATCCTAATCCCTGAGATATATCCTTCGATCTAACGCCTTTTCTCATAATTGTTTAAACCGATTTTATGTTTACTTGCTTTGATAAATCGTGATACTCAAACCCTTTTTTTTTAAATCGCTTAGCTGAACTTGTAATCCATAAGATTAGAGTGTATTGCTAGTCCCTTAACGAACCTATACTATTCTACAATTGAAGTAGTGATTCTAGGTTGATAAAACCGGATAAAAAGGAATTTCATCAGTCTACATTAAGGCGATCAAGAAGATTCTTGGAAGGTATAGAAAGGATATGGAGGAAGCCGGTGTTCTGCTACCTAAGGACGATGATTGCAGAAAATTAGTGCTCAAGAGAAAGATGATTAAAGATGTCTTAGATAACCACAGAAAGGTTATGGAGGTAATGAAGAACTACCATGCTAGAGAAGAAGTTGACAAACCGAGGACTCTACCAAAGAAAGACTATCCCAAAAAGTTCTTACTGCCATGTTCCGTACGAGATTTGGAATTAGAAGATGAGTTGTGTGATTCGGGTTTGAGTGTGAGTAAGACCTCTCTCGAGATGTACAAGCTCCTAGGTACTAAAGAGTTAAAGGAAAAAAGGATAACCTTGGTATTTGCGGATTCGACTTCTAAATGTCCAGTTGGAATCCTAGAGGATTTTTCCTCAAAGATTGGAAATGTCGTTGTGCTAACGGATCTCATAGTCATGGAGATGGATTCTTCTAAAGACATGCCTCACATAGTAAGCACATGGGCCATTCCGATTCGATTAATCTTTCAAATGAGAACTGGTACCCCACCTTGATTCCACCCTAGCATTTCCTTGAAACCATCATATTTTTGTTGAGTGAGACATTTTCTGTTTTGCACCTCATGCATAAAATCTTTAGAGATAGAAACAACAATTCTTTCTTCCGTTAAGAGTAGTCTCATTGGCTAGTCTAGGTGGGTTGAGAGGTACCTGAAGTCTTATTGAATTATACCAATGTTTTGAAAACCGGACCGGCGACCGAACCGGAAAACTTTTGGGTCATGGGTCAATGTGGTCCGACTGGGTCGAATCAGGTTTAATAGTTTAAAAAAATATACTAATATAAATAGTTTTTGTATAACTATAATATCCAAAATTCCAAATATATAATATAGCCTTTGAATAAACATATATTTTTAAAAATTAGGAAAATCATTTTAATAACAAAAAAACTATTCAAAGACAAAATTTAATGAGAAATAGTTGAGTTTATATGTAAAACAAATTAAAAACATTAAACCATAACAAAAATTAACTAAATTCAAAACTAGTATTTGTTTCTATAAATTTTAATCATAAAAAATTTAAATATGAAAGAAAGGAAATTAAAAAAAAAAAAAAACTCAAACCCGGTTCAACCCAACCCGGCTAGTTGGCCGGTTCACGGTTGAACCCGGTCCGCTCCGGTTTTCAAAACATTGGATTATACGGTTTTTAAAGGGGTGTTGGATGAATGTGGGTGTGAGATTTGTGAGAGTTGGGGAGAAGAAGAGGATGAAACGAAGAATGGTTAGCAAGTAAAGAATGAAATGGGTAGACCAAAATGGTTTAGAGAAAAGATAAAGAAAAAAATGTCTAGGGAAGAAAATCTAAAGTAAATGAAACACTACTCTTAGGCTTAAGTGTTATAGGTAATAAGCTCTTAGGAAAAGAAAAGAAAAAGAAAGAAAAAAAAATCAAAAGTAGTAAGATCAAGAAACGAAGAGTAGATGTTAAGTATAAAAAGAACTCCCTAGATTGAATTTCCTAGATTGAATCCTAGTAAAGAAAAAGAATGATGAAATGAGTAATGGTAAAATGGTGAGTGAGTTGCAAGAGTGTTTGGATTGGGTAGAAGTATGGAAGAAAGCATTTGTATTCATAAATTGTTTTCCTTCTCCATTGCTTTTGTGTAATGACTTGTCTAGTTTCCAAAACAGGTTTTGGATATATAATCCAAAATATGTAGCTTCTTCAATCACGTTTTGAGTGACACATATTCCTTGGAAACTTTACTCATCACCTCCAGTGATTCATCTTCAGAAGATTCCTCCCAGCGACCCAGAAAGATCTAGGAGCTGATCTGCATATCATTAAAAGGTCTCTTTGTCTAGTTTCTAGAACTTGTTTTGGATCTCTAATCGGAGATTTGTAGGTTCTCTTATCACGTTTCTAGTGATGTGTTTTCCTTGAAAACCAAACTCATAACCTTTGATGATCTACATCATAAGCTCCCTCCCTGGCGGTACATAACGATCCACAAGGAGATCCGCATATCAGTGAAAAGATCTCACTGTCTAGTTTTCAGAAAATGTTTTGGGTCTTTAATCCAATATCTGTAGTTTCTTCGGATACGTTAACAGTAATGTGTGTTCCCTAAAAACCCAATTCGTCAACTTAGATGACCTATCTTCAAAGATCTACTTAGTTACTACAGTGGCCTTCCTCAATGAACTAATTAATCATCTCCGGTGACCACCCTTTGATGATCTAATTGTTAGCACTGAAGACTTATCTTCAAAGATCTAATTAGTCAATCTGGTGACCTATCTTCGATGACCTAATTTGTTATCTCCGGTTACTTGCCTTTGATGTCCTAGTTCGCCATCTGTGGTGACATACTTCTGAACACCTAACTCGTATATTTCCACTTACAGATTTTTTGAACAATCAAAAAACAAACTTCTCTCAACATTTTCGCTTACATCCTTCACGAAGTATCTAAGTATTAACGTAGACAGACTTCTTTTAACAAATTCTTTTACATCCTACGCAGATTATTTATAGTCTAACCAAAAACAGATTTCTCACATCGATGATGGCCACAACGACGGACTCTTTCAAATATTTCAGATCTGACTATTACATCCTCAGCAGGATTACACAGCGCGCTATACAAATATATAATGTTCATTATAGAAGCGGGTGCGTTAGTGCAAAACGTATCTGTAAACACAAATATTCATTCTAAACCCAACAGACAAAACGTTGGTTGCTTCGCTAAAAATTTTCATTATAGGAGCGGATGTGTTCGCGGGAACATGTCCGTGAACCCAAATGTTCATTCTAAATCCAACAAACTGAATCGTTTGTTGAAACGCGATAACGTGTTTATTTTCGGAGCGGACTTGTTATTGGAAACTAATCCGTAAACCAAGAATGATCATCAAAATACCCATAACACACACCACTAATCTAAACTGTATGGCATGATTTACAAATGGAATAGACATGTTAATAGTAACTAGTCCGTAAACCAGGAGTGGTAATCCAAAAACTCAGCAAACAAATAAATGGTCATACACAATATAACATGTTCACTACTTGAGCGAACCTGTAATGGAAACTTGTCCGTAAACCAAGATGAAGATCGGAAAACCCAATAAAATGTTGGTCTTACGTAGCTGAACACAACCCAACATTGTTTATCGCATTCTAGGCAGCTAAACGAAACTCAACATTTCTTATCGCAGTCTACGCAACTCAATATCGCTCAATGCACACCTCTACACATCTGAACATAGCTCAGTGACAGTTAGATTTGGCAAGCACTTAATTTGACCTCAACACGAAAAGGAGACTTCCATAGGAGAATCGGTATTACGACAAGCTCGACTAACTTCCATTTCTCCTTGATGCAAATCAACCTCTACAAAATTCTCAACTTAACCATGACATCGATCTCCTCACCACAAGACGTCAGCAAAAACTACACTAATAGACCTCGGCGTCGACCTTCGTCTTCAACTTCAACCTCCGTCTCTAAAGATCTCATTAAGCTCGAGCACATGACTGAATCAAGCACTCTTCGGCGAGGTGATGAGGTGACAATCAAGAAGGTACACTACGACGAGTCAAATTCCATAATCTCTTACGAATAAAAACATGTCCGCCGAGCTAAACATTAGCAGAATGTTTCTGCAAGCATTTTTTTCTTAAAAAAAGCATGTAGCTCCCATGCTATATACTTATTTACCATTTTTGATATTCAAACTTTATATAATAGTAATAACTCTCTTGAACTGAACATGAAACACGTTTTGAACATATGGCATTAACACGGTTTCAAAATAGATTCGTGCGTCAATATGAAAAGAGGAATTGGCATGTATATACAAGAAAAAAACTATCACTCAAAATTCAACCAAATATCCTAAAACTAATGACTATTATTTGGCCACATAGTTAAATTTTAGTTAGATGCTTAATTATTATTATTTTTTTGTTATTGAGCAAATTCACCCATATGAAAAAATAGAAACGCTATACTCCTATCTAACACAGCTATTCTTCTACCTAACACGCAAGTTTCGATTAATACTCTAGTACAAAACACTATGGAGGAAGCCAAATATTAGAAAGAGCTCAAGGGTGGATCCAGAAGAAAAATCCGTATGAGACACTTATATTTAAATATTGAATATAATTTAGTTAGTGAATATATATTACATAAATTATAGATTAATTTAGTTATTTCTTATTTTTGAAAATTTTAAATTTAACCAACTAAAATGGTAAATATTTTTTAATGCTAAATGTTCACTTTTAATGGCACTTAACATAAGATTGTATATTGCACATAAGAGTTTCATTTATATAAAACCATTTTGTTCTTTTTGTATAAAAAAATAGGAAATTTACTTTAAAAAGTTGAGTTTTTTAAGCAGGGGTGTTTCGAGCACAATTTAGTTAGATTAGGGGGTTTTATTATGAGGTACATAGTTTGGGTGGGAAAAAATTGAGTTTCTTTAGTAGGGGGGTTTTAGGTTGTCAACCGTAAAATCAATTATAGGAGTAAATTTATTTCGTTCTTATAGGAATAAAATCAATTTATTTTTATTTTTGGAAGAAATAACTAAGAAGGAAAACAATATTTATGGGAAAATGAGGGTTTAGGCAAAAAAATGCAGTAATTATACTTTTGAAATATAAGAACAAATAGTATGGAAACGGGAAAAGATAATTAGATTATTTTAGAAAACCTAAAAAAAGGAAGGAAAAATTAAGTTGACCTTCGAACCCAGGCTAACAGAATAAAACTAGCACATGAGAAACCACTTGCGTTGAGTCTAACATTTAAATTACTTACCATTTTATTTATAAAACAGTAAGGGGCACGTGCCCCGCTTTTTACAACGTGGGTCCACCCCTCAGCTCAATTATAGAGAGGCAATTATTAAATTTGGGTTACTTGTGGGCTTCCAACTAAAATACCAACCGGCTATTAGTGGATTGATCCTAACCTTTTATATATTATTTAATTATTTCTCCAAGTGGGACTATATCACTTAATACCCTTCCTTACGCTCAGACATGAACATCTGTAGCGTGGGCAATTATGAAAACAACATCCACAGAGAGGTCCAACGATCAGGTGGCTCTGATACCATATTAAATTTGGGTTAGTTGCCATTTCTAATTCGTGATTCACATTGGTAGAAACGAAGACAAACACATATTAAATGCAATCGCAGTTTTTGTTCCTTAATTCAAAGTTCAAATATTGACTTCGCCATCATAATATGTTTAATTATAAACGTTACTCCCTAACCCCAATAATAAAATTAAAAAAAAATAAAAAAGAACGGGTTTTTGTTTTTGTTTTTTTATAAAACATAAAGAACGTTAAAAGGGTTCTCCTCCTCAAGAACATGAAATCTCTCTCAAACCCTTATGATTTCTCTGCATTTTTCTCCTCCTAAACGCGACCACAAGTCTGCTAGAGACTTATAAATACGAGTCCTAGGTTAAACCTTCAAACCGCGATTAAAACGAACACTAAATCTAATAACCCGATTTCTGAAAACCATGGTGTCGATCGACACTGCCCATGGTGTCGATCGACACCCTCACCAAATTGCACTTATTTGGTTTCGGGATGTTACATACTAGATTTGGACCCGTGTTAAACGCGGACTTATAAATTTTATTTTTTGTTTCTATATTTTGATTTGCCCAGAATATAGAACCAACACATGAATTGAAAATAATTGTATGAGAGAATTTTAAAATCTATCGTTAAATGTTAAATAAATATGGTATGCGACTTATTTAATTTAAATGAATTTGGTATTATGATTTTTGTGTAATGTTCACAACATTTATATACACTCGAGTTATAACATTTACATGTATTTTGACTAAAATATGAATAAATTATCAATATTAATTTATTTATTTTAAGTTTATTGAGTTGGTTCGCACAAACTAAATCAAGATTTTCATCTTTAAACATATAATTACAAAATTGTAGTAGTACCAAAAAACAAAACAAATAAATAGTTGTTGATCGTTATCTAGTTCTCTTTGATCGACAAATCATTTTTTTCTAATGCATTTGGAATTAATAGGAAAGTTAGAGATTTTGTGAAATTAATTACCACAATATTTGTTACCTTTTATAGACAATTAGTGAATTTCGTAGGATGTGTATATTAAAAGTCATTATGAGTTTAGGAAAGTGATATAAATGTTATTTTTCGGATTAAGGAAAGTGAATGCAAAATTTTAGGAATGTTTTTTTCATTTGTTGCCATGTTTATAAGTTTAAAAATGTTTTTATTTTTATTTTTAATAGAATGATAATTGTCTCCTAAAACTCTCTTTGGATGATACTTAGGATTTTTAAGTTTTAATATCTCTTAAATGGCTCTTTGAGTGATACCTAAGATTTTGAACTTTTAGTTTCTCCTCAATTAATATATATAGGATATATATAATTTTTTTGTTTTTTATTTTCTTTTAGAAAGGACTAACTATATTATATTTTTTAAACGAACAATTTGTGATTTTATTACTATTTCAAGTCACAATCACTATTTTTAAGCTAACAATTTTTTAAAAATCTTTAGTTACAGAGTTAACCAAACACACCCGTAATCTTGAAAATTTTCAAGATATGCCACTTTTGACATGTCATTTTTCAAAAATGTTACTATTTTAAAATTTTAATATCATTTATGTTTGGGTTAACTATGTTATATTAGGATTTAGTTTTTATAGCTGAAAGTTGGTTAGTGATTAAAATTTTGGCATACTTTCAAAAATAGACCAAAACTTGAAGTCAAAGCTAAAACTAACCTCTTCCTCTCCTCTCTTTCAAAATCCCACGAATTACCCTCAATGAATCTGTGTATTAACGAATATGCCACTCATCAGACTGCTATTAGAGTCTAACCATTTTTTCAATAGACCTAAGGGCATTCTCAGATCTAACTTATTTACGGAAATGCCATTGTCATCAATTCTCAACCTCCACGACAACCACCATGGTCGACGAGTTAATGCAGTAAGTTACACGTTATTTCCGCCTTTAAAGCTCAAAGATAGAGCACTCCAACACTTTTCGCGACTACTCTCTCCGATTTCTCCAGATTTTCCTTTGCGTTTCCGTTTAAAACCTACCGAAATCGGAAATAATGTCATAAAAACGGCAAACGACGACAGGGCTGGCGGATTATATGATCTGGGCGGCCAACGAGGGCGAAATGAAACTTGAAACCGATATAGGTACGATTTTTGCATATCGTTGAATTGCAGATCTGAGTTGTATACTCAGACTGCTTTAGAAGTCTGTTCAACCTCAACTAGTCAACGAGAGGGTAGTTTTGCAATTGACATTTAACTAGTCAGACTCAATATGAAGTCTGCTAATTTCCTTTGAAACCAAAAAAATTATGAAAATTCCTCTAATCGAGGCATAGGGTAGTTTTGCAATTGACCGAAAAATTGACTTTCTATTAAGACTTCATTTTCTGTCTGCAGGAAAATCAGTCACTTTGACCGCAAGTTGACTGTCTATTCAGACGGAATCGAGAATCTAAAAAAAGAAAGGGTACTAGTTGTAATTGACCGAAAATTTTCATATGTTGACCTATTTGGGGGGAATAATATCAGACTTCTATTTAAGTCTTGGTTAGATCGAAAAACTTTCAGACTTCTATGGCAGTCTGCAATTTATGAATTTTTTCAGACGGCTTAGGTAGTCTGATTTCGGAGATTTTGGTCAACGCAAAAAATACACAAATTTTTGTCAGACATCTTTGGTAGTCTAAATGATTTTGCAGACCGCGAGGGAAGTCTAAATAAAAAAGTCAAAGTTCGGTCAATTGCAAAAATAGCTCACCACAATTTTCAGACTGCCCGGCCTATAAAAGAAGTCTGACATGAAAAGTCAATATTTTGGTCAATGTCAAAAATACCTTTCGATTTTTTTCAGACAGCTAGAGCAATCTGACGGAAAAGTCAAATTTTGGTCAATTGCAAAAATAGTCTTTTCAGACTACTATAGCAGTCTGGGTTGGTAACTTTATCAGACGGCATCCGCAGTCTTCTACATCAAAATCGAATTGCAAAAATACACTCCTCTTCAGACTGACATAGAAGTCTGGAAGGTTAAATCTTCCAGACTTACCTGGCAGTCTGATTTTTTAAATTTTGAAAACCGTTTTTTTTTGTATATTTGTGATGAATTTCGTTGATTTTAAATTTTTAATAGGTGTGTTACTTGTAATGTTCACCCTGTGTTAGTATCAAATGTTTATGTTGTGTAATTATTTTTAAATAAATTTTTCATAAGTTCAGGCAATGTAGCTAATTAAATAAGACTTCGTTAGATGTCTGAAATTTCCACTGAGATCGTTAACTTTGGTTTAAATGATTTTTTCGGACAGATAATGGTGCAATTACTTGTTAATGTTGGTGAGTGGATTGTGAGAGACTTGATATGGCATTTTGTGGTGGATCCTCTCAAAGGTGGGCGGTTTATCACTTTGGGCGACGAGTCTACATATTGTGAATTTGTTGAGATGATTCAAGATGATTATATGCTGGACAAGAAAACCGACTTGGTGGACTTATCATATCCATTACCGAACCACTCTTGCAACAGTTCAGTCCGGATAGCCCTCCTATTTATGTCACCAATGACAGGCAAGTAAGGAGCATGGTCGAGTTAGCTACTGCCCATTTAATCCGTCTTTGTGTCTCGAGGCAATCCGAATTGCCTACTCAAAATGCGGGGAATCATTATGTACAAGATGAAGATGAAGATGAAGATGAGGAAGACGAAGACTGGGAAGATGAAGATGTGGGCTCAGTATCAGATGATTCTATTTGTGGTGCTTTTGGACGTGGTCGTGGTGACGAACCAGAGCAAGATTTCATGAAACACGCAGAGTCTTACTATGATGGTGTAGATTATAGCGTGTATGGTAAAGTGAGAGGTGAAGATGAAGATGATAAAGAAGATGTAGATTATAAGACGTATGAGTTGCATTGTGTGGTCGGCCGATTTGCTGGCCGAGGAAGGAATTGGTCCGACGACATCTATGTCGGAAAGTGTTTTGATAGTAAGCAAGATCTTATAGCAGAGCTGCGTTTGACGGCCATAATGAGGAAATACTCATTTAGAGTAGAGAAGTCTACCAAGAGCATGTTTGTCGCTGAATGT
Organism: Draba incana; assembly: GCA_963576765.1. Classification (NCBI taxonomy): domain Eukaryota; kingdom Viridiplantae; phylum Streptophyta; class Magnoliopsida; order Brassicales; family Brassicaceae; genus Draba; species Draba incana. Next base: position 23,469,446 of record OY755205.1, read on the forward strand.
GTTGTGGAAGAATGCAACTGGAGGCTTCGAGCGGCTGTAAAAAAACGAACCAAACAAGTTTGGGTGACAATCTATAATACATGTCACACATGTACACCGCCAGACCGGAAGGCTAAGAAAAAAAGTCATACACCGCGTTATGTTGGTTGGTTGTTTCTAGATTCCTTTGGAATAATTGAGAATTTACACCAAGGCATGTCATAGTATCAATGAAGAAGCAGTTTGGGATGAAGTTGAGCTACACAATCGCATACAGAGCGTTGTAACATGCTCAAAAGTTGATGAGAGGCTCAACGGAAGATGGCTAAGAGAGGCTCCCTGATTTATTGCATGGACTCGAGCAAATCAACCCGGGAACGAAAATTGCTCTAGAACTCGATGAGGCTAATAGATTTAAATATCTATTTGTTGCATTTGGAGCTTGTATAGAGGGGTTTAAGTATCTTAGAAGAGTCATTGTGGTAGACGGTACGCATCTTACGGGCCTGTATGGAGGTGTTATGCTAGTGGCGGCCTCACAAGACGCCAATTTTCAAGTCTTTTCGTTGGCTTTTGGCATTGTAGACTCTGAGAATGATGCCTCGTGGGAGTGGTTTTTCACAAATCTGGCAGCCTACATTACAGACCAATATCCGCTGGTCATTGTCTCAGATAGGCACACCTCCATCATAAATGCTATTGAAAAGGTTCTTCCTTGGGCAAATCGAGGGATTTGTTCTTACCAACTACAAAACAACATAGTCAAACATTTCAGGGGAAAACATCTTTTGTACTTGGTGAAAAACGCAGCGTACGCATATACGATGTATGATTATGACCGATACATGGCCTCCATACAAGCGGTAAATCCTGACCTTGCTAAATACTTAGTGGACGCGGATCCGAGTCTATGGTCACGCGTTCATTTCGCTGGAGACAGGTATAATCATCAAATGCATTTTAATTACAAGACTTCTAGTGAAGTCTGATTTACCAAACTTCTAGTGCAGTGTGATTTAATATTGTCAGACTGTTGGAGAAGTCTGATAGCTATCAGTTTGCAGTTTTAGTCTGATATGTAACTTTTCTTGTTTTCAGCTGGGTTGACCGCGTTAACTTTTTTGGAGAAAGGTACAACATAAAGACGAGCAACTTAGCAGAAACAATAAACTCCGTAGTGAAGAAGGCAAAAGGATATCCCATCTCTTTCCTCTTGGAGTTCATTCAAGAGAAGCTAGGGACGTGGTTTTGTAAAAGGCGGCTAGATGCCTTGAGTCTGACAACAAGATATAGCCAAGGAGTGGAATATTTGATGGCTATTCGTCAATATTATGCGGACTACATGACGGCGGAACGCGATGATGGGTATCGATTTGTTGTGAAGGGCGGACATAGGGATTGTGTTGTCGATTTGCACAACCGAACGTGTGAATGTGGAGTGTCGGATTACGAAAAGATACCTTGCTCACATGCAATCTGCGCTGCACCAGAAATTGAACTACACCCATATACGCTGGCATGCCCATCATATCAAAGAGATTATTTTTTTAAGGCATACACGTTGAGCATCCTTCCGAAGAACTCTACTACGAAAGCGCCAAACACTGTACATGTCCGTCCGCCAGAATACAAACGTCCTCCTGGAAGACAGAAGAAGTCCAAGTGGCAAAGTTGGCTAGAAATTGCCAAGTCCAAGGGCCATAAACCACGCAAGGTTCCCAAGCAATATACTTGTTCTAATTGTAATCAACCAGGCCACAAAAAAACAAAATGTGTGAGCAAAAAATAGTCTTTTCGTCAGACTACCATAGCAGTCTGTTTGATACCTTCTATCAGACGGCTTCCGTAGTCTGTTCTATATATTGTATATGAGAAGGTATTGTATTTCGTTTCTTAAACTTTGGTTGTTGAGGTTTGCTTAAACCTAATTTGTAGTACTTGTGTGTTTGCTTCATCGTCAGGTCTAAAAAGACTAAAACATAATTCAATAAAAACAGATAGAAACAGAACATCAGACTGCAAAACAAGTCGGATAAGTTTTAATTACACCATATATGCAAAGTTTCATTGTTTTCGGGAATCCAAAAGTTAAAGGGGAATATTATCGTAGACGTCTAGCAATTGATTCTCCTCCTCAGTACGTTCCTCTTGACCGGTTCGGCCGAGCTTAGTCAATATCTCATACGCAAGCTTGTCTCTGCATGACTTCATGTTCTTATCACACATCCACTTCGGGAACGGCATCCCAAGGGAATGGAACTCAATATACTTCAAGCTATACATCCCACAATCACCTACCCGGGTGTTTTGGGGAAATTCCGGGGTCTTCACAATCGTGTAGGTGTATCGCTCAAGAGTATACTTCCAAGTATCATCTACCAAGGCCAGACAATGCATAACGTAGGGAAAGATCACGCATATCGGTTCGACTACCGGTCGAACTAACTCGTCGGTCAACGGTCCAAGGATGTTGTCCCATATGGTTATGTGCCTATCCGGGATAGAAATCATGATGGCTATCCAATGATTTTCCCCAATGTGCAATACAGTGTATATTTCATCAATTTCCAGGCCCCAAGTCTTGTCTGATTTCAGATAAACGGGAAGTTTACCATTATGGTAATCCCATACACCAGGGGGCAGCCTCCTTGCCATGGGCTGAACGTCTTCTCCTTGGCCGCTACTCACAAAATCCGCATAATGTTTGAGCCACAGATTACACATCATTGAGTCAACGAAGGTCAGCCTATCGGACCTGAACCATTCTGGGTGTTCGTGTTGTCGAAGCCTCATCAGATCAAGCCCAACATCTATGTGCTGCATAAAGACAGCGTTGAGCCAAAAAAATGTTAGACCTAAACAGAAGAAACAGAAGTCTAGAGAGACTGTAAAGATGTCTGATAAAGTCAGACTGCAAAAGATGTCTGATAAAGTCAGACTGCAAAACATGTCTAAAAGATGTCTGGTAAAGTCTGAAAGAAGTCTAACCGTGTCTTCCAGCCATTCCTTGGGGGTGCGCGGTAAATAGTACCAAGATAGGGTTGTGTTAACCTCCCTTTTCGGGTAATTCCTAGTGATTATATTACGCGTGTTAGACATCGACCAAATAATGTCTACAATATAAGTAGAGTGTAATGACATACGGCTGTTTCTTCAGGTAATCAGTAAGTGTCTTCACTTCATTCTTTGTTAGATGAGCGCAGGGATCATATCTCGGTGTGACATGTACTTGGGGTCTTCTGAATTTGCTCTTTCTTTTTGAGGTCTTCAGCCTTCGCCTTTACATATGCTTCAGCAGCTGCGGGTTGAGTTTGTTGTTTCGTCATATACGCAGCATCGAAGTTAATGCCTATGTTGGCCTTATCGAAGATAAGAACACTCTGCTCGGTGCCCAAGACACTACTCTGCAAATAAAAAACAAAAAAAAACAAAATAAACAACAGACTTCATAATTAATCTAAATACTGTCAGATATAATCAAATGACTTATGTAAAAATCTGATATTAGAGTGAAGTTGTTGTTATGTACGTCTCCGTCAGACTTCTCCAGAAGTCGTGTACCAGACTTATCCAGAATTCTAATAACAGACTTCTCCATAAGTCTGAAACACGACTTCTGTAGTCTGACGGAGACGAAAACAACACGAACATCACTCTAATATCATATCACCATGCTCATATCAAAGACCACAACAAAGCGAAATATGTATTTGTTCATATCAAAGGCAACAACAAAGCGAAATGTGATAAAACAATGTGGACCTCAAACAAGGCCTTGGTATTCTTTTACTCGTTTACTTCTCCTTAGTTCATTATTTGGTATAGGGTATTCTTTTACTCGTTTACTTTTCCTTAGTTGATTATTTGGTATAGGGTTTTGGACACTAAGCCCAACATCCACCGTAGATAGAGCAGGCTTAGGAACCTTCAAAATCACTTTATTCGGGTTCTTGCGGGCTTCCTTTTTGGTTTTCTGCACCACAGCTAATGCAGCTATTGTGGTGTCTTCTTCATCATTACCTGTTCCATCAACATCAACCCCACCATCCTCACAACCACCGTCCTCACCACCGTGAGGACGACCACCATCTTCACCACCATCTAGGCCGCCATCTAATCCGCCATCTAATCCACCATCTAAGCCAACGCCAGCCTCATCCTCACCACCACCAGCGTTTGAATTCTCACCTTTATCAAGATTAGCCTTATCCTTATCCTTCTTATTCTTCCTGTCCTTCTTATTCTTCTTCGTCGGCGTATTCCCTTCACCATCACCAACACCTAAACCATCAGACCCTGACTTTCCCTCCCTTAATACCCTAACTTCCTTCTCAATTCCAGTAATCCTCTCACCCACCTCCTTAAAACCTTCATTAACAATCTTAAGAAGGTCGCCCATCTCTTCCAACAGTTGATTTCTCACAGACTTTATCAAATCAACAACCTCACAATTATCAACACCGTCAGATTTTGCTCGCTTCTTATTACCTCGAACCTCTTCTCCATCAACCTCATCACCACCACCATCAGCAGCTTCAGAATTCTTCCTCTTAACACCATGTCCCTTGGACAAGGTCTTCTTTTGACCAGTACTGTACACCCCATCAACATTCCAGTGCTTTAAACTAAACCTCCAAGGGCGCTCAAACTTACCAAACATTGCTTTCACAATGTTAACAACATTCGGATCATCCTCACCATCGTCCCACCTGGGGAACATCTCATCAAACTCCTTGAGGACGAAGTTGTTGACGCTTGTCTGCAAGGACAAGATAACATGCACAAACTAAATGAGTTTTGCAAAAAAAATTAAGTCTGACAATATGAAGTCTGAAAAATGAATTCTGACATCAGACTGAGTCTGCATCTACTACCTGCTTGCGCAACTCCGAAGCGACTTTCTTGCGATTCCTGCTTCCTTGGTAAGCCAAGAGCGGTGGGGCTGGGTTATTTGGCAAGGGAACCCCGTAGACAGATGCCATCCCGGGACAGGCCCAATATATCCACACGTTCAATACCTCAGCGAAGCCTGAAATCTGATAGTTTTTACCTTCTCGGAGTTTTCTGTTTACCTCTGTTTTTACAGAGTCTATCAGGATTTTGAAGGCGAGTCTTCCCCATGGGTATGACTTTAACGCCCCTGGCTTCAGCAGCATCTTCGTCAGGTCCGCTCTCGATGGAGTTGTCCAGTGTTGAGCATCGATGAAGGTCGCGTAGATGGATATGTAGCCCAACCAAATCCTTTGTTGACTATCCCAGCCTCCCCATCTCTTGCAAGCTTCGAGCAACTGATTATAACTTGGCCCTACATCTTCTCCAACCCCAAGAAGCGCCCATATAGTACTCATCGCGGGTGTGTTCTCAACCTCCGGATACTCCCAATTCTCAACGTATTTACAATTGAGACCGGTTATCTCTTCGAACTCATGGAGCGAAAACCTCACCGGTTGAGGGCCAATAAGACACCACACCTCATACTTCTGATCGACTTCTAGTTCATTACACAACATGTAGTGCACCATCCTTGAGTACCATACAAATTCCATCTCATGCCACATCACAAAAACCCCGAAGACTGACTTGCGAAGCTCTTCCCACTCACTATCTTCCAGCGCTTGTTGGAGAGCATCCATCAGATCTCTCTTACCGCTGAAATAATGTATGCTTTTGTCGGGTTCAGGCTCATACACAGGTCTGAACATCCTTGGAGGGAATTCAGGTCCTCCCATTTTGACTATAGACGGAGATGTCGTCCTCGGTGACCACGCCGAAGAGAGAGAAATAGATCTGGGAATCAAAAAAGACAAGAGTTCAGTCCTGATGACGTTCTAGAAATCAGTATCGAGAAGGTGACGGATTGAGGGGAAGACAGTAGTAGAAGAAACTTACCGGCGCAGACACAGGGGATGATCGAAGCGACGAATTCCAGAGAAAACGGTGAAGACGAAGATGTCGGTTCGGTTTCTCCGAGAGAGAGAGAGAGAAATTGTGTCGGTTTTTTTTTTCTCGGTAACTGTAAAACAATGATGGGATAAAAAAGCCTTTTATATGTGACCTAATTTGCGGTTAAAAAAACATGAGACTTCTAAAGAAGTCATAAAGTTTGGGCGGCAATATTCCCGCCTTTTTATTAGTGCTTTTTACTAATATTTTAATTCCCGCCTTTTCAATTCCTGGTATTTTCGATTACTTTAAAAACGTCAGACTTCTAAAGAAGTCTGAAATTGTTGGCGGCAATATTCCCGCTTTTTTCTAGTGGTTTTTACTAATATTTTAATTCCTTGCATTTTCAATTATTTTCAAAACGGAAGACTCTTTAAGAGAAAACGAAAAGTCCGACCTCTATAAAAGACTCTTGAGTAATCTGTTATCAGACCTCTATAAAAGTCTGAATAAATCGGCCCGTCATTTAAGGAAAAAACACCACGTGTAATCGCCAAGTCCGAGACGACAGGTTTAAAAATTCCCAAAAATAAAGAGAAAACGAAAAGTCCAACCTCTATAAAAGACTCTTGAGTAATTTGTTATCAGACCTCTATAAAAGTCTGAATGAATCGGCCTGTCATTTAAGGAGAAAACACCACGTGTAATCGCCAAGTCCGAGACGATAGGTTTAAAAATTCCCAAAAATCAAAAAATTTCTAAAAAATCGAAATTAAAAAATGTCAAAGAAATCAAAAAGTTCCGGTCCGTATCAGACTTCTCTTTCTTTTATAATCAGACTGCCAGAGAAGTCTGTATTGAGAGCCTTAAAACAACAAAAACAAACGTAACAACCTTCATCTTTCGTAACAGTGTCTCTCCAAATATGCAGGGGATGGATCTCGGAACAGTATCTCTCCAACCTTCATCTTTAGGAAACAACCTCTCGTAGTCTCTTCGATCCCTTCACCATGCTCGCCGATCCAATCAACTCCAGGATGTGAAGGGAGTCGACGGGAGGTGGTGGCCGACGAGCTTGGTGAAGGTATTGAAGAGTCTTCGAGAAAAAGAGAGAAACTGCTTTTTGGTTTTTTTTTGCAGATCTAAAATTTTGTGTGGACCAACTTTAGGTCAAACCTGTAAAAAAAATTTATATATTTTAGGTCAAATCTGAATAGAGCGAGAATTCTAAAACATCATACTTCTAAAGAAGTCTGACAGGGCTTTTTACTAATATTTTAAGTTTGGGCGGCAATATTCCCGCTTTACTAATATATTTTAATTCTTGTTTTTTCAATTATTTTTAAAACGTCAGACTTCACATGGAAATCTGAAATTTTAGGCGTCAATTTTTCAAAAGTTTTAAATTATCAGACTTCAGAAGATATTTAATGATGTTCACACTTCATTCACAATTTGACATAGTTAACACAACATAGATAAACTAGAATTTTTGTTTACAGATTGTCAAATATTAGAAGAAAGCAATAGAGATAGACATGGCCAGGACGGTAATAACAGCACCAGCTATCATCAGACTCCTCAGCTCGACGCCATGCATTATCTGGCCACATGGTTTCTCCTTCAACTGCTCTTTCAATTGAGCTATCTCTGCCTTCATTACCTTGACGTCATCGACCACGGTGGATAAACACTTGTCTCTTCGAGCATCAGAAACGAGCATGCCATCAATACGTTGACCATGTTGGTCAACAAACAACTTTACATCGTTAAACTCCTCAGTCATAGCCTCATCCCACCACTTCATTATATGGTAACCACCATCCTACACAGCCACATTTGTACAACCATATTAGGATCCCAAATTATAATAAGCGGTGTAAAAAATCAAACGATGTATAGGCCATTACGTCGTAGTTACGACATCCGAAGAATCTTCTTCCCGGATTCTCGGCAGTTAGGGATGTTCGCATGACGGTGTCCAGACCGCATAAGCATTTCTTGGGGAATCCGTATGATGATCCGGATCGACGTCGAACTGTTGTACTCGTACTTGACGGATCGAGACCGTAGAGATCGGGTCCGTAGGATGAACTACTCGACGTTGGAACCTGACTGAATCGCCCCATCCTGTGTAAAAGACATAACAAAGTCTGATGAAAGTCAAACCTAGTCTTAAAGAGATAACAGTTTCTAAATACTATCACAATTCTCCAGAAGTCTGATATTAGAGATATTAGACTTCTAGAGAAGTCTGATTTTAGACTTTTGTAAAATTCTGACGGAGATAACGATTAACAATTAAATCTACTTGTTTAATTAGATCTAAGCAAAAAACATAGAAAAATCTTGTAGAACTAAAACAGACTTTTTCGTACAGATCTCAAAATGTTGCAGGAAAAACTTGATAATAGGGAGCTTCTCTTACATGGAAAGACGAAGTTCACGACGATGACGATTTACATCCACAAAAAATAGATTTAGGGCTTTTGAGAGCGTTTAGAGAGAGGAATTATTCTTGTTTTAGAGAGAGAGTCGGAGAGTCGGTAATGAATTTTACAGTTTGAATAAACAAATATACGGGGTAAACAAAAAGTAGAGTAACTCAATATTATAATTTAAATCTACTATCATTATCACACAGACTCTCGGAAAACGCGAAACCGATATTACCATTTTAACCTTCGGGCGTGTCAGACTTCATTAATTAGTCCGAATTTATATTCCAATAAATATAAATCCTTAATGATTAATTCATCAGTAAACCAAAACCAGCGGAACACCAAACAATTTAAACCGAGAACTCTAATAAAATAATAATTCATTTAAACAAATTACAATTCAACTCAATTCCTGTATTTCGAATAACCACAATTATTCTAGCAACCTAAACACCAAATTCTACCATAATAAAACATTAAAAAAATAAATTCCTAATCATCCTTTTCCTAAAGTCTTGATTCCGCGATCACTCTCTGTTTTTACCTGCAACACATGGAAAAACGAGATGCGTAAGTATTTCATAAATACTTAGTGAGACGGTTAGCCCGTCTGCAGGCTATGTACATCTAACCATTTAACCATCAACGATCACACAACAATTAAACAGTAACAATTCGGAACATCAATTTGCAAACCATAATGGTGTCGATCGACACACCGCCTAGTGTCGATCGACACAATATTAACAGAGGTGTCGATCGACACTACTACTAGGTGTCGATCGACACTTCGGTCGCAGAAACCGCAGAACAAGCCTCTCATCTCTTGGCTCATTCACGCGATCTCCGAGAACCGAACCTGCACAAAAACATATACCAACAAGCACAATACAAGCACAAAATTGCAGTAACCACAAACCATTATTCAACTATAACAAAAATACCACAAAAAATAATCATCAAAACTAGCTAAAGGAACCTGATGAGCCTACGGTCGCGCACTTACCTTAGCCTAGGATCAAAAAGGGTTCGAGACAGCGAAGAACACGACGAAACCGAGACAAAATCCTCCTGATTCCGAACTCAAACACCAAGGAATCGTCGTACAATCGATTCTACGCTCTCAAAACTTGAAAATAACGCTTCTTATGATCCCAAAACTCTTAAATACTAAGGATTCTTCCTTTTCTCTTTTCTCTCAAGTTTTTATGCCTCCTCTTATCAAAAACGCGTCTTATCCTTATAATAAACGAGCTTAGGGTTTTCCTCAATCCCCAAACCGCCACAAACCATAATTAAAATCGTACAACTAACCGGTTCAGAATGATGGTGTCGATCGATACCCCTTACGATAATCGCTATTTTGGTTTGCGGATGTTATAATTCTCCCCCACTAATCTAGATTCGACCTCGAATCCCGCATACTACGTCTATCACAGACAAAAAATTATGGCCCAACCGGCCGGTACCACTAGAGATCCTCACTTGATCACGAAGGCTCACCTCTAATCCCATGTTTATACGCATGTTCCTAGACATTTATTACTCTTTAACTCATTACCACATACACTCACTCTCATGAACACATCCTTTGAGCTCATACCAACCAGGGAAACCACCGTCCCCTCGAGAGAACCACCGTCTCTTAGTACTTATACTGGAAACCACCATCCCACATAAGAACATAGGCAAACCACCGTCCCCTATAGAGAACCACCGTCTCTCAGTATTTACACTAGAAACCACCGTCCCAGATAAATACTCAGGAGAACCACCGTCTCCAATAATGAGTTATTAGCAATAAATTCTAGAACGCCCATAAATATCTAAGATTAGACTGCCTCATGTGGTCCACACTCGATATTCCTTAACCCGGAATATCAACAAAATAAGAATCACACATCTTATAACACTGAAATATAAGGAACTCCATATAAATCTCCAAAAGTATAAATCGTTACAACAAAAACAAAAAATACAGAAACAAAACGAAATAGCCACATGCTAAACACCAAAATTGGAACCACAAAGATAAAAGCAAAGCTCAAACTGCGACCTGCTTGTCAAACCACTTCCTGAACTTTAACTTTATATTTGCCTCAAGCTCCCAAGTCTTCCTCCTTAGTACCGGCACAGTCCCACAAGACTCTCAACAACGGTATCCTTTTCCGACGCAGAACCTTGACTCTCCTCTCAAGAATCCTCACAGGACTCGCCGCCACAGACAAATCAGGCTGAAGATCTTCCTGAATCTTAGTCACCAACTCCTCTAAAACATGCAGGCACTTCCTCAACATCAACACATGAAACACCTTATGAAATGCCTTCATAGTCGGAGGTAACTCTAACCAATACGCCACCGGTCCAACTTGCTCGACTACCGGGAACGGAACCATAATTCTAAGACTCAACTAGTTCTGAGAAATTGATCTGTTGGGGCTTCGCAACATGGCCATCTTGAGATACACTCTATCTCCGACAGCGAACTCCAACTCTCTCCTCCTCTTATCGGCATAACTCCTCTGTCGATCTTAAGCCTCCTTCATGTTCATCTTTAAAACACGGATCTTCTCCGTCGTTTCTTGAACAAAACTCGCACAAAAAATGGCCTTCTCTCCCACTTGGGTCCATAATAAAGGTGTCCTACTTGGCTTCCCATATAACGCCTCATAAGGAGCCACCCCGATACTTGCCTGAAAACTGCTATTATACGCAAACTCAGCCAGGCAAAGAAGTTCAACCCAATGACCACCCGAATCCAGCACACACATCCGCAGCAAATCCCCCTAAGTCTGAATCGTCCTCTCTTACTGTCCATCAGTCTGCGGATGATAAGACGAACTCATATGCACCTTAGTGCCCATCTCAGCCTGGAAGGCTCTCCAAAACTAAGACTCAAACTTACGATCCCAGTCTTACAAACCCAAGGGGCGCCTGTAATGCCGTTCAGACTAAAGAAGAAGAAGATTTTGGGACTGCCGAGCAGGTGTCGAGCGACACTACAGATGACCATCGCTCGACACCTCACGAATCATCATCTCGGATTGAGGAGACAAAGCTAGTGTCGATCGACACTGACGAGAGTGTCGATCGACACCTCGTCCAGATTTGTGCTAAAATCGAAGATTCTTCGGTTTAAGCAGAGGAGAACGTCCACAAGGCCAAGGTTCCTTTCCCCAGAGTTAAAAGGTCCAAGCAGGAGATTGAAGAAGCATTCTGCAAGCAGATGATTGACAAGATCATGATTGAGATGCCTTTGGTTGATGCAGTCAAGCTTTCACCTGCGATAAGGAGATATGTCAAGAGAATGGTGGCAAATGGTATTAGTCCTGAGGAAGGAGCATTGCTGACCCGAGATATCAGAGCTATTCTTCTGAACACAGTCCCAGTGCCTAAGAAAAAGAAGAAGGACATAGTGCTTTCAGAAGAAGTTAGTGCAATGATCCAGAGTAGGAATCCTGTGAAGCTGCCTGATCCAGGAAATTTTGTGCTCGACTGTTCTATCTCTGGTGAAAGTTTTTCTCACTCTCTCTGCGATACGGGTTCTGGAATCAATCTTATGCCTCTCTCCGTTGCTGAAAGACTAGGAATGACGGACTTCAAGAAGACAAGATTGTCTCTAATCCTAGCTGATCGTTCAAAACGTTTCCCGAAAGGTATTCTAGAGGATGTGCCAATCGGAGTTCAGGAGTGCGTAATTCCAACAGACTTTGTCGTTTTGGAATACGATAAAGAGCCTCAAGATCCTTTGCTTCTGGGAAGATCTTTCTTAGCAACAGCTGGAGCAAAGATCGATTGCAGAAGAGGAAAGATCAAGCTTGACCTTGGTGATGTTGTCATGGAATTTGACATGGACAGTACTAGGAGAAAACCCACCATAGATGGTCAAGCTTTCTCTGTGGATACATCGCTGGAAGACGAGCCAATCAAGGAGCCTTCGAAAGACATACCTGCTACGTTCATTGAGGAAGTAGTCATCATAGAACCATCTCTTGAAACACCTCCGGAAGAGCCCAGGTATGAACCCCTTGTACTTAATTCGATCTCTTCCGATTTCATTAGTGTTAAAAAGGCAATTACGCGCTCATGCAAGCTTCGAGTTCCTCGAAAGCTTGGTTTTTCTAATGAACTTGCAGGAAAAAGAGAAGATGAGGTGAAACCTAAGAGGAGTTCAAAGCCTTTCGCAAAGATGCGAATCATCATTCCTCCGGAGCTTAAAGATCAAGGAGAAGCAGTTCTTCAGGAAATGATGGAGAGAACGATGAAACTTTTTCCTGTGACTGTTTCTGATAAGTCTGGGGAGCTGTCCAGAAGGTCCGTTTGAAACAAGTTGCCGGTTCCGTTCAGGATAGAGGAAGTCCGATACTTCCTCAAGATCCACCATAGTCCTAAGTCCTATCACAGTCAAGCTAACGGACTTAAAACAAGCGCTTAGTGGGAGGCAACCCATTTGTGAGTCTTATTATTTACGTTTTAGTTTATGTTCTTTTACAGTTTTACGTTTGGTTTTTGTTTTTGGTTTTGATTTTCAGGAAATCGAACGTTTAAACGCAAGTGAGAATGAACTTCATATGAAGGTGTCGAGCGACACCAACAGGAGCATCGCTCGACACCAAGCAGAATTATGTTCGGATCGACAAGAACTTCAGTCGCTCGACGCGACAGATTTACGAGTCTCGATCGACACTAAGGTAGTGTCGCTCGACACTGCCTCCAGGTACGAATTCTCACTTGATTTTTTTTCTTTCGTTTCGTTTTCTATCTATTTATTCACCGATCTCAGGCTTAATAACACTGGGGACAGTGTCGTTTAAGTCTGGGGGAGGTAGTTGCTAATTATGTTTTTTATTTTGGTGTTTTTGAGTCAGTTTTAAATTTTTTAGAGTCAAAACCTCTCCTTTAGACTTGCTTTGAACAACACTCAAGGACCATTTCCGATGCAAGTTAGATGGTTCTACTGAGGTGGGTAACTAGAAGTGGATCGGTTTAACGGAGCGAGTTCAGATTTCTGGAGAACCCTAGAAAGGATGTCAAAGACCCCGCCCTAATGAATCTTAATCTTCTTGTCAAGGGCGTTGGCTAATCGCAAGACTTGATTCAGCTTCCAAACACTTGAAAGCGAGGACGGACCGCTCTTGAAACTTCTTCCTGTATGATGAGTACAACTGTCCTAGATCTGGTGGTAAAGGATCCTCTGCTGAGGTACCCGCCATCATAAAAGCCTCATAGAACAACAGTATTAAGCGCTGATCTAGTGAAATCATAGAGATGCCAAAGAAATAAAAAATCTGCAGAAAAGTGCAAGCCCGAATTCATATAGGCATTTGGTGGTAAAGGACCCTCTGCTGAGGTACCCGCCATCACAAGGAAAAAGTTTAACAAAAAGGCATTGCATCTCTATGATATCCTTAATTGGATAAACAGTTTTAGAGGGAAGAGAGAGGGTGAAACGCGGGAAAGTGTTTAAGGAAGCGGAAGAATCTAAAAGGTCCAGCGATCGATATTCCCTCGATGAGACCGCACCTAATTGAACTTAAGGGGCCTGCGACTGAAAGTCTGAGTTTCTCTAAGGAGTTTGGATTCAACCTGAAAGACTGCTAAACTTCTAGGGAAACATCGAAGTATCACCGGATTAGCTTTGCAAAGGTATGTGGTTCCTAAAGGAGTGATTACACTGTTTTGCTTAGGGACAAGCAAAAAGCTAAGTCTGGGGGAGTTGATATATCATGGTTTTTACCCTGTTTAAGCCATGATATAAGTCCATTATCTAGAGTCTTTATTATGTTTTGTGTTGGTTTTAGAGTCTTTTCAGGTACAAGGACGATTGGAGCTTAAAAGATGTTTACTGGGAGTTTTGGAGTATCTCGGAATGAAGCGGCAAAGATGCAATCATGGAATGAAGTTTTGGAGTCTGTGTCGAGCGACACCATCACTGAGCATCGCTCGACACGACCATTTGTGAAGCAAAGAATCCGATTTTGAATATTGGTGTCGATCGACACCACCTATCAGTGTCGATCGACACCCTGTTCGCAGAAGCCCAGTTCTTAATCGCAGAAGTCCGCTCGAAGCCCGAAGTTTCCAGATGTTTACTTTTATGTTCTGGCCGACTTTGTAACCTTATCAATACGTTTTTAGAGTCATTTTTTAGACTCACGCTTTATTTTACTTAACTCTTTGATTTATCTTTTAATAAAACCATGTTTTCATTATTCGATATGTCTGAGTAGTTTTCTTTGTTAGGTTTAGGGTTATTCGAAAGTGTTTGATAAATTGCTGATCTGATCTGATTGTTAGGATAATATCATTAGAATGTTCTTCATCTTGACTTGCTTTTATTGCTGATTTTAGCGTCATGAACTGAAATCTGATCTTAGGATAATTAATAGAAACGAGAGTTTGATTAATTTCCTGATCTAGTCTTTGATGAGCAAAATTCCTATTCGCAAAGGAATTTGGCTTAGGGTTTTGTGAACAATTGAACCTGAAATTAATGCTTGTTTAGATTCATAGGATTCGCAAAGGAATTTGGTTTTCTAGGATTTATCCATAGATAATATTCGCAGCGGAAGCTGGTTTGTTTTACTTTCGTGTTCATGTTCAAGAACTGTGCTTTAATAATCCTAACAATTGATTTATCTGCAATTTTGATTCCCTGGAGATTTCCCTGTGCATAGCGCTTTTCTCTAATTGATTTACAACAGTTTTTATTGCTTTGTTTTTGCATTCTTATAATCTTGCTTAGCATAATTCGAACTCATAAATCTATTGTGTTTTCTGATTCCCTGTGGATTTCGATACCTAAAGTACTGCAATTGACCTCTTAATTTGAGAGAGTCTAGCTCTAGGGATAATTTGAGCTTATCAGCGTATTTCTCATAGAGCTTTGTCTTGTGCTCAATGTTCTTTTTCCCCTTGTCATGGATTTGCTTAACCATTTCTTCTTTTTTTGGTCCATCCATGCTTATTCTTTCACTCAAAGGTAAAGACATCAAATCCAAAGAACAAAGCGGATTGAATCCATAAACAATTTCAAAAGGTGAATACTTAGTAGTTGAATGCATTGCACATGATCATATGTGAATTTTTCATGAGGCAAGCATTCTTCCCATGAATTCAGGTACATTTTAACAAGTGCTCGCAACAAAGTTGATAAAGTCCTATTTTCTACTTCAGTTTGTCCATCGGTTTGTGGGTGACAAGTAGTAGAAAACAACAGCTTAGTTCCTAGCTTAGACCACAAAGTTTTCCAGAAATAAATTAGGAATTTGGTATCTCTATCCGAAACTATGCTTATGAGCATACCATGCAATCTAACCATCTCCCTAAAGAAGAAGTAAGCGACATACATAACATCATCAGTCTTATGACATGGAATGAAGTGTGCCATTTTTGAAAACCTGTCAACCACTACAAAGATGGAGTCCTTTCCAATTTTATTTCTAGGTAAACCAACCACAAAATCCATTTAAATATCATGTCATGGATGCAAAGGGATAAGGAGAGCAGTATACAAACCGTGGGGTTGATTATTGGCTTTAGCCAGTTTGCACGTTACACACCTTTGACAGAGGCGCTTAACATCACGTTTCATAAGAGGCCAATAAAAGTGGTCTTGCATCACTTTCAGAGTTTTGGCTTTACCGAAATGCCCCATCAAGCCACCGCCATATGCTTTCCTTATAAACATTTTTCTCAAAGAAGAGTGAGGTACACAAAGTCTATTATCGTAAAAAAAGTAACCCTCATGTCTATAGTACTTACCAAAAGAAAATTTCTCACATGACTTGAAAACAGTGGTAAAATCATTATCAGATTCATACAAACTCTTTATTTATTCAAACCAAGTAATCTAGCATCTAAAGAGTTAAGCTAAAGATACCTTTGAGATAATGCATCTGCCACTACATTATCTTTACCTTTTTGAACTTGATCACGTAGGAAAAAGTGTCAATAAACTCTATCCATCGGGCATGACGTTTGTTAAGCTTCTTTTGTCCTTTGATGTGTTTGAGAGACTCATGATCTGTGTGTATCCCAAATTCCTTTGTCTAGAGATAGTGTTGCCATGTTTGCAAAGCCCTCACTAAAGAGTATAGCTCCTTATCATAAGTTGGATACTTATGTGTGGTTCCTCAAAGCTTTTCGCTAAAGTAAGCTATAGGTCTCTTATCTTGCGTAAGAACATCACCAATACCAACTCATGAGGCATCACATTCAATTTCAAATGTTTTCATAATATAAGGAAGTATAAGAAGAAAAGAGTTAGTAAGCTTATGATGTAACCGCATTAATTTAGACCCATATTAGCTAGTATTTTACATGGTTTTTATATGCAGGGTTATTTGAAAGGTTATTTGAGATCTCGTCTCATCATGGAACTCCTAATGAAGCTATACTAGGAATCTTCCATAGAGGGATTGAGGAGAAGTTTCACATCGCTCTAGACACGGCTATTCAAGGAGATTTCGGAAGTTTCACCATTGAAGAAGGTGAGAAACTTATTGAGAATCTAGCTCAAAGTACTCAAAACTTCAATAAAGATTTGATAGGTCTACCAAGAAACCTAAGGGAGACACATCAAGAGGAGAATATCCTAGGATAAAAGAAAGGAGCGACAACCTCAATAATCTCATCTTGGCTACTAAGAAACAAGTGCATTACATGAATGATTTCGATGGTAGTGAAGAGATGCTTGCTGAGAAGAACCAAGAGGATTGTGAAGAGGTTAACTATGTGCAAGGTCAAAGGTATTACACCAAGAGAATCAATCCCAACTATATGATTCATCATAACTTCTTACAGAAGCACAAATGTGGAGAAACCCCACAGTTCAAGTCTACCCACCTAAAGCTCAAGGTTTTGTCACTCAACAACAAGGACAAGTCTTTGTCACCAAGACTCAAGGGTACTATAGTAAGAAAGTATTCTACCCTTCTCAAACTCCTAGTAACTTTCAAGAACAAGCTAGTTCATCAACCCAACCTCCCCCTCAAGATCAGAGCTCAAGGCATTGGCTCAACGAGTTCTCGATGGAAAAATCAAGAGTAGTGCGGATATTTGAAAGAGGTTTCTCGTGGTAAACACTAGGATTGATGGAATGTACCAAGAGTTGGATGGAAAGATCTCAAGCTTAGCTTTTCATGTCAAGACTGTTTATGTTCAAGTAGCACAATTTGCTTCTAAGCAAAAGGCACCTTTGGGAACTCTAATGGGTAAGCCTGAATCTAATCCCAAAGGCTTTTGTGGTGCAATATGGTTAAGGATAGTGAAAAAGACTCTACTTGGAGGAGTTAGCTAAACTCTTGGAAAAACCTTAAGATGATGATTTGGTCAATAATATGAGGAACCCAAGGTAGATTCGCCAACCAAGCCTAAGATTTTGGAAACCACCGCTCATGTACCTAGCAAATATGAGTCGCATACTCCTTTTCAGAAGATTGTCTATGATATAATGCGTTTTTGGCGCATTCTAACCTTTGTTTTGTAGGTTTTTATCGAGTTTTTCTTTCTCTTTTGAGTCATTCTAGGTCTAAAGGTAGCTGGAATGGAGAATTGGAACTTGCTAGGAGGCTTGGCGAAAAATGAAGGAAAACACGATCTTTTGGAGATTTTGGAGCCGAAGAGCACCCGCTCCGGAAAAGGAGCACCTGCTCCCCGGAAGATTCACTTATGGAAATCTTCATTAAATCAAAGATTCGCCAGAAGATTCACTTATGGACATCTTTATTAAATCAAAGATTCGCCAGAAGATTCACCCTAGATTTACTCCAGCCGCCGTGGGCCCTATAAAAGGGGATTTTTGGACTCCGTAGACGCACGCCTCTTTCACGCAAAAACACACACACACACACACACACGAAGACGCACGCAAGACGAGAGACCGAAGGCAGACACACGAGAGAGAGAGAGATTTGATACTTGTTTTAGAGTTTGTAAGCTTGAGGATTGTCTTCTACGTTATCGATTGAAGTTTCCTAAACCCTTACCTCTTTCTATTTTATTCAATGAAGTTTCTATTCTCTTTTATTGCTGCCGTTCATTTCATGTCGTGCGAGTAATCTCCTTTGTTAGGTCGAGGGTTCGATGGGATTAGAGAATCATAACTAAGCATAGATAGGTTTTAATCCATAATTCGATTATCTTTGTCTAATGTTGATCGTAATGCCGAGACTAGTTTGATCACCTAGCCTCTGATTTTAGGTTTAATTTACTCATCAAAAGTGTAGTGAATTACTTGAATTAACTTAGATAGGCGAGTTGTCCTTAGCCAACGACAGTTGAAGTTAAGGCAACACGTGAACAAATCAATCCCTTTTGTTTAATTCTTATCATTCTTTGTAACCTCAAACGATAGTTTAGGGTGTGAGATTGAATTGTTAAAGTAATTGATGCCACGACAGTGGATCCTCTTGAATTTATGATTGAGTTCTAGATTGGTTCACAAATTGATAACCTGAATAATTGCTTGGTTTTGATATCCTAATCCCTGAGATATATCCTTCGATCTAACGCCTTTTCTCATAATTGTTTAAACCGATTTTATGTTTACTTGCTTTGATAAATCGTGATACTCAAACCCTTTTTTTTTAAATCGCTTAGCTGAACTTGTAATCCATAAGATTAGAGTGTATTGCTAGTCCCTTAACGAACCTATACTATTCTACAATTGAAGTAGTGATTCTAGGTTGATAAAACCGGATAAAAAGGAATTTCATCAGTCTACATTAAGGCGATCAAGAAGATTCTTGGAAGGTATAGAAAGGATATGGAGGAAGCCGGTGTTCTGCTACCTAAGGACGATGATTGCAGAAAATTAGTGCTCAAGAGAAAGATGATTAAAGATGTCTTAGATAACCACAGAAAGGTTATGGAGGTAATGAAGAACTACCATGCTAGAGAAGAAGTTAACAAACCGAGGACTCTACCAAAGAAAGACTATCCCAAAAAGTTCTTACTGCCATGTTCCGTACGAGATTTGGAATTAGAAGATGAGTTGTGTGATTCGGGTTTGAGTGTGAGTAAGACCTCTCTCGAGATGTACAAGCTCCTAGGTACTAAAGAGTTAAACGAAAAAAGGATAACCTTGGTATTTGCGGATTCGACTTCTAAATGTCCAGTTGGAATCCTAGAGGATTTTTCCTCAAAGATTGGAAATGTCGTTGTGCTAACGGATCTCATGGTCATGGAGATGGATTCTTCTAAAGACATGCCTCACATAGTAAGCACATGGGCCATTCCGATTCGATTAATCTTTCAAATGAGAACTGGTACCCCACCTTGATTCCACCCTAGCATTTCCTTGAAACCATCATATTTTTGTTGAGTGAGACATTTTCTGTTTTGCACCTCATGCATAAAATCTTTAGAGATAGAAACAACAATTCTTTCTTCCGTTAAGAGTAGTCTCATTGGCTAGTCTAGGTGGGTTGAGAGGTACCTGAAGTCTTATTGAATTATACCAATGTTTTGAAAACCGGACCGGCGACCGAACCGGAAAACTTTTGGGTCATGGGTCAATGTGGTCCGACTGGGTCGAATCGGGTTTAATAGTTTAAAAAAATATACTAATATAAATAGTTTTTGTATAACTATAATATCCAAAATTCCAAATATATAATATAGCCTTTGAATAAACATATATTTTTAAAAATTAGGAAAATCATTTTAATAACAAAAAAACTATTCAAAGACAAAATTTAATGAGAAATAGTTGAGTTTATATGTAAAACAAATTAAAAACATTAAACCATAACAAAAATTAACTAAATTCAAAACTAGTATTTGTTTCTATAAATTTTAATCATAAAAAATTTAAATATGAAAGAAAGGAAATTAAAAAAAAAAAAAACTCAAACCCGGTTCAACCCAACCCGGCTAGTTGGCCGGTTCACGGTTGAACCCGGTCCGCTCCGGTTTTCAAAACATTGGATTATACGGTTTTTAAAGGGGTGTTGGATGAATGTGGGTGTGAGATTTGTGAGAGTTGGGGAGAAGAAGAGGATGAAACGAAGAATGGTTAGCAAGTAAAGAATGAAATGGGTAGACCAAAATGGTTTAGAGAAAAGATAAAGAAAAAAATGTCTAGGGAAGAAAATCTAAAGTAAATGAAACACTACTCTTAGGCTTAAGTGTTATAGGTAATAAGCTCTTAGGAAAAGAAAAGAAAAAGAAAGAAAAAAAAATCAAAAGTAGTAAGATCAAGAAACGAAGAGTAGATGTTAAGTATAAAAAGAACTCCCTAGATTGAATTTCCTAGATTGAATCCTAGTAAAGAAAAAGAATGATGAAATGAGTAATGGTAAAATGGTGAGTGAGTTGCAAGAGTGTTTGGATTGGGTAGAAATATGGAAGAAAGCATTTGTATTCATAAATTGTTTTCCTTCTCCATTGCTTTTGTGTAATGACTTGTCTAGTTTCCAAAACAGGTTTTGGATATATAATCCAAAATATGTAGCTTCTTCAATCACGTTTTGAGTGACACATATTCCTTGGAAACTTTACTCATCACCTCCAGTGATTCATCTTCAGAAAATTCCTCCCAGCGACCCAGAAAGATCTAGGAGCTGATCTGCATATCATTAAAAGATCTCTTTGTCTAGTTTCTAGAACTTGTTTTGGATCTCTAATCGGAGATTTGTAGGTTCTCTTATCACGTTTCTAGTGATGTGTTTTCCTTGAAAACCAAACTCATAACCTTTGATGATCTACATCATAAGCTCCCTCCCTGGCGGTACATAATGATCCACAAGGAGATCCGCATATCAGTGAAAAGATCTCACTGTCTAGTTTTCAGAAAATGTTTTGGGTCTTTAATCCGATATCTGTAGTTTCTTCGGATACGTTAACAGTAATGTGTGTTCCCTAAAAACCCAATTCGTCAACTTAGATGACCTATCTTCAAAGATCTACTTAGTTACTACAGTGGCCTTCCTCCATGAACTAATTAATCATCTCCGGTGACCACCCTTTGATGATCTAATTGTTAGCACTGAAGACTTATCTTCAAAGATCTAATTAGTCAATCTGGTGACCTATCTTCGATGACCTAATTTGTTATCTCCGGTTACTTGCCTTTGATGTCCTAGTTCGCCATCTGTGGTGACATACTTCTGAACACCTAACTCGTATATTTCCACTTACAGATTTTTTGAACAATCAAAAAACAAACTTCTCTCAACATTTTCGCTTACATCCTTCACGAAGTATCTAAGTATTAACGTAGACAGACTTCTTTTAACAAATTCTTTTACATCCTACGCAGATTATTTATAGTCTAACCAAAAACAGATTTCTCACATCGATGATGGCCACAACGACGGACTCTTTCAAATATTTCAGATCTGACTATTACATCCTCAGCAGGATTACACAGCGCGCTATACAAATATATAATGTTCATTATAGAAGCGGGTGCGTTAGTGCAAAACGTATCTGTAAACACAAATATTCATTCTAAACCCAACAGACAAAACGTTGGTTGCATCGCTAAAAATTTTCATTATAGGAGCGGATGTGTTCGCGGGAACATGTCCGTGAACCCAAATGTTCATTCTAAATCCAACAAACTGAATCGTTTGTTGAAACGCGATAACGTGTTTATTTTCGGAGCGGACTTGTTATTGGAAACTAATCCGTAAACCAAGAATGATCATCAGAATACCCATAACACACACCACTAATCTAAACTGTATGGCATGATTTACAAATGGAATAGACATGTTAATAGTAACTAGTCCGTAAACCAGGAGTGGTAATCCAAAAACTCAGCAAACAAATAAATGGTCATACACAATATAACATGTTCACTACTTGAGCGAACCTGTAATGGAAACTTGTCCGTAAACCAAGATGAAGATCGGAAAACCCAATAAAATGTTGGTCTTACGTAGCTGAACACAACCCAACATTGCTTATCGCATTCTAGGCAGCTAAACGAAACTCAACATTTCTTATCGCAGTCTACGCAACTCAATATCGCTCAATGCACACCTCTACACATCTGAACATAGCTCAGTGACAGTTAGATTTGGCAAGCACTTAATTTGACCTCAACACGAAAAGGAGACTTCCATAGGAGAATCGGTATTACGACAAGCTCGACTAACTTCCATTTCTCCTTGATGCAAATCAACCTCTACAAAATTCTCAACTTAACCATGACATCGATCTCCTCACCACAAGACGTCAGCAAAAACTACACTAATAGACCTCGGCGTCGACCTTCGTCTTCAACTTCAACCTCCGTCTCTAAAGATCTCATCAAGCTCGAGCACATGACTGAATCAAGCACTCTTCGGCGAGGTGACGAGGTGACAATCAAGAAGGTACACTACGACGAGTCAAATTCCATAATCTCTTACGAATAAAAACATGTCCGCAGAGCTAAACATTAGCAGAATGTTTCTGCAAGCATTTTTTTCTTAAAAAAAGCATGTAGCTCCCATGCTATATACTTATTTACCATTTTCGATATTCAAACTTTATATAATAGTAATAACTCTCTTGAACTGAACATGAAACACGTTTTGAACATATGGCATTAACACGGTTTCAGAATAGATTCGTGCGTCAATATGAAAAGAGGAATTGGCATGTATATACAAGAAAAAAACTATCACTCAAAATTCAACCAAATATCCTAAAACTAATGACTATTATTTGGCCACATAGTTAAATTTTAGTTAGATGCTTAATTATTATTATTTTTTTGTTATTGAGCAAATTCACCCATATGAAAAAATAGAAACGCTATACTCCTATCTAACACAGCTATTCTTCTACCTAACACGCAAGTTTCGATTAATACTCTAGTACAAAACACTATGGAGGAAGCCAAATATTAGAAAGAGCTCAAGGGTGGATCCAGAAGAAAAATCCGTATGAGACACTTATATTTAAATATTGAATATAATTTAGTTAGTGAATATATATTACATAAATTATAGATTAATTTAGTTATTTCTTATTTTTGAAAATTTTAAATTTAACCAACTAAAATGGTAAATATTTTTTAATGCTAAATGTTCACTTTTAATGGCACTTAACATAAGATTGTATATTGCACATAAGAGTTTCATTTATATAAAAACATTTTGTTCTTTTTGTATAAAAAAATAGGAAATTTACTTTAAAAAGTTGAGTTTTTTAAGCAGGGGTGTTTCGAGCACAATTTAGTTAGATTAGGGGGTTTTATTATGAGGTACATAGTTTGGGTGGGAAAAAATTGAGTTTCTTTAGTAGGGGGGTTTTAGGTTGTCAACCGTAAAATCAATTATAGGAGTAAATTTATTTCGTTCTTATAGGAATAAAATCAATTTATTTTTATTTTTGGAAGAAATAACTAAGAAGGAAAACAATATTTATGGGAAAATGAGGGTTTAGGCAAAAAAATGCAGTAATTATACTTTTGAAATATAAGAACAAATAGTATGGAAACGGGAAAAGATAATTAGATTATTTTAGAAAACCTAAAAAAAGGAAGGAAAAATTAAGTTGACCTTCGAACCCAGGCTAACAGAATAAAACTAGCACATGAGAAACCACTTGCGTTGAGTCTAACATTTAAATTACTTACCATTTTATTTATAAAACAGTAAGGGGCACGTGCCCCGCTTTTTACAACGTGGTCCACCCCTCAGCTCAATTATAGAGAGGCAATTATTAAATTTGGGTTACTTGTGGGCTTCCAACTAAAATACCAACCGGCTATTAGTGGATTGATCCTAACCTTTTATATATTATTTAATTATTTCTCCAAGTGGGACTATATCACTTAATACCCTTCATTACGCTCAGACATGAACATCTGTAGCGTGGGCAATTATGAAAACAACATCCACGGAGAGGTCCAACGATCAGGTGGCTCTGATACCATATTAAATTTGGGTTAGTTGCCATTTCTAATTCGTGATTCACATTGGTAGAAACGAAGACAAACACATATTAAATGCAATCGCAGTTTTTGTTCCTTAATTCAAAGTTCAAATATTGACTTCGCCATCATAATATGTTTAATTATAAACGTTACCCCCTAACCCCAATAATAAAATTAAAAAAAAATAAAAAAGAACGGGTTTTTGTTTTTGTTTTTTTATAAAACATAAAGAACGTTAAAAGGGTAAGTGGTTGGGGTCCTAAGCTGAGTCTAGAGACTGACTTTTTTAAAAGGTCTTAAAAGTTTAATTTTAAACAATAAACACTTTAGCAAGTAAACAGCTTAAAAAAATCTCCGAAATATTTTCACGACCCACTTTTACATTTCTACTCTTAATATGCTATGTTATATGTATATACTAACAACCAAGGTTTTTTTTTTTTTTTAAACTAAACATTTCTACTGCAGAACTCATAAATCAATTAAATCCAAATAAGATAATCCAATAACTCATAATAATTCAAATACCAAATTCAGGAATGAATAAATAACAATCTAGCAACCTATGACCACATGCTCACTAGACCAACCATAACAAACATACATCCTATCATCCTCTCGTCCCAGCCATGATTCCACGATCTCACTTTTTCTTTACCTGCAACTCAAAAGGGAAAAACAGAGTTGCGTGAGTATTATCACAAATACTCAGTGAAACGGTCCCCCCGCCTACCGATTACAAAATAGGGAAATAGCATGTCAATTACTACGCGAACAATCAACATTCAACAGATATGCATCAATCAACACTCCAATACCAAAATTGGTGTTGTTTGACACTGCCACTAGGTGTCCACCTCTCGCAGAAACCTAGACCGAGTCGAAATCCTCACGAGACTCGGTCCTGTTTCATCGTACGAGACTGATCACGACAAAGCTATCACATATCACACAGAAACACACGGGAATATCAATCATCACAATCACGATTCAATAAAAAAATCCCTAACAAACTAAACCCGTAATCGCGATCACACACTCACCTCGAATACAGATTGAAATGGAAAAGGAACGAACGAACGGCAAAGAACAACGAAGAATCCCACTGATCAAACTACCACGAGTCTGGAAATTCGCTGGAAGGATCACACCACGAGGAACAAACGATTCCTACGGTTCTAAAGCCTAACGACAATGTTTCCTATGAATTTATTTGCAACAATTCACAAGAACATGAAATCTCTCTCAAACCCTTATGATTTCTCTGCATTTTTCTCCTCCTAAACGCGACCACAAGTCTGCTAGAGACTTATAAATACGAGTCCTAGGTTAAACCTTCAAACCGCGATTAAAACGAACACTAAATCTAATAACCCGATTTCTGAAAACCATGGTGTCGATCGACACTGCCCATGGTATCGATCGACACCCTCACCAAATTGCACTTATTTGGTTTCGGGATGTTACATACTAGATTTGGACCCGTGTTAAACGCGGACTTATAAATTTTATTTTTTGTTTCTATATTTTGATTTGCCCAGAATATAGAACCAACACATGAATTGAAAATAATTGTATGAGAGAATTTTAAAATCTATCGTTAAATGTTAAATAAATATGGTATGCGACTTATTTAATTTAAATGAATTTGGTATTATGATTTTTGTGTAATGTTCACAACATTTATATACACTCGAGTTATAACATTTACATGTATTTTGACTAAAATATGAATAAATTATCAATATTAATTTATTTATTTTAAGTTTATTGAGTTGGTTCGCACAAACTAAATCAAGATTTTCATCTTTAAACATATAATTACAAAATTGTAGTAGTACCAAAAAACAAAACAAATAAATAGTTGTTGATCGTTATCTAGTTCTCTTTGATCGACAAATCATTTTTTTCTAATGCATTTGGAATTAATAGGAAAGTTAGAGATTTTGTGAAATTAATTACCACAATATTTGTTACCTTTTATAGACAATTAGTGAATTTCGTAGGATGTGTATATTAAAAGTCATTATGAGTTTAGGAAAGTGATATAAATGTTATTTTTCGGATTAAGGAAAGTGAATGCAAAATTTTAGGAATGTTTTTTTCATTTGTTGCCATGTTTATAAGTTTAAAAATGTTTTTATTTTTATTTTTAATAGAATGATAATTGTCTCCTAAAACTCTCTTTGGATGATACTTAGGATTTTTAAGTTTTAATATCTCTTAAATGGTTCTTTGAGTGATACCTAAGATTTTGAACTTTTAGTTTCTCCTCAATTAATATATATAGGATATATATAATTTTTTTGTTTTTTATTTTCTTTTAGAAAGGACTAACTATATTATATTTTTTAAACGAACAATTTGTGATTTTATTACTATTTCAAGTCACAATCACTATTTTAAAGCTAACAATTTTTTAAAAATCTTTAGTTACAGAGTTAACCAAACACACCCGTAATCTTGAAAATTTTCAAGATATGCCACTTTTGACATGTCATTTTTCAAAAATGTTACTATTTTAAAATTTTAATATCATTTATGTTTGGGTTAACTATGTTATATTAGGATTTAGTTTTTATAGCTGAAAGTTGGTTAGTGATTAAAATTTTGGCATACTTTCAAAAATAGACCAAAACTTGAAGTCAAAGCTAAAACTAACCTCTTCCTCTCCTCTCTTTCAAAATCCCACAAATTACCCTCAATGAATCTGTGTATTAACGAATATGCCACTCATCAGACTGCTATTAGAGTCTAACCATTTTTTCAATAGACCTAAGGGCATTCTCAGATCTAACTTATTTACGGAAATGCCATTGTCATCAATTCTCAACCTCCACGACAACCACCATGGTCGACGAGTTAATGCAGTAAGTTACACGTTATTTCCGCCTTTAAAGCTCAAAGATAGAGCACTCCAACACTTTTCGCGACTACTCTCTCCGATTTCTCCAGATTTTCCTTTGCGTTTCCGTTTAAAACCTACCGAAATCGGAAATAATGTCATAAAAACGGCAAACGACGACAGGGCTGGCGGATTATATGATCTGGGCGGCCAACGAGGGCGAAATGAAACTTGAAACCGATATAGGTACGATTTTTGCATATCGTTGAATTGCAGATCTGAGTTGTATACTCAGACTGCTTTAGAAGTCTGTTCAACCTCAACTAGTCAACGAGAGGGTAGTTTTGCAATTGACATTTAACTAGTCAGACTCAATATGAAGTCTGCTAATTTCCTTTGAAACCAAAAAAATTATGAAAATTCCTCTAATCGAGGCATAGGGTAGTTTTGCAATTGACCGAAAAATTGACTTTCTATTAAGACTTCATTTTCTGTCTGCAGGAAAATCAGTCACTTTGACCGCAAGTTGACTGTCTATTCAGACGGAATCGGAAATCTAAAAAAAGAAAGGGTACTAGTTGTAATTGACCGAAAATTTTCATATGTTGACCTATTTGGGGGGAATAATATTAGACTTCTATTTAAGTCTTGGTTAGATCGAAAAACTTTCAGACTTCTATGGCAGTCTGCAATTTATGAATTTTTTCAGACGGCTTAGGTAGTCTGATTTCGGAGATTTTGGTCAACGCAAAAAATACACAAATTTTTGTCAGACATCTTTGGTAGTCTAAATGATTTTGTAGACCGCGAGGGAAGTCTAAATAAAAAAGTCAAAGTTCGGTCAATTTTAAAAATAGCTCACCACAATTTTCAGACTGCCCGGCCTATAAAAGAAGTCTGACATGAAAAGTCAATATTTTGGTCAATGTCAAAAATACCTTTCGATTTTTTTCAGACAGCTAGAGCAATCTGACGGAAAAGTCAAATTTTGGTCAATTGCAAAAATAGTCTTTTCAGACTACTATAGCAGTCTGGGTTGGTAACTTTTTCAGACGGCATCCGCAGTCTTCTACATCAAAATCGAATTGCAAAAATACACTCCTCTTCAGACTGACATAGAAGTCTGGAAGGTTAAATCTTCTAGACTTACCTGGCAGTCTTATTTTTTAAATTTTGAAAACCGTTTTTTTTTGTATATTTGTGATGAATTTCGTTGATTTTAAATTTTTAATAGGTGTGTTACTTGTATATGTTCACCCTGTGTTAGTATCAAATGTTTATGTTGTGTAATTATTTTTAAATAAATTTTTCATAAGTTCAGGCAATGTAGCTAATTAAATAAGACTTCGTTAGATGTCTGAAATTTCCACTGAGATCGTTAACTTTGGTTTAAATGATTTTTTCGGACAGATAATGGTGCAATTACTTGTTAATGTTGGTGAGTGGATTGTGAGAGACTTGATATGGCATTTTGTGGTGGATCCTCTCAAAGGTGGGCGGTTTATCACTTTGGGCGACGAGTCTACATATTGTGAACTTGTTGAGATGATTCAAGATGATTATATGCTGGACAAGAAAACCGACTTGGTGGACTTATCATATCCATTACCGAACCACTCTTGCAACAGTTCGGTCCGGATAGCCCTCCTATTTATGTCACCAATGACAGGCAAGTAAGGAGCATGGTCGAGTTAGCTACTGCCCATTTAATCCGTCTTTGTGTCTCGAGGCAATCCGAATTGCCTACTCAAAATGCGGGGAATCATTATGTAAAAGATGAGGATGAAGATGAAGATGAGGAAGACGAAGACTGGGAAGATGAAGATGTGGGCTCAGTATCAGATGATTCTATTTGTGGTGCTTTTGGACGTGGTCGTGGTGACGAACCAGAGCAAGATTTCATGAAACACGCAGAGTCTTACTATGATGGTGTAGATTATAGCGTGTATGGTAAAGTGAGAGGTGAAGATGAAGATGATAAAGAAGATGTAGATTATAAGACGTATGAGTTGCATTGTGTGGTCGGCCGATTTGCTGGCCGAGGAAGGAATTGGTCCGACGACATCTATGTCGGAAAGTGTTTTGATAGCAAACAAGATCTTATAGCAGAGCTGCGTTTGACGGCCATAATGAGGAAATACGCATTTAGAGTAGAGAAGTCTACCAAGAGCATGTTTGTCGCTGAATGTGTTGTGGAAGAATGCAACTGGAGGCTTCGAGCGGCTGTAAAAAAACGAACCAAACAAGTTTGGGTGACGATCTATAATACATGTCACACATGTACACCGCCAGACCGGAAGGCTAAGAAAAAAAGTCATACACCGCGTTATGTTGGTTGGTTGTTTCTAGATTCCTTTGGAATAATTGAGAATTTACACCAAGGCATGTCATAGTATCAATGAAGAAGCAGTTTGGGATGAAGTTGAGCTACACAATCGCATACAGAGCGTTGTAACATGCTCAAAAGTTGATGAGAGGCTCAACGGAAGATGGCTAAGAGAGGCTCCCTGATTTATTGCATGGACTCGAGCAAATCAACCCGGGAAAGAAAATTGCTCTAGAACTCGATGAGGCTAATAGATTTAAATATCTATTTGTTGCATTTGGAGCTTGTATAGAGGGGTTTAAGTATCTTAGATGAGTCATTGTGGTAGACGGTACGCATCTTACGGGCCTGTATGGAGGTGTTATGCTAGTGGCGGCCTCACAAGACGCCAATTTTCAAGTCTTTCCGTTGGCTTTTGGCATTGTAGACTCTGAGAATGATGCCTCGTGGGAGTGGTTTTTCACAAATCTGGCAGCCTACATTACAGACCAATATCCGCTGGTCATTGTCTCAGATAGGCACACCTCCATCATAAATGCTATTGAAAAGGTTCTTCCTTGGGCAAATCGAGGGATTTGTTCTTACCATCTACAAAACAACATAGTCAAACATTTCAGGGGAAAACATCTTTTGTACTTGGTGAAAAACGCAGCGTACGCATATACGATGTATGATTATGACCGATACATGGCCTCCATACAAGCGGTAAATCCTGACCTTGCTAAATACTTAGTGGACGCGGATCCGAGTCTATGGTCACGCGTTCATTTCGCTGGAGACAGGTATAATCATCAAATGCATTTTAATTACAAGACTTCTAGTGAAGTCTGATTTACCAAACTTCTAGTGCAGTGTGATTTAATATTGTCAGACTGTTGGAGAAGTCTGATAGCTATCAGTTTGCAGTTTTAGTCTGATATGTAACTTTTCTTGTTTTCAGCTGGGTTGACCGCGTTAACTTTTTTGCAGAAAGGTACAACATAAAGACGAGCAACTTAGCAGAAACAATAAACTCCGTAGTAAAGAAGGCAAAAGGATATCCCATCTCTTTCCTCTTGGAGTTCATTCAAGAGAAGCTAGGGACGTGGTTTTGTAAAAGGCGGCTAGATGCCTTGAGTCTGACAACAAGATATAGCCAAGGAGTGGAATATTTGATGGCTATTCGTCAATATTATGCGGACTACATGACGGCGGAACGCGATGATGGGTATCGATTCGTTGTGAAGGGCGGACATAGGGATTGTGTTATCGATTTGCACAACCGAACGTGTGAATGTGGAGTGTGGGATTACGAAAAGATACCTTGCTCACATGCAATCTGCGCTGCACCAGAAATTGAACTACACCCATATACGCTGGCATGCCCATCATATCAAAGAGATTATTTTTTTAAGGCATACGCGTTGAGCATCCTTCCGAAGAACTCAACTACGAAAGCGCCAAACACTGTACATGTCCGTCCGCCAGAATACAAACGTCCTCCTGGAAGACAGAAGAAGTCCAAGTGGCAAAGTTGGCTAGAAATTGCCAAGTCCAAGGGCCATAAACCACGCAAGGTTCCCAAGCAATATACTTGTTCTAATTGTAATCAACCAGGCCACAAAAAAACAAAATGTGTGAGCAAAAAATAGTCTTTTCGTCAGACTACCATAGCAGTCTGTTTGATACCTTCTATCAGACGGCTTCCGTAGTCTGTTCTATATATTGTATATAAGAAGGTATTGTATTTCGTTTCTTAAACTTTGGTTGTTGAGGTTTGCTTAAACCTAATTTGTAGTATTTGTGTGTTTGCTTCATCGTCAGGTCTAAAAAGACTAAAACATAATTCAATAAAAACAGATAGAAACAGAAGATCAGACTGCAAAACAAGTCGGATAAGTTTTAATTACACCATATATGCAAAGTTTCATTGTTTTCGGGAATCCAAAAGTTAAAGGGGAATATTATCGTAGACGTCTAGCAATTGATTCTCCTCCTCAGTACGTTCCTCTTGACCGGTTCGGCCGAGCTTAGTCAATATTTCATACGCAAGCTTGTCTCTGCATGACTTCATGTTCTTATCACACAGCCACTTCGGGAACGGCATCCCAAGGGAATGGAACTCAATATACTTCAAGCTATACACCCCACAATCACCTACCCGGGTGTTTTGGGGAAATTCCGGGGTCTTCACAATCGTGTAGGTGTATCGCTCAAGAGTATACTTCCAAGTATCATCTACCGAGGCCAGACAATGCATAACGTAGGGAAAGATCACGCATATCGGTTCGACTACCGGTCGAACTAACTCGTCGGTCAACGGTCCAAGGATGTTGTCCCATATGGTTATGTGCCTATCCGGGATAGAAATCATGATGGCTATCCAATGATTTTCCCCAATGTGCAATACAGTGTATATTTCATCAATTTCCAGGCCCCAAGTCTTGTCTGATTTCAGATAAACGGGAAGTTTACCATTATGGTAATCCCATACACCAGGGGGCAGCCTCCTTGCCATGGGCTGAACGTCTTCTCCTTGGCCGCTACTCACAAAATCCGCATAATGTTTGAGCCACATATTACACATCATTGAGTCAACAAAGGTCAGCCTATCGGACCTGAACCATTCTGGGTGTTCGTGTTGTCGAAGCCTCATCAGATCAAGCCCAACATCTATGTGCTGCATAAAGACAGCGTTGAGCCAAAAAAATGTTAGACCTAAACAGAAGAAACAGAAGTCTAGAGAGACTGTAAAGATGTCTGATAAAGTCAGACTGCAAAAGATGTCTGATAAAGTCAGACTGCAAAACATGTCTAAAAAATGTCTGGTAAAGTCTGAAAGAAGTCTAACCGTGTCTTCCAGCCATTCCTTGGGGGTGCGCGGTAAATAGTACCAAGATAGGGTTGTGTTAACCTCCCTCTTCGGGTAATTCCTAGTGATTATA
Source organism: Draba incana (assembly GCA_963576765.1). Classification (NCBI taxonomy): domain Eukaryota; kingdom Viridiplantae; phylum Streptophyta; class Magnoliopsida; order Brassicales; family Brassicaceae; genus Draba; species Draba incana. The sequence continues at coordinate 23,501,721 of OY755205.1, forward strand.
TTACGCGTGTTAGACATCGACCAAATAATGTCTACAATATAAGTAGAGTGTAATGACATACGGCTGTTTCTTCAGGTAATCAGTAAGTGTCTTCACTTCATTCTTTGTTAAATGAGCGCAGGGATCATATCTCGGTGTGACATGTACTTGGGTCGACCCTTTTTTCTGTTTCTTCTGAATTTGCTCTTTCTTTTTGAGGTCTTCAGCCTTCGCCTTTACATATGCTTCAGCAGCTGCGTGTTGAGTTTGTTGTTTCGTCATATACGCAGCATCAAAGTTAATGCCTATGTTGGCCTTATCGACGATAAGAACACTCTGCTCGGTGCCCAAGACACTACTCTGCAAATAAAAAACAAAAAAAAACAAAATAAACAACAGACTTCATAATTAATCTGAAACACGACTTCTGTAGTCTGACGGAGACGAAAACAACACGAACATCACTCTAATATCATATCACCATGCTCATATCAAAGACCACAACAAAGCGAAATATGTATTTGTTCATATCAAAGGCAACAACAAAGCGAAATGTGATAAAACAATGTGGACCTCAAACAAGGCCTTGGTATTCTTTTACTCGTTTACTTCTCCTTAGTTCATTATTTGGTATAGGGTATTCTTTTACTCATTTACTTTTCCTTAGTTGATTATTTGGTATAGGGTTTTGGACACTAAGCCCGACATCCACCGTAGATAGAGCAGGCTTAGGAACCTTCAAAATCACTTTATTCGGGTTCTTGCGGGCTTCCTTTTTGGTTTTCTGCACCACAGCTAATGCAACTATTGTGGTGTCTTCTTCATCATTACCTGTTCCATCAACATCAACCCCACCATCCTCACAACCACCGTCCTCACCACCGTGAGGACGACCACCATCTTCACCACCATCTAGGCCGCCATCTAATCCGCCATCTAATCCACCATCTAAGCCAACGCCAGCCTCATCCTCACCACCACCAGTGTTTGAATTCTCACCTTTATCAAGATTAGCCTTATCCTTATCCTTCTTATTCTTCCTGTCCTTCTTATTCTTCTTCGTCGGCGTATTCCCTTCACCATCACCAACACCTAAACCATCAGACCCTGACTTTCCCTCCCTTAATACCCTAACTTCCTTCTCAATTCCAGTAATCCTCTCACCCACCTCCTTAAAACCTTCATTAACAATCTTAAGAAGGTCGCCCATCTCTTCCAACAATTGATTTCTCACAGACTTTATCAAATCAACAACCTCACAATTATCAACACCGTCAGATTTTGCTCGCTTCTTATTACCTCGAACCTCTTCTCCATCAACCTCATCACCACCACCATCAGCAGCTTCAGAATTCTTCCTCTTAACACCATGTCCCTTGGACAAGGTCTTCTTTTGACCAGTACTGTACACCCCATCAACATTCCAGTGCTTTAAACTAAACCTCCAAGGGCGCTCAAACTTACCAAACATTGCTTTCACAATGTTAACAACATTCGGATCATCCTCACCATCGTCCCACCTGGGGAACATCTCATCAAACTCCTTGAGGACGAAGTTGTTGACGCTTGTCTGCAAGGACAAGATAACATGCACAAACTAAATGAGTTTTGCAAAAAAAATTAAGTCTGACAATATGAAGTCTGAAAAATGAATTCTGACATCAGACTGAGTCTGCATCTACTACCTGCTTGCGCAACTCCGAAGCGACTTTCTTGCGATTCCTGCTTCCTTGGTAAGCCAAGAGCGGTGGGGCTGGGTTATTTGGCAAGGGAACCCCGTAGACAGATGCCATCCCGGGACAGGCCCAATATATCCACACGTTCAATACCTCAGCGAAGCCTGAAATCTGATAGTTTTTACCTTCTCGGAGTTTTCTGTTTACCTCTGTTTTTACAGAGTCTATCAGGATTTTGAAGGCGAGTCTTCCCCATGGGTATGACTTTAACGCCCCTGGCTTCAGCAGCATCTTCGTCAGGTCCGCTCTCGATGGAGTTGTCCAGTGTTGAGCATCGATGAAGGTCTCGTAGATGGATATGTAGCCCAACCAAATCCTTTGTTGACTATCCCAGCCTCCCCATCTCTTGCAAGCTTCGAGCAACTGATTATAACTTGGCCCTACATCTTCTCCAACCCCAAGAAGCGCCCATATAGTACTCATCGCGGGTGTGTTCTCAACCTCCGGATACTCCCAATTCTCAACGTATTTACAATTGAGACCGGTTATCTCTTCGAACTCATGGAGCGAAAACCTCACCGGTTGAGGGCCAATAAGACACCACACCTCATGCTTCTGATCGACTTCTAGTTCATTACACAACATGTAGTGCACCATCCTTGAGTACCATACAAATTCCATCTCATGCCACATCACAAAAACCCCGAAGACTGACTTGCGAAGCTCTTCCCACTCACTATCTTCCAGCGCTTGTTGGAGAGCATCCATCAGATCTCTCTTACCGCTGAAATAATGTATGCTTTTGTCGGGTTCAGGCTCATACACAGGTCTGAACATCCTTGGAGGGAATTCAGGTCCTCCCATTTTGACTATAGACGGAGATGTCGTCCTCGGTGACCACGCCGAAGAGAGAGAAATAGATCTGGGAATCAAAAAAGACAAGAGTTCAGTCCTGATGACGTTCTAGAAATCAGTATCGAGAAGGTGACGGATTGAGGGGAAGAGAGTAGTAGAAGAAACTTACCGGCGCAGACACAGGGGATGATCGAAGCGACGAATTCCAGAGAAAACGGTGAAGACGAAGATGTCGGTTCGGTTTCTCCGAGAGAGAGAGAGAGAAATTGTGTCGGTTTCTTTTTTTCTCGGTAACTGTAAAAAAATGATGGGATAAAAAAGCCTTTTATATGTGACCTAATTTGCGGTTAAAAAAACATGAGACTTCTAAAGAAGTCATAAAGTTTGGGCGGCAATATTCCCGCCTTTTTATTAGTGCTTTTTACTAATATTTTAATTCCCGCCTTTTCAATTCCTGGTATTTTCGATTACTTTAAAAACGTCAGACTTCTAAAGAAGTCTGAAATTGTTGGCGGCAATATTCCCGCTTTTTTCTAGTGGTTTTTACTAATATTTTAATTCCTTGTATTTTCAATTATTTTCAAAACGGAAGACTCTTTAAGAGAAAACGAAAAGTCCGACCTCTATAAAAGACTCTTGAGTAATCTGTTATCAGACCTCTATAAAAGTCTGAATAAATCGGCCCGTCATTTAAGGAGAAAACACCACGTGTAATCGCCAAGTCCGAGACGACAGGTTTAAAAATTCCCAAAAATAAAGAGAAAACGAAAAGTCCAACCTCTATAAAAGACTCTTGAGTAATTTGTTATCAGACCTCTGTAAAAATCTGAATGAATCGGCCCATCATTTAAGGAGAAAACACCACGTGTAATCGCCAAGTCCGAGACGACAGGTTTAAAAATTCCCAAAAATCAAAAAATTTCTAAAAAATCGAAATTCAAAAATGTCAAAGAAATCAAAAAGTTCCGGTCCGTATCAGACTTCTCTTTCTTTTATAATCAGACTGCCAGAGAAGTCTGTATTGAGAGCCTTAAAACAACAAAAACAAACGTAACAACCTTCATCTTTCGTAACAGTGTCTCTCCAAATCTGCAGGGGATGGATCTCGGAACAGTATCTCTCCAACCTTCATCTTTAGGAAACAACCTCTCGTAGTCTCTTCGATCCCTTCACCATGCTCGCCGATCCAATCAACTCCACGATGTGAAGGGAGTCGACGGGAGGTGGTGGCCGGCGAGCTTGGTGAAGGTATTGAAGAGTCTTCGAGAAAAAGAGAGAAACTGCTTTTTGGTTTTTTTTTGCAGATCTAAAATTTTGTGTGGACCAACTTTAGGTCAAACCTGTAAAAAAAATTTATATATTTTAGGTCAAATCTGAATAGAGCGAGAATTCTAAAACATCATACTTCTAAAGAAGTCTGACAGGGCTTTTTACTAATATTTTAAGTTTGGGCGGCAATATTCCCGCTTTACTAATATATTTTAATTCTTGTTTTTTCAATTATTTTTAAAACGTCAGACTTCACATGGAAATCTGAAATTTTAGGCGTCAAATTTTCAAAAGTTTTAAATTATCAGACTTCAGAAGATATTTAATGATGTTCACACTTCATTCACAATTTGACATAGTTAACACAACATAGATAAACTAGAATTTTTGTTTACAGATTGTCAAATATTAGAAGAAAGCAATAGAGATAGACATGGCCAGGACGGTAATAACAGCACCAGCTATCATCAGACTCCTCAGCTCGACGCCATGCATTATCTGGCCACATGGTTTCTCCTTCAACTGCTCTTTCAATTGAGCTATCTCTGCCTTCATTACCTTGACGTCATCGACCACGGTGGATAAACACTTGTCCCTTCGAGCATCAGAAACGAGCATGCCATCAATACGTTGACCATGTTGGTCAACAAACAACTTTACATCGTTAAACTCCTCAGTCATAGCCTCATCCCACCACTTCATTATATGGTAACCACCATCCTACACAGCCACATTTGTACAACCATATTAGGATCCCAAATTATAATAAGCGGTGTAAAAAATCAAACGATGTATAGGCCATTACGTCGTAGTTACGACATCCGAAGAATCTTCTTCCCGGATTCTCGGCAGTTAGGGATGTTCGCATGACGGTGTCCAGACCGCATAAGCATTTCTTGGGGAATCCGTATGATGATCCGGATCGACGTCGAACTGTTGTACTCGTACTTGACGGATCGAGACCGTAGAGATCGGGTCCGTAGGATGAACTACTCGACGTTGGAACCTGACTGAATCGCCCCATCCTGTGTAAAAGACATAACAAAGTCTGATGAAAGTCAAACCTAGTCTTAAAGAGATAACAGTTTCTAAATACTATCACAATTCTCCAGAAGTCTGATATTAGAGATATTAGACTTCTAGAGAAGTCTGATTTTAGACTTCTGTAAAATTCTGACGGAGATAACGATTAACAATTAAATCTACTTGTTTAATTAGATCTAAGCAAAAAACATAGAAAAATCTTGTAGAACTAAAACAGACTTTTTCGTACAGATCTCAAAATGTTGCAGGAAAAACTTGATAATAGGGAGCTTCTCTTACATGGAAAGAGGAAGTTCACGACGATGACGATTTACATCCACAAAAAATAGATTTAGGGCTTTTGAGAGCGTTTAGAGAGAGGAATTATTCTTGTTTTAGAGAGAGAGTCGGAGAGTCGGTAATGAATTTTACAGTTTGAATAAACAAATATACGGGGTAAACAAAAAGTAGAGTAACTCAATATTATAATTTAAATCTACTATCATTATCACACAGACTCTCGGAAAACGCGAAACCGATATTACCATTTTAACCTTCGGGCGTGTCAGACTTCATTAATTAGTCCGAATTTATATTCCAATAAATATAAATCCTTAATGATTAATTCATCAGTAAACCAAAACCAGCGGAACACCAAACAATTTAAACCGAGAACTCTAATAAAATAATAATTCATTTAAACAAATTACAATTCAACTCAATTCCTGTATTTCGAATAACCACAATTATTCTAGCAACCTAAACACCAAATTCTACCATAATAAAACATTAAAAAAATAAATTCCTAATCATCCTTTTCCTAAAGTCTTGATTCCGCGATCACTCTCTGTTTTTACCTGCAACACATGGAAAAACGAGATGCGTAAGTATTTCATAAATACTTAGTGAGACGGTTAGCCCGTCTGCAGGCTATGTACATCTAACCATTTAACCATCAACGATCACACAACAATTAAACAATAACAATTCGGAACATCAATTTGCAAACCATAATGGTGTCGATCGACACACCGCCTAGTGTCGATCGACACAATATTAACAGAGGTGTCGATCGACACTACTACTAGGTGTCGATCGACACTTCGGTCGCATAAACCGCAGAACAAGCCTCTCATCTCTTGGCTCATTCACGCGATCTCCGAGAACCGAACCTGCACAAAAACATATACCAACAAGCACAATACAAGCACAAAATTGCAGTAACCACAAACCATTATTCAACTATAACAAAAATACCACAAAAAATAATCATCAAAACTAGCTAAAGGAACCTGATGAGCCTACGGTCGCGCACTTACCTTAGCCTAGGATCAAAAAGGGTTCGAGACAGCGAAGAACACGACGAAACCGAGACAAAATCCTCCTGATTCCGAACTCAAACACCAAGGAATCGTCGTACAATCGATTCTACGCTCTCAAAACTTGAAAATAACTCTTCTTATGATCCCAAAACTCTTAAATACTAAGGATTCTTCCTTTTCTCTTTTCTCTCAAGTTTTTATGCCTCCTCTTATCAAAAACGCGTCTTATCCTTATAATAAACGAGCTTAGGGTTTTCCTCAATCCCCAAACCGCCACAAACCATAATTAAAATCGTACAACTAACCGGTTCAGAATGATGGTGTCGATCGATACCCCTTACGATAATCGCCATTTTGGTTTGCGGATGTTATAATTCTCCCCCACTAATCTAGATTCGACCTCGAATCCCGCATACTACGTCTATCACAGACAAAAAATCATGGCCCAACCGGCCGGTACCACTAGAGATCCTCACTTGATCACGAAGGCTCACCTCTAATCCCATGTTTATACGCATGTTCCTAGACATTTATTACTCTTTAACTCATTACCACATACACTCACTCTCATGAACACATCCTTTGAGCTCATACCAACCAGGGAAACCACCGTCCCCTCGAGAGAACCACCGTCTCTTAGTACTTATACTGGAAACCACCATCCCACATAAGAACATAGGGAAACCACCGTCCCCTATAGAGAACCACCGTCTCTCAGTATTTACACTAGAAACCACCATCCCAGATAAATACTCAGGAGAACCACCGTCTCCAATAATGAGTTATTAGCAATAAATTCTAGAACGCCCATAAATATCTAAGATTAGACTGCCTCATGTGGTCCACACTCGATATTCCTTAACCCGGAATATCAACAAAATAAGAATCACACATCTTATAACACTGAAATATAAGGAACTCCATATAAATCTCCAAAAGTATAAATCGTTACAACAAAAACAAAAAATACAGAAACAAAACGAAATAGCCACATGCTAAACACCAAAACTGGAACCACAAAGATAAAAGCAAAGCTCAAACTGCGACCTGCTTGTCAAACCACTTCCTGAACTTTAACTTTATATTTGCCTCAAGCTCCCAAGTCTTCCTCCTTAGTACCGGCACAGTCCCACAAGACTCTCAACAACGGTATCCTTTTCCGACGCAGAACCTTGACTCTCCTCTCAAGAATCCTCACAGGACTCGCCGCCACAGACAAATCAGGCTGAAGATCTTCCTGAATCTTAGTCACTAACTCCTCTAAAACATGCAGGCACTTCCTCAACATCAACACATGAAACACCTTATGAAATGCCTTCATAGTCGGAGGTAACTCTAACCAATACGCCACCGGTCCAACTTGCTCGACTACCGGGAACGGAACCATAATTCTAAGACTCTATCTCCGACAGCGAACTCCAACTCTCTCCTCCTCTTATCGGCATAACTCCTCTGTCGATCTTAAGCCTCCTTCATGTTCATCTTTAAAACACGGATCTTCTCCGTCGTTTCTTGAACAAAACTCGCACAAAAAATGGCCTTCTCTCCCACTTGGGTCCATAATAAAGGTGTCCTACTTGGCTTCCCATATAACGCCTCATAAGGAGCCACCCCGATACTTGCCTGAAAACTGCTATTATACGCAAACTCAGCCAGGCAAAGAAGTTCAACCCAATGACCACCCGAATCCAGCACACACATCCGCAGCAAATCCCCCTAAGTCTGAATCGTCCTCTCTTACTGTCCATCAGTCTGCGGATGATAAGACGAACTCATATGCACCTTAGTGCCCATCTCAGCCTGGAAGGCTCTCCAAAACTAAGACTCAAACTTACGATCCCAGTCTGACACAATGCTGGCAGGCACTCAATGCAGCTTCACTATCTCCTTCACATAAATTCTTAGCCAAAACCACACCTCCATCGGTCTTTTTAATGGCTAGAAAATGTGCCGACTTGGTCAGACGGTCCACAATCAACAAAATAGCATCACAAGTCCTCGAGTTAGGTAATCCGACCACAAAATCCATAGTGATCATATCCCACTTCCACTCCGGATTGGGCAAAATCTGCAACTTACCATGCAGAACTTGATGCTCTACCTTCACTAACTGGCACGTATTACACTTTGGGACCCAGTCAGCTACATCTCTCTTCATCCCGACCCAATGATAATACTGCTTAAGATCATTATACATCTTAGTCGCTCCCGGATGAATTGAGAACTTGCTCGCATGAGCCTCTCGCAGAATCTTCTGCCTCAATAACTCATCTTTTGGTACACAAACCTGTCATCGCAAAAGAATCGTTCCATTGGAAGAAACATGATACTCGGAACCATCTACCAACGACGCATCAATCAAAAACTGATCACTCTCCTGAGCCACTCGTATCCCACTCAGAATATCTGCATGATCAGCTGCCTCCAAACCCAACGGCTCCTGCGAAACAGCACATAAACTCAAGGTGCTAATCTCGCTCACCAAAGCCTCAACATCCTACTCCCGAGCCGAATCTACTCTCCAACGACTCAGAGTATCTGCCACCAGGTTAGCCTTACCCAAATGGTAAACGATATCCATATCGTAATCTGCCAGCAACTCAACCTAGCGTCTCTGTCTCACATTCATCAATGGCTGAGTGAAAATATGCTGCAGATTCTTGTGATCCGTGAAAATTTGAACTTTCCCACCATAGAGATAGGACCTCCAAATCGTCAAAGCAAACACTACCTCTCCCAAATCCAGATCATGGGTAAGATAATTGCGTTCAGTACCTCTCAACTACCTCGAAACATATGCAATCACCCTGTCCTCTTGCATCAACACACAGCCCAAACAATTCCCATAAGCATCAGTGTACACTGCATAAGGCTTACCCGGCTCAGGCAACGCCAGTACAGGTGTACTCATCAACATCTCCTTCAGCTTCGCAAAGCTGTCCTAGCACTCCTTAGACCAAACAAACGGAACCTCCTTCCCGGTCAAACTGCACAAACAATGTGGCCAAGAAATCCCATCTCTCTCTGCCAAAAACTGCACTTACTCAACTTCGCAAAAAGCCTCTCCTCCCAAAGCTTCTCCAAAACTAACCTCAAGTGCACCTCGTACTCCTCAAGACTCCTCGAGTAAACCACAATATAGTCGATAAAGATAATCACGAAAACATCTAGATACACCTCGAATACGCTGTTCATCAACCTCAAGAAAGTTGCAGGCGCATTCGTTAAACCAAACGACATCACTACGAACTCAAAATGACCATACCGCGTCCCCAAAGCAGGTCTTATGAATGTCCACCTCATCTATCGGAATATGATGGTATCCCGACACACAGTCTATCTTGGAGAACCAAGTAGCACCCCTCAGCTGATCCAACAAATCATCAATCCTCGTGAGATGGTACTTGTTCTTCACAGTGACTCGGTTAAGTGCCCGGTAATCGATACACAAACGGAAACTCCCATCCTTTTTCACAAACAACACCTGCGCTCCCCACGGTGAAGTACTCGGACGAATAAATCCCTTACTCGCCAAATCCTCTAGCTCCTGCTTCAGCTATGCCAAATATGCTGGAGCCATCTTGTAAGGTGCCTTAGATATAGGCGCTATCCCGTGCTCTAGTTCAATCGTAAAAGGATCAGATTGAGACGTCGATAATCTTTTCAACGACCGAAAAATATCCTCGAACTCTCGAACAACCTGAATACCTCCAATAGCAATCTCACCAACAGATTCCAGCACATAACTCATAACACGAATGTATAGTCTTTCTACTTGCGTGGCTCCAACCACTATATTCATTCACCCTAATAGACTCAACTTTCGATGGTTATTACAAGGCAAAAATATTCAATAAAAGTTAAAGTTATGATATTGTTCACCAAACCTTAACTAAACTTTCGATTGTTAAGACGCTTGGCTCATCAAATACTAGTTCCGGTCAGTATAAAAGTTTTTGGAATCTATATCAACCTAGGATCAAAGTGCTAAATACGCGGTAAAACAATTATGCATAGAGTACAAGTAAAGATGAAGATTTTATTATTATCCTTAAACAATTATTAATCAATTATCGAATTATGAAACTCATTGAAAAACTAAAACCTAACAAGTCAATTACTCGGACATGGTGCACGAAAAACAGCAAGAGATAGATGAAAACATGATGATAAACTTTATTAAAAGAGTACGGATAAGAAGATTCTTCTCTATAGCGAAGTACAAAGCGAGATCATCCACCAGAGCTCCAAGAACAAGATCTATTATCAATCCTCCAAAGGAGGCGTGGCTGCTGTTCTCTATGGGTAAAAGTGTTTATAATTTTTGGCACACCCTAAAACAAGAGGCTAAAATGTTTTTTTGGTCGAACTGCTCCAGGCACCAGACGGAGGCCCCAGACAAAATCCCGTGTCCGGTGCCTCAGCCCATATGTGACTTCATGATGAGTGGCACCGGTCCATGGCACCGGACCACGAGTCCGTCCAGTGCGAGGCCACTTCTGTGCTTACTTTACTTCTGAGGCAGTTTGACATGTCTTTTGTAATTCGGGTTTATCTTTCTACTCAAAACTCCAAATGTGATAATTCTAATTCGATTGGAAAGCAGACTAAAATATCCTAAACGTAGTCAAGTTTCATAAGATTCCAAGTTTATTTGATCCTCCGTGTGTGGCTAAACTTCAGACTTTTCAATTCTGTCCAACTTGGTAAAATATGATAACTTGAGAAATCTTTGGCTTATGAAACATGTTATGGCCTAGAATACACCTCTTTAAGCCCTTTTACTCTTATTTGGTGATTTTCCCTGTTAAGACTCTAAAAGTACAAATACGAGGAAAACTACCTCTTTTGGTGTAAAAACTTATTAAAGTACTTATTAAATGCATTGAAATAGATAATAAAATAGATAAAATATAGGGCATATCAACTCCCCCAGACTTAAACCTTGCTTGTTCACAAGCAAAATCTAAGAATAGAAAAGAGGTTTCAAAACATGGAAACTCACATATTCTTTAAAACTTGCTTCGATCTCTAAACCTATAATCCACGTAAATACAAGGTGAGTTCATAGATGCTTTTCATCGTCTCCCATCATGAATTTGAAAGTATGTCCGTGATATATTGGTATTTTGGTCTCTTTTACGTATTGTTTCTTTAGTCTTTTTGGTTCTTTCTAGTTTTGTTTGTGTCTTTTCAGGTTCTAGGAGGCTCTTAAGCTTGGATTGGAGTCAATGGAGGTCATTGGAGCAAAAGGGACGAATCTGGAGAAAAGATGGCGTTTTTCATAACCGAGCACCTGCTCGGTTTAGAGCGAGCACCTGCTCGCTTGAAGACTCGAAGAAGCCGAAGTTCTCTGGAATCCGGACCGACCGGTCCGGATACGAAGACCGACCGGTCCCAGCACGAAGACTTACAAAATGTTGAGACGGACCGACCGGTCCGGAACCAGACCGACCGGTCGGGCATTCAGAACCAAGTTGCCCTAATTTTTCCTGTAAATTAGAGGCAGCCACTTTCCTAAAAAGAGTTCTATTCTTTCTGATATTTTTCATTGTACGTTCCTGGAGACGACAAACCTAGAAAATTCACGGAAACACTGTTCATCGAAACACTGTTCACGATTACTGTTCACGAATCACTGTTCACGATTTTGGATTTTCCGATTTGTTGCTTCTCCTTGCTGGATCATTCCACGACATTGTTCTGAGAAGAATTCTAAACCTTATTCTCTTTAATTTGATTATGAATTCTCCTTTTGTCTTTGTTGTGATTGATTCCATTATGCTTGAGTAGTCTCATAGCTAGATTGAGGGCTTTCAATGGTGAATTAGGATTGATTAGTGACTGAGCCAAATAGGATAAATATCTTATGTCTTCATCAATTGGGATTCGTATTGCATAGATTATTTTGATCACCTAGTCTATGATTTCAAGTTACCTTATTTACGACAGTGCTCTAGGTTGCTAGATAAACCATTGGTGAGCAATTGGTGTGTAACCAACGACAGTTGATTGTTACCATCAATTGTGAACAAATTGAACCAATTCATTATTGCTTGTCTTCATCATTACTAAATCCAAACGACAGTTTAGGCATTTAGGTTGTTAGACAAAGATATTGATGCATCACGACAGTGGGGCAATATTACTTTTATGTTTGAGTTCTAGACCGCGCTTAAATTAAATCCTGAATAGTTGCTCAGTCTTTAATCCGAAATTACCGGCGAATGACCTTGATCTAGTGCTTATTTTAATTGAATTTATTACCGTTTAATTTGCTGTCTCGTTCATTGTTTCATTACAATCAAAAAACCATATTTTATCTTAGCTTTAATTTAAAATCTATAATTTCAAAGTGTAGCCTTGGTCTCTGTGGGTTCGATACCCTTTATACTACTGCGATTGTCTGTGCACTTGCAGCTTTTATTTTGGGTTAAAACTTTACACATCAGTCCGATATTACTGTCCCTGCAAAATCTCAACTTCAAATCAATCGATTCTTTTACTCTCTTTAATTTGTAAAAATCTCTGATCAAGAATATTTACAAGGAATACGGCTAGGTGTTTAGGAAAGGCTGATTTTAGTGGTGAGGTTAAAAGTGTTTAGGGTTACCAAAAAATCCGGGTGCGAGACATTATGCAAAATCGCATGAGAGAATGGATCTACTGAAGTCCATAATTTCTCAACAACTTTGTTGATCGCCTTTCTCCCCTAGACTTAGACTTTTCTCCGGGAGTCACTTACAAAACTCTTGAACTCATCTCTCCTTTGTATCATGGCATTCCTTAGGTATTCTTTAGCCATAAGACTCTTAGAAAACCGTTTTCCATTCCATTATGATTTTTGTTCAAAAAAATTATTTTATGGGGGAAAACGGTCTCATGATGATATGAGTCAAGAAATGCACAAAATTGTTACCATGATTTAAGCATCCAAGGAACGACCAAACTCTTCTGAAATTTTATGAAACTTTGTTGTTGTACTCCTTCCTTCTAATGTTGATCGTCGCATCTCTAGTGATTGGAAAATTGCGTCGACCATCTTCTCTCCGACGTTTTTACACATATATGCATTAAGGTCATAGCAAAAGAAGTGTATGTGGTCTGAAAGAAAGGCTAAGGGTTTAGGTAGGGTACCAACTCAAAGTGAGCTGGCTATCCATGACAACGGAGAGTGGTAAGAAGAGGATAAGATGTCATGAATGTGATTCGTTTCCTTGATCTAATATCCTTAACAATAAATATTCAAAAATCATGTTAGTAAACCAAAATGAGAACCAAAATCAAATTCATTAAAATAGTGCAAGTAGCAATATCCTTGGAGAAATTCGGTCACTAGGTGTCTGAATCAATCGTCCGGAACATACCCTGCAATAATGGTCACTTGGTTTTTTAAATCAAAACGTTATTGTTCCTAGAAAAGTGTCATCATTCCCGACTTAATTTGACTCAATAAATGGTTTTTGAAAACCAATTTTGAAAATCATTTTTGAAAACATAAGTATCCAATATGAAACAAACGCGTTAGTAACAATCTCCCAGACTTAACTTACACCGTCCCGGTGTAAATTAAATCAAATTAAGGGAGAATTTTTGTGGGAAAAAATAATTATTTTAATTTAAAACAATAGGATGCTGGGGAGGCAAGGGATGCGGGATGCCTGGCATCGATCCAAATCCCGTGTCCAGTGCCTTGGATCGGTGCGGGGCGATGCTCGTTGGATCCGCGGGACAAGAACGCACGGGCAGCAGAACAAGTCCCGCACCCGGTGCCATGGTCCAGGGTCTGGGACCTGGCGGGACACAAAACGGTCTCGCACCGGTCACGGACGCCGTTCGGTTCCTTGGCCAATTCGAAGCAAAAAAGAAAAAATTAAAAGTTTTGCAACTAAAAGCTACAAAATTAAAAGAAAATATTAGTAAAATCTATGATTATTAAACAAAAGAAAATGAAAATAAAAACTATAAAATTGTGGGTTGCCTCCAACAAAGCGCTTGTTTAAAGTGAATTAGCCGACTCCCTTCCGAAGTTCAGATGTTGGGTGGCTCGTCCAAGATGATGGAGACTTCTGCATCACGCTTGGTGTTGACAAGATAAGGCTTGACACGCCGACCATTCACCGTGAACTCAGTTCCACTAGGATCTCAGAGTACTACTGATCCATATTGTTTCACTTCCTTGATTGTAAAGGGTCCTGACCATCTAGAACGAAGTTTTCCTAGAAAGAGTTTTAAACGAGAATTGAAAAGTAAAACCTGGTTATTTGGTTTTAAATCCTTTGGTATGATCTTCTTATCATGGAAAGCCTTGATCTTCTCCTTGTAGATCTTGGTATTTTCATAAGCCAAATTATGGATTTCCTCCAATTCATTTAATTGGATCAAGCGTCTTTCTACAGCGGTCTTCAGATTGAAATTTTGCTCCTTAACGACCCAAGCGGTTTTGTATTCAAGTTCCACCGGGAGATGACAAGCTTTACCATAAACTATATGAAAGGGAGTTGTTCCTAATGGCGATTTAAAAGCCGTTCTATACGTCCAAAGAGCATCATCCAATTTCTCCGACCAATCTTGCCTCGTCTTTGCGGTTGTCTTTTGCAAGATAGCTTTGAGTTCTCTATTGGAGATTTCCACTTGTCCACTAGTTTGAGGATGATAGGCAGTAGTAACTTTATGCCTAACTCTGTATTTCTTCAAGAGATTGTCGAAAGATCTATTGATAAAGTGGGTTCCTCCATCACTAATCACAACTCTTGGTACGCCAAAACGTGGGAAGATAACAGATTTGAATAGCTTGATGACGACCGCTGCATCATTTGGTGGAGTTCCTACAGCTTCTACCTATTCAGAGATGTAATCCACTGCGACTAGAATGTATTGGTTTCCAAAAGAAATTGGGAAACGACCCATAAAATCAATTTCCCATACATCAAAGACTTTGGCTTCTAGGATGAAATTATGTGGCATCTCTTTTCTTCTACTTATGTTACCCATTCTTTGTAAAGAATCACATCTAGAGATGAAGGCGTGAGTCTTTAAACATCGTTGGCCACCAAAAACTAGCTTGGAGGATTTTGGAAAGCGTTTTGAAAGTTGCAAAATGGCCCTCATAAGACGAATTATGACACCCGTGTATGATTCCTTCAACATCGTCTTCTGGAACACATTTCCGAAATAAATTGTCTTTACACTTCTTGTAGAGAGGTAAGGCTCGTCCCAGTAGTAATATTTGATCTCCATTAGGAACTTCTTCTTCCTATAACCAAAGAATAGTGGAGGTTCAATATCCGCGGCTAAATAGTTAGCAATATGGCGGTACTAAGGTGTTGCAAATGTTGTCTTCTTCTTCTTGGTTGGACGGGGAGGGGCTGCCTTACTTGGACGAGGAATATCGTTCAAGGTGTAGACATGTTCTTCAACTAAGCAATCATTCATAGGCAATGGTTCCTCCACACGCATCCGAGAAAGATGATCCGCTACGCCGTTTTCTATGCCCTTCTTATCTTTTATTTCCAAATCGAATCTTGTAATAGAAGAATCCATCGTATGAGGCGTGGTTTTGCGTCCCTCTTGGATAGAAGATATCTTAGAGCAGCATGGTCCGTGTGAACAATTACCTTGGCTCCCACCAAATATGACCGAAATTTCTCAAAAGCGAACATTATGGCATGTAGGTCTTTCTCCGTTGTAGCGTAATTGCATTACGCTTCGTCCAAGGTCCTACTAGCATAGTAGATGACATTCAACTTCTTATCCTTTCACTGTCCTAGAACTTCGCCTACCAAATAATCGCTAGCATCACACATTAGCTCCCAATCCGGCGATTGCATAACTGGCGCGCTAATGAGTGCTTGCTTTATTTTGTTAAAGGCAATGTGGCACTCTTCACTGAACTTAAAGGTAGGTCGTGTCCTTGCATAACAATCTTGTAAGTGACGGGCGATGTTGGAAAATTCTTTGATTAATCGCCTATAGAAACCGGCATGTACGAGGAAACTCCAAAAATGCCCTTAACATTAGTCGGAGGTTGCAAACCGACCATCACTTCTATCTTGTCTTTGTCAACTTTGATTCCTTTCTTTGAAATTTGGTGTCCTAGGACGATTCCATCTCTCACCATGAAGTGACACTTCTCCCAATTCAACACAAGATGTTTATCTTCGCAGCGTTGTAAAACCTTGCCAAGATTTGACAAACAATTTTCGAAGGATGAGCCATATACTGAAAAATCGTCCATAAATACCTCCATTATGTCCTCGATATAATTTGTAAAGATAGCTATCATGCATATTTGGAATGTAGCTGGGGCGTTACACAATGCAATTGGCATTCTCCGACAAGCGAATGTGTTGTAAGGACATGTAAACGTCGTCTTCTCTTGATCATTGGGGTGGATGGGTATTTGGAAAAATCTTTAATAGCCATCAAGAAAACAATAGTAAGGGTAATTAGCAAGACGCTCAAGCATTTGGTCAATAAAAGAAAGAGGGAAGTGATCTTTTTGGGTTACAGAATTAAGCTTCATGTAATCGATACACATTCGATGTCATGTGATTGTTCTCATCGGTATCAGCTCGTCGTTTTCATTCTTCACCATCGCGACTCCTCCTTTCTTGGGAACTACGTGAACGGGGCTTACCCAAGTACTATCCGAGATAGCGTATATGATTCTTTATTCCAAGTGTTTCATGATTTCTTTCTTCACGACTTCTTTAAGGTTCGGGTTAAGTCTCCGTTGATTATTTATGGATGAAGAAGATTCGTCCTCAAGATTAATTCAGTGCATACATAACTCGGGAGAGATTCGTGCAAATATCTCAAAGGGAATACCCTAGAGCTTTTCGATGCTTTCTCAACTCACAAAGGAGTAGTGAAATTTCGCTTTCACTAAGATTAGAGTTGATAATAACAGGATAAGTTTGATTAGGACCAAGAAACGCGAAACTTAGCCCAACAGAAAGCTCTTTGAGTTCGACTATAGGAGCCTTAAGCTCACTCCAAGGGTCACGGTCTTCACTGGTTGAGTTGAGCGGTTTTGTCTCGTCCTTCTTTTCGTCCAAGGAAAGATAGGCCACCATCTTATCGTAAGAATGATGTATCTCTAGAAGCTTTGCGTATTCTTGAGTTTCATCTTTCAAGTAGCCCTCTTCTTGATGTTGTTGCGTTAAAGCTACTTCTAGAGAGTCATTGAGAATGAGTTCTTCAATTATATCTTTGGAAGCTTCAGTTAGTTTATCCACGAAAAGACTCCGTCGCTCAAAGTGGGAGATTGGTTGTAGTTGTTGACATCAAATTGCATTGTTAGATCCCCTAAGTTGAGCTTAATATTTCCTCCTTCTATCATCGCTCCAACGGTAGCTAGGAAGGGACGTCGAAGGATGATTGGGTCTCTAGGCTCTTGTTCTAGCTCTAACACCACAAAATCTACAGGAATACAACATTCTCCAATCTTTACTGATAAATCAACAATAATACCTATCGGGCGACTTATGGAGCGATCCGCAAAGACCAGTTTGGTCCTTGTAGGCTTGAAGTTAGTGATTCCGAGTCGTCTAGCCACTGAATATGGCATTAGGTTCAGGCTAGATCCAAGGTCACACAAGCTTCACTCGAATTTGCTTCATACAATGTTACAAGAAAGAACAAAACTACTGGATCTTCTAGCTTCCGTGTACCTTCGTTTAGGAGTTGCTTGCTACACTCTTGAGTGATCATCATTACCCCTTCTTCTAGGCTTACATTGCTGGTCAAGATCCCCTTCATGTACTTCCTCAAAGATGGAATGATTATACAAGCGTCAATAAAAGGCAATCTCACACTTAATTGACTTACAAGTTCCTTCAACTTTGCTTGCTCCTTCTCTTTCTTTGGCTTATTCAAAGCACTCGGGAATGACACCATAGGTTTGAAAAGAGGTGGTGTGGAAGGTGGAATCACGTCACCCTCGATAAAGCCTCCAAAGGTTTTAGGTATCGGCTCCTTTTCTTTCTCTAACTCGATGACAAACTCCGGCTCCTTCTCCTTCTCTAATTTGATGACAAATTTTTGCTCCTTTTCTTGTGGTTTCGAAATTTTGGCTTCTTTCGGTATTAAGACTTTGTCGAATTTTGTTCCACTCCTTAGAGTAATGGCGTTGACATGCTCTCCTCTTGGATTAGCTTCTACCTTTTCTGGGAGAAATCATTCCGGTTTATTCATGGTTTCCGCGACACCAACTATATGGAATTCAAGGTTCTTTATGTGAGAGGAAGTGGCTCTAAATCTTTTGTTGAAATCGCGCCTCAATTCATTCATTTGAGAACACATCTCTCTCCTTAGTTCTTCAAGGTCTTGATGAACTTCTTGAGCTATGAACTCGAGTTATTCCTCCCACGTCTTTCGTCTTTTATTTTCTTGAAATCTGCATGGCTTTCTCTGCGGTTGATAATGTTCTATTTTCGTCTCTTGATAGTACCTCGGTTTGGGCTGAGAGTAGGCGCTAGGAGGCTGGTTTCGGTGAGCATAATACCACTCTTTTAGACCATAATCCGAATCTATCACTTTAGCACTTTGGTATTGCGTTCCAATGCAATTTACTTCTCTAAAATCATCTTTCGGTCCATCTTTCGGTCAATCTTCCAAGTAACGTTCCCAAGGTTCTTGATGAAATACTCTCCAAACCTTGGCTTGGTTCATCATGGTATCTTCGTTGAGAACTTGGAAAGCCATCTTCATGATATCTTTGTACTTCATGAACACCTCTATCCACTGACACGAACGATCCGAGCCACACACTCACGGAAAACACGAAGAACGATGGTCATAAAACCCTAAAACACGATTACACGGTGTCTCGAGGATTTCTTTGCAACAATCCTCAAGAACATACCAATTCCCTCTCAATATTCTCTGATCTCTCTTTCTCCCCGCGGCCACGAACTGCCTAAAGGCTTATAAAGGGAAGCTCTAGGGTTCTACTTAACCACGGCACAAACCGAGCGATTAAAATTAAACCCAAACCGAACGCAGAACATGGTGTCGATCGACACCCTCCCATGGTGTCGATCGACACCCTTACCAAAAACTTAATTTTTGGTTTTAGGATGTTACAATTCTCCCCCACTAAACTGGATTCGACCTCGAATCCTAAGACATAAGCATCCACACTCTGGCCGCACAGGCCCAAACCGACAAGGATTCTCACTTAATCTCAAAGGGCCACAACTAAAGCCACGCTTATACGCACGTTTGCAGACATTTATTACGTTTTAACTCATCCACACACACACCTTAAGGAAACACCGTCCCTCCGAGAGAACTACCGTCTCTTAGCACTATAGAGGAAACCACCGTCCCAATATAGGCTCTCCGTACTATAAAGGAAACCACCGTCCCAATATCCGTACACAGGAAGACCACCGTCTCCTGGAGAGTACCACCGTCTCTCAGTATGTATACAGGAAACCACCGTCCCCGAAACAAAATCTAGAAAGCCACCGTCTCCAGATCATGAGTCATCCGTAATAAATTCCATAACGCCTACCCATAACAACCACAAGGACCAAAAACTTTAATCTAACAGAAACGCGCAAGGCTCCTAGCCCGGAGTACCAAAATGCAATGTTTCTAATCCTGCCTAGGCCTGTCCAATTTATTGCACAACAATCAAACAAGAACATGTACAACCAGCTGTAGACCCAGAGTTGGATTGATCGATTGTGCAACAATCAAACAAGAACATTCACAACCAAGACACTACATTCGATATCCCGGTCGTTGAAACCAAACGCACAAGAAAATCATCGAGGTCTGTATACCGTCTCATGCTTCTACCACGGTCAGATATTGATTACTCTTACTTACCGTCATCATCACACTCTCAGGACATCTCCCTCGAGGTAACGATGCCGATGCCACTCCACTCTCAGGACGTCTCCCTCAAGCTCTGGCTCTATATAGGAAAATACTTCCATAGAGTAGTCAACACATACGTGAATAAGCATCTGAAACTAAGAATACTTTCCTTGATAACACATGTAACAAGCAAAAACATAATCTAGCAAAACAACTCTACTTCTGCCGAACACTAGGCAACTCAACAGACTCCCCTAAAGATCCACACCTCCACTTCGAAGCACCAAACCAACCCAAACCAACCTCCTCGCACGCCCCAGATATCTATTGCTCTTAACTCAGTCTACATTTGACACCCATAGGACGCATCCCATGGCCCATCAGAACACATACCGCTTGCACTCTCGGGACACATCCTTCGAGTCAACGATAACTGGAATCTCACATCCCAAAACAACACACAGGAGAGCTCACCTCTCCTCACAACACATGAGTTATTCGGGAACGCAGTCCCTAGAGCAATAAATACTAAGCACTGAACAATGAAAACTGAACTACCCAACAAGGGTCCAAAACCACTCCAGACGCCTCAGCGCACGCAACCTTCGGCCGATACCCTGCCTGTCCCGTTCGAAGGGACCTGAAACTGAACTGACTGCTTCAAAACAACTCAGGACTCGGATTCCTCTCCTGAGCCCCACAATACTCTATGCGCTCCTGAATGCGTGACGATACGCAATTATGCTGATTTTCGATCCTGAAAACTCCGCCCCCTTTGATAACCCAGACAATCTTCCGATTAACTGAACGCTCCTTGCTCGCTCTGCACCGCATCCTCCTAACTCAGACTAGGTCTAACGGATTGACCATGCAACAACAAATAAGAACATGCACGATCAAACGTAAACCCATAATTGGATTTCTCGACGCGCCATAACCAACCAACCAAAACTTTCTTAAAATACTCAATTGCCATCCGAGACGAACCTTGGAACCTTTGGATACTCCCATCTGCCTTCTCGCAACCAAACCGGCGCTCCTTTAAACAGTACTGCTCGACTCTGCATCCAGCTTTTGCTCCTGATCCTCTCCATAACCAAACATCATGAACTGCAGGCTCCTCAGGATCCCTCGAATACTCCAAGATATAAACGCTGAGCATGAAAGAACACTCTCCAAAATTCCCTTGATCACATCGCACAACTCTCATGCATACCGCATGTATATTCGTCACACCAAAGAAACACAACCACAACTAGAAATGCTCATTGCTTACCTAGGATCACCCGGAACATTCTGAGCAACACTTTTAGTCCAAACAGGTCTGGCGGTCGATCGTACAACAATCAGACACGAACATGTACCATCGCCCATCATTCCCGACTACGCAACATTCTTAATCCAAACCAGGTCTGACGGTCGATTGTACAACAATCAAACAAGAATATGTACGATCGCCCGTCAGCCCAGCTTCGGATCTTTACAATGCTACATCTGTCACCAGAACTCAGTCCCGGGCCTAACCGGACAAGCGACATTTCGGCTCACAGCCTGAGCCTCCTAAACCGTCTATCACAGACCATAATCTTGACTACTCCAGCCAACACTACACGAGATTCCCACTTGTTCCGCAATCGTCCAACATGGACCAAAATCCCGGCCTGACACGGCCGATACCACACGAGATCCTCCCCTGACCTCAGAGGCTTCCTCTAATCCACACACAAAACATACCGCTCACACTCTCGGGACGCATCCCTCGAGCCAACGGTATCTGGGGATCTCACATCCCTCGCTACTTATTCCGGGAACACGCTTCCCAATAAGTATACACGAGAACACATATCTCCTCTGATTAGAGTTGCCTCCCATGGTATAATCCCGGTATTCCTAGCCTGGAATAACCTCACCGAACCGACCAACCATGGTCCACACATAAAAACACATCTAGGAAACACAGCCTCATGCTTATATGAAAATAATAAGGAACACCATCTTATAATTTTTCAAAAATGCAAATCGTTTCAACACCAACGATAATACAATAATCCAGAAACAAAAACACCAAAGCTCAACATCTGAAACTGGAAACAAAACCAAAAAGAACAAAACCAGCGAAAACCTCGACCTGCTCCTCGACTACTCATGCCCACGCTGCGCTCCTCCAAACTGACCTAGCAGCTGCTCTGGCGCTACCTGAGCTAACGGTTGCGCCGCTATCGGGTGAACCACTGCAAGCGCCAATGGCTACAGCTTGGGACACATCGGCCTAATATGCCCCGGCTCTCGGCAATGGAAGCAAACCCTAGCTTCTCTGGAAAACTTGGGACAGCTAGCCACTCGATGCTCGGTACTCCCGCATCTATAACAAGCACGACCGCTCTGTTCTCCTCCAGAAACCTCGTCGAATCTCCTCTTTTGACCCTGCGCAGGCTTGCCGCCTTTGCCAGAACCAAAACTCCGAGAATGCTGCTGCTGCTGTCTCCTCGGATGAATAGCAGGAGCAGCTACAGATGGAACCGCCACTGATGGAACAACCACCGGACCCCTCTGCTCACGCTGATCCTCCTCTATAGAAGCAACCAGCTCCACCAGCTCTGCCCTCGAGGCATACACAGAACCACGACACTGAGTCCTAACGTTCATAAGAAGCCCCTGCAAGAACCGCTACATAAGGGTCCGCTCATCTGTCATACCCTGACTAGCATAAACCTGAAGCTGCTGAACTCGGCATCATACTCTCGAACTGAACTCGCTCCCTGAGACAGCTCCATAAACCTCATCTGCAGGCGATCCAAAGCCTCTCGAGGAAAGAACTTGGCATTGAACTCGCCTACGAACTCATCCCAAGTCCAAACAGCCCTACTGGACTCCATAGATCTCCACCAGCTATGCGCATCCTCGCTCAAATACTGCACAGCCAACTCTACCCGATACACTGCAGGACATCGGATCGACCGAAAATTGCGCTCCACTCTCAAGCGCCACTCATCGGCTCCCTCTGGCCCAACTCTGCCAGTGAAGAAAGGCGTACCAATCTTCTGCATCTGTCCCATCATCACAAGATAGGGAGGATGCTCAGCAACTGCCGCTCTCGGCTGCTCATTCACTACAGCTCTCTGCTGCTCCTCCACCACCGGAGGTACTGCTAGAGCCGGTACCAGAGCGCTGCCAGAAACCGCTCCAATAGCTGCGTCAGAAGTCCCACGATGACATCATCACGACCTTGAGCTGGAGCAGTACCCCCACCTGGGCCCACTCCATCACCAGCACCTCTCCCGGCACCTCTCTCGGCACCAACAACACCACCACGAGCACCCCTCCCGGCGCCACTCCCGGTACCGACAGCCACACTTGCACTGGTCTTACTCGCGGTCTCCACCTGATGTGTCTGGGATACAGCCACGCTGCTAGACGACTCTGGCACTAAGCCACGACCACGACCACGGCCACTACCACGGCCTCTGCCACGACCTCTCGCTCCAGTATCCATCTACCACACAGGACAGGAAACATAAGCAAACGAGAAGTCACAAACAAATAAAACACAACTTACCGCGGGATCTCTTTAAAGGCTTGAAGAGGATGATTCTAAGACTACAATTGACTAAGCACACATAATCAATTAAACACATAGTCTAAGTTCTTCCAAAATTACCACCACCCCTAGAACCGTAAGGCCTCTGATACCAAAATGTAACACCCGCTTTTTTTTAAAAAAAACATTTAATTAAATAACTAAACATAACAATTCTGGAACACAACAATCACAATTCTATAACCAACTCACGAATTATAAACTAACAACCTAACAACATCAACTCAATTCAATTCCAAATCCCAATTCATTCTAACAACCTAATCACAATTCACAATCCCTAATCATCCTCTTCCTCTGCCATGATTCCGCGATCACACAATTCTTGTACCTGCAACACATGATAATAAGAGTTGCGTAAGTATTTCATAAATACTTAGTGAGTTGCTCATCCCGCCTACCAGCGTAACAAGCAGGCTCAGATGACCATTACAAACACCAATATTAACCAGCTCAACACATAACATAGCTCAACATCAAGAATCAACACAATTCGGATAAATCAGACCTCAGTGTCGAGCGACACCACTAAGGCGTCGAGCGACACTAACAAAAGTCCGGTGTTGAGCAATACCACAAATGTGTCGATCGACACACGACCAAACCTGGTGTCGATCGACACCCCTCACTGTAGCGCAGAACCGAGTCTTCTCTCCTCTCGAGACTCGATTCCGGATCACACGAGTCGCAAACCTGCACTGTAAAACACGACAATACAACGAAAACAATCCACAAATAACACAAACATAAGCATCACACGAGAACTCATCCAAATCATCCACATAACACATCAAAAATCATCCTCATTGCCTAGAAACCGCGTTCACAACTCACCTTAGCCTAGAACGGTGATTGGATTCGGTTTAAGACTCACGAACAGCCACGAACAACACCTCTATCCACTGACACGAACTATCCGAGCCACACACTCACGGAAAACACGAAGAACGATGGTCCTAAAACCCTAAAACACGATTACACGGTGTCTCGAGGATTTCTTTGCAACAATCCTCAAGAACACACCAATTCCCTCTCAAAATTCTCTGATCTCTCTTTCTCCCCGCGGCCACGAACTGCCTAAGGGCTTATAAAGGGAAGCTCTAGGGTTCTCCTTAACCACGGCACAAACCGAGCGATTAAAATTAAACCCGAACCGAACGCAGAACATGGTGTCGATCGACACCCTCCCATGGTGTCGATCGACACCCTTACCAAAAACTTAATTTTTTGTTTTGGGATGTTACAGTTCTTCCGTTTATCCAAATCCACGGAGTCTGGATACGCTGTATACGTTAACCCGGTGAGAAGCCTAAATTCCCTCAGAGAAAACCTTAGGGGTTTCCGACCGAAAACAAACCACATCTCGTGGGGTTTGGTTGTCCAAAGTTGACGACATAACATGTTTTGCACAATTTTGCCTGAAAACGATGTCTTCCGCGCTGGAATTGAAAACAATTTACCGAATTGTTAGCCGAGAATCTTCCTCATCTCAAGCGTTCCTTTAAGGGCTTCAGCTATATCGAATAAGTACTCAACCTTGGAATACGCATTCACTCTTAATCCAATAAGATTGTAATCCCTAACAAAGATCCTAGGCGGTAATTTTGCATCCCATTTATCCATGTCCGGCGGGTTAGGCGGTTTAATCCGAATAGCGACGGTTGAGTCTACAAATTTATCAAATGCAAATTTTAGATCGTAATAAAAACGTAATTGACATCACCCAAAATAAACCATATTACTAAGTTATCCATTAAACACATCAAACCTTGAAGTCGCTGGAACTTATCATCCTCCATTGTTGAACTTGTCCGGTGAATTCAAAAAAATCAAATACCCTAGACCAAACTTTTGTCGTTGTTTGAATATAACTGAAACAATATTATTTCCTCTTTATCTTAAACAAAAAAGGTGCAATTTATTCGTCTGTAGGGCCCATTAATCTGACGGGTGCGTCCATCGGGTAACGAGGCGTTTCGCATACATCCCTCAACGCGTGAGGGTATTTTCGTCAGAAAATGTTGATAAGTGATAACTGCACAAACGAAAAACGAAAAATGATGAGTGTTAACAAACAAACGCACTTTGTGAAATGTGCTATCCTAACATATTATTCCTTAATGTTTTTTCTTCGATAAATATATATAAAAAACTTGTCAAAAAATAAAGTGACAAAAGTATCCTTTCATGACTTGGGTTTGTATAAACCTTAAAATATTATATATATACACACATTATTTTTGAAAAAGGGCTTGACACACATACCGTTTGCTTTCGAAATTTTCACTAAAGCTGGGGTTTATATATAGAAATAAGTATTCGTCATATAAATTGTAATATTTCGGTGGCAAACGTAAACGTTATACTGAAGAAACAATCAAATTTTGACAAGTCAGAAATTTCTGTAGATATATAGGATGCCATTAACATTTAAGTAAAAGGGATAATTTGAACAATAAACATATAAAAAAAACAAAAAGTCACAAACTAACAAAATTGGATTTATGTAGCAACATGTCAACCCTTCAAATTAAGGATTATGGCAAGTTTGTAAGTTTTAATCTTTTTAATGGTTAATTTAATTAGTTACCACAAGCTTTTTTTTTCTTAAAAAAAGCCAAGTAGTTCCCATGCTATATACTTATTTTCCATTTTCAATATTCAAACTTTATATAATAGTAAAAACTCTTTTGAACTGAACATGAAACACGTTTTGAACCTTATAGACATGAACACGATTTCAGAACAGATTTGTGCATCAATTCCATATTTTTTTTTGGCAAATATGAAAAAAAATAGAAATGTTGTACTCCTATCTAACACAGCTATACTTCTACCTAACACGCAAGTTTCGATTAATACTCTAGTACAAAACACTATGGAGGAAGCCAAATGTTGGAAAGAGCTCAGTGATAGAGAGGCAATTTTTTCTAACAACTCACAACCAATTCAAATTCGTGATTAACATTGGTAGAAACCAAGACAAACATATATTAAATGCATTCGCAGTTTTTGTTCCTTAATTGAAAGTTCAAATATTGACTTCGCCGTCTTAATTTGTTTAATTATAAACGTTACCCCTAACCCCAATAATAAAATAAAAAAAGAAAGGAAGGGGTTTTTTGTTTTATTTTTTTGATATAACATAAAGAACGTTAAAAGGGTGAGTGTTTGGGGTCGTAGGCTGAGTCTAGAGACTGACTTTTTTAAAAGGACTTAAAAGTTTAATTTTAAACAATAAACAATTTAACAGCTTTAAAAAATATCCTAAGGGTCTGATTGGTAACCTAGTTTTTTTTTTAAATCTAGAACGAAGCTGGAGCGGTAAGCTTTATAGCGGTAAGCTTTATAGCATAGTGCAAAGCTGTATAGATAAAGATTTGAGATAAAATTGTATAAATAAAGATTAGTGTAATAG
Organism: Draba incana; assembly: GCA_963576765.1. NCBI lineage: Eukaryota > Viridiplantae > Streptophyta > Magnoliopsida > Brassicales > Brassicaceae > Draba > Draba incana. The sequence continues at coordinate 23,528,694 of OY755205.1, forward strand.
TGTTGGTAAAACTTTTGATAAAGTTTTCGTGATTGGTACAATCTAAAACGGTACAAATTAAAAAGTGGAGTAAAAATTATAAAGATTTCAACCAATCTACCCTAAATATTTTCCCAACCCACTTTTACTTTTCTACTCTTGTTATGCTAGGTTATATATATATATATATATATGTCGACAAAAAATAATAATATATATATATATATATTTTTTTTTTTGAGAAAGGGCTACTATGTTATATTTTTTAAACCAACAATTTGTGACTTTATCACTATTTTCAGCCATAATCAATATTATAAAGCTAACAATATTTTAAAAATATTTAGTAACAGAGTTAACCTAACACACCCGTAAATCTTGAAAATTTTTAAGATATACCATTTTTGATATGTCATTTTTCAAAAATATCACTATTCTAAAATTTTAATATTAATTATGGTTGCGTTAACTATGCTATATTAGAGTTTAATTTTTATGGTTGAAGGTTGGTTAGTGATTAAAACTTAGGGTCATTACAAATATGCCATATTTGGAAAAATTTTAATCAAACATGCCACTGTTCACAGAATCATTACGAGCGTGCTACTGTTCACAGGCCAAATTATAATGTTGCCCCTAATTGAAAAAAACATGTCTCAATTTTCTTTCTCCTTCACTTTAAAATTCTCTCTCTCACAAAATTCTCTTATCTGAAATTGCAAATCCAATTTGGGCTATAGATCTAAGGTTTTCGATTCTCTCTTTGACTCTATGGAACGCAATCGCATCGAGGATAGATCTAGGATTTTTAATTTTCTCTCATCAACGTAAATCTCTACAAATTTGTTTCTTCTAAATCGATTTTGATTTCCTAGATTGGAAGAAGAAGAAGAAGACGACGACGAAGACGAAGACGAAGAAGAAGAAGATTGGATATGACGAAATCTCTATATCTCTCTCAAAATCGACGAATCTGGGTTTAACCAAATCGACCACAAAATCAACGACGATTATTGCCCTCACAGGATCGAGCTCTCATAATCTACGATCTCAAAATCGACAAAATCATCGACGATCTCAAATTTTTCTCTAAAAATATATATGTTATAAGATCTGAAATCTTCTAATGAAAAAGGGTAAACTGAGAATATTAAAAAAACAGTGGCATGATTGTAAGTATTTGCAAATTGTGGCATATTTGAAAAGTGGCATGGGAAAAGTGGCATAACTCAAAATTTCTCTTAAAACTTTTATAAAGATTGAAATTTTTTGATATAAGGCTTTTAAAAAAATTTATAAGTGACATGTTTATAAAAAGATAATTCAATAATGGCATGTATGTAAAAAATAATTCAAGAGTGGCATTTTGAAATTGTCTCGTAAATCTTTATATATTTTCTTTATCTTCCAAAAAGTTAACACTTGTTCTATTAATAAATAAGATATACAAGAATTTATCTTCCGATGACATTAATAATTTTTATACAAGTTAACACTTGTTCTATTAATAAATATAAGATATACTGGAATTTCTCTGAAATTACCTATAATAACTGAATTGGATTTTAAAGTGAAAAAAGACTGCTATAATAACCAAAACTTGAAGTCAAAGCTAAAACTAACCTCTTCCTCTCCTCTCTTTCAAAATCTCACGAATTACCCTTAATGAATCTGTGTATTAACGAATATGCCACTCATCAGACTGCTATTAGAGTCTAACCATTTTTTCAATAGACCTAAGGGCATTCTCAGATCTAACTTATTTACGGAAATGCCATTGTCATCAATTCTCAACCTCCACGACAACCACCATGGTCGACGAGTTAATGCAGTAAGTTACACGTTATTTCCGGCTTTAAAGCTCAAGGATAGAGCACTCCAACACTTTTCGCGACTACTCTCTCCGATTTCTCCATATTTTCCTTTGCGTTTCCGTATAAAACCTACCGAAATCGGAAATAATGTCATAAAAAGGGCAAACGACGACAGGGCTGGCAGATTATATGATCTGGGCGGCCAACGAGGGCGAAATGAAACTCGAAACTGATATAGGTACGATTTTTTCATATCGTTGAATTGCAGATCTGAGTTGTATACTCAGGCTGCTTTAGAAGTCTGTTAAACCTCAACTAGTCAACGAGAGGGTTAGTTTTGCAATTGACATTTAACTTGTCAGACTCAATATGAAGTCTGCTAATTTCCTTTGAAACCAAAAAATTATGAAAATTCCTCTAATCGAGGCATAGGGTAGTTTTGCAATTGACCGAAAAATTGACTTTCTATTAAGACTTCATTTTCTGTCTGCAGGAAAATCAGTCACTTTGACTGCAAGTTGACTATCTATTCAGACGGAATCAGAAATCTAAAAAAAAAAAAGGTTACTATTTGCAATTGACCAAAAATTTTCATATGTTGACCTATTTGGGGGGAATATTATCAGACGGCATAGATAGTCTGATTTCACAGATTTTGGTCAACGCAAAAAATACACAAATTTTGGTCAGACATCTTTGGTAGTCTAAATGATTTTGCAGACCGCGAGGGAAGTCTAAATAAAAAAGTCAAATTTCGGTCAATTGCAAAAATAGCTCACCACAATTTTCAGACTGCCCGGCCGATAAAAGAAGTCTGACATGAAAAGTCAATATTTTGGTCAATTGCAAAAATAACTTTCGATTTTTTTCAGACAGCTAAAGCAGTCTGAGTGAAAAGTCAAATTTTGGTCAATTGCAAAAATAGTCTTTTCAGACTACTATAGCAGTCTGAAATTGGTAACTTTATTAGACGTTAACCGCAGTCTTCTACATCAAAATTGAATTGCAAAAATACACTCTTTTTCAGACTGACATAGAAGTCTGGAAGGTTAAATCTTCCAGACTTTCATAGCAGTCTGATTTTTTTAATTATTTAAAACCGTATTTTTTGGTATATTTGTGATGAATTTCGTTGATTTTAAATTTTTAATAGGTGTGTTACTTGTATATGTTCACCCTGTGTTAGTATCAAATGTTTATGTTGTGTAATTATTTTTAAATAAATTTTTCATAAGTTCAGGACATGTAGCTAATTAAATAAGACTTCGTTAGATGTCTGAAATTTCCACTGAGATCGCTAACTTTGGTTTAAATGACTTTTTTGGACAGATAATGGTGCAATTACTTGTTAATGTTGGTGAATGGATTGTCAGAGACTTGATATGGCATTTTGTGGTGGATCCTCTCAAAGGTGGGCGGTTTATCACTTTGGGCGATGAGTCTACATATTGTGAACTTGTTGAGATGATTCAAGATGATTATATGCTGGACAAGAAAACCGACTTGGTGGACTTATCATATCCATTACCGGAACCACTCTTGCAACAGTTCGGTCCGGATAGCCCTCCTATTTATGTCACCAATGACAGGCAAGTAAGGAGCATGGTCGAGTTAGCTACTGCCCATTTAATCCGTCTTTGTGTCTCGAGGCGATCCGAATTGCCTACTCAAAATGCGGGGAATCACGATGTAAAAGATGAAGATGAAGATGAGGAAGACGAAGACAGGGAAGATGAAGACGTGGGCTCAGTATCAGATGATTCTATTTGTGGTGCTTTTTGACCTGGTCGTGGTGACGAACCAGAGCAAGATTTCATGAAACACGCAGAGTCTTACTATGATGGTTTAGATTATAGCGTGTATGGTAAAGTGAGAGGTGAAGATGAAGATGATAAAGAAGATGTAGATTATAAGACGTATGAGTTGCATTGTGTGGTCGACCGATTTGATGGCCGAGGAAGGAATTGGTCCGACGCCATCTGTGTCGGAAAGTGTTTTGATAGCAAGCAAGATCTTATAATAGAGCTGCGTTTGACGGCCATAATGAGGAAATACGCATTTAGAGTAGAGAAGTTTACCAAGAGCCTGTTTGTCGCTGAATGTGTTATGGAAGAATGCAACTGGAGGCTTCGAGCGGCTGTAAAGAACGAACCAAACAAGTTTTGGGTGACGATCTATAATAGATGTCACACATGTACACCGCCGGACCGGAAGGCTAAGAGAAAAAGTCATACACCGCGTTATGTTGGTTGGTTGTTTCTAGATTCCTTTGGAATAATTGAGAATATTACACCAAGGCATGTCATAGTATCAATGAAGAAGTAGTTTGGGATGAAGTTGAGCTACATAACCGCATACAGAGCGTTGTTACATGCTCAAAAGTTGGTGAGAGGCTCAATGGAAGATGGCTACGAGAGGCTCCCTGATTTATTGCATGGACTCGAGCAAACCAACCCGGGAACGAAAACTGCTCTAGAACTCGACGAGGCTAATAGATTTAAATATCTATTTGTTGCATTTGGAGCTTGTATAGAGGGGTTTAAGTATCTTAGAAGAGTCATTGTGGTAGACGGTACGCATCTTACGGGCCCGTATGGAGGTGTTATGCTAGTGGCGGTCTCACAAGACGCCAATTTTCAAGTCTTTCCGTTGGCTTTTGGCATTGTAGACTCTGAGAATGATGCCTCGTGGGAGTGGTTTTTCACAAATCTGGCAGCCTGCATTACAGACCAATATCCGCTGGTCATTGTCTCAGATAGGCACACCTCCATCATAAATGCTATTGAAAAGGTTCTTCCTTGGGCAAATCGAGGGATTTGTTATTACCATCTACAAAACAACATAGTCAAACATTTCAGGGGAAAACATCGTTTGTACTTGGTGAAAAACGCAGCGTACGCATATACGATGTCTGATTATAACCGATACATAACCTCCATACAAGCGGTAAATCCTGAGCTTGCTAAATACTTGGTGGACGCGGATCCGAGTCTATGGTCACGCGTTCATTTCGCTGGAGACAGGTATAAACATCAAATGCATTTTAATTACCAGAATTCTAGTGAAGTCTGATTTACCAGACTTCTAGTGCAGTGTGATTTAATATTGTCAGACTGTTCGAGAAGTCTGATATCTATCAGTCCGCAGTTTTAGTCTGATATGTAACTTTTCTTGTTTTCATCTGGGTTGACCGCGTTAACTTTTTTGGAGAAAGGTACAACATAAAGATGAGCAACTTAGCAGAATCAATAAACTCCGTAGTGAAGAAGGCAAAAGGATATCCCATCTCTTTTCTCTTGGAGTTCATTCAAGGGAAGCTAGGGACATGGTTTTGTAAAAGGCGGCTAGATGCCTTGAGTCTGACAACAAGATATAGCCGAGGAGTGGAATATTTGATGGCTATTCTTCAATATTATGCGGACTACATGACGGCGGAACGCGATGATGGGTATCGATTCGTTGTGAAGGTAAGACATAGGGATTGTGTTGTCGATTTGCACAAGCGAACGTGTGAATGTGGAGTGTGGGATTACGAAAAGATACCTTGCTCACATGCAATCTGCGCTGCACCAGAAATTGAACTACACCCATATACGCTGGCATGCCCATCATATCAAAGAGATTATTTGTTTAAGGCATACGCGTTGAGCATCCTTCCAAAGAACTCTACTACGAAAGCGCCAAACACCGTACGTGTCCGTCCGCCAGAATACAAACGTCCTCCTGGAAGACAGAAGAAGTCCAGGTGGCAAAGTTGGCTAGAAATTGCCAAGTCCAAGGGCCATAAACCACGCAAGGTTCCCAAGCAATATACTTGTTCTAATTGTAATCAACCAGGCCACAAAAAAACAAAATGTGTGAGAAAAAAATAGTCTTTTCGTCAGACTACCATAGCAGTCTGTTTGATACCTTCTATTAGACGGCTTCCGCAGTCTGTTCTATATATTGTATATGATAAGGTATTGTATTTCGTTTCTTAAACTTTGGTTGTTGAGGTTTGCTTAAACCTAAATTGTAGTACTTGTGTGCATAATTTACCGTCAGGTCTAAAAAGACTAAAACATAATTCAATAAAAACAGATAGAAACAAAAAACCAGACTGCAAAACAAGTCGGATAAGTTTTAATTACACCATATATGCAAAGTTTCATTGTTTTCGGGAATCCAAAAGTTAAACGGGAATATTTTCGTAGACGTCTAGCAATTGATTCTCCTCCTCAGTACGTTCTTCTTGACCGGTTCGGCCGAGCTTAGTCAATATCTCATACGCAAGCTTGTCTCTGCATGTCTTCATGTTCTTATCACACAGCCACTTCGGGAACGGCATCCCAAGGGAATGGAACTCAATATACTTCAAGCTATACACCCCACAATCACCTACCTGGGTGTTTTGGGGAAATCCCGGGGTCTTCACAATCGTGTAGGTGTATCGCTCAAGAGTATACTTCCAAGCATCATCTACCGGGGCCAGACAATGTATAACGTAGGGAAGGATCACGCATATCGGTTCGACTACCGGTCGAACCAAGTCGTCGGTCAACGGTCCAAGGATGCTGTCCCATATGGTTATGTGCCTATCCGGGATGGAAATCATGATGGCTATCCAATGATTTTCCCCAATGTGCAATACAGTGTAGATTTCATCAATTTCCAGGCCCCAAGTCTTGTTTGATTTCATAAAAACGGGAAGATTACCATTATGGTAATCCCATACACCAGGGGGCAGCCTCCTTGTCGTGGGCTGAACGTCTTCTCCTTGGCCGCTACTCACAAAATCCGCATAATGTTTGAGCCACAGATTACCCATCATTGAGTCAACGAAGGTCAGCCTATCGGACCTGAACCATTCTGGGTGTTCGTGTTGTCGAAGCCTCATCAGATCAAGCCCAGCATCTATGTGCTGCAAAAAGATAGCGTTGAGCCAAAAAATGTTAGACCTAAACAGAAGAAACAACAGTATAGAGAGACTGTAAAAGATGTCTGATAAAGTCAGACTGTAAAAGATGTATGATAAAGTCAGACTGTAAAAGATCTCTGATATAGTCAGACTGTAAAAGATGTCTGATAAAGTCAGACTGTAAAAGATGTCTGATAAAGTCAGACTGCAAAACATGTCTAAAAGATGTCTGGTAAAGTCTGAAAGAAGTCTAACCGAGTCTTCCAGCCATTCCTTGGGGTTGCGCAGTAAATAGTACCAAGATATGGTTGTGTTAACCTCCCTCTTCGGGTAATTCCTAGTGAATATATTACGCGTGTTAGACATCGACCAATTAATGTTCAAAAATATAAGTAGAGTGTAATGACATACGGCTGTTTCTTCAAGTAATCAATAAGTGTCTTTACTTCATTCTTTGTTGCATGAACGCAGGGATCATATCTCGCTGTGACCTGTACTTGGGTCGACCCTTTTTTCTGTTTCTTCTTAATCTGCTCTTTCTTTTTAAGGTCGTCAGCCTTCGCCTTTACAAATGCTTCAGCAGCTGCGTGTTGAGTTTGTTGTTTCGTCATATACGCAGCATCGAAGTTAATGCCTATGTCGGCCTTATCGACGATAAGAACACTCTGGTCGGTGCCCAAGACACTACTCTGCATTCACAAAATAAAAAATAAAAAATCAAACAGACTTCATAATTAATCTAAATACTGTCAGAAATAATCAAATGACTTATGTAAAAGTCTGATATTAGAGTAAAGTTGGTGTTATGTACATCTCCATCAGACTTCTCCAGAAGTCGTGTACCAGACTTATCCAGAATTCTAATAACAGACTTCTACATAAGTCTGAAACACGACTTCTGTAGAAGTCTGACGGAGACGAAAACAACACCAACATCACTCTAATATCAGATCACAATGTTCATATGAAAGACCACAACAAAGCGAAATATGTATTTGTTCATATCAAAGGCAACAACAAAGCGAAATGTGAAAAAACAATGTGGGCCTCAAACAAGGCCTTGGTATTCTTCTACTCGTTTACTTCTCCTTAGTTGATTATTTGGTATAGGGTAATCTTTCAATCGTTTACTTCTCCTTAGTCGATTATTTGGTATAGGGTTTTGGACACTAACCCCGACATCCACCGTAGATGGAGCAGGCTTAGGAGGAACCTTCAAAATCACTTTATTCGGGTTCTTGCGGGCTTCCTTTTTGGTTTTCTGTACCACAGCTAATGCAGCTATTGTGGTGTTATCATCATTACCTGTTCCATCAACAGGATTTCCACCATCCTCACGACCACCGTCCGCACCACCGTCAGGATGACCACCATCTTCACCACCATCTAGGCCGCCATCTAATCCACCATCTAAGCCAACCTCAGCCTCATCCTCACCACCACCAGCGTTTGAATTCTCACCTTTATCAAGATTAGCCTTATCCTTATCCTTCTTATTCTTCCTGTCCTTCTTATTCTTCTTCGTGTGCGTATTCCCTTCACCATCACCAACACCTAAACCATCAGACCCTGACTTTCCCTCCTTTAATACCCTAACTTCCTTCTCAATTCCAGTAATCCTCTCACCCACCTCCTTAAAACCATCATTAACAATCTTAAGAAGATCGCCCATCTCTTCCAACAGTTGATTTCTCACAGACTTTATCAAATCAACAACCTCAAAATTATCAACAGAGTCAGATTTTGGTCGCTTCTTATTACCTCCCACCTCTTCTCCATCAACCTCATCACCACCACCATCAGCAGCTTCAGATTGCTTCCTCTTAACACCCTGTCCCTTGGACAAGGTCTTCTTCTGACAAGTACTGTACACCCCATCAACATTCCAGTGCTTTAAACTCCACCTCCAAGGGCGCTCAAACTTACCAAACATTGCTTTCACAATGTTGACAACATTCGGATCATCCTCACCATCGTCCCACCTGGGGAAAATCTCATCAAACTCCTTGAGGACGAAGTTGTTGACGCTTGTCTGCAAGGACAAGATAACATGCACAAACTAAATGAGTTTTGCAAAAAAAATTAAGTCTGACAATATGAAGTCTGAAAAATGAAGTCTGACATCAGACTGAGTCTGCATCTACTACCTGCTTGCGCAACTCCGAATCGACTTTCTTCCGATTCCTACTTCCTTGGTAAGCCAAGAGCGGTGGGGCTGGGTTATTTGGCAAGGGAACCCCGTAGACAGATGCCATCCCGGGACATGCCCAATATATCCACACGTTCAATACCTCAGCGAAGCCTGAAATCTGATAGTTTTTACCTTCTCGGAGTTTTCTGTTTACCTCTTTTTTTACAGAGTCTATCAGGATTTTGAAGGCGACTCTTCCCCATGGGTATGACTTTAACGCCCCTAGCTTCAGTAGCATCTTCGTCAGGTTCGCTCTCGATGGAGTTGTCCAGTGTTGAGCATCGATGAAGCTCGCGTAGATGGATATGTAGCCCAACCAAATCCTTTGTTGACTATCCCAGCCTCCGCATCTCTTGCAAGCTTCGAGCAACTACTTATAACTTGGCCCTACATCTTCTCTAACCCCAAGAAGCGCCCACATAGTACTCATCGCGGTTGTGTTCTCAACCTCCGGATACTCCCAATTGTCAACGTATTTACAATTGAGACCGATTATCTCTTCGAACTCATGGAGCGAAAACCTCACCGGTTGAGGGCCAACAAGACACCACACCTCATGCTTCTGATCGACTTCTAGTTGATTACACAGCATGTAGTGCACCATCCTTGAGCACCATACAAATTCCAACTCATGCCACATCACAAAAACCCCGAAGGCTGACTTGCGAAGATCTTCCCACTCACTATCTTCCAGCGCTTCTTGGAGAGCATCCATCAGATCTCTCTTACCGCTGAAATAATGTATGCTTTTGTCTGGTTCAGGCTCATACCCAGGTCTGAACATCCTTGGAGGGAATTCAGGTCCTCCCATTTTCAGACTTCGAAATAGATCTGGGAATCAAAAAAGACAAGAGTTCAGTACTGATGACGTTCTAGAAATCAGTATCGAGAAGGTGACGGATTGAGGGGAAGAGAGTAGTAGAAGAAACTTACCGGCGCAGACATAGGGGATGATCGAAGCGACGAATTCCAGAGAAGACGAAGATGTCGGTTCGGTTTCTCCGAGAGAGAGAGAGAGAGAGAAATTGTGTCGGTTTTTTTTTCTCGGTAACTGTAAAAAAAATGATGAGATAAAAAAACCCTTTTATATGTGACCTAATTTGCGGTTAAAAAAACATGAGACTTCTAAAGAAGTCTGAAAGTTTGGGCGGCAATATTCCCGCCTTTTTATTAGTGCTTTTTACTACTCCCGCCTTTTCAATTCCTGGTATTTTCGATTACTTTAAAAACGTCAGACTTCTAAAGAAGTCTGAAATTGTTGGCGGCAATATTCCCGCTTTTTTCTAGTGGTTTTTACTAATATTTTAATTCCTTGTATTTTCAATTATTTTCAAAACGGAAGACTCTTTAAGAGAAAACGAAAAGTCTGACCTCTATAAAAGATTCTTGAGTAATCTGTTATCAGACCTCTATAAAAGTCTGAATGAATCGGCCCGTCATTTAAGGAGAAAACACCACGTGTAATCGCCAAGTCCGAGACGACATGTTTTAAAATTCCTAAAAATCAAAAAATTTCTAAAAAATCGAAATTCAAAAATGTCAAAGAAATCGAAAAGTTTCGGTCCGTATCAGACTTCTCTTTCTTTTATAATCAGATTGCCATAGAAGTCTGTATTGAGAGCCTTAAAACAACCAAATAAATCTGCAGGGGATGGATCTCGGAACAGTATCTATCCAACCTTCATCTTTAGGAAACAACCTCTCGTAGTCTCTTCAACACCTTCACCATGCTCGCCGGTCCAATCAACTCCGGGATGTGAAGGGAGTCGACGGGAGGTGGTGGCCGGCGACCTTGGTGAAGGTATTGAAGAGTCTTCGAGAAAAAGAGAGAAACTGCTTTTTGGTTTTTTTTTGCAGATCTAAAATTTTGTGTGGACCAACTTTAGGTCAAACCTGTAAAAAAAATTTATATATTTTAGGTCAAATCTGAATAGAGCGAGAATTCTTAAACATCAGACTTCTAAAGAAGTCTGACAGGGAATTATTCCCGCTTTTTTGTAGGCTTTTTACTAATATTTTAAGTTTGGGCGGCAATATTCCCGCTTTTTTTAGGGCTTTTTACTTACATCTTATTTTTTCAATTATTTTAAAAACGTCAGACTTCACATAGAAGTCTGAAATTTTAGGCGTCAATTTTCAAAAAGTTTTAAATTATCAGACTTCAGAAGATGTTTAATGATGTTCACACTTCATTCACATTTTCACATAGTTAATACAACACAGATAAACTAGAATTTTTGTTTACAGATTGTCAAATATTAGAAGAAAGCAACAGAGATAGACATGGCCGGGACGGTAATAACAGCACCAGCTATCATCAGACTCCTCAGCCCGACGCCACACATTATCTGGCCACATGGTTTCTCCTTTAACTGCTCTTTCAATTGAGTTATCTGTGCCTTCATTACCTTGACGTCATCGACCACGGTGGATAAACACTTGTCGCTTCGAGCATCAGAAACGAGCATGCCATCAATACGTTGACCATGTTGGTCAACAAACAACTTTACATCGTTAAACTCCTCAGTCATAGCCTCATCCCACCACTTCATTATATGGTAACCACCATCCTACACAGCCACATTTGTACAACCATATTAGGATCCCAAATTATAATAAGCGGTGTAAAAAATCAAACGATGTATAGGCCATTACGTCGTAGTTACGACATCCGAAGAATCTTCTTCCCGGATTCTCGGCAGTTAGGGATGTTCGCATGACGGTGTCCAGACCGCAGAAGCATTTCTTGGGGAATCCGTATGATGATCCGGATCGACGTCGAACTGTTGTACTCGTACTTGACGGATCGAGACCGTAGAGATCGGGTCTGTAGGAGGAACTACTCGACGTTGGAACCTGACTGAATCGCCCCATCCTGTGTAAAAGACATAACAAAGTCTGATGAAAGTCAAACCTAGTCTTAAAGAGATAACAGTTTCTAAATACTCACAATTCTCCAGAAGTCTGATATTAGAGATATTAGACTTCTAGAGAAGTCTGATTTTAGACTTCTAGAAAGTATGACGGAGATACCGATTAACAATTAAATCTACTTGTTTAATTAGATATAAGCAAAAAACATAGAAAAATCTTGTAGAACTAAAACAGACTTTTTCGTACAGATCTCAAAATGTTGCAGGAAAAACTTGATAATAGGGAGCTTATCTTACTTGCAAAGACGAAGTTCACGACGGTCTCCGATTTACATCCACAAAAAATAGATTTAGGGCTTTTGAGAGCGTTTAGAGAGAGGAATTATTTGTGTTTTAGAGAGAGAGTCGGAGAGTCGGTAATGAATGGTAACTTTACTATAAATATAGGGGTAAACAAAAAGACTTGTAACTCAATATTATAATTTAAATTTACTATCATTATCACACAGACTCTCGGAAAACGCGAAACAGATATTACCATTTTAACCTTCGGGCGTGTCAGACTTCTTTAGAGGTATGAAATTCGGCTCTAACAAAAGTCTGATTCTGATTAAATTAGTAAATATAAATTATAAAATTTCATGAAAAAAATATTTGTTAGCAATTGTTTGGACAAAAATTAAATATTGACGATGTCGATGTTTAGAAATTAAAATTTCATAAAATTGAATCAAATTAAACAAGGTTAGTTAATTATGCACATATCCTAAAAATATCAGACTTCTGGGGAAGTCTGATATTTAATTAACTAGTAAATTTAAATTTAAAAATTGTAAAAAATTATTTTCTCAAAATTTCTTGTACATAAATTAAATAAAGACGATTTTTGAAGTATTAAAATTACATTTCGTGATATTAAATCACATTGACTACATGGAAGGTAAAGTATGATGTTCAGCTGAAAACATGTTTTGAAATGTAAGAAACATGTAAGAAGCATTTACCTATAAATTTAGGGTTTAGATTCATGGATTAACAAATTTACTTTTGAAATGTTATGTTTGCACATATGTGTTGTAAGGTGCCTATATTTAACGAATTTGATGCAAAATATAGGTTTGTTTTTAATATTTTCATTGATAAGTGCAAAATATTAGATTTAAGGCTTATCCGACTTCTCGGACAGTCTGACAACAGATTAAATCATGATTGATAAGTGCAAAATATTAGATTTAGGGCTTATCATGATTGGAAATGAAAACATCTGTACCTAGAATTATATTTTTTTTATTTTTATATGATTATTCGAATTTAATGTACATATATATATAGTTATTTTTTATATGCTGGTTTATATATTTTTTTAAAACATAATGTATGTGACCCGAAAATAAAGACAGATTATATATACACAACACTTATTTTTGAAAAAGGGCTTCACACACACACATATATCGTTTGCTTTCGAAATTTTCACTAAAGCTGGGGTTTATATATACAAATAAGTATTCGTCACATAAATTGTAATCGGTGGCAAACGTAAACGTTATGAAAAAGCGGTGCGTGGCTAGATCTATATGTTTGTGTACGCTGCGAGTATGTATGAGCATAAATTAAAGAAGATATAGAGTTTTTTCACGAGGTTCGTTTCCTACATCCCCAGGACCAAGTCCAGAATAAATCCACTAGAAAAGCCCGCAACCTACAATTGCTATATGGCATACCACCACTCTTTTCTACATGGACACCATCAACAGATCTACAAATCATGTATGATGTGACGACGCCACACACATGTGTGCATCTCACAATAGAACCCTAGGCGCATAAGTTTTTCTGTCACCGCCTCGGCCTATTTTATAATAATACCAAAACCCTAAGCTTCTCACGTGATCTTCAAGGCTTCACTTGATGTTGGGCTTCACCTCTCTTGTAATTGGGCTTTCTAATTCAAGCAGAACCCAAACTCACTTTTTCCCGCATCCTGGAACAGATGCTTTGGTGTTCCTGCAGCTCATATCTTGATGCTTCAAAACCCTCTCTTTCATTCTCCCTCTTTCTGATTGAATGTGTGCATCCAAGCTCATCTTCAGACTCTTTAGAATCATTATTCAACTCCCCCTCAGTGGTTACATCAATACTTTCGTTAGACTCATTTCTTTAGTTTCTCCATTGAGATTTGTTGGAGATGCATCCGCACTTTAATCTCCCCTTGCTTGGTTGGCACATTCATTCAAAAACTCAAGCTAATCAAAGAACAAGATGCTACATCACGGTCTTCCTCTGTTCTTGGTCATGTTCCAACAGTCCCTTTCCTGTTTCAACCAGTTTTTGTGCTCCAACTTTCAGATAATTATTAGCCAACTTTTACCTCGATTTGCAGACAGATTTTCACTTTGATTGACAAGCCGCCAGTTTCTATCTCTTCCTTTCAATAAGATCTTTCGAATGACACATTAAATGTGGCCTAAAACTTCTTGAGTCGTCGGGAATACATCCTGAAAGTTGCCTCCTCATTCACTGATTTGCAGGATTTTCTGCAGATTTAGCCACAAATAAACACTCATAACTTCTAGATCAGGTCAGAATTGAGCTCTCTCTGGTCCTCTGGAAAGCTCGCTTTGTCATCATTGCAACGGTATCAAAACCAATTCTTGGTTTGTTTTGATGTGCCGGGAAAATAGCTCGCAAAGTGGCTCATCACATCTGATACTACCCCTTAGATTTTTCTTCAGATTTCTTCTCCTTCATAATTGAGCTACTTCTCTTATCACAGCTTTTGACTCTTCTTTGCTATCTCATACAGGAACTGGTTTCTTCCACATCTTTTTCAAGCCCTAAAAACAAAATCCAAAAAAGAAACAAGCCTATACAATCTTCTTCTTCGTTTGCATAAACATGAAAACCCTAATCTCATACTTCTCTCTTCTATCTCTGCCACCAACACCTAATCGAGGATCATACCCGAAAATAAGAACGAATCTCTATTGAGTCCCGCTCTGATACCAATTGAAAAAGTGGTGTGTGGCTAGATCTATATGTTTGTGTACGCTGCGAGTATGCATGAGCATAAATTAAAGAAGACATAGACTTTTTTCACAATGTTCGTTTCCTACATCCCCGGGACCAAGTCCAGAATAAATCCACTAGAAAAGCCCGCAACCTACAATTGCTATATGGCATACCACCACTCTTTTCTACATGGACACCATCAACAGATCTACAAATCATGTATGATGTGACGACGCCACACACATGTGTGCATCTCACAATAGAACCCTAGGCGCATAAGTTTTTCTGTCACCGCCTCGGCCTATTTTATAATAATACCAAAACCCTAAGCTTCTCACGTGATCTTCAAGGCTTCACTTGATGTTGGGCTTCACCTCTCTTGTAATTGGGCTTTCTAATTCAAGCAGAACCCAAACTCACTTTTTCCCGCATCCTGGAACAGATGCTTTGGTGTTCCTGCAGCTCATATCTTGATGCTTCAAAACCCTCTCTTTCATTCTCCCTCTTTCTGATTGAATGTGTGCATCCAAGCTCATCTTCAGATTCTTTAGAATCATTATTCAACTCCCCCTCAGTGGTTACATCAATACTTTCGTTAGACTCATTTCTTTAGTTTCTCCATTGAGATTTGTTGGAGATGCATCCGCACTTTAATCTCCCCTTGCTTGGTTGGCACATTCATTCAAAAACTCAAGCTAATCAAAGAACAAGATGCTACATCATGGTCTTCCTCTGTTCTTGGTCATGTTCCAACAGTCCCTTTCCTGTTTCAACCAGTTTTTGTGCTCCAACTTTCAGATAATTATTAGCCAACTTTTACCTCGATTTGCAGACAGATTTTCACTTTGATTGACAAGCCGCCAGTTTCTATCTCTTCCTTTCAATAAGATCTTTCGAATGACAGATTAAATGTGGCCTAAAACTTCTTGAGTCGTCGGGAATACATCCTGAAAGTTGCCTCCTCATTCACTGATTTGCAGGATTTTCTGCAGATTTAGCCACAAATAAACACTCATAACTTCTAGATCAGGTCAGAATTGAGCTCTCTCTGGTCCTCTGGAAAGCTCGCTTCGTCATCTTTGCAACGGTATCAAAACCAATTCTTGGTTTGTTTTGATGTGCCGAGAAAATAGCTCGCAAAGTGGCTCATCACATCTGATACTACCCCTTAGATTTTTCTTCAGATTTCTTCTCCTTCATAATTGAGCTACTTCTCTTATCACAGCTTTTGACTCTTCTTTGCTATCTCATACAGGAACTGGTTTCTTCCACATCTTTTTCAAGCCCTAAAAACAAAATCCAAAAAAGAAACAAGCCTATACAATCTTCTTCTTCGTTTGCATAAACATGAAAACCCTAATCTCATACTTCTCTCTTCTATCTCTGCCACCAACACCTAATCGAGGATCATACCCGAAAATAAGAACGAATCTCTATTGAGTCCCGCTCTGATACCAATTGAAAAAGTGGTGTGTGGCTAGATCTATATGTTTGTGTACGCTGCGAGTATGCATGAGCATAAATTAAAGAAGACATAGACTTTTTCACAATGTTCGTTTCCTACATCCCCGGGACCAAGTCCAAAATAAATCCACCAGAAAAGGCCGCAACCTACAATTGCTATATGGCATACCACCACTCTTTTTACATGGACACCATCAACAGATCTACAAATCATGTATGATGGGACGACGCCACACACATGTGTGCATCTTACAATAGAACCCTAGGCGCGTAAGTTTTTCTATCACCGCCTCGGCCTATTTTATAATAATACCAAAACTCTAAGCTTCTCACGTGATCTTCAAGGCTTCACTTGATGTTGGGCTTCACCTCTCTTGTAATTAGGCTTTCTAATTCAAGCAGAACCCAAACTCACTTTTTCCCGCATGTTGGAACAAATGCTTTGTTGTTCTAGCAGCTCATATCTTGATGCTTCAAAAACCTCTCTTTCACGTTATATTGAAGAAACAATCAAATTTTGACAAGTCAGAAAATTCTGTAGAGATATAGGATGCCATTAACATTTAAGTAAAAGGGATAATTTGAACAATAATCATAAAAAAAAAGATCACAAACTAACAAAATTGGATTTATGTAGCCACATTTCAACCTTTCAATTTAAGGCTTCTGGCTAATTTTTTAGGTTTTATTTTTTTTTATGGTTAATTTAATTAGTTTCTACAAGCAAAAGTTTCCTTAAAAAAAGGCAAGTAGCTCCCATTCTATATACTTATTTTTCGATATTCAAACTTTATATAATAGTTATGACTCTCTTGAACTGAACATAAAACACTAACCTGATGGACATGAACACGGTTTCGGAAGAGATTCGTACGTCAAATCCATAATTTGTTTTGGCAAATATGGAAGAATAGAAACGCTCCTACCTAACACGCAAGTTTCTGATGCAATATATAAAAAAAAGTGAATCAAAGTCTTTACAACATGAGTTTATTTTGATAATATCATCATCATAACTTCAAAAAAAGTCAAAGGATTCTTATTCAATAGAAAAGCTAAATTGGTGGCAAGAAGACTATTATTTTATTTAGCTAATTTTCTTCTTTTAATTAAATGTAATATTTCTTTTAGTGTAAGTTATTGTAAAAATCACCTTGAAAGATCTATAATAAGCTCAATTGTTCAATAATAAAAATATATACAATATTTTGGAAAATGAAAGAGAGTTTTCTCATCTTGAAGCTAAAATATATACAATTGTGTGATTCCTTAAGAAAACAATTAGGATTTTTGTGTTTGTTTGCGATTCACATAGACATTGATTTGTGTTCTTATCATATAGACATTGATTACATGGTGAACTTCGATCCATTCAAGCAGTAGGCCTTGAAACCGTGTGACCATAAGCTTGGTGTGATTCCGACACTACAAGAAAACTATATTTTAGCATCGGAATTTAGCGTCGAATTTATTCCGACACTATTTTAGCGTCGATTTTGCGTCGTAATGGCGTCCATAACACAATTCGATGTTAAATCGTCGCTAATTAGGGATGAAACATTTTGAAGCTAAATCGACGCTATATCGCGTCGATTTAGCATCAGAAGTCTAAGTTCGACGCTAAATCGATGCAAATTTAACGTCGATTTAGCGTCGAATGCATAGCGTCGAATATAGCGTCGAATATTGGTGTCGATAACACAATTCGACGCTAAATCGTCGCTAATTAGGGACAAAACATTTCGAAGCTAAATCGACGCTATATCGCGTTGATTTAGCATCGATTTAGCATTGGAAGTCTAAGTTCGATGCTAAATCGATGCAAATTTAGCGTCGATTTAGCGTCGAACGCATAACGTCGAATATAGCGTCGAATATTGCGTCGAATTTGGTAGGTAGATGACACATTTAACACGGGTTCACCTACTTATTTAGCGTCGTTTAGAAACGATACAAAAACGACGCGAATTCGACGCAAAGGAATTCGATACTAATGCGATGCTAATATTCGATGCAAAATCGATGCAAAATCGATGCTAAAATATCCTGTATATACCCACCCACCACCACCGTAAGGAATCATTTCAGAAGTTCTAAAAAAAAAAAAAAATTCAATTCCGAAAAAAAAAAAATCTTTTCTCCAAATTTTTTTTTTAAAATGGGCGATATATACGAACTAAGACGCTGGATGTATCGACGTAAAGATGAAAATGGAGGCCTTTCAGAAGAGTTCCTCAACGGCCTTGAAATTTTTATGGCTCAAGCGAGTAGTGTGCCTACAATTCAACGGACCAGAGTGATGGTGTGCCCGTGTCGGAAGTGCAAAAAGTCGAGGCCACAGACAATTGATACAGTTGGTACGCATTTATTTGATAGAGGGTTCACACCTGAGTATTATGTTTGGTTTTATCATTGAGAGGGATATGAAGATGAAACTTCGGGTAGTACTAGTTACCAAACTATGGATAAGGGTCAGGGTTATTCGAATGAACAATATGATCGGCATCAATTTTTATAGAAAATGATGATCATGATGTCGGGTTAGAGCATAATAGGTTCGAAGAAATGGTAACCGATGCATTTCCTGGAGTTATGTCTACTCCTGATGTTGCTGAGGAACCCAATTTAGATGCAAAAATATTTTATGATATGCTTGATTCTGCAATACAACCAATCTATGAAGGTTGTACGGAAGGTCTGTCTAAATTATCGTTGGCCTCTAGGATGATGACAATAAAGTCTGATCATAATCAATCTGAGAGTTGCATGGATGATTGGGCATCTCTTCTAAGAGAATATTTGCCAGAGGGTAATCAAGCTACTGAGTCACATTACGACATACATAAACTAGTTTCTAGTTTAGGATTGCCCTCGGAGATGATAGATGTTTGCATTGACAATTGCATGATATTTTGGAAAGATGACGAAGATCTACATGAATGTCGATTTTGCCACAAACCAAGATTTAAGCCCCAAGGAGCTGGTAGAAAAGTGTTGTACCAGAGAATGTGGTACCTACCCATAACAGATAGGCTACAAAGGTTATACCATTAAGAACTCACAGCTGCATCAATGAGGTGGCATGCAGAACATTCAACTATTGAAGGAGAAGTTCATCATCCTTCTGATGCAAATCGGTACACTCTAATTTTGCTAAAGAGAAACGCAATGTTTATCTTGGCCTATGTACAGTTGGTTTTAGTCTGTTCGGTATGTCTGGCAGGCAATATTCTTTGTGGCCGGTTATATTGACACCTTATAACCTTCCGCCTGATATGTGCATGCAGAGGGAATTTCTGTTTTTGAGTATTTTAATCCCTGGTCCGAAGCATCCAAGAAGATCTATTGATGTGTTTTTACAGCCGCTGATTCACGAGTTGAACATGTTGCTCATGGGGTTCGTACTTTTGATTACTCTAGGGAAAATAATTTTACCATGCGAGCTGTGCTTATGTGGACGATAAGCAATTTTCTAGCCTATGGAATGTTATCTGGTTGGACAACACATGGTAGGTTATCATGTCTGTATTGCCAAAATGAAACATATGCATTCCAACTAAAAATGGTAGAAAATCTTGTTGGTTTAATTGTCACCGGAGGTTTCTCCCTATGAACCATCCGTACTGGGGGAACAGGAGGTTGTTCACAAAGGGCAAACGTGTACGTATCCCCCCACCTCCATATCTTTCAGGAGAACAAATTGAAGGTCAACTTGATTATTGGGGAGCTCAAGACACAGAAAAACGTGGTGGTAACTGGCTTTATATTCCGACCAATCTCCCATATGGATACCTTGAAGAACATAATTGGCATAAGAAGAGCATTTTCTGGGATCTACCGTACTGGAAGGATAATCTATTGCGCCACAATCTTGATGTCATGCACATTGAGAAAAACTTTTTCGATAACATCATGCACACCATCTTAAACGTTCCAGGCAGGTCTAAAGACAACTTGAAGTTTAGACTGTATTTGCCTCTTATATGCTCTAGAGTAGAGTTACATCTCACGGGATATGGGAGAGCTCCAGTGCCTAGCTTTAGATTGTCAAGCGAAGGCAAACCAACATTCTTTCACTAGGTTTCCACCGAAGTTAAGTTCCCAGATGGATACGTGTCAAAACTCTCTAAGTCTGTGGAGCAAGGGAAAAATATTTCTGGTATGAAGAGTCGTGATTGTCATGTGTTTATGCAGAGATTATTGCCTTTCACCTTTGCAGAACTTTTGCCACCGAACATGCATGAATCACTTGCAGGTATATTTTCTATGACGATATTTAAATATGTAAACAAATTATGTGTCGAAAATTACATTTGTGTTTTGGTTGATATTGGATTTTGGGTTTAGGTGTTGGAGCATTTTTTCGAGATCTGTGTGTGCGAACTCTGACTCAGGATGGAATTCAACAACTAAACAATAACATCCCAATATTGTTGTACAACTTAGAGAATATATTCCCTCTATCTTTCTTTGATGTGATAAAGCATCTTCCTGTCCATCTTCCTCACGAAGCCGATTTAAGAGGGCCCGTTCAATTTTGTTGGATGTATCCTTTCGAGAGATTCATGAAACACTTAAAAGGAAAGGCAAAAAACCTAGCTAGGGTTGAGGGATCAATTGTTGCGGGCAGTTTAACCGAAGAAACCTCTCATTTCAGCTCATATTACTTCCCTCCAACTGTCTGGACACGAAAAAGAGCTCCACGTAGGTACAACGATGGTGGCATCACACAAACATATCCAGTTTCAGATGTCCTAGATATATTCTGTGCAGTTGGTAGGCAGGCCGGAATCATAAGAGAAGAAGACTGGTCCTCGTTCGAAGACTACAATTGTGCACACACATATATTCTCTTACAATGCAATGAAGTTAGCCCATTTCTGAGGTACATATTATAATTACCAACTATGGATTGAGGTCAAAAGAGTTATTTTCGTACTTATATATGCTATGAAACATATATAACAAATGCATTTGTTATAACCATATTTTCTATTAGTGAATTCATTCGCCAAGTTAACGAGGCTTTCCCAAATGCATCCGCCGATGAGATTGAAAAACGTAAAGATGTACACTTTGCTAAATGGTTGAGGACTCATGTATATAAGTTAAACACAAAATTATATATATCTAGTGTCCATAAAAACCTATATGTACAATTTGTGTATATACTACTATATTTACAATGTGTATTATGTATCTGCCACGTTGATTATGGAGACACGTCATACCCTGTATGGTTTAGAGAGTTGATCCAAGGTCCGTTGGGGAAAGTTAGGTCATCTCTAATGTATTTTACACGAGGTTATGTGTTTCATACGTTCGAACGTGGCAAAAATAGAGCAACTGCAAACTATGGTAAGGTAGTTCAAGCCGGGGACACGGATTTTTATGGCATTATCCAAGACATTATTCAAGTGCAATTCCCTTATTTGGTTAACTTAAAGTGCACCCTTTTCAAATGCGAGTGGTTTGATCCAGTTGTCGGGCGAGGGGTTCGAGTAGGAAAGTTTAATGTCATCGATGTTATTGGATTGCGTTCTTATGCAAAGTATGATCCATTTGTCCTTGCATCACAAGCGGATCAAGTATGTTTCATTCCATATCCACGTGTCAGAAAAACAGGGATTCCGTGGTTATCTGTGCTTAAAATAGCACCTAGAGGAATGATAGTTGAATTAAACGATGCTCCTATGCAAAATGAAATGGCCGTGGATCTAACAACTCCAGAAGCAGATATAGATAACATCATTCTTATAGATCCGCAAAATCGAGGAGCTGAAATACTTCCGGATATATGCTAACGATGCAGAAAACCCCGAAGACGAGTTCGCAAACGAGAGTGGAGAAAGTACCGATGAGGATGACGACAACTCAAATGACAATTCAGAGTGAAGCATATATGACTGTTTTTATTTCATTTGTATTTATTGTCGAATTCGTGTGATTGTTATCATTTTATGTGATTGTTATCGTTATATGTGATTATCGAATTCATGTGTTTATTATCGTTATATGTTGTGAACAAAAAATCTGTATGCAGTAACATATGATGAACATAAAATCGCATGACCATAGGTTCGAACTCGGGTTCACTATGCAGTAACATGTGCTGATTTTACCATTAGGCTACGAACAATTTTTGTTCGTTTCTAACATTCACTAATATTAAAAATTAGTTTTTTTGTTAATGGTAATTTAAGTATTCAAATGGAAGATCATCTATAAACAAAACATTAGTTTTAATATTATCACATGACATTACACATATAAAAATATTACATTACACATAAAATATTACATTAATTAGAAAATAGGAAATATTACAGATAACAATATTATTATAAACTCGTACTATGGATACTAGGAAAATATTAAACATTAAAGCAACATAAAGCCTTAATTAAGCTTATTCTTAACCATTGACGGGTCGGATGTTTATTCATCATTTGAGTCTGGAACTATTTCATATTCGTACCCAGTAGTTCCTTCATCTTCCTCTTTGATAGTAGATACTTTGGTTGGTTCGTATTCAGCAATCATCGAATTAGCATCAATTATCTGTTTGGAAAAGGAATTCAGTTTATAATTATCAGAAATATTTAGAAAGTTATGGAAAATATACCTTAACAATGTTCCGTTCTGTGATGTTGAGGTACTTAGAGTTCCTGTTAAAACGGCATACGGTAACATTCTGTAGAATGACTACCGCACCTACAACAGTGGTGAGTTTGTACTCGTCATTTTTGAAGATGTTATGGTGCATGGTTCCCTCGATTTTTCCTGACGGATCCTTTAAGGATACTAACATCTCTTCCTGCCCGTTGGGGGTCAAAATAGAGAGCATAGCCACAATCTGAAAATGAGATACAATTTATTTGTCAGATAAATTGTATCTATAAATGGATATAATATTTATCGACAACGTAAACCTTTTTCACTTTCACAAATTGTGAATGCGGGGATTGAATTTCTGCAACCTTGGTCCAAAATGATGTGCTCCTGTGGTTATAAGAACCTACATTTATGAATGATAGAGTTAGTATTTGTCATCTTCAATCATTATTGTAATGGTAAAAGTGGTAATTTTATATATATATATATATATACTTTCACTGATTATGTAATCGATAGTAGAAGTCCACCAAGGACTACTAAAATCCTTGTCGCCCTGTAGTGGCTCATTGATGACCTCACGAATGAAATCTTATGTTGGACGTGTCTGAGAACTTTCACCTCACAACACCTTTGCATCGTGCGACCTCTTGCGAAACAGTCCTCGCCGTATTAGTTGGCCAGGTCTCGTATTACAGGCGTTTGGTTTTGGCATCGTTGAGTTGGTTGGAGTGAAATTGTCGGTGGAGCATCAATAACATTTAAGTCATCGTATGGAGGGCCTGAAAGAACAAGAGTTGTGTTTGGAGGGTTTTGAACGGAGGCTCGGTTTTGCATATAGTAATTCCATAGATCTCTGTTTGCCATTTCGAAATTGAATATTTTTGTGTTATGATTTTGTGTTGAATTACCCTGACTTATATAGGCAAAATACAGAGATATTTTAAGCTTAATGTGTCGATGTGTTTATAAGAAAAGAACTAAAATTGATGCGACATTACATCTCAGTGTGCAATAAAGAAATCAATTCCGTGAATGACACTGTCGGCCACTTAATGTGGTTCACCTAATTTTTTAGCGTCGTTTAGAAACGACACAAAAAGACTCGAATTCGATGCAAAATCGACGCAAAGGAATTTGATGCTACTGCGATGCTAACATTCGATGCAAAATTGATGCTAAAATCTCCATTTACATCTTTTAAAGATACGAAAATTATATGGACACAAGTGTTTGGAACAAATCCGATTTGACAACTCATTTGAATGGTTAGATGTGTCATACATCATTTAACGGCCAAGATCTATTATGCTAAAGCTGTTATAATAATTTGTAAAATCTATAAATAGGTACTGGTTTCATTAGATTAGGATATCGAAAACACAAAACACCTTATATCAACCATGTCGAAAAGAATTCTAAATCCATCCGAGGAAGAGAAGATAATAATTTCTTTCCTTGATTCTTTACCAGAATCAAACACCCCACCTTCTTCTACGATTCGTCTCAGTAACTCAACGAACCGTTCTATACACACTGGTTCTACTTCGCGTGCTCCAAACAAGACTCCTAAAGCACGCTCTGGAGCCAGCGGAGAAAATGTAGTCCTGAAAACACCTCCATCGACGCATGCTATTGATGCTTATGAAGAACCGAAGGTCTCTATTTTTAAATGGCCAAATGACCATTACGGTTGTTGTGACCAACACATGCTGAAGTTCGAGATGGATCATTAAGAACTGTGTTTTATTGGTAATGTATAACTACTATTGCCGCACGACGGTCACTCGTCAGTACAATAAGTGCCTATGGCTTTTATGTTTACTTATTTTTTATTACTGTGTGCTTCAGTAAGGGGATGTGGATTACATGTCTAGTAATGTACTATATACTATGTGTGTTATTATTTCTGTAAGACTTTTATCTGTAAAGCTTTTATTTAAAATATTGTATAAAAATTTGAAATATCTTATTTCCGATTAATGTGTGGCTCAAAAATTATTCGTTTCAATGTTATAACTTGATACTTTGATCGACCACATATTCATATACTAAAAATCTAATCAAAGATTTGGTTAACCACATAAACTGTGGACACAATCGTTACAGACCAAGGTGATTTGACAAGAAAATATGCAAAGACAAAACAAATTATGTGGACTACAAAGTTTCATACTATCTCCATTATTTGTGGATATGGTTTTGCTTACGTTTAAACATATAACTTCTATTATAAATACATATGATGGAATGTATAACTTCTACACCTATCAATAAAACAAATAATGCCTTCCAGCTCTCCTAAGGAAGACTCTAAATCAACAAACATAGCAAATTTTTTTGATATTCCAAAATACTCGTGGGAAACTGAAACTCAATGCGACGAATTCACTCAAGAGATACCCACTTACTCGTGGGAATTTGATACGTACTCACCTACCCATAATGAAGATTCTACTTCAACAATAGTGCTAGACAGCCAGTGTTTGCCAAACATCCACCACATTCCTAAATTCTCGTGGGAAACTGAATCTCAGTGCGACGAATATACTAAATTCGGGGTCGGAGGTTGAAGCGAGGACTGCGAGGGCATGAGGAAGAGTGTTGTCTCCTCTGGGAATCAGAGTAAGTGTGAATTCTGTGAATTGCGCAGGCAACTCCTGGTCAACTTTAAGGTATGCTTCCATGCACTCGTCCTTTGTAGTGTATGCTCCGCTGAACTGGTTTGCAACCAGCTGGGAGATGCAAAATGCGTGAATGTGAACTAGTTTAAGTGCATGTGCAAGTCTCATGCCAGCTATAAGGGCTTCGTACATTGCTTCGTTGTTAGATGCTCAAACGCCTAGGCAGAATGACTGCTCCAGTATTTCGCCAGTTGGTGACGTTAAACGAATCCCGACTCCAAAGCCAGTTTTAGATGACGACCCATCAACATGAAGTTGCCAGACTAGGCTCAGATTCTCTTTAGCGACTGCCTCCTTCGGAAGCTCGATCAAAAAGTTGGCTAGAACCTGTGATTTTGCGCATGTTTGCCCGCGGTATTCAATATCGTACTCGCTCAATTCAATAGCACACTTAGCCAATCGCCCGAATTGGCTAGGGCTGTGCAAGATAGAGCGGGGTGGGAAGGTGCTGAGGACCACTATTGAATGTGACTGAAAATATGGTTGTAGCTTTCTTGTAGACATGACGACCAATAAGGCTAAATTCTCCATCTGCGGGTATCTCGTCTCGGCGTCGGTTAGAGTTTTGCTAACGTAAAAGATTGGCTTCAGCTCGCCTCTCTCCTCACGAATTAGCACTCCGCTTACTGTAGTGCCGGAAACTGCGGTGTATAGAAACAATGGTTCTCCTACTACTGGCTTTACGAGCACAGGCAGACTTGCTAAGTAACCTTTCAGTTGCTGGAATGCCTCTTCACACTCATTTGTCCATTCAAACTTCTTATTTCCACGAAGAGGATTGTAGAAAGGCAGGCACCTATCTGTGGATCATGAAATAAACCGATTTAAAGCGGCTCTCGTCCAGTGAGCCGTTGTACTTCTCTTTGCGTTTTTGGTGAGGCCATTTGATTTGGGTTTGCTTCAATGCCTCTGTGAGTCACTAAGTAGCATAATAACTCGCCAGATGTAACGGTGAATCTGCACTTTGTCGGATTCAGCTTCATGTTGTGCAGATTCAGTTGCTTGAAACATTCTTCAAAGTATGCTACGTGATCCTTTTCCTCTAGGTACTTGACAAGCATGTCGTCTATGTAGACTTCCATGGTGTTCCCAAGATTTTCCACGAACATCTTGTTTACAAGTCTTTGGTACGTTACTCCAGCGTTTTTGAGGCCGAAAGGCATCACCTTGTAGCTGTAGATCCCACGATCTGTGATGAATGCTGTCTTCTCTCGGTCTTCTGGGTTCATCATGCTCTAATTATACCCAAAGAATACGTCCATAAATGTCTGCAACTTGTTACTTGCCGTTGCTTCCACTAGTCGGTCTATGTGGGGAAGTGGAAAGCTATCTTTCGGACAAGCTTTGTTGAGGTCTATAAAATCTACGCATACCCTCCACTTCCCGTTCTTGTTTTTTACAACGTTGGGATTAGCTAGCCAGTTGAGATACTTCACCTCGGCGATTGATCCCACACGCTGGAGCCTCTCCACCTTGTCGTTCACTGCTTTTGCTCTCTTTAACCCGAGTTTGCGCCTCTTCTGCTTAACAAGTTTGAAAATTTGGTCAACGTTCAACTCGGGGTATGTCACATTTATATCGATTCCTGGCATATCTTCTGCTGCCCAGGCAAATGTGTTGATATTCTTCTTCAGAAATAAGACAAGGTCATCCTTGATTTTTTTGTTTAGCTTAGCACTAATTCTACGTATCTTTCAGGGTGGTCGTCGTCTATGCAGACTGAGATGATGGGATCGCAAGTGGGTTGGGTTTCTTCTAGGCGATCCTCGTTGAGCTGTAGCTGCTATAAGAGTTTTGCGATCCACCTTTATCTTCTTGCGTCGTGTCTTCGCATTGGATTCTGTTACCGGGTTTCGGAGCTTATGCTCGACTAGGAAACATCCCCAAATTGTCTTCACCCCGCTTGGGGTTGGGAACTTGAGACAGAGGTTATAGGTAAAATGACACAGCCCACATTGAGTTGATCCAGGGAGTGCCTAAGATCGCGTTGTAGATTGCAGGGTGATCAGCAACTGAAAATTCAATAATTTTCGTAATTCTGCCAGCTTCAACGGGAAGTTTTATGGTTCCCATTGTTAAAGTCATTTCAGAGAAACCGGTAACAGGCCTCGGTTCTCCTTCTAGAGTAGAGAGATCAATATCCATCCTAAAGAGCGTTTCGCAAACAATGACATCCAACGAGCTTCCTGTATTGATGAGGATGCACGATATGTTTCAATTGTTCACAATGAGCTCGGGTACCAGAGGGTTGTTATGGGGGCGGTCAATACCCGCTGTCTTTGCTTCTTTGAAAGAGATTACGTCGTTTGGTAATTTAGACGGGTCAGATAGATTCTTGCTGACTTCAGCACTTCGCTGGTAGGCTTTGATAGAAGCCACAATATCTGAGCAATAGCGAGATCCTCCCATGATCATTAGTACATCTCGACGAGCTCCGCCTCCTGTTGGCTCATTTTTTCTCCTTCTTGGTGCAGGTTGCTAACCTTGTGCAGGTTGCTGCTCATTGGTTTCCATCTCGAAGTCCTTGATTTCGATGTTGCCATTAAGCTTCCCAGCGGCTAGTGCAACAGCGAGTTTTAAACCAAGAACGCGACACTTAGCCGTTGAATGCCCAAAGGATTTATGATGTTTGCAGTATGCCTCTTCGTCAAAGCTGCTATGTTCTCTTGTCCACGTGTTTGACCAGCTACCGCGGCCTCGACCACGGCCGCGACCTCGACCACGGCCGCGACCTCGACCTCTTCCTCCGCTGTAACCTTTGGCTTCCACTTGGTAATTGTGAGCACCCTTGGATTCGTGATGCACAAATCCTGATCCTTGGTTACTCTTCTTAGCTTGCAGCTGACTCTGAGTAGGTGGAGGGTGAGGCGTAGACTTTGTTTTCCCTTGAGCTTGGGCGAAAATGCTCTTTTCGTCTTTGACTGTTGCGAAGTCAGTTGATCGATGCAAAGCGTCTTGAATTGTCAAGGGTTTGTTCAAGATCATCTCTTACCAAAAATTAGAGTCGTGCCGTAATGACTTCTTGAGCGCCTCGAGTGCATTTTTGTTACTTATGCCTTCCACTTTAGATAGCACTGTCTTGAAGCGCTCCATGAAGCTTCTTAATGTTTCATTCTGACCTTGTTCCAGATTCTTGAGATCCGCGTCCAATGATTCAGGCTCAATGAAGATGGCGTAGTGCTTTAGGAACGCTGCTGACAACTGCTTGAAATTATCAATGGAGTTTCTCTCCATGTTGGAAAACCATTGGAGGGTTGCTCCCTTAAGGTGCTCCACGAAGAGAAAACAGCGCCCAACGTCTTCTTCGTCCTCTTTGAAGTTAACTCATTCTAGCGCAATTGTGAATGCCGTTAAGTGTTCTGATGGATCCATCTTGCCTTCGTAGAAAGGTACTTTGAGTCGTCCTGGATCGAAGAATTTGACTTGCCTGATGCGATTTGTGAAAGGGGTGTTCTAGACCTCCGCGAGTACTCGATCAAGTTCAGGTGCCTTGCTGACTGCCTTGTGTAGCTCGGACCGAACGTCTCTCATTTCAGAACCCGCTCGCTCTATGCTACGTCACATCTCATCCAACTCAGCCTTCTGAGCCTGGAAGGTTGCGTGCCGCTCCTCTTCGAACTCGGACTGCTCCGACCAGGTCATGTCATCGTCCTCATCGTCGAAGCCTTGCTCACGCTCTATATTTAGCCTTGCTTCGCTCAGTGTTTATTGTCGCTCTTCTAGTGGCGATGTTCCCTGTGTTGTGTTCAGTTCTCTAATTCTCTGAATTATTTGTCGTGGTTGCTGTGTCATTTGGCCGTTCAGTTTCGGCTTAAGCAATTGCGCCTTGCTCAACACGCAGAGTTGGCGGAGGAGGTGGCAGACCTTGCCCTCTTGGTGCTTTTACTAGAGTCATGAAATCCAAGGATGTTGGAATTATTCGCGCCACGGGTTGTCTGAACATGCCCGCTCCTCTGTCGTGAACCCGATCCACTGTCGCTAGGACACACAACACTTGATTGATCTTCTCCTGCTCTTTTGTCTTCTTGAGCAGCGTTTCTAGCATTGTTTTCATGCCGGTTAGGAACTCGGGTGTTATCGATGTGTTGTTTGTCATTTCCCCAGTTCCAGTGTTCGTGCCTCCTAATCCGCTGCTGGTGTCATTGCGATGCTGCTGATCGGCGATGTGTCTTTGTTCAAGTATGCGTTGCTGCTCAGTGATGCGTTGTTCCTCAGCGATGCATTGCTGCTCGGCGGTTAGTTGTTGATTGTCGTCTTCGGGCATCTTCGCTTGCGTAGTTTGCACCGTGGTCTTCATCTTCAGCTTCATCTTTGCCTCAGGCTCCCAAGTCTCCTCCTCTGTACCGCTACAGTTTCATAAGACTCGCAGCAACAATATCCTCTTACGACGGAGAACCTTGACCCTCCTCCGGAGAATCTTCACAGGTCTCGCGGCCATTGACAAATCAGGTCTCGACATCAACACATGGAACACATCATGAAATGTCTTCATAATCGGAGGTAACTCAAAACGATAAGCAATCGGTCCAACTCGCTCCACCATCGAAAACAGACCCATAAACCTTGGACTCAGCTTATTCCCGAAAATCGATCTGTTAGGACCTTGCAACATGGCCATCTTGAGATATACTCTATCTCCGACTGCGAACTCCAAATCTCTCCTCCTCTTATCGGCATAACTCTTCTGCCAATCGTGAGCCTCCTTCATGTTCAGCCTCAAGACACGGATCTTCTTTGTCGTCTCCTGAACAAAACTCTTACCAAATATGCTCCTCTCCCCCACCTGGGTCCATCATAGATGTGTCCTACACGGCATCCCATACAACGCCTCATATGGAGCCATCCTGATACTAACCTGGAAATTGTTGTTATACGCGAACTCAACATAGCACAAGTGATCAACCCTGTGACCTCCCTAATCCAGGACACACATTTGCAATAAATCCTCTAAGGTCTGAATAGTCCTCTCCGGCTGACAATCGGTCTGCGGATGATAAGTTGTACTCATATGCACCTTAGTGCCTATCTCAATCTGAAAGGCTCTCTAAAACTTAGACGCAAACTTAGGATCTCGGTCTGACTTAATGCTGGTTGGCACTTCATGCAGCCTCACTATCTCCTTCACAAATTTCTTAGCCAAAACCGCAACTCCATCGGTCTTCTTAATGGCTAGAAAATGTGTTGACTTAGTCAGACGGTCCACTACCACCCATAGAGCATCATAGGTTCGCAAGTTAGGTAATCCCACCACGAAATCCATCGAGATCAAATCCCACTTCCACTCCGGAATGGGCAAACTATGCAACTTACCACCTGGAACTTGATGCTCTGCCTTCACTAACTGGCACGTATCGCACTTCGCGACCCAGTCAGCTATATCTCTCTTCAGCCCGATCGAATGATAATACCACTTAAGATTATGGTACATCTTAGTCGCTTCCTGAAGAATCGAAAACTTGCTCGTATAAGCCTCTCGCAGAATCTCCTGCCTCAAAATCTCGTCCAAAGGCACGCAAACTCGCCTGCGAACCAGAATAGTCCCATTCGAAGAAACATAATACTCGGAACCATCTGCCCTCGACACATCAACCAAAACCTGATCACTCTCCAGAGCCACTTAAATCCTACTCAGAAGATCAGCCTGATCAACAACCTCTAATCCCAAAGGCTCCTACGAAATAGCACATAGACGCAAAGTGGTAATCTCGCTCACTAAGGCCTCAACCTCCTGCTCCCGAATCGAATCCACTCTTCGCCGACTCAGAGCATCTTCCTCCTTGTTGGCCTTACCCGAACGGTAAATAATCTCTACAATATAATCTACCAGCAACTTAATCCAACGCCTCTTTGATAGGGCAATTACGCTCACTACCCTACAACTGCCTCAAAGCATAAGCAATGACCCTACCCCCCCTGCATCAGTACACAACCTAATCCAACTCGTGTACACCGTATAAAGCTTCCCCGACTCGGGTAATGCAAATACCGGTGTATTCGTCAACATCTTCTTCAGCCTTATAAAGCTCTCCTGGCACTCCGGCGACCAAACAAACGGGCGATCCTTCATGGTCAACTTCATCCTAGACTGCGCCATACTCGCAAATCCCTTGACGAATCTCCTTTAATATCAAGCCAACCCAAGATAAATCTTGATATCAGTGGCATTACTCGGTCTAGGCCAATCTCAAATAGCCTCTATCTTCGCCGGATCCACAGCAACTCCCTATGCGAAAGTAATGTGACTCAAATAGCCTCTATTTGTCGCTTAGCATACAGCTTCTGCACTTGTTCAACTTAACATACAACTTCTGCTTACGAAGCTTCTCCAAAACCAATCTCAAATGAGCATCGTGCTCTTTAGGACTCCTCGAGTATACCAAGATATTGTCGATAAAAATGATAACGAACACGTCCAAATACTCCTTGATTATGTCGTTCATCAATCTCATAAAAGCTACCGGCACATTTGTCAAACCAAAGGGTATAACCACAAACTCAAAAAGACTATATCGCGTCTTGAAAGCAGTCTTACGAACATCCACCTCGTCTATCGGAATCTGATGGTATCCCGACGCCAAGTTTATCTTAGACAACCAAGTAGCACACCTCAGCTGATCCAACAACTCATCAATCCTCGAAAAAGGGTAATTGTTCTTCACAATAACTCGGTTAAGTCCCCGGTAATTGATGCGCAACCGGAAACTCTTATCCTTCTTTTTCACAAATAACACTGGTGCTCCCCACGGTGAAACACTCGGCCTAATAAAACCCTTACTCAACAAATCCTCCAGCTGCTTCTTTAGCTCTCCCAACTCTGCGGGAGCCATCATGTAAGGAGCCTTAGAAATCGGAGTTGCCCTATGCTCTACCTCAATCGTGAAAGAATCAGAACGAGATGGTGGTAACCCCTTCAACAACCGAAAACATCCTCGAACTCCTGAACAACCCATATATCCTCAATGACAACCTCACCACTAGAATCCGACATCAAATCATCGCCAAATACGCCTCACAATCCCGTGCTATCATCTGTTCCGCCTGAATAGCGGAGATTACCAGACTCCCAGAAGAAGGTCTCATGCCCTGAAACACTAACCTCCCTGCCTCGCGCTAAAAGATAATTGTGCCTTAATAACAGTCCAGATGGACTCTATAGTATGCCAAACAATCCATCCCCATAATGACATCATATAACTCTACAAGACTAATTACGAAGTCCGCCGCAAGCCAAAGATATAAGAAAAACTCATCTTATAAATTTTAAATTAAAATAATCGTTTCAACACCAAACGAAAACAACAAAATCCACAACATTATAGCTGAAGCTAAACTTCAAAAACTGAAAAAAAACAAAAGGAAACACAGCTCAATCCTCGATTTGCGCTCTCTTCTCCTCCTCAACCGATGCCGCAGCCTCAGCCAACTCCTCCATCGAGGCAAACTTGGAAGCTCTGCACGACATTCTCAGCACCAACTTAAGCCCTTTCACGAATCTCCTCATCTGAGCCTGCTCTTCAAACTCAGCGTAATACTCGCCTATCGACTGGTCTCCCCGAACCAGCTCCCAAACTGCATTTCCAACCGATCTAACTCCTCCATCGAGGCGAACTTAGAAGCTCTGCACGACATTCTTAACACCAACTTAAGTCCTTTCGCGAATCTCCTTATCTGAGCCTGCTCTTCAAACTCAGCGTAATACTCGCCTATAGACTGGGCTCCCCGAACAAGCTCCCAAAACTGCGTTTCCAACCGATCTACTACCTTTTGAGGGAAATACCTAGCATTAAACTCGACCAAGAATTCACCCCAAGTCCACACTGTCCACCTCCTCCGGGCCTCAACACTCCTCCACCAGAGATGTGCATCACCCTCCAAAAAGTGCACTGCCAAATCTGCTTGATACTCATCAGGACATCTGATAGAGCGAAACCTATGCTCTACCTTCATCCTCCACTCATCAGCTACCTCCGGTCCCCCTATAACCAAGAAGGACAAATACCCGATGCTCACTCTCTGATTCAACATTGCTCGAAAAGCCGGATGCTCCTCAGACACTGGAATCTTTGTTGGAGCCTGCCCTGGTACCGCACTCGGTAACCGCTCCAAAATATGGACTAACATCTTCGCCATACGATCATCTGGACCCTGGGCCACACTTGCAGCAGCACCCCCACCTAGGCTTCCTGCAATTCCATCTGCTCCGGTAGTACCACCGGCACAACCAGACACTCTGACACTGCCCACTGTTAGCTTATGATACGTCTGCGAATCAGCCCCCTGCTCTGAAACACACTCTAAGCCACCCACTCCAAATATGTGCTCGCACGCCCCTTACCATGACCTCGGCCAACACGGCTACGACCTCGGTCTCCACCACCACGACCTCTCAGAACTCTAGCCATTGGACTTTGAACTTCCCAAAGCACAACTTAGATACTAGAATTCCCAAACAAATAAAACACAACTTACCGCAAAATCTCTTTAAAGGCCGAAGAGGATGATTCTAATACTACTAAGTGATTAACAACACATAATCAATTAAAACACATAGTCTCAGATATCCAATTACACTGTGCTAAAACCAACTAGGCTTTGATACCAAAAATGAAAAAACCAACTCTTTTTTTTTAAATTAAATTAGCCCGAGTTAATATTCCCATATATACTAACCATCTACGGCTATTTCAACAATTGCGGAAGTTCTCACAAAATAATCCAACAAAATTATTAAACCAATAATTAAATCCAACAAATCAATTCCAATAACCGAAACAGAAAACACAAGCAACCTAAACACCAGGTTCACTAAAAAAAACTAAACAAATAAAGCCATCCTATACTCTTTTTCACCGGCCTTGATTCTGCGATCACACATTTCTTTTACCTGCAACACATGGGAATAAAAGTTGCATAAGTAACTTAATTACTTAATGAGCCGGTCCTCCCGTTAACAAGCTAAGTACTCATAAACTAAACACCAACAACAATTAATTTAAAACGATAAATGCATGAAAGAAATGGGTGTCGATCGCCACATCGCACGGTGTCGATCGACGCTTCAACAATAGGGGTGTCGATCGACACATCTCACGTTGTCGATCGACGCTTCATTTACAAGGGTGTCTATCGATACACCACAAGGTGTCGATCGACACTCTGTTCGCAGAACAATACACAAAAATGATAAACAGTCTGTATTTGCGAAACAAATGACTTCAGCACGAATCAACACATTCAATCACGATTCCATCACAATCAAGAACACAATCAACCACAAATTCCATAACGTAATCAAACACAACGAACTACAATTAAAAATTGAAACGCAAACCGGTTCAGGAACTTGGTGTCGATCGACATCCACACCTAGTGTCGGTATCTTACAACAACCAATAACACAGTTTAAAACATCAACTCACAAACATATACTAGTGTCGATCGACACTGCCTCTAGGTGTCGATCGGCACTCAGCCAACAACAGTGTAGATTGACACAACAACCCGTGTCAATCAACACGACATCAACAAAGGTGTCGATTGACACTACCACTAGGTGTCGATTGATACTTCGGTCGCAGAAACTGCAGAACAAACCTCTCCTCTCACGGCTGATTCTCGCGATTTTCAGGAACTCAACCTGCACAAAACTTACATTTACATACCACAAATACACGATTATAACACTAGAAATCATCAACAATCATCACAATTATCACATATCATCACTATCAATCATCAAAACTAACTAATGGCCTCGATGAGCCTACGATCGCGCACTTACCTTTGCATAGAACAAAAATTCAGACCCTCACTCAAACACTCAAATTCCCAAGGAATCACTCACTAATCTCTAACACGTTTTCCTACCTCCAAAACGTGACTGTTCGACGAACAAAAGAATATATATAAACTCGATTTTAGGGCTTCCTTCCCCAAACCACAACTGATATATTAGTATTTTAGCCTCTTTTGCGTATTGTTTTCTATTGTTTTTCGGTTCTTTCTAGTTCTTTTTGTGTCTTTTCAGGTTCTAGGAGGCTCTCGAGCTTGGATTGGAGTTATTGGGGATCACTGGAGCAAAAGAGAGGAAATTGGAGCAAAAAGGCGATTTTCTCTATACCGAGCACCTGCTCGCCCAAAGTGAGCACCTGCTCGCTAAAGGCCCGAAGCTCCAAGAGCTCCCTGGAATCGGGACCGACCGGTCCCATCACTAGACCGACTGGTCCAATTACCAGACCCAATTTTAACCTACTTTTTATTATAAATAAGAGGTAGCTACCTCTGAAAAAGATATTCAGAAACACTTCTTTTTACACAGTTTCTTTTGACGCTTCTTTAGAGACCTCTTTGGAGACTTTTATCAAGTGTTCTTCATTCATTTGGATTTGCTTGTAATATTTGGAGAATCATTCCACAACATCTATTGAGAAGAATTCTATATCCTTTATCTCTTTTATTATCATTATGAATTCTCTCTCGTTGATTGCTGCGTTTTTATTCTCCATGTTCGAGTAGTCCTTTAGCTAGATTAAGGGCTTTCAATGGTGAATTAGGATTGATTAGTGACTGAGCCAAATAGGATAGATTATCATATGTCTTCATCAATTGGGATTCGTAATGCTTAGGCTAACGTGGCCGCCTAGTCTATGATTTCAAGTTAACTAATTGACGACAGTGCTCTAGGTTGCTAGATAAACCATTGGTGAGCAATTGGTGTGTAACCAACTACAGTTGATTGTTACCATCAATTGTGAACAAATTGAACCCATTCGATAATGCTTGTCAACATCTCTGAATTCAAACGACAGTTTAGGCATTTAGGTTGTTAGACAAAGATATTGATGCATCACGACAGTGGGGCAATATTACTTTTATGTTTGAGTTCTAGACCGCGCTTAAATTGAATCCTGAATAGTTGCTCAGTCTTTAATCCGAAATCACCGGCGAATGACCTTGATCTAGTGCTTGTTTTTAATTGAATTTATCATCGTTTATTTGCTGTTTCTTCATTATTTCATTACAATCAAAAACCCATATTTTATCTTAGCTTTGAATTAAAATCTATAGTTTCATAGTGTAACCTTGGTCTCTGTGGATTCGATACCCTATATACTACTGCGATTATTTGTGCACTTGCAGAACTATTTTGGGTTAAAATTTTATCACATCAAGTTTTTGGCGCCGTTGCCGGGGACCAATTGCGTTACCTTTGAAATTCGATTTTATTTATAGTCTAAGAATTTTTCTAATTTTGTTTTTATTTGTTTTTGCTATGTGTCAGGAAGCGATGAATACTCAGTTGCAGTTGTTGAGGGATCAGATCGCTCATTTGCAAAGGAATCAACCACGAGCTCCACCAGTACAGCCGGGTATAGGGGATTCGAATAATCCCCATGCTTATTATCAGAACCGTTCGGCAATTTTCTCTCCAGCAATTCAGAGGCAAGATTTCGAGATCAAGCCTTAGATGATCTCTTTGGTGAAGCAACATATATTCCATGGATTACCAGCTGAGATACCGATGGATCACATCGAGAACTTCGAAGAAATCTATAGCACTACGAGGTCTTATGGGTGTGCCATTTTTGAAAATTTGTCAACCACTATAAAGATAGAGTCCTTTCCAATTTTAGTTCTAGGTAAACCAACCACAAAATCCATTGAAATATCATGCCATGGATGCAAAGGGATAGGGAGAGCAGTATACAAACCGTGGGGTTGATTCTTGGCTTTAGCCAGTTTGCACGTTACACACCTTTGACTGAGGCGCTCAACATCACGTTTCATAAGAGGCCAATAAAAGTGGTCTTGCATCACCTTCAAAGTTTTGGCTATACCGAAATGCCCCATCAAGCCACCGCCATGTGCTTCCCTTATAAACATTTTTCTCAAAGAAGAGTGAGGTACACAAAGTGTATTATCATAAAACAAGTAACCCTCATGTCTATAGTACTAACCAGAACAAAATTTCTCACATGACTTGAAAACAGTGGTAAAATCACTATCAGATTAAGACACTTTATTTATTCAAAAGTAATCTAGCATCTAAAGAGTTAAGCTAAAGATACATTTGAGATAATGCAACTGCCACTACATTATCTTTACCTTTTTGTACTTGATCACGTAGGAAAAAGTATCAATAAACTCTTTCCATCGGGCATGACGTTTGAAACAGCCAAACTTTTTTTTTTAATCTTAAACATTTCTACTACAGAAAACATACTCATTTAAATCAACAGAATAATCCAAAAATTCCAAAATAAACAACCAATACCAAATTCATGAATGCTCAGGTAAATAATCTAGCAACCTAAGACATTCGGTTTACTAGACAAACAACAACAGTACAAAATCCTATCATCCTCTTCACCCGCCTCGAATCCGCGATCACATTTTTTCTTTACCTGTAACTCAAAAGGAAACCGGGAGTTGCGCGGGTATTATCATAAATACTCAGTGGAGCGGTCATCCCGCCAACAGGTTAAACATAGAATAACAAATAACAAATTATTTCATAACTATACAATTTCAGCCACATTACCATTCGATTAATTAACAGTTACACAATAATCCACAAAATTCCATAATTTAAAACCAGGTGTCGATCGACACCACCTACTGGTGTCGATCGACACTCGCTAACCACGAGTATCATTCATAAGGTGGTGTCGATCGACACAGCCTCTAGGCGTCGATCGACATCTCGTTACAGAAACCAGAGCCGAGTCTATCCTCTCGCGACTCGACTCGGAATCAACACGATCAAAACAGCGATTAAAACACACGAGAAACATCATCAACAAACATCGAACCATCCACGAAATTCACTCAAACAACGAGAATCACACAATTATCAAGGGAAAAACCCGCGATCATGCACTCACCTTCTTGATTTAATATCCAAATGGTGAAGAACACAAAGAACGCAGACTCTACAAGGCTGAAACGACTCTGATTCGCACTGGGAATCACTCAGAAATCATGCCACAATCGGTCACTGAGAACGAACGGACGAAGAACTCGCCTTTCTCTCTCAATCACTTAGGTTTTCTCTGTGTTTTTCACCTTAGAAACGCGGACACAAATCCCTAGAACCTATACATACGAAAGCCCTAAGGTTAAACCTTTAAACCACGCTAAACCGCGATTAAAAATCTAAACCGAACCACATCGCAGAATTTGGTGTCGATCGACATCCACCAGTGGTGTCGATCAACACCCCCTTTCCAAAAACAAAATTGGAATTGGGAAGTTACAATTCTTCCACACTAAATTGGATTCGACCTCAAATCCCAAGACACGAGTCCACCCCGGACCACACTTTGGCCCGCACCGGCCAATACCATCAAAGATTCTCACATAATCTCAAAAGTCCACAACTAAATTCACGTTTATTCGCACGTTTTCAGACATTTTTTACGTTTTAACTCATCCACCCACACACACACTTTAGGGAAAACACCGTCCCTTCGAGAGAACTACTGTCTCCCAGCACTATAGAGGAAACCATTGTACCAATATAGGCTCTCAGTACCATAAAGGAAAACACCATCCCAGTATCAGTACACAGGAAAACCACCGTCTCCTGAAGAGAACCACTGTCTCTCAGTATGTACACAAGAAACCACCGTCCCCGATACATACTCTGGAAAGCCACCGTCTCCAGATAATCAGTTATCCGTAATAAATTCTAAAACGCCTGTAAACATCTCGGGTAAGAACCACCCAACACGACCCATATCTTCAATAAAAATCCTAAATCTACTCTAGACAGCTAAAAAAAAAAAAATACGCACGGCTCCTGACTCAGGATATACAAATGCAACGTTTATTAATCCTGACTAGGTCTGGCCAACTGATCGCACAACAATCAAACAAGAACATACACGACCAACTGTAGACCCAAAATTGGATCGATTAATTGCGCAACAATCAAACAAGAACATGCACAACCAAGGACGCTGCATCTGTTAATCTCAAGTCGGCGGAACCGAAAAAAAAGAAATATCTTAGAGGTCCATATCCCGTTTCATTTTTATGCCACGGTCAGATATTGATTACTCATACTTATACCGTCATCATCACACTCTCAGGACGTCTCCTTCGAGGTAACAATGTCGATGCCACTCCACTCTCATGACGTCTCCCTCAAGCTTTGGCTCTATATAGGAAAATACTTCCTTAGAGTAATCAAGACATACGTGTACAAGCATCTGGAAACTAGGAATAATTTCCATGATATTGACCCGACACTAATACTTTGACATCACAACTTTGCTCCTACCGAACACTTGGCTGACACAACTGACTTTTCTGAAGGCCCACACATA
Organism: Draba incana; assembly: GCA_963576765.1. NCBI lineage: Eukaryota > Viridiplantae > Streptophyta > Magnoliopsida > Brassicales > Brassicaceae > Draba > Draba incana. The sequence goes on from OY755205.1 coordinate 23,568,553, forward strand.
ATCTTCGAGTCACATCACTAATCCAAAACTCCCCGCGCGCCACATGTATCTATTGCTCTTAACTCAGATACACCTGACACCCATAGGACGCATCCTGTGGCCCATCAGGAAAACATACTGCTCGCACTCTCGGGACGCTTCCTTCGAGCCAACGGTTTCTGGGAAACTTACATCCCCAATCAACAACAGGAGAGCTCACACCTCCTCAAAAACACCTAGGTTATTTGGGGCCGCAGTCCCTAGAGCAATAAATACCGAGCACTTAACATCAAAATTTGAACTCCCTAATAAGCGTCCAGAACCACTCCTGACGCCTCATCGTACTCACCTATCGGCCAATACACTCGTCCACACTTGAATGTCCCCTTTGAAGAGACTTGAAAAGACTGAACCGACCGCCTCAAAACAACTCATGAACTCGGACTCCTCTCCTGAGCCCTACAAAACGTTCTATGCACTTCTGGACGCGTGGCGTTACGCAACCTACGCCAACCTTTGATAGTTCCAAACTTAGACCGATCCTCAGAAACTTCCTTCGCAACATTACGTGATTGAGAAAATACCTTCTCTCGCCGCCACAACTTACTCTTACTCGAAAACCAACGCTTACGTTTCAAAAATCTTTCCAGTACCAACCTCCGTTGCACTGTTTGACCCTTAGGAATTCTCGAGTACATTTAAACATCGTCGATGACTAGCATCTCCAAGACCCCTAAGTACTCTTTGAAATACGCCATTCCTCAACCTCATGAACTCCGCTCCCTTCGATAACCCAAATAACCTCTCGATAACTGAAAAACAATGCTCAAAGCTCATTCTGAACACCGCCCTGTGAATATTTGTTCCCCTCGCCTGGATATGATGATAACACCGTAGACTAAGAACTCCTCAAAATACTTGACTGCCATCCATGACGATAACCATTAAAACCAACGCATACTCCCATCTGCCTTTTTTGCAACCAATACCAACGCTCCCTACAGAAGAACTTGGTTGAAATAAACTCTTACTCCAATAATCCTCTAGCCGCCCCATTAGCTCTACCAACTCTGCTGGAACTTCCCAAAGTCATCCTAACTCTCCTACCTCGGACCTTCGCGTTTCTACGCACGCGGTTCCGGTGGCAATTCCGATGAACTCGATATCGCTTCTACCAGTCCATTAGAATATCATCGCATAGTCTACCAAACTAATTATGAAATCCGCCACAAGCCAACGATATATAAATAATTCATCTCATAAATTTAAATTGGAATAATCGTTTCAACAACAATGCAATAAAACCATCTAAACATCCAGCCGAAGAGAAAAATCTGAAAATGAATAAATAAGAACAACAACTAGAATAAGAGAAAAGCAAATCCATCCTCAAACTGATCACTCAAATCCTCCTCCAACGATGTTGTCGTCTCAACCCGCTCCTCAACTGCTCATACCCATACTGAGCTCCTCCAATCTGACCCAACGGCTGCACCGCTATCTGAGCCAATAGCTGCGCTGCCACCGAATGAACCACCGCAAGCGCCGACGGCTGCAACTTGGGACACATCGGTCTGATATCCCCCGACTCTCTGCAATGGAAACAAACCTTAGCCTCCCCAGAAAACTTAGGACAGTTTGCCACCCGATGCTCTGAACTCCAGCATCCAAAACACCCATGAGTGTCGTGACTACCTGAACCTGTCCTATAAGCATCATCTCATCTCCTCTTCTGACCCTGCGCAAGTTTACCGCCTTTGCCAGAACCAGATCCAGAACCTCGACCCTGCTGATGCTGCTGCTGCTGCTGGCCCCTCGGCGGGACCGCAGGAGAAACCACAGGCGGAACATCTACCGCACTAACCTGCTTGCGCTGACCCTCCTCAATGGATGCTGCAAGCTCTACCAGCTCCGCCCTCGAGGCGTAACCTGCACCTCTGCACCGAGTCCTAATACTCATACGAAATCCCTGCAAGAACCTCTGCATAAGGGTCCACTCATCCTCCATGCTATGGCCAGCATGAACCACAAGTCTGCTGAACTCAGCATCGTACTCTCGCACATTACTCTCTCCCTGAGTCAGCTCCATGAATCTCATCTACAGACGATCCATCGCCTCCCGAGGAAAGAACTTGGCGTTAAACTCAACCAAGAACTCGCCCAGGTCCAAACAACTCTCCTAGCCTCAACCACTCTCCACCACAAATAAGCGTCACCACGAAGATAGTGGATCGCCAACTCCACCTTATACTCAGCAGGATAACAAATCGATCTGAAGTTGCGCTCCAACCTCAAGCGCCACTCATCCGCCTCCTCAGGCCTATCACTGCCTGCAAAAGAGGGTGTACCAATCCTCTGCTTCAGTCCCATCATCTCTAGATAGGAAGGATGCTCAGCAACTGCAGCCCTCGGCTGCGCCTCAACCACAGGAGGCCCTGCTAGAGCCAGTGCCGGACCTGCCGCCGGAAACCGCTCTAACAGCTGCGTCACAAACCCACAATGACATCATCTCGACCTGGAGCTGCAGATCCGCCCCCATCTGGGGCCGCTGCACCAGCACCTCTCCCGTCTCCCCTCCCGGCACTCAAAGCCACACTGGCACTCGCACTGGTCTCGCTCGCAGATCCAACATGATGTGACTAAGTCGCTAACTCACTACTGGATGACTCTATCTCTGGTCCTCGACCACGCCCTTGGCCCCTAAGACCACCAGCTCTACCTCGAGCTCTAGCACCTTTAGCTATCTCTCTGCATTCCCAAAAGAACACATAAAGATATGGGGCTAAAAGTCACAAACAATCACACACCACTTACCGCATAATCATTTTAAAAGGCCGAAGAGGATGATACTAAGACTCTATTAAATTGACTAAACACCAAAAGTCAATTTAAACATATAGTCTCAGACATCCTGTTTAACTGTCCTAAAACCGTCTAGGCTCTAATACCAAAATGAAACAACCAAATCAGTCAAACACCAATGATTCTCAAAACTTTTTCTCTTTCTCAAGCTTTACTGCCTCTAACCCGAGAAAAAAATGACTGCTCACATTTTTAAACGGAAGCCTAGGGTTTTCCTTTCTCAAACCGTAGTAAACCACAATTAAAAATCTAACCAACCCAATTCAGTTAAACTTGGTGTCGATCGACACACCCCACATGTCGATCGACACCCCTTACCAAAACTGAATATTTGGTTTGCGGATGTTACACCGACAATATAATATAAAAAAAAAATTTAAAACTTTGATTTTTACATAAATAGTTATGATTTTGTTTTTTAAAATGCCACAAAAAAAGGTTTCGTTACAAGAAAATATAACATGAACCAAAAATCAAAAAAAGATTTTAAGCCTTTTAAGATTGTTGAAATGCTAAAGTATGATTGGAAAAATTTAGGTTTAATATTTTTTTTTTAAATCCTCATATTTTTCAAAATCAGTTTCACAATCATCCCCTAATTAATGCAATTAATACAATTTGTAGTGGTAATAACATTTCTAACTAAGACTCCTCGAAAAAACTTTAGTCTACAACAAATTGTGCATCTAGGAAAGGAGAATCACTTCATAAATATTAAAGATATTTGTTGAGATGATGAAGATTCCTCGGTAGAATTAAAATGATATTACAATTATCTAATCAATAATTTGTTTACAAATGTCTTTGATGGAAGAAAAAAAATACGACAAATCATAATTTCTTAAAAGGCCCGTAGTAAATATTGATAAAGACAATCTAGCTAGGGATTTGTGTCAAAAATATGTTTTCTACATGATGTAATTTTACAAATGATCTATTTCGTGTTTCATATAACTTTGTATATGTAAAACAATTTGCTACAAAAAATTTTTTCTTCTACCTAAATAATTATTTACTAGAAATATCAAATTTATGTAATATTAAATACACAATTAATCAATAAATTAAAAATTATTATATATTTATCATGTTATTATTAAATCCACGCAACGGGTGGGCAAATCTCTAGTATATAATATGTCTCTGTTTTCGGGTCACATACATTATATTTTTTTAAAATATAAACCGGCATATATAAATAAAAATATTTTTATTTATGATAATACTCACGCAACTCGTTTTTTCATGTGTTGCAGGTAATACTCACGCAAATCGTTTTTTCACTGAGTATTTATGATAATACTCACGCAACTCGTTTTTTCACTGAGTATTTATGATAATACTCACGCAACTCGTTTTTCATGTGTTGCTGGTAAAGATAAAGTGTGATCGTGGAATCAAGGCAATGAGAGGGGATGATAGGATTTTATTCTTATGTTTGCATTTTGGTAGAACTTGTGTTAGGTTGCTAGAAATGCTAGTTTGAATTAATGGAATTGGTTATTTGGTTTTAAATTGAATTCATTGGAGTTTCGTTGAATTTAATGGAGTTGCTTGATTTTCAGCTGTTTATTGGTATTTGCTGAATTAATCATTGACGATTATTATTTATGGGAATAATAATCCAGATTAATTAATTATTAAAAAAAACTTGGTCATTTCATTTTGGTATCAAAGCTCTTACGGTTTTAGGGCAGTTAGAATTGTGTGAACGTTGTGATTAGAAGTGGCCAGTCGATTATATGTGTTTAGTCTTAGATCATCCTCTTGAACCTTTAAAGTGATTCCACGGTATGTTTTGTTTGACCTTTATTTTTGGAATTTTCTTAGTCTGTATTTTTGGGAAATGAAGAGCGATGGATACCGGAGCTAGAGGTCGTAGCCAAGGTAGAGGCCGTAGGGGCCGAGGTTGTAGTCGTGGACAAGTTGTGGAGTCGTCCAGTAGCGTGGCTACGAGTGCTACGCATGTGTCAGGGTCTCAGACGCATCATATGGGATCTTTGAGTGATACCAGCGTGAGTGCCAGTGTGGTATGTTGTGGGTGCTGGGAAAGGTACCGAGAGAGGTGTCGGGAGGGGTGCCAGGTTAGCTAGTGGTGGAGTGGGCCCAGGTGGGGGAGCTGCTCCAGCTTAGGATCGGTTGGATCGTCTCGAGGGCTGGATAACAAAGTTGATGGAGCATTTTCTGGCTGGGGCTCCGGTTTAGGCTCCTGTGGTGCCTCCAGTGATGGAGGTGCAGCCGAGGGCTGCAGTAGCTGAGGTGCGTCCAACCTATCTAGAGGTGATGGGTCAGTTGCGGCATTTGAGTACTGCTTTCTTTGCCGACGGTGTTGGGCCTGAGGAGGCATATGAGTGGCATATGCAGATGAAGCGCAACTTCCGCTCGGTTTGTTGTCCTGAGGATTACCAAGTGGAGTTGGCGGTCCATTATCTGAGTGGTGATACTCACTGTATCACTAGTGCCTGGCTGAGTTTGCGTATAAGAACAGCTTTCAGGCGTGTATCGGGTTGACTCCTTATGAGGCATTACATGGGAGGCCATGTAAGATACCTATATGCTAGACCCAAGTGGGAGAGATGAGCATTTATTGTACGAGTTTTGTTCAGAAGACGACGAAGAAGATTTATGTCTTGAGGCTGAACGTGAAGGAGGCTCGGGATCGGCAGAGGAGTTACGCCGATAAGAGGCGGAGAGAGTAGGAGTTCGCGGTCAGAGATAAAATGTAAATCAAGATGGCCATGTTGTGAGGCCCCAACAGATCGATTTCTGAGAATAAGCTAAGTTCAAGATTTATGGGTCCGCTTTCGGTGGTGGAGCATATTGGACCGGTGTCTTACCATTTAGAGTTACCTCCGATTATGAAAGCATTTTATAAGGTGTTTCACGTGTCGTTTGTCTGTAGCGGCGAGACCTATGAGGATTCTCGAGAAGAGTATCAAGGTTCGGCGTCGGAAGAGGATATCGTTGCTGAGAGTCTTATGGGACTGTATCGGTACAGAGGATGAGACTTGGGAGCCAGAGGCAAAGATGAAGTTAAAGTTCAGAAAGTGGTTCGACAAGCAGGTCGCAATTTGAGCTTTATTTCGCTTTGTGGTTCTGATTTCAGTTTTAGCGTGGTGCTATTGTTGTTTTTTTTCTACATGTATTTCGTTTTCGTTGTAACATTATACATTTTTGGATATTTATAAGATGAAGTTGTTCTTATATTTCGTGATTTTATAAGTTGAGCGGTTCTTCTTATATGATTGTGTCTAACGTTGACTAGTGGTTGGTCATGTTAGTGTTGATATTCCGGGTTGGGAAATATTGGTTGTGGATCATGTCGAGATTCTTGTCCGAAATGTTTATAGGCGTTTACAATTTAATTTCCCTAGGGGCGAGGTGTCTCGAATGACTCATTATTTTTAGAGATGGTGGTTCTCCGGTGTGTTTGTGTTAGGAGATGGTGGTTCTCCGGGGTACTTGTACGGAAATGGTGGTTCTCCGGGGTACTATTTCGGAGATGGTGGTTCTCCGGTTTACTTATCTGAGATGGTGGTTTCATGTATAAGTATTGAGAGATGGTGGTTCTTCGGTTTACTTATCTGAGATGGTGGTTTCCCTGTATTCATGAGTTAAGGGTAATAAATGACTGAAATGTACAGATAAACATAGGATTGTGGGTGTTTTGGGGTCATAGTGTTGATCTTATGTATTTTCTGGCTGGTGGGGCCAGATGTTTTTGGTCTTTGGTAGACGGTTTGGCAGATTCGTAGTCAAATCCAGTGTTAGTGGGGCAGAGTTGTAACATCCCGAAACCAAAATATTGCATTTTGGAAGGGGTGTCGATCGACACAAAGGTGGGGTGTGATCGGCACCAGTTTCTGGGTTGTTTTCCGGTTTGATTTTTAATCGTCCGGTTTACGTCGGTTTGGGTGCGAAACCCTAAAACGTGATATAAAAGAGCATTTGGCCTTATTTTTTGAAGGAAAAAAATGTCTTCTTGCTCAGAATTGAGAGAAATAGAGTTTTGTGTGAGAATCGATCATTCTTGGTGTTTTTATGCTCGGATGATTAAGTTTTTCGTTAAGAAGGATTGTGTGTCGTTTTCCTTGTGGTTCCAACAAGAAAATCAGAGGTTTCGGTGCATTCTCGAGTTTGTGTTTTGTCGTTCATCTCGTTCCTTTTCTTTCAATCTGTATTCGAGGTGAGTGCGTAATTGTGGTTATGGGAATAGATTGTTAGGTTATCGATTGCTTGATTTGTTATAGAATTGTCATTGTTTGGTTGATGTTCTGTGATGATTCGTATGCTTTTTGTGTTGATGGTTCGTGAAATTGACTCGCATGATGAAACGGAATCGAGTCGTGTGAGGATTTGACTCGATTTAGGTTTCTGCGAGGAGTACCAATCGACACTTGGGGGTGGTATTGATCGACACCAACTTTTCCTTTGCGAGAATTGAGTTTGTGAAAGGAGTGTCAATCGACACCTGGTGGTTGTATCGATTGAAACCCTATAGTGTTTTCTGTGTTATCGCATGGTGGAGAATTCGGTACAAATTCTCCACCATGCGATAACACAGAAAACACAATAGGGTTTCAATTGACATGTAATGACCCGTTCCGGGGCTAGGCATGGCCCCGGCCAAGCACCTTGGTAACTAAGCTGCTTGCATGGCTGAAGCATGAGCTCTATCCTATGACTAAGCAGCCTCCTTGCCTGCTTCACCTGCTTGGAAACCCTTAGCCGAAGGAAGCTTTTGTCCGATCATGAGTCATTTTCCTTAGGCCGAAGTAAGCTTTTGTCCCATCTGCCACAAGAAGTAGGAGCTGTCTAAGCTAAAGGATGAATTATCTACAGCGCCACATGTCATGCTTGGAGCAGTGCTCGGTGGTGTATGATTTTCACCTTCATCACCAGCTTAGCCTTGCCTATGTAAGGAAGACCTTGGACCTAGTTCTAGGATCAGAACTAAACACTTAAAAATTCTCAAAGGACCCTTATTCTGTCCAAAAGTTTCTTAAGGCATTATCAGTTCCATTGAGCCAATTTATGATAGATCCTTATCCGACATCAAGCAGACTTAAGCTCTATCTTGATCATCGGAACTACCAGTGCCAGCGCCAGAGCCTGTTAGCCAGAATTAGTCAGCCTTTGAGCCTTATCGAGAAATCTTAGGGATCCAACACGAATTATTGGATCAGTTTCGGGATGTGTTAGGTTGGTTTTCACCCGCTCAACATTAACGTTCAAAGTCTGGCGACTGAAGAAGTAACCCTCCAGAATCTTGATAAACATGGCGACATAGCTCCTAGGTTTCACGTGAAGCAAAGCCAGTAATCATGGAAATTGTCTGGGCAAGGTGGAGGACCATCCAAGACTAGACGAATGGAGGCGTGTTCAGCTCGATGGAGCCGACCACGGCCTCGCCTAGTCTAACCGACCACGGCCTCGCCAAAAGGCCGACCACGGCTTTGCTAAAAGGCCGACCACGGCCTCTCCTAGTCTAGCCGACCACGGCTCGGCCCAAGGGCCGAGCACGTCCTCTCCCCGGCTACTGATCACATCCTTGGTCCAATACAGTCTTCAGCCCAATGACATTAAGATAGCCTAGTCCAGACACGAAGCCCATGTTGATGCAACCGACTCAAGCAAGGCGGTTCCGCGAAGGCTTACGAGACTTATCCGACCTAGGAAGCTATATATACATCCTTGTACAAACCCTAAGGGGGGGATATTATTCACAACTTTGTACTCAAACACATTCAAAGCAATAAAAAACTACTTTCTCATCTCTTGTTGTCCTAGCTTACCCTAGAAGTCTCGAACCCTAAAAAATCTAATTGTGCTAGTTTAGGCTCCCACAGTTTGGCGCTGACTAAGGGGAATAGAGAATTTCTGACACAAAAAGGCTAGATTACATAAGATCTGGGAAGATGACCAACAACAACAGCAAGTCAAACAGCAGCGAGGAGTCCTCGTCTCACAGGAGAAGGAGAACTCCGTTGAAGCTCCTGCACCGAACACTGCTAACAACCCAGCGGACATGATGAGATCAAGCAGATGCTGGAAACGCTCGTCAAGCGAGCGCAGGAGCAGAAGAAGTACAACGAGACTATGACAAGCGCTCAAAAGAAAGAAGCGCAAGAGGTCACGTATCTGTCCAACACGTCTCAGTTTCAACACGCCTCGAACAAATCGAAGGGATCAGAACGAGGAGCTACCGCCTCGGACCGATCGCACAGACCCAGAAGACTTGCCTCCACCACCGCCTCGTCGGGAATCTGATGAACTCCCGAGCGTGTGGTGGAAGAATCGAACGAAGATCAACCCCCTCGGAGACGAGCCCAAACCGACACAGCTGCTGACGACACTAGGGCTTATGGAGATCAACCTCCTCCTCGGAAACGTGTCTGAACGGACGCTGCTGACAACGCTATGGCTGATGGAGAAGTAGCTCCAACCATAGCGGAGCTTTATAGGAGGGAGCAGGAGTGCAAGGCTCCACAAGGATCCCGAGACAAAGAGGTCGCTGCGCTGAAAGCCCAGTTAGACCAGGTCATCTCTGCCATGAGGGCTACCCAACTACAAATGTACCGGAGCACGGCGAAGGCTCCTGGGATCGCCTATGTGCTCGAGAGGCACGGAACACACCCTTCGCTGAGAGGGTCGCGAGGGCTCAAATCTCCGACCCCGGAAAAGTCAAGCTTCCAATCTATGAAGGAACCACCGACCCTGCTGTCCATCTGATGGAATTCAAAGTCGCCTTAGGATGGGCAAACTTCACAGAAGCCGAGAAGGACATCGGCCACTGCAAACTGTTCATAGAGAGCCTCAAAGGGCCTGCCCTCCAGTGGTTCTACAAGCTGGAGAAGAACTCCATCCACACCTTCCATCAACTCTCAGAGATGTTTGTGCAGCATTACAACATCTTCGCTGAAAGAAAGATCTATGATGCGGAGTTGTGGGCGAACAAGTAGGGTGAGAATGAAAGCCTACGATCTTTTGTGACAAGATTCAAGCACACGCTGTCAAAGGTGGACGGTATTACCAACACGTCCGCGCTGGAGGCCTTGAGAGGAGCGCTTCGATGCCCTTCTCCATTCTGGCAGGAATTGACTGTCAACCCACCCGCGACCATCCAAGATGCTCTCCACCGCGCTATAGACTTCGCTCGGAGCGAAGAGGAAGTCCGCGCTAAGAGGGGCTAGAAAACCAAGCAAGCGAGCAAACCCACCCAGTCCGCTGCGACGCCACCACCCTTTTAGAAGCCCTTGCAATGAACTACGAGGCAACTTGATCCCTGCAAAGGGTACGTGGGCAGCTTGTCTCCGGACAAGTTCAGTTGCCCCCCCTCCGTAAAAAAGGGGGGGGGATCATGCGCGTCATAAGCCTTGTCTCCGGATGAGCTCACACGATCTCCTCCGCCTTAAGGGGGGGCAGTAAGTGTTTTACCAAGCCTTGTCTCCGGATGAGCCCACATGATCTCCTCCGCCTTAAGGGGGGGGGGGGGGGGGGGGGGAGTCAGTGTTTTATCGAAGCCTTGTCTCCGGACGAGCTCCACTGATCTCCTCCGTCTTCAAGGGGGGGGGGGGTAAGTATTTTACCAAGCCTTGTCTCCGGATGATCTCACTTGACCTCTTCTGTCTTTAGGAGGGGGGGGGGGGTGTAATTAATTTCAACACCCTCGTCTTCGGACGAGCTCACTTGACCTCTTCTGTCTTTAGGGGGGGGGTGTAAGTCACTTCAACAGCCTCGTCTCCGGATGAGTTCACTTGATCTCCTCCGTCTTCAAGGGGGGAGGGGGTGTCAGTGTTTTAAGCATTTTCATAAGACATGTCCCTAAACAAATTCAGTCACCTCCATTTGTCTGAAGAGTGGGGAATGGGGTACTCGTACGCCACTCTTTGACAACATCATCACCAGAAACTTAAAACACTTGACACAAACCTCATCATGAGAATAACTATGTCCTTCATGGGCTAATCAAAGCTTCAATCAAGTAAAGTCGTTCCGCACTCATTGCTGCTGGCCACAGTGATGATACGGGAATACGAACACAATGACATCCAACATCGGATCCAAAGAGCGCTATATAAGTATTAATGTTCAGTATTGGGGCGGAGGAACCCAACTGATCATTCAAAAACCCAACAAGCATCGTTGGTAAAATGCAGCTGCCAATGATTTGTTCGGCATGTACCCTGAACAGTCATTCAGAAAACCCAGGCTCCACGCTGGTAAAACTTAGGGTGTACTTGTTATCGGACAGACGTGTCTAGAGAATAGCACCATTCTGCAAAGCCCAACAGCAACGTTGGCAGATAAAGAGCGTGAGCACATTTGCGTTTTCTCTACTTAAAAAAGCCTCATTTGTGAGCAAAGGAAGCCTCATTCATGAGCAAACGAAGCCTTATTCATGAGCAAATAAAGCCTCGTTCATGAGCAAACAAAGCCTCATTCACGAGCAAACGAAGCCTCATTCACGAGCAAACAAAGCCTTATTCATGAGCAAACAAAGCCTCATTCATGAGCAAAAAATAAACTAATTCATAAACAAGGGGAGATAGTCAATCATCGGTCTCCTCATCCTCATCGGTTTCATCCTTGGCAACCCCGTCCTCAGCGAGACCGATGGCGACCCCGTCCTCGGCAAGCGCGGCCTTGGCGACCCTATCGTTGGCAAGCACGTGTTTGGCTCCCTTGCCCACGGTAACCTCGCCATCGACATTCGGGACATGGAGTCTTAAAACCTCCATAGGGAATACGAAGTCTTAAAACCTTCGAAAAGAAATTTTTTTTTTGCAGAAACGCAGCAGCTTCAGCAGACAAAGCAGGAAGTCTTGAAACCTTCAGAATGCTTACGGAGTCTTAAAACCTCCATTTTGAAGTCACCCTCTACTGCTGCGTGAGTGGTTATGCCAACAACGCCATGACTTTGAACGTTAACGTTGATACCCAATACATCTTTAGCTCGACACTGTTATCTCTAAAACTATCGAGCTGGGGGGCTAACTATTGGGGTCGGTTTTCACCCGCTCAACATTAACATTCACAGTCAGGCGACTGAAGAAGTAACCCTCCAGAATCTCGATAAACATGGCAAAATAGCTCCTAGGTCTTCACGCGAAGCAAAGCCAGTAATCATGGAAGTTGTCTGGGCAAGGTGGAGGACCATCCACGACTAGACGAATGGAGGCATGTTCGGCCCGACGGAGCCGACCACGACCTCACCAAAGCCAGACGACCACGGCCTCGGCCCAAGGGCCGACCACGGCCTCGCCTAGTCCAACCGACCACGGCCTCGCCGAAAGGCCGACCACGGCTTCGCCAAAAGGCCGACCACGGCCTCTCCTAGTCTAGCTGACCACAGCCTCAGCCCAAGGGCTGGCCACGTCCTCTCCCCGGCTGCTGATCACATCCTCGGTCCAATACAGTCTTCAACCCAATGACATTAAGATAGCCCGATCCAGACACGAAGCCCACGTTGATGCAACCGACTCAAGCAAGGCGGTTCCGCGATGGCTTAGGAGACTTAGCCGACCTAGGAAGCTATATATACATCCTTGTACAAACCCTAAGGGGGGGATATTATTCACAACTTTGTACTCAAACACATTCAAAGCAATAAAAAACTACTTTCTCATCTCTTGTTGTCCTAGCTTACCCTAGAAGTCTCTGCTTCCTCTCGAACCCAAACAAATCTAATTGTGCTAGCTTAGGCTCCCACAGGATGATTCTCGAAGATTTGAAGAAGTCCCTTCTAAGTCTTGATCCGATTTAGGTAAGATCAGTTAACTTATTCCCTTAAGTTTCCATTGAAAACAGTAAGTGTTGCCTTAGTAAACCTTATTATTTGTTTTGTATAGAAAGCAAGTCTGAATCTAAGGCGAATCCGAAAGTTGAAAGCTTAAGCAGAATCGCATACTTACCTAAGTCAAGGTGAGTCTTTGTGGTGTTTTTGTCATGTGTTAGATGAGTAGAACACATGTTGCTTGTTTATAAAAATTCGTAATAGAGGTTCATATAAATCACTCGTTAAAATTGCTAAGGGTAATAACTAGTGAAAACGTAAAGAATAAACCTAAACAAAATTGCTTGCAAGTTTACCTTAGACAAAGGTAAGACTTGGCAATGTTTGTTGTTTAATTAATTAATCCGTAATAGAGGTTCATATAAACTATCCGTGGAATTGCTAAGTGTTATGGATGAACCTAAACAAAATTGTTTACCAGTTTATATGCATAAATGCTTGTTTCATAAATCATATACACTTGTTGAGCACGCGGTATGTCATTCCTGAGTTCCGTGACTTTTACCATTCACTGAGGAGTAATGGTAGTAAGTGCACGAAGACACGGAGGAACGAGATTGCAGCCTAGGGCCGTGTACTGTATAAGCGATCAATGAAGATTCCCGATGTGGTTTCATAATAGAGCGGCCACGTGAATTGTTCAAGGATCCTAACTTATAACCTTTGTGGTTATGAACTGAACAATGCCTTGGTTACACGTGATGGGAATGGATAACGCGTATGGTCTTTATGGAATTGAAAACGTTAATGCATATTATATATTTTTCACGTTTAATTATGCATGCATTTGAGTTTTGAGTGTTGATTGTTATTTTGGGTTTTGGGGTTGGGAATATATTTTATTGACTTTTAGGGGACCCTAGACTCATTGGGAAATTAGTGCTCAGGACTCAATCTGTTTTGCAGGTAACCCTTAGATCACTGGAAGTACGGATCGGAACATTAGGAAAATCACTGGTAGATTTCCTTACTTTTGTAAATAAATAATATTTATTATGTATATAAACGTTTTAGAGTATCAGACTCGCGAGCAAATATATTTGGTAATAGTTTAAAAATTTACGTATAAATAAATTAAGGATCGGTTTTAAATAACTCGGTTTCGTATGATACTTAGTCATGTCCGGACGATTCAACTACCGTTCAAGACTCGGGTTGAAAAGCCTTGAAGTTTTGATCGATAGGAACCGTGTGCTCGGACATTTGTTCTAAGGTTCTTAAATGCGTTTTTGGAACCTTGGAACAGAAGTCTGAGTACACGCACGTAGCGTCTTTGGCCTAGATCGGGTCGGGAGTGTTACACAGCGCTTCCGGACCATGCCTCACCTGCATTCAGGGAGATGAAATCATCAAAGCTATGACAAAAGTACACGACAAATCATGCATAAGCCATTCGGGAGGAAGAACCCTTGTGTTTCTCGTTAAAAAAGAAGGCAGCTTCTAGCCCACTATGCTGGTTGACTGCGCTAAATTCATAGCCGCATGCGAGAAATGCAAGAAGAACCCCTCGATCATCCAACATCCATCAGAGCTGCTACCATCGATCTCAACCCCATAAGCATTCATGAAATGGCCAATTGACATAATCGGCCCACTCCCTCGGTCACGACCTTAAAGGCTTGAATATGTACTAGTTATGACCAACCACTACACCAAATAGATGGAAGCCTCAGCTCACCAGAAGATCCATCCAGAAAAAATCAAGAAATTTGTGTGGAAAAGCATAATCTACCGACATGGGCAACCGCACAAGTCGGCTCACCTACTCCACCACAAATAACTCACTAGGCAACTATCATGGAAGGATACCGACCTGGTCCCTAATCGAAAGCCTAGAAAAATATTTAACGGCTAAAAAAGAAAGATGTAGTGACAAACTGCAAGGAGTGTTGTGGGCCTCACGCACAACAACCGAGAACAATAGCATAAACACCTTTCTCACTTACGTACGGAACAGAAGCATTGGTACCAATTGACTTGACGATACCAAACCTCCGGGGGGGGCAACTAATCCCCTCACCAAAGACTTCAGCGAGAACTCACTCCAAGATGTCGTTGACCTGATAGAAACACGCCACGAGCTAGCTGCAATCAGAATACAAAACTACCAACAAGCAGAAGCTCGACACTATCGGTCGGAGCAAAAATCTTGCAGCTTCAGAGGGACAGATTAGTCATGTGCAAGTCTCAGAACAAACCCTAACAAGCATGCGTCAGAGCTATAGAGACCCCTAGGGAAGGTCGCTACCACATCGCTATTGTAATGCAACCACGCATCTACAAGCTCACCAACATTCAGAATGGGAAATCAGTAAAGAAATGTTGAAAGAGCAGCGACCTTGAGCTCTTCTATCACTAAAATCCCCATATAATAATCGAACTACGATATGGCTTGATCCCTTTACCGGGTACGTAGGCAGCTCGCCCCTTGAGCGAAGCCAGACCAAACAAACATCCCAACCTATTCAGGTCGGATGAAGTCCCAACTCTTACAAAGTTTCTAATCAAGAACGATTATCTACCATTTTGGCCAACTAGCCCCGATCTGAAACATTCTAAGGTAAAACTAACATCAATACAATCGAAGTCGATCCAACAAAATGATCACCCAATAGCTTAGGCTTAAAAGAACTATGTCCTAAACTTCATTATGATTAAGCGTCGACCGACCAAAAACTCACATCGCAACAACTAGTCTAAACTTGTGCGATCTACTTTACCAAACAGGATTACACCACACTACGATCACTCAGATCGGACAAGTGAAAACACCAAAAATAAGAATAAAAAAGAAAGGTTCACCAAATAAAAATGAACAAAAAGCCACCAGAGGCAAAAGTATTCATACCAAGTTAGTTCCAACAAAGAAGAACAACAGATAAAAGTCCTCCCAGGCACCAAAGGTTCAAATCAGAAGAAAAACAAAGGCCCACTTGGGCAAACACTTAAAAAAATTAATGAAAGGAGAGAATATGAAGACAGTCACGCTGTGGCATATTCAACCACCTCGTCACCTTCGGGAACATCCGGGTTAACTAGTTGGTTTGAACCATCCTTATTAACCTCAGTCAGAACTTGACCTACCCCGAGCAGGAGGAGGCCAAATGAGCTGTCCACAAGCACTAGAGCAGTTGCACCATAGCAGGTGCTCTGGACCCATCGGCAGCTGCCAATACCACCAAGAAAGGTGTAAGGGAGGTCTCCGTAGCATGTGCGGGAACCCCCGCCTCCTCAAGAACGTAGTTGACAATCAGAGTCACATCTCCTGAACGCACCCTTATACTAGGTAGGGTAGGAACATCATTAGGTCAGCGGAAAGTGGCCCTATGAGACATCTCGGCAGCAGAAGGAACGCTAGAAGAAGAGCTGGCATCTAAAGTTGGTTCAGCGACGAACCTGTTTCATAGCCAAAACATCAATAAAACCCCGAAACATGCTAGAGAGTTCACGCAAGAAACACAAGCCAACTCACGTACTGAAGATCGGAGGATCTTCTTGGCTAGAGTGCAGGTTGCGAGTTTTGACAAACGCTTCTTCCTCTTCAACAGCACAGAGAGGAGGAATAATAGTAAGCGGAAATAGGAACAAGGGAGAGATCAACTAGATCTGCAACAAATACAACTAAGTGTTGAAGGGTATAAACGCCTTTGATGTGGGAGAGATTGAAGGATTCCCACTAAGTTTGGCCACCGTGGAGACAAGCAATGCGATCTCTAAGGGAATCGTCAAGTTCCTTGTCCTCTGTATTCACTCTACAAGAGTTAAAGATAGTCAGGTATTTCCAATCAAGAAGGAATCTCAAGCGTGAAACAGAAAAAGGCATAATGAAGAAGATTCATATTGATGCATGTCCCATGACCCGCATGGGCATCAAAGCAATGGGGGAGAGCTTCGAACTCTCCGACAGAAGCAACGTAGGCAGGTGAAATCCGAAAGAAGAAGTACGCCCTTTGCGAGTTCGTATCCTTCTTTTGAGTTGTGCTAGAAATAATCTCATGGCCAGGCCAGTTACAAAGATAGAACCAACCCGGGACCCAAGAATTTCTCTTCGCCGTGTACAAATCAAGGATTTGATCAGCACACAAAGCCATTCTTTCCTCGAAACCTCGAACGAAAGTTCCTACAGCATGATGGAGGAAGTTTGGATTCATCTGCGGAAAAGCCAATCCCAACGCGTCTAGAAGACAGATCAGATAGAGAGGGATTAGAAAGGTGAGCCCGTAAGACTCGAAGTAAGCAGGATAGGCACAACACCATCCTAACCTGATCAACTCAAGAGAGCTCGAATTGGCATGAAGGGCAAGTTCAATTTCTCCTGGGAATTCTAGATCTCTAAAGAGATCCGATAAATCCTTTTACGAAAGATTAGAAGGAGGATGAGGCCCGAACTGGTCGACGGAGGCCATCAAACTGAAAGGAGTCACAAAAGAGGAGTTGAGCGGATCTGGTTTGAAGTTAAGTCGCGAGGAGCTCCGAGAAGGAAGGCGGAGAGTAGGTGAAGTGAAACAACAAATAACACAAGCCAATTAAACTACGGAAACGAGGAGAAGGGAAAAGATTTATATTTTTTTACCTTGGGAATTGGAAGCCGAGCAGTTAAGAGTGAAGAAGCTGTGGGTCAGTTTATTTTATACAACTCACACGATTACCCAGATCATGCGCAAACCCTTCAGTTTCCCTAATTCACTCAACCGTTCAAACCGAAGTAGAAGATCTTAACCAAACGATTCCGGATCGAAGCAAATTTGAGTTCAAATCTTACCAAGAATAAGATCTTTCGTTATTTTAGCCCCACCTAATCATCCATTAACTCTTATTATTAAGTACTGAATGGGTTAGGGGGCAACTGTTGAAGGTGGATTTTACTATTAGAAATCCGGTCCACTAAGCTTTAAATGTAATTGAATTAGATTATATTTGATATTGGGCCGCATGCCCTAAACCGTGCTAACATTCAGAGAAAGGCCAGCGTATCATTCGATCTTGCTAGGCCCGCATAATCGATCTATTAACCGCCGGAGCTGAAGCTCCTTTGACGGAGCAATTAAGCGGGGATGGACTAAGTAAGCGTCGATCAAACGGTTTATAAAGAGATCCCGGTATTTCCGGAAAATAGATCACAACGTGCCTGAGATCTCCGCTGACGAGGAGGGATTCGCAGAGTTGAATAGTTCAGCTCAAAGGAGTATAAATAGCTAGCTTCAGAGCCGAAATGACTAACTTTTTTCTTACGTTTACACTCCATCACACTTTAGCTAAAGTTTTTTGTATAGTTGATTGAATATCAATATAAATTTATTTCCCGTTATCTTGGTTTCGATTCTAGTTAGATTTATCGACATTTCTTAGGACTAAAGTTTATTTCCCAAATTCACATCTAAATTCTTAGTGCACAATCTAGCTTCCACAATTTTTCTTATGGTTATGCGCCCATATTTGTCAAGAAACATTACTTAGGCTTTACAAGTTATAAATATTAAACTGTCAATTTGACAAATTATATAAGCGAAAAGTGCATATTTAACCAAATTTTTCATAAAATTTGGATTAACTGATTCTTTATCAATAAAAAATCACTTGCACTCACTGTTTCTTTTCTATGGTTTTAATAATATTTAAATTTTACCGTCATTGGACATCTTCACAAAAATTTATGAATTGTTAAGAGAACAAGTGTGTCTACAATATGAGAACGTGGGTAGACTACTCTTGTTGTACTATAACTTCGTGATTCTTTCGTCTCTTTTAGTCAACTTCGTGAATCTTTCCAAATGCTCCAATTATACGTATTAAGAAACGGTCCTACAAGACCAACTCTATGAAATTTATTAGCGACTATATTTTTTTATAGCTGGGACGGGAAAAGCATCTATATAATCAGGTTGTTTGGTATTTCGAGGATGTCTGTCCGTCGTTGAAGGGATTACCATTGTTTCGGTCTAATCCTTTCACGATGGAGCTAGAGCCCGGGACAATGCTGATATCTAAGGCACCTTACATGATGGCCCCAACGGAGATATCAGAAGTGAAGATAAGCTAGAGGATTTGGCGAGTAAGGGTTTTTTTCGACCGAGTGTTTCATTCTGAGTAGGTTTCTTGTGGCTCAGGAGAGTGATCAGTTTTGTTAGATGCATCGAGGCAGTTGGTTCACTTTATTCAGGTCTCTTCGAATGGAACGTTTCTTGCGGGTTTCACTGAGGATTCATGAAGTGGCTTGGACATTTTGAGGCAGTCCTAATCTTGATGTTTATAGGTGGTTGGAGTTTATTGCTTTAGGGGCGAGGTGTCCCCGAATAACTCATTATTTTTGGAGATAGTGTTCTCGTATATACTTATTTGAGGCCGTGGATCTCAGTATAGGTAGGAGGCTTTGGTTCTCCTGTGTCTTTATTTGGGACCACGGTTCCCTAGTTACCCTAGGCTCAAGAAATACGTCCAGCGAGTAAGAGGGAGTGTGATAATGAGTTAGGAGTAGTAAATGATTGTAACGTGCAAATAAGCATAGGATTAGTAACGTGCTTCAAAGTTCATTAATGGATCTTGAGGAGGGTCAGTTGTGTTGGCCCAGTTTTCATTTAAAGCAGAGATGTTATGCTGGAGTAAGGAATGGCGGGTTAATATCACGAAAAGTAATTATAGTCTTCTGGTGCTTGTACATGTATGAATTGATTACTCTAAAGGAAGCGTTTTTCTATATATTCAGAGCTTAAGGGAGACGTCATGAGAGTGGAGTGGCATTGGCATCGTTACCTTGAAGGAGACGTCCAGAGAGTGTGATGATGTCAGTACAAGTATGAGTAATCAATGTCTGATCGTGGCATAAGCATGAGACAAGTTATGGACCTCAGGTTTCGGGTGAGTAATTATGTGTATTACAACTAGTGGATTGTAGCGTGCGATAAGTGTCAGCTAGTGAAAGCGAAGTATCAGTTTTGGGGAGAGCAATTCAGACATTGAAGTTTTTGCTGAGGATGTGTGTTGAGAATTGGGTGGTCTTTGGCTGGATCGCTTGTGCCTGGTGGAGTTGCTTTGATTATTAGCTCTTAGGTGAATATCAAAATGGTTTTGTCCAAAGCATGGTATGAAGGCCATGACAGACATCTATATATAGGACCCAAGTGGGGGAGAGGAATACGTTGATGCGTGTTTGGTTCAGGAATCGAGGGAGAGGATTTGTGTTTCGAGGTTGAAGTGAAGGTACGTCGGGATCGGCAGAGGATTTATGCCGATAAGACTAGAAACGAGTTACAGTCCGCGGTCGGAGATAAAGTGTATCTCAGGATGGTCATGTTGCGAGGTCCTATCAGACCAATTTAGGAGACTTAGTTGAGTCTAAAATTTTTGGGTCTATTCCCGAGGTGGAGCAAGTTGGACTGGTGGCATACCGGTTAGTGTTACCCTGATTGTGTAATCATCGCATAAGGTTTTATGTGTCCAGGTTGAGGAGGTGTCTGCACAGTTAAGAGAATTCAGTGGCTAAGATTCCGGATGATGTTTAGCCAGATATGTTTGTGGCGGCGAGACCTTTGGATATTCTCGTGAGGAGAGTTAAGGTGCTGCGTCACAAGAAGTTCCAATTGTTGAGAATTTTGCGGGTTTATGCTGTTTTGGAGGAGGAGATTTGAGAACCTGAGACAAGGATGAAGTTGAAGTTCAGGAAGTTGTTGAATAAACAGGTCGCAGTTTGAACTTCACTTTCTTTGTGTTCAGTTTGGTTGTTTTAGTGTGGGTTGTTTGGGCCTTTGGTTTGTGTATTCTCGTTATGTGTAACGATTATACATTTTTTAGATTTATAAGAGGTTATTCCTTATATTTCTACGTTTTAAGAGGTTTGATTCTTCTTGTTCTTTAGTTGACCAGTGTGGGTCGTGTCTATGATGATATTCCGGGTCGGGAATATCGAGTTTAGACCACGTGAGGCGACTCTATTTATAGATGTGTATAGGCGTTTTAGAATTTATCACTCTAGGGGCCGTAGCGTTCCCGAATAACTCATTACAGTTTTAGGAGATAGTGGTTCTCCGGTACACTTATCTGAGATAATTGGGTCTTAGTATAAGTGCCATATTGTTGGAGATAGTAGTTTTCCGTATACTTATCTGGGATTAGCGGGTCTCAGCATTGGTATCGAGGGATGCTTACTTATCTATGACAAGTAGGTCTCAGTATAAGTATCTAGGGATAGTGGTTCTCTTGAGGGGATAGTGGTTCCCCTACATTTCTTTTTGAGATAGAGGTTCTCCGGCAGATTTATCTGGGATAAGTGGGTCTCAGTATAAGTCTAGAGGTGATAGTGGTTCATGTAGGAGTCGAGACTCGCACAATTGAATTTGTAAAGGTTGCGAGCGGAAATGTGAGACTTCTGAGTGAACCACGATGCAGAGAATAAAAGAGATTGTTTAATTGCTGGTAAGAAAGCATTATTAATATTTGTTGTGTTAAAAGTTCTCCCTTTTTGAGGGTGAATACAATGAGCTATATATAGCTAAATAATTCAAGGTCTAAGTGCTAGATTTGGGCTTAGCCCATTAAGCAAATAAAATAGCTTTAGGCCCATAATATCATTAAACCCATTTTCATTATGAATCTAATTCTGTTATGGGCCTAATTACAAATTGGGTTCTTGTAAGCCTGTTTAGGATTTCTTTTGGACTTGGCAGAACTGTTCTTGTTGTTGCATCGATCTCATTGGGGTGGAATTCGACCCCTAAAGCTAGCCCACCAGCTTGGCAGTGTCTGGTATGATAGTGTCAAGGTAGAAGAAGTCGTAAGTGAGGTCGATGCTTCAAGAAGATGTGTCGCAGACGTTGCCATTGTCCTCCAAGATGTGTTTTGACGAGATGAAATCGTAAAGCTTTGTTCTGCCGACTTGTAAATGTTACCAAGTTCGACTTGTTTTATGTAAATGTTTAGCTCGGCAGATACTCCTTGTAGACTCGTGTTTTGAACCTTGTCTAGAGAATCCTGTAGGAAAAACCAAATGGAGGGGAAAAGAGCACAAGTCACACACTTCTCATTGGAGTTATAATTATCGGCGCCGTGTTCCCATGTTTCTGTGAATGTTCAACTAGGCGGATAATATTCGACTTGTTCTAGTTTAATGTCTTTAAAATGTTTTTGTTTTACCGAGCTCCCATGTTTCAGTCAATGTTTAGCTTGGTCAATAGAGATTTTGTCATTGTCGGTGAGCTCCCATGTTTGAGTTAATGTTCAGCTCAACAATGGAGATTATTGTAAACGCCGCCGAGCTCCCATGTATTAGGTAATGTTCAGCTTGGCGGACGTGTTTCGGACATGTGTCTCGGTCTGGAATGATACTGTCTCCTAAGATAACGAAGATGTGCTCGAGTCTTTAGCGAGACTGTATCGATGTGTTTTGAGACAATGTCGAGATAAATAAGTCGGAGAACTTGAAATTCATATGAGATTTGACTTGCTTCGTCGCCGAGGTGGAATACATAAGTTGTTCTTGTCGTTACATCGATCTTAGAGGGGTGGAATCCGACCTTTCCAGTTAGTTACCCCCAAGCTTGGTAGTATCGAGTTATGATGATGCCGAGGTATAAGCTGTTGAAGTTGAGATTGATGTGATGGACCGTGTAGCAACCAGGCGTTGTTGTCTTGTCATCGAACTCGGGAAGTTGCAGTTATTCCATGTTGAGCCGATGCTGCCATGTTTTTGTGGACTTACTTCTTTTGTTGAAAATAAGCTCTGTAGACTGAAAAGACTGTCAAGCTTTTCTTTATTGAACGTTGAGGCCCATTAGGAGAGTTTCTGGAATTTTTCAAAAACCCTAGGGATTTTTGGAAATCCTCTAAATATAAATAGGCCTTGTTTCAAGAAAAATTATTTTTACCAAGTGGCTTTTCCCTGAAGAAAGAAGGTAAAAAAAAAAAAAAAAAACAATTTCGTCTCTTAGTGGATTAGGGTTTTGAATTTTTATTTTTGTCCTTTTGTGGCTTCATCTTCTTCGGTCATCTTCCTCCTCTCCGATCAACCATGCATCGCCGCCGCCGTTTCTGCATCGTCTTTGGGACCGGGATCTCTGCTGCCGTCGCTTCGTCGTCGTCGATCGGGATCTGGATCGAGACCCGTGTTGCCGTCAATCGAGCTGCCGTCGATCGAGCTGGATTTGTGCTGCCATGGTCGATCGGTCGCGATGGGATGATGATATACTGCGTCGCCGATCAAGCTACTAGCTGTCTGATATATCATGGTTTTTACCTGTTTTAGACCATGATATAAGACCGGTTTTTGAGTCTTTTGGTGTTTTGTGTCTTCTATGTTTATTATTAGGTACAAGGACGCTTAGAGCTTAATTAGTGTTTACTGGATTATTTTGGGGTATAATGGAATGAGCAGTCAAAGTCGCAAGTTCGGATCGAAGAATTTAAGGCAGTGTCGATCGACAGAGAAGGAAGCATTGATCGACACCACTATTTTACTCGTGTCGATCGACAGAGAAGATGGTGTCGCTCGACACCACTATTTCCAGCGACCAGATTTCCAAATTTGGAAGATTTTTGTTTTGCGTCAGAAGGCCCAGATGTTTACAACAAAGCCCAATACGTTTTTGTAAACTATAAGTACTTATTTTTAGCCATTGTTTAGGCTATTCTTTTATTTTTTATTTTTGATACTAAGGAATTATTATTCATGTTTATGTCTGAGTAATTTCTTAGTTAGGTTTTAGGGATTTTTTAAAGGATAATGAAGAGTTGTTGAATTTATTTACTTTTGGGATTTGCATCATATATATATATTCTTCACCTTAATTTCTCTGAATTCTGATTTAGGCCTGAATTAGATATCCTAGGTGAATTTCCTGAACTGAATCATAGGTGAGCAAAATAACTATTCGCAAAGGAATTTGGCTTACTGATTTTGTGAACAATCAAACCTCATTTTAATGCTTGTTTAGATTAATCTGATTTTGCAACGACAGTTAATTTTCTAGGGTTTAAACATAGATAATATTCGCAACGACAGTTGGTTTGTTTAACATTAGTTTCGAGTTCTAGAATTGCACTTCATCAATCCCATTAGTAACTTTATTCTTCAATTTGGATTTATTCCTGTTATTTCCCTAAAGCTTAGCGTTTGTTTTATTATTGAATTTAAATCACTGAAATCATCTTTGTTTATTATTTCTGCAATCATTTACTTTACAATTATTCTGCTTAGCATCATATCAAAGTTTTAAATCTTTTGTGCAATATGATTCCCTGTGGATTCGATACCTTAAGTACTACAGTGATCTCTTAATTTGAGATAGTAGGTTCAAAGAGAAATTTGACCATATCATATTTTGGCGCCGTTTCCGGGGAATCAACGCCATTAGATTCATACTACTAGGATTTTGTCTAGGTTTTTCTTTTTATTTTAGTTCACTAAAATAGCTTTTAACTTTGTGGTTTCAGGTGCATGTTTGATCGCTCCACCTGAAGCAACAATGAGACAAGGTTAGTTAACTACGAGCTTCAGGAACTAGCACGCTTGGAACGTGAAAACAGAAGAGCAGTCAGAGAAGCTAAGATGGCTGACGGACAAAGGCTCATACTGAGAATGGGAGAAGATGGAATCCTGCATGATCTGGCAAGATTGAAGTACAATGAAGATGGACAAAGGATCAACGACGATAGTACGGTGATCGTCAAGGAACAGGCAAATCTAGAGCAGCCTGTCGAGCGACGCGATGAACATGTCGCTCGACACGACGAATTTATGGGTGTCGATCGACACGCTGCTGGTGTTGATCGACACCAGGTCCGGAATCCGCCGGATTTGTTGAGGAATGATCAAAACGCTGCGCAAAAACGTACATTGGCGTATTTCAACCGTCCAGAACAGTTCTACGTTAATAGATCTGTTCCAAAGGAATGACTTCGAGCTAAAACCTGCTTTCTTCAGCTTAGTTGTTCAAGACCCTTTCTGCGGACTTCCTCACGAGCATCCAATGGACCACATCGAGAGGTTTGAGGATCTTGCATCCAGTATAAAGGCGAACAGAGTTTCAGAGGATTATATGTTTTGCAAGTTTTTCCCCTATTCTCTACATGGGGAAGCTAAGCATTGGCTAAGGACGCATCCACCGGGCTCGCTTACAAACTAGGAGGATACAAAGAATGCTTTCTTAAGCAATTTCTTTGATGATGCGAAGTTCAAGGACCTGAGAGCAAATATTGCTACCTTCAAGCAAGGCGATTATGAGGCATTCAAGGCAGCGTGGCACATATTCAAAGGTTATAAGAGAGACTGTCCACATCATGGATTCAATGAGGTGTAGCTACTTAGTATCTTCTGAGGGATTACGCTGCAATATTCTGTGACTCTGGATCCTGAGAGCAATAGGAACTTCAACACAAATTCTTCAGGGACTGCTACCCAGGTCATTGAGAACCTTGCCAGTAGCAACATTGCTAAAAAAATGGACTACGAAAGAAGCCAGCAAAAGCAGAGCATCAATGGTAATCAATTTGCAGAGGTTACGAAGAAACTAGATTCGATGCACGATCTTCTAGCTGGAAAGAAGACGGTTCACTTTGCTCAGGAAGTTATGACATTCGAGTCAGAAGATGTGAACTACATCAATGGGTCCAGTTTTCAGAGATATGGTAATCAACAAGTCTATAGTTCGAAGCCGTTTCAGAGCAGCAGTAATTACCAAAGGAACTATGGTTCATCTTCGTATCAGAAGCCTCCTGAACAGGTTAATAAGATGGAGGCTATACTTAAGCAACTCCAAGAAGGGTAACAAAATATGACATTGATCTTTAACGGGAAGATAGATGTTGTATATCAAGACTTGAATGGGAAATTCGAGGCATTGAGCACTCATGTAAAGAAGCTGGACGTTCAAGTGGCTCAAACTGCATAATCCATAAGGAGGCAAGAAGGGTTTCTTCCTGCGAAGACTGACACCAACCCCAAGCGCAATTGCAGTGCCGTTCTAGTGGAACAAGAGGGATATTTCGTTGAATTCGAAGGAATTTTTGGGGCTGCAGAACATCTGTCGAGCGACGAGGATGTCGTGTTGCTTGACGCAAAGAAAACGCAAGTATCGATCGACACTGATATAGTGTGTCGATCGACACCTCCTGAAGAATCAAGTCAGATCGCGATATCAAAGCTAGTGTCGATCAACACTAAAACAAGTGTCGATCGACACTAAAGCGAGTGTCACTCGACACTAAAGCGAGTGTCGCTTGACACCCAATCAAGACTTGCGCAGAAATTGCGAAATCTTTGGTTCAAGATGAGGAACGAGTTACAAGCCTCAAGTCCCCTTCCCTAGAGCTAGAAAGTCAAAGTAGGTGGTAGAAGAGGAGACTTGCAAGAAGATGATTGAGAAGAACATGGTTGAGATGCCTGTGATAGATGCGGAAAAGCTTTCCCTAGCTCTGAGAAGATATGTGAAGCGGATGGTTGCTAATACAATTAGTCCTGAGGAAGGAGCGTTGCTGACCCGAGATATTAGAGCTATCCTTTTGAACACAACTCCAATTCCTAAGAAGAAGAAGAAGGAAGTGGTAGTATCTGAGGAGGCCAGCGCGATGATTTAGAGCAGAGTTCCAGTAAAGCTTCCGGATCCAGGAAACTTCGTGCTTAATTGCTCAATCTCGAAAGGACAGTTTCCTCACTCTCTTTGCGATTTGGGGTATGGTATTAACTTGATGGCATTGTCATTTGCAGTAAGACTTGGGATGACAGATTTCTAAGCAACTAGGATGTCTCTTCTACTAGCTGATCGATTCCCAGAAAGAGTTCTAGAAGATGTTCCGATTAAGATTCAGGATTGCATAATTCCTGCGGATTTTGTCGTTTTGGAGTACGACGATGAACTTGAAGATCCTCTGATCCTAGGGAGATCCTTTTTGGCTACTGCTGGTGCTCAAATTGATGTGAGAAAAAGGAAGATCAAGCTTGATCTAGGTGATATTGTCATGGACTTTGACATGGAGAACACCAGGCAAAAATCCACCATCGATGGTCAGACTTTTCTGTGAAAATTTTGGAAGATGAAGACTCAAACAAGGAGTTAGAATCTAGTCCCTCATCTGTTGCTGAACAGATCATTCCACTTATCCTAATCCACAACCCTCCCAAAGAACAGAGGCACGCACTTCCTCAACCTAAACCTCTTGATTTCGCCAATCCTGTTTTAAAATGTGAAAAAGCCGTTACACGCTTACGCAAGCATCGAGTTTCTCGTGCAAGTCTTGGTTTTTCTTCTGCAGGAATTCCCAAGGAGCATAAAAGGACTTCAAAGCCTTTCGCCAAAATGAGAATCATCATTCCTCAAGAGCTGAAAGACAAGGGAGAAGTGATCATTCAAGAGATGCTGCAAAAGACGCAGAAACTGTTTCCTGGAATAGTTACATGGAAAAGTGCGGATCCTCCAGATGTCTAAATTCCTCAACACAGTCAAGCTAAAAGACTGAAAACAAGCGTTTAGTGGGAGGCAACCCACTTGTGAGTCTTAATAATTATGTTTTATTGTCTTTTCTTTTATAATTTTATGTTTGGTGTCATTTTTTGTTTTGAATTTTAGGAGATAAAAACGTGAGGATGAACTTCAGATGCGCCTGTCGAGCAACGTGAGTGATCTATCGCTCGACGCTTGCAAATATTCTTAGTTGTCGATCGACACCCTTGACTGTGTTGATCGACACCCCCCTCCATGTTACGTTTTTTCTCTTCAATTTTTCGATTCCATTTGTTTTGTTTTTTTTTCACTAATCTCAGGCTTAATAACACTGGGGACAGTGTCGTTTAAGTCTGGGGGAGGTAGTTGCTAACTAAGTGTTTTATTTTGAGTTTTTGAGTAAGTTTTTCAAAATTTTCAGGTCAACAAATCCCTTCTACTTGCTTTGAACAACACTCAAGGACCATTACAATGCAAGTTGGTTGGTTTTACTGAGGTTGGTAAACTGCAAGTGGATCAGTTTAATGGAGTGAGTTCAGATTTCTAGAGAACGCCAGAAAGGATGTTGCAAACCCCACCCCTAATGAACTCTAATCTCTAGTCTTGGGCGTTGGTAATCGCAGACTTGATACCTCTTTCAGCACTAGCAATGTTAGGATAAGCTCCTTTGGTTTTCCCTTAACATGAAATAAAAGTCTTAGATAGAAAAGTGCAAAGATACTCGCGACCCGGTCTTCTCACAAGAAACCACAGTAGTGCAGTCCTCATGACCCTGTCTTCCACAAGGAACAACAGTAATGAGCGCTATTATAAGACTACATAAGTGATCCTCATGACCTTGTTTCCACAAGGAACAATAGTAATAAGTTTAATCATTATGAAACCATGAAAATGGACAGAATAATCTAAGGGAAAGAATCTAAAAAGTCATGCGATCGATATTCCCTCGATGAGACCACACCTAAGTAAATGAAAGGGGTTTGCAACAGAAAGTCTGAGTTTCTCTAAGGGGTTTAGATTCAATCTGGAGAATTGCTAAGCTTCAAGAGACACATCGAAGTATAACCGGATTCGCTTTGCAAGGTACGTGGTTCCTAAAGGAGTGAGTACAACTATTTTGCTTAGGGACAAGCAAAAAGCTAAGTCTGGGGGAGTTGATATATCCTGGTTTTTACTTGTTTTAGACAATGATATAAGTCCGATTTCTTGAGTCTTTTGGTGTTTTCGAGTCTTCTATGTTTTTTTTTAGGTACAAGGAAGCTTAGAGCTTAATTGGTGTTTACTGGAGCATTTTGGAGCATAATAGAATGAGCAGTCAAAGTCGCAAGTTCGGATCGAAGAATTTAAGGCAGTGTCGATCGACACTAAAGGAAGCATCGATCGACACCACGATTTTACTCGTGTAGATCGACACCACTATTTTCAGCGACAAGATTTCCAGATTTGGAAGATTTCTGTTTTGCGTCAAAAGGCCCAGATGTTTGCAATAAAGACCAATACTTTTTTGTAACCTATAAGTACTTATTTTTAGCCATTGTTTAGGCTATTCTTTTATTTTTTATTAGATAATTTATACTTAGAAATTATTATTCATGTCAATGTCTAAGTAATTCCCTAGTTAGGTTTTAGGAATTTTTCAAAGGATAATGAAGAGTTGTTGAATTTATTTACTTTTGGGATTGGCATCATATTTATATATTCTTCACCTTGACTACTCTAAATTCTGATTTAGGCCTGAATTATATATCCTAGGTTGTTTAGTAGATGCGACAGAACCGGTCAGTGGTTTGGTTAACACCCAATTTTGACTTTTCAGTTTATTGGTTTGGATTTAAACCGGTGATTTATGGTTAAATGATGGTCAATGTTGATTTTCGGTCAACGAAAGTCTTTTGGTCAACAGAAGTCAACTAGTCAACACTAGTTCGTGATTTTGAGTTTTGACTCGGTTTAGATTAAACCAACTTATTCTGATTTTGATTTCTGGTGAGGTATTTAGACTTTTATCGCAGTTGAACGCGTCTTGAAGAGTATAACTTTTACAGATTCGCGCCTTGAAAGTCCAGAGATCCGATTTTGATCTCTATCAAATTTGACGACGAACCGAAAATGTTGAAGACGGCTAAGATCCGGAGATCCGATTTTGATCTATGTCGATATTGACGCCGTATTGAAGATGTTGAAGACGACGAACATCTGGAGATCCGATTTAGATCTCTGTCGACATTGACGCCGTATTGAAGATGTTGAAGACGGCGAAGATCCGGTGATCCGATGTCGATATCTGTCGACATTCACTACAACAAAACACTACCGTTTGCGATGGCAATATTGGTCGCAAAATCATCACACATTTTTTATCCGTCGCAAATGTGCCACAAATTTAGCAAGATAATTGCGGCCAACTATTTGCGAGGTTGTTGCATCGATTTTATTCCGATGCTGTTTTGCGACGCGTTTGAATCGATATGGCGGGCAACTTATTTGCCACGATTTTGCGGCGGAAACGCTTTGGGACGGTTTTGCGACGGTTTTGCGAGTAGTTATTTGCTACGATTGTGCGGCGAAATGTTGCGACAATTTGGCAAGGAAAGGCTTGACGACGGTTTTGCGAGTAGTTATTTGCTACGACTGTGCGGAGAAATGTTGCGACGATTTGGCGAGGAAAGGCTTTGCGACGGTTTTGTGAGTAAACGCTTTGCGACGATTTTTGTAAGGAAATTTTGATCTTATTTATAAACAAAATACAAATTAAAATAATTAATAATTTTAAAATATATAAAAATTCGATAATATTTAAAATTATATAAAACAAAAGGATAAAAGTTTAAAAACATAAAACTTAAACCAAAATTAATTTGTGGTTCGATCGGTTCCTCGTCGCCGATCGGATCGTCTTCGTCTTCGTC
This sequence comes from Draba incana, assembly GCA_963576765.1. Classification (NCBI taxonomy): domain Eukaryota; kingdom Viridiplantae; phylum Streptophyta; class Magnoliopsida; order Brassicales; family Brassicaceae; genus Draba; species Draba incana. Next base: position 23,598,525 of record OY755205.1, read on the forward strand.
TTCTTCTATCGCTCGTACTGCCGCTCCTGCCGCTTCTCTCTTGTTCTTCAACAACTCGTGTAGGATAGGGTTTGTCTGCGCTAACTCCTCGAACATGTTATCGTAGGCCGAATCGCTAGCTTGCAACATCTGGATCATCTTTGCATCTTTCTTGACTTGTTTTTTCGTTTGCTGGAGCTCCTTTTGCATCTCTGTATCAGTTGCATAGCTGGAAACGGGACAAAACGGAACTCTCTGTTCATCCATCCGGATAGATCTAGCAAATGCCATCTTCCCCTTACGGTTTTTAGGAGCCATCTAAAAAATAGAATACGGTGGTTAAATTTTAAAACATTTTTAGTAATATAATAATTTTAATAAAAATAAAGGGTTAAGACTATAATATAATAAAAATAAATAATTAAAAATTATTTAATTTCTTACCTCAGCGGCGAGACGGTTGACCTGAAATGATGTCACCTGAGTAGGCTGACCATCGGGAGTTGATGGGATGAGAGTTCCTCGACCCGGCTAAGCACATCGTCGTGGAGCTTCCCGATCCACGATCCATCCGACTTGCGGTGGGTCCTCTTCCAAACCTCTGGCATCGTAGCGGGAACTCCTTTTTCTAGTGCCTAAAAATAAAAACATAATATAAAATGTTATTTTTGTAATCCGAAAAAAGTATTAATAACTTACAATCCATCGCGCGTTCTCCTCAAAAGAAATTTGTCCCGCAAAATGCTTTGATGGCTGGTCACTGTCAACCGGCGTCAATCGAGGGGAAGAACACTTGGCAGATTTAATCTTACTCTCCAACTCCCAAAAAGCGACAAGACCAACCCAAATCTCCTGGTCAAACCAGCGTGGCATACACACTTTCAGATCTGGGTTTTCCTGCCACTTGTTTTCCACCATCCAATATGGTCGTTGAGACGATTCTTCGCTTTTGCATCAAAACGTTCCCAAAGAAGACCGTTGAACGCGGGGTCCCAGTAATAATTTTGCTAAAAAAACAAGAAAAACAAAATTAATATAAATTTTAAAATTAAGAAAAAGGAAAAAAAATAACATAATTACCGCAAATGTTTTGTACCACCGGGCCATCGTATCTTCCGGAACATATTTCCAACTCGTATGTAGCATGTTGAAATCCAGCTCGATAATTTCCCTAATAGATTTTGCAACGAAGCCACGCGAGAACCTGGATAAAAAAAACAGTAATTGAGAACATGTTAGGTAAAAAATGTAAATAATTAATAAATATATTAAATTTTGAAAATAAAATGTATTACCACTGTTGCTTGCCGGATGGCTCACGATGTAGCTTGGGAAGTACTCGGCATGCAGGACATGCCGAGAAGCTGGGAAAAAGTCATGTTGTCCATCGATGGAACTCTACGATCGTCCTATGGAGGAACCTCCAGAGGTGATTGAGACTGAGCCTCCGGAATCGCGGAAGAAGTAGAGCTGTCTCCTGATCGAAGCGCACGAAATCCCGGTCGTGGAGGTCTACATGAAGGGTCATGTAGAAAAGTAATGTAGTCATTTGGTGTACCATCCGCCATCTACAATTAATTATAATTGTAAAAAATTACTAAAACTTTATGTTAAAATTTTATAACAAAACAAAAAATTGTAAAAGTTAACATTTTAATAATCTAATCCTAACAATTGTAATAATTCCCATAATCCTAATTATTCTAATATATATATAATCCTAACCATTGTAATAAATCCTATAATTCTTTCAATTCATAAAATTTAATCCTAACGAATTTATAAAAAAATTAAAAGTAAAGATGAGAATTTTTTACCTTAAAATCGGATTTTTTAGAGAGATAAGACGGTTTTCCAAGATGGAACACACACTCGACCACGAATCAAAACTCTCCCATTCGGAGAGACCACATACTCAGAACCCACTGCTCGAGACGCACCCAACAAACCCTGATCACTCTGCTGAGCCACTCTGATCCTGCTAAGAAGATTTGCCTGATCCACTACCTCTAAGCCCAAAGGCTCCTCGGAAATAGCACAAAGACGCAGAGTGCTAACCTCGCCTACCAGATCCTCAATATCTTGCTCACGAGCCGAATCGAACCTCCGTCAACTCAAGGCATCAGCCACCTGATTAGCCTTGCCCGGATGATAAATGATCTCCAGATCGTAATCCGCCAGTAACTCAACCCAGCGTCTCTGTCTCATATACAGCAATGGCTGAGTGGAGATATGCTGCAGGTTCTTGTGATCCGTAAAAATCTGAACTCTGCCTCCATACAGATAAGATCTCCAGATCTTCAGAGCGAACACGACGGCTCCCAACTCTAAATCATGCGTAGGCCGATTACGCTCACTACCCTGCAACTGCCTCGAAGCATAAGCAATAACTCGGCCCTCCTGCATCAGCACACAACCCAAACCAACTCTTGAAGGATCAGTACACAGTGTAAGGCTTCCCCGACTCGGGTAATGCCAACACCAGCGTACTAGTCAACGCCTCCTTAAGCTTCGCAAAGCTCTCCTCGCACTCCGGCGACCAAACGAACAAAACCTCCTTACCGGTCAACTTCGTCATCGGTTGCGCCATACTCGCAAAGCCCTTGACGAATCTCATGTAGTATCTTGCTAAACCCAGAAAACTCCTGATCTCGGTAGCACTACTCGGTCTTGGCCAATCTCGAATCGTCTCAATCTTAGCCGGATCCACAGAAACTCCCTCTGCAGACACGATATGACCCAGAAATACCATCTGCCTCTGCCAAAAGTTGCACTTGCTCAACTTCGCGTAAAGCTTCTGCTCTCGAAGCTTCTCTAAAACCAACCGCAAACGAGCCTCGTGCTCCTCGGGACTCCTCGAGTAAACCAGGATATCATCGATAAAAATGATCACGAACACGTCCAGATACTCCTTGAACATGTCGTTCATCAATCTCATGAATGCCGCAGGCGCATTCGTCAAACCAAAAGGCATAACCACGAACTCAAAATGCCCATACCTCGTCCTGAAAGCCGTCTTGCGAACATCCGCCTCATCAATCGGAATCTGATGATATCCTGAAGCCAAGTCTATCTTGGAGAACCAGGTCGCACCCCTCAAATGATCCAACAACTCATCAATCCTCGGGAGAGGGTACCTGTTCTTCACAGTGACTCTGTTAAGTCTCCGGTAATCGATGCACAACCGGAAACTCCCATCCTTCTTTTTCACGAACAAAACCTGCTCTCCCAACGGCGAAACACTCGGCCGGATAAAACCCTTCTCCAGAAGGTCCTCTAACTGCTTCTTCAACTCCGCTAACTCTGCCGGAGCCATCCTGTAAGGAGCCTTAAATATCAAAGCTGTCCCGGGCTCTAGCTCAATCGTGAAAGGATCGGACCGAGATGGCGGCAATCCCTTCAACGACCTAAAAACATCCTCGAAGTCCCGAACAACTCGAATATCCTCAAAAGCAACCTCACTACTGTCCTCGGACATCACAATCGTCGCCAAAAACGCCTCGCAACCACGCTCTAGCATCTGCTCCGCCTGAATAGCCGAAATCACAAGGCTACTGGAAGTCGGTATCAAGCCCTGAAACACCAACCTCTCTCCAGCACGCTCGAAGACCACTCTGCCTCGATAACAATCCAGATGAACCCGGTAGAAAGACAACCAATCCATACCAAGGATCACATCATACAACGCTACTGGACTAATCACCAAGTCCGCTGGCATCGAATGCCCGGTGATCTGAACATCTACTGCTCTAGCACAGCCCGAAGTAGCCAGGAAACTTCTTCCAGCCACCTTGACCATGCCTGCGCGCTCACCCGCGCTGCTCCGAATGCCGCTGCTCTCGGCACACTCAGGAGTAATAAAGCAGTGTGATGCTCCCGAATCAAACATCACGTGAGACTCGAAATCGCCCACTACCAAGGTCCCTACACAATTTTATATGCGTTGAGAACCCTGATAACTCGACCACAAGTAAAATAAAAGAACACTAACCACAAAAAAATTCTACCACTAGAAAATTTACGAAGTTAAGGCTAGAATTTTACCTGTGATATGCCCAGCTCCACTGTTCTGACCGAACTCTGCTGACGAAAACACTCTCGTGCCGGCCCGATCTGCTCAAACGGCTGCTGCACTGCCGCAACCTGACCTCTCGGCTGCACCTCGACTGACTGAATCGCAGCTACCGCCGCCGGCTGCAATCTGGGACACGACGTCCTGATATGGCCCAGCTCTCTGCAGTGGAAACGTACTCTCAAATCCCGCTGCTGCGACTGCGGCTGCTGCTGAGACAATTGCTGCTGATCGCCCTTACGGGGGCAACTCGCCAAACGATGCTCAAGACTCCCGCATCCATAACATGCTCCGCCCCTCTGACTGGGCCTAGAAGCACCATCCCATTTCCGTTTCTGTCCCTGCGCAGGCTTACCTCCTTTGCCGGAACCAGAACCGGAACTACTCTGATGCTGCTGCTGCTGCTGTCTCCTCGGTTGAACAGCAGGAACGACCGATACGGGTACAGCCGCTGGAACAGCTACAATCCTCCTCAATACCCGCAGCCATCTCAACCAGCTTCGCCCTTGAGGCGTACTCTGAAACCTTGCAGCGAATCCTCAAATCTGCACAGTACGATCACCCTGAACCACCCCCACGAACCTCGTCCCGAGACGATCTAAAGCCTTCTGAGGAAAGTACTTGGCGTTAAACTCAGCCACGAACTCTCCCCAAGTCCAGACAGCACCAGGCCTCCTGGCCTCAATCGCTCTCCACCACAAGTGAGCATCCCTAGACAGGTAGTGGATAGCTATCTCCACACGATAATCCTCTAAACATCAAACCGATCGGAAGTTGCGTTCCATGCGCATACGCCACTCATCTGCCTCCTCATGCCCAACACCGCCTGGGAAGAAAGCAGTACTCATCTGCTGCATCTGACCCATCATCTCCAGATAAGTCGGACGCGCCTCAGCCATCGCAGCCCTTGGCTGCACCTCTGCCACTAGAGGCACCACTGGAGCCTGAACCGGAACTGCCGCCGGAAACCGCCCAGTAACTCTGTCAGAATGCCCTCCATGCGATCCATACGCTCCTGAGCTGGAACAGCACCCATACCAGGGCCCGCTCCTACACCAGCCATCCCGGCGCCTCTCCCGGCACCCATAGCACTCATGCTAGCACTGACACAGGTCTCGCCCACAGAACCAGTATGATGCGTAGGAGTCTCTGACGCATGCGTAGCACTCGAAAACGACTCATCCACTGGTCCAAGACCACGACCTCGGCCTCCACGGCCACCAACTCTGCCACCACGGGCACCAGCTCTGCCACGACCTCTAGCTCCAGGAACCATACTGCACTGCATTTCCCAAAAACACAGGCTAAGCTACTAGAAGTCACACAGAAATAAAATACAACATACCGTGGAATCACACTGAAGGCTCGGGAGGATGATCTAAGACTCTATACTATCACAGTAAATCACATAGTCTCAGATCACACAATCTACGTCCTAAAACCGTATAGGCTCTGATACCAAAATGTAACACCCGCATTTTTTTTATTTTTTTTATAATTAACCAATTATTAAACCGGGTGAAACCAAGCGGAAATAACCAACATAAATAAATTCCAATTTAAATAAATAATAACCAGCAATACCAAAATCAGGAAATATCAAATCTAACAATTCCGATAACAACTAGCAACCTAACAGGCTACTAAACAGTTCAACAAAACAAATTCAATCCTATCATCCTCCGTCCTTGCCTCGATTCCACGATCACATTTTTCCTTTACCTGCAACTCAAAAGAACACGGGAGTTGCGTGAGTATTATCACAAATACTCAGTGGAGCGGTCATCCCGCAAAACGGAAATACTTACAACATTTATCACAATTTCTCAATTTAACCTTTAAATTAAAAACCGGTTAAGTAAAATTAAACCATTTTCCAATTATTAATCATTAACCAATTTCTAGTTATTTAAATAACAATTAACCAATTTCCAGTTATTTAAATAACAATTAACCAAAAACAGCAATTTACAGAACAAGGTGTCGATCGACACCCGACATGGTGTCGCTCGTTACCACAACACGATTTCGGCATTCAACGCCGAGTGTCGATCGACACAGCCTCTAGGTGTCGATCGACGCTCGGTTTCAGAAAGCAAAGATCGAGCCTGTCCTCACTTGGCTCGTCTCGGCTACAAACGACTCTCTCTCTCTCGATTCTCCCTCTTCTCTCTTTTCTCTGACTTTTCTTCTCTGACTAGGAGGGCTCGTGATCCCAGAAAGAATAAAAAGGGCGAGCTTAGGGTTTTCGAGAATTGAACCGCGTGAAAATCGTGGTTTTTCGCAAACCGATCGTGATTTTAAAAACTGGTGTCGATCGACACTGCCAACAGGTGTCGATCGACACCTCCAAATAATTTCAATAATTTGGACTTCGGTCGTTACACGGCGCTCCTGCTGGTGGTGTTAGACAACTTCGGTTTACAAAAAGGATGTCATCACTTAACAATTTCGCTTGAAAATGTTGAATGTGTTTCTCGCATTATGACCAACTTTCAAGGTGGTTGGATTTTGCATAGACACTTTGGTTTACAAGCAATGTTGCCATAACAAGCCTGCTCCAATAGTGAATATTTTCTAGCGAGGTTACCTACATTCTGTTAGTTGGGTTTTGAATAGACACTTTGGTTTACGGTCATGCTGCAGCAAGAGTATCCGCTCAAGTGAATACTTTTGACAAAGTTACCAATGCTATTTTAATTGGGTTTTGACATGAACATTTGGGTTTACAGATACGTTTTCTACTAACGCACCCGCTCCTGTAATAAACACGTTATCACGTTACGACCAACGATTTAGTTTGTTGGGTTTAGAGTGAACATTTGGGTTTACACACATGTTCCCGAGAACACGTCCACTCCAGTAATGATCACTTTTAGCGATGTAACCAACGTTTTGTCTGTTGGGTTTTGAAATGAACATTTGGGTTTACACATACGTTTTCCTGTAACGCACATGCTCCTGTAATGATTATTATACATTTGTATAGCGTGCTGTTTAATCCTGCTAAGGATGTAATAGTCAGATCTGAAGCTTGTGAAGTAGACCGTTGTTGTGGCCAGCAGCGAGGTGTTATGTCTGTTTTTGGTAAGACTTTTGTTATCCACGGGGGATGTAAATACAAATTATTCTGAAAGAAGTCTGCTTTTGTTAAGACTTAGATGTTATAAGCGAAACTGTTTCAGATAAGTTTGCTTTATTTGATTTCTGTGAGATAATCAAGTAAGAGTGATGGGAGTATATGAGTATATGTATCCCACTCCCCCCTTCTTAGGAGGGGGCAGCTGAACCCATCCAAAAATGAGCTGCCTACCTATCCTTTGCAGGGATCAAGCCGCCTCGTAGTTCAAGTAAGTATTTTTAGTGATTGATGTAAAAGATATGTGCATTAGGTAGGACTTCGAATAATCTGTTAAGGATGTAAATGATATGTCCGTTTAGATAGGACTTCGAATAATCCGTTAAGGATTTAAGTGATATGTCCGTTTAGGTAGGACTTAATATAATCAGTTAAGGATATAAGTGATATGTCCATTCAGGTCGGACGTTAAGCGCATGTGTTAAGAGGTAAATTAGGAGAGCCGGTAAGCGAGTTTGCGAGCCAGGCGGCTAGGAGAGCTAGTAAGCGAGTCAGCTAGGCAGCGACTGAGCTAGGCAGCGAGGATTGTTGGTAAGCAAATAAACTTGACATTTAACGAGCCAGTAACTGACGAGTTTGTCAGCCAGTGAGCCAGGCAGGTAGGAGAGTAAGTAAAAGAAGAGTTAGGCGAGTTAACTACGCATTAGACGAGCTAAGCAGCTTCGGCAACTGTTAAGTAGATAAGTTAGAAAACAGATGAGCTAGGCTGCTAGGAGAGCTAGTAAGCGACAAACTCAGCGAATGAGCTATGCAGCATACGAGCCAAGTAGCTAGGAGAGCTGGCAGAAGAGCGTTAAGCGAAAAGCTAGGTGAGTCAATTATCTTGCAAATGAGCTTGACAGCAAACGAGCTGGTAAGTGATGAGGTTTTAAGCGAGTGAACTTGATAGCGAGGAGAGCTGGTTAGCAGATAAGCTAAACAGGTAGAGTTGTAAACACATGAGCTAAACAACGAAGGAGGTAGTCGGAGTGATTAATCTCTGAAGGTGAATATGACGTGAGTCTTTATTATGTCAGCTTACATTGATGCTTTCTCCTTACTTTGGTTTCTTATTGCCGCTCGGTCATCATCGAGGTTTGAGCACTCTACCCATAGGAGGTTTTCTTCTTTGTCTGATGCATTATGTTTGTCGACGAGGTCCGCGTTACCGCTTCTTTGCTCAGTTGTAGTTACTATTCCAATAGATAACAAAAGTAGGTTTGGACAGTAGATTTGGATGAATTGAGACTATGTGTTAAATTGTTTATTGGTGGTTAGACAATTATTAGTCTTAGATTATCCTCTTCGGTCTTTAAAGAGATTTTGCGGTAAGTTGTGTTTTTGACTGTCTGTGTGACCTCTTGTTTTGTGAGATATAGTATCTTAGTGGTGCTTTTGGGAAGTGCAGGGTCTAATGACTAGAGTTCGGAGAGGTCGTGGTAGAGGTCACGGCCGTAGTGGCTGAGGTCGTGGTCAGGGGCATCTGAGTACATCTTTCGAGTGGGTGGCTCAAAGTGAGTCGCCAGAGCAAGTGGATGATTCGCAAACGTATCATGAGGGCAGTGTCAGGGTGTCTGTTGGTGGTACTGGAGCAGATGGTGCTGTGGGAGGCCCAAGTGGGGGTGCTGCTTCATGTGTGGCCCATAATTAAGATGATCGTTTGGCGAAGATGCTAGCCCTGATTTTGAAGCGGTTATCGAGTGGGGTACCAGGGCACGCTCCAACAGAGATTCCAATGGCAAAGGAGCATCTGGCTTATCGAGTGATGTCGAGCAAGATCGAGAGCATCAGGTCTTTGTCCTTCTCGGGTGGAGGGGGACCTGAGGTAGCAGATGAGTGGAGGATGAGGATAGATCGTAGGTTACGCTCTATTAGGTGTGCTGATGAGTATCGAGTAGATTTAGCGTTACACTTCTTCAACGGTGATGCACTTCTCTGGTGGAGGAGTGTTGAGGCCTGGATGAGGCGGAAAGTATGGACTTAGGGAGAATTCTTGGTTGAGTTTAATGCCAGATTTTTTCCTCAAGAGGCAGTGGATCGGTTAGAGACCAGTTTTGGGAACTTGTCTAGGGAAACCGGTCGAATAGGCGAGTATTATGTTGAGTTCGACAGGTTAGTGGTTTATGCAGCTAAAGGCATGGACGAGGAGCAGGCTCAGATGAGGAGGTTCGCGGGAGAACTTTAGTTGGGGCTAAGGATGTCGTGCAGAGCTTCCAAGCTCGCCTCATTTGGGGAATTGGCTGGGGCTGCGACATTGATCGAGGTGGATCTAAGAGCACAGATCGAGGATTGAACTGTGGTTCTTTTACCTTAGTTGTTGTTCTTTTGTTTTTCAGTTCCAGAATTTTTGCTTTGGCTTTGTTGTTGAAACGATTATTTCAATTCCAAATTTATAAGACTAGTTTTTCTTATATCTTTGGTTTGTGTCGGATTTCGTAATTAGTTCGGTAAAGTGATATGATGACATTGTGAGAATGGACTGGTTGGAGTGATGTCGGGTTCATCTGGATAGCCATCTAGGTTGGCGTGGTGTTTGAGCGCGAGGGATCAAGGTCGGTGGTGCACGGTGTGAGACCTACTTCTGGGAGTCTTGTAATCCCGTCTATTCAGGCAGAGCAGATGATTGGCCTAGGTTACAAGGCTTATTTAGCAATGATTGTGGTACTGGAGTCTGCAGGTGAGGTTGCGGTGAGAGATATTTGGGTTACTTAGGATTTTTGAAGATGTTTTGGTCGATAAAGGGATTATCGCCATCTCGGTCTAATCTTTTTACGGTTGAGCTAGAGCCCGCGATAACGCCGGCGTCTAAGGCACCAGACAGGAAGTTCCAGCAGAGTTGGCAGAGCTGATGGGGCAGCTAGAGGATTGATCGAGTAAAAGTATATGGAGGTTTTGATAATCATCTTCATAGATGACATTCCGGTGTATTCGAGGATTCTAGGAGAGTTTGCGGAACAAGTGAGTTTGGTTCTGGTGAAGCTTCAAGAGAAGAAGCTTTTTGCGAAGTTAAGTAAGTGTGGTTTTTAGCAGCGAAAGATGGGGTTTCTTGGCCGTGTTGTTTCTACAAAGGGAGTTCCTAAGAATCCGGCTAAGATTAGGGCTATAAGAGATTGGGGCTAAGGTTAAGTGGACAGGAGGAATTTCCCTTTTGTTTGGTCTCAGGAGTGAGAGGACAGCTTTGCAAGGCTGAAGGAGAGATCGATAAGTACACCTGTATTGGCGTTGCCCGAGCCAGGTAAGCCTTATGCAGTGCACGCCGATGCTTATGGGATTGATTTGGGTTTTGTGTTGATGCAGGAGGACACGGAGATTGCGTAAGCTTCGAGGCAGGTGTGAGCTGTTGATCGCAATTACCCCACGCATATTCTGGCGTAGAGTGTGGTAGTGTTTGCCCTGAAGGTTTTGAGATCTTATTTGTGAGGGAGAGGCGTTCGGTTCAATTGTTGGCAGATTACGATCTGAGTATCGTATACAATCCGGGTAAGGCGTACCCGGTGGCAGATGCTCAAGAGCGGGATGTTGAGGCATTGTGAGCGAGTTTAGCACATTCTGATTATGTGCTATTTCGCAGGAGCCTTTTGGTTTAGAGGCGGCTGATCAGGCAGATCTTCTGTGTAGGATCTAAGTGACTGTTAATTGATTCGTCGAGGAGGGTGTGATCAGGTGTTGATTGATTCGTCGAGGAGTGTTGGTTCTGAGTATCAGATCTCTCTGGATGGTATGTTTCGGGTGCGTAGGCATGTGTGTGTACCTTGGGAGGCCACTGAAGTTTCAGGACTTGGTTTGGACCACCTGAGGTAGTCCTAATCGCTGATGTTTATAGGCATTAGTAATTATTGCTCTAGGGGCTGCGATCTCCAATAACTCATTTACCGTTGGAGATTGTAGTATCGTGTATGCTGCTCGACATTGAGGTCCCAGTTTGAGCATTGGGGTTGTGGTCCATGTGTTACCGACTGCTCAAAGGATTCGTTCTTGTGAGTACGAGGGGTGTGAAAATGAGTTAAGAGTAATAAATACATGTAACGTTCGCATAAACATAGGGTTAGTGATGAGCTTCAGAGGTCATGATTGGATTTGAGGAGGATCGGTTGTGTTTCCCAAGTGTGCAGTAAGAGCAGAGATGATATATTCTAGTTTCAGGTGGTTGTAAACATATGAATTGATTACTCTATAGAAAGCGTTTCTTCTATATATATCAAGAGCTTGAGGGAGACGTCTCGAGAGTGGAGTGGCATTGGCATCGCTACCTCGAAGGAGACGTCGTGAGAGTGTTTATAACGCCTAAACGCCCCTTTCATGGGCCCCTGTTCAATCTTAGGCCTGTGGGCCCACCATGTCTGACGGTCGGTGCGTTAGTCCAGGAGGCTCTGATGTCTGGTTTACTAATCCTGCAAATCACCACGCGATTTCTCTACGTGTTTTGTTCTTACTCAAATGGTACTGGAAAGTCATTTCTAGTAAATCACCCATCCTTAAATTGCTCCAGCTTAAGCACGCTTACCTCTGGCGTTCTCTCAAGACATGTGACCGAAAAGATAAGTGCACTTAGGTGACATAGGTAACCAAATCAATTCTTTTAAGCCTCTCTGTATGTACCGTATATATACCTTATATGCCAAGAAACGGGGTGTCAGAATTCACCCCCACTCACTGATCGCAACATCCTCGTTGCGTACCAAGATTGTAACCCCCGACAGAGATCACACACACTCATCAGGGTTCGCTCTTATACCACTTATAATGTCCCACCCGCCCCTCTCATGGGCCCCCATCCATTATCAGGGCCGGGGGCCCACCATGGCCGGTGGTCAGTGCGTTAGTCTGGGAGGCTCAGAAATCTTGTTTACAAACCCAGCAAATCACCATGCGATCTCTCCCCGTGTTTTGTCCTCACTCAAAGGTACTGGAAATGACTTCCCAGTAGGTCACCCATCCTTAAATTCCTCCAGCTCAAGCACGCTGAACTCTAGAGTTCCCTCAAGACTTGTGACCAAAAAGATACGTGCACTTTGGTAACATAGGTAACTAAATCAATTCTTTTAAGCCTTTCCGCATATACCTCATATGCCCTGAAACAAGGGTGTCACAGTGTGATGGTGTCAGTATGAGTATGAGTAATTAATGTCTGATCGTGATATAACCATGAGATGGGATATCGACCTCTGGGTGCAGGTGTAATTTTGCGTTATAGTGGCGAGTGCATCGCAACGTGCGATAAGATAGCATGTGGAAGTGAAGTATCAAGTTCTGAGTGGTAAGTTGCAAAGTTTCCCATTCCCGAGTGGAAGTGGTATTTGATCACTATGGATTTTGTTGTCGGAATGCCTAACTCAAGGACCTATGATGCCATTTGGGTGACTGTGGACTGTCTGACCAAGTCTGCACATTTTCTGGCCATTAAGAAGACCGATGGAGCTGTGGTTTTGGCTAAGAAATATGTGAGAGGGATAGTGAGGCTGCATGGAGCATTGTGTCAGAGTAGGATACTAGGTTTTTGTCTGAGTTTGGAGAGCTTTTCAGACAAAGATGGGCACTAAGGTGCACATGAGTACGACATATCTTCCGCAGAGTTACGGCAGATGTGTGTTCTAGATTGGGGTGCTCACTGGGTTGATCACTTGTGCATGGCTGAGTTTGCGTATAACAACAGCTTTTAGGCGAGTCTCGGGATGGCTCCATATGAGGCATTGTATGGGAGGCCGTGTAGGACACCTCTATGTTGGACCCAAGTGGGCGAGAGGAGCATATTTTGTGCGAGTTTTGTGCAGGATTTGTCAGAAAGATCCGTGTCTTGAAGGCAAATGCGAAAGAAGCTCAGGATCGTCAGAAAAGTTATGCTCGTAAGAGGAGATCTGAGTGGGAATTTGAGGTAAGAGATCGTGTGCATCTCAAGGTATCAATGTTGAGGAAATGCATGTGTACTTTGGAGGTGTTAGTGGCTAACATTTTTGGGATCTTCATCCAGTTTTGTCGCAAAGATGAAGTTGAAGTTTGGCAAGTGGTTCGACAAGCAGGTCGCCGCTTGAGCTTACTTTTATCTTCTCGGTTCCGGTTTCAGTGTTAGCTTGAGGCTAGCGTTGTTCTGTTCAAGTATTAACGTCGAGTTATAACTATATACATTTAGGGAATTTATAAAATAGAATTCCTTATTTATCCCATGTATTTTATAAGACATATGTTTCTTATATGTGTTAGTGGTTTGGTTGACCAATGTGGGTTGTGTTTGAGATGATATTTTGGGTTGGGAATATCGAGTTTAGGCCACGTGAAGCGATTCTATTCATAGGTGTTTATAGGCATTTTCGAATCTTTACTCCAGGAGCTGTAGCATTCCCGATAAACTTATTACGGTTTTGGAGATCGTGGATCTCTAGCAGTCTTATATGGGGCAAGTGGGTCCTAGTATAGGTATTGAGGGATAGTGGTCCTCTCGAGGGTGTACTTACCTGTTACGAGTGGGTCGTAGTGTAATTTCAAGGGTATACTTACCTGTAACGAGTGGGTCTCAGTGTACTATGGAGGTTGTACTTACCTGTGATGAGTAGATCTCAGTGTAGTATGGTGAGATGCTTACTTATCAGTGACAAGTAGGTCTGAGTATAAATATCAAAGGAGAGTGGTTCTCTTGAGGGGTTGGTGATTCCCCTTCATTTTCAGAGGAGACAATGGTTCTCCGGCAGACTTATCTGGGAAAGGTGGGTCTCAGTATAAGTCTAGAGGTAAAAGTGGTTCCTTGTATACCATGAGTGGTATAGTGCATTAAGTGCTTGGATGCGTCATGGGAGCATGGTGGTGTAGTAATGAGTTAAGAGTAATGAATGTCTGGAAACGTGTGTATAAACATAGGATTAGATGCGAGTCTGTGAGATCAGGTAAGGATCTCTGGTGGTATTGACTAAGTGGGGTCAGGTTTTTGGTCTTTTGGAAGACGGTTTGTCGGGATTCGAGGTCGAATCCAGAGTAGTGGGGGAGTGTTGTAACATCCCAAAACCAAATTGTGTAATTTGGTAAGGGGTGTCGATCGACACCAAGGTTGTGTGTCGATCGCCACCTTGTGTTCGGGTTGAAATGGGTTAAGTTTTAATCCTCGGTTTGGCTAGGCTAAGGGTCCACAACCCTAGGTGCTCATAATTAAAGAGTCAAGCCGTATCTTGTCGCGTTTTCAGAGCTTTGTGAAAGGAAAATAGAGATTAAAGAGAAAAAGGAGAATTTTAGGGTTCTTGAGGTTTTGTTGATCAAGGTGATCGATTCACGGTGTTTTGGTGTGAAATCAAAGACTGTCGTGAGAGTGGAAGCTATATGTGGTGGCTGTGCTTTTCCTCAATCCTTTTCCTTCGATTTTTCCTTTTCGAATCCCTAAGGAGAGTGCGTGATCGTAGTTACTTAGGATAATCAGATGTTAGAACGATGGTTGGTTGTTGGTTGATGTATTGAGTATTGTTTGGTGAATATTGTGTTTCCTGTGTGATTTTCGTGTGTTTATCTTTCTGTTCATCGTTGAATCGTGTTGCGTGATGGAAAGGGACCGAGCCGTGGTAGGATTTGGCTTGGTCCAGTTTTCTGCGAAGAGTGTCGATCGACACCAAGTGGGTGTGTCGATCGACACCCGATCGACACCCACTGTGGTTTCGCGATTCATGTGTTCGGGAACTGTGTATCGATCGACACCAAGTGGGTATGTCGATCGACACAAGGTTGTGAATCCTAAGGTTCATATTGTGGTGTCGATCGACACAAAGTGGGTGTGTTGATCGACACCGACCTCTGATATGTGGGTTTACTTGATTGTTCTCATTAAGTTAATTGAACATTGTATACTACTGTTTGATCGCGTAGTAATTGACATTCGTTATCCTGTACTTATATAAGCGGTAGACGGGATGACTGCCTCACTAAGTATTTCTGATAATACTTATGCAACTCTTTGTTCCTTGTGTTGCAGGTAAAGGAAAAGTGTGATCGAAGAATTTGTATGGTCAATGTTGTTCTCGTAGAACCTGGTTTAGGTTGCTAGATTGCGTTGCTGGTTATTGGTTTATGGAATTGAATCATTGTTGAGCTATTTATTTAATAAGTTTATTATTAGGAGAATTTTCCGCAGTAGAATTGTTAAGTTAGCCGTTGAGGATTAATATTGTGGAATATTAAATCCGGGTTAATTATCTATTAAAATAAAATAAAAATAAGAGTGTTGGTTGTTTCATACAGAGTCTATGGAGATTGAGGCTATATTTCCCAAAACAAACAAAGCGGAACATTAGAACAGAAAGACATTTTGGCAAAGTGTGTCGATCAACACCACCTGTTGAATTTTTGAATTTGTCGTTTGTTCTCATTTTGGTAATTGGAACATTGTTAATTGATGATTGTTGCATAGTTTGGCATTCTTTTCCATTATTATGTAAGCGGTAGACGGGATGACCGTCTCACTGAGTATTTATCATAATACTCACGCAACTCATTTTTTCATGTGTTGCAGGTAAAGATAAAGTGTGATCGTGGAATCAAGGCAATGAGAGGGGATGATAGGATTTTATTCTTATGTTTGCATTTTGGTAGAACTTATGTTAGGTTGTTAGAAATGCTAGTTTGAATTATTGGAATTGGTTATTTGGTTTTAAATTGAATTCATTGGAGTTTCGTTGAATTTAATGGAGTTGCTTGATTTTCCGCTGTTTATTGAACTAATCGTTGACGATTATTATTTATGGGAATAATAATCAAGATTAATTAATTATTATAAAAAAAACTTGGTCGTTTCATTTTGGTATCAAAGCCCTTACGGTTTTAGGGCAGTAAGAATTGTGTGAACGATGTGATTAGAAGTGGCTAGTCGATTATTTTGTTTAGTCTTAGATCATCCTCTTGAACCTTTAAAGTGATTCCACCATATGTTTTGTTTGACCTTTATTTTTGGAGTTTTCTTAGTCTGTGCTTTTGGGAAATGAAGAGCGATGGATACCGGAGCTAGAGGTCGTGGGCGAGGTAGAGGCCGAAGGGGCCAAGGTCATGGTCGTGGACAAGTTGTGGAGTCGTCCAGTAGCGTGGCTACGAGTGCTACGCATGTGTCAGGGTCTCAGACGAATCATGTGGGATCTTTGAGTGATACCAGCGCGAGTGCCAGTGTGGGTGATGTGGGTGCCGGGCAAGGTACCGGGAAATGTGCCGGGAGGGGTGCCAGGTTAGCTAGTGGTGGAGTGGGCCCAGGTGGGGGTGCTGCTCCAGGTTACGATCGTTTGGATCGTCTCGAGGGTGGGATGACAAAGTTGATGGAGCATTCTCCGGCTAGGGCTCCGGTTCAAGCTCTTGTGGTGCCTCCAGAGATGGAGGTACAACTGAGGGCTGCGGTAGCTGAGGTGTGTCCGACCTATCTAGAGGTGATGGGTCAGTTGCGGTATTTGAGTATTGCTTTCTTTGAGGGCGGTGTTGGGCCTGTGGAGGCAGACGAGTGGCGTATGCGGATGGAGCGCAACTTCCGCTCGGTTCGTTGTCCTAAAGATGACCAAGTGGAGTTGGCGGTCCATTATTTGAGTGGTGATACTCACTTATGTTGGAGAGCTATTGAGGCCAGGAGGCATGGTGCGGCGTGGACCTGGGGAGAGTTTCTAGCTGAGTTTAACGCTAAATACATCCATCAGGAGACTTTAGATCGTCTCGGGACAAAATTTGTAGAGTTAGTGCAGGGCGATCGTACCGTGCGAGAGTATGATGCCGAGTTTAGCATGCTGCACGTCTATGTGGATTGAGGCATGGAGGACGAGCAGACACAAGTACAGAGGTTCCTGAGGGAACTGCATGCCGAGCTGAGGACACGGTGTAGAGTGTCGGAGTACGCCTCGAGGGCGAAGCTGGTCAAGCTTGCTGCATGCATAGAGGAGGACCTGAGAGGCCAGTCAGCAGCAGTAGTTCCAACAACGATTGCTTCTACTGTTCAGTCGAGGAGACAGCAGCAGCACAGGAATTCTGATTCTGGATCTTTCAAAGGCAGTAAGCATGTGCAGGGCCAGAAGAGGAGGTGGGATGATGGCTCGAGATCGAGCCAGAGTGGGCGTAGATGTTTAGGTTGTGGGAGCACTGAGCATTGTGTTTTTAGCTGTCCCAAGAATGAGACTTCCTGGGAGGCTAAGGTGTGCTTCCATTGTAGGCAGCCCATGGCGCAGTTAGCGGCAATGCAGCCGTTGGCACAAATTGGGGCACCGCGTTTGTATACGCCAGTGGAGACAGCCCAGTCGAGCGCCAGACCGATCACAGGTAATTTCATAATTCAAACTTTTAATTTTTGTGGTGTTAAATTCATTGTTTGTTGTGTGGTTTTTTGTGTGATAGAAATATTAGGGTTTCTCAACACCTGAGGTTTGTGCAGGGACCTTATTAGTGGGAGGCTTTGAGTCTCATGTGTTGTTCAATTCAGGAGCATATAATTGCTTCATTACTCCGGAGTGTGCCGAGAGCAGTGGTATTCAGAGCGATGTTGGTGAGCCAACGGTATGGTCAAGGTGGCTGGAGGAGGATTACTAGCTATGCTTGGTCGAGCGAGAGGCATAGATGTTCAGATCGCGGGATAGTCGATGCCGGCATACTTTGTGATTAGTCCGGTAGAGTTGTATGACCCCATTCTTGGGATGGACTGGTTGGAGCAATACCGGGTTCATATGGATTGTCATTGAGGTCGCGTAGTGTTTGAGCGCAAGGGTTCGAGGTTAGTTTATCAGGGGCGGAGACCGACTTTAGGGAGTCTTCTGATTTCCGTAATTCAGGCTGTGTAGATGATTGAGCAGGGTTGCGAAGCTTATTTGGCGATGATTATGATGCAAAAGTCTATTGGTGAGGTTGCGGTGAGTGATATCAGGGTTGTTCAGGATTTCGAGGATGTCTTTTGGTCGCTGAAGGGATTACTGCCGTCTCAGTTTGATCCTTTCACAATTGAGGAAGAGCCCGGGACAGCGCCTATATCTAAGGTACCTTACAGGATGGGTCCTGCAAAGTTGGTCAAGCTGAAGAAGCAGCTGGAGGATTTAGCGAGTAAGGGTTTTATTCGTCTGAGTACTTCACTGTGGGGAGCGCCAGTGTTGTTTGTGAACAAGAAGGATGTGAGTTTCTAGTTATGTATTGATTACCGGGGACTTAACCGAGTCACAGTGAAGAACAAGTACCCTCTATCGAAGATTGATGAGTTGTTGGATCAACTGAGGTGTGCTACTTGGTTCTCCAAGATTGACCTGGTGTCGGGTTATCACCAAATTCCGATCGATGATGTTGATGTTCGGAAGACGGCTTTGAGGCTGAGATAAGAGCATTTCGAGTTTGTGGTTATACCTTTTGGTTTGACGAATGCGCCAGCAGCGTTCATGAGGTTGATAAACGGTGTATTCGAGGAATATTTAGATGTTTTTGTGATTATCTTCATCGACGATATTCTGGTTTATTCGAAGAGTCCTGAGGAGCATAAGGTGCACTTGAGATTAGTTCTAGAGAAGCTTCGAGAGGAGAAGCTTTTTGCGGATGGAGTTTCTGTAGTTTTTGGCAGAGAAATGGGGTTTCTTGGCTATATCATTTTTGCAGATGGAGTTTCTGTGGATCCGGCTAAGATCGAGGATATGAGAGATTGGCCTAGACCGTCTAATGCGACAGAGATTAGGAGTTTTCTTGGCTTAGCGAGTTATTATCAGTGGTTTATCAAGGGATTTGCGAGTATGGCGTAGTTTATGACGAAGTTGACAAGGAAAGATGTCCCGTTTTTTTGGTCTCAGGAGTGTGAGGACAGCTTTGCGAGGCTGAAGGAGATGTTGATGAGTATACCTGTTTTGGCGTTGCTCGAGCCGGGTAATCCTTATGCAGTATACACCAATGCTTTTGGGATTGGATTGGGTTGCGTGCTGGAGGGCAGGGTGATTGTGTATGCTTCGAGGCAGTTGAGAGGTGCTCAACGCAATTATCCTACTCACGATATGGAGTTGGGAGAAGTAGTGTTTCCTCTAAAGATTTGGAGGTCCTATCTTTATGGCGGGAAGGTTCAGATTTTCACAGATCAGAAGAATCTGCAGCATATTTTCACTCAACCTTTGTTGAATGTGAGGCAGAGGTGTTGGGTTGAGTTGTTGGCAGATTACGAGCTGGAAATCGTTTACCATCCGGGTAAGGCGATCCTGGTGGCAAATGCTCTGAGTCGTCGGAGAGTGGATTCGAGTCGGGAGCAGAATGTTGAGGCGATGGTGAGTGAGCTTAGCACTTTGCGATTATGTGCTATTTTGAAGGAGCCGTTGGGTTTAGAGGCGGCTGATCATGCACATCTTCTGAGTAGAATTCGAGTGGCTCAGGAGAGTGATCAGGTTCTGATCGATGCGTTGTGGACAGATGGTTCTATATATCAGGTCTCTTTGAATGGACGATTCTCGTGCGTGGTTGGGTTTGCGTACCCAAGGATGAGGAGTTGAGGTAGGAGATTCTGCGAGAGGCTCATGCAAGCATGTTCTCGATTCATCCGGGTGCGACTAAGATGTATCTTGATCTCAAGCGGTATTATCATTGGGTCGGGAAGAAGAAAGATGTGGCTAGATGGGTTGCAGCTTGGGATACGTGTCTGCTACTGAAAGCTGAACATCAGGTTCCGAGTGGACTGCTGCAGAGTTTACCCATTCCAGAGTGGAAGTATGATATGATCACGATGGATTTTATGGTTGAATTACCTACCTCGAGGACTTATGATGCTATATGGATGATAGTGGATCGTCTGACTAAGTCGGCACATTTTCTAGGCCATTAAAAAGACAGATGGAGCTGCAGTTTTGGCTAAGAAGTATGTGAAGGAGATTGTGAGGCTGCATGGAGTGCCAGCTAGTATAGTGTCAGTTCGGGATCCCAAGTTCACTTCTGAGATTTTGAGAGCCTTTCAGGCTGAGATGGGCACTAAGGTGCATATTAGTATGGCATATCATCCGCAGACTGATGGGCAGTCAGAGAGGTCTATTCAAACTTTGGAGGATTTGTTGAGGATGTGCATGCTAGATTGGGGTGGTCATTAGGTGGATCACTTGTGCATTGCTGAGTTTGCGTATAACAACAGCTTTCAGGTGAGTATCGGGATGACTCCTTATGAGGCGTTATATGGGAGGCCATGTAAGACACCTATATGTTAGACCCAAGTGGGGCAGATAAGAATTTATGGTGCGATTTTTGTTCAGAAGATGATGGAGAAGATCCGTGTCTTGAGGCTGAACATGAAGGAGGCTCGGGATCGGCAGAGGAGTTACGCCGATAAGAGGCAGAGAGAGTTGGAGTTCGCGGTCGGAGATAGAGTGTATCTCAAGATTGCCATGTTGTGAGGCCTCAACAGATCGATTTCCGAGAATAAGCTGAATCCGAGATTTATGGGTCCGCTCTTGGTGGTGGAGCGTGTTGGACCGGTGTCTTAGCATTTAGAGTTACCTCTGATTATGAAGGCATTTCATAAAACGTTTCATGTGTCGATGTCGAGGAAGTGCATGCATAAGTCGAGGAGGTGGTGGCTAAGATTCCTGAGGATCTTCAGCCTTATTTTTCTGTAGCGGTGAGACCTGTGAGGATTCTCGAGAAGAGAGTCAAGGTTCTGCGTCGGAAGAGGATATCATTGCTGAGAGTCTTGTGGGACTGTAGCGATATAGAGGAGGAGACTTGGGAGCCAGAGGCGAAGATGAAGTTAATGTTCTGAAAGTGGTTCGACAAGTAGGTCGCAATTTGAGCTTTATTTCTCTTTGTGGTTCTGATTTCAGTTTTAGCGTGGTGCTATTGTTGTTTTTTTCATGTATTTCGTTTTCCTTGTAACGTTATCCAATTTGTTCTTATATTTTGTGATTTTATAAGTTGAGCGGTTCTTCTTATATGATTATGTCTAACGTTGACTAGTGGTTGGTCATGTTAGTGTTGTAACATCCTGAAACCAAAATATGGCATTTTGGAAGGGGTGTCGATTGACACCAAGGTGGGGGTGTTGATCGACACCAGTTTATGGGTTGTTTTCCGGTTTGATTTTTAATCGTCCAGTTTACATCGGTTTTGGTGCAAAACCCTAGAACGTGATATAAAAGGGCATTTGGCTGATTTTCAGAAGGAAAAAGACGTGTTCTTGATCAGAATTAAGAGAAATAGAGTTTTGTGTGAGAATCGATCGTTCTTGGTGTTTTTAGGCTCGGTTGATTAAGTTTTTTGTTGAGAAGGATTGTGTGTCGTTTTCCTTGTGGTTCCAGCGAGAAAATCAGAGGTTTCGGTGTGTTCTCGAGTTTGGTTTCTGTCTTTCATCTCATTCCATTTCTTTAAATCCGTATTCGAGGTGAGTGCGTGATCGTGGTTATGGGAATAGATTGTTAGGTTATCGATTGCTTGATTTGTGATAGAATTGTCATTGTTTGGTTGCTGTTTTGTGATGATTCGTATGCTTTTTGTGTTGATGGTTCGTGAAATTGACTCGCATGATGAAACGGAATCGAGTCATATAAGGATTTGACTCAATTTAGGTTTCTGCGAGGAGTACCGATCGACACCTGGTGGTGGTATCGATCGAAACCCTGTTGTGTTTTCTGTGTTATCGCATTGGAGTGTGGATCGACACCATGGTGGAGAATTCGATACATATTCTAATAAGAAGGGGATAATGTAATGAACCGTTCCGGGGCTAGGCATGGCCCATGCCAAGTCCCGAGGCCAGGCCAGAAGAAGTGAGGATCATTTGGCCTTAGTCTTGGCCAAGCACCTTAGTGACTAAGCTGCTTACATGGCCGAAGCATGAGCTATCCCATGGCTAAGCAGCCTCCTTGCCTGATCAGTTAACTTATTCCCTTAAGTTTCCATTGAAAACTGTAAGTGTTGCCTTAGTAAACCTTATCATTTGTTTTGTATAGAAAGCAAGTCTGAATCTAAGACGAATCCGAAAGTAGAAAGCTTAAGCAGAATCGTATACTTACCTAAGTCAAGGTGAGTCTTTGTGATGTTTTTGTCATGTGTTAGATGAGTAGAACACATGTTGCTTGTTTATTAAAATTCGTAATAGAGGTTCACATAAATCACTCGTTAAAATTGCTAAGGGTAATAACTAGTGAAAACGTAAAGAATAAACCTAAACGAAATTGCTTACAAGTTTACCTTAGACAAAGGTAAGACTTGGCAATGTTTGTTGTTTGATTAATTAATCCGTAAAAATGGTTCATATAAACTATCCATGGAATTGCTAAGTGTAATGGATGAACCTAAACAAAATTGTTTACCATTTTATATGCATACATGCTTGTTTCATAAATCATATAAACTTGTTGAGCACGCGGTATGTCATTCCTGAGTTCCGTGACTTTTACCATTCACTGAGGAGTAATGGTAGTAAGTGCATGAAGACACGGAGGAACGGGATTGCAGCCTAGGGCCGTGTACTGCATAAGCGATCAATGAAGATTCCCGATGTGGTTTCATAAGAGAGCGGCCACGTGAATTGTTCAAGGATCCTAACCTATAACCTTTGTGGTTATGAACTGAACAATGACTTGGTTACACGTGATGGGAATGGATAACGCGTAAGGCTTTTATGGAATTGAAAACATGATATCATATATTGTTCACGTTTAATTATGCATGCATTTGAGTGTTGAGTGTTGATTGTTATTTTGGATTTTGGGGTTAGGAATATATTTTATTGACTATTAGGGGACCCTAGACTCATTGGCAAATTAGTGCTCAGGACTCAATCTGTTTTGCAGGTAACCCTTAGATCAATGGAAGTACGGATCAGAACATTAGGAAAATCAGTGGTAGATTTCCTTACTTTTGTAAATAAATAATATTTATTATGTAATAGTTTAAAAATTTACGTATAAATATATTAAGGATCGGTTTTAAATAACTCGGGTTTCGTATGATACATAGTCATGTCCGGATGATCCAACTACCGTTCATGACTCGGGTTGAAAAGCCTTGAAGTTTTGAACGATAGGAACCGTGTGCTCGAACATTTGTTCTAAGGTTCTTAAATGCGTTTACGGAACCTCGGAATAGAAGTCTGAGTACACGCACGTAGCGTCTTTGGCCTAGATCGGGTCGGGAGTGTTACACAGCGCTTCCGGACCATGTCTCACCTGCATTCACGGAGATGAAATAATCAAAGCTATGACCAAAGTACACGACAGATCATGCATAAGCCATTCGGGAGGAAGAACCGTTGCGTTTCTCGTCAAAAAAGAAGGCAGCTTCTGGCCACTATGCTGGTGTACTGTGCTAAGTTCAGAGCCACATGCGAGAAACGCAAGAAGAACACCTCGATCATCCAACATCCATCAGAGCTGCTACCATCGATCTAAACCCCATACCCATTCATGAAATGGCCAATGGACATAATCGGCCCACTCCCTCAGTCACGACCTTAAAGGCTTGAATATGTACTAGTTATGACCAACCACTTCACCAAATGGATGGAAGCCTCAGCTTACTAGCAGATCCATCTAGAACAAATCAAGAAATTCGTGTGGAAAAACATAATCTGCCGACATGGGCAACCGCACGAGATCATAACTGACAGCACTACCTACTACACCTCGACAGCACATCCGGCTCACCTACTCCACCACAAATAACTCGCTAGGCAACTATCATGGAAGGATACCGACCCGGTCCCTAATTAAAAGCCTAGAAAAACATTTAACGGCTAAAAAAGAAAGATGTAGTGACGAACTGCAAGGACTATTGTGGGCCTCACGTACGACAACCGAGAAAAACACAGCATAAACACCTTTCTCACTGACCTACGGAACATAAGCATTGGTACCAATTGAATCAATCATACCAAACCTCTGGGGGGCAACTAATATCCTCACCAAAAACTTCAGCGAGAACTCACTCCACGATGCCGTCGACCTGATAGAAACACGCCGCGAGCTAGCGGCAATCAGAATACAAAACTACCAACAAGCAGAAGCTCTACACTATTGGCCCGAGCAAAAATCTTGCAGCTTTAGAATGGCAGCTTAGTCATGTGCAAGTCACAGAACAAACCGTAAGAAGCAAGCGTCAGAGCTATAGAGACCCCTAGGGATGGTCCCTACCACATCGCTGTTGTAATGCAACCACGCATCTACAAGCTAACCAACATTCAAAATGGGAAATCAGTGAAGAAATGTTGGAAGAGCAGCGACCTTGAGCTCTTCTATCACTAAAATCCCCATATAATAATCGAACTATGATATGGCTTGATCCTTTTACTGGGTATGTAGGCAGCTCGCCCCTTGAGCGCATCCACACCAAACAAACATCCCAACCTACTTAGGTCGGATGAAGTCCTTACTCTTACAAAGTTTTTAATCAAGAACGATTACCTACCATTTTGGCCAACTAGCCCCGATCTGAAATATCCTAAGGTAAAACTAACATCAATACAATCGAAGTCGATCCAACGAAATGATCACCCAAAAGCTTAGGCTTAAAAGAACTATGTCCTAAACTTCATTATGATTAAGTGTCGACCGACCAAAAACTCACATCGCAACAACAAGTCTAAACTCGTGCAATCTACTTTACCAAACAGGATTAGACCACACTACGATCACTCAGATCAGACAAATGAAAATACCAAAAATAAGAATAAAAAAGAAAGGTTCACCAAATAAAAATGAATAAAAAGCCACCAGAGGCAAAAGTATTCATACCAAGTCACTTCCAACAAAGGGGAACAACAGATAAAAGCCCTCCCAGGCACCAAAGGTTAAAACCAAAAGAAAAACAAAGGCCCACTTGGGCAAACACTTAAGAAAATTAATGAAAGGAGAGAATCGGAAGACAGTCATGCCGCGGCATCTTCAACCACCTTGTCACCTTCGGGAACATTCGGGTTAACCAGTTGGTTTGGACCATGCTGATTAACCTCAGTTGGAACTTGACCTAGCCCGAGCAGGAGGAGGCTCAAATGAGCTGTCCACAAGCACTGGAGCAGCTGCACCGGAGCAGCTGCACCAGAGCAGCTGCTTTGAACCCATAGGCAGCTGCTCCTGACCCATCGGCAGCTACCGAGACCACCGAGAAAGGTGTAAAATAGGTCTCCGTAGTATGTGCGGGAACACCCGCCTCCTCAAGAACGGAGTTGACAATCAGAGTCACCTCTCCTGAACACACCCTCGCACTAGGTGGGGTGGGAACATCATTGGGTCAGCGGAAAGTGGCCCTACGAACATCTCGGCGGCAAAAGGAACGCTGGAAGAAGAGCTGGTGTCTAAAGTTCGTTTAGCGACGAACCTGTTTCAAAGCCAAAATGTCAATAAAACCCCGAAACATGCTAGAGAGTTCACGCAAGAAACACAAGCCAGCTCACGAACTGACCTAAAGATCAGAGGATCTTCTTGGCTGGAGTGCGGGTTGCGAGTTTAGACAAACGCTTCATCCTTTTCACAACAACACAGAGAGGAGGAATAAAAGTAAGCGGAACTAGATTAAAAGTAGAAACGAGGGAGAGATCAACTGGATCCGCAACAAATCCAGCTGAGTGTTGAAGGGTATAAATGGCTTTGATGCGAGAGAGATTGATTCCCAGTGAGTTTGGCCACCGCGGAGACAAGCAATGCGATCTCTAAGGGAATCGTCAAGTTCCTCCCTCTATATTCACTGCACAAGAGTAAAAGATAGTCAGGTATTTCAAATCAAGAAGGAATCTCAAGTGTGAAACAGAAAAAAGCATAATGAAGAAAAATAATATTGATGCATGTCCCCTGACCCGCATGGGCATCAAAGCAATGGGGGAGAGCTTCGAAGTCCGCGAGGGAAGCAACGGAGGAAGGTGAAATCCAAAAGAAGAAGTACCCCCTTTGCCAGTTTGTATCCTTCTTTTGAGTTGTGCTAGGAATAATCTCACGGCCAGGCCGGTTACAGAGATAGAACCGACCCGGGACCCAAGAATTTCTCTTCGCCGTGTACAAATCAAGGAATTGATCAGCAGACAAAACCATTCTTTCCTCAAAACCACAAACGAAATTTCCTACAGCATGATGGAGGAAGTTTGGATTCATCTGCGGAAAAGCCAATCCCAACGCGTCTAGAAGACGGATCAGATAGAGAGGGATTAGAAAGGTGAGCCCGCAAGACTCGAAGTAAGCAGGATATGCACAACACCATCCTAACCTGATCGACTCAAGAGAGCTCGAATTGGCATGAAGGGAGAGTTCAATTCCTCTAGGGAATTCCAGATCTCTAAAGAGATCCGATAAATCCTTTTACAAAAGATTAGAAGGAGGATGAGGCCCGAACTGGTCGACGGAGGCAATCAAGCTGAAAGTAGTCAGAGAAGTCAAGTCGCGAGGAGCTCTGGTTAATCGAGAAGGAAGGCGGAGAGTAGGTGAAGAGAAACAACAAATAACACAGGAAAATTAAACTACGGAAAAGAGGAGAAGGGAAAAGAGTTATAATTTTTTTACCTTGGGAATTAGAAGTCGAGCAGTTAAGAGTGAAGAAGCCGTGGGTTGGTTTATTTTATACAACTCGCACGATTACCCAGATCATGCGCAAACCCTTCACTTTCCCTAATTCACTCAACCGTTCGAACCTAAGCAGAAGATCTTAACCAAACGATTCCGGATCGAAGCAAATCTGAGTTCAAATGTTACCATGAATAAGATCTTCCGTTATTTTAGCCCCACATGATCATCCATTAACTCTTATTATTAAGTACTTAATGGGTTGGGGGGCAACTGTTGAAGGTTGATTTCACTATTAGAACCCATAGGCAGCTGCTCCTGACCCATCGGCAGCTACCGAGACCACCGAGAAAGGTGTAAAATAGGTCTCCGTAGTATGTGCGGGAACACCCGCCTCCTCAAGAACGGAGTTGACAATCAGAGTCACCTCTCCTGAACACACCCTCGCACTAGGTGGGGTGGGAACATCATTGGGTCAGCGGAAAGTGGCCCTACGAACATCTCGGCGGCAAAAGGAACGCTGGAAGAAGAGCTGGTGTCTAAAGTTCGTTTAGCGACGAACCTGTTTCAAAGCCAAAATGTCAATAAAACCCCGAAACATGCTAGAGAGTTCACGCAAGAAACACAAGCCAACTCACGAACTGACCTAAAGATCAGAGGATCTTCTTGGCTGGAGTGCGGGTTGCGAGTTTAGACAAACGCTTCATCCTTTTCACAACAACACAGAGAGGAGGAATAAAAGTAAGCGGAACTAGATTAAAAGTAGAAACGAGGGAGAGATCAACTGGATCCGCAACAAATCCAGCTGAGTGTTGAAGGGTATAAATGGCTTTGATGCGAGAGAGATTGATTCCCAGTGAGTTTGGCCACCGCGGAGACAAGCAATGCGATCTCTAAGGGAATCGTCAAGTTCCTCCCTCTATATTCACTGCACAAGAGTAAAAGATAGTCAGGTATTTCAAATCAAGAAGGAATCTCAAGTGTGAAACAGAAAAAAGCATAATGAAGAAAAATAATATTGATGCATGTCCCCTGACCCGCATGGGCATCAAAGCAATGGGGGAGAGCTTCGAAGTCCGCGAGGGAAGCAACGGAGGAAGGTGAAATCCAAAAGAAGAAGTACCCCCTTTGCCAGTTTGTATCCTTCTTTTGAGTTGTGCTAGGAATAATCTCACGGCCAGGCCGGTTACAGAGATAGAACCGACCCGGGACCCAAGAATTTCTCTTCGCCGTGTACAAATCAAGGAATTGATCAGCAGACAAAACCATTCTTTCCTCAAAACCACAAACGAAATTTCCTACAGCATGATGGAGGAAGTTTGGATTCATCTGCGGAAAAGCCAATCCCAACGCGTCTAGAAGACGGATCAGATAGAGAGGGATTAGAAAGGTGAGCCCGCAAGACTCGAAGTAAGCAGGATATGCACAACACCATCCTAACCTGATCGACTCAAGAGAGCTCGAATTGGCATGAAGGGAGAGTTCAATTCCTCTAGGGAATTCCAGATCTCTAAAGAGATCCGATAAATCCTTTTACAAAAGATTAGAAGGAGGATGAGGCCCGAACTGGTCGACGGAGGCAATCAAGCTGAAAGTAGTCAGAGAAGTCAAGTCGCGAGGAGCTCTGGTTAATCGAGAAGGAAGGCGGAGAGTAGGTGAAGAGAAACAACAAATAACACAGGAAAATTAAACTACGGAAAAGAGGAGAAGGGAAAAGAGTTATAATTTTTTTACCTTGGGAATTAGAAGTCGAGCAGTTAAGAGTGAAGAAGCCGTGGGTTGGTTTATTTTATACAACTCGCACGATTACCCAGATCATGCGCAAACCCTTCACTTTCCCTAATTCACTCAACCGTTCGAACCTAAGCAGAAGATCTTAACCAAACGATTCCGGATCGAAGCAAATCTGAGTTCAAATGTTACCATGAATAAGATCTTCCGTTATTTTAGCCCCACATGATCATCCATTAACTCTTATTATTAAGTACTTAATGGGTTGGGGGGCAACTGTTGAAGGTTGATTTCACTATTAGAACCCATAGGCAGCTGCTCCTGACCCATCGGCAGCTACCGAGACCACCGAGAAAGGTGTAAAATAGGTCTCCGTAGTATGTGCGGGAACACCCGCCTCCTCAAGAACGGAGTTGACAATCAGAGTCACCTCTCCTGAACACACCCTCGCACTAGGTGGGGTGGGAACATCATTGGGTCAGCGGAAAGTGGCCCTACGAACATCTCGGCGGCAAAAGGAACGCTGGAAGAAGAGCTGGTGTCTAAAGTTCGTTTAGCGACGAACCTGTTTCAAAGCCAAAATGTCAATAAAACCCCGAAACATGCTAGAGAGTTCACGCAAGAAACACAAGCCAACTCACGAACTGACCTAAAGATCAGAGGATCTTCTTGGCTGGAGTGCGGGTTGCGAGTTTAGACAAACGCTTCATCCTTTTCACAACAACACAGAGAGGAGGAATAAAAGTAAGCGGAACTAGATTAAAAGTAGAAACGAGGGAGAGATCAACTGGATCCGCAACAAATCCAGCTGAGTGTTGAAGGGTATAAATGGCTTTGATGCGAGAGAGATTGATTCCCAGTGAGTTTGG
Source organism: Draba incana (assembly GCA_963576765.1). NCBI lineage: Eukaryota > Viridiplantae > Streptophyta > Magnoliopsida > Brassicales > Brassicaceae > Draba > Draba incana. The sequence goes on from OY755205.1 coordinate 23,627,709, forward strand.
CCACCGCGGAGACAAGCAATGCGATCTCTAAGGGAATCGTCAAGTTCCTCCCTCTATATTCACTGCACAAGAGTAAAAGATAGTCAGGTATTTCAAATCAAGAAGGAATCTCAAGTGTGAAACAGAAAAAAGCATAATGAAGAAAAATAATATTGATGCATGTCCCCTGACCCGCATGGGCATCAAAGCAATGGGGGAGAGCTTCGAAGTCCGCGAGGGAAGCAACGGAGGAAGGTGAAATCCAAAAGAAGAAGTACCCCCTTTGCCAGTTTGTATCCTTCTTTTGAGTTGTGCTAGGAATAATCTCACGGCCAGGCCGGTTACAGAGATAGAACCGACCCGGGACCCAAGAATTTCTCTTCGCCGTGTACAAATCAAGGAATTGATCAGCAGACAAAACCATTCTTTCCTCAAAACCACAAACGAAATTTCCTACAGCATGATGGAGGAAGTTTGGATTCATCTGCGGAAAAGCCAATCCCAACGCGTCTAGAAGACGGATCAGATAGAGAGGGATTAGAAAGGTGAGCCCGCAAGACTCGAAGTAAGCAGGATATGCACAACACCATCCTAACCTGATCGACTCAAGAGAGCTCGAATTGGCATGAAGGGAGAGTTCAATTCCTCTAGGGAATTCCAGATCTCTAAAGAGATCCGATAAATCCTTTTACAAAAGATTAGAAGGAGGATGAGGCCCGAACTGGTCGACGGAGGCAATCAAGCTGAAAGTAGTCAGAGAAGTCAAGTCGCGAGGAGCTCTGGTTAATCGAGAAGGAAGGCGGAGAGTAGGTGAAGAGAAACAACAAATAACACAGGAAAATTAAACTACGGAAAAGAGGAGAAGGGAAAAGAGTTATAATTTTTTTACCTTGGGAATTAGAAGTCGAGCAGTTAAGAGTGAAGAAGCCGTGGGTTGGTTTATTTTATACAACTCGCACGATTACCCAGATCATGCGCAAACCCTTCACTTTCCCTAATTCACTCAACCGTTCGAACCTAAGCAGAAGATCTTAACCAAACGATTCCGGATCGAAGCAAATCTGAGTTCAAATGTTACCATGAATAAGATCTTCCGTTATTTTAGCCCCACATGATCATCCATTAACTCTTATTATTAAGTACTTAATGGGTTGGGGGGCAACTGTTGAAGGTTGTTTTCCTCGATGAGGTCAGAGTTGTCGACTTGGGGCAAGCGTGCAGGCGGTTCCCTGGTCCAACTACTTGGAATCATAGGTCCCTTACCCTTTTCCTCTCTAGAGAATCGACGGGACATAGCTTTTAATTCCACTGGCGTAGACGTGTCTTAAACTCAATCCAAGAGTAGAGCGGCTGAATTTGAATCCTAAAAAGCCCTAGATCTAGGTTTAGGGATGCAAACTTGAAGAAAAAGGAAAAAACACCAATCGGCTATACGAAATAAGGGAAAGTGACTGCACCAGACAGTAATCAAGGTCACAAGGAGTGTGAAAAAGAACCCTAGGTGAGAAATTGCCTCAGAGCGAAAAACCTAGGTGCGCCGCCATTTTTTTATTTTAGATTACTCATAGGAGCGTTTATGATGCAGATATATCAATGTTATTTTTGAGCAGATATTTCTTAGGACTAAAGTTTATTTCACAAATTCACATATAAATTCTTAGTGCAGAATCTAGTTTCCACAGTTTTTCTAATGGTTATGCGCCCAAATTTGTCAAGAAACAATACTTAGGCTTTACTTTGGATTAACTAATTCTTTATCAATAAAAAATCACTTGCACTCACTGTTTCTTTTCTATGGTTTTAATAATATTTAAATTTTACCGTCATTGGACATCTTCACAAAAATTTATGAATTGTTAAGAGAACAAGTGTCTACAATATGAGAACGTGGGTAGACTACTCTTGTTGTACTGTAACTTCGTGATTCTTTCCTCTCTTTTAGTCAACTTCGTGAATCTTTCCAAATGCTCCAATTATACGTATTAAGAAACGGTCCTACAAGACCAACTCTATGAAATTTATTAGCGACTATATTTTTTTATAGCTGGGACGGGAAAAGCATCTATATAATCAAACCAAGCTTTTCATAAACCTACTCTTCTCTCGATATATTGTTGCTATTTGCCAATGAGTTCAAAATCCGATCAAGCTGAACAAGGTACCGTTTATTAGTACTTGATGAATTAATATTGTTCTTTCATTTTTTTTGATAAAATGAGTACACTTTTCTAAGGTTTTTTATATTGATGTCATCAATTTGAATAGACCTAAACACCAATTTTCTTTTCCTTTTACATTTTTTAGATGATGATAAGTTTTGTTTCAGTATATATAATCAATCAAATCTTGTGTATATGCTAAAGAATGATCTAGAAGATCCATATGATCAAAAAAGCTATATGTGAATATATTTCTAATAATTATCTCATTTATATATTTATGTTAGGAAACTATGTAAATTATGTTTAATATTATCTTCTCTAGATAAACACATGTATCATAACTTTTATCATTGTGAGAGTAAATACAATTCTTCCCAACTATCTCTCATCACTTCAATATGGTATCAGAGTCACAATGATCTAACAATTCGCTTCGTTCCTGTTCTAAAGCGAAATGCTTTCGTTTCTATATATCATTTTTCTTTTCCTTTTTTAAAAAAATTTTAAGCCAAAGTGCTTCTCATATTCAAGCTCATTATTATGAACCTTGAAGATCCATGAAGCTTCCTTCGGTTTTCTTTTACACCATTTGTACTTGCCCTCTATCTCAATGGCTTTGAATGGTTACCTCGTTTGGACATATGTCTGTTTGCAACCGCCCCAATTATCAAACGGACGTTTGTAGTTTTCTTTTAAATAAAATTATTTATTTTTTATTTCTGAAAAATATAGGTATATACTAACTTTAATATAAATATATAAAAATAAAACTAAAATTTTAAAATTATTATTTCTATGTTAAATAATATATAATACTTTCTATCAAAAATTATTTACTATTTAATCGTTCTGTTTAAACGGAGTGACCAATCTGACCCAAAAAAAAGAAAAAAAAATTGACATCATGTTAGCACAATATTTCGTTTCTGCTGCAAATCAACCGTATTGTTAATGTGCAATGCGTCGTTACTCATATTATCATATCAAATATATATCATAACATTAAAAAAATAAAAATAGATGGTTCAATCTCAAATCGTTAATTCCGTTACTACTTTATCCCGCCTTGAGCTTGAGAGGAAGTATAGAAGAACCTAGAAGACCCATATGATTAAAAAAGATATATTTGAATATATTTCTAATAATTATGTCATTTATGTATATATGTTAGGAAACTATGTCAATTAGGTTTAATCTTCTCTTCTGTGTGTAAACACATGTTACCAATCATGCACTTTATTATGTGAGATTAAGTGCACTCAATTCTAAAGCATTATTTTGTTACCAATCATGCTGTAACTTTAAATCTTAAAGATACAATTTTTATTTATTTTACCAATCAAGCTTTAACTTTAATTATCCAAGCTACAACCCAAAATTTTTAAATACAGTATCATTGTTCGTATACCAATCAAGCTAAAATCATACAGCCTTATATATTTGGCTGTAAAACTTTTTATGTTAAAAAAAAATACAACAAATATTTAATAATGAAAGAGAAACGTATAAAAACACATAAAACAGAAAGGTATAAAAAGAAAAAAAAATATCAAATTGCAATAAATCTTTGGAATAATTAAAATCAATTTTATTAAGAATTATTTTGTCAATCACCGAAGCATTTTAAAATTTAGGTATATTTAATTCTACAATTACTCTTTTAAAACAATAATTTAGATGTTGAATTATGTCTGTTTAAATCAATTGAGACGTTTACTATATCTTGCATTGAATATAATATAAATTTTCTATACTATGTTTTTATATACTCATATAAAACATTTTATTTCATAAAACTACTTTTTTGAAAATAAAGAACATATCTTATATTACTAATAATATTTTCATTTTAAAATTTCTACAGCTACAATCAATGTACTTACAACAAAAAACTTACAACAATAAGAAATTACATCTACAGTCAATATAATTTCTACAGCAATTAATTTAAAGATATAGTCCAACTAATCATCACGAAATATAGTTATTCCTATCGATCTCTCATCACTTCAATATATGCACTTATAAACCTTATTGTTTTTTTATAGAAAATATAGACTTCAATTTACAATCATACTAGGATAGTACCCGCATTGTGCACAAGATGAAATGTTACCGTATGAAATTAGTTAGTGAAACAACCAACTCTTTTTTTTTAATAATCCGGATTATTATTCCCATAAATAATAATATTCAACAATTAATTCAACGAAAAGCAAACCCGCAGAAATAAATTGACCAATTAAACCATAATTAATCCATGAAATTCAATAATTTAATAAAAACCATAACCAATCAACGATTCCAATTCCACCATAATCTAGAAACATAAACACCATGTTCTAGAAACTGAATAACATAAAACAATAACTAACTCCTATCATCCTTTCTCTTTACCTTGATTCCACGATCATATTTTATCCTAACCTGCAACACATGAGACAACGAGTTGCGTGAGTATTATCACAAATTCTCAGTGAGGCGGTCATCCCATATATCGGGTATATATAATTAGGATTATGAATGCCAAAACTACTCAATCAACCATCAATTCATACCGTTCAGATTACCATAATAAGAACAATCAACCAGACTCTGCAACACAGCAGTCAGTGTCGATCGACACACCAAACACAAACCCAGAAAACACGACAGGGTGTCGATCGACACTACCACTAGGTGTCGATCGACACTCCATCTCAAAACACATACCATCGCGAGAATACAAGGGATGTCGATCGACACTTCCTCTAGGTGTCGATCGACATTCCTCGCAGAAACCTGAATCGAGCCAAATCCTAACGTGGCTTGACTCCGTTTCATCAAGCGATCAATCTCATGATTAATAGTATGGTAAACACACAATAATCATGCAATAACCATGAAATAAACAGTAATGCTTATCAATTCCATCAAACAATCACACAAAACCCTAACAATCGACTATCCATAACCACGATCACGCACTCACCTCGATTTGACGAAGGAAACGGGAAGGATTGATGAACGAGAAAAGGACCTCCACGAAAATCAAACTCTCGCTCTTTCGATCAATCGCACACAAGAACTCTCAATTCTCCCTCAATTCTGCTCAAAGTCACGATTTCTCTTCAGAAAAAACGGCCAAAGCCTTTTTATATCGCGACCTAGAGTTCTGCACCCAAACCTAGCCAAAACCGGGCGATTAAAAATCGAACCAGGAACAATCCCGAATCACTGATGTCGATCGACACCCACCCTTGGCGTCGATCGACACTCCTACCAAAATACGATATTTTGGTTTCGGGAACTAATAGCGAACTGAAGTGCCAATATTAGAAAAAATTGATTTTCTAGGACGAGCATTCCTAGCAAGCATGTGTGCCTTGCCATTCTCTTCTCTCGGACAATACCTAATGGTGAAGTCGGGAAAAGGAAATCATAGCTCTTTTTTATCTTCCAATTCAAGTTTAAACCGGGGCCACTCCTCCGGTTCAGACACAATTTTTTGACCAGCTCGTGCTAGTCCCTAGGGAACAAAGAGCATTACCGTTGTTCTTTTCCAGTACAAACATAAACAGTATGATTTACCCACAATTCACACGCAATTTCACAGGAAAAGCAATTATTACTATTAATTCCATCAACCAACAAACTGATATTACTATCCATAACCACGTCACTCACCCACCTTGGCAAATCGGAGAAGGAAAGGATATGAACACGAGATCAGCGACTCGAACCCTCGCAGCCTCTAACCTCCCACACAAACACCGAGGAACGCTTCCTCTAACACCAAGAACTCACAACTAGGGTTACCCTCAACCCAAATCAGATTTTTAGAAAATCAGAATCGACGCACTGATTTCAAAAGGACACATATATCAGATCTTACCTCCGAATTCAGATCGAAAACCCAATGTAGAAACTAGACCAAAAGAACTTTGCAACGGTATCTAGCTCATCTCCTGATTCATTCTCAACCGCCGGGAAACCGCTTCCCAAGAGAACTGATCAAAACCCGAAACTGTACAGACCACTCACGGGAAAACGACCATAACTCAATAACAACAGGTCGGAACGATGATCCGCTTTCAGCTATAGATAGAGAAGAGAATGAAGACCATACCCACCACGCGATCAGCAAATCAAATCCTCTCAGCCTCTGATCTCCCACCCAAACACCGAGAAACGCTTCCTCTAACACCTAGAACTCACAACTAGGGTTTCCCCTCAACCCAAATCAGATTTCCAGAAAATCAGAATCAACGCACTGACATCAAAAGGACACAGAGATCGGATCTTACCTTATAATTCAGATCGGAAACCCAATATGGAAAATAGACCGAAAGAGCTTTCCAACGGTATCTAGATTGTCTCTTGATTCCTTCTCAACCGCCGCGAAAACGCTTCCCAAGAGGACTCATCGAAACTCAAAACTGCACAGACCAATCACGGGAAAATGACCATAACTCAATAACAACAGATTGGAATGACGATCCGATTTCTCCTATAGATAGATAAGAGAAGGAAGAACATATCTACCAAAAAATCCCACTGATCAGCCTCGATATGATCGACAGTTCCTCTTCTCTACCGAGACAGATAAAACTGTCCTCTCCTTACTCTCAATCTCCACACACAAAATCACCTTTTCTCTCTTCTTTTCTCAAAACCCTTTTCTTTCCTCTGAAAACGGCTGCAACACGACAAGGGATGCTTTTATATGGCTCCTAGGGTTTTAAGCCATTTAACCGAGCTAAACTGCAATTAAAAAATCCAAACCAAAACGACCAAAAATAACCAATGTCGATCGACACCTCTCCTTGGTGTCGATCGACACCACCAAAATTCCACAATTAGAGTTTGTGGTCGTTACAATTCTCCCCCATTAACAATGGATTCGTCCTTGAATCCTATCACACTGGCCCCCATAACCCAACTTCACAATTCGAACCCGTCTATCTCAGACCATACTCCTTATCCAGAGTGATCAGTCACCCGCGAGACCATCACTTGAACCTCACAAACCGTCTACCATAAACCAATTTTTGACCCAACCTGGTCAGCACCACTCGAGATTACCACTCGCATCCACAAATCGTCTACCAAAGACCAATTCTTGACCCAACCCGGTCAGCAATACCCGAGATCATCACTCTCGATCTCTGAGGTTCAGAACCCATCCCGCTAAAGCTAACACTTCCATCCAAAACCCGACCAAATTTACCTGGAACATCCTACCCGATTGATCGTGCAACAATCAAACAAGAACATGCACGACCAAAGATACTACATTCGTTACCAGGGTCGTCTGAACCAAAGTTCCAAATGCAATATCAATCCGAGACTCAACGCCCACATACACAACCCTATCAACACTCCGAACGATCCTCGTCCCTCTGGAGAATAAAAAAGAAAAATTTTGCGGAAAGTCTTCGGTTTATTTATCAAATAGGAAAACTATATCTCCTATTAACACTTAGGGAAATTCTCATCCCTCTGGAGAAATCCTTATCTCCCAATCACCCTCTGGAAATACTCATCCCTCTGGAGAAATACTCATCTCCTAACAAACATTGCGGGAAATCCTTATCCTTTGGAGAACTACTAATCTCCTAATAACCCTCTGGGAATTACTCATCCCCCCCCCCCCCCCCCCCCCCCTGAAAGAAATACACACCCACTGGAAAAATCCTCAACTCCTAATAAACACTCCGGGAAGTCTTTATCCCTCTGGAGAAATCTTCATCTCCTAACCAGTACCTAGGGAAATCCTCATCCCTCTGGAGAAATACTCATCTCCTAAACTCGTACTCAGGGAAATCCTCATCCCAATAAGTACATAGGAGAAATCTTCATCCCTCTGGAGAAATACTCATCTCCCAAAACTCATACTCAGGGAAATCCTCATCCCAATAAGTACACATGGAAATCCTCATCCCTCAAGAGAAATCCTCATCTCCCAAAACTCGTACTCAGGAAAATCCTTATCCCAATAAATACACAGGGAAATTCTCATTTCTCTAAATCCGATATTCCCTGAACTGGAATACCCTCACACATATGACCAAAACTTTCGATCACTCGACAGATATACCTCTGAGAACTCTGCCTCAAAATCTCAAACATGCAGAATTGTTACACCCCAAAGACACATACATAAATTAAACCCAACACAGCACCAAGCCATCTCTGAAACAAGGACCACAAAGATAGAAGTAAGTTCAAGCCGCGACCTACCTGTCGAACCACCTGCATAACTTCAACTTTATCTTTGCCTAAGGCTCCCACGTTTCCTCTCCCGCACCACCACAAAACCACAAAACTCTCAACAGAGGAAACTTCTTCCGATGTAGCACCTTAATTCTCCTCTCGAGAATTAATCCTCACAGGTCTCGTCGCCACCAACAAATCTGGCTGAAGTTCCACCCAAAACTTAGCCACCACTCCTCTGAAGCACGCATGCACTTTCTCAACCTCGATACCTGAAACACCTTAAGGAATACTTTCATACTCTGAGGTAAATCCATCCAACACGCTACCGGTCCAATTCGTTCCACTATCGGGAAGGGACCCGAAAACCACACACTCCGCAGAGTCTCCGAACTCAAACTAGTAGAACCTCTCATCATGGTCATCTAAAGATACACCCGGCCTCCGACCCTGAACTCTACAACCTTCCTCCTCTAATCAGCATAATTCCTCTGTCGATCCCCAAAACGCCCTCGCGTTCAGCTTCAAGACACGAATCTTCTCCGTCGTCTCCTGAACAAAACTCGCACCAAAAGTGCTCAACTCCCCCACTTAGGTTCAGCATATTCGCCTAAAACCCAAAAATCCATCACAATCAATATCCCACTCCCAATCTGGGATGCGCAAGCTCTACATCAATCCCCTCAGAATCTGATGCTCAACCTTCACTAGTTGTCCCGAATCGCATTCACCAACTTGTATCACGTGGACTCACACACATAAAACTCGAGGTCTATATCCAGTCACATCTTTAAACCATGATCCAACATTGATTACTCATACTCATTCCGACACCATCACACTCTCAGGACGTCTCTGATAGACTCCTTGATAGGATCTATGTCCAAAGAACGCCCTTCAAAGGTTTTGGAATGCGGAAGTGAATGAGGTTTGGATTTGATGGGTGATGGATGCAACAGATTGAATCGAAATGATGAAGATGTACCGATTTTGAATGGAAGATGAAGGGATCGATGATGGTGGAGTGATGCGTACTTTGGAGAGATATGAAGGTTCTCTTGGACTACCAGGCTTCTCCTAGACTTTGATATGACGCTCAAAGTTAAGAAAAAGATGAAAAGATATTACACACTTCTCGTGATGCGTACTTCCGAGAGATCTGAAGGATCTCTTGGACTACAAGGCTTCTCCTAGACTTTGATATGACGCACAAAGTTAAGAAAAATATGAGAAGATATTACACACTTCTCGTGATCAAACAAGTTTGAGAGATTTTGATAAAAAGTTTGATGAATTATTCTAAGGATCAAGATCCTTTATATAGGCAAGGAAATGAAAGGACAAACCCCTTTCACTTCCTTTTACACGGAAAAACAAAGATGATAAATGAACTTGAAAAAACAAAAATAATTAAAGTTTGACTAAGACCCTTGACTAGAATTAAAGGGGAAGTTTGAAAGGCAAAAAGACTAAGTTCAAAGAATCCGAGAGATGCGTTCTGTGGGATGGCAGATAACGAACCGCCAAACGGAAGTAGCAATGCCGAAGATGAGGCTAGGGATAAAGTGTGCGAACTAGCCTCATTAAAAACCATCTTTAGAAAACTCGATGGGACAAAACCAAGGCAAGGGAAAAAGAGTACAAGCCGCAACACCTCTCATCTCCGACCCCTAAGCCACTTGAATCACGACCAAGGTGATCGGAAAAGCGTTCGGCTCAAGGTTGCTTTCAAGGCGCCTAATTAGTAGGCCGATGGCTTGGTTAAGCTGGTTGGTCCTTGACCCCGTCATAGGACCGATCGAAATGTCCAAGGATTCATCATCTGTAGTGTCCACACGACCCTCCTAGGCTACGAGCAGCTCCTCGGGTTCAAGTTGTTCCGTGACTTCATGTTCCGAGTTGTCCATGATCGCATCAGCCTCCTTCAAGGTAATGATGTCGGTGGCACTCCACTCTCAGGACGTCTCCCTCAAGCTCTGGATATATATAGGAAAAACGCTTCCTTTAGAGTAATCAATTCATACGTGTACAAACACCTCCTGACTAGAACTACCTCCCACGATACCAATGGAGCACCTGGCCAACGAGCCAACACTCACAAGATCCTCTCTGGACCTCCGAAACTCATCGCCAATTCATGTTTATACGTACGTATCTAGACATTTATTACTCTTAACTCATTCCACATCCCTCCCACTTGCAGTAACGAATCCTTAGAGCTATCAGTGCCTCGTGCCCCAAACACTCTCAGGACGCATCCTTCGAGCTCCTGGTACACAGGAGAAATAATCATCCCTTCGAGAGAACTAATCATCCCTCGATACTTATACTGGAAACAAATCATTCCAAATAAGCATACAGGAAAACTAATCATCTCCTCTAGAGAACTAATCATCTCCCTTGGAGAACTAATCATCTCCAAAAATAAATGAGTTATTCGGGACCGCAGCCCCTAAAGTAATAAATTATAAAACGTCTATAAACATCTATCGACTTTAACTATCTCGCGTAGTTCCAACCATGATATTCCCAAACCCAGAATATCATCACATCCTGACCAATCCTCAGGTCAACTCGAACAACCCAACGCACCGGGTGTTCCACTAGAGTCCCTCGAAAAATAGATAGTCATAAATCCTCATAAACTTCTATTTTTAAACTCTCCACAACTCAACACAAACTCCACACCACGACTAACCAGCCGCAGATATAAATAAGAAATACTCAGCTTATAATTCCAAAATGTATAAATCGTTTCAACACCAAACAAAAATCCAAAAATCCAAAACAACATAGCAAAAGCTAAAAAACTCTAGAACTCGAAAACAAAATAAAAAACCAGCTCAATCCTCGACCTGCTCTACCAGGTTCTCTTCAATTGCTGCAACTGCCTCCAATAATTCCGTCCTCGAGGCAAACTTGGAAACTCTACAAGCTCTCTTCAGCCCAAGTCCACACTGTCCGCCTTCTCTTGGCCTGAACACCAGTCCACCAGAGAGAAGCATCACCATCCAAAAACTCGACCGCCAGATCCATACAGTACTCATCAGGACATTTGATAGAATGAAACCTTTGCTTTACCCTCAACCTCCACTCATTGGCTCTCTCCGTCCCCCTCCACCCGAAAAGGACAAAGAGCCACTCATCGTAGAAACTTGAATCGAGCCAAATCCTCACATGGCTCGATTCCATTTCATCGAGCGATCAATCACAAACATAAACAGTACGATTTACCCACAATTCACACGCAATTTTACAGGAAAAGCAACTATTACTATCAATTCCATCATCCAATAACCTAACATTACTATCCATAACCACGGTCACGCACTCACCTTGACAAATAAGAGAAGGAAAGGATATGACCACACGCGATCAGCGACTCAAATCCTCTCAGCCTCTGATCTCCCACCCAAACACCGAGGAACGCTTCCTCTAACACCTAGAACTCACAACTAGGGTTTCCCCTCAAACCAAATCAGATTTCCAGAAAATCAGAATCAACGCACTGACATCAAAAGGACACAGAGATCGGATCTTACCTTATAATTCTGATCAGAAACCCAATATGGAAAATAGACCGAAAGAGCTTTCCAACGGTATCTAGATTGTCTCTTGATTCCTTCTCAACCGCCGCGAAAACGCTTCCCAAGAGGACTCATCGAAACTCAAAACTGCACAGACCAATCATGGGAAAATGACCATAACTCAATAACAACAGATTGGAATGACGATCCGGTTTCTCCTTTAGATAGATAAGAGAAGGAAGAACATATCTACCAAAAATCCCACTGATCAGCCTCGATATGATCGACCGTTCCTCTTCTCTACCCAGACAGATAAAACTATTCTCTCCTTCCTCTCAATCTCCACACAAAAAATCACATTTTCTCTCTTTCTTTTCTCAAAACCCTTTTCTTTTCTCTCAAAACAGCTGCAACACGACAAGGGATGCTTTTCTATGGCTCCTACAGTTTTAAACCCTTTAACCGAGCCAAACCGCAATTAAAAAATCTAAACCGAAACGACCGAAAATAACCAGTGTTGATCGACACATCTCCTTTGTGTCAATTGACACCACCAAAATTCCACAATTCCGGTTCGCAGTCGTTACATTCCTCAAATATCATTACTCTGCCACTTTATCTGGATATCCGGTGTGTGATTTATAAACCAATTTATAAACCAAAACCCCGATAATTACTACTCTTATGTGCATATCCATTAAAAATATAATCCACCATTTTAGGTCCGATTGTGGCCTTTTTTGGAGGTTGCATTACAACTTTTGATAGGCACCCCCACACTTTTAGGTATTTTTTACAACACATTTCCAAAGTTCATATGGTGTTTTGCCAATGACTTTGTGCGATATTTTGTTGAGGATATAATTAGTGGTAAGCAACGCTTCCCCCACATTTTATGGACGAACCTATATTCCTCTAACATCGCATTAATCATCTCATTAAGAGATCTATTTTTTTTTCCGTTCCGCATGTATTTGAGATAGATATTGAAGTTTTCCCACCTATGAGGGAGTTTCTCAATAAAGTATTTCACCGTGAACATTTCACAAATGAACATACTTTTAGACTCTATCTCATGCGTTAGCAATTACATTGCTTCCACTTGTTCCATGATGGGTTTTGAATCCACCATTTTGAACTATAGAAACTTCGCTAATGCGAATTTCTTTGCGCCATTAGACTTATAAGTCTTTTTTGGCATCAGTCCTACGCTTACAGCGCTAGGCACTAACATGTTTACAAGTGGCATACCACTCCCAAACTTAATTTGGGTCGTCGAGTCACTTGACCAGTTTACAAGTAGTAAACCATTCCCAAACTTAATTCGGGGTGTCAACTCACTTGATTCGATTCCACCAAAACTTCAACCACCGGTTACATCAATGATCAATACATCTTTCATCTGAGCATCGAACACAATCTTATTGTTGCTAGTCATAATTCACAAATAAGACGTAACTGTTTACAAAATAAACAAAACGCAAATTTGGATTAGTATTCCAATCAGAAACGAAGTTCAACAATATGATGCACAGTCGCTTCCATTATAAAATCATGGACAACAAGAACCATTTTTCACGCAATGTAAACGACATAGGACACAACTTGTCACACAAGCAAAGCTAGACAATTAGAATACTACAGCACGTCGATTAAAATATACAAGAGACCCCATGCTCTGAATATAATAATGACCAACATTTCTAGATATTGCAGATTACTAAGCAATTATCAAACCAGAGATAAACCGGTTACTATAAACCGAAGAACCAAATTGAATTAAAAGCAAACTGGTGTACCTAACCAAATGAAAATCAAACCGAAATTTGTTTATCCTCGTGGTGAGGGCATGAACAGATTCATGGCGACTTCTGAAATCAATTGCACTCAAACTAATTGATTTAACAAATTTCAGAACCATTTATCGCCATCGTAAAATCCCAAAGAAATTTTCGATTCCTGATTTCATGATAAAACACTTCACAAAATAATCAGTTTTCGTTAGTGCAATAAGCAAAAACGAAAGAATTAAGATTGTAGGAACTTAATTTACTACATATGGGAAAACTGATATTTGTGAAATGAAATACATAAATACGATATTACAATAACAAAAATACCGATACAGTATTTATGATAAGAACGAATTTTGTAGAGGCGAGATACGATCTTTATCCTTAATTCTGAAAACGGCCCCGTAGTGTGACGGTTGCATGTGTTCCGAATCCCAGGATACAACTACAATCGATTCTATTTTGCATCACTCAAAAATAGAATCACACCAACGCTAGATTTTGTGTTATACTCTCAGACACCGAATAAAATAAAATAAAAGAAACTTGTGAGATATGTTGTTGTTCATAATGATGATAATGTTATCATCCATTAAAATTAACTTAAGAATTGAAGAGGATATGGCTTGTGTTATATTGCACAAGATGCCAACGTTCAAAAATTAAAGTGGAGTAATGGAGCATCAAAATTTCCATCATAATGATGTGAATGAATTTTGTATGTTACAAACTTAAATCACATTAATTTGTTGTTACAAAATTCAATTCAAGAAGATATTTTTGTTGACTAAATTCATCAACATAATAAAAATGGATTTGGATTAAAAGATTACTCTTATTAATCATAAGTCCATTTACACAATCCCAAAAGCCCAAAATCAAAGTCCGGCCCGAATATCTCTTCTCTCTAATACACCAAAGTGTACACAAGGTTTTCGAACCTTTTTATGAGTTCTCCACTTTATATACTTAAGGAATTTAATCCTAACTTTCAATGTAGGACATTTGCTAGTTTTTATATTTAGCCAAATTTTAAAGCTTTACAAGATTTTCATGTCACCCACTTTAGTCCTCTATTTCTCATTCAAACTAACTCCGATTTTGACAAGTGCATACACTATATGCGGCGACGATTCTATCGTGCCCAAAAAACCGGTCTTTCCGATAGACATCTCCATTAGAAAACACACCAGAAAATGATTTTAAACCATTTCGTCAAAAACGAGTTCCAACACACTATTCCATATTTTAACTAGCTAACACAATTACTCCAAAAATGTTATACGAATTGAACTAACGTGTAGGATTTTTATGCAGATTTTATTGAAGAAGGTAGCACTAATGAAGCCGTTGCGGTAAATATATAATCCTTCATATAATCTAAAGGTTTTAGTTATATTTTTAGAAAGATACGAGGAGAAAAGTGTAATACTTAATTCTCTTCCATCATCAGAGTGGTAGCTCTGCTCCCTCTCCGACTTCAGGTACACCTTGTTGCATATTCAAGATCCCTGAGTACCTCACCCACAACAGGCAAAATTCATATGGCTATCAACCCAGTATAGTCTCCATAGGTCCTTACCATCATGGAAAGCCACATCTAAAATGGGTTGAAGGGGAGAAAGAAAAGTTTCAAGAAATATTTATATCAGTAGCAAAAACGAACAAAGAGGCACTATCTGCTGCAGTGGCACTGGAGAAAACCAAAATAAGAGCATCTTTTTTTGATATTGCTGCAGGTGTAACAAATCTGATCGACATGATGGTTCTTGATGGTTGTTTTCTTCTCACATTGTTCTTAGCTATTACAAATGAAGCATTTCCCAAGGAAAATCCAATATTCAGTATGCCTTGGGCTCTGTCATCTATACGGAGAGATCTTCTTCTTCTTGAAAACCAGATCCCTATGGTTGTTCTTACAACTCTACTACGGACGGCAAAATTTCCAACTGATTACAATATCGCTTTACACAATATCGCTTTGTGTTTCTTCAAGGATTCCTTTAAAAATCGGGAAATATCTTGCGCAGAAAACCTCGGCGAGCCTGACACAGTACAGCCTGACGCAGTACATCTTCTCGATCTGATCAGTCAAACTTTCATTCCCATTTCTATTCTCATTCCACCTCAAAAAAATACTGCTCCCCAATCAAAATCTCCAGTGCCTAAATTTCTTAAATTGAAATTGTCAGCCAAGGAGCTTTGTAAAACTGGTGTTAAAATCGAGTTGAAGAAGGATAACGGCAGATTCTTGGACATAAGTTTCGAGAATGGCGTGATCCAGATTCCAGAAATAATTCTCGATGATTTTATTAGCGTTGTTTTGCTAAACTGCATTGCATTTGAGCAGTTTTATCCAAGTCGTTTGACCTACGTAACAAGCTACGCAATATTCATGGGCTGCCTTATAAGCAACGAGAGAGATGCAACATATCTTGTTGAAAAAGGAATCTTACAGAACTATCTCGGGACAGAAGATGAGGTGTCTGCATTCTTCAAGAGAATTTTAAATGATTACGTGTTTGATATAGAGAAGAGCTACTTGGCAGATGTAATCAAGGACGTTGACGAGTATTCTACAAATAGTTGCAATGTGCTGTGGGCAACTTGCAAGCAGATTTACATGGGTTCTCCCTGGATCTTTATATCAACATTGGCCGCTGCAGCTCTTCTTCTGCTGACTATAGCGCAAGTGGTCTTAGCAGCCATTGCTTTATAAAGCACCCGACAGCCCCAAGTCACAGGGAATGGTTGATTTCGGTTCTTGGCTTGATCAGCTACTTCTGTTCATGGGTTTTGTGTTATATTGATCTATTTGCGTGTGTGTTTGAGTTTGACTACCTATTGATGTTTGATGGGTCTGTTTCTCGTGGCTTTCCCATTTGCTTTCATGATTCATGTCTGGTTTCGATTGATTTTGTTTATCATTCCAAGTCCAGCTTTGTTTGGGTTTGTAAGATACATTTGATTTTTATAAAAAAGAGTCGTGAGAAAAGTTTCTCCAAAATTATCTTGCTTTCGGCACTCGAAGGATTCTAGTTATAGGTAATCGTTCTAAAACTTATTGTGGCTTATTTAGGATATTTTTAGTTCTATATATTAATAATGTTGGATTTTGAAAATTTATTAATTTAAATTTAGAAAGATATTAATTTATCGATTAATAATATTTATTAATTTATAGAAAGATTTTTTTTTGGGTAATATTTATTAAGTTTCTTGGGAAAAGAATTCAAATGAAGTTATATTACATAATCTAATTGAATCCATTATTAAAAATAACATATATTAACTTGAAATTATGATAAACATTTTTAATTATCGCAACTAAATTGATGTTAAAGTTTAAAACAATATATATATATATATATTACGCTATCTTTAGAAGGAGTTAAGTGAAGAAAAATCAACTATTGCATCTATTATTTTTCACAAGTTTTGGATACATAAATAGAAATCAATCCTAAATGTTATTTTATTTTCAAAATATTATTTATACAATTATATATGTATAACGTGAATAAAATGTTTTCGTACTACTTTTCTATCACTTTAGGTGATATTTAAGAATGTTGCACACACATTAAAAATTAGGGGGAATTACAAATATGTCACCTTTAAAAATATTTTTTTTCAAATATGCCATCCTTGAAAATTTATTGGAAACATGTCACATTTGATAGAAAAAGACAAAATCATTAAAAAAATTGTCTCTTCCTCAAAACTAAAACCCTAAACTCTACCCCAAAAATTATACCCTAAATATTAAAAACCTAACCCAAACCCAAAAAATATATAAGTTAAGTTAAAAAAAAATGGCATTCTTGCAAAGATTTTCAAACGATGACATAACTGTAAAGTGGCATGCCAAGAGTGACATCATGAAAATTCTCTATTATTTTAGTGAACTATATTTATATAAGTTTTACGGTTTCAAGTTTAATTTAAAATATGAAAAATGACTTTTGAACTTTTTTTATAATGATATAACCAAATTTATTGAATGTAAAACTAGAGAAATTAAATAAAAATATAATTTAATATACATGTGGATGATGAGGTGTGCATGACAAGAGAGAAAACCTAACTTTATATATATAGATTACATTATATTACCTCAAAAATACAAACATGCATTTGTCACTACTTAGTGACAATGTTTTCTAACAGTAGTAACTAGTAAGAGTCACACTTTTGAGACCAGTCTAACAGTAATCGTAACAATGTCGCAGATATACGACAACGTATCGAAGATAATGTTGTGTCGCTAATATGCGATTCTGTTGTGTCTAATTGTATTGTAGTCACAAAGTCGTCGCACATTTGTCTCTAATACGTCACAAAATTTAGCGACAAAAAAAAGAGTCACCAGTGGTTGTCACAAAACAATTGTTTTCTTGTACTGAAAAGCAAGCTAGAAGATCTGGTGAATATTCACTCGTGACTGATCGATCGGAGGAGGCAACCAATCGATCGCCTTCTCGAGAAAAAATGAAAGATTCATTTTTTGAGTTAATCTTCAAAGGATTTACCCTAGAGTTCCTCCCTCACCTATATAACGAGAGAAGCACCACCCACGAAATCAGAGAGAACACCCACCATCCAGCATTCATACCTTGAAGATTATCACAAAGAATCCTCAAGGCTCTTTTTCATTCTTTTTGTTTTCTATTGTTTGATAAAGGGAAAAAGTCTCGGCTCTTTGTATTCCATTGAGAAGTTTTTAAAACCTTTTCTATTTATATATGCATATGAGTTTATCCATCTATTTGATTTTCTCTCTTTCATGTATTAGTAGTTTATTTGTTGGGTTTAAGGGGATATTCAAGAGGAAAACTATGGTTCAGTAGATAGGATTTAATACTAAGGAGATTCCTTCATCTTGAACTGTTCTTTCATGCATGTTTCTAAATTGATCACCTTCAAACTCATTCTAGACGATTATTGTGTCCTAACCGCTCCTTTATATTGTCATGAGCATAGTTTTTGATGAGTCGAAATTCTTTAAGGATGCGAGAAAAGTGTGTTATTGAATTGGATTAACAATTTAATTTGCTTGTGAATGCATAACTATCATCTTATTAACTGCAAGAGTCGTTGATAAGTTGAGAGATCATAGGAGTTATCAGTGCAAGAGTAACTTATCATTGCATTTTTGTTCTAGGAAGTAATTTGCTAGATCCTTGTAATTCGAACCATAATTCTCTTAGTCTCTAAAGACCCAACGCTTTTCTTTTATTGATTTACAGCCAATTTGGAACCAATGAAACCCCTATTTGGCTTAGTGTAATCTCTTAATTCATATTACTTCTAAGTTTGGTTGTATCCTTGCAGTTATAGATTGCTAAGTTTTTGAGTAAAACTGGCCTATCATAGTGGCCATGTTATGATTACATATAGACATGGACAGTATGTCCATTGACGATTACAAGTGTTGATGGATAAGTAAATACTTCGTCATAATATTGTGGATAGATAAGTGTGGACATAATATTGTTAGGGTCGATTTTTACCCCTCAAGATCAACGGATAAAATCTTTAATGTCTATACAAAAACAGAGGCCTAAGTCTTCTTACCAAAAAATCCCGAAGACTTTGGGAAATTTTCTTTTATCGTTTAGAAAAAGACTTAGCTGACTTAGGGTGCTGTATATACTCTTGTATGTTCCTTGAGAAAGGGATCCACAACCTATTGCGCTAAAAGCAATAAAGCTTTTCTTTACAACAAACGCAACTCTCGTTTGTACTTTAACCTAGAAATCTCTTCTCCCCTAAAAACCCTTAACAAATATAATTGTTTGAGTTTCGACTCCCACAATTTGGCGCCGACTAAGGGGACTTGAGATTTTCTGACTCGGAAAAGCTTACGAAAGACCGATCTAGCAATGACTGCAGGCGATGATCAACAACGCGTTGACGATCGGTAACGTCATGACGATCGACAACATCACGACAATCAACATCGTAGCCACGACAATAAAAACGGCATGGAGTCAATGGTGAAAATGCTACTTCCGAAAATAACAGAGCAGGATAAGGTGAACGAGGAACTACGAGTCTTTGCAATGACAGATCAAAGACGCAGAAGAGGAGAGCCTACCTTCAGACGAGCGGTGACGAGAATAAACTCTATGGCCTAAAATTCACAACTCCGATCAATGCACCAAGAATCCAAGGTTTGCCCCTATTCATCCTAATACACCATACGTCATACGTGGAGCAAGACGTGGTTACACGAGCTACAACCGCACAGAAGAAGGTGTAACCAATTGACTGTTGATTTTCTTAAACACTATGCGATCTACATCGAGAAAGGAATATCCAATGTTGATCTTTGGACTATGGTTCAAGGAGACAATTGGCCACTATGAAGCTTCCTGGACTGTTTCAAAGGAGTGCTATCTAAGATAGAAGGAGTAGGAAACACAACCGCGTTGCAGGCGTTAGAAAAAGCAACATGATTCGGGTCCGCCTACCAGGAAGAAATGGCTTAAAATGGTTCTCGAGGAATACATAGAACACAAGAAGGTTTTCACTTAAGAAGCTAGGAAGAACTAAGGCTCCCAACCCTCTCCCCCGCTCAAGATAGAAAATTTGATCCCACTGGGCATCTGACAATATTTCTTGTAGCAATGGGATGAGCCAGCTTCAAAAAAGAAGAAAAAGACGCTGGTTAATGCCCATTATTTGTGGAAAACCTCAAAGTACCAGCCCTAAAATGGTTTTCAAGAATTCCACCAAACTCAATCGATAGCTTCAACCTATTGACTGTTGATTTTCTTAAACACTATGCAATATACATCGAGAAGCGAATATCCTATGCTGATCTCTGGACTATGGTTCAAGGAGAAAATAGGCCGCTATGAGGCTTCATGGAGCGTTTCAAAGGAGTGCTATCTAAGATGGAAGGAGTAGGAAACACAACCGCGTTGCAGGCGTTAGAAAAAGCAATATGATTTGGGTCGGCCTACCAGGAAGAAATGGCCTAAAATGGCTCTCGAGGAATACATAGAACAGAAGATGGTTTTCACTCAAAAGGTAGGAAAAACTAAGGCTCCCAACCCCCCCCCAAGCTTATGGCCGAAAATAACAGAGCAGGATAAGGTGAACGAGGAACTACGAGTCTTTGCAATGACAGATCAAAGACGCTGAAGAGGAGAGCCTACCTTCAGACGACCGGTGAGGAGAATAAACTCTATGGCCTAAAATTCACAACTCCGATCAATGCATCAAGAATCCGAGGTTTGCCCCTATTCATCCTAATACACCATACGTCATACGTGGAGCAAGACGTGGTTACACGAGCTACAACCGCACAGAAGAAGGTGTAACCAATTGACTGTTGATTTTCTTAAACACTATGCGATCTACATCGAGAAAGGAATATCCAATGCTGATCTTTGGACTATGGCCACTATGAAGCTTCCTGGACTGTTTCAAAGGAGTGTTATCTAAGTTTCAAAGGAGTGCTATCTAAGATAGAAGGAGTAGGAAACACAACCGCGTTACAGGCGTTAGAAAAAGCAACATGATTCGGGTCCGCCTACCAGGAAGAAATGGCCTAAAATGGTTCTCGAGGAATACATAGAACACAAGAAGGTTTTCACTTAAGAAGCTAGGAAAAACTAAGGCTCCCAACCCTCTCCCCCGCTCAAGATAGAAAATTTGATCCCACTGGGAATCTGACAATATTTCTTGTAGCAATGGGATGAGCCAGCTTCAAAAAAGGAGAAAAGGACGCTGGTTAATGTGGGAGCCTAAGCTAGCACAATTAGATTTGTAAGAGTTCTTTAGGGAGCGGAGATCTCTAGGGTAAGCTAGGTCGAATAAAGATGTAAAAAAGTCTTGTTATTGCTTTGAAAGAGTTTGAGTACAAGTTTTCGTATTCAATTGCAGATCCCCTTAACAAGAGATGTTTACAAGTATTTATAGTCTAAGCTAAGTCGGCTCCCCCTTCCTAAATCCTTGCGGACTCTCCTCCTGCTTAGGTCGGTTGTGACATAACGGGCCTAGACCGGGCTTCGGGCTTCCTTCACGTTAATGGACCAGAGAATGCTTCAGGACGTGGACAAGATCAGAGACTAAGGCGTGCTCGTGGTCGGCCCGCATAGCCGAGCCTGAGGTCGGTCCACAAGGCCGAACCCGTGGTCGGTCCTCAAGGCCGAGCCTACGGTCGGTTCTTCAAGGCCGAGCCTACGGTCGGTCCTCATAGCCGAGCCTGTGGTCGGTCTTCAAGGCCGAGCCTACGGTCGGTCCTCAAGGCCGAACCTACGGTCGGTACCGCATAGCCGAGCCTGTGGTCGGTCCATGAGGGTGAAGCTGTGGTCGGCACCATTCGGTCCCGGTCCCTTTCCGGTGGGCCATTTCTTCAATCGACTTGTCTTTGGACGTTAATGTTGAGTGGGTGAAAACCGACCCCAACAGTTAGCCCCCC
This sequence comes from Draba incana, assembly GCA_963576765.1. Lineage (NCBI taxonomy): Eukaryota > Viridiplantae > Streptophyta > Magnoliopsida > Brassicales > Brassicaceae > Draba > Draba incana. Next base: position 23,649,799 of record OY755205.1, read on the forward strand.
AGCTCGGTAGTGTTAGAGATAACAGTGCCGAGTTAAAAGAGGTGTCGAGTATCAGCATTAACGTTTGAAGGCAGGGCTTTTGCCTACTCCTTTCTTCAGTACTCTTGAGTACTCATCTTGTTCAATATTCCCCCTCAAGTCCATACAACAACGTGAAGCATGAACTTGGAAGATACAAGATGATGGCCTCGTTAAAACCTTAGTAGGGAAAACCCTTTGGGACAAAACCACTACTAAGGGAAAAGAGTGCCAAACATAATGACGAGAGGAATTTGAACAAGGCACTTGGTTCTTCGTGGAGCCTTTGCCATTGCTCGGCTTTGGTCCCTCTTCTTCGGGTTCTGCTGAGGCTTCTTACTTTGCTTTGCTTGCTGAAGCTACTGCGTTGCTGCAGTACAAAGAAATTTCTTGTCCTTTTGCTCATGGATGAGGCTCGTTCTTGGTCAATTGCTCATGAATGAGGCTTTGTTTGCTCATAAATGAGGCTTTGTCTGCTCATGAATGAGGCTTTGTTTGCTCATGAATGAGGCTTCGTTTGCTCACGAATGAGGCTCTGTTTGCTCACAAATAAGGCTTTGTTTGCTCATAAATGAGGCTTTGTTTGCTCACGAATGAGGCTCTGTTTGCTCACGAATAAGGCTTTGTTAAGAAGAGAAAACGCAAATGCACTCACACTCCTTATCTGCCAACGTTGTGGTTGGGCTTTGCATAATGGTGCTGTTCTCTAGACACGTCTGTCCGAGAACGAGTTCACCTTGATTTTGACCAGAGTGCATCCTGGGTTTCCGAATGACACGTTCAGGGTATAGGCCGAACGGAGGTCATTAGCAGCTGCATTACCAATGACGTTTGTTGGGTTTCAGAGTGATCAGGTGGGTATATCCGCCCCAGTACTGAACACTGGTACTTATATAGCGCGCTTGAATCCGTTGTGGATGTCATTGTGTTCGTATCTCCGCACTCATTGATGTGGCCAGCAGCAATAAGCACGGAACGACTCTACTCAATTGAAGCTTTGATTAGTCCATGAAAGACAAGCTGTTCTCATGATGAGGTCTGTGTCGAGTGTCTGAAGTTTTTTTTTTTTTTTTTGGTGACGATGTTGTCAAAGAGTGGCGTACAGGTACCCCACTACCCCCCTTTTAGACAAAGGAGGGAAATGAATTTGTCTGAAGAATGTGGTGGAGAACACTCACTCCCCCCCCCCAAAAGGCGGAGGAGATCAAGTGAGCTCGTCCGGAACGAGGCTTAAGTGAGAGTGGAATCCCCCCCCCCCCTGTTGATGTAGGGGGGCAATTGAACCTATCCGAAGACAGGCTGCCTACGTACCCTTTACAGGGATCAAGTTGCCTCGTAGTTCATAGGAAGAGCGTCTAAGAGGGTGGTGGCATCGCAGCGGACTGGGTGGGATCGACCGCTGGCTTGGTTTTCCCACCCCTCCTAGCGCGAACTTCTTCTTCGCTTTGAGCGAAGTCTGCAGCGCGGTGGAGAGCGTCTTGGATGGTCGCGGGTGGGTTGACAGTCAATTCCTCCCAGAATGGAGAAGGGCATCAAAGCGCTCCTCTCAAGGCCTCCAGCGCAGACGTGTTGGTAATACCATCCACCTTTGACAGCGTGTGCTTGAATCTTGTCACGAAAGATCGCAGGCTTTCATTCTCACCCTGCTTGTTTGTCCACAGCTCCGCATCATAGATCTTTCCTTCAGCGAAGATGTTATAATGCTGTACAAACATCTCTGAGGATTGATGAAAAGTGTGGATTGAATTCTTCTCCAGCTTGTAGAACCACTAGAGGGCAGGCCCTTTGAGGCTCTCTACGAACAGTTTGCAGTAACCGATATCTTTCTCGGCTTCTGTGAACTTTGCCCTTCCTAAGTCGACTTCGAATTCCATTAGATGGATAGCAGGGTCGGTGGTTCCTTCATAGATTGGAAGCTTGATTTTTCCGGGGTCAGAGATTGGAGTTCTCGCAACCCTCTCAGCGAAGGGTGTGTTCCGTGCTTTCTCGAGAACAGAGGCGATCCCAGGAGCCTTCGCCGTGCTCTGGAACATCTGTAGTTGGGTAGCCTTTAGGTCAGAGGCGACCCGGTCTAACTGGGCCTTTAGCGCAGCAACCTCTCCGTCTCGGGAGCCTTGTGGAGCTTTGCGCTCCTGCTCCCTCCTGTAAAGCTCCGCTATGGTTGGAGCTACTTCTCCATCAGTCGTAGCGTCGTCAGTAGCTGTGTCGGTTCGGATTTGCCTCCGAGGGGGGTGATCTTTGTCCAATTCTTCCATCACGCGCTCAGGAGTCGGATCGAAATCCCGACGAGGTGGTGGTGGAGGCAAATCTTCCGGATCCGTGCGATCGATCCGAGGCGGCAGCTCCTCGTGCCGATCCCTTCGATAAGCTCGAGGTGTGTTGAAGCTGAGGCGTGTTGGACGGACACGGGACCTCTTGCGCTTCCTCTTCTTGAGCGATTGCAGCTCGCTCGCCATATCTTCAATTTTCTTCATCAGAGTCTCAAGCATCTGCTTGATCTGCTTGAGGTCAGTTGCGTTGTTAGCGGCGCGAGGAGCCGTGTTCTCCATGGAGTTGCTTCTCTCCTCGTCGTGCTGGTGAGACGAAGATCCTTCGTTGCTCATGGTGTTGATTGACATCTTCGTAGGTCGTTGGAAAACCTAGCTCTTCTTGTGTCAGATAATCTCTTGGTATCCCTTAGTCGGCGCCAAATTGTGGGAGCCTAAGCTAGCACAATTAGATTTGTAAGATTTCTTTAGGGAGCGGAGATCTCTATGGTAAGCTAGGTCGAACAAAGATGTAAAAAAGTCTTGTTATTGCTTTGAAAGAGTTTTGAGTACAAGTTTTCGTATTCAATTGCGGAACCCCTTTACAAGAGATGTTTACAAGTATTTATAGTCTAAGCTAAGTCGGCTCCCCCTTTCCTAAATCCTTGCAGACTCTCCTCCTGCTTAGGTCGGTTATAACATAACGGGCTTCGCGCCTAGATCGGGCTTCGGGCTTCCTTCACGTTAATGGACCAGAGACTGCTTCAGGCCGTGGACAAGATCAGAGACTAAGGCGAGCTCGTGGTCGGCCCGCATAGCCGAGCCTGAGGTCGGTCCACAAGGCCGAACCCGTGGTCGGTCCTCAAGGCCGAGCCTACAGTCGGTTCTTCAAGGCCGAGCCTACGGTCGGTTCTTCAAGGCCAAGCCTACGGTCGGTCCTCATAGCCGAGCCTGTGGTCGGTCTTCAAGGCCGAGCCTACGGTCGGTCCTCAAGGGCGAGCCTACAGTCGGTCCCGCATAGCCGAGCCTGTGGTCGGTCCATGAGGGTGAAGCTGTGGTCAGCACCATTCGGTCCCGGGCCCTTTCTGCTTCGCTTAGGTTCGTTCCGTTGTCACATGATTTGCTTCGCAGGAGGACTTAGGTGCCGTTATGCTTTCTTCGCCGACAGTCCGGAGGGCCATTTCTTCAATCGACTTGTCTTTGGACGTTAATGTTGAGCGGGTGAAAACCAACCCCAACAGTTAATGCCCATTATTCGTGGAAAACCTCAAAGTACCAGCCCTAAAATGGTTTTCGAGAATTCCACCAAACTCAATCGATAGCTTCAACCTATTGACTGTTGATTTTCTTAAACACTATGCAATATACATCGAGAAGCGAATATCCTATGCTGATCTCTGGACTATGGTTCAAGGAGAAAATAGGGCACTATGAGGCTTCATGGAGCGTTTTAAAGGAGTGCTATCTAAGATGGAAGGAGTAGGAAACACAACCGCGTTGCAGGCGGTAGACCCCCCCCCCCCCCCCCCCCCAAGCTTATGACAGAAAATTTGATCCCACATGGCATCTCACAATATTTCCTTTAGCAATAGGATAAGCCAGCTTCAAAAAAGGAGAGAAGGACGTTGGTTAATGCCTATTATTTATGGAAAACCTTAAAGGACCAGCCCTAAAATGGTTCTCATAATCAACCAACTGCAAAGAAAAATAACCAAGGATCATGATTTGTAGAGCATGAGGGAGGACTCAAAGGAGCTCAGAATTATCACGTAGATTCCCCAAGTTACGAATGAGGCCACAGCTGCGCTAGCGGAGGTCGAAGCCGTGGACGAGGTTCGTTAAACGATTCTTGGACTCAAAGCGACAAAACATCATACATCGAATTCCACAAGATGCAAAGCCATTTAAATGCGAATTGCCTTGTTTTAGGTTCTCGCCTCGCCAAAAAGCTAGCAGAAGAAAAATTCGAAAACAATATTAGCGTCGCTGACTTTGCCGATGCAGACACCAATCAACAAGAATAAGCACAACTCCCACGACGGCCTCGGCCAAAAAGGGAGAACGACTAAGAACCGTAGCCTTAAGCAAAGAGGAAGGAAATCCTTATGATAGTGGGAGGATTGCATCACATCAATCAAAGCTTTCCAGCGACGCCAGAGGTTAGTGCCAACTTCTCAGCACCCTTGAAATTTCTGAACAATGTGCAGTTCTTCGAGAAAGAAGAAACAAGCGGAATCGACAGGCTACACGATGATCCATTTATGACCAAGTTAGTCATCGTTGATTGCGTTGGGTTGAGGGTACTATCGATACTTAAAGCACGATAGAAATCATCTTCAAAGACACGCTCGAGTAAATGGGCGTCGAATTATCTAAAGTCATAGCATGTCTGAAACCATTGAATGGCTTCTCTAGTCAAACAACGATGACAATAGGAACTATCAGACAACCTGTTCTGGCAAAAGGTGTACGAAGGTGGTTAAATTCTCGGTCTCCGATAATCCTGCAGTTTTCAACATGATCATGGGAACTCCTAGGTTGAATTCGATGAGAGCAATAACTTCAACGCACCACCTCTGTGTTAAATTTCTAACTTCAGAAGGAACCAAGATAATCCGGGGAAGTCAAAAGGAATCCCGAATGTTTTTCATGGCTGAGCACCAACTGCAAAACATGGTTACCGATCAGATCTCTCAAGCTGAACGAGAGAAGATGAAGGTAGACAAATAACCGATCAAAGACTTCTTTAAGCTTTTATAACATTTACAGATTACGGTGGGTACTGTGCAAACTTGTGATCCTACCTTCTCTGTTTGCATCGACAACAACTACCCATGACGATGTATAGAAATCGGCGCAAATAAGCAAGTAAAGCAACAGATCAATCAAAGCTTTCCAGCGACGCCAAAGGTTAATGCGAACTTCTCTGCGCCCTCGAAATTTCCAAATGATGTGTTATCCTTCGAGGAAGAAGAAACAAGAGAAATCAACAGGCTAGACGATGGTCCATTTGTGATCAAGTTAGTCATCATTGATTGCGTTGTGTCGAGGGTACTATCAATAGATGAAGCACGATAGAAATCATCTTCAAAAAGATGCTCGAGTGAATAGGCGTCAAATTATCTGAAGTCAGAGCATCTCCAAAACCACCGACTGGCTTCTCTGATCAGAAAACGATGACAATAGGAACTATCAGACTACCTGTTCTGGCAGAAGGTGTAACGAAGGTGGTCGAATTCTCGGTCTCCGATAATCCAACAATCTACAATGTGTTCATGGGAACTCCAAGGTTGAATTTGATGAGAGCAGTAGCTTCAACGTACAACCTTTGTGTTAAATTTTCAACTCCATGAGGAACCAAGATAATCTGGAGAAGTCAGAAAGAATCATGAATGTGATTCATGGCTGAGCACCAACTGCGAAACCCGATTACCGAGCAGATCTCAAAAGCTGAACAAAAGAAGATGAAGGTAGATAGAGAGCCAATCAAAGACTTCTCTTAGCTCTTATAACAATTACATATTACAGAGGATACTATGCAAACATGCGATCCTGCCGTCTCTGTTTGCATCGACAACAACTATCCATAACGATGTATAGAGATCGACACAAATAAGCAAGTGAAGCAAAAAAGACGAAAGTTTGGTTTCGAAAGAGCACATGCTGTCAGTGACGAAGTCGAAAGACTCCTATGTGTGGGTTCAATCATGGAAGTCAAATACCCACACTAGCTTGCGAATCCAGTTGTCGTGAAGAAGAAGAACACCAAATGGAGAGTCTGCGTAGACTTCACCGATCTTAACAAAACATGCCCGAAAGACAAGCTTTCAGCTACCGCATATCGATCGTCATTAAAATAAGAAGGTTAAAGCTAAAATTTAGTCATAAATTATGTGTTGAAAATACAAAATGACACTATTTGTGAAACAAAAACATATGGTTATTGTTCATTCTATTATTTTAAAATTACCCATGAAAAACACAGGATATATATAAGCCTACAAAGTTTGTGGAGGAACTACAATGTGGAAAACAAGCTAAAAGGCTCTAGAACATGTCATCCATCTAATAAGTTTATAACAAAAATGTTTTATTGTTCATTCTATTATTTTTAGATTATTCAAAAGTAATGTTCTGTTTACTGTTGTTGTAACATCCCAAACCGGGATTTGGAAATTCGGTAAGGGTGTCGATCGACACCATGGTGAGTGTCGATCGACACCAATCGATTTTAAGCGGTTTAGTTTCGATTCTGATTTTGGTTTATCACGGTTCGGGTTAAGGAGAAAGCCCTAGTCGCGTGTTTATAAGGAGTTTGAGGGTTGAGCCGTCGGCAGAGAAGAAAAGGAGGAAGAGAATTCGTGGTTAGGAGGTTTTCGAGTAAGAATCGTTCGTGGTTTCGAAGCATGACCGTTCGTTCGTTCTATTCTTGTTTGTGGAGCTTCGTGAGTGAGTTCCAGTCGGTTCCAGCGAAGGATCAGAAGGTTCGTGGCTGCGTCAGTTCGTTCGTGTCTCTTTCCGTAGCCAATCCGCTTTAAAACTCAAAGGTGAGTGCGTGATCGTTAGGAAAAGCGTAGAATCAGGTATTAGGATTGTTTGCGTGTGTGATTGATTGTGGTTTATGTGATTGATGGTCAATTGGTCTCTGTTCGTGTGTGAATCGTGCTATATCGTTTGTTGGTCGATCGAGTGGGATTAGGGACGAGCTAGTGAGGACAAAGCTCGGTCTCAGATTCTGGAACGGAGTGTCGATCGACGCATGAGGGCAGTGTCGATCGACACCTCGCGAAGAAGATGGCATCGACTAAGTCGAGTGTCGATCGACACCCGCCGTTTCTTGTTAAACTTTGTGTGAAATAATATTTAACCAGAAAATGTTTAATTATTCAATAAATGTTTAATTAATCGGGAAATGTTTATTAATCTGGAAATGGAGAATTAAATCTGGAAATTGTTTTATTTGAATTTTAAACTGCGTAGTATTTTGGTATTTGTATTTTATGTTTTTCCTATAGCGGGATGACCGCTCCACTGAGTATTTATGATAATACTCACGCAATTCCTAAGTTCTTTTGAGTTGCAGGTAAAAGAAAAATGTGATCGTGGAATCGAGGCCGAGTGAAGAGGATGATAGGGTCTAGTGTTTATGGTTTAGTCTAGTGAACCGGTTGTTTAGGTTGCTAGCATTGTTTCATTCCTGAATTGCTAGATGAACTTAATTTGATTAAAGGATTTTATTTATTTTATGAATTTATTTTAAGTAATAAAATTGGTTTAAATGTTTATGTTGTTTTCCGCAGTAGAAATGTTAGTTTAAAAAAAAAAAAAAAGTTTGGGTGTTACATTTTGGTATCAGAGCCTAAACGGTTTTAGGACAATTGAATTTGGATGCCTGAGACTATGTGTTTAAATTGATTTGTGTGTTTAGTCAATTTAATAGAGTCTTAGTATCATCCTCTTCGGCCTTTTAAAATGATTCCACGGTAAGTTGTTCTGTGAGTATTGCAGAGAGATGGACGCTGGAGCTAGAAGTCGTGGTAGAGGTCGTGGCAGAGGCCGTCGTGGTCGTGGTCGTGACGAAAGGTTGAGTCGTTTTCGAGTGCTACGCATGCGTCAGGGACTCCTACGCATCATACGGGTTCTGTGGGCGAGACCAGTGTTGGTGCTAGCGTGAGTGCTGTGGGTGCCGGGATGGCTGGTTTAGGAGCGGGCCCGGGTGTCGGTGCTATTCTAGTTCAAGATCGTATGGATCGCATGGAGGGTATCTTGACAGAGATATTGGGGCGTTTTCCGGCAGCGATTCCGGTTCAGGCTCCAGTGGTTCCGCCTGTGGCGGAGGTGCAGTAGAGAGCTGCAGTTGCAGAGGTGCGTCCGTCTTACCTGGAGATGGTGAGTCAAATGCGGCAGATGAGTACGGCGTTCTTTTCGGGTGGTGTCAGTCCCGAGGAAGCCGACGAGTGGCGTATGCGCGTAGAGCGCAATTTCTGATCGATTCGTTACCTTGATGAGTATCGGGTAGAGTTGGCGATCCACTATCTGGGTGGTGATGTGCATGCTTGGAGGAGAGATATTGAGGCCAGGAGGCCTGGTGCAGAGTGGACTTGGGGAAAATTTGTGGCCGAGTTTAACGCCAAATATTTTCCTCAGGAGGCATTGATCGTCTTGCATCGAGATTTGTGGATCTGGTTCAGCGAGATCGTACCGTGCGTGAGTACGACGTTGAGTTTGGTCGTTTGCTAGACTATGCAGGAGGCATAGTCGATCAGCGGACGCAGGTCCAGAGGTTTCTGAGGAGACTGCAGCCAGATTTGCGGACCAGGTGCAGAGTGACTGAGTACGCCTCCAGGGCGAAGCTGGTTGAGGTTGCTCAGGGATCGAGGAGGATCTGGGAGGGCATGCAGCCGTGGTGGTTCCAGTGTCAGTTGTTCCTCCTGTTCAGCCGAGGCAGCAGCAGTCGCGGAGTGGTTCCGGTTCTGGATCCGGCAAGGCGGCAAGCCTGCGCAGGGTGAGAAACGGAAGTGGGATAACGCTTCCAGGCCCAAACAAGGATCGAGGGGCGGAGCGTGTTTTGGATGCGGTAGTTTGGAGCATCAGGTGTCGAGTTGCCCTGGGAGGGGTGATCAGCAGCAGCAGCCGCGACAGTCTGACCTGAGGGTCTGTTATAACTGCCGAGAGCCCGGGCATATCAGGCCGATGTGTCCTAAACCCCAGCGGGTGTCCGTTGCTGCGTTTCAACCAGTGCAGCAGTTAGCGGCAGTGCAGCCGTTGAGCCAGATTGGACCGGCGCAGAGAGTCTATAACGCAGCCGAGGTGGGTCAGCATAGCGGCGCGACGATCACAGGTAAAACTCTAGACTTAGACGAACACATGCTTGTGATGTTCTAGTACGGTTCTCAACGCATATGAATTATGTTGGGACCTTGTTAGTGGGAGGCCTTGAGTCCCATGTGCTTTTTGATTCTGGAGCATCGAACTGCTTTATTACCCCGGAGCATGCCGAGAGCAGTGGCATCCGTAGCAGCGAGGGTGAGCGTTCGGGTTTGGTCAAAGTGGCGGGAGGTGGATTTCTGGCCACTTTGGGCCGTGCTAGAGCAGTTGATGTTCAGATTGCGGGGCAGTCGATGCCAGCAGACTTGGTGATAAGTTCAGTGGAGCTGTATGACGTTATCCTAGGGATGGATTGGTTGTCTCATTATAGAGTCCATCTGGATTGTTATCGAGGCAGAGTGTCCTTCGAGCGCGAGGCAGAGAAGTTGACATTTCAGGGAGTGAGACCGACTTCAGGGAGCCTTGTGATTTCTGCGGTTCAGGCAGTGCAGATGTTGGAGCAAGGATGCGAGGCTTATTTGGCGACGATTTCTATGCCAGAGTCCGTTGGTAAGGTTGCGGTGAGTGAGATTCAGGTTGTCTGGGAGTTTGAGGATGTCTTCCAGTTGTTGCAGGGATTACCGCCGTCTCGATCCGATCCGTTTACGATTGAGCAAGAACCCGGGACAGAGCCTATCTCCAAGGCACCATACAGGATGGCCCCAGCTGAGTTGGCAGAGCTGAAGAGTCAGTTGGAGGATTTGACTATTAAGGGTTTTATCCATCCCAGTACTTCACCGTGGGGAGCGCCAGTGTTGTTCGTAAAGAAGAAAGATGGTAGTTTTCAGTTGTGTATCGATTATCGGGGATTTAACCGGGTCACTGTGAAGAACAAGTACCCTCTCCCGAGGATTGATGAGTTGCTAGATCAGTTGAGGGGTGCTACTTGGTTCTCCAAGATTGACTTGGCTTCAGGTTACCATCAAATTCCGATCGACTAGGTGGATGTTCGGAAGACTCCTTTCTGGACACGGTAACTTCGAGTTTGTGGTGATGCCATTTGGTTTGACAAATGCGCCAGCAGCGTTCATGCGGTTGATGAACGGCATAATTCAGGAGTATCTGGATGTCTTCGTGATCATCTTTATCGATGATATTTTGGTTTACTCTAAGAGTGCGGAGGAGCATGAGGTTCACTTGCGGTTAGTTCTGGAGAAGCTTCGGGAGCAGAAGCTTTATGCTAAGTTGAGCAAGTGTAGTTTCTGGCAGCGAGAGATGGGTTTCCTTGGTCACATTGTCTCTGCAGACGGAGTTTTTGTGGATCCGGCGAAGATAGAGTCTATTCGAGATTGGCCTAGATCGACTAATGCTACCGAGATCAAGAGTTTTCTGGGTTTAACAGGGTATTATCGGAGGTTTGTCAAAGGGTTTGCGAGTATGGCTCAGTCGATGACAAAGTTGACCGGGAAGGATGTTCCGTTTGTCTGGTCTCAGGAGTGCGAGGATAGCTTTTCGAAGCTTAAGGAGATGTTGATGAGTACACCAGTATTGGCATTGCCCGAGCCGGGTAAGCCTTACGTAGTGTACACGGACGCTTCTGGGATTGGTCTTGGTTGCGTGTTGATGTAGGAGGGTAGAGTAATTGCGTATGCTTCGAGGCAGCTGAGGGGCGCAAAGCGTAATTACCGTACGCATGATCTAGAGTTGGGCGCAGTAGTGTTTGCGTTGAAGATTTGGAGATCCTATATGTATGGTGGGAAGGTTCAGATTTTCACAGATCATAAGAATCTGCAACACTTTATCACTCAGCCGTTGCTGAATATGAGACAGAGACGCTGGATCGAGCTGTTGGCAGATTATGATTTGGATATTGTCTATCATCCTGGTAAGGCAAACCAGGTAGCAGATGCGCTCAGCCGTCGGCGAGTGGATTCGTCTCGAGAGCAGGATATCGAGTCGCTTGTGAGCGAGGTTAGCACTTTGCGGTTATGTGCTATGTCAGAGGAGCCGTTGGGCTTAGAGGCAGTTGATTAGGCGTATCTGTTGAGTAGGATTCTCGCGGCTCAGGCGAGTGATTCTGGTTTAGTGGCTGCGTCGACCGCAGCGGGTTCTGAGTATCAGGTCTCATCGAATGGGGCAATTCTTGTTCGCGGTCGGGTTTGTGTACCCAAAGTTGAGGAGCTGAGGCAGGAGATTCTGTGAAAAGCTCATGCGAGCAAATTCTCAATTCATCCGGGAGCGACTAAGATGTATCGTGATCTCAAACGGTATTATCACTGGGTCGGGATGAAGAGAGATGTGGCGGCTTATGTCTCTAAGTGCAACACGTGTTCATTAGTTAAAGTTTACCCATTCCGGAGTGGTCTTATGCAGAGTTTACCCATTCCGGACTGGAAGTGGGATTTGATCAAGATGGATTTTGTTGTGGGATTACCTATTTCGCAGACGTATGATGCTATCTGGGTGATTGTTGATCGGTTGACTAAGTCAGCACATTTTTTGGCCATCAAGAAGACAGACGGCGCGGCTGTTTTGGCTAAGAAATTTGTGAAGGAGATTGTGAGGGTGCATGGAGTGCCAGCCAGCATTGTGTCAGACCGAGATCCGAGATTTGCATCTGAGTTATGGGGAGCATTTCAGGTATGCATTAAGGTGCATATGAGTACAGCATATCATCCGCAAACTGATGGGCAGTCAGAGAGGACTATTCAGACTATGGGGGATTTGCTGAGGATGTGTGTTTTGGATTGGGGTGGTCACTGGGCTGATCATTTGAGCTTAGTGGAGTTTGCTTATAATAACAGCTTCAAGGCGAGTATTGGGATGGCTCCTTTTGAGGCTTTGTATTGGAGGCCATGCAGGACACCCCTATGCTGGACCCAAGTGGGGGAGCGGAGTACCCTTGGAGCTACTTATGTTCAGGAAACGACGGAAAAGGTCCAGGTTGTGAGACTGGACATGAAGGAAGCTCAGGATCGTCAGAGGAGTTATGCGGATAAGAGGCGGCGAGAGCTTGAGTTTGCAGTGGGAGATCCCGTGTATCTCAAGATGGCTATGTTGAGGGATCCTAACAGATCTATAGCCGAGAACAAGCTAAGTCCGCGGTTTATGGGTCCGTTTCTGGTAGTGGAGCGAGTTGGGCCGGTAGCATATCGGCTTGAGTTACCACCGATCATGAAGGCATTTCATAAGGTTTTCCATGTGTCCATGTTGAGGAAGTGCCTGCATGAGTCGGACGAGATAGTACCTGAGATCCTTGCGGATCTTCAACCTGATTTGACGGTTCCGGCTATGCCTGTGAGGATTATCGAGAGGAGACTCAAGGAGCTGCGTCGGAAGAAGATTCCTTTGTTGCGGATTTTGTGGGATTGCGCTGGTTTTGAGGAGGAGACTTGGGAGCCCGAGGCAAAGATGAAGTTAAAGTTCAGGAAGTTGTTCGACAAGCAGGTAGTGACGTAAGCTTTATTTCTCTTTGTGGTTCCAGTTTAGTCTGTTTAGCATTTTGATGCTTTTGTTTCGTGGTATTTTCATCGTGCTGTAATGATCATACTTTTTGGGAGATTTATAAGATGGAGTTGTTTCTTATTTATCTGTTTTTATAAGATGGTTTTTCTTATATGCGATTGTGGTGATATTCCGAGTTAGTGAGTATCGAGTTTGACCACGAGAAGCAGTTAGTCGATAGATGCTTATAGACGTTTTAGAATTTATTATTCTAGGGGCTGCGGTTCCGAGTAACTCATTTATTTTGTTTTGGGAGAATGCGTTCTCTCGAGGGATTGTTTAGCTTCCCCTGTGTACCCGGAGCTCAAGGGATGCATCCTGAGAGTGGAAGGGGCACGAGGCACCGATAGCTCAAAGGATGCGTCCTGCGAGTGAGAGGGGTGCGGGACACCGATAGCTCGAGGGATGCGTCCCGAGAGTGAGAGTCGTGTGACACCGATAGCTCAAGGGATGCGTCCTGCGAGTGAGAGTGGTGTGGAATGAGTTAAGGGTAATAGATGTCTGAAAACGGGTGTATAAACATGAGACTGAACGAGAGCCTCGGAGATTGGGTTTTGGATCTCGGATAGTTGACCGGGTTGGGTCGGGTTTGGAGCCTTTGGTAGGCGGTTTGTCGGGATTGGAGGACGAATCCATTGTTGGTTGGGGAGAGTTGTAACATCCCAAACCGGGATTTGGAAATTCGGTAAGGGTGTCGATCGACACCATGGTGAGTGTCGATCGACACCAATCGATTTTAAGCGGTTTCGTTTCGAATCTGATTTCGGTTTATCACGGTTCGGGTTAAGGAGAAAGCCCTAGTTGCGTGTTTATAAGGAGTTTGAGGGTTGAGCCGTCAGCAGAGAAGAAAAGGAGGAAGAGAATTCGTGGTTAGGAGGTTTTCGAGTAAGAATCGTTCGTGGTTTCGAAGCTTGACCGTTCGTTCGTTCTGTTCGTGTTTGTGGAGCTTCGTGAGTGAGTTCCAGTCGGTTCCAGCGAAGGATCAGAAGGTTCGTGGCTTCGTCAGTTCGTTCGTGTCTCTTTCCGTAGCTAATCCGCTTTAAAAATAAAAGGTGAGTGCGTGATCGTTAGGAAAAGCGTAGAATCGGATATTAGGATTGTTTGCGTGTGTGATTGATTGTGCTTTATGTGATTGATGGTCAATTGGTCTCTGTTCGTGTGTGAATCGTGCTATATCGTTTGTTGGTCGATCGAGTGGGATTAGGGACGAGCTAGTGAGGACAAAGCTCGGTCTCAGATTCTGGAACGGAGTGTCGATCGACGCCTGAGGGCAGTGTCGATCGACACCTCGCGAAGAAGATGGCATCGACTAAGTCGAGTGTCGATCGACACCATGTGGTGTGTCGATCGACACCCGCCGTTTCTTGTTGAACTTTGTGTGAAATAATATTTAACCGGAAAATGTTTAATTATCTTGTAAATGTTTAATTAATCGGGAAATGTTTATTAATCTGGAAATGGAGAATTAAATCTGGAAATTGTTTTATTTGAATTTTAAACCGCGTAGTATTTTGGTATTTGTATTTTATGTTTTTTCCTATAGCGGGATGACCGCTCCACTGAGTATTTATGATAATACTCACGCAACTCCTGTGTTCTTTTGAGTTGCAGGTAAAGGAAAAATGTGATCGTGGAATCGAGGCCGAGTGAAGAGGATGATAGGGTCTAGTGTTTATGGTTTAGTCTAGTGAACCGGTTGTTTAGGTTGCTAGCATTGTTTCATTCCTTAATTGCTAGATGAACTTAATTTGATTAAATGATTTTATTTATTTTATGAATTTATTTAAGTAATAAAATTGGTTTAAATGTTTATGTTGTTTTCCACAGTAGAAATGTTAGTTTTAAAAAAAAAAAAAGTTTGGGTGTTACAGTTGTAGAAGTTCTTAAAATTTTAGATTAATGTAAAAAGATTTGGAATTCTTATGACAATGCATATTTTATGACTAGTTTTAAACATTAAAACTAATAAAATTTCTAATTATATGTTTCTCGGAAATGGATGGTGAATGTTGTGAGTTTGTAAATTTAACATTTCTTAACGGAAACGTTGATTCTTTATATTTGAAAGCATTTTTTTGATTGTATACATTAAAAGATTGAAGTTGCGTTAGGATTGCTACAAATACCAAGATGAAAAGACACCCAACGATCTGGTTATCAACTATGGTTTTTTATGCATTGGACGATTAAAATATGCTAAATTACTAATGAATTGTAAAAGATTCATCCTAGGATCATGTCTTGTCAACAAATAACTAATTTTTAGTTATTAGTATATCATACAGCTGCATTTTTTTGTTAATAAAATTGCTTATAGTTATTTTGAAAAATTATGCTTTTTGAAAAACATGTTTTATAGTTATCACTATATCATCGATTGCATCTTCTCGAAAAAACCGTTTTATGACTATTTTATAACAGGACTACGTCTTTTGGATAAAATCACTTTATGGTTATTATCAAAGGTCGTTTCTTTTCAATAAAACATGTTATAGTTGTTAGTAATAGTATATTATAAGGCCCCGTCTTTTCAATAAAACCACTCAACGGTTACGTCCAAAGATCCTGATGTTTCGGAAAAAAACATGTCCTATACTTGTCAATATATCATTGGTTGTATTTTTCGAGAAAATTATTATATCAACCTTTATAACTTCTAATTTTTGTCACAATAAACCATACAGAGGAGGATTAAGAAGATACGAATCTACCTAAGCCACATACCCATGATCTCCAATAAGGTTAGCAGTAATACAAACCTAAAACCATTAGAGAATTCAAAATTAAAGGGACTTTAACAAGAAGAGGCCAAACGTTTCTCACTATCAAAGATACCTTTGAGCCACAAGGGGAAACTAGATACACATTAGAATGAATCCTGAAGTCCTTGATGACACTTTAAGCTATGAGAAAGACACCTCTATTCTATTCGAAGATCTCACCTCCTTCACTTCCTTCCAATTAGAGAAGCCTTCTAATCTATAACTGACTTCACCCGCCGCATAAAGAAGAGCTGGCCATTGTTTTGGCATATTAACGGCTCCGACCAAACCAAGAGCTTCAACACCAAAAATAACCCTATCCAACACGTGGAATTTAATATTGTCCAAAGTCTAGATAAAGGCTTTCAATTTTGCCTCCTGTTAGAAGACCCTCTCCTACTATGAAGAAGAACAGTTCTAGAGTGGTCTCTTAAGACCCAAGAAGCCCCAACCAGTTTATGATCCTTAGACCAAGAGAAGCCAATATTGCACTTTAGCCACGGGTCAGGAGGTCTTTTCCATCTAACATGCGGCCTTTTCCTTGTGGCTTCCTCAACCTGATCCTCAACATGACCACAAAACCACTATTCCACTTCAGACCCAATCTTTTGAACTGTTTCAGTTGAAAGAAAAACATGTCCCTTGAATTGGTGATTGTTCCTATTTTTCGAAAGGTACTATAAATTGCACGGAAAGCTCCTTCTTAGCTCCAAAGGAAAATCCTTCCTTTCCCTGTTTTCCATGAGAGTATGCAGATTGGCGTATATTGAGCTCTGATCATATCCACCAGGAGGAAAAGGAAGAAAGCGCCCAAACCTGCCTAGCCTGAGAACATGTGAATAAGGCATGGTTATTTGATTCTTCATCGTCTCCACAAATCTGACACCTGATGTTAGGGGTGGACATTTGGGTAACCATTCGGGTTTCGGTTCGGTCAATTCGGTTATCGGGTTTTCGGTTTTAGGAATATAATACACATTCGGGTATTTTTAAATTACGGATCGATTTTGGTTCGGTTAGTGTCGGTTATTTTTGGTTTCGGTTACCCAAAATATTCATATAATTTTTAGTCAAATTTGGTTTGATTAATTTATTTTTAACTCAAGTTTTCCGAAAAATATATAACAAAAATGAAATTCTAAATAATCTATCTAATTAAATTAATTATTTTTACCAAATATACCTACAAATCCCGAATCATCTGAAAAACTATTAAAAAAACTAAAAAAATGCATAAATTATGTGAACATTATATCTAAATATATATAGTTAATTTTACGTTTTTGTTTAATTCAGATACCTGTTCGGTTTTCGGTTCTTTTCGTGTTCGGTTTTCGGTTCTTTTCGGGTTCAGTTTCGGTTTCGGTTTTAAGAAAATAGAACCCATTCGGGTATGTTATAAAATCGGATTCGGTTCAGTTTGGATAGTTTCGGGTTGGAATCGGTTTTTATTTTTGGTTTCAGATATTTTGCCCACCCCTACCTGATGTTCATATTCTTTTAGCTACTACCACATCTGCAATTGGTATGATTCCACTTACCACCCTTTACAGAAAGAACATAATCTTGGGAGAAGTTGTCAAGGACCAGAGCTCCTCCTTTAGATGATTGAGAGATAGTAACACTTCAGCCTCTCTAATGAGCTCTGCTTTGTTGGTAGACCAAGCCAGCCAATATCCATATTGAACCGTCTAATCCCCACTTTTGTTGTGGCTCCAAACCTAATAGTCATCTCTCCAAACGTGTGGCTGATGATGGATATTAAGGTCTTCTTAAAAGAACAACTCTTTGAGTTTCTCGACATTCCACATCCTAGAGCTTCCACTAATGAGATCAAAAACCTTTAGGTTGAGGTCAAAATTGTAATTACTAATGAGAACTCTTCTCATTCCTTTGTCCCTATCAAAGAGCCAAGAGTCAATCCACACAAGAAAAGACCTGCCATTACCCACCATATTTTTAGACCTTAATTTTTCCAAGAGATCTTTTCCTTGCAGGACACTTTTCCAAGCATCAAAGGGTCTTTTGCCAACTACAGCCTCTAAGAACCCTTTCCGATCGAAATATCTACTCTAAAGCACTCTTGCAGACTGGCTTTGAAAGACCGTCTAGGCCTGCTTAGCCAGAAGAGCTTGATTGAAGCATTGTATGTCACGAAATCCTAGTCCTCGTTGCTCTTTGGAGAGGCAAAATTTATCCCATCTCATCCAATGTGTCTTTCTCTTATGCTCTTGTGAATTCCACTAGAAACTAGCCATGACTTTGGTGATGTTCTCACATGTGTAGGTTGGAAGCTTAAAACATGACATAGCGTAGACTGGCAGAGCTAGAGCCACAACTTTAAGAAGAACCTCTTTGCCGTCTAAGGAGAGTCATCTAGCAAACCATCCTGATAATATGCTCTTTAGGTTCTCTTGAATAAAACCTAGCAAATCTCTCTTAGATCCACTGAAACACTCAAGCAAACCCAAATATTTGTCTGCTCCACCTTCCCATAAATCCATGTGATCTCTTTGATCTTTTCTTTGAGGTTATCTCCAATCTTGCTACCAAAAGTGATTGAGGATTTATTGGGATTCACAATCTGGCCAGTTGCCTTTCCATAAACTTGAAAGATCCTCATTAGTTCCTCTGATTGCTTCTCATCCGCCTTACAAAAGAAAAGAGAGTCATCTACAAAGAGCAAATGATGAATTGTCAGACCAGAAGGAGAGAAACTAATTCCATTTATTAAATTTTTCCTCTCATCTACATTGATCTCCTTATCCTAGTCCTCTTTGGGGTTTGATCATGCCAAAAAGTTGACTGTTTATCAAAACTTTTATATTTAAAATATATTTTTTCTAAAATTTATCATAACGACTAAGAGATATTGAATATTTAAACATACAAACTTACATTATGATTTATTGTCTGATTGTTAAAAAACAAAATCCACGAAAATAGTTTTCATCTTTTTATTCTTGATTTTGGTCTTTAGCAATTAGTGTCGTCATATAAATATTTTTTTTCATTTGGTTTCATTTATGCAATATTATTAGGGAAAATTACAAAAATGCCACTTTTGACATGCCACTGTTTGATTATTTTCTTACCAACATGTACTTATAAATCCATTTAAAAACCTTATATCTTTTTTTTTTGTCAACCAAACATATAAATCAGAAAATGCCTCCTGGATCAGTTCCCCAACTCGGAGGAGAAGAGTTTACAAATGAAAATACAATAGCATGAGAGCGCGCCGAGCGGGCTAGACATCGCCTGGAGGTTGTTCGCACGTGCAATCTTCGATACTGAGAAGCTAGGAAGGTGAGCTGTCAAACTCTGAATCTTATCTGAAAGAAGCGAAAAAGCTGGCCAATCGTCTGGATTAGTTTGTTAGGGATTGTTTAATTGATTCGTGATTGTGATGTTTGATATTCCTATGTGTTTTCTGTGTCAAGTGATAGTTTTGTCGTGATCAGTCTCGTTCGATGAAACGGGACCGAGTCTCGTGAGAATTTCGACTCGTCTAGGTTTATGCAAGAGGTGTCGATCGACACCTAGTGGCAGTGTCGATCGACACCACTCTTTTCGATTGCGAGGGTTCAGTTTTGGTATTAGAGTGTCGATCGACACCCAGGTGGAGTGTCGATCGACACCACTTGTTAAACTGTGAAAATTTGCATATATGTTGATCGTTGCATATTTGTTGATCGTAGCATACCTGTTGAATGTTGGTTTCCGAGGTAGCATTGTTTGATAAATAAAGTTTGGGTGTTTTAGCGTATAATGAGATTGATCGCTCGATGAAACGGAGAGGATCTAGCTCGATTCAGGTTTCTGCGAAGAGTGTCGATCGACACCTAGAGGGAGTGTCGATCGACACCCCTTTTTCTCGCGATAAATTGTGTTGTGAGATGAAGCGTCGGTCGACACCTAGTTGTAGTGTCGATCGACACCCTATTGTGAATTATGTGTTGTTGTGTTGTTGTGTCGATCGACACCGTGGTGGTGTGTCAATCGACACTGATTGCTGAGTTGCAGATTTTGGTGGATTTTTCTTATTATGGTAATTGAACGTTGTGAAATGCTGGTTGTTTGTGTATTATTTTGGCATTCATTTTCCTTATTATTTAACCGGTAGAGGGGATGACCGCCTCACTGAGTATTTGTGATAATACTCGCACAAATCTTTTTCCCATTTGTTGTAGATAAAGGAAAAGTGTGATCGTGGAATCATGGTGTAGGGAGAGGATGATTAGGATTTGTGGTGATGTTTTGGTGAACTTAGTAGAACATGAGGTTTAGGATGCTTGCTTGGTTGAATTTGGAATTGGGTTGCTTGATTTAATTATCTATTGGAATTATTTAGTTTAATTGATTATGTGTTTTCCGCTGGTTATTGTTTGTTGGTTTGAATTAACCGTTGAGAATTAGAATTAGTTTATTAATTAAAAAAAAGCTTGGTTGTTTCATTTTTGTATCAAAGCCCTTACGGTTTTAGGGCAGTAGGTTGAGTGATTTGAGACTATGTGTTTATAATTGATTATGTGTATGTAGTCAATTCTAGGAGTTGTAGAGTCTTAGATCATCCTCTTCGGGCCTTTAAAGAGATTTTGTGGTAAGTAATTATGTGTTGATGGCGACTTCTATTTTTTAATTCTAATTTTGGTAGTTTGTATTTTTGGGAAATGCAGAGAGTGATGGCTAGAGTTGTTAGAGGTCATGACCGTGAGGAGCCGAGGTTGGGATCGAGGACGCGTGTGTGAGACCACCGATAGTGTGGCGTCGAGTGCGACGCATGAGTTGATTTCATATTCGCAGATGTTTCATGAGGGATCCAGCAGTGTATCCATTGTTAGTGCTAGTCTGAGGACTGGTGGTACTAGAGAGGGTACGAGTGTGACTGGAAGTGCGAGAAGCCCAGGTGTGGGTGCGACCGCCAGTGTGACTCTGGGTCGAGATGATTGTTTGGCTGATCTGTTGGCTCAGTTGGATGAGCGGTTATCGAGTGCGGTGGAGGCTCTAGTAGCGCCATGTGTGGCAGAGGTGCAGCTGCAGAGGAGGTTCCGTATCCGTTGAGGATGATGGATAGCGTATTGGTTTGAATTTCTTCTCGGGTAGCGCTAAGTCTGAGGAGGCTTGAGTGGAGGTTGAGATTGGAGCGGATTTTCCGTTCTATTTGGTGTCCTGAGGGATACCGGGTTGGGTTTGGCGGTTCATTACCTTGATGGTTATGCGCATCTCTGGTAGAGAGGTGTTGAGGCCATGTAGAGCCAAGCAGTGTGGACGCGGGGAGAATTCTTTGCCAAGTTTGATGCTAAGTTCTTTCCTCAGGAGGCAGTAGATCATCTTAAGGCGAGATTTGTGGAGCTAGTTCAGGAAGACCAGTCAGGAGGATTATGATGCTGAGCACAGCAGGCTCTTGGTCTATACGGGTCGAGGCATGGAGGATGAGCAGACACAGATGAAGAGGTTCTTGTAAGGACTTCGGCTGAGTTTGAGGACACCGTGCAGAGCATCCAGGTTTGCCTAGAGGGCGGTGTTCGTTGAGGCTGCGGTATCATTTGAGGAGGATATGTGAGAGCAGATCGAGAATGGAGCTGTGTTTCATTTTGTTTCTCTTGTTTCATAATTTTTAGTTTTGTCTATTATGTTTTTGAGCTCTGTATTTTCGTTTAGTGTTGAAACGACAAGTGCAATTTGAAATTTATAAGAGTTTTCTTATATCTTTGTCTTGTGGCGGACTTAGTCATTAGTCATGTGGAGTTGTGAGATGTCATTCTGAGTATGGACGGGTTGGAGCATTGCAGGGTCCATCTGGATTATCATCGAGGTTGCATAGTGGTTGAACACGAGGGAGCATAAGTTTCGTCTTAAGTTGGTTCTGGAGAAGTTTTGAAAGCAGGGGCTATTTGCTAGGTCGACTAAGAGTAGTTTCTGGTAGCAAGAAATGGGGTTTTTCAGCCTTTGCGACTCTGCAGAGGGAGTGTCTATGGGTCCAACGAAGATTGGCCTAGACCGAGTAATGCCACCGAGATTAGGATTTCTTGGGTTGGCTGGATCGCAAGAGATTTGTAAGGGATCTGCGAGTATAGCGCAGTTTAGGACGAAGCTAATAGGGAAGGATGTTCCTTTGTCTGGTCTCAGGAGTGTGAGGTCGAGGCTTTGGGTAGAATTGTTTGCGGATTATGATTTGGGCATTGTTAAATCCTTTGGGTTAGGTTAACCTAGTGGCATATGCTCTGAGTCGACAGAGAGTGGACTCAGCTCGGGAACAGAATGTTGAAGTGAGGTGTTATTGAGCGGGACTAGCATGTTGCGGTTATGTGCTTTTCGCATGAGTCTTTTTAGTTTAAGGCAGATAATCAGGTAGATTTTCCGAGTAGGTTTGTGTGGGGGAAATCATCTATTTTGGACCTCGACTATTGTCATCGTGCGTTTTTACACCTAATTTATTCACTTTGTCCAATTTAGACCTGAATATAACAAATATTCAAATTATGACCCTGAACTAATAACTTTTGTGCTAAAATGGACGTTGACCTATTGACCGTTAGTCAACATTGGCGGATTGCTTACTGGGACGATGGAAGCCGACAGGTGGAACTAAAATGTGTACCAAAAACGATGAAAATGGTCATTTTGAACCTGAACTATTTAAAACGTGCCAATTTAGACCTTTGTTTTTTTTTTATATATCAATTTACAAAACAAAACTTTTAAAATATCGAAAAATGTGAATCTATAGTATTTAGGTTATAAATAAAACATATGCTTTTAGTTAAATCCAAATTTCTTTAATAGTATCCCAATTTTTCCACCATTTCATACACTAAAAATAATAAATTTACTTAACTAATTCTTTTTGTATCATATTTTACAAGTATACAATTTTGCTTTTACATAAGTTTTTGTAAAACTTTGATAATTTAATTAAATAACCATTTAAATAATACTTTAAAAAAATTTGAAATGTTTTTTTTTATATAGTAACTATAATAATTTAATTGACTAATAATTATATTGGAATTCAAATATGTACAATTAAAACAACAAATTTTTATAAAAAAAAATAAATTAGGTTTATTTTACTATGTGGCTATATCTTTAAATGTAGACAAATCTAACTCAAATTTTATAAAATATGATATAAAAATAACTAATTAATTTTATTATTTTTAGTGTACAAGATAGTGAAAGCTTTTGGATACTATTAAAGATATTTAAAATGAAAAAATAATTTAATTTTGTTTGTTTTGGAAAATTATTTAATTTAATAGTAATATGATAGCTATATTAAAGATTTGGACTATAAATATGTTTTATATATAAAGTTTTGTTTTCTATGTTCTTCATGTTTTGATATTTTAAAAAAATTGTTTTGTAAACTCTAAGATTCTTTTAAAAGAATACTACGGTTTAAAATGGCACATTTAAAAAATTTCATGTTCAAAATGACCATTTTCATCGTTTTAAATACACATGTGAGTTCCACGTGTCAACTTCCGTCATCCTAGTCAGCAATCCGTCAATGTTGACTAACGGTGAACAAGTCAAAGTCCATTTTAGCACAAAAGTTATTAGTTGAGGTTCTTAATTTGAGTTTTTGTTTTGTTTAGATCTAAATTGGACAAAGTGAATAGATCAGGTGCAAAAAGGCACGATGACAATAGTCTAGGTCCAAAATAGCCGATTTCCCGTTTGTGTGGCTCAGGAGAGTGATCAGAGTTGATGGATGCATCGAGGCAGTTGGTTTAGTTTATCAAGTCTCTTCGAATGGGACGTTTTTGGCGCGTAGGCGAGTGTGTGTATATGTGAATGAGTACACTGAGGATTCAGGAATTGGTTTGGACCACTTGAGGTAGTTCTAATCTCGATGTTTATAGACGTTTGGATTTTATTGCTCTAGGGGCGAGGTGTCGCCGAATAACTCATTATGTGGGAGAAAGTGGTTCTCTTGTATACTTATTTGGGGTCGTGGTTCCCAGTATAGGTATTTGGAAACGGTGGTTCCCAGTACTACTTATTTGAGGCCGTGGTTCTCAGTATAAGTAGTGAGAGATAGTGTTCTCTCTAGGGGACCGTGGTTCCCAGTGCTACTTATATGGATGGTGTTCCCAGTATAAGTAGTTAGAGATAGTGTTCTATTTAGGGGACCGTGGTTCTCCTGTGTACTTATTTGGATTGTGTTCCTAGTATAAGTAGTGAGAGATAGTGTTCTCTCTAGGGGACAGTGGTTCCCAGTGCTACTTATTTGGATGGTGTTTCGAGTATAAGTTGTGAGAGATAGTGTTCTCTCTAGGGTACCGTGGTTCTCCTGTGTACTTATTTGGATGGTGTTCCAATTATAAGTACTGAGAGACTATGGTCTATCAAGGGAACAGTGGTTCCCAGGATACACAAAGCTTAAAGAATTTGCTCCTGAGAGTATGAGGGGTATGTGCACCAATCACTCAAAGGATGTGTTCCTGAGAGCGAGAGGGTGTAGTGATGAGTTAAGAGTAATAAATATTTGTAACGTGCGAATAAACATAGGATTAGTGACGTGCTTCGAAGGTCATGAATGGGTCTTGAGGAGGGGTGGTTGTGTTTGCCATGTGTGCAGTTGGAGAAGACATGATATGTTGGAGTATGGAATGGTGGATTAATATCGGGAGGTAATTCTAGATTTCAGGTGCTTGTAAGCATATGAATTGATTACTCTATAGGAAGCGCTTTACCTATATATCCAAAGCTTGAGGGAGACGTTGTAAGAATGGAGTAGCATCGGCATTGTTACCTTGAAGGATACGTCCTTAGAGTGTGATGATGTCGGTATGAGTACGAGTAATCAATGTCTGATAGTGACATAAGCATGAGACGAGATATAGACCTCAATGTTTGGGTGCGTGATTCTGTGTAATACCGGTTAGGGGGACGCATCGTGCGTTAAGTATCCACTAGTGGAAGCGAAGCATCAAGGTTTGAGTGGATGGATGCAGAGTTGCTCATTCTTAAGTGGATGTGGGATATGATTACGATGGATGTTGAGGAGGGATTACCTAACTCGCAGATGACTGATGCTATCTGGGTTATTGTGGATTGTACGATTAAGTCAGCATATTTTTGGTCATTAAGGAGACCGACAGAGCATCGGGTTAAGCTAAGGAGTATATGGAGAAGATTGTGAGGTTGTATGGAGTGCCAACCCGTATGGTTCAGACCGGAATCTTAAGTTACGTCAGAATCGAAGAGGGCAATTCAGACATCAGAGGTTTTGCTGAAGATGTGTGTTCGGGATTGGGGTGGTCATTGGGTGGATCACTGGTGTTTGGCTAAGTTGTTTGGAATAACAATTTTTTAGACGAGTAACGGGATGGCTCCACACGAGGTTTTGTATGGGAGGCCATGTCGGACATCTATATGTTGGACCCAAGTGGGGGAGAGGAATATGTGGGTGCGAGTTTTGTTCAGGGAGCGACGGAGAGGATCCATGTTTTGAAGCTGATCAAGTAGAAGGCTCAAGATCGGCAATGGAGTTATGCTGATAAGAGAAGATCAGAGTTAGAGTTTGAGGTATGAAATCATTTGTATCTCAAGGTGTCAATGTTGAGGAAGTGCATGCGTACTTCGGAGGAGTTAGTGCTAAGATACTCGGGATCTTCAGCCAGGTTTTTCTGTGTCGGTGAAGCCTTTGAGGATTCTCGAGAGGAGAGTTAAGGTGCTGCGTTGGAAGAAATTGTCCATTGTTGAGAGTTTGTAGGTTTTAGTGGTAGTTCAGAGGAGGAGATTTGGGAATCTGAGGCAAAGACGAGGTTGAAGTTCAGGAAGTAGTTTGATAAGCAGGTCGCAGTTTGAGCTTCACTTTCTTTGTGATTCCAGTTCGGTTGGGTTAGCGTGGGGTTGTTTGGTCTTTTTGTTGTGTATTCTCGTTTTGTTGTAACGATTATACATTTTTGAGATTTATAAGATGGTGTTCCTTATATTTATGTGTTATAAGATGTGTGATTCTTATTGTTGGTTAGTGTGGACCAGTGGTTAGTCATTTTGTGATGATGTTTCGGGTTAGGGATATCGTGTTTAGGCCACAAGAGGTACTTCTAGTCGGGAGATGTTTATGAGCGTCTCATAATTACTACTATAGGGGCGTGGTGTCCGCGAATAACTCATTATGGAGATTGCATTCTCATGTATACTTTTTGAGATAGTGTTCTCCAATATACTGACTGGGATTGTGTTCCCCAGTATGAGTGTTGGGACGGTGGTCCTTGTGCTACCGATTGGTCAAAGGATTGTGTTCCTACGAGTGAAAGGGGTGTAAATATCTATGAGGTTTTCACCAATATAATAGTAATATTTTTAAAATATTTTAATATGAGATACTTATGTAAATTTTCATCTCCAGTTGTTATCACCTCAAATGGGTTTCTCATCAATATAATTTAAATATAATAACTAATTTAATTAAGTTTTCATTAATTATGGGGTAATTACAAATATGGCACACTTTTCAAATTGTTAATGTAACATCCCAAAACCAAAAATTGTATTTTTGGTAGGGGTGTCGATCGACACCAGGTGTGGGTGTCGATCGACACCAGTGTTTCGGGATTGTTCGGTTTGATTTTTAACCATGCGGTTTGTTGCGGTTTAAGGGAGAAGCCCTAGGTCTTTGTATAAAAGGATCCAGCCGCATATGAGTATCGTTTTTCAGAGTTTAGAGGAGAAAAACGTTTGAGAATTGAGAGATAAAGAGAATCAAGTGTTTTCTTGAGAAAGAGAGTTGATATTGGCAATGAGGCAGTTTTGTTGCCTTGTGTTGGAGATGAGGATCGGAGGATCAAATCAGTTCTGATCATTGTGAAATTTTATGGGTAAGTTTGCCTCTCTCTTAGCTAGCCGTGAGGTAAATTTGTTTGTCAATTGGTTTTGTATGCTAAGAGATATCCTTGTTTTCGTGACTGAAGTCTGTACAGAATCGGGTCTGTGATCAGACTATTTTGCGGCCGTTTTGCCAGAGTTTTATTGAGAGTTGGGCGACGATTTTTATATCGTTGGAAAGCTCTTCGTTTCTAGCTTCCGAATCATATTCTCGATCATTATTTGGAGGTAAGGTCTGTCCTCGGCGTTGATTTAAAGTCAGTGCGTTGGTTCTATTTTTCAAAATATTCTAATTTGGTTTAGGGGAAACCTTGTTGGAGAGTCTTAGGTGATAGAGAAGGATAACACTAGCTTTTGGGTTTCGTTGAGGCTGTGATTTGTGCTGGTAATGTTGTTGATTAATCTCCTAATCCATAAGGCTAAGGTGAGTGTGTGATTGTGGTTATGGAATTGAATGTTAGGGTTTTTTTTATTGTGTTTGACAGAATTGATGTTGTGAATGCATAGTTTTGTTGCTTATTGACTGATATTCATTTGATTGCCGTATTGCGTATAATGAGATTGATCGCTCGATGAAACAGAGTCGAGTCGCATGAGGATTTTGCTCGATTCAGGTTTCTACGAAGAGTGTCAATCGACACCTAGAGGGAGTGTCGATCGACACCCCTTGTTTTCTCGCGATGTATTGTGTTGTGAGAGGAAGTGTCGGTCGACACCTACTGGTAGTGTCGATCGACAGCCTGTTGTGAATTATGTGTTTTGTGTTGTTGTATCGATCGACACCATGGTAGTGTCGATCGACTCCCTATTGTGAATTCTATCTTTTGTTTTGTTGTGTCGATCGACACCGTGGTGGTGTGTCGATCGACACTGATTGCTGAGTTGCAGATTTTGGTAGATTATTCTTATTATGGTAATTGAACGTTGTGAAATGCTGGTTGTTTGTGTAGTATTTTGGCATTCATTTTCCTTATTATGTAGCCGGTGGATGGGATGACCGCTTCACTGAGTACTTGTGATAATACTCACGCAACTCTTTTTCTCATGTGTTGCAGGTAAAGAAAAAGAGTGATCGCAGAATCATGGCGTAGGAAGAGGATGATAAGGATTTATGGTGATGTTTTGTTGACCTCAGTAGAACCTGAGATTTAGGTTGCTAGCTTAGTTGAATTTGGAATTGGGTTGCTTGATTTAATTATCTATTTCTCTCAAATCATCTATCTCTCTCTCTCTCTCTCTCTCTCTCTCTCTCTCTCCCTTTCTCTCTCTCTCTCTAATCTGAACGAGCAAGCAAAAAATATCAGAAGTTAGGAATGCCTATTTCTCTCAAATCTAGTTTTTGATTCTCTCAAATCTTATTTTATTTGAATTTTGTTACTGATCCGAATTTTTTACTTGATTTTAGTAACAAATTTGAGGTTTTTATTCAATTTTGGTTATAGATCTGAGTTTTTGGCTTGATTTTAGTTACATATCTGAGTTTTGGTTATTTTTTAGGTTAGATCTGTTTTTGATGTTCTTCTTACTGATTTAAGGTTCATTTTTTGTAAAACATTTTAACAGTTCTAGAAGAGTTTTGCATCTTCTTATTGAATTAGGGTTTTTACATTTTTTGTAATCTTTTTAAACAGTTATATAAGAATTATGTATATGTCATTAAAATCTGAACAGTAATTTATAAGGTTTTTAAAAAGGTTTATAAGGTTTTTTTAAAATTGTTTATACGGTTTTATAAACTTTTTACATAGTAAACAAATCCTTTGAAAAAACTTTATAAATTATTATTTCAACTATTCAGTGTTTAAAGACCACGTCTCATAAACCTTTTAAACAATTTTGTAAGAAATTTGTATATGTCATCAAAACTAAACAGGTGAAAATAATTTATAAGATTTTTAAAAGATTTTACAAGACTATTTAAAACGGTCATAATATTTTTCAAAAAGTTTATAAAGGTTTTGAAAAGGTTTATAAGACTGTTTAAAAGGCTTATAAGATTTTTAAGTACTTTTAAAACGTTTCGTAAGATTGTTAAAAAACCTTATATTTTTCTTAAAAATATCTATAATGTAAATGAAAACCCTAAATTATAAAACCATATCCCCAAAAACCATACCCTAAATGCACAATAGTTAACCCAAACTCAAAAATATACAGTTGTTTGTGTGTTTGAGTTTGCTCTGAGATGTAATCTTTTTCTTCTTTTTATTTTTCTTATTCTTCTTCCTAAATGCACTAGATCCAATCTATGATCCATGTTCTTCTTCAACAACAACGCCTTCTTGAGTCTTCTTGGAGGAAATTGCAATAGAAATCAAAGAAGATAAAATCGAACACGGTGAAAATCAAATTTTAGTATGGAAGATCCGATCTCATGATGGCGAAATCTGGATGAGAGAGAAATATGAAGTATGGAAGGCGGAGAGAGAGACGAGATAGGATGAGAGAGAGCAAAAAAAATCAGACCTAGTTTGTAATAAATGTAATTTGGGAATATATAAAAAAGAGTGGCACGCTCATGTTTGAAAAGTGACATAAATTGAAATTTCTCATTATATTCTTAAACATATCAAATTCTATTTTAAACCTATGAAATCTTTATATAAAGGATAAATACGATAATATATGATTTTAAATAGATGTCAAAATATAATTTTAAATATTTTATATTTCATTTTTTCAATATATTCATATTAATATTATTTTATTAGTTAAACAATCCTTATTTGATTTAATTGTATTAACCTTAATTAACATCAAATAAATAAAAATATTAATATAGAAGCAAAAATTATGGATAATGGAACTTGATATATATTTAATTTAATTTTATGAATTATCAATCGGCTTTGGAATTGAGAGTGCGCAGAATATGAGATAAAGAGAAAAAGGAGAAATTCTCCTTTAGCGAATTACTACGGAGGTGATGTTAGCTAATTCGAATGGTCTTGGGCAGGTAGCTCGTGTAACATTTGCAAACCAAATTGTCAAGTTTGGTACGGGGTGTCGATCGACATCAATGTTACGGAACCGGTTTTGGTTCGTTTTATCGTCCGGTTTGGCTCGGTTTGGGGAATCAAACCTAGGGCTCACCTATATAAGCTCTCTCTCTGTTCGTGGCCGTCGTGTTTTAGGAGAGAAAACATATATTGAGTGAGGGAATTCGTGTTCTTGTGGAATGTTGCAAAGAAATTCATAGGAAACGTTTTCAGAAAGTTTTAGAGGCGTAGGTTTCATCCGTTCATCGTATTTTCGTGGAGAATCCCTCATGTCAGTGAGTCCTCGTGGTTAGAGGGTCTGATTTCGTGATTCGCCGCTGTCTCATCTTTTTTTCGATCCTTTTCGATTCTAGGCAAGGGTGAGTGCGTGATTGTGGATATGGAACTAGATTATTAGGATATCGGTTGAATGATTGAATTTTTTTGTTTGTTTTCTAAGATACTTCTGTGTGATGATATGTGATTGAGCCGTGATTGATCTCGTACAAGGAAACGGAACCGAGTCGCGAGAGGATTTTGCTCGGTCCAGGTTTTCTGCGAGAGGTGTCGATCGACACCTAGTGGCAGTTTCGATCGACACCACTCTTTTTGATCGTGAGGTTTGTGTTGGACAATGTAATGTCGATCGACACCACCTGTTTATTATCGTTTAGTAATTATTGTTGATTGTTGTTTGATCGCGTAGTAATTGATAATCTATTTCCTTATTATGTATCCGGTAGTTGGGATGACCGCTTCACTGAGTATTTATGATAATATTCACGCAACTCTTATTTACATGTGTTGCAGGTAAATCAAGTGTGATCGCGGAATCATGGCAGTAGGGAGGGGATGATAGGATTTTCATGTTATTGTTTAGTCTAGTGAGCCTGGTTTAGGTTGCTAGAGTTTATTTATTGGGCATTCTGGATTTGAATTGGAATTAGTTAATTTAATGGAATTATTTTATTGAATTCTACTACTTGGTGTTTCCGCTGATTGATGGTAATTGCTGAATTAATCATTGAGGATTATTATTTATGAGAATAATAATTCGGATTAATTATTTAATTAAAAAAAGCTTGGTTGTTTCATTTTGGTATCAGAGCCTAGACGTTTTTAGGACAATGTAATTGGATGTTTGAGACTATGTGTTTAATTGATTATGTGTTGTTAATCAGTTAGTACTCTTAGAATCATCCTCTTCAGCCTTTAAAGAGATTCTGCGGTAAGTATTTATGTTTGTTTGTGACTTCTATTATCCGTTGTTATAGTATCTTTGGTTGTGTTTTTGGGAAATGGAGAGCAATGGATACTGGAGGTAGAGGTCTTGGTAGAGGTAGAGGTCGTGGTCAGGGGCACATGTTTGAGTCGTCCTGTGGCGGGGCTGTGAGCGCTTTGCTAGCGTCGGAGTCTCAGATGTATCAGGTAGGATCTGTGAGTGAGACCAGCGCGGGTGCCAGTGAGGGCGCTGTAGGTACCGGGAGGGGTGCCGGGTTAGCTGGTGGTGGAGTGGACCAAGGTGCGGGTGCTGGTCCAGCTCAGGATCGTTGGGATTGTCTTGAGGGTTTGTTGACGCAGATATTAGGGCGGTTACCGGCAGTAGCTCCGATGTAGGCTTCAGTGCAGCCGAGGGCCGTAATGTCTGAGGAGCATACGACTCAGTAGGTGAGGATGAGGCAGATGCATGTTTTGAGTTCGAGGTTTTTCTCAGGAAGAGAGAGACCTGAGGGAGCTAAGGAATGGGTGTAAAGGGAAGAGCGTGTCTCTCGTTCGAGCAGAGTTTATGCACAGTATCCGGTGGCACCGGTGGTTGTCAACCCAGAGTTCGATTCACCTGTTTCCCCAAGGAGGCAGCAGCGTCATGAGGTTCCTAACCAGGCCAGCCAGCATGTGCAAGGTCGGAAGAGGAAGTGGGAAGTCGCTTGTAAGCTGAAATCTAAGGATCGTAGTCGTTACGGGTGCGGGAGCAGGGAGCACCGTGTTGCGAGCTGTCCTGTGAGAGCGGAGTTCTGGGGAGCTCGAGTTTGTTATCACTGCAAAGAGCCAGGTCATATCAAGGCCGAGTGTCCCCAGTTGCCGCGGTAGGCCGAGGCAGTGGTCGAGTGGGATTTGAGGGAGTGGATCGAGGACTGAGCGGTGTTTCTTTTCATTTGGTGCTAGTTTCAGAATTTTGGTTTCAGCTATGTTGTTTTTGATTTTTGTAGTTTCGTTTGGTGTTGTAACGATTCTACACTTTGGAAATTTCTATGATGGAGTTTTCCTTATTTATTCCCTGTGTTTAATAAGATATGGAGTTCTTATTATTGCTGATATTTAAGAGTAAGAATTATCATGCCTTGAACCATATGAGGTAGATCTGGTCAATAGGTGCTTAGAGGCGTTTAAGAATTGATTACTCTGGGGGCGCCGGTCCCGAATAACTCATTCATGGTTGGAGATGTGGGTTCTCCAGAGGAGATATGAGTTCTCCTATATGCTTATTCGGGATGTGAGTTCCTAGAATAAGTAGCGGGGGATGTGAGTTCTCTCGCGGGGATGTGAGTTCCCCAAATACCATTGGCTCGAAGGATGCGTCTGAGAGTGTGAGTGGTATGTTTTCCTGATAAGTCATAGGATGCGTCCTGTGTAGGTCAGGGTGTGAATGAGTAAGAGTAATTAATGTGTGAAAACGTAAGTAAGCTTGAGACTGGATAGGGGCCTCAGAGATCGAGAGTTGATCTCGGATTATTTGACCGGGCTGGGTCAGTGTGATGGTCTTAGTGGGCAGTTGTGTTGGGGTTATTGAGTTTCCCGCTTAAGGTAATCTAGTCGCTGATGTTTATAGGTATTTTATAATTTCTTACGAATAACTCGTTACCTGGAAACGGTGGTTTTTCCAAAGTATGTATTGGGGACGGTGGGTTCCCTCTAGATACTAGGTACTTCACGGATTTGTTCCTGAAAGACAAGTGGTATGAGGTATTGTCAGCTCAATGGATTTGTTCCTGCAAGTGTGTGTGGCATATGGGTGAGTTAAACGTAATAAGTGTCTGAAAATATGGGTGGGAACCTCTGAGTTGGGCGAGGATCTCTTGTGGTACTGGCCAGGTATGCTCAGGTTGTAAGCCTATGTTAGGCGGGTTATGAGAGTCGAGTGGAGATCTTGAGTGTGTTGGAATAGGTTGTGGTCGGTGTTGGTCTTCGATAGATAATATGGTGGGCGTCAAGCGTAGAGTTGATTCTGCGTTGGAAACTCAGCTCAGACGACCCTGGTAACGGATGTAGCGTCTTATGGCCGTGGATGTTCTTGTTTGGTTACTGCATGATCGATTGATCCAATTTTGGGTCTACGGTTGGTTGTGCATGTTCTTGTTTGATTGTTGCACGATCAATCTAGCAAACCTAGTTTGGATTAAGAAACGTTGTATTAAGGTTGTTTCAGGCGTATCTGGGCGGGGTAAATTTAATGCGGTGTACCCTTGGGTTCCAAGAATTGGTTCGGACTACTTGAGGCAGTGTTGATCTTGAGGTTTATAGGCGTGTAGAGTATACTTCTCTAGGGAGAGATGTATCCTCTCATTTGGGGATAGTGGTCCCAGACTTACTTATTTGGGAATTGTGTTTCCCAGTATAAGTAGGGGGAGATGTGTTCTCTCGTGTGGGGACAGGGTATCCCAGACTTACTTATTTGGGAATTGTGTTTCCCAGTATAAGTAGGGGGAGATGTCTTCTCTCATGCGGGGATGTGTTCCCCAAATATCGTTGGCTCGAGGGATGCGTCCCGAGAGTGTGAGCGGTATGTTACCTTACAGCTCCAGGATGCGTCCTGCGAGTGTCAGGGTGTTGCTGGCTCAAGGGATGCGTCCCGAGAGTGCGAGCGGTTTGTTACCTAACAGCTCTTGGATGCGTCCGGTGAGTGTCAGGGTGACAACCTAATAGCTCCAGGATGCGTCCTGCGAGTATCAGGGTGTGGAACTGACAGCTCCAGGATGCATCTTGTGAGTGTTAGGGTTTAGATCTAACAGCTCCAGTATGCGTCCTGCGAGTGTCAGAGTATTGATTGAGTTAAGAGCAATAGATGTCTGCTACGGCCGAATAAACCTAGGATTAGTGATGTGCCTTGAAGGTCATGAATGGATCCTGTGGAAGATCGTTGTATTGCCAAGTGCTCAGTTGGAGCAGCGATTATATGCTATAGTCTGGTTAGTGGGTTTTACCAGTAGTCGGTTCTAGTCTTCAAATCCTTGTGCAAGTAAGAGTTGATTACTCTATAGGAAGTGTTTTCCTAATTATAACCAGAGCTTGTGGGAAACGTCCTGAGAGTGGAGTGGCATCGGTATCGTTACCTCGAAGGAGACATCTTGAGAGTGTGATGATGTTAGTAAAAGTATGAGTAAGCAAAGTCCGAGCTAGGCATAAGTATGAGACAGAACACGAACCTCAGGGTTCGGTTGTGTAAATCTGGTAATACCGGACAATGGACCGCAGCATGTGATAAGTGACAGCGGGTGGAAGCGGATTTTGGTTTTGATGGATTCCGTGGTATTTTTGCCTAACTGGCTTAGGTGGATGTTATCCGGGTTTTTGCGGGTCGTCCGATTAAGTTGGCACTTTCCCTGGCCATTAAGGAGACCGATGGAGCATCGGTTCTGGCTAGGAGGTATGTTTGAGAATGAGGTGATCATCAGTTAGATCGCTTGTGTTTGGTCGGGTTATTTTGAATAACAACTATTCCGGCGAATACCGAGATGGCTCCATATAAGGCCTTGTATGGGAGGCAGTAGGAGTCACCTATATGTTGAACCCAAGTGGGGGAGAAGAGCATAGTAGGTGTAGGTTAGTGCAAGAAACGACGGGAAGCATCCGTGTTTTTTTAAGTGTAGCAAAAGGGAGGCTAAGATTGGCAGCAGAGTTATGCTGATAAGAGGGGTTCAAAATGGGAGTTTGAATTAGGAGATCGTGGGTATCTCCAGGTGTCAAAGATTGAGGAAGTGCATGCGTGCTTCGGTGGAGTTGGTGGCCAAGTTTCCAGTGGAACGTCAGCCAGATTTGTCGGTAGGGACGAGACCTTCGAGGATTCTCGAGAGGAGAATAAAGATGTTGCATCCAGAAATGTTGTTTTGTTAAAAGCTTTGCGGGCTTATGTGGTTTTTAGAGGTGGAGATTTGGGAACCTGAGGCAAGGATGAAATTGAGGTTCAAGAAGTTTTTCGGCAAGAAGGTTGCAATTTGAGCTTTACTTTCTTGTGGTTCCAGCTTAGTTGTGAGAGCGGGGTACTATGTAGTTTTGTGTATTTTTGTTATGTGGTAACGACTATACGTTCTTGAGATTTATAAGATGAGGTTCCTTATATTTCTGCGAGATGAGATGTGTGTCCTCATTATTGGTTGGTGCGGCCAGTGGTTTGTCCTTTGTGATGATATTCTGGGTTGGGTATATCATGTCTAGGCCACAACAGGTAATCCTAGTAGGGAGATGTCTTTGAGCGTCTCAGAATTTATTACTCTAGGGGTGTGTTGTCCCCGAATAACTTATTTGTGGAGATTACGTTCTCCTGTATACTTTTGGAGATTGTGTTCTCTAGTATACTGTTTGGGATAGTTTTTCCCGTTTGTGTGTGTGTTAGGGGAGTGTTCCCTGTGTTACCAATTTCTCAAAGGATTGTGTTCCTGCGAGTGAGAGTGGTGTTAAATGAGTTAAGAGTAATAAATGTTTGGAGACGTGGTCGTGTGCACGAGACTGGTTTTGAGCCTCTGGGATCATGTGTTGGTCTCGAGTGGTTTTGGCTGGTGAGCCGGGAGGTTGTGGTCTCTGATGGTCGGTGTCGCGGGTTTTGGATTTCGAGTATGGTGAACTCGAGTAGTACTGGCCAGGTTGGGTCAGGATTTGTCGGTCTGTGGTGGTGTTTTGTGTAGCTAGTGTTTGGTCCTGTTTTTGAGATATTTCGAGTTAGGGAGTATCGAGTTTGACCGCGAGAGGTAGTTCTAGTCGATAGATGTTTATAGACGTTTTAGAATTTATTACTCTAGGGACTGCGGTTCTGAATAACTCATTCGTTCTGTTTGGAGATGATTAGTTCTCGAGTGAGGATGATTGTTTCCTGAGAGGAGATGATTAATTCTCCTGTATACTCTTTTGGGATGATTAGTTTCCATTTCGAGGGATGATTAGTTCTCTCGAGGGGATGAGTAGTTTTGCCTGTGTACCCGGAGCTCAAAGGATGCGTCCAGAGAGTGGATGGGACACGTGACACCGATAGCTCAAAGGATGCGTCCTGCGAGTTGGAGGGGTGTGGAATAAGTTGAGAGTAATAAATACCTGAAAACGGGCGAATAAATATGAGATTAGACGAGAACCTCGGAGATCGGGTGTTAGGATCTTGGTGGTATTGACCGGTTTTGGGTCAAGTTTTGGGTCCTTGATGGACGTTGTTGATGGGATTCGAGGACGAATCCAATTTAGTGGGGGAGAATTATAACATCCGCAAACCAAATTGTCAAGTTTGGAACGGGATGTCGATCGAGACCATGGGTAGTGTCGATCGACACCAATGTTACAGAACCGGTTTTAGTTCATTTTATCGTCCGGTTTGGCTCGGTTTGGGGAATCAAACCTAGGGCTCACCTATATAAGCTCTCTATGTTAGTGGTCGTCGTGTTTTAGGAGAGAAAACATAAATTGAGCGAGGGAATTCGTGTTCTTGTGGATTATTGCAAAGAAATCCATAGGAAACATTTTTGAAAAGTTTTAAAGGCGTAGGTTTCATCCGTTCATCGTATTTTCGTAGAGAATCCCTCGTGTCAGTGAGTCCTCGTGGTTAGAGGGTCTGATTTTGTGATTCGCCGCTGTCTCATTGTTGTCTTGATCGTTTTCGATTCTAGGCAATAATGAGTGCGTGATCGTGGATATGGAACTAGATTATTAGGATATTGGTTGAATGATTGAATTGTTTTGTTTGTTTTCTGAGATACTTATGTGTGATGATATGTGATTGAGTTGTGATTGATCTCGTACGAGGAAATGGAACCGAGTCGCGAGAGGATTTTGCTCGGTTCAGGTTTTCTGCGAGAGGTGTCGATTGACACCTAGTGGCAGTATTGATCGACACCACTCTT
Organism: Draba incana; assembly: GCA_963576765.1. Taxonomy (NCBI): domain Eukaryota; kingdom Viridiplantae; phylum Streptophyta; class Magnoliopsida; order Brassicales; family Brassicaceae; genus Draba; species Draba incana. The sequence continues at coordinate 23,686,056 of OY755205.1, forward strand.
TTTGATCGTGAGGTTTGTGTTGGACAATGCAGTGTCGATCGACACTCTCACGTAGGAGTGTCGATCGACACCACCTGTTTATTATCGTTTGGTAATTGTTGCTGATTGTTGTTTGATCGCGTAGTAATTGATAATCTATTTTCTTATTATGTATCCGTTAGACGGGATGACCGCTTCACTGAGTATTTATGATAATACTCACGCAACTCTTATTTCCATGTGTTGCAGGTAAATCAAGTGTGATCGCGGAATCATGGCAGTAGGGAAAGGATGATAGGATTTTCATGTTATTGTTTGGTCTAGTGAGCCTGGTTTAGGTTGCTAGAGTTTATTTATTGGGCATTCTACATTTGAATTGGAATTAGTTAATTTAATGGAATTATTTTATTGAATTTTACTACTTGATGTTTTCGCTGATTGATGGTAATTCCTGAATTAATCGTTGAAGATTATTATTTATGGGAATAATAATTCGGATTAATTATTTAATTAAAAAAAAAAAACTTGGTTGTTTCAGCTCGAGTGGTGAGGGAGGTCAAATGGGTGGCTCCGACTTTGGATTGGATAAAGCTAAACAAGGGTGGTGCATCGCACGGTAATCTGGGTTTTGCTACGGCAGGTCGTGTGTTACGTGATAGTACATGAGGCTTGAGAGGGGTTTTTGCTCTAAACATCAGGAGATGCTCGGTACCACTAGCAGAGCTTTGGGGAGTATATTATAGTTTGTGTGTGGCATGAGACCAGAAGGTCATGAGATTGGAGGTTGAGATCGATTCAAAGTTGGATGTAGGTTTTCGTACGACAGGGATTGGGGATTCTCATCCATTGTCTTTACTGTCGCGTTTGTGCCATGGCTTTATTTCGACGGACTGGATAGTCTGTATTTCACATGTGTATATGGAAGCTAATCGTCTAGCCGAAGGATTAGCAAACTATGCAATTTCTTTATCGTTAGGATTTCATGCTTTTAATTCGGCTCCTTTTTATTTAATAAATAATGGGAGATTGATCTCAAGGTGATTAAAAAAAAAAAAATCTTTTGTGTAGGTTTCAAACACTGATGTAGACACTTTCTCCAAATAACTTAATAGGAGAAACTCACTTAGATACCTATTGAAAAACTTTTGTTGGAGAAAGTGTTTTAGGGCAAGATTATTGGAGACCCAATAGGGTCTAAAGTGTTTATAAAATTATTAAAATTTGAGTAAAAAGAAGAAAAAGTGTTTTTGTGGGGTATATTGAAATATAAAATTTGAGTAAAAGGAAGAAAGAGAGTGTGTTTAAATATAACATTAATAAAAGTTGAGTAAAAGGGAGAGAGAGAGATCTAATATTGGATCTTTTGGAGAGTGTGTTTAAAAGTAGAAGAGAGTGTTTAAATATAAAATTAATAAAAGTTGAGTAAAAGGATGAAAGAGAAGTATAAAGTTGAGTAAAAGGAAGAGAGAGTGTATGTTTTAATAATTTTAAAATCACATTAGACCCCAAGGGATCTGCAATAAAGATGGCCTAAAAACCTTTACATCAACAAAAATGTTATTAGAAATAACCAGCCAATAAAAACAGAAATTACCGACACCTCATCGTTTAATTGCTTCATTAATTAAAGTGTTCACCTATGGCAGAGATTTACCGTAAATTACATATGTCGACGTTGATGGAGTCTTTTCGCCTTCCTTCTTCTTCATTTTGTAAACATAAATTACAGAATAAACGTCGAGGTTGCGACTTGGAGATGAACATATAACATTACAGGTACAAAAATTAAACCATATTTTTGTTCCTCCTATGACTATACACATCACAACTTTCGTTAAACTGATTATCAACTCATCTTTCTCTTATGTGTTAGGGTTTGAATCATTTCAAATCCAGACTGTAATCAAGAGTTGTCATGAAGAAAATTTTGCTTCCAAAATAAAACTCAATCGCTTGAATCGAGTCCCCTATTCTCTCGCTCCGTTATGTCTTCCTCATCCATGTTAATTCTCAAAACCAAATTCCCTCACATAATTATAATTTGGATCGTCACTCTAGAATTAAGCTGCATCTAAAAGCGCTTCAGTGTTTTATTTCATTCGATTCAGGTTCAGCACCAGTGAATAGAGGATGCAATTGCCGTTTGAGAGAAGTTGCGAACCAACTCCAAATATTAAATCAAAGTGAAGGATCTCATGGGTAGATCCAGTTAAGCTTCTCTCTTTTTGATCCAAATTGATTTTATATTTCTTCGGTTCACATTCAACAAACGCAGATTCACATTTCAAGAGACATAATTTTTAACAATCTAATTTTGTGGGTAAGTTGTTGTGACAAATCGATATTCTTGAAATAGATGGAGATTCCTACGGTGCTTTTCTAAATTCATTTGTTCTTGATGATTCCTATAGCTCAAAGCTGATACAATTTTCCTTTGTTGCAGTTTTTTTTTTTTTTTTTGTCGGCATAGTTTTTCATTCCTTAGTAAATTTACATTAGCCAGTTTATAACATAGCTTTGAGTACACATTCTCGTCTGCTGCACGGGAGATATGTCTAAAAGTAAAGTTACATAGTCTTGCTACTTTAATGATATCTTGTATAGGAATGTATAGGGTAAATGTTTCACTTGAAGGACATATAGGAAAAAAGCCTTTTTCGCTACGACGGTGCGTTTTGCTGTGCTAGGCGATTAGGGTGAATTTTTTTGCGAAAAGGTCTCTCAAGCTTTGCGGCTTCGTCCGCCCCAAATTTCACGATGCCGGCGGAGTCTCCGCCTCGGCAGCTGGCAAGCCTGGTGGAAAACACTTCGAGCAACGCTAAAGACTCTGGTTCTGGTTCAGTTCCGTCAAGAGTTGATGGCATGAATGAAGCTGATGGTTCTCAGTTGGTGTCTCCGACACTGGCAGATAACAAGGGTGGGAGGGAACAAAAAAAAGGTGATTCGTGGAAAGCAGTGGTGCAAAACAAACCGGTGATGCAGAGATACGATTTTATATCGACTGAGGTTGATGGTATTGAAACAATCAAGGTTCCATCGGAAGTAATGCAAAACTCTTCTCCACTGTGGGAGGATTTATTGATTGGAAAGTTCCTGGATACAGCACCGTTAGTGGGGAAAATACACGTTCTAGTTAACAAGATTTGGACATTCGCGGATAAAACAGTGAAGATTGATGTTTTCGTGGTCGACAAAACACTGTTAAGTTTCGGATTAAGGATGCTGCTGTTAGGAAAAGAGTGCTGCGTCGCCGTATGTGGAATCTCTGTGAAGTTCCGGTAATAATTTCTAAATGGAGTCCGTATGCTGAGGAAGTGCAGCCGGAGATGAAGTCAATACCCCTCTGGGTCATCGTCAAAAATGTGCCTCGATCCATGTTTACATGGAAAGGACTAGCATTCTTGACAAGCCCTATTGGTGAGCCAAAAAACCTGCATCATGATACTGAACTCTGCAAAAGTTTTGAAGAAGCACGCGTGTTTGTTGAGGTAGACCTCACCAAATCACTGGCAAGATCTCGCAATTTTGACATGGGGGAGGGTGAGATGGTGAATGTAACCTACGAGTATCCATGGCTGCCAGCAAGGTGTGTGAAGTGTCACCAGTGGGGACATCATGCATCAGAATGTGTGAGGAAGATAGATGAAGTTAAATCTACTCCTTCTAACTCACCTGGGAAAATTCCAGAACAGGGAAAAGGTTTAAATTCTGTTGAACAGCGGGATCATTTGGCTATTGAGAGGAATGCATTGCCAAAGGATGCATTACCAGTCCAAGAAAAAGCAGACGTTACGGATACAGCGGTTGAGAACATTTCAATTGCAGAGGAGGAGGCGTGGGTCACTCCTCATCATACAATCAATTCTCCTGCTAAAGTAAATAAAGATTCCTAGTTTGGTGAGGTGAGCATTCTGTCACGTTTCTCTCCTCTAAGTGATAAGGGAGAAAATGGGGAGGATCCTCTAACAGATGAGATAGAGGAAGGGGAGTTTCAAGCAAGTGAAATGGGAAATGTTGAAGAAGAGAAAGGCGACAATTCAACAATGGTACATGTAAAAGTCGGTGAGAAGTCGGTGCTGAACTCTCAGTCCTCTCAAGGCTATGGAGAAGGTGGGACGCGTCAGTCTCTGCGGCTTGCTGCAAAAGATGCTCAAAAAAGTGCTGCAGGTGGAACAAAGACGAATCCTAAGGCCAACAACCTTGGTGTTCAAAGCAAAAGTCACTCACAAAAACACCCATAATGTCAGGTTTTTTTTGGAACATTCGTGTGTTTAATAAACGGAATAAGCATGGAGTAGTTAAAGATTGGGTCCATCAAAGTGGTTTCAATTTTGGCTGCTTGATTGAAACAAAAGTAAAGGAGAGAAAAGCAAAAAGATTGTTCGAGAAGGTTTTTTCTGGCTGGTCGAGCCTAACAAACTATGAACACCACCGTTTGGGGAGGCTATGGGTGGTCTGGAAATCTAATGTACGTGTCACTCCCATTTTCAAATCAGATCAAATCGTCACATGTTCTATTTTTATTGAAGGAAGGACAGAAGAGATGCTGGTTTCTTTTGTTTATGCCTCAAATTCAGTGGATGAAAGAAAATTGCTTTGGGAGGATTTAAAAGCTCATCATGATTCAGGTCTGTTTCAGGGCAAGGCTTGGTTGATTTGTGGTGATTTTAATGAGATCCTTGAAGGGGAGGAGCACTCTCTGTATGAGGATAATCCAACTACTCCGACTGGTATGAAAGATTTTCAGGAAGCTGCAAACCATTGCAAGTTATTGGACCTCACCTATCACGGCTCAAAATTCACATGGTGTAACAAAAGAGCTGATGGAGTGATCAATAAGAAGCTGGATAGAACCCTTGTTAATCGGCAGTGTATTTCACAATATGCTCAAGTGTATTGCGTGTTTGAATCAGGAGGTTGCTCGGATCACTCTCGCTGTAGAATTCGTTTAAAGGAAGGGGAGCAGAGGAAAAGAAGACCGTTTAAGTTTATAAATGCAATGGTGTCTCATCCTGATTTTGTTGGCAGGATAAAGCAGACATGGAATGAGTCTGATGCTCTATTTCACTCAACCTCTGCTCTTTTTAGGCCATCGAAGAAGTTAAAAGGTTTAAAACCTTCTCTGAGAAAGATGGGGAAAGAGTCCTTTAGTGATCTAACAAAAAGGACGAATGAGGCATATAAACATCTATGTAAACTGCAAGAGGTAACACTCAGGAATCCGTCTTCACAGGCGATGGAGGAGGAGAGATTGGCTTACGATCGCTGTAATCGATTAGCCGATATTGAAGAAAAATACTTGAGACAAAAAGCTAAATTGTTCTGGTTGAATACGGGTGATCAGAATACTAAAGCTTTCTTCAATGCAATAAAATCTTGGGTTGTAAGGAATAAAATAAGCGAAATTGCGGTTCCTGATGGCTCAAGAGTGTCCGATGCAGAGGGAATAAAAGCTGAAGCTGTCCGATATTTTTAGGATTTCCTGAATCATAAACCTGAGGATTACACAGCCTGGTCTACGGGCGAATTGGAGAAGATAATTGGGTTTCAATGCGCTGAAGCGGATAAGCAACTCCTTGAGCACGCAGTCTCAGAGGAGGAGATCAGAAGAGTCTTATTTTCTATGCCAAAGGATAAATCACCCGGTCCAGATGGTTTCACCACAGAGTTCTTCAAAGAAACTTGGTTCATTGTTGGTAAAGATGTTCTTGTGGCAGTGCAATCCTTTTTTCAGTTAGGATTTCTACCAAAAGGTATAAATTCCACCATTTTGGCTCTCATTCCAAAGAAAAAGGAAGCAATCTCTATGAAGGACTATAGGCCAATTGCATGTTGCAACGTTCTATACAAGATTATATCCAAGATATTAGCAAACCGTCTTAAGCTTATCCTCCCCAAGTTTATAGCTCCAAACCAGTCCGCTTTTGTTAAAGATCGTCTACTGATGGAGAATCTACTACTAGCAACGAAGCTAGTTAAGGACTACCATAAGGAGAACATTAAGCCGAGGTGTGCTATGAAAATAGATATCTCAAAGGCGTTTGACTCGGTCCAATGGGATTTTTTGCTGACATCGCTGGAAGCAATGGATTTCCCGGATAAGTTTATTCATTGGATTAAGCTATGTATATCTTCTGCATCTTTCTCGGTGCAAGTGAATGGAGAATTGGCTGGTTATTTTGGTAGCTCGAGAGGACTTAGGCAAGGCTGCTCCCTTTCCCCGTATCTATTTGTGATATGCATGAATGTTCTATCCAAGAGGCTAGATAGTGCTGCGCATGATGGAAAGATAGGCTACCATCCCGGGTGTAAAGGTATGAACCTAACACATCTATGCTTTGCGGATGACCTGATTGTGTTTGTCGAAGGTGATAAAAAATCTGTTGTGGGAGCTTTAGAGGTTTTTAATGACTTCGCTACTCATTCTGGTCTCCATATTAGTATTGAAAAATCGACAGTATATATGGCTGGAGTTACAGAGGATTTAAAGGTCGAGATCCTAAGGGAATTCCCCTTTGAATACGGTACCCTTCCAGTTCGATATTTAGGACTCCCTTTACTCACGAGGAAGATGACGGCTTCAGATTATTCTCCTCTCCTAGAGAAAATCAAGCTGCAGATCGGTTCATGGACTGCTCGATACCTCTCTTTTGCTGGTAGATTGCAACTGTTGCGATCGGTGATTTTCAGTTTAACAAACTTCTGGATGGAGGCTTTTCGGTTACCAAAAACTTGCATCCGGGAGATTGATAAATTATGCTCAGCTTTTTTGTGGTCAGGGACTGCTCTTGACACTAAGAAATCAAAGGTTTCATGGACTATTGTGTGTACACCAAAGGAGGAAGGTGGTCTCGGAATTAAATCATTAGAAAAGGTTAATAAAGTGTGCATCTTGAAGCTGATTTGGCGATTTCTTTCAACGCAAAACTCCCTATGGGTCACTTGGTGCCAAAGATATCTGAAAAGGAGTGGTTCTTTTTGGGCTATCAATGGGGTCCTGGATTTGGAAAAAGATGTTGAAATACAGGGATTTGGCAAAAAGCTTCCACAAGGTGGAGGTTCAAACCGGCGATAGAGTATCATTCTGGTATGATTCATGGAGTTCGCTAGGCCGGCTGTTTGAAGTTGTTGGTCCAAGAGGATGCATCGACCTGGGAATATCAGTCACAGCATCTCTCGGAGCAGTTCTGAATAGTCATAGAAGGAAAAGACATAGGAATCGACAATTGGATCAAATTGAAGATGACATTGACCGAGCAAAAAACAAAAGAGTGCTGGAAGGTGTAGACATGATGCTATGGAGAGGGAAAAACGATGTATACAAACAATCTTTCAACGCAAAGGCGACTTGGGAGCTGATGAGGACAGCGCAACCTTTGGGGGATAATCATCAAGGCATATGGTTCACCGAAGCCACTCCCAAATACGCCTTTCTCGCATGGCTTGCTGCAAAGAATCGTCTCGCTACGGGAGATAGAATGGCGAAATGGTCTGCGAATGCACAAACAGGTTGTGTTTTTTGTAGTGAGCCAAGAGAATCACGGGAGCACCTGTTTTTCCAATGTCCTTACTCGACGCAGGTCTGGGAAAATTTAGCAAAAGGTTTCATGGGAGTCAACTATGCAGTGCAATGGTCGGATATCACCAACCGACTAAATTTCCCAAATCAGAATGCAACCATCACCTTCATCATACGCTATGTTTTCCAAGCAACGATATATTCAATATGGAGTGAAAGGAATAACAGGAGACATGGTGAGAAGCCTCTACTGCCTAGCCAATTAATCAAAATGATCGACACCAACGTGAGAAACAAGTTGTACTCTATGAAGAGAAATGGAGTGAAGAAGTACGAAGATGGTTTGAGAACTTGGTTTGAAATGAGATAAACTTTTAAGCTCTAAAATTACGTTTTGAATTTGTTTGGAAAACGTTTTGTAAAAAGTTTATTTTTCTTTGAATATAATTTAACATTCTATTCAAAAAAAAAAAATGTTTCACTTGAAGATCCTCCATATTTATCCTTGGAAGTTTGCAAGAGTCCATTTAACACTTGAAAATTACCACAAAATGTAATATTTCTATAGCCAAGCCTATGCAACTCCATAATTGCCATTCTCAAAACCTCTACTTCTGCATGTGCCGGAGATTGTGTTGGAGGAAATGAACAAGAACCATAGAGCTTTTGCCTTAAAGTAGTATCATGTAAACTCCATCCAATGCCTATCTGCTGATTCGATGAGATCCAAGATGCATCAACCAAACAACATGTTTGAGGGATTTGATCAAAGAGGTGATGCAATGTCTTGGGAGGATTTCGATAGTGATAGGGGATGGTGCTCTGTGTTGATTGAGCATCATTATCCAGAGCTTGAGCTTCTTGCCATGTATTTAAATCAGACAACGCTTTGGAGATCACATATGGAATATGCCATCTTCTATTGTTAAAAATGAGATCATTCATTTGTTTCCAAATCCTCCATCCAAGAAAATGAAAAAACAGTGATTGATCAGAGGATTTTTTAACACTATCCATAAAAGCAGTATAATTCATGGGAGTAGAGTTCTTAAATAGTGAATGTTGAGGAGGAACATTGAAAGAAGCTAACTCCCAAATTTCTCTACTAAGCCGGCATTGGAAAAGCAAATGATTAACTGATTCATCCATCTCTCCACAGATTAAATTGGTACTATCCTTTCAAACCTTTTCTGTTTCAATTTAAGAGCAACATGTAAAGCTTCATTCAAAATTTTCCACCAAAAATGATGAATCTTTGGTGGTAATTTCAGCTTCCATAGATTTTAGATTAAAGGAATTGATGTACATGAATACTTACCTTTTTGGCTGCGTAGATAATTGTAGCTTGATTTGACTGTATAGTTCCCATGACTTGTGCTCCTGTAATTGAGACTCTGACTTGCTTAATCAGTGCAAGGTCTAGTGGGTGTACATTGCATGTCAGCTTATCATTGTCCCATATACTAGTTCCATGCAGAAAGAAGTCTTTCATCTTGAGCTCTGAATTGATGTTGGTGCATGTTGATAGTGGTGCAGTAGATGGATTAGTAGGCAACCAAGGATCTCTCCAAAAATACATAATCTCTCTATTGCCAATGCTCTATTTAACCCCTTGTTTTAACAACATGTTTCCTTGAAGTAAGCTTCTCCAAGAATAACTTGAGGACCACTTCTGTTTGGCCTCCAGCAAAGTTGTTTTGGTGTAATATATTGCCTTATATACCTTAGCTAACAAAGAGGAAGGATGCTGCATAAATCTCCAACTATGTTTAGCCAAGAGAGCAATGTTAAAATCCTTTAGATCGCGAACATTAATACCTCTTAGGTGTTTCAGATTGGTGATTCTATCCCAAGATAACCAATTAATCTTTGCTTTGTCATGGGAAGAAGACCAAAAGAACTTCTTGATTATAGATGTTTCCTATGAAGAATAAACCATTTCATACAATAAGTAGGCAAGGACATGAGCACTGATTTTATTGGGTTCCTTACCAGCAGGAGATAACAATTTAGAATGCTATTTTTCAACTTTCTGAGCCATTCTCTGAACTAGATGAGAAAAAGTTTCCATTTTACTTCTACCTATGTTGTCAGGAAGCCCTAGGTAGCGACCAAAAGCTCCAATTTTTTGAATATGTGTGGCCAGGAATATATGTTGTTGACGATCTAAGGCCATTCCTTTTGAAAACATGATAGCAGAGTTAGTGAAGTTTACTTCATGTCCTGAGGCTTCCATATATATCATGAGAATAGACATAAGTAAATTACATTCCTGCATTGTTGCTTGGAAAAACAAGAATGAGTCATCTGCAAAGAGCAAATGAGTAATAGTAGGTCCTCCTTGACTTACTTGGAACCCCAAAATATCTCATTTCCCTCTTGGTGTACTCAAAAGAAAAGATAAAGCTTTTGTACATAGCAAATAGAGATAAGGAGAGAGAGGATCACCTTGACGAATACCTCTCGAATGTGTAATATTCTTTGTAGGAGTTTCGTTTACCAATACTGAATAAGTGCAGAAGTCACAAACATCAAGATCCATTTACACCATAAATCCGCAAATCCCTTTCTTCTCATTATCAGCTCCAAGAAAGACCATTCAACTTTGTCAAATGCTTTGCTTATATCAAGCTTCAAAGCCATGTGAGGAGTTTGAAGCTTTCATGTCTTTAAAGAATGCAACATTTCTTGTGTAATGAGCACATTATCAGTGATAAACCTGTTTGGAATGAATGCGGATTTATCGTCAGAGATAATATGATGCAAAATTGACTTGAGCCTACCAACTAGAACTTTTCATAATATCTTATAAGCTACAATACATAAACAAATAGGCCTGAAATCTTTCACACACTACAAGAAAACATGTGCATTTGCGACGGAAATTTGCGATGGAATTAAATCGTCGCAAATTTGCGTCCTAGTTGCGACGATTTTGCGTCCAAAATGTACACGTCGACGCAAAACCGTCGCAAATTTGCGTAGGAACTTGACGACGCAACATCGTCGCAAATTAGCGACGATTTTGCGTCGACTTGTACATTTGGACGCAAAATCGTCGCAAATTTTGTGACGCGTTTGCGTCAATTTATAATTTCCAACGGTTTTGCGTCGAGTTGTACGTTTAGACGCGAAACCGTCGCAACATGTGCGTCGAATTTGCGACGATTTAAAGGTTGCGAGGGATTTGCGACGAAAGTAGGTTGAACACGTTTTAATTGATTCTTACTTGTTTATAAGTGTAATATTTTAGCCGCAAATCAGTCGCAAAAGTCTTTGAAAATTGTTGCAAATTAGTTGACACCGATGGTAAAAACTTAATTTCCTTTTTAACCAAATTGCATCACAGGTAAAAACTTAATTTCCTTTTTAATTTTATTCACAATTTTAAATATTTAGTATATTATTAACATTTTTAAACATAAAATTACATTATTATTATTTATGTAAAATTGTAAACTTTTAATTTTATTTTGTAGATTGCTCCTCGAAACCGTAAGAGAAAGATGGCATTTACAGGATCTATCTGGATGGATGATCAGGGAGTGCCATTTTGTCCTGTTACGAGATTTGCTTCTGATCCGCAAATAGCTAAGGAGCTCCAGGAAACAAAAAAACGGCTCGGCGAAACGGAGGCCAAGTTTGAGAGGAGGTCTGCCGCCTATGACGGTATGTTCGCGGTGTTAGCGAGGACGAACCCCGATCTTGCCGAGTTTCTGAGTAGGCCAGAAGTCGAAGGAGGAGGCACATCGACCAGGGATCCAGTCGATGATATCATATTCGATTAGATTTGTTTTCGGTTTTAGATTTATGTAAAACTTTATTTTATGTTTTATATTAAATTTTAAATATTTTTGAATTTAATTTTTTTTTAAATTATAAATTATTATTTTTTTCGAATTTATTTTATGTTTATAAATTTTTTTTTTATAAATCACATCAAAAACCGTCGCAAAACCGTCGCAAATAATAGCCGCAATTGCGTCGCAAAACTGTTTGACGCAAACATATCGCAAACAACTACTCGCAATATCGTCGCAAATAAAAGCCGCAATACCGTCGCAAAACTATTTGTCGCAAAACCGACGCAAAAAAAGACGTCGTAATTACGTCGCAAAATCGCTACGCCGACGCAAACTTTTACCACGTAAAACCGATGCTATTTCGTCGCAAATCTGCGGTGAACAGTATTTGTCGCAAAACCGTCGCAAAAAGTAAAGTCGCAAAATCGTCGCTAATCTTGCGACGGTTTTGGGACTATCGATATATTTGCGACGATTTTCGGTTTGCGACGAGCTAGTTGCGACAAACAAAAAATCATCGCAAAATCGTCGCAAAATCGCCCTCGCAAACGGGGGTGTTTTCTTGTAGTGACATCAATGGATTTCGACTTTTGGTACCAAATGTATATGAGTGTGATTGAGTTTAGGATCAAGCTCCAATGTTGTAAGAAAATGATTGATAAGACTAACCAATGATTTCTTGATTGTAAGCCAATTGTCTTTATAGGGAAGCCATTATAAGACCATCTGGACCTGGAACCTTATCTGAGTTCATTTGTTGAAGAGCTTGATATATCTCTGACTTGGTGACATGGTTTGTTAAAGACGCATTCATATGCTCTGTTACTCTTGGATGCATTTCTTGCACAAACTCTACTGAAGTTTGGTGATTAGTGGATGAGAATAGATTTGTAAAGTAATCAACAATGAGATTATTAGCATCCTCCTGCCGAATAAGTATACCTCCAGTAGCGCTTGTAAGAGAAAGTATACGATTGAAAGCATGTCATTGTTGTGTTTTCGCATAAAAGTATTTGGTGTTTTTATCTCCAGCTTTTTACCAAAGATTTCTACTCTTAGCTCTCCAATACTCCTCCTCCATTATGTAACCATATGACAATTTTGCTTTAAGAGCATTCAACAAACAGTAGTCAATGTTAGGCATTTGATAAACATCTTGAATTGACCTCTTTAAAAGCTTAATCCTTTGTTGAGTGTTCGTGATATGTTGAGTTCTCCACTTAAATAATCCTTTTCGACACAAAATCAATGCCGTGCTGAAATTTTGAGCATGAATATTTTGGCATTCTTCATTCTAGACCTTCTTATCATGCTCTTGAAAAGCTGGGTCAAATCTCCACCTACGATCATACTTAAATAATTTTTTACCCTTCCATTTGTCACTAGCAATATGTACAATGAGAGCTCTATGGCCAGAGCAATGCCATGGTAAAAGCTCAACAAAAGCTGTTGGATAAAGATCCATCCAATCACAAGTTGCCACTGCCCTGTCAATCTTAGTTCTAACTGTATGAGTGTGTCTGTGACCAACCCATGCAATTCTAAACTTACCACATGCAATGTCAGACTTGTATATTCCACCTTCCTTCTCATAAGGATACATAATATCATTGAAATTTCCTATTGCTAGCCTAGGAGTAATAAGATATTTACCTTCTTCTACTTGAGAAACCATATCATTCCATTGCTTGTTACGATATTTCACAACTGGGTTACCATATATATAGGAAACACAAAAGGTATTATCACCATCATTTATATACACATCCGTTTGATACAGAGATGGTGAGGTTACAAATTTTAGCTAGATATGCACATCCCAAAAAATAGCTAAACGTATTCGCCAGAAATACAAAAGAGTGGGCATAGTTAAGATCTTTACACAAACTACTTATTACATCATAGCTGTTTTTTGTTTCTATAAGGAACATGATATCATGTTTAGAAGCCTACTTGATATCCTTGAGATATTGAATTGCCAAGTCATTCCCCACCCCTTGACAATTCAGATGAAAAAGCTGCTTTTATGGCTGTGATGGTGGTTTTGAGGCAACCACCAAGCCATTTGCATCAGCTTTAGTAATTGTCTGAGTATCATGGGTTTTAGAAGAACCACTTTTATGTTCTTCATTAGCATGCCTCTTAGAACCATATGTCTCTTTAATTGATTGAATTTAATCTACTTTTCTCTTATGTCCCACTTCAACAGCAGTCATCTCTACATCGGCTATCCTATCTGTTTTATCGAACCCATGTCCATCATCAATCAGATAAACTGAAAGTGGAGCAAGATATGGACGACTAATAGGAGCAGAATTCGATGATTCTCCTATCTCTTGACCAGTGTTCAGTCCAACTATAGCCACTAACATTTCCTTAGCTGTAATATAAATATTGTTTCCCAATTCCATAAGATGTCCTACAGTTGCATTCAGAGAACAGGCATGGTGGCAGACATCACACGCATGCCTTAAACTGCCACAAGTGGTACATAATTTCTGAAGCACTTGATAGGTGAACTCTAGCTCCACTGGTTCTTCACCATTCTTAAGTTGAACTCGTCTAACTAGAATGATTTCCCAGTCTATATTGAAATTAACTCTAACTGACACTTGCGCATGACGATCAAGATGAGGTGTTGGATCTATAACCTTTACCTCCTCCACTTGGTCGTGCATAAAACATATATTGTGATCATAACGCTTGCGTCGATACTTCTCCGGAAGATTGTTAGTTTGGATCTTAAAAGGAATATGACGAAGGATCGTTGGATAAGTTCTGTTACTCCACTTATCCAACACAACCATCCAGCCCTTGTAAGTATTAGGTGCGTTCTCTAAGACCGTCACGAAATGATGCTTCTTTTGAAAGTAGAAATTAACAGAGCCATCATCATTAACTTGAGCTTCAACATTATCAAGGAGACCCCAAGCTTTAGGAGAGTTATCTTCATACCCGCTGGATTTTGATGCACTGGATTCACTTCCTTCGCCACCAGAAAAAGCTTAGATCTTTATCAAATTCGTCTTGAGCATCTTGATAAACTTTCAAAATCCATGAATTATAATATTGAAAAATAGCTCAAATGCTCAAGATTCTTTACCAGAATCAAACACCCCACTTTCTTCTACGATTCGTCAGTACAATAAGTGCCTATGGCTTTTATGTTTACTTATTTTTGATTACTGTGTGCTTCAGTAAGGGGATCTGGATTACATGTCTAGTAATGTACTATATATTATGTGTGTTGTTATTTCTGTAAGGCTTTTATCTGTAAAGCTTTTATTTAAAATATTGAATCAAAATTTGAAATATCATATTTCCGATTAATGTGTGGTTCAAAAATTATTCGTTTCAATGTTATAACTTTATACTTTGATCGACCACATATTCATATACTAAAAATCTAATGAAAGATTTGGTTAACCACATAAACTGTGGACACAATCGTTACAGACCAAGGTGATTTGACAAGACAATATGCAAAGACAAAACAAATTATGTGGACTACAAAGTTTCATACTATCTCCATTATTTGTGGATATGGTTTTACTTACGTTTAAACATATAACTTCTACTATAAATACATATGATGGAGTGTATAACTTCTACACCTATCAATAACACAAATAATGCCTTCCAGCTCTCCTAAGGAAGACTCTAAATCAACAAATGTGGCAAATTTTTTTGATATTCCAAAATACTCGTGGGAAACCAAAACTCAATGCGACGAATTCACTCAAGAGATACCCACTTACTCGTGGGAATTTGATACCTGCTCACCAACCCATAATGAAGATTCTACTTCAACAATAGTGCTGGACAGCCAGTGTTTGCCAAACTTCCACCACATTCCTAAATTCTCGTGGGAAACTGAATCTCAGTGCGACGAATATACTAAAGAGATTCCCACATACTCGTGGGAAGTTGATTCATGCTCTCCTGCCAATGTTGTGAGTCCCAAATTTGAAGATGGGTTCAGTTATTCAAAACACAAATATAATAAGCAGCCAGAATGTCCTAAACAGAAGCGGGTTGTCGATGAAGTTTTGTATAGGCAAATCGAAGACGGACAACCTTCTCAATTGATTGAAAAGTCAGATACTTACGGTGGAAGTACTTCAAATGAATGTAAAGATCACTACTACGATTATAAATTTGCCCAAAGTCCAGAAATCCCAAACTTAAATCTAGATGTTGATGCAATCAAAAGGGAATTTTGCGACGGATTTTTAGATTCTCCAGCAAAGAAACAAAAGGGATAGAAAAGTTTCTGGTTCTAACTGTTGTTTGGAGTGGATACATACATATATATGTTTTAAAAATTAGTAGTCTATTTGTAACACACGGTTTTTTTTTTTTTTAAATTAGTTAATTAATTAATTCCACCGCGGAATAACACCCAACAATTAACACCATAATAAATTCCAATAACAATCATCCAGACAACAACAATCAACATTAAATCCAAGAATACTCATACATAAATCTAGCAACCTAACACCGAGTTCACTAGACTAAAACATACACAATCAAGTCCTATCATCCCCTCCTCTGGCCCTGATTCAGCGATCACTCTTTTTCTTTACCTGCAACACAATTGGGAAAAGCGAGTTGCGTAAGTATTTAACAAATACTTAGTGAGACGGTCGTCCCATCTACATGCCAATTACTTGAATGAAGAAACACATGAAATACCAGGGTTATCAAACAATCCACAGAACAAGGAAACAACAGAAATCAGAAAAACGGAACGGCAGGTCCCGTGTCGATCAACAGGAAACAATCCTGTCGATCGACAGGCTCATACGACCTTGTGTCGATCGACATAAAGAAATCCCGTCGATCGACAGGGACCCTGCTGTTCTATGGAGATTGGCCTATCCTCTCATGGCCAAATCTCTCTATCCCAATCGACCACCTGCGATTAACATTAACAAAATCCACCCAAAACACACAGCAAACAACCGTATAACATCGATTCCTCCATCCAAGAACCTATGGTCGCGCACTCACCTTAGATTCGAAGGGAATGAGGATGAACTACGAAGAACACGAAGATCACAAGTCTTCAACACCGATTTCCGCACCAATCAGACACCCCAAAGCTCTCCCACGGAACCCACAATCTAGGATTGAGATCCAAGGATAATCCACAAGAATTTCCTTCAAAACTTGTCAAAATACTCTCAAACTCTTTTCTCTCTAAAAAACCCCTTTTTCTTCTCTAATTTCGGCCACAAAAGGTCTGGGACGTCCTTATATACGAAACCCTAGGTTACCCCAAACCGGCCCATTAACCAAACCGAACCGAAATCAGACCTACATCTGATTTTTAACGCGTGTCGATCGACAACGACAAACTGTGTCGATCGAGAGGGCACTCTCTGCCCAAAACGTTGAGAGAACACGACCCCGTGTCGATCGACAAACACACACAATTTCGATCGACACTGACCAAAAATCACATTTTTGGTTCACGAGCGTTACAATTCTCCCCCACTAATCTGGATTCGACCTCGAATCCCGCAAAAGCACGTCCACAAGGACTACACTCTGGCCCGCACCGGCCAATACCACAAGAGACCCTCACCTAGTCTCCGAGGCTCACGAACTAATCCTATGTTTATACGCACGTTTTCTCAGACATTTATTACGTTAACTCATCCATACTCATAATACTCTAGGGAAACCACCGTCCCTTCGAGAGAACCACCGTCTCTCCGCACTATAGAGGAAACCACAGTCCCAATATAGGCGCTCAGTACTATAAAGGAAACCACCATCCCAATATAAGTACTCTATACTATAAAGGAAACCACTGTCCCAGTATAAGTACACAGGAGAACCACCGCCTCCTAGAGAGAACCACCGTCTCTCAGCATGTATACTGGAAACCACCGTCCCCGATACATACTCTGGAAAACCACCGTCTCCAGATCATGAGTCATCCGTAATAAATTCTAAAACGCCTATAAACGTCAGCGACTAGGTCACCTTACGTGGTCTAAACTCGATACTCCCCAACCGGAATATCCATAAAACACGACCCTCACTGGTCAACACAATCGATATATCAGAAACACTATCTGATAACTCTGAAATATAAGAAAACTCATCTTATAAATCTCCAAAGAAAATGTATATCGTTACATCGAAACGAAAAATACATGAACCAACAACGCTACTGGCACAAGGCCTACACGAAACTGGAACCACAAAGAAAACTAAGCTCAAATGGCGAGCTGCTCGTCGAACCATTTCTTGAACTTCAGCTTCATCTTTGCCTCCGGCTCCCAAGTCTCCTCTTGGCAACCGCCACAATCCCATAAAATACGCAACAACGGAATCTTCTTCCGACGCAATTCCTTGACCCTCCTCTCAAGGATCCTCACATGAACCGCCGAAACCGTCAAATCCGGCTGAAGATCCGCAGGGATCTCCGGCACTAGCTCCTCTGACTCATGCAGGCACTTCCTCAACATCGACACATGGAAAACCTTATGAAATGCCTTCATGATCGGTAGTAACTCTAACCGATAAGCTTGTTCTCTGCTATGGATTTGTTAGGACCCCTCAACATAGCCATCTTGAGATACACACGATCTCCCACTAAGAACTCAAGTTCCCGTCTACGCTTATCCGCATAGCTCCTCTGTTTATCCTGAGCTTCCTTCATGTTCAGCCGAACAATACGAACCTACTCTGTCGTCTCCTGAACATAAGTAGCCCCATGAATGTTGCGCTCCCCTACTTGGGTCCAGCATAAAGGCGTCCTACATGGCCTCCCATACAGAGCCTCAAAAGGAGTCATACCGATACTCACCTGGAAACTGTTATTATACGCAAACTCAACTAATCCCAAGTGGTTGAACCACCGACCACCCAAATCCAGAACACACATCCTCAGCAAATCCTCCATAGTCTGAATAGTCCTCTCTGACTGC
This sequence comes from Draba incana, assembly GCA_963576765.1. Taxonomy (NCBI): domain Eukaryota; kingdom Viridiplantae; phylum Streptophyta; class Magnoliopsida; order Brassicales; family Brassicaceae; genus Draba; species Draba incana. The sequence goes on from OY755205.1 coordinate 23,704,304, forward strand.
CCATCAGTCTGTGGATGATAAGCCGTACTCATATGCACCCTAGTGCCCATCTCTGCCTGAAAAGCTCTCCAAAACTCTGATCCAAACCTGGGATCTCGATCGGAAACAATACTGGCTGGCACTCCATGCAGCCTCACAATCTCCCGCACAAACTTCTTAGCCAACTTAGCCACTCCATCGGTCTTCTTAATGGCCAAAAAGTGTGCTGACTTGGTCAATCGGTCCACTATCACCCAGATAGGACCATACGTCCGCGATGTAGGTAAACAAACCACGAAATCCATCGTAATCATATCCCATTTCCACTCCGGGATGGGTAAACTCTGCAACTTTCCACTCAGAACTTTGTGCTCGGCCTTGACCAACAAACACGTGTTGCACTTAGACACATAAGCTGCCACGTCTCTCTTCATCCCGACCCAGTGATAATACTGCTTGAGATCACGATATATCTTGGTCGCACCCGGATGAATCGAGAACTTGCTCGCATGAGCCTCACTCAGAATCTCCTGCCTCAACACCTCATCACGAGGTACACACACTCGACCACGAACCAAAATTGTCCCATTCGAAGAGACAACATGCTCAGACCCCACTGCTCGTGACGAATCAATCAACATCTAATCACTCTGCTGAGCCACTCTGATCCTACTAAGAAGATCTGCCCGATCAACTACCTCCAAGCCCAACGGCTCCTCCGAAATAGCACAAAGACGCAACGTGCTAATCTCGCCTACCAAATCCTCGATATCCCGCTCGCGGGCTAAATCGAACCTCCGCCGACTCAATGCATCTGCCACCTGATAAGCCTTGCCCAGATGATAAATGATCTCCAGATCGTAATCTGCCAGTAACTCGACCCAGCGCCTCTGTCTCATATTCAGCAACGGCTGAGTAAAGATGTGCTGCAGATTCTTGTGATCCGTATAAATCTGTACTCTCCCTCCATAGAGATAAGCCCTCCAGATCTTCAGAGCAAACACTACTGCTCCCAGCTCTAGATCATGCATTGGCCGATTACGCTCACTACCCTGCAACTGCCTCGAAGCATACGCGATGACTTGACCCTCCTGCATCAAAACGCAACCCAGACCAACTCCCGAAGCATCAGTATACACGGTATAAGGCTTCCCCGGCTCGGGTAATGCCAACACCGGCGTACTAGTCAACATCTCCTTGAGTCTCGCAAAACTCTCCTCGCACTCCGGTGACCAGACAAACGGAACATCCTTACCGGTCAGCTTCGTCATCGGCTGCGCCATACTCGCAAAGCCCTTGACGAATCTCCGATAATAACCTGCCAAACCCCAAGAAACTCCTGATCTCGGTCGCGCTGCTCGGTCTAGGCCAACCGCGAATAGCCTCAATCTTAGCCGGATCAACAGAAACTCCCTCTGCAGACACAATGTGACCAAGGAAACCCATCTCTCGCTGCCAGAACCTACATTTGCTCAACTTAGCATACAGCTTCTGCTCGCGAAGCCTCTCTAGACCAAACGCAAATGCATCTCGTGCTCCTCGGAACTCCTCGAATAAACCAGGATGTCATCGATAAAAATGATAACGAACACGTCCAAAAACTCCTTGAACATGTCGTTCATCAATCTCATGAAGGCCGCAGGCACATTCGTCAAACCAAAAGGCATCACTACAAACTCAAAATGCCCATAACGCGTCCTGAACGCCGTCTTACGAACATCAGTCAGAATGGTCCCACGGATCGCAGTTTTGGACAAAAATTGGGTTTGACCCGGATTTATCGGGTTGACCCGAGTACACTTTTCCTTTTCCTATAAATACTCATTTTAAGGTTTAAAAACCCTAATCCTTGCCTCATCTCTTTAACCTTTGAACAAAGTAAGAAACATTTGTATTTGTTTTTTGATGATTTGAGGATAAAGACTTCATCTTTTATGTTTTAAATTGCAAGTTTCTTAATTTATATGTTTAGTCTTTTGATTATGTCTCTCTTTTCATTTTACCACTATGATTTCTATCATGATTAGTGAGTAGTTTTCTTAATGGATCAAGAATAGAGTAGAATAGGGGTGTTAATTGGGTGATTAGTGTTGCATATAGCTTTTGGTGTTTATTATTTATGATTTTCAATTGATTAGAGTAATCTTAATGAATTAACAAAAATCTAGGTCATGGTCTTTTCACACCCGGAAGGTGTTCGTGGAAATGTCTAGGAGAATTTTAATCTTGTTTATTGAACCCTATCCAATGGAAGTTGATGTGTAAGTAGATAGATAGACTTTATGATCATGCTAAGTTGATTCTCCTTAATTTGATGAAGTCTCTATGCGGAAATAAATGGCGATTAGTCGGATTAGGGAAGTGATTAGTGCCACAGACGTGGACTAATCTAGATAAACCGGTCTCATGTCTTGGAATTGTTAGGTCAAATTGCTTTGCATCTCTATTAGCTCATTATTCACTCTTAACCTATGATCTCTACCCAAGATCCATGTTTTAATCATAATTGTCAATCTTAGCTTATTTTTGTTGACTTTTGGTTGACTTTTCATAATCGATTTCTTATGTTGCATTTAAATAGAGTATTGTTATTGTAATCCTGGCCAGCTTGGATCAAGGAGCTACAGAACCGCAAGTAGCCGAGGAGGTTCTTAAGGACGCAAAGGACTTGCAAGTGCTGAGTGGACCTATGAGGAGGTCAAGGACAAGACAACTTAACCAAGCCTCTTTGCTTATGGTTAAGATCACCGGCCAACTTCCTTTGATTGCTCATCAAACCACATTGGTTTTGATTCGAGCCGCGGAAGGATGATTGATGCATTCCTAAAGTAGGCGATGCAAAAGAGTTTTAAATTTATAAACCCTAATCTGCAAGTGCACAGTTGACAATTGTAGTACTTAGGGGTCGATCCACAGTAGACTATGTTGTTATGCTATAAATCTATATGATGCAGAATAAGCTAAGAGAAAATATATTTGGGTTTTGGGGTTTATGATGAAACAAAGCAAAGTGATACGTGAAGTTTTAAACCTAAATAGTATCCGCAAGTGCACAGACAAAAGCAGTAGTATTTTAGGTATCGAATCCTCAGGGACCACGGTCACACTATGAAAATATGGATTATCGTTTAAAGCTAAGATAAAATGGGAATTTGTTTGTGACGAATTAATGAACGAAATAGCAACTAAAAATGATGTAAATTCAATAAGATAAAGGCACTAGATTAGAGTCATTCGCCGGTGGTTTCGGATTATGGACTGAGCAATCTATTCAGGATTCAATTTGGCGCAATCTAGAACTCGAACATGAATGTAATATTGCCTCACTGTCGTGATGCATCAATAACTTTATCTAGCATCCGAAATGCATAAACTGTCGTTCGAATTCAGAAATGAAGATAAGCATTAACAATTTGGTTCGATTTGTTCACAATCGATGGTAACAATCAACTGTCGTTGGTTACACACCGATTGCTCACCAATGGTTTATCTAGCAACCTAGAGCACTTTCGTGAATAAGTTATTCCTAAAATCATAGACTAGGTGATCAAATTAGCCTAAGCAGTACGAATCCCGATTGATGAAGACAAATGATAACATTTCCTATTTGGCTCAGTCACTATCATCCTAATCCACCATTGAATTTCCCTAATCTAGCAATGAGACTACTCAGTCATGGAGGACAAAATCACAGCAACCAAATGAGAAGAAAGCATCATGATAAAATAAGAGAATAGGGTTTAAGAAATCTTCTCAATGGAAAGTTGTGGATGATCCTCCAATTCTTACAATTAAAATCCTTGGAAATGAAAAACACCTTGAAAGGATCTCAACAATGGAAACAAGTAGTCTCAGCCCTCAAAAACGTCTCAGGGAAAATATCTCAGAAAAATAGCACACCCACTTGGAAAGTGGCTACAACTTATTTATAAGGAAATTTTAGGGCAACTTGGTTCTGGGAGCCCGACCGGTCGGTCCGTGTCAGCACGAGGTATGTCTTCGGGTCTGGGATCGGTCGGTCTTACAATTCGGATTGGTCGGTCCGGATTCCAGAGACTTCTGGCTTCGGGTCTTCGAGTGTGGACCGGTCGGTCCTCTCATCCGGACCGGTCGGTCCGGATTCCAGAGACTTCTGGCTTCGGGTCTTCGAGTGTGGACCGGTCGGTCCTCTCATCCGGACCGGTCGGTCCGGATTCCAGAGACTTCGACTTCCTTGGATTTCAGGCGAGCAGGTGCTCGCTCCAAACCGAGCAGGTGCTCGATTTATGAAAATCACTGTCTTTCCTCCAGATTCGTCCCTTTTTGCTCCAATGACCCTCACGGACTCTATTCTATGCTCGAGGGCCTCCTAGAACCTGAAAAGACACAAAATAAACTAGAAAGAACCAAAAAGACTAAAGAAATAAAGCGTAAAAGACACCAAAATACTAACATATCAACTCCCCCGGACTTGCCTTTTGCTTGTCCGCAAGCAAACAAGAAAATACGAATCCGGAAAAGAGGTTTGAAGGCGGGAACTCAAATCCAAAAGAAGCACTAAAGGGTTTAACAACATGTCCTAAAAAGAACTAACTCGATGCACAACAAACTCTACTCAAGAAGCTTTCGCCATACTCATCACTTATGAAATATTACTCCAAATCCTGAGACTCAAAAGAAATCTTGCAATTAACAAATAATCAACTCTTTAACATTCATTATTGTGTTTGGTGCGGTCTCACAATTGGAAATTGAATCAATACCATTTGGCTAGGTAGAAGAAGGCTTGAAAATGATATAAAGAGAAGGTTCATACTCTTTTTGGTGGCTAACTCTCAAATGAAAGTGTCACACTTAGCAAAAGCAAGAAAGAAAAAGAGACAATTGATGCATACAAGGCTAGGAATCCAAAGTTCTACCCATTATCCCCTTGTTGCATTCTCTCATCTCTCTTTTCTCACTATCCCATGTTTAACCACTAGCCCTTTTGGCTAAATTTTTCTTTCAAATCTTTCTCAACCTTACTCTTTCCTTTTCGATCAAAATCCTAGGGAATACTCTTTTCATTGCACTAGCTCTTTCTATCTTAGCATTCTCTAACATATTTTCTTCTCTTTTGATTTTATTCTAGGAGAATGCCGTTTTCTTTTCAAACACTTAGAGCTATATACTGGTCCTTTTAATTCCCTTCCCTAGAACTTATTCTTTCTTCTCCTTTTCTTTATTTTCTTTCTTTTCACACTCAACCACAAACCCAAAGATATTCTAATAAGCATTTAACCATTTCGGTTTCATTCCCCACCTAAGACTAGTCTTAGACACAAGAAACTAGTCTATTGGAAACTTTGCCTTGTCGTCTCTAATGCTTGCAAGATTTTGCCAATGCAACACAAAGAAAAAGGCCTCACTCAAAGAACATATGCAAGGGCTTGAACAAAATGGTCGGGTTTAAAAGGTGTGGTACTATCCTCATCTAAAAGATGAACTTAGATCGAGATAGCCATTCAAATCAAGTTAAGAGTGGTAAAAATAAGGCAAACATGATTTGAATGTCAAGTGTTTATCCATGGTTATGATTCAAAGTCCAAAAGTGAGAGAGATTAGTCAGGATTAAGTTCAAATTGATAGAGTCGAATCTAGATCATACAAGTTTCTAATGAGATGGGACTTTCAAAGAAATAAGATCCAAGTATGGATGAGCCTCTACTTCATGATTGTTAATGCATCGAAAGAGTTCTAACGAGGGCATATCATTAAATCCTAAAATGAGACTTTACAAGGAAATTTCATCATTGTTCCCTATGCAAATGCAATCCTAGTTTCTCTGGTTTGAGGAATCGAGCAGGTGCTCGGTCTGGATGTACTTCTGCGCGAGCAGGTGCTCGGTTTTGCGGCTGAAGAAGAACGGCTCGGGTTTGGCACGAGGTACTCCAGAGGTGGCTGAAACGCAAGGTCCTCCCACGTGTTGAGCTGTGTGAGGAGGGAGCATGGAAGGATGATGAAGTTAGGTTCTCCATTTGCAGCAATGAACTGATAAGCACTCGGCTTAACGATAATCTTCGAGTTTAGCAAATGCTGCATATCCACACGTGAAACTTCGTCGACGCAGGAAGCCTTGGATAAATCCAATTTAAGGTGGCGAAATAGTGACGTGAGCAAGCTTCCAATGCGCTCAACACGAGGGCCACTAGCGGTTGAAGCAGGTTGAGCCTTGATTGCGCATAATGTTTCGGCAAACCGGATGCCCAAATTATAACGGTAGTGCTCAAATTGCGCTAAGTCTCCATCTCCTACAATATTACCAACACCCAAAAACAAAAGCATCAACTCATCATTATGCACTTTGTTACCTACGGGTCGGTCGAAGAGCATGTTGCTTAGAAGTCGCGCAACAATGCGGAGAGCGGGATGACGGAGCCGGTTTTGACTTGCAGAGTTGCTTGAGTACGTTCCCGAAGCTATGACGTTCCAGAACGTCTTTGATTCCTTAAGTCTCCCAGGGCTTTCTAGCCTCGTATCGGTCGTGTGAAAACCGTAGACGTTGCAAAAGTCAATCATTGGAATCTCGTATCTCGTTCCTCCAGCAAAGAACGAGAATGTAGCCTCTTCAAGGGATGGTGACTCCGGATTTGCATACGTGAGAGTGGCGGTTGCGAGGCATTGTCTTGTCAAATCTGGGTAAAGCACGTCTTCTTCTAAAGCGAAACACATGCAACGGGCGTGCAGAAGGATGCTATGGACCTGCTCTTTTAAGCCAAGCTCAGTCAATGTTTGGTCACACAAGAACCTAGTTGGCTCGAGCGTTAAGGCCAAAAGTTTGTTGTAGTTGAAAGCGTCGATTTCGTCCCACGCGGTTGCTGAAGAAGGTGGGAGTTCGGCGGTATTAATGTCAATCAGAATCTCTTCGGGGCGAGGCCACGGATAGGTTACGGGTCTCCGAGCAGTGGAGGATGTGGCAATACCCTTGCCCTTATCCTTGTTCCCGAATCGCATCCTTGGTTGCATTGGCAAGGATCGTTGAGAGAGACGAGCGACGGTGAGGAATTTGGGTTTGGAGCGAGTAGAAGTCTCGGTGGTGGACGATGGAGATTGATGAGGATTTAAGCTTGATGGAGAGATTGGTGAGAGGGATAGCTTGATCGTGTGAGGGGGAGGAAGTGAGCGGCTGCAAAATAGGGAAGAAGAAGAAGTTAGTAAAAAATTTTTTTTTTTTTTTAGGTTTTTAAAGGAAATTCGGATTGGTTGCTCGGGCACAGGACCGACCGGTCCCGATACTGGATCGGTCGGTCGTGTTTCCAGAGAGTTTGGCCGTGTTCTGATCCGCGTAGGGGATCGACCGATCCGGGTCAAGGAGCGACCGGTCTCATTTCCAGGGGCTACTCTCGATCCGTTGAGTCTCCTGGATCGACCGGTCGGTATATGGGACCGACCGGTCTCATTTCCAGAGACTTGGCTGACTCCTTTGACTGCTCTGGATCGACCGGTCTCTCTATGGGATCGACCGGTCTCATTTCCAGAGACTTAATCCGGGCTTTTTCCGAAACTGAGCAGGTGCTCAAAAGAGATTCCTTCACCATTTTTTTTAGAATTCAAATACTGAAAACACAAAAAAAATGTTAGTGATAAAAGGAATTTAAAACTAAATTATGTACGAAAAACCTTACCGATGGGTTGCCTCCCATCGAGCGCTTGTTTAGAGTCGTTAGCTCGACTTTGTAAAGCATTTAAGCATGAGGAGGATCGCTAAGGGGAATTGATCCACCTTCTTCGACGCATGTGTCGGCGAGATACGGCTTGACCCGCTGGCCATTCACAACAAACTCTCCTCCTTTAGTGTCCAGCAACACTATAGCTCCATATGGTCTCACTTCTTTGATCGTAAACGGTCCTGACCATCTTGATTTGAGCTTGCCCGGAAATAATCTGAGGCGCGAGTTAAACAACAAGACTTTGTCGTTAGGAGCAAAGTTACGGGGAATAATCCTCTTGTCATGATAAGCTTTGGTTCGCTCCTTATAGATCCTCGAGCTATCATAGGCTAGATGCCTAATCTCCTCTAACTCGTGGATCTGCATAGACCTCCTCTCGGCTGCACTACGAATGTCGAAATTGAGCATTTTAACAGCCCATGCCGCCTTGTACTCAAGTTCTACCGGGAGGTGGCATGCCTTCCCATACACCAAATGAAAAGGCGTTGTCCCCAACGGAGTTTTGTAGGCAGTCCTATAGGCCCATATTGCATCGTCCAACTTGGCTGCCCAGTCTTTTCTAGTGGTTCCTACTATCTTTTGTAGGATACTCTTGATTTCTCTGTTGCTAATCTCAACTTGACCACTAGTTTGCGGGTGATAAGCTATTGCAACCTTATGTTTTACGCCATGCTTCCGTAGAAGGTTCTCAAAAACCTTGTTGATGAAATGAGTCCCTCCATCACTTATCACCACTCGGGGGACTCCAAACCGGGGGAATATTATGGTCTTGAACATCTTTAAAACCACAGCGGCATCATTTGTTGGGGAAGCAATGGCTTCAACCCATTTGGACACGTAATCAACAGCCACTAAGATGTACTCATTTCCATAGGAGGATGGGAAAGGTCCCATAAAGTCTATTCCCCAAACATCAAAGACCTCTACTTCCAGAATGAAGTTTTGAGGCATCTCATTGCGTTTACTGATGTTGCCTTGCCTCTGACAGGCATCACACTTAGACACGAATCTGTTCGCATCCCGGAACATCGTTGGCCACCAAAAACCGGCTTGTAACACTTTCGAAACCGTCTTGAATGTGGCGAAATGCCCAGCATAAGATGAACTGTGACAATGTTGCAAAATCCTAGGTATTTCAGCCTCTCATACGCATCTTCTATAGAGCCCATCCGAACAATGCTTGTACAAGTACGGCTCATCCCAAAAGTAGCGCCTAATATCGCGGAAGAACTTCTTTCGCTCACTTCCTTTTAGGTTCTCAGGAACTTTTTCAGCAGCAAGGAAGTTAGCGAACTTAGCAAACCAAGGGAAACTCGAAGAGTGGGCATTCTGAATTATACCGCAGAATTCTCACTGAGCAGGTGCTCGGAAATTATCGTAGATTTCAATCGCATAGATATGCTCATCCGGCAGACTATCATCCATTGGCGTTTCGTCTTCAACGTGTAGCCTACTTAAATGATCCGCAACTCCATTCTCGGACCCTCTCTTGTCCCGAATCTCAAGATCAAACTCTTGAAGCAATAGAATCCACCTCAATAATCTAGGCTTAGCATCCTTCTTGGTTAGCAAATACTTCAATGCAGCATGATCGGTGTGAACAATCACCTTAGATCCGACGAGGTATGACCTGAACTTCTCAAAAGCAAATACAATTGCTAATAGCTCCTTCTCGGTAGTTGCATACCGGCATTGAGCATCATCCATAGTCCGACTAGCATAATATATCACATGGAGCTTCTTGTCTTTCCTTTGACCCAGAACAGCTCCAACAGCGAAATCACTCGCATCAGTCATGACTTCAAGAGGTAATTCCCAATCCGGTGGTTGTACTATTGGCGCACTAACCAAGGCATCCTTAATAGTATGAAACGCCGCCAAACAGTCACTATTGAAGTCAAACTTCACCTCTTGACAAAGCAATCTAGTGAGGGGTCTAGCAATGTTGGAGAAATCCTTGATGAACTGACGATAGAACCCAGCGTGTCCTAGAAAGCTTCGGATACCCTTTACCATAGTAGGCGGTTGCAATGCCATCATCACTTCTATCTTAGCCTTGTCGACCTCGATCCCTTTTTCTGAAATCCGATGCCCAAGAACTATCCCATCACGGACCATGAAGTGACACTTTTCCCAATTTAGAACAAGATGCTTCTCCTCGCACCTTTGCAACACCCTGCACAGATTAGACAAACAAACAGAAAAAGAACTCCCATACACAGAGAAGTCATCCATAAAAACTTCCACAATATCCTCAATAAGATCAGTAAAAATGGACATCATACAACGTTGAAACGTTGCTGGAGCGTTACACAAACCGAAAGGCATGCATCTATACGCGAAAGTGCCGTAGGGGCATGTGAACGTCGTCTTCTCTTGGTCCTCTGGGTGGATAGGAATCTGAAAGAAACCTGAATAACCATCTAAGAAACAGTAGTAAGGATGGTTAGCTAAACGCTCAAGCATCTGATCGATAAATGGTAAAGGGAAATGATCCTTGCGAGTAGCAACATTCAATTTCCGATAATCTATACACATCCTATGTCCAGTTACTGTTCTAGTTGGTATCAATTCGTTTCTATCGTTTTTAATTACCGTGATACCTCCTTTCTTTGGCACAACATGCACAGGACTGACCCACTTACTGTCAGATATAGCATAAATCACCCCAGCATCTAGAAGTTTCATTATCTCTTTCTTGACGACATCCTTGAGATTCGGATTTAACCGTCTCTGATGCTCGACAGAGGTCATAGATTCATCTTCTAGATGTATTCTGTGCATGCATAAATCAGGAGATATCCCAGCAATATCATCAAGTGAATATCCTAGAGCTTTCCTATACTTCCTTAATTCACACAAAAGTAAGGTAATCTCAACATTGTTCAGTTCAGCATTCACTATAACGGGATAAGTAGAGTTAGGACCGAGAAATGCGTACCTGAGCCCTGCTGGGAGGGTCTTCAATTCCAGCTTTGGAGCTTTCAGCTCGCTCCAAGAACTGTGAACAGTAGACTGAGCAGGTGCTCGATTTTCCTCGATTCTCGTATCATCTTCCAAACTTAGAAACTCCACTCCCTTATCCATCTTGGTGTTAGAATCCAGAAACTTAGCAAATTCTTGGGCGTCTCTGCTCAGAAAACCATGTTTTCCTTCGGCTTTAGTTAACGCGACTTCAAGCGGATCCTTTGCTAAAATCTCTTCAACGTCATCCTCTAATAACTCTGACCCGTTATGGACAACAAATGTCTGCCCATCTATCGTTGGTCTCTTGAGGAGCTTGTTCATCTCGAATCGAACCACCATATCTCCTAGACGGAGGTCCACTATGCCTTGTTCGACATCAATGATAGCGCGCGCCGTGTTAAGGAAAGCTCTGCCCAAAATCAGCGGGTCTCTCGGTTCCTCATCGAGCTCAAAAACCACAAAATCAGCTGGGATAAGAGTGTCCCCTATGCGGACGTGCAAATCCTCGATAATACCTATAGGAAGTTTTGTAGACCGGTCTGCAAAAACCAAAGAGATCTTAGTTGGTTTGAAATGAGTTAAACCTAAACGTTTAGCAACTGAATAAGGCATTAAATTAACGCTGGAACCCAAATCAACCAATGAGCATGCAAACGTGCAAGGCCCAATCTTCACGGAAATCACAAATCTTCCCGGATCACCCTTCTTTGTCAACACCTTACTCTGAAGTACGGCGCTACATTCCTTGGAAACCATCATCACATTCTCATCCTCAACGACTTTTCCAGCGACTAGCTCTTTCATGTACCTCTTGAGTGAAGGAATCATTTGAACGGCATCGGTTAAAGGAAGTTTTACCGTGATATCCTTAAGCATTTCCTTACACTTCGCATTCTCCAAATCCCTTCTAGACTTCCTTGGGGGTACTGGGTAAGGGACCTTTGGTACATAAATTCGCTCGGGCGGAATTTCGGAAGTTTTCTTGGAAGCATCTCGACTGAGCAGGTGCTCATCTCTTTAACCTTTGAACAAAGTAAGAAACATTTGTATTTGTTTTTTGATGATTTGAGGATAAAGACTTCATCTTTTATGTTTTAAATTGCAAGTTTCTTAATTTATATGTTTAGTCTTTTGATTATGTCTCTCTTTTCATTTTACCACTATGATTTCTATCATGATTAGTGAGTAGTTTTCTTAATGGATCAAGAATAGAGTAGAATAGGGGTGTTAATTGGGTGATTAGTGTTGCATATAGCTTTTGGTGTTTATTATTTATGATTTTCAATTGATTAGAGTAATCTTAATGAATTAACCAAAATCTAGGTCATGGTCTTTTCACACCCGGAAGGTGTTCGTGGAAATGTCTAGGAGAATTTTAATCTTGTTTATTGAACCCTATCCAATGGAAGTTGATGTGTAAGTAGATAGATAGACTTTATGATCATGCTAAGTTGATTCTCCTTAATTTGATGAAGTCTCTATGCGGAAATAAATGGCGATTAGTCGGATTAGGGAAGTGATTAGTGCCACAGACGTGGACTAATCTAGATAAACCGGTCTCATGTCTTGGAATTGTTAGGTCAAATTGCTTTGCATCTCTATTAGCTCATTATTCACTCTTAACCTATGATCTCTACCCAAGATCCATGTTTTAATCATAATTGTCAATCTTAGCTTATTTTTGTTGACTTTTGGTTGACTTTTCATAATCGATTTCTTATGTTGCATTTAAATAGAGTATTGTTATTGTAATCCTGGCCAGCTTGGATCAAGGAGCTACAGAACCGCAAGTAGCCGAGGAGGTTCTTAAGGACGCAAAGGACTTGCAAGTGCTGAGTGGACCTATGAGGAGGTCAAGGACAAGACAACTTAACCAAGCCTCTTTGCTTATGGTTAAGATCACCGGCCAACTTCCTTTGATTGCTCATCAAACCACATTGGTTTTGATTCGAGCCGCGGAAGGATGATTGATGCATTCCTAAAGTAGGCGATGTAAAAGAGTTTTAAATTTATAAACCCTAATCTGCAAGTGCACAGTTGACAATTGTAGTACTTAGGGGTCGATCCACAGTAGACTATGTTGTTATGCTATAAATCTATATGATGCAGAATAAGCTAAGAGAAAATATATTTGGGTTTTGGGGTTTATGATGAAACAAAGCAAAGTGATACGTGAAGTTTTAAACCTAAATAGTATCCGCAAGTGCACAGACAAAAGCAGTAGTATTTTAGGTATCGAATCCTCAGGGACCACGGTCACACTATGAAAATATGGATTATCGTTTAAAGCTAAGATAAAATGGGAATTTGTTTGTGACGAATTAATGAACGAAATAGCAACTAAAAATGATGTAAATTCAATAAGATAAAGGCACTAGATTAGAGTCATTCGCCGGTGGTTTCGGATTATGGACTGAGCAATCTATTCAGGATTCAATTTGGCGCAATCTAGAACTCGAACATGAATGTAATATTGCCTCACTGTCGTGATGCATCAATAACTTTATCTAGCATCCTAAATGCATAAACTGTCGTTCGAATTCAGAAATGAAGATAAGCATTAACAATTTGGTTCGATTTGTTCACAATCGATGGTAACAATCAACTGTCGTTGGTTACACACCGATTGCTCACCAATGGTTTATCTAGTAACCTAGAGCACTTTCGTGAATAAGTTATTCCTAAAATCATAGACTAGGTGATCAAATTAGCCTAAGCAGTACGAATCCCGATTGATGAAGACAAATGATAACATTTCCTATTTGGCTCAGTCACTATCATCCTAATCCACCATTGAATTTCCCTAATCTAGCAATGAGACTACTCAGTCATGGAGGACAAAATCACAGCAACCAAATGAGAAGAAAGCATCATGATAAAATAAGAGAATAGGGTTTAAGAAATCTTCTCAATGGAAAGTTGTGGATGATCCTCCAATTCTTACAATCAAAATCCTTGGAAATGAAAAACACCTTGAAAGGATCTCAACAATGGAAACAAGTAGTCTCAGCCCTCAAAAACGTCTCAGGGAAAATATCTCAGAAAAAATAGCACACCCACTTGGAAAGTGGCTACAACTTATTTATAAGGAAATTTTAGGGCAACTTGGTTCTGGGAGCCCGACCGGTCGGTCTGATGTCAGACCGGTCGGTCCGTGTCAGCACGAGGTATGTCTTCGGGTCTGGGATCGGTCGGTCTTACAATTTGGATTGGTCGGTCCGGATTCCAGAGACTTCTGGCTTCGGGTCTTTGAGTGTGGACCGGTCGGTCCTCTCATCCGGACCGGTCGGTCCGGATTCCAGAGACTTCTGGCTTCGGGTCTTCGAGTGTGGACCAGTCGGTCCTCTCATCCGGACCGGTCGGTCCGGATTCCAGAGACTTCGACTTCCTTGGATCTTCAGGCGAGCAGGTGCTCGCTCCAAACCGAGCAGGTGCTCGATTTATGAAAATCACTGTCTTTCCTCCAGATTCGTCCCTTTTTGCTCCAATGACCCTCACGGACTCTATTCTATGCTCAAGGGCCTCCTAGAACCTGAAAAGACACAAAATAAACTAGAAAGAACCAAAAAGACTAAAGAAATAAAGCGTAAAAGACACCAAAATACTAACATATCACAAAGCAATAAAATAAAGGAATAGATAAATCAAAACACGCAAGATAGAAAAAATTAAAAGGAACTAATGCAACATGATCTACACAGTTTTTAAAGAGATGCAACTAATGTTCTAGAACTCAAATCACTATAGTAGAATCATTCCCCCTTTGGAGGCTCTAAAACCTATAATTCAAACCCTAATAGACTCGGCTTTTGCGTGGTTAATATAAGGTGAATTACGTTGTAAGATTGAGATTCGATTATTCATTAAACTCCTTAACTAACCTTTCGAATTGTTAAGACGCCTAACCTATCAAATACTAGATCAGATCAGTGCAAAAGCTTTTGGAATCGGCACCAAGCTAAAATCGGTCACTAGGTAGCTAATCTAGATCACGCCTTGAGTATAAATAAAGATAGAGAATCATTCTAGAAGCAAGATCAATAAAAATGTAAAATATGCAACAAAAAAACTTTAAAATAACTTTATATCAAACATACAACTACTCTACATGGTATGAAACATGGAGCAACTAGAGAAATTGATAAAACAGTAGATTCGTGCAAAGTAAGGGCTCGGCATAGGTGGATCTCGAAGCACAAGGCTTGAGAAGAACACCTTGGCCTTCATCGCTCTTCTACAAAGGATAAAGATGAAGAACTAAAGAGAATAATGAAAATACATGTTTATTATTGATTTGTGGTGCCTAGGGCTGCTCTCTTTTCTTTCAAGAGGCTAAAAGCAAGTATATATAGGTGTAGGACGAGGTGTTGGGTCGGCAAAGGCTCTAGGGTTTCAGTTCGGGCAAAAACGTCTTTTTGTCGATATTTGCGCAGAAGTGGCCACGGCACCGGTCACGTGAATTGGTCCAGGGTCTGGCTCAAAATCATCTCCTTGTGCTTGGCTTCAGTTAAATGAGCCGGCCTATTTGATTGGTTCGGTGCTTAGGCCCATCTTGGACTTGATTCTTCTTCTAGGCTGAATGACATGTCTTTAGTAAAACTTGAATAACTCCTTCACTACAACTCCATTTGATATAATTCCAACTCCATTAGAAAGCTAACTCAAATGACTATCTCCATAAGAAATTTTATCGCCGTTCAACTTGATTTGGTTCTCCGTCCGTTAAATAGAATATTAAATAGATAAGAACATATAGTAAAAGTGGTAAAATACCGGGTATATCAACTCCCCCAGACTTACCCTTTGCTTGTCCTCAAGCAAACAAAAGGTTAATTAGGAAAGAAGATTTGAAAACACGGGAACTCAAATATTCTATGATCTTGTTTGTTTCTCTAAAACTGTAATCCACATAAAGAAAAAGTGAGTTCATGGACGCTTTTCATCGTCTCCCATCGTGAATTCGAAAGTATGTCCTAAACTGCTATCCCTGCAAAATCTCAACTTCAAGTCAATCGATTCTTTTACCCTCTTAGATTCTAAAAGATCTCCGGTCAAGGATATTTACAAGGAATTCGGCTAGGTGTTTAGGGAAGGCTGATTTAGTGGTGAGGTTAAAAATGTTTAGGGTTACCAAAAACTCCAGGTGCGAGACATTATGAAATATCGCAAGAGAGAATGGATCTATTGAAGTCCACAATTTCCCAACCACTTTGTTGTTTGCCTTTCTCCCCCAGACTTAGACTTTTCTCCGGGATTCACTTGTAAAACTCTTGAACTCATCTCTCCTTTGTACCGTTTCATTCCTTGGGTATTCTGTAGCCTTTGACTCTATGAAAACCATTTTTCTTTCCCTTATGATTTTTTTTTTTTGAAGGGGGAAAATAGTCTCATAAAGATATGAGTCAAGTAAGGCATGAAATTGTTACCACGATTTAAGCATCCAAGGAACGGCCAAGCTTCTTTAATTTTTTGAAAATTTGTTGTTGTACTCCTTCCTTCTAATGTTGATCGTCGCATCTTCTAGTGATTGGAAAATTGCATCGACCCTACTCTCTCCGACGTTTTTACACACATCTGCATAGTGGACGTAGCAAAAGAAGTGCATGAGGTCTAAAAGAAAGGTTTAAGGGCTTAGGTAGGGTACCAACTAAAAGCGAGCTGGCCATCCATGACAACAGAGGGGGATAAAAAGAGGATAAGATGTCATGAATGTGATTCGTTCCTTGATCTAATATCCTTAACAAGTGATAATCAAAAATTATGGTAGTAAACCAAATTTAGAATCGAATCTTATCCATCAAAATAGTGCAAGTAGCAATCTCCTTGGACTCCATTCGATCACTAAGTGTCTCAATCAATTGTGTGGAACAAACCCGAGCTATATTGTTCTTCATCTTTACTCGAGCTTAATGTTGTATGCTTTTCTGATCAATTAGAATCAGATCATGGGTTTAATATACTCTCCAAAAGCTTGTATGTTGCTTGAACTAGTATTTGATGAGTAATGCGTTATAACAATTTGAAAGGTGAGTCATAGAGTATTATGAACAACTGAATCATGTGCTTTCCGCGTGTTTTCACTCTGTAATAACCATCGAAAGTTGAGTCTATTAGGGAGTTAAAACATAGTAGTCGGAGCCACGAAAGTGGAAAGATTATACCTTCGTGATTTGAGTTCTAGAACAATTTCCCTGAATTTTGATATATTGTTAATGATTTATGAATCTCTGCGATGAACCTATTTGCCTAACGTTTGTTTAATCTGATTTTTCATCCATTTAGATTGCAATTTTTGTGACCTCAAAAACCCCCAAACCTTTATTTAGTTTTAGCTTGATTTCATTCTAATAAATTTGTAGTACAAAACTAGGTCCTTGTGGATTCGATCCCATCTATATTATTGTGATTGCTGTGCACTTGCAGTTGTTTAATTGGGAAAAACTTACACCCCATCAAGTTTTTGGCGCCGTTGCGAGGGACCTATTCTTCGTTGTCTACAAGTTTCAGACTAGAACTGAAAGTTGAACTCAATTATTTCCCATAAGACGTTTTAATTCGGTTTTCTGTGGACCAAGTTTTGTTTAATCTAAACAAAACCGTAACTTAACCGTTTAATGATCCAATTAAGAAACAATAAACCGATTTCCGACCCGATTACAATTACTTAACCAAAATCTGACCGTTTAAATAAAAAAAAAAAGAAGAGAAGAAAAATTTTCTTTGTCGACAAATCCCCAATTCTCAAACCGAAGAACCCTAAAATTCTCAAACTCCAATTCTCAAAAATTAACCCATAAAACTCACAGATTTTCGTCGATGGAAGATGCATTGGCCCTGGGGCCTCCAATTTCTACAGAAGATGCACCCGAAGATAGAGAGAATCCAGAGAAAAGGTTAGATTTCGACATCGAGCAAGCATTGAAAGACTTTGAAGACGAACTTTCCATTAGGCACAACGTGTTTCCTGAAGTTGATAGCGACGACGAAGAAGAAGTTCAGAGAAAGCATAGGAGACAACACGAGGTTAGGAGAGGCGATGGAATTTTGTATGAAGGTCAAGTCTTCATCAATGGAGTTGCTTTTAAAGAGGCTGTCCTTGATTACGCAATGAACACTGCTACAAACATTAGGCAGTACAAGTATGATCCAGTGAAGGCCGGTTTTAGATACAATGATGACTGTTTTTATGCTTTGGTAATGGCTTTTGTGTTTTGGTAATGAATTTTGTATTAGGAATGCTTTCGGATTATGAGCTTTCAGATTATGAGTTTTATGTTTTGTTGTCTTATTGCGGGTAATGTCAATGCACAACTCGAAACCAAATAGAATGAACAACTAAAACACAAAAATATCTTGTCTTAACAAACAACACAAAACAAACCAAACAAGCTTCAATCTTTGTCTTAACTAACAACACAAATCTTTGTCTTAACAAACAACACAAACCAAACAAGCTTCAAACTAGCTTCCCAATTACAACAATTATCACACATCCTAAGCATACAAGAACCATCATCTTCTTTATGTTATATTTAGCTTCAACCAAAGCTTCTTCTACTCTCCCAAAAATCTCTATTTCTGTCTTAATGGCCATCTTCTCAATCTCCATACTCATTGTCGTACGCAAAGATTCGATCTCTTCCAATGTTGCCTCATCAAACCACTTGAAAATGTGGTTGTCATTAACAAGCTACAAATCATGATCAAGATTTAAGGCATGGGAATTTAATAAATTTGAGATCAGAATCTGATATGATCATGGGAATTATGAAAAGATCATCAAACCAGCAACTGAACCCGAGCTCAATCAAACCGGATGCACAATTCCAATCTGACTCGAATGGACATATACTCACTGTTTGAAGCGTATCTTCTCAACCACGACGATTCAAAGCATGAGACTACTTGGAAAATGTGCTCAACTCAATTACGAAACACCTCGAAGAAGAATGATTCCGAGAGAACCAGGAGGAGTTAAGCTACAAACCGAATTGCTCTACAATCTTAATCCATTAGAGAAGCCCGCGAAGTTTTGATTCAGCCCAAAAACAACAAGAGAAGAGAGAAATTCGTTCATAACCAAAGGTTCATTGATTTAAGGGGTCTTCTTTCTCTTACATGCAAAATATAGTTGAATTTGGTTTTTCTAGATGCTTTGCATGTTGAGCTATAATTATGTATGTTTTATGACGTATTTTCTCTATTTATAGAGCTCATATTCATGAATAAAAAGATAAGTCTTTCTTGTTATTTTTGGAACCTTTTTGAGAGTGTTTTTCATTTCTTTCAATGGTGTGTAATATCCATTGATTGATTCGGTTGGTGGTGTGTAATATCCATTAATCAAATGTGAATCACAATCAAAGTGTGGCTCGTCTTGGTGCGTCATATCCAAGGAGTTATCGATCCGTCTTGGTGCGTCATATCCGAGGGATCAACCGGTATATCAAGAGTCTTCCGCAACTCCTGTGCGACCATTCGTTCCACATCCTTTGGTCTTAGAGACTTTACGGTTTCTTTGATGCAAAGCTTATCCATCTACCAACTCTAGAGTGCAACGTCCTTGGGAGGAGTCTATCAAGTGGTATCAGAGCACACTCTTGAGTTCGGTATTCGCTCTCTATCATTTTCTTATCTTTTTCGCCTTTTTCATCCATCTTCTATATATTCATCTTCTTTCTTCCATTTTCTATCCCTTCTTCTTCTTTCTTTCACCTTCAAAACACACACCAAAAAAAAAAAAAAAAGAGAAAGAGAGTGAGGGATCTAAGAGGTTATGGTTTGTTTTTCAATTCAAAACTCCATCTTGATCATTTGCGTTGTAAAGTTGTTTTCAAGTGTTCTTTCTTTGGAAGAGCAAGATTTGAGGACAAATCTTTTTTAAGAGTGGGAGTATGATATGATCATGGAATTATGAAAAGATCATCAAACCAGCAGCTGAACCCGAGCTCAATCAAACCGGATGCACAATTCCAATCTAACCCGAATGGACATATACTCACTGTTTGAAGCGTATCTTCTCAACCACGACGATTCAAGGCATGAGACTACTTGGAAACTGTGCTCAACTCAATTACGAAACACCTCAAAGAAGAATAAGATCAAATGGATTTCAAACGAAGAAGTTATTTAATTTACAAGTCAGATGATTTTCAGAATAACCGTTTTAGACGTGTGTGCGTTCACTGAAGGATTCCGAGCGAACCAGGAGGAGTTGAGCTACAAACCGAATTGCTCTACAATCTTAATCCATTAGAGAAGCCCATGAAGTTTTGATTCAGCCCAAAAACAACAAGAGAAGAGAGAAATTCGTTCATAACCAAAGGATCATTGATTTAAGGGGTCTTCTCTCTCTTACATGCAAAATATAGTTGAATTTGGTTTTTCTAGATGCTTTACATGTTGAGCTATAATTATGGATTTTTATGATGTATTTTCTCTATTTATAGAGCTCATATTCATGAATAAAAAGATAAGTCTTCCTTGTTATTTTTAGAACCTTTTTGAGAGTGTTTTTCATTTCATCCAATGGTGTGTAATATCCATTGATTGATTCGGTTGGTGGTGTGTAATATCCATTAATCAAATGTGAATCACAATCAAAGTGTGGCTCGTCGTGGTGCGTCATATCCAAGGAGTCATCGATTCGTCTTGGTGCGTCATATCCGAGGGATCAACCGGTATATCAAGAGTCTTCCGCAACGCTTGTGCGACCATTCGTTCCACATCCTTTGGTCTTAGAGACTTTACGGTTTCTTTGATGCAAAGCTTATCCATCTACCAACTCTAGAGTGCAACGTCCATGGGAGGAGTCTATTAGAATCAAAACAAAAATGAACCACATTACCTTCCGTGATGCAGCAAACGCACACCGATAGTATCTCCGGTATGGATTTGCCTCCGATTTCCATATCTTTGCCACAATTTCAAAACCACACCAACATCTCTTAGGCACGCCAACCACTCTTCCTCTTTTTCTTTCTCCACCACTAAATGAAACACTCGACGCTGAGCCAAATTCCTTGCTCATCTTCTAAAGTCGATATGAACTAGAACCAAAAAAAATTTGAAATTCAAATTTTGAAGACCATAATTATGAACCTTCAAATGTAAAATCGACCACTACACACTATACAATGAAGAACATAACACCTAGTTACAACTAACCTTCAATACTTGAGTTTCGAATTCACCAAACCCAGAATTAGGGTTCTTCAATTTTGAAGATAGAAAATTTGGGGTTTTCCGATAGAAAATTTAGGGTTTTTCACAAATGGATAAAAACATGGGTCGGGTCTTGTTTTAATACCAATTGGGTTTTGTTGTTCGGTTTACTAACCGATTTATACGGTTCATCATCGGGTTATGTTGGTAACCGATAAAACCCAGAACCAGGGTGAAACGCTTGTTAAAGTTTGCTATTGTGGGTAAAGAGTACGAGTGCAAAGTATTGGGTCTATCTTAGAGTATATGAAACTTCCGGGGGGGGGGGAATTGATACGTTTTCCTTATTTTTGCAATATTAATTTTTGTTTTTCTTTTGTTTTTGAGTGTTTTAGGAGTATAACGAACCAAGTATAGCTACTACGATTCATGACTAGCAACTGCACCAACCTTTACAGCCTTCTGAAGCCGACCAAATTGAGCCACGCATTGATGGCGAGACTCACAATCAACCGTTGGAGACTGGACAACATAATGACGAATTTCAACAACAAACCGACGAAGAAGAAGGGCCGGCCACTAACAGTTAGATCATTGGAGATTCTGACAAGACCTCCACGCTCCTCTTAGACCGAAGCCCATTCTATCTAACATCACAAGAAGTGAACTTCAAAATAGAACCTCAAGTTATAGCACTTGTGAAGCATGACCAATTCGGTGGACTTCTCGAAGAAAACCTTTTGGATCATATCGATTCTTTTGAGAACTTGTGTAACATCGTCAACACAAATGGAGCCCCGGAAGATCACCTCAAATGCCGATTATTCATCTTCTCCTTAACCGGAAACACACTTCGATGGATAAAACTACTACCGGCAAAATCTATAACCTCATGGAGAGAATGCAAGAAGCTCTTTCTTGAGAAGTTCTTTACTAAGAAGAAGTTACATATACTAAGAGCCAAGATCGCGAGTTTCCAGAAGGACCTATCGAGCCCTACCCCGAGTGCTTGGAGCATTACAAGGAGTACATCAAAGATTGTCCACACCACGGTTTTTCCGAGAGTAGTTTGTGAAATAGTTTCTACCAAGGTATTAACCAAGAGTACAAGTGATATATTAGTATTTTGGTCTCTTTTACGTATTATTTTTTTGTTCTTTTTGATTCTTTTTAGTTCCTTTTGTGTCTTTTCAGGTTCTAGGAGGCTCTCATGCATGGATTGGAGTCAGTGGCGGTCATTGGAGCAAAATGGACGAATCTGGAGAAAAGATGGTGTTTTTCATAACCGAGCACCTGCTCGGTTTGGAGCGAGCACCTGCTCGCCTGAAGAACCAAAGAAGCCAAAGCTCTCTGGAAACTGGACCGACTGGTCCAGATGAGGAGACCGACTGGTCCACGCTCGAAGACCGTAGCCACCTGAAGACCGACCGGTCCCGTGCCTGATCCGATTTTAACCTATTTTCTTTATAAATAAGAGGTAGCCACCTCTGAAACGTTCGTTCTGAAACATTTTCTAAAACAGTTCTTTTTACGTTTTCTTGGAGATTTGCTCGACTCCTCAAGCCTTGAAACTATTTCTCATTCATTCCTTTTGGATTTGCTTGTAATAATTGGAGGATCAATTCACAACACCCATTGAGAAGAATTCTAATCCCTTATCTTTTCCATTTATCATTATGAATTCTCTCTCGTTGATTGCTGCGTTTTCATTCTCTATGTTCGAGTAGTCCTTTAGCTAGATTGAGGAATTTCAATGGTGATTTAGGATTGATTAGTGACTGAGCCAAATAGGATAGATTAACATTCGTCTTCATCAATTGGGATTCATAACGCTTAGATTAGCCCGTACACCTAATCTATGATTTCAAGTTGAACTTATTCACGACAGTGCTCTAGGTTGCTAGATAAACCATTGGTGAGAAATTGGTGTGTAACCAACGACAGCTGATTGTTACCATCAATTGTGAACAAATCGAACCAATTCATTAATGCTTGTCTGCATCATTACTAAATCCAAACGACAGTTTAGGCATTTAGGTTGCTGGATAAAGATATTGATACATCACGACAGTGAGGCTGTATTAAATTTATGTTTGAGTTCTAGACCGTACCTAATTAATTCCTGAATAGTTGCTCAGTCCATAATCTGAAATCACCGGAGACTTAACTTGATCTAGTGCCTTTCTTTATTGAGTTTCATATCGTTTAATTTGCTGTTTCGTTTCTTGTTTCACTACAATTAAAAACCCATATTTTATCTTAGCTTTAAATTAAAATCTATAATTTCATAGTGTAACCTTGGTCTCTGTGAATTCAATACCTATTATACGACTTCAATTGTCTGTGCACTTGCGGATATTATTTTGGGTTAAAACTCGAGACATCACGTTTTTGGCGCCGTTGCCGGGGACCAATTGCGTTACCTTTGAGATTTGATTTTATTTATAGTCTAAGAATTTTGCTAATTTTGTTTTTATTTTTATTTTCTTTTGCGTGTGTTTCAGGTGTCTAATTTAGCCAATATGGGCGACGAAACAGACAACCGAGCTGCATATGGTCATGTAGTCGTTGCTATTCGGAGGCTTGAGCAACAAGTGGCTCAAATGCAACAGCGTGCGCATGAGCAGCATCGGTACTCGTAGCAGGTATGAGCCTGGCCCTACATGATGCACAAATATGCAAGGACCATTACGAGCCCCCAGAGCATTGACGACACCGATAATTCTTCCCATTTCAGGAGGCTTCCCGCTAAACTGGGCAAAAATGAAGTCTTTGAATTCTTCTTTTGCCTCCTCAATGTTCTCATCTGGAATGAGCACGAACGGAACCCCAGTGATATGCTCCGTTGGAGTACCAACCTTTTCTAGGGGAGGAGAATTACACAAGACGCTTGTCCATTTACGAGGAGGAGAATTTGCTTGTGAATACATAACTATGATCTTATTAACTGCGAGAGTCTTTGATAAGTTGAGAGTAACTTATCATTGCATTTATGTTCTAGGAAGTAATTTGCTAGATCCCTTTAATTCGAACCATAATTCCCTTAGTCTCTAAAGACCCAACGTTTTTTTTATGGATTTACAACCAAATTTGAACCAATTAAACCCCTATTTGGCTAAGCGTAATCTCGTAATTCTTATTACTTCTGTTGTAAATCTCTGTGGATTTGATACCTCAAATACTACAATAGTTTGACACTCCACTTGCAGTTATAGATTGCTAAGTTTTTGAGTAAAACTTTATACCCTATCATAGTGGCCATGTTATGATTACATAAAGATGTGGACAGTCTGCCCATTGACGATTCCAAGTCTCGATGGATAAGTAAATACTTCTTCATAATATTGTGGATGGATATGAAACCACCTAGCCCGATTATTTATTTATTTATTTTTTATTAATTGATTCGGATTTTTATTCTCATAAATAATAATCCTCAATATCAATTACACTAAACTAAGCAAACCAGCGAAAATTCTCATAAAGACTCAAACCAACAAATAGTCAATAAATCCATAAATAAATTCACATGAAACCATCATTCCAAAATATCAATTCCTGACAAAGCTAGCAACCAAAACACCAGGTTGTAACTCAACAACGAAACATAAACCAAGTCCTAATCATCATCTTCTCATCGCCATGATTCCACGATCACATTTTATATTTACCTGCATCACATGGAAAAAAAGATGCGTAAGTATTTCATAAATACTTAGTGAGACGGTTATTCTGTCTACCGCCTATACGCACAAACCATATAAAATGCCAAAATTGAACAACAAATCAAAACACACATGAAATAAGTGAAATTCTCAAACATTCACCTCGGTGTCGATTGACACTGTCTGGTTTGGTGTTCCGATCAACACATAAACCAAATAAACCAGCAAATAATTCCTTTAAATCCATAAATCATTTAAACCAATAATCCATTAAACAATTATTCTAAAACATCCATTCCTTAATAATCTAGCAACCTAAACATCAATTTCTAGATTCCATCTCAATAACAAATGAACTAAAGATCCTAATCATCCTCTCGTCCCAGGCATGATTCCACGATCACACTTTAACTTTACGTGCAACACATGCTAAAAAGAGTTGCGTGAGTATTATCACAAATCCTCAGTGATGCGGTCATCCTGTCTACCGGTTACATAATAAGGACAACGAATGCCAAATACTACACAACCTACCATCAATTCACAACGCTCAAATTACCAAAACAAGAACATTAACCAAAATTAGCAACTCAACAATAAGTGTCGATTGACACTCCCCATGGTGTCGATCGACACACACTACACAACCACAACAAACACGACAGAGCGTCGATCGACACTACCACTAGGTGTCGATCGACACTCCATCTCAAAACATAAACCCACACGAGAAAACAAGGGGTGTCGATCGACACTTCCTTTAAGTGTCGATCGACACTCATCGCCGAAACCTGAATCGAGCTAAATCCTCACGTGGCTCAACCCCGTTTCATCGAGCGGTCAATCCCACAACACACAATACGATAATTAGATAACATCACTCCATAATCCACAAAATTAGGCAATCACAACATCAATTCAATCACAATAATCACACATCCCTAACAAACGATTGTGCATAACCATGATCACGCACTCACCTTAGCCTAGGAGCGGATTAGGATCGAGAAAGCGAAGGACACGAAAAACGCAGTCACAATAACACCAAAAACATGGCCAACGCGTTTATATATCGTGACCTAGGGTTCCATACCCAAAACCGGACCAAAACCAAGCAATTAAATCAAACTAGCCGGTCCGAACATTTGATAGTGTCGATCGACACTGCCCATGTGTCGATCGACACTACAAAAAATAAATCATTTTTGGTTTGCGGATGTTACAGGATAAGTGTGGACATTATATTGTTAGGGTCAATTTTTACCCCTCAAGATCAATAGTTAAAATCCTTAGTGTTTATACAAAACGAGAGGCCTATGTCTTCTTACAGAAAAACCTCGAAGACATGGGGAAATTTCTTTTATCGTTTAGGAAAAGACTTAGTCCACTTAGGGTGCTATATATACTCTTGTACGTTCCTTGAGAAAGGGATCCACAACCTATTACGCTAACAACAATAAAGCTTTTCTTTACAGCAAACGCAATTCTCATTCGTAGTTTAACCTAGAAATCTCTTGTCCCTTAAAACCTTTGAAAAATTTAACTGTTCGAGTTTTGACTCCCACAATTTGGCGCCGACTAAGGGGACTTAAGATTTTTTGACTCATAAAAGCATACGAACAACCGATCTAATGATGACTGCAAGCGATGATCAACAACGCGTTGACAATCGAAAACGTCACAACGATCAACATCGTAGCCACGACAACACTGACGACAAGGACTCGATGGTGAAAACGCTGCTTCAAAAAATAACGGAACTGGAGAAGGTTAACGAGGAACTACGAGTCCTCGCAACGACGGATCGAAGATGCAGGAAGAGGAGAGATTATCTTCAGACGACCCGTCAGGAGAATAAACCCTACGACCTAAAACTTCACAACTTGGATCAACGCACCAAGAATCCAAGGTTTGCCCCTTTTATCCTGATACACCACACATGGAGCAAGACGCGGTTACACGAGCTATAACCGCACAACCCAAAGTGGAAGCAATAACAGTAATCGACTTAGAAAATCTGGGAGCCAAACATACCGAAAAGAACGCGCCCGATCACAGAGCAGCGACCTAAGCTAAGCAAAGCAATACTAACAACTTGCACGAGCAAGACTTTGAAGATGAAGAAGAAGACACCCTTTGATCAGAATGGTCCAAGGTTGAATTCGATGAGAGCAGTAGCTTCAACGTACAACTCTGAGTTAAATTTCCAACTCCCAGAGGAACCAAGATAATTCGAGGAAGTCAGAAGGAATCCTGAATGTGTTTCATTGTTGAGCACCAACTGTGAAACCCGATTACCGAGGAGATCTCAAAAGTTGAACAAAAGAAGATGAAGGTATCTTAGAGAGTCGATCAAAGACTTCTCTTAGCTCTTATTCAATAGTATTGTTCTTTTTACTATTGTAGAAGTTCCTAAAATTTTAGATTAATGTAAAAAGATTTGGAATTCTTATGACATTGCATATTAATTATTAGTTTAAACATTAAAACTAATAAAATTTCTAATTATATTTTCTCGGAAATGGATGGTGAATGTTGTGAGTTTGTAAACTTAACATTTCTTTACGGAAACATTGATTCTTTATATTTGAAAGCAGTTTTTGGATTGTATACATCAAAAGATTGAAGTTGCGTTAGGACTGCTACAAATACCAAGATGAAAAAACACCCAACGATCTGGTTATCAACTATGGTTTTTTATGCATTGGATGATTAAATTATGCTAAATTACTAATGAATTTTAAAAGATTCATCCTAGGATCATGTCTTGTCAACAAATAACTATTTTTTACTTATTAGTATATCATACAGTTGCGTTTATTTGTTGATAAAATTGCTTTATAGTTATTTTCAAAAATTGTGGTTTTTGAAAAACATGTTTTATGGTTATCACCATATCATCGATTGCATCTTCTCGAAAAAACCGTTTTATGCCTATTTTATAATAGGACTACGTCTTATCGATAAAACCACTTTATGGTTATTATCAAAGGTCGTGTCTTTTCAATAAAATGTGTTATAGTTGTTTGTATATTATAAGGCCCCGTCTTTTCAATAAAACCACTCAATGATTACGTCCAAGGATCGTGATGTTTCGGAAAAAAACATGTTCTATACTTATCAATATATCATTGGTTTTATTTTTCGAGAAACTTATTATATGAACCTTTATATCCCCTATGTTTAGGATAAATTTAACACGTTCTACAAAATAACAAAAGACGGTAGTTCTTTATTGATGAATTAATGACCTTTTAACAATACAACTCGTAGGTACAATGAATCGAAAGCGTAAAATAGTTGTTTAAAGATGATCTTGGAGATCCAGACGTTGTCGTTGTTGGGGTCGGTTTTCACCCGCTCAACGCCAACGTTCGAAGAATAAGCAACTGAAGAGTTAACCCTCCAGAGTCTCAATAAACGTGGCGGGATGACTCCTAAATCTTCACGGGAATGGACCAGCCGAGTTAAAGGGATCAAGATTCTACAAATGGAGGATGTGTTCATTCGGACGGACCAGGGCCTCGCCAAGGCGCCGACCACAGCCTCGGACGGATCCACCATTCGCGACCATGGGCTCACCTGCCTGCGACCATGGTCTCGCCTCATCTGCGACCGCGGCTTCGCTGCTTGCGACCATGGCATCGCAACCAGCGACCATGGCCTCGGATGGGACTGGCCGACCATGGGTTCGGCCTATGGTCCGACTGCATCCTCTCCCACGTTGCCATCACAGCTTCGGCCCATGGCTTGGACTAGACGTGAAGCCCATGTTGACATGGGCTTATTCGAACAAGGCGGTTCCGTGAAGATTTGGGAGAAGACCAAGCCGACTTAGACATAGTATAAATAGACCTCTTGTACAAACCCTAAGAGGAGGCTGAATTGAATACAAAAAACCTGTACTAAAGCTTTTCTGAGCTATAAACAATCTCTTTCGCATCTCTTGAATCCTAACTTACCATAGAAATCTTCATTGCTTCCCTTGAACCCTTACAAATTCAATTGTGCTAGCTTAGGCTCCCACAATTTGGCGCCGACTAAGGGGAACACAGATTTCTGACACTCAAGAGTTAGGGTTTCTTCATCACGCCACCAAGATGTCAATCAACACCATGAGCAACGAAGGATCTTCGTCTCACCAGCACGACGAGGAGAGAAGCAACTCCCTGGAGAACACGGCGCCTCACGCCGTTAACAACGCAACTGACCTTATGCAGATCAAGCAGATGCTTGAGACTCTGATGAAGAAAACTGAAGATACGGCGAGCGAGCTGCAGTCGCTCAAGAAGAGGAAGCGCAAGAGGTCCTGTGTTCGTCCAACATGCCTCAGCTTCAACACACCTCGAGTTAACAGAAGGGATCGACACGAGGAGCTGCCGCCTCGGACCGATCGCACGGATCCGGAAGATCTGCCTCCACCACCACCTCGTCGGGATTTCGATCCGACTCCTGAGCGCGTAATGGAGGAATCGGACGAAGATCACCCCTCTCAGAGGCGAATCCGAACCGACACAGCTACTGATGACGCTGAGGCTGATGGAGAAGTGGCCCAGACTATAGCAGATTACTACTGAAGGGAGCAGGAGCGCAGGGCTCCTCAAGGCTCCCGCGATAAAGAGGTCGCCGCTCTGAAGGCCCAGTTGGATCATGTCGTCTCCGACCTTAGGACGACCAAGCTACAGATGTATCGGAGCACAGGGAAAGCTCCCGGGGTCGCTTACGTGTTGGAGAAGGCACGAAACACCCCCTTTGCAGAAAACATCTCAGGGGCCAGGATTTCCGACCCGGGAAGGATCAAGCTTCCAACCTATGAAGGAACCTCTGATCCCGCTGACCACCTAATGGAGTTCGAGAAGGACATTGGTTACTCCAAGCTGTTCGTGGAAAGCTTAAAAGGACCTGCCCTCCAGTGGTTCTACAAGCTGGAGAAGAATTCGATCCATAACTTCCACCAGCTCTCTGAGATGTTCGTTCAGCACTACAACATCTTCGCTGAACGGAAGATATACGATGCGGATCTATGGACCAACAAGCAAGCAGAAGGTGAAAGCTTGCAGTCTTTCATGACAAGGTTCAAGAACACCCTGTCAAAGGTGGATGGAATCAGTAATACATCCGCATTGGAAGCATTGAGAGGTGCAGTGAGGTGTCCATCTCCGTTTTGGCAAGAGCTCACCATCAACCCGCCAACAACGATCCAAGACGCTCTTCACCGCGCAGCCGATTTTGCCCGAAGTGAAGAAGAGCTCCGCGCCAAGAGAGGCGGAAAAACAAAGCAGATAAGCGAACCTTCTCAGGTTCCGACCCCAGCCGCTTCTTAAAGAGGCAATCCCGCTTTCGTCCAGTTTGAAGGAGGAGCAGGCGGAGCTCATAACTACCAAATCGATTCGCCTGGCTACGGAAGAGGTCGAGGCCGTGGTCGGGGACGCGGCAGAGGAAGTTTCACTTGGGTAAGAGACCCAAAGGAATATGACGAGAAGTTGTAATGTGATTTTCACAAAGCAACTGGACACTCTACTGCAAGGTGCCGAGAGTTGGGACGACAGCTGGCTCCTAGGCTGGCCGAAGGCACCCTCAAGGGTAACATCAGTCTTTCGGACTTCAAGCCGGAGGAGAAGTTTCAAGATGCTACTGAGGTCCAGACTTAGAATTCCAGACGACAGCGTCGCGGTGACAATCCCGAGAACGGAAACACGCAGGGTACTATCTCCATGATCCTGGGAGGATCACAGTACTGTGATGATAACAAAACTGCAATCGAGGCTTATCAGCGGCGCGCTGAGGTTTGCGCCAACGTCTCTGCCTCTCCGACGACCAAGCGTTCCGATGATCCTATCACCTTCGACGAAGAAGATGCCGAAGGAATACACTATCCGCATAACGACCTGTTGGTGATCAATCTGACCATCTTCGATTTCAACGTTGCTCGTGTCCTCATCGACACTGGAAGCTCAGTGGATGTGATCTTCAAAGATACTCTTGAGAAGATGAAGATTGATCTGTCGCTCATCAAAGGGCAACCGAAGCCTATAACAGGCTTCTCTGGTGAAACTACTATGACCATAGGGACGATCCGCTTACCTGTCCAAGCGGGAGACGTCAAGAAGATGGTGAATTTTACAGTATCTGATCATCCTGCCATCTACAACGTTATCATGGGAACACCATGGCTCAGTCAGATGAGAGCTGTACCATCAACATACCACTTGTGCTTGAAGTTCCCAACCAGTACAAGCGTGAAGACAATCTTTGGCAATCAGAGGGATTCACGCATGTGCTTCTTAGCAGAGCACAAGCTTCGTACTCGCAATGATAACAAGGATGTGGATCCGAGAAATCACGAAGAAAAGAAAGACAACTCGGCCTCGCAGGGGCCGCGGAAGAAAGCAAAGACCGGGTCCGATCAGGTGAAAGACTTGACCAACCTCTTATAGCAATTACAGATTGCTGAAGGTCGTGAAGAAAAAGAGCAACCTACCTGCGAGCTCGTGATCTCTGTGTGTATTGATGAGCAAAACCCAGAGAGGTGCGTTGAGATCGGAGCTGCTCTAGATGAAGAACTCAAAACAAAGCTAGTGGCTTTTCTCCAAAAGAACATCAACACCTTTGCCTGGGCCGCTGAAGACATGCCCGGAATAGACATCAGTGTCACGAGCCACAAACTCAATGTGGATCCAACGGAAGAAGAGAAGGAAGTTGGGTCCTGAGCGGGCAAAGGCTGTGAATGACGAAGTCGAAAGGCTTCTGCGAGTGGGATCAATAACCGAAGTCAAGTACCCCGACTGGCTCGCCAACACAGTCGTGGTAAAGAAGAAGAATGGGAAGTGGCGCGTCTGTGTTGACTTCACAGACCTTAACAAGGCGTGCCCAAAGGACAGTTTCCCTTTGCCTCACATCGATCGATTAGTGGAAGCAACGGCGGGCAACAAACTGCTCAGCTTCATGGATGCCTTTTCAGGCGATAATCAAATTCTGATGCACCCTGAGGATCGTGAGAAGACGTCTTTCATCACGGACCGAGGTATCTACTACTACAAAGTAATGCCCTTCGGCTTAAAGAATGCCGGTGCAACGTATCAGAGACTGGTGAACAAGATGTTCCAAGACCAGTTTGGAAAGACTATGGAGGTTTATATTGATGATATGCTTGTCAAATCACATGAGGAAGAAGATCATATCGCCCACTTGGAAGAATGCTTCAATCAACTGAACCTCCACAACATGAAGCTTAACCCAACGAAGTGCCGATTTGCTGTAACCTCTGGCGAGTTCCTTGGATACCTAGTCACTCGTCGGGGCATTGAAGCCAACCCGAAACAAATCGATGCCTTGATCCAGATGGCTTCACCAAGGAATAAGCGTGAAGTACAGAGGTTAACTGGGAGAGTGGCTGCACTCAATCGGTTCATTTCCCGCTCCACTGATAAGTGTCTGCCTTTCTACAACACTCTACGAGGGAATAAGCAGTTTGAATGGTCAGAGAAGTGTGAAGATGCCTTCAAGCAACTGAAGGAGTATCTGGCAACGCCTCCCATCCTTGCTAAACCAGTAACTGGAGAACCTCTTTTCCTATACATCGCTGTCTCAGAAACAGCAGTCAGTGCTGTCCTTGTGCGTGAGGAAAGAGGCGAGCAGAGGCCTATCTTCTATGTGTGTAAGACACTCATAGATACTGAAATAAGATACCCTCAATTGGAGAAGTTGGCATTGGCCGTCCTCATGGCATCAAGGAAACTAAGGCCTTACTTCCAATCACACTCAATTGTTATCCTTAGTACCTTCCCGCTGCGTTCGGTTTTACACAGCCCAAGTCAGTCTGGTAGGCTAGCCAAGTGGGTTGTGGAGCTCAGCGAGTACGACATCGAGTATAGAGGGCGGACATGCAATAAATCGCAAGTACTGGCGGACTTCCTCATAGAACTCCCAGAAGACAAAGAATCCAAGGAGGTACCGCCGGGGATATGGCAGCTATACGTAGACGGTTCGTCTTCAAAGAATGGTTCTGGAGTTGGGATACGGCTGCTGTCACCAACGGGAGAGGTCCTTGAGCAATCATTTCGACTTGGGTTCAAAGCTTCTAACAATGAAGCGGAGTATGAGGCCCTCGTCGCCGGCATGAGGCTCGCCCAAGGGCTACAAGTCAAACAAATTCACGTGTTTTCAGATTCACAACTCGTAACCAGTCAGTTCAGCGGCGAGTATGTCGCAAAGGATGATCGAATGGAAGCTTATCTGAGGATAGTAAAGGACCTGGCTGCTACATTTCAAGAGTTCACCCTTACAAGGATTCCCAGAGGTGAGAACATGGATGCTGACGCATTGGCAAATCTGGCCTCCGCTACCACTACGCCAGAGGATCCGGCCTTAAAGCGAGTTATCCCAGTCAAATTTATCGAATTCCCTAGCATCCAAGAGGATGTGACACTCGCCATTTTGACACGTTCTCAAGCAGCGAAGCAAGCAGGCACCCTTGCTGAAGCAACCAACGAAGATGTAGAAATGACAGAAGCACGTGAAGTCCAAGGCACTGACATGCATGATATCAACGGCCCTGTCAACAATGACCCCGCCGCTGATACTTCTGCTACTAACAGCCCTCACCATCCCGAAGCGATCCCAATGGACGCAGGCACTGAAGAACCAGAATACGGCTGTGACAAGTTATGGATAAGCGAGGTACGAGAGTACATTGCCGATGTCAAGTTGCCCAGCAGCAAGTGGGCCGCCCGCAAATTACGAAAGCAAGCTGCGCGTTATGTTCTCCTTGATGGAAACCTCTTCAGATGGGGATTCTCCGGTCCCATGCTCACATGTGTCGAAGGAGAGAAAGCAAGACATATAATGGAAGAAGTTCATAGTGGGTCTTGTGGCAATCATTCAGGAGGTAAAGCACTTGCAATCAAGATCAAGAGACATGGTCACTTCTGGCCCACTATAGTAGGCGATTGCATGAAGTTCTCATCCAAATGCGAGAAATGCCAGCGACACGCTCCAAAAATCCATCAACCAACTGCAATGCTCTCCTCTATCAGTTCACCTTATCCATTCATGAGATGGGCCATGGACATCGTTGGACAATTACACCCATCACGACAGAAACGGTTCCTACTCGTCCTAACAGATTACTTCTCGAAATGGGTAGAAGCTGAAGCCTATGCTAACATCAAGGATGTCCAAGTAGAAAGCTTTGTATGGAGGAACATCATATGTCGTCATGGAGTACCATATGAGATAGTTACTGACAATGGTTTGCAATTCATATCCAACCGATTCGAGACGTTCTGCGTAAAATGGAACATCCGGCTTAGTAAGTCTACGCCTCGCTACCCTCAAGGCAACGGTCAAGCAGAAGCTATCAACAAGACAATCCTCGATGGCCTTAAGAAGCGTTTAGAGGCAAAGAAGGGTCGCCGGGCTGACGAGCTAGAAGGGGTTTTATGGTCCCACCGCACATTTCCCGCAGAGCAACAGGCGAGACTCCTTTCGCCCTTGTTTATGGCACTGATTGTGTCATCCCATCCGAAGTCTGCTCGCCTGGAATACGCCGTCAGCTCTTACCTCTCAACGAGCCTACCAACAAAATCATGCTACTTGATGCATTGGACTTCCTCGATGAGCGACGCGACCAAGCACTTATCCGGATTGCTAACTATCAGAACGCGGCTTCAAAGTACTACAACTCCAAAGTCAGAGAAAGGCGTTTCTGCAAAGGCGACTTAGTACTGCGAGAGGTGTTCCAGAACACAGCAGAGCCTAACGCTGGCAAGCTCGGAGCCAACTGGGAAGGCCCATACAGAGTCACAACAGTCGTTCGTCCTGGCGTCTACGAGATCGCCACCATGACCGGGACTCCTATCCTCCACTCTTGGAATGCAAGGCATTTAAAGAAGTACTATCACTAGTCTTCTCTCACCCACTTGAACTATGAGGTGACTTAATCCCTGCAAAGGGTACGTAGGCAGCCTGTCTTCGGATACGTTCAGTTGCCCCCTCCATAAAAAAGAGGGGGATTATAAGCTTCATTAGGGGGGGGGGGAGTGAGTGTTTCACTCAGCCTTGTCTCCGGATGAGCTCCATGATCTCTTTCGCCTTCCAGGGGGGGGAGTGAGTGTTTCACTCAGCCTTGTCTCCGGATGAGCTCCATGATCTCTTCCGCCTTAAGGGGGGGGAGTGAGTGTTTCACTCAGCCTTGTCTCCGGATGATCTCCATGATCATTTCCGCCTTAGGGGGGGGGGAGTGAGTGTTTCACTCAGCCTTGTCTCCGGATGAGCTCCATGATCTCTTCCGCCTTAGGGGGGGGGGGGAGTGAGTGTTTCACTCAGCCTTGTCTCCGGATGAGCTCCATGATCTCTTCCGCCTTAGGAGGGGGGGAATGAGTGTTTTACTCAGCCTTGTCTCCGGGTGAGCTCCATGATCTCTTCCGCCTTAGGGGGGGGGAGTGAGTGTTTCACTCAGCCTTGTCTCCGGATGAGCTCCATGACCTCTTCCGCCTTAGGGGGGGGGGGGAGTGAGTGTTTCACTCAGCCTTGTATCCGGATGAGCTCCATGATCTCTTCCGCCTTAGGGGGGGGGGGAGTGAGTGTTTCACTCAGCCTTGTCTCCGGATGACCTCCATGATCTCTTCCGCCTTAGGGGGGGGAGTGAGTGTTTCACTCAGCCTTGTCTCCGGATGAGCTCCATGATCTCTTCCGCCTTAGGGGGGAGGGGGAGTGAGTGTTTTACTCAGCCTTGTCTTCGGATGAGCTCCATGATCTCTTCCGCCTTAGGGGGAGCTTTCAGACGAAATCAGCACCCTCTGTCTCAAAGGGGGGGGGGAGTGGGGTACCCGTACTCCGCTCTTCCAAAGCAGCCCCAGCATGAGAACAACTTCATCAGTCATGAGCTTCTCAAGGCTTCAATCAGAGTCGTTCCGTGTTCATTGCTGCTGGCCACAGTAATGAGTGCGGAGATACGAACACAATTGATGCGGGCTCAAATTTACCCTAGAACCACTCTCTCAAACAAATAGATCATCGTAGTATTTAAGGATCGAATCCACAGGGAGTTAGAATACACAATCAAT
The DNA here is from genome assembly GCA_963576765.1 of Draba incana. NCBI lineage: Eukaryota > Viridiplantae > Streptophyta > Magnoliopsida > Brassicales > Brassicaceae > Draba > Draba incana. The sequence goes on from OY755205.1 coordinate 23,739,833, forward strand.
CTCGGTATTCAGATTATGCTAAGTAAAACAATTCTAAGCATAAAAACAGTTTATAAAACAAGTAAACGAAAGATGGGTTGATGAAATACTTAAAGAGATGAAAGCTAGGTCATGGAAATTCTTTAGGTAATGATTCGAAATCAATATATAACAATTGTCAAGGTTGAATTAAGTGCCGTTCTAGAACTCAAACACGAAAATTTAGCCAGCTAACTGTCGTTACAAAGGCTATCTATCTTTAGATCCTCGAATCCCAAATTTCTTTGCGAATTCGTCGAATCTAAACAAGCATTTAGTACGAGCTCGATATGTTCACAAAATCCCTAAGCCAAATTTCTTTGCGAATAGGTAACTTTGCCCATTTAAACTAGTTCAGGTTATTAATCCCACTGTCGTGGCTAATCAACAATCCTAAGATCAAGCTTCGAGATGATCAAGCAAGAATCAAGCATTAATAACATTTTAAATGAAGAACCTACGGATAAACCTTAACAAATATGCAATTTCAATGATTTCTAGTCTTAACCCAAGAAATCCCAAAACCTAACAAGTGATTTACTCAGAAATAGATGATGTAATCATATTAACTGAGTAAGATTGCATTAAAGAGTAAGAGTAGATGATACAAAAGGGTTTGAAGTCTTTGAATCTCAAGAACATGTAGATCTTCTCAAAGTTTCTCCAAAAGTCTCTCTTTCTCTCTCTACCTCCTTAATAAAACAGTGTCTAGATCTCTCCCTAAAATATCTACCAAGTTAAACTATTTATACAAGTGGTAAAATTAGGTTTACAGAGCGCCTGTCGATCGACAGTAAAAGCATGTCGATCGACACGAGGGCGTCTGTGGAGATTTTCTACGCCTTTAAAAACTTCCGTCGATCGACAGTGGATATACTATGTCGATCGACAGGGACCTTTTAAAGGTCTCGATTCCACTTGTATCTCTTCCGCTCAAAAATGGTCCAAAATGCTTCAAATGTTACCATTAAGCTCCAAATGACCATTTCCTGCAAAACACTACAAAAGACATAAAAATACCAAAAATACTAATACAAAACCCGCTTCTGTCATGGTTAAAATCGGGTAAAAACCATGATATATCAACTCCCCCAGACTTAGCGTTTGCTTGTCCTCAAGCAAAATCATAAACCAAGAATGGAAAAAGTTGAAAACACAGAACATACCTTTCCAGTTAGTGAACCACATGATTTAGAACCAACCAAAATCAGACCACCATGTACTTCTCCGCAGACAAACACGGCTTTCCAAATACATTCACCACTTTGCAGCATAATCCGTTAGTCTTCATCGCTTGACCTTAATGATCTCAATACCATGAACCTTCTAGACTCATTCCCATATTGTACCGTGACAAATCAACCTATACAACACTTGATACTCTTTTTCTCTCCCCGAGACTTATTTCGTTCTATATTTACATATACATATTTATTATTATTTTTTTTTTGTGATTGCTGAACTCAAAGCAGTGCATATTTCACTAATGTTGTTCCTTGTTAGGAGACAGGGTCGTGACTCACTACGATTGTTCCTTGTGAGGAGACAGGCTCGTGAGATTGCTCGTCTTTCAACATCCTTTTTAGGGGACTCAGACTGCTGCTTTTAAGTTGGGTGATCATCTCGAGTACAGATTCACCGGATTTATTCCTCATCATGTACTCAAGAACTATCATTTCACCCCAATCCTAGTAATATATATATATATATATATATATTCATGTATATATATTTTTTTATATATGGGGAGAGGAGTACCATTACTATCAACAGAGGGTTGCATTTATCAGGTACGAATGAGGAGTCAAGCTCAATGGACATCGATCCCAAAGAGAATCGTGCAGTAGCTCTGACTTGGCGGATTATACTGGAAGTAGCGGATGTCTCTAGTCAACCGGTCGATCCTAGGATTTTTCATTAGTCTGACTCTGAAACTGATCCTGGGAGAATGGTCACACGCTGAAAAGGACACTCCACTTAACCAATACAAAAAATTTCTACTAGTTTTGACTTGATAAGCCAAAAAAATTTCCAAAAAAAATGAGTCAAAACCAAAACAAAAAGAAATACGTTAGTAGTTCCCTCCCCCAGACTTAAACAACACTGTCCCCAGTGTTATCGACCCCGAGATTGGCAAAATAAATCAAATGAAACGTGAACGTGATCGAAAAAGTGGAGAATTTACCATCTTGAAGGACCCGTCGATCGACAGAAACATCATGTCGATCGACAGATTACGTTCTGCCTTAACCGTTGAGGTGTTGAAAAATTTGAGTTTTGTGCTCGTGTCGATCGACGGATGAGCTTCTGTCCAAATTTGCACATTTGTAGATTTTTCGATGTTCCAAACCTGCACCTACAGATATTCAACAAACGATCAATGGAGAACGCACGCAATCCTTAAAATAGAAATTCGAGTTCACATTTTGTTTGAAATTCCAACAAAAATCCGAAATCAAAGTACTAAAGGGAAAATGTTTGAAAAGGGAAAAACAAAAACAAGATAAAGTAGAATGGAGGAAGGGAATTAGTCCTCCTCATCATCATGATGATGCTCTGGTGATGGTGTGTTGCGCGGAGACGGTGTGCGGGGACGGATACAGTCGGACTTGCAAGACATTGCATCCCATGTCTCCTTTAGAGCCTTGGTGATCCAGCCTAAACGCGGGTCGTCATCCATCAAACCTGCTGGGAGACTCGGGAAGCGATGCTCGTGTACAGGCTGCTCCGGCGGTGCTTGAGATGACCTAGCTCCACCCCGTGTCGTGAGCTTCCTCCTAGGACCCATGGGCATAAGAACTTCCTCAGGCGGATTGAAGGAGATAAGTGTAGGGTCATTAGTGACCCGCAATAAATCCATCACTCTCCCAATCTCCACCTTTCTCTTTTGGCCATTCGCATTTGGGAAGACCCAGTGTAGAGGATGCTCATGCGTGATCCAATGAGCATTCTTCATATGCTCCAAGTCCACAGAAGCACTCTTGCTCTCCTCCTCATATTCGGTTGTTGAAACCTTGCATTTCGTGAAGATTGGAGTGAGGATGCTTCCCACCGGTAATTGCTTCTTACCGAAATTAGTAAGAGATAGCGGAGTATGCTTGAGCGAGTAGAGGTACTCCATCAACACCATTCCCATGTTTGGTGTTATAGTGTCCCAAGAGTCATTGTGGATGACGCTCCTCAAAGCGTAAGAAAGTAAGACCAACTCGTAACTCCTAACCTTCACTGGCTCCATCTTGCACACGATGGTAGTGGTGAGCAATCGAATCAAGTAGCGAGCAACTAGATGACGCACATCGGCTTGTGCAGAACTCCCCACTATATAAGGACCGGTGCCAATCTCATTCTACAATGGCTGGACACCGCCAGCAATGTCCTTTGGCAATCCAACAAGTGGAACTTCCGGGAACCTAAAAGTCCTGCAAACGGTTAAGGCATTCATCTTGTGCCGCTTCCCGTTACTCATGAAGCTCATGTGGAAATGCCTCGGATCTAGATTGTCCTCTGGAGTTTTCGCGTCGCTGGATAGCTTAACCGTGGCGAAGAATTGGCAGACAAGGTCGGGATACATGATTGAATGTCCGTCCACCAATTTCGCCAAACCCATCTCTTGAATCAACTGCTCAACTTCGTCACTGATTTTCAGAAGTCCTAGCGACAGCTTGTCGATGAACTTGGTGGTCGCTATGGGGACCCTGAGCCACTCGTTGTAGAGGAGGGAGTCATAAACGTCCCAAGCGGGTGAATCTTCCCTCTTCTCAATCTCATCACTTGTCAATACCGACTTCAATGTTACTCCCCTTTTAAGAGACTCAAACTCAACCTAAATCCTTTTGCTCTCCTCCCTTGGCCATTTCGGTTTGGCACCACGCTTGATATCATAAGTAGGTGGTGGAGATGGAGCTTGAGAACTCGAACCATCATCGGTCCTTGGTCGTTTGCATGTGCTTTTATCAGTCGTACGTACCATCTGCAAAATGAAATCACAAAGAAAAACAAGCAGAGGAAGTTAGAAAGAACCAACAAAATGGACAGTCACTGCCCTGTCGATCGACACAAGTATCTGTCGATCGACAGAGAGGCGACTGTCCCAGTTCTGTATACGACAAGAAATCACACAATTGCAACACCACATCTCGACTAAATCATGCTTATCACGACTCCTAGCATCACTATTAAGCCGATTGTCGACACAACAATCACCAATTCGCACAAATTCACAACACATTCAAAAACCCCCAAATTATAAAGTTCAAACCCTAATTATCAAAATCAACACAATTGAAGCATGAAATTGGTTCGAAATTACTTTAAAAGTGTAAAGGAAGTATTAACAACACAAAATTCGAACCAATTCAACCCCAAAATTCATCACCTTTCTTCACAAAAACGGAATGAAAAATTGAGAAAAGGGAAAATTACCTTTTTTGATTTCGAAAAAGAGTGTGAGAATCGATTAGAGGAGGAAAATCCAAGTGGATTAGGCTCAAAAATCAATCGATTTGGTCAAGTTTTCGAAAATCTAGGGTTTGGAGAGGATTTGTCGATCGATGGGGAATGTAAAGTGAAGAAGAAGATGAAAAATCTGGTTAAAACCACTTACCTCGTGGAATCCGCTGCCCGTGTCGATCGACAAAGAGGCATTTCCCTGTTTTTCCTTTTCAAAATCCAAACTTAAAAACAAAAGTTAGTGAAAAGCAAAAGTATATACTTACTTACAAATGGGTTGCCTCCCATTTAGCGCTTGTTTTCAGTCGTTAGCTCGAGTCTGTTGAAGCTCAGACTTCGGGTGCATCATCCAAGGGTACCATGTGTCCCTCCGGAATTTTGGCTTCCGCCCAGTAATGCTTCACCCTTTGGCCGTTCACCGTGAACTCCTTTCCGTCTTTTCCGTCGTTGTAGTATAGTGGTAAGTATTCCCGCCTGTCACGCGGGTGAGCCGGGTTCGTTCCCCGGCAACGGCGCCAAAATTTGATGCGGGCTCAAATTTACCCTAGAACCACTCTCTCAAACAAAGAGATCATCGTAGTATTTAAGGATCGAATCCACAGGGAGTTAGAATACACAATCAATCTCGGTATTCAGATTATGCTAAGTAAAACGATTGTAAGCGTAAAAACAGTTTATAAAACAAGTAAACGAAAGATGGGTTGATTAAATACTTAAAGAGATGAAAGCTAGGTCATGGAAATTCTTTAGGTAATGATTTGAAATCAATATATAACAATTGTCAAGGTTGAATTAAGTGCCGTTCTAGAACTTAAACACGAAAATATAGCCAGCTAACTGTCGTTACGAAGGCTATCTATCTTTAGATCCTCGAATCCCAAATTTCTTTGCGAATTCGTCGAATCTAAACAAGCATTTAGTTTGAGCTCGATATTCTCACAAAATCCCTAAGCCAAATTTCTTTGCGAATAGGTAACTTTGCCCATTTAAAAATGTTAGCATTTTTTACTAATTTTTAAACAATTATAAGGATTAATTTAGAATTTTAGAATTTTAAATTATGTAACAATTACTTAAGAATTTTAGAATTTCTTAATAATAAGTGTTTGTAATTTTTAAGGATTTATACAAATTTACAATATGATTAATCTACAAAATTCTACAATTTAAAAATTGTTACAATTCTTTATTAAAAATTTTAAAAAAACACAAAAATCTCTTACATTTAAAAAAAAATAATAATTTCAAACACATTAAAATTACTTAAAAAAATTTAAGGGACTCGCTCAATGTTGGGATTTGTATGCAAGAATTATTGACATATTTAAGGAATTAGAGGTTTATGGAAACCAAGGCAACATAGATAGAACTTCTGTGATTCACGGCCTAGGATCTTTGATTGGCCGAACATAAATCATTGAAGTTCTATCTATGTTGCCTTGGTTTCCATAAACCTCTAATTCCTTAAATATGTTAATAATTCTTGCATACAACTCCCAACATTGAGGAAGTCCCTTAAATTTTTTTTAATAATTTTATTGTGTTTGAAATTTTTTTTTTTTTTTAAATGTAAGAGATTTATGTGTTTTTTTAAAATTTTTAATAAAGAATTGTAACAATTTTTAAATTGTAGAATTTTGTAGATTAATCATATTATAAATTTGTATAAATCCTTAAAAATTACAAACACTTATTATTAAGAAATTCTAAAATTCTTAAGTAATTGTTACATAATTTAAAATTCTAAAATTCTAAATTAATCCTTATAATTGTTTAAAAATTAGTAAAAAATGCTAACATTTTTTTTAAAATATAGGCAAAATACATTTTCCCTAAATCTAATCATATAAAATTTATAAATATATATATATAAATTCAAAAATTAATTCATTATCTTAAAATTTCTAAATATATTTTCCTAAATCTAAATATATAAAATTTGTAAAAATTTATGTATAAATTCAATAATTAACCCAAATCCTAAATCTAACCCTAATTCACAAAATTCAAAAATTAACCCTAATCCTAAAAATATAACCCTAATTTCCAAAAATTTCCTAATCCTAAATCTAACCCTAATTCCCAAAATCAATTCCTAATTCACAAACCAAAAGGAATTAGGAATTGGAGGAAATCTTACAAATGTGAAGGCAACTCAGCCATTGAAGAAGCGAAGAGAAGAAGGAACGGCGGCAGCAGCGCGGCTTTCCGGCGGCGAATTCCGGCGAGGACGAGAAGATGAAGAAACGGAGGCGGCTACGGCAAGGCTCGGTGGGGGAGAGGATCAGAGGCGGAGAGGGGCGAATTCCGGCGAAGACAACGGCCAAATCGGCGAGCGGCGAGCGGCGAAGGCGGAGGAGGCAATTTTTGTGATTTTGGAACCGGTGGATTGTGTTCTTCGGGGAGAAGAAGATCTGTTATAATCCAGAATTTCGGACGGCTTTAAATCTGTAAGAAATCCGTCTGAAATTTTAATAAATTTTAATTGGACCGACTGGTTTCGCGGTATTTATTTTCATTTCGCGGGTAAAATTTGGTAAATCCGTCGGAAATCTGTTGGAAATATATATATATTTCCGACAACGTTTTGACAGATTTGTGGTTTTGAGCATTTTAATGATCCGTTTTCGTTCAAACCAGTTAATAGCATCATTGGATCATGATTTACAAGATAAAATACTTGATAATGATCATTGTTACTTTCAAATTGTAAACAGTTAGTATTTTTAGTATTTCCCGTAAACATCTATTGTGTTGTGTATGTAACTTTATGAAACGCTTTTGGTTGAAACATGACAAAATCGCAAATCATGTTCTGTATAACATCGACAAGGTTATTTACTCTCTTATCTTTTACTTTTGTTGTTAGAATTGTATGCTAGGACATTGTCTTCTCGATATTTTGAAATTTGACCTCCAAACCACAAATCTGTAGGAAATCTTATTTCCGACAGATTGCCGACGGAAAATAATACTTAGAAGGTAAAAAAATTTTAAGTATGATTTTTGTCGGAAGTCTGTCGGAAATATATATATATATATTTCCGACAGAGTTCCGACAGATTTGAGGTTTGGAGAAACACGTGTCGTAACTTAAGGTTTGCCTGATATGAAGCATCTGTCAGAAATCTGTCGGAAATAAATAGATATTTCCGACAACTTTCCGACGGAAATCAGATTTAAAAAAATAATACAAAACAATGCATCTGAAATTCTTGTTTATGTTAACAAATACAAACATATAATGTAACTAGTCTGAGTCCGATTCAGATCCTTCCGAAGGAATTGTGTCTTCGTCTTCATCAAATTCTCCAACTTCTTCTTCTGATTCTGAATGTACTATATTATCACCAAATTCGATTCAGATCCTTCCGAAGGAATTGTGTCTTCGTCTTCATCAAATTCTCCAACTTCTTCTTCTGATTCTGAATGTACTATATTATCACCAAATTTTGTGAAATCAACAAAAAGGTCCACCGCGGAAGAATGATCAACTGGATCCATCGGAGTAATTCTAGTTGGTTGCATAGCATCGTGTTCAGCAACTCCATATAGTCGCCCTCTTGGATTAATTGGAGTCACTGTAATCCAAGGATCTCCTCGATGTGTTACCCTAGGATAAGAAATATAGCATACCTGAAACAAACATATTTAATTTAGGCAATTACAATATCATTATTTATCAATAACGCACGTATTATAAAATTTTAAAATCAAACCTGGTCTGCCAGTGATGCTAGGATGAATGGGTCATACTTTTGCAGTCTCTTAGAAGAATTTAATGAAGTGACGCCAAATTGGCTCACCTGAACACCTTATGGATAATTTGGATCATACCATTCACACAAGAAAACAATGCACCTCATGCCCAACATTCCTTGATAGCGCACTTGCTATATTTCTTTGAGAATCCCGTAGTAGACTACATCACCACATGTAGCTGAAATACCGTAATCTGCATATGGCATCGACCTTTCTTCATGAATCCTAAATGCAAATCCCCTAGTGCAATACCGAACGTATGAAGTTGCTTCAAACCTCGGGCCAGAAACTATCTCTTGTAACCATGTTGGAAACCTTTCTCCATTCTTCATTCCTTCAGAAACCTGAGATAATAATTTAGACAAATTAAGTATTAATTAATTCACTAATTGTAAGATATATAAGCGTTTTTTAACTTACGTAATATTGCAGCCAATTTGCAAACTCGGTTTCCTTAGATTCTCCAAGTTCGTCTTCTGTCATATCCGGATAATAGCGACGTATTGATGCAATGTAAATCCTGAAAGCAAAAAACAATATATAACATATGAAACCTATATATTACTTAGGTATTAAAAAAAAGAAGTATTTAAATAAGTTCTGTTTTTACCTTTCGTACTCCGCCATCTCCTCACAATTCGTTAGGATATACATATGTAAGTGACTCCACTCATCTTGTGATAGGAAGCGTTTCTTCCCTCTCCCAGTAACTCGGCCAACTTGCGAAAACAGTTCAGGGACCTGCGCGGGATACATGCCCATTACCCCCACAATCAGGAGTCCTCTCAGCACCAAAATCTCTCAACTGCTCCAATATAGTACGACCGTCTATCTCATCAATTGGAGCATCAAACACTTGTTTATTTTTCTTAAATAATCTTTCAGACCGACGATAGGGATGGCCGTCCGGTAGAAACCTTCTATGGCAATCAAACCAACATGGCTTTCTTCCATTCCTTAATTGGAAAGCGTCAGTGTTGTCCTGGCAAAACAGGCACGATAATCTTCCATGAGTAGTCCATCCAGATAGCATACCGTATGCTGGGAAATCGCTAATAGTCCACATAAGGACCGCACGCATATGGAAATTCTCCTGCCGTGAAACATCAAACGCTTTGACACCGTGACTCCATAGCATTTGTAACTCATAAATCAATGGCTGGAGGAATACATCAAGTGATCTCTTCGGATGCTCAGGGCCGGGAATAAGAAGGGAGAGGAATAAAAACTCTTGACGCATGCACATACCAGGGGGCAAATTGTACGGTGTTACGATTACGGGCCACAAAGAATACTGCCTTCCATGCTTCCTAAATGGGTTGAAACCATCCGTACTTAACCCGAGGTACACATTTCTTGGCTCGTATACAAAATCCGGATACAACATTTGAAAATGTTTCCACGCTTTTGCATCTGAAGGATGTGTAATCTCTCCATCTTGACGATGTTCTGCATGCCATCTCATTTCTTCTGCCGTTTGCGCAGATTGATATAACCTCTTTAACCTCGCTGTCAATAATAAGTACCACATACGTTTATATGGAATTGGAACTCTGCCACCAGTATCCTGATACCGTGGTTTACGAGAAAATTTACATCTTCTCCGGTCTTCGTCTTCTCTCCAATATAGTTGTCAATGCATACATCTATCAACACACTCTTCCGCTAAATTGAAGTCCGTTTTAAGGGTCATCAATCTACTAGCAGTTGATAAAGGTGAATGTCCGTCTCTACACTCATGATATAATGGCTGTTTCCCTGCGTCTAACATATCCAAAAATTTTCTAGCTTCTTCATTCAGTTCTTCTACTCTATCCTCCCCTATTACGATCGATGGCAAATTCTCTCTAAACGCATCATGAACCATCTCAGCGGTATCTACACCAAAATCTACTTCCGTTCTATGTTCGCCTAAGCTATCCGTTCTATGTTCACCTAAGCTATTCGTTCTATGTTTGCCTAAGCTATCCGCAACATATGGTGCACTGCTACTACTACCACCATCATAATTAGTTTCTCCATGAAAAAACCAAATTTTGTATCCCGGCATAAAACCATTACGCGAATTACAACAATTTAAACATGGACATTTTATCTTACCACCTTTTTGCAGGTGCGGTCGATTCCCGATAACTTCCATGAACTCGCATATACCTCGTGCATAACTTTCATTTAATGCCTTCGACTCCGGATCATACATCTCTTCATCCATCCACGATCTATAATATCTAGAAGATGACATCTCCCTCTTTTAACGATTTTTTCTAACAAATGTTTGGTTGGAAGTTGTTGTTGTTGTGAGTGAATGAAGATGTGTGGAATCATATATATAAAAACGCTGACCGTCGGAATCTGTCGGAAAAGCGTCGGAAGCCAACGGATATAATAACGGCTATATAACAGCTATTTTTCCGACAGATTTTCGACAGCCAGTTGGGTGTCTGTCGGAAATCTGTCGAAAATATTAACGGTAATTTATTTCCTATGGATTTCCAACAAACCACCGGAATCTCCTCCGGCGTCGGCGCCAGCTAGTTACACGGTACAATAATCCGACTGATTTCCGACGGTCTTCATGTCAGTCGGAAATAATTCCGACAGATTTCCGACAGAACTGAAAAATTTCAGTTCCGTCGGCAATCTGTCGGATTACAGTCGGAAATTTTCCGCCAGATTCACGTCTGTCGGAAATTCCGTCGGTTTTGCGGCTGTTTTCTTGTAGTGAAAGGACGAATGTTGGTTATTTTCATCTTTCGCACAAGAGATTCTGAGAAAACGTTTACTCCGGCTCCCAAATCACATAGAGCGATCTCAAAGGTATAATCACAGAATGAGCAATGGATAGTAAAATAACCTGGATCAAGAATCCTAGGAAGTATCCTTAGGTATCTATAAGGATTCCTAGCTTGGTCGAACAACTCCTCAATCATGAAATCGTCTTCCATGCTTTGCGTGAAGCATTGTTGTAGCGATGGCTTTGTTTTCCAAAAGTCTTCAAGGGAGAGAGTGGGAGGGAGTTCTCTAACTAGAGAATTGAATACCTCCAATATCTCATCACTTATCCAACGAGTTCTCTTGATGAATCTTTCGGCTATACGAATCTCTCTGCAATGTCTTGTTGATATTCTTGTCGTAAGTCTTTTTCGAATCGGTTTGGTCATTGTGGGGGTTCTTGGAGTGTCTTTCTCCTCTTGATCAGAGACAACATAGATAGAACTTCTGTGATTCACGGCCTAGGATCTTTGATTGGCCGAACATAAATCATTGAAGTTCTATCTATGTTGCCTTGGTTTCCATAAACCTCTAATTCCTTAAATATGTTAATAATTCTTGCATACAACTCCCAACATTGAGGGAGTCCCTTAAATTTTTTTATGTAATTTTATTGTGTTTGAAATTTTTTTTTTTTTTAAATGTAAGAGATTTATGTTTTTTTAAAAAATTTTAATAAAGAATTGTAACAATTTTTAAATTGTAGAATTTTGTAGATTAATCATATTATAAATTTGTATAAATCCTTAAAAATTACAAACACTTATTATTAAGAAATTCTAAAATTCTTAAGTAATTGTTACATAATTTAAAATTCTAAAATTCTAAATTAATCCTTATAATTGTTTAAAAATTAGTAAAAAATGCTAACATTTTTTTTAAAATATAGGCAAAATACATTTTCCCTAAATCTAATCATATAAAATTTATAAATATATATATATAAATTCAAAAATTAATTCATTATCTTAAAATTTCTAAATATATTTTCCTAAATCTAAATATATAAAATTTGTAAAAATTTATGTATAAATTCAATAATTAACCCAAATCCTAAATCTAACCCTAATTCACAAAATTCAAAAATTAACCTTAATCCTAAAAATATAACCCTAATTTCCAAAAATTTCCTAATCCTAAATCTAACCCTAATTCACAAAATCAATTCCTAATTCACAAACCAAAAGGAATTAGGAATTGGAGGAAATCTTACAAATGTGAAGGCAACTCAGCCATTGAAGAAGCGAAGAGAAGAAGGAACGGCGGCGGCAGCGCGGCTTTCCGGCGGCGAATTCCGGCGAGGACGAGAAGATGAAGAAACGGAGGCGGCTACGGCAAGGCTCGGTGGGGGAGAGGATCGGAGGCGGAGAGGGGCGAATTCCGGCGAAGACAACGGCCAAATCGGCGAGCGGCGAAGGCGGAGGAGGCAATTTTTGTGATTTTGGAACCGGTGGATTGTGTTCTTCGGGGAGAAGAAGATCTGTTATAATCCAGAATTTCGGACGGCTTTAAATCTGTAAGAAATCCGTCTGAAATTTTAATAAATTTTAATTGGACCGACTGGTTTCGCGGTATTTATTTTCATTTCGCGGGTAAAATTTGGTAAATCCGTCGGAAATCTGTCGGAAATATATATATATTTCCGACAACATTTTATATATTTCCGACAACATTTTGACAGATTTGTGGTTTTGAGCATTTTAATGATCCGTTTTCGTTCAAACCAGTTAATAGCATCATTGGATCATGATTTACAAGATAAAATACTTGATAATGATCATTGTTACTTTCAAATTGTAAACAGTTAGTATTTTTAGTATTTCCCGTAAACATCTATTGTGTTGTGTATGTAACTGTATGAAACGCTTTTGGTTGAAACATGACAAAATCGCAAATCATGTTCTGTATAACATCGACAAGGTTATTTACTCTCTTATCTTTTACTTTTGTTGTTAGAATTGTATGCCATGACATTGTCTTCTCGATATTTTGAAATTTGACCTCAAAACCACAAATCTGTAGGAAATCTTATTTCCGACAGATTGCCGACGGAAAATAATACTTAGAAGGTAAAAAAAATTAAAGTATGATTTTTGTCGGAACTCTGTCGGAAATATATAATCTGTCGGAAATATATATATATATATTTCCGACAGAGTTCCGACAGATTTGAGGTTTGGAGAAACACGTGTCGTAACTTATGGTTTGCCTGATATGAAGCATCTGTCGGAAATCTGTCGGAAATAAATAGATATTTCCGACAACTTTCCGACGGAAATCAGATTTAAAAAAATAATACAAAACAATGCATCTGAAATTCTTGTTTATGTTAACAAATACAAACATATAATGTAACTAGTCTGAGTCCGATTCAGATCCTTCCGAAGGAATTGTGTCTTCGTCTTCATCAAATTCTCCAACTTCTTCTTCTGATTCTGAATGTACTATATTATCACCAAATTCGATTCAGATCCTTCCGAAGGAATTGTGTCTTCGTCTTCATCAAATTCTCCAACTTCTTCTTCTGATTCTGAATGTACTATATTATCACCAAATTTTGTGAAATCAACAAAAAGGTCCACCGCGGAAGAATGATCAACTGGATCCATCGGAGTAATTCTAGTTGGTTGCATAGCATCGTGTTCAGCAACTCCATATAGTCGCCCTCTTGGATTAATTGGAGTCACTGTAATCCAAGGATCTCCTCGATGTGTTACCCTAGGATAAGAAATATAGCATACCTGAAACAAACATATTTAATTTAGGCAATTACAATATCATTATTTATCAATAACGCACGTATTATAAAATTTTAAAATCAAACCTGGTCTGCCAGTGATGCTAGGATGAATGGGTCATACTTTTGCAGTCTCTTAGAAGAATTTAATGAAGTGACGCCAAATTGGCTCACCTGAACACCTTATGGATAATTTGGATCATACCATTCACACAAGAAAACAATGCACCTCATGCCCAACATTCCTTGATAGCGCACTTGCTATATTTCTTTGAGAATCCCGTAGTAGACTACATCACCACATGTAGCTGAAATACCGTAATCTGCATATGGCCTCGACCTTTCTTCATGAATCCTAAATGCAAATCCCCTAGTGCAATACCGAACGTATGAAGTTGCTTCGAACCTCGGGCCAGAAACTATCTCTTGTAACCATGTTGGAAACCTTTCTCCATTCTTCATTCCTTCAGAAACCTGAGATAATAATTTAGACAAATTAAGTATTAATTAATTCACTAATTGTAAGATATATAAGCGTTTTTTAACTTACATAATATTGCAGCCAATTTGCAAACTCTGTTTCCTTAGATTCTCCAAGTTCGTCTTCTGTCATATCCGGATAATAGCGACGTATTGATGCAATGTAAATCCTGAAAGCAAAAAACAATATATAACATATGAAACCTATATATTACTTAGGTATTAAAAAAAAGAAGTATTTAAATAAGTTCTGTTTTTACCTTTCGTACTCCGCCATCTCCTCACAATTCGTTAGGATATACATATGTAAGTGACTCCACTCATCTTGTGATAGGAAGCGTTTCTTCCCTCTCCCAGTAACTCGGCCAACTTGCGAAAACAGTTCAGGGACCTGCGCGGGATACATGCCCATTACCCCCACAATCAGGAGTCCTCTCAGCACCAAAATCTCTCAACTGCTCCAATATAGTACGACCGTCTATCTCATCAATTGGAGCATCAAACACTTGTTTATTTTTCTTAAATAATCTTTCAGACCGACGATAGGGGTGGCCGTCCGGTAGAAACCTTCTATGGCAATCAAACCAACATGGCTTTCTTCCATTCCTTAATTGGAAAGCGTCAGTGTTGTCCTGGCAAAATAGGCCCGATAATCTTCCATGAGTAGTCCATCCAGATAGCATACCGTATGCTGGGAAATCGCTAATAGTCCACATAAGGACCGCACGCATATGGAAATTCTCCTGCCGTGAAACATCAAACGCTTCGACACCGTGACTCCATAGCATTTGTAACTCATAAATCAATGGCTGGAGGAATACATCAAGTGATCTCTTCGGATGCTCAGGGCCGGGAATAAGAAGGGAGAGGAATAAAAACTCTTGACGCATGCACATACCAGGGGGCAAATTGTACGGTGTTACGATTACGGGCCACAAAGAATACTGCCTTCCATGCTTCCTAAATGGGTTGAAACCATCCGTACTTAACCCGAGGTACACATTTCTTGGCTCGTATGCAAAATCCGGATACAACATTTGAAAATGTTTCCACGCTTTTGCATCTGAAGGATGTGTAATCTCTCCATCTTGACGATGTTCTGCATGCCATCTCATTTCTTCTGCCGTTTGCGCAGATTGATATAACCTCTTTAACCTCGCTGTCAATAATAAGTACCACATACGTTTATATGGAATTGGAACTCTGCCACCAGTATCCTGATACCGTGGTTTACGACAAAATTTACATCTTCTCCGGTCTTCGTCTTCTCTCCAATATAGTTGTCAATGCATACATCTATCAACACACTCTTCCGCCAAATTTAAGTCCGTCTTAAGGGTCATCAATCTACTAGCAGTTGATAAAGGTGAATGTCCGTCTCTACACTCATGATATAATAGCTGTTTCCCTGCGTCTAACATATCCAAAAAATTTCTAGCTTCTTCATTTAGTTCTTCTACTCTATCCTCCCCTATTACGATTGATGGCAAATTCTCTCTAAACGCATCATGAACCATCTCAGCGGTACCTACACCAAAATCTACTTCCGTTCTATGTTCGCCTAAGCTAACCGTTCTATGTTCACCTAAGCTATCCGTTCTATGTTTGCCTAAGCTATCCGCAACATATGGTGCACTGCTACTACTACCACCATCATAATTAGTTTCTCCATGAAAAAACCAAATTTTGTATCCCGGCATAAAACCATTACGCGAATTACAACAATTTAAACATGGACATTTTATCTTACCACCTTTTTGCAGGTGCGGTCGATTCCCGACAACCTCCATGAACTCGCATATACCTCGTGCATAACTTTCATTTAATGCCTTCGACTCCGGATCATACATCTCTTCATCCATCCACGATCTATAATATCTAGAAGATGACATCTCCCTCTTTTAACGATTTTTTCTAACAAATGTTTGGTTGGAAGTTGTTGTTGTTGTTGTGAGTGAATGAAGATGTGTGGAATCATATATATAAAAACGCTGACCGTCGGAATCTGTCGGAAAAGCGTCGGAAGCCAACGGATATAATAACGACTATATAACAGCTATTTTTCCGACAGATTTTCGACAGCCAGTTGGGTGCCTGTCGGAAATCTGTCGGAAATATTAACGGTAATTTATTTCCTATGGATTTCCAACAAACCACCGGAATCTCCTCCGGCGTCGGCGCCGGCTAGTTACACGGTACAATAATCCAACCGATTTCCGACGGTCTTCTTGTCAGTCGGAAATAATTCCGACAGATTTCCGACAGAACTAAAAAATTTCAGTTCCGTCGGCAATCTGTCGGATTACAGTCGGAAATTTTCCGCCAGATTCAAGTCTGTCGGAAATTCCGTCGGTTTTGCGGCTGTTTTCTTGTAGTGAAAGGACGAATGTTGGTTATTTTCATCTTTCGCACAAGAGATTCTGAGAAAACGTTTACTCCGGCTCCCAAATCACATAGAGCGATCTCAAAGGTATAATCACAGAATGAGCAATGGATAGTAAAATAACCTGGATCAAGAATCCTAGGAAGTATCCTTAGGTATCTATAAGGATTCCTAGCTTGGTCGAACAACTCCTCAATCATGAAATCGTCTTCCATGCTTTGCGTGAAGCATTGTTGTAGCGATGGCTTTGTTTTCCAAAAGTCTTCAAGGGAGAGAGTGGGAGGGAGTTCTCTAACTAGAGAATTGAATACCTCCAATATCTCATCACTTATCCAACGAGTTCTCTTGATGAATCTTTCGGCTATACGAATCTCTCTGCAATGTCTTGTTGATATTCTTGTCGTAAGTCTTTTTCGAATCGGTTTGGTCATTGTGGGGGTTCTTGGAGTGTCTTTCTCCTCTTGATCAGAGATGGAGAGGTCTTCTACAAGTGGTGTTAAGCTGGAGAAATAGACCAAAGGGGTTTGCTCTTCTTCATTCGTTTCTGAACGGTGCGTTTCTTCCATGTTCCTCAAACGTTCATCAATCTTCTCAAGCTTCTTGTACATATCAATCTCGTTCTTCTTTAGGGAACCGTACCTCCCTATAAAGTGGTTGAACTTTCCATCTAGAGAGACTTGAACGTCCTTGATGGCTTGAATATGTTGCTTTTGTGCTTCCAATAAAACAAGAGTTATAGAGTACATCTCTTGGTGATTGACTTTGGCTTTGTCTAAGGCTTTTTTGGCTTTGTGAGCCTTGATTACGATGATTCCTAGGCCAGTAGTAAGCTCCTCAACGTGGTCATTAGTGCTCTTGAACTCTCCTTCATATTTCTCCCAAAGACTATTAAAACTACGCTCGAAACTATGGATTTTTCTCGCGTCGTTTTGGAGATTAATGGCATGTTGTTTTTGAATTTTTTTGAGGTGCATCAAGCGTGTCTCCAAGTCTTGAAATTTAGTGGTAAGGGAAGCAAGCTTCTCTCTAAGGGGTTAATTGATGGTCTCGATTTTTGTTTCGACCTCTTGGACGATGTTTTGGATATCTTCCGTGAGTCTACGCATGGAGGCTTCAAGTTTGTCTTCTTGTTGAGTTGAATTAAAATGGTCAAGGGGTTGATGAGGCTAATTTGGTTGCACACGATGGTGGTGGTCACGTTCTTGTGTCTCCCAAGATGGTTGTACAAGATTGGATTGTACCAATTGTTGTAAGGAAACGGCGGTTGATGGAATTCATGAGGCACAGAGATGTAATCCCCACTAGATTCTCTTCGTGATGAACTTGCCATACTCCTAGGGTTTTGTTTGTGATGTTTCATTGAGAAATCCCTGAAATACACTTATACAAGAAACAAAAAAGAAAATTAGCTAAAACGAAAAAAAAAACTTAGACTTATTCTTTCTCAAAAATTTGTAAGTAAGTGAACTAGTCCCCAGCAACGGCGCTAAAAACTTGATGCGGTCTAAATTAGGTGTAAAAGAATTTTAATAATTTATAAACCCCAATCTTCAATTGCATAGTTGACAATTGTAGTACTTAGGGGTCGATCCAAAGGAGACTAAGTTGTTACACTACAAACCTATATGATGCAGAATAAGCTAAGAGAAAATATAATTTGTTTTGGGGTTTTATGGTAACGAAACAAGCAAATAAAGTAAAGGGATATAAATCAAAACACGCAAGATAAAAGAAATCTTAAGAACTTGTACCGGTTTTTTAAAGAGATGAAACTAGTGTTCTAGAACCTAAATCACGAATGTAAACTCTTTCCACTTTCGTGGCTCCGATCCCTGTGCTTTCTACCCTAATAGACTCAACTTTCGATGGTTATTACAAGGTGAACTCACGCTCTAAGATTGAGATTCGATTGCTCACTAAACTTCTTGACTAACCTTTCGAATTGTTAAGCTGTTTAGCCTATCAAATACTAGATCCGGAGATATCAAAGCTTTTGGAGAATATATCAACCTTCAATCGATTACTAGGTAGCTAAGCAAGATCAAGCTTTATGCACGCGTAAAGATAGATAATCAATCTAGAAAGAAACTCAATAAATATGTAAAATATGCAACAAAAAACTTTAAGAATAACTTTATATCAAACATACAACTACTCTACAAGTTATGAAACATGGAGCAACTAGAGTAGATGATAGAACAGTAGATTCGTGATAAATAAGTGCTCGGCATAGATGGATGTTCTAGGGGTCGGATTTCACCCCTAAGAGATCGATGTAACGACAAGAACGATTCTCCAAAAAGGCTTGAAGAAATCATAGACGTGCTTGTAGAAGCCCAATTCAAGTGCCTGTAATATTATTAAATCCATAATTAAAATGGGCTTAATAATAACATGGCCAAAACTCATTTATTACTTAATGGGCAATCTCTAAATCTATTGCTTAACCTAGATTAGAAAAGTTATATATAGCTCATTGTATTCACCCAGAAAGGGGATCAGAACTTTTTCAGAGAAAAAGATTAATAAAAGCTTTCTTAACAGCAAACACAAGTCTCAATATCTTTCTGTATAGTGATTAACTCAGAAGTCTCGCATTTCCTCGACAACCCTTACAAATTCAACAGAGTTCTCACCTTCTTCTCATGGTACCACAACAGAGAAGTGCACAATCCTCATGTTCTCGTTGACGCATCCCCGATCAACAACATCGCAATAACACCAACGGCAGATTAGGAGGCGTAAACACTAAAACTGGGAACTCGACGAACAACACAAAAGTCATCTCCGATACTCCAGCAACAGCAGTCGCATCAATGACACCTGAGTTCCTGACTGGCATGAAGACAATACTAGAGACGCTGCTCAAGATGACCGAGGAGCAGGGGAAGATCAATCAGTAACTACGCATCCTCACAACAAAGGATCAGATCCGTGAGAGAAGAGTGGGTATGTTCAGACGACCTGTGGCGCAAATAATTCCAGCATCCCTGGATTTCACAACTTCAATGAGGGCACCAAAAGGGCAAGTCTTGCCTCCTCCTCTGCCAAATCCGCGTAGTGAGCAAGGCGCAATTGCTCAAGCTGAAACAGAGAGCGTCGCCACCGGCAGAGCGACAAGAAACGCTAAGTGAAGCAACACAAACACAGAGCAAGAGCGAGGCTTCGAATGCCTTCTGAGCTCGAGGAAGAACGCCACATAGCTTTTCTGGCTCAGAATGCTGTGTTGACTGAAATGCGACTTAGCATAGATTGAGCAACCGCTGACATGAGGAATGTTTGATCAAAGCTATATAAAGCAGTCAGAAAGGCGCCCGAGCTCGATCGGGTACTCGAGGAGATCCAGAACACCCTCTTCACAAATTATATCAAGCGATTCAGAGTCTCCGATCCAGGACGATTGAAAGTATCATTCTACGAAGGTAAGACTGATCCCACTGAGTACTCAAATGCCTTCACAATCGTGCTGGGATGAGCTAACTTTAAGGAAGGTGAAGAAGATGATGGATGCTCTCTCTTCTCGTCGAGCACCTCAAAGGAGCAGCTCTTCAATGGTTTTCCAAGTTCGAGAGGAATTCCATTGATAACTTCAAACAGTTGTTTGCAGGTTTCCTGAAACATTACGCTATATTCATCGAGCCTGAAACATCTGACGCAGATCTCTGGACTCTGCAACAAGGTCAGAATGAGGCTTTAAGGAGCTTTATTGAATGCTTCAAGATAGTGTTGTCAAAAGTTGAAGGCGTTAGCAACAAAAATGCACTCGAGGTGCTGACGAAGACATTGTGGTGCAACTCCAAGTTTCAAAGAGACATGATCTTGAACTAACCCCCAACGATTCAAGATGCCCTGCATCAAGCCACTGACTTTGCAACAATCTAGGATGAAAAGAACATTTTCGCCCAAGCTTAAGGAAAAACAAAGTCCATTCATAATTGGCCGCAAGCTAAGAAAAGTAACCAAGGACAAAAATTTGTATATCACGAATCCAAGGGCGCTCACAATTACCAAGTGGAATTCCAAGGTTACAGTGGAGGACGAGGCCGAGGTCGCCGTTGTGGTCAAGGCCGCGGTAGCTGGTCGAACACGTAGACGAGAGAGCCGAGCAGCTTTGACAAAGAGGTATACTAGGAGCATCACAAATCCTTTGGATACTATACGGCAAAGAAAGTCTGAGCCTAGTCTAGAAACTTCATGTCGATGGATCATCATCTAAAACTGGCTCGGGAGTCGGGATTCGCTTTACGTCATCAACTAGCAAAATACTGGAGCAGTCAGTCGGCCTAGGCTTCTGAGCATTTAACAATGAAGTAGAGTATGAGGCCCTTATAGCCGGCATGAGACTTACCCACGCACTTAAACTCAATCACATCCACCTAATTTGCGACTCCCAGTTAGTCGCAAATTAGTTCAGTGGATAATATGCTACAAAGGTTGAGCGCATGGACGCATACCTTAAAGTGGTCTAGGAGTTGGCCGCGCAATTCACAGAATTCACACTTACTCGGATCTCCAGAGGACATAACACTCTCGCTAATGCCCTCGCAGTCCTCACCTCAACGTCCGACCAAGAATTATTGCGAATCATCCCAGTGGAGTTTATTGAGCATCCAAGTATTCCTATTCCAGTAGCGATTAACGTCTTGACTTAATCTCAAGCAACCAAATAAGCCAAGGAAATAACCACTACAACGGCCTCGGATGAAACAGCTGACAACACGACCGTCCAAGAAGCAACGAAAAACAATCCGATAAGCGAGGTCGAAGAGAGCGAGACTCTCCTCGACAAACGACGAGTACCAGATTATGAGGTAGACTTAGAAAATGATTCAGTCGATCCCTGCAAAGTTGGACCCATCAGTCCTTTGACTTCGCTTCAAATCGACAAAGAGGCAGTTCCTATGGATGAAGATTCTCACTCCCTGGCAGACAAAGTCAATGCCAACGTACATCCCTCCGAACCAACCACAATGGAGGAAAACACCTGTGTCAGAATATAGTTGTGATACGCGTTGACTGGAGAACATTCGCAGATACGTTGACGACAGCATAAAACCAACTGATAAATGGGCAGCTCGTAAGTTGAGAGCCCAAGTCGCCCGATACATTCTACTAGATAGAAAAGTGTTCAACTGGAGCTTGTCAGGGCCGCTATTGATCTGCGTCGAAGGAAAAAAAGCTCGCAAAATCATGGAGGAAGTTCACAGCAGCAATCACTATGGAGGACGAGCACTAGCACTGAAGATCAAGCACCACAGATACTACTGGCCGACATTGATCAAAGACTGCGTGAATTTTTCAACCAAGTGTGATAAGTGTCAACGCCACGCCCCCAAGATCCACCAACCAACGGAGATGCTCTCCTCGATAACCTAATCCTTATACATTCATGAGATGGGGCATGGATATTGTTGGACCTCTGCACCCTTCAAGACCGCGACGCTAGCTGCTTGTGCTTTGCTGTCGACGGAGTAATGAAGTTTATCTTTACGATAAGTCTTCTTAACAGTCAAAAGACTCAGCAAGTGGTCTACCCTAAGCTCGCTACCATACTCATAAATAGCGCGTCCCACGAGTCGTTATCTGCAAAACGGCAAGGTGATTCTTCTAGAGATATTCGAGAATTGCGCGAGGAATCGGGAACCATAGAAAGGAAGTCCAAAAATAGGCTTTGTACACCATGAAGAAACCTTCTGGAGGATGCTCAACCCGATCTTCCGGGAATGGAGCGGCAAGCTCGACATCCTTAGAAGTGTTGCAGAGTGCAACAATGTCTTTTAAAGACTTCGAAGTCGATCTAGTAGCCTGCGAAGTCCTCATTTCGGTATCGTCAAATACTCAAAGGCATTGTGGAGGAATGTATCCGCTGAATCGTGATATACCCGGTATTTTACCACTTTTACTACTTATTTCTATCTATTTTATATTCTATTTAATAAGCTTTTCTATCAAAAGAGGTAGTTTTCTCGTATATTTGGTTTTTAAGAGTCATATAGGTCAAATCATCAAAAAGGGAGTAAATATGATGAAAATGAGTATTCTTTATCCTACAACAACTTATCAAGGTCAAGGGAGCCTATCTAAATCCCCCATGTTGAAGTTTTCACAATTTCCCTAGTTGGACAGAAAGTATGTCTCCAAAAGATAACCTCGGACAGAGGACCAAATAGACTTGGACGGAGATGAAATTTCATATGCAGATAGCCCTTTGAGTTAGGTTTCTAACAAATCTGTAATTATATCAAATAGAGTTGCAGTGTGGAAGTTATTCAAGTTTTACTGAAGACATGTCATTCTGCCTAGAAGATGAATTAAGTCCAAGATGGGCCTAAGCACCGAACCAACCCATGGGCCGGCTCATTTAACTGAAGCCAAGCTCAAGGAGATGATTTTGAGCCATACCCCGGACCAGTTCACGTGACCAGTGTGACCAATCGGTGCCGTGGCCACTTCTGCGCACTTATCGACAAAAAGACGTTTTTGCCCGAACTAAAACCCTAGAGCCTTTGCCGACCTAGAACCTCTTCCTACACCTATATATACCTGCTTTTAGCCTCTTGAGAGAAGGATAGCAGCCTTAGGCACCACAAATCAATAATAAACATGTATTTTCGTTATTCTCTTTAGTTCTTCATCTTTATCCTTTGTAAAAGAGCGATGAAGGCCATGGTGTTCTTCTCAAGCTTTGTGCTTCGAGATCCACCTATGAAGAGCCCTTGCTTAGCAGGAATCTACTGTTTTATCAACTTCTCTAGTTGCTCCATATTTCATAACATGTAGAGTAGTTGTATGTTTGATATAAAATTATTTTAAAGTTCGTTTGTTGCATCTTTTACATCTTTATTGAGCTTGCTTCTAGATTGATTTTCTATCTTTATATTTACTCAAGGCGTGATCTAGATTAGCTACCTAGTGACCGATTTTAGATTGGTGCCGATTCCAAAAGCTTTTGCACCGATCGGATCTAGTATTTGATAGGTTAGGCGTCTTAACAATTCGAAAGGTTAGTTATGGAGTTTAATGAACAATCAAATCTCAATCTTACAGTGTAATTCACCATGTAATAACCACGCAAAAACCGAGTCTATTAGGGTTTGAATTATAGGTTTCAGAGCCTCGAAAGGAGAATGATTCTACCATAGTGATTTGAGTTCTAGAACACTAGTTTCATCTCTTTAAAAACCGTTTAGAACATGTTGCATTAGTTCCTTTTAATTTCTTTTATCTTGCGTGTTTTGATTTATCTATCCCTTTATTTTATTGCTTTGCTTTATTTCATCATAAACCACAAAATCCAAATATATTTTCTCTTGGCTTATTTTGCATCATATAGATTTATAGCGTAATAACATAGTCTCCTGTGGATCGACCCCTAAGTACTACAATTGTCAATTGTGCACTTGCAGATTAAGGTTTATAAATTTAAAACTCTTTGCATCGCCCAATTAGGGCGGCATCAAGTTTTTGGCGCCGTTGTCGGGGACTATTTTGCTTACCTATAGATTTTTGATAAAGAATAAGTCTAAGTTTTTATTTTTTCCTTTTTAATTTTTTTCCTTTTTGCTAATTTTCGTTTTTTGCTTTTTATTATGTGTGTTTAAGGAATTTATCAATGGAACATCACAACAAAAATCCTAAAAATTCTAGGAAAATGGCGACAAGAGAAATTCTAATGGAGATTACATCCTCATGCCTCATGAATTCCATCAACAACCTTTTCCTTACAACAATTTGTACAATCACAACTAGTATCAACAACAACCATCTTGGGAGACTCAAGGACGTGACCATTATCATCATGTGCAAACGAATCCACCTCCACAGCCCCACGACCGTTCCAATTCAACACAACAAGGAGACCTAATCGAAGCCTCGATGCGTAGATTCATGGAAGACACTCAAAATATCGTCCAAGGAATCGAAACAAAGATCGAGACCATCAATTCATCCCTTGGAGAGAAGCTTACTGCCCTTACCACTAAGTTTCAAGACTTAGAGACACGCTTGATCCACCTCGAAAAAGTTAAAAAACAACACGCCTTAGACCTTCAAGGCGACGCTCGAAAAAATCATAGTTTTGAGCGTAGTTTTAATGGTCTTTGGGAGAAATTTGAAGGAGAGATCAAGAGCACTAATGACAACGTTGAAGAGATCACTACTGAGCTCACAAAGCCACGAAAGCTTTGGACGAAGCCAAAGATGATCACCGAGACTTGTATTCTACAAGCCTTGTTCTAGCGGAAGGACACAAGCAACACACTCAAGCCATCAAAGACATTCAAGCCTCTCTACATAAGAAGTTCGATCACCTTATGGGGAAGTCCACTGCCCTAAAGAAGAAGGAGATTGAGATGTCCAAGACATTTGAGAAGATAGATGAACTTTTTGAGACGTATGGTGGAAACACACCAATCGGAAACGAAT
Source organism: Draba incana (assembly GCA_963576765.1). Taxonomy (NCBI): domain Eukaryota; kingdom Viridiplantae; phylum Streptophyta; class Magnoliopsida; order Brassicales; family Brassicaceae; genus Draba; species Draba incana. The sequence goes on from OY755205.1 coordinate 23,764,858, forward strand.
GAAGAAGAGCCGAGACCTTTGGTCCATTGCTGCACCTTAAAGAAGACTTCTCCATCTCTGATCAAGAGGAGAAAGACGCTTCAAGACCTTTCCTAATGGCCAAACCATACAATCGAAGATTTACGGCTAGAATTTCAACGAAACCGACAATGAAGAACGCTCGTTTAGGCGAAATATCTATCAAGAGAACACGTTGGATAAGTGATGAGATGCTGGAGGTATTTAATGCTATAGCTAGAGAACTCCCTCCCACCCTCACCTTTGAAGAAGCTTGGAGAACGGAGCCATCATTACGACAATGCTTTAAACAAAGCACGGAAAAAGACTTTATGATTGGGGAGCTATTCGACCAAGTAAAGAATCCTTATAGGTACCTAAAGATACTTCCTAAGACTCTTAATCCAGGTTCTTTCAACATCCCTTGCTCAATTCATGATTATATCTTTGAGACCGCTGTTATCGATTCGGGAGCCAGAGTCAACGTTTTGTCGGAATTTCTTGTGAGAAAGATGAGGATAACCAACCTTCGTTCTTCAATAATGAGAATTTCACTTGTGAATGGTGCATCAACTATCATTGGGTGAAATATTCAATTTCCCATGAGAATTGGTGATTGCATTGTTCCGACGGACTTTGAAGTGGCTAATATGCAAGGTTGCTCAACACGTTTCATCCTTGGAAGACGATTCTTGACTACTGCTGGAGCTATCATGGATTACACCTTACAAAGGTTGCCCTTTCCAAAGATAGATAGAAACATCTTCTACTACGCAGCACCACCGGGATTTCAATCCAAAGTTACAAGATACATTCTTTCGGAGAAGAAAGAAGTTGAAATCAAGCACCCTTTCCATTTACATGATGAAGACCACGTGTAGTGACCCGTACCGCAATCTAGGCCGAGCCCGGCCCGGATCACGCGTAACGACCGGTCCAGATAAGGAAATGACCGGGCAAACGAGATTATGCCTTGGTCTTGGTAAAAGACCTGTGAACTCGTCGGACCAAGCCCGCATCAAGTCACGCGCCGAGACCGGTCCGTTCGGACACCGTTCGGCCGTGGTCAACCCTGAACTGTATGTCGGTAGCGATAGGGACGGGTTGCCGACGTGAAAAACACGTGTCACACGCTAGAGAGGCCCTTTTGCATGCCTTCACCGTGACACGATGCCACGTGTCACCCGATGGTGAGTTCCGGCTTGCATGTGAGCCACAAGGACCGGGAAGCACCTAGGTCCTTGTTAGCTTCCATTTTCCTATAAAAGGAAGGACCCCCTTGTTCTTTTGGACCCTTAGAGACCCTTGGGACCGTGAGCTATCATTCGGAAACCCTAAAATCCTCACTATAAAGAGAAGTGATCGAATCTGTTCCGATCCGTACTGATCTCGTACTGCGCTTGTACCGATCACGTACTTAGTCCGAGAGCGATACGCACCAAGCGTACTGAACCCGTACCGTCCCGACTCGTGAGCCGATAGCGTCAGTACCGAGCCAGATACCATTCTGATCCGCGATCTGTTTTGCCGTGCCGAGCCAGTGTCCATTCTAGCATCCTTAGAAGTTTTCAGTAAGGAACAAGCCAAGTCCAAGGAAGGAGCCGAGATCAAGTCTTGAGCCGGCTTCATACTTCATCATCTTTGTGAGTCTAAGTTCATGTATTGATGAGTAGAATACATGTAGATAGAAGTAGGGTGATTGTGTTGATGAGTAGAACACCTTGCTTGTTAATATGCTTATAGCGGTAGAGATGTCCTCTGATCACGCTAGAAATGCTAAAGGTATTAACCACTGAAATTGGTAAAGATTGAATTAAGTGATTAAAAGATGTTGAGTGTTGCTTGATTAATTGTACTATGCAAATTGAGGTTCAAATAGTTTATTAATAAGAATTGCTAAGTGTTGGACTTGAATCCATGATTGAATATTTATGAGTTTATATGCATGGTTAAATGATATAAAACTTTATAAATACGCGGTATGTCATTCCCGTGTCCCGTGACTTAGTTAGTTACCCGTGGGGTACTAATTAATACTCATGATGACATGGAGAGACGGGATTGCAGCCTTTGGCCATGTATGCATAAGCGATCGATGCAGAAATTCCGTTAGAGCCCGTAAAGATTCGGCGACGGAATTGTTAAAGGATCATAAGTCTTAGCCTTTGTGGCAAAGGACCGAGCAATGCCTTAACATTCACGTGACGGGAATGGACAACGCGTGAGGCCTTAAGAGAATAGAGAACGTTTAAATGCATATGATCGGTCATGTTAGTTATGCATCCTTTTGAGTGTTGCGTGTTGCTTGATTTTGGGTTGGGTTGAGTTGTATATGTTTAAGAGTCACTAAGCATCTAGTGCTTACGACTCAATCTGTTTTGCAGGTAACCGTAGCCTATTAGACCCTTGTGGCACTCGGAACACTAGGAAATTTGTGGTAGAATTACCTTGTTTTTGTAAATGTATATATGTAATATGTACAAGTCTTTTTGGAGTAGTAGGCTCAGGATCGATATAATCTTGTAATCGTTTTGAAAGACTAAGTATAAATAAATATAAAAGGAAGGTATTTGTTCAATGGGGGTTCATATGATACTTAGTCTTGTCCAGACGAACCAACTGTAAGGTAAGACTCGGGTTGGCAAGCCTTGGGTCGTATTCGATAGGGACGGTTGCTGGAGTGTCTAGTCTAAGGCGTTAGGATTCGTTCCTTGAACCTCGGATAGGGCGTTCTAGTGATCCTCAGTGCCGTTCCGGTCTAGATCCTGGACTGGGGCGTTACAATTAGTGGTATCAGAGCATTGTTCACGATGCTCTTATGGGACTTGGTTTTCAAACGTTTTATCGAGTCAAAATGTCGCAAAAACAAGTAGGATAAACTGATTATGTTCCAGTGCAATTTATGTTAAAAGTTGGATTAGGACTTACCCGATTCCTTGATACAGATGGTGATACCGACACGTCGTGATTGGCCAGATTTGAGTGGATGGAGGACCTTGAGAGACCAGGGACGGTCTTTTCTAGGGATTCAGAGAGTATATCCTGGTCTTCCTCCGCATAAGCTTGATGAATCGTCCACATCGTTTGATACCGATCCGTCCGAGGATTCATCAGAGGATACAGATTACGTGCTAGAGAGTGTCTCGTTGCCCTGGGCCCAGGAACCAGCTTACACGGGAGAGAACTCACCAAACTCGTTGTCAGAGTTGGGGCTCAGAGACCATAGCGATCCCGGACCTGAGGGATCATGTCAAGGACATGTGGGACAGTTACCCACAGACCCATCAGAGTCGATACCATCTGGACCGTACCACCGTGCTGATACCAGTTTCGGGGGACCGAGCCGGTCGGGTCACGATGATAGTATGGTACCGCGATATGTATCGCCTCAGTCACCATCAAGTCCTCCGTCTGTGACGTCTCGAAGGCAGTATCCAGACTTGGAACCACCACCGATGGGATTCAGACACGAGAGGGCACGAAGCCGTTCTAGGCATCCTAACCGGGAAGGAACTGGATCGAGAGAGACGAGAACGGCAAGGGGAAACGTTGGGGATGACGTAGTAGGAGAACTTAGGGAGCTCATGGACCACGTGAGGAATGGGAGAAGATCCCGTGAACGTCAAGACCCACCACCATCCCCACCAGATTTCCTTAAAATGGTGATGATGATGCAGAATCTAGGGACCCAAAAGTTTCATGGAGATAGGGGACCGATGGATGCCGACTCATGGTTGAAACACGTAGAAAGAAACTTCAACGCCACCCGATGCCCCGAGGGCTTTAGGACTGATGTAGCCGTGCACTATCTAGTGAAAGACGCGTGTCACTGGTGGGACAACGTCAAGAATCAGTACACGAGTACGCTCATCACTTGGAACAGTTTCAAGATGGAATTCAAAAGGAAATACTTTCCACCCGAGGCTCGAGATCGGATGGAAGCTCAGTTCCAGAACCTGGTTCAAGGAGAAAACAGTGTGCGGAGTTATGAGGCAGAGTTTACCCGGCTTCGACGATACGCGCATTATGGGGTTAATGACGAGCCGGTAGTGATCAGGAAGTTCCTAAGGGGACTGAGACCACAACTAAGGAGTAGACTGGTAGTAAACCAGTACTATAGTCTCTTTGAACTTGTGGAAAGGGCGGTCGATGTTGAGGAATGCATTGGAATCGAGGAGGCCGCAGAAGATCGAGTCGAGCAGAGGAACCGAGAACAACAACCACCCGGGCCAAGGAACCAAGTAGCCAGGCCGGGTAATTGGGCACAGGAAAGGGGACGCGGCCAAGGTCAAGGACAGACCTTTGGTCGTGGACAAGGCCAGGGACGCGGGCAGGCGTCAGGTCGTGGTCAGGGTAGGGGAGCGGCCGGCCGGGGGACGCCGGCCATGGACCAGCTACCCGTATGCTTCAAGTGTGGAGGCCGAGGTCATTTTGCGAAGGCATGCCCCAAGGAAGGACAGACCTCACGGCCTGTGCCGGACCACGTGATCTGTTTCACGTGCAACCAGCCAAAACATTACGCAACGTCGTGTCCCGTAACACATCCGACTGGTCCGAGAGTGGGACTTAGGGCGATGGACTGGGAAGATGAACCTTCGGCCAAGAGGCCAGCGATCGAGGGACGCGTGTATTCCCTAGATAAACCCGAACCATCGAGACCTACTAGAGGCCCCATTGTAGGTACCTAAGGGTTTTGTCCTTAAGTCCTTGTGTGTTGTGTGTTTCATTTTATTTTGTTTTGCTTGTAAAAAGGCGTGAACCCTTTTTGGAGTGATAAATAAATAAGAAGTTAAACGAAAGTTTATTGCTTATTTAGGGACATTGCATGTGGGCGGCTCACCCACTCATGTTCTGTTTGATTCGGGCGCAACACATAGTTTCGTGTCGCCGAGTATCGTGTCGAAATTCCGAGGAACTGTCACGATAGTGAGGATAGCAATCCAAGTTAGAACACCAGGTGACCAAATCCTTAGAGCTAATAAGTGTTACATGGGAGTGCCAATTGTCATTGGAAACCATGTCTTTTCCGCGAATCTTCTAGTAGTTCCACTAGAAGATTATCAAGTTATCTTAGGAATGGACTGGCTCACGGCATATATGGCACATATCGACTGTGGTCGAGGGAGATTAAGTTTTGAACGAGTGGGAAAACCTTCCATAAGGTATCATGGAATCCAACCCAGTACCGGCGTATCCTTTATCACGGCAGTTAGAGCAGAGAGGACCCTTGAGAATGGTAAAGTCTACCTAGTAACGATGAGTATGGTCAGTAGCAACCATGAAGAGCAGAATCTTGAGGAAAATCCAGTAGTACATGGTTACGATGATGTGTTCAAACCCTTGGAAGGGTTACCACCATCCCGTAATAACCCCTTCTCCATTTCGTTGGAACCAGGGGCAGCTCCAATAGCTAAGGCGCCATACCGGATGGCTCCGGCCGAATTAGCTGAGCTAAAAAGGCAGATAGAAGATCTAATGGGTAAGGGATTTATTAGACCGAGTTCTTTACCGTGGGGAGCTCCAGTTTTATTTGTGAAGAAAAAGGACGGTAGCATGCGGTTGTGCATCGACTACCGTGGGATAAATCAGGTTACCATCAAGGATAAATATCCGTTGCCACGGATAGATGAGCTGCTGGATCAACTACAAGGAGCGAGTTAGTTTTCGAAGATCGATCTAGCATCAGGCTATCATCAGATCCCAATCGCAGAGACCGATGTGATAAAAACCGCGTTTAGGACGCGGTACGGCCAGTTTGAGTTTGTGGTCATGCCATTCGGTTTGACCAATGCTCCGGCCGTGTTTATGCGATTGATGAATGAGATTTTTCGAGACTACTTGGATGAGTTCGTCATCATTTTCATCGATGACATTCTTATATATTCCAAGACTGTAGAAGATCATGACGTACACTTAGGAAAAGTGTTAGAACGGTTAAGGAATCAGAAACTCTTTGCTAAGTTTAGCAAGTGTAGTTTCTGGAAACGGGAGATAGGATTTTTGGGTCATCGAGTGTCAGAACAGGGAGTTTCGGTTGACCCAGAGAAGATTGAGGCAGTTCGAGACTGGCCACGACCGGCCAATGCATCGGAGATAAGAAATTTCTTGGGATTGGCCGGATACTACAGGAACTTTGTTAAAGGATTCTCGAGTTTGTCCAAACCATTGACTAGCCTGACCTGTAAGGGAGTAGTCTTTGTGTGGGACGAGAAGACGGAAAGGGCGTTTAATGAGTTAAAGAAGGCCTTGACCACCGCACCGGTCTTAGCCTTACCCATGGGTAATCGTAGATCGTTTAACCAAGAGTGCCCATTTCCTACCCATGAAATTAAATGACAACATCGAGATATTGGCTAAGTTATATTTGGATAATATAGTGAAACTACACGGAGTTCCAGCCAATATCATATCTGACCGAGACCCTCCATTCACGGCTAGGCTATGGACAGCCCTTCAGAAGGCGTTAGGGACGGAGTTACACATGGGTACGGCGTTCCACCCCGAGACCGATGGTCAAACCGAGAGGACGATAAGGACGCTTGAGGATCTATTACGGATGTGCATGCTGGATTATAAGAACGTTTGGGAAAACCACTTACCCTTAGTGGAATTTGCATACAATAATAGTTATCACGCTAGTATTGGCATGGCACCCTATAAAGCGTTATATGGACAACCTTGTAGATCGCCCATATGTTGGTCGGAAGTGGGAGAAAGACAAGAGTTTGGGCCAGCAATAGTAAAGGAGACCACGGACAAAATTAGTCTCATCCGAGCTAATATGAAGAAAGCCCAAGACCGACAAAAGATGTATGCTGATCAACATAGAAGAGAAGTAGTATTTGAGGTCGACGATTGGGTATGGTTGAAAGCCGAGGCATCGAAGGGAAAAGACAGATTTGGTAAGCCGAGTAAGTTGGATCCGCGAGCACAAGGACCGTACCGCATAGTTAGGAGGATCGGAGAAGTGGCCTATGAGTTGGATCTGCCCTCGGATAAGGGAATGCACAACGTGTTCCATGTTTCCATGCTTAGAAAATTTACCCGTCGCCCAGACGAGCCACAACCAGAACAGTTACCCGATCCGTGAACCAAGCTTAGACCTCCTTCCCCGAAACCATTAAGGATCGGTGAGACACGATCCAGATTTCTCAAGGGACGAGAAATTTCGCAAATCAAGGTTATCCGGAGAAAGAACCATCGAGATGCGATTACGTGGGAGGACGAAGAGGGATTCAGAAGAACTCATCCGGAGATGTTTACTGAACCTCAAACCAAGGAGGCTGGACACTCAATTAGATAAGAATTCAGGACGAATTCTAAATAAGGAGGAAAGAATGTAGTGACCCGTACCGCAATCTAGGCCGAGGCCGGCCCGAATCACGCGTAACGACCGGTCCAGATAAGGAAATGACCGGGCAAACGAGATTTTGCCTTGGTCTTGGTAAAAGACTTGTGAACTCGTCGGACCAAGCCCGCATTAAGTCACGCGCCGAGACCGGTCCGTTCTGACACCGTTCGGCCGTGGTCAACGCCGAACTGTATGTTGGTAGCGATAGGGACGGGTTGCCGACGTGAAAAACATGTGTCACACGCTAGAGAGGCCCTTTTGCATGCCTTCACCGTGACACGATGCCACGTGTCACCCGATGGTGAGTTCCGGCTTGCATGTGAGCCACAAGGACCGGGAAGCACCTAGGTCCTTGTTAGCTTCCATTTTCCTATAAAAGGAAGGACCCCCTTGTTCTTTTGGACCCTTAGAGACCCTTGGGACCGTGAGCTATCATTCGGAAACCCTAAAATCCTCACTATAAAGAGAAGTGATTGAATCTGTTTCGATCCGTACTAATCTCGTACTGCGCTTGTACCGATCACGTACTTAGTCCGAGAGCGATACGCACCAAGCGTACAGAACCCGTACCGTCCTGACTCGTCAGCCGATAGCGTCAATACCGAGCCCGATACCATTCTGATCCGCGATCTGTTTTGCCGTGCCGAGCCAGTGTCCATTCTAGCATCCTTAGAAGTTTTCAGTAAGGAACAAGCCAAGTCCAAGGAAGGAGCCGAGATCAAGTCTTGAGCCGGCTTCATACTTCATCATCTTTGTGAGTCTAAGTTCATGTATTGATGAGTAGAATACATGTAGACAGAAGTAGGGTGATGGTGTTGATGAGTAGAACACCTTGCTTGTTAATATGCTTATAGCGGTAGAGATGTCCTCTGATCACGCTAGAAATGCTAAAGGTATTAACCACTGAAATTGGTAAAGATTGAATTAAGTGATTAAATGATGTTGAGTGTTGCTTGATTAATTGTACTATGCGAATTGAGGTTCAAATAGTTTATTAATAAGAATTGCTAAGTGTTGGACTTGAATCCATGATTGAATATTTATGAGTTTATATGCATGGTTAAATGATATAAAACTTTATAAATACGCGGTATGTCATTCCCGTGTCCCGTGACTTAGTTATTTACCCGTGGGGTACTAATTAATACTCATGATGACATGGAGAGACGGGATTGCAGCCTTTGGCCATGTATGCATAAGCGATCGATGCAGAAATTCCGTTAGAGCCCGTAAATATTCGGCGACGGAATTGTTAAAGGATCATAAGTCTTAGCCTTTGTGGCAAAGGACCGAGTGATGCCTTAACATTCACGTGACGGGAATGGAAAACGCATGAGGCCTTAAGAGAATAGAGAACGTTTAAATGCATACGATCGGTCATGTTAGTTATGCATCCTTTTGAGTGTTGCGTGTTGCTTGATTTTGGGTTGGGTTGAGTTGTATATGTTTAAAATCGTTTAGGGAAAACCTAGACTCACTAAGCATCTAGTGCTTACGACTCAATCTGTTTTGCAGGTAACCGTAGCCTATTAGACCCTTGTGGCACTCGGAACACTAGGAAATTTGTGGTAGAATTACCTTGTTTTTGTAAATGTATATATGTAATATGTACAAGTCTTTTTGGAGTAGTAGGCTCAGGATCGATATAATCTTGTAATCGTTTTGAAAGACTAAGTATAAATAAATATAAAAGGAAGGTATTTGTTAAATGGGGTTTCATATGATACTTAGTCTTGTCCAGACGAACCAACTGTCGGGTAAGACTCGGGTTGGCAAGCCTTGGGTCGTATTCGATAGGGATGGTTGGTGGAATGTCTAGTCTAAGGCGTTAGGATTCGTTCCTTGAACCTCGGATAGGGCGTTCTAGTGATCCTCAGTGCCATTCCGGTCTAGATCCTGGACTGGGGGTTACACCACGACCATGGAAGTATTTGTTCACACTCTAAGGAAAACCTCACGCTTTTGGAAGACAATTCCAAAATCTAAAAACCTCAAGGAGTCGAGCTAATTGACATTAAACAAGCACTTTATGGGAGCCAACTCATATATCGAGTCTTTCTTTTCTTTTGATTTTTATTCTGTCTTTCTTTTGGATTTTCATTTTATAAACTTTGTTACTCATTAATCTACTTATTTATGAATTTTTCAGATTTTATAAAATTTATTTTTGAGAAGAAAACCGAAGTTCTAAACTTCTAAAAAAAACAAAAAAAAAGGGTCCCGGACGTCCGAGACACCGGACTGAGACACCGGACACGCGGTTCCGTCTGGTGTCCGAGGAAAATACGACCCGCGGATCGGTCGTCCCATGGTTCCAGGCCCCGAACAGAGACCCCGAACACGGGAATCTGACCAGTGCCAGGACCGTTCGACCCGCAGTACGTGCCTCGATGCCAGCTTCCCCGACCCGCGGTTCGATCTGCCAGGAGCAGCCACGTCCCGTGCCCCGTGCTCCCCAACCCGTAGATCCATCGTCCCGCACCTCGTTCTCGATGCCAGCTCCCCGTCTTGCGGTTCCGTCTGCCAAGGAGCTGCCTCGACCCGCACCTCGCCCAGCCTCATCCCCCGGATCCATATGCCTCGGACAATGGCACCGACCAATGTACGTGTTCGGTGCCATGCGTCCCCATCCCGCACCACCTTCCCGCATTCCACTCTGTCCCAGACTAGCCTCGTCCCCATCCCGCGCATCCATCACCCGACCATCCCGCAATACCGCGTACCACCTTTTACCATCTAGACCCAACCGAGCCACGGTTCACACGGTTCGACCACCGGTTCGAACGACGAGGTAAGTTTTTCTTATTTTTCTCTTTAAGTTCTTTAAAAATGGTTTTAATTTAAATTAACTATTTTTAAACAAAATTTTTTTAAAAATTGTGATTTTTCTTAAATGAATTTATTTTATTTTTGAACTTTCACATTGCACTTTTAAAATTTGGTTTGATAAACTTTGATTTTTAAATGATTTTCACATCTTAAACTTATCTTTTCAGTACTTGTTTTCTACTCTAGAATGAGCTTGGATAATTTTGTTCGTTGCTTCGGTATTCTGAAACCTAGGTCTAAGTATATTTAACAAGTAATTTCAAATATTTTTGCAAGGATATTTGGTTCTTACACAGGTTTGACTTTAGAAATTCCAATTTCTTAAAGAATGATCCACCTTATCCATAGAAGATGTGCACATAGAAAAGAGGAAAACAAGAAGCCTTTTCAACCAACTTATGAATCCTCAACTTCAACGTTTAAATCAAGAGTTTTGTCACTTCTTCCAACAGCTGTTCAACAACCAATATTCAAGAATTTCCAAGAAAATTCGGGGAAGAGTTCCACGATGCAAACTACAGTTTGCAGTGATCTATTATGATCATTGTAGGAGGATACTAACTCGGTTATGGCGGAATGAATTGGTGATGAAAATTGAGAAGCACTATTTCTTGTGCCTAGAGAAATTTTTGGGGAGTTTCTTCACCCTTCTTTGAACACCATCCACCCGATTCAACTTTGGGAGAAATAGAGTTTCTTTATCCGGTAACTTCGTTCTATTCTCCATATTTATCTATTTATTTTATATTTATTTTTATTTTCCTACACTTCACCCTTAATTTGATTTGAATTACACCGGGACGGTGTAAGTTAAGTCTGGGGGGATTGTTGCTACTAACCCGTTTGTTCATGTTAGATATGTATGTTTTCAAAAAGTTTTTCAAAAACCATTTTATTGAGTCAAAATTAGTTGGGAATGATGACACGTTTCTTTGATCAACAACGTTTTGATTTCAAAACCAAGTGACCATTATTGTAGGGTTTGTTCCGGACAATTGATTCAGACACCTAGTGACTGAATGGAGTCCAAGGAGATTGCTACTTCCACTATTTTGATGGAAATGATTTCGATTCTCTATTTGGTTTACGAACATCATTTTTGACTATCTCTTGTTCAGGATATTAGATCAAGGAACAAATCACATTCATGACATCTTATCCTCTTTGTACCCCTCTCTGTTGTCATGGATGGCCAGCTCACTTTTAGTTGGTACCCTACCTAAGCCTTTAAACCTTCTTTTCAGACCTCATGCACTCTTTTGCTACGTCCTCTATGCAAATATGTGTAAAAACGTCGGAGAGCGTAGGGTCGACGCAATTTTCCAATCGCTAGAAGATTGCAACGATCAACATAGAAGGAAGGAGTACAACAACAAAATTTAAGAAAACTAAAGAAGGTTGACCGTTCCTTAGGTGCTTAAATCATGGTAACAATTTCGTGCCTTACTTGACTCATATCATTATGAAACCATTTTCCCCCTTTTAAAGTTAAAAAAATATATAAGGGAAGGGAAAATGGTTTTCAAAGAGTCAATGGCTAGAAATACCCAAGGAATGCCATGACACAAAGGAGATATGAGTTCGAGAAATTTTCAAGTGGTTCCCGGAGAAAAGACTAAGTCTGGGGGAGAAAGGCAAACAACAAAGTGGTTGGAAAATTGTGGACTTCAATAGATCCATTCTCTCTTGCGATTTTGCGTAATGTCTCGCACCCGGAGTTTTTGGAACCCTAAACACTTTAAACCTCACCACTAAATCAGCCTTCCCTAAACACCTAGCCGAATTCCTTGTAAATATCCTTGATCGGAGATCTTTGAGAATCTAAGAGGGTAAAAGAATCAATTGACTTGAAGTTGAGATATTGCAGGGATAACGGTTTTGGACATACTTTCGAATTCACGATGGAAGATGATGAAATGCGTCCATGAACTCACTTTGTCTTTATGTGGATTACATGTTTAGAGAAAGAAACAAGATCAAAGAATATGTAAGTTCCCGTGTTTTCAAATATTATTTCCTGATTAACCTTTTGTTTGCTTGAGGAAAAGCAAAGGATAAGTCTGGGGGAGTTGATATACCCGGTATTTTACCACTTTCACTACTTATTTCTATCTATTTTAGATTCTATTTAATAAGCTTTTCTATCAAAAGAGGTAGTTTTCTCGTACATTTGGTTTTTGAGAGTCATATAGGTCAAATCATCAAAAAGGGAGTAAAACGAAGCAAAATGAGTATTCTTCATCCTACAAAAAATTATCAAGCTCAAGGGAGCCTATCTAAATCCCCCATGTTGAAGTTTTCACAATTTCCCAAGTTGGACAGAAAGTATGTCTCTGAAAGATCACCTCGGACGGAAGACCAAATCAACTTGGACGGAATCATATCAAATGGAGTTGTAGTGTGGAAGTTATTCAAGTTTTACTGAAGACATGTCATTCTGCCTAGAAGATGAATTAAGTCCAAGATGGGCCTAAGCACCGAACCAACCCATGGGTCGGCTCATTTAACTGAAGCCAAGCTCAAGGAGATGATTTTGAGCCAGACCCCAGACCAGTTCACGTGACCAGTGTGTCTGATCGGTGTCGTGGCCATTTCTGCGCACTTATCGACAAAAAGACGTTTTTGCCCGAACTGAAACCCTAGAGCCTTTGCCGACCTAGAACCTCTTCCTACATCTATATATACTTGCTTTTAGCCTCATGAGAGAAGGAGAGCAGCCCTAGGCACCACAAATCAATTATAAACATGTATTTTTGTTATTCTCTTTAGTTCTTCATCTTTATCCTTTGTAAAAGAGTGATGAAGGTCATGGTGTGCTTCTCAAGCTTTGTTCTTCGAGATCCACCTATGCCGAGCCCTTACTTAGCACGAATCTACTGTTTTATCAACTTCTCTAGTTGCTCTATGTTTCATAACATGTAGAGTAGTTGTATGTTTGATATAAAGTTATTTTAAAGTTCTTTTGTTAAGGAGTTTAATGAACAATCGAATCTCAATCTTACATCGTAATTCACCTTGTAATAACCACATGAAAGCCGAGTCTATTAGGGTTTGAATTATAGGTTTTGGAGCCTCGAAAGGGGAATGATTCTACCATAGTGATTTGAGTTCTAGAACACTAGTTGCATCTCTTTAAAAATCGTGTAGAACATTTGCGTCAAATTACGTCATTACTGCGATAAAAGCCTAGAGTTCGAGTCAAAATTCGAAATCAAAACCATAAACGTTGACTAGTTGACGAGTTTAATTGTTGACTGTTAACCGGAGACTGTTGACTGTTGACCAAAAATTAGGTTTAGCGTTTCCAAATGCGTTTTTGCTACAAATCGTGTTTCCGCAGCTACAGACCGCGTTTCCGCTACTCCGGAGCTCTGATCGATGTGCGCTGCCACTACGACAGTGAGTTAAAGCTTTTGCGGCTGCCACTATTCACGCCTCCTTCGCTCCCTTTCCATGACGACGACGAAAGCTCCTGTGGCGGTCACGATTCACGACGGCAACGAAGAAGAACAGAGCCACCGCCATCTCCGTCTGGTTCGTGGCCGGATGATGCAACGTAAGACACAAGAGACAAGATGCTCTGTTTTTCCCTTTTGTTTTAGGTGTTACATGTTTAAGTTTATTTTCCTCTTTCTTTTAAAAGTTTAGGTAATAAGTGTTAGTGTTTTTCTATTTAGTTTAAGTTTTACTTTTCTTTGTTATGTCTTTCCTTCTCCGTTTAGGAACAGAGGATCAAAGGTCTCTATAAAAGAAAACCTTAAGGTGTTGTTTATTTCTTAGCTTTGATATTGAATTAAGAACTCTTTCAAGATAAATCTTTTTGTCTTTCCATAAATCCGGGCATTCTTCGAGAATTCAACGGTTTTGTGAAGGCTTAGCTAACGGGTATTCTAAGAATTCAACGTTATCTTTGCGTTATCGGCTTCCGCCCTCTATTAGTTGGTATCAGACTAGGACTTTGATATCCTTATCAAGGATCGACCCTCTGACCATGGCACCTCGACCAGACAAACAACACGCTACTGATGTCTCTACCCTTCGTGAGATGTTTGCAGATTTTCAGATTAATATGCAAGAAACAATCGCAAATTCTATACAAGTTGCGATGAATGGCATAATTGAGGCAAACGTTGCAACTCGTCCTCTTCAATCACGACGCAACCAGCACGTCGAATCAACTTCTGAAGCTAGCTCTGATGAGGAAAATCCATTCGGTGATGATGATTCACATGGCTATTCCCGAAATCATCAACGTCATGTCGCTAGACCTCGTGACGACGATGATCGTTGGTCCCATGGAATTAAAATTGACATCCCAGAGTATCATAGTGGTCCTCAACCAGAAGATTTACTTGATTGGTTTGTGACGGTGGATGAATATATGGATTTTAAGAAGATTCCCGAACATAAACGTGGTCACGCTGCTTCATGGTGGCAACAACTCAAGCTTAATCGTTCTCGGCGAGGCAAACCCAAACTGGAATCATGGGACAAGCTTAAAAAACACTTACGCAAAACGTTTGTCCCATATAACTTTGAATGTCTTCTCTTTCAAAAATTTCATATCGTTCGTCAAGGCTTTGTTCTATCGAAGATTATTCAACAGAGTTTTACCAGATGCTGACACGAATTGACCTGCATGATTCAGAAGATCAACTTGTTGCTCGCTTTATTGCCGGTTTTCGATCGCAACTACAGAACATGTTAAGCTAATTCGACCCCTCGACTGTAGCCGAAGCTCGCCAACGAGCAGTCTTAATGGAACAACAAGTTAAAACAGTGGGTCTACCTGGTCTTCATGGAATTCTAGACCGCGCATTGAAGCCAAGGACACTGTCCGAGAACCAATACGTAAGCCGTCAGGTTCATCTAGCACCCAGCCGACGCGCACACCTCTTTCTTCAGACAATCAAGTTTATACACGTCCTTCTCGTCCTAACGCATTGCATTGTTTTCCATGTGGTGAAAACGGACACCGACAAACCGCTTGTCCTAATCAAGGTCGTAGAGGACTCTTGGCTAATGAAAGCTTGTACGACGATGATCTTGTCTTTGATGAAAGTCCCCTTCACGATTCAACGGAAACAGAAGTACTTGGTGATTCCGGACAACTATTGGTGCTTCATCGCAATTGTTTGGCTCCACTAAAGCAACCCGAAGATTGGCGGCGTACAAGCATATTTCAGTCCACATGTACAATCAATAACAAACTCTGTCGATTTGTGATTGACCCAGGAAGTTGTGCTAACGTTATTTCAGATGAAGTGGTGCGCAAACTTAACCTACAAACGGAGGATCATCCGCAACCTTATCGCCTAGCTTGGATGCATGACGGTGTTGACGTTAAAGTTTATAAGCGAGTTCTGATTCACTTTTCGATCGGACCTATCTACAAAGATGAAGCCTATTGTGATATCGCAAACATGAATGTGGCCCATATAATTCTTGGACGTCCTTGGGAATTTGATCGAGGAATTACGCACGATGGCATCACCAACACATATTCATTCATATTTCACGGACGTCGGCTTACTTTGCTTCCATCTCGAGATTCAACTCCAGTTAATAATACACCACATGCCACTGTCTTACCAGCCTCACCGCCGCCAACATCACAAATCCTTTTGTTAAATAAAAGCGATTTCAAGAACCATCTTAGAGAAACAGAGGTTGTTTTTGCACTGGTTGCTCATCTCGATAAACACCCTTCACAAGACACAACACCACCTTTTGTTCAGAATCTCTTGATTGAATTTGGTGATGTCTTCCCTACGGAGTTACCAGCGGGTCTTCCACCATTACGCGATATACAGCACCACATTGATTTGGTACCTCATGCAGCACTCCCTAATCGTGCACATTATTGAATGAGTCCTCCAGAACATGAAGAGTTACGGCGCCAAGTGGAAGAGTTACTCTCTAAAGGCTACATTCGCAAGAGTTTAAGCCCGTGTGCGGTACCGGCTCTCCTCATTCCTAAAAAAGATGGATCATGGCGTATGTGCGTCGATAGTCGAGCCATTAATAAAATTACCACAAGATATCGATTTCCTATTCCACGATTAGATGATCTTCTTGATCAAATCGGAAAAGCTATGATCTTTACCAAGTTAGATCTCAAAAGTGGGTATCATCAAATTTGTATTCGACCTGGGGATGAGTGGAAAACCGCTTTTAAAACACGCGAAGGGTTGTTTGAGTGGCTGGTGTTGCCATTTGGTCCTCTAATGCTCCGAGTACTTTTATGCGGGTTATGACCAAGCATTGCGTCCATTTATTGGTAAATTTGTCGTCGTTTGCTTTGATGACATACTCATCTTAAGCTTGACATTGGAGCAACACTTATCTCATATTCGCAGCGTTTTGGAGGTTCTTCGCCGTGACAAACTCTTTGGGGCGAGAAAAAAATGTGGATTCGGCACAGATCAGGTTCTATTTTTAGGCTATGTGGTTTCTTCTCAAGGCATGCGGGTAGACCCTAAAAAAATATGAGCTATTGCATCTTGGCCTATTCCACGAACCATCACAGAGGTACGAAGCTTTCATGGGATCGCATCTTTTTACCGTTGTTTCGTGCCTAATTTCAGCACCATTACGGCTCCTATTACAGACTGTCTCAAGGGGAATTCATTTTTATGGACCGAAGAAGCGTCACAAGCATTCGAATTCATCAAAACCAAGCTCACTACGGCTCCTATTCTGATTTTACCTGATTTTTTGGTACCTTTTGAGCTCCATTGTGATGCCTCCAAGCTCGGTATTGGGGCTGTTCTTTTTCAACACAACCGTCCTGGTGCTTACTTTAGTGAGAAACTATCGGGTTCTCGTGGTCGTTATAGCACATACGATGTCGAATTCTATGCAATCGTTCAAGCCGTCAAACATTGGAGACATTATTTGTTTCACCAAGAGTTTATTATTTACACCGATCATGTTGCTCTCAAGTATTTGGGTAGCCAAGATAAAGTATCGGCGCGTCATGCTTCTTGGATTGCCTATCTCAAGCAATTCACATTCGTTATAAAGCATCAATCCGGAAAAATTGAACAAAGTAGCTGATGCTTTAAGCCGTCGTCAAGGTCTAATCACTAGATTGCGTGTGTCGGTTCCGGGCTTCCATACGTTAACTGAATTATACCCCACTGATGCATTCTTTGCTAGCCCTTGGGAACGTGCTCACCAAGGTCCATATGAAGATTATTCAATTATTGATGATTTTTTGTTTAAAGGCAGCCGATTGTGTGTTCCCACTGGAAGTCTCCGCCTTCAAATCATTAAAGAATTACATTTTGAAGGACAAGTGGGACGAGATATAACTTTTCACCTTGTAATTGCCACTTATTTATGGCCGTCTTTAAGAAAGGATGTAGAGCATTTTGTGACACGCTGCACAACGTGCCAACAAGCTAAAGGTCACGCTTCTAATGCTAGTCTCTATATGCCATTACCGATTCCTACACAACCATGGACTGATATTAGTATGGATTTCGTTCTTGGGTTACCACGTACACAACGCGGGAATGATTCTATTTTTGTAATCGTCGATCGATTTTCTAAAATGGTCCATTTTCTTCCTTGCAAAAAGACCACTGACACGGTTCAAGTTACATTAATTTTCTTTCCAGA
This sequence comes from Draba incana, assembly GCA_963576765.1. Lineage (NCBI taxonomy): Eukaryota > Viridiplantae > Streptophyta > Magnoliopsida > Brassicales > Brassicaceae > Draba > Draba incana. Next base: position 23,782,661 of record OY755205.1, read on the forward strand.
AATTTATCGCCTACATGGTTTATGATATATTAGTATTTTGGTCTCTTTTACGTTTTGTTTCTTTAGTCTTTTTGGTTCTTTCTAGTTTATTTTGTGTCTTTTCAGGTTCTAGGAGGCTCTCATGCATGGATTGGAGTCAATGGGGGTCATTGGAGCAAAAGGGACGAATCTGGAGAAAAGATGGCGTTTTTCATAACCGAGCACCTGCTCGCACGAGAGGCCAAAGTCTCTGGAATCCAGATCGACCGATCCATCACCGGATCGACCAATCCCGTGTGAAAACTTGATGATCCAAAGTCTCTGGAATTCAGATCGACCGATCTGTCACTAGATCGACCGATCCAGTGCCCAAATCGACCGATCCATGACCGGACCAACCGGTCCGGTCCCCATATCCGATTTTAACCTGATTTTTAGTATAAATAAGTCAGAGCCGCCTCTGACAAAAACATTTTGAAACATTCTGAAACAGTTCCTTTTACGTTTCTTTTGAGATTTTCTCTGTTCCTCTAAGCTTTGAGACTATTTTGTATTGTTCTTTTGGATTTGCAAACTTAGAGGATCATTCCACAACATCTAATTGAGAAGAATTCTAAAACCCTTATCTCTTTATTATCATTATGAATTCTTCTCATTTGATTGCTACGTTTTTAGTCTCCATGGTCGAGTAGTCTCATAGCTAGATTAGGCAATTTCAATGGTGATTTAGGATTGATTAGTGACTGAGCCAAATGGGATAGATTATCATATGTCTTCATCAATTGGGAATCGTAATGCTTAGGTTAGCGTGGCCGCCTAGTCTATGATTTCAAGTTTAACTTATTCACGACAGTGCTCTAGGTTGCTAGATAAATCGTTGATGAGCAATCGGTGTGTAACCAACGACAGTTGATTGTTACCATCGATTGTGAACAAATTGAACCAATTCATTAATGCTTGTCTGCACCAGTACTAAATCCAAACGACAGTTTAGGCATTTAGGTTGCTAGACAAAGATATTGATATATCACGACAGTGGGACAATATTACTTTTATGTTTGAGTTCTAGACCGCGCTTAATTTGAATCCTGAATAGTTGCTCAGTCCTTAGTTCGAAATCACCAGCGAATGACCTTGATCTAGTGCTTGTTCTTCATTGAATTTATCATCGTTTATTTGCTGTTTCGTTTTTGTTTCATTACAACCAAAACCATATTTTATCTTAGCTTTAAATAAAAATCTATAATTTCATAGTGTAACCTTGGTCCCTGTGGAATCGATACCCTTTATATTACTGCGATTGTCTGTGCATGCGGATATTATCTTGGGTTAAAACTTTACACATCAAGTTTTTGGCGCCATTGCCGGGGCCCAATTGCGTTACCTTTGAAATTCGATTTTATTTATAGTCTAAGAATTTTTGCTAATTTTATTTCTTTTATTTGTTTTTGCTATGTCTCAGGAAGCGATGAATACTCAGTTGCAGTTGTTGAGGGATCAGATTGCTCAGATGCAAAGGAATCAACCACAAGCTCCACTAGTACAGCCGGGTATAGTGGATTCGGATAATCCCCATGCTTACTATCAGAACCGTTCGACTATTGTTTCTCCAACAATTCAGAGGCAAGATTATGAGATCAAGCCTGAGTTGATCTCATTGGTGAAGCAACACTTATTCCATGCATTACCAGCTGAGATACCTATGGATCATATCGAGAATTTCGAAGAAATCTGCAGCACTACGGGGTCTAATAGAGTATCGAGTGAGTTATTGAAGTGCAAGTTGTTCCTGTTCTCAATGGTTGAAGTCCTTACCTGCTGGTTCTTTGAAGACATGGGATGAGGTTCGAGCTGCGTTCTTGGACCATTTCTACACTAACTCCAAGACAGCATCTTTGAGGAGCAAGATCTCGTCTTTTCAACAACATTCTGGAGAAGCTTTCTGTGAAGCTTGGGAGAGATTGAAGGAGTACCGTAGAGAGTGTCCTCATCATGGTTTTAAGGATGAACAGATTTTGGGGATTTTCTATGATGGAGTTGAATGGGATTATCGGAATGCTCTCAACGCTGCGAGTAATGGAAACTTCATGACCAAGACTAGAGATGGTGCTTTTAAGCTGATTGAGAACCTTGCTTGAAGCTCTAACAACAGGGCTCCTGAGTATGTTAGGTCCAGGACAGTCAATAGTGTGGATACTCGGAAGATAGATGAGCTGACGGCGAAGGTAAACCTGCTTCTACGCGAGAGCCAAAGACCGGTAAGGTTTGTGGAAGAAAATGGGGTTGCTCCTATTTCTCAAGAGTTTGAAGATTATGAAGTTGCTGAAGTACAAGAGGTTAACTTTGTGAGTGGTCAAGGATACCAAAACCATGGGTTCAACCCCAATTATCAGAGCCCACACGGTCAAGGATTTCAGAAGTTCTACTCCAGCAACGCTCAAGGGAATGAGTTCATCCCTAACGAGAATCAGAATCGTAACCAAGGAGGGAACCAACAACAATTTGCTGCGCCACAACAAGCTACTTCCGCGCCTACATCTCAGGATGAGTTGAAAAGTCTCATGCAGCAACTGATGATTAACCAGCAGAAGGCGTCCACTGAGATTAGTGCCAAGGTAGACCACATGTACAATGATCTGAATGCGAAGTACGAGGCTGTTACCGCGCATGTGAAGAAATTGGATACTCAAGTAGCTCAAACTGCCGAAGCTATTAAGAGACCAGCTGGGTATCTTCCAGGACATGGTGAGGCTAATCATAGGAAGCAATATCAGGTAAATGCTATTGAGTTGAGGAGTGGACAGTTGTTGGTACCGCCTACGATCACAAACTTCCACGTGAGGGCTAAGGAGAAGACTACCGAGCACCAGGCTCAAGAGAGTGATTTTTCCGAGGAGGATATGCATAAGGAGATTGGTTCAAGCTCAGGGACACCTCGGGATTCTGTCCAAGTCGATGCTGCGAAAACATTTTCCGAGCACCTGCTCCCTACTGCCGAGCACCTGCTCGCACAGGGTTCTTCCACGAAAATTTCAGAAACTTCGCCTGAGCGAGTTTATGTACCAAGGGTGCCTTATCCTGAGCGAGTCTATGTACCAAGGGTACCTTACCCAGTGCCCCCTAAGGAATCTAGGAAGTATTTGGAGGATGTTGAGTGTAAGGAGGTGCTAGAAGATTTGACGGTGAAGCTCCCTTTGGTTGATGCCGTGCAAATGATACCATCACCCGAGAGGTACACGAAGGAATTGGTTGCTGGTAAGTTTGTTGAAGAGGAGAGTGTGAAGATGGTTTCTAAAGAGTGTAGTGCCGTACTTCAAAATAAGGTGCTAACAAAGAAAGGTGATCCAGGAAGGTTTGTGATTTCCGTGAAGATAGGGCCTTCCACATTTGCTTGTTCATTGTCTGACTTGGGAAGCAGCGTTAATTTGATGCCATATTCTGTGGCTAAGCGTTTGGGCTTCACCGAGTTCAAGCTAGCGCCCCAGCGAGCACCTGCTCCTGAACAGCGAGCACCTGCCTCCGAAAAATCTACTGTTCATGGTTCTTGGAGTAAGCTGAAAGCTCCAAAGCTTGAGTTGAAGATTCTCCCAACATGGCTCAGATGGTTATTCAGGTTCCGAAAGATTAAAGACAAGAAATGGCCCGGCCCGTTCACAATCAAGAAGGTGAGACCACATGAGGACATAGTGTTGCTAGACACTAAAGGAGGTGAGTTTGACCCTCCTTGAGCCTAGATGGTCGACAAAGTCGAGCTAACGACTTAAAACAAGCGCTTGGTGGGAGGCAACCCACCGGTACGTTTTCTAACCTTTTTCAATTTGATTTCTTTTTCTATTAACTTTTGTTTTAAGTTTTGAGTTTTCAGGTTTTGAAAAAAAAAAAAAAAAAAAAGAGGAACCCGCTTTCAACAGACCAGAAGGAGTCCCTGGAAATGGGACCGGTCGGTCCCCAGCCTAGTCCCCTAGTCGAGCACCTGCTCGACAACGACGCGGAAGCTTCTACTAGGTGATATCTTTTCTATCCCTTCTATCATCATTGTATTATCCGTATTTCCTTTGAGTCGCCAATCTCTTGAACTTTTTCACACCGGAGACGGTGTGATTTAAGTCCGGGGGAGCGGTTTGTTATCTGTTTTATTTGAATTTTTATTGAGTCAAAACTTTGTAGGGAATTAGGACTTTATCTTATGATGATATTTGAACCATCTATGATTAACCTTCTCTCTAGTGACCATTCTTACATAGCATGGGTACAAGGAACAGCTGGGACACTTCGATGCACTATCTTCCAGGTTTCAAATTGACCAAATTTCCTCTCGTTACTGGCACTAGATTAGGGAAACGAACCATATTCAGGACTCCTTATTCTTTTTACCACTCTTGTTGTTCCTGAATAGCTAGCTCATTTTTAGCTAGTACCGTCCTTAACCATTACCTCTGTTCAAACTCCTTGCATTCATGTTACTTCATTGTCACATGTGCAGCATATGCGCAAAAGGGCCAGAGAGAATTGAGTCGACACTGCATCTAAATCACTCTTTCAGAAGAACGAGCACCTGCTCCGAAGTGATTGAGCACCAGCTCAGTTTTGGAAGATGATTTGATAACTAAGGAAGGGACAGCAATAATGAGCTCCACTTGGGTACGTACAACACTCATATTTTATTCGTGTTTGAGAGATACATACTTGTTGTAATGTATGTCCCTCTTCATCATCATTTTTTTTACAAAAAAAAAAAACAAAAAAAAAAAAATAATAATAATAATAATAATATCGATGATGAAGAGTGGTGAATCTGTAAAATAGACAGTGAGTATACCCAAGGTGGATGATTAGCCGAATGAGACGTTAGAGAGTTTTGGAGAAGAAAGAGTGGTTTAGAGAATGTGGATATCAACGTACTCATTCTCTCTTGCAATTTTGTGCGATATCCTGCATCCTCTACGAAACATCGGGTAACCCTTAAACACTCTAAACACCTTGAGATCCACCTCCAAATGGCCTTAAACCCTTAGCGTCGTCTTCCCTAATAAGGTGCCTTTAGCGAGATCCTCACGCATACTTTGAATGCGTTGAGTTTGTGTTTGGGAAATGGCTTGGTCGAGAAATGTGTTGATGTTGTTTTGGTAAAGCTTTGCTATTCGTAATTTGGATTATGTGGTATGCAGATTGAAGGTTATTCGGTTCACTGAGGATAAAAGAGTTCTCGCGTTTTCAAACCTATCTCCTTTACTTATTTCCGAGTTTGTTTGAGGACAAACAAAGATCTAAGTCCGGGGAATTGATATATTAGTATTTTGGTCTCTTTTACGTTTTGTTTCTTTAGTCTTTTTGGTTCTTTCTAGTTTATTTTGTGTCTTTTAAGGTTCTAGGAGGCTCTCATGCATGGATTGGAGTCAATGGGGGTCATTGGAGCAAAAGGGACGAATCTGGAGAAAAGATGGCGTTTTTCATAACCGACCACCTGCTCGGTTTGGAGCGAGCACCTGCTCGCACGAGAAGCCAAAGTCTCTGGAATCCAGATCGACCGATCCAGTGCCCAGATCGACCGATCCATCACCGGATCGACCAATCCCGTATGAAGACTTGAAGATCCAAAGTCTCTGGAATTCAGATCGACCGATCTGAACCTGCGTCCGCTCGTCCTCCATGCCACGATCCGCATAGATAAGCAGCCTGCTGAACTCGGCATCATACTCTCGCACAGTACGATCACCCTGCACCAGCTCCACAAACCTCGTCCCGAGATGATCTAAAGCCTCCTGAGGAAAGTACTTGGCGTTAAACTCAGCCACGAACTCTCCCCAGCTCCATAAAGCACCAGGCCTCCTGGCCTCAATCGCTCTCCACCACAAATGAGCATCCCCAGCCAGATAATGGATAGCTATCTCCACGATAATCCTCCGGACATCGAACGAACGGAAGTTGCGCTCCATGCGCATGCGTCACTCATTTCCCTCCTTAGGCCCAACACCGCCCGCGAAGAAAGCAGTACTCATCAGACGCATCAGACCCATCATCTCAAGATAAGTCAGACGCACCTCAGCCATCGCAGCCCTCGGCTCCACCTCCGCCACAGGCGGAACCACTGGAGCCTGAACCGGAGCCGTCGCTGGAAAACGCCCCAGTAACACTGTCAGAATACCCTCCATGCGATCCATACGATCCTGAGCTGGAACAACACCCACACCCTGGCCCGCTCCTCTACCAGCCATCCCGGCGCCTCTCCCAGCACCCACAACACTCACACTAGCACTAACACTGGTCTCGCTCACATAACCCGTATGATGCGTAGGAGTCCGTGACGTATGCGTAGCACTCGAAAATGACTCAACCATTGGTCCGCGACCACGACCTCGGCCTCCACGGCCACCAACTCTGCCACCACGGGCACCAGCTCTGCCACGACCTCTAGCTCCAGGAACCATACTGCACTGCAGTTCCCAAAAACACAGGCTAAGCTACTAGAAGTCACACAGAAAATAAAAACACAACATACCGTGGAATCACACTGGAGGCTCGGGAGGATGATCTAAGACTCTATACTAACACAGTAAATCACATAGCCTTAGATCACACAATCTACGTCCTAAAATTGTATAGGCTCTGATACCAAAATGTAACACCAGCATTTTTTAAAAAAAATAATTAAACATTATTAAATCACGGTGAACCATAAGCGGAGAATAATCAACAAGTATCCAAATTCAATTCCAATAAATAATTTAACCAATACTCCAGCAAAACCAAATTCAGGAAATGGCAAGTCTAACAAATTCCAATAAAACATCTAGCAACCTAACAGGCTACTAAAAATTCAACATAAACAATTCAAATCCTATCATCCTCCGTCCTTGCCTCGATCCCACGGACACATTTTTCCTTTACCTGCAACTCAAAAGAAACCGGGACTTGCGTGAGTATTATCACAAATACTCAGTGGAGCGGTCATCCCGCAACAAATTAACATAGATTAACAATTTACAGATAAAACACATTTACCAGTTAAACACCTTTTAACAAAACTTCCAAACGTTCAAAAATAAGATTATAAAGTTTTCTTAATTCTCAACGTGGTATCGATCGACACACCACGACGGTGTCGATCGACACCTGATACTCACGTACTGGAAACTGCACCGAGTGTCGATCGACACTACCTCTAGGTGTCGATCGACACTCACAGACAACGAGTATCATTTCTTAGGTGGTGTTGATCGAAACAACCTCTAGGTGTCGATCGACATCCTGTTACAAGAACCAGAGCCGAGACTCTCCTCTCATGTCTCGACTCGGAATCAACGTTTTAATGACTTCCGATCAAACATACGGTAACACCACGAAGAATCATCATCAAAACATCAATCATCAACCATATATCACGAAATCACACACACAACACGCTATAAACGCTAAACTACGAGTAATCCTAGCAATCACGCACTCACCTCGCTATTCGAAGAGGATGAACGGATCGGGAACGACGAACAAACGGCCCCAAAACTTACTGCTTCTCAACTGGAATGCACACGAACGAGCCAACAACGAACCACAAACACGAACGGCGAGGAGAAACTCCGAGAACTCGAACAATCTCCACGAACAAACAATTATCACTCGATTCTCTCCTCTTTCTCTCTTTTCACATGAACTTTTCTGATTTTTCTCCTCTGTCGTCGACGGCTCGTGATCCCAGACAAATAAACAGACCGAGCTTAGGGTTTTTAGGAATTAAACCGCGTGAAAATCGCGGTTTTAGCAAAACAAACCGGTCTTTAAAACTTAGTGTCGATCGACACAACCTACAGGTGTCGATCGACACCACCCAAAATCAAAGATAAATGGGTTGCGGTCGTTACACGATGTGTTCGCGGGAACATGTCTGTAAACCCAAATGTTCATTCTAAACCCAACAAACTAAATCGTTGGTTGTAACGCGATAATGTGTTCATTTTCTGAGCAGACTTGTTATTGGAAACTAATTCGTAAACCAAGAATGATCATCAGAAAACCCATAAAACACACCACTAATCTAAACTGTATGGCATGATTTACAAATGGAACATACATGTTAATAGTAACTAGTCCGTAAACCAGGAGTGGTAATCCAAAAACTCAGCAAACAAATAAATGGTCATACACAATATAACATGTTCACTACTTGAGCGGACCTGTAATGGAAACTTGTCCGTAGCTGAACACAACTCAACATTGCTTATCGCATTCTACGCAGCTAAACGTAACTCAACATTTCTTATCGCATTCTACGAAACTCAATATCGCTCAGGGCACACCTCTACACATCTGAACATAGCTCAGTGACAGTTAGATTTGGCAAGCTCTTAATTTAACCTCGGCATGAAAAGGAGCCTTCCATAGGAAAATCGGTACTACGATAAGCTCGACTAACTTCCATTTCTCCTAGATGCAAATCAACCTCTACAAAGTTCTTAACTTAACCACGACGTCGAACTCCTCACCACAAGGCGTCAGCAATAACTACACTAATAGACCCCGGCATCGACCTTCAGCTTCAGCTTCAACCTCCGTCTCTGAAGATCTCATCAAGCTCGAGCACATGACTGAATCAAGCATTCTTTGGCGAGGTGACGAGATGCCAAACATATACAATAAGAAGGTACACCACGACGAGTCAAACTCCGTAATCTCTTACAAATCTAAACATGTCAGCGGAGCAAAACATTAGTAGAAACATAGGAGCACGGCGACAACGACGACTAGAATTCCAATGACAAGTGTGTGACTTATGCCTTTTTCCCTTGATCTAGTTTACCCCACCGGGTTTTCTAGATAAGTTTTTTACCGAGGCATGTTCACATACTTATACGTCTTTCTCACTGATAACAAGCTATTCCAAAACACAAGGCTATAAGAACTCTCCGCGGAGCTAAGCATTTACAAAACCACGTAAGCTCGGCAACAGTTATAAGTCGGCGAAACAAAATTTTATGATTTTCATCTTATCGAGACACATCCTAGAAGACAGTGGCCACATATTTACTTAAAGCATCAATCTTACTTGCGACTTCTTCTACCTCGACACCATCATAGGAAATACTGTCGAGCTGGGGGGCTAAGTGTTGGGGTCATATCTTCCCCCGGTGAAGATCATCAAGAAAATGCCTAAGTGTCGGAAATAGGCCAAGACAAACTCTGCCAAGCTCGCCAGCTCATCGCCAACAACGGATGTCTCACCTCCACAGATCATATATCTCACCTCTGATGATGGACGTTTCACCTCCTTCACAACCTCGCCAAAGTCACTACACCACCTGCGCAAGCTTACTTACGTGACAAGCTGGGCCGAGATTTAACAAAGCCCAGAGCAAAGACCATTTACAATGAAGCCCTAGATGAGAGAAGCAACATGGAGCGTCGACCTCGATAAAAGGAAATCCCAAAGATTTAGGGAAACATTCCTAAATCGTTTAGGAGAAGACTTAGTAAGGTGTTATAAATACTCTTGTACATTCTTTGAGAAAAGGAACACAAATTTTACACTTAGAAAGAATAATAAAGCTTTCTTTACAACAATTCAACATATCTCTTAACTTACGTTCGCGATTCAAACCCTAGAAATCTCTTATCTCTCTAAAAACCCTTACAAATTCAATTGAGAGATTTTCGAGTCTGACAGTGCTATGTTTAAGAGAATTCACCATTAAACTTTGAACCCTCTATTTATTTCACATTATGCTTCTTCTCTTACCAAGCCGATTGGACTAGGTCGGTTTTCATTTATGAGACTACACGGTTGAATAATCTTAACGAATGTAGAAAGTTGGTGGAAGTGATTTGATTAGTTGCTTGACATTGAATTTATAGACAAAAGATTAGAGTAGTGATAAATGCGGATTGCTTAATTGAGTAGAAGGTTTATCCATAGTATCAATGTGTATTAACTCGCATTGATAAGCGTTCTTTGGAACTTAATTTTGTGGTTATTAGTTCTCCACCTTCAAGTCTCTTCATCGGTTCTTTGCTCTCTTTGTTTGCTCGAGGAAGAGCAAAAAGGCAAGTGCAGGGGAGTTGATGTAACCACATATAGATCCATCTTAGCTAGTATTTTACATGGTTTTTATATGCATTTAGCTTAGAGTTTACGTATTTTCTTGACCTTTTAGCATTATTTAGATTTACTTGAGTCTTAGAGCCCTTTAGGTGTTTTCTTGCATTGCATTTCATGTTTTACAAATTTTCAAGTACCAAAGGAGTCTAGGAGCTATGACGGATCAACCGGTGAAGAATACCGAGGAAACACAGAGAAAAGAGCCGAGATTACGAGCTGGAAGGGATCTGACCGGCCAAACCATGATGCATGATCGGTCGAGTGGCCGGTCAAATCACGTTTTTGGACCCATAAGAAAGAGACCATTCTGCCATGGGTCCGACCGGCCGTTCCAGACTACACGGTTGGTCGGACGGTCAGTCGGGACATATTTTCGGATAAAAACCACGTTTGACCTGGATGTGTCGGGTTAATCCGCGTACACTTATCTTTTCTCTATAAATATTCTCTCTAAGGACTAAAAACCCTAAGCTTTCCTCATTTTTATTATCCTTTGAACAAATTAATTACCCTTTGTATTTGATGATTTGAGGATAAAGACTTTTTCTTTTATTGAAATTTCTTAGTTTATGTGCTTAGTCATTTCATTATGTCTCTCTTTTCATCTACCTCTATGATTTCCATCATGATTAATGAATAGTTTCTCTAATAGATTTAGGGTAGAGAAGATTTAGGGTGTTTAATGGGTAATTGGTGTGTTGCATATAGCTTTGGGTGTTTATCATTTCTGCTTTTCCATAGATTATAGTGATTTTAATGCTAGATTTAGGAGTAATTAACTAAAATCTAGGTAATGGTCTTTTAACGCTCGTAAGGTGTTCGTAAAAATGTCTAGGAGAACTTTAATCATGTTTATTGAACCTTGTCCAATGGAAGTTGATGTGTATGTAGATAGATAGACTCTATGAGCATGTTAAGCTGGTTCTCCCTTGATTAGTTGTCTATGTGGAAGTAAATGATAATTAGTCGGATTAGGGAAGTGGTTAGTGCCACAAAAGTGGATTAGTCAAGATAAACCGGTCTCATATCTTATAATTCTTAGGTCAAAAAGCTTTGCATATCCATTAGCTTATTAATTATTCACCTTTAACCTATGATCTCTACCCAAGTGGTGAATAACAAAGTAATTAGTGCCATGAAAGTGAGCTAGTTTTTATTAGCGTTCCATGTTCAAGGATTGGTCTTTCATTAAGAGCCTCTCATCATTAGTTAAATCAAAAAAGACCATTTGTTCATTGCTAGCTAGGCGTATGACTCAATATCCTCATAATATTATAAAACTGCAACTTTACTTAATCGTTTTCTACATTTGACACTTAAACTTATTAAACAACCATGCACCACCTTATGAGTTTGCTTCGCTTATAACTTAATTTAGCATAGTTTAGTAATTTTAAATCCTAATTTCTTTGTGTTTGATCCCTATGTTATGCTACAAACGAATCATGTTGTTTGTGGTATAACCTAGGTTTATTTGGTTAGCACTAAGCAAATTGCTATATCATGTAGAAAAATAAACAATGGTTTAGGACATCAATTTCAAAAACAAACCCTAATAACATATACTTTTACTTGTTATTAATTTCAAAGTAGTAAAATATATTCACATAAACCTAATTTTGAAATTATGTAATAATATATTTTATTGTTAGCAATGAAAAGAAAAGAGATTAAAAGAACCTTTAGAAAGTTATATCATGTAGAAAAATAAACAATGGTTTAGGATATCAATTTCAAAAACAAACCCTAATAACATATACTTTTACTGGTTATTAATTTCAAAGTAGTAAATTATATTCACATAAACCTAATTTTGAAATTATGTAATAATATATTTTAATATTAGCAATGAAAAGAAAAGAGATTAAAAGAACCTTTAGAAAGTTAAAGAACAAAAATCATTAATCTTACAAAAACCTAGAGACACAAAAAAAAAAATTGCGGTCGACAACGAAAAAATTGTTGTTAACCTGAAAAAATTGTTGTTAACCTTAAACCCTAATTAAACCGTTATTCAATGAAAGAGAATTCCTATTTTGAAAAGGTTATCAAGAATTTTGTAGTAAATAACGGAAGAAAATTTATGTTTTAGAACTATGCTTCAATTTTGTTGATTTATTTTTATATAAATAACAATATATAATGTTTACTATTGCAAACATTTTTTTTTTGAATAAAAACATTTTATTTTTATTTCGTTTTTGTATGTTGGTACAACTTTTCTCATAATATAAACAAAACTATCTGACACGCCCCGATCCCGACAACTTTGAGCCCTAGGTCTCGCGCCCTAGGTCTCGCGCACTAAATTGCAATACAAGATACACCTGCACACACTGAAAGAGAAAAAAGGGGTGAGCAATTCTGGGGAGAATTACTCAGTGAGGGAGATCAAGTCTGCCCACATGATTCATATTAAACAATAATATAGTTTAATAAAACATATATACTAAGCCTAGAAACAGTCAAGCAACATTCAACCTAACAACTATCAATATTTCAATATAGTATACATCACATACTCATCATCAAATAACTCATCATCACATAACTCAGGCTGGCCGTCACCTCGAAAGGTCGTACGCCACCTCACATATAACATATACATATATCTCGACCCAAGTCCTTGAAACAACTCGGGGCTGGCCGTCACCTCGAAAGTTCGTACGCCACCCTTACTGGCTCATCAGCCGTTAACGGGCTTCAGCGGGGTCACCATGCCACACGCTCTCAGTCCGGCCACACACAACCTCACACATTATATATCATATATTACATATTAACTTATAACATCACATAATCTCAAATTTACATTTCATTCAACACTCAATCACTATTCCTAGACAAAACATACATGATTATCAAACCATATTATTATCTAATACGAATCCACAAATCCCAACCCTCACCTTAGCCACAAGGCTTTCCAAGAATATGAACCTGCATTCTGGATTTAACGGTTGAAAATGGCGTCTCAAATCTGCGGTTAGGAAATAATGTTTAACATTCCATTATTAAACTTCCTAAAAGATTTATTCAGTTCGGCCAGACTGAACCAGTCTTACAAAACCGGCTATATCTTATTGCACGTACCTCAGATCAAAACAAACTTAGTATCCCTGAATAGCCAAGACTCGGGGCTTTCCAATGATATTCAGATCAAAATCTATTTCCTTCAGAATTTCCCATAAAACGCGTGCAAAGTAGACTGATCACAAGTTCACTCTGCACAGATTCGTTCGAGTAAAACACTAATAACTTTTAGACCATAACTCCGAATGTTTAAGGATAAGGACCGATTGTAACAGCCAAAATGAAAACGCCATAACTTTGGACACAAACATTCGATCGGGACCATCTTAGACTTTCTTGAAAGCTAAAAATCTGAGCTATCAATAGCTAGGTAGATCATCACGCTGTTCTTGCTGGTTCGTCGGGAAAATGTCTCTCAATGTGGCGGCGGCTAGGGTTCACGAGTCGAAGAGCAAAACGGCAAGGGCTTCGCCGCATAAACAACTTTGGCCTCTAAGTTTCACATACTCTCCCTTTAAATAGCCATAGCAACATAATTAGGGTTTTTGATGGGCTGAATCGGTTTAACGGGCTTTTTCCCTTGGCCCATTATGCATCAACGATCCAAAAAAAAGACTTCCGCGCAAAAACTTTAAATCTCTGAGACACGGTCGTGACACTATCAACAGTTTGGTCTTTCTAACTAATCTCGTATCCGTTTGTAGCGTACCAACGAAAAGACTAATTTATCCACAACATTTCTAAACCTTGCCGAAAAGTGTTATAGCCAGAAAGCCAAAATTAAAGTGCTAAAACACAAAGTACACATGAATATAGGACACAAGAGCCTTATATATTATTAAAGAGAAAGTAGCACAAGACAATTTCAACATTCAACAAACTAAATCACACATGTTTTGTTACATATATTTAAAAGCAACCGTTATTCCATGAAGAGCAGATTTGATACCAATAGATGAAATCTTTTACACAAACAAACATGAATTTTATTGGAATTGGGAGACCAGCATATTTTTGTATCTACAACTCATCTTTTACATCTTCCTCTTTTTCCGAGTTCTTGGTCGGATACCAGCCAGCAATCGCGATACCGCACATCCCTTGTGGATTTCCGATATCTTTCTCGATCCTCATGTAACCTTCAAGTCCCCATCCAACTCCATGTGAGTTTTTTGCTATCCAAAACTTGGTCCCGTCCGGGTCGATATCGTAACCGACAACTGTTAGTGCGTGGTTCGTTTTCTTTCCACATGGTCCCTTGAAGACTTCCTGTAAATAAATAATTTAATGTTATAGATATTAAGCTTAAAAAGGGTAATGTTATGACAAATGGTTTTGAGTTGTGTATTTTCGTAAGACGGTTCACATCCAAAAGCATAGTAGTTACTCTCTTTTACTTTATTATCTTGAATTTCTTACCCCTGTATAAAGCATAAATCTCTTATTATCATTATATGCAATTGAAACAGATATTGGTTGTTGTACAACACACTCGGCAAGCGCAGCTTCGTTGTTGATAGGAACACGCTTGTAGTCATCAATCGTCACGATATCTTTCTGAACAAACAAATATATCTGATCAGTCCGGGAAATGGAGTATAACGTAAATGTCAACATTTAATAGAATCATAATTTTATGATATGTGGACACTATGTTATTTATGCACCTTTATATGTTTGCAATCGCCCTTATATAGTTCTGTGTAAGGGTAGTCAACCTCTGTGGTTATCCCACCGTTTTCTTTTATGAACGCGAACGACTTATTCGCAAGACCACCTCCACAACCATTGTTTTGTTTGTCACAGTCAACAAGTTCTTGTGCGGACAATGAGACTAGATCAGTATTTGTCCTGATCTTGTTGATTCCCTCGATGGCTGCAACAGCGGCGAATGCCCAACAACTACCTGGTAATGCTCCCGTAATCTCAAATAATTAAATTTTAAAAACATACTACAAAGATTTTTCAAACTAGTCTGACCCATTTAAGCATACTACAGCTTTCACATTGTATTGAAGTGGTAGCTTAAACAAGCCTGTTTTTCAATTTATAGTTATTCGGGTTCAAAGAAAGGTGAAAAGAATTTATTTTCTTTCGTTGAAAGTGAAACAGAGAGATTCCTATAAATACAATTTTGTTCTTGGACTTACCACAATTTTTCTGATCCTTGACTGAAGTGACGGCGCCTTTCTTTCTCCAATCGAAAGTGTCCGAAAGTTGGGTCGTGCTCTCATACTCACCGGTGACCTGTCCACTTGACCCATTTTCAAGCTGTTCACCATCATTGCCGTAACAATTACCATAAATGTTAACAAACTCTTCGACGGTCCAGTCAGCGAAGTTATTGAGTTTAAGGTTGTAGGGAATGGTCATGGTACGGTGAACGTACTTGACATTATCTTTGAAAATGTTGAACCTTGGCTCCATCTCCTCCGGGAGCCTTTCAATGGAGTAATGTCTCCTCCACTTTTCGTAGAGCTTAAGGAAGTCATCGTCGCTCTCCAATTCCATTTCCTCGAAGTCGAATCCCCAAACATATTGGAGGATGAGAAACAAAGAGAAAATGATCAAAAAAACTTTCTTCATTTTCGTATCTTTTTATTTCATGAAATTTAAAGGCTATAGTTTTCAAGTAAATGATTTTGAAGGTACATATATATAGGCTACGAAGTTATTAAATGCAATTGCAGTTTTGTTCCTTAATTCAAAGTACAAATATCGACTTGGCCATCATAATTTGTTTAATTATAAACGTTACCCCCTAACCCCAATAATAAAATAAAAAAGAAAAGAACGGGTTTTTGTTTTACTTTTTTGATAAAACATAAGAACGTTAAAGGGGTGAGTGGTTGGGGTCGTAGGCTGAGTCTAGAGACTGACTTTTTTAAAAGGTCTTAAAAGTTTACTTTTAAATTATAAACACTTTAGCAAATTAACTGCTTTAAAAACTTTCCTAAATATTTTCACAACCCATTTTTACTTTTCTACTTTTGTTATGCTATGTTATATATATATATATATATATTTTTTTTTTTTGAGAAAAGGCTTTCTATGTTATATATATTTTAAACGAACAATTTGTGACTATATTACTATTGTAATAAAGTTACCATCAAACAATTTTTGAAAAATTTATAGTCACAAAGTTACCCAAACACACTCGGAAATCTTTATATTTTTTCGTTATCATCCAATGACATTAATAATTGTTATAAAAGTTAACACTTGTTCTATTTGGTGAATCTGGACTACGTTAACAACCTCGTCTTCAATCCAAATAGTAAGATTTAAGATTTTAGGGCCGAAAATGATTAAAGAGCTTATGAACAAACAATGTGTTTACAAAGAGATTGTAACACCCGCATTTTTTTTTTTTAAATTAAATACTAATTCTCATAACTCATCGAATGAAACACAATAACCAGCAGAAGACAATAAACCATTTACTTTCATTAACCGAATACTCAATTCAATTACAGAATTCCAAGAACAATTCTATTCCATTCTACCAACCTAGCAACAGTTCTAGCAAACGGAACTCATAACAAAACATCCTAATCATCCTCTTCCTCTGCCATGATTCCGCAATCAACATTCCTATACCTGCAACACAATTGGGAAAAACGAGTTGCGTGAGTATTATCACAAATACTCAGTGAGGCGGTCATCTCGTCTACTGGATACATAGTAAGGGAAAAAATAGATTATCAAATACTACGCGATCAATCAACAATCAATAATATTTCACCCATCAACATTCAACCAGTAATATCCAATTTATCAATATACAAATCCAGCAAGGCAATAATCAATTAACGGTAAACAACTTTTCAAACAAGAACAACAACCAAGAAATCAGCATTCCAGAAACTGGTGTCGATCGACACTCCACCTTGGTGTCGATCGACACCACAATTCAATACTCAGAATTTCAACTTGGTGTCGATCGACACTACCTCTAGGTGTCGATCGACACCACGTTCTCATAACACACAAACACGTTTTCAAAAGTGGGTGTCGATCCACACTACCACTAGGTGTCGATCGACACCTCTCGCAGAAACCTAAACCGAGTCAAATCCTCTCGAGACTCGATTCCGTTTCAACGTACGAGATTACTCACGGCTCAATCCACACAAAACACAAGAACAATCACATAAACAATCCAAACATCTCAATCAACAACCGATACCCTAACAATCTAATTCTCATATCCACGATCACGCACTCACCTCGATTATGCGGAAGAAAAGGGAATTAACACGAATAACGAGAGAAACAGCGACGAAACACCACGATCTTTGCTGGAAATCACCGAGATAACTCCACAATCTCGAACAATCACTCACGCGAGCCCTAGAGACGAAGAACGGCGAAGAACACTTCTCGATTCACCCCAAAACTCTCAAAAACTCAAATCTCCTTTTTCTTTCCTCCTCTCCCCTGGAAAAACACGGCTCACGAACCACATAGGCTTATATAGCTGGGCCCTAGGGTTCTCCCTAAACCAAGCAATTAACTCGAACCGAACCGAAACCCAAACTTGGGGTCGATCGACACCCACCAATGGTGTCAATCGACACCCCTCTTTTCCAAATAATACAATTATAGGAATTAGGATGTTACAATTCTCCCCCACCATAAATGGATTCGACCTCGAATCCGAACTCACTGGTCACCAAGACCCCAACTTCATGGCGCACTGCCGAGTATCCTGTCTGACTCAGACCATACTCCTGATCCAATCATGATTAATCACCTGCGAGATCATCACTCGCACCTCTCGAACTGTCAATCCCATACCGATCCTTGACCCAACCTAATCCCAATACTCTGGAGAATTACTCATCCCCCAAAACTATACTCAGGGAAATTCTCATCCCAATACGCATACAGGGAAATCCTTATCCCTCTAGAGAAATCCTCATCTCCCAAACAAGTATACCGAGAAATCCTCATCCCTCTGGAGAAATCCTCATCTCCTAAACAAGTATACCGGGAAATCCTCATCCCTCTGGAGAAATACTCATCTCCCAAACAAGTATACCAGGAAATCCTCATTCCTCTGGAGAAATACTCATCTCCTAAACAAGTATACCGGGAAATCCTCATCCCTCTGGAGAATTACTCATCTCCTAAACAAGTATACCAGGAAATCCTCATCCCTCTGGAGAAATCCTCATCTTCTAAAAACCGCACTCAGGGAATTCATCATCCCTCATACATCCAACCAAACCTCCGGTCACACCACCACATACTTCTGAGATCACAACCAGCAACTCCTATGCAGTACGCATGCATTTCCTCAATCTCGGAATCACATCCTGACCCCATTCCCAGGTCAACTCTGAACAACCCAATCGCCCAGGGTGTTCTCTAGGGTTTCTCAAGCATAAACAGTTTTAAATTCTCATAAACTCTGACTTCCGTCCCTACTCAACACACACAGAACTCCGCAATGATACAATCGCAAATAAATAAGAAATACTCATCTTATAAATTTTAAATATCAAAACCGTTCAAACCACAAACGAAAATTACAAAAATCCAGAACAACATAGCCAAAGCCCAAATCCTGAAAATAAAACAAAACTGAAACAAAAGAAAACCAGCTCAATCCTCGAACTGCTCCTCTAGGCCCTCGACCACTACAAGAGCCTCCACCAGCTCTGCCCTCGAGGCATACCTGGAAACCATGCCAAGCTTCTTCAACCCGATCCGAAGTCCTGCCACGAACTTGCCCATCTAGGCTCGCTCCTCATCCATGCCGTTACTTGCATAGACCACCAGCCTGCTGAACTCAGCATCATAACCACGAACTGATCGGTTGCCCTGAACCTGACTCTGGAACTGCAACTCTAACTGCTCCACAACTTCTTGAGGAAAATACTGTGCATTAAACTCGCCCACGAATTCTCCCCAAGACCACAATGTCCGCCTCCTCCGGGCTTGGACTCTTGTCCACCAAAGGTGAGCATTGCCTTCCAAGAACTCCACCGCTAGATCAACGCAGAACACCTCAGGACATCTGAGAACATGGAGTCTTCGCTCGATATTCAATCTCCACTCATTGGCTTCCTCTGGCCTCCCTCTACCCGAGAAGGACAAGGGCCCCATGAGCAGCAACTCCTCAGACCACGCAAGATACTGCTCCCTCCGGGTCTCCACTAGAGTCTGCACCGGTACCACACCTGGTAACCGCTCTAAAATCAAGGCTAGCATCTTAGACACATGATCCTCCCGATCCCGAGCTTCGCCTGCACCTGGGTCTCTCGCTCCAGCAGAACTATCCGATACACTGACAGTGCCCTCTGACAACTCTTGATATGCAGGCGAGCCGACCACCTTATCCGATGACTCACTCTGAGTCTCCCACTCGAACGACTTAGCCACACGACCCCAGCCCACGGCCACGACTCCGGCCTCTGCAGCCACCAGCTCTGCCACCACGACCTCTTGGAACTCTAGCCATCGCACACTGCACTTTCCCCAAAGTACAAATAGATAAGAACCAAAGACAAACCACAACCAACAATAGACACTTACCGCAGAATCTCTTTAAAGGCTTGAAGAGGATGATCTAAGACTCATAATTGACTAACTACTCATAATCAATTAACACATAGTCTCAAATCAGACAACCTAACGTCCTAAAACCGTATAGGCTCTGATACCAAAATGTAACACCCGCATTTTTTTTTTTAAAATTAAATACTAATTCTCATGACTCATCGAATGAAACACAATAACCAGCGGAAGACAATAAACCATTTACTTTCATTAACCGAATACTCAATTCAATTCAAGAATTCCAAGAACAATTCTATTCCATTCTACCAACCTAGCAACAGTTCTAGCAAACGGAACCCATAACAAAACATCCTAATCATCATCTTCCTCTTCCATGATTCCGCGATCAACATTCCTATACCTACAACACAATTGGGAAAAACGAGTTGCGTGAGTATTATCACAAATACTCAGTGAGGCGGTCATCCCGTCTACCGGATACATAGTAAGGGAAAAAAAATAGATTATCAAATACTACGCGATCAATCAACAATCAATAATATTTCACCCATCAACATTCCACCAGTAATATCCAATTTATCAATATACAAATCCAGCAAGGCAATAATCAATTAACGATAAACAGCGTATCAAACAAGAACAACAACCAAGAAAAATCAGCATTCCAGAAACTGGTGTCGATCGACACTCCACCTTGGTGTCGATCGACACCACAATTCAATACTTAGAATTTCAACTTGGTGTCGATCGACACCACGTTCTCATAACACACAAACACGTTTTCAAAAGTGGGTGTCGATCAACACTACCACTAGGTGTCGATCGACACCTCTCGCAGAAACCTAAACCGAGTCAAATCCTCTCGAGACTCAATTCCGTTTCAACGTACGAGATTACTCATGGCTCAATCCACACAGAACACAAGAACAATCACATAAACAATCCAAACATCTCAATCAACAACCGATACCCTAACAATCTAATTCCCATATCCACGATCACGCACTCACCTCGATTACGCGGAATAAAAGGGAATTAACACGAAGAACACGAAGAACGAGACAAACAGCGACGAAACACCACGATCTTTGCTGGAAATCACCGAGATAACTCCACAATCTCGAACAATCACTCACACGAGCCCTAGAAACGAGGAACGGCGAAGAACACTTCTCGATTCACCCCAAAACTCTCAAAAACTCAAATCTCCTTTTTCTTTCCTCCTCTCCCCTGGAAAAACACGGCTCACCCACCACATAGGCTTATATAGCCGAGCCCTAGGGTTCTCCCTAAACCGACGTCGCAAACCGAGCAATTAACTCAAACCGAACCGAAACCCAAACTTGGTGTCGATCGACACCCACCAATGGTGTCGATCGACACCCCTCTTTCCAAATAATACAATTATAGGAATTGGGATGTTACAGAGATATTGTATTAAAAAAAGTTGCGGATCCTCTTTTAGGTAAAAATGTTACATATTACTCACTTCAGTCAATCAAATAAACCCTAGAAATGTATGGAAAATATCATAAATCCCGAGATCACTCAATATTCAAGTTTATCTTTGGCTTATTCTCCAAGTATCTCTATGTCGGTAGATTGTACTCACCCTCTTGAAAAAGATTTTTCCTCAAATCTGCTTCATCTGAAACAAAAGGCAATAGGTCATAAAAATTAAAGCTTTTACTTTTGTTATACTTACCTTGGATATCGAGTTGATAAACATTGTTGTTGATGCGCTTAAGGATTTTGAAAGGCCATCTATTCTTGGAATCAACTTTGATTTTCTCTCTTTAGGAAACCTTTCTTTCCGAAGGTGAACCCACACAAGATTGCCTTCATTGAACACAACTTCCTTTCGTCCTTTGTTGGCGTGTGATATATCATGGTTTTTACCCTGTTTAAGCCATGATATAAGTCCATTATCTAGAGTCTTTGTTATGTTTTGTGTTGGTTTTAGAGTCTTTTCAGGTACAAGGACGATTAGAGCTTAAAAGATGTTTACTGGGAGTTTTGGAGTATCTCGGAATGAAGCGGCAAAGATGCAATCATGGAATGAAGTTTTGGAGTCTGTGTCGAGCGACACCATCACTGAGCATCGCTCGACACGACCATTTGTGAAGCAAAGAATCCGATTTTGAATATTGGTGTCGATCGACACCACCTATCAGTGTCGATCGACACCCTATTCGCAGAAGCCCAGTTCTTAATCGCAGAAGTCCGCTCGAAGCCCGAAGTTTCCAGATGTTTACTTTTATGTTCTGGCCGACTTTGCAACCTTATAAATACGTTTTTAGAGTCATTGTTTAGACTCACGCTTTATTTTACTTAACTCTTTGATTTATATTTTAATAAAACCATGTTTTCATTATTCGATATGTCTGAGTAGTTTTCTTTGTTAGGTTTAGGGTTATTCGAAAGTGTTTGATAAATTGCTGATCTGATCTGATTGTTAGGATAATATCATTAGAATGTTCTTCATCTTGACTTGCTTTTATTGCTGATTTTAGCGTCATGAACGGAAATCTGATCTTAGGATAATTAATAGAAACGAGAGTTTGATTAATTTCCTGATCTAGTCTTTGATGAGCAAAATTCCTATTCGCAAAGGAATTTGGCTTAGGGTTTTGTGAACAATTGAACCTGAAATTAATGCTTGTTTAGATTCATAGGATTCGCAAAGGAATTTGGTTTTCTAGGATTTATCCATAGATAATATTCGCAGCGAAAGCTGGTTTGTTTTACTTTCGTGTTCATGTTCAAGAACTGTGCTTTAATAATCCTATCAATTGATTTATCTGCAATTTTGATTCATTGGAGATTTCCCTGTGCCTAGCGCTTTTCTCTAATTGATTTACAACAGTTTTATTGCTTTGTTTTTGCATTCTTATAATCTTGCTTAGCATAATTCGAACTCATAAATCTATTGTGTTTTCTGATTCCCTGTGGATTTCGATACCTAAAGTACTGCAATTGACCTCTTAATTTGAGAGAGTCTAGCTCTAGGGATAATTTGAGCTTATCAGCGTGTTTCTCATAGAGCTTTGTCTTGTGCTCAATGTTCTTTTTCCCCTTCTCATGGATTTGCTTAACCATTTCTTCTTTCTTTCGTCCATCCATGCTTATTCTTTCACTCAAAGGTAAAGACATCAAATCCAAAGAACAAAGCGGATTGAATCCATAAACAATTTCAAAAGGTGAATGCTTAGTAGTTGAATGCATTGCACATGATTATATGTGAATTTTTCATGAGTCAAGCATTCTTACCATGACTTCAGGTACATTTTAACAAGTGCTCGCAACAAAATTGATAAAGTCCTATTTTCTACTTCAGTTTGTCCATCGGTTTGTGGGTGACAAGTAGTAGAAAACAACAACTTAGTTCCTAGCTTAGACCACAAAGTTTTCCAGAAATAAATTAGGAATTTGGTATCTCTATCCGAAACTATGCTTATGAGCATACCATGCAATCTAACCATCTCCCTAAAGAAGAAGTAAGCGACATGCATAACATCATCAGTCTTATGACATGGAATGAAGTGTGCCATTTTTGAAAACCTGTCAACCACTACAAAGATGGAGTCCATTCCAATTTTATTTCTAGGTAAACCAACCACAAAATCCATTTAAATATCATGTCATGGATGCAAAGGGATAAGGAGAGCAGTATACAAACCGTGGGGTTGATTATTGGCTTTAGCCAGTTTGCACGTTACACACCTTTGACAGAGGCGCTCAACATCACGTTTCATAAGAGGCCAATAAAAGTGGTCTTGCATCACTTTCAGAGTTTAAGCTTTACCGAAATGCCCCATCAAGCCACCGCCATGTGCTTTCCTTATAAACATTTTTCTCAAAGAAGAGTGAGGTACACAAAGTCTATTATCGTAAAAAAAGTAACCCTCATGTCTATAGTACTTACCAAAAGAAAATTTCTCACATGACTTGAAAACAGTGGTAAAATCATTATTAGATTCATACAAACTCTTTATTTATTCAAACCAAGTAATCTAGCATCTAAAGAGTTAAGCTAAAGATACCTTTGAGATAATGCATCTGCCACTACATTATCTTTACCTTTTTGAACTTGATCACGTAGGAAAAAGTGTCAATAAACTCTATTCATCGGGCATGACGTTTGTTAAGCTTCTTTTGTCCTTTGATGTGTTTGAGAGACTCATGATCTGTGTGTATCCCAAATTCCTTTGTCTAGAGATAGTGTTGCCATGTTTGCAAAGCCCTCACTAAAGAGTATAGCTCCTTATCATAAGTTGGATACTTATGTGTGGTTCCTCAAAGCTTTTCGCTAAAGTAAGCTATAGGTCTCTTATCTTGCGTAAGAACAGCACCAATACCAACTCATGAGGCATCACATTCAATTTCAAATGTTTTCATAAAATAAGGAAGTATAAGAAGAAAAGAGTTAGTAAGCTTCTGATGTAACCGCATTAATTTAGACCCATATTAGCTAGTATTTTACATGGTTTTTATATGCAGGGTTATTTGAAAGGTTATTTGAGATCTCGTCTCATCATGGAACTCCTAATGAAGCTATAATAGGAATCTTCCATAGAGGGATTGAGGAGAAGTTTCACATCGCTCTAGACACGGCTATTCAAGGAGATTTCAGAAGTTTCACCATTGAAGAAGGTGAGAAACTTATTGAGAATCTAGCTCAAAGTACTCAAAACTTCAATAAAGATTTGATAGGTCTACCAAGAAACCTAAGGGAGACACATCAAGAGGAGAATATCCTAGGATAAAAGAAAGGAGCGACAACCTAAATAATCTCATCTTGGCTACTAAGAAACAAGTGCATTACATGGGTGATTTCGATGGTAGTGAAGAGATGCTTGCTGAGAAGAACCAAGAGGATTGTGAAGAGGTTAACTATGTGCAAGGTCAAAGGTATTACACCAAGAGATTCAATCCCAACTATATGATTCATCATAACTTCTTACAGAAGCACAAATGTGGAGAAACCCCACAGTTCAAGTCTACCCACCTAAAGCTCAAGGTTTTGTCACTCAACAACAAGGACAAGTCTTTGTCACCAAGACTCAAGGGTACTATAGTAAGAAAGTATTCTACCCTTCTCAAACTCCTAGTAACTTTCAAGAACAAGCTAGTTCATCAACCCAACCTCCCCCTCAAGACCAGAGCTCAAGGCATTGGCTCAACGAGTTCTCGATGGAAAAATCAAGAGTAGTGCGGATATTTGAAAGAGGTTTCTCGAGGTAAACACTAGGATTGATGGAATGTACCAAGAGTTGGATGGAAAGATCTCAAGCTTAGCTTTTCATGTCAAGACTGTTTATGTTCAAGTAGCACAATTTGCTTCTAAGCAAAAGGCACCTTTGGGAACTCTAATGGGTAAGCCTGAATCTAATCCCAAAGGCTTTTGTGGTGCGATATGGTTAAGGATAGTGAAAAAGACTCTACTTGGAGGAGTTAGCTAAACTCTTGGAAAAACCTTAAGATGATGATTTGGTCAATAATATGAGGAACCCAAGGTAGATTCGCCAACCAAGCCTAAGATTTTGGAAACCACCGCTCATGTACCTAGCAAATATGAGTCGCATACTCCTTTTCAGAAGATTGTCTATGATATAATGCGTTTTTGGCGCATTCTAACCTTTGTTTTGTAGGTTTTTATCGAGTCTTTCTTTCTCTTTTGAGTCATTCTAGGTCTAAAGGTAGCTGGAATGGAGAATTGGAACTTGCTAGGAGGCTTGGCGAAAAATGAAGGAAAACACGATCTTTTGGAGATTTTGGAGCCAAAGAGCACCCGCTCCGGAAAAGGAGCACCTGCTCCCCGGAAGATTCACTTATGGAAATCTTCATTAAATCAAAGATTCGCCAGAAGATTCACTTATGGAAATCTTTATTAAATCAAAGATTCGCCAGAAGATTCACCCTAGATTTACTCCAGCCGCCGTGGGCCCTATAAAAGGGGATTTTTGGACTCCGTAGACGCACGCCTCTTTCACGCAAAAACACACACACACACACACACACGAAGACGCACGCAAGACGAGAGACCGAAGGCAGACACACGAGAGAGAGAGAGATTTGATTCTTGTTTTAGAGTTTGTAAGCTTGAGGATTGTCTTCTACGTTATCGATTGAAGTTTCCTAAACCCTTACCTCTTTCTATTTTATTCAATGAAGTTTCTATTCTCTTTTATTGCTGCCGTTCGTTTCATGTCGTGCGAGTAATCTCCTTTGTTAGGTCGAGGGTTCGATGGGATTAGAGAATCAAAACTAAGCATAGATAGGTTTTAATCCATAATTCGATTATCTCTGTCTAATGTTGATCGTAATGCCGAGACTAGTTTGATCACCTAGCCTCTGATTTTAGGTTTAATTTACTCATCAAAAGTGTAGTGAATTACTTGAATTAACTTAGATAGGCGAGTTGTCCTTAGCCAACGACAGTTTAAGTTAAGGCAACACGTGAACAAATCAATCCCTTTTGTTTAATTCTTATCATTCTTTGTAACCTCAAACGATAGTTTAGGGTGTGAGATTGAATTGTTAAAGTAATTGATGCCACGACAGTGGATCCTCTTGAATTTATGATTGAGTTCTAGATTGGTTCACAAATTGATAACATGAATAATTGCTTGGTTTTGATATCCTAATCCCTGAGATATATCCTTCGATCTAACGCCTTTTCTCATAATTGTTTAAACCGATTTTATGTTTACTTGCTTTGATAAATCGTGATACTCAAACCTTTTTTTTTAAATCGCTTAGCTGAACTTGTAATCCATAAGATTAGAGTGTATTGCAAGTCCCTTAACGAACCTATACTATTCTACAATTGAAGTAGTGATTCTAGGTTGATAAAACCGGATAAAAAGGAATTTCATCAGTCTACATTAAGGCGATCAAGAAGATTCTTGGAAGGTATAGAAAGGATATGGAGGAAGCCGGTGTTGTGCTACCTAAGGACGATGATTGCGGAAAAGTAGTGCTCAAGAGAAAGATGATTAAAGATGTCTTAGATAACCACATAAAGGTTATGGAGGTAATGAAGAACTACCATGCTAGAGAAGAAGTTGACAAACCGAGGACTCTACCAAAGAAAGACTATCCCAAAAAGTTCTTACTGCCATGTTCCGTACGAGATTTGGAATTAGAAGATGAGTTGTGTGATTCGGGTTTGAGTGTGAGTAAGACCTCTCTCGAGATGTACAAGCTCCTAGGTACTAAAGAGTTAAAGGAAAAAAGGATAACCTTGGTATTTGCGGATTCGACTTCTAAATGTCCAGTTGGAATCCTAGAGGATTTTTCCTTAAAGATTGGAAATGTCGTTGTGCTAACGGATCTCATGGTCATGGAGATGGATTCTTCTAAAGACATGCCTCACATAGTAAGCACATGGGCCATTCCGATTCGATTAATCTTTCAAATGAGAACTGGTACCCCACCTTGATTCCACCCTAGCATTTCCTTGAAACCATCATATTTTTGTTGAGTGAGACATTTTCTGTTTTGCACCTCATGCATAAAATTTTTAGAGATAGAAACAACAATTCTTTCTTCCGTTAAGAGTAGTCTCATTGGCTAGTCTAGGTGGGTTGAGAGGTACCTGAAGTCTTATTGAATTATACCAATGTTTTGAAAACCGGACCGGCGACCGAACCGGAAAACTTTTGGGTCATGGGTCAATGTGGTCCGACTGGGTCGAATCGGGTTTAATAGTTTAAAAAAATATACTAATATAAATAGTTTTTGTATAACTATAATATCCAAAATTCCAAATATATAATATAGCCTTTGAATAAACATATATTTTTAAAAATTAGGAAAATCATTTTAATAACAAAAAAACTATTCAAAGACAAAATTTAATGAGAAATAGTTTAGTTTATATGTAAAAAAAATTAAAAACATTAAACCATAACAAAAATTAACTAAATTCAAAACTAGTATTTTTTTCTATAAATTTTAATCATAAAAAATTTAAATATGAAAGAAAGGAAATTAAAAAAAAAAAAAAACTGAAACCCGGTTCAACCCAACCCGGCTAGTTGGCCGGTTCACGGTTGAACCCGGTCCGCTCCGGTTTTCAAAACATTGGATTATACGGTTTTTAAAGGGGTGTTGGATGAATGTGGGTGTGAGTTTGTGAGAGTTGGGGAGAAGAAAAGGATGAAACGAAGAATGGTTAGCAAGTAAAGAATGAAATGGGTAGACCAAAATGGTTTAGAGAAAAGATAAAGAAAAAAATGTCTAGGGAAGAAAATCTAAAGTAAATGAAACACTACTCTTAGGCTTAAGTGTTATAGGTAATAAGCTCTTAGGAAAAGAAAAGAAAAAGAAAGAAAAAAAAATCAAAAGTAGTAAGATCAAGAAACGTAGAGTAGATGTTAAGTATAAAAAGAACTCCCTAGATTGAATTTCCTAGATTGAATCCTAGTAAAGAAAAAGAATGATGAAATGAGTAATGGTAAAATGGTGAGTGAGTTGCAAGAGTGTTTGGATTGGGTAGAAATATGGAAGAAAGCATTTGTATTCATAAATTGTTTTCCTTCTCCATTGCTTTTGTGTAATGACTTGTCTAGTTTCCAAAACAGGTTTTAAATATATAATCCGAGATATGTAGCTTCTTCAATCACGTTTTGAGTGACACATATTCCTTGGAAACTTTACTCATCACCTCCAGTGATTCATCTTCAGAAGCTTCCTCCCAGCGACCCAGAAAGATCTAGGAGCTGATCTGCATATCATTAAAAGATCTCTTTGTCTAGTTTCTAGAACTTGTTTTGGATCTCTAATCGGAGATTTGTAGGTTCTCTTATCACGTTTCTAGTGATGTGTTTTCCTTGAAAACCAAACTCATAACCTTTGATGATCTACATCATAAGCTCCCTCCCTGGTGGTACATAACGATCCACAAGGAGATCCGCATATCAGTGAAAAGATCTCACTGTCTAGTTTTCAGAAAATGTTTTGGGTCTTTAATCCGATATCTGTAGTTTCTTCGGATACATTAACAGTAATGTGTGTTCCCTAAAAACCCAATTCGTCAACTTAGATGACCTATCTTCAAAGATCTACTTAATTACTACAGTGGCCTTCCTCCATGAACTAATTAATCATCTCCGGTGACCACCTTTTGATGATCTAATTGTTAGCACTGAAGACTTATCTTCAAAGATCTAATTAGTCAATCTGGTGACCTATCTTCGATGACCTAATTTGTTATCTCCGGTTACTTGCCTTTGATGTCCTAGTTCGCCATCTGTGATGACATACTTCTGAACACCTAACTCGTATATTTCCACTTACAGATTTTTTGAACAATCAAAAAACAAACTTCTCTCAACATTTTCGCTTACATCCTTCACGAAGTATCTAAGTATTAACGTAAACAGACTTCTTTTAACAAATTCTTTTACATCCTACGCAGATTATTTATAGTCTAACCAAAAACAGATTTCTCACATCGATGATGGCCACAACGACGGACTCTTTCAAATATTTCAGATCTGACTATTACATCCTCAGCAGGATTACACAGCGCGCTATACAAATATATAATGTTCATTATAGAAGCTGGTGCGTTAGTGCAAAACGTATCTGTAAACACAAATATTCATTCTAAACCCAACAGACAAAACGTTGGTTGCATCGCTAAAAATTTTCATTATAGGAGCGGATGTGTTCGCGGGAACATGTCTGTGAACCCAAATGTTAATTCTAAATCCAACAAACTGAATCGTTTGTTGAAACGCGATAACGTGTTTATTTTCGGAGCGGACTTGTTATTGGAAACTAATCCGTAAACCAAGAATGATCATCAGAATACCCATAACACACACCACTAATCTAAACTGTATGGCATGATTTACAAATGGAATAGACATGTTAATAGTAACTAGTCCGTAAACAAGGAGTGGTAATCCAAAAACTCAGCAAACAAATAAATGGTCATACACAATATAACATGTTCACTACTTGAGCGGACCTGTAATGGAAACTTGTCCGTAAACCAAGATGAAGATCGGAAAACCCAATAAAATGTTGGTCTTACGTTGCTGAACACAACTCAACATTTCTTATCGCATTCTAGGCAGCTAAACGTAACTCAACATTTCTTATCGCATTCTACGCAACTCAATATCGCTCAATGCACACCTCTACACATCTGAACATAGCTCAGTGACAGTTAGATTTGGCAAGCACTTAATTTGACCTCAACACGAAAAGGAGACTTCCATAGGAGAATCGGTATTACGACAAGCTCGACTAACTTCCATTTCTCCTTGATGCAAATCAACCTCTACAAAATTCTCACCTTAACCATGACATCGATCTCCTCACCACAAGACGTCAGCAAAAACTACACTAATAGACCTCGGCGTCGACCTTCGTCTTCAACTTCAACCTCCGTCTCTAAAGATCTCATCAAGCTCGAGCACATGACTGAATCAAGCACTCTTCGGCGAGGTGACGAGGTGACAATCAAGAAGGTACACTACGACGAGTC
Source organism: Draba incana (assembly GCA_963576765.1). Taxonomy (NCBI): domain Eukaryota; kingdom Viridiplantae; phylum Streptophyta; class Magnoliopsida; order Brassicales; family Brassicaceae; genus Draba; species Draba incana. Next base: position 23,812,798 of record OY755205.1, read on the forward strand.
AAATTCTGTAATCTCTTACGAATAAAAACATGTCCGCCGAGCTAAACATTAGCAGAATGTTTCTGCAAGCATTTTTTTCTTAAAAAAAGCATGTAGCTCCCATGCTATATACTTATTTACCATTTTCGATATTCAAACTTTATATAATAGTAATAACTCTCTTGAACTGAACATGAAACACGTTTTGAACATATGGCATTAACACGGTTTCAGAATAGATTCGTGCGTCAATATGAAAAGAGGAATTGGCATGTATATACAAGAAAAAAACTATCACTCAAAATTCAACCAAATATCCTAAAACTAATGACTATTATTTGGCCACATAGTTAAATTTTAGTTAGATGCTTAATTATTATTATTTTTTTGTTATTGAGCAAATTCACCCATATGAAAAAATAGAAACGCTATACTCCTATCTAACACAGCTATTCTTCTACCTAACACGCAAGTTTCGATTAATACTCTAGTACAAAACACTATGGAGGAAGCCAAATATTAGAAAGAGCTCAAGGGTGGATCCAAAAGAAAAATCCGTATGAGACACTTATATTTAAATATTGAATATAATTTAGTTAGTGAATATATATTACATAAATTATAGATTAATTTACTTATTTCTTATTTTTGAAAATTTTAAATTTAACCAACTAAAATGGTAAATATTTTTTAATGCTAAATGTTCACTTTTAATGGCACTTAACATAAGATTGTATATTGCACATAAGAGTTTCATTTATATAAAAACATTTTGTTCTTTTTGTATAAAAAATAGGAAATTTACTTTAAAAAGTTGAGTTTTTTAAGCAGGGGAGTTTCGAGCACAATTTAGTTAGATTAGGGGGTTTTATTATGAGGTACATAGTTTGGGTGGGAAAAAATTGAGTTTCTTTAGTAGGGGGGTTTTAGGTTGTCAACCGTAAAATCAATTATAGGAGTAAATTTATTTCGTTCTTATAGGAATAAAATCAATTTATTTTTATTTTTGGAAGAAATAACTAAGAAGGAAAACAATATTTATGGGAAAATGAGGGTTTTAGGCAAAAAAATGCAGTAATTATACTTTTGAAATATAAGAACAAATAGTATGGAAACGGGAAAAGATAATTAGATTATTTTAGAAAACCTAAAAAAAGGAAGGAAAAATTAAGTTGACCTTTGAACCCAGGCTAACAGAATAAAACTAGCACATGAGAAACCACTTGCGTTGAGTCTAACATTTAAATTACTTACCATTTTATTTATAAAACAGTAAGGGGCACGTGCCCCGCTTTTTACAACGTGGGTCCACCCCTCAGCTCAATTATAGAGAGGCAATTATTAAATTTGGGTTATGGGCTTCCAACTAAAATACCAACCGGCTATTAGTGGATTGATCCTAACCTTTTATATATTATTTAATTATTTCTCAAAGTGGGACTATATCACTTAATACCCTTCCTCACGCTCAGACATGAACATATGTATAGTATGGGCAATTGTGAAAACAACATCCACGGAGAGGTCCAACGATCAGGTGGCTCTGATACCATATTAAATTTGGGTTAGTTGCCATTTCGAATTCGTGATTTCACATTGGTAGAAACCAAGACAAACACATATTAAATGCAATCGCAGTTTTTGTTCCTTAATTCAAAGTTCAAATATTGACTTCGCCATCATAATATGTTTAATTATAAACGTTACCCCCTAACCCCAATAATAAAATTAAAAAAAAATAAAAAAGAACGGGTTTTTGTTTTTTTGTTTTTTATAAAACATAAAGAACGTTAAAAGGGTAAGTGGTTGGGGTCCTAAGCTGAGTCTAGACACTGACTTTTTTAAAAGGTCTTAAAAGTTTAATTTTAAACAATAAACACTTTAGCAAGTTAACAGCTTAAAAAAATCTCCGAAATATTTTCACGACCCACTTTTACATTTCTACTCTTAATATGCTATGTTATATGTATATACTAACAACCAAGGTTTTTTTTTTTTTTAAACTAAACATTTCTACTGCAGAACTCATAAATCAATTAAATTCAAATAAGATAATCCAATAACTCATAATAATTCAAATACCAAATTCAGGAATGAATAAATAACAATCTAGCAACCTATGACCACATGCTCACTAGACCAACCATAACAAACATACATCCTATCATCCTCTCGTCACAGCCATGATTCCACGATCTCACTTTTCCTTTACCTGCAACTCAAAAGGGAAAAACAGAGTTGCGTGAGTATTATCACAAAAACTCAGTGAAACGGTCCCCCCGCCTACCGATTACAAAATAGGGAAATAGCATGTCAATTACTACGCGAACAATCAACATTCAACATATATGCATCAATCAACACTCCAATACCAAAATTGGTGTTGTTTGACACTGCCACTAGGTGTCCACCTCTCGCAGAAACCTAGACCGAGTCGAAATCCTCACGAGACTCGGTCCTGTTTCATCGTACGAGACTGATCACGACAAAGCTATCACATATCACACAGAAACACACGGGAATATCAATCATCACAATCACGATTCAATCAAAAAATCCCTAACAAACTAAACCCGTAATCGCGATCACACACTCACCTCGAATACAGATTGAAAGGGAAAAGGAACGAACGAACGGCGAAGAACAACGAAGAATCCCACTGATCAGACTACCACGAGTCTGGAAATTTGCTGGAAGGATCACACCACGAGGAACAAACGATTCCTACGGTTCTAAAGCCTAACGACAATGTTTCCTATGAATTTCTTTGCAACAATTCACAAGAACATGAAATCTCTCTCAAACCCTTATGATTTCTCTGCATTTTTCTCCTCCTAAAAGCGACCACAAGTCTGCTAGAGACTTATAAATACGAGTCCTAGGTTAAACCTTCAAACCGCGATTAAAACGAACACAAAATCTAATAACCCGATTTCTGAAAACCATGGTGTCGATCGACACTGCCCATGGTGTCGATCGACACCCTCACCAAATTGCACTTATTTGGTTTTGGGATGTTACATACTAGATTTGGACCCGTGTTAAACGCGGACTTATAAATTTTATTTTTTGTTTCTATATTTTGATTTGCCCAGAATATAGAACCAACACATGAATTGAAAATAATTGTATGAGAGAATTTTAAAATCTATCGTTAAATGTTAAATAAATATGGTATGTGACTTATTTAATTTAAATGAATTTGGTATTTTGATTTTTGTGTAATGTTCACAACATTTATATACACTCGAGTTATAACATTTACATGTATTTTGACTAAAATATGAATAAATTATCAATATTAATTTATTTATTTTAAGTTTATTGAGTTGGTTCGCACAAACTAAATCAATATTTTCATCTTTAAACATATAATTACAAAATTGTAGTAGTACCAAAAAACAAAACAAATAAATAGTTGTTGATCGTTATCTAGTTCTCTTTGATCGACAAATCATTTTTTTCTAATGCATTTGGAATTAATAGGAAAGTTAGAGATTTTGTGAAATTAATTACCACAATATTTGTTACCTTTTATAGACAATTAGTGAATTTCGTAGGATGTGTATATTAAAAGTCATTATGAGTTTAGGAAAGTGATATAAATGTTATTTTTCGGATTAAGGAAAGTGAATGCAAAATTTTAGGAATGTTTTTTTCATTTGTTGCCATGTTTATAAGTTTAAAAATGTTTTTATTTTTATTTTTAATAGAATGATAATTGTCTCCTAAAACTCTCTTTGGATGATACTTAGGATTTTTAAGTTTTAATATCTCTTAAGTGACTCTTTGAGTGATACCTAAGATTTTGAACTTTTAGTTTCTCCTCAATTAATATATATAGGATATATATAATTTTTTTGTTTTTTTATTTTCTTTTAGAAAGGACTAACTATATTATATTTTTTAAACGAACAATTTGTGATTTTATTACTATTTCAAGTCACAATCACTATTTTAAAGCTAACAATTTTTTAAAAATCTTTAGTTACAGAGTTAACCAAACACACCCGTAATCTTGAAAATTTTCAAGATATGCCACTTTTGACATGTCATTTTTCAAAAATGTTACTATTTTAAAATTTTAATATCATTTATGTTTGGGTTAACTATGTTATATTAGGATTTAGTTTTTATAGCTGAAAGTTGGTTAGTGATTAAAATTTTGGCATACTTTCAAAAATAGACAAAAACTTGAAGTCAAAGCTAAAACTAACCTCTTCCTCTCCTCTCTTTCAAAATCCCACGAATTACCCTTAATGAATCTGTGTATTAACGAATATGCCACTCATCAGACTGCTATTAGAGTCTAACCATTTTTTCAATAGACCTAAGGGCATTCTCAGATCTAACTTATTTACGGAAATGCCATTGTCATCAATTCTCAACCTCCACGACAACCACCATGGTCGACGAGTTAATGCAGTAAGTTACACGTTATTTCCGCCTTTAAAGCTCAAAGATAGAGCACTCCAACACTTTTCGCGACTACTCTCTTCGATTTCTCCAGATTTTCCTTTGCGTTTCCGTTTAAAATCTACCGAAATCGGAAATAATGTCATAAAAATGGCAAACGACGACAGGGCTGGCGGATTATATGATCTGGGCGGCCAACGAGGGCGAAATGAAACTTGAAACCGATATAGGTACGATTTTTGCATATCGTTGAATTGCAGATCTGAGTTGTATACTCAGACTGCTTTAGAAGTCTGTTCAACCTCAACTAGTCAACGAGAGGGTAGTTTTGCAATTGACATTTAACTAGTCAGACTCAATATGAAGTCTGCTAATTTCCTTTGAAACTAAAAAAAATATGAAAATTCCTCTAATCGAGGCATAGGGTAGTTTTGCAATTGACCGAAAAATTGACTTTCTATTAAGACTTCATTTTCTGTCTGCAGGAAAATCAGTCACTTTGACCGCAAGTTGACTGTCTATTCAGACGGAATCGGAAATCTAAAAAAAAAAAGGGTACTAGTTGTAATTGACCGAAAATTTTCATATGTTGACCTATTTGGGGGGAATAATATCAGACTTCTATTTAAGTCTTGGTTAGATCGAAAAACTTTCAGACTTCTATGGCAGTCTGCAATTTATGAATTTTTTCAGACGGCTTAGGTAGTCTGATTTCGGAGATTTTGGTCAACGCAAAAAATACACAATTTTTTGTCAGACATCTTTGGTAGTCTAAATGATTTTGCAGACCGCGAGGGAAGTCTAAATAAAAAAGTCAAAGTTCGGTCAATTGCAAAAATAACTCACCACAATTTTCAGACTGCCCGGCCGATAAAAGAAGTCTGACATGAAAAGTCAATATTTTGGTCAATGTCAAAAATACCTTTCGATTTTTTTCAGACAGCTAGAACAATCTGACGGAAAAGTCAAATTTTGGTCAATTGCAAAAATAGTCTTTTCAGACTACTATAGCAGTCTGGGTTGGTAACTTTATCAGACGGCATCCGCAGTCTTCTACATCAAAATCGAATTGCAAAAATACACTCCTCTTCAGACTGACATAGAAGTCTGGAAGGTTAAATCTTCTAGACTTACCTGGCAGTCTTATTTTTTAAATTTTGAAAACCGTTTTTTTTTGTATATTTGTGATGAATTTCGTTGATTTTAAATTTTTAATAGGTGTGTTACTTGTATATGTTCACCCTGTGTTAGTATCAAATGTTTATGTTGTGTAATTATTTTTAAATAAATTTTTCATAAGTTCAGGCAATGTAGCTAATTAAATAAGACTTCGTTAGATGTCTGAAATTTCCACTGAGATCGTTAACTTTGGTTTAAATGATTTTTTCGGACAGATAATGGTGCAATTACTTGTTAATGTTGGTGGATGGATTGTGAGAGACTTGATATGGCATTTTGTGGTGGATCCTCTCAAAGGTGGGCGGTTTATCACTTTGAGCGACGAGTCTACATATTGTGAACTTGTTGAGATGATTCAAGATGATTATATGCTGGACAAGAAAACCGACTTGGTGGACTTATCATATCCATTACCGAACCACTCTTGCAACAGTTCGGTCCGGATAGCCCTCCTATTTATGTCACCAATGACAGGCAAGTAAGGAGCATGGTCGAGTTAGCTACTGCCCATTTAATCCGTCTTTGTGTCTCGAGGCGATCCGAATTGCCTACTCAAAATGCGGGGAATCACTATGTAAAAGATGAAGATGAAGATGAAGATGAGGAAGACGAAGACTGGGAAGATGAAGATGTGGGCTCAGTATCAGATGATTCTATTTGTGGTGCTTTTGGACGTGGTCGTGGTGACGAACCAGAGCAAGATTTCATGAAACACGCAGAGTCTTACTATGATGGTGTAGATTATAGCGTGTATGGTAAAGTGAGAGGTGAAGATGAAGATGATAAAGAAGATGTAGATTATAAGACGTATGAGTTGCATTGTGTGGTCGACCGATTTGCTGGCCGAGGAAGGAATTGGTCCGACGACATCTATGTCGGAAAGTGTTTTGATAGCAAGCAAGATCTTATAGCAGAGCTGCGTTTGACGGCCATAATGAGGAAATACGCATTTAGTGTAGAGAAGTTTACCAAGAGCCTGTTTGTCGCTGAATGTGTTGTGGAAGAATGCAACTGGAGGCTTCGAGCGGCTGTAAAGAACGAACCAAACAAGTTTGGGTGATGATCTATAATACATGTCACAAATGTACACCGCCGGACCGGAAGGCTAAGAAAAAAAGTCATACACCGCGTTATGTTGGTTGGTTGTTTCTAGATTCCTTTGGAATAATTGAGAATTTACACCAAGGTATGTCATAGTATCAATGAAGAAGCAGTTTGGGATGAAGTTGAGCTACACAATCGCATACAGAGCGTTGTTACATGCTCAAAAGTTGATGAGAGGCTCAACGAAAGATGGCTAAGAGAGGCTCCCTGATTTATTGCATGGACTCGAGCAAATCAACCCGGGAACGAAAACTGCTCTAGAACTCGATGAGGCTAATAGATTTAAATATCTATTTGTTGCATTTGGAGCTTATATAGAGGGGTTTAAGTATCTTAGAAGAGTCATTGTGGTAGACGGTACGCATCTTACGGGCCTGTATGGAGGTGTTATGCTAGTGGCGGCCTCACAAGACGCCAATTTTCAAGTCTTTCCGTTGGCTTTTGGCATTGTAGACTCTGAGAATGATGCCTCGTGGGAGTGGTTTTTCACAAATCTGGCAGCCTGCATTACAGACCAATATCCGCTGGTCATTGTCTCAGATAGGCACACCTCCATCATAAATGCTATTGAAAAGGTTCTTCCTTGGGCAAATCGAGGGATTTGTTATTACCATCTACAAAACAACATAGTCAAACATTTCAGGGGAAAACATCTTTTGTACTTGGTGAAAAACGCAGCGTACGCATATACGATGTATGATTATAACCGATACATGGCCTCCATACAAGCGGTAAATCCTGACCTTGCTAAATACTTGGTGGACGCGGATCCGAGTCTATGGTCACGCGTTCATTTCGCTGGAGACAGGTATAATCATCAAATGCATTTTAATTACAAGACTTCTAGTGAAGTCTGATTTACAAGACTTCTAGTGCAGTGTGATTTAATATTGTCAGACTGTTGGAGAAGTCTGATAGCTATCAGTCTGCAGTTTTAGTCTGATATGTAACTTTTCTTGTTTTCACCTAGGTTGACCGCGTTAACTTTTTTGGAGAAAGGTACAACATAAAGACGAGCAACTTAGCATAAACAATAAACTCCGTAGTGAAGAAGGCAAAAGGATATCCCATCTCTTTCCTCTTGGAGTTCATTCAAGAGAAGCTAGGGACGTGGTTTTGTAAAAGGCGGCTAGATGCCTTGAGTCTGACAACAAGATATAGCCGAGGAGTGGAATATTTGATGGCTATTCGTCAATATTATGCGGACTACATGACGGCGGAACGCGATGATGGGTATCGATTCATTGTGAAGGGCGGACATAGGGATTGTGTTGTCGATTTGCACAACCGAACGTGTGAATGTGGAGTGTGGGATTACGAAAAGATACCTTGCTCACATGCAATCTGCGCTGCACCAGAAATTGAACTACACCCATATACGCTGGCATGCCCATCATTTCAAAGAGATTATTTTTTTAAGGCATACGCGTTGAGCAACCTTCCGAAGAACTCTACTACGAAAGCGCCAAACACCGTACATGTCCGTCCGCCAGAATACAAACGTCCTCCTGGAAGACAGAAGAAGTCCAGGTGGCAAAGTTGGCTAGAAATTGCCAAGTCCAAGGGCCATAAACCACGCAAGGTTCCCAAGCAATATACTTGTTCTAATTGTAATCAACCAGGCCACAAAAAAACAAAATGTGTGAGCAAAAAATAGTCTTTTCGTCAGACTACCATAGCAGTCTGTTTGATACCTTCTATCAGACGGCTTCCGTAGTCTGTTCTATATATTGTATATGAGAAGGTATTGTATTTCGTTTCCTAAACTTTGGTTGTTGAGGTTTGCTTAAACCTAATTGTAGTACTTGTGTGTTTGCTTCATCGTCAGGTCTAAAAAGACTAAAACATAATTCAATAAAAACAGATAGAAACAGAACATCAGACTGCAAAACAAGTCGGATAAGTTTTAATTACACCATATATGCAAAGTTTCATTGTTTTCGGGAATCCAAAAGTTAAAGGGGAATATTATCGTAGACGTCTAGCAATTGATTCTCCTCCTCAGTACGTTCCTCTTGACCAGTTCGGCCGAGCTTAGTCAATATCTCATACGCAAGCTTGTCTCTGCATGACTTCATGTTCTTATCACACAGCCACTTCGGGAACGGCATCCCAAGGGAATGGAACTCAATATACTTCAAGCTATACACCCCACAATCACCTACCCGGGTATTTTGGGGAAATCCCGGGGTCTTCACAATCGTGTAGGTGTATCGCTCAAGAGTATACTTCCAAGTATCATCTACCGGGGCCAGACAATGCATAACGTAGGGAAAGATCACGCATATCGGTTCGACTACCGGTCGAACTAACTCGTCGATCAACGGTCCAAAGATGTTGTCCCATATGGTTATGTGCCTATCCGGGATAGAAATCATGATGGCTGTCCAATGATTTTCCCCAATGTGCAATACATTGTATATTTCATCAATTTCCAGGCCCCAAGTCTTGTCTGATTTCAAATAAACGGGAAGTTTACCATTATGGTAATCCCATACACCAGGGGGCAGCCTCCTTGCCATGGGCTGAACGTCTTCTCCTTGGGCGCTACTCACAAAATCCGCATAATGTTTGAGCCACAGATTACACATCATTGAGTCAACGAAGGTCAGCCTATCGGACCTGAACCATTCTGGGTGTTCGTGTTGTCGAAGCCTCATCAGATCAAGCCCAGCATCTATGTGCTGCATAAAGACAGCGTTGAGCCAAAAAAATGTTAGACCTAAACAGAAGAAACAGAAGTCTAGAGAGACTGTAAAGATGTCTAATAAAGTCAGACTGCAAAAGATGTCTGATAAAGTCAGACTGCAAAACATGTCTAAAAGATGTCTGGTAAAGTCTGAAAGAAGTCTAACCGTGTCTTCCAGCCATTCCTTGGGGGTGCGCGGTAAATAGTACCAAGATAGGGTTGTGTTAACCTCCCTCTTCGGGTAATTCCTAGTGATTATATTACGCGTGTTAGACATCGACCAAATAATGTCTACAATATAAGTAGAGTGTAATGACATACGGCTGTTTCTTCAGGTAATCAGTAAGTGTCTTCACTTCATTCTTTGTTAGATGAGCGCAGGGATCATATCTCGGTGTGACATGTACTTGGGTCGACCCTTTTTCTGTTTCTTCTGAATTTGTTCTTTCTTTTTGAGGTCTTCAGCCTTCGCCTTTACATATGCTTCAGCAGCTGCATGTTGAGTTTGTTGTTTCGTCATATACGCATCATCGAAGTTAATGCCTATGTTGGCCTTATCGACGATAAGAACACTCTGCTCGGTGCCCAAGACACTACTCTGCAAATAAAAAACAAAAAAAAACAAAATAAACAACAGACTTCATAATTAATCTAAATACTGTCAGATATAATCAAATGACTTATGTAAAAGTCTGATATTAGAGTGAAGTTGGTGTTATGTACGTCTCCGTCCGACTTCTCCAGAAGTCGTGTACCAGACTTATCCAGAATTCTAATAACAGACTTCTCCATAAGTCTGAAACACGACTTCTGTAGTCTGACGGAGACGAAAACAACACCAACAACATCACTCTAATATCAGATCACCATGCTCATATCAAAGACCACAACAAAGCGAAATATGTATTTGTTCATATCAAAGGCAACAACAAAGCGAAATGTGATAAAACAATGTGGGCCTCAAACAAGGCCTTGGTATTCTTTTACTCGTTTACTTCTCCTTAGTTCATTATTTGGTATAGGGTATTCTTTTACTCGTTTACTTTTCCTTAGTTGATTATTTGGTATAGGGTTTTGGACACTAAGCCCGACATCCACCGTAGATGGAGCAGGCTTAGGAACCTTCAAAATCACTTTATTCGGGTTCTTGCGGGCTTCCTTTTTGGTTTTCTGCACCACAGCTAATGCAGCTATTGTGGTGTCTTCTTCATCATTACCTGTTCCATCAACATCAACCCCACCATTCTCACAACCACCGTCCTCACCACCGTGAGGACGACCACCATCTTCACCACCATCTAGGCCGCCATCTAATCCGCCATCTAATCCACCATCTAAGCCAACGCCAGCCTCATCCTCACCACCACCAACGTTTGAATCCTCACCTTTATCAAGATTAGCCTTATCCTTATCCTTCTTATTCTTCCTGTCCTTCTTATTCTTCTTCGTCGGCGTATTCCCTTCACCATCACCAACACCTAAACCATCAGACCCTGACTTTCCCTCCCTTAATACCCTAACATCCTTCTCAATTCCAGTAATCCTCTCACCCACCTCCTTAAAACCTTCATTAACAATCTTAAGAAGGTCGCCCATCTCTTCCAACAGTTGATTTCTCACAGACTTTATCAAATCAACAACCTCACAATTACCAACACCGTCAGATTTTGCTCGCTTCTTATTACCTCGAACCTCTTCTCCATCAACCTCATCACCACCACCATCAACAGCTTCAGAATTCTTCCTCTTAACACCATGTCCCTTGGACAAGGTCTTCTTTTGACCAGTACTGTACACCCCATCAACATTCCAGTGCTTTAAACTAAACCTCCAAGGGCGCTCAAACTTACCAAACATTGCTTTCACAATGTTAACAACATTCGGATCATCCTCACCATCGTCCCACCTGGGGAACATCTCATCAAACTCCTTGAGGACGAAGTTGTTGACGCTTGTCTGCAAGGACAAGATAACATGCACAAACTAAATGAGTTTTGCAAAAAAAATTAAGTCTGACAATATGAAGTCTGAAAAATGAAGTCTGACATCAGACTGAGTCTGCATCTACTACCTGCTTGCGCAACTCCGAAGCGACTTTCTTGCGATTCCTGCTTCCTTTGTAAGCCAAGAACGGTGGGGCTGGGTTATTTGGGAAGGGAACCCCGTAGACAGATGCCATCCCGGGACAGGCCCAATATATCCACACGTTCAATACCTCAGTGAAGCCTGAAATCTGATAGTTTTTACCTTCTCGGAGTTTTCTGTTTACCTCTGTTTTTACAGAGTCTATCAGGATTTTGAAGGCGAGTCTTCCCCATGGGTATGACTTTAACGCCCCTGGCTTCAGCAGCATCTTCGTCAGGTCCGCTCTCGATGGAGTTGTCCAGTGTTGAGCATCGATGAAGCTCGCGTAGATGGATATGTAGCCCAACCAAATCCTTTGTTGACTATCCCAGCCTCCCCATCTCTTGCAAGCTTCGAGCAACTGATTATAACTTGGCCCTACATCTTCTCCAACCCCAAGAAGCGTCCATATAGTACTCATCGCGGGTGTGTTCTCAACCTCCGGATACTCCCAATTCTCAACGTATTTACAATTGAGACCGGTTATCTCTTCGAACTCATGGAGCGAAAACCTCACCGGTTGAGGGCCAATAAGACACCACACCTCATGCTTCTGATCGACTTCTAGTTGATTACACAGCATGTAGTGCACCATCCTTGAGTACCATACAAATTCCATCTCATGCCACATCACAAAAACCCCGAAGGCTGACTTGCGAAGCTCTTCCCACTCACTGTCTTCCAGCGCTTGTTGGAGAGCATCCATCAGATCTCTCTTACCGCTGAAATAATGTATGCTTTTGTCTGGTTCAGGCTCATACCCAGGTCTGAACATCCTTGGAGGGAATTCAGGTCCTCCCATTTTGACTATAGACGGAGATGTCGTCCTCGGTGACCACGCCGAAAAGAGAGAAATAGATCTGGGAATAAAAAAAGACAAGAGTTCAGTCCTGATGACGTTCTAGAAATCAGTATCGAGAAGGTGACGGATTGAGGGGAAGAGAGTAGTAGAAGAAACTTACCGGCGCAGACACAGGGGATGATCGAAGCGACGAATTCCAGAGAAAACGGTGAAGACGAAGATGTCGGTTCGGTTTCTCCGAGAGAGAGAGAGAGAGAGAGAGAGAGAGAAATTGTGTCGGTTTTTTTTTTCTCGGTAACTGTAAAAAAATGATGGGATAAAAAAACCCTTTTATATGTGACCTAATTTGCGGTTAAAAAAACATGAGACTTCTAAAGAAGTCAGAAAGTTTGGGCGGCAATATTCCCGCCTTTTTATTAGTGCTTTTTACTAATATTTTAATTCCCGCCTTTTCAATTCCTGGTATTTTCGATTACTTTAAAAACGTCAGACTTCTAAAGAAGTCTGAAATTGTTGGCGGCAATATTCCCACTTTTTTCTAGTGGTTTTTACTAATATTTTAATTCCTTGTATTTTCAATTATTTTCAAAACGGAAGACTCCTTAAGAGAAAACGAAAAGTCCGACCTCTATAAAAGACTCTTGAGTAATCTGTTATCAGACCTCTATAAAAGTCTGAATAAATCGGCCCGTCATTTAAGGAGAAAACACCACATGTAATCGCCAAGTCCGAGACGACAGGTTTAAAAATTCCCAAAAATAAAGAGAAAACGAAAAGTCCAACCTCTATAAAAGACTCTTGAGTAATCTGTTATCAGACCTCTATAAAAGTCTGAATGAATCGGCCCGTCATTTAAGGAGAAAACACCACGTGTAATCGCCAAGTCCGAGACGACAGGTTTAAAAATTCCCAAAAATTAAAAAATTTCTAAAAAATCGAAATTCAAAAATGTCAAAGAAATCAAAAAGTTTCGGTCCGTATCAGACTTCTCTTTTTTTTATAATCAGACTGCCAGAGAAGTCTGTATTGAGAGCGTTAAAACAACAAAAACAAACGCAACAACCTTCATCTTTCGTAACAGTGTCTCTCCAAATCTGCAGGGGATGGATCTCGGAACAGTATCTCTCCAACCTTCATCTTTACGAAACAACCTCTCGTAGTCTCTTCGATCCCTTCACATGCTCGCCGGTCCAATCAACTCCGGGATGTGAAGGGAGTCGGCGGGAGGTAGTAGCCGGCGAGCTTGGTGAAGGTATTGAAGAGTCTTCGAGAAAAATAGAGAAACTGCTTTTTGGTTTTTTTTTTGCAGATCTAAAATTTTGTGTGGACCAACTTTAGGTCAAACCTGTAAAAAAAAATTATATATTTTAGGTCAAATCTGAATAGAGCGAGAATTCTAAAACATCAGACTTCTAAAGAAGTCTCACAGGGCTTTTTACTAATATTTTAAGTTTGGGCGGCAATATTCCCGCTTTACTAATATATTTTAATTCTTGTTTTTTCAATTATTTTTAAAACGTCAGACTTCACATGGAAATCTGAAATTTTAGGCGTCAATTTTTCAAAAGTTTTAAATTATCAGACTTCAGAAGATATTTAATGATGTTCACACTTCATTCACATTTTGACATAGTTAACACAACATAGATAAACTAGAATTTTTGTTTACAGATTCTCAAATATTAGAAGAAAGCAATAGAGATAGACATGGCCAGGACGGTAATAATAGCACCAGCTATCATCAGACTCCTCAGCTCGACGCCATGCATTATCTGGCCACATGGTTTCTCCTTCAACTGCTCTTTCAATTGAGCTATCTCTGCCTTCATTACCTTGACGTCATCGACCACGGTGGATAAACACTAGTCGCTTCGAGCATCAGAAACGAGCATGCCATCAATACGTTGACCATGTTGGTCAACAAACAACTTTACATCGTTAAACTCCTCAGTCATAGCCTCATCCCACCACTTCAGTATATGGTAACCACCATCCTACACAACCACATTTGTACAACCATATTAGGATCCCAAATTATAATAAGCGGTGTAAAAAATCAAACTATGTATAGGCCATTACGTCGTAGTTACGACATCCGAAGAATCTTCTTCCCGGATTCTCGGCAGTTAGGGATGTTCGCATGACGGTGTCCAGACCGCAGAAGCATTTCTTGGGGAATCCGTATGATGATCCGAATCGACGTCGAACTGTTGTACTCGTACTTGACGGATCGAGACCGTAGAGATCGGGTCCGTAGGATGAACTACTCGACGTTGGAACCTGACTGAATCGCCCCATCCTGTGTAAAAGACATAACAAAGTCTGATGAAAGTCAAACCTAGTCTTAAAGAGATAACAGTTTCTAAATACTATCACAATTCTCCAGAAGTCTGATATTAGAGATATTAGACTTCTAGAGAAGTCTGATTTTAGACTTCTGTAAAAGTCTGACGGAGATACTGATTAACAATTAAATCTACTTGTTTAATTAGATCTAAGCAAAAAAGATAGAAAAATCTTGTAGAACTAAAATAGACTTTTTCGTACAGATCTCAAAATGTTGCAGGAAAAACTTGATAATAGGGAGCTTATCTTACATGGAAAGACGAAGTTCACGACGATGACGATTTACATCCACAAAAAATAGATTTAGGGCTTTTGAGAGCGTTTAGAGAGAGGAATTATTCTTGTTTTAGAGAGAGAGTCGGAGAGTCGGTAATGAATTTTACAGTTTGAGTAAACAAATATACGGGGTAAACAAAAAGTAGAGTAACTCAATATTATAATTTAAATCTACTATCATTATCACACAGACTCTCGGAAAACGCGAAACCGATATTACCATTTTAACCTTCGGGCGTGTCAGACTTCTTTAGAGGTCTGAAATTCGACTCTAACAAAAGTCTGATACTGATTAAATTAGTAAATTTAGATTATAAATTAAAATAAAAATATTTGTTAGCAATTGTTAGGACAAAAATTAAATATTGACGATGTCGATGTTTAGAAATTAAAATTTCATAAACTTCAACCAAATTAAAAAAGGTTAGTTAATTATGCACATATCCTAAAAATATCAGACTTCTGGAGAAGTCTGATATTTAATTAACTAGTAAATTTAAATTTAAAAATTGTAAAAAATTATTTTCTCAAAATTACTTGTACATAAATTAAATAGAGACGATTATTGAAGTACTGAAATTAAATTTCGTGATATTAAATCACATTGACTACATGTAAGGTAAAGTATGATGTTCAGCTGAAAACATGCTTTGAAATGTAAGAAACATGTAAGAAGCATTTACCTATAAATTTAGGGTTTAGATTCATGGATTAACAAATTTACTTTTGAAATGTTAAATTTGCACATATGTGTTGTAAGGTGCATATATTTAACGAATTTAATGCAAATTATAAGTTTGTTTTTAATATTTTCATTGATAAGTGCAAAATATTAGATTTAGGGATTATCAGACTTATCCGACAGTCTGACAACAGATTAAATTAGTAGATTTAATCTATAATATTGCGGTTTAATCGTGAGTTAATATCACAAAATTTATGTTCAATACTTCTCAAATCGTCTCTATATATGTATATATATATTATAGATTAAATCTACTAATTTAATCTGTTGTCAGATTGTCGGAGAAGTCTGATAAGCCCTAAATCTAATATTTTGCACTTATCAATAAAAATATTAAAAACAAACCTATAATTTGCATCAAATTCGTTAAATATAGGCACCTTACAACACATATATGCAAATTTAACATTTCAAAAGTAAATTTGTTAATCCATGAATCTAAACCCTAAATTTATAGGTAAATGCTTCTTACATGTTTCTTACATTTCAAAACATGTTTTCAGGTGAACATCATACTTTACCTTACATGTAGTCAATGTGATTTAATATCACGAAATTTAATTTCAATACTTCAATAATCGTCTCTATTTAATTTATGTACAAGTAATTTTGAGAAAATATTTTTTTACAATTTTTAAATTTACTAGTTAATTAAATATCAGACTTCTCCAGAAGTCTGATATTTTTAGGATATGTGCATAATTAACTAACCTTGTTTAATTTGATTGAAGTTTATGAAATTTTAATTTCTAAACATCGACATCGTCAATATTTAATTTTTTTCCAAACAATTGCTAACAAATATTTTTATTTTATTTTATAATTTAAATTTACTAATTTAATCAGTATCAGACTTTTGTTAGAGTCGAATTTCAGACCTCTAAAGAAGTCTGACACGCCCGAAGGTTAAAATGGTAATATCGGTTTCGCGTTTTTTGTTTGGTCATATGGGGGTAACTGTAATTTTCCACGCCCGATAGGTTAGAGCTGCATTTGATTCAAGTTTTGGTTTAGTTTTTTTGAAAAAATGAAATTTTGGGTTAAAAACAGCAATTTGCCCTAAAATTTTTATAAAGATTGCAGATTTTAAGATATAATTTTTTTAAAAAAATTTATAAATAGCGTATTTGTAAAAAGATAATTCAATAATGGCATATTTGTAAAAAATAATTCAAGAGTGGTATTTTTGAAATTGTCCCGTAAATGTTTATATATTTTCTTTATCTTCCAATGACATTAATAATCGTTATACAAGTTAACACTTGTTCTATTAATATATATATATATAAGATATACAGGAATTAATCTTCGGATGACATTAATAATTTTTATACAAGTTAAGACTTGTTCTATTAATAAATAAGATATACCAGAATTTCTCTGAAATTACCGATAATAACTGAATTTTATTTTAAAGTGAAAAAAGAGTACCTCAACATGGGTAGCTTAACTATAATTCAAAGAATAGTTACAAGCACGTATACAAAAAAAATACATTTTCATATATATATATATCGTTTGATCATGATCAAATCATTTAAACACGTGTGTTTCCTTAGGTGATCGTCATTAAACTTAATTGGAAATGAAAACATCTGTACCTAGAATTAAATTTTTTATTTTTATATGATTATTCGAATTTAATGTATATATATGTATATATATTTATTTATATATGCTGGTTTATATTTTTAAAAAAAATATAATGTATGTGACCATAAAACAAAGACATATTATATACTATGTGAAACAATCAAACCCTTTTTTCTTTTTTTTTTCATTAATTAGTCCGAATTTATATTCCAATAAATATAAATCCTTAATGATTAATTCATCAGCAAACCAAAACCAGCGGAACACCAAACAATTTAAACCGAGAACTCCAATAAAATAATAATTCATTTAAACAAATTACAATTCAACTCAATTCATGTATTTCGAATAACCACAATTATTCTAGCAACCTAAACACCAAATTCTACCATAATAAAACATTTAAAAAATAAATTCCTAATCATCCTTTTCCTAAAGTCTTGATTCCGCGATCACTCTCTGTTTTTACCTGCAACACATGGAAAAACGAGATGCGTAAGTATTTCATAAATACTTAGTGAGACGGTTAGCCCGTCTGCAGGCTATGTACATCTAACCATTTAACCATCAACGATCACACAACAATTAAACAGTAACAATTCGGAACATCAATTTGCAAACCATAATGGTGTCGATCGACACACCGCCTAGTGTCGATCGACACGATATTAACAGAGGTGTCGATCGACACTACTACTAGGTGTCGATCGACACTTCGGTCGCAGAAACCGCAGAACAAGCCTCTCATCTCTTGGCTCATTCACGCGATCTCCGAGAACCGAACCTGCACAAAAACATATACCAACAAGCACAATACAAGCACAAAATTGCAGTAACCACAAACCATTATTCAACCATAACAAAAATACCACAAAAAATAATCATCAAAACTAGCTAAAGGAACCTGATGAGCCTACGATCGCGCACTTACCTTAGCCTAGGATCAAAAAGGGTTCGAGACAGCGAAGAACACGACGAAACCGAGACAAAATCCTCCTGATTCCGAACTCAAACACCAAGGAATCGTCGTACAATCGATTCTATGCTCTCAAAACTTGAAAATAACGCTTCTTATGATCCCAAAACTCTTAAATACTAAGGATTCTTCCTTTTCTCTTTTCTCTCAAGTTTTTATGCCTCCTCTTATCAAAAACGCGTCTTATCCTTATAATAAACGAGCTTAGGGTTTTCCTCAATCCCCAAACCGCCACAAACCATAATTAAAATCGTACAACTAACCGGTTCAGAATGATGGTGTCGATCGATACCCCTTACGAAAATCGACATTTTGGTTTGCGGATGTTATAATTCTCCCCCACTAATCTAGATTCGACCTCGAATCCCGCATACTACGTCTATCACAGACAAAAAATCATGGCCCAACCGGCCGGTACCACTAGAGATCCTCACTTGATCACGAAGGCTCACCTCTAATCCCATGTTTATACGCATGTTCCTAGACATTTATTACTCTTTAACTCATTACCACATACACTCACTCTCATGAACACATCCTTTGAGCTCATACCAACCAGGGAAACCACCGTCCCCTCGAGAGAACCACCGTCTCTTAGTACTTATACTGGAAACCACCATCCCACATAAGAACATAGGGAAACCACCGTCCCCTATAGAGAACCACCGTCTCTCAGTATTTACACTAGAAACCACCGTCCTAGATAAATACTCAGGAGAACCACCGTCTCCAATAATGAGTTATTAGCAATAAATTCTAGAACGCCCATAAATATCTAAGATTAGACTGCCTCATGTGGTCCACACTCGATATTCCTTAACCCGGAATATCAACAAAATAAGAATCACACATCTTATAACACTGAAATATAAGGAACTCCATATAAATCTCCAAAAGTATAAATCGTTACAACAAAAACAAAAAATACAGAAACAAAACAAAATAGCCACATGCTAAACACCAAAACTGGAACCACAAAGATAAAAGCAAAGCTCAAACTGCGACCTGCTTGTCAAACCACTTCCTGAACTTTAACTTTATATTTGCCTCAGGCTCCCAAGTCTTCCTCCTTAGTACCGGCACAGTCCCACAAGACTCTCAACAAAGGTATCCTTTTCCGACGCAGAACCTTGACTCTCCTCTCAAAAATCCTCACAGGACTCGCCGCCACAGACAAATCAGGCGGAAGATCTTCCTGAATCTTAGCCACCAACTCCTCTAAAACATGCAGGCACTTCCTCAACATCAACACATGAAACACCTTATGAAATGCCTTCATAGTCGGAGGTAACTCTAACCAATACGCCACCGGTCGAACTTGCTCGACTACCGGGAACGGAACCATAATTCTCAGACTCAACTAGTTCTGAGAAATTGATCTGTTGGGGCTTCGCAACATGGCCATCTTGAGATACACTCTATCTCCGACAGCGAACTCCAACTCTCTCCTCCTCTTATCGGCATAACTCCTCTGTCGATCTTGAGCCTCCTTCATGTTCATCTTTAAAACACGGATCTTCTCTGATGTTTCTTGAACAAAACTCGCACAAAAAATGGTCTTCTCTCCCACTTGGGTCCATAATAAAGGTGTCCTACTTGGCTTCCCATATAACGCCTCATAAGGAGCCACCCCGATACTTGCCTGAAAACTGCTATTATACGCAAACTCAGCCAGGCAAAGAAGTTCAACCCAATGACCACCCGAATCCAGCACACACATCCGCAGCAAATCCCCCTAAGTCTGAATCGTCCTCTCTTACTGTCCATCAGTCTGCGGATGATAAGACGAACTCATATGCACCTTAGTGCCCATCTCAGCCTGGAAGGCTCTCCAAAACTAAGACTCAAACTTACGATCCCAGTCTGACACAATGCTGGCTGGCACTCAATGCAGCTTCACTATCTCCTTCACATAAATTCTTAGCCAAAACCACACCTTCATCGGTCTTTTTAATGGCTAGAAAATGTGCCGACTTGGTCAGACGGTCCACAATCAACAAAATAGCATCACAAGTCCTCGAGTTAGGTAATCCAACCACAAAATCCATAGTGATCATGTCCCACTTCCACTCCGGATTGGGCAAAATCTGCAACTTACCATGCAGAACCTGATGCTCTACCTTCACTAACTGGCACGTATTACACTTTGGGACCCGGTTAGCTACATCTCTCTTCATCCCGACCCAATGATAATACTGCTTAAGATCATTATACATCTTAGTCGCTCCCGGATGAATTGAGAACTTGCTCGCATGAGCCTCTCGCAGAATCTTCTACCTCAATAACTCATCTTTTGGTACACAAACCTGTCATCGCAAAAGAATCGTTCCATTGGAAGAAACATGATACTCTGAACCATCTACCCACGACGCATCAATCAAAAACTGATCACTCTCCTGAGCCACTAGTATCCTACTCAGAATATCTGCATGATCAGCTGCCTCCAAACCCAACGGCTCCTGCGAAACAGCACATAAACTCAAGATGCTAATCTCGCTCACCAAAGCCTCAACATCCTACTCCCGAGCCGAATCTATTCTCCGACGACTCAGAGCATCTGCCACCAGGTTAGCCTTACCCAAATGGTAAACCATATCCAGATCGTAATCTGCCAGCAACTCAACCTAGCGTCTCTGTCTCACATTCATCAATGGCTGAGTGAAAATATGCTGCAGATTCTTGTGATCCGTGAAAATTTGAACTTTCCCACCATAGAGATAGGACCTCCAAATCGTCAAAGCAAACACTACCTCTCCCAAATCCAGATCATGGGTAAGATAATTGCGTTCAGTACCTCTCAACTACCTCGAAGCATATGCAATCACCCTGCCCTCTTGCATCAACACACAGCCCAAACAATTCCCAGAAGCATCAGTGTACACTGCATAAGGCTTACCCGGCTCAGGCAACGCTAGTACAGGTGTACTCATCAACATCTCCTTCAGCTTCGCAAAGCTGTCCTAGCACTCCTTAGACCAAACAAACAGAACCTCCTTCCCGGTCAAACTGCACAAACAATGTGGCCAAGAAATCCCATCTCTCTCTGCCAAAAACTGCACTTACTCAACTTCGCAAAAAGCCTCTCCTCCCAAAGCTTCTCCAAAACTAACCTCAAGTGCACCTCGTACTCCTCAAGACTCCTCGAGTAAACCACAATATAGTCGATAAAGATAATCACGAAAACATCTAGATACACCTCGAAAGTTGCTGGCGCATTCGTTAAACCAAACGGCATCACTACGAACTCAAAATGACCATACCGCGTCCCCAAAGCAGGTCTTATGAATGTCCACCTCATCTATCGGAATATGATGGTATCCCGACACACAGTCTATCTTGGAGAACCAAGTAGCACCCCTCAGCTGATCCAACAAATCATCAATCCTCGTGAGATGGTACTTGTTCTTCACAGTGACTCGGTTAAATGCCTGGTAATCGATACACAACCGGAAACTCCCATCCTTTTTCCCAAACAACACCTGCGCTCCCCACGGTGAAGTACTCGGACGAATAAATCCCTTACTCGCCAAATCCTCTAGCTCCTGCTTCAGCTATGCGAAATATGTTGGAGCCATCTTGTAAGGTGCCTTAGATATAGGCGCTATCCCGTGCTCTAGTTCAATCGTAAAAGGATCAGATTGAGACGTCGATAATCTTTTTAACGACCGAAAAATATCCTCGAACTCTCGAACAACCTGAATACCTCCAATAGCAATCTCACCAACAGATTCCAGGACATAACTCATAACACGAATGTATAGTCTTTCTACTTGCGTGGCTCCAACCACTATATTCATTCACCCTAATAGACTCAACTTTCGATGGTTATTACAAGGCAAAAATATTCAATAAAAGTTAAAGTTATGATATTGTTCACCAAACCTTAACTAAACTTCCGATTGTTAAGACGCTTGGCTCATCAAATACTAGTTCCGGTCAGTATAAAAGTTTTTGGAATCTATATCAACCTAGGATCAAAGTGCTAAATACGCGGTAAAACAATTATGCATAGAGTACAAGTAAAGGTGAAGATTCTATTATTATCCTTAAACAATTATTAATCAATTATCGAATTATGAAACTCATTGAAAAACTAAAACCTAACAAGTCAATTACTCGGACATGGTGCACGAAAAACAGCAAGAGATAGATGAAAACATGATGATAAACTTTATTAAAAGAGTACGGATAAGAAGATTCTTCTCTATAGCGAAGTACAAAGCGAGATCATCCACCAGAGCTCCAAAAACAAGATCTATTATCAATCCTCCAAAGGAGGCGTGGCTGCTGTTCTCTATGGGTAAAAGTGTTTATAATTTTTGGCACACCCTAAAACAAGAGGCTAAAACGTCTTTTTGGTCGAACTGCTCCAGGCACCAGACGGAGGCCCCGGACAAAATAACGTGTCCGGTGCCTCAGCCCATATGTGACTTCATGATGAGTGGCACCGGTCCATGGCACCGGACCACGAGTCCGTCCAGTGCGAGGCCACTTCTGTGCTTACTTTACTTCTGAGGCAGTTTGACATGTCTTCTGTAATTCGGGTTTATCTTCCTACTCAAAACTCCAAATGTGATAATTCTAATTCGATTGGAAAGCAGACTAAAATATCCTAAACGTAGTCAAGTTTCATAAGATTCCAAGTTTATTTGATCCTCCGTGTGTGGCTAAACTTCAGACTTTTCAATTCTGTCCAACTTGGTAAAATATGATAACTTGAGAAATCTTTGGCTTATGAAACATGTTATGGCCTAGAATACACCTCTTTAAGCCCTTTTACTCTTATTTGGTGATTTTCCCTGTTAAGACTCTAAAAGTACAAATACGAGGAAAATTACCTCTTTTGGTGTAAAAACTTATTAAAGTACTTATTAAATGCATTGAAATAGATAAAATATAGGGCATATCAACTCCCCCAGACTTAAACCTTGCTTGTTCACAAGCAAAATCTAAGAATAGAAAAGAGGTTTCAAAACATGGAAACTCACATATTCTTTAAAACTTGCTTCGATCTCTAAACCTATAATCCACGTAAACACAAGGTGAGTTCATAGATGCTTTTCATCGTCTCTCATCATGAATTTGAAAGTATGTCCGTGATATATTGGTATTTTGGTCTCTTTTACGTATTGTTTCTTTAGTCTTTTTGGTTCTTTCTAGTTTTGTTTGTGTCTTTTCAGGTTCTAGGAGGCTCTTAAGCTTGGATTGGAGTCAATGGAGGTCATTGGAGCAAAAGGGACGAATCTGGAGAAAAGATGGCGTTTTTCATAACCGAGCACCTGCTCGGTTTAGAGCGAGCACCTGCTCGCTTGAAGACTCGAAGAAGCCGAAGTTCTCTGGAATCCGGACCGACCGGTCCGGATACGAAGACCGACCGGTCCCAGCACGAAGACTTACAAAATGTTGAGATGGACCGACCGGTCCGGAACCAGACCGACCGGTCGGGCATTCAGAACCAAGTTGCCCTAATTTTTCCTGTAAATTAGAGGCAGCCACTTTCCTAAAAAGAGTTCTATTCTTTCTGATATTTTTCATTGTACGTTCCTGGAGACGACAGACCTAGAAAATTCACGGAAACACTGTTCATCGAAACACTGTTCACGATTACTGTTCATGAATCACTGTTCACAATTTTGGATTTTTCCGATTTGTTGCTTCTCCTTGCTGGATCATTCCACGACATTGTTCTGAGAAGAATTCTAAACCTTATTCTCTTTAATTTGATTATGAATTCTCCTTTTGTCTTTGTTGTGATTGATTCCATTATGCTTGAGTAGTCTCATAGCTAGATTGAGGGCTTTCAATGGTGAATTAGGATTGATTAGTGACTGAGCCAAATAGGATAAATATCTTATGTCTTCATCAATTGGGATTCGTATTGCATAGATTATTTTGATCACCTAGTCTATGATTTCAAGTTACCTTATTCACGACAGTGCTCTAGGTTGCTAGATAAACCATTGGTGAGCAATTGGTGTGTAACCAACGACAGTTGATTGTTACCATCAATTGTGAACAAATTGAACCAATTCATTATTGCTCGTCTTCATCATTACTAAATCCAAACGACAGTTTAGGCATTTAGGTTGTTAGACAAAGATATTGATGCATCACGATAGTGGGGCAATATTACTTTTATGTTTGAGTTTTAGACCGCGCTTAAATTAAATCCTGAATAGTTGCTCAGTCTTTAATCCGAAATCACCGGCGAATGACCTTGATCTAGTGCTTATTTTAATTGAATTTATTACCGTTTAATTTGTTGTCTCGTTCATTGTTTCATTACAATCAAAAAACCATATTTTATCTTAGCTTTAATTTAAAATCTATAATTTCAAAGTGTAGCCATGGTCTCTGTTGATTCGATACCCTTTATACTACTGCGATTGTCTGTGCACTTGCAGCTTTTATTTTGGGTTAAAACTTTACACGTTTGTCCGATATTACTGTCCCTGCAAAATCTCAACTTCAAATCAATCGATTCTTTTACTCTCTTTAATTTGTAAAAATCTCTGATCAAGAATATTTACAAGGAATACGGCTAGGTGTTTAGGAAAGGCTGATTTTAGTGGTGAGGTTAAAAGTGTTTAGGGTTACCAAAAAATCCGGGTGCGAGACATTATGCAAAATCGCATGAGAGAATGGATCTACTGAAGTCCATAATTTCTCAACAACTTTGTTGATCGCCTTTCTCCCCTAGACTTAGACTTTTCTCCGGGAGTCACTTACAAAACTCTTGAACTCATCTCTCCTTTGTATCATGGCATTCCTTAGGTATTCTTTAGCCATAAGACTCTTAGAAAACCGTTTTCCTTTCCATTATGATTTTTGTTTAAAAAATTTATTTTATGGGGGAAAACGGTCTCATGATGATATGAGTCAAGAAAGGCACAAAATTGTTACCATGATTTAAGCATCCAAGGAACGACCAAACTCTTCTGAAAATTTATGAAACTTTGTTGTTGTACTCCTTCCTTCTAATGTTGATCGTCGCATCTCTAGTGATTGGAAAATTGCGTCGACCATCTTCTCTCCGACGTTTTTACACATATATGCATTAAGGTCATAGCAAAAGAAGTGTATGTGGTCTGAAAGAAAGTCTAAGGGTTTAGGTAGGGTACCAACTCAAAGTGAGCTGGCTATCCATGACAACGGAGAGTGGTAAGAAGAGGATAAGATGTCATGAATGTGATTCGTTTCCTTGATCTAATATCCTTAACAATAAATATTCAAAAATCATGTTAGTAAACCAAAATGAGAACCAAAACCAAATTCATTAAAATAGTGCAAGTAGCAATATCCTTGGAGAAATTCGGTCACTAGGTGTCTGAATCAATCGTCTGGAACATACCCTGCAATAATGGTCACTTGGTTTTTTAAATCAAAACGTTATTGTTCCTAGAAAAGTGTCATCATTCCCGACTTAATTTGACTCAATAAATGGTTTTTGAAAATCAATTTTGAAAATCCTTTTTGAAAACATAAGTATCCAATATGAAACAAACGCGTTAGTAACAATCTCCCAGACTTAACTTACACCGTCCCGGTGTAAATTAAATCAAATTAAGGGAGAATTTTGGTGGGAAAAAATAATTATTTGAATTTAAAACAATAGGATGTACGGGTCGAAGGACGCGGGTCGAGGCTGGGATACGGGGCGGCTGGCACGAAGAACTGGGGATGCTGGGGAGGCAAGGGATGCGGGATGCCTGGCATCGATCCAAATCCCGTGTCCAGTGTCGTGGATCGGTGCGGGGCGATGCTCGTTGGATCCGCGGGACAAGAACGCACGGGCAGCAGAACAAGTCCCGCACCCGGTGCCATGGTCCAGGGTCTGGGACCTGGCGGGACACAGAACGGTCTCGCACCGGTCACGGACGCCGTTCGGTTCCTTGGCCAATTCGAAGCAAAAAAGAAAAAATTAAAAGTTTTGCAACTAAAAGCTACAAAATTAAAAGAGAATATTAGTAAAATCTATGATTATTAAACTAAAGAAAATGAAAATAAAAACTATAAAATTGTGGGTTGCCTCCAACAAAGCGCTTGTTTAAAGTGAATTAGCCGACTCCCTTCCGAAGTTCAGATGTTGGGTGGCTCGTCCAAGATGATGGAGACTTCTGCATCACGCTTGGTGTTGACAAGATAAGGCTTGACACGCCGACCATTCACCGTGAACTCAGTTCCACTAGGATCTCAGAGTACTACTGATCCATATTGTTTCACTTCCTTGATTGTAAAGGGTCCTGGCCATCTAGAACGAAGTTTTCCTAGAAAGAGTTTTAAACGAGAATTGAAAAGTAAAACCTGGTTATTTGGTTTTAAATCCTTTGGTATGATCTTCTTATCATGGAAAGCCTTGATCTTCTCCTTGTAGATCTTGGTATTTTCATAAGCCAAATGATGGATTTCCTCCAATTCATTTAATTGGATCAAGCGTCTTTCTACAGCGGTCTTCAGATTGAAATTTTGCTCCTTAACGACCCAAGCGGTTTTGTATTCAAGTTCCACCGGGAGATGACAAGCTTTACCATAAACTATATGAAAGGGAGTTGTTCCTAATGGCGATTTAAAAGCCGTTCTATACGTCCAAAGAGCATCATCCAATTTCTCCGACCAATCTTGCCTCGTCTTTGCGGTTGTCTTTTGCAAGATATCTTTGAGTTCTCTATTGGAGATTTCCACTTGTCCACTAGTTTGAGGATGATAGGCAGTAGCAACTTTATGCCTAACTCTGTATTTCTTCAAGAGATTGTCGAAAGATCTATTGATAAAGTGGGTTCCTCCATCACTAATCACAACTCTTGGTACGCCAAAACGTGGGAAGATAACAGATTGAATAGCTTGATGACGACTGCTGCATCATTTGGTGGAGTTCCTACAGCTTCTACCTATTCAGAGATGTAATCCACTGCGACTAGAATGTATTGGTTTCCAAAAGAAATTGGGAAACGACCCATAGAATCAATTTCCCATACATCAAAGACTTCGGCTTCTAGGATGAAATTATGTGGCATCTCATTTCTTCTACTTATGTTACCCATTCTTTGTAAAGAATCACATCTAGAGATGAAGGCGTGAGTCTTTAAACATCGTTGGCCACCAAAAACTAGCTTGGAGGATTTTGGAAAGCGTTTTGAAAGTTGCAAAATGGCCTGCATAAGACGAATTATGACACCCGTGTATGATTCCTTCAACATCGTCTTCTGGAACACATTTCCGAAATAAATTGTCTTTACACTTCTTGTAGAGGTAAGGCTCGTCCCAGTAGTAATATTTGATCTCCATTAGGAACTTCTTCTTCCTATAAACAAAGAATAGTGGATGTTCAATATCCGCGGCTAAATAGTTAGCAATATGGCGGTACCAAGGTGTTGCAAATGTTGTCTTCTTCTTCTTGGTTGGACGGGGAGGGGCTGCCTTACTTGGACGAGGAATATCGTTCAAGGTGTAGATATGTTCTTCAACTAAGCAATCATTCATAGGCAATGGTTCCTCCACACGCATCCGAGAAAGATGATCCGCTACGTCGTTTTCTATGCCCTTCTTGTCTTTTATTTCCAAATCGAATTCTTGTAATAGAAGAATCCATCGTATGAGGCGTTGTTTTGCGTCCCTCTTGGATAGAAGATATCTTAGAGCAGCATGGTCCGTGTGAACAATTACCTTGGCTCCCACCAAATATGACCGAAATTTCTCAAAAGCGAACATTATGGCATGTAGGTCTTTCTCCGCTGTAGCGTAATTGCATTGCGCTTCGTCCAAGGTCCTACTAGCATAGTAGATGACATTCAACTTCTTATCCTTTCACTGTCCTAGAACTTCGCCTACCAAATAATCGCTAGCATCACACATTAGCTCCCAATCCGGCGATTGCATAACTGGCGCGCTAATGAGTGCTTGCTTTATTTTGTTAAAGGCAATGTGGCACTCTTCACTGAACTTAAAGGTAGGTCGTGTCCTTGCATAAAAATCTTGTAAGTGATGGGCGATGTTGGAAAAATCTTTGATGAATCGCCTATAGAAACCGGCATGTCCGAGGAAACTCCGAAAATGCCCTTAACATTAGTCGGAGGTTGCAAACCGACCATCACTTCTATCTTGTCTTTGTCAACTTTGATTCCTTTCATTGAAATTTGGTGTCCTAGGACGATTCCATCTCTCACCATGAAGTGACACTTCTCCCAATTCAACACAAGATGTTTATCTTTGCAGCGTTGTAAAACCTTGCCAAGATTTGACAAACAATTTTCGAAGGATGAGCCATATACTGAAAAATCGTCCATAAATACCTCCATTATGTCCTCGATATAATTTGTAAAGATAGCTATCATGCATATTTGGAATGTAGCTGGGGCGTTACACAATGCAATTGGCATTCTCCGACAAGCGAATGTGTTGTAAGGACATGTAAACGTCGTCTTCTCTTGATCATCGGGGTGGATGGGTATTTGGAAAAATCCTGAATAGCCATCAAGAAAACAATAGTAAGGGTAATTAGCAAGACGCTCAAGCATTTGGTCAATAAAAGAAAGAGGGAAGTGATCTTTTTGGGTTGCAGAATTAAGCTTCATGTAATCGATACACATTCGATGTCATGTGATTGTTCTCATCGGTATCAGCTCGTCGTTTTCATTCTTCACCATCGTGACTCCTCCTTTCTTGGGAACTATGTGAACGGGGCTTACCCAAGTACTATCCGAGATAGCGTATATGATTCTTTATTCCAAGTGTTTCATGATTTCTTTCTTCACGACTTCTTTAAGGTTCGGGTTAAGTCTCCGTTGATTATTTATGAATGAAGAAGATTTGTCCTCAAGATTAATTCAGTGCATACATAACTCGGGAGAGATTCGTGCAAATATCTCAAAGGGAATACCCTAGAGCTTTTCGATGCTTTCTCAACTCACAAAGGAGTAGTGAAATTTCGCTTTCACTAAGATTAGAGTTGATAATAACAGGATAAGTTTGATTAGGACCAAGAAACGCGAAACTTAGCCCAACAGGAAGCTCTTTGAGTTCGACTATAGGAGCCTTAAGCTCACTCCAAGGGTCACGGTCTTCACTGGTTGAGTTGAGCGGTTTTGTCTCGTCCTTCTTTTCGTCCAAGGAAAGATAGGCCACCATCTTATCGTAAGAATAATGTATCTCTAGAAGCTTTGCGTATTCTTGAGTTTCATCTTTCAAGTAGCCCTCTTCTTGATGTTGTTGCGTTAAAGCTACTTCTAGAGAGTCATTGAGAATGAGTTCTTCAATTATATCTTTGGAAGCTTCAGTTAGTTTATCCACGAAAAGACTCTGTCGCTCAAAGTGGGAGATTGGTTGTAGTTGTTGACATCAAATTGCATTGTTAGATCCCCTAAGTTGAGCTTAATATTTCCTCCTTCTATCATCGCTCGAACGGTAGCTAGGAAGGGACGTCGAAGGATGATTGGGTCTCTAGGCTCTTGTTCTAGCTCTAACACCACAAAATCTACAGGAATACAACATTCTCCAATCTTTACTGATAAATCAACAATAATACCTATCGGGCGACTTACGGAGCGATCTGCAAAGACCAGTTTGGTCCTTGTAGGCTTGAAGTTAGTGATTCCGAGTCGTCTAGCCACTGAATATGGCATTAGGTTCAGGCTAGATCCAAGGTCACACAAGCTTCACTCGAATTTGCTTCATACAATGTTACAAGAAAGAACAAAACTACTGGATCTTCTAGCTTCCGTGTACCTTCGTTTTGGAGTTGCTTGCTACACTCTTGAGTGATCATCATTACCCCTTCTTCTAGGCTTACATTGCTGGTCAAGATCCCCTTCATGTACTTCCTCAAAGATGGAATGATTATACAAGCGTCAATAAAAGGCAATCTCACACTTAATTGACTTACAAGTTCCTTCAACTTTGCTTGCTCCTTCTCTTTCTTTGGCTTATTCAAAGCACTCGGGAATGAAACCTTAGGTTTGAAAATAGGTGGTGTGGAAGGTGGGATCACGTCACCCTCGATAAAGCCTCCAAAGGTTTTAGGTATCGGCTCCTTTTCTTTCTCTAACTCGATGACAAACTCCGGCTCCTTCTCCTTCTCTAATTTGATGACAAATTTTTGCTCCTTTTCTTGTGGTTTCGAAATTTTGGCTTCTTTCGGTATTAAGACTTTGTCGAATTTTGTTCCACTCCTTAGAGTAATGGCGTTCACATGCTCTCCTCTTGGATTAGCTTCTACCTTTTCTGGGAGAAATCATTCCGGTTTATGCATGGTTTCCGCGACACCAACTATATGGAATTCAAGGTTCTTTATGTGAGAGGAAGTGGCTCTATATCTTTTGTTGAAATCGCGCCTCAATTCATTCATTTGAGAACACATCTCTCTCCTTAGTTCTTCAAGGTCTTGATGAACTTCTTGAGCTATGAACTCGAGTTGTTCCTCCCACGTCTTTCGTCTTTTATTTTCTTGAAATCTGCATGGCTTTCTCTGCGGTTGATAATGTTCTATTTTTGTCTCTTGATAGTACCTCGGTTTGGGCTGAGAGTAGGCGCTAGGAGGCTGGTTTCGGTGAGCATAATACCACTCTTTTAGACCATAATCCGAATCTATCACTTTAGCACTTTGGTATTGCGTTCCAATGCAATTTACTTCTCTAAAATCATCTTTCGGTCCATCTTTCGGTCAATCTTCCAAGTAACGTTCACAAGGTTCTTGATGAGATACTCTCCAAACCTTGGCTTGGTTCATCATGGTATCTTCGTTGAGAACTGGGAAAGCCATCTTCATGATATCTTTGTACTTCATGTACACCTCTATCCACTGACACGAACGATCCGAGCCACACACTCACGGAAAACACGAAGAACGATGGTCTTAAAACCCTAAAACACGATTACACGGTGTCTCAAGGATTTCTTTGCAACAATCCTCAAGAACACACCAATTCCTTCTCAATATTCTCTGATCTCTCTTTCTCCCCGCGGCCACGAACTGCCTAAGGGCTTATAAAGGGAAGCTCTAGGGTTCTACTTAACCACGGCACAAACCGAGAAATTAAAATTAAACCCAAACCGAACGCAGAACATGGTGTCGATCGACACCCTTACCAAAAACTTAATTTTTAGTTTTGGGATGTTACAATTCTCCCCCACTAAACTGGATTCGACCTCGAATCCTAAGACATAAGCATCCACACTCTGGCCGCACCGGCCCAAACCGACAAGGATTCTCACTTAATCTCAAAGGGCCACAACTAAGCCCACGCTTATACGCACGTTTGCAGACATTTACTACGTTTTAACTCATCCACACACACACCTTAAGGAAACATCGTCCCTCCGAGAGAACTACCGTCTCTAAGCACTATAGAGGAAACCACCGTCCCAATATAGGCTCTCCGTACTATAAAGGAAACCACCGTCCCAATATCCGTACACAGGAAGACCACCGTCTCCTGGAGAGTACCACCGTCTCTCAGTATGTATACAGGAAACCACCGTCCCCGATACAAAATCTAGAAAGCCACCGTCTCCAGATCATGAGTCATCCGTAATAAATTCCATAACGCCTACCCATAACAACCACAAGGACCAAAAACTTTAATCTAACAGAAACGCGCAAGGCTCCTAGCCCGGAGTACCAAAATGCAATGTTTCTAATCCTGCTTAGGCCTGTCCAATTTATTGCACAACAATCAAATAAGAACATGTACAACCAGCTGTAGACCCAGAGTTGGATTGATCGATTGTGCAACAATCAAACAAGAACATGCACAACCAAGAAAATCATCGAGGTCTGTATTACGTCTCATGCTTCTACCACGGTCAGATATTGATTACTCTTACTTACCGTCATCATCACACTCTCAGGACATCTACCTCGAGGTAACGATGCCGATGCCACTCCACTCTCAGGACGTCTCCCTCAAGCTCTGGCTCTATATAGGAAAATACTTCCATAGAGTAGTCAACACATACGTGAATAACCATCTGAAACTAAGAATACTTTCCTTGATAACACACGTAACAAGCAAAAACCTAATCTAGCAAAACAACTCTACTTCTGCCGAATACTAGGCAACTCAACAGACTCCCCTAAAGATCCACACCTCCACTTTGAAGCACCAAACCAACCCAAACCAACCTCCTCGCACGCCCCAGATATCTATTGCTCTTAACTCAGTCTACATTTGACACCCATAAGACGCATCCCATGGCCCATCAGAACACATACCGCTTGCACTCTCGGGACGCATCCTTCGAGTCAACGATAACTGGAATCTCACATCCCAAAACAACACACAGGAGAGCTCACCTCTCCTCACAACACATGAGTTATTCGGGAACGCAGTCCCTAGAGCAATAAATACTAAGCACTGAACAATGAAAACTGAACTATCCAACAAGGGTCCAAAACCACTCCAGACGCCTCAGCGCACGCAACCTTCGGCCGATACCCTGCCTGTCCCGTTCGAAGGGACCTAAAACTGAACTGACTGCTTCAAAACAACTCAGGACTCGGATTCCTCTCCTGAGCCCCACAATACTCTATGCGCTCCTGAACGCGTGACGATACGCAATTATGCTGATTTTCGATCCTGAAAACTCCGCCCCCTTTGATAACCCAGACAATCTTCCGATAAACTGAACGCTCCTTGCTCGCTCTGCACCGCATCCTCCTAACTCAGACTAGGTCTAACGGATTGACCATGCAACAACAAACAAGAACATGCACGATCAAACGTAAACCCAGAATTGGATTTCTCGACGCGCCATAACCAACCAACCAAAACTTTCTTAAAATACTCAATTGCCATCCGAGACGAACCTTGGAACCTTTGGATACTCCCATCTGCCTTCTCGCAACCAAACCGGCGCTCCTTTAAACAGTACTGCTCGACTCTGCATCCAGCTTTTGCTCCTGATCCTCTCCAGAACCAAACACCATGAACTGCACGCTCCTCAGGATCCCTCGAATACTCCAAGATATAAACGCTGAGCATGAAAGAACCCTCTCCAAAATTCCCTTGATCACATCGCACAACTCTCATGCATACCGCATGTATATTCGTCACACCAAAGAAACACAACCACAACTGGAAATGCTCATTGCTTACCTAGCATTACCCGGAACATTCTGAGCAACACTTTTAGTCCAAACAGGTCTGGCGGTCGATCGTACAACAATCAGACAAGAACATGTACCATCGCCCATCATTCCCGACAACGCAACATTCTTAATCCAAACCGGGTCTGACGGTCGATTGTACAACAATCAAACAAGAATATGTACGATCGCCCGTCAGCCCAGCTTCGGATCTTTACAATGCTACATCTGTCACCAGAACTCAGTCCCGGGCCTAACCGGACAAGCGACATTTCGGCTCACAGCCTGAGCCTCCTAAACCGTCAATCACAGACCATAATCTTGACTACTTCAGCCAACACTACACGAGATTCCCACTTGTTCCGCAATCGTCCAACATGGACCAAAATCCCGGCCTGACACGGCCGATACCACACGAGATCCTCCCCTGACCTCAGAGGCTTCCTCTAATCCACACACAAAACATACCGCTTACACTCTCGGGACGCATCCCTCGAGCCAACGGTATCTGGGGATCTCACATCCCTCGCTACTTATTCCGGGAACACGCTTCCCAATAAGTATACATGAGAACACATATCTCCTCTGATTAGAGTTGCCTCCCGTGGTATAATCCCGGTATTCCTAGCCTGGAATAACCTCACCGAACCGACCAACCATGGTCCACACATAAAAACACATCTAGGAAACAAAGCCTCATGCTCATATGAAAATAATAAGGAACACCATCTTATAAATTTTCAAAAATGCAAATCGTTTCAACACCAACGATAATACAATAATCCAGAAACAAAAACACCAAAGCTCAACATCTGAAACTGGAAACAAAACCAAAAAGAACAAAACCAGCGAAAACCTCGACCTGCTCCACGACTACTCATGCCCACGCTGCGCTCCTCCAAACTGACCTAGCAGCTGCTCTGGCGTTACCTGAGCTAACGGCTGCGCCGCTATCGGGTGAACCACTGCAAGCGCCAACGGCTACAGCTTGGGACACATCGGCCTAATATGCCCCGGCTCTCGGCAATGGAAGCAAACCCTAGCTTCTCCGGAAAACTTGGGACAGCTAGCCACTCGATGCTCGGTACTCCCGCATCTATAACAAGCACGACCGCTCTGGCCTCCTCCAGAAACCTCGTCGAATCTCCTCTTTTGACCCTGCGCAGGCTTGCCGCCTTTGCCAGAACCAAAACTCCGAGAATGCTGCTGCTGCTGTCTCCTCGGCTGAACAGCAGGAGCAGCTACAGATGGAACCGCCACTGATGGAACAACCACCGGACCCCTCAGCTCACGCTGATCCTCGTCTATAGAAGCAACCAGCTCCACCAGCTCTGCCCTCGAGGCATACACAGAACCACGACACTGAGTCCTAACGTTCATACGAAGCCCCTGCAAGAACCGCTACATAAGGGTCCGCTCATCTGTCATACCCTGACTAGCATAAACCTGAAGCCTGCTGAACTCGGCATCATACTCTCGAACTGAACTCGCTCCCTGAGACAGCTCCATAAACCTCATCTGCAGGCGATCCAAAGCCTCTCGAGGAAAGAACTTGGCATTGAACTCGCCTACGAACTAATCCCAAGTCCAAACAGCCCTACTGGACTCCATAGATCTCCACCAGCTATGCGCATCCTCGCTCAAATACTGGATAGCCAACTCTACCCGATACACTGCAGGACATCGGATCGACCGAAAATTGCGCTCCACTCTCAAGCGCCACTCATCGGCTCCCTCTGGCCCAACTCTGCCAGTGAAGAAAGGCGTACCAATCTTCTGCATCTGTCCCATCATCACAAGATAGGGAGGATGCTCAGCAACTGCCGCTCTCGGCTGCTCATTCACTGCAGCTCTCTGCTGCTCCTCCACCACCGGAGGTACTGCTAGAGCCGGTACCAGAGCGCTGCCGGAAACCGCTCCAATAACTGTGTCAGAAGTCCCACGATGACATCATCACGACCTTGAGCTGGAGCAGTACCCCCACCTGGGCCCACTCCATCACCAGCACCTCTCCCGGCACCTCTCTCGGCACCAACAACACCACCACGAGCACCCCTCCCGCCGCCACTCCCGGTACCGACAGCCACACTTGCACTGGTCTTACTCGCGGTCTCCACCTGATGTGTCTGGGATACAACCACGCTGCTAGACGACTCTGGCACTAAGCCACGACCACGACCACGGCCACTACCATGGCCTCTGCCACGACCTCTCGCTCTAGTATCCATCTACCACACAGGACATGAAACATAAGCAAACGAGAAGTCACAAAAAAATAAAACACAACTTACCGCGGAATCTCTTTAAAGGCTTGAAGAGGATGATTCTAAGACTACAATCGACTAAGCACACATAATCAATTAAACACATAGTCTAAGTTCTTCCAAAATTACCACCACCCCTAGAACCGTAAGGGCTCTGATACCAAAATGTAACACCCGCTTTTTTTTTAAAAAACATTTAATTAAATAACTAAACATAACAATTCTGGAACACAACAATCACAATTCTATAACCAACTCACGAATTATAAACTGACAACCTAACAACATCAACTCAATTCAATTCCAAATCCCAATTCATTCTAACAACCTAATCACAATTCACAATCCCTAATCATCATCTTCCTCTGCCATGATTCCGCGATCACACAATTCTTGTACCTGCAACACATGATAATAAGAGTTGCGTAAGTATTTCATAAATACTTAGTGAGTTGCTCATCCCGCCTACCAGCGTAACAAGCAGGC
The DNA here is from genome assembly GCA_963576765.1 of Draba incana. Taxonomy (NCBI): domain Eukaryota; kingdom Viridiplantae; phylum Streptophyta; class Magnoliopsida; order Brassicales; family Brassicaceae; genus Draba; species Draba incana. The sequence goes on from OY755205.1 coordinate 23,848,856, forward strand.
TCAGATGACCATTACAAACACCAATATTAACCAGCTCAACACATAACATAGCTCAACATCAAGAATCAACACAATTCGGATAAATCTGACCTCAGTGTCGAGCGACACCACTAAGGCGTCGAGTGACACTAACAAAAGTCCGGTGTTGAGCAATACCACAAAGGTGTCGATCGACACACGACCAAACCTGGTGTCGATCGACACCCCTCACTGTAGCGCAAAACCGAGTCTTCTCTCCTCTCGAGACTCGATTTCGGATCACGAGTCGCAAACTTGCACTGTAAAACACGAAAATACAACGAAAACAATCCACAAATAACACAAACATAAGCATCACACGAGAACTCATCCAAATCATCCACATAACACATCAAAAATCATCTTCATTGCCTAGAAACCGCGTTCACAACTCACCTTAGCCTAGAACGGTGATTGGATTCGGTTTAAGACTCACGAACAGCCACGAACAACACCTCTATCCACTGACACGAACTATCCGAGCCACACACTCACGGAAAACACGAAGAACGATGGTCCTAAAACCCTAAAACACGATTACACGGTGTCTCGAGGATTTCTTTGCAACAGTCCTCAAGAACACACCAATTCCCTCTCAAAATTCTCTGATCTCTCTTTCTCCCCGCGGCCACGAACTGCCTAAGGGCTTATAAAGGGAAGCTCTAGGGTTCTCCTTAACCACGGCACAAACCGAGCGATTAAAATTAAACCCGAACCGAACGCAGAACATGGTGTCGATCGACACCCTCCCATGGTGTCGATCGACACCCTTACCAAAAACTTAATTTTTGGTTTTGGGATGTTACAGTTCTTCCGTTTATCCAAATCCACGGAGTCTGGATACGCTGTATACGTTAACCCAATGAGAAGCCAAAATTCCCTCAAAGAAAACCTTAGGGGTTTCCGACCGAAAACAAACCACATCTCGTGGGGTTTGGTTGTCCAAAGTTGACGACATAACATGTTTTGTACAATTTTGCCTGAAAACGATGTCTTCCGCGCTGGAATTGAAAACAATTTACAGAATTGTTAGCCGAGAATCTTCCTCATCTCAAGCGTTCCTTTAAGGGCTTCAGCTGTATCGAATAAGTACTCAACCTTAGAATACGCATTCACTCTTAATCCAATAAGATTGTAATCCCTAACAAAGATCCTAGACGGTAATTTTGCATCCCATTTATCCATGTCCGGCGGGTTAGGCGGTTTAATCCGAATAGCGACGGTTGAGTCTACAAATTTATCAAATGCAAATTTTAGATCGTAATAAAAACGTAATTGACATCACCCAAAATAAACCATATTACTAAGTTATCCATTAAACACATCAAACCTTGAAGTCGTTGGAACTTATCATCCTCCATTGTTGAACTTGTCCGGTGAATTCAAAAAAATCAAATACCCTAGACCAAACTTTTGTCGTTGTTTGAATATAACTGAAACAATATTATTTCCTCTTTATCTTAAACAAAAAAGGTGCAATTTATTCGTCTGTAGGGCCCATTAATCTGATGGGTGCGTCCATCGGGTAACGAGGCGTTTCGCATACATCCCTCAACGCGTGAGGGTATTTTCGTCAGAAAATGTTGATAAGTGATAACTGCACAAACGAAAAACGAAAAATGATGAGTGTTAACAAACAAACGCACTTTGTGAAATGTGCTATCCTAACATATTATTCCTTAATGTTTTTTCTTCGATAAATATATATAAAAAAACTTGTCAAAAAATAAAGTGACAAAAGGTATCCTTTCATGACTTGGGTTTGTATAAACCTTAAAATATTATATATATACACACATTATTTTTGAAAAAGGGCTTGACACACATACCGTTTGCTTTCGAAATTTTCACTAAAGCTGGGGTTTATATATAGAAATAAGTATTCGTCATATAAATTGTAATATTTCGGTGGCAAACGTAAACGTTATACTGAAGAAACAATCAAATTTTGACAAGTCAGAAATCAGAAATTTCTGTAGATATATAGGATGCCATTAACATTTAAGTAAAAGGGATAATTTGAACAATAAACATATAAAAAAAACACGAAGTCACAAACTAACAAAATTGGATTTATGTAGCAACATGTCAACCCTTCAATTTAAGGATTATGGCAAGTTTGTAAGTTTTAATCTTTTTAATGGTTAATTTAATTAGTTACCACAAGCTTTTTTTTTCTTAAAAAAAGCCAAGTAGTTCCCATGCTATATACTTATTTACCATTTTCAATATTCAAACTTTATATAATAGTAAAAACTCTTTTGAACTGAACATGAAACACGTTTTGAACCTTATAGACATGAGCACGATTTCAGAACAGATTTGTGCATCAATTCCATATATTTTTTTTGGCAAATATGAAAAAAAATAGAAATGTTGTACTCATATCTAACACAGCTATACTTCTACCTAACACGCAAGTTTCGATTAATACTCTAGTACAAAACACTATGGAGGATAGGGCTGGGCAAATTATCCGTTAGATTTGCTCTGATCCGTGATCCGTTTTGATCCGATCCGAAAAATTCGAATATCCGTTATAAATCAAAGCAAAGCAAATAGTAAAATCTACGATCCGTCTAAAGCAAAGCAAATCATAAATACTAATTTTAAAAATCCGAATATCCGATCCGATCCGTAAATTACATATATGTACATATAATATGATATACCTACAACATATATTTGCATTTTTTATACTAGGTTACCCAGATTAATCTCTATTAATCCACCTACGTTGCAGTTCCTTTTCCTAGGATCTAGGGTTTTTAAACGAATAAACTGAAAAAACTGGATCTCGATTATACCTGGAGTTTGCAGCGGAATTAGCAGGGAATCGAGATTACGAGCACGTCAAACGCTATGCCTCTACGAATAGTCCACACGCACACAAATAGGAATCCGCCGGAATGCTAGAACCGGTGATCAGATCTCTTTATGGATTTAGTGTTTCAGAGTGACGGCTATCAGAAAAGAGATCTCTTTTCCAGGTCGTGCCTCATATCTTTATATATGGGCCCTGGATAAAAACCTAATTATCCTGAACCGAGTCAGAATTAATTAAGTCGTCAAACCGAAATCCCTATTTCGGATTTAACTCGTGTCGATCGACACAACCCATGTGTGTCGATCGACACAACCCATGTGTGTCGATCGACACACTCTTTAAAACACTAAAATAATGTGTATCAAATACACATCATTTGGATCATTACATTAATGATTATTCCCATATAAAGCGCATCCTATTTGCTTAGGTGTGTGACCCTGTAGGATCATATAATACTAGCAATGAGTTCATAACTCATAGATCATCAGAGGTTTCTAGCAAAACGTCATGATCACCTAGTATCATATGAATGTCTAATCTCGACATTACAACTATCACTAGAGTGATTACAAGTGTGATTTCAGGACATTCCCAACAATCTCCCACTTGTACTGGAATCAACTATTCCAATAATCCCTTTGTCGCTATATCTCGATATGGCATAAGGCAAGTACCGTGTCATCCTTATTCAACCAAAATCATGTTCATCGAACTCCGATTTATACTGACAATACAAACGACTGACATTCAGCTCGTTCGAGTGCGGCCACACATTCCTCAGTATCAAATCTTCGATGGGCCCTGAGATATTTATCTCCTGCTATACAGGAGGGACAAATCCCATCTCGTTCCATCCCTCTGTTCCTTCACACACTTCATGATACGCCCAATCAATGCCTTTATAGTCACCTTTTACGGATAACGTTTGACAAAGTCAAAGCGGACCAATTCACATGTAAGAAATCATGATGAACTCAGGTCTAAGGACTATACTCTATAGTCGTAATGAGAATCTCTTATGACACTTGTATAGCTATCTCGTAGAGTTCTCATTAGCGGGTCATGTCCAATCATATATTCTTCAACATATATCCATGTGATTGACTTTAATACTCTTATTAATGACTCCATGAAACTTAGTCATCAGTCACCTCACATGCCAGTCTCTCGCGGTTGCTAGTGTCCCACATTAACAACCTCGACCGGGGACAAATATAATCTATGACATTTAATTCTCATAGGGTTTCATGATCAAGTCCTTAACTTGATGACCTATAGAATGTCATAAATTATCTTGGGACTTATTATTTAAAAACACAGTTAAATAATACCGAAATCATATTTCATTAAAATAACCAAAATGTTATTACAAGAACATTAAAAACATAACTTAAAAACAAGACAACTCCCACTAAAATCAAGATCACATCTTAATTTTCTTAAGTCCTATAGCAGCCGTATGACTCTCATGTTTAGGTCTTGGGAGGGGCTTGGTCAGAGGATCAGCGACATTCTCATCCGTGGGAACTCGACTGATCTTCACATCTCCTCTATCTATTATATCACGAATCAAGTGATATCTCCTCTCTATGTGTTTGGATTTCTGGTGAGATCTAGGTTCCTTTGCCTGAGCAATTGCTCCATTGTTGTCGCAAAACAATGCTACAGGCTCCAAGATACTAGGAATCACACCAAGCTCAGATATGAACTTCTTGTTCCAAACAGCTTCCTTTGCTGCTTCCGAAGCGGCAATGTATTCAGCTTCAGTAGTGGAATCTGCTACAGTGCTCTGCTTGGAACTTTTCCAACTTACTGCACCACCATTCAGACAAAAGACATAACCAGACTGAGACCGGAAATCGTCTCTGTCCGTCTGAAAACTTGCATCCGTGAATCCACTTATGACTAGCTCATCACTTTCACCATATACCAAGAACTTATCCTTCGTATTTCTCAAATACTTGAGGATATTCTTGACTGCTGTCCAGTGACACTCACCTGGATCAGATTGGTATCTACTCGTCATGCTTAAGGCACAAGCAACATCTGGACGAGTACAGAGCATGGCATACATTATAGATCCTATTGCCGAAGCATAAGGAAACCTATTCATTCGTTCCCGCTCAGCTTGTGTCGAAGGACACTGCTTCTTGCTAAGAATAACGCCATGCAACATAGGCGTGAAACCCTTCTTGGAATTTTGCATATTGAATCTGTGTAATACCTTATCAATATAAGTATCCTGACACAATCCAATTCGCCGATTTAATCTATCTCTATAGATTCTAATTCCAAGAATGTACGCGGCTTCACCCATGTCTTTCATGGAAAAACAACTTCCAAGCCAAGTCTTGACAGACTGAAGCAAAGGAACGTCATTTCCGAGAATAAGTATGTCATCTACATACAATACTAGAAATGCAACTTCGTTCCCACTAGTCTTCTTGTAAACACATGGTTCTTCTTCGTTCTTGATAAAATCAAACTTTTTGACTGCTTCATCAAAGCGAAGATTCCAACTCCTTGATGCTTGCTTCAATCCATAAATGGATCGATGAAGCTTGCATACTCTCCCAGCATTCTTAGGATCAGTGAAACCTTCGGGTTGTGTCATATACACATCCTCTTCCAGAATTCCGTTATGGAAAGTTGTTTTCACATCCATCTGCCAAATCTCATAATCATAATAAGCGGCAGTTGCTAGGAGTATCCGAATGGATTTAAGCATAGCGACTGGGGAATAGGTCTCATCATAGTCGATACCATGAATTTGCTTGAAACCTTTAGCCACTAATCTAGCTTTGAATATCTGAATATTCCCATCCACGTCAATCTTCTTTTTGAAGATCCATTTACACTCAATGGGTCTTGCACCATCGGGTAAATCTACCAAAGACCATACTTGGTTTTCTGACATGGATCCCATTTCGGATCTAGCGGCTCCAAGCCACTTTTCGGAGTCAGGGCCCAACATCGCTTCTTCGAAATTCGCAGGCTCGTCACTGTCAATGATCAACAGTTCATGACAATCATTCACGAGAAACCCATAGTATCTATCAGGTTCGTGACGGATCCTTCCGGATCTGCGAACTTCAGGCATCACAGGTGCAGGTTCCACAACTCCTTGTGGTTCAGGTTCCACAACTCCTTGTGGTTCCACCTGCTGCTCTTCCTGACAAGGTTGAGCAGGTTCCTGTGATTCTCGAACTTCTTCGAGTAGTACTTTACTCCCACTATTCTTCTTGTGAAGAAACTCTCTCTCCAGGAAAGTACAATCCCGAGCAACAAACACTTTGTTCTCAGAACGGTTGTAGAAGTAGTACGCCTTGGTTTCCTTAGGATAACCAACGAAAAAGCACTTATCAGATTTGGGTGCGAGCTTATCGGATATTAACCGTTTTACATAAGCTTCACAACCCCAAATTTTCAGAAAAGACAAACTTGGAACATTTCCAGTCCACATCTCATGTGGTGTCTTCGCAACTGATTTTGATGGGACTCTGTTTAGTGTAAACGCAGACGTTAGTAGAGCGTATCCCCAAAAGGATAATGGAAGGTCTGTGTGACTCATCATTGATCGAACCATATCCAATAGGGTCCGATTCCTCCTCTCAGAAACTCCATTCCATTGGGGTGTTCCAGGAGGAGTGAGCTGTGAAACAATTCCACACTCTCTCAGATGATCACTGAACTCTTGACTTAAGTATTCTCTTCCACGATCTGATCGAAGAGCTTTAATACTTTTGCCAAGTTGGTTCTCTACTTCATTCTGGAACTCCTTAAATTTCTCAAAGGATTCCGACTTGTGTCTCATTAGATAGACATAGCCATACCTACTGAAATCATCAGTAAAGGTAATGAAGTATTGATAGTTTCCTCTAGCACTTGTGCTCATCGGGCCGCATACATCTGTATGTACAAGGCCCAATAAGTCACTGGCCCTTTCATTTGGTTTGTTGAAAGGAGCCCTTGCCATTTTGCCCATCAAACAAGATTCACATTTCTCACATGATTCATAATCAAATGAGCCTAAAAGTCCATCACTATGGAGCTTCTGTATGCGTTTCTCATTTATGTGACCCAAACGACAGTGCTAGAGAAAGGTTGGGTTTTCGTCATTGGACTTAAACCGATTAGTATTTATGTTATAAACGGGCATTGATTGGTTTAAAACGTAAAGCCCATTCTCTAATGGGCCGCTACCATAAAACATACCATCATGATTGAAAGAACAACATTTATTCTTAATAGCAAAATCAAATCCTTCTAAATCCAAACAGGAAACAGAAATGATGTTTCTGCTTATCGCAGGTACATAATAGCAATTGTTTAATTTTAAAACCAAGCCCGAAGGCAAAGACAAATGATAAGTGCCCACGGCTAACGCAGCAACCTTTGCTCCATTCCCGACTCGCAGCTCCACTTGTCCTTTCTTCAGCGTCCTACTGTTGCTGAGTGCCTGCACATTAGTACAAATATGAGCACCACAGCCGGTATCTAATACCCATGAGGTAGAACCTGTGGAAGTAACATTTACTTCAATAACATAAATACCTTTAGAAGTCGTCTCGTACGTCTTCTTCTTGTTCTTCAGACCATCCAGGTATTGCTTGCAATTTCTTTTCCAATGCCCAGGCTCATTGCAGAAATGGCACTTACCAGCACCAGAAGGGCCAGCCTTTGGCTTAGGAGTCGGCGCAGGTCTGTCCTGGTTCGCAACCTGGACGTTCTTGCCCTTTCCTTTGCCCTTGCCGGGTTTCTTAAACTTATTGCCCCCTTGCACCATAAGCACATTTGGGGCACCCTTCTTGATGTTTGGCTCAGCTGTCTTGAGCATGCCATGTAATTCAGTCAACGTCTTCGTCAAGCTGTTCATGTTGTAATTCAGTATGAACGTATCATAGCTTGACGGCAGTGACTGCAGAATGATGTCTGTAGCCAACTCTTGGCTAAGAGGACAGTCCAGTTTCCCCAAGTTATCAATATAACCCATCATTTTTATGACGTGGGGACTCACTGGAGCGCCATTTGGCAGCTTGCACTCAACTAGAGATTTAACCGTCTGGTATCTCTCTGTTCGAGCCTGCTCCTGAAACATCGCTTTCAGGCTAGTGACTATCTTGATGGGCGACGCCACGTTCTCATATTGCTTCTGCAAATCTGAGTTCATGGTAGCCAGCATCAGACAAGTCACATCAACCACATCATTCGAATGCTTATCCCAAGCATTTTTTTCTGTCTGCGGGGCATTGGCACGGTATTTCTCGGGGAGAACCTTATCAAGGACATAGTCCTTTTTCTCCTGCCTGAGAACGATTCTCAGGTTCCGATACCATTCCAGAAAGTTAGATCCATTCAACTTGTCCTTCTCAAGGACGGATCTTATGGAAAAATTGTTGTTTGAGCTAGACATTGCTGAAACAAAAGAGGTAGAGGGTTAGTTATGATGTTCAATAAAAGAGCAAACTTAACATTTAAGAAAACCCGCATTATATTCAAACTATATTTCCTCTAAAGAATATAATGATCCAAGATCCATGTTTCACTAAAACCCGAGCAAGCCACTGGCTGTTACTCAAATCTCAGCTTTACAGGTAAGCAACACTTTGCTAATCATATCCAATATGACTCTTGGTTGTGGATAAAACATCTTATGTTTTTGTCCACCTGATGTCTATGGGCCCAGAACTTCTGATAGCCCATTCAAGTTAACCAATCTCTTCTGTCATGTAACAGTTGATGCCATGCACTGCAAGCCCATCAACACAATTACTTACTGCCTTATTCATGTAACTGCAGATACCTTGCACTGCAAGCCTATCACGCAATGATACAAATCTTGACAGCTGACAAGATTGGGAAGACATCCAGAACACTTGATATTTAGTCGAGGAACTGAACATTTAATCCTAATACATATCATATATGCATTCAGGAACCCAATTCTCATTAAATCCGGTTCGGTTATTCGATTTCAGGTTCAATAACCATCAATCTGCATAAGCTGTCGATCGACACTTACTCTTCTGTTACGGTTCATCGAAAACCGATCAATCCAATTGAACCGGATTCGATAACCGGCATAAAATTTCAATAACCGGTCTGTGTCGATCGACGCAACATTTGTGTCGATCGACATGACTAAACCAGATTCAATCTTCGATAACCGGTCAATCTAATTGAACCGGATCGATAACCGGTCAATCTAATTGAATCGGGTCGGTTTTGGTCTCTGTCGAGCGACACAACATTTGTGTCGATCGACACGAACCAAACCAAATCAATTGTGCGATAACCGGTCAATCCAATTGAACCGGATCGATAACCGGTCAATCTAATTGAACCGGGTCGATACTGGTCTCTGTCGACCGACACAACATTTGTGTCGATCGACACGAACCAAATCGCAGTAAACCGAAATTAACCGGTTTAATTGATTTGTTAACCAAGCGCGATAACCGATTCAATCCAATTGAACCGGTTCATCGTATGCAAGGCAGATACAGACGTGTCGATCGACACAACCATCGTGTCGATCGACACGACTAGGGTTCTTATGCGATTTGAGCAGTTTAATGACAAAACGATTTTGCAAATTTAACTAGATCAAATTCGATTACTGTTCAACAGATTAATACGTTAAACCCTAAGTCTCTGATACCACTGTAGGAATTCGTACTAGGTTACCCAGATTAATCTCTATTAATCCACCTACGTTGCAGTTCCTTTTCCTAGGATCTAGGGTTTGTAAACGAATAAACTGAAAAAACTGGATCTCGATTATACCTGGAGTTTGCAGCGGAATTAGCAGGGAATCGAGATTACGAGCATGTCAAACGCTATGCCTCTACGAATAGTCCACACGCACACAAATAGGAATCCGCCGGAATGCTAGAACCGGTGATCAGATCTCTTTATGGATTTAGTGTTTCAGAGTGACGGCTATCAGAAAAGAGATCTCTTTTCCAGGTCGTGCCTCATATCTTTATATATGGGCCCTGGATAAAAACCAAATTATCCTGAACCGAGTCAGAATTAATTAAGTCGTCAAACCGAAATCCCTATTTCGGATTTAACTCGTGTCGATCGACACAACCCATGTGTGTCGATCGACACACTCTTTAAAACACTAAAATAATGTGTATCAAATACACATCATTTGGATCATTACATTAATGATTATTCCCATATAAAGCGCATCCTATTTGCTTAGGTGTGTGACCCTGTAGGATCATATAATACTAGCAATGAGTTCATAACTCATAGATCATCAGAGGTTTCTAGCAAAACGTCATGATCACCTAGTATCATATGAATGTCTAATCTCGACATTACAACTATCACTAGAGTGATTACAAGTGTGATTTCAGGACATTCCCAACAAATTCCATATATTTTTTTTGGCAAATATGAAAAAAAATAGAAATGTTGTACTCCTATCTAACACAGCTATACTTCTACCTAACACGCAAGTTTCGATTAATACTCTAGTACAAAACACTATGGAGGATAGGGCTGGGCAAATTATCCGTTAGATTTGCTCTGATCCGTGATCCGTTTTGATCCGATCCGAAAAATTCGAATATCCGTTATAAATCAAAGCAAAGCAAATAGTAAAATCTACGATCCGTCTAAAGCAAAGCAAATCATAAATACTAATTTTAAAAATCCGAATATCCGATCCGATCCGTAAATTACATATATGCACATATAATATGATATACCTACAACATATATTTGCATTTTTTAACCTTTTCAATACATTGAAGGGATATAGTTATAGTAAATTTACGTAGTTACTAATTTTGTAAATCAGTTGTCTCATATTTTTATCTAAAAATAATAATAAATGTTTCGTAGTCCACCATTTTTTCTTTCACTTTTCATTTTATTTTTAGTTATATCAAATAAAATTATCTAACTTATATTGGTAGAAACCAAGACAAACATATATTAAATGCATTCGCAGTTTTTGTTCCTTAATTGAAAGTTCAAATATTGACTTCGCCGTCTTAATTTGTTTAATTATAAACGTTACCCCTAACCCCAATAATAAAATAAAAAAAGAAAGGAAGGGGTTTTTTGTTTTATTTTTTTGATATAACATAAAGAACGTTAAAAGGGTGAGTGGTTGGGGTCGTAGGCTGAGTCTAGAGACTGACTTTTTTAAAAGGACTTAAAAGTTTAATTTTAAACAATAAACAATTTAACAGCTTTAAAAAATATCCTAAGGGTCCGATTGGTAACCTAGTTTTTTTTTAAATCTAGAACGAAGCTGGAGCGGTAAGCTTTATAGCATAGTGCAAAGCTGTATAGATAAAGATTTGAGATAAAATTGTATAAATAAAGATTAGTGTAATAGTGTTGGTAAAGCTTTTGATAAAGTTTTCGTGATTAGTACAATCTAAAACAGTACAAATTAAAAAGTGGAATAAAAATTATAAAGATTTCAACCAATCTACCCTAAATATTTTCCCAACCCACTTTTACTTTTCTACTCTTGTTATGCTAGGTTATATATATATATATATATATGTCGACAAAAAATAATTATATATATATATATTTTTTTTTTTTTGAGAAAGGGCTTACTATGTTATATTTTTTAAACCAACAATTTGTGACTTTATCACTATTTTCAGCCATAATCAATATTATAAAGCTAACAATATTTTAAAAATATTTAGTAACAGAGTTAACCTAACACACCCGTAAATCTTGAAAATTTTTAAGATATACTATTTTTGATATGTCATTTTTCAAAAATATCACTATTCTAAAATTTTAATATTAATTATGGTTGCGTTAACTATGCTATATTAGAGTTTAATTTTTATGGTTGAAGGTTGGTTAGTGATTAAAACTTAGGGTCATTACAAATATGCCATACTTGGCAAAATTTTAATCAAACATACCACTGTTCACAGAATCATTACGAACGTGCTACTGTTCACAGGCCAAATTATAATTTTGCCCCTAATTGAAAAAAACATGTCTCAATTTTCTTTCTTCTTCACTTTAAAATTCTCTCTCTCACAAAATTCTCTCTCTCACAAAATTATCTTATCTGAAATTGCAAATCCAATTTGGGCTATAGATCTAAGGTTTTCGATTCTCTCTTTGACTCTATGGAACGCAATCGCATCGAGGATAGATCTAGGATTTTTAATTTTCTCTCATCAACGTAAATCTCTACAAATTTGTTTCTTCTAAATCGATTTTGATTTCCTAGATTGGAAGAAGAAGACGACGACGAAGACGAAGACGAAGAAGAAGAAGATTGGATATGACAAAATCTCTATATCTCTCTCAAAATCGACGAATCTGGGTTTAACCAAATCGACCACGAAATCAACGACGATTATTGCCCTCACAGGATCGAGCTCTCATAATCTACGATCTCAAAATCGACAAAATCATCGACGATCTCAAATTTTTCTCTAAAAATATATATGTTATAAGATCTGAAATCTTCTAATGAAAAAGGGAAACTGAGAATATTAAAAAAACAGTGGCATGATTGTAAGTATTTGCAAATTGTGGCATATTTGAAAAGTGGCATGGGAAAAGTGGCATAACTCAAAATTTCTCTTAAAACTTTTATAAAGATTGAAATTTTTTGATATAAGGCTTTTAAAAAAATTTATAAGTGACATGTTTATAAAAAGATAATTCAATAATGGCATGTATGTAAAAAATAATTCAAGAGTGGCATTTTGAAATTGTCTCGTAAATCTTTATATATTTTCTTTATCTTCCAATGACATTAATAATTGTTATACAAGTTAACACTTGTTCTATTAATAAATAAGATATACAAGAATTTATCTTCCGATGACATTAATAATTTTTATACAAGTTAACACTTGTTCTATTAATAAATATAAGATATACTGGAATTTCTCTGAAATTACCTATAATAACTGAATTTGATTTTAAAGTGAAAAAAGACTGTTATAATAACCAAAACTTGAAGTCAAAGCTAAAACTAACCTCTTCCTCTCCTCTCTTTCAAAATCCCACGAATTACCCTTAATGAATCTGTGTATTAACGAATATGCCACTCATCAGACTGCTATTAGAGTCTAACCATTTTTTCAATAGACCTAAGGGCATTCTCAGATCTAACTTATTTACAGAAATGCCATTGTCATCAATTCTCAACCTCCACGACAACCACCATGGTCGACGAGTTAATGCAGTAAGTTACACGTTATTTCCGGCTTTAAAGCTCAAGGATAGAGCACTCCAACACTTTTCGCGACTACTCTCTCCGATTTCTCCATATTTTCCTTTGCGTTTCCGTATAAAACCTAGCGAAATCGGAAATAATGTCATAAAAACGGCAAACGACGACAGGGCTGGCGGATTATATGATCTGGGCGGCCAACGAGGGCGAAATGAAACTCGAAACCGATATAGGTACGATTTTTTCATATCGTTGAATTGCAGATTTGAGTTGTATACTCAGACTGCTTTAGAAGTCTGTTAAACCTCAACTTGTCAACGAGAGGGTTAGTTTTGCAATTGACATTTAACTTGTCAGACTCAATATGAAGTCTGCTAATTTCCTTTGAAACCAAAAAATTATGAAAATTCCTCTAATCGAGGCATAGGGTAGTTTTGCAATTGACCGAAAAAATGACTTTCTATTAAGACTTCATTTTCTGTCTGCAGGAAAATCAGTCACTTTGACCGCAAGTTGACTATCTATTCAGACGGAATCAGAAATCTAAAAAAAAAAAGGTTACTATTTTGCAATTGACCGAAAATTTTCATATGTTGACCTATTTGGGGGGAATAATATCAGACTTCTATTTAAGTCTTGTTTAGATCGAAAATTTTTCAGACTTCTATGGCAGTCTGCAATTTATGAATTTTTTGAGACGGCTTAGATAGTCTTATTTCACAGATTTTGGTCAACGCAAAAAATACACAAATTTTGGTCAGACATCTTTGGTAGTCTAAATGATTTTGCAGACCGCGAGGGAAGTCTAAATAAAAAAGTCAAATTTCGGTCAATTGCAAAAATAGCTCACCACAATTTTCAGACTGCCCGGCCGATAAAAGAAGTCTGACATGAAAAGTCAATATTTTGGTCAATTGCAAAAATAACTTTCGATTTTTTTCAGACAGCTAAAGCAGTCTGAGTGAAAAGTCAAATTTTGGTCAATTGGAAAAATAGTCTTTTCAGACTACTATAGCAGTCTGAAAATGGTAACTTTATTAGACGGCAACCGCAGTCTTCTACATCAAAATTGAATTGCAAAAATACACTCTTTTTCAGACTGACATAGAAGTCTGGAAGGTTAAATCTTCCAGACGGAATCAGAAATCTAAAAAAAAAAAGGTTACTATTTTGCAATTGACCGAAAATTTTCATATGTTGACCTATTTGGGGGGAATAATATCAGACTTCTATTTAAGTCTTGTTTAGATCGAAAATTTTTCAGACTTCTATGGCAGTCTGCAATTTATGAATTTTTTCAGACGGCTTAGATAGTCTTATTTCACAGATTTTGGTCAACGCAAAAAATACACAAATTTTGGTCAGACATCTTTGGTAGTCTAAATGATTTTGCAGACCGCGAGGGAAGTCTAAATAAAAAAGTCAAATTTCGGTCAATTGCAAAAATAGCTCACCACAATTTTCAGACTGCCCGGCCGATAAAAGAAGTCTGACATGAAAAGTCAATATTTTGGTCAATTGCAAAAATAACTTTCGATTTTTTTTCAGACAGCTAAAGCAGTCTGAGTGAAAAGTCAAATTTTGGTCAATTGGAAAAATAGTCTTTTCAGACTACTATAGCAGTCTGAAAATGGTAACTTTATTAGACGGCAACCGCAGTCTTCTACATCAAAATTGAATTGCAAAAATACACTCTTTTTCAGACTGACATAGAAGTCTGGAAGGTTAAATCTTCCAGACTTTCATAGCAGTCTGATTTTTTTAATTATTTAAAACCGTTTTTTTTGGTATATTTGTGATGAATTTCGTTGATTTTAAATTTTTAATAGGTATGTTACTTGTATATGTTCACCCTGTGATAGTATCAAATGTTTATGTTGTGTAATTATTTTTAAATAAATTTTTCATAAGTTCAGGACATGTAGCTAATTAAATAAGACTTCGTTAGATGTCTGAAATTTCCACTGAGATCGCTAACTTTGGTTTAAATGACTTTTTTGGACAGATAATGGTGCAATTACTTGTTAATGTTGGTGAATGGATTGTCAGAGACTTGATATGGCATTTTGTGGTGGATCCTCTCAAAGGTGGGCGGTTTATCACTTTGGGCGACGAGTCTACATATTGTGAACTTGTTGAGATGATTCAAGATGATTATATGCTGGACAAGAAAACCGACTTGGTGGACTTATCATATCCATTACCGGAACCACTCTTGCAACAGTTCGGTCCGGATAGCCCTCCTATTTATGTCACCAATGACAGGCAAGTAAGGAGCATGGTCGAGTTAGCTACTGCCCATTTAATCCGTCTTTGTGTCTCGAGGCAATCCGAATTGCCTACTCAAAATGCGGGGAATCACGATGTAAAAGATGAAGATGAAGATGAGGAAGACGAAGACTGGGAAAATGAAGATGTGGGCTCAGTATCAGATGATTCTATTTGTGGTGCTTTTGGACCTGGTCGTGGTGACGAACCAGAGCAAGATTTCATGAAACACGCAGAGTCTTACTATGATGGTGTAGATTATAGCGTGTATGGTAAAGTGAGAGGTGAAGATGAAGATGATAAAGAAGATGTAGATTATAAGACGTATGAGTTGCATTGTGTGGTCGACCGATTTGATGGCCGAGGAAGGAATTGGTCCGACGCCATCTGTGTCGGAAAGTGTTTTGATAGCAAGAAAGATCTTATAATAGAGCTGCGTTTGACGGCCATAATGAGGAAATACGCATTTAGAGTAGAGAAGTCTACCAAGAGCATGTTTGTCGCTGAATGTGTTATGGAAGAATGCAATTGGAGGCTTCGAGCGGCTGTAAAGAACGAACCAAACAAGTTTTGGGTGACGATCTATAATAGATGTCACACATGTACACCGCCGGACCGGAAGGCTAAGAGAAAAAGTCATACACCGCGTTATGTTGGTTGGTTGTTTCTAGATTCCTTTGGAATAATTGAGAATATTACACCAAGGCATGTCATAGTATCAATGAAGAAGCAGTTTGGGATGAAGTTGAGCTACACAACCGCATACAAAGCGTTGTTACATGCTCAAAAGTTGGTGAGAGGCTCAGCGGAAGATGGCTACGAGAGGCTCCCTGATTTATTGCATGGACTCGAGCAAATCAACCCGGGAACGAAAACTGCTCTAGAACTCGACGAGGCTAATAGATTTAAATATCTATTTGTTGCATTTGGAGCTTGTATAGAGGAGTTTAAGTATCTTAGAAGAGTCATTGTGGTAGACGGTACGCATCTTACGGGCCCGTATGGAGGTGTTATGCTAGTGGCGGTCTCACAAGACGCCAATTTTCAAGTCTTTCCGTTGGCTTTTGGCATTGTTGACTCTGAGAATGATGCCTCGTGGGAGTGGTTTTTCACAAATCTGGCAGCCTGCATTATCTCAGATAGGCACACCTCCATCATAAATGCTATTGAAAAGGTTCTTCCTTGGGCAAATCGAGGGATTTGTTATTACCATCTACAAAACAACATAGTCAAACATTTCAGGGGAAAACATCTTTTGTACTTGGTGAAAAACGCAGCGTATGCATATACGATGTCTGATTATAACCGATACATGGCCTCCATACAAGCGGTAAATCCTGAGCTTGTTAAATACTTGGTGGACGCGGATCCGAGTCTATGGTCACGCGTTCATTTCGCTGGAGACAGGTATAAACATCAAATGCATTTTAATTACCAGACTTCTAGTGAAGTCTGATTTACCAGACTTCTAGTGCAGTGTGATTTAATATTGTCAGACTGTTCGAGAAGTCTGATATCTATCAGTCTGCAGTTTTAGTCTGATATGTAACTTTTCTTGTTTTCATCTGGGTTGACCGCGTTAACTTTTTTGGAGAAAGGTACAACATAAAGACGAGCAACTTAGCAGAATCAATAAACTACGTAGTGAAGAAGGCAAAAGGATATCCCATCTCTTTTCTCTTGGAGTTCATTCAAGGGAAGCTAGGGACGTGGTTTTGTAAAAGGCGGCTAGATGCCTTGAGTCTGACAACAAGATATAGCCGAGGAGTGGAATATTTGATGGTTATTCGTCAATATTATGCGGACTACATGACGGCGGAACGCGATGATGGGTATCGATTCGTTGTGAAGGGAGGACATAGGGATTGTGTTGTCGATTTGCACAAGCGAACGTGTGAATGTGGAGTGTGGGATTACGAAAAGATACCTTGCTCACATGCAATCTGCGCTGCACCAGAAATTGAACTACACCCATATACGCTGGCATGCCCATCATATCAAAGAGATTATTTGTTTAAGGCATACGCGTTGAGCATCCTTCCGAAGAACTCTACTACGAAAGCGCCAAACACCGTACGTGTCCGTCCGCCAGAATACAAACGTCCTCCTGGAAGACAGAAGAAGTCCAGGTGGCAAAGTTGGCTAGAAATTGCCAAGTCCAAGGGCCAAAAACCAAGCAAGGTTCCCAAGCAATATACTTGTTCTAATTGTAATCAACCAGGCCACAAAAAAACAAAATGTGTGAGCAAAAAATAGTCTTTTCGTCAGACTACCATAGCAGTCTGTTTGATACCTTCTATCAGACGGCTTCCGCAGTCTGTTCTATATATTGTATATGATAAGGTATTGTATTTCGTTTCTTAAACTTTGGTTGTTGAGGTTTGCTTAAACCTAAATTGTAGTACTTGTGTGCATAATTTACCGTCAGGTCTAAAAAGACTAAAACATAATTCAATAAAAATAGATAGAAACAAAAAACCAGACTGCAAAACAAGTCGGATAAGTTTTAATTACACCATATATGCAAAGTTTTATTGTTTTCGGGAATCCAAAAGTTAAACGGGAATATTTTCGTAGACGTCTAGCAATTGATTCTCCTCCTCAGTACGTTCCTCTTGACCGGTTCGGCCGAGCTTAGTCAATATCTCATATGCAAGCTTGTCTCTGCATGTCTTCATGTTCTTATCACACAGCCACTTCGGGAACGGCATCCCAAGGGAATGGAACTCAATATACTTCAAGCTATACACCCCACAATCACCTACCTGGGTGTTTTGGGGAAATCCCGGGGTCTTCACAATCGTGTAGGTGTATCGCTCAAGAGTATACTTCCAAGCATCATCTACCGGGGCCAGACAATGCATAACGTAGGGAAAGATCACGCATATCGGTTCGACTACCGGTCGAACCAAGTCGTCGGTCAACGGTCCAAGGATGCTGTCCCATATGGTTATGTGCCTATCCGGGATGGAAATCATGATGGCTATCCAATGATTTTCCCCAATGTGCAATACAGTGTAGATTTCATCAATTTCCAGGCCCCAAGTCTTGTTTGATTTCATAAAAACGGGAAGTTTACCATTATGGTAATCCCATACACCAGGGGGCAACCTCCTTGCCGTGGGCTGAACGTCTTCTCCTTGGCCGCTACTCACAAAATCCGCATAATGTTTGAGCCACAGATTACCCATCATTGAGTCAACGAAGGTCAGCCTATCGGACCTGAACCATTCTGGGTGTTCGTGTTGTCGAAGCCTCATCAGATCAAGCCCAGCATCTATGTGCTGCATAAAGATAGCGTTGAGCCAAAAAATGTTAGACCTAAACAGAAGAAACATCAGTATAGAGAGACTATAAAAGATGTGTGATAAAGTCAGACTGTAAAAGATGTCTGATAAAGTCAGACTGTAAAAGATGTCTGATATAGTCAGACTGTAAAAGATGTCTGATAAAGTCAGACTGCAAAACATGTCTAAAAGATGTCTGGTAAAGTCTGAAAGAAGTCTAACCGAGTCTTCCAGCCATTCCTTGGGGGTGCGCAGTAAATAGTACCAAGATATGGTTGTGTTAACCTCCCTCTTCGGGTAATTCCTAGTGAATATATTACGCGTGTTAGACATCGACCAATTAATGTTCAAAAATATAAGTAGAGTGTAATGACATACGGCTGTTTCTTTAAGTAATCAGTAAGTGTCTTTACTTCATTCTTTGTTGCATGAGCGCAGGGATCATATCTCGCTGTGACCTGTACTTGGGTCGACCCTTTTTCTGTTTCTTCTGAATCTGCTCTTTCTTTTTGAGGTCGTCAGCCTTCGCCTTTACAAATGCTTCAGCAGCTGCGTGTTGAGTTTGTTGTTTCGTCATATACGCATCATCGAAGTTAATGCCTATGTCGACCTTATCGACGATAAGAACACTCTGGTCGGTGCCCAAGACACTACTCTGCATTCACAAAATAAAAAATAAAAAATCAAACAGACTTCATAATTAATCTAAATACTGTCAGAAATAATCAAATGACTTATGTAAAAGTCTGATATTAGAGTAAAGTTGGTGTTATGTACATCTCCATCAGACTTCTCCAGAAGTCGTGTACCAGACTTATCCAGAATTCTAATAACAGATTTCTGCATAAGTCTGAAACACAACTTCTGTAGAAGTCTGACGGAGACGAAAACAACACCAACATCACTCTAATATCAGATCACAATGTTCATATGAAAGACCACAACAAAGCGAAATATGTATTTGTTCATATCAAAGGCAACAACAAAGCGAAATGTGAAAAAACAATGTGGGCCTCAAACAAGGCCTTGGTATTCTTCTACTCGTTTACTTCTCCTTAGTTGATTATTTGGTATAGGGTAATCTTTCAATCGTTTACTTCTCCTTAGTCGATTATTTGGTATAGGGTTTTGGACACTAACCCCGACATCCACCGTAGATGGAGCAGGCTTAGGAGGAACCTTCAAAATCACTTTATTCGGGTTCTTGCGGGCTTCCTTTTTGGTTTTCTGCACCACAGCTAATGCAGCTATTGTGGTGTTATCATCATTACCTGTTCCATCAACAGGATTTCCACCATCCTCACGACCACCGTCCGCACCACTGTCAGGATGACCACCATCTTCACCACCATCTAGGCCGCCATCTAATCCACCATCTAAGCCAACCTCAGCCTCATCCTCACCACCACCAGCGTTTGAATTCTCACCTTTATCAAGATTAGCCTTATCCTTATCCTTCTTATTCTTCCTGTCCTTCTTATTCTTCTTCGTCTGCGTATTCCCTTCACCATCACCAACACCTAAACCATCAGACCCTGACTTTCCCTTCCTTAATACCCTAACTTCCTTCTCAATTCCAGTAATCCTCTCACCCACCTCCTTAAAACCATCATTAACAATCTTAAGAAGATCGCCCATCTCTTCCAACAGTTGATTTCTCACAGACTTTATCAAATCAACAACCTCAAAATTATCAACAGAGTCAGATTTTGGTCGCTTCTTATTACCTCCCACCTCTTCACCACCACCATCAGCAGCTTCAGATTGCTTCCTCTTAACACCCTGTCCCTTGGACAAGGTCTTTTTCTGACCAGTACTGTACACCCCATCAACATTCCAGTGCTTTAAACTCCACCTCCAAGGGTGCTCAAACTTACCAAACATTGCTTTCACAATGTTGACAACATTCGGATCATCCTCACCATCGTCCCACCTGGGGAAAATCTCATCAAACTCCTTGAGGACGAAGTTGTTGACGCTTGTCTGCAAGGACAAGATAACATGCACAAACTAAATGAGTTTTGCAAAAAAAATTAAGTCTGACAATATGAAGTCTGACATCAGACTGAGTCTGCATCTACTACCTGCTTGCGCAACTCCGAATCGACTTTCTTCCGATTCTTGCTTCCTTGGTAAGCCAAGAGCGGTGGGGCTGGGTTATTTGGCAAGGGAACCCCGTAGACAGATGCCATCCCGTGACAGGCCCAATATATCCACACGTTCAATACCTCAGCGAAGCCTGAAATCTGATAGTTTTTACCTTCTCGGAGTTTTCTGTTTACCTCTTTTTTTACAGAGTCTATCAGGATTTTGAAGGCGACTCTTCCCCATGGGTATGACTTTAACGCCCCTAGCTTCAGTAGCATCTTCGTCAGGTTCGCTCTCGATGGAGTTGTCCAGTGTTGAGCATCGATGAAGCTCGCGTAGATGGATATGTAGCCCAACCAAATCCTTTGTTGACTATCCCAGCCTCCGCATCTCTTGCAAGTTTCGAGCAACTGCTTATAACTTGGCCCTACATCTTCTCTAACCCCAAGAAGCGCCCACATAGTACTCATCGCGGTTGTGTTCTCAACCTCCGGATACTCCAAATTGTCAACGTATTTACAATTGAGACCGGTTATCTCTTCGAACTCATGGAGCGAGAACCTCACCGGTTGAGGGCCAACAAGACACCACACCTCATGCTTCTGATCGATTTCTAGTTGATTACACAGCATGTAGTGCACCATCCTTGAGCACCATACAAATTCCAACTCATGCCACATCACAAAAACCCCGAAGGCTGACTTGCGAAGATCTTCCCACTCACTATCTTCCAGCGCTTCTTGGAGAGCATCCATCAGATCTCTCTTACCGCTGAAATAATGTATGCTTTTGTCTGGTTCAGGCTCATACCCAGGTCTGAACATCCTTGGAGGGAATTCAGGTCCTCCCATTTTCAGACTTCGAAATAGATCTGGGAATCAAAAAAGACAAGAGTTCAGTACTGATGACGTTCTAGAAATCAGTATCGAGAAGGTGACGGATTGAGGGGAAGAGAGTAGTAGAAGAAACTTACCGGCGCAGACACAGGGGATGATCGAAGCGACGAATTCCAGAGAAGACGAAGATGTCGGTTCGGTTTCTCCGAGAGAGAGAGAGAGAGAGAGAGAGAGAAATTGTGTCGGTTTTTTTTTTCTCGGTAACTGTAAAAAAAATGATGAGATAAAAAAACCCTTTTATATGTGACCTAATTTGCGGTTAAAAAAACATGAGACTTCTAAAGAAGTCTGAAAGTTTGGGCGGCAATATTCCCGCCTTTTTATTAGTGCTTTTTACTACTCCCGCCTTTTCAATTCCTGGTATTTGCGATTACTTTAAAAACGTCAGACTTCTAAAGAAGTCTGAAATTGTTGGCGGCAATATTCCCGCTTTTAATAAATCATGATTGATAAGTGCAAAATATTAGATTTAGGGCTTATCATGATTTAATCTGTTGTCAGACTGTCTGAGAAGTCGGATAAGCCCTAAATCTAATATTTTGCACTTATCAATGAAAATATTAAAAACAAACCTATATTTTGCATCAAATTCGTTAAATATAGGCACCTTACAACACATATGTGCAAACATAACATTTCAAAAGTAAATTTGTTAATCCATGAATCTAAACATTAAATTTATAGGTAAATGCTTCTTACATGTTTCTTACATTTCAAAACATGTTTTCAGCTGAACATCATACTTTACCTTACATGTAGTCAATGTGATTTAATATCACGGAATGTAATTTTAATACTTCAAAAATCGTCTCTATTTAATTTATGTACAAGAAATTTTGAGAAAATAATTTTTTACAATTTTTAAATTTAAATTTACTAGTTAATTAAATATCAGACTTCCCCAGAAGTCTGATATTTTTAGGATATGTGCATAATTAACTAACCTTGTTTAATTTGATTCAATTTTATGAAATTTTAATTTCTAAACATCGACATCGTCAATATTTAATTTTTGTCCAAACAATTGCTAACAAATTATTTTTTTTTTATTTTTTAATTTAAATTTACTAATTTAATCTGTATCAGACTTTCGTTAGAGTCTAATATTAGACCTGTAAAGAAGTCTGACAGGCCCGAAGGTTAAAATGGTAATATCGGTTTTGCGTTTTTTGTTTGGTCATAAGGGGATAACTGTAATTTTCCACGTCTGATAGGTTAGATTTGTATTTGATTCAAGTTTTGGTTTAGTTTTTTTGAAAAAATGAAATTTTGGGTTAAAAACAGCAATTTTCACAGAAAAGAGTACCTCAACATGGGTAGCTTAACTATAACTCAAAGAATAGTTACAAGCACCTATACAAAAAAAATACATTTTCACATATATATCGTTTGATCATGATCAAATCATTTAAACACGTGTCACGTGTGTTTCCTTAGGTGATCGTCATTTAACTTGATTGGAAATGAAAACATCTGTACCTAGAATTATATTTTTTTTATTTTTATATGATTATTCGAATTTAATGTACATATATATATATAGTTATTTTTTATATGCTGGTTTATATATTTTTTTAAAACATAATGTATGTGACCCGAAAATAAAGACAGATTATATATACACAACACTTATTTTTGAAAAATGGCTTCACACACACACATATACCGTTTGCTTTCGAAATTTTCACTAAAGCTGGGGTTTATATATACAAATAAGTATTCGTCACATAAATTGTAATCGGTGGCAAACGTAAACGTTATGAAAAAGCGGTGCGTGGCTAGATTTATATGTTTGTGTACGCTTCGAGTATGTATGAGCATAAATTAAAGAAGATATAGAGTTTTTTCACGAGGTTCGTTTCCTACATCCCCGGGACCAAGTCCAGAATAAATCCACTAGAAAAGGCCGCAACCTACAATTGCTATATGGCATACCACCACTCTTTTCTACATGGACACCATCAACAGATCTACAAATCATGTATGATGTGACGACGCCACACACATGTGTGCATCTCACAATAGAACCCTAGGCGCGTAAGTTTTTCTGTCACCGCCTCGGCCTATTTTATAATAATACCAAAACCCTAAGCTTCTCACGTGATCTTCAAGGCTTCACTTGATGTTGGGCTTCACCTCTCTTGTAATTGGGCTTTCTAATTCAAGCAGAACCCAAACTCACTTTTTCCCGCATGCTGGAACAGATGCTTTGTTGTTCCTGCAGCTCATATCTTGATGCTTCAAAACCCTCTCTTTCATTCTCCCCCTTTCTGATTGAATGTGTGCATCCAAGCTCATCTTCAGACTCTTTAGAATCATTATTCAACTCCCCCTCAGTGGTTACATCAATACTTTCGTTAGACTCATTTCTTTAGTCGTTTCAATGTTATAACTTGATACTTTGATCGACCACATATTCATATACTAAAAATATAATCAAAGATTTGGTTAACCACATAAACTGTGGACACAATCGTTACAGACCAAGGTGATTTGACAAGAAAATATGCAAAGACAAAACAAATTATGTGGACTACAAAGTTTCATACTATCTCCATTATTTGTGGATATGGTTTTGCTTACGTTTAAACATATAACTTCTACTATAAATACATATGATGGAATGTATAACTTCTACACCTATCAATAAAACAAATAATGCCTTCCAGCTCTCCTAAGGAAGACTCTAAATCAACAAACGTAGCAAATTTTTTTGATATTCCAAAATACTCGTGGGAAACTGAAACTCAATGCGACGAATTCACTCAAGAGATACCCACTTACTCGTGGGAATTTGATACGTACTCACCAACCCATAATGAAGATTCTACTTCAACAATAGTGCTGGACAGCCAGTGTTTGCCAAACATCCACCACATTCCTAAATTCTCGTGGGAAACTGAATCTCAGTGCGACGAATATACTAAATTCGGGGTCTGAGGTTGAAGCGAGGACTGCGAGGGCATGAGCAAGAGTGTTGTCTCCTCTGGGAATCAGAGTAAGTGTGAATTCTGTGAATTGCGCGGGCAACTCCTGGTCAACTTTAAGGTATGCTTCCATGCACTCGTCCTTTGTAGCGTATGCTCTGCTGAACTGGTTTGCAACCAGCTGGGAGACGCAAAATGCGTGAATGTGAACGAGTTTAAGTGCATGTGCAAGTCTCATGCCAGCTATAAGGGCTTCGTACATTGCTTCGTTGTTAGATGCTCAAACGCCTAGGCAGAATGACTGCTCCACTATTTCGCCAGTTGGTGACGTTAAACGAATCCCGACTCCCAAGCCAGTTTTAGATGACGACCCATCAACATGAAGTTGCCAGACTAGGCTCAGATTCTCTTTAGCGACTGCCTCCTTCGGAAGCTTGATCAAAAAGTCGGCTAGAACCTGTGATTTTGTACATGTTTGCTCGCGGTATTCAATATCGTACTCGCTCAATTCAATAGCACACTTAGCCAATCGCCCGGATTGGCTAGGGCTGTGCAAGATAGAGCGGGGTGGGAAGGTGCTGAGGACCACTATTGAATGTGACTGAAAATATGGTTGTAGCTTTCTTGTAGACATGACGACCAATAAGGCTAAATTCTCCATCTGCGGGTATCTCGTCTCGGCGTCGGTTAGAGTTTTGCTAACGTAAAAGATTGGCTTCTGCTCGCCTCTCTCCTCACGAATTAGCACTCCGCTTACTGTAGTGTCGGAAACTGCGGTGTATAGAAACAATGGTTCTCCTACTACTGGCTTTACGAGCACAGGCAGACTTGCTAAGTAACCTTTCAGTTGCTGGAATGCCTCTTCACACTCCTTTGTCCATTCAAACTTCTTATTTCCACGAAGAGTATTATAGAAAGGCAGGCACCTATCTGTGGATCATGAAATAAACCGATTTAAAGCGGCTCTCGTCCAGTGAGCCGTTGTACTTCTCTTTGCGTTTTTGGTGAGGCCATTTGATTTGGGTTTGCTTCAATGCCTCTGTGAGTCACTAAGTAGCATAATAACTCGCCAGATGTGATGGTGAATCTGCACTTTGTCGGATTCAGCTTCATGTTGTGCATATTCAGTTGCTTGAAACATTCTTCCAAGTATGCTACGTGATCCTTTTCCTCTAGGTACTTGACAAGCATGTCGTCTATGTAGACTTCCATGGTGTTCCCAAGATTTTCCACGAACATCTTGTTTACAAGTCTTTGGTACGTTACTCCAGCGTTTTTGAGGCCGAAAGGCATCACCTTGTAGCTGTATATCCCACGATCTGTGATGAATGCTGTCTTCTCTCGGTCTTCTGGGTTCATCATGCTCTAATTATACCCAAAGAATGCGTCCATAAATGTCTGCAACTTGTTACTTGCCGTTGCTTCCACTAGTCGGTCTATGTGGGGAAGTGGAAAGCTATCTTTCGGACAAGCTTTGTTGAGGTCTATAAAATCTACGCATACCCTCCACTTCCCGTTCTTGTTTTTTACAACGTTGGGATTAGCTAGCCAGTTGAGATACTTCACCTCGGCGATTGTTCCCACACGCTGGAGCCTCTCCACCTTGTCGTTCACTGCTTTTGCTCTCTTTAACCCGAGTTTGCGCCTCTTCTGCTTAACAAGTTTGAAAATTTGGTCAACGTTCAACTCGGGGCATGTCACATTTATATCGATTCCTGGCATATCTTCTGCTGCCCAGGCAAAAGTGTTGATATTCTTCTTCAGAAATAAGACAAGGTCATCCTTGATTTTTTTGTTTAGCTTAGCGCTAATTCTACGTATCTTTCAGGGTGGTCGTCGTTTATGCAGACTGAGATGATGGGATCGCAAGTGGGTTGGGTTTCTTCTAGGCGATCCTCGTTGAGCTGTAGTTGCTATAAGAGTTTTGCGATCCACCTTTATCTTCTTGCGTCGTGTCTTCGCATTGGATTCTGTTACCGCGTTTCAGAGCTTATGCTCGACTAGGAAACATCCCCAAATTGTCTTCACCCCGCTTGGGGTTGGGAACTTGAGACAGAGGTGATAGGTAAATGACACAGCCCACATTGAGTTGATCCAGGGAGTGCCTAAGATCGCGTTGTAGATGGCAGGGTGATCGGCAACTGAAAATTCAATAATTTTCGTAATTCTGCCAACTTCAACGGGAAGTTTTATGGTTCCCATTGTTAAAGTCATTTCAGAGAAACCGGTAACAGGCCTCGGTTCTCCTTCTAGAGTAGAGAGATCAATATCCATCCTAAAGAGCGTTTCGCAAACAATGACATCCAACGAGCTTCCTGTATCGATGAGGATGCATGATATGTTGCAATTGTTCACAATGAGCTCGGGTACCAGAGGGTCGTTATGGGGGCGGTCAATACCCGCTGTCTTTGCTTCTTTGAAAGAGATTACGTCGTTTGGTAATTTAGACGGCTCAGATAGATTCTTGCTGACTTCAGGACTTCGCTGGTAGGCTTTGATAGAAGCCACAGTATCCGAGCAATAGCGAGATCCTCCCATGATCATTAGTACATCTCGACGAGCTCCGCCTCCTGTTGGCTCATTGTTTCTCCTTCTTGGTGCAGGTTGCTAACCTTGTGCAGGTTGCTGCTCATTGGTTTCCATCTCAAAGTCCTTGATTTCGATGTTGCCATTAAGCTTCCCAGCGGCTAGTGCAACAACGAGTTTTAAACCAAGAACGCAACACTTAGCCGTTGAATGCCCAAAGGATTTATGATGTTTGCAGTATGCCTCTTCGTCAAAGCTGCTATGTTCTCTTGTCCACGTGTTTGACCAGCTACCGCGGCCTCGACCACGGCCGCGACCTTGACCTTGACCTCCGCTGTAACATTGGGCTTCCACTTCGTAATTGTGAGCGCCCTTGGATTCGTGATGCACAAATCCTGATCCTTGGTTACTCTTCTTAGCTTGCAGCTGACTCTGAGTAGGTGGAGGGTTTGGCGTAGACTTTGTTTTCCCTTGAGCTTGGGCGAAAATGCTCTTTTCGTCTTTGACTGTTGCGAAGTCAGTTGATCGATGCAAAGCGTCTTGAATTGTCAAGGGTTTGTTCAAGATCATCTCTTACCAAAAATTAGAGTCGTGCCGTAATGACTTCTTGAGCGCCTCGAGTGCATTTTTGTTACTTATGCCTTCCACTTTAGATAGCACTGTCTTGAAGTGCTCCATGAAGCTTCTTAATGTTTCATTCTGACCTTGTTCCAGATTCTTGAGATCCGCGTCCAATGATTCAGGCTCAATGAAGATGGCGTAGTGCTTTAGGAACGCTGCTGACAACTGCTTGAAATTATCAATGGAGTTTCTCTCCATCTTGGAAAACCATTATAGAGTTGCTCCCTTAAGGTGCTCCTCGAAGAGAAAACAGCGCCCAGCGTCTTCTTCGTCTTCCTTGAAGTTAACTCGTTCTAGCGCAATTGTGAATGCCGTTAAGTGTTCTGATGGATCCATCTTGCCTTCGTAGAAAGGTACTTTGAGTCGTCTCGGATCGAAGAATTTGACTTGCCTGATGCGATTTGTGAAAGGGGTGTTCTAGACCTCCGCGAGTACTCGATCAAGTTCAGGTGCCTTGTTGACTACTTTGTGTAGCTCGGACCGAACGTCTCTCATTTCAGAACCCGCTCGCTCTATGCTATGTCACATCTCATCCAACTCAGCCTTCTGAGCCTGGAAGGTTGCATGCCACTCCTCTTTGAACTCGGACTGCTCCGACCAGGTCATGTCATCGTCCTCATCGTCGAAGCTTTGCTCACGCTCTATATTTAGCCTTGCTTCGCTCAGTGTTTATTGTCGCTCTTCTAGTGGCGATGTTCCCTGTGTTGTGTTCAGTTCTCTAATTCTCTGAATTATTTGTCGTGGTTGCTGTGTCATTTGGCCGTTCAGTTTCGGCTTAAGCAATTGCGCCTTGCTCAACACGCAGAGTTGGCGGAGGAGGTGGCAGACCTTGCCCTCTTGGTGCTTTTACTAGAGTCATGAAATCCAAGGATATTGGAATTATTCGCGCCACGGGTTGTCTGAACATGCCCACTCCTCTGTCGTGAACCCGATCCACTGTCGCTAGGACACACAACACTTGATTGATCTTCTCCTGCTCTTTTGTCTTCTTGAGCAGCGTTTCTAGCATTGTTTTCATGCCGGTCAGGAACTCGGGTGTTATCGATGTGTTATTTGTCATTTCCCCAGTTCCAGTGTTCGTGCCTCCTAATCCGATGCTGGTGTCATTGCGATGCTGCTGATCGGCGATGCGTCTTTTTTCAGTGATGCGTTGCTGCTCGGCGACGCGTTGTTCCTCAGCGATGCATTGCTGCTCGGCGGTTAGTTGTTGATTGTCGTCTTCGGGCATCTTTGCTTGCGTAGTTTGCACCGTGGTCTTCATCTTTAGCATCATCTTTGCCTCAGGCTCCCAAGTCTCCTCCTCTGTACCGCTACAGTTTCATAAGACTCGCAGCAACAATATCCTCTTACGACGGAGAACCTTGACCCTCCTCTGGAGAATCCTCACAGGTCTCGCGGCCATTGACAAATCAGGTCTCGACATCAACACATGGAACACATCATGAAATGTTTTCATAATCGGAGGTAACTCAAAACGATAAGCAATCGGTCCAACTCGCTCCAACATCGAAAACTGACCCATAAACCTTGGACTCAGCTTATTCCCGAAAATCGATCTGTTAGGACCTTTCAACATGGCCATCTTGAGATATACTCTATCTCCGACTGCGAACTCCAAATCTCTCCTCCTCTTATCGGCATAACTCTTCTGCCAATCGTGAGCCTCCTTCATGTTCAGCCTCAAGACACGGATCTTCTCTGTCGTCTCCTGAACAAAACTCTTACCAAATATGCTCCTCTCCCCCACCTGGGTCCATCATAGATGTGTCCTACACGGCATCCCATACAACGCCTCATATGGAGCCATCCTGATACTAACCTGGAAATTGTTGTTATACGCGAACTCAACATAGCACAAGTGATCAACCCTGTGACCTCCCTAATCCAGGACACACATTTGCAATAAATCCTCTAAGGTCTGAATAGTCCTCTCCGACTGACAATCGAACTGCGGATGATAAGTTGTACTCATATGCACCTTAGTGCCTATCTCAATCTGAAAGGCTCTCTAAAACTTAGACGCAAACTTAGGATCTCGGTCTGACTTAATGCTGGTTGGCACTTCATGCAGCCTCACTATCTCCTTCACAAATTTCTTAGCCAAAACCGCAACTCCATCGGTCTTCTTAATGGCTAGAAAATGTGTTGACTTAGTCAGACGGTCCACTACCACCCATAGAGAATCATAGGTTCGCAAGTTAGGTAATCCCACCACGAAATCCATCGAGATCAAATCCCACTTCCACTCCGGAATGGGCAAACTATGCAACTTACCACCTGGAACCTGATGCTCTGCCTTCACTAACTGGCACGTATCGCACTTCGCGACCCAGTCAGCTATATCTCTCTTCAGCCCGATCAAATGATAATACCACTTAAGATTATGGTACATCTTAGTCGCTTCCTGATGATTCGAAAAGTTGCTCGCATAAGCCTCTCGCAGAATCTCCTGCCTCAAAATCTCGTCCAAAGGCACGCAAACTCGCCTGCGAACCAGAATAGTCCCATTCGAAGAAACATAATACTCGGAACCATCTGCCCTCGACACATCAACCAAAACCTGATCACTCTCCAGAGCCACTCAAATCCTACTCAGAAGATCAGCCTGATCAACAGCCTCTAATCCCAAAGGCTCCTACGAAATAGCACATAGACGCAAAGTGGTAATCTCGCTCACTAAGGCCTCAACCTCCTGTTCCTTAATCAAATCCACTCTTCGCTGACTCAGAGCATCTTCCTCCTGGTTGGCCTTACCCGAACGGTAAATAATCTCTACAATATAATCTACCAGCAACTTAATCCAACGCCTCTGTGATAGGGCAATTACGCTCACTACCCTACAACTGCCTCAAAGCATAAGTAATGACCCTACCCCATGCATCAGTACACAACCTAATCCAACTCGTGTACACCGTATAAAGCTTCCCCGACTCGGGTAATGCAAATACCGGTGTATTCGTCAACATCTTCTTCAGCCTTATAAAGCTCTCCTGGCACTCCGGCGACCAAACAAACGGGCGATCCTTCATGGTCAACTTCATCCTAGAATGCGCCATACTCGCAAATCCCTTGACGAATCTCCTCTAATATCAAGCCAACCCAAGATAAATCTTGATATCAGTGGCATTACTCGGTCTAGGCCAATCTCAAATAGCCTCTATCTTCGCCGGATCCACATCAACTCCCTATGCAAAAGTAATGTGACTCAAATAGCCTCTATTTGTCGCTTAGCATACAGCTTCTGCACTTGTTCAACTTAACATACAGCTTCTGCTTACGAAGCTTCTCCAAAACCAATCTCAAATGAGCATCGTGCTATTTAGGACTCCTCGAGTATACCAAGATATTGTCGATAAAAATGATAACGAACACGTCCAAATACTCCTTGATTATGTCGTTCATCAATCTCATAAAAGCTACCGGCACATTTGTCAAACCAAAGGGTATAACCACAAACTCAAAAAGACTATATCGCGTCTTAAAAGCAGTCTTACGAACATCCACCTCGTCTATCGGAATCTGTTGGTATCCCGACGCCAAGTTTATCTTAGACAACCAAGTAGCACGCTTCAGCTGATCCAACAACTCATCAATCCTCGAAAGAGGGTAATTGTTCTTCACAATAACTCGGTTAAGTCCCCGGTAATTGATGCGCAACCGGAAACTCTTATCCTTCTTTTCACAAATAACACTGGTGCTCCCCACGGTGAAACACTCGGCCTAATAAAACCCTTACTCAACAAATCCTCCAACTGCTTCTTTAGCTCTCCCAACTCTGCTGGAGCCATCATGTAAGGAGCCTTAGAAATCGGAGTTGCCCTATGCTCTACCTCAATCGTGAAAGAATCAGAACGAGATGGTGGTAACCCCTTCAACAACCGAAAACATCCTCGAACTCCTGAACAACCCATATACCCTCAATGACAACCTCACCACTAGAATCCGACATCAAATCATCGCCAAATATGCCTCACAACCCCGTGCTATCATCTGTTCCGCCTGAATAGCGGAGATTACCAGACTCCCAGAAGAAGGTCTCATGCCCTGAAACACTAACCTCCCTGCCTCGCGCTAAAAGATAATTGTGCCTCAATAACAGTCCAGATGGACTCTATAGTACGCCAAACAATCCATCCCCATAATGACATCATATAACTCTACAAGACTAATTACGAAGTCCGCCGCAAGCCAAAGATATAAGAAAAACTCATCTTATAAATTTTAAATTAAAATAATCGTTTCAACACCAAAAACGAAAACAACAAAATCCACAACATTATAGCTGAAGCTAAACTTCAAAAACTGAAAAAAAACAAAAGGAAACACAGCTCAATCCTCGATTTGCGCTCTCTGCTCCTCCTCAACCGATGCCGCAGCCTCAGCCAACTCCTCCATCGAGGCAAACTTGGAAGCTCTGCACGACATTCTCAGCACCAACTTAAGTCCTTTCACGAATCTCCTCATCTGAGCCTGCTCTTCAAACTCAGCGTAATACTCGCCTATCGACTGGTCTCCCCGAACCAGCTCCCAAACTGCGTTTCCAACCGATCTAACTCCTCCATCGAGGCGAAATTAGAAGCTCTGCACGACATTCTTAACACCAACTTAAGTCCTTTCGCGAATCTCCTCATCTGAGCCTGCTTTTCAAACTCAGCGTAATACTCGCCTATAGACTGGTCTCCCCGAACAAGCTCCCAAAACTGCGTTTCCAACCGATCTACTACCTTTTGAGGGAAATACCTAGCATTAAACTCGACCAAGAATTCACCCCAAGTCCACACTGTCCACCTCCTCCGGGCCTCAACACTCCTCCACCAGAGATGTGCATCACCCTCCAAAAAGTGCACTGCCAAATCTGGTCGATACTCATCAGGACATCTGATAGAGCGAAACCTATGCTCTACCTTCATCCTCCACTCATCAGCTACCTCCGGTCCCCCTATAACCAAGAAGGACAAATACCCGATGCTCACTCTCTGATTCAACATTGCTCGAAAAGCCGGATGCTCCTCAGACACTGGAATCTTTGTTGGAGCCTGCCCTGGTACCGCACTTGGTAACCGCTCCAAAATATGGGCTAACATCTTCGCCATACGATCATCTGGACCCTGGGCCACACTTGCAGCAGCACCCCCACCTAGGCTTCCTGCAATTCCATCTGCTCCAGTAGCACCACCGGCACAACCAGACACTCTGACACTGCCCACTGTTAGCTTATGATACATCTGCGAATCAGCCCCCTGCTTTGAACCGCACTCTAAGCCACCCACTCCAAATATGTGCTCGCACGCCACCTACCATGACCTCGGCCAACACGGCTACGACCTCGGTCTCCACCACCACGACCTCTCGGAACTCTAGCCATTAGACTTTGAACTTCCCAAAGCACAACTTAGATACTAGAATTCCCAAACAAATAAAACACAACTTACCGCAAAATCTCTTTAAAGGCCGAAGAGGATGATTCTAATACTACTAAGTGATTAACAACACATAATCAATTAAAACACATAGTCTCAGATATCCAATTACACTGTGCTAAAACCAACTAGGCTTTGATACCAAAAATGAAAAAACCAACTCTTTTTTTTAAATTAAATTAGCCCGAGTTAATATTCCCATATATACTAACCATCTACGGCTATTTCAACAATTGCGGAAGTTCTCACAAAATAATTCAACAAAATTATTTAACCAATAATTAAATCAAACAAATCAATTCCAATAACCGAAACGGAAAACACAAGCAACCTAAACACCAGGTTCACTAAAAAAAACTAAACAAATAAAGCCATCCTATACTCCTTTTCACCGGCCTTGATTCTGCGATCCCACATTTCTTTTACCTGCAACACATGGGAATAAAAGTTGCATAAGTAATTTAATTACTTAATGAGCCGGTCCTCCCATTAACAAGCTAAGTACTCATAAACTAAACACCAACAACAATTAATTTAAAACGATAAATGCATGAAAGAAATGGGTGTCGATCGCCACATCGCACGGTGTCGATCGACGCTTCAACAATAGGGGTGTCGATCGACACATCTCACGTTGTCGATCGACGCTTCATTTACAAGGGTGTCTATCGATACACCACAAGGTGTCGATCGACACTTTGTTCGCAGAACAATACACAAAAATGATAAACAGTCTGTATTTGCGAAACAAATGACTTCAGCACGAATCAACACATTCAATCACGATTCCATCACAATCAAGAACACAATCAACCACAAATTCCATAACGTAATCAAACACAACGAACTACAATT
This sequence comes from Draba incana, assembly GCA_963576765.1. Taxonomy (NCBI): domain Eukaryota; kingdom Viridiplantae; phylum Streptophyta; class Magnoliopsida; order Brassicales; family Brassicaceae; genus Draba; species Draba incana. Next base: position 23,882,781 of record OY755205.1, read on the forward strand.
AAAAATTGAAACGCAAACCGGTTCAGGAACTTGGTGTCGATCGACATCCACACCTGGTGTCGGTATCTTACAACAACCAATAACACAGTTTAAAACATCAACTCACAAACATATACTAGTGTCGATCGACACTGCCACTAGGTGTCGATGGGCACTCAGCCAACAACAGTGTAGATTGACACAACAACCCGTATCGATCAACACGACATCAACAAAGGTGTCGATTGACACTACCACTAGGTGTCGATCGACACTTCGGTCGCAGAAACTGCAGAACAAACCTCTCCTCTCACGGCTGATTCTCGCGATTTTCAGGAACTGAACCTGCACAAAACTCACATTGACATACCACAAATACACGATTCTAACACTAGAAATCATCAACAATCCTCACAATTATCACATATCATCACAATCAATCATCAAAACTAACTAATGAGCCTACGATCGCGCACTTACCTTTGCATAGAACAAAAATTCAGACCCTCACTCAAACACTCAAATTCCCAAGGAATCACTCACTAATCTCTAACACGTTTTCCTACCTCCAAAACGTGACTGTTCGACGAACAAAAGAATATATATAAACTCGATTTTAGGGCTTCCTTCCCCAAACCACAACTGATATATTAGTATTTTAGCCTCTTTTGCGTATTGTTTTCTATTGTTTTTCGGTTCTTTCTAGTTCTTTTTGTGTCTTTTCAGGTTCTAGGAGGCTCTCGAGCTTGGATTGGAGTTATTGGGGATCACTAGAGCAAAAGAGAGGAAATTGGAGCAAAAAGGCGATTTTCTCTATACCGAGCACCTGCTCGCCCAAAGTGAGCACCTGCTCGCTACAGGCCCGAAGCTCCAAGAGCTCCCTGGAATCGGGACCGACCGGTCCCATCACCAGACCGACCGGTCCCATTACCAGACCCAATTTTAACCTACTTTTTATTATAAATAAGAGGTAGCTACCTCTAAAAAAGATATTCAGAAACACTTCTTTTTACACAGTTTCTTTTGACGCTTCTTTAGAGACCTCTTTGGAGACTTTTATCAAGTGTTCTTCATTCATTTGGATTTGCTTGTAATATTTGGAGAATCATTCCACAACATCTATTGAGAAGAATTCTATTTCCTTTATCTCTTTTATTATCATTATGAATTCTCTCTCGTTGATTGCTGCGTTTTTATTCTCCATGTTCGAGTAGTCCTTTAGCTAGATTAAGGGCTTTCAATGGTGAATTAGGATTGATTAGTGACTGAGTCAAATAGGATAGATTATCATATGTCTTCATCAATTGGGATTCGTAATGCTTAGGCTAACGTGGCCGCCTAGTCTATGATTTCAAGTTAACTTATTGACGACAGTGCTCTAGGTTGCTAGATAAACCATTGGTGAGCAATTGGTGTGTAACCAACGACAGTTGATTGTTACCATCAATTGTGAACAAATTGAACCCATTCGATAATGCTTGTCAACATCTCTGAATTCAAACGACAGTTTAGGCATTTAGGTTGTTAGACAAAGATATTGATGCATCACGACAGTGGGGCAATATTACTTTTATGTTTGAGTTCTAGACCGCGCTTAAATTGAACCCTGAATAGTTGCTCAGTCTTTAATCCGAAATCACCGGCGAATGACCTTGATCTAGTGCTTGTTTTTAATTGAATTTATCATCGTTTATTTGCTGTTTCTTCATTATTTCATTACAATCAAAAACCCATATTTTATCTTAGCTTTGAATTAAAATCTATAGTTTCATAGTGTAACCTTGGTCTCTGTGGATTCGATACCCTATATACTACTGCGATTATTTGTGCACTTGCAGAACTATTTTGGGTTAAAATTTTATCACACATAGTGTTACCTTTGAAATTCGATTTTATTTATAGTCTAAGAATTTTTCTAATTTTGTTTTTTATTTGTTTTTGCTATGTGTCAGGAAGCGATGAATACTCAGTTGCAGTTGTTGAGGGATCAGATCGCTCATTTGCAAAGGAATCAACCACGAGCTCCACCAGTACAGCCGGGTATAGGGGATTCGAATAATCCCCATGCTTATTATCAGAACCGTTCGGCAATTGTCTCTCCAGCAATTCAGAGGCAAGATTTCGAGATCAAGCCTCAGATGATCTCTTTGGTGAAGCAACATATATTCCATGGATTACCAGCTGAGATACCGATGGATCACATCGAGAACTTCGAAGAAATCTGTAGCACTACGAGGTCCTATGGGTGTGCCATTTTTGAAAATTTGTCAACCACTATAAAGATAGAGTCCTTTCCAATTTTAGTTCTAGGCAAACCAACCACAAAATCCATTGAAATATCATGCCATGGATGCAAAGGGATAGGGAGAGCAGTATACAAACCGTGGGGTTGATTCTTGGCTTTAGCCAGTTTGCACGTTACACACCTTTGACTGAGGCGCTCAACATCACGTTTCATAAGAGGCCAATAAAAGTGGTCTTGCATCACTTTCAAAGTTTTGGCTATACCGAAATGCCCCATCAAGCCACCGCCATGTGCTTCCCTTATAAACATTTTTCTCAAAGAAGAGTGAGGTACACAAAGTGTATTATCATAAAACAAGTAACCCTCATGTCTATAGTACTAACCAGAACAAAATTTCTCACATGACTTGAAAACAGTGGTAAAATCACTATCAGATTAAGACACTTTATTTATTCAAAAGTAATCTAGCATCTAAAGAGTTAAGCTAAAGATACATTTGAGATAATGCAACTGCCACTACATTATCTTTACCTTTTTGTACTTGATCACGTAGGAAAAAGTATCAATAAACTCTTTCCATCGGGCATGACGTTTGAAACAGCCAAACTTTTTTTTTTAATCTTAAACATTTCTACTACAGAAAACATACTCATTTAAATCAACAGAATAATCCAAAAATTCCAAAATAAACAACCAATACCAAATTCATGAATGCTCAGGTAAATAATCTAGCAACCTAAGACATTCGGTTTACTAGACAAACAACAACAGTACAAAATCCTATCATCCTCTTCATCCGCCTCGATTCCGCGATCACATTTTTCCTTTACCTGCAACTCAAAAGGAAACCGGGAGTTGCGCGGGTATTATCATAAATACTCAGTGGAGCGGTCATCCCGCCAACAGGTTAAACATAGAATAACAAATAACAAATTATTTCATAACTATACAATTTCAGCCACATTACCATTCGATTAATTAACAGTTTTACAATAATCAACAAAATTCCATAATTTAAAACCAGGTGTCGATCGACACCACCTACTGGTGTCGATCGACACTCGCTAACCACGAGTATCATTCATAAGGTGGTGTCGATCGACACAGCCTCTAGGCGTCGATCGACATCTCGTTACAGAAACCAGAGCCGAGTCTATCCTCTCGCGACTCGACTCGGAATCAACACGATCAAAACAGCGATTAAAACACACGAGAAACATCATCAACAAACATCGAACCATCCACAAAATTCACTCAAACAACGAGAATCACACAATTATCAAGGGAAAAATCGCTAATCTAAAGAAAACCCGCGATCATGCACTCACCTTCGTGATTTAATATCAAAATGGTGAAGAACACAAAGAACGCAGACTCTACAAGGCTGAAACGACTCTGATTCGCACTGGGAATCACTCAGAAATCATGCCACAAACGGTCACCGAGAACGAACGGACGAAGAACTCGCCTTTCTCTCTCAATCACTTAGGTTTTCTCTGCGTTTTTCACCTTAGAAACGCGGGCACAAATCCCTAGAACCTATATATACGAAATCCCTAAGGTTAAACCTTTAAACCACGCTAAACCGCGATTAAAAATCTAAACCGAACCACATCGCAGAATTTGGTGACGATTGACACCCACCAGTGGTGTCGATCAACACCCCCTTTCCAAAAACAAAAATTTGAATTGGGATGTTACAATTCTTCCCCACTAAATTGGATTCGAACTCAAATCCCAAGACACGAGTCCACCCCGGACCACACTTTGGCCCGCACCAGCCAATACCATCAAAGATTCTCACATAATCTCAAAAGTCCACAACTAAATTCACGTTTATACGCACGTTTTCAGACATTTTTTATGTTTTAACTCATCCACCCACACACACACTTTAGGGAAAACACCGTCCCTTCGAGAGAACTACTGTCTCCCAACACTATAGAGGAAACCATTGTACCAATATAGGCTCTCAGTACCATAAAGGAAAACACCGTCCCAGTATCAGTACACAGGAAAACCACCGTCTCCTAAAGAGAACCACCGTCTCTCAGTATGTACACAAGAAACCACCGTCCCCGATACATACTCTGGAAAGCCACCGTCTCCAGATAATCAGTTATCCGTAATAAATTCTAAAACGCCTATAAACATCTCGGGTAAAAACCACCCAACACGACCCATATCTTCAATAAAAATCCTAAAATACGCACAGCTCCTGACTCAGGATATACAAATGCAACGTTTATTAATCCTGACTAGGTCTGGCCAACTGATCGCACAACAATCAAACAAAAACATACACGACCAACTGTAGACCCAAAATTGGATCGATTAATTGCGCAACAATCAAACAAGAACATGCACAACCAAGGACGCTGCATCTGTTAATCTCAAGTCGGCGGAACCGAACAAAAAGAAATATCTTAGAGGTCCATATCCCGTTTCATTTTTATGCCACGGTCAGATATTGATTACTCATACTTATACCGTCATCATCACACTCTCAGGACATCTCCTTCGAGGTAACAATGTCGATGCCACTCCACTCTCATGACGTCTCCCTCAAGCTTTGGCTCTATATAGGAAAATACTTCCTTAGAGTAATCAAGACATACGTGTACAAGCATCTGGAAACTAGGAATAATTTCCATGATATTGACCCGACACTAATACTTTGACATCACAACTTTGCTCCTACCGAACACTTGGCTGACACAACTGACTTTTCTGAAGGCCCACACATAATCTTCGAATCACATCACTAATCCAAAACTCCCCGCGCGCCACATGTATCTATTGCTCTTAACTCAGATACACCTGACACCCATAGGACGCATCCTGTGGCCCATCAGGAAAACATACTGCTCGCACTCTCGGGACGCTTCTTTCGAGCCAACGGTTTCTGGGAAACTTACATCCCCAATCAACAACAAGAGAGCTCACACCTCCTCAAAAACACCTAGGTTATTCGGGGCCGCAGTCCCTAGAGCAATAAATACCGAGCACTTAACATCAAAATTTGAACTCCCTAACAAGCGTCCAGAACCACTCCTGACGCCTCATCGTACTCACCTATCGGCCAATACACTCGTCCATACTTGAATGTCCCCTTTGAAGAGACTTGAAAAGACTGAACCGACTGCCTCAAAACAACTCATGAACTCGGACTCCTCTCCTGAGCCCTACAAAACGTTCTATGCACTTCTGGACGCGTGGCGTTACGCAACCTACGCCAATCTTTGATAGTTCCAAACTTAGACCGATCCTCAGAAACTTCCTTCGCAACATTACGTGATTGAGAAAATACCTTCTCTCGCCGCCACAACTTACTCTTACTCGAAAACCAACGCTTACGTTTCAAAAATCTTTCCAGTACCAACCTTTGTTGCACTGTTTGACCCTTAGGAATTCTCGAGTACATTTAAACATCGTCGATGACTAGCATCTCCAAGACCCCTAAGTACTCTTTGAAATACGCCATTCCTCAACCTCATGAACTCCGCTCCCTTCGATAACCCAAATAACCTCTCGATAACTGAAAAACAATGCTCAAAGCTCATTCTGAACACCGCCCTGTGAATATTTGTTCCCCTCGCCTGGATATGATGATAACACCGTAGACTAAGAACTCCTCAAAATACTTGACTGCCATCCATGACGATAACCCTTAAAACCAACGCATACTCCCATCTGCCTTTTTGCAACCAATACCAACGCTCCCTACAGAAGAACTTGGTTGAAATAAACTCTTACTCCAATAATCCTCTAGCCGCCCCATTAGCTCTACCAACTCTGCTGGAACTTCCCGAAGTCATCCTAACTCTCCTACCTCGGACCTTCGCGTTTCTACGCACGCGGTTCCGGTGGCAATTCCGATGAACTCGATATCGCTTCTACCAGTCCATTAGAATATCATCGCATAGTCTACCGAACTAATTACGAAATCCGCCACAAGCCAACGATATATAAATAATTCATCTCATAAATTTAAATTGGAATAATCGTTTCAACAACAATGCAATAAAACCATCTAAACATCCAGCCGAAGAGAAAAATCTGAAAATGAATAAATAAGAACAACAACTAGAATAAGAGAAAAGCAAATCCATCCTCGAACTGATCACTCAAATCCTCCTCCAACGATGTCGTCGTCTCAAGCCGCTCCTCAACTGCTCATACCCATACTGAGCTCCTCCAATCTGACCCAACGGCTGCACCGCTATCTGAGCCAATAGCTGCGCTGCCACCGAATGAACCACCGCAAGCGCCGACGGCTGCAACTTGGGACACATCGGTCTGATATCCCCCGACTCTCTGCAATGGAAACAAACCTTAGCCTCCCCGGAAAAGTTAGGACAGTTTGCCACCCGATGCTCTGAACTCCAGCATCCAAAACACCCATAAGTGTCGTGACTACCTAAACCTGTCCTATAAGCATCATCTCATATCCTCTTCTGACCCTGCGCAAGTTTACCGCCTTTGCCTGAACCAGATCCAGAACCTCGACCCTGCTGATGCTGCTGCTGCTGCTGGCCCCTCGGCGGGACCGCAGGAGAAACCACAGGCGGAACATCTACCGCACTAACCTGCTTGCGCTGACCCTCCTCAATGGATGCTGCAAGCTCTACCAGCTCCGCCCTCGAGGCGTAACCTGCACCTCTGCACCGAGTCCTAATACTCATACAAAATCCCTGCAAGAACCTCTGCATAAGGGTCCGCTCATCCTCCATGCTATGGCCAGCATGAACCACAAGTCTGCTGAACTCAGCATCGTACTCTCGCACATTACTCTCTCCCTGAGTCAGCTCCATGAATCTCATCTACAGACGATCCATCGCCTCTCGAGCAAAGAACTTGGCGTTAAACTCAACCAAGAACTCACCCAGGTCCAAATAACTCTCCTAGCCTCAACCACTCTCCACCACAAATAAGCGTCACCACAAAGATAGTGGATCGCCAACTCCACCTTATACTCAGCAGGACAACAAATCGATCTGAAGTTGCGCTCCAACCTCAAGCGCCACTCATCCGCCTCCTCAGGCCTATCACTACCTGCAAAAGAGGGTGTACCAATCCTCTGCATCAGTCCCATCATCTCTAGATAGGAAGGATGCTCAGCAACTGCAGCCCTCAGCTGCGCCTCAACCACAGGAGGCCCTGCTGGAGCCAGTGCCGGACCTGCCGCCGGAAACCGCTCTAACAGCTGCGTCACAAACCCACAATGACATCATCTCGGCCTGGAGCTGCAGATCCGCCCCCATCTGGGGCCGCTGCACCAGCACCTCTCCCGTCTCCCCTCCCGGCATTCAAAGCCACACTGGCACTCGCACTGGTCTCGCTCGCAGATCCAACATGATGTGACTAAGTCGCTAACTCACTACTGGATGACTCTATCTCTGGTCCTCGACCACGCCCTTGGCCCCTAAGACCACCAGCTCTACCTCGAGCTCTAGCACCTCTAGCTATCTCTCTTCATTCCCAAAAGAACACATAAAGATATGGGGCTAAAAGTCACAAACAATCACACACCACTTACCGCATAATCATTTTAAAAGGCCGAAGAGGATGATACTAAGACTCTATTAAATTGACTAAACACCAAAATTCAATTTAAACATATAGTCTCAGACATCCTGTTTAACTGTCCTAAAACCGTCTAGGCTCTAATACCAAAATGAAACAACCAAATCACTCGAACACCAATGATTCTCAAAACTTTTTCTCTTTCTCAAGCTTTACTGCCTCTAACCCGAGAAAAAAATGACTGCTCACATTTTTAAACGGAAGCCTAGGGTTTTCCTTTCTCAAACCGTAGTAAACCACAATTAAAAATCTAACCAACCCAATTCAGTTAAACTTGGTGTCGATCGACACACCCCACATGTCGATCGACACCCCTTACCAAAACTCAATATTTGGTTTGCGGATGTTACACCGACAATATAATATAAAAAAAATATTTAAAACTTTGATTTTTACATAAATAATTATGATTTTGTTTTTTAAAATGCCACAAAAAAAGGTTTCGTTACAAGAAAATATAACATGAACCAAAAATCAAAAAAAGATTTTAAGCCTTTTAAGATTGTTGAAATGCTAAAGTATGATTGGAAAAATTTAGGTTTAATATTTTTTTTTTAAATCCTCACATTTTTCAAAATCAGTTTCACAATCATCCCCTAATTAATGCAATTAATACAATTTGTAGTGGACATAACATTTCTAACTAAGACTCCTCGAAAAAACTTTAGTCTACCACAAATTGTGCATCTAGGAAAGGAGAATCACTTCATAAATATTAAAGATATTTGTTGAGATGATGAAGATTCCTCGGTAGAATTAAAATGATATTACAATTATCTAATCAATAATTTGTTTACAAATGTCTTTGATGGAAGAAAACAAATACGACAAATCATAATTTCTTAAAAGGCCCGTAGTAAATATTGATATAGACAATCTAGCTAGGGATTTGTGTCAAAAATATGTTTTCTACATGATGTAATTTTACAAACGATCTATTTCGTGTTTCATATAACTTTGTATATGTAAAACAATTTGCTACAAAATTTTTTTTCTTCTACCTAAATAATTATTTACTAGAAATATCAAATTTATGTAATATTAAATACACAATTAATCAATAAATTAAAAATTATTATATATTTATCATGTTATTATTAAATCCACGCAACGGGTGGGCAAATCTCTAGTATATCACATACATTATATTTTTTTAAAATATAAACCTGCATATATAAATAAAAATATTTTTATTTATTATAATACTCACGCAACTCGTTTTTTCATGTGTTGCAGGTAATACTCACGCAACTCGTTTTTTCACTGAGTATTTATGATAATACTCACGCAACTCGTTTTTCATGTGTTGCTGGTAAAGATAAAGTGTGATCGTGGAATCAAGGCAATGAGAGGGGATGATAGAATTTTATTCTTATGTTTGCATTTTGGTAGAACTTGTGTTAGGTTGCTAGAATGCTAGTTTAAATTATTGGAATTGGTTATTTGGTTTTAAATTGAATTCATTGGAGTTTTGTTGAATTTAATGGAGTTGCTTGATTTTCCGCTGTTTATTGGTATTTGCTGAATTAATCATTGACGATTATTATTTATGGGAATAATAATCCAGATTAATTAATTATTAAAAAAAAACTTGGTCATTTCATTTTGGTATCAAAGCTCTTACGGTTTTAGGGCAGTTAGAATTGTGTGAACGTTGTGATTAGAAGTGGCCAGTCGATTATATGTGTTTAGTCTTAGATCATCCTCTTGAACCTTTAAAGTGATTCCACAGTATGTTTTGATTGACCTTTATTTTTGGAGTTTTCTTAGTCTGTATTTTTGGGAAATGAAGAGCGATGGATACCGGAGCTAGAGGTTGTAGCCAAGGTAGAGGCCGTAGGGGCCGAGGTTGTAGTCGTGGGCAAGTTGTGGAGTCGTCCAGTAGCGTGGCTACGAGTGCTACGCATGTGTCAGGGTCTCAGACGCATCATATGGGATCTTTGAGTGATACCAGCGTGAGTGCCAGTGTGGTATGCTGTGGGTGCTGGGAAAGGTACCGAGAGAGGTGCCGGGAGGGGTGCCGGGTCAGCTAGTGGTGGAGTGGGCCCAGGTGGGGGAGCTGCTCCAGCTTAGGATCGTTTGGATCGTCTCGAGGGCTGGATAACAAAGTTGATGGAGCATTTTCTGGCTGGGGCTCCGGTTTAGGCTCCTGTGGTGCCTCCAGTGATGGAGGTGCAGCCGAGGGCTGCAGTAGCTGAGGTGCGTCCAACCTATCTAGAGGTGATAGGTCAGTTGCGGCATTTGAGTACTGCTTTCTTTGCCGACGTTGTTGGGCCTGAGGAGGCATATGAGTGGCATATGCAGATGAAGTGCAACTTCCGCTCGGTTTGTTGTCCTGAGGATTACCGAGTGGAGTTGGCGGTCCATTATCTGAGTGGTGATACTCACTGTATCACTAGTGCCTGGCTGAGTTTGCGTATAACAACAACTTTCAGGCGAGTATCGGGATGACTCCTTATGAGGCATTACATGGGAGGCCATGTAAGATACCTATATGCTAGACCCAAGTGGGAGAGATGAGCATTTATTGTACGAGTTTTGTTCAGAAGACGACGAAGAAGATTTGTGTCTTGAGGCTGAACATGAAGGAGGCTCGGGATCGGCAGAGGAGTTACGCCGATAAGAGGCGGAGAGAGTAGGAGTTCGCGGTCAGAGATAAAATGTATATCAAGATGGCCATGTTGTGAGGCCCCAACAGATCGATTTCTGAGAATAAGCTAAGTTCGAGATTTATGGGTCCGCTCTCGGTGGTGGAGCATATTGGACCGGTGTCTTACCATTTAGAGTTACCTCCGATTATGAAAGCATTTTATAAGGTGTTTCACGTGTCGTTTGTCTGTAGCGGCGAGACCTATGAGGATTCTCGAGAAGAGTGTCAAGGTTCGGCGTCGGAAGAGGATATCGTTGCTGAGAGTCTTATGGGACTGTATCGGTACAGAGGATGAGACTTGGGAGCCAGAGGCAAAGATGAAGTTAAAGTTCCGAAAGTGGTTCGACAAGCAGGTCGCAATTTGAGCTTTATTTCTCTTTGTGGTTCTGATTTCAGTTTTAGCGTGGTGCTATTGTTGTTTTTTTTCTACATGTATTTCGTTTTCGTTGTAACATTATACATTTTTGGATATTTATAAGATGAAGTTGTTCTTATATTTCGTGATTTTATAAGTTGAGCGGTTCTTCTGATATGATTGTGTCTAACGTTGACTAGTGGTTGGTCATTTTAGTGTTGATATTCCGGGTTGGGAAATATTGGTTGTGGATCATGTCGAGATTCTTGTCTGAAATGTTTATAGGCGTTTACAATTTAATTTCCCTAGGGGCGAGGTGTCTCGAATGACTCATTATTTTTAGAGATGGTGGTTCTCCGGTGTGTTTGTGTTAGGAGATGGTGGTTCTCCGGGGTACTTGTACGGAAATGGTGGTTCTCCGGGGTACTATTTCGGAGATGGTGGTTCTCCGGTTTACTTATCTGAGATGGTGGTTTCATGTATAAGTATTGAGAGATGGTGGTTCTCTCAAGGGGATGGTGGTTTCCCTGTATTCATGAGTTAAGGGTAATAAATGACTGAAATGTACAGATAAACATAGGATTGTGGGTGTTCTGGGGTCATAGTGTTGATCTTATGTATTTTCTGGCCGGTGGGGCCAGATGTTTTTGGTCTTTGGTAGACGGTTTGGCAGATTCGTAGTCAAATCCAGTGTTAGTGGGGCAGAGTTGTAACATCCCGAAACCAAAATATTGCATTTTGGAAGGGGTGTCGATCGACACAAAGGTGGGGTGTGATCGGCACTAGTTTCTGGGTTGTTTTCCGGTTTGATTTTTAATCGTCCGGTTTACGTCGGTTAGGGTGCGAAACCCTAAAACGTGATATAAAAGAGCATTTGGCCTTATTTTTTGAAGGAAAAAGACGTCTTCTTGCTCAGAATTGAGAGAAATAGAGTTTTGTGTGAGAATTGATCGTTCTTGGTGTTTTTAGGCTCGGATGAATAAGTTTTTCGTTAAGAAGGATTGTGTGTCGTTTTCCTTGTGGTTCCAACAAGAAAATCAGAGGTTTCGGTGCATTCTCGAGTTTGTGTTTTGTCGTTCATCTCGTTCCTTTTCTTTCAATCCGTATTCGAGGTGAGTGCGTAATCGTGGTTATGGGAATAGATTGTTAGGTTATCGATTGCTTGATTTGTGATAGAATTGTCATTGTCTGGTTGATGTTCTGTGATGATTCGTATGCTTTTTGTGTTGATGGTTCGTGAAATTGACTCGCATGATGAAACGGAATCGAGTCGTGTGAGGATTTGACTCGATTTAGGTTTTTGCGAGGAGTACCAATCGATACCTGGGGGTGGTATTGATCGACACCAACTTTTCCTTTGCGAGAATTGAGTTTGTGAAAGGAGTGTCAATCGACACCTGGTGGTTGTATCGATTGAAACCCTATTGTGTTTTCTGTGTTATCGCATGGTGGAGAATTCGGTACAAATTCTCCACCATGTGATAACACAGAAAACACAATAGGGTTTCAATCGACATGTAATGACCCGTTCCTGGGCTAGGCATGGCCCCGGCCAAGTCCCGAGGGAAGGCCAGAGGAAGTGAAGATCGTTTGGCCTTAGTCCTGGCCAAGCACCTTGGTAACTAAGCTGCTTGCATGGCTGAAGCATGAGCTCTATCCTATGACTAAGCAGCCTCCTTGCCTGCTTCACCTGCTTGGAAACCCTTAGCCGAAGGAAGCTTTTGTCCGATCATGAGTCAATTTCCTTAGGCCGAAGTAAGCTTTTGTCCCATCTGCCACAAGAAGTAGGAGCTGTCTAAGCTAAAGGATGAATTATCTACAGCGCCACATGTCATGCTTGGAGCAGTGCTCGGTGGTGTATGATTTTCACCTTCATCACCAGCTTAGCCTTGCCCATATAAGGAAGACCTTGGACCTAGTTCTAGGATCAGAACCAAACACTTAAAAATTCTCAAAGGACCCTTATTCTGTCCAAAAGTTTCTTAAGGCATTATCAGTTCCATTGAGCCAATTCATGATAGATCCTTATCCGACATCAAGCAGACTTAAGCTCTATCTTGATCATCGGAACTACCAGTGCCAGCGCCAGAGCCTGTTAGCCAGAATTAGTCAGCCTTTGAGCCTTATCGAGAAATCTTAGGGATCCAACAAGAATTATTGGATCAGTTTCGGGATGTGTTAGGTTGGTTTTCACCCGTTCAACATTAACGTTCAAAGTCAGGCGACTGAAGAAGTAACCCTCCAGAATCTTGATAAACATGGCGACATAGCTCCTAGGTTTCACGTGAAGCAAAGCCAGTAATCATGGAAATTGTCTGGGCAAGGTGGAGGACCATCCAAGACTAGACGAATGGAGGCGTGTTCAGCTTGATGGAGCCGACCACGGCCTTGGCCCAAGGGCCGACCACGGCCTCGCCTAGTCTAACTGACCACGGCCTCGCCAAAAGGCCGACCACGGCTTTGCTAAAAGGCCGACCACGGCCTCTCCTAGTCTAGCCGACCACGGCTCGGCCCAAGGGCCGACCATGTCCTCTCCCCGGCTACTGATCACATCCTCGGTCCAATACAGTCTTCAGCCCAATGACATTAAGATAGCCCAGTCCAGACACGAAGCCCACGTTGATGCAACCGACTCAAGCAAGGCGGTTCCGCGAAGGCTTAGGAGACTTATCCGACCTAGGAAGCTATATATACATCCTTGTACAAACCCTAAGGGGGGGATATTATTCACAACTTTGTACTCAAACACATTCAAAGCAATAAAAAACTACTTTCTCATCTCTTGTTGTCCTAGCTTACCCTAGAAGTCTCGAACCCTAAAAAATCTAATTGTGCTAGTTTAGGCTCCCACAGTTTGGCGCTGACTAAGGGGAATAGAGAATTTCTGACACAAAAAGGCTAGATTACAAAAGATCTGGGAAGATGACCAACAACAACAGCAAGTCAAACAGCAGCAAGGAGTCCTCGTCTCGCAGGAGAAGGAGAACTCCGTTAAAGCTCCTGCACCGAACACTGCTAACAACCCAGCGGACATGATGAGATCAAGCAGATGCTGGAAACGCTCGTCAAGCGAGCGCAGGAGCAGAAGAAGTACAACGAGACTATGACAAGCGAGCTGTAAGCGCTCAAGAGAAAGAAGCGCAAGAGGTCACGTATCTGTCCAACACGTCTCAGCTTCAACACGCCTCGAACCAATCGAAGGGATCGGAACGAGGAGCTACCGCCTCGGACCGATCGCACAGACCCAGAAGACTTGCCTCCACCACCGCCTCATCGGGAATCTGATGAACTCCCGAGCGTGTGGTGGAAGAATCGGACGAAGATCAACCCCTTGGAGACGAGCCCAAACCGACACAGCTGCTGACAACACTAGGGCTTATGGAGATCAACCTCCTCCTTGGAAACGTGTCTGAACGGACGCTGCTGACAACGCTATGGCTGATGGAGAAGTAGCTCTAACCATAGCGGAGATTTATAGGAGGTAGCAGGAGTGCAAGGCTCCACAAGGATCCCGAGACGAAGAGGTCGCTGCGCTGAAAGCCCAGTTAGACCAGGTCATCTCTGCCATGAGGGCTACCCAACTACAAATGTACCGGAGCACGGCGAAGGCTCCTGGGATCGCCTATGTGCTCGAGAGGGCACGGAACACACCCTTCGCTGAGAGGGTCGCGAGGGCTTAAATCCTCGACCCCGAAAAAGTCAAGCTTCCAATCTATGAAGGAACCACCGACCCTGCTGTCCATCTGATGGAATTCGAAGTCGCCTTAGGATGGGCAAACTTCACAGAAGCCGAGAAGGACATCAGCCACTGCAAACTGTTCGTAGAGAGCCTCAAAGGGCCTGCCCTCCAGAGGTTCTACAAGCTGGAGAAGAACTCAATCCACACCTTCCATCAACTCTCAGAGATGTTTGTGCAGCATTACAACATCTTCGCTGAAAGAAAGATCTATGATGCGGAGCTGTGGGCGAACAAGTAGGGTGAGAATGAAAGCCTGCGATCTTTTGTGACAAGATTCAAGCACACGCTGTCAAAGGTGGACGGTATTACCAACACGTCCGCGCTGGAGGCCTTGAGAGGAGCGCTTCGATGCCCTTCTCCATTCTGGCAGGAATTGACTGTCAACCCACCCGCGACCATCCAAGATGCTCTCCACCGCGCTTGAGTCAGTGTTTTATCTAAGCCTTGTCTCCGGACGAGCTCCACTGATCTCCTCCGTCTTCAAGGGGGGGGGGGGGGTAAGTATTTTACCAAGCCTTGTCTCCGGATGATCTCACTTGACCTCTTCTGTCTTTAGGAGGGGGGGGGGTGTAATTAATTTCAACACCCTCGTCTCCGGACAAGCTCACTTGACCTCTATTGTCTTCAGGGGGGGGGGGGGGGTGTAAGTCACTTCAACAGCCTCGTCTTCGGATGAGTTCACTTGACCTCCTCCGTCTTTAAGGGGGGAGGGGGTGTCAGTGTTTTAAGCATTTTCATAAGACATGTCCCTAAACAAATTCAGTCACCTCCATTTGTCTGAAGAGTGGGGAGTGGGGTACTCGTACGCCACTCTTTGACAACATCATCACCAGAAACTTAAAACACTTGACACAAACCTCATCATGAGAATAGCTATGTCCTTCATGGGCTAATCAAAGCTTCAATCAAGTAAAGTCGTTCCGCACTCATTGCTGCTGGCCACAGTGATGATACAGGAATACGAACACAATGACATCCAACATCGGATCCAAAGCGCGCTATATAAGTATTAATGTTCAGTATTGGGGCGGACGAACCCAACTGATCATTCAAAAACCCAATAAGCATCGTTGGTAAAATGCAGCTGCCAATGATTTGTTCGGCATGTACCCTGAACAGTCATTCAGAAAACCCAGGCTCCACGCTGGTAAAACTTAGGGTGTACTTGTTATCGGACAGACGTGTCTAGAGAATAGCACCATTCTGCAAAGCCCAACAGCAATGTTGGCAGATAAAGAGCGTGAGCACATTTGCGTTTTCTCTACTTAAAAAAGCCTCATTTGTGAGCAAAGGAAGCCTTTTTCATGAGCAAACGAAGCCTCATTCATGAGCAAATAAAGCCTCGTTCATGAGCAAACAAAGCCTCATTCACGAGCAAACGAAGCCTCATTCAGGAGCAAACAAAGCCTCATTCATGAGCAAACAAAGCCTCATTCATGAGCAAAAAA
Organism: Draba incana; assembly: GCA_963576765.1. NCBI lineage: Eukaryota > Viridiplantae > Streptophyta > Magnoliopsida > Brassicales > Brassicaceae > Draba > Draba incana. Next base: position 23,898,783 of record OY755205.1, read on the forward strand.
TAAACTAAGTCATAAACAAGGGGAGATAGTCAATCATCGGTCTCCTCATCCTCATCGGTTTCATCCTTGGCAACCCCGTCCTCACCGAGACCGATAGCGACCCTGTATTCGGCGAGCGTGGCCTTGGCGACCCTATCGTTGGCAAGCACGTGTTCGGCTCCCTTGCCCGCGGTAACCTCGCCATCGACATTCGGGACATGGAGTCTTAAAACCTCCATAGGGAATACGAAGTCTTAAAACCTTCGAAAAGAAATTTTTTTTTTGCAGAAACGCAGCAGCTTCAGCAGACAAAGCAGGAAGTCTTGAAACCTTCAGAATGCTTACGGAGTCTTAAAACCTCCAGTATGAAGTCACCCTCTACTGCTGCGTGAGTGGTTATGCCAACAACGCCATGACTTTGAACGTTAACGTTGATACCCAATACATCTTTAGCTCGACACTGTTATCTCTAACACTACCGAGCTGGGGGGCTAACTATTGGGGTCGGTTTTCACCCGCTCAACATTAACATTCACAGTCAGGCGACTGAAGAAGTAACACTCCAGAATCTCGATAAACATGGCGAAATAGCTCTTAGGTCTTCATGCGAAGCAAAGCCAGTAATCATGGAAGTTGTCTGGGCAAGGTGGAGGACCATCCACGACTAGACGAATGGAGGCATGTTCGGCCCGACGGAGCCGACCACGGCCTCACCAAAGCCAGACGACCACGGCCTCGCCTAGTCCAACCGACCACGGCCTCGCCGAAAGGCCGACCACGGCTTCGCCAAAAGGCCGACCACGACCTCTCCTAGTCTAGCTGACCACAGCCTCGGCCCAAGGGCTTGCCACGTCCTCTCCCCGGCTGCTGATCACATCCTCGGTCCAATACAGTCTTCAACCCAATGACATTAAGATAGCCTGGTCCAGACACGAAGCCCACGTTGATGCAACCGACTCAAGCAAGGCGGTTCCGCGATGGCTTAGGAGACTTAGCCGACCTAGGAAGCTATATATACATCCTTGTACAAACCCTAAGGGGGGGATATTATTCACAACTTTGTACTCAAACACATTCAAAGCAATAAAAAACTACTTTCTCATCTATTGTTGTCCTAGCTTACCCTAGAAGTCTCTGCTTCCTCTCGAACCCTAACAAATCTAATTGTGCTAGCTTAGGCTCCCACAGGATGATTCTCGAAGATTTGAAGAAGTCCCTTCTAAGTCTTGATCCGATTTAGGTAAGATCAGTTAACTTATTCCCTTAAGTTTCCATTGAAAACTGTAAGTGTTGCCTTAGTAAACCTTATTATTTCTTTTGTATAGAAAGCAAGTCAGAATCTAAGGCGAATCCGAAAGTAGAAAGCTTAAGCAGAATCGCATACTTACCTAAGTCAAGGTGAGTCTTTGTGATGTTTTTGTCATGTGTTAGATGAGTAGAACACATGTTGCTTGTTTATAAAAATTCGTAATAGAGGTTCATATAAATCACTCGTTAAAATTGCTAAGGGTAATAACTAGTGAAAACGTAAAGAATAAACCTAAACAAAATTGCTTGCAAGTTTACCTTAGACAAAGGTAAGACTTGGCAATGTTTATTGTTTGATTAATTAATCCGTAATAGAGGTTCATATAAACTATCCGTGGAATTGCTAAGTGTTATGGATGAACCTAAACAAAATTGTTTACCAGTTTATATGCATAAATGCTTGTTTCATAAATCATATACACTTGTTGAGCACGCGGTATGTCATTCCTGAGTTCCTTGACTTTTACCATTCACTGAGGAGTAATGGTAGTAAGTGCACGAAGACACGGAGGAACGAGATTGCAGCCTAGGGCCGTGTACTGTATAAGCGATCAATGAAGATTCCCGATGTGGTTTCATAATAGAGCGGCCACGTGAATTGTTCAAGGATCCTAACTTATAACCTTTGTGGTTATGAACTGAACAATGCCTTGGTTACATGTGATGGGAATGGATAACGCGTATGGTCTTTATGGAATTGAAAACGTTAATGCATATTATATATTGTTCACGTTTAATTATGCATGCATTTGAGTTTTGAGTGTTGATTGTTATTTTGGGTTTTGGGGTTGGGAATATATTTTATTGACTTTTAGGGGACCCTAGACTCATTGGGAAATTAGTGCTCAGGACTCAATCTGTTTTGCAGGTAACCCTTAGATCACTGGAAGTACGGATCGGAACATTAGGAAAATCAGTGGTAGATTTCCTTACTTTTGTAAATAAATAATATTTATTATGTATATAAACGTTTTAGAGTATCAGACTCGCGAGCAAATATATTTGGTAATATTTTAAAAATTTACGTATAAATAAATTAAGGATCGTTTTTAAATAACTCGGGTTTCGTATGATACTTAGTCATGTCCGGACGATCCAACTACCGTTCAAGACTCGGGTTGAAAAGCCTTGAAGTTTTGATCGATAGGAACCGTGTGCTCGGACATTTGTTCTAAGGTTCTTAAATGCGTTTTCGGAACCTTGGAACAGAAGTCTGAGTACACGCACGTAGCGTCTTTGGCCTAGATCGGGTCGGGAGTGTTACACAGCGCTTCCGGACCATGTCTCACCTGCATTCACGGAGATGAAATCATCAAAGCTATGACAAAAGTACACGACAGATCATGCATAAGCCATTCGGGAGGAAGAACCCTTGCGTTTCTCGTTAAAAAAGAAGGCAGCTTCTAGCCCACTATGCTGGTTGACTGCGCTAAATTCATAGCCGCATGCGAGAAATGCAAGAAGAACCCCTCGATCATCCAACATCCATCAGAGCTGCTACCATCGATCTCAACCCCATAAGCATTCATGAAATGGCCAATTGACATAATCGGCCCACTCCCTCGGTCACGACCTTAAAGGCTTGAATATGTACTAGTTATGACCAACCACTACACCAAATAGATGGAAGCCTCAGCTCACCAGAAGATCCATCCAGAACAAATCAAGAAATTCGTGTGGAAAAGCATAATCTACCGACATGGGCAACCGCACAAGTCGGCTCACCTACTCCACCACAAATAACTCACTAGGCAACTATCATGGAAGGATACCGACCCGGTCCCTAATCGAAAGCCTAGAAAAATATTTAACGGCTAAAAAAGAAAGATGTAGTGACAAACTGCAAGGAGTGTTGTGGGCCTCACGCACAACAACCGAGAACAATAGCATAAACACCTTTCTCACTTACGTACGGAAAAGAAGCATTGGTACCAATTGACTTGACGATACCAAACCTCCGGGGGGGCAACTAATCCCCTCACCAAAGACTTCAGCGAGAACTCACTCCAAGATGTCGTTGACCTGATAGAAACGCGCCACGAGCTAGCTGCAATCAGAATACAAAACTACCAACAAGCAGAAGCTCGACACTATCGGTCGGAGCAAAAATCTTGCAGCTTCAGAGTGACAGCTTAGTCATGTGCAAGTCTCAGAACAAACCCTAACAAGCATGCGTCAGAGCTATAGAGACCCCTAGGGAATGTCCCTACCACATCGCTATTGTAATGCAACCACGCATCTACAAGCTCACCAACATTCAGAATGGGAAATCAGTAAAGAAATGTTGAAAGAGCAGCGACCTTGAGCTCTTCTATCACTAAAATCCCCATATAATAATCGAACTACGATATGGCTTGATCCCTTTACCGGGTACGTAGGCAGCTCGCCCCTTGAGCGCAGCCAGACCAAACAAACATCCCAACCTATTCAGGTCGGATGAAGTCCCAACTCTTACAAAGTTTCTAATCAAGAACGATTATCTACCATTTTGGCCAACTAGCCCCGATCTGAAACATTCTAAGGTAAAACTAACATCAATACAATCGAAGTCGATCCAACGAAATGATCACCCAATAGCTTAGGCTTAAAAGAACTATGTCCTAAACTTCATTACGATTAAGCGTCGACCGACCAAAAACTCACATCGCAACAACTAGTCTAAACTTGTGCGATCTACTTTACCAAACAGGATTACACCACACTACGATCACTCAGATCGGACAAGTGAAAACACCAAAAATAAGAATAAAAAAGAAAGGTTCACCAAATAAAAATGAACAAAAAGCCACCAGAGGGAAAAGTATTCATACCAAGTTAGTTCCAACAAAGAAGAACAACAGATAAAAGCCCTCCCAGGCACCAAAGGTTCAAATCAGAAGAAAAACAAAGGCCCACTTGGGCAAACACTTAAGAAAATTAATGAAAGGAGAGAATATGAAGACAGTCACGCTGTGGCATATTCAACCACCTCGTCACCTTCGGGAACATCCGGGTTAACTAGTTGGTTTGAACCATCCTTATTAACCTCAGTCAGAACTTGACCTACCCCGAGCAGGAGGAGGCCAAATGAGCTGTCCACAAGCACCAGAGCAGTTGCACCAAAGCAGGTGCTCTGGACCCATCGGCAGCTGCCAATACCACCAAGAAAGGTGTAAGGGAGGTCTCCGTAGCATGTGCGGGAACCCCCGCCTCCTCAAGAACGTAGTTGACAATCAAAGTCACATCTCTTGAACGCACCCTTGTACTAGGTAGGGTAGGAACATCATTAGGTCATCGGAAAGTGGCCCTATGAGACATCTCGGCAGCAGAAGGAACGCTAGAAAAAGAGCTGGCATCTAAAGTTGGTTCAGCGACGAACCTGTTTCATAGCCAAAACATCAATAAAACCCCGAAACATGCTAGAGAGTTCACGCAAGAAACACAATCCAACTCACGTACTGAAGATCGGAGGATCTTCTTGGCTAGAGTGCAGGTTGCGAGTTTAGACAAACGCTTCTTCCTCTTCAACAGCACAGAGAGGAGGAATAATAGTAAGCGGAACAAGATTAAAAATAGGAACAAGGGAGAGATCAACTAGATCTGCAACAAATACAACTAAGTTCTGAAGGGTATAAACGCCTTTGATGTGAGAGAGATTGAAGGATTGCCACTAAGTTTGGCCACCGTGGAGACAAGCAATGCGATCTCTAAGGGAATCGTCAAGTTCCTTGTCCTCTGTATTCACTCTACAAGAGTTAAAGATAGTCAAGTATTTCCAATCAAGAAGGAATCTCAAGCGTGAAACAGAAAAAGGCATAATGAAGAAGATTCATATTGATGCATGTCCCATGACCCGCATGGGCATCAAAGCAATGGGGGAGAGCTTCGAACTCTCCGACAGAAGCAACATAGGCAGGTGAAATCCGAAAGAAGAAGTACCCCCTTTGCGAGTTCGTATCCTTCTTTTGAGTTGTGCTAGAAATAATCTCATGGCCAGGCCAGTTACAAAGATAGAACCGACCCTGGACCCAAGAATTTCTCTTCGCAGTGTACAAATCAAGGATTTGATCAGCACACAAAGCCATTCTTTCCTCGAAACCTCGAACGAAAGTTCCTACAACATGATGGAGGAAGTTTGAATTCATCTGCGGAAAAGCCAATCCCAACGCGTCTAGAAGACATTTCAGATAGAGAGGGATTAGAAAGGTGAGCCCGTAAGACTCGAAGTAAGCAGGATAGGCACAACACCATCCTAACCTGATCAACTCAAGAGAGCTCGAATTGGCATGAAGGGCAAGTTCAATTTCTCATGGGAATTCTAGATCTCTAAAGAGATCCGATAAATCCTTTTACGAAAGATTAGAAGGAGGATGAGGCCCAAACTGGTCGACGGAGGCCATCAAACTGAAAGGAGTCACAAAAGAGGAGTTGAGCGGATCTGGTTTGAAGTTAAGTCGCGGGGAGCTCCGAGAAGGAAGGCGGAGAGTAGGTGAAGTGAAACAACAAATAACACAAGCCAATTAAACTACGGAAACGAGGAGAAGGGAAAAGATTTATATTTTTTTACCTTGGGAATTGGAAGCCGAGCAGTTAAGAGTGAAGAAGCCGTGGGTCAGTTTATTTTATACAACTCACACGATTACCCAGATCATGCGCAAACCCTTCAGTTTCCCTAATTGACTCAACCGTTCAAACCGAAGTAGAAGATCTTAACCAAACGATTCCGGATCGAAGCAAATTTGAGTTCAAATCTTACCAAGAATAAGATCTTTCGTTATTTTAGCCCCACCTGATCATCCATTAACTCTTATTATTAAGTACTGAATGGTTTAGGGGGCAACTGTTGAAGGTGGATTTTACTATTAGAAATCCGGTCCACTAAGCTTTAAATGTAATTGAATTAGATTATATTTGATATTGGGCCGCATGCCCTAAACCGTGCTAACATTCAGAGAAAGGCCAGCGTATCATTCGATCTTGCTAGGCCCGCATAATCGATCTATTAACCGCCGGAGCTGAAGCTCCTTTGACGAAGCAATTAAGCGGGGATGGAGTAAGTAAGCGTCGATCAAACGGTTTATAAAGAGATCCCGATATTTCCGGAAAATAGATCACAACGTGCCTGAGATCTCCGCTGACGAGGAGGGATTCGCAGAGTTGAATAGTTCAGCTCAAAGGAGTATAAATAGCTAGCTTCAGAGCCGAAATGACTAACTTTTTTCTTACGTTTACACTCCATCACACTTTAGCTAAAGTTTTTTGTATAGTTGATTGAATATCAATATAAATTTATTTCCCGTTATCTTGGTTTCGATTCTAGTTAGATTTATCGACATTTCTTAGGACTAAAGTTTATTTCCCAAATTCACATCTAAATTCTTAGTGCACAATCTAGCTTCCACAATTTTTCTTATGGTTATGCGCCCAAATTTGTCAAGAAACATTACTTAGGCTTTACAAGTTATAAATATTAAACTGTCAATTTGACAAATTATATAAGCGAAAAGTGCATATTTAACCAAATTTTTCATAAAATTTGGATTAACTGATTCTTTATCAATAAAAAATCACTTGCACTCACTGTTTCTTTTCTATGGTTTTAATAATATTTAAATTTTACCGTCATTGGACATCTTCACAAAAATTTATGAATTGTTAAGAGAACAAGTGTGTCTACAATATGAGAACGTGGGTAGACTACTCTTGTTGTACTATAACTTCGTGATTCTTTCGTCTCTTTTAGTCAACTCCAATTATACGTATTAAGAAACGGTCCTACAAGACCAACTCTATGAAATTTATTAGCGACTATATTTTTTTATAGCTGGGACGGGAAAAGCATCTATATAATCAGGTTGTTTGGTATTTCGAGGATGTCTGTCCGTCGTTGAAGGGATTACCATTGTTTCGGTCTAATCCTTTCACGATGGAGCTAGAGCCCGGGACAATGCTGATATCTAAGGCACCTTACATGATGGCCCCAACGGAGATATCAGAAGTGAAGATAAGCTAGAGGATTTGGCGAGTAAGGGTTTTTTTCGACCGAGTGTTTCATTCTGAGTAGGTTTCTTGTGGCTCAGGAGAGTGATCAGTTTTGTTAGATGCATCGAGGCAGTTGGTTCAGTTTATTCAGGTCTCTTCGAATGGGACATTTCTTGCGGGTTTCACTGAGGATTCATGAAGTGGCTTGGACTTTTTGAGGCAGTCCTAATCTTGATGTTTATAGGTGTTTGGAGCTATTGCTCTAGGGGCGAGGTGTCCCCGAATAACTCATTATTTTTAGAGATAGTGTTCTCGTATATACTTATTTGAGGTCGTGGATCTCAGTATAGGTAGGAGGCTTTGGTTCTCCTGTGTCTTTATTTGGGACCACGGTTCCCTAGTTACCCTAGGCTCAAGAAATACGTCCAGCGAGTAAGAGGGAGTGTGATAATGAGTTAGGAGTAGTAAATGATTGTAACGTGCAAATAAGCATAGGATTAGTAACGTGCTTCAAAGTTCATTAATGGATCTTGAGGAGGGTCAGTTGTGTTGGCCCAGTTTTCATTTAAAGCAGAGATGTTATGCTGGAGTAAGGAATGGCGGGTTAATATCACGAAAAGTAATTATAGTCTTCTGGTGCTTGTACATGTATGAATTGATTACTCTAAAGGAAGCGTTTTTCTATATATTCAGAGCTTAAGGGAGACGTCATGAGAGTGGAGTGGCATTGGCATCGTTACCTTGAATGAGACGTCCAGAGAGTGTGATGATGTCAGTACAAGTATGAGTAATCAATGTCTGATCGTGCATAAGCATGAAACAAGTTATGGACCTCAGGTTTCGGGTGAGTAATTATGTGTATTACAACTAGTGGATTGTAGCGTGCGATAAGTGTCAGCTAGTGAAAGCGAAGTATCAGTTTTGGGGAGAGCAATTCAGACATTGAAGTTTTTGCTGAGGATGTGTGTTGAGAATTGGGTGGTCATTGGCTGGATCGCTTGTGCCTGGCGGAGTTGCTTTGATTATTAGCTCTCAGGTGAATATCAAAATGGTTCTGTCCAAAGCATGGTATGAAGGCCATGACGGACATCTATATATAGGACCCAAGTGGGGGAGAGGAATACGTTGATGCGTGTTTGGTTCAGGAATCGAGGGAGAGGATTTGTGTTTCGAGGTTGAAGTGAAGGTACGTCGGGATCGGCAGAGGATTTATGCCGATAAGACTAGAAACGAGTTACAGTCCGCGGTCGGAGATAAAGTGTATCTCAGGATGGTCATGTTGCGAGGTCCTATCAGACCGATTTAGGAGACTTAGTTGAGTCTGAAATTTTTGGGTCTATTCCCGAGGTGGAGCAAGTTGGACCGGTGGCGTACCGGTTAGTGTTACCCTGATTGTGTAATCATCGCATAAGGTTTTATGTGTCCAGGTTGAGGAGGTGTCTGCACAGTTAAGAGAATTCAGTGGCTAAGATTCCGGATGATCTTTAGCCAGATATGTTTGTGGCGGCGAGACCTTTGGATATTCTCGTGAGGAGAGTTAAGGTGCTGCGTCACAAGAAGTTCCCATTGTTGAGAATTTTGCGGGTTTATGTTGTTTTGGAGGAGGAGATTTGAGAACCTGAGACAAGGATGAAGTTGAAGTTCAGGAAGTTGTTCGATAAACAGGTCACAGTTTGAACTTCACTTTCTTTGTGTTCAGTTTGGTTGTTTTAGTGTGGGTTGTTTGGGCCTTTGGTTAGTGTATTCTCGTTCTGTGTAACGATTATACATTTTTTAGATTTATAAGAGGCTGTTCCTTATATTTCTGCGTTTTAAGAGGTTTGATTCTTCTTGTTCTTTAGTTGACCAGTGTGGGTCGTGTTTGTGATGATATTCCGGGTCGGGAATATCGAGTTTAGACCACGCGAGGCGACTCTATTTATAGATGTGTATAGGCGTTTTAGAATTTATCACTCTAGGGGTCGTAGCTTTCCCGAATAACTCATTACAGTTTTAGGAGATAGTGGTTCTCCGGTACACTTATCTGAGATAATTGGGTCTTAGTATAAGTGCCATATTGTTGGAGATAGTTGTTTTCCGGTATACTTATCTTGGATAAGCGGGTCTCAGCATTGGTATCGAGGGATGCTTACTTATCTGTGACAAGTAGGTCTCAGTATAAGTATCTAGGGATAGTGGTTCTCTTGAGGGGATAGTGGTTCCCCTACATTTCTTTTTGAGATAGAGGTTCTCCGGCAGATTTATCTGGGATAAGTGGGTCTCAGTATAAGTCTAGAGGTGATAGTGGTTCATGTAGGAGTCGAGACTCGCACAATTGAATTTGTAAAGGTTGTGAGAGGAAATGTGAGACTTCTGAGTGAACCACAATGCAGAGAATAAAAGAGACTGTTTAATTGCTGGTAAGAAAGCTTTATTAATATTTGTTGTGTTAAAAGTTCTCCCTTTTTGAGGGTGAATACAATGAGCTATATATAGCTAAATAATTCAAGGTCTAAGTGCTAGATTTGGGCTTAGCCCATTAAGCAAATAAAATAGCTTTAGGCCCATAATATCATTAAACCCATTTTCATTATGTATCTAATTCTGTTATGGGCCTAATTACAAATTGGGTTCTTGTAAGTCTGTTTAGGATTTCTTCTGGACTTGGCAGAACTGTTCTTGTTGTTGCATCGATCTCATAGGGGTGGAATTCGACCCCTAAAGCTAGCCCACCAGCTTGGCAGTGTCTGGTATGATAGTGTCAAGGTAGAAGAAGTCGTAAGTGAGGTCGATGCTTCAAGAAGATTTGTCGCAGACGTTGCCATTGTCCTCCAAGATGTGTTTTGACGAGATGAAATCGTAAAGCTTTGTTCTGCCGACTTGTAAATGTTACCAAGTTCGACTTGTTTTCTGTAAATGTTTAGCTCGGCAGATACTCCTTGTAGACTCGTGTTTTGAACCTTGTCTAGAGAATCCTGTAGGAAAAACCAAATGAAGGGGAAAAGAGCACAAGTCACACACTTCTCATTGGAGTTATAATTATCGGTGCCGTGTTCCCATGTTTCTGTGAATGTTCAACTAGGCGGATAATATTCGACTTGTTCTAGTTTAATGTCTTTAAAATGTTTTTGTTTTACCGAGCTCCCATGTTCCAGTCAATGTTTAGCTTGGTCAATAGAGATTTTGTCATTGTCGGTGAGCTCCCATGTTTGAGTTAATGTTCAGCTCAACAATGGAGATTATTGTAAACGCCGCCGAGCTCCCATGTATTAGGTAATGTTCAGCTTGGCGGACGTGTTTCGGACATGTGTCTCGGTCTGGAATGATATTGTCTCGTAAGATAACGAAGATGTGCTCGAGTCTTTAGCGAGACTGTATCGATGTGTTTTGAGACAATGTCGAGATAAATAAGTCGGAGAACTTGAAATTCATATGAGATTTGACTTGCTTCGTCGCCGAGGTGGAATACATAAGTTGTTCTTGTCGTTACATCGATCTTAGAGGGGTGGAATCTAACATTTCCAGTTAGTTAACCCCCAAGCTTGGTAGTATCGAGTTATGATGATGCCGAGGTATAAGCTGTTGAAGTTGAGATTGATGTGATGGACCGTGTAGCAACCAGGCGTTGTTGTCTTGTCATCGAACTCGGGAAGTTGCAGTTATTCCATGTTGAGCCGATGCTGCCATGTTTTTGTGGACTTACTTCTTTTGTTGAAAATAAGCTCTGTAGACTGAAAAGACTGTCAAGCTTTTCTTTATTGAACGTTGAGGCCCATTAGGAGAGTTTCTGGAATTTTTGAAAAGCCCTAGGGATTTTTGGAAATCCTCTAAATATAAATAGGCCTTGTTTCAAGTAAAATTATTTTTACCAAGTGGCTTTTCCCTGAAGAAAGAAGGTAAAAAAAAAAAAAAAAACAATTTCGTCTCTTAGTGGATTAGGGTTTTGAATTTTTATTTTTGTCCTTTTGTGGCTTCATCTTCTCCGGTCATCTTCCTCCTCTCCGATCAACCATGCATCGCCGCCGCCGTTTCTGCATCGTCTTTAGGACCGGGATCTCTGCTGCCGTCGCTTCGTCGTCGTCGATCGGGATCTGGATCGAGACCCGTGTTGCCGTCAATCGAGCTGCCGTCGATCGAGCTGGATTTGTGCTGCCATGGTCGATCGGTCGCGATGGGATGATGATATACTGCGTCGCCGATCAAGCTACTAGCTGTATGATATATCATGGTTTTTACCTGTTTTAGACCATGATATAAGACCGGTTTTTTGAGTCTTTTGGTGTTTCGTGTCTTCTATGTTTATTATTAGGTACAAGGACGCTTAGAGCTTAATTGGTGTTTACTGGATTATTTTGGGGTATAATGGAATGAGCAGTCAAAGTCGCAAGTTCGGATCGAAGAATTTAAGGCAGTGTCGATCGACAGAGAAGGAAGCATTGATCGACACCACTATTTTACTCGTGTCGATCGACAGAAAAGATGGTGTCGCTCGACACCACTATTTCCAGCGACCAGATTTCCAAATTTAGAAGATTTTTGTTTTACGTAAGAAAGCCCAGATGTTTACAACAAAGCCCAATACGTTTCTGTAAACTATAAGTACTTATTTTTAGCCATTGTTTAGGCTATTCTTTTATTTTTTATTTTTGATACTAAGGAATTATTATTCATGTCTATGTCTGAGTAATTTCTTAGTTAGGTTTTAGGGATTTTTTAAAGGATAATGAAGAGTTGTTGAATTTATTTACTTTTGGGATTTGCATCATATATATATATTCTTCATCTTGATTGCTCTAAATTCTGATTTAGGCTTGAATTAGATATCCTAGGTGAATTTCCTGAACTGAATCATAGGTGAGCAAAATAACTATTCGCAAAGGAATTTGGCTTACTGATTTTGTGAACAATCAAACCTCATTTTAATGCTTGTTTAGATTAATCTGATTTTGCAACGACAGTTAATTTTCTAGGGTTTAAACATAGATAATATTCGCAACGACAGTTGGTTTGTTTAACATTAGTTTCGAGTTCTAGAATTGCACTTCATCAATCCCATTAGTAACTTTATTCTTCAATTTGGATTTATTCCTGTTATTTCCCTAAAGCTTAGCGTTTGTTTTATTATTGAATTTAAATCACTGAAATCATCTTTGTTTATTATTTCTGCAATCATTTACTTTACAATTATTCTGCTTAGCATCATATCAAAGTTTTAAATCTTTTGTGCAATATGATTCCCTGTGGATTCGATACCTTAAGTACTACAGTGATCTCTTAATTTGAGATAGTAGGTTCAAAGAGAAATTTGACCATATCATATTTTGGCGCCGTTGCCGGGGAATCAACGCCATTAGATTCATACTACTAGGATTTTGTCTAGGTTTTTCTTTTTATTTTAGTTCACTAAAATAGCTTTTAACTTTGTCGTTTCAGGTGCATGTTTGATCGCTCCATCTGAAGCAACAATGAGACAAGGTTAGTTAACTACGAGCTTCAGGAACTAGCACGCTTGGAACGTGAAAACAGAAGAGCAGTCAGAGAAGCTAAGATGGCTGACGGACAAAGGCTCATACTGAGAATGGGAGAAGATGGAATCCAGCATGATCCGGCAAGATTGAAGTACAATGAAGATGGACAAAGGATCAACGACGATAGTACGGTGATCGTCAAGGAACAGGCAAATCTGGAGCAGCCTGTCGAGCGACGCGATGAACATGTCGCTCGACACGACGAATTTGTGGGTGTCGATCGACACGCTGCTGGTGTTGATCGACACCAGGTCCGGAATCCGCCGGATTTGTTGAGGAATGATCAAAACGCTGCGCAAAAACGTACATTGGCGTATTTCAACCGTCTAGAACAGTTCTACGTTAATAGATCTATTCCAAAGGAATGACTTCGAGCTAAAACCTGCTTTCTTCAGCTTAGTTGTTCAAGACCCTTTCTGCGGACTTCCTCACGAGCATCCAATGGACCACATCGAGAGGTTTGAGGATCTTGCATCCAGTATAAAGGCGAACAGAGTTTCAGAGGATTATATGTTTTGCAAGTTTTTCCCCTATTCTCTACATGGGGAAGCTAAGCATTGGCTAAGGACGCATCCACCAGGCTCGCTTACAAACTAGGAGGATACAAAGAATGCTTTCTTAAGCAATTTCTTTGATGATGCGAAGTTCAAGGATCTGAGAGCAAATATTGCTACCTTCAAGCAAGGCGATTATGAGGCATTCAAGGCAGCGTGGCACATATTCAAAGGTTATAAGAGAGACTGTCCACATCATGGATTCAATGAGGTGCAGCTACTTAGTATCTTCTGAGGGATTACGCTGCAATATTCTGTGACTCTGGATCCTGAGAGCAATAGGAACTTCAACACAAATTCTTCAGGGACTGCTACCCAGGTCATTGAGAACCTTGCCAGTAGCAACATTGCTAAAAAAATGGACTACGAGAGAAGCCAGCAAAAGCAAAGCATCAATGGTAATCAATTTGCAGAGGTTACGAAGAAACTAGATTCGATGCACGATCTTCTAGCTGGAAAGAAGACGGTTCACTTTGCTCAGGAAGTTACGACATTCGAGTCAGAAGATGTGAACTACATCAATGGGTCCAGTTTTCAGAGATATGGTAATCAACAAGTCTATAGTTCGAAGCCGTTTCAGAGCAGCAGTAATTACCAAAGGAACTATGGTTCATCTTCGTATCAGAAGCCTCCTGAACAGGTTAATAAGATGGAGGCTATACTTAAGCAACTCCAAGAAGGGTAACAAAAGATGACATTGATCTTTAACGGGAAGATAGATGTTGTATATCAAGACTTGAATGGGAAATTCGAGGCATTGAGCACTCATGTAAAGAAGCTGGACGTTCAAGTGGCTCAAACTACAGAATCCATAAGGAGGCAAGAAGGGTTTCTTCCTGCGAAGACTAACACCAACCCCAAGCGCAATTGCAGTGCCGTTCTAGTGGAACAAGAGGGATATTTCGTTGAATTCGAAGCAATTTTTGGGGCTGCAGAACATCTGTTGAGCGACGAGGATGTCGTGTTGCTTGACGCAAAGAAAACTCAAGTATCGATCGACACTGATATAGTGTGTCGATCGATACCTCCTGAAGAATCAAGTCAGATCGCGATATCAAAGCTAGTGTCGATCAACACTAAAGGAAGTGTCGATCAACACTAAAGCGAGTGTCACTCGACACTAAAGCGAGTGTCGCTTGACACCCAATCAAGACTTGCGCAGAAATTGCGAAATCTTTGGTTCAAGATGAGGAACGAGTTACAAGCCTCAAGTCCCCTTCCCTAGAGCTAGAAAGTCAAAGTAGGTGGTAGAAGAGGAGACTTGCAAGAAGATGATTGAGAAGATCATGGTTGAGATGCCTGTGATAGATGCGGAAAAGCTTTCCCTAGCTCTGAGAAGATATGTCAAGCGGATGGTTGCTAATAGAATTAGTCCTGAGGAAGGAGCGTTGCTGACCCGAGACATTAGAGCTATCCTTTTGAACACAACTCCAATTCCTAAGAAGAAGAAGAAGGAAGTGGTAGTATCTGAGGAGGCCAGCGCGATGATTTAGAGCAGAGTTCCAGTAAAGCTTCCAGATCCAGGAAACTTCGTGCTTAATTGCTCAATCTCGAAAGGACAATTTCCTCACTCTCTTTGCGATTTGGGGTATGGTATTAACTTGATGGCATTGTCATTTGCAGTAAGACTTGGGATGACAGATTTCAAAGCAACTAGGATGTCTCTTCTACTAGCTGATCGATTCCCAGAAAGAGTTCTAGAAGATGTTCCGATTAAGATTCAGGATTGCATAATTCCTGCGGATTTTGTTGTTTTGGAGTACGACGATGAACTTGAAGATCCTCTGATCCTAGGGAGATCCTTTTTTGCTACTGCTGGTGCTCAAATTGATGTGAGGAAAAGGAAGATCAAGCTTGATCTAGGTGATATTGTCATGGACTTTGACATGGAGAACACCAAGAAAAAATCCACCATCGATGGTCAGACTTTTCTGTGAAAATTTTGGAAGATGAAGACTCAAACAAGGAGTTAGAATCTAGTCCCTCATATGTTGCTGAACAGATCATTCCACTTATCCTAATCCACAACCCTCCCAAAGAACAGAGGCACGCACTTCCTCAACCTAAACCTCTTGATTTCGCCAATCCTGTTTTAAAATGTGAAAAAGCCGTTACACGCTTACGCAAGCATCGAGTTTCTCGTGCAAGTCTTGGTTTTTCTTCTGCAGGAATTCCCAAGGAGCATAAAAGGACTTCAAAGCCTTTCGCCAAAATGAGAATCATCATTCCTCAAGAGCTGAAAGACAAGGGAGAAGTGATCATTCAAGAGATGCTGCAAAAGACGCAGAAACTGTTTCCTGGAATAGTTACATGGAAAAGTGCGGATCCTCCAGATGTCTAAATTCCTCAACACAGTCAAGCTAAAAGACTGAAAATAAGCGTTTAGTGGGAGGCATCCCACTTGTGAGTCTTAATAATTATGTTTTATTTTCTTTTCTTTTATAAAAACGTGAGGATGAACTTCAGATGCGCCTGTCGAGCAACGTGAGTGATCTATCGCTCGACGCTTGCAAATATTCTTAGGTGTCGATCGACACCCTTGACTGTGTTGATCGACACCCCCCTCCATGTTACGTTTTTTCTCTTCAATTTTTCGATTCCATTTGTTTTGTTTTTTTTTCACTAATCTCAGGCTTAATAACACTGGGGACAGTGTCGTTTAAGTCTGGGGGAGGTAGTTGCTAACTAAGTGTTTTATTTTGAGTTTTTGAGTAAGTTTTTCAAAATTTTCAGGTCAACAAATCCCTTCTACTTGCTTTGAACAACACTCAAGGACCATTACAATGCAAGTTGGTTGGTTTTACTGAGGTTGGTAAACTGCAAGTGGATCAGTTTAATGGAGTGAGTTCAGATTTCTAGAGAACGCCAGAAAGGATGTTGCAAACCCCACCCCTAATGAACTCTAATCTCTAGTCTTGGGCGTTGGTAATCGCAGACTTGATACCTCTTTCAGCACTAGCAATGTTAGGATAAGCTCCTTTGGTTTTCCCTTAACATAAAATAAAAGTCTTAGATAGAAAAGTGCAAAGATACTCGCGACCCGGTCTGCTCACAAGAAACCACAGTAGTGCAGTCCTCATGACCCTGTCTTCCACAAGGAACAACAGTAATGAGCGCTATTCTAAGACTACATAAGTGATCCTCATGACCTTGTTTCCACAAGGAACAATAGTAATAAGTTTAATCACTATGAAACCATGAAAATGGACAGAATAATCTAAGGGAAAGAATCTAAAAAGTCATGCGATCGATATTCCCTCGATGAGACCACACCTAAGTAAATGAAAGGGGTTTGCAACAGAAAGTCTGAGTTTCTCTAAGGGGTTTAGATTCAATCTGGAGAATTGCTAAGCTTCAAGAGACACATCGAAGTATAACCGGATTCGTTTTGCAAGGTACGTGGTTCCTAAAGGAGTGAGTACAACTATTTTGCTTAGGGACAAGCAAAAAGCTAAGTCTGGGGGAGTTGATATATCCTGGTTTTTACTTGTTTTAGACAATGATATAAGTCCGATTTCTTGAGTCTTTTGGTGTTTTCGAGTCTTCTATGTTTTTTTTTAGGTACAAGGAAGCTTAGAGCTTAATTGGTGTTTACTGGAGCATTTTGGAGCATAATAGAATGAGCAGTCAAAGTCGCAAGTTCGGATCAAAGAATTTAAGGCAGTGTCGATCGACACTAAAGGAAGCATCGATCGACACCACGATTTTACTCGTGTAGATCGACACCACTATTTTCAGCGACTAGATTTCCAGATTTGGAAGATTTCTGTTTTGCGTCAAAAGGCCCAGATGTTTGCAATAAAGACCAATACTTTTTTGTAACCTATAAGTACTTATTTTTAGCCATTGTTTAGACTATTCTTTTATTTTTTATTAGATAATTTATACTTAGAAATTATTATTCATGTCAATGTCTCAGTAATTCCCTAGTTAGGTTTTAGGGATTTTTCAAAGGATAATGAAGAGTTGTTGAATTTATTTACTTTTGGGATTTGCATCATATTTATATATTCTTCACCTTGACTGCTCTAAATTCTGATTTAGGCCTGAATTATATATCCTAGGTTGTTTAGTAGATGCGACAGCATTATTGAATTTCCTGAACTTAATCATAGGTAAGCAAAATAACTATTCGCAAAGGAATTTGGCTTAGTGATTTTGTGAACAATCGAACCTGATTTTAATAGTTGTTTAGATTAATCTGATTTCGCAATGACAATTAGTTTTCTAGGGTTTAAACATAGATAATATTCGCAACGACAGTTGGTTTGTTTTACATTAGTTTCGAGTCCTAGAATTGAACTTCATCAATCCCATTAGTAACTTTATCCTTCAATTTGGATTTATCCCTGCGATTTCCCTAAAGCTTAGCGTTTGTTTTATTATTGAATTTAAATCACTGAAATCATCTCGGTTTATTATTTCTGCAATCGTTTACTTTACAATTATTATGCTTAGCATAATCTGAAAGTTTTCAATCTTCTGGGCAATCAAATTCCCTGTGGATTTGATACCCTAAGTACTACAGTTATCTCTTAATTTGAGAGAGTAGGTTCAAAGGGAAATTTGACCATATCACTGTCTTCGTCGAAAACCTTGGATCGTTGGTGCGTCGTCGAGCTCCTCCTTTTCTCGATCGATGGAGATCCGTTTATGGGGAGCCGTCGGCGATTGGTCTGTTCATGATTTTGGCCCCGACGGAGAGCTGCAACTATGGCGACGACAGGGGGTTCTAGTTCCGACAACAGGGAGCTTGGAGTTTGGCGGTTCGATGAACGGCTGGCCAGTGGGAAGAGATTTTCGGTCAATAGAACCGGTCAGTGGTTTGGTTAACACCCAATTTTGACTTTTCAGTTTATTGGTTTGGATTTAAACCGGTGATTTATGGTTAAATGATGGTCAATGTTGATTTTCGGTCAACGAAAGTCTTTTGGTCAACATAAGTCAACTAGTCAACACTAGTTCGTGATTTTGAGTTTTGACTCGGTTTAGATTAAACCAACTTATTCTGATTTTGATTTCTGGTGAAGTATTTAGACTTTTATCGCAGTTGAACGCGTCTTGAAGAGTATAACTTTTACAGATTCGCGCCTTGAAAGTCCAGAGATCCGATTTTGATCTCTATCAAATTTGACGACGAACCGAAAATGTTGAAGACGGCTAAGATCCGGAGATCCGATTTTGATCTATGTCAATATTGACGCCGTATTGAAGATGTTGAAGACGACGAACATCTGGAGATCCGATTTAGATCTCTGTCGGCACTGACACCGTATTGAAGATGTTGAAGACGGCGAAGATCCGGTGATCCGATTTCGATCTCTGTCGAAATTCACTACAACAAAACACTACCGTTTGCGATGGCAATATTGGTTGCAAAATCATCACACATTTTTTATCCGTCGCAAATGTGCCACAAATTTAGCAAGATAATTGCGGCCAACTATTTGCGAGGTTGTTGCATCGATTATATTCCGATCCTGTTTTGCGACGTGTTTGAATCGATATTGCGGGCAACTTATTTGCCACGATTTTGCGGCGGAAACGCTTTGGGACGGTTTTGCGACGGTTTTGCGAGTAGTTATTTGCTACGATTGTGCGGCGAAATGTTGCGACAATTTGGCAAGGAAAGGCTTGACGACAGTTTTGCGAGTAGTTATTTGCTACGACTGTGCGGAGAAATGTTGCGACGATTTGGCGAGGAAAAGCTTTGCGACGGTTTTGTGAGTAAACGCTTTGCGATGATTTTGTAAGGAAATTTCGATCTTATTTAAAAACAAAATACAAATTAAAATAATTAATAATTTTAAAATATATAAAAATTCGATAATATTTAAAATTATATAAAACAAAAGGATAAAAGTTTAAAAACATAAAACTTAAACCAAAATTAATTTGTGATTCGATCGGTTCCTCGTCGCCGATCGGATCGTCTTCGTCTTCGTCTTCTTCTATCGCTCGTACTGCCGCTCCTGCCGCTTCTCTCTTGTTCTTCAACAACTCGTGTAGGATGGGGTTTGTCTGCGCTAACACCTCGAACATGTTATCGTAGGCCGAATCGCTAGCTTGCAACATCTGGATCATCTTTGCATCTTTCTTGACTTGTTTTTTCGTTTGCTGGAGCGCCTTTTGCATCTCTGTATCAGTTGCATAGCTGGAAATGGGACAAAACGGAACTCTCTGTTCATCCATCCGGATAGATCTAGCAAATGCCATCTTCCCCTTACGGTTTTTAGGAGCCATCTAAAAAATAGAATACGGTGGTTAAATTTTAAAACATTTTTAGTAATATAATAATTTTAATAAAAATAAAGGGTTAAGACTATAATGTAATAAAAATAAATAATTAAAAATTATTTAATTTTTTACCTCAGCGGCAAGACGGTTGACCTGAAATGATGTCACCTGAGTAGGCTGACCATCGGGAGTTGATGGGATGAGAGTTCCTCGACCCGACTAAGCACATCGTCGTGGAGCTTCCCGATCCACGATCCATCCGACTTGCGGTGGGTCCTCTTCCAAACCTCTGGCATCGTAGCGGGAACTCCTTTTTCTAGTGCCTAAAAATAAAAACATAATATAAAATGTTATTTTTGTAATCCGAAAAAAGTATTAATAACTTACAATCCATCGCGCGTTCTCCTCAAAAGAAATTTGTCCCGCACAATGCTTTGATGGCTGGTCACCGTCAACCGGCGTCAATCGAGCGGAAGAACACTTGGCAGATTTAATCTTACTCTCTCCAACTCCCAAAAAGCGACAAGACCAGCAAAAATCTCCTGGTCAAACCAGCGTGGCATACATACTTTCAGATCTGGGTTTTCCTGCCACTTGTTTTCCACCATCCAATATGGTCGTTGAGACGATTCTTCGCTTTTGGATCAAAATGTTCCCAAAGAAGACCGTTGAACGCGGGGTCCCAGTAATAATTTTGCTAAAAAAACAAGAAAAACAAAATTATTATAAATTTTAAAATTAAGAAAAAGGAAAAAAAATAACATAATTACCGCAAATGTTTTGTACCACCGGGCCATCGTATCTTCTGGAACATATTTCCAACTCGTATGTAGCATGTTGAAATCCAGCTCGATAATTTCCCTAATAGATTTTGCAACGGAGCCACGCAAGAACCTGGATAAAAAAAACAGTAATTGAGAACATGTTAGGTAAAAAATGTAAATAATTCATAAATATATTAAATTTTGAAAATAAAATGTATTACCACTGTTGCTTGCCGGATGGCTCATGATGTAGCTTGGGAAGTACTCGGCATGCAGGACTGACGAGAAGCTGGGAAAAAGTCATGTTGTCCATCGACGGAACTCTACGATCGTCCTATGGAGGAACCTCCAAAGGTGATTGAGACTGAGCCTCGGGAATCGCGGAAGAAGTAGAGCCGTCTCCTGATCGAAGCGCACGAAATCCCGGTCGTGGAGGTCTACATGAAGGGTCATGTAGAAAAGTAATGTAGTCATTTGGTGTACCACCCGCCATCTACAATTAATTATAATTGTAAAAAATTACTAAAACTTTATGTTAAAATTTTATAACAAAACAAAAAATTGTAAAAGTTAACATTTTAATAATCTAATCCTAACAATTGTAATAATTCCCATAATCCTAATTATTCTAATATATATATAATCCTAACCATTGTAATAAATCCTATAATTCTTTCAATTCATAAAATTTAATCCTAACGAATTTATAAAAAAATTAAAAGTAAAGATGAGAATTTTTTACCTTAAAATCGGATTTTTTAGAGAGATAAGACGGTTTTCCAAGATGGGAGAAAAGACTGTGCGACTGTTCCCGAATATGGGCTCACGATTATATAGGAAAAGGTCCATCGCAAATTCGTCTCAAAATTCCATAGCAAAACCATCGCAAAACTTCGTGTTCACCGCCACTTCCATCGCAAAACTTCGTGTTGACCGCCACTTATGTTGCTAAATCGTCGCAAATTAGATAAATAAATACGGTTATAAATAAGTTTGACTACGTCAAGCGTCGCAGGGCCGTCGCAAATCGTGGATGGTCGCAAAATCGCCGCAAACCGGGTTTAGGGTTTGTTTAGGGTTTCGTATTTTTAGACCACTTTTAGGAATACAAAACGCTAAATATACTTGTTTTTTGGTCCCTTGTGCGTATAGCGAACAAATACGGACAATATATGAACAAAATCATCAAATCGGTGAAAATGATAGATTGATCATATTCATTGTCTAAGTGTATGATGTATATACTTAAGTTTCTCACGGTTGATAGATTTATGTATTTTTACAATAATTTCAATAAGAAAGTTTTTATTGATTATACTACTAACTGCATTGGTTTAATTTAACTAACAGAGGATGTTTAGAACAGGTAAGACCAAAATATGTATGTTCAGGGTTTAGGGTTTAGGTTTTGCGAGGAAACCGTCGCAAAATCATCGCAAACTATTCTCACTTGCAGCGGTTTTGAGATGGTTCCCTCGCGAAGTTGTCGCAAAACTTTAAACATGAAACCCTTAAATACAATTTTTAGGGTATACTTTTCTTGTAAATTTTTTTTAGAGTATAGTTTTTTGGTATACAAATTTTCTTGTATTGTCTAGGGTATAGAGTTTCAAGTTTGCGACGCTTTTGCGAGGGAACCGTCGCTAAACCGTCGCAAATGTTCATTTTTTTGTGACGAGGATGCGGCGGTTCCCTCGCAAATTCGCCGCAAATTGGTATCTTTATAATTAAAAAAATATATATACAACGCAATTTAGTACGGGAAAATAAAATGTACAGTTAATTAAATTTATTAATCTTCTTCAGCATTATCATAAATATAACTTCCTACTACCCCCTTCATTTTCCTCCTCATCTTCCTCCTCATGATCTTCCTCGTCGTCTTCATCAAATTCATCTCCGTTTCCATCCGAATCCTTGAATATCACATCAAGACGACTGTAGCGGGTCAATTCTTGTCAAATCGGTGTTTACCTCCGTAGGGATCAAAACTTCTTCGGTTCTGGCAGGTTGCACTGGGGGTTGATCATCAGCATCACATGTTAACCCCCCGATAATTCGACACCTTGGGTTAACATTTATCACCAATAGCCAATCTTGATCTCGTAGTCCCCGAGTACGAGGGTAAGGAATGAAGACTACTTGCTCTGCTTGGGATGCCAAAACAAATGGCTCAAACTTGTCAGTGTAGCTCCAGTTTCCTTTTACGTCAACAACTCCAAACTTGTTGGTTCTAACCCCGACACCAATGGATGGATCAAACCAATCACAACGGAATAATACCCTTTTCAAGTATACTCGATCTCGATAATTTCTTTCAAAATACTATAAAAGTTTGTATCGCCCGGGACATGAATACCATAACTTGCAGTGGCTTTATTTTAGCCATGTTCAAATGTGTGAGAAATAAAGCCATGAGTACAATACATCTTACTCGTTTTTATGCTTGCAATAGGCCCCAAAACAAACTCATGTACCCATAAAAGCCAACTGTGTCGAGATTTCTTCGCCACCTATTCTCAAATTGAAATAATTAGTGTATATATATAAATATATATGTATACATATAATAGTAATATAAATCATGGATATTTCTTACCTTCTCCCGCATCCAGGCAGCAAAATCACGTTCTAGGAAGGATTGGACTTCTTCATCATTTAGATCAGGAAAAGCTTCTCGTATTTGTTCTTCTAACATTCTGCATGTACACCTGTTAATTAATTGTATATATATTAAATAATACATACTCATACTCATAATTAGTTATATATATATATATTTACCTCTCATATGGCTGAAAGTAGTTACAATTTAATAATATATACATATGGGCAGCTTGAAATCACACCACGGTGTTTCCTTCACTTTTCCACCCATCCGACCAACATCAGAGAAAACATCAGGTACACCCTCTAAGTGATATGTTCAGCCAACCCCACCATCGTCGTATCGTCTACGACGGGTTTTCTTAGTTTTCACGGTTTGGCTAAAGTAGTAAGTAGAGAAGTATGATGTTTCCTCTGTCAAACTTCCAGCAATGATTGATCCCTCTACTCTTGCGAGATTTTTCGCCTTTATCTTCAGATGTTTGAAGAACCTTTCGAAGGGGTACATCCATCAAAATTGGACTGGTCCACCCAAATCTAACTCATGAGGTAAGTATGCAACCAGATGTTCCATCACACTTAAGAAGGTGGAAATATCTTCTCTAAGTTGCAAATAGTAAGTGGAATGTCTGAATTCAACTTCGATATTTCGTCCTCCATTAAGGTTCTAGCACATAAGTCTCTGAAAAATGCTCTAATACCTAAAATGGCAATCCGGTCCGGAGTAAGTTAACTAATACACTTACAAAATAAATGAATGTATATATCAATAATCATAGTTAAACGTAACACCTGTTATTGCATCATGGACATTTTGCGGTAAAAGCTCTTGAAAGGCAAAATGAAGTAGTCGTTGCATGAACACATGACAATCGTGGCTCTTCATCCCAAAAAATTTGCCCCCTTTCTCAACACACCTTGAAAAAGTGGACACGTATCCATCTGGGAACTTCACCCACTCCTTAACCCAGTTAATGAAAGCATTTGTTTGCAGCAGGTGATAGTCGGAAACTGGGAATCGGTGCCCTACCATCCGTAGTTAGATGTAACTCTGGCCTTATGCCGCGAGATCGAGACGAGATTTCCGATTGTCTTTTGTTTTACCTGCAACATTCAACAATGTGTGTATAATATTCTCGAATAAAGTTTTCTCCACATGCATGACATTCAAGTTGTGCCTCAAGATGTGATCCTTCCAGTACGGCAACTCCCAAAATATACTTTTCTTATGCCAATTATGGTACACCCAATATCCAACAGGCATATTTGCTGAATTACTTTGCCAATTACTTCCCAACTTTTATAGTTTCTTCTGCACCATATCCATCGATTTGTTCTTCCAACTCCTCACCTGAGAGGTAAACCAAAGGGGAGGTTTTAACAACTCTTTTCCGGAATAACGTCCTACTCTTTCTATAAGGATGACTCATTGGAAGAAAACGACGATGACAGTCAAAGCAACAAGCTTTCCCTCCAGCTGACAATTGAAATGATTTGGTCTTATCTAAACAATAAGGACTTGATAACTTTTCGTGCGTTGTCCATCCCGATAGCATGCCATACGCCTGAAAGTTGCTTATCGTCCACATCAGAACATCCTTCATGTAGAAGTTCTGATGGCTCGACGAATCAAATGTGCGTCCACCAACATGCCACAACTGTTTTAGTTCATGTATAAGAGGCTCTAGGAATACATCAAGTGATCTTTTTGGATGCTTAGGCCTTGGAACCAAAATGCTGAGAAATAAAAATTCTCGATGCATACACATTTCCGATGAGAGATTATATGGTGTCACTATGACTGGCCACTACGAATATTACCGACCAGACAAACCAAAAGAACTAAACCGTTCAGTGCAAAGACCTAAATACACATTTCTATGTTCTACAACAAAGTCTGGATGTATCGTGTGAATGTGTTTCCACGCCTTTGCATCTGATGGATGGGCGACCACCCCTTCCTCACAATCATGTTCTGCATGCCACCTCATTGCCCCTGATGTCTGCTCTGATTGATATAATCGCTGCAGCCTATCTAGTATTGGAAGATACCACATACGCTTGAACGAGACTTTTGTTCGACCACTAGTGTTCTTATATCTTGGATGGGAGCAAAAACGACATTCCTGCAGCTGACCATCATCTTTCCAAAAAATCATACAATTATCAATGTAGACATCAATCATCTCAGATGGTAATCCAAGACTTGCTACCAATCTTTGTATCTCATAGTAACTCTCTGCAGAGTTATTACCCTCTGGCAAATACTCTTTAAACAATTCAACCCATTTATCCATGCCCTTCTCTACATCCTTCTTAGATAGGTTTGTTAGCAGCATCTAACATATCATAAATTTTTTTAGCACTCGGGTTTGGTTCTTCAAAGGTATTATCACTAAACGAAGAAGTATTTCCACGTCATTAAACCTATTCCAATCAGTATTTCCATACGAAGACTCATTAAAATTATCATGACCATACTAATAATTATTATCCTCATAATTACTACCACCTTCTACATTCTCATGATAACTCGTACTTGAACTACCCGGAACATTGACAACAAAATCCTCCCCATGCAAAAACCAAACATAGTAGTTAGGTAAAAACCCCTTTGTAAATAAATGTTTCCAAATAATTTGAATATCATGTGGTGTCAAGTTTTTGCATTTCACGCATGGACATATAATCTGCACGTTACCGATATAGGTGATTCCCGCATAAGAACTTTGGTTGTTTACCGCCTGGATTAAAAACTGGTCAACCCCATCTCTAAATTCTCTTTTCACTTCGTCGGTTTTTGGATCTCGTCGGTTGTACATCCATGCTCGAATCGTGTATATTTCATGATAAGACACTAACTGATGATTAAGAATTTTTTTTCTGGTTTTTTCTGGTTTTCTTTGTTGTTTTCATTGATGATCAAACAATCATGGTTTTTATAGAAATTCATTTAGATTTGCGACTAATTTGCGACTATTTTCGAAAACTTTTGCAACTTATTTGCGGCTAAAATTTTACACTCATAAACAAGTAAGAATCATTGAAAACGTGTTCAACCTACTTTCGTCGCAAAGCACCCGAAACTTTTGTTTCGTCGCAAATTGGACGCAATGTTTTTAGCACAGTAACAAAATATGTAACGACGCAAACGTGGCGCAAAATTTGCGATGTTTTCGCATCAAAATGGGTGATTCGACGCAAAATCGTCACAAATCATGAAAATTTTGCGACGATTTTGCGTCCATAAGTTTCTACGAAAAGTTGCGACAATTTTGCAACCAATTAACACTGTCAGTCGCAAAATCGTCGCAACTTGGACGCAAAACTGCAGGGGATTATTTCCCTCGATCCTTGAAAGGAGCGACTGCTTGCCAGAGAGGAGCGACTGCCTGCTAGAGATAGGAGCGATGATCCGTAAGAGGATAGCGACACCCTACTTGAGAGGAGTGCCAGTCTACTTGAGAGGAGCGTCTGCTAACTTGAGATGAGGGTGACGCTTGTTACTCACATGATCTACGAGGCGGCTTGATCCCTGCAAAGGGTAAGTGAGGTGAGGAGAGTGAGGCCATGCTGGTTTGAAGAATCAGGAGGCAGGTCTGTCGCATGTAGACGAAGTGTTTTAGTAGCACATCAGCGAGCTTGAAGAGATCTTTGGAGGTTCGCAAGCTGGTGCAACTGAAGTTTCAACTGGTGAGTAGGGCGTGTAACACCCGCATTTTTTTTTTTTTAATAATTAACCAATTATTAAACCGGGTGAAACCAAGCGGAAATAACCAACATAAAAAAATTCCAATTTAGATAAATAATAACCAGCAATACCAAAAATCAGGAAATATCAAATCTAACAATTCCGATAACAACTACCAACCTAACAGGCTATTAAACAGTTCAACAAAACAAACTCAATCCTATCATCCTCCGTCCTTGCCTCGATACCACGATCACATTTTTCCTTTACCTGCAACTCAAAAGAACACGGGAGTTGCGTGAGTATTATCACAAATACTCAGTGGAGCGGTCATCTCGCAAAAAGGAAATACTTACAACATTTATCCCAATTTCTCAATTTAACCTTTAAATTAAAAACCGGTTAAGTAAAATTAAACCATTTTGCAATTATTAATCATTAACCAATTTCCAGTTATTTAAATAACAATTAACCAATTTCCAGTTATTTGAATAACAATTAACCAAAAACAGCAATTTACATAACAGGGTGTCGATCGACACCCGACATGGTGTCGCTCGTTACCACAACACGATTTCGGCATTCAACGCCGAGTGTCGATCGACACAGGCTCTAGGTGTCGATCGACGCTCGGTTTCAGAAAGCAAAGATCGAGCCTGTCCTCACTTGGCTCGTCTCGGCTACAATTCAACCGATTCCAAATACAATCAACACGAATCACACACAATTTCCAGAGACAAATCATCCATTACAGACAAAACAATCAATCACTCAATTCATCAATCCATCATAATCATTCTCTAACATTTCCCTAGCAATCACGCACTCACCTCGCGAATCGAAGAGATTGAACGGGAAAGCGGACTGAACCGACGAACGATCAATCACAAAACCTCACTGATCCTCCTCTGATCGCACAGCAGCCAAACACCAAGGATTCCTTAACACAACGGCGAAAGAGACTCCAAAAACTCGAAGGATTCTCACGAACAAACGACTCTCTCTCTCGATTCTCCCTCTTCTCTCTTTTCTCTGACTTTTCTTCTCTGACTAGGACGGCTCGTGATCCCAGAAAGAATAAAAAGGGCGAGCTTAGGGTTTTTGAGAATTGAACCGCGTGAAAATTGCGGTTTTTCGCAAACCGATCGCGATTTTAAAAACTGGTGTCGATCGACACTGCCAACAGGTGTCGATCGACACCTCCAAATAATTTCAATAATTTGGACTTCGGTCGTTACAATTCTCCCCCACTAACACTGGATTCGTCCTCAAATCCCGACAAAACCGCCATTTAAGGCCACAACTCAACCCGACCCGACCCGATCAAAACAATCCAAGATCATAAAACTCGATCTCCGAGGCTCTAGTTCAGTCTCATGTTTATACGCTCGTTTCTAGACATCTATTACTCTTAACTCATTCGACACCCATCCCACTCGCAGGACGTATCCTTTGAGCTATCGGTGTCTCGTGTCCCTTCCACTCTCAGGACGCATCCTTTGAGCTCCGGGTACACAGGGGAACTAATCATCCCCTCGATACTCACAATGGAAACTAATCATCCCAAAGAGTATATAGGAGAACTAATCATCTCCTCTGAGGAACTAATCATCCTCACTGAAGAACTAATCATCTCCAGAAAAAAAATGAATGAGTTATTCGGAGCCGCAGCCCCTAGAGTAATAAATTCTAAAACCGTCTATAAACATCTATCGACTAGAACTACCTCGCGTGGCCAACTCGATACTCCCTAAACCCGGAATATCGCCACGTAACACATATAAGAACAACTACTCTTATAAATACACGGAGATAAATAAGGAACAACTCCATCTTATAAAATCTCAAAACGTATAAATCGTTACAACATAAACGAAAATACAACAATACAAAAGCATCCACATGCTAACAAACGAAACTAGAACCGCAAAGAGAAATAAAGCTCATGATGCGACCTGCTTGTCGAACCACTTCCTGAACTTTAACTTCATCTTCGCCTCTGGCTCCCACGTCTCCTCCTGGCAACCGCCACAATCCCATAAAATCCTCAACAATGGAATCTTTTTCCGACGCAGCTCCTTCACTCCTCTCTCCAGAATCCTCACAGGAACCGCCGGAACCGTCAAATCTGGCTGAAGATCCGCAGGAATCTCAGGCACTAACTCCTCCGACTCATGTAGGCACTTCCGCAACATCGAGACATGAAAACCTTATGGAAAGCCTTCATGATCGGAGGTAACTCAAGCCGATACGCAACCGGTCCAACACGCTCCACCACAGGAAACGGACCCATAAACCGCGGACTCAGCTTGTTTTCTCTAATGGACCTGTTAGGGCCCCGCAACATAGCCATCTTGAGATACACACGATCTCCAACCGCAAACTCAAGCTCACGCCTCCGCTTATCAGCGTAGCTCCTCTGACGATCTTGAGCTTCCGTCATGTTCAATCTCACAACCCGGATCTTCTCCGTCGTTTCCTGAACATAAGTAGCTCCCAGAACACTACGTTTCCCTACTTGGGTCCAACATAACGGCATCCTACATGGCCTCCCATACAAAGCCTCAAAAGGAGCCATACCGATACTTGCCTGAAAACTGTTATTGTACGCGAACTCAACTAAGCTCAAGTGCTCGGCCCAATGGCCACCCCAATCCAAAACACACATCCTCCGAAAATCCTCCATAGTCTGAATAGTCCTCTCTGACTGCCCATCAGTCTGCGGATGATACGCTGTACTCATATGCACCTGAGTGCCCATCTCTGCCTGAAACGCTCCCCAAAACTCAGATGCAAACCTGGGATCCCGATTAGACACAATACTAGCTGGCACTCCATGTAGCCTCACTATCTCTTTACAAACTTCTTAGCCAATTTAGCCGCTCCATCGGTCTTCTTAATGGCCAAAAAGTGCGCTGACTTAGTCAACCGATCCACAACTACCCAGATAGCATCATAAGTCCGCGAAGTAGGCAACCCAACCACGAAATCCATCGTAATCATATCCCACTTCCACTCTGGAATGGGTAAACTCTGCAGAAGACCACTCGGAACTCCATGCTCGGCTTTAACCAATGAACAAGTATTGCACTTAGAAACATAAGCCGCCACATCTCTCTTCATCCCGACCCAGTGATAATACCGTTTGAGGTCTCGGTACATCTTAGTCGCACCCAGATGAATCGAGAACTTGCTCGAATGAGCCTCACTCAGAATCTCCTGCCTCAATGCCTCATCTCGAGGAACACACACTCGACCACGAATCAAAACTGTCCCATTCGGAGAGACCACATACTCAGAACCCACTGCTCGAGACGCACCCAACAAACCCTGATCACTCTGCTGAGCCACTCTGATCCTGCTAAGAAGATCTGCCTGATCCACTACCTCTAAGCCCAAAGGCTCCTCGGAAATAGCACAAAGACGCAGAGTGCTAACCTCGCCTACCAGATCCTCAATATCCTGCTCACGGGCCGAATCGAACCTCCGTCAACTCAAGGCATCAGCCACCTGATTAGCCTTGCCCGGATGATAAATGATCTCCAGATCGTAATCCGCCAGTAACTCAACCCAGCGTCTCTGTCTCATATACAGCAATGGCTGAGTGAAGATATGCCTGCAGGTTCTTGTGATCCGTAAAAATCTGAACTCTGCCTCCATACAGATAAGATCTCCAGATCTTCAGAGCGAACACGACGGCTCCCAACTCTAAATCATGCGTAGGCCGATTACGCTCACTACCCTGCAACTGCCTCGAAGCATAAGCAATAACTCGGCCCTCCTGCATCAGCACACAACCCAAACCAACTCTTGAAGCATCAGTACACAGTGTAAGGCTTCCCCGGCTCGGGTAATGCCAACACCGGCGTACTAGTCAACGCCTCCTTAAGCTTCGCAAAGCTCTCCTCGCACTCCGGCGACCAAACGAACGGAACCTCCTTACCGGTCAACTTCGTCATCGGTTGCGCCATACTCGCAAAGCCCTTGACGAATCTCATGTAGTATCTTGCTAAACCCAGAAAACTCCTGATCTCGGTAGCACTACTCGGTCTCGGCCAATCTCGAATCGCCTCAATCTTAGCCGGATCCACAGAAACTCCCTCTGCAGACACGATATGACCCAGAAATACCATCTGCCTCTGCCAAAAGTTCCACTTGCTCAACTTCGCGTAAAGCTTCTGCTCTCGAAGCTTCTCTAAAACCAACCGCAAACGAGCCTCGTGCTCCTCGGGACTCCTCGAGTAAACCAGGATATCATCGATAAAAATGATCACGAACACGTCCAGATACTCATTGAACATGTCGTTCATCAATCTCATGAATGCCGCAGGCGCATTCGTCAAACCGAAAGGCATAACCACGAACTCAAAATGCCCATACCTCGTCCTGAAAGCCGTCTTGCGAACATCCGCCTCATCAATCGGAATCTGATGATATCCTGAAGCCAAGTCTATCTTGGAGAACCAGGTCGCACCCCTCAACTGATCCAACAACTCATCAATCCTCGGGAGAGGGTACCTGTTCTTCACAGTGACTCAGTTAAGTCTCCGGTAATCGATGCACAACCGGAAACTCCCATCCCTCTTTTTCACGAACAAAACCGGCTCTTCCCACGGCGAAACACTCGGCCGGATAAAACCCTTCTCCAGAAGGTCCTCTAACTGCTTCTTCAACTCCGCTAACTCTGCCGGAGCCATCCTGTAAGGAGCCTTAGATATCGAAGCTGTCCCGGGCTCTAGCTCAATCGTGAAAGGATCGGACCGAGATGGCGGCAATCCCTTCAACGACCTAAAAACATCCTCGAAGTCCCGAACAACTCGAATATCCTCAAAAGTAACCTCACTACTGTCCTCGGACATCACAATCGTCGCCAAAAACGCCTCGCCACCACGCTCTAGCATCTGCTCCGCCTGAATAGCCGAAATCACAAGGCTACTGGAAGTCGGTATCAAGCCCTGAAACACCAACCTCTCTCCAGCACGCTCGAAGACCACTCTGCCTCGATAACAATCCAGATGAACCCGGTAGAAAGACAACCAATCCATACCAAGGATCACATCATACAACGCTACTGGACTAATCACCAAGTCCGCTGGCATCAAATGCCCGGTGATCTGAACATCTACTGCTCTAGCACGGCCCGAAGTAGCCAGGAAACTTCCTCCAGCCACCTTGACCATGCCAGCGCGCTCACCCGCGCTGCTCTGAATGCCGCTGCTCTCGGCACACTCAGGAGTAATATAGCAGTGTGATGCTCCTGAATCAAACATCACGTGAGACTCGAAATCGCCCACAACCAAGGTCCCTACACAATTTTATATGCGTTGAGAACCCTGATAACTCGACCACAAGTAAAATAAAAGAACACTAACCACAAAAAAATTCTACCACTAGAAAATTTACGAAGTTAAGGCTAGAATTTTACCTGTGATCTGCCCAGCTCCACTATTCTGACCGAACTCTGCTGACGAAAACACTCTCGGTGCCGGCCCGATCTGCTCAAACGGCTGCTGCACTGCCGCAACCTGACCTCTCGGCTGCACCTCGACTGACTGAATCACAGCTACCGCCGTCGGCTGCAATCTGGGACACGACGTCCTGATATGCCCCAGCTCTCTGCAGTGGAAACATACTCTCAAATCCCGCTGCTGCGACTGCAGCTGCTGCTGAGACAATTGCTGCTGATCGCCCTTACGGGGGCAACTCGCCAAACGATGCTCCAGACTCCCGCATCCATAACATGCTCCGCCCCTCTGACTGGGCCTAGAAGCACCATCCCATTTCCATTTCTGTCCCTGCGCAGGCTTACCTCCTTTGCCGGAACCAGAACCGGAACTACTCTGATGCTGCTGCTGCTGTCTCCTCGACTGAACAGCAGGAACGACCGATACGGGTACGGCCGCTGGAACAGCTACAACTGATTGACCTCTTAGATCCTCCTCAATACCCGCAGCCATCTCAACCAGCTTCGCCCTTGAGGCGTACTCTGAAACCCTGCAGCAAATCCTCAAATCTGCGCTAAGTTCCCTCAGGAACCTCTGAACCTGAGTCCGCTCGTCCTCCATGCCACGATCCGCATAGACAAGCAACCGGCTGAACTCGGCATCATACTCTTGCACAGTACGATCACCCTGAACCACCTCCACGAACCTTGTCCCGAGACGATCTAAAGCCTCCTGAGGAAAGTACTTGGCGTTGAACTCAGCCACGAACTCTCCCCAAGTCTAGACAGCACCAGGCCTCCTGGCCTCAATCGCTCTCCACCACAAGTGAGCATCCCCAGACAGGTAGTGGATAGCTATCTCCACACGATAATCCTCTAAACATCGAACCGATCGGAAGTTGCGTTCCATGCGCATACGCCACTCATCTGCCTCCTCATGCCCAACACCGCCTGGGAAGAAAGCAGTACTCATCTGCTACA
The DNA here is from genome assembly GCA_963576765.1 of Draba incana. NCBI lineage: Eukaryota > Viridiplantae > Streptophyta > Magnoliopsida > Brassicales > Brassicaceae > Draba > Draba incana. The sequence goes on from OY755205.1 coordinate 23,931,815, forward strand.
TCTGACCCATCATCTCCAGATAAGTCGGACGCGCCTCAGCCATCGCAGCCCTCGGCTGCACCTCTGCCACTGGAGGCACCACTGGAGCCTGAACCGGAACTGCCGCCGGAAACCGCCCAGTAACTCTGTCAGAATGCCCTCCATGCGATCCATACGCTCCTGAGCTGGAACAACACCCATACCAGGGCCCGCTCCTACACCAGCCATCCCGGCGCCTCTCCCGGCACCCATAGCACTCATGCTAGCACTGACACTGGTCTCGCCCACAGAACCTGTATGATGCGTAGGAGTCTCTGACGCATGCGTAGCACTCGAAAACGACTCATCCACTGGTCCAAGACCACGACCTCGGCCTCCACGGCCACCAACTCTGCCACCACGGGCACCAGCTCTGCCACGACCTCTAGCTCTAGGAACCATACAGCACTGCATTTTCCAAAAACACAGGCTAAGCTAATAGAAGTCACACAGAAATAAAATACAACATACCGTGGAATCACACTGAAGGCTCGGGAGGATGATCTAAGATTCTATACTATCACAGTAAATCACATAGTCTCAGATCACACAATCTACGTCCTAAAACCGTATAGGCTCTGATACCAAAATGTAACACCCGCATTTTTTTTTTTTTTTATAATTAACCAATTATTAAACCGGGTGAAACCAAGCGGAAATAACCAACATAAATAAATTCCAATTTAAATAAATAATAACCAGCAATACCAAAATCATGAAATATCAAATCTAACAATTCCGATAACAACTAGCAACCTAACAGGCTACTAAACAGTTCAACAAAACAAATTCAATCCTATCATCCTCCGTCCTTGCCTCGATTCCACGATCACATTTTTCCTTTACCTGCAACTCAAAAGAACACGGGAGTTGCGTGAGTATTATCACAAATACTAAGTGGAGCGGTCATCCCGCAAAACGGAAATACTTACAACATTTATCACAATTTCTCAATTTAACCTTTAAATTAAAAACCGGTTAAGTAAAATTAAACCATTTTCCAATTATTAATCATTAACCAATTTCCATTTATTTAAATAACAATTAACCAATTTCCAGTTATTTAAATAACAATTAACCAAAAACAACAATTTACAGAACAAGGTGTCGATCGACACCCGACATGGTGTCGCTCGACACCACAACATGATTTTGGCATTCAACGCCGAGTGTCGATCGACACAGCCTCTAGGTGTTGATCGACGCTCGGTTTCAGAAAGCAAAGATCGAGCATGTCCTCACTTGGCTCGTCTCGGCTACAATACAACCGATTCCAAATACAATCAACACGAATCACACACAATTTCCAGAGACAAATGATCCATTACAAGCAAAACAATCAATCACTCAATTCATCAATCCATCATAATCATTCTCTAACATTTCCATAGCAATCACGCACTCACCTCGCGAATCGAAGAGAATGAACGGGAAAGCGAACTGAACCGACGAACGATCAATCACAAAACCTCACTGATCCTCCTCTGATCGCACAGCAACCAAACACCAAGGATTCCTTAACACAACGGCGAAAGAGACTCCAAAAACTCGAAGGATTCTCACGAACAAACGACTCTCTCTCCCTCGATTCTCCCTCTTCTCTCTTTTCTCTGACTTTTCTTCTCTGAGGAGGACGGCTCGTGATCCCAGAAAGAATAAAAAGGGCGAGCTTAGGGTTTTCGAGAATTGAACCGCGTGAAAATCGCGGTTTTTCGCAAACCGATCGCGATTTTAAAAACTGGTGTCGATCGACACTGCCAACAGGTGTCGATCGACACCTCCAAATAATTTCAATAATTTGGACTTCGGTCGTTACAGGGCGCTCCTGCTGGTGGTGTTAGACAACTTCGGTTTACAAAAAAGATGTCATCACTTAACAATTTCGCTTGAAAATGTTGAATGTGTTTCTCGCGTTATGACCAACTTTCAAGGTGGTTGGATTTTGCATAGACACTTTGTTTTACAAGCAATGTTGCCATAACAAGCCTGCTCCAATAGTGAATATTTTCTAGCGAGGTTACCTACATTCTGTTAGTTGGGTTTTGAATAGACACTTTGGTTTACGGTCATGCTGCAGCAAGAGTATCCGCTCAAGTGAATACTTTTGACAAAGTTACCAATGCTATTTTAATTGGGTTTTGACATGAACATTTGGGTTTACAGATATGTTTTCTACTAACGCACCCGCTCCTGTAATAAACACGTTATCACGTTACGACCAACGATTTAGTTTGTTGGGTTTAGAGTGAACATTTGGGTTTACACACATGTTCCCGAGAACACGTCCACTCCTGTAATGATCACTTTTAGCGATGTAACCAACGTTTTGTCTGTTGGGTTTTGAAATGAACATTTGGGTTTACACATACGTTTTCCTGTAACGCACATGCTCCTGTGATGATTATTATACATTTGTATAGCGTGCTGTTTAATCCTGCTAAGGATGTAATAGTCAGATCTGAAGCTTGTGAAGTAGACCGTCGTTGTGGCCAGCAGCGAGGTGTTATGTCTGTTTTTGGTAAGACTTTTGTTATCCACGGGGGATGTAAATACAAATTATTCTGAAAGAAGTCTGCTTTTGTTAAGACTTAGATGTTATAAGCGAAACTGTTTCAGATAAGTTTGCTTTATTTGATTTCTGTGAGAAAATCAAGTAAGAGTGATGGGAGTATATGAGTATATGTATCCCACTCCCCCCTTCTTAAGAGGGGGCAGCTGAACCCATCCAAAAATGAGCTGCCTACGTATCCTTTGCAGGGATCAAGCCGCCTCGTAGTTCAAGTAAGTATTTTTAGTGATTGATGTAAAAGATATGTGCATTAGGTATGACTTCGAATAATCTGTTAAGGATGTAAATGATATATCCGTTTAGATAGGACTTCGAATAATCCGTTAAGGATTTAAGTGATATGTCCGTTTAGATAGGACTTAATATAATCAGTTAAGGATATAAGTGATATGTCCATTCAGGTCGGACGTTAAGCGCATGTGTTAAGTGGTAAATTAGGAGAGCCGGTAAGCGAGTTTGCGAGCCAGGCGGCTAGGAGAGCTAGTAAGCGAGTCAGCTAGGCAGCAACTGAGCTAAGCAGCGAGGATTGTTGGTAAGCAAATAAACTTGACATTTAACGAGCCAGTAACTGACGAGCTTGTCAGCCAGTGAGCCAGGCAGGTAGGAGAGTAAGTAAAAGAAGAGTTAGGCGAGTTAACTACGCAGTAGACGAGCTAAGCAGCTTCGGCAACTGTTAAGTAGATAAGTTAGACAACAGATGAGCTAGGCTGCTAGGAGAGCTAGTAAGCGACAAACTCAGCGAGTGAGCTATGCAGCATACGAGCCAAGTAGCTAGGAGAGCTGGCAGAAGAGCGTTAAGCGAAAAGCTAGGTGAGTCAATTATCCTGCAAATGAGCTTGACAGCAAACGAACTGGTAAGTGATGAGCTTTTAAGCGAGTGAACTTGATAGCGAGGAGAGCTGGTTAGCAGATAAGCTAAACAGGTAGAGTTGTAAACACATGAGCTAAACAGCGAAGGAGGTAGTCGGAGTGATTAATCTCTGAAGGTGAATATGACGTGAGTCTTTATTATGTCAGCTTACATTGATGTTTTCTCCTTACTTTGGTTTCTTATTGCCGCTCGGTCATCATCGAGGTTTGAGCACTCTACCCATAGGAGGTTTTCTTCTTCGTCTGATGCATTATGTTTGTCGACGAGGTCCGCGTTACCGCTTCTTTGCTCAGCTGTAGTTACTATTCCAATAGATAACAAAAGTAGGTTTGGACTGTAGATTTGGATGAATTGAGACTATGTGTTAAATTGTTTATTGGTGGTTAGACAATTATTAGTCTTAGATTATCCTCTTCGGCCTTTAAAGAGATTTCGCGGTAAGTTGTGTTTTTGACTGTCTGTGTGACCTCTTGTTTTGTGAGATATAGTATCTTAGTGGTGCTTTTGGGAAGTACAGGGTCTAATGACTAGAGTTCGGAGAGGTCGTGGTCGGGGGCATCTGAGTACGTCTTTCGAGTGAGTGGCTCAAAGTGAGTCGCCAGAGCAAGTGGATGATTCGGAAACGTATCATGAAGGCAGTGTCAGGGTGTCTGTTGGTGGTACTAGAGCAGATGGTGCTGTGGGAGGCCCAAGTGGGGGTGCTGCTTCATGTGTGGCCCATAATTAAGATGATCGTTTGGCGAAGATGTTAGCCCTGATTTTGAAGCGGTTATCGAGTGGGGTACCAGGGCACGCTCCAACAGAGATTCCAATGGCAGAGGAGCATCTTGCTTATCGAGTGATGTCGAGCGAGATCGAGAGCATCAGGTCTTTGTCCTTCTCGGGTGGAGGGGGACCTGAGTTAGCAGATGAGTGGAGGATGAGGATAGATCGTAGGTTACGCTCTATTAGGTGTGCTGATGAGTATCGAGTAGATTTAGCGGTACACTTCTTCAACGGTGATGCATTTCTCTGGTGGAGGAGTGTTGAGGCCTGGATGAGGCGGAAAGTATGGACTTAAGGAGAATTCTTGGTTGAGTTTAATGCCAGATATTTTCCTCAAGAGGCAGTGGATCGGTTGGAGACCAGTTTTGGGAACTTGTCTAGGGAAACCGGTCGAATAGGCGAGTATTATGCTGAGTTCAATAGGTTAGTGGTTTATGCAACTAAAGGCATGGACGAGGAGCAGGCTCAGATGAGGAGGTTCGCGGGAGAACTTTAGTTGGGGCTAAGGATGTCGTGCAGAGCTTCCAAGCTCGCCTCATTTGGGGAATTGGCTGGGGCTGCGACATTGATCGAGGTGGATCTAAGAGCACAGATCGAGGATTGAAATGTGGTTCTTTTACCTTAGTTGTTGTTCTTTTGTTTTTCAGTTCCAGAATTTTTGCTTTGGCTTTGCCGTTGAAACGATTATTTCAATTCCAAATTTATAAGACTAGTTTTTCTTATATCTTTGGTTTGTGTCGGATTTTGTAATTAGTTCGGTAAAGTGATATGATGACATTGTGAGAATGGACTGGTTGGAGTGATGTCGGGTTCATCTGGATAGCCATCTAGGTTGGCGTGGTGTTTGAGCGCGAGGGATCAAGGTCGGTGGTGCACGGTGTGAGACCTACTTCTGGGAGTCTTGTAATCCCGTCTATTCAGGCAGAGCAGATGATTGGCCTAGGTTACAAGGCTTATTTAGCAATGATTGTGGTACTGGAGTCTGCAGGTGAGGTTGCGGTGAGAGATATTTGGGTTACTTAGGATTTTTGAAGATGTTTTGGTCGATAAAGGGATTATTGCCATCTCGGTCTAATCTTTTTACGGTTGAGCTAGAGCCCGCGATAACGCCGGCGTCTAAGGCACCAGACAGGAAGTTCCAGCAGAGTTGGCAGAGCTGATGGGACAGCTAGAGGATTGGTCGAGTAAAAGTATTTGGAGGTTTTGATAATCATCTTCATAGATGACATTCCGGTGTATTCGAGGATTCTAGGAGAGTTTGCGGAACAAGTGAGTTTGGTTCTGGTGAAGCTTCAAGAGAAGAAGCTTTTTGCGAAGTTAAGTAAGTGTGGTTTTTGGCAGCGAAAGATGGGGTTTCTTGGCCGTGTTGTTTCTACTGAGGGAGTTCCTAAGAATCCGGCTAAGATTGGGGCTATCAGAGATTGGGGCTAAGGTTAAGTGGACAGGAGGAATTTCCCTTTTGTTTGGTCTCAGGAGTGAGAGGACAGCTTTGCAAGGCTGAAGGAGAGATCGATAAGGACACCTGTATTGGCGTTGCCCGAGCCAGGTAAGCCTTATGCAGTGCACGCCGATGCTTACGGGATTGATTTGGGTTTTGTGTTGATGCAGGAGGACACGGAGATTGCGTAAGCTTCGAGGCAGGTGTGAGCGGTTGATCGCAATTATCCCACGCATATTCTGGCGTAGAGTGTGGTAGTGTTTGCCCTGAAGGTTTTGAGATCTTATTTGTGAGGGAGAGGCGTTGGGTTCAATTCTTGGCAGATTACGATCTGAGTATCGTATACAATCCGGGTAAGGCGTACCCGGTGGCAGATGCTCAAGAGCGGGATGTTGAGGCATTGTGAGCGAGTTTAGCACATTCTGATTATGTGCTATTTCGCAGGAGCCTTTTGGTTTAGAGGCGGCTGATCAGGCAGATCTTCTGTGTAGGATCTAAGTGACTGTTGATTGATTCGTCGAGGAGGGTGTGATCATGTGTTGATTGATTCGTCGAGGAGTGTTGGTTTTGAGTATCAGATCTCTCCGGATGGTATGTTTCGGGTGCGTAGGCATGTGTGTGTACCTTAGGAGGACCACTGAGGTTTCAGGACTTGGTTTGGACCACCTGAGGTAGTCCTAATCGCTGATGTTTATAGGCATTAGTAATTATTGCTCTAGGGGCTGCGGTCTCCAATAACTCATTTACCGTTGGAGATTGTAGTATCGTGTATGCTGCTCGACATTGAGGTCCCAGTATGAGCATTGGGGTTGTGGTCCATGTGTTACCGATGGCTCAAAGGATTCGTTCTTGTGAGTACGAGGGGTGTGAAAATGAGTTAAGAGTAATAAATACATGTAACGTTCGCATAAACATAGGGTTAGTGATGAGCTTCAGAGGTCATGATTGGATTTGAGGAGGATCGGTTGTGTTTGCCAAGTGTGCAGTAAGAGCAGAGATGATATATTCTAGTTTCAGGTGGTTGTAAACATATGAATTGATTACTCTATAGAAAGCGTTTCTTCTATATATATCAAGAGCTTGAGGGAGACGTCTCGAGAGTGGAGTGGCATTGGCATCGCTACCTCGAAGGAGACGTCGTGAGAGTGTTTATAACGCCTAAACGCCCCTCACATGGGCCCCCGTTCAATCTTAGGCCTGTGGGCCCACCATGTCTGACGGTCGGTGCGTTAGTCCAGGAGGCTCTGATGTCTGGTTTACTAATCCTGCAAATCACCACGCGATTTCTCCCCGTGTTTTGTTCTTACTCAAAGGGTACTAGAAAGTCATTTCTAGTAAGTCACCCATCCTTAAATTGCTCCAGCTTAAGCACGCTTACCTCTGGCGTTCTCTCAAGACATGTGACCGAAAAGATAAGTGCACTTAGGTGACATAGGTAACCAAATCAATTCTTTTAAGCCTCTCTGTATGTACCGTATATATACCTTATATGCCAAGAAACGGGGTGTCACAATTCACCCCCACTCACTGATCGCAACATCCTCGTTGCATACCAAGATTGTAACCCCCGACAGAGATCACACACACTCATCAGGGTTCGCTCTTATGCCACTTATAATGTCCCACCCGCCCCTCTCATGGGCCCCTGTCCATTATCAGGGCCGGGGGCCCACCATGGCTGGTGGTCGGTGCGTTAGTCTAGGAGGCTCAGAAATCTTATTTACAAACCCAGCAAATCACCATGCAATCTCTCCCCGTGTTTTGTCCTCACTCAAAGGTACTGGAAATGACTTCCTAGTAGGTCACCCATCCTTAAATTCCTCCAGCTCAAGCATGCTGAACTCTAGAGTTCCCTCAAGACTTGTGACCAAAAAGATACGTGCACTTTGGTAACATAGGTAACTAAATCAATTCTTTTAAGCCTTTCCGCATATACCTCATATGCCCTGAAACAAGGGTGTCACAGTGTGATGGTGTCATTATGAGTATGAGTAATTAATGTCTGATCGTGATATAAGCATGAGATGGGATATCGACCTCTGGGTGCAGGTGTAATTTTGCGTTATAGTGGCGAGTGGATCGCAGCGTGCGATAAGATAGCATGTGGAAGTGAAGTATCAAGTTCTGAGTGGTAAGTTGCAAAGTTTCCCATTCCCGAGTGGAAGTGGGATTTGATCACTATGGATTTTGTGGTCGGAATGCCTAACTCAAGGACCTATGATGCCATTTGGGTGACTGTGGACTGTCTGACCAAGTCTGCACATTTTTTGGCCATTAAGAAGACCGATGGAGCTGTGGTTTTGGCTAAGAAATATGTGAGAGGGATAGTGAGGCTGCATGGAGCATTGTGTCAGAGTAGGATACTAGGTTTTTGTCTGAGTTTGGAGAGCTTTTCAGACAAAGATGGGCACTAAGGTGCACATGAGTATGATATATCTTCCGCAGACTTACGGCAGATGTGTGTTCTAGATTGGGGTGCTCACTGGGTTGATCACTTGTGCATGGCTGAGTTTGCGTATAACAACAGCTTTTAGGCGAGTCTCGGGATGGCTCCATATGAGGCATTGTATGGGAGGCCGTGTAGGACACCTCTATGTTGGACCCAAGTGGGCGAGAGGAGCATATTTTGTGCGAGTTTTGTGCAGGATTTGTCAGAAAGATCCGTGTCTTGAAGGCAAATGCGAAAGAAGCTCAGGATCGTCAGAAAAGTTATGCTCGTAAGAGGAGATCTAAGTGGGAATTTGAGGTAAGAGATCGTGTGCATCTCAAGGTATCAATGTTGAGGAAATGCATGTGTACTTTGGAGGTGTTAGTGGCTAACATTTTTGGGATCTTCATCCAGTTTTGTCGCAAAGATGAAGTTGAAGTTTGGCAAGTGGTTCGACAAGCAGGTCGCCGCTTGAGCTTACTTTTATCTTCTCGGTTCTGGTTTCAGTGTTAGCTTGAGCCTAGCGTTGTTCTGTTCATGTATTAACGTCGAGTTATAACGATATACATTTAGGGAATTTATAAAATGGAATTCCTTATTTATCCCATGTATTTTATAAGACATATGTTTCTTATATGTGTTAGTGGTTTGGTTGACCAATGTGGGTTGTGTTTGAGATGATATTTTGGGTTGGGAATATCGAGTTTAGGCCACGTGAAGCGATTCTATTCATAGGTGTTTATAGGCATTTTCGAATCTTTACTCCAGGAGCTGTAGCATTCCCGATAAACTTATTACGGTTTTGGAGATCGTGGATCTCTAGCAGTCTTATATGGGGCAAGTGGGTCCTAGTATAGGTATTGAGGGATAGTGGTCCTCTCGAGGGTGTACTTACCTGTTACGAGTGGGTCGCAGTGTAGTATCGAGGGTATACTTACCTGTAACGAGTGGGTCTCAGTGTACTATGGAGGTTGTACTTACCTGTGATGAGTAGATCTCAGTGTAGTATGGTGAGATGCTTACTTATCAGTGACAGGTAGGTCTGAGTATAAATATCAAAGGAGAGTGGTTCTCTTGAGGGGTTGGTGATTCCCCTTCATTTTCAGAGGAGACAATGGTTCTCCGGCAGACTTATCTGGGAAAGGTGGGTCTCAGTATAAGTCTAGAGGGAAAAGTGGTTCCTTGTATACCATGAGTGGTATAGTGCATTGAGTGCTTGGATGCGTCATGGGAGCATGGTGGTGTAGTAATGAGTTAAGAGTAATGAATGTCTGGAAACGTGTGTATAAACATAGGATTAGATGCGAGTCTGTGAGATCAGGTAAGGATCTCTGGTGGTATTGACTAAGTGGGGTCAGGTTTTTGGTCTTTTGGAAGACGGTTTGTCGGGATTCGAGGTCGAATCCAGAGTAGTGGGGGAGTGTTGTAACATCCCAAAACCAAATTGTGTAATTTGGTAAGGGGTCTCGATCGACACCAAGGTTGTGTGTCGATCGCCACCTTGTGTTTGGGTTGAAATGGGTTAAGTTTTAATCCTCGGTTTGGCTAGGCTAAGGGTGCACAACCCTAGGTGCTCATAATTAAAGAGTCAAGCCGTATCTTGTCGCGTTTTCAGAGCTTTGTGAAAGGAAAATAGAGATTAAAGAGAAAAAGGAGAATTTTAGGGTTCTTGAGGTTTTGTTGATCAAGGTGATCAATTCACGGTGTTTTGGTGTGAAATCAAAGACTGTCGTGAGAGTGGAAGCTATCTGTGGTGGTTGTGCTTTTCCTCAATCATTTTCCTTCGATTTTTCCTTTCCGAATCCCTAAGGAGAGTGCGTGATCGTGGTTACTTAGGATAATCAGATGTTAGGACGATGGTTGGTTGTTGGTTGATGTATTGAGTATTGTTTGGTGAATATTGTGTTTCCTGTGTGATTTTCGTGTGTTTATCTTTCGGTTCATCGTTGAATCGTGTTGCGTGATGGAAAGGGACCGAGCCGTGGTAGGATTTGGCTTGGTCCAGTTTTCTGCGAGGAGTGTCGATCGACACCAAGTGGGTGTGTCGATCGACACCCGATCGACACCCACTGTGGTTTCGCGATTCATGTGTTCGGGAACTGTGTATCGATCGACACCAAGTGGGTATGTCGATCGACACAAGGTTGTGAATCCTAAGGTTCATATTGTGGTGTCGATCGACACAAAGTGGGTGTGTTGATCGACACCGACCTCTGATATGTGGGTTTACTTGATTGTTCTCATTAAGTTAATTGAACATTGTATACTACTGTTTGATCGCGTAGTAATTGACATTCCTTATCCTGTACTTATATAACTGGTAGACGGGATGACTGCCTCACTAAGTATTTCTGATAATACTTATGCAACTCTTTGTTCCTTGTGTTGCAGGTAAAGGAAAAGTGTGATCGAAGAATCAAGCCTTAAGGAAGAGGATGATTAAGGATTTGTATGGTCAATGTTGTTCTAGTAGAACCTGGTTTAGGTTGCTAGATTGCGTTGCTGGTTATTGGTTTATGGAATTGAATCATTGTTGAGCTATTTATTTAATAAGTTTATTATTAGGAGAATTTTCCGCAGTAGAATTGTTAAGTTAGCCGTTGAGGATTAATATTGTGGAATATTAAATCCGGGTTAATTATCTATTAAAATAAAATAAAAATAGGAGTGTTGGTTGTTTCATACAGAGTCTATGGAGATTGAGGCTATATTTCCCAAAACAAACAAAGCGGAACATTAGAACAGAAAGACATTTTGGCAAAGTGTGTCGATCGACACCACCTGTTGAATTTTTGAATTTGTCATTTGTTCTCATTTTGGTAATTGGAACATTGTTAATTGATGATTGTTGCATAGTTTGGCATTCTTTTCCATTATTATGTAAGCGGTAGACGGGATGACCGTCTCACTGAGTATTTATCATAATACTCACGCAACTCATTTTTTCATGTGTTGCAGGTAAAGATAAAGTGTGATCGTGGAATCAAGGCAATGAGAGGGGATGATAGGATTTTATTCTTATGTTTGCATTTTGGTAGAACTTATGTTAGGTTGCTAGAAATGCTAGTTTGAATTATTGGAATTGGTTATTTGGTTTTAAATTGAATTCATTGGAGTTTCGTTGAATTTAATGGAGTTGCTTGATTTTCCGCTGTTTATTGAACTAATCGTTGACGATTATTATTTAAGGGAATAATAATCCAGATTAATTAATTATTATAACAAAAACTTGGTCGTTTAATTTTGGTATCAAAGCCCTTACGGTTTTAGGGCAGTAAGAATTGTGTGAACGATGTGATTAGAAGTGGCTAGTCGATTATTCTGTTTAGTCTTAGATCATCCTCTTGAACCTTTAAAGTGATTCCACCATATGTTTTGTTTGACCTTTATTTTTGGAGTTTTCTTAGTCTGTGCTTTTGGGAAATAAAGAGCGATGGATACCGGAGCTAGAGGTCGTGGGCGAGGTAGAGGCCGGAGGGGCCGAGGTCATGGTCATGGACAAGTTGTGGAGTCGTCCAGTAGCGTGGCTACGAGTGCTACGCATGTGTCAGGGTCTCAGACGAATCATGTGGGATCTTTGAGTGATACCAGCGCGAGTGCCAGTGTGGGTGATGTGGGTACCGGGCAAGGTACCGGGAAAGGTGTCGGGAGGGGTGCCAGGTTAGCTAGTGGTGGAGTGGGCCCAGGTGGGGGTGCTGCTCCAGGTTAGGATCGTTTGGATCATCTCGAGGGTTGGATGACAAAGTTGATGGAGCATTTTCCGGCTAGGGCTCCGGTTCAGGCTCCTGTGGTGCCTCCAGAGATGGAGGTGCAACCAAGGGCTGCGGTAGCTGAGGTGTGTCCGACCTATCTAGAGGTGATGGGTCAGTTGCGGTATTTGAGTACTGCTTTCTTTGAGGGCGGTGTTGGGCCTGAGGAGGCAGACGAGTGGCGTATGCGGATGGAGCGCAACTTCCGCTCGGTTCGTTGTCCTAAAGATGACCGAGTGGAGTTGGCTGTCCATTATTTGAGTTGTGATACTCACTTATGTTGGAGAGCTATTGAGGCCAGGAGGCATGGTGCGGCGTGGACCTGGGGAGAGTTTCTAGCTGAGTTTAACGCTAAATACATCCATCAGGAGACTTTAGATCGTCTCGGGACAAAATTTGTAGAGTTAGTGCAGGGCGATCGTACCATGCGAGAGTATGATGCCGAGTTTAGCATGTTTCACGTCTATGTGGATTGAGGCATGGAGGACGAGCAGACAGAAGTACAGAGGTTCCTGAGGGAACTGCATGCCGAGCTGAGGACACGGTGTAGAGTGTCGGAGTACGCCTCGAGGGCGAAGCTGGTCGAGCTTGCTGCATGCATAGAGGAGGACCTGAGAGGCCAGTCAGCAGCAGTAGTTCCAACAACGATTGCTTCTACTGTTCAGTCGAGGAGACAGCAGCAACACAGGAATTCTGATTCTGGATCTTTCAAAGGTAGTAAGCATGTGCAGGGCCAGAAGAGGAGGTGGGATGATGGCTCGAGATCGAGCCAGAGTGGGCGTAGATGTTTTTGTTGTGGGAGCACTGAGCATCGTGTTTTTAGCTGTCCCAAGAATGAGACTTCCTGGGAGGCTAAGGTGTGCTTCCATTGTAGGCAGCCCATGGCGCAGTTAGCGGCAATGCAGCCGTTGGCACAAATTGGGGCACCGCGTTTGTATACGCCAGTGGAGACAGCCAAGTCGAGCGCCAGACCGATCACAGGTAATTTCATAATTCAAACTTTTAATTTTTGTGGTGTTAAATTCATTGTTTGTTGTGTGGTTTTTTCTGTGATAGAAATATTAGGATTTCTCAACACCTGAGGTTTCTGCAGGGACCTTATTAGTGGGAGGCTTCGAGTCTCATGTGTTGTTCAATTCAGGAGCATATAATTGCTTCATTACTCCGGAGTGTGCCAAGAGCAGTGGTATTCAGAGCGATGTTGGTGAGCCAACGGTATGGTCAAGGTGGCTGGAGGAGGATTCCTAGCTATGCTTGGTCGAGCGAGAGGCATAGATGTTCAGATCGCGGGATAGTCGATGCCGGCATACTTTGTGATTAGTCCGGTAGAGTTGTATGACCCCATTCTTGGGATGGAGTGGTTGGAGCAATACCGGGTTCATATGGATTGTCATTGAGGTCGCATAGTGTTTGAGCGCAAGGGTTCGAGGTTAGTTTATCAGGGGCGGAGACCGACTTTAGGGAGTCTTGTGATTTCCGCAATTCAGGCTGTGTAGATGATTGAGCGGGGTTGCGAGGCTTATTTGGCGATGATTATGATGCAAAAGTCTATTGGTGAGGTTGCGGTGAGTGATATCAGGGTTGTTCAGGATTTCGAGGATGTCTTTCGGTCATTGAAGGGATTACCGCCGTCTCAGTTTGATCCTTTCACAATTGAGGTAGAGCCCGGGACAGCGCCTATATCTCAGTTCGAGGAATATTTAGATGTTTTTGTGATTATCTTCATCGACGATATTCTGGTTTATTCGAAGAGTCCTGAGGAGCATAAGGTGCACTTGAGATTGGTTCTAGAGAAGCTTCGAGAGGAGAAGCTTTTTGCGAAGTTGAGAAAGTGTAGTTTTTGGCAGAGAAATGGGGTTTCTTGGCTATATCATTTTTGCAGATGGAGTTTCTGTGGATCCGGCTAAGATCGAGGATATGAGAGATTGGCCTAGACCGTCTAATGCGACAGAGATTAGGAGTTTTCTTGGCTTAGCGAGTTATTATCAGTGGTTTATCAAGGGATTTACGAGTATGGCGTAGTCTATGACGAAGTTGACAAGGAAAGATGTCCCGTTTGTTTGGTCTCAAGAGTGTGAGGACAGCATTGCGAGGCTGAAGGAGATGTTGATGAGTATACCTGTTTTGGCGTTGCTCGAGCCGGGTAATCCTTATGCAGTATACACCAATGCTTTTGGGATTGGATTGGGTTGCGTGCTGGAGGGCAGGGTGATTACGTATGCTTCGAGGCAGTTGAGAGGTGCTCAACGCAATTATCCTACTCACGATATGGAGTTGGGAGCAGTAGTGTTTCCTCTAAAGATTTGGAGGCCCTATCTTTATGGCGGGAAGGTTCAGATTTTCACAGATCAGAAGAATCTGCAGCATATTTTCACTCAACCTTTGTTGAATGTGAGGCAGAGGTGTTGGGTTGAGTTGTTGGCAGATTACGAGCTGGAAATCGTTTACCATCCGGGTAAGGCGATCCTGGTGGCAAATGCTTTGAGTCGTCGGAGAGTGGATTCGACTCGGGAGCAGAATGTTGAGGCGCTGGTGAGTGAGCTTAGCACTTTGCGATTATGTGCTATTTTGAAGGAGCCGTTGGGTTTAGAGGCGGGTAATCATGCACATCTTCTGAGTAGAATTCGAGTGGCTCAGGAGAGTGATCAGGTTCTGATCGATGCGTTGTGGACAGATGGTTCTATATATCAGGTCTCTTTGAATGGACGATTCTCGTGCGTGGTTGGGTTTGCGTACCCAAGGATGAGGAGTTGAGGTAGGAGATTCTGCGAGAGGCTCATGCAAGCATGTTCTCGATTCATCCGGGTGCGACTAAGATGTATCTTGATCTCAAGCGGTATTATCATTGGGTCGGGAAGAAGAAAGATGTGGCTAGATGGGTTGCAGCTTGGGATACGTGTCTGCTACTGAAAGCTGAACATCAGGTTCTGAGTGGACTGCTGCAGAGTTTACCCATTCCATAGTGGAAGTATGATATGATCACGATGGATTTTATGGTTGAATTACCTACCTCGAGGACTTATGATGCTATATGGGTGATAGTGGATCGTCTGACTAAGTCGGCATATTTTCTAGGCCATTAAAAAGACAGATGGAGCTGCAGTTTTGGCTAAGAAGTATGTGAAGGAGATTGTGAGGCTGCATGGAGTGCCAGCTAGTATAGTGTCAGTTCGGGATCCCAAGTTCACTTCTGAGATTTTGAGAGCCTTCAAGGCTGAGATGGGCACTAAGGTGCATATTAGTATGGCATATCATCCGCAGACTGATGGGCAGTCAGAGAGGTCTATTCAAACTTTGGAGGATTTGTTGAGGATGTGCATGCTAGATTGGGGTGGTCATTAGGTGGATCACTTGTGCATTGCTGAGTTTGCGTATAACAACAACTTTCAGGTCAGTATCGGGATGACTCCTTGTGAGGCGTTATATGGGAGGCCATGTAAGACACCTATATGTTAGACCCAAGTGGGGCAGATAAGCATTTATGGTGCGAGTTTTGTTCCGAAGATGATGGAGAAGATCCGTGTCTTGAGGCTGAACATGAAGGAGGCTCGGGATCGGCAGAGGAGTTACGCCGATAAGAGGCAGAGAGAGTTGGAGTTCGCGGTCGGAGATAGAGTGTATCTCAAGATGGCCATGTTGTGAGGCCTCAACATATCGATTTCCGAGAATAAGCTGAATCCGAGATTTATGGGTCCGCTCTTGGTGGTGGAGCGTGTTGGACCGGTGTCTTAGCATTTAGAGTTACCTCTGATTATGAAGGCATTTCATAAAATGTTTCATGTGTCGATGTCGAGGAAGTGCATGCACAAGTCGAGGAGGTGGTGGCTAAGATTCCTGAGGCTCTTCAGCCTTATTTGTCTGTAGCGGTGAGACCTGTGAGGATTCTCGAGAAGAGAGTCAAGGTTCTGCGTCGGAAGAGGATATCATTGCTGAGAGTCTTGTGGGACTGTAGCGATATAGAGGAGGAGACTTGGGAGCCAGAGGCGAAGATGAAGTTAATGTTCTGAAAGTGGTTCGACAAGTAGGTCGCAATTTGAGCTTTATTTCTCTTTGTGGTTCTGATTTCAGTTTTAGCGTGGTGCTATTGTTGTTTTTTTCATGTATTTCGTTTTCCTTGTAACGTTATACATTTTTGGATATTTATAAGTTGGAGTTGTTCTTATATTTTGTGATTTTATAAGTTGAGCGGTTCTTCTTATATGATTATGTCTAACGTTGACTAGTGGTTGGTCATGTTAGTGTTGTAACATCCTGAAACCAAAATATGGCATTTTGGAAGGGGTGTCGATTGACACCAAGGTGGGGGTGTTGATCGACACCAGTTTATGGGTTGTTTTCCGGTTTGATTTTTAATCGTCCAGTTTACATCGGTTTTGGTGCAAAACCCTAGAACGTGATATAAAAGGGCATTTGGCTGATTTTCAGAAGGAAAAAGACGTGTTCTTGATCAGAATTAAGAGAAATAGAGTTTTGTGTGAGAATCGATCGTTCTTGGTGTTTTTAGGCTCGGTTGATTAAGTTTTTTGTTGAGAAGGATTGTGTGTCGTTTTCCTTGTGGTTCCAGCGAGAAAATCAGAGGTTTCGGTGTGTTCTCGAGTTTGGTTTCTGTCTTTCATCTCGTTCCATTTCTTTAAATCCGTATTCGAGGTGAGTGCGTGATCGTGGTTATGGGAATAGATTGTTAGGTTATCGATTGCTTGATTTGTGATAGAATTATCATTGTTTGGTTGCTGTTTTGTGATGATTCGTATGCTTTTTGTGTTGATGGTTCGTGAAATTGACTCGCATGATGAAACGGAATCGAGTCGTATAAGGATTTGACTCAATTTAG
This sequence comes from Draba incana, assembly GCA_963576765.1. Lineage (NCBI taxonomy): Eukaryota > Viridiplantae > Streptophyta > Magnoliopsida > Brassicales > Brassicaceae > Draba > Draba incana. Next base: position 23,948,484 of record OY755205.1, read on the forward strand.
GTTTCTGCGAGGAGTACCGATCGACACCTGGTGGTGGTATCGATCGAAACCCTGTTGTGTTTTCTGTGTTATCGCATTGGAGTGTGGATCGACACCATGGTGGAGAATTCGATACAAATTCTAATAAGAAGGGGATAATGTAATGAACCGTTCCGGGGCTAGGCATGGCCCATGCCAAGTCCCGAGGGCAGGCCAGAAGAAGTGAGGATCATTTGGCCTTAGTCTTGGCCAAGCACCTTGGTGACTGAGCTCCTTACATGGCTGAAGCATGAGCTATCCCATGGCTAAGCAGCCTCCTTGCCTGATCAGTTAACTTATTCCCTTAAGTTTCCATTGAAAACTGTAAGTGTTGCCTTAGTAAACCTTATTATTTGTTTTGTATAGAAAGCAAGTCTGAATCTAAGACGAATCCGAAAGTAGAAAGCTTAAGCAGAATCGTATACTTACCTAAGTCAAGTTGAGTCTTTGTGATGTTTTTGTCATGTGTTAGATGAGTAAAACACATGTTGCTTGTTTATTAAAATTCGTAATAGAGGTTCACATAAATCACTCGTTAAAATTGCTAAGGGTAATAACTAGTGAAAACGTAAAGAATAAACCTAAACGAAATTGCTTACAAGTTTACCTTAGACAAAGGTAAGACTTGGCAATGTTTGTTGTTTGATTAATTAATCCGTAAAAATGGTTCATATAAACTATCCATGGAATTGCTAAGTGTAATGGATGAACCTAAACAAAATTGTTTACCATTTTATATGCATACATGCTTGTTTCATAAATCATATAAACTTGTTGAGCACGCGGTATGTCATTCCTGAGTTTTACCATTCATTGAGGAGTAATGGTAGTAAGTGCATGAAGACACGGAGGAACGGGATTGCAGCCTAGGGCCGTGTACTGCATAAGCGATCAATGAAGATTCCCGATGTGGTTTCATAAGAGAGCGGCCACGTGAATTGTTCAAGGATCCTAACCTATAACCTTTGTGGTTATGAACTGAACAATGACTTGGTTACACGTGATGGGAATGGATAACGCGTAAGGCTTTTATGGAATTGAAAACGTGATATCATATATTGTTCACGTTTAATTATGCATGCATTTGAGTGTTGAGTGTTGATTGTTATTTTGGATCTTGGGGTTAGGAATATATTTTATTGACTATTAGGGGACCCTAGACTCATTAGAAAATTAGTGCTCAGGACTCAATCTGTTTTGCAGGTAACCCTTAGATCAATGGAAGTACGGATCAGAACATTAGGAAAATCAGTGGTAGATTTCCTTACTTTTGTAAATAAATAATATTTATTATGTAATAGTTTAAAAATTTACGTATAAATATATTAAGTATCGGTTTTAAATAACTCGGGTTTCGTATGATACATAGTCATGTCCGGATGATCCAACTACCGTTCATGACTCGGGTTGAAAAGCCTTGAAGTTTTGAACGATAGGAACCGTGTGCTCGAACATTTGTTCTAAGGTTCTTAAATGCGTTTACGGAACCTCGGAATAGAAGTCTGAGTACACGCACGTAGCGTCTTTGGCCTAGATCGGGTCAGGAGTGTTACACAGCGCTTCCGGACCATGTCTCACCTGCATTCACGGAGATGAAATCATCAAAGCTATGACCAAAGTACACGACAGATCATGCATAAGCCATTCGGGAGGAAGAACCGTTGCGTTTCTCGTCAAAAAAGAAGGCAGCTTCTGGCCACTATGCTGGTGTACTGCGCTAAGTTCACAGCCACATGCGAGAAACGCAAGAAGAACCCCTCGATCATCCAACATCCATCAGAGCTGCTACCATCGGTCTAAACCCCATACCCATTCATGAAATGGCCAGTGGACATAATCGGCCCACTCCCTCAGTCACGACCTTAAAGGCTTGAATATGTACTAGTTATGACCAACCACTTCACCAAATGGATGGAAGCCTCAGCTCACTAGCAGATCCATCCAGAACAAATCAAGAAATTCGTGTGGAAAAACATAATCTGCCGACATGGGCAACCGCATGAGGTCATAACTGACAGCACTACCTACTACACCTCGACAACACATCCGGCTCACCTGCTCCACCACAAATAACTCGCTAGGCAACTATCATGGAAGGATACCGACCCGGTCCCTAATCAAAAGCCTAGAAAAACATTTAACGGCTAAAAAAGAAAGATGTAGTGACGAACTGCAAGGACTGTTGTGGGCCTCACGCACGACAACCGAGAAAAACACAGCATAAACACCTTTCTCACTGACCTACGGAACATAAGCATTGGTACCAATTGACTCAATCATACCAAACCTCTGGGGGGCAACTAATCTCCTCACCAAAGACTTCAGCGAGAACTCACTCCACGATGTCGTTGACCTGATAGAAACACGCCACGAGCTAGCTGCAATCAGAATACAAAACTACCAACAAGCAGAAGCTCTACACTTTTGGCCCGAGCAAAAATCTTGCAACTTTAGAATGGCAGCTTAGTCATGTGCAAGTCACAGAACAAACCCTAAGAAGCAAGCGTCAGAGCTATAGAGACCCCTAGGGATGGTCCCTACCACATTGCTGTTGTAATGCAACCACGCATCTACAAGCTCACCAACATTCAGAATGGGAAATCAATGAAGAAATGTTGGAAGAGCAGCGACCTTGAGCTCTTCTATCACTAAAATCCCCATATAATAATCGAACTATGATATGGCTTGATCCTTTTACTGGGTATGTAGGCAGCTCGCCCCTTGAGCGCAGCCACACCAAACAAACATCCCAACCTACTCAAGTCGGATGAAGTCCTTACTCTTACAAAGTTTTTAATCAAGAACGATTACCTACCATTTTGGCCAACTAGCCCCGATCTGAAATATCCTAAGGTAAAACTAACATCAATACAATCGAAGTCGATCCAACGAAATGATCACCCAAAAGCTTAGGCTTAAAAGAACTATGTCCTAAACTTCATTATGATTAAGCGTCGACCGACCAAAAACTCACATCGCAACAACAAGCTAAACTCGTGCAATCTACTTTACCAAACAGGATTAGACCACACTACGATCACTCATATCGGACAAATGAAAATACCAAAAATAAGAATAAAAAATAAAGGTTCACCAAATAAAAATGAATAAAAAGCCACCAGAGGCAAAAATATTCATACCAAGTCACTTCCAACAAAGGGGAACAACAGATAAAAGCCCTCCCAGGCACCAAAGGTTAAAACCAAAAGAAAAACAAAGGCCCACTTGGGCAAACACTTAAGAAAATTAATGAAAGGAGAGAATCGGAAGACAGTCATGCCGCGGCATCTTCAACCACCTTGTCACCTTCGGGAACATTCGGGTTAACCAGTTGGTTTGGACCATGCTGATTAACCTCAGTTGGAACTTGACCTAGCCCGAGCAGGAGGAGGCTCAAATGAGCTGTCCACAAGCACCGGAGCAGCTGCACCAGAGCAGCTGCTCTGAACCCATAGGCAGCTGCTCCTGACCCATCGGCAGCTACCGAGACCACCGAGAAAGGTGTAAAATAGGTCTCCGTAGTATGTGCGAGAACACCCGCCTCCTCAAGAACGGAGTTGACAATCAGAGTCACCTCTCCTGAACACACCCTCGCACTAGGTGGGGTGGGAACATCATTGGGTCGGCGGAAAGTGGCCCTACGAACATCTCGGCGGCAGAAGGAACGCTGGAAGAAGAGCTGGTGTCTAAAGTTCGTTTAGCGACGAACCTGTTTCAAAGCCGAAATGTCAATAAAACCCCGAAACATGCTAGAGAGTTCATGCAAGAAACACAAGCCAACTCACGAACTGACCTAAAGATCGGAGGATCTTCTTGGCTGGAGTGCGGGTTGCAAGTTTAGACAAACGCTTCTTCCTTTTCACAACAGCACAGAGAGGAGGAACAACAGTAAGCGGAACTAGATTAAAAGTAGAAACGAGGGAGAGATCAACTGGATCCGCAACAAATCCAGCTGAGTGCTGAAGGGTATAAATGGCTTTGATGCGAGAGAGATTGATTAACAGTGAGTTTGGCCACCGCGGAGACAAGCAATGCGATCTCTAAGGGAATCGTCAAGTTCCTTCCCCTCTATATTCACTGCACAAGAGTAAAAGATAGTCAGGTATTTCAAATCAAGAAGGAATCTCAAGTGTGAAACAGAAAAAGGCATAATGAAGAAAAATAATATTGATGCATGTCCCCTGACCCGCATGGGCATCAAAGCAATGGGGGAGAGCTTCGAACTCCGCGACAGAAGCAACGGAGGAAGATGAAATCCAAAAGAAGAAGTACCCCCTTTGCCAGTTTGTATCCTTCTTTTGAGTTGTGCTAGGAATAATCTCACGGCCAGGCCGGTTACAGAGATAGAACCGACCCGGGACCCAAGAATTTCTCTTCGTCGTGTACAAATCAAGGAATTGATCAGCAGACAAAGTCATTCTTTCCTCAAAACCTCAAACGAAATTTCCTACAGCATGATGGAGGAAGTTTGGATTCATCTGCGGAAAAGCCAATCCCAACGCATCTAGAAGACGGATCAGATAGAGAGGGATTAGAAAGGTGAGCCCGCAAGACTCGAAGTAAGCAGGATAGGCACAACACCATCCTAACCTGATCGACTCAAGAGAGCTCGAATTGGCATGAAGGGCGAGTTCAATTCCTCTAGGGAATTCCAGATCTCTAAAGAGATCCGATAAATCCTTTTACGAAAGATAAGAAGGAGGATGAGGCCCGAACTGGTCGACGGAGGCAATCAAGCTGAAAGTAGTCAGAGAAGTCAAGTCGCGAGGAGCTCTGGTTAATCGAGAAGGAAGGCGGAGAGTAGGTGAAGAGAAACAACAAATAACACAGGCAAATTAAACTACGGAAAAGAGGAGAAGGGAAAAGAGTTATAATTTTTTTACCTTGGGAATTAGAAGTCGAGCAGTTAAGAGTGAAGAAGCCGTGGGTTGGTTTATTTTATACAACTCGCACGATTACCCAGATCATGCGCAAACCCTTCAGTTTCCCTAATTCACTCAACCGTTCGAACCGAAGCAGGAGATCTTAACCAAACGATTCCGGATCGAAGCAAATCTGAGTTCAAATCTTACCATGAATAAGATCTTCCGTTATTTTAGCCCCACCTGATCATCCATTGACTCTTATTATTAAATACTTAATGGGTTGGGGGGCAACTGTTGAAGGTTGATTTCACTATTAGAAATCCAGTCCACTAAGCTTGAAATGTAATCGAATTAGATTACATTTGATATTGAGCCGCAGGCCCAGAACCGTGCTAACATTTAGAGAAAGGCCAGCGTATCATTCGATCTTGCTGACCGCCGGAGCTGAATCTCCTTTGACCGAGCAATTAAGCGGGGATGGACTAAGTCAGCGTCGCTCAAACGGTTTATAAAGAGATCCCGATATTTCCGGAGAACAGATCAGAACGTGCTTGAGATCTCCGGTGACGAGGAGGGATTCGCAGAGCTGAATAGTTCAGCTCAGAGGAGTATAAATAGCTAGCTTCATAGCCGAAATGGCTAACTTTTTCCTTACGTTACACTCAATCACACTTTAGCTCATCACCTTCATCTCTAGCTAAAGTTTTTTATATACTTGATTGAATATCAATATAAATTATTTTCTCGTTATCTTGGTCTCGATTCTAGTTAGATTTATCAACATTTCTTAGGACTAATGTTTTTTTTTTGGTCAACAATTTAATTATTATTGATGAAACAAACTCAAGAAACAGAGGAGTTCAGAGCATCTAAGGCTCCTTTGGCTAAGGAAATCGAGCGAAACTCACTTGCACTCATCTTAATATCAAAGAGTAATCCAAATAGTTCATTGTAGTCATCACCACTTCTCAGGAGGTTCACTAGGAGTTGGCCATCCGAGAAGATATGGAGGTGATCAATGTTTTTCATCCGAGCTTGAGCCATGGCAACTTTAATTGCCAATATTTCAGCTACAAGGGCAGAGGAGATGTTGTGAGATCCCATCAAGCCGTCGCTAAGGTTAACATTGTTTGGAGACCGAAAGCTCCATCCCAAGCCTCCATTACCAGTGTTTGAGTCCCAGGCTGCGTCAACAAAGCACTTTATACTTGTAATTGGCCGTGGTCGTGTGTCCTGAATGGGAGTGGTACCATAATCTACATAGCACGGGTTAAGTAGGTGGAGTTGAGCCTCTTGCCAAGATAGTGCATCCTGGTTTGCCTTCGAGATAACGTCTCCTTCAGAGAAGGACTTGTTTTCAAACAAGAGTTGGTTGCGTCCTGTCCACAGTAGCCAAAGGATCCAGGCATAGAGGGCTGCTCCATTCACTCCCGTCGGTGGCAGATTCTTACTTTTGGTGGCTTCAGTGAGGAAGCTTGCTGGAGACGGCACTGCATTGAATTGGGGCAAAGTGATTGGAGCCAGCTCCCATACCCTCTGGGCAAAGGCGCAAGTTAAGAGAATATGGTTAATAGATTCAGGATGCCCACAGCGTTTATAAGCACCTGCAGCTTGGATCCCTCTAGTAGCTAGCTGAGAGCCAACTGGCAGAGCTCCAACCATCGCTCTCCACAAGAATGCTTGGATTTTAGGAAGAGTTTTGACTTTCCAAGTGCACTTTAGCCAGCTGAAGTGTGCATTATGGATCCCATGTTCCTGAAGGGTGAGCATACCATAACCTGATTTTGTAGAATACACGCCTCTCTTCCCTGGTAACCATACCAATGAGTCACAGCGTGATGAGGCACCCAAAGAGAGCTGCTTAATATGATCCTCATAGTAAGGAAGATGTTGTCTAATGCGATCCCAATTCCATTGATTAGTCATAGGAGAGATGAGGGAAGCTACTGTGAAGTGTTGGTTAGCTCTAGTAGGGAGGCCGTACGGTCTTAGTGGAGTCTTAGTCGAGAGCCAAGGGTCTTTCCAAATGTTGATATTAGATCCCGTACCTATCAACCATCCTAGGCCATGTTTCAGAACATCTCGGCCCGCAATAATTCCCCGCCACCCGTGAGAGGAGTTAGATTGCGGATGCACCTCAAGTAGAGGGATGGAATGACAATATTTTCCTAGTAGAACCCGAGCCGCCAAAGACGATGGGGATTTGAGGAGTCGCCAGCTGAGTTTAACAAGTAATGAGTCATTAAAGGCTACTATATCTCGAAAACCAAGTCCTCCCGCTTTCTTCGAGATTGTAAGCTTTTCCCACGAAACCCAGCTAATTTTGCGCACATCCGTCTTGGTATCCCACCAAAAGCGCGTTAAAATAGACTGGATTTTGTTACAAAGAGAGATGGGGAGCTTAAAACAAGACATGGCATAAGACGGCATTGCCGAAAGCACCGATTTGAGCATAATTAGTTTCCCTGCCGGTGAGAGGAACCTTGTAGACCAACTGTGCGCCTTTTGTCTCATCCGATCAACAATCGACACAAAGATATCTCTCTTTTGTCTACCAAAATTTTCTGGTAAGCCAAGATATTTGCCCGTACCTCCTTCATTACGAATGTGCAGCATACGTTTTGCAATTTTCTTCCATTGTGGCGGGGTTTTAGATGCGAAGGTACTGGAGGATTTGGAGAAGTTGATCACTTAGCCAGACACTTGTTCGTAAGATTTTAATATGTGCTGAAGAAAGCCGCAACTATAGCTATCGGACTTACAGAAAAGCATTGTGTCACGGCGAACAAGAGGTGATTAATCGCGGGGCTGTTATGAGCAACTTTAACACCCGGTAAGCTGCCATTATCCTGTGCCTTTCGATAAAGTCCCGAGAGGACTTTGGTGCAAAGAATAAAGAGGGACGGGGATAACGGATCCCCTTGCCGAAGGCCTCTAGATGGCCATACTTTGCCTTGCGGGGAACCATTGATCAGGAAGGAGTAAGAGACCAAAGTGACGCATTCCATAATCCATCCAATCCATACTTCATGGAAACCAAGTTTAGAAAGAACCGCGCGTAAGAAATCCCATTCAATACGGTTGTAAGATTTACTCATGTCCGTTTTAACGGCCATTGCTCCACGAATTTTTGCCTTTGATAATCGGAGGCAGTGAAGGATCTCATGTGTTATAAGCACATTATCGGATATCGCTCTACCCGGGACGAAAGCCGACTGGTTTTTCGAGATCAAATGTGGCAGAATCGGTTGAAGCCTCGATGTTAAAATCTTGGCAATGATCTTATAGAAAATGTTGCAAAGTTCAATCGGTCTATAATCCGCTACCTTCTTCGGCATCGTGATCTTTGGAATTAGTCGAACATGCGTATCATTACCTCTGCTAGGGAACGTACCAGAAAGAAATAATTTCCTCACCTCATTCGCTAAATCAGGTCCAATCACTGTCCAATAGGAATGGAAAAAACCGGCGGAGAAACCGTCGGGACCGGGAGCTTTTTCGGAGAGAATAGCAAAGACTGCTCGTCGAATTTCTTCATCATCAGGGATCTTTTTCTGCTTTTGGTTCCATTCCGGTGTGATAAAGAGGATCCAAGGCCTCATCATCCACTTGGTAGTCCTCGGAAGAACAAGATGTGAAGATTTCTTGAAAGTAACCTGATATGATGCGGGAGATTTTTGCCTCCTTGTAGTGAGTGATCCCATTTGAATCTTCTAGAGCCAAGAACCTGTTGCAAGTACGGTGATCTCTAGTAGCTGCGTGGAAAAAACCGGTGTTCCTTTCTCCGCTATGTAGCCACAAAATGCGACTACGTTGCTTCCAAAACTTCTCTTCTTCCTTATAAGCTTTCTCGAAGTGGCTGTGAGTTGTCCAATCAAGGATGGGTCCGGAACAGCATTAGATAGGGCTGCTTCAAGTGCGACTTGCGTATCGGCTATTAGTTTAGCGCTATTCAAATTCTAGTCCTTAGCCCATTTAACAAGTTCAGAGCGACATTTGCTGATTTTCCGATCAATTGGATCCGATCCAGCCTCCATCCATACCTTAGATATGAGCTCAAAGATTTCAGGCTTCTTCCTGAGGTGATTATCAAATCGAAACATACGTTTACGTTTAATTAGGGTATCATCAAAGTACGTGATCAGCAGGCGGTGATCCGAACCTTTTCAACGTAAGTATTCCGATCTTCCGGGGGGGAACATCTCTACCCAAGCATTATTGGACATGGACCTATCCAATCTTGCATGTACCAAGTGGTCATATCTCATACCTCTCCAAGACAAGGAATTACCAGTGTGTTTGACATTCCATAAACCATTTTGTGACACAAAACTCCTAAACTGCACAAAAGCCCATTCTGGTCTTGGTGGTCCACCCCGTTTTTCTGATTGGTCCAATATTTCATTGAAGTCACCCAATAGTAACCATGAAGAATCACGGTTAGCACCAAACTCTGATAATTGATTCCATACTGCAGCTCTATTGGCTCTCGAGGGAGATCCATACACGAAGGTAACATAAAAGACGTGGCTTTGAAAATTTATACGCATATCGATGTAATTAGGAGAGGAAGATAGCACTTGGAGGTCTATGTCCTGCTTCCAAAACAACACTAAGCCGCCACTTAATCCCACAAGAGGGACCGAGAAAAAGTAACCATATCCTAGATGACGATAAACTTGAGAATCATAGTCATCCTTGTTTTTCGTCTCCATTAGAAACATTATGTCCGGGAAGAGTTTAAATCTCAATTCCTTTAGGCGTCGAACTGTAAGGGAGTTTTCAAGCCCTTGCCAGTTCCAAATGGTTGTAATCATTGATAACGACTAGATGGTTTTTGGAAAACCATCGAACCCGTACAAGTAGAAGGTATTAAAACCTTTGAAGATTTAGAAACGTGAGAGACCTTTGTCTCAGGGATTACATCAAGACCCTCATTATGAGGTAAATCACCAAGGGGAGGAGAGCTAGGCACAGCTAGGGCTCTAGGGTTCTTCCTTGGAGCGGTTCCTCTACGGTTTGTGGTGCGCTTACCTGTATCAAGACGAGGTACGGATAATGAGAAGATTCTCTTCCTGCTGTTAGTTTTTAAACCAGATTTCTTCTTCACTATTCTTCTCTTGACACCAAGGTGCTTGCTGGAGGTATGTGGGCAAAAACCTGATGCCGCTCGAATGTTAGAGGCTGGATGAAGGGAACAGTCCTGAATGGTAGCTTCTGAGGATAGCTCTGCTCTGATTTGTTGGCTTTGCCTGAGTGGAGTCTTGTGTCCGTAACAGTACGGGAGGAGGAGGCACAAAGAGGGTCATTTCCAGTCTTTGGGAGATCAGGATTAACTTGGACCATAAGTCCAGATTGTAACACTCTGTTTTGAGAATCCGGTGAAAAGGAAAGATGGGTTTTAACTGATTTCTTTTTTGTCTGTACCTTTATCCTCTCCAGCGTTGGACGTTTCGTTTTCACATTACTAGAGCCTGCCAGAGGTTCCTGAGGAGCTACTGTCCGAGGACTGAGCTCACATAGGTCCCTTACTCTTTCATTCCTTGGTGGTGAGGAGGCTCTAGGCTTCTCAGGGCAGGGTTTAGAAGAGGAATTATTATATTTGTGAGGCATTGGATATACTTCTCTGTTGGAAGCCTTAGTCTGGTACTCCTTAGATTGATACGCTTTACGATCGTGAGACTCTACTCGAGAGTAATGATCCTCATTACGGCGGGGCAGAGGAAAGTTCAGAGAGTGTGAATGATGGGCTTGGTAGTCTTCTCTATGATTCTAGCAACGATTGTGGTATGCTTTGTCCTGGTCATGGTAGGTTTGACCATTTTCCTTAGACCGAGAGCGGTATTGGTGGTTGGAACGTCTTGGAGATTGGTTTCTTGAGTTGTAGCATGGGGGAGACGCACTTCTCAATCTCTTGTGAGGAGATGAGTTGAGGTATGAGTGGTCTCTGTGTTGCGGATGATCCTTCTTGTCCAAACGACGTGAATCATGTCTCTTTTTATCCGCTTCTAGACCCAGCATCGTGTTTTGCTGGCTAATACCTATGGTTCTACTGGTCTTGGGGAGGTTTGCATCTGCAATATGGCAGTTATCTTGCTCATGAAGTAGAGACAAACACCTAAAACAGTGTTTCTCAAGTTTTAAGTACTCAAACTCCAGAGTAGCTTCCTCTCCTAGGGGGAAGGTAAAGACTTTCTTCATTATAAGGGGTTTGAGCGCGTTTATTTACACAAGGACTCGGCCATCCGTGGTATTAGCTTTCAGGAAGGTACCCAGCTTTTCCCCAACTGCCTTCAGAGTATCAGCTTTCAAGTAGTGTAGTGGCAAGTCGTGGATTTGAATCCAAAAGGGTATAGAGTTTGGGAATGCGTCCAAGACTATTGGTTCCCATCTTTGGATGACTAGCATCCACCTTTTAAAGTGGTAGGGGGCTTTGTTTAAGGTCTCTTGAAGATCTTCCTCAGATTGGAATCTGAAACTAAACCTTTCTCTCCCGAGCTCTCTACCTTCGACTCGTCCTCGAAGACCCCAAAGCTGGGGCATGAAGTTGACCACTGCTCTAGGGCGTTGGATCTCTGGGTTGAGGACCCTACCAATAAGGGTAAGACGGTTTTCCTCGATGAGGTCAGAGTTGTCGACTTGGGGCAAGCGTGCAGGCGGTTCCCTGGTCCAACTACTTGGAATCATAGGTCCCTTACCCTTTTCCTCTCTAGAGAATCGACGGGACATAGCTTTTAATTCCACTAGCGTAGACGTGTCTTAAACTCAATCCAAGATTAGAGCGGCTGAATTTGAATCCTAAAAAGCCCTAGATCTAGGTTTAGGGATGCAAACTTGAAGAAAAAGGAAAAAACACCAATCGGCTATACGAAATAAGGGAAAGTGACTGCACCAGACAGTAATCAAGGTCACAAGGAGTGTGAAAAAGAACCCTAGGTGAGAAATTGCCTCAGAGCGAAAAACCTAGGTGCGCCGCCATTTTTTTTATTTTAGATTACTCATAGGAGCGTTTATGATGCAGATATATCAATGTTATTTTTGAGCAGATATTTCTTAGGACTAAAGTTTATTTCACAAATTCACATATAAATTCTTAGTGCATAATCTAGTTTCCACAGTTTTTCTAATGGTTATGCGCCCAAATTTGTCAAGAAACAATACTTAGGCTTTACAAGTTATAAATATTAAACTGTCAATTTGACAAATTATATAAGCGAAAAGTGCATATTTAACCAAATTTTTCATAAAATTTGGATTAACTGATTCTTTATCAATAAAAAATCACTTGCACTCACTGTTTCTTTTCTATGGTTTTAATAATATTTAAATTTTACCGTCATTGGACATCTTCACAAAAATTTATGAATTGTTAAGAGAACAAGTGTGTCTACAATATGAGAACGTGGGTAGACTACTCTTGTTGTACTGTAACTTCGTGATTCTTTCCTCTCTTTTAGTCAACTTCGTGAATCTTTCCAAATGCTTCAATTATACGTATTAAGAAACGGTCCTACAAGACCAACTCTATGAAATTTATTAGCGACTATATTTTTTTATAGCTGGGACGGGAAAAGCATCTATATAATCAAACCAAGCTTTTCATAAACCTACTCTTCTCTCGATATATTGTTGCTATTTGCCAATGAGTTCAAAATCCGATCAAGCTGAACAAGGTACCGTTTATTAGTACTTGATGAATTAATATTGTTCTTTCATTTTTTTTGATAAAATGAGTACACTTTTCTAAGGTTTTTTATATTGATGTCATCAATTTGAATAGACCTAAACACCAATTTCCTTTTACATTTTTTAGATGATGATAAGTTTTGTTTCAGTATATATAATCAATCAAATCTTGTGTATATGCTAAAGAATGATCTAGAAGATCCATATGATCAAGAAAGCTATATGTGAATATATTTCTAATAATTATCTCATTTATATATTTATGTTAGGAAACTATGTAAATTATGTTTAATATTATCTTCTCTAGATAAACACATGTATCATAACTTTTATCATTGTGAGAGTAAATACAATTCTTCCCAACTATCTCTCATCACTTCAATATGGTATCAGAGTCACAATGATCTAACAATTCGCTTCGTTCCTGTTCTAAAACGAAATGCTTTCGCTTCTATATATCATTTTTCTTTTCCTTTTTTAAAAATTTTTTAAGCCAAAGTGCTTCTCATATTCAAGCTCATTATTATGAACCTTGAAGATCCATGAAGCTTCCTTCGGTTTTCTTTTACACCATTTGTACTTGCCCTCTATCTCAATGGCTTTGAATGGTTACCTCGTTTGGACATATGTCTGTTTGCAACCGCCCCAATTATCAAACAGACGTTTGTATTTTTCTTTTAAATAAAATTATTTATTTTTTATTTCTGAAAAATATAGGTATATACTAACTTTAATATAAATATATAAAAATAAAACTAAAATTTTAAAATTATTATTCCTATTTTAAATAATATATAATACTTTCTATCAAAAATTATTTACTATTTAACCGTTCTGTTTAAACGGAGTGACCAATCTGACCCAAAAAAAAGAAAAAACAATTGACATCATGTTAGCACAACATTTCGTTTCTGCTGCAAATCAACCGTATTGTTAATGTGCAATGCGTCGTTACTCATATTATCATATCAAATATTTATCATAACATTAAAAAAATAAAAATAGATGGTTCAATCTCAAATCGTTAATTCCGTTACTACTTTATCCCGCCTTGAGCTTGAGAGGAAGTATAGAAGAACCTAGAAGACCCATATGATTAAAAAAGATATATTTGAATATATTTCTAATAATTATGTCATTTATGTATATATGTTAGGAAACTATGTCAATTAGGTTTAATCTTCTCTTCTGTGTGTAAACACATGTTACCAATCATGCACTTTATTATGTGAGATTAAGTGCACTCAATTCTAAAGCATTATTTTGTTACCAATCATGCTGTAACTTTAAATCTTAAAGATACAATTTTTATTTATTTTACCAATCAAGCTTTAACTTTAATTATCCAAGCTACAACCCAAAATTTTTAAATACAGTATCATTGTTCGTATACCAATCAAGCTAAAATCATACAGCCTTATATATTTGGCTGTAAAACTTTTTATGTTAAAAAAAAATACCACAAATATTTAATAATGAAAGAGAAACGTATAAAAGCACATAAAACAGAAAGGTATAAAAAGAAAAAAAAATATCAAATTGCAATAAATCTTTGGAATAATTAAAATCAATTTTATTAAGAATTATTTTGTCAATCACCGAAGCATTTTAAAATTTAGGTATATTTAATTCTACAATTACTCTTTTAAAACAATAATTTAGATGTTGAATTATGTCTGTTTAAATCAATTGAGACGTTTACTATATCTTGCATTGAATATAATATAAATTTTCTATACTATGTTTTTATATACTCATATAAAACATTTTATTTCATAAAACTACTTTTTTGAAAATAAAGAACATATCTTATATTACTAATAATATTTTCATTTTAAAATTTCAACAGCTACAATCAATGTACTTACAACAAAAAACTTACGACAATAAGAAATTACATCTACAGTCAATATAATTTCTACAGCAATTAATTTAAAGATACAGTCCAACTAATCATCACGAAATATAGTTATTCCTATCGATCTCTCATCACTTCAATATATGCACTTATAAACCTTATTGTTTTTTTATAGAAAATATAGACTTCAATTTACAATCATACTAGGATAGTGCCCGCATTGTGCACAAGATGAAATGTTACCGTATGAAATTAGTTAGTGAAACAACCAACTCTTTTTTTTTAATAATCCGGATTATTATTCCCATAAATAATAATATTCAACAATTAATTCAACGAAAAGCAAACCCGCATAAATAAATTGACCAATTAAACCATAATTAATCCATGAAATTCAATAATTTAATAAAAACCATAACCAATCAACGATTCCAATTCCACCATAATCTAGAAACATAAACACCATGTTCTAGAAACTTAATAACATAAAACAATAACTAACTCCTATCATCCTTTCTCTTTACCTTGATTCCACAATCATATTTTATCCTAACCTGCAACACATGGGACAACGAGTTGCGTGAGTATTATCACAAATTCTCAGTGAGGCGGTCATCCCATCTATCGGGTATATATAATTAGGATTATGAATGCCAAAACTACTCAATCAACCATCAATTCATACCGTTCAGATTACCATAATAAGAACAATCAACCAGACTCTGCAACACAGCAGTCAGTGTCGATCGACACACCAAACACAAACCCAGAAAACACGACAGGGTGTCGATCGACACTACCACTAGGTGTCGATCGACACTCCATCTCAAAACACATACCATCGCGAGAATACAAGGGATGTCGATCGACACTTCCTCTAGGTGTCGATCGACATTCCTCGCAGAAACCTGAATCGAGCCAAATCCTCACGTGGCTTGACTCCGTTTCATCAAGCGATCAATCTCATGATTAATAGTACGGTAAACACACAATAATCATGCAATAACAATGAAATAAACAGTAATGCTTATCAATTCCATCAAACAATCACACAAAACCCTAACAATCGACTATCCATAACCACGATCACGCACTCACCTCGATTTGACGAAGGAAACGGGAAGGATTGATGAACGAGAAAAGGACATCCACGAAAATCAAACTCTCGCTCTTTCGATCAATCGCACACAAGAACTCTCAATTCTCCCTCAATTCTGCTCAAACTCACGATTTCTCTTCAGAAAATACGGCCAAAGCCTTTTTATATCGCGAACTAGAGTTCTGCACCCAAACCTAGCCAAAACTGGGCGATTAAAAATCGAACCAGGAACAATCCCGAATCACTGATGTCGATCGACACCCACCCTTGGCGTCGATCGACACTCCTACCAAAATACAATATTTTGGTTTCGGGAACTAATAGGGAACTGAAGTGCCAATATTAGAAAAAATTGATTTTCTAGGACGAGCATTCCTAGCAAGCATGTGTGCCTTGCCATTCTCTTCTCTCGGACAATACCTAATGGTGAAGTCGGGAAAAGGAAATCATAGCTCTTTTTATCTTCCAATTCAAGTTTAAACCGGGGCCACTCCTCCGGTTCAGACACAATTTTTTGACCAGCTCGTGCTAGTCCCTAGGGAACAAAGAGCATTACCGTTGTTCTTTTCCAGTACAAACATAAACAATATGATTTACCCACAATTCACACGCAATTTCACAGGAAAAGCAATTATTACTATTAATTCCATCAACCAACAAACTGATATTACTATCCATAACCACGTCACTCACCCACCTTGGCAAATCGGAGAAGGAAAGGATATGAACACGAGATCAGCGACTCGAACCCTCGCAGCCTCTAACCTCCCACGCAAACACCGAGGAACGCTTCCTCTAACACCAAGAACTCACAACTAGGGTTACCCTCAACCCAAATCAGATTTTTAGAAAATCAGAATCGACGCACTGATTTCAAAAGGACACATATATCAGATCTTACCTCCGAATTCAGATCGAAAACCCAATGTAGAAACTAGACCAAAAGAACTTTGTAACGGTATCTAGCTCATCTCCTGATTCATTCTCAACCGCCGGGAAAACGCTTCCCAAGAGAACTGATCGAAACCCGAAACTGTACAGACCACTCACGGGAAAACGACCATAACTCAATAACAACAGGTCGGAACGATGATCCGCTTTCAGCTATAGATAGAGAAGAGAATGAAGACCATACCCACCACGCGATCAGCGAATCAAATCCTCTCAGCCTCTGATCTCCCACCCAAACACCGAGAAACGCTTCCTCTAACACCTAGAACTCACAACTAGGGTTGCCCCTCAACCCAAATCAGATTTCCAGAAAATCAGAATCAACGCACTGACATCAAAAGGACACAGAGATCGGATCTTACCTTATAATTCAGATCGGAAACCCAATATGGAAAATAGACCGAAAGAGCTTTCCAACGGTATCTAGATTGTCTCTTGATTCCTTCTCAACCGCCGCGAAAACGCTTCCCAAGAGGACTCATCGAAACTCAAAACTGCACAGACCAATCACGGGAAAATGACCATAACTCAATAACAACATATTGGAATGACGATCCGCTTTCTCCTATAGATAGATAAGAGAAGGAAGAACATATCTACCAAAAATCCCACTGATCAGCCTTGATATGATCGACAGTTCCTCTTCTCTACCGAGACAGATAAAACTGTCCTCTCCTTACTCTCAATCTCCACACACAAAATCACCTTTTCTCTCTTCTTTTCTCAAAACCCTTTTCTTTCCTCTGAAAACGGCTGCAACACGACAAGGGATGCTTTTATATGGCTCCTAGGGTTTTAAGCCATTTAACCGAGCCAAACTGCAATTAAAAAATCCAAACCAAAACGACCAAAAATAACCAGTGTCGATCGACACCTCTCCTTGGTGTCGATCGACACCACCGAAATTCCACAATTAGAGTTTGTGGTCGTTACAATTCTCCCCCATTAACAATGGATTCGTCCTTGAATCCTATCACACTGGCCCCCATAACCCAACTTCACAATTGGAACCCGTCTATCTCAGACCATACTCCTTATCCAACGTGATCACTCACCCGCGAGACCATCACTTGAACCTCACAAACCGTCTACCATAAACCAATTTTTGACCCAACCTGGTCAGCACCACTCGAGATTACCACTCGCATCCACAAATCGTCTACCAAAGACCAATTCTTGACCCAACCCGGTCAGCAATACCCGAGATCATCACTCTCGATCTCCGAGGTTCACAACCCATCTCGCTAAAGCTAACACTTCCATCCAAAACCCGACCAAATTTACCTGGAACAAGAACATGCACGACCAAAGATACTACATTCGTTACCAGGGTCGTCTGAACCAAAGTTCCAAACGCAATATCAATCCGAGACTCAACGCCCACATACACAACCCTATCAACACTCCGGACGATCCTCGTCCCTCTGGAGAATAAAAAAGAAAAATTTTGCGGAAAGTCTTCGGTTTATTTATCAAATAGGAAAACTATATCTCCTATTAACACTTAGAGAAATTCTCATCCCTCTGGAGAAATCCTTATCTCCCAATCACCCTCTAGAAATACTCATCCCTCTGGAGAAATACTCATCTCCTAACAAACATTGCGGGAAATCCTTATCCTTTGGAGAACTACTAATCTCCTAATAACCCTCTGGGAATTACTCATCCCCCCCACCCCCCCCCCCCCCCCCCCCCCCCTTGGAGAAATACACACCCACTGGAAAAATCCTCAACTCCTAATAAACACTCCGGGAAGTCTTTATCCCTCTGGAGAAATCTTCATCTCCTAACCAGTACCTAGGGAAATCCTCATCCCTCTGGAGAAATACTCATCTCCTAAACTCGTACTCAGGGAAATCCTCATCCCAATAAGTACATAGGAGAAATCCTCATCCCTCTGGAGAAATACTCATCTCCCAAAACTCATACTCAGAGAAATCTTCATCCCAATAAGTACACATGGAAATCCTCATCCCTCAAGAGAAATCCTCATCTCCCAAAACTCGTACTCAGGGAAATCCTTATCCCAATAAGTACACAGGGAAATTCTCATTTCTCTAAATCCGATATTCCCTGAACTGGAATACCCTCACACATATGACCAAAACTTTCGATCACTCGACAGATATACCTCTGAGAACTCCGCCTCAAAATCTCAAACATGCAGAATTGTTACACCCCAAATACACATACATAAATTAAACCCAACACAGCACCAAGCCATCTCTGAAACAAGGACCACAAAGATAGAAGTAAGTTCAAGCCGCGACCTACCTGTCGAACCACCTGCATAACTTCAACTTTATCTTTGCCTCACCACACCACCACAAAACCACAAAACTCTCAACAGAGGAAACTTCTTCTGATGTAGCACCTTAATTCTCCTCTCGAGAATTAATCCTCACAGGTCTCGTCGCCACCAACAAATCTGGCTGAAGTTCCACCCAAAACTTAGCCACCACTCCTCTGAAGCACGCATGCACTTTCTCAACCTCGACACCTGAAACACCTTATGGAATACTTTCATACTCTGAGGTAAATCCATCCAACACGCTACCGGTCCAATTCGTTCCACTATCGGGAATGGACCCGAAAACCACACACTCCGCAGAGTCTCCAAACTCAAACTAGTAGAACCTCTCATCATGGTCATCTAAAGATACACCCGACCTCCGACCCTGAACTCTACAACCTTCCTCCTCTAATCAGTATAATTCCTCTGTCGATCCCCAAAACGCCCTCGCGTTCAGCTTCAAGACACGAATCTTCTCCGTCGTCTCCTGAACAAAACTCCCACCAAAAGTGCTCAACTCCCCCACTTAGGTTCAGCATATTCGCCTAAAACCCAAAAATCCATCACAATCAATATCCCACTCCCAATCTGGGATGCGCAAGCTCTACATCAATCCCCTCGGATTCTGATGCTCAACCTTCACTAGTTGTCCCGAATCGCACTCACCAACTTGTATCACGTGGACTCACACACATAAAACTCGAGGTCTATATCCAGTCACATCTTTAAACCATGATCCAACATTGATTACTCATACTCATTCCGACACCATCACACTCTCAGGACGTCTCTGATAGACTCCTTGATAGGATCTATGTCCAAAGAACGCCCTTCAAAGGTTTTGGAATGCGGAAGTGAATGAGGTTTGGATTTGATGGGTGATGGATGCAACTGATTGAATCGAAATAATGAAGATGTACCGATTTTGAATGGAAGATGAAGGGATCGATGATGGTGGAGTGATGCGTACTTTGGAGAGATATGAAGGTTCTCTTGGACTACCAGGCTTCTCCTAGACTTTGATATGACGCTCAAAGTTAAAAAACAGATGAAAAGATATTACACACTTCTCGTGATGCGTACTTCCAAGAGATATGAAGGATCTCTTGGACTACAAGGCTTCTCCTAGACTTTGATATGACGAACAAAGTTAAGAAAAATATGAGAAGATATTACACACTTCTCGTGATCAAACAAGTTTGAGAGATTTTGATAAAAAGTTTGATGAATTATTCTAAGGATCAAGATCCTTTATATAGGCAAGGAAATGAAAGGACAAACCCCTTTCACTTCCTTTTACTCGGAAAAACAAAGATGATAAATGAACTTGAAAAAACAAAAATAATTAAAGTTTGACTAAGACCCTTGACTAGAATTAAAGGGGAAGTTTGAAAGGCAAAAAGACTAAGTTCAAAGAATCCGAGAGATGCGTTATGTGGGATGGCAGATAACGAACCGCCAAACGGAAGTAGCAATGCCGAAGATGAGGCTAGGGATAAAGTGTGCGAACTAGCCTCATTAAAAACTATCTTTAGAAAACTCGATGGGACAAAACCAAGGCAAGGGAAAAAGAGTACAAGCCGCAACACCTCTCATCTCCGACCCCTAAGCCACTTGAATCACGACCAAGGTGATCGGAAAAGCGTTCCGCTCAAGGTTGCTTTCAAGGCGCCTAATGAGTAGGCCGATGGCTTGGTTAAGCTGGTTGGTCCTTGACCCCGTCATAGGACCGATCGAAATGTCCAAGGATTCATCATCCGTAGTGTCCACACGACCCTCCTAGGCTACGAGCAGCTCATCGGGTTCAAGTTGTTCCGTGACTTCATGTTCCGAGTTGTCCATGATCGCATCAGCCTCCTTCAAGGTAATGATGTTGGTGGCACTCCACTCTCAAGACGTCTCCCTCAAGCTCTGGATATATATAGGAAAAACGCTTCCTTTAGAGTAATCAATTCATACGTGTACAAACACCTCCTGACTAGAACTACCTCCCACGATACCAATGGAGCACCTGGCCAACGAGCCAACACTCACAAGATCCTCTCTGGACCTCCGAAACTCATCGCCAATTCATGTTTATACGTACGTATCTAGACATTTATTACTCTTAACTCATTCCACATCCCTCCCACTTGCAGTAATGAATCCTTAAAGCTATCAGTGCCTCGTGCCCCAAACACTCTCAGGACGCATCCTTCGAGCTCCAGGTACACAGGAGAAATAATCATCCCTTCGAGAGAACTAATCATCCCTCGATACTTATACTTGAAACAAATCATTCCAAATAAGCATACAGGAAAACTAATCATCTCCTCTAGAGAACTAATCATCTCCCTTGGAGAACTAATCATCTCCAAAAATAAATGAGTTATTCGGGACCGCAGCCCCTAAAGTAATAAATTATAAAACGTTTATAAACATCTATCGACTTTAACTATCTCGCGTAGTTCCAACCATGATATTCCCAAACCCAGAATATCATCACATCCTGACCAATCCTCAGGTCAACTCGAACAACCCAACGCACCGGGTGTTCCGCTAGAGTCCCTCGAAAAATAGATAGTCATAAATCCTCATAAACTTCTATTTTTAGACTCTCCACAACTCAACACAAACTCCACACCACGACTAACCAGCCGCAGATATAAATAAGAAATACTCAGCTTATAATTCCAAAATGTATAAATCGTTTCAACACCAAACAAAAATACAAAAATCCAAAACAACATAGCAAAAGCTAAAAAACTCTAGAACTCGAAAACAAAATAAAAAACCAGCTCAATCCTCGACCTGCTCTACCAGGTTCTCTTCAATTGCTGCAACTGCCTCCAATAATTCTGTCCTCGAGGCGAACTTGGAAACTCTACAAGCTCTCTTCAGCCCAAGTCCACACTGTCCGCCTTCTCTTGGCCTGAACACCAGTCCACCAGAGAGAAGCATCACCATCCAAAAACTCGACCGCCAGATCCATACAGTACTCATCAGGACATTTGATAGAATGAAACCTTTGCTTTACCCTCAACCTCCACTCATTGGCTCTCTCCGTCCCCCTCCACCCGAAAAGGACAAAGAGCCACTCATCGTAGAAACCTGAATCGAGCCAAATCCTCACATGGCTCGATTCCATTTCATCGAGCGATCAATCACAAACATAAACAGTACGATTTACCCACAATTCACACGCAATTTTACAGGAAAAGCAACTATTACTATCAATTCCATCATCCAATAACCTAACATTACTATCCATAACCACGGTCACGCACTCACCTTGACAAATAAGAGAAGGAAAGGATATGACCACACGCGATCAGCGACTCAAATCCTCTCAGCCTCTGATCTCCCACCCAAACACCGAGGAACGCTTCCTCTAACACCTAGAACTCACAACTAGGGTTTCCCCTCAACCCAAATCAGATTTCCAGAAAATCAGAATCAACGCACTGACATCAAAAGGACACAGAGATCGGATCTTACCTTATAATTCAGATCAGAAACCCAATATGGAAAATAGACCGAAAGAGCTTTCCAAAGGTATCTAGATTGTCTCTTGATTCCTTCTCAACCGCCGCGAAAACGCTTCCCAAGAGGACTCATCGAAACTCAAAACTGCACAGACCAATCACGGGAAAATGACCATAACTCAATAACAACAGATTGGAATGACGATCTTCTTTCTCCTATAGACAGATAAGAGAAGGAAGAACATATCTACCAAAAATCCCACTGATCAGCCTCGATATGATCGACCGTTCCTCTTCTCTACCCAGACAGATAAAACTGTTCTCTCCTTCCTCTCAATCTCCACACAAAAAATCACATTTTCTCTCTTTCTTTTCTCAAAACCCTTTTCTTTTCTCTCAAAACAGCTGCAACACGACAAGGGATGCTTTTCTATGGCTCCTACAGTTTTAAACCCTTTAACCAAACCGTAATTAAAAAATCTAAACCGAAACGACCGAAAATAACCAGTGTTGATCGACACATCTCCTTTGTGTCAATCGACACCACCAAAATTCCACAATTCTGGTTCGCAGTCGTTACATTTCTCAAATATCATTACTCTGCCACTTTATCTGGATATCCGGTGTGTGATTTATAAACCAATTTATAAACCAAAACCCCGATAATCACTACTCTTATGTGCATATCCATTAAAAATATAATCCACCATTTTAGGTCCGATTGTGGCCTTTTTTGGAGGTTGCATTACAACTTTTGATAGGCACCCCCACACTTTTAGGTATTTTTTACAACACATTTCCAAAGTTCATATGGTGTTTTGCCAATGACTTTGTGCGATATTTTGTTGAGGATATAATTAGTAGTAAGCAACGCTTCCCCCACATTTTATGGACGAACCTATATTCCTCTAACATCGCATTAATTTTCTCATTAAGAGATCTATTTTTTTTTCCGTTCCGCATGTATTTGAGATAGATATTGAAGTTTTCCCACCTATGAGGGAGTTTCTCAATAAAGTATTTCACCGTGAACATTTCACAAATGAACATACTTTTAGACTCTATCTCATGCGTTAGCAATTACATTGCTTCCACTTGTTCCATGATGGGTTTTGAATCCACCATTTTGAACTATAGAAACTTCGCTAATGCGAATTTCTTTGCGCCATTAGACTTATAAGTCTTTTTTGGCATCAGTCCTACGCTTACAGCGCTAGGCACTAACATGTTTACAAGTGGCATACCATTCCCAAACTTAATTTGGGTCGTCGAGTCACTTGACCAGTTTACAAGTAGTAAACCATTCCCAAACTTAATTCGGGGTGTCAACTCACTTGATTCGATTCCACCAAAACTTCAACCACCGGTTACATCAATGATCAATACATCTTTCATCTGAGCATCGAACACAATCTTATTGTTGCTAGTCATAATTCACAAATAAGACGTAACTGTTTACAAAATAAACAAAACGCAAATTTGGATTAGTATTCCAATCAGAAACGAAGTTCAACAATATGATGCACAGTCGCTTCCATTATAAAAGCATGGACAACAAGAACCATTTTTCAAGCAATGTAAACGACATAGGACACAACTTGTCACACAAGCAAAGCTAGACAATTAGAATACTACAGCACGTCGATTAAAATATACAAGAGACCCCATGCTCTGAATATAATAATGACCAACATTTCTAGATATTGCAGATTACTAAGCAATTATCAAACCAGAGATAAACCGGTTACTATAAACCGAAGAACCAAATTGAATTAAAAGCAAACTGGTGTACCTAACCAAATGAAAATCAAACCGAAATTTGTTTATCCTCGTGGTGAGGGCATGAACAGATTCATGGCGACTTCTGAAATCAATTGCACTCAAACTAATTGATTTAACAAATTTCAGAACCATTTATCGCCATCGTAAAATCCCAAAGAAATTTTCGATTCCTGATTTCATGATAAAACACTTCACAAAATAATCAGTTTTCGTTAGTGCAATAAGCAAAAACGAAAGAATTAAGATTGTAGGAACTTAATTTACTACATATGGGAAAACTGATATTTGTGAAATGAAATACATAAATACGATATTACAATAACAAAAATACCGATACAGTATTTATGATAAGAACGAATTTTGTAGAGGCGAGATACGATCTCTATCCTTAATTCTGAAAACGGCCCCGTAGTGTGACGGTTGCATGTGTTCCGAATCCCAGGATACAACTACAATCGATTCTATTTTGCATCACTCAAAAATAGAATCACACCAACGCTAGATTTTGTGTCATACTCTCAGACACCGAATAAAATAAAATAAAAGAAACTTGTGAGATATGTTGTTGTTCATAATGATGATAATGTTATCATCCATTAAAATTAACTTAAGAATTGAAGAGGATATGGCTTGTGTTATATTGCACAAGATGCCAACGTTCAAAAATTAAAGTGGAGTAATGGAGCATCAAAATTTCCATCATAATGATGTGAATGAATTTTGTATGTTACAAACTTAAATCACATTAATTTGTTGTTACAAAATTCAATTCAAGAAGATATTTTTGTTGACTAAATTCATCAACATAATAAAAATGGATTTGGATTAAAAGATTACTCTTATTAATCATAAGTCCATTTACACAATCCCAAAAGCCCAAAATCAAAGTCCGGCCCGAATATCTCTTCTCTCTAATACACCAAAGTGTACACAAGGTTTTCGAACCTTTTTATGAGTTCTCCACTTTATATACTTAAGGAATTTAATCCTAACTTTCAATGTAGGACATTTGCTAGTTTTTATATTTAGCCAAATTTTAAAGCTTTACAAGATTTTCATGTCACCCACTTTAGTCCTCTATTTCTCATTCAAACTAACTCCGATTTTGACAAGTGCATACACTATATGCGGCGACGATTCTATCGTGCCCAAAAAACCGGTCTTTCCGATAGACGTCTCCATCAGAAAACACACCAAAAAATGATTTTAAACCATTTCGTCAAAAACGAGTTCCAACACACTATTCCATATTTTAACTAGCTAACACAATTACTCCAAAAATGTTATACGAATTGAACTAACGTGTAGGATTTTTATGCAGATTTTATTGAAGAAGGTAGCACTAATGAAGCCGTTGCGGTAAATATATAATCCTTCATATAATCTAAAGGTTTTAGTTATATTTTTAGAAAGATACGAGGAGAAAAGTGTAATACTTAATTCTCTTCCATCATCAGAGTGGTAGCTCTGCTCCCTCTCCGACTTCAGGTACACCTTGTTGCATATTCAAGATCCCTGAGTACCTCACCCACAACAGGCAAAATTCATATGGCTATCAACCCAGTATAGTCTCCATAGGTCCTTACCATCATGGAAAGCCACATCTAAAATGGGTTGAAGGGGAGAAAGAAAAGTTTCAAGAAATATTTATATCAGTAGCAAAAACGAACAAAGAGGCACTAGCTGCTGCAGTGGCACTGGAGAAAACCAAAATAAGAGCATCTTTTTTTGATATTGCTGCAGGTGTAACAAATCTGATCGACATGATGGTTCTTGATGGTTGTTTTCTTCTCACATTGTTCTTAGCTATTACAAATGAAGCATTTCCCAAGGAAAATCCAATATTCAGTATGCCTTGGGCTCTGTCATCTATACGGAGAGATCTTCTTCTTCTTGAAAACCAGATCCCTATGGTTGTTCTTACAACTCTACTACGGACGGCAAAATTTCCAACTGATTACAATATCGCTTTACACAATATCGCTTTGTGTTTCTTCAAGGATTCCTTTAAAAATCGGGAAATATCTTGCGCAGAAAACCTCGGCGAGCCTGACACAGTACAGCCTGACGCAGTACATCTTCTCGATCTGATCAGTCAAACTTTCATTCCCATTTCTATTCTCATTCCACCTCAAAAAAATACTGCTCCCCAATCAAAATCTCCAGTGCCTAAATTTCTTAAATTGAAATTGTCAGCCAAGGAGCTTTGTAAAACTGGTGTTAAAATCGAGTTGAAGAAGGATAACGGCAGATTCTTGGACATAAGTTTCGAGAATGGCGTGATCCAGATTCCAGAAATAATTCTCGATGATTTTATTAGCGTTGTTTTGCTAAACTGCATTGCATTTGAGCAGTTTTATCCAAGTCGTTTGACCTACGTAACAAGCTACGCAATATTCATGGGCTGCCTTATAAGCAACGAGAGAGATGCAACATATCTTGTTGAAAAAGGAATCTTACAGAACTATCTCGGGACAGAAGATGAGGTGTCTGCATTCTTCAAGAGAATTTTAAATGATTACGTGTTTGATATAGAGAAGAGCTACTTGGCAGATGTAATCAAGGACGTTGACGAGTATTCTACAAATAGTTGCAATGTGCTGTGGGCAACTTGCAAGCAGATTTACATGGGTTCTCCCTGGATCTTTATATCAACATTGGCCGCTGCAGCTCTTCTTCTGCTGACTATAGCGCAAGTGGTCTTAGCAGCCATTGCTTTATAAAGCACCCGACAGCCCCAAGTCACAGGGAATGGTTGATTTCGGTTCTTGGCTTGATCAGCTACTTCTGTTCATGGGTTTTGTGTTATATTGATCTATTTGCGTGTGTGTTTGAGTTTGACTACCTATTGATGTTTGATGGGTCTGTTTCTCGTGGCTTTCCCATTTGCTTTCATGATTCATGTCTGGTTTCGATTGATTTTGTTTATCATTCCAAGTCCCGCTTTGTTTGGGTTTGTAAGATACATTTGATTTTTATAAAAAAGAGTCGTGAGAAAAGTTTCTCCAAAATTATCTTGCTTTCGGCACTCGAAGGATTCTAGTTATAGGTAATCGTTCTAAAACTTATTGTGGCTTATTTAGGATATTTTTAGTTCTATATATTAATAATGTTGGATTTTGAAAATTTATTAATTTAAATTTAGAAAGATATTAATTTATCGATTAATAATATTTATTAATTTATAGAAAGATTTTTTTTTGGGTAATATTTATTAAGTTTCTTGGGAAAAGAATTCAAATGAAGTTATATTACATAATCTAATTGAATCCATTATTAAAAATAACATATATTAACTTGAAATTATGATAAACATTTTTAATTATCGCAACTAAATTGATGTTAAAGTTAAAAACAATATATATATATTACGCTATCTTTAGAAGGAGTTAAGTGAAGAAAAATCAACTATTGCATCTATTATTTTTCACAAGTTTTGGATACATAAATAGAAATCAATCCTAAATGTTATTTTATTTTCAAAATATTATTTATACAATTATATATGTATAACGTGAATAAAATGTTTTCGTACTACTTTTCTATCACTTTAGGTGATATTTAAGAATGTTGCACACACATTAAAAATTAGGGGGAATTACAAATATGTCACCTTTAAAAATATTTTTTTTCAAATATGCCATCCTTGAAAATTATTGGAAACATGTCACATTTGATAGAAAAAGACAAAATCATTAAAAAAATTGTCTCTTCCTCAAAACTAAAACCCTAAACTCTACCCCAAAAATTATACCCTAAATATTAAAAACCTAACCCAAACCCAAAAAATATATAAGTTAAGTTAAAAAAAAGATGGCATTCTTGCAAAGATTTTCAAACGATGACATAACTGTAAAGTGGCATGCCAAGAGTGACATCATGAAAATTCTCTATTATTTTAGTGAACTATATTTATATAAGTTTTACGGTTTCAAGTTTAATTTAAAATATGAAAAATGACTTTTGAACTTTTTTTATAATGATATAACCAAATTTATTGAATGTAAAACTAGAGAAATTAAATAAAAATATAATTTAATATACATGTGGATGATGAGGTGTGCATGACAAGAGAGAAAACCTAACTTTATATATATAGATTACATTACCTCAAAAATACAAACATGCATTTTTCACTACTTAGTGACAATGTTTTCTAACAGTAGTAACTAGTAAGAGTCACACTTTTGAGACCAGTCTAACAGTAATCGTAACAATGTCGCAGATGTACGACAACGTATCGAAGATAATGTTGTGTTGCTAATATGCGATTCTGTTGTGTCTAATTGTATTGTAGTCACAAAGTCGTCGCACATTTGTCTCTAATACGTCACAAAATTTAGCGACAAAAAAAAGAGTCACCAGTGGTTGTCACAAAACAATTGTTTTCTTGTACTGAAAAGCAAGCTAGAAGATCTGGTGAATATTCACTCGTGACTGATCGATCGGAGGAGGCAACCAATCGATCGCCTTCTCGAGAAAAAATGAAAGATTCATTTTTTGAGTTAATCTTCAAAGGATTTACCCTAGAGTTCCTCCCTCACCTATATAACGAGAGAAGCACCACCCACGAAATCAGAGAGAACACCCACCATCCAGCATTCATACCTTGAAGATTATCACAAAGAATCCTCAAGGCTCTTTTTCATTCTTTTTGTTTTCTATTGTTTGATAAAGGGAAAAAGTCTCGGCTCTTTGTATTCCATTGAGAAGTTTTTAAAACCTTTTCTATTTATATATGCATATGAGTTTATCCATCTATTTGATTTTCTCTCTTTCATGTATTAGTAGTTTATTTGTTGGGTTTAAGGGGATATTCAAGAGGAAAACTATGGTTCAGTAGATAGGATTTAATACTAAGGAGATTCCTTCATCTTGAACTGTTCTTTCATGCATGTTTCTAAATTGATCACCTTCAAACTCATTCTAGACGATTATTGTGTCCTAACCGCTCCTTTATATTGTCATGAACATAGTTTTTGATGAGTCGAAATTCTTTAAGGATGCGAGAAAAGTGTGTTATTGAATTGGATTAACAATTTAATTTGCTTGTGAATGCATAACTATCATCTTATTAACTGCAAGAGTCGTTGATAAGTTGAGAGATCATAGGAGTTATCAGTGCAAGAGTAACTTATCATTGCATTTTTGTTCTAGGAAGTAATTTGCTAGATCCTTGTAATTCGAACCATAATTCTCTTAGTCTCTAAAGACCCAACGCTTTTCTTTTATTGATTTACAGCCAATTTGGAACCAATGAAACCCCTATTTGGCTTAGTGTAATCTCTTAATTCATATTACTTCTAAGTTTGGTTGTATCCTTGCAGTTATAGATTGCTAAGTTTTTGAGTAAAACTGGCCTATCATAGTGGCCATGTTATGATTACATATAGACATGGACAGTATGTCCATTGACGATTACAAGTGTTGATGGATAAGTAAATACTTCGTCATAATATTGTGGATAGATAAGTGTGGACATAATATTGTTAGGGTCGATTTTTACCCCTCAAGATCAACGGATAAAATCCTTAATGTCTATACAAAAACAGAGGCCTAAGTCTTCTTACCAAAAAATCCCGAAGACTTTGGGAAATTTTCTTTTATCGTTTAGAAAAAGACTTAGCTGACTTAGGGTGCTATATATACTCTTGTATGTTCCTTGAGAAAGGGATCCACAACCTATTGCGCTAAAAGCAATAAAGCTTTTCTTTACAACAAACGCAACTCTCGTTTGTACTTTAACCTAGAAATCTCTTCTCCCCTAAAAACCCCTAACAAATATAATTGTTTGAGTTTCGACTCCCACAATTTGGCGCCGACTAAGGGGACTTGAGATTTTCTGACTCGGAAAAGCTTACGAAAGACCGATCTAGCAATGACTGCAGGCGATGATCAACAACGCGTTGACGATCGGTAACGTCATGACGATCGACAACATCACGACAATCAACATCATAGCCACGACAATAAAAACGGCATGGAGTCAATGGTGAAAATGCTACTTCCGAAAATAACAGAGCAAGATAAGGTGAACGAGGAACTACGAGTCTTTGCAATGACAGATCAAAGACGCAGAAGAGGAGAGCCTACCTTCAGACGACCGGTGAGGAGAATAAACTCTATGGCCTAAAATTCACAACTCCGATCAATGCACCAAGAATCCGAGGTTTGCCCCTATTCATCCTAATACACCATACGTCATACGTGGAGCAAGACGTGGTTACACGAGCTACAACCGCACAGAAGAAGGTGTAACCAATTGACTGTTGATTTTCTTAAACACTATGCGATCTACATCGAGAAAGGAATATCCAATGCTGATCTTTGGACTATGGTTCAAGGAGAAAATTGGCCACTATGAAGCTTCCTAGACTGTTTCAAAGGAGTGCTATCTAAGATAGAAGGAGTAGGAAACACAACCGCGTTGCAGGCGTTAGAAAAAGCAACATGATTCGGGTCCGCCTACCAGGAAGAAATGGCCTAAAATGGTTCTCGAGGAATACATAGAACACAAGAAGGTTTTCACTTAAGAAGCTAGGAAGAACTAAGGCTCCCAACCCTCTCCCCCGCTCAAGATAGAAAATTTGATCCCACTGGGCATCTGACAATATTTCTTGTAGCAATGGGATGAGCCAGCTTCAAAAAAGAAGAAAAAGACGCTGGTTAATGCCCATTATTCGTGGAAAACCTCAAAGTACCAGCCCTAAAATGGTTTTCAAGAATTCCACCAAACTCAATCGATAGCTTCAACCTATTGACTGTTGATTTTCTTAAACTCTATGCAATATACATCGAGAAGCGAATATCCTATGCTGATCTCTGGACTATGGTTCAAGGAGAAAATAGGCCACTATGAGGCTTCATGGAGCGTTTCAAAGGAGTGTTATCTAAGATGGAAGGAGTAGGAAACACAACCGCGTGCAGGCGTTAGAAAAAGCAATATGATTTGGGTCGGCCTACCAGGAAGAAATGGCCTAAAATGGCTCTCGAGGAATACATAGAACAGCAGATGGTTTTCACTCAAAAGGTAGGAAAAACTAAGGCTCCCAACCCCCCCCCCCCCCCCCCCCCCAAGCTTATGGCCGAAAATAACAGAGCAAGATAAGGTGAACGAGGAACTACGAGTCTTTGCAATGACAGATCAAAGACGCTGAAGAGGAGAGCCTACCTTCAGACGACCGGTGAGGAGAATAAACTCTATGGCCTAAAATTCACAACTCCGATCAATGCACCAAGAATCCGAGGTTTGCCCCTATTCATCCTAATACACCATACGTCATACGTGGAGCAAGACGTGGTTACACGAGCTACAACCGCACAAAAGAAGGTGTAACCAATTGACTGTTGATTTTCTTAAATACTATGCGATCTACATCGAGAAAGGAATATCCAATGCTGATCTTTGGACTATGGCCACTATGAAGCTTCCTGGACTGTTTCAAAGGAGTGTTATCTAAGTTTCAAAGGAGTGCTATCTAAGATAGAAGGAGTAGGAAACACAACCGCGTTGCAGGCGTTAGAAAAAGCAACATGATTCGGGTCCGCCTACCAGGAAGAAATGGCCTAAAATGGTTCTCGAGGAATACATAGAACACAAGAAGGTTTTCACTTAAGAAGCTAGGAAAAACTAAGGCTCCCAACCCTCTCCCCCGCTCAAGATATAAAATTTGATCCCACTGGGCATCTGACAATATTTCTTGTAGCAATGGGATGAGCCAGCTTCAAAAAAGAAGAAAAGGACGCTGGTTAATGTGGGAGCCTAAGCTAGCACAATTAGATTTGTAAGAGTTCTTTAGGGAGCAGAGATCTCTAGGGTAAGCTAGGTCGAACAAAGATGTAAAAAAGTCTTGTTATTGCTTTGAAAGAGTTTGAGTACAAGTTTTCTTATTCAATTGCAGATCCCCTTTACAAGAGATGTTTACAAGTATTTATAGTCTAAGCTAAGTCGGTTCCCCCTTCCTAAATCCTTGCGGACTCTCCTCCTGCTTAGGTCGGTTGTGACATAACGGGCTTCGCGCCTAGACCGGGCTTCGGGCTTCCTTCACGTTAATGGACCAGAGACTTCTTCAGGCCGTGGACAAGATCAGAGACTAAGGCGTGCTCGTGGTCGGCCCGCATAGCCGAGCCTGAGGTCGGTCCACAAGGCCGAACCCGTGGTCGGTCCTCAAGGCCGAGCCTACGGTCGGTTCTTCAAGGCCGAGCCTACGGTCGGTCCTCATAGCCGAGCCTGTGGTCGGTCTTCAAGGCCGAGCCTACGGTGAATCCTCAAGGCCGAACATACGGTCGGTCCCGCATAGCCGAGCCTGTGGTTGGTCCATGAGGGTGAAGCTGTGGTCGGCACCATTCGGTCCCGGTCCCTTTCTTCTTTGCTTAGGTTCGTTCCGTTGTCACATGTTTCGCTTCGCAGGAGGACTTAGGTGCCGTTATGCTTTCTTCGCTGAGAGTCCGGAGGGCCATTTCTTCAATCGACTTGTCTTTGGACGTTAATGTTGAGTGGGTGAAAACCGACCCCAACAGTTAGCCCCCCAGCTCGGTAGTGTTAGAGATAATAGTGCCGAGTTAAAAGAGGTGTCGAGTATCAGCATTAACGTTTGAAGGCAGGGCTTTTGCCTACTCCTTTCTGCAGTACTCTTGAGTACTCATCTTGTTCAATATTCCCCCTCAAGTCCATACAACAACGTGAAGCATGAACTTGGAAGATACAAGATGATGGCCTCGTTAAAACCTTAGTAGGGAAAACCCTTTGGGACAAAACCACTACTAAGGGAAAAGAGTGCCAAACATAATGACGAGAGGAATTTGAACAAGGCACTTGGTTCTTCGTGGATCCCTTGCCATTGCTCGGCTTTGGTCCCTCTTCTTCGGGTTCTGCTGAGGCTTCTTACTTTGCTTTGCTTGCTGAAGCTACTGCGTTGCTGCAGTACAAAGAAATTTCTTGTCCTTTTGCTCATGGATGAGGCTCGTTCTTGGTCAATTGCTCATGAATGAGGCTTTGTTTGCTCATAAATGAGGCTCTGTTTGCTCACAAATGAGGCTTTGTTTGCTCACGAATGAGGCTCTGTTTGCTCACGAATGAGGCTTTGTTTGCTCATAAATGAGGCTTTGTTTGCTTACGAATGAGGCTCTGTTTGCTCACGAATAAGGCTTTGTTAAGAAGAGAAAACGCAAATGCACTCACACTCCTTATCTGCCAACGTTGTGGTTGGGCTTTGCATAATGGTGCTGTTCTCTAGACACGTCTGTCCGAGAACGAGTTCACCTTGATTTTGACCAGAGTGCATCCTGGGTTTCCGAATGACACGTTCAGGGTATAGGCCGAACGGAGGTCATTAGCAGCTGCATTACCAACGACGTTTGTTGGGGTTCAGAGTGATCAGGTGGGTATATCCGCCCCAGTACTGAACACTGGTACTTATATAGCGCGCTTGAATCCGTTGTGGATGTCATTGTGTTCGTATCTCCGCACTCATTGCTGTGGCCAGCAGCAATAAGCACGGAACGACTCTACTCAATTGAAGCTTTGATTAGTCCATGAAAGACAAGCTGTTCTCATGATGAGGTCTGTGTCGAGTGTCTGAAGTTTTTTTTTTTTTTTTTTGGTGACGATGTTGTCAAAGAGTGGCGTACAGGTACCCCACTACCCCCCTTTTAGACAAAGGAGGGAAATGAATTTGTCTGAAGAATGTGGTGGAGAACACTCACTCCCCCCCCCCCCCCAAAAGGCGGAGGAGATCAAGTGAGCTCGTCCGGAACGAGGCTTAAGTGAGAGTGGAATCCCCCCCCTGTTGATGGAGGGGGGCAATTGAACCTATCCAAAGGCAGGCTGTCTACGTACACTTTGCAGGGATCAAGTCGCCTCGTAGTTCATAGGAAGAGCGTCTAAGAGGGTGGTGGCGTCGCAGCGGACTAGGTGGGATCGACCGCTGGCTTGGTTTTCCCACCCCTCCTAGCGCGAACTTCTTCTTCGCTTCGAGCGAAGTCTGCAGCGCGGTGTAGAGCGTCTTGGATGGTCGCGGGTGGGTTGACAGTCAATTCCTCCCAGAATGGAGAAGGGCATCGAACCGCTCCTCTCAAGGCCTCCAGCGCAGACGTGCTGGTAATACCATCCACCTTTGACAGCGTGTGCTTGAATCTTATCACGAAAGATCACAGGCTTTCATTCTCACCCTGCTTGTTTGTCCACAGCTCCGCCTCATAGATCTTTCCTTCAGCGAAGATGTTGTAATGCTGTACAAACATCTCTGAGGATTGATGAAAAGTGTGGATTGAATTCTTCTCCAGCTTGTAGAACCACTAGAGGGCAGGCCCTTTGAGGCTCTCTATGAACAGTTTGCAGTAACCGATATCTTTCTCGGCTTCTGTGAACTTTGCCCTTCCTAAGGCGACATCGAATTCCATTAGATGGATAGCAGGGTCGGTGGTTCCTTTATAGATTGGAAGCTTGATTTTTCCGGGGTCAGAGATTGGAGTTCTCGCAACCCTCTCAGCGAAGGGTGTGTTCCGTGCTTTCTCGAGAACAGAGGCGATCCCAGGAGCCTTCGCCGTGCTCTGGAACATCTGTAGTTGGGTAGCCTTTAGGTCAGAGGCGACTCGGTCTAACTGGGCCTTTAGCGCAGCGACCTCTCCGTCTCGGGAGCCTTGTGGAGCTCTGCGCTCCTGCTCCCTCCTGTAAAGCTCCGCTATGGTTGGAGCTACTTCTCCATCAGTCGTAGCGTCGTCAGTAGCTGTGTCGGTTCGGATTTGCCTCCGAGGGGGGTGATCTTTGTCCGATTCTTCCATCACGAGGTGGTGGTGGAGGCAAATCTTCCGGATCCGTGCGATCGGTCCGAGGCGGCAGCTCCTCGTGCCGATCCCTTCGATTAGCTCGAGGTGTGTTGAAGCTGAGGCGTGTTGGACGGACACGGGACCTCTTGCGCTTCCTCTTCTTGAGCGATTGCAGCTCGCTCGCCATATCTTCAATTTTCTTCATCAGAGTCTCAAGCATCTGCTTGATCTGCTTGAGGTCAGTTGCGTTGTTAGCGGCGTGAGGAGCCGTGTTCTCCATGGAGTTGCTTCTCTCCTCATCATGCTGGTGAGACGAAGATCCTTCGTTGCTCATGGTGTTGATTGACATCTTCGTAGGTCGTTGGAAAACCTAGCTCTTCTTGTGTCAGATAATCTCTTGGTTTCCCTTAGTCGGCGCCAAATTGTGGGAGCCTAAGCTAGCACAATTAGATTTGTAAGAGTTCTTTAGGGAGCGGAGATCTCTAGGGTAAGCTAGGTCGAACAAAGATGTAAAAAAGTCTTGTTATTGCTTTGAAAGAGTTTTGAGTACAAGTTTTCGTATTCAATTGCGGATCCCCTTTACAAGAGATGTTTACAAGTATTTATAGTCTAAGCTAAGTCGGCTCCCCCTTTCCTAAATCCTTGCGGACTCTCCTCCTGCTTAGGTTGGTTGTAACATAACGGGCTTCGCGCCTAGATCGGGCTTCGGGCTTCCTTCACGTTAATGGACCAGAGACTGCTTCAGGCCGTGGACAAGATCAGAGACTAAGGCGAGCTCGTGGTCGGCCCGCATAGCCGAGCCTGAGGTCGGTCCACCAGGCCGAACCCGTGGTCGGTCCTCAAGGCCGAGCCTACGATCGGTTCTTCAAGGCCGAGCCTACGGTCGGTTCTTCAAGGCCGAGCCTACGGTCGGTCCTCATAGCCGAGCTTGTGGTCGGTCTTCAAGGCCGAGCCTACGGTCGGTCCTCATGGGCGAGCCTACAGTCGGTCCCGCATAGCCAAGCCTGTGGTCGGTCCATGAGGGTGAAGCTGTGGTCGGCACCATTCGGTCCCGGTCCCTTTCTGCTTCGCTTAGGTTCGTTTCGTTGTCACATGATTCACTTCGCAGGAGGACTTAGGTGTCGTTATGCTTTCTTCGCCGAGAGTCCGGAGGGCCATTTCTTCAATCGACTTGTCTTTGGACGTTAATGTTGAGCGGGTGAAAACCGACCCCAATAGTTAATGCCCATTATTCGTGGAAAACCTCAAAGTACCAGCCCTAAAATGGTTTTCGAGAATTCCACCAAACTCAATCGATAGCTTCAACCTATTGACTGTTGATTTTCTTAAACACTATGCAATATACATCGAGAAGCGAATATCCTATGCTGATCTCTGGACTATGGTTCAAGGAGAAAATATGCCACTATGAGGCTTCATGGAGCGTTTCAAAGGAGTGCTATCTAAGATGGAAGGAGTATGAAACACAACCGCGTTGCAGGCGTTAGAAAAAGCAATATGATTTGGGTCGGCCTACCAGGTAGAAATGGCCTAAAATGGCTCTCGAGGAATACATAGAACAGCAGATGGTTTTCACTCAAAAGGTAGGAAAAACTAAGGCTCCTAACCCCCCCCCCCAAGCTTATGACAGAAAATTTGATCCCACATGGCATCTCACAATATTTCCTTTAGCAATAGGATAAGCCAGCTTCAAAAAAGGAGAGAAGGACGTTGGTTAATGCCTATTATTTATGGAAAACCTTAAAGGACCAGCCCTAAAATGGTTCTCATAATCAACCAACTGCAAAGAAAAATAACCAAGGATCATGATTTGTAGAGCATGAGGGAGGATTCAAAGGAGCTCAGAATTATCACGTAGATTCCCCAAGTTACGAATGAGGCCACAGCTGCGCTAGCGGAGGTCGAAGCCGTGGACGAGGTTCGTTAAATGATTCTTGGACTCAAAGCGACAACACATACGACAAAACATCATACATCGAATTCCACAAGATGCAAAGCCATTTAAATGCGAATTGCCTTGTTTTAGGTTCTCGCCTCGCCAAAAAGCTAGCAGAAGAAAAATTCAAAAAAAATATTAGCGTCGATGACTTTGCCGATGCAGACACCAATCAACAAGAATAAGCACAACTCCCACGACGGCCTCGGCCAAAAAGGGAGAACGACTAAGAACCGTAGCCTTAAACAAAGAGGAAGGAAATCCTTATGATAGTGGGAGGATTGCATCACATCAATCAAAGCTTTCCAGCGACGCCAGAGGTTAGTGCCAACTTCTCAGCACCCTTGAAATTTCAGAACAATGTGCAGTTCTTCGAGAAAGAAGAAACAAGCGGAATCGACAGGCTACACGATGATCCATTTATGATCAAGTTAGTCATCGTTGATTGCGTTGGGTTGAGGGTACTATCGATACTTAAAGCACGATAGACATCATCTTCAAAGACACACTCGAGTAAATGGGCGTCGAATTATCTAAAGTCATAGCATGTCTGAAACCATTGAATGGCTTCTCTAGTCAAACAACGATGACAATAGGAACTATCAGACAACCTGTTATGGCAAAAGGTGTACGAAGGTGGTTCAATTCTCGGTCTCCGATAATCCTGCAGTTTTCAACATGATCATGGGAACTCCTAGGTTAAATTCGATGAGAGCAATAACTTCAACGCACCACCTCTGTGTTAAATTTCTAACTTCAGAAGGAACCAAGATAATTCGGGGAAGTCAAAAGGAATCCCGAATGTTTTTCATGGCTGAGCACCAACTGCAAAACATGGTTACCGATCAGATCTCTCAAGCTGAACGAGAGAAGATGAAGGTAGACAAATAACCGATCAAAGACTTCTTTAAGCTTTTATAACATTTACAGATTACGGTGGGTACTGTGCAAACTTGTGATCCTACCTTCTCTGTTTGCATCGACAACAACTACCCATGACGATGTATAGAAATCGGCGCAAATAAGCAAGTAAAGTGATATATCATGGTTTTACCCGTTTTTAACCATGATATAAGTCGGTTTTGTATAGTATATTTTGTATTTGTGTGTCTTTTGTAGTGTTTTGCAGGAAAATAGTCGTTTGTGCCGAAACCATCCAAAGTGCTTCAAATATCGACTTAGAAGAACGGTTTCCATTTGGATTTAGCTTCAGAGGTCTTCATGAAAGTTGTAGGTATTTGAGATAGCTTTCCAATGGAAGTGGTTTGAGGTCATTCCGAACGGTGGTTCAGGAGATATGGCCGTTTTACCGGAGGGGTTTTTCTAGAGAGTTTCCCGTCGATCGACAGGGATTTGTGTCGATCGACAGGAAGCCTGAAGAAGCCAGAACAACGCGTTTTTCAGATATTTCCACAGACGTCTTCGCGTCGATCGACAGGACTTTAATGTCGATCGACGGCGGACCTGCAGACCTAATTTTGGCACTTCTATAAATAGTTTAAACTTGTTTTCTTTGTAAAATATCTAGAAAACTTGTAAAAACTAGATCTATTCTCGTTTTGAGACTTAGAGAGAGAGAGAGAGAGAGAGAGAGAGAGATTTTGAAGATCTTGGAGGGAGATCTTCATGTTCTTCACCTAGTGACACCATTTGTATCTTCTAAACTCTAACTCTTTTATGAAATTCTATTCAGTTATTATGATTTCTTCATCTATTTCTGAGTAAATTACTTGTTAGGACATGGAGATTTCATGGGTTTTGATGAGAAATCAATAAAATCGAAGATCTGTTGAGGTTATCCGTTAGTTCTTCGTTTAGACTGTTCTCAATGCTTGAATCTAGCTTGATCACCTAGAATCTTGATTTTAGGATTGTTGGTTAGCCACAACAGTGGGATTAATAACCTGAATCTAGTCTAAATGGGCAAGGTTACCTATTCGCAAAGAGTATTTGGCTTAGGGATTTTGTGAACATATCGAACTCGTGCTAAATGCGTGTTTAGATTCGATGATTCATGAGGGTCTAAATATATATAGCCTTCGTAACGACAGTTAGTTGGTTATACTTTCGTGTTTGAGTTCTAGAACGGTGCGTGATAGAACTTTGACAGTTGTAATAATCTTTGATTCATTGCCTATAAGAATTTCCATGGTCTAACTCTCGTCTCATAGAGAGCAATGTAAATTAAAACCATCCTTTTCACTTGTTTCATAGTTCCATCTTTTGTTTACTTGTAAAAAGCATCGCTCTAGCTTAAGAATGGATCATTGCAATCCTAGTGTATCAATCAAACCTCTCTGTGGATACGATAACCCTTTGTGCTATAACGTACATAGGGGTTTTTGATGGCCCCGGCCGTGTGTAAAAAAAAGCCTGACATCAAAATGGCGCCGTTGCCGGGGAGGTTTTTGCATTGATCATTGGGATTTTGATTCTTCTTAAGGCTAGAGTTTATTTTTATTCCCTTTTGTTGTTAATCTTTTCTCTTTTGTTCTAGAAGGAAGTGACAAAGATGAAGCAACCGTCAAGCTAGTGACGTTAAACGCGCCATTGGGGACCTCCCCAAACATATCCATAGTCAAGCTAATGACTTAAAATGAGCACTTAATGGGAGTCAACCCATTTACTTTTCAATTTCGTACTTTTGTTTTGATTTTTTTTAGTTGAAATTTCGAATACTAAGCGAACTTGAATTTTATTTAAGGAATGCAATGAGTTGTTCCCGTTGATCGTTTGTTGAATGTCAGTAGATGCAGGTTTGGACAACTTCGGACTTCGAACCAGACACTTTGCGAGAAGTCGACAGATGCGAAGTTTGGACAGAGCCTCATATGTCGATCGACACCTAATTCATGTCGATCGACACGAAGGTCTCTAGAGAAACCTTCTGCGGCTTTAAAATACTCTGTCGATCGACGCAGAATACATTCTGTCGATCGACAGGGACGTTTTAAAGATTTCAACAACTCAACGGTCTAAGGCAGAACATGGTATGTCGATCGACAGAAATTCCTGTCGATCGACAGGACCCCAAAAAAATGGTAAATTTTGTATTTCTTTGATCAAGTTCGCATTTCATTTGATTTATTTTACCAATCTCGGGCTTGATAACACTGGGGACAGTGTTGGTTAAGTCTGGGGGAGGAAGTTACTAACGGGTTTCTTTTTGTTTTGATCTTTGACTCAAATTTTTGGTTAAAAATTTTTTTTGTTTTATTGAGTCAAAATTAGTAGAACATCCCTTCTTTTGGTCTTTTTCATCATGTGACCATTCTTCCAGGATCAACTTCAGAGTTAAGACTAATGAAAAATCCTAGGATAGACCAATTGACTAGAGAAGTCCGCTACTTCCAGTATAATCCGCCAAGTCAGAGCTATTGCACGACTCTCTTTGGGATCGATGTCCATTGAGCTTGACTCCTCATTCATACCTGATAAATTCAACCGTCTGTTGATAGTAATGGTACTCCTCTCCCCATATAAAAAGAAAAATAAATATATATATATATACATATATATAAAATATTACTAGGATTGGGGTGAAATGATAGTTCTCGAGTACAAGATAAGGAATAAATCCAATGAATCTGTACTCGAGATGATCACCCAGCTCATAAGCAGCAGTCTGAGTCCCTTAAAAAGGATGTTGAGGACGAGCAATCTCACGAGCCTGTCTCCTCACAAGGAACAATCGTAGTGAGTCACGAACCTGTCTCCTCACAAGGAACAACATTAGTGAAATATGCAATGCTTCGAGTTTAACAATCGCAAAAGAAAAAAAAAATGTATATAGAACGAAATAAGTCTGGGGGAGAGGTAGATTACCAAGTGTTGTTTAGGTTGATTTATCGCGGTATAGTATGGGAATGAGTCTAGAAGGTTCATGGCTTTGAGAACATTGAGATCAAGCGATGAAGACTAACGGATTATGCTGCGAAGTGGTGGATGGATTTGGAAGGTTGTGTGTATCTGCGGAGAAGTACATGGTGGTCTGATTCTGGTTGGTTTTGGAAAGGTCAATTCGCTGCATCGAAAGAAGGTATGTTCTATGTTTTCAAACCTCTTTCACATTCTTGGTGTATGTTTTGCTTGAGGCCAAGCAAATGCTAAGTCTGGGGGCGTGATACATCATGGTTTTTACCCGTTTTTAACCATGATATAAGTCGGTTTTGTATAGTATATTTTGTATTTGTGTGTCTTTTGTAGTGTTTTGCAGGAAAATAGTCGTTTGTGCCGAAACCATCCGAAGTGCTTCAAAGATCGACTTAGAAGAACGGTTTCCATTTGGATTTAGCTTCAGAGGTCTTCATGAAAGTTGTAGGTATTTGAGATAGCTTTCCAATGGAAGTGATTTGAGGTCATTCCGATCGGTGGTTCAGGAGATATGGCCGTTTTACCGTAGGGGTTTTTCCAGAGAGTTTCCCGTCGATCGACAGGGATTTGTGTCGATCGACAGGAAACCTGAAGAAGCCAGAACAACGCGTTTTTCAGATATTTCCACAGACGTCTTCGCGTCGATCGACAGGACTTTAATGTCGATCGACGGCGGACCTGCAGACCTAATTTTGGCACTTCTATAAATAGTTTAAACTTGTTTTCTTTGTAAAATATCTAGAAAACTTGTAAAAACTAGATCTATTCTCGTTTTGAGACTTAGAGAGAGAGAGAGAGAGAGAGAGAGATTTTGAAGATCTTGGAGGGAGATCTTCATGTTCTTCACCTAGTGACACCATTTGTATCTACTAAACTCTAACTCTTTTTTGAAATTCTATTCAGTTATTATAATTTCTTCATCTATTTCTGAGTAAATTTGGCTTAGGGATTTTGGAGATTTCATGGGTTTTGATGAGAAATCAATAAAATCGAAGATCTGTTGAGGTTATCCGTTAGTTCTTCGTTTAGACTGTTCTCAATGCTTGAATCTAGCTTGATCACCTAGAATCTTGATTTTAGGATTGTTGGTTAGCCACGACAGTGGGATTAATAACCTGAATCTAGTCTAAATGGGCAAGGTTACCTATTCGCAAAGAATATTTGGCTTAGGGATTTTGTGAACATATCGAACTCGTGCTAAATGCGTGTTTAGATTCGATGATTCATGAGGGTCTAAATATATATAGCCTTCGTAACGACAGTTAGTTGGTTATACTTTCGTGTTTGAGTTCTAGAACGGTGCGTGATAGAACTTTGACAGTTGTAATAATCTTTGATTCATTGCCTATAAGAATTTCCATGGTCTAACTCTCGTCTCTTAGAGAGCAATGTAAATTAAAACCATCCTTTTCATTTGTTTCATAGTTCCATCTTTTGTTTACTTGTAAAAAGCATCGCTCTAGCTTAAGAATGGATCATTGCAATCCTAGTGTATCAATCAAACCTCTCTGTGGATACGATAACCCTTTGTGCTATAACGTACATAGGGGTTTTTGATGGCCCCGGCCGTGTGTAAAAAAAAGCCTGACATCATAAAGCATCAGATCAATCAAAGCTTTCCAGCGACGCCAAAGGTTAATGCGAACTTCTCTGCACCCTTGAAATTTCCAAATGATGTGTTATCCTTCGAGGAAGAAAAAACAAGAGAAATCAACAGGCTAGACGATGGTCCATTTGTGATCAAGTTAGTCATCATTGATTGCGTTGTGTCGAGGGTACTATCAATAGATGAAGCACGATAGAAATCATCTTCAAAAAGATGCTCGAGTGAATAGGCGTCGAATTATCTGAAGTCAGAGCATCTCCAAAACCACCGACTGGCTTCTCTGATCAGAAAACGATGACAATAGGAACTATCAGACTACTTGTTCTGGCAGAAGGTGTAACGAAGGTGGTCGAATTCTCGGTCTCCGATAATCTAACAATCTACAATGTGTTCATGGGAACTCCAAGGTTGAATTTGATGAGAGCAGTAGCTTCAACGTACCACCTTTGTGTTAAATTTTCAACTCCATGAGGAACCAAGATAATCTGGAGAAGTCAGAAAGAATCATGAATGTGTTTCATGGCTGAGCACCAACTGCGAAACCCGATTACCGAGCAGATCTCAAAAGCTGAACAAAAGAAGATGAAGGTAGATAGAGAGCCGATCAAAGACTTCTCTTAGCTCTTATAACAATTACATATTACAGAGGATACTATGCAAACATGCGATCCTGCCATCTCTGTTTGCATCGACAACAACTATCCATAACGATGTATAGAGATCGACACAAATAAGCAAGTGAAGCAAAAAAGACGAAAGTTTGGTTTCGAAAGAGCACATGCTGTCAGTGACGAAGTCGAAAGACTCCTATGTGTGGGTTCAATCATGGAAGTCAAATACCCACACTAGCTTGCGAATCCAGTTGTCGTGAAGAAGAAGAACACCAAATGGAGAGTCTACGTAGACTTCACCGATCTTAACAAAGCATGCCCGAAAGACAAGCTTTCAGCTACCGCATATCGATCGTCATTAAAATAAGAAGGTTAAAGCTAAAATTTTGTCATAAATTATGTGTTGAAAATAGAAAATGACACTATTTGTGAAACAAAAACATATGGTTATTGTTCATTCTATTATTTTAAAATTACCCATGAAAAACCCAGGGTATA
This sequence comes from Draba incana, assembly GCA_963576765.1. Lineage (NCBI taxonomy): Eukaryota > Viridiplantae > Streptophyta > Magnoliopsida > Brassicales > Brassicaceae > Draba > Draba incana. The sequence continues at coordinate 23,991,791 of OY755205.1, forward strand.
TATAAGCCTACAAAGTTTGTGGAGGAACTACAATGTGGAAACAAGCTAAAAGGCTCTAGAACATGTCATCCATCTAATAAGTTTATAACAAAAATGTTTTATTGTTCATTCTATTATTTTTAGATTATTCAAAAGTAATGTTCTGTTTACTGTTGTTGTAACATCCCAAACCGGGATTTGGAAATTCGGTAAGGGTGTCGATCGACACCAATCGATTTTAAGCGGTTTAGTTTCGATTCTGATTTCGGTTTATCACGGTTCGGGTTAAGGAGAAAGCCCTAGTCGTGTGTTTATAAGGAGTTTGATGGTTGAGCCGTCGGCAGAGAAGAAAAGGAGGAAGAGAATTCGTGGTTAGGAGGTTTTCGAGTAAGAATCGTTCGTGGTTTCGAAGCATGACCGTTCGTTCGTTCTGTTCGTGTTTGTGGAGCTTCGTGAGTGAGTTCCAGTCGGTTCCAGCGAAGGATCAGAAGGTTCGTGGCTGCGTCAGTTCGTTCGTGTCTCTTTCCGTAGCCAATCCGCTTTAAAACTCAAAGGTGAGTGCGTGATCGTTAGGAAAAGCGTAGAATCGGGTATTAGGATTGTTTGCGTGTGTGATTGATTGTGGTTTATGTGATTGATGGTCAATTGGTCTATGTTCGTGTGTGAATCGTGCTATATCGTTTGTTGGTCGATCGAGTGGGATTAGGAACGAGCTAGTGAGGACAAAGCTCGGTCTCAGATTCTGGAACGGAGTGTCGATCGACGCCTGAGGGCAGTGTCGATCGACACCTCGCGATGAAGATGGCATCGACTAAGTCGAGTGTCGATCGACACCCGCCATTTCTTGTTGAACTTTGTGTGAAATAATATTTAACCAGAAAATGTTTAATTATTCTGTAAATGTTTAATTAATCGGGAAATGTTTATTAATCTGGAAATGGAGAATTAAATCTGGAAATTCTTTTATTTGAATTTTAAACCGCATAGTATTTTGGTATTTGTATTTTATGTTTTTCCTATAGCGGGATGACCGCTCCACTGAGTATTTATGATAATACTCACGCAACTCCTATGTTCTTTTGAGTTGCAGGTAAAGGAAAAATGTGATCGTGGAATCGAGGCCGAGTGAAGAGGATGATAGGGTCTAGTGTTTATGGTTTAGTCTAGTGAACCGGTTGTTTAGGTTGCTAGCATTGTTTCATTCCTGAATTGCTAGATGAACTTAATTTGATTAAAGGATTTTATTTATTTTATGAATTTATTTTAAGTAATAAAATTGGTTTAAATGTTTATGTTGTTTTCCGCAGTAGAAATGTTAGTTTAAAAAAAAAAAAAAAAGTTTGGGTGTTACATTTTGGTATCAGAGCCTAAACGGTTTTAGGACAATTGAATTTGGATGCCTGAGACTATGTGTTTAAATTGATTTGTGTGTTTAGTCAATTTAATAGAGTCGTAGTATCATCCTCTTCGGCCTTTTAAAATGATTCCACGGTAAGTTGTTTGTTTATTTGTGACTTCTGGTAGCTTATAGTCTTGTTCTGTGAGTGTTGCAGAGAGATGGACGCTGGAGCTAGAGGTCGTGGTAGAGGTCGTGGCAGAGGCCGTCGTGGTCGTGGTCGTGACGAAAGGTTGAATCGTTTTCGAGTGCTACGCATGCGTCAGGGACTCCTACGCATCATACGGGTTCTGTGGGCGAGACCAGTGTTGGTGCTAGCGTGAGTGCTGTGGGTGCCGGGATGGCTGGTTTAGGAGCGGGCCCGGGTGTGGGTGCTATTCTAGCTCAGGATCGTATGGATCGCATGGAGGGTATCTTGACAGAGTTATTGGGGCGTTTTCCGGCAGCGGTTCCGGTTCAGGCTCCAGTGGTTCCGCCTGTGGCGGAGGTGCAGTAGAGAGCTGCGGTTGCAGAGGTGCGTCCGTCTTACCTGGAGATGGTGGGTCAGATGCGGCAGATGAGTACGGCGTTCTTTTCGGGTGGTGTCAGTCCCGAGGAAGCCGACGAGTGGCGTATGCGCGTAGAGCACAATTTCTGATCGATTCGTTGCCCTGATGTGTATCGGGTAGAGCTGGCGATCCACTATCTGGGTGGTGATGCGCATGCTTGGAGGAGAGATATTGAGACCAGGAGGCCTGGTGCAGAGTGGACTTGGGGAAAATTTGTGGCCGAGTTTAACGCCAAATATTTTCCTCAGGAGGCATTGATCGTCTTGCATCGAGATTTGTAGATCTGGTTCAGCGAGATCGTACCGTGCGTGAGTACGATGCTGAGTTTGGTCGTTTGCTAGATTATGCAGGAGGCATAGTCGATCAGCGGACGCATGTCCAGAGGTTTCTGAGGAGACTACAGCCAGATTTGTGGACCAGGTGCAGAGTGACTGAGTACGCCTCCAGGGCGAAGCTGGTTGAGGTTGCTCAGGGATCGAGGAGGATCTGGGAGGGCAGGCAGCCGTGGTGGTTCCAGTGTCAGTTGTTCCTCCTGTTCAGCCGAGGCAGCAGCAGTCGCGGAGTGGATCCGGTTTTGGATCCGGCAAGGCGGCAAGACTGCGCAGGGTGAGAAACGGAAGTGGGATAACGCTTCCAGGCCCAAACAGGGATCGAGGGGCGGAGCGTGTTTTGGATGCGGTAGTTTGGAGCATCAGGTGTCGAGTTGCCCTGGGAGGGGTGATCAGCAGCAGCAGCAGCCACGACAGTCTGACCCGAGGGTCTGTTATAACTGCCGAGAGCCCGGGCATATCAGGCCGATGTGTCCTAAACCCCAACGGGTGTCTGTTGCTGCGTTTCAACCAGTGCAGCAGTTAGCGGCAGTGCAGCCGTTGAGCCAGATTGGACCGGCGCCGAGAGTCTAACGCAGCCCAGGTGGGTCAGCCTAGCGGCGCGACGATCACAGGTAAAACTCTAGACTTAGACGAGCACATGCTTGTGATGTTCTAGTAGGGTTCTCAACGCATATGAATTGTGTAGGGACCTTGTTAGTGGGAGGCTTTGAGTCCCATGTGCTTTTTGATTCTGGAGCATCGAACTGCTTTATTACCCCGGAGCATGCCGAGAGTAGTGGCATCCGTAGCAGCGCGGGTGAGCGTTCGGGTTTGGTCAAAGTGGCGGGAGGTGGATTCCTGGCCACTTCGGGCCGTGCTAGAGCAGTTGATGTTCAGATTGCGGGGCAGTCGATGCCAGCAGACTTGGTGATAAGTTCAGTGGAGCTGTATGACGTTATCCTAAGGATGGATTGGTTGTCTCATTATAGAGTCCATCTGGATTTTTATCAAGGCAGAGTATCCTTCGAGCGCGGGGCAGAGAAGTTGACATTTCAGGGAGTGAGACCGACTTCAGGGAGCCTTGTGATTTCTGCGGTTCAGGCAGTGCAGATGTTGGAGCAAGGATGCGAGGCTTATTTGGCGACAATTTCTATGCCAGAGTCCGTTGGTGAGATTCAGGTTGTCCGGGAGTTTGAGGATGTCTTCCAGTCGTTGCAGGGATTACCGCCGTCTCGATCCGATCCGTTTACGATTGAGCTAGAACCCGGGACAGAGCCTATCTCCAAGGCACCTTACAGGATGGCCCCAGCTGAGTTGGCAGAGCTGAAGAGTCAGTTAGAGGATTTGACTAGTAAGGGTTTTATCCGTCCCAGTACTTCACCGTGGGGAGCGCCAGTGTTGTTCGTAAAGAAGAAAGATGGTAGTTTTCGGTCGTGTATCGATTATCGGGGACTTAACCAGGTCACTGTGAAGAACAAGTACCCTCTCCCGAGGATTGATGAGTTGCTAGATCAGTTGAGGGGTGCTACTTGGTTCTCCAAGATTGACTTGGCTTCAGGTTACCATCAGATTCCGATCGACTAGGTGGATGTTCGGAAGACTCCTTTCAGGACACGGTAACTTCAAGTTTGTGGTGATGCCGTTTGGTTTGACAAATGCGCCAACAGCGTTCCTGCGGTTGATGAACGGCGTAATTCAGGAGTATCTGGATGTCTTCGTGATCATCTTTATCGATGATATTTTGGTTTACTCTAAGAGTGTGGAGGAGCATGAGGTTCACTTGCCGTTAGTTCTGGAGAAGCTTCGGGAGCAGAAGCTTTATGCTAAGTTGAGCAAGTGTAGTTTCTGGCAGCGAGAGATGGGTTTCCTTGGTCACATTGTCTCTGCAGACGGAGTTTTTGTGGATCCGGCGAAGATAGAGTCTATTCGAGATTGGCCTAGACCGACTAATACTACCGAGATCAGGAGTTTTCTGGGTTTAGCAGGGTATTATCGGAGGTTTGTCAAAGGGTTTGCGAGTATGGCTCAGTCGATGACAAAGTTGACCGGGAAGGATATTCCGTTTGTCTGGTCTCAGGAGTGCGAGGATAGCTTTTCGAAGCTTAAGGAGATGTTGATGAGTACACCAGTATTGGCATTGCCCGAGCCGGGTAAGCCTTACGTAGTGTACACGGACGCTTCTGGGATTGGTCTGGGTTGCGTGTTGATGCAGGAGGGTAGAGTAATTGCGTATGCTTCGAGGCAGTTGAGGGGCGCAGAGCGTAATTACCGTACGCATGATCTAGAGTTGGGCGCAGTAGTGTTTGCGTTGAAGATTTGGAGATCCTATCTGTATGGTGGGAAGGTTCAGATTTTCACAGATCATAAGAATCTGCAACACTTTATCACTCAGCCGTTGCTGAATATGAGACAGAGACGCTGGATCGAGCTGTTGGCAGATTATGATTTGGATATTGTCTATCATCCTGGTAAGGCAAACCAGGTAGCAGATGCGCTGAGCCGTCGGCGAGTGGATTCGTCTTGAGAGCAGGATATCGAGTCGCTTGTGAGTGAGGTTAGCACTTTGCGGTTATGTGCTATGTCAGAGGAGTCGTTGGGCTTAGAGGCAGTTGATTAGGCGGATCTGTTGAGTAGGATTCTCGCGGCTCAGGCGAGTGATTCTGGTTTAGTGGCTGCGTTGACCGTTGCGGGTTCTGAGTATCAGGTCTCATCGAATGGGGCAATTCTTATTCGCGGTCGGGTTTGTGTACCCAAGGTTGAGGAGCTGAGGCAGGAGATTCTGCGAAAAGCTCATGCGAGCAAATTCTCAATTCATCCGGGAGCGACTAAGATTTATCGTGATCTCAAACGGTATTATCACTGTGTTGGGATGAAGAGAGATGTGGCGGCTTATGTCTCTAAGTGGAACACGTGTTCATTAGTTAAAGTTTACCCATTCCGGAGTGGTCTTCTGCAGAGTTTACCCATTCCGGACTGGAAGTGGGATTTGATCACGATGGATTTTGTTGTGGGATTACCTGTTTCGCAGACGTATGATGCTATCTGGGTTATTGTTGATCGGTTGACTAAGTCAGCACATTTTCTGGCCATCAAGAAGACAGACGGCGCGGCTGTTTTGGCTAAGAAATTTGTGAAGGAGATTGTGAGGCTGCATGGAGTGCCAGCCAGCATTGTGTCAGACCGAGATCCGAGATTTGCATCTGAGTTTTGGGGAGCATTTCAGGTAGAGATGGGCATTAAGGTGCATATGAGTACAGCGTATCATCCGCAGACTGATGGGCAGTCAGAGAGGACTATTCAGACTATGGAGGATTTGCTGAGGATGTGTGTTTTGGATTGGGGTGGTCACTGGGCTGATCATTTGAGCTTAGTGGAGTTTGCTTATAATAACAGCTTCAAGGCGAGTATTGGGATGGCTCCTTTTGAGGCTTTGTATTGGAGGCCATGCTGGACCCAAGTGGGGGAGCGGAGTACCCTTGGAGCTACTTATGTTCAGGAAACGACGGAAAAGGTCCAGGTTGTGAGACTGGACATGAAGGAAGCTCAGGATCGTCAGAGGAGTTATGCGGATAAGAGGCGGCGAGAGCTTGAGTTTGCAGTGGGAGATCACATGTATCTCAAGATGGCTATGTTGAGGGATCCTAACAGATCTATAGCCGAGAACAAGCTAAGTCCGCGGTTTATGGGTCCGTTTCCGGTAGTGGAGCGAGTTGGGCCGGTAGCGTATCGGCTTGAGTTACCACCGATCATGAAGGCATTTCATAAGGTTTTCCATGTGTCCATGTTGAGGAAGTGTCTGCATGAGTCGGATGAGATAGTACCTGAGATCCCTGCGGATCTTCGACCTGATTTGACGGTTCCGGCTATGCCTGTGAGGATTATCGAGAGGAGAGTCAAGGAGCTGCGTCGGAAGAAGATTCCTTTGTTGCGGATTTTGTGGGATTGCGCTGGTTTTGAGGAGGAGACTTGGGAGCCCGAGGCAAAGATGAAGTTAAAGTTCAGGAAGTGGTTCGACAAGCAGGTCGTGACGTGAGCTTTATTTCTCTTTGTGGTTCCAGTTTAGTCTGTTTAGCATTTTGATGCTTTTGTTTCGTGGTATTTTCATCGTGTTGTAATGATCATACTTTTTGGGAGATTTATAAGATGGAGTTGTTTCTTATTTATCTGTTTTTATAAGATGGTTTTTCTTATATGCGATTGTGGTGATATTCCGAGTTAGTGAGTATCGAGTTTGACCACGAGAGGCAGTTAGTCGATAGATGCTTATAGACGTTTTAGAATTTATTATTCTAGGGGCTGCAGTTCCGAGTAACTCATTTATTTTGTTTTGGGAGAATGCGTTCTCTCGAGGGATTTTTTAGCTTCCCCTGTGTACCCGGAGCTCAAGGGATGCGTCCTGAGAGTGGAAGGGGCACGAGGCACCGATAGCTCAAAGAATGCGTCGTGCGAGTGAGAGGGGTGCGGGACACCGATAGCTCGAGGGATGCGTCCCGAGAGTGAGAGTGGTGTGACACCGATAGCTCAAGGGATGCGTCCTGCGAGTGAGAGTGGTGTGGAATGAGTTAAGGGTAATAGATGTCTGAAAACGGGTGTATAAACATGAGACTGAACGAGAGCCTTGGAGATTGGGTTTTGGATCTCGGATAGTTGACCGGGTTGGGTCGGGTTTGGAGCCTTTGGTAGGCGGTTTGTCGGGATTCGAGGACGAATCCATTGTTGGTTGGGGAGAGTTGTAACATCCCAAACCGGGATTTGGAAATTCGGTAAGGGTGTCGATCGACACCATGGTGAGTGTCGATCGACCCCAATCGATTTTAAGCGGTTTCGTTTCGAATCTGATTTCGGTTTATCACGGTTCGGGTTAAGGAGAAAGCCCTAGTCGCGTGTTTATAAGGAGTTTGAGGGTTGAGCCGTCGGCAGAGAAGAAAAGGAGGAAGAGAATTCGTGGTTAGGAGGTTTTCGAGTAAGAATCGTTCGTGGTTTCGAAGTTTGACCGTTCGTTCGTTTCGTTCGTGTTTGTGGAGCTTCGTGAGTGAGTTCCAGTCGGTTCCAGCGAAGGATCAGAAGGTTTGTGGCTTCGTCAGTTCGTTCGTGTCTCTTTCCGTAGCTAATCCGCTTTAAAAATAAAAGGTGAGTGCGTGATCGTTAGGAAAAGCGTAGAATCGGGTATTAGGATTGTTTGCGTGTGTGATTGATTGTGGTTTATGTGATTGATGGTCAATTGGTCTCTGTTCGTGTGTGAATCGTGCTATATCGTTTGTTGGCCGATCGAGTGGGATTAGGGACGAGCTAGTGAGGACAAAGCTCGGTCTCAGATTCTAGAACGGAGTGTCGATCGACGCCTGAGGGCAGTGTCGATCGACACCTCGCGAAGAAGATGGCATCGACTAAGTCGAGTGTCGATCGACACCATGTGGTGTGTCGATCGACACCCGCCATTTCTTGTTGAACTTTGTGTGAAATAATATTTAACCGGAAAATGTTTAATTATCTTGTAAATGTTTAATTAATCGGGAAATGTTTATTAATCTGGAAATGGAGAATTAAATCTGGAAATTGTTTTATTTGAATTTTAAACCGCGTAGTATTTTGGTATTTGTATTTTATGTTTTTTCCTATAGCGGGATGACCGCTCCACTGTGTATTTATGATAATACTCACGCAACTCTTGTGTTCTTTTGAGTTGCAGGTAAAGGAAAAATGTGATCGTGGAATCGAGGCCGAGTGAAGAGGATGATAGGGTCTAGTGTTTATGGTTTAGTCTAGTGAACCGGTTGTTTAGGTTGCTAGCATTGTTTCATTCCTGAATTGCTAGATGAACTTAATTTGATTAAAGGATTTTATTTATTTTATGAATTTATTTAAGTAATAAAATTGGTTTAAATGTTTATGTTGTTTTCCGCAGTAGAAATGTTAGTTTTAAAAAAAAAAAAGATTGGGTGTTACAGTTGTAGAAGTTCTTAAAATTTTAGATTAATGTAAAAAGATTTGGAATTCTTATGACAATGCATATTTTATGACTAGTTTTAAACATTAAAACTAATAAAATTTCTAATTATATGTTTCTCGGAAATGGATGGTGAATGTTGTGAGTTTGTAAATTTAACATTTCTTAACGGAAACGTTGATTCTTTATATTTGAAAGCATTTTTTTGATTGTATACATTAAAAGATTGAAGTTGCGTTAGGATTGCTACAAATACCAAGATGAAAAGACACCCAACGATCTGGTTATCAACTATGGTTTTTTATGCATTGGACGATTAAAATATGCTAAATTACTAATGAATTGTAAAAGATTCATCCTAGGATCATGTCTTGTCAACAAATAACTAATTTTTAGTTATTAGTATATCATACAGCTGCATTTTTTTGTTAATAAAATTGCTTATAGTTATTTTCAAAAATTATGCTTTTTGAAAAACATGTTTTATAGTTATCACTATATCATCGATTGCATCTTCTCGAAAAAACCGTTTTATGACTATTTTATAACAGGACTACGTCTTTTGGATAAAATCACTTTATGGTTATTATCAAAGGTCGTTTCTTTTCAATAAAACATGTTATAGTTGTTAGTAATAGTATAATATAAGGCCCCGTCTTTTCAATAAAACCACTCAACGGTTACGTCCAAGGATCCTGATGTTTCGGAAAAAAACATGTCCTATACTTGTCAATATATCATTGGTTGTATTTTTCGAGAAAATTATTATATCAACCTTTATAACTTCTAATTTTTGTCACAATAAACCATACAGAGGAGGATTAAGAAGATACGAATCTACCTAAGCCACATACCCATGATCTCCAATAAGGTTAGCAGTAATACAAACCTAAAACCATTAGAGAATGCAAAATTAAAGGGACTTTAACAAGAAGAGGCCAAACGTTTCTCACTATCAAAGATACCTTTGAGCCACAAGGGGAAACTAGATACACATTAGAATGAATCCTGAAGTCCTTGATGACACTTTAAGCTATGAGAAAGACACCTCTATTCTATTCGAAGATCTCACCTCCTTCACTTCCTTCCAATTAGAGAAGCCTTCTAATCTATAATGACTTCACCCGCCGCATAAAGAAGAGTTGGCCATGGTTTTGGCATATTAACGGCTCCGACCAAACCAAGAGCTTCAACACCAAAAATAACCCTATCCAACGCGTGGAATTTAATATTGTCCAAAGTCTAGATAAAGGCTTTCAATTTTGCCTCCTGTTAGAAGACCCTCTCCTACTATGAAGAAGAACAGTTCCAGAGTGGTCTCTTAAGACCCAAGAAGCCCCAACCAGTTTATGATCCTTAGACCAAGAGAAGCCAATATTGCACTTTAGCCACGGGTCAGGAGGTCTTTTCCATCTAACATGCGGCCTTTTCCTTGTGGCTTCCTCAACCTGATCCTCAACATGACCACAAAACCACTATTCCACTTCAGACCCAATCTTTTGAACTGTTTCAGTTGAAAGAAAAACATGTCCCTTGAATTGGTGATTGTTCCTATTTTTCGAAAGGTACTATAAATTGCACGGAAAGCTCCTTCTTAGCTCCAAAGGAAAATCCTTCCTTTCCCTGTTTTCCATGAGAGTATGCAGATTGGCGTATATATTGAGCTCTGATCATATCCACCAGGAGGAAAAGGAAGAAAGCGCCCAAACCTGCCTAGCCTGAGAACATGTGAATAAGGCATGGTTATTTGATTCTTCATCGTCTCCACAAATCTGACACCTGATGTTAGGGGTGGACATTTGGGTAACCATTCGGGTTTCGGTTCGGTCAATTCGGTTATCGGGTTTTCGGTTTTAGGAATATAATACACATTCGGGTATTTTTAAATTTCGGATCGATTTTGGTTCGGTTAGTGTCGGTTATTTTTGGTTTCGGTTACCCAAAATATTCATATAATTTTTAGTCAAATTTGGTTTGATTAATTTATTTTTAACTCAAGTTTTCCGAAAAATATATAACAAAAATGAAATTCTAAATAATCTATCTAATTAAATTAATTATTTTTACCAAATATACCTACAAATCCCGAATCATCTGAAAAACTATTAAAAAAACTAAAAAAATGCATAAATTATGTGAACATTATATCTAAATATATATAGTTAATTTTACGTTTTTGTTTAATTCAGATACCTGTTCGGTTTTCGGTTCTTTTCGTGTTCGGTTTTCGGTTCTTTTCGGGTTCAGTTTCGGTTTCGGTTTTAAGAAAATAGAACCCATTCGGGTATGTTATAAAATCGGATTCGGTTCAGTTTGGATAGTTTCGGGTTGGATTCGGTTTTTATTTTTGGTTTCAGATATTTTGCCCACCCCTACCTAATGTTCATATTCTTTTAGCTACCACCACATCTGCAATTGGTATGATTCCACTTACCACCCTTTACAGAAAGAACATAATCTTGGGAGAAGTTGTCAAGGACCAGAGCTCCTCCTTTAGATGATTGAGAGATAGTAACACTTCAGCCTCTCTAATGAGCTCTGCTTTGTTGGTAGACCAAGCCAGCCAATATCCATATTGAACCGTCTAATCCCCACTTTTGTTGTGGCTCCAAACCTAATAGTCATCTCTCCAAACGAGTGGCTGATGATGGATATTAAGGTCTTCTTAAAAGAACAACTCTTTGAGTTTCTCGACATTCCACATCCTAGAGCTTCCACTAATGAGATCAAAAACCTTTAGGTTGAGGTCAAAATTGTAATTACTAATGAGAACTCTTCTCATTCCTTTGTCCCTATCAAAGAGCCAAGAGTCAATCCACACAAGAAAAGACCTGCCATTACCCACCATATTTTTAGACCTTAATTTTTCCAAGAGATCTTTTCCTTGCAGGACACTTTTCCAAGCATCAGAGGGTCTTTTGCCAACTACAGCCTCTAAGAACCCTTTCCGATCGAAATATCTACTCTAAAGCACTCTTGCAGACTGGCTTTGAAAGACCGTCTAGGCCTGCTTAGCCAGAAGAGCTTGATTGAAGCATTGTATGTCACGAAATCCTAGTCCTCGTTGCTCTTTGGAGAGGCAAAATTTATCCCATCTCATCCAATGTGTCTTTCTCTTATGCTCTTGTGAATTCCACTAGAAACTAGCCATGACTTTGGTGATGTTTTCACATGTGTAGGTTGGAAGCTTAAAACATGACATAGCGTAGACTGGGAGAGCTAGAGCCACAACTTTAAGAAGAACCTCTTTGCCGTCTAAGGAGAGTCATCTAGCAAACCATCCTGATAATATGCTCTTTAGGTTCTCTTGAATAAAACCTAGCAAATCTCTCTTAGATCCACTGAAACACTCAAGCAAACCCAAATATTTGTCTGCTCCACCTTCCCATAAATCCATGTGATCTCTTTGATCTTTTCTTTGAGGTTATCTCCAATCTTGCTACCAAAAGTGATTGAGGATTTATTGGGATTCACAATCTGGCCAGTTGCCTTTCCATAAACTTGAAAGATCCTCATTAGTTCCTCTGATTGCTTCTCATCCGCCTTACAAAAGAAAAGAGAGTCATCTACAAAGAGCAAATGATGAATTGTCAGACCAGAAGGAGAGAAACTAATTCCATTTATTAAATTTTTCCTCTCATCTACATTGATCTCCTTATCCTAGTCCTCTTTGGGGTTTGATCATGCCAAAAAGTTGACTGTTTATCAAAACTTTTATATTTAAAATATATTTTTTCTAAAATTTATCATAACGACTAAGAGATATTGAATATTTAAACATACAGACTTACATTATGATTTATTGTCTGATTGTTAAAAAACAAAATCCACGAAAATAGTTTTCATCTTTTTATTATTGATTTTGGTCTTTAGCAATTAGTGTCGTCATATAAATATTTTTTTTCATTTGGTTTCATTTATGCAATATTATTAGGGAAAATTACAAAAATGCCACTTTTGACATGCCACTGTTTGATTATTTTCTTACCAACATGTACTTATAAATCCATTTAAAAATCTTATATCTTTTTTTTTTTTGTCAACCAAACATATAAATCAGAAAATGCCTCCTGGATCAGTTCCCCAACTCGGAGGAGAAGAGTTTACAAATGAAAATACAATAGCATGAGAGCGCGCCGAGCGGGCTAGACATCGCCTGGAGGTTGTTCGCACGTGCAATCTTCGATACTGTGAAGCTAGGAAGGTGAGATGTCAAACTCTGAATCTTATCTGAAAGAAGCGAAAAAGCTGGCCAATCGTCTGGATTAGTTTGTTAGGGATTGTTTAATTGATTCGTGATTGTGATGTTTGATATTCCTATGTGTTTTCTGTGTCAAGTGATAGTTTTGTCGTGATCAGTCTCGTTCGATGAAACGGGACCGAGTCTCGTGAGAATTTCGACTCGTCTAGGTTTATGCAAGAGGTGTCGATCGACACCTAGTGGCAGTGTCGATCGACACCACTCTTTTCGATCGCAAGGGTTCGGTTTTGGTATTAGAGTGTCGATCGACACCCAGGTGGAGTGTCGATCGACACCACTTGTTAAACTGTGAAAATTTGCATATATGTTGATCGTTGCATATTTGTTGATCGTTGCATACCTGTTGAATGTTGGTTTCCGAGGTAGCATTGTTTGATAAATAAAGTTTGGGTGTTTTAGCGTATAATGAGATTGATCGCTCGATGAAACGGAGTCGAGCCGCGTGAGGATCTAGCTCGATTCAGGTTTCTGCGAAGAGTGTCGATCGACACCTAGAGGGAGTGTCGATCGACACCCCTTTTTCTCGCGATAAATTGTGTTATGAGATGAAGCGTCGGTCGACACCTAGTTGTAGTGCCGATCGACACCCTATTGTGAATTATGTGTTGTTGTGTTGTTGTGTCGATCGACACCGTGGTGGTGTGTCAATCGACACTGATTGCTGAGTTGCAGATTTTGGTGGATTTTTCTTATTATGGTAATTGAACGTTGTGAAATGCTGGTTGTTTGTGTATTATTTTGGCATTAATTTTCCTTATTATTTAACCGGTAGAGGGGATGAACGCCTCACTGAGTATTTGTGATAATACTCGCACAAATCTTTTTCCCATTTGTTGCAGATAAAGGAAAAGTGTGATCGTGGAATCATGGTGTAGGGAGAGGATGATTAGGATTTGTGGTGATGTTTTGGTGAACTTAGTAGAACATGAGGTTTAGGATGCTTGCTTGGTTGAATTTGGAATTGGGTTGCTTGATTTAATTATCTATTGGAATTATTTAGTTTAATTGATTATGTGTTTTCCGCTGGTTATTGTTTGTTGGTTTGAATTAACCGTTGAGAATTAGAATTAGTTTATTAATTAAAAAAAAGCTTGGTTGTTTCATTTTTGTATCAAAGCCCTTACGGTTTTAGGGCAGTAGGTTGAGTGATTTGAGACTATGTGTTTATAATTGATTATGTGTATGTAGTCAATTCTAGGAGTTGTAGAGTCTTAGATCATCCTCTTCGGGCCTTTAAAGAGATTTTGTGGTAAGTAATTATGTGTTGATGGCGACTTCTATTTTATAATTCTAATTTTGGTAGTTTGTATTTTTGGGAAATGCAGAGAGTGATGGCTAGAGTTGTTAGAGGTCATGACCGTGAGGAGCCGAGGTTGGGATCGAGGACGCGTGTGTGAGACCACCGATAGTGTGGCGTCGAGTGCGACGCATGAGTTGATTTCATATTCGCAGATGTTTCATGAGGGATCCAGGAGTGCATCCATTGTTAGTGCTAGTCTGAGGACTGGTGGTACTAGAGAGGGTACGAGTGTGACTGGAAGTGCGAGAAGCCCAGGTGTGGGTGCGACCGCCAGTGTGACTCTGGGTCGAGATGATTGTTTGGCGGATCTGTTGGCTCAGTTGTTTGAGCGGTTATCGAGTGCGGTGGAGGCTCTAGTAGTGCCATGTGTGGCAGAGGTGCAGCTGAGGGATGCAGCTGCAGAGGAGGTTCCGTATCCGTTGAGGATGATGGATAGCGTATTGGTTTGAATTTCTTCTCGGGTAGCGCTAAGTCTGAGGAGGCTTGAGTGGAGGTTGAGATTGGAGCGGATTTTCCGTTCTATTTGGTGTCCTGAGGGATACCGGGTTGGGTTTGGCGGTTCATTACCTTGATGGTTATGCGCATCTCTGGTAGAGAGGTGTTGAGGCCATGTAGAGCCAAGCAGTGTGGACGCGGGGAGAATTCTTTGCCAAGTTTGATGCTAAGTTCTTTCCTCAGGAGGCAGTAGATCGTCTTAAGGCGAGATTTGTGGAGCTAGTTCAGGAAGACCAGTCAGGAGGATTATGATGTTGAGCACAGCAGGCTCTTGGTCTATACGGGTCGAGGCATGGAGGATGAGCAGACACAGATGAAGAGGTTCTTGTAAGGACTTTGGCTGAGTTTGAGGACGCCGTGAAGAGCATCCAGGTTTGCCTAGAGGGCGGTATTCGTTGAGGCTGCGGTATCATTTGAGGAGGATATGTGAGAGCAGATCGAGAATAGAGCTGTGTTTCATTTTGTTTCTCTTGTTTCATAATTTTTAGTTTTGTCTATTATGTTTTTGAGCTCTGTATTTTCGTTTAGTGTTGAAACGACAAGTGCAATTTGAAATTTATAAGAGTTTTCTTATATCATTGTCTTGTGGCGGACTTAGTCATTAGTCATGTGGAGTTGTGAGATGTCATTCTGAGTATGGACGGGCTGGAGCATTGCAGGGTCCATCTGGATTATCATCGAGGTTGCATAGTGGTTGAACACGAGGGAGCATAAGTTTCGTCTTAAGTTGGTTCTGGAGAAGTTTTGAAAGCAGGGGCTATTTGCTAGGTCGACTAAGAGTAGTTTCTGGTAGCAAGAAATGGGGATTTTCAGCCTTTGCGACTCTGCAGAGGGAGTGTCTATGGGTCCAACGAAGATTGGCCTAGACCGAGTAATGCCACCGAGATTAGGATTTCTTTGGTTGGCTGGATTGCAAGAGATTTGTAAGGGATCTGCGAGTATAGCGCAGTTTAGGACGAAGCTAATAGGGAAGGATGTTCCTTTGTCTGGTCTCAGGAGTGTGAGGTCGAGGCTTTGGGTAGAATTGTTTGTGGATTATGATTTGGGCATTGTTAAATCATTTGGGTTAGGTTAACCTAGTGGCAGATGCTCTGAGTCGACAGAGAGTGGACTCAGCTCGGGAGCAGAATGTTGAAGTGAGGTGTTATTGAGCGGGACTAGCATGTTGCGGTTATGTGCTTTTCGCATGAGTCTTTTTAGTTTGAGGCAGATAATCATGTAGATTTTCCGAGTAGGTTTGTGTGGGGGAAATCATCTATTTTGGACCTCGACTATTGTCATCGTGCCTTTTTACACCTAATTTATTCACTTTGTCCAATTTAGACCTGAATATAACAAATATTCAAATTATGACCCTGAACTAATAACTTTTGTGCTAAAATGGACGTTGACCTATTGACCGTTAGTCAACATTGGCGGATTGCTTACTGGGACGATGGAAGCCGACAGGTGGAACTAACATGTGTACCGAAAACGATGAAAATGGTCATTTTGAACCTGAACTATTTAAAACGTGCCAATTTAGACCTCTGTTTTTTTTTAAATATCAATTTACAAAACAAAATTTTTGAAATATCGAAAAATGTGAATCTATAGTATTTAGGTTATAAATAAAACATATGCTTTTAGTTAAATCCAAATTTCTTTAATAGTATCCCAATTTTTCCACCATTTCATACACTAAAAATAATAAATTTACTTAACTAATTCTTTTTGTATCATATTTTACAAGTATACAATTTTGCTTTTACATAAGTTTTTGTAAAACTTTGATAATTTAATTAAATAACCATTTAAATAATACTTTAAAAAAATTTGAAATTTTTTTTTTATATAGTAACTATAATAATTTAATTGACTAATAATTATATTGGAATTCAAATATGTACAATTAAAACAACAAATTTTTATAAAAAAAATAAATTAGGTTTATTTTACTATGTGGCTATATCTTTAAATGTAGACAAATCTAACTCAAATTTTATAAAATATGATATAAAAATAACTAATTAATTTTATTATTTTTAGTGTACAAGATAGTGAAAGCTTTTGGATACTATTAAAGATATTTAAAATGAAAAAATAATTTAATTTTGTTTTTTTTGGAAAATTATTTAATTTAATAGTAATATGATAGCTATATTAAAGATTTGGACTATAAATATGTTTTATATATAAAGTTTTGTTTTCTATGTTCTTCATGTTTTGATATTTTAAAAAAATTGTTTTGTAAACTCTAAGATTCTTTTAAAAGAATACTACGGTTTAAAATGGCACATTTAAAAAATTTCAGGTTCAAAATGACCATTTTCATCGTTTTAAATACACATGTGAGTTCCACGTGTCAACTTCCGTCATCCTAGTCAGCAATCCGTCAATGTTGACTAACGGTGAACAAGTCAAAGTCCATTTTAGCACAAAAGTTATTAGTTGAGGTTCTTAATTTGAGTTTTTGTTCTGTTTAGATCTAAATTGGACAAAGTAAATAGATCAGGTGCAAAAAGGCACGATGACAATAGTCTAGGTCCAAAATAGCCGATTTCCCGTTTGTGTGGCTCAGGAGAGTGATCAGAGTTGATGGATGCATCGAGGCAGTTGGTTTAGTTTATCAGGTCTCTTCGAATGGGATGTTTTTGGCGCGTAGGCGAGTGTGTGTATATGTGAATGAGTACACTGAGGATTCAGGAATTGGTTTGGACCACTTGAGGCAATTCTAATCTCGATGTTTATAGACGTTTGGATTTTATTGCTCTAGGGGCGAGGTGTCGCCGAATAACTCATTATGTGGGAGAAAGTGGTTCTCTTGTATACTTATTTGGGGCCGTGGTTCCTAGTATAGGTATTTGGAAACGGTGGTTCCTAGTACTACTTATTTGAGGCTGTGGTTCTCAGTATAAGTAGTGAGAGATAGTGTTCTCTCTAGGGGACAGTGGTTCCCAGTGCTACTTATATGGATGGTGTTCCCAATATAAGTAGTTAGAGATAGTGTTCTATTTAGGGGACCGTGGTTCTCCTGTGTACTTATTTGGATTGTGTTCCTAGTATAAGTAGTGAGAGATAGTGTTCTCTCTAGGGGACAGTGGTTCCCAGTGCTACTTATTTGGATGGTGTTTCGAGTATAAGTTGTGAGAGATAGTGTTCTCTCTAGGGTACCGTGGTTCTCCTGTGTACTTATTTGGATGGTGTTCCAATTATAAGTACTGAGATACTATGGTCTATCAAGGGGACAGTGGTTCCCTGGATACACAAAGCTTAAAGAATTTGCTCTTGAGAGTATGAGGGGTATTTGCACCAATCACTCAAAGGATGTGTTCCTGAGAGCGAGAGGGTGTAGTGATGAGTTAAGAGTAATAAATATCTGTAACGTGCGAATAAACATAGGATTAGTGACGTGCTTTGAAGGTCATGAATGGGTCTTGAGGAGGGGTGGTTGTGTTTGCCATGTGTGCAGTTGGAGAAGACTTGATATGTTGGAGTATGGAATGGTGGATTAATATCGGGAGGTAATTCTAGATTTCAGGTGCTTGTAAGCATATGAATTGATTACTCTATAGGAAGCGCTTTTCCTATATATCCAAAGCTTGAGGGAGACGTTGTAAGAATGGAGTAGCATCAGCATTGTTACCTTGAAGGATACGTCCTTAGAGTGTGATGATGTCGGTATGAGTACGAGTAATCAATGTCTGATAGTGACATAAGCATGAGACGAGATATAGACCTCAATGTTTGGGTGCGTGATTCTGTGTAATACCGGTTAGGGGGACGCATCGTGCGTTAAGTATCCACTAGTGGAAGCGAAGCATCAAGGTTTGAGTGGATGGATGCAGAGTTGCTCATTCTTAAGTGGATGTGGGATATGATTACGATGGATGTTGAGGAGGGATTACCTAACTCGCAGATGACTGATGCTATCTGGGTTATGGTGGATTGTACGATTAAGTCAGCATATTTTTGGTCATTAAGGAGACCGACGGAGCATCGAGTTAAGCTAAGGAGTATATGGAGAAGATTGTGAGGTTGTATGGAGCGCCAACCCATATGGTTCAGACCGGAATCTTAAGTTACGTCAGAATCGAAGAGGGCAATTCAGACATCAGAGGTTTTGCTGAAGATGCGTGTTCGGGATTGGGGTGGTCATTGGGTGGATCACTGGTGTTTGGCTAAGTTGTTTGGAATAACAATTTTTTAGACGAGTAACGGGATGGCTCCACATGAGGTTTTGTATGGGAGGCCATGTCGGACATCTATATGTTGGACCCAAGTGGGGGAGAGGAATATGTGGGTGCGAGTTTTGTTCAGGGAGCGACGGAGAGGATCCATGTTTTGAAGCTGATCAAGAAGAAGGCTCAAGATCGGCAATGGAGTTATGCTGATAAGTGAAGATCAGAGTTAGAGTTTGAGGTATGAAATCGTTTGTATCTCAAGGTGTCAATGTTGAGGAAGTGCATGCGTACTTCGGAGGAGTTAGTGCTAAGATACTCGGGATCTTCAGCCAGGTTTTTCTGTGTCGGTGAAGCCTTTGAGGATTCTCGAGAGGAGAGTTAAGGTGCTGCGTTGGAAGAAATTGTCCATTGTTGAGAGTTTGTAGGCTTTAGTGGTGGTTCAGAGGAGGAGATTTGGGAATCTGAGGCAAAGACGAGGTTGAAGTTCAGGAAGTAGTTTGATAAGCAGGTCGCAGTTTGAGCTTCACTTTCTTTGTGATTCCAGTTCGGTTGGGTTAGCGTGGGGTTGTTTGGTCTTTTTGTTGTGTATAATCGTTACAACAAAACGAGAATACATTTTTGTTGTAACGATTATACATTTTTGAGATTTATAAGATGGTGTTCCTTATATTTATGTGTTATAAGATGTGTGATTCTTATTGTTGGTTCGTGTGGACCAGTGGTTAGTCATTTTGTGATGATGTTTCGGGTTAGGGATATCATGTTTAGGCCACAAGAGGTACTTCTAGTCGGGAGATGTTTATGAGCGTCTAAGAATTACTACTCTAGGGGCGTGGTGTCCGCGAATAACTCATTATGGAGATTGTATTCTCATGTATACTTTTCGAGATAGTGTTCTCCAGTATACTGACTGGGATTGTGTTCCCCAGTATGAGTGTTGGGACGGTGGTCCTTGTGCTACCGATTGGTCAAAGGATTGTGTTCCTACGAGTGAGAGGGGTGTAAATATCTATGAGGTTTTCACCAATATAATAGTAATATATTTAAAATATTTTAATATGAGATACTTATGTAAATTTTCATCTCCAGTTGTTATCACCTCAAATGGGTTTCTCATCAATATAATTTAAATATAATAACTAATTTAATTAAGTTTTCATTAATTATGGGGTAATTACAAATATGGCACACTTTTCAAATTGTTAATGTAACATCCCAAAACCAAAAATTGTATTTTTGGTAAGGGTGTCGATCGACACCAGGTGTGGGTGTCGATCGACACCAGTGTTTCGGGATTGTTCGGTTTGATTTTTAACCATGCGGTTTGTTGCGGTTTAAGGGAGAAACCCTAGGTCTTTGTATAAAAGGATCCAGCCGCATATGAGTATCGTTTTTCAGAGTTTAGAGGAGAAAAACGTTTGAGAATTGAGAGATAAAGAGAATCAAGTGTTTTCTTGAGAAAGAGAGTTGATTATGGCAATGCGGCAGTTTTGTTGCCTTGTGCTGGAGATGAGGATCGGAGGATCAAATCAGTTCTGATCATTGTGAATTTTTATGGGTAAGTTTGCCTCTCTCTTAGCTAGCCGTGAGGTAAATTTGTTTGTCAATTGGTTTTGTATGCTAAGAGATATCCTTGTTTTCGTGACTGAAGTCTGTACAGAATCGGGTCTGTGATCAGACAATTTTGCGGCCGTTTTGCCAGAGTTTTATTGAGAGTTGGGCGACGATTTTTATATCGTTGGAAAGCTCTTCGTTTCTAGCTTCCGAATCATATTCTCGATCATTATTTGGAGGTAAGGTCTGTCCTCGACGTTGATTTAAAGTCAGTGCGTTGGTTCTATTTTTCAAAATATTCTAATTTGGTTTAGGGGAAACCTTGTTGGAGAGTCTTAGGTGATAGAGAAGGATAACACTAGCTTTTGGGTTTCCTTGAGGCTGTGATTTGTGCTGGTTATGTTGTTGATTAATCTCCTAATCCATAAAGCTAAGGTGAGTGTGTGATCGTGGTTATGGAATTGAATGTTAGGGTTTTTTTTATTGTGTTTGACAGAATTGATGTTGTGAATGCATAGTTTTGTTGCTTATTGACTGATATTCATTTGATTGTCGTATTGCGTATAATGAGATTGATCGCTCGATGAAACGGAGTCGAGTCGCATGAGGATTTTGCTCGATTCAGGTTTCTACGAAGAGTGTCGATCGACACCTAGAGGGAGTATCGATCGACACCCCTTGTTTTCTCGCGATGTATTGTGTTGTGAGAGGAAGTGTCGGTCGACACCTACTGGTAGTGTCGATCGACAGCCTGTTGTGAATTATGTGTTTTGTGTTGTTGTATCGATCGACACCATGGTAGTGTCGATCGACTCCCTATTGTGAATTCTATCTTTTGTGTTGTTGTGTCGATCGACACCGTGGTGGTGTGTCGATCGACACTGATTGCGGAGTTGCAGATTTTGGTAGATTATTCTTATTATGGTAATTGAACGTTGTGAAATGCTGGTTGTTTGTGTAGTATTTTGGCATTCATTTTCCTTATTATGTAGCCGGTGGATGGGATGACCGCTTCACTGAGTACTTGTGATAATACTCACGCAACTCTTTTTCTCATGTGTTGCAGGTAAAGAAAAAGAGTGATCGCAGAATCATGGCGTAGGAAGAGGATGATAAGGATTTGTGGTGATGTTTTGTTGACCTGAGTAGAACCTGAGATTTAGGTTGCTAGCTTAGTTGAATTTGGAATTGGGTTGCTTGATTTAATTATCTATTTCTCTCAAATCATCTATCTCTCTCTCTCTCTCTCTCTCTCTCTCTCTCTCTCTCTCTCTCTCTCTCTCTCTCTCTCTCTCTCTCTCTCTCTCTCTCTCTCCCTCTCTCTCTCTCTCTCTCTAATCTGAACGAGCAAGCAAAAAATATCAGAAGTTAGGAATGCCTATTTCTCTCAAATCTAGTTTTTGATTCTCTCAAATCTTATTTTATTTGAATTTTGTTACTGATCCAAATTTTTTACTTGATTTTAGTAACAAATTTGAGGTTTTTATTCAATTTTGGTTATAGATCTGAGTTTTTGGCTTGATTTTAGTTACATATCTGAGTTTTGGTTATTTTTTAGGTTAGATCTGTTTTTGATGTTCTTCTTACTGATTTAAGGTTCATTTTTTGTAAAACATTTTAACAGTTCTAGAAGAGTTTTGCATCTTCTTATTGAATTAGGGTTTTTACATTTTTTGTAATCTTTTTAAACAGTTATATAAGAATTATGTATATGTCATTAAAATCTGAACAGTAATTTATAAGGTTTTTAAAAAGGTTTATAAGGTTTTTTAAAAATTGTTTATACGGTTTTATAAACTTTTTACATAGTAAACAAATCCTTTGAAAAAACTTTATAAATTATTATTTCAACTATTCAGTGTTTAAAGACCACGTCTCATAAACCTTTTAAACAATTTTGTAAGAAATTTGTATATGTCATCAAAACTGAACAGGTGAAAATAATTTATAAGATTTTTAAAAGATTTTACAAGACTATTTAAAACGGTCATAATATTTTTCAAAAAGTTTATAAAGGTTTTGAAAAGGTTTATAAGACTGTTTAAAAGGCTTATAAGATTTTTAAGTACTTTTAAAACGTTTCGTAAGATTGTTAAAAAACCTTATATTTTTCTTTAAAATATCTATAATGTAAATGAAAACCCTAAATTATAAAACCATATCCCCAAAAACCATACCCTAAATGCACAATAGTTAACCCAAACTCAAAAATATACAGTTGTTTGTGTGTTTGAGTTTGCTCTGAGATGTAATCTTTTTCTTCTTTTTATTTTTCTTGTTCTTCTTCCTAAATGCACTAGATCCAATCTATGATCCATGTTCTTCTTAAACAACAACGCCTTCTTGAGTCTTCTTGGAGGAAATTGCAATAGAAATCAAAGACGATAAAATCGAACACGGTGAAAATCAAATTTTAGTATGGACGATCCGATCTCATGATGGCGAAATCTGGATGAGAGAGAAATATGAAGTATGGAAGGCGGAGAGAGAGACGAGATCGGATGAGAGAGAGCAAAAAAAATCAGACCTAGTTTGTAATAAATGTAATTTGGGAATATATAAAAAAGAGTGGCACGTTCATGTTTGAAAAGTGACATAAATTGAAATTTCTCATTATATTCTTAAACATATCAAATTCTATTTTAAACCTATGAAATCTTTATATAAAGGATAAATACGATAATATATGATTTTAAATAGATGTCAAAATATAATTTTAAATCTTTTATATTTCATTTTTTCAATATATTCATATTAATATTATTTTATTAGTTAAACAATCCTTATTTGATTTAATTGTATTAACCTTAATTAACATCAAATAAATAAAAATATTAATATAGAAGCAAAAATTATGGATAATGGAACTTGGTATATATTTAATTTTATTTTATGAATTATCAATCGGCTTTGGAATTGAGAGTGCGCAGAATATGAGATAAAGAGAAAAAGGAGAACTTCTCCTTTAGCGAATTACTACGGAGGTGATGTTAGCTAATTCGAATGGTCTTGGGCAGGTAGCTCGTGTAACATCTGCAAACCAAATTGTCAAGTTTGGTACGGGGTGTCGATCGACATCAATGTTACGGAACCGGTTTTGGTTCGTTTTATCGTCCGGTTTGGCTCGGTTTGGGGAATCAAACCTAGGGCTCACCTATATAAGCTCTCTCTCTGCTCGTGGCCGTCGTGTTTTAGGAGAGAAAAATTATATTGAGTGAGGGAATTCGTGTTCTTGTGGAATGTTGCAAATAAATTCATAGGAAACGTTTTCAGAAAGTTTTAGAGGCGTAGGTTTCATCCGTTCATCGTATTTTCGTGGAGAATCCCTCGTGTCAGTGAGTCCTCGTGGTTAGAGGGTCTGAATTCGTGATTCGCCGCTGTCTCATCTTTTTTTCGATCCTTTTCGATTCTAGGCAAGGGTGAGTGCGTGATTGTGGATATGGAACTAGATTATTAGGATATCGGTTGAATGATTGAATTTTTTTGTTTGTTTTCTAAGATACTTCTGTGTGATGATATGTGATTGAGCCGTGATTGATCTCGTACAAGGAAACGGAACCGAGTCGCGAGAGGATTTTGCTCGGTCCAGGTTTTTTGCGAGAGGTGTCGATCGACACCTAGTGGCAGTGTCGATCGACACCTAGTGGCAGTGTCGATCGACACCACTCTTTTTGATCGTGAGGTTTGTGTTGGACAATGTAATGTCGATCGACACCACCTGTTTATTATCGTTTGGTAATTATTGTTGATTGTTGTTTGATCGCGTAGTAATTGATAATCTATTTCCTTATTATGTATCCGGTAGTTGGGATGACCGCTTCACTGAGTATTTATGATAATATTCACGCAACTCTTATTTACATGTGTTGCAGGTAAATCAAGTGTGATCGCGGAATCATGGCAGTAGGGAGAGGATGATAGGATTTTCATGTTATTGTTTAGTCTAGTGAGCCTGGTTTAGGTTGCTAGAGTTTATTTATTGGGCATTCTGGATTTGAATTGGAATTAGTTAATTTAATGGAATTATTTTATTGAATTCTACTACTTGGTGTTTCCGCTGATTGATGGTAATTGCTGAATTAATCATTGAGGATTATTATTTATGAGAATAATAATTCGGATTAATTATTTAATTAAAAAAAGCTTGGTTGTTTCATTTTGGTATCAGAGCCTAGACGTTTTTAGGACAATGTAATTGGATGTTTGAGACTATGTGTTTAATTGATTATGTGTTGTTAATCAGTTAGTAGTCTTAGAATCATCCTCTTCAGCCTTTAAAGAGATTATGCGGTAAGTATTTATGTTTGTTTGTGACTTCTATTCTCCGTTGTTATAGTATCTTTGGTTGTGTTTTTGGGAAATGGAGAGCAATGGATACTGGAGGTAGAGGTCTTGGTAGAGGTAGAGGTCGTGGTCAGGGGCACATGTTTGAGTCGTCCTGTGGCGGGGCTGTGAGCGCTTTGCTAGTGTCGGAGTCTCAGATGTATCAGGTAGGATCCGTGAGTGAGACCAGCGCGGGTGCCAGTGAGGGCGTTGTAGGTACCGAGAGGGGTGCCGGGTTAGCTGGTGGTGGAGTGGACCAAGGTGCGGGTGCTGCTCCAGCTCTGGATCGTTGGGATTGTCTTGAGGGTTTGTTGACGCAGATACTAGGGCGGTTACCGGCAGTAGCTCCGATGTAGGCTTCAGTGCAGCCGAGGGCCGTAATGTCTGAGGAGCATACGACTCAGTAGGTGAGGATGAGGCGGATGCAGGTTTTGAGTTCGAGGTTTTTCTCAGGAAGAGAGAGACCTGAGGGAGCTGAGGAATGGGTGTAAAGGGAAGAGCGTGTCTCTCGTTCGAGCAGAGTTTATGCAGAGTATCCGGTGGCACCGGTGGTTGTCAACCCAGAGTTCGTTTCACCTGTTTCCCCAAGGAGGCAGCAGCGTCATGAGGTTCCTAACCAGGCCAGCCAGCATGTGCAAGGTCGGAAGAGGAAGTGGGAAGTCGCTTGTAAGCTGAAATCAAAGGATCGTAGTTGTTACGGGTGCGGGAGCAGGGAGCACCGTGTTGAGAGCTGTCCTGTGAGAGCGGAGTTCTGGGGAGCTCGAGTTTGTTATCACTGCAAAGAGCCAGGTCATATCAAGGCCGAGTGTCCCCAGTTGCCGCGGTAGGCCGAGGCAGTGGTCGAGTGGGATCTGAGGGAGTGGATCGAGGACTGAGCGGTGTTTCTTTTCATTTGGTGCTAGTTTCAGAATTTTGGTTTCAGCTATGTTGTTTTTGATTTTTGTAGTTTCGTTTGGTGTTGTAACGATTCTACGCTTTGGAAATTTCTAAGATGGAGTTTTCCTTATTTATTTCCTGTGTTTAATAAGATATGGAGTTCTTATTATTGCTGATATTTAAGAGTAAGAATTATCATGCCTTGAACCATATGAGGTAGATCTGGTCAATAGGTACTTAGAGGCGTTTAAGAATTGATTACTCTGGGGGCGGCGGTTCCGAATAACTCATTCATGGTTAGAGATGTGAGTTCTCCAGAGGAGATATGAGTTCTCCTATATGCTTATTCGGGATGTGAGTTCCTAGAATAAGTAGCGGGGGATGTGAGTTCTCTCGCGGGGATGTGAGTTCCCCAGATACCGTTGGCTCGAAGGATGCGTCTGAGAGTGTGAGTGGTATGTTTTCCTGATAAGTCATAGGATGCGTCCTGTGTAGGTCAGGGTGTGAATGAGTAAGAGTAATTAATGTGTGAAAACGTAAGTAAGCTTGAGACTGGATAGGGGCCTCAGAGATCGAGAGTTGATCTCGGATTATTTGACCGGGCTGGGTCAGTGTGATGGTCTTAGTGGGCAGTTGTGTTGGGGTTATTGAGTTTCCCGCTTAAGGTAATCTAGTCGCTGATGTTTATAGGTATTTTATAATTTCTTACGAATAACTCGTTACCTGGAAACGGTGGTTTTTCCAAAGTATGTATTGGGGACGGTGGGTTCCCTCTAGATACTAGGTACTTCACGGATTTGTTCCTGAAAGACAAGTGGTATGAGGTATTGTCAGCTCAATCGATTTGTTCCTGCAAGTGTGTGTGGCATATGGGTGAGTTAAACGTAATAAGTGTCTGAAAATATGGGTGGGAACCTCTGAGTTGGGCAAGGATCTCTTGTGGTACTGGCCAGGTATGGTCAGGATGTAAGCCTATGTTAGGCGGGTTATGAGAGTCGAGTGGAGATCTTGAGTGTTGTGGAATAGGTTGTGGTCGGTGTTGGTCTTCGATAGATAATATGGTGGGCGTCAAGCGTAGAGTTGATTCTGCGTTGGAAACTCAGCTCAGACGACCCTGGTAACGGATGTAGCGTCTTATGGTCGTGGATGTTCTTGTTTGGTTACTGCATGATCGATTGATCCAATTTTGGGTCTACGGTTGGTTGTGCATGTTCTTGTTTGATTGTTGCACGATCAATCTAGCAGACCTAGTTTGGATTAAGAAACGTTGTATTAAGGTTGTTCCAGGCGTATCTGGGCGGGGTAAATTTAATGCGGTGTACCCTTGGGTTCCAAGAATTGGTTCGGACTACTTGAGGCAGTGTTGATCTTGAGGTTTATAGGCGTGTAGAGTATACTTCTCTAGGGAGAGATGTATCCTCTCATTTGGGGATAGTGGTCCCAGACTTACTTATTTCGGAATTGTGTTTCCCAGTATAAGTAGGGGGAGATGTGTTCTCTCGTGTGGGGACAGGGTATCCCAGACTTACTTATTTGGGAATTGTGTTTCCCAGTATAAGTAGGGGGAGATGTGTTCTCTCATGCGGGGATGTGTTCCCCAAATATCATGCGGGGATGTGCATCCCGAGAGTGCGAGCGGTATGTTACCTTACAGCTCCAGGATGCGTCCTGCGAGTGTCAGGGTGTTGCTGGCTCAAGGGAT
Organism: Draba incana; assembly: GCA_963576765.1. Classification (NCBI taxonomy): domain Eukaryota; kingdom Viridiplantae; phylum Streptophyta; class Magnoliopsida; order Brassicales; family Brassicaceae; genus Draba; species Draba incana. The sequence continues at coordinate 24,018,646 of OY755205.1, forward strand.
GCGTCCTGAGAGTGCGAGCGGTTTGTTACCTAACAGCTCTTGGATGCGTCCGGTGAGTGTCAGGGTGACAACCTAATAGCTCCAGGATGCGTCCTGCGAGTATCAGGGTGTGGAACTGACAGCTCCAGGATGCATCTTGTGAGTGTTAGGGTTTAGATCTAACAGCTCCAGTATGCGTCCTGCGAGTGTCAGAGTATTGATTGAGTTAAGAGCAATAGATGTCTGCTACGGCCGAATAAACCTAGGATTAGTGATGTGCCTTGAAGGTCATGAATGGATCCTGTGGAAGATCGTTGTATTGCCAAGTGCTCAGTTGGAGCAGTGATTATATGCTATGGTCTGGTTAGTGGGTTTTACCAGTAGTCGGTTCTAGTCTTCAAATGCTTGTGCAAGTAAGAGTTGATTACTCTATAGGAAGTGTTTTCCTAATTATAACCAGAGCTTGTGGGAAACGTCCTGAGAGTGGAGTGGCATCGGTATCGTTACCTCGAAGGAGACATCTTGAGAGTGTGATGATGTTAGTAAAAGTATGAGTAAGCAAAGTCCGAGCTAGGCATAAGTATGAGACAGAACACGAACCTCGGGGTTCGGTTGTGTAAATCTGGTAATACCGGACAATGGACCGCAGCATGTGATAAGTGACAGCGGGAGGAAGCGGATTATGGTTTTGATGGATTCCGAGGTATTTTTGCCTAACTGGCTTAGGTGGATGTTATCCGGGTTTTGGCGGGTCGTCCGATTAAGTTGGCACTTTCCCTGGCCATTAAGGAGACCGATGGAGCATCGGTTCTGGCTAGGAGGTATGTTTGAGAATGAGGTGATCATCAGTTAGATCGCTTGTGTTTGGCCGGGTTATTTTGAATAACAACTATTCCGGCGAATACCGAGATGGCTCCATATAAGGCCTTGTATGGGAGGCAGTAGGAGTCACCTATATGTTGAACCCAAGTGGGGGAGAGGAGCATAGTAGGTGTAGGTTAGTGCAAGAAACGACGGGAAGCATCCGTGTTTTTTTAAGTGTAGCAAAAGGGAGGCTAAGATTGGCAGCAGAGTTACGCTGATAAGAGGGGTTCAAAATGGGAGTTTGAATAAGGAGATCGTGGGTATCTCCAGGTGTCAAAGATTGAGGAAGTGCATGCGTGCTTCGGTGGAGTTGGTGGCCAAGTTTCGAGTGGAACGTCAGCCAGATTTGTCGGTAGGGACGAGACCTTCGAGGATTCTCGAGAGGAGAATAAAGATGTTGCATCCAGAAAAGTTGTTTTGTTAAAAGCTTTGCGGGCTTATGTGGTTTTTAGAGGTGGAGATTTGGGAACCTGAGGCAAGGATGAAATTGAGGTTCAAGAAGTTTTTCGGCAAGAAGGTTGCAATTTGAGCTTTACTTTCTTGTGGTTCCAGCTTAGTTGTGAGAGCGGGGTGCTATGTAGTTTTGTGTATTTTTGTTATGTGGTAACGACTATACGTTCTTGAGATTTATAAGATGAGGTTCCTTATATTTCTGCGAGATGAGATGTGTGTCCTCATTATTGGTTGGTACGGCCAGTGGTTTGTCCTTTATGATGATATTCTGGGTTGGGTATATCATGTCTAGGCCACAACAGGTAATCCTAGTCGGGAGATGTCTTTGAGCGTCTCAGAATTTATTACTCTAGGGGTGTGTTGTCCCCGAATAACTTATTTGTGGAGATTACGTTCTCCTGTATACTTTTGGAGATTGTGTTCTCTAGTATACTGTTTGGGATAGTTTTTCCCGTTTGTGTGTGTGTTAGGGGAGTGTTCCCTGTGTTACCAATTTCTCAAAGGATTGTGTTCCTGCGAGTGAGAGTGGTGTTAAATGAGTTAAGAGTAATAAATGTTTGGAGACGTGGTCGTGTGCACGAGACTGGTTTTGAGCCTCTGGGATCATGTGTTGGTCTCGAGTGGTTTTGGCTGGTGAGCCGGGAGGTTGTGGTCTCTGATGGTCGGTGTCGCGGGTTTTGGATTTCGAGTATGGTGAACTCGAATAGTACTGGCCAGGTTGGGTCAGGATTTGTCGGTCTGTGGTGGTGTTTTGTGTAGCTAGTGTTTGGTCCTGTTTTTGAGATATTTCGAGTTAGGGAGTATCGAGTTTGACCGCGAGAGGTAGTTCTAGTCGATAGATGTTTATAGACGTTTTAGAATTTATTACTCTAGGGACTGCGGTTCTGAATAACTCATTCATTCTATTTGGAGATGATTAGTTCTCGAGTGAGGATGATTGTTTCCTGAGAGGAGATGATTAATTCTCCTGTATACTCTTTTGGGATGATTAGTTTCCATTTCGAGGGATGATTAGTTCTCTCGAGGGGATGAGTAGTTTCCCTGTGTACCCGGAGCTCAAAGGATGCGTCCAGAGAGTGGATGGGACACGTGACACCGATAGCTCAAAGGATGCGTCCTGCGAGTTGGAGGGGTGTGGAATAAGTTGAGAGTAATAAATACCTGAAAACGGGCGTATAAATATGAGATTAGACGAGAACCTCGGAGATCGAGTGTTAGGATCTTGGTGGTATTGACCGGTTTTGGGTCAAGTTTTGGGTCCTTGATGGACGTTGTTGATGGGATTCGAGGACGAATCCAATTTAGTGGGGGAGAATTATAACATCCGCAAACCAAATTGTCAAGTTTGGAACGGGGTGTCGATCGAGACCATGGGTAGTATCGATCGACACCAATGTTACAGAACCGGTTTTAGTTCATTTTATCGTCCGGTTTGGCTCGGTTTGGGGAATCAAACCTAGGGCTCACCTATATAAGCTCTCTCTGTTAGTGGTCGTCGTGTTTTAGGAGAGAAAACATAAATTGAGCGAGGGAATTCGTGTTCTTGTGGATTATTGCAAAAAAATCCATAGGAAACATTTTTGAAAAGTTTTAGAGGCGTAGGTTTCATCCGTTCATCGTATTTTTGTAGAGAATCCCTCGTGTCAGTGAGTCATCGTGGTTAGAGGGTCTGATTTTGTGATTCGCCGCTGTCTCATTGTTGTCTTGATCCTTTTCGATTCTAGGCAATAATGAGTGCGTGATCGTGGATATGGAACTAGATTATTAGGATATTGGTTGAATGATTGAATTGTTTTGTTTGTTTTCTGAGATACTTATGTGTGATGATATGTGATTGAGTTGTGATTGATCTCGTACGAGGAAATGGAACCGAGTCGCGAGAGGATTTTGCTCGGTTCAGGTTTTCTGCGAGAGGTGTCGATTGACACCTAGTGGCAGTATCGATCGACACCACTCTTTTTGATCGTGAGGTTTGTGTTGGACAATGCAGTGTCGATCGACACTCTCACGTAGGAGTGTCGATCGACACCACCTGTTTATTATCGTTTGGTAATTGTTGCTGATTGTTGTTTGATCGCGTAGTAATTGATAATCTATTTTCTTATTATGTATTCGTTAGACGGGATGACCGCTTCACTGAGTATTTATGATAATACTCACGCAACTCTTATTTCCATGTGTTGCAGGTAAATCAAGTGTGATCGCGAAATCATGGCAGTAGGGAAAGGATGATAGGATTTTCATGTTATTGTTTGGTCTAGTGAGCCTGGTTTAGGTTGCTAGAGTTTATTTATTGGGCATTCTAGATTTGAATTGGAATTAGTTAATTTAATGGAATTATTTTATTGAATTTTACTACTTGATGTTTCCGCTGATTGATGGTAATTCCTGAATTAATCATTGAGGATTATTATTTATGGGAATAATAATTCGGATTAATTATTTAATTAAAAAAAAAACTTGGTTGTTTCAGCTCGAGTGGTGAGGGAGGTCAAATGGGTGGCTCCGACTTTGGATTGGATAAAGCTAAACATGGCTGGTGCATCGCACGGTAATCCGGGTTTTGCTACGGCAGGTCGTGTGTTACGTGATAGTACATGAGGCTTGAGAGGGGTTTTTGCTCTAAACATCAGGAGATGCTCGGTACCACTAGCAGAGCTTTGGGGAGTATATTATAGTTTGTGTGTGGCATGAGACCAGAGGGTCATGAGATTGGAGGTTGAGATCGATTCAAAGCTGGATGTAGGTTTTCGTACGACAGGGATTGGGGATTCTCATCCATTGTCTTTACTGTCGCGTTTGTGCCATGGCTTTATTTCGACGGACTGGATAGTCTGTATTTCACATGTGTATATGGAAGCTAATCGTCTAGCCGAAGGATTAGGAAACTATGCAATTTCTTTATCGTTAGGATTTCATGCTTTTAATTCGGCTCCTTTTTATTTAATAAATAATGGGAGATTGATCTCAAGGTGATTAAAAAAAAAAAAATCTTTTGTGTAGGTTTCAAACACTGATGTAGACACTTTCTCCAAATAACTTAATTGGAGAAACTCACTTAGATACCTATTGAAAAACTTTTGTTGGAGAAAGTGTTTTAGGGCAAGATTATTGGAGACCCAATAGGGTCTAAAGTGTTTATAAAATTATTAAAATTTGAGTAAAAGGAAGAAAAAGTGTTTTTGTGGGGTATATTGAAATATAAAATTTGAGTAAAAGGAAGAAAGAGAGTGTGTTTAAATATAAAATTAATAAAAGTTGAGTAAAAGGGAAAGAGAGATCTAATATTGGATCTTTTGGAGAGTGTGTTTAAAAGTAGAAGAGAGTGTTTAAATATAAAATTAATAAAAGTTGAGTAAAAGGATGAAAGAGAAGTATAAAGTTGAGTAAAAGGAAGAGAGAGTGTATGTTTTAATAATTTTAAAATCACATTAGACCCCAAGGGATCTGCAATAAAGATGGCCTAAAAACCTTTACATCAACAAAAATGTTATTAGAAATAACCAGCCAATAAAAACAGAAATTACCGACACCTCATCGTTTAATTGCTTCATTAATTAAAGTGTTCACCTATGGCAGAGATTTACCGTAAATTACATATGTCGACGTTGATGGAGTCTTTTCGCCTTCCTTCTTCTTCATTTTGTAAACATAAATTACAGAATAAACGTCGAGGTTGCGACTTGGAGATGAACATATAACATTACAGGTACAAAAATTAAACCATATTTTTGTTCCTCCTATGACTATACACATCACAACTTTCGTTAAACTGATATCAACTCATCTTTCTCTTATGTGTTAGGGTTTGAATCATTTCAAATCCAGACTGTAATCAAGAGTTGTCATGAAGAAAATTTTGCTTCCAAAATAAAACTCAATCGCTTGAATCGAGTCCCCTATTCTCTCGCTCCGTTATGTCTTCCTCATCCATGTTAATTCTCAAAACCAAATTCCCTCACATAATTATAATTTGGATCGTCACTCTAGAATTAAGCTGCATCTAAAAGCGCTTCAGTGTTTTATTTCATTCGATTCAGGTTCAGCACCAGTGAATAGAGGATGCAATTGCCGTTTGAGAGAAGTTGCGAACCAAATCCAAATATTAAATCAAAGTGAAGGATCTCATGGGTAGATCCAGTTAAGCTTCTCTCTTTTTGATCCAAATTGATTTTATATTTCTTCGGTTCACATTCAACAAACGCAGATTCACATTTCAAGAGACATAATTTTTAACAATCTAATTTTGTGGGTAAGTTGTTGTGACAAATCGATATTCTTGAAATAGATGGAGATTCCTACGGTGCTTTTCTAAATTCATTTTTTCTTGATGATTCCTATAGCTTAAAGCTGATACAATTTTCCTTTGTTGCAGTTTTTTTTTTTTTTTTTGTCGGCATAGTTTTTCATTCCTTAGTAAATTTACATTAGCCAGTTTATAACATAGCTTTGAGTACACATTCTCGTCTGCTGCACGGGAGATATGTCTAAAAGTAAAGTTACATAGTCTTGCTACTTTAATGATATCTTGTATAGGAATGTATAGGGTAAATGTTTCACTTGAAGGACATATAAGAAAAAAGCCTTTTTCGCTACGACGGTGCGTTTTGCTGTGCTAGGCGATTAGGGTGAATTTTTTTGCGAAAAGGTCTCTCAAGCTTTGCGGCTTCGTCCGCCCCAAATTTCACGATGCCGGCGGAGTCTCCGCCTCGGCAGCTGGCAAGCCTGGTGGAAAACACTTCGAGCAACGCTAAAGACTCTGGTTCTGGTTCAGTTCCGTCAAGAGTTGATGGCATGAATGAAGCTGATGGTTCTCAGTTGGTGTCTCCGACACTGGCAGATAACAAGGGTGGGAGGGAACAAAAAAAAGGTGATTCGTGGAAAGCAGTGGTGCAAAACAAACCAGTGATGCAGAGATACGATTTTATATCGACTGAGGTTGATGGTATTGAAACAATCAAGGTTCCATCGGAAGTAATGCAAAACTCTTCTCCACTGTGGGAGGATTTATTGATTGGAAAGTTCCTGGATACAGCACCGTTAGTGGGGAAAATACACGTTCTAGTTAACAAGATTTGGACATTCGCGGATAAAACAGTGAAGATTGATGTTTTCGTGGTCGACAAAACCACTGTTAAGTTTCGGATTAAGGATGCTGCTGTTAGGAAAAGAATGCTGCGTCGCCGTATGTGGAATCTCTGTGAAGTTCCGGTAATAATTTCTAAATGGAGTCCGTATGCTGAGGAAGTGCAGCCGGAGATGAAGTCAATACCCCTCTGGGTCATCGTCAAAAATGTGCCTCGATCCATGTTTACATGGAAAGGACTAGCATTCTTGACAAGCCCTATTGGTGAGCCAAAAAACCTGCATCATGATACTGAACTCTGCAAAAGTTTTGAAGAAGCACGCGTGTTTGTTGAGGTAGACCTCACCAAATCACTGGCAAGATCTCGCAATTTTGACATGGGGGAGGGTGAGATGGTGAATGTAACCTACGAGTATCCATGGCTGCCAGCAAGGTGTGTGAAGTGTCACCAGTGGGGACATCATGCATCAGAATGTGTGAGGAAGATAGATGAAGTTAAATCTACTCCTTCTAACTCACCTGGGAAAATTCCAGAACAGGGAAAAGGTTTAAATTCTGTTGAACAGCGGGATCATTTGGCTATTGAGAGGAATGCATTGCCAAAGGATGCATTACCAGTCCAAGAAAAAGCAGACGTTACGGATACAGCGGTTGAGAACATTTCAATTGCAGAGGAGGAGGCGTGGGTCACTCCTCATCATACAATCAATTCTCTTGCTAAAGTAAATAAAGATTCCAAGTTTGGTGAGGTGAGCATTCTGTCACGTTTCTCTCCTCTAAGTGATAAGGGAGAAAATGGGGAGGATCCTCTAACAGATGAGATAGAGGAAGGGGAGTTTCAAGCAAGTGAAATGGGAAATTTTGAAGAAGAGAAAGGCGACAATTCAACAATGGTACATGTAAAAGTCGGTGAGAAGTCGGTGCTGAACTCTCAGTCCTCTCAAGGCTATGGAGAAGGTGGGACGCGTCAGTCTCTGCGGCTTGCTGCAAAAGATGCTCAAAAAAGTGCTGCAGGTGGAACAAAGACGAATCCTAAGGCCAACAACCTTGGTGTTCAAAGCAAAAGTCACTCACAAAAAAACCCATAATGTCGGGGGTTTTTGGAACATTCGTGGGTTTAATAAACGGAATAAGCATGGAGTAGTTAAAGATTGGGTCCATCAAAGTGGTTTCGATTTTGGCTGCTTGATTGAAACAAAAGTAAAGGAGAGAAAAGCAAAAAGATTGTTCGAGAAGGTTTTTCCTGGCTGGTCGAGCCTAACAAACTATGAACACCACCGTTTGGGGAGGCTATGGGTGGTCTGGAAATCTAATGTATGTGTCACTCCCATTTTCAAATCAGATCAAATCATCACATGTTCTATTTTTATTGAAGGAAGGACAGAAGAGATGCTGGTTTCTTTTGTTTATGCCTCAAATTCAGTGGATGAAAGAAAATTGCTTTGGGAGGATTTAAAAGCTCATCATGATTCAGGTCTGTTTCAGGGCAAGGCTTGGTTGATTTGTGGTGATTTTAATGAGATCCTTGAAGGGGAGGAGCACTCTCTGTATGAGGATAATCCAACTACTCCGACTGGTATGAAAGATTTTCAGGAAGCTGCAAACCATTGCAAGTTATTGGACCTCACCTATCACGGCTCAAAATTCACATGGTGTAACAAAAGAGATGATGGAGTGATCAATAAGAAGCTGGATAGAACCCTTGTTAATCGGCAGTGGATTTCACAATATGCTCAAGTGTATTGCGTGTTTGAATCAGGAGGTTGCTCGGATCACTCTCGCTGTAGAATTCATTTAAAGGAAGGGGAGCAGAGGAAAAGAAGACCGTTTAAGTTTATAAATGCAATGGTGTCTCATCCTGATTTTGTTGGCAGGATAAAGCAGACATGGAATGAGTCTGATGCTCTATTTCACTCAACCTCTGCTCTTTTTAGGCCATCGAAGAAGTTAAAAGGTTTAAAACCTTCTCTGAGAAAGATGGGGAAAGAGTCCTTTAGTGATCTAACAAAAAGGACGAATGAGGCATATAAACATCTATGTGAACTGCAAGAGGTAACACTCAGGAATCCGTCTTCACAGGCGATGGAGGAGGAGAGATTGGCTTACGATCGCTGGAATCGATTAGCCGATATTGAAGAAAAATACTTGAGACAAAAAGCTAAATTGTTCTGGTTGAATACGGGTGATCAGAATACTAAAGCTTTCTTCAATGCAATAAAATCTCGGGTTGTAAGGAATAAAATAAGCGAAATTGCGGTTCCTGATGGCTCAAGAGTGTCTGATGCAGAGGGAATAAAAGCTGAAGCTGTCCGATATTTTCAGGATTTCCTGAATCATAAACCTGAGGATTACACAGCCTGGTCTACGGGCGAATTGGAGAAGATAATTGGGTTTCAATGTGCTGAAGCGGATAAGCAACTCCTTGAGCACGCAGTCTCAGAGGAGGAGATCAGAAGAGTCTTATTTTCTATGCCAAAGGATAAATCACCCGGTCCAGATGGTTTCACCACAGAGTTCTTCAAAGAAACTTGGTCCATTGTTGGTAAAGATGTTCTTGTGGCAGTGCAATCCTTTTTTCAGTTAGGATTCCTACCAAAAGGTATAAATTCCACCATTTTGGCTCTCATTCCAAAGAAAAAGGAAGCAATCTCTATGAAGGACTATAGGCCAATTGCATGTTGCAACGTTCTATACAAGATTATATCCAAGATATTAGCAAACCGTCTCAAGCTTATCCTCCCCAAGTTTATAGCTCCAAACCAGTCCGCTTTTGTTAAAGATCGTCTACTGATGGAGAATCTACTACTAGCAACGGAGCTAGTTAAGGACTACCATAAGGAGAACATTAAGCCGAGGTGTGCTATGAAAATAGATATCTCAAAGGCGTTTGACTCGGTCCAATGGGATTTTTTGCTGACATCGCTGGAAGCAATGGATTTCCCGGATAAGTTTATTCATTGGATTAAGCTATGTATATCTTCTGCATCTTTCTCGGTGCAAGTGAATGGAGAATTGGCTGGTTATTTTGGTAGCTCGAGAGGACTTAGGCAAGGCTCTACTGCCTAGCCAATTAATCAAAATGATCGACACCAACGTGAGAAACAAGTTGTACTCTATGAAGAGAAATGGAGTGAAGAAGTACGAAGATGGTTTGAGAACTTGGTTTGAAATGAGATAAACTTTTAAGCTCTAAAATTACGTTTTGAATTTGTTTGGAAAACGTTTTGTAAAAAGTTTATTTTTCTTTGAATATAATTTAACATTCTATTCAAAAAAAAAAAAATGTTTCACTTGAAGATCCTCCATATTTATCCTTGGAAGTTTGCAAGAGTCCATTTAACACTTGAAAATTACCACAAAATGTAATATTTCTATAGCCAAGCCTATGCAACTCCATAATTGCCATTCTCAAAACCTCTACTTCTGCATGTGCCGGAGATTGTGTTGGAGGAAATGAACAAGAACCATAGAGCTTTTGCCTTAAAGTAGTATCATGTAAACTCCATCCAATGCCTATCTGTTGATTCGATGAGATCCAAGATGCATCAACCAAACAACATGTTTGAGGGATTTGATCAAAGAGGGGATGCAATGTCTTGGGAGGATTTCGATAGTGATAGGGGATGGTGCTCTGTGTTGATTGAGCATCATTATCCAGAGCTTGAGCTTCTTGCCATGTATTTAAATCTGACAACGCTTTGGAGATCACATATGGAATATGCCATCTTCTATTGTTAAAAATGAGATCATTCATTTGTTTCCAAATCCTCCATCCAAGAAAATGAAAAAACAGTGATTGATCAGAGGATTCTTTAACACTATCCATAAAAGCAGTATAATTCATGGGAGTAGAGTTCTTAAATAGTGAATGTTGAGGAGGAACATTGAAAGAAGCTAACTCCCAAATTTCTCTACTAAGCCGGCATTGGAAAAGCAAATGATTAACTGATTCATCCATCTCTCCACAGATTAAATTGGTACTATCCTTTCAAACCTTTTCCGTTTCAATTTAAGAGCAACATGTAAAGCTTCATTCAAAACTTTCCACCAAAAATGATGAATCTTTGGTGGTAATTTCAGCTTCCATAGATTTTTGAATAAAGGAATTGATGTACATGAATACTTACCTTTTTGGCTGCGTAGATAATTGTAGCTTGATTTGACTGTATAGTTCCCATGACTTGTGCTCCTGTAATTGAGACTCTGACTTGCTTAATCAGTGCAAGGTCTAGTGGGTGTACATTGCATGTCAGCTTATCATTGTCCCATATACTAGTTCCATGCAGAAAGAAGTCTTTCATCTTGAGCTCTGAATTGATGTTGGTGCCTGTTGATAGTGGTGCAGTAGATGGATTAGTAGGCAACCAAGGATCTCTCCAAAAATACATAATCTCTCTATTGCCAATGCTCTATTTAACCCCTTGTTTTAACAACATGTTTCCTTGAAGTAAGCTTCTCCAAGAATAACTTGAGGACCACTTCTGTTTGGCCTCCAGCAAAGTTGTTTTGGTGTAATATATTGCATTATATACCTTAGCTAACAAAGAGGAAGGATGCTGCATAAATCTCCAACTATGTTTAGCCAAGAGAGCAATGTTAAAATCCTTTAGATCGCGAACATTAATACCTCTTAGGTGTTTCAGATTGGTGATTCTATCCCAAGATAACCAATTAATCTTTGCTTTGTCATGGGAAGAAGACCAAAAGAACTTCTTGATTATAGATGTTTCCTATGAAGCATAAACCATTTCATACAATAAGTAGGCAAGGACATGAGCACTGATTTTATTGGGTTCCTTACCAGCAGGAGATAACAATTTAGAATACTATTTTTCAACTTTCTGAGCCATTCTCTGAACTAGATGAGAAAAAGTTTCCATTTTACTTCTACCTATGTTGTCAGGAAGCCCTAGGTAGCGACCAAAAGCTCCAATTTTTTGAATATGTGTGGCCAGGAATATATGTTGTTGACGATCTAAGGCCATACCTTTTGAAAACATGATAGCAGAGTTAGTGAAGTTTACTTCATGTCTTGAGGCTTCCATATATATCATGAGAATAGACATAAGTAAATTACATTCCTGCATTGTTGCTTGGAAAAACAAGAATGAGTCATCTGCAAAGAGCAAATGAGTAATAGTAGGTCCTCCTTGACTTACTTGGAACCCCAAAATATCTCATTTCCCTCTTGGTGTACTCAAAAGAAAAGATAAAGCTTTTGTACATAGCAAATAGAGATAAGGAGAGAGAGGATCACCTTGACGAATACCTCTCGAATGTGTAATATTCTTTGTAGGAGTTTCGTTTACCAATACTGAATAAGTGTGATTTCCATTTACACCATAAATCCGCAAATCCCTTTCTTCTCATTATCAGCTCCAAGAAAGACCATTCAACTTTGTCAAATGCTTTGCTTATATCAAGCTTCAAAGCCATGTGAGGAGTTTGAAGCTTTCGTGTCTTTAAAGAATGCAACATTTCTTGTGTAATGAGCACATTATCAGTGATAAGCCTATTTGGAATGAATGCGGATTTATAGTCAGAGATAATATGATGCAAAATTGACTTGAGCCTATCAACTAGAACTTTTCATAATATCTTATAAGCTACAATACATAAACTAATAGGCCTGAAATCTTTCACACACTACAAGAAAACAGGTGCATTTGCGACGGAAATTTACGATGGAATTAAATCGTCGCAAATTTGCATCCTAGTTGCGACGATTTTGCGTCCAAAATGTACACGTCGACGCAAACCGTCGCAAATTTGCGTAGGAACTTGACGACGCAACATCGTCGCAAATTGGCGACGATTTTGCGTCGACTTGTACATTTGGACGCAAAATCGTCGCAAATTTTGCGACGCGTTTGCGTCAATTTATAATTTCCAACGGTTTTGCGTCGAGTTGTACGTTTAGACGCAAAACCGTCGCAACATGTGCGTCGAATTTGCGACGATTTAAAGGTTGCGAGGGATTTGCGACGAAAGTAGGTTGAACACGTTTTAATTGATTCTTACTTGTTTATAAGTGTAATATTTTAGCCGCAAATCAGTCGCAAAAGTCTTTGAAAATTGTTGCAAATTAGTTGACACCGATGGCGATCAACCAAATTGCATCACAGGTAAAAACTTAATTTCCTTTTTAATTTTATTCACAATTTTAAATATTTAGTATATTATTATCATTTTTAAACATAAAATTACATTATTATTATTTATGTAAAATTGTAAACTTTTAATTTTATTTTGTAGATTGCTCCTCGAAACCGTAAGAGAAAGATGGCATTTACAGGATCTATCTGGATGGATGATCAGGGAGTGCCATTTTGTCCTGTTACGAGATTTGCTTCTGATCCGCAAATAGCCAAGGAGCTCCAGGAAACAAAAAAAGGGCTCGGCGAAACGGAGGCCAAGTTTGAGAGGAGGTCTGCCGCCTATGACGGTATGTTCGCGGTGTTAGCGAGGACGAACCCCGATCTTGCCGAGTTTCTGAGTAGGCCAGAAGTCGAAGGAGGAGGCACATCGACTAGGGATCCGGTCGATGATATCATATTCGATTAGATTTGTTTTCGGTTTTAGATTTATGTAAAACTTTATTTTATGTTTTATATTAAATTTTAAATATTTTTGAATTTAATTTTTTTTCAATTATAAATTATTATTTTTTTCGAATTTATTTTATGTTTTATATTTTTTTTTTTTATAAATCACATCAAAAACTGTCGCAAATAATAGCCGCAATTGCGTCGCAAAACTGTTTGACGCAAACATATCGCAAACAACTACTCGCAATATCGTCGCAAATAAAAGCCGCAATACCGTCGCAAAACCGTCGCAAAAAGTAAAGTCGCAATTACGTCGCAAAATCGCTACGCCGACGCAAACTTTTACCACGTAAAACCGATGCTATTTCGTCACAAATCTGCGGTGAACAGTATTTGTCGCAAAACCGTCGCAAAAAGTAAAGTCGCAAAATCGTCGCTAATCTTGCGACGATTTTCGGTTTGCAACGAGCTAGTTGCGACAAACGCAAAATCGTCGCAAAATCGCCCTCGCAAACGGGGGTGTTTTCTTGTAGTGACATCAATGGATTTCGACTTTTGGTACCAAACGTATATGAGTGTGATTGAGTTTAGGATCAAGCTCCAATGTTGTAAGAAAATGATTGATAAGACTAACCAATGATTTCTTGATTGTAAGCCAATTGTCTTTATAGAAAGCCATTGTAAGACCATCTGGACCTGGAACCTTATCTGAGTTCATTTGTTGAAGAGCTTGATATATCTCTGACTTGGTGACATATTTTGTTAAAGACGCATTCATATGCTCTGTTACTCTTGGATGCATTTCTTGCACAAACTCTACTGAAGTTTGGTGATTAGTGGATGAGAATAGATTTGTAAAGTAATCAACAATGAGATTATTTGCATCCTCCTGCCGAATAAGTATACCTCTAGTAGCGCTTGTAAGAGAAAGTATACGATTGAAAGCATGTCATTGTTGTGTTTTCGCATAAAAGTATTTGGTGTTTTTATCTCCAGCTTTTTACCAAAGATTTCTACTCTTAGCTCTCCAATACTCCTCCTCCATTATGTAACCATATGACAATTTTGCTTTAAGAGCATTCAACAAACAGTAGTCAATGTTAGGCATTTGATAAACATCTTGAATTGACCTCTTTAAAAGCTTAATCCTTTGTTGAGTGTTCGTGATATGTTGAGTTCTCCACTTAAATAATCCTTTTCGACACAAAATCAATGCCGTGCTGAAATTTTGAGCATGAATATTTTGGCATTCTTCATTCTAGACCTTCTTATCATGCTCTTGAAAAGCTGGGTCAAATCTCCACCTACGATCATACTTAAATAATTTTTTACCCTTCCATTTGTCACTAGCAATATGTACAATGAGAGCTCTATGGCCAGAGCAATGCCATGGTAAAAGCTCAACAAAAGCTGTTGGATAAAGATCCATCCAATCACAAGTTGCCACTGCCCTGTCAATCTTAGTTCTAACTGTATGAGTGTGTCTGTGACCAACCCATGCAATTCTAAACTTACCACATGCAATGTCAGACTTGTATATTCCACCTTCCTTCTCATAAGGATACATAATATCATTGAAATTTCCTATTGCTAGCCTAGGAGTAATAAGATATTTACCTTCTTCTACTTGAGAAACCATATCATTCCATTGCTTGTTACGATATTTCACAACTGGGTTACCATATATATAGGAAACACAAAAGGTATTATCACCATCATTTATATACACATCCGTTTGATACAGAGATGGTGAGGTTACAAAGTTTAGCTAGATATGCACATCCCAAAAAATAGCTAAACGTATTCGCCAGAAATACAAAAGAGTGGGCATAGTTAAGATCTTTACACAAACTACTTATTACATCATAGCTGTTTTTTGTTTCTATGAGGAACATGATATCATGTTTAGAAGCCTACTTGATATCATTGAGATATTGAATTGCCAAGTCATTCCCCACCCCTTGACAATTCAGATGAAAAAGCTGCTTTTATGGCTGTGATGGTGGTTTTGAGGCAACCACCAAGCCATTTGCATCAGCTTTAGTAATTGTCTGAGTATCATGGGTTTTAGAAGAACCACTTTTATGTTCTTCATTAGCATGCCTCTTAGAACCATATGTCTCTTTAATTGATTGAATTTAATCTACTTTTCTCTTATGTCCCACTTCAACAGCAGTCATCTCTACATCGGCTATCCTATCTGTTTTATCAAACCCATGTCCATCATCAATCAGATAAACTGAAAGTGGAGCAAGATATGGACAACTAATAGGAGCAGAATTCGATGATTCTCCTATCTCTTGACCAGTGTTCAGTCCAGCTATAGCCACTAACATTTCCTTATCTGTAATATAAATATTGTTTCCCAATTCCATAAGATCTCCTACAATTGCATTCAGAGAACAGGCATGGTGGCAGACATCACACGCATGCCTTAAACTGCCACAAGTGGTACATAATTTATGAAGCACTTGATAGGTGAACTCTAGCTCCACTGGTTCTTCACCATTCTTAAGTTGAACTCGTCTAACTAGAATGATTTCCCAGTCTATATTGAAATTAACTCTAACTGACACTTGCGCATGACGATCAAGATGAGGTCTTGGATCTATAACCTTTACCTCCTCCACTTGGTCGTGCATAAAACATATATTGTGATCATAACGCTTGCGTCGATACTTCTCCGGAAGATTGTTAGTTTGGATCTTAAAAGGAATATGACGAAGGATCGTTGGATAAGTTCTGTTACTCCACTTATCCAACACAACCATCCAGCCCTTGTAAGTATTAGGTGCGTTCTCTAAGACCGTCACGAGATGATGCTTCTTTTGAAAGTAGAAATTAACAGAGCCATCATCATTAACTTGAGCTTCAACATTATCAAGGAGACCCCAAGCTTTAGGAGAGTTATCTTCATACCCGCTGGATTTTGATGCACTGGATTCACTTCCTTCGCCACCAGAAAAAAGCTTAGATCTTTATCAAATTCGTCTTGAGCATCTTGATAAACTTTCAAGATTTCCTTATGAGATCCAATTCGTAAACCTTGTGAAGCCTTTCAATTCTCTTTTTCAGTATCCATAATTGTAGTCTAAAGATGAAAGAAAGATGCAATAGAAAGATTTAGGTGTGAAAGTAAGAGAACAGATCGATCTAGTCGAAATTGAAAACCCTAGATCTGGACAGAAGCTTCACGAAGAAAATCTCCTTTCCTTTCGCAATAGAGATAAAAAGCTTGTTGCATGTTTTTAAGTTACCTCGACTATGAGCCGCACCAGAAGCCCCTAGTATTTAATGATGGAAAACTAAAAAAATCAATAAAGGCATGTTAACTGTTAAGGGATGGGGTGAAGATGTCAATACCATGAGGGGCACTCAGTAACTCGAACCTGAGTATTGGGGTCAACAATCCAAAAAGTAACCAAATTGCTAAATGATTCTCATAAGTTTGTGCTACAAATAAATTTTATAAAATCAATTGCGGACAGCTGTTCCGTATTGGTTAACGTAACTCCGCCCATGGGTCAACAACAACCATATTCGTTTCTTTCATCCACCATCTCCGTCTGCAACAACCGTCTCCATCCATCATCTTCCTCTTCCATCCACTACCGCCATTGTATGTATCCATCGTCTTTGTCTACGTCCACCGTTTCCATCTTCCATTAATGCAACTGTCTATGTCAACCGTCCCCATCATTGTTTATGTCTTTCGTCTCCATTCCAATTTTTATCCGCCGTTCCTATCGTTGTTTCCGTCTTTGTCCACCATAGGCTCTATTAGTCTCCATCATCATCCACTCTCGTCTTCACCATTGCCTCCATCGTCTGTGTCCACCATTTTAGTTTTTGTCCACCATCCATCATGTCTCTGTCATTATCTGTGACGATCTCGTAAGGCACACCGTGACGACAAATTATGTTTTTCAGATGAAGCTCTCGACCTGTCTATCCTTAATACTGCCAAAGGCCTCTGCTTCAATCCACTTTGAAAAATAATCTGTTAAAACCAACAAGTAGCGTTTTTGTCGCGACAGATGCAGCGGACCAACTATATCCATTGCCCATATCATGAACGGGTAAGGTGAAGTTACAGACGAAAGTAGCTCGGTAGGTTGATGAATCATAGGCATTTGATCATGATCGGCCAAAAGTAACCATGCCTTTTGATCTTTATGGCAAGTGACCTTCCTCCAGAATGATTGCCGCATGAACCGCTGTGGACTTCGTACATTATCTGCCTTGCCTTCGACACAAACGAGGAGAGGCCTAGAAAGTCGCCATTTGAAGACCTTGCCGTGAAAAAGAATGAAGTGAGATGCTTGTGCTTTGAGTTTATGGGCCGCCCATTTATCGGTTGGTGCTACGCCGTCTGCGAGGTACCTGCGAATGTTGTCCATCCATTTTGTGTCACAGCCATACTCAGTGGTATCATTGCCATCAATGATGTCTACATCATGGGCAGGGGGTGGCTCATCGGTACACGAATAAGCATCTTCTGGAAGCTCTTCAAGAAATTATTTTGGGAGACAGCCGCGATCAATAGCCGCACTGTCTGGATCAAGCTCTCCGTCTTCTACCATCACGTCGATATCCTCGTATACTCGAATTGATTCTTCACCAACCTCAATGTTGATTGGAGAATTATATCTTCTGGCTGATCGACATCCATTAGGCAAGTCGGGGTGACATCTAAATTCACTGCGACCTGAGTGGCCATCTCTTTCTCTTGATGTGCTTTCTTTTTCGCCACCTGGGACCGTGTTACCTCGTTGACTTTGGCACTCTCATGGTTTGAAACAGTGATGGGAATACTTGGTGTCTCGATGAATTTAACAGGTATCAATCGTTGAAGATCCTTATCCGGTTGAGTCGATGATTCGAGTGTGGCAAGTGCATCGTCCTGAGAATTTTCCTCTCGTGGAATTCTCGTAAGTGTAAACTCTTCAAATTATGTGGCCAACTCCTTAACTAATGCGAGGTAAGCTCCCATTCGGTCGTCTTTGGTAGCATACTCTCCATTGAACTGGTTAACAACGAGCTGAGAGTCACAAAAATCATGTATCCTAGACATGTTCAATGCTTTGGCTAACCATAATCCCACGAGTAGAGCTTCGTACTCCGCCTCATTGTTTGATGCTTGGAAGCCGAGGCAAAATGATTGTTCCAACGATTCGCCGTCTGGCGATGACAGACGGACGCCTCCTCCAGAACCGTGTTTTGATGAAGAGCCGTCTACGTACAACTGCCAAGGCTGAGATGACACACATTCGACTTCCACCGAGGTCTCTGCCTCATGTAACTCAATAAGGATCGGCCAATACCTGAGCCTTAATACTCGTCCTACTGCGATACTCGATGTCGAACTCGCTTAGCTCGATAGCCCACTTGGCTAGTCGCCCGGATTGAGTCGGACTATGTAGAACAGCTCGCAGTGGAAAAGTACTTAACACTATGATCGAATGGGATTGGAAGTATGGTCGCAACTTTCTTGCCGAGGTGATTACGGCGAGTGCCAACTTTTTGGTTAACGGATACCTTGTTCCCGCGTCAGTAAGAGACTTGCTGATGTACAAGACAGGCTTTTGTTCGCTGCCGTCTACCCGGATAGAACCGCGCTTACGGCTGTTAGAAAAACCGCGACATATATATAAAGCGGCTCGCCCGTAACCGGTTTTGCAAACACCGATGGAGGTTCGAGATACTTCTTCAGCTCTTGAAAAGCATTTTCGCATTTTTCGTCCACTCAAAAATCTTCTTTCGTCCACTCAAAAATCTTCTTCCCTCTTAATGTATCATAAAATGTCAAATATTTATCTGTATAACGCGAGATGAATCTGTTAAGCACCGCTACACGGCCTGTTAATCGTTGAACTTCTCTTTTAGTTTTCAAAGAAGTCATATGGATTAGTGCGTTGATTAGCATCGGGTTGGCCTCGATGCCGCGATGAGTTACCAAATATCCCAAGAATTCCCCCGAGGTGACACCAAACCTACACTTAGTCGGATTTAGCTTCATATTATGCAGATTCAGTCTCTTAAAGCCAGGTGCGCGATATGATCTCTCTCATCAAGCAACTTAACCAACATGTCGTCTATGTATACTTCCATTGTCTTGCCGAGCTGCTCCGCAAACATCTTGTTCACCAAACGCTAGTAAGTAGCTCTGGCATTCTTCAAGCCGAACGGCATGACCTTATAGCAGTAAATCCCGCGGTCTGTGATAAAAGACGTTTTCTCGCAATCGCCTGGGTTCATGAAGATCTGGTTGTAGCCCGAAAATGCGTCCATGAACAAGAGTAACTTGTTCCCCGCCGTTGCTTCGACTAAGCGATCTATGTGGAAAAGGAAAGCTATCTTTGGGACAAGCTTTGTTCAAATCGATGAAGTCCACACATACGCGCCACTTACCGTTCTTCTTTTTGACGACGACTAGATTGGCTAACCAATCTGGATATTTGAATTCTTAGATCGAACTAACTCGCATAAGTCTCTCCACCTCGTCGTTTACCGCTTGAGCTCTGTCTGGTCCGAGCCTTCTTCGTTTTTGTTTGACAGGTCGGAAAGTTGGGTAAACGATCAACTCGTGGCGGGCTATACTGATATCTATCCCTGGTATGTCTTCGGCCGTCCACGCGAAAGTGCTCAAATTCTCCTTAAGAAACGTGACTAGGTCATGCTTGATTGCTTCATCTATTGTCGTGCCAATTTCAACGCATCTATCTGGATTATTATCATCAATACAGACCAATACTACCGGCTCGCAGACTGGGCCCGCCGCTTCTTCCTCATGGGCCTCAGTGATCTGTAATTGCTATAATAAGTCAGAGAGCTCTTTGACGGGCTCTCTGTCTATTTTTTGCTTCTTGCGCTTATCCTTCAGAATCGGAATGGTCGCCTGATTCCTTAGTTTGTGGGCAGCCATGAAACACGATCGAGATGCTGCCTGGCTCCCTTTAATTGTTTTAGTTCCTGCTAAGGTCTGGAACATGAGGCAAAGATGATAGGTCAAAGCGGCTGCCCGCATCAAATTTAGCCACGGAGTTCCCATAATCAAATTGTAGATGGCCGGATTCTAGAAAACTGCGAACTCGACCACCTTAGTGACTCCTTCGGCACTTACGGGTAATCAAATGGTTCCAAGAGTCATTGTCATCTTGCCATTAAAACTTGTCAGGGGTTTCGGGTGCGGTTTTACCCATGACAGATCGATCTCCATCCGACTCAAAGTATCCTTGAAGATAATGTCCACACTGCTGCTTGTATCGATCAAGACACGTTCTTCAAATGCGATGATGTTTATCAATGTTGGATTACGAGCGGGTGGTCATGAGGTTACGAGCAGGTCTTCAAAGTCGGATTACGAGAGGGTCGTCATGAGGTTTATCAATGTTGTCAACTTCTCGTTCTTCAAATGTGATGATGTCATTCGAGAACTTGGAAGGGGTCGGCATATTAGCCCCCACTTCAGCTCTGCGTTAAAAAGCTTTGATAGATGAGACTGTGTTGGAACAATAATGCGAGACTCCCATAATCATCTGACAGACTTTTCTTCTCTGACTACTCGGACCTTCATTATCATATGGCCTAGTCCGTTTGTTGGGTTTGTTGCGAGCTGCTTCCTTGGCGTGGTCATCGAACTGTTCCATTTGGAAATCATTCACGCTTATGTTGCCCTTAAATTCATCGGCTGCTAGCTTTGCTGTTAGCCGCGATCCAAGCTTGGCGGTCGAGTGTCCGCTTGTTCGATGGAGCTCGCAGTAAGCTGACTCGTCATATGACGAGGTCCTTGTCCACGTATTGCCAAAGCTCCGACCTGGAGTTCCTCTCCCGCGGCCTTGCCCTCTACCTCGTCCGTAACCGGGCAAATCGACTTGATAATTATGGGCACCTTTAAAGCTGCCTTCGTGCTGAACGTTGTTGCCTTGCTGCTTCTTTCTAGTCGTTGGCACTTCTTGGGAGGTGGAACTCTTAGTCTTTATGTACCTCAAGGCTAAAGTCTTCGCCTCTTCTTCGCTTTTGGCGAAGCCGTTAACGCGATGAAGCGCGTCTTGAATGGATGTCGGCTCGTTCACAGTCAATTCCCTTTGAGTATCCGAGTTATACCATAGAGCCTTTTGCAATGAGCCAAGTGTCGATCTATCATCTATGCCTTTGACTTGAGTTAACACCAACTTGAAACGCTCGATGAATTTGCGTAGCGGCTCCATCAGCCCTTGGGACATTGTGTAGAGGTCTGCCTCTGAAGACCTCCGCTCGATTAGGATGGCATATTACTTCAAGAACGCTTCAGAGAGTTGTGCAAAGTTGTCGATTCAGTTTCGCTCCATCCTTGCGAACCAGTGAAGGGTTGTCCCCTTGAGATGTTCCACAAACAGGAGGCAATAGCCTATGTATTTTTCTTCAAGTCGGAAGTTAGCTTGTCCCATAGCGATGGAGAAGGCTGTGATATGCTCGGTGGGATCACCTTTTTCGTCATAGATAGGAACCTTTATCTTCCTGGATCGGACGGAGATTGACCGAGTATTGGAGGAAGCACTCGAGCTCCGTCTTCGTTTACGTCCCTGATATGCTCAAATTATACCTTTGAACTACTCTCTCAAATTAAGAGATCATTGTAGTACTTATGGTTATCGAATCCACAGGGAATCAAGAAAACAATAGATTTAAACGTTTAGATTAAGCTAAGCAGAAAGATTATAAAATAAATTGCAGAAAACAGTAAATCAGGATGATAGTAAGTGATTTAAATTCAATTAGAGACAAATGCTAAGTCTTAGGGAATTCGCAGGAATAAATCCAAATTGAAGAATAAATTTACTAATGGGATTGATGAAGTGCAAATCTAGAACTCAAAACACTGTTGTAAAGTAAATCAATTGTCGTTGCAAATACTATCTATGCTTAAACCCTAGAAGACCAACATTCGTTGCGAAATCAGATTAATTTAAACAGGCAATAAAATCAGGTTTGATTGTTTACAAAGATCCAAAGCCAACTGTCGTTGCGAATCAGATCTTTGCTCACCTATGATTCAATTTAGGCAATTCAATAATGATGTCGCATCTACTAAACAACCTAGGATATCTAATTCAGGCCTAAATCATAATTCAAAGCAATCAAGGTGAAGATTATATAAATATGATGCAAAATCCCAAAAGTAAATAAAACCAACAACTCTTCATTAACCTTTGAAAAATCCCTAAAACCTAACTAGGAAATTATTCAGACATAGACATGAATAATAAATCCCTAGTGTAAAAATCTCTAAGTAAAATAAATCATAAGCCTAAACAATGGCTTAAAATAAGTATTTATAGGTACAAAAGTCGGCATGGGCCCAATTGCAAACATCTGGGCTTTTTGGTGCAGAAAGGAAATCTTCTGAAACTTGAAATCTGGACTGGTCTGAATGTCGTGTCGAGCGACACACATAACTTTGTCGATCGACACTTGCATTTCTTTGGTGTCGAGCGATACCAATACCATGTCGCTCGACACTGCCTCTAAATCTTCATTCCGAACTTGGCACTTTGACCGCTCATTCCATTAATCTCTAAAATGCTCCAGTACATACCAATTGAGTCCTAAGCATCCTTGTACCTTAGATAAAACATAAAAGACTCGAAAACACCAAAAGACTCTATAAAACGGACATATATCATGGTATAAAAACCGGTAAAAACCATGATATATCAACTCCCCTAGACTTAGCTTTTTGCTTGTCCCTAAGCAAAACAGTGTACTCACCGCTTTAGGAACCACATACCTTGCAAAGTCAACGGTATTACTTCGATGTGTCCCTAGAAGCTTAGCAGTCCTCCAGATTGTTTCCAAACCCCTTAGAGAAACTCAGACTCTTCAGCTGCAAACCCCTTTAGCCATTTAGGTGCGGTCTCATTGAGGGAATATCGATCGCAGGACTTTATAGATTATTTCCCTTACTTAAACACTTTTCTGCACTGCTCCCTTTCTCGTTTCCCTTAGTTTATTCTATCCATTTGCATGGTTTCATAGGATTCTGCTTATCATTATGTTTGCTTAGAATAGCGCTCATAACTGTTGTTTCTTGTGAGAAGACAGGGTCACGAGGCCTCGCTACTGTTGTTTCTTGTGAGAAGACAGGGTCACGAGTATCTTTACGCTTTTCTATCTAAGACTTTTGTTCAAAACACTTTTTTTTTAAAAATACTCTGTTAAGGGAAAACTCAGGGAGCTTATCCTCACCTTGCTAGTGCTGAAAGAGGAATCAAGTGAAGGAATTCGTGCAGGTTTTACCGGATTAATCTCTATTAATCAACCTAGTGACAATTCCTTTTCCTAGGATCTAGGGTTTGTAAACAATGAATCTGAAAGAATGGATCTCGAATATACCTGGAGTTATGCAGCGGAATTAGAATAGGGAATCGAGATCTGTAAGCACCTCAAACGCTGTGCATCTACTGATAGTCCACACGCACACAAATTGGAAGCCGCCGGGATGCTAGTGCCGGTGATTCGGATCTCTCAGGGAAATTGTGTTTCATAGTGGCTGCTTCTCAAAAACCTTAGTCTCTAGGTCGTGCCTCATATCATATATATAGGCCCTGGAGAAAACCTAATTAATCCCAGAACCGATTCAGAATTAATTAAGTCGTTAAACCGAAATCACTATTTCGGTTTTCTAGCCCGTGTCGATCGACACTACACATATGTGTCGATCGACACACTCTTTAAAACACGAAAATAATGTGTATCAAATACACATCATTTAGATCATTACATTAATGATTATTCCCACATAAAGTGAATCTAATTTGCTTAGGTGTTTGACCCTGTAGGATCATATAATACTAGCAATGAGTTCATAACTCATAGATCATCAGCGGCTTCTAGCAAAACGTCATGACCACCTAGTATCATATGAATGTCTAATCTCGAAAGTACAACTATCACTGGAGTGATTACAAGTGTGATTTCAGGACATTCCCAACAATCTCCCACTTGTACTGGAATCAACCATTCCCATAATCCCTTCGTCTCTATATCTCGATATGGCATAAGGCAAGAACCGTGTCATCCTTATTATAGCCATTATCACATTCATCGAACTCCGATTTATACTGATTAAAAACAAACGACTGACAATCACCTCGTTTGAGCGCGGCCACGCATTTCTCAGTATCAAATCTTCGATGGGCCTTGAGATATTTATCTCCTGTTATATAGGAGGGACAAATCCCATCTCGTTCCATCCCTGTTCCTTCACACACTTCATGATACGCCCAATCATTGCCTTTATAGTCACCTGTTACGGATAACGTTTGACAAAGTCAAAGCGGACCAATTCATATGCAAGAAATCATGATGAACTCAGGTCTAAGGATTATACTCTATAGTCGTAATGAGAACCTCTTATGACACTTATATAACTATCCTGTAGAGTTCTCATTAGCGGGTCATGTCCGATCATATGTTCTCTAACATATATCTATGTGATTGACTTTAATACTCTTATTAATGACTCCATGAAACTCAGTCATCAGTCACCTCACATGCCAGTCTCACGCGGTTGTTAGTGTCCCGCTTTAACAACCTTGACCAGGGACAAATATAATCTATGTCATTTATCACTTATAGGGTTTCATGATCAAGTCCTCAACTTGATGACCCATAAAATGCCATAAATTACTTTGGGACTATTATTCAATTATCCAATAATCAAATAATACATGAAACAATTTCATCATGACATAACCAAAGTATGTCTATATGAACATCATAGTATAACTAAATCCATTACAACTCCCACTAGAATCAAGATCACATCTTAATATATCCAATACCTACAACAGGAGGGTGAACTCATGCTTAGGTCGTGGGAGAGGCTGTGGCGCTCTGCTTGGAACCCTTTCCAACAAACCGCAGGCTGCGGTGCTCTGCTTGGAACCCTTTCCAACAAACCGCACCGCCATATTGACACAAGACATAACCAGATTCCGACCGGAAATCGTCTTTGTCCGTCTAACCAATCTCAACAAACACCATTACTTCCTTAGTTCACCAAGCTCCTTTCCTTAGTATTCCTCAAATACTTGAGAATATTCTTGGTAACTGTCCAGTGACATTCACATGGATCATATTGGTATCTACTCGTCATGCTTAAAACACAAGCAATATCTGGACGAGTGCAGGTCATGGCATTCATGATAGATTCCACTGCATACGCCTGGGAATTCTACTCAAATGTTCTTGCTCAGTCAGTGTCTAGGGACATTGCATCTTGCTTAGATTAATGCCATGAGACATTGGTATGAGACCCTTCTTGGAATCATGCATACTGAACCTGTCCAAGACCTTATCACCATAAGCATCTTGACACGATCCAATTAGCCAACCCAATCTATCTCTATAGATTCTTATTCCAAGAATTCATGCGGCTACTCTCATACCTTTCATTGGAAAACAACTTCCGAGCCAAGTCTCAAATACTAAAGCAACGGAACGTCATTTCCGAGAAGAAGTATGTCATCTACATACATAACAAGAAATGCAACTACACTCCCACTAGTCTTCTTGTAAACACACGGTTCCTCTTCGTTCCAGATGAAGTCAAACCTTTTGACAGCTTTATCAAAACGAAGATTTCAACTCCGTGATGCTTGCTCCAATCCATAAATGGATCAATGAAGCTTGCATTCTTTCCCAGCATTATTAGGATCTGTGAGACCTCAGGTTGTGTCACGTACACATCCTCTTGCAGAATTCCATTAAGGAAAACTGTTTTTCACATCCATCTGCCAAATCTCATCACCATGATAAATGGCAGTTGCTAGGATAATTTGAATGAATTTAAGCATAGCGACTGGGGAATAGGTCTCTTCATAGTTAATACCATGAATTTGTTTGAAACCTTTAGCCACCAACCTAGCTTTGTATATCTGGATATATCCATCCACGTCAATCTTCTTCTTGAAGATCCATTTACACTCAATGGGTTTACACCATCAGGTAAATCTACCAAGTACCATACCTGGTTTTCTGACATGGATCCCATTTTGGATCTAGCGGCTCCAAGCCACTTTTCGGAGTCCAGGCCCAACACTGCTTCTTCAAAATTCGCAGGCTCGTCATTGTCAATGATCAACAAGTCATGACAATCGGTCACAAGAAATCCATATTTCTCGTGATCGTTACGAATCCTTTCGGATCTGCGAACTTCAGGCACCACAGGTGTAGGTTCTACAACTCTTTGCAGATCCAGCTACTGCTCTTCCTTAACAGGTCGAGTATTCTCCTGTGATTCTCGAACATCTTCGAGTTTTACTTCACTCCCACTGTTCTTCTTGGAAAGACAATCTTTCTCTAGAAAACATAGTTTTTAGCAACAAACACTTTGTTCTTAGAACGGTTGTAGAAGTAGTAAGCCTTGGTTTCCTTAGAATAACCAATCGAAATAGCACTTATCGGATTTAGGTGCAATCTTGTTAAACGTTTTACATAAGCCTCACAATCCCAAATTTTCAGGAAAGACAAATTTGAACATTTCCAGTCCACATCTTATGTGGTGTCATTGCAATTGATTTTGATGGAACTCTAATTAATGTAAACGCAGACATTTCTAGAGCGTATCCCTAAAAGAGATAATGGAAGATCTGTGTGACTCATCATTGATCGAACCATATCCAATAAGGTCCGATTCCTCCTCTCGGAAACTCCATTCCATTGGGGCGTTCCAGGAGGAGTGAGCTGTGAAACAATTCCACACTCTCTCAGATGATCACTTAACTCTTGACTTAAGTATTCTCCTCTGCGATCTGATCGAAGAAGTATTCTCCTCCGCGATCTGATCGAAGAGCTCTAACACTTTTGCCAATTTGTTTATGTACTTCATTCTGGAACTCCTTGAACTTTTCAAAGGATTCCGACTTGTGACTCATTATTTAAACATAGCCATGCCTATTGAAGTCATCAGTGAAGTACTGAAAATTTCCTCTAGCACTGGTGCCCATCGGGCCGCACACATTTGTATGTATAAGGCCCAATAATTCGTTGGCCCTTTCATTTGGTCCAATAAGCAGAATTCACTTTTCTCACATGATTCACAATCAAATGAGCCCGAAATTCCATCACTATGGAACCTCTGAATCCCCTGTATCCCAAAAGATAATGCTAGAGAACCGATTTGTGTTTATGTTATAGATAGGCATAGATTGGTTTAAGACATAAAACCCATTCTCTAATGGGGTGCTACCATAGAACATATTATTAGGATCAAAAGAGCAACATTTGTCTTTTATCAAAATAAAAATCATTCAAAATCATACAAGAAAATGAAATGACATTTCTGCTCTTAGCAGGTACATAATAGCAATTATTCAGTTTCTAAAACCAAGCTTGAAAGCGACTACAAATGGAAACTTCCTACAGCTAATGCAGCAACTCTTGCTTCATTCCTGTTGAGCATCTCCATTTGTCCTTTCTTCAACTTTCTACTGTTGTTTAGTGCCTGCAAATTTGTACAAATATGAGCACCACAACCGGTATCTTATACCCATGAGGTAGAACTTGAAGTAGTAACTTTTACTTCCATAACACAAATACCTTAAGAAGAAGTCTCGTACATCTTCTTAATTTCTTGTGAATCTTCCAAATATTTCTTGCATTTTCTCCTCCAATGCCTTGGTTCCTCACAGTAGCTGCACGTATCATCATCAGATGGGCCGGACTTGGGTTTAGTGAGAGGCTCGGGCTTGTCCTGATTCATAATCTAGACGGCCTTGCTATCACCCTTGTCTTTACCAGGTTTCTCAAACCTTTTGCCCTTCTTGATGTTAAGCTCAGCTATCTTGAGCATATCATGCAGCTCAGTCAATGTCTTCGTCAAGCCATTCTTGATATAGTCCTTGATGAACTTATCATAGCTCGATGGCAGTGACTGCAGGATGATGTCAGTAGCCAACTCTTGGCTAATGGGACAATCCAGTCTCCTCTGGTTATCAATATAACCCATCATCTTTATGACATGAGGACTCACTGGAGCATTCTCTGGCAGCTTGCACTCAACTAGAGATTTAACCGTCTGGTATCTCTCAGTTCGAGCCTGCTCCTGAAACATCATTTTCAGGTGAGTGATCATCTCGATGGGTGACTCCACGTTCTCACATTGCTTCTGCAAGTCAGAGTTCATGGTAGCCAACATCAGACAGCGCACATCGACCATATCATAGTAATGCTTATTCCAAGCATCATATACTGCATGTGAGGCATTGGACCTTAGTTTCTCGGGGAGAACTTTCTCAAGGACATAGTCCTTTCTCTCCTGCTTGAGAACGATTCTCAAGTTCCGATACCAATCAAGGAAGTTGGATCCATTTAACATGTCCTTCTCAAGGACGGATTGCAACGAGAAAGAGTTCTGATGAGAGGTTTTAGACATAACTAGAACAAGAAAAGAAAAAGTTTTAGTTATGATGTTCAGTAAATGAGAAATCTTAACTATTAAGAAAACTCGTATTATATTTAAAACTATGTTTCCTCAATAGAATATAATGATCCAAGATCCATATTTTACCAAAATTCGAGCGAGCCACTGGCTGTCACCCAAATTTTAGTTATATAGGTAAGCAACACCTTGCTAATCATATCCAATATGACTCTTGGTTGCGGATAAAACATCTTATGTTTTTGTCCACCTGATGTCTATGGGCCCAGAACTTCTGATAGCCCACTCAAGTAAACAAATCTCTTCAGTCATGTAATAGTTGATGCCATGCACTGCAAGCCCATCAACACAATTACCTACTGCCTTACTCATGTAACTGCAGATACCTTGCACTGCAAGCCTATCACGCAATGAAACGAGTCTTGACAGCTGACAAGATCGGGAAGACATCCAGAACACTTGATATTTAGTTGAGGAACGGAACTTTTAATCCTAACACATATCATATATGCATTCAGGAACCCAATTTCATTAAATCTGGTTCGGTTATTTGATTTTAGGTTCACTAACCCACAATCTTTGCAAGCTGTCGATCGATACTACATTAGTGTCGATCACACTTACCTTTCTGGAACAGTTCTTCGACAACCGATCAATCCAATTGAACCGGTTTCGATAACGGACAGAAACATTTCAATAACCGGTCAGTGTCGATCGATACAACATTTGTGTCGATCGACATTGACCAAACCGAATTTAATTTTTGATAACCTGTTAATCCAATTGAACCGGATCGATAACCGGTCAATCCAATTGAACCGGGTCGATAATTGGCCTCTGTCGATCGACATAACACTTGTGTCGATCGACGTGACCAAATCAAATCAATTTTGCGATAACCGGTCAATCCAATTGAACCGGATCGATAACCGGTCAATCCAATTGAACCGGGTCGATCATTGGTCTCTGTCGATCGACATAACACTTGTGTCGATCGACACTAACCAAATCGCAATAAACCGAAATCAGCCGGTTTAATTGATTTGCTACCAAGCGCGATAACCGATTCAATCCAATTGAACCGGTTCATCGTGTGCAAGGCAGAGACTACCGTGTCGATCGACACAACCATTGTGTCGATCGACACAACCATTGTGTCGATCGACACGACTAGGTTTTCAAGCGATTTTGAGCAATTTTCAATAAAACGATTTTGCAAATTAACAATTGATCAAATTCGATTTAGTCAGATTACAATGTTAAACCCTAAGGCTCTGCTACCACTGAAGGAATTCATGCAGGTTTTACCGGATTAATCTCTATTAATCAACCTAGTGACAATTCCTTTTCCTAGGATCTAGGGTTTGTAAACAATGAATCTGAAAGAATGGATCTCGAATATACCTGGAGTTATGCAGCGGAATTAGAACAGGGAATCGAGATCTGTAAGCACCTCAAACGAAGTGCCTCTACTGATAGTCCACACGCACACAAATTGGAATCCGCCGGGATGCTAGTGCCGGTGATTCGGATCTCTCAGGGAAATTGTGTTTCATAGTGGCTGCTTCTCAAAAACCTTAGTCTCTAGGTCGTGCCTCATATCATATATATAGGCCCTGGAGAAAACCTAATTAATCCCTGAACCGATTCAGAATTAATTAAGTCGTTAAACCGAAATCACTATTTCGGTTTTCTAGCCCGTGTCGATCGACACTACACATATGTGTCGATCGACACACTCTTTAAAACACGAAAATAATGTGTATCAAATACACATCATTTAGATCATTACATTAATGATTATTCCCACATAAAGTGAATCTAATTTGCTTAGGTGTTTGACCCTGTAGGATCATATAATACTAGCAATGAGTTCATAACTCATAGATCATCAGCGGCTTCTAGCAAAACGTCATGACCACCTAGTATCATATGAATGTCTAATCTCGACAGTACAACTATCACTGGAGTGATTACAAGTGTGATTTCAGGACATTCCCAACATCAAGTCCCGCGATTACCAATGCCCAAGACGAGAAATTAGAGTTCATTAGGGGCGGGGTCTGCAACATCGTTTCTGGCGTTCTCCATAAGTCTGAACTCGCTCCGTTAAACCGATCCACTTCCAGTTACCCACCTCGGTAAAACCAGCCAACTTGCATTGGAAATGGTCCTTGAGTGTTGTTTAAAGCAAGTCTAAAGGAGGTTTTGACTCTAAAAATTTTAAAATTGACTCAAAAACTCAAAAGAAAACACAAAGTCAGCGACTATCTCCCCCAGACTTAAACAACACTGTCCCCAATGTTATTAAATCCGAGATTGACAAAATAAAAGAAACAGGAAACGAAACGAATGAAAATCGAATGAGAATGTGGTACCTAGGGGTCGTGTCGATCGATGCTTCAGATTTGGTCGCGTCGAGCAACTTGGTTTCTGCCGTAGATCGACACATATTTTCCCTTGGCGTCGAGCGACACTGGATATGGCGTCGCTCGACACCACAGTCTGATGTTCACTCTCACTTGCATTCGAACATTTTTTTTCCTGAAAATCAAAACAAAAACGAAAACCAAACATAAAATTGAAAAAGAAATCAAAATCTAAGTAAAAAGTTAGTAGACTCACAAGTGGGTTGCCTCCCACTTAACGCTTGTTTTTAGTCATTAGCTTGACCGTGTTAAGACTTTCAGAACTTTTGTCGATCTTTGGGAAGTGTTGTACCTCCCTTATCCTCTAAGATGGTTGCAGCCATGTTCTTCGTTCTACCCTTCTTGCCAGCTCCCCCAGACTTATCGGAAACTATTCTTGGGAAAAGTTTCATCGTATTCTGCATCATTGCACGAACAACTTCTTCTCCTTTCTCCTTTACCTCCTAAGGGATGAGAATGCAAAACTTGGAGAAAGCTTTTGAAGCTTGCTTGCACTTTTCCTTGGCGTGATTCACCTCTTATGTGCACTCCTTTGGTAATCCTGCAAATTCATCAGAAGAAAAACCAAGCATTCTACGAGAAACTCGTTGCTTGCATAAGCGCGGAACAACCTTTTTAACTTCAAAAATGCTATCAGAAGACTTGGAATTAAGTACAGGAAGTGCGTACCTTTGCTCTATGGGAGGCTTGAGGGTTGGGAGCTTGGTTCCCTCATTGACCGTTCGGCAAGAAGTCTCCTTGATAAGTATCGCAGGGTAAAAGACCTTCTTGTTGATCTTGGAGAAAGAGATGCTTTGGTTGGCAAAATCCACAATCGCACCCACAGTAGCAAGAAAAGATGAACCAAGCACCATCGATTTATCATTATCCATGATATAGAAATCCGTCGGAACAAGACAATCTCCTATTTGTAGTTTCAGATCAGGAATGAAACCTGCAGGAATTACCGAAGAAGCATCAACAAGCTCGACATATGTCTCTGAAGGTTGATCAAACACCTTTTTCTCTCAAGGAAAACCCTATCTTTCTGCCTCCTAACGCGGCCACCACTTAATCACGCACTTATATACGAAACCTAGGGCTTAAAATCCCTAAACCAAGCCAAAAACCGAAAATAAAACTTAATCCTTTGGTTCTGCAAATGCAAGTGTCGAGCGACACTCCAAGTGTGTCGATCGACATCACACAATCCTTCGTGTCGATCGACACACACCTTGTGTCGCTCAACACGAATGCCAGAATTCACATTTCTGGTTAGCGGATGTTACAATTTTAAACACATTTTCGAACCATAACAGATCGTGTCGAGCGACACCAACAAGGTGTAAAAGGGAAGCACCTAGTTTAAGTAAAAGGGACAATTTGAACAATAATCATAAAAAAAAAAGGTCACAAACTAACAAAATTAATTGGATTTATGTAGCCACATTTCAACCTTTCAATTTAAGGCTTCTGGCTAATTGTTTAGGTACTAATCTTTTTTTATGGTTAGGGAGAATTGCCAAAATACTCTACATTTATTGGCATTATGTCTCAATATATCTTTAAGAATTCTTTCCTATAATGCCCTTAGTTTACTTGAAAATAATTTAAATATAAGGTATTTTAAATTATAACAAATTTTATAATTATAATTATATGAAGCATAGTACTTTTTGTGAAAACATTTTTTTAAAAATTAAACATTCCTTCTACTACTGGCAGATATTAGATTCCGCCAATTACTGTTAATTTACGAGGCGTATAACGTTATTTCTACCTAATTGTCAGCCTTCTACAAGAGCTAGAATCTTAATTCTACCATTTTACAGCTATCTATCGCTCGCATATTCTAAATTCTACAATTTTACTAAGTTCTGCCGCAGCCGGTTTACCGATTGTACTGCCTCTCTCCACCAATATAGCTTCTATCTGCCAATTTGAGAACATATATTCTACCAAGTGGTTACCATTCCCATAAATGTAGGAGTATATTTAGGAAAAAAATTCAATTTCCTAAAATGTAATATTCTAAATATATTTAATTTCCATTTTCATGTTTTTAATTTTAAATATTTTTGTTTTAATTCTGATTTCATTTTAAAAATTGTAGTTAGTTACTGAATATTATTTTTCGTTTTAATTCTGAATTCATTAAAAAATTGTAATTTAATTAATTATAAACATATCAAACATAGTAATTTTTGTGAAATTTTATTTTTTAAAAGTTAAACATCATGTTTTACTAAAATATTGTTTTTCATTTTCTATGTTTCTTTAATTTTGTTGTTATTTTTCTGATATAAAATATATATTAATTTCTTTTTAAATTTACAGAATATAAATATTTATTTTGTTTCCTTTTTTTTAATTTTCGTATTATTGTTTATAGTAAATAAAAAATGATATTCATTTAAATATAAGATTAATTTTGGGGTTTAGAATTTGCAAAAGCCTAATGAACCTTAGTTGGGAAAAATAAGTCTTAGTGGGACACTTTGCCACTAAATGTGGTTTAATTTAGCAAATTTCTCTTAAATGGTTTCTACAAACATTTTTTTTCTTAAAAAAAGGCAAGTAGCTCCCATGCTATAAACTTATTTACTATTTTCGATATTCAAACTTTATATAATAGTATAACTCTCTTGAACTGAACATAAAATACGTCTTGAACCTGATGGACATAAACACGGTTTCAGAACAGATTTGTACGTCAACACCATAATTTGTTTTGGCAAATATGGAAGAATAGAAACGCTATACGCCTACCTAACACGCAAGTTTCTGATGCAATATAAAAAAAATAGTGAATCAAAGTCTTTACTACATAGTTTATTTTGATAATATCATCATCATAATTTCAAAAAAAGTCAAAGGACTCTTATTCAATAGAAAAGCTAAATTGATAGCAAAAAACCTCTTATTTTATTAAGCTAATTTCCTTCTTTTATTTAAATGTAATATTTTATTTTAATGTAAGTTTTTTTTTTTTTGGTCGACAGTTTTTTTCATTACTTAAAATCTGAAGGCCCAAATACAAGAAGCGTTGGAAATACACATTGAATAACAAAGAAGCCCAATAATGAGCACAATCTATCAAACAGATAATGATTATTGCATGTATGACACGTATTGATAGACACGTGTAGATTCAATGTGGAAGAGAAAAAAATGGCCATAATTGCCAAAGCTTTCTCCGGTGACCAAATTCAATCTCTTTGTCGGTAACCAACATAAGCATTTGATACTCGATCTTCACCACCGGCCATCAATTCCAACCTCCTGCATAGACTCCCTTTGCATCTGTAAATCCAATGGAACCTTCTTCTATCTTAACTGAAAAATCCTCCGACCATCTAGAATCCATGACCAAACCTCTCAACCTAACCGGTCAATAACAGAGGAAGCAGGGGGAGACACATATCCCCGCCATAAAGAAGATGGTACCTATAATGATAAAAGAAGAAATTGCTCCAACAGATTTATTCAAATGAAGAATAGATCTGCAAAGGAGACCAGACGGACCAAACAGACGGGATTTAAAATCCGATAAACGGAAGACAAAATCCGATAAAACGGAAGATAGAATCCGATAAACGGAAGATAAACTCCGGTCAAGCCGGAACCCGTTTCCGATCGGAGATCGGAAAATACGAACTAAAGAAAGAAAACAAACTAAATGAAAATCTAAAACAATTTACACGCCACGACGCCGGCTAATCCGGCGCCGGACGGAGGAATCAAAGTTTTCTTCTGTTTTTCTATAGAGAAGCGAGAGTTTTCTTAGAGAGAGAAAAAAAGTTGAATCTAATGACTCTATCTTTCTTTTAATGTAAGTTATTGTAAAAATCACCTCGTACGAGCTATAAAAAGCTCAATTGTTCAATAATAAAAATATATACAATGTTTTGGAAAAATGAAAGAGAGTTTTCTCATCCTGAAGCTAAAATATACACAATTGTGTGATTCCTTTGGAAGGCAAGTAGGATCTTTGTCTTTGTGTGCGATTCACGTAGACATTGATTCGTGTTCTTATCACAAAGGCTTTTGCACCTTTACATGGCGAACTTTGATCCATTCAAGCAGTAGGCCTTGAAACCGTGTGACCATAAACTTGGTGTGATTCTGAGTCTTATATCAGTTTTGATTAATACTCTAGTACAAAACACTATAGAGGATGCCAAATGTTGGAGAAAGTTCAATGATAGAGAGGCAAGTTTTTCTAGAAACTCACTGCCAACTCGAATTCGTGTTTCACATTGGTAGAAACCAAGACAAGGACATGTTAAGTGCAACGTAAATGGTAACTGGAGAAACTCGATCCTTCATTGGGGATGTGCTTGGATCACATGAGACCACTCTGGTTTGGTACTTATGCATGCACACAATGCCTTTACTAGATCACATAACCGTATCATTGCAGAATTTCAATGTTTTATTTGGTCTCTTCAAAGTCTTCAAGACTTGCGTCTCAAAGATGTAGTAATTGCGTCAGGCTGCAAGGCAACATACAAAGCTCTTAGGAAGCCTCAAGGTTGGCCAAGATACAAAGTGTTTACCGAACACATTCAAAGACTACGAGACGGTTTTGAGTGTTGTTTTTTTAGCTTGAGGCACCTACGACTAATACGATAGCATGCGAGATAGCAAAGAGTGTCAATAAGGACGGTAGATTCAACTCTTATTTCGCCTAGGTAGATCAGCATGGATTCATAATTTACTTATCCGAGACGCAATTTGAAGCATTATATGCCCCTTCCATTGTGCTGATGTAACCGCATTTAGACCACTTTTAGCTAGTATTTTACAAGGTTTTTATATGTGGTAGCTATAATTTTGTATGGTTTCCTTTCCTTTTAACAACATTTAGATTTAGAGTTTGAGAGTCCTTTATGTATTTTCTTGCATTGCACTGCATGTTTTGTTCATTTTTAGGTACTAAAGGAGTGAAGGAGGAAGAACGGATCAAGTGATGAAGAAGATCAAGGAAAGAAGGAGAAAAAACCGAGATTACAAGCTGGTAGGGTTCTAACCGGCCAGTCCATGCTACCCGAATGGTGAGAATGGTCCCACGGATCATAGTTTTGGACAAAAATTGGGTTTGACCCGGCCGGATTTGTCGGGTTGACCCGAGTACACTTTTCCTTTTCCTATAAATACACATTTTAAGGGTTAAAAAGCCTAAGCTTTGCCTCATCTCTTTAACCTTTGAAAAAAGTAAGAAACCTTTGTATTTTTTTTGATGATTTGAGGACAAAGACTTCATCTTTTATGTTTTAAATAGCAAGTTTCTTAATTTATATGTTTAGTCTTTGATTATGTCTCTCTTTTCATTTACCACTATGATTTTTAATGTGATACCCCGGTTTCAGGGCATATATGGTATATGCGGAGAGACTTAAAAGAATTGATTTGACTACCAATGTCACCAAAGTGCACTTATCTTTTCGGTCACAGGTCTTGAGAGAACTCCAGAGTTAAGCGTGGACCTACTGGGAAGTGATTTTTAGTACCGTGTGAGTGAGGTCAAAACATGAGAAAAGATCGGGTGGTGATTTGCAGGGTCAGTAAACATGACTTTCGAGCCTCCCGGACTAACGCAACGACCGTCGGACAAGGTGGGCCCACGGGCCGAGAGTGGACTGGGAGCCCATGGGAAGGGCGGTCGGGGCATTACATTACCCGTCATTACCCAAAATTACCCTAAATTATGCACATGAATTACAAGCCAATAAATAAAAAATAAATCATTTTAAATTGAAATGGTGCTTAATACAAACTCCCAAATGTTATAAAGAGTGAGAATACACATGATTATCAAAAGATTAGCAACAAATTCAGTTTCAAAAACATTAACCATAATATCAATTTCAAAAGATAAGCAATTGAGTTCCAAAATATCAAAGCATAACCAAATGAGTTCCAAAAGTGGTTTTGAACCAAAACAAATGAGTTCCAAAAGTGGTTTTGAACAAAACCAAATGAGTTCAAATCCGTTTCAAAAACAGATTACACTCTATGCCCCACACTCCATGCTCCATCCATACTCTATACTCCATCCGTAGTGCTCTGCTCATTGCTGGCATTACAAAAATCAAATCAGTTCAAATCATTTCCAAAAACAAATCAGTTCCAAGAGAAGACCAAGTATTGAAACTGAAAGTACAAAAAAAAAGAGTGATACCTCTAAAACTCTTTGCTGTGTCATATTTTTAATCTGCTAACAGCAGATTCAAACTCTAAAATAATGAAATCAACATTGTTGTCAGAAGGTAAAACACTAAAGCACAATGAAACCATAGTAGAGTGTAAGAAAATTATGTCTCTGAAGTTCATCTTGCAATTCAATGTCAGCCAGAAGTTGTTCTTTTGTAATGTAGCCTTTCTCATTTAAGCGATATTCACACTTCAACCATTGTTCTGAGCACATTAGCACTTCAATGGTGTAGTGAGTTAAGCAACTCCTACCTGCAGTAACTACTCGACCACTTGTACTGAATGTTGAATCTTAAGCAACTGAACAAACCTGCATTGCCAATATATCACTGGCAATTACGGATAAAATAGGGAACTTACTGTTGTTGTTCCTCCACCATCCTAAATATCGTAGTCTGAACCACCCAGAACAATGACTCTTGGATTTTCCACTTTCTCATCCAAATATAAGTCAAGCTCACTGTCATTCTCTGAACCTCTTTCATATGACATCTCTTTGTATAGTGAATCCATTCTTTCATACCCTTGCTCTTCATCTAATTCCATATCACCTACCACTTGATCTTCTGAATCTTGTGTACTCAGAGTCTGAGATGATGACTGAGAAGTCATGTTATTCCCAACTGTTGTGATACCATCACTATACTCTTCAAATAACTTACTCAGAATAGCTTTGACAGATTTCTTTAGATCCTTAGACTCATTACTATCCTTACCATATAAGGTATCGAAACAAAGTTCTGCAAACTTCATCTTATTTATTGGATCAAAAACACTAGCTATGATCACAAGCCTATTGATTCCCTTACCATCCCAATACTTATCAAATTTTGCTCTCATAGCCCTAGCTTTACTTCTCAAAGATGGATCACGATTATTACTAAACTTAGCTAGATTCCTATCAATTATAACAATCTCATTGTAACACTTTGTAGAGTTCACTAAAGTAGATGCTAAGACACTTAATGTGGAATTGTAGAAGATGATGAGAAATTTGACTAAACTGTCCACTACTTCCCAATCAAAACTGTTGGTGGCCCAATCCTCTTGCTTCCATCTACTGATTCTTCAAAGTACTCATTTTACAACCTATCTTCTGCTTCTTGAACTTCAAAAGCCTTTCTAAACTTTAAAGCTATGATTAGCATAAGATATGTTGAATTCCATCTGGTTTGACAGTCTAAACTTAAACTCCCCCTTGTCATCTTTCCATATTCAAATCTTACATCAAATGCCTTAACTATATTAGTCAAAGCTCTCACATATTTGACACCATTGCGAATAGCTTGCACAGAGCTATCTACTTCATGCAAACCATCTTAACCACTAGGTTAATGATATGAGCAGAACACCGCATATGAAGATACTCACCTAAAACCATGGAATTAGGACCTACATCGGTAAATGCCTCCTTAAATTTCTTCATAGCATTTGTATTAGTTGTAGCATATCCACTGTGATGGTAAAAATCCTTTTTATACCCCACTCAGCCATACACTCAACCAAAACTGTAACGCCCCGACCGCCCAATCCATAAGCTCCACGTCCACTCTCGGCCCGTGGGCCCACACTCCCCGACGATCGGTGCATTAGTCCGAGAGGCTCGGAAGTCATGTTTACTGACCCTGCAAATCACCACGCGATCTTTTTCCGTATTTTAACCTCACTCATACAGTATTGGAAATGAATTCCTAGTAGGTCACCCTTCCTCAAACTACTCCAGCTCAAGCACGCTTAACTCTGGAGTTCTCTCAAAACCTGTGACCGAAAAGATAAGTGCACTTTGGTGATATTAGGTAGTCAAATCAATTCTTTTAATCCTCTCCGAAAATACCGCATATACCATATAAGCCCTGAAACCGGGGTGTCACAATCACCCCCACTAATAGATCGCAACGTCCTCGTTACGCATACCAAGATCGTAACCTCGACAAACTAACTCATACATTTGTCAGGACTCGCTCTGATACCACTTGTAACGCCCCGACCGCCCTATCCATAAGCTCCATGTCCACTCTCGGCCCGTGGGCCCACGCTCCTCGACGATCGGTGCATTAGTCCGGGAGGCTCGGAAGTCATGTTTACTGACCCTGTAAAACACCACGCGATCTTTTCCCGTATTTTGACCTCACGAATACGGTACTGGAAATGACTTTCCAGTAGGTCACCCATCCTCAAACTACTCCAGCTCAAGCACGCTTAACTCTGGAGTTCTCTCAAGACCTGTGACCGAAAAGATAAGTGGACTTTAGTGATATAGATAGCCAAATCAATTCTTTTAAGCCTCTCCGCATATACCGCATATACCATATATGCCCAGAAACCGGGGTGTCATACAAACAGAAACTATAGTTGATCATATATGATCTGCTACATTCTTAAAACTTATTATCAGCTTTCTTAACTTCCATAACTCACCAATAAAGTGTGTTGTGATGACCATGTAGCTACATTTGGTTGTTGGAGCAACCCAAATATCTGTTGTAAGTGAAATCCTTTGTTTATTTCTACTTATAACTTTCATCATTTCGGCTTTCTTCTTGTTATACGCTCCCACAATGTCCTGAGTGGCAGTTCTACGACAATGTGGTATGTGAAGGTTAACCTTCTTGCAAAAATGTCTAAATGCTAAGCTCTCTATGAATGCTAGTGGCAACTGACCCAAAACTAACAACTCATTACTAGCTTCTCTAAACACTTCTTTAGAAACTTTAGACATTCCTACATTACCATCTTCACTTATAGGATTCAGAACGAATTGAGCTCCCTTTTGAGTTTCATTCCATACCTTATACTCCTTGCACATTTGTAGAATGTGTTTCTTTAAATGGGTAGTTCCAGACTTCGATTTACAGCACATAACAGTCCCACAGTAATGACATTGACACTTATCATCATCTGCTTTTGTTCTTGTAAAGTGAGACCAAACAAAAGACCTAGTTTTCCTCTTGTTTCCACTTACACCCTCAGTATCATCTGCTTGAGGTGGTTCCTTCTCATTTGCGTGTGGTGTAGAAGATGAATCCATCTGAAAAAAAGAATCGAAGCAAGTTTTGGTTAAAGACTTGAGAGACTAACTTCAGACATTGACTCAAATTGAAAGCAAATAAGATTAAACAATAGTTCAAGAACTACTTCATACATTAACTCAAACTGAAAGTAAAAGAGATTGAAAGCAAAATGAAATTGAAATCAAATTGAAATCGAATGAAACCTTGTATAATCAAACTGAAATCACATTGGTTCAAAACTGAAATTACATTGATTCAATCATTCAAAACTGAAATTAAAAGCAAAAGAAACTAAAAGTAAAAGTAAAAGAGATTGAAACCAAACCGAAAGCAAAAGAAACTGAAATCAAAGCATTTGCTTACCTTTGAATGATTTCTCGACGAAGCCGATTGAGGAGGAAGAAGAGGAGTGCTTTCTCCTCTTGAAATTAGATTATTTGGGTTAGCCAGTGTTACAAAATTGGGATATTTACACTTAAGAATCAAAAACATTGAGATGAAAATCGAGTTTAGGATTTATTTGGGGAAAAATCTGAGTATAGATTGACAAAGTAAAAAACACGTTTTTGTTGTAAGGTTTTCGGGTTGTGTATCGGGTATCTGGTAAAACCCGAACCGAACCGTTACCCGATTTCAATTTTGTTTCAGATCCGTTCGGGTATTGAAGTGTTACCCGAACCGTTGTTATTCGGGTTTTTCGGGTCGGGTCGGTTTGGGTCCGTCGGGTTCGGGTTTTAATCACACGCCTAATTCCACGTCAGCTACACTCACCACATGTTTACACATGTATCGTCTTCTTCTTCGTCTCTTTCACTTCCTCCCACGGAATCCTCTCATGTGTATCATTTTTACATATTTTACTTCATGATTGGTATTATTTTTTGACTTAACTACGAGTTACACCCATAACTCAATTTTAACTCATGATAACTTATGTTACCAATCAAAACCATAATTATTTAAAAAGGAGTTTTAAAATCAGACGTCGTCTCTTCCTCTTTGATCAGTCATTCCACGTCAGCTACACTCCCCACATGTTTACACATGTATCGTCTTCTTCATCGTCTCTTTCACTTCCTCCCACGGAATCCTCTCATGTGTAGAAGAAGAAGCCATGGAAGAGAAGAAGACGATTGGAGAAGAATTACAGTATCAATCAGGCTTCGGTAACCACTTCTCGTCGGAGGCGATCGCCGGAGCTCTACCGCGAGATCAGAACAGTCCTCTCGTATGTCCTTACGGTCTTTACGCCGAGCAGATCTCCGGCACTTCTTTTACTTCTCCTCGCAAGCTTAATCAACGAAGGTTCTTAATTTTGACCTATTTCAATTTTTTCAGTTTTGGATGATTCCGTCGAATTTGGCTTGTTGATTTATGGATTTTTGAAGTTGGATGTATCGGATCAAACCATCGGTCACGCACGAACCATTCAAGCCTCGAGTACCGGCTCATAAGAAGCTTGTGAGTGAATTTGATGGATCGAATAGTCGTACGAATCCGACTCAGCTTCGGTGGAGACCTGAGGATATTCCTGATTCGCCAACTGATTTCATTGATGGGTTATACACTATATGTGGAGCTGGAAGCTCTTTTCTTCGACATGGATTTGCAATTCACATGTATAGATCTTCTTCTTCTCTTTTTGTGTAAATGATTGTTTGGTTTAGATCAGTAATGACCATTCTCTTCTTGAAGGTACACAGCTAATAAAGGAATGAAAGACTCTGCATTTTGCAACGCAGATGGTGACTTTTTGTTAGTTCCTCAGGCAGGAAGTAAGTTAGTCCTTATGGCTTCTTCACTGAAATTTATTGTTGGAAAGTTCATCTTTTGAGTAGGAATTAAGATCAGTCATGAGTTTTTGGTTTAGCCAGTCATCTATCAACAGTCCTTGATGGTTTTGTTCTGATACTTTGAATGGGAGTGTAGGGCTATGGATTGAAACTGAGTGTGGAAGGCTTTTGGTATCTCCTGGTGAAATTGCTGTCATACCACAAGGATTCCGTTTCTCCATAGACCTGCCGGATGGAAAGTCGCGTGGTTATGTTGCTGAAATCTATGGGGCTCATTTTCAGCTTCCTGATCTTGGACCAATAGGTACTTGGAGTTCTTTTACTTTCAACCGGAATAAACCCCGATAGAGTCTGGTCGAGCGCCGTTAGAATCTCATTGTTGGATGTGTACAGGTGCCAATGGTCTTGCTGCACCAAGGGATTTTCTTGCACCAACGGCATGGTTTGAGGAAGGATTGCGGCCTGAATACACAATTGTTCAGAAGTTTGGCGGTGAACTCTTTACTGCCAAACAAGATTTCTCTCCATTCAATGTTGTCGCTTGGCATGGCAATTATGTGCCGTATAAGGTGAATGCAGGTTTACTGATCCTAAGCTCTTGTAAAACTTACACACTTTTTGCTGAAGATACCATTTTCCATCTGCAGTATGACCTGCATAAATTCTGTCCATACAACACTGTCCTTGTTGATCATGCGGATCCATCGATAAATACAGGTAAGAGCACTGAAATTGTGTCTAACTGTAGCTCTTCTTTCAGTTTTGTTATCAGTTGATTACTGATCATCAATGTAAATCGCTCTTTGGCCGGTTGTACTTCAGTTCTTACAGCACCAACAGATAAACCCGGTGTGGCTTTACTTGATTTTGTCATATTCCCTCCTCGTTGGTTGGTAGCTGAGCATACTTTTCGACCTCCTTACTACCACCGTAACTGTATGAGTGAATTTATGGGTCTTATCTACGGTGCATACGAGGTAAAATGCTTTGGGTTCCTGTTTCTGCTAATCCTTTGCTGTCTTGAGTTCTTACTCTTACTGAAATCTCTGGAGCTAATCCACCTTTCACAGGCCAAAGCTGATGGATTTCTCCCTGGCGGTGCTAGTCTTCACAGTTGTATGACACCTCATGGTCCAGATACAACCACATACGAGGTATCAATCCATCTTATGCAGCAGCAACCACAAGTTTGATTTCTACTGAATGTGAAAGTACAATTTTTTAAGTCAAACATTTTTTGTAATGGTTTTGTAGGCTACAATTGCTCGTGTAAACGCAATGGCTCCTTCGAAAATTACAGGTACAATGGCTTTCATGTTCGAATCAGCCTTGATCCCTAGAGTCTGCCATTGGGCTTTGGAGTCTCCTTTCCTCGATCACGACTACTACCAATGTTGGATTGGCCTCAAGTCCCATTTCTCGCGCATAGGCTTGACCGAGACAAATGTGGAATCAAAAAAGGATGAACCAGGAACTTCCTAGTAAAGAAAACATAAACTCACGTGTATTGTCAACAATTAATCTGTACAGAACTTTACCAATATACCTTAAAAGAAGCATACAGCAAGTGATGTATCACATTAAATACATCCTTTGTAGTGAAAGCTCATATACTAGTATTGGTTTAGACACCGATGAATTTAACCGATTCAGGCCACAACATCAGTCAGTTTCACTTTCATCGTCATGATGCCTACTTGAACTAAGATCTCTTTCTTTGACTGTTCTACCTTCAAAACAGTCACTTTTTTGCCAAGAGAAGAGACAAATACCGAGCTACCAACTTCAGGAACCTTCTCATTTCCTTTTTGTGCAGCATCTTCTGTTAGTGCAAAAACATGGTATAGTTTCAAAGACTGAAACCAGATAATAGATATCTTTCAAATGAGCTTAAACTTATTTATGTACCAGATGTTGGTCGTCTGGCTACGACAGATGATGAGTGAGTTCCATTATTAACATCGTTGGTTGTTTCGAGTTTTGTTTGGCGTTGAGTAGCTACCTTTGACCGAGAAGATTGTGCAGCAGATGCGCGGAACTGTTGCAATGTTCTGCGAAGTGTAGAACGAGCCATCGAACCAGCCTGAGTTAGTTCTTGTCTTATCTTTAGTCTTTCTCTAGTGGCGTGTTCATTAATGTTCCTTTGTGCTGTAAGTAGATTCTCATGAAGCTCTTTTGAAAGCCTAGAACCAAAAAAAGAATAACATGAAAATAAAGCTCATAAGAGAGAACAACCTCCTGACTCGCTGAAAGTTCTTACAGTAGTTAATCTCTGAGACAGCCATAGAGTCTTTACCTTAAATAACGACGTGACTTGTTCAAAAGCCTCTGATATTCTTGCTTGTACCGTTCCATATCAAGTATTACCTCTGTTAGGTGTGGTTTATTATGCCCACAAGAGAAGTGATAGTGTTATTGTGTTCAAGTATCAAGGGAGATCCAAGACCAAGGATTATGACAGGCCAGGCTTATTGACCAAGGCCCAGGCCTGTGATCAGAACAATCTAGAAGAAGATGAGTCACTGGGACAGGTCACATGTGAGGATAAGGCTGCATAACGGTAAAGTGCAAGGACAAGTCAATAAAGCAAAGGGAGGAGAGTCTATATTAGGGGTAGAAGGTTTAACGTTTTCTTTATCAAGCGTTTGATCAAGAGTTGTTTGGGTGAGAAGGAGAGCTAGGCTCTTTTGATTCTCAAGAGTGTGTTCATCTTTTTATTTCTATCTTTTGTATTCGGATATCTAAGTGTTTCTTCATAAATCAGAGTAATATTCAGTAAAGAAGAGATCTTGGTAACAATTGTTTGAGAGTTTACAAGGAAATCGTATCAACCTCATTGATCTCAGCACTTGCAGAGCCATAGAGTTCACGAGAACTCTCGATGATTTCACCTGGAAGTCCCAATCTTTCGGCTATG
Organism: Draba incana; assembly: GCA_963576765.1. Classification (NCBI taxonomy): domain Eukaryota; kingdom Viridiplantae; phylum Streptophyta; class Magnoliopsida; order Brassicales; family Brassicaceae; genus Draba; species Draba incana. The sequence goes on from OY755205.1 coordinate 24,063,345, forward strand.
TTTATGGCGTTTGAACGACCTGACAACCATTTTCAAACTTTGGTTGAGTGAAACATATTCCAGTTTAGGGTACAAAAAACAGATCACAGAAAATCAAGATGAGTCTGTTACTAAACATGGTACTCCCCATAAGATTTTGAAAGTGGGTTTTAAGTTGAGGTCATCAAACTCCATGCAAGCATTCTCAAAGGCGGAATTGCTGCAACAGGTGCAAGGAGAAGAAAGAATTTTATATACTCTTTAAAACAACTTGGATGATCCATGCAAATGATGAGTGCAAATATAAACCTGTATTTAAGCGTCTTAAGCTGTCCGTGATGTGTAGTTGCCATCGTAAGTAGAGAACCACTTTCTGCAAAAGATTCGAGTATCGCCATTCCTAATGCAGCTCCTTCAAGTGGATTTGTTCCAGCTCCAACCTTTTACCAAATATAAATAAATATGTCACGGTGTTAAATCTCATAACCATCGATCATGACCAGTCCTTTAACTTACTTCATCTAACAACACAAGTGACCGGCTAGTTGAATGGGAGAGAATTTCCTGCCAATTAAATCAATCAGGAGTAAAAATAACATAAGATTAGAATACACCGTAACAGTATACTCCTTCCAAGCCGTGACAACAACAGCGAATGAAACTTACACTAATTTGCTTCAAATGACCAGAAAAGGTAGAAAGTGACTGCAGCAAAGATTCAGATGCTAGAACATAAAGACCTACAACAAATGTTTTACAATCGTTTAATACGAAGTAACTGAAATATCTCTCCCCACAAGGCTTTTATATATTTGGTGTTGTTTAGATTCACATAAGCAAACAAAAGAAGAAATTGGAAGTTACTTATGTCTTACCTGATTTTGCCATCATAGCAGCGAGTCCAACTGATTTCAAGCAAATGGTTTTACCTCCCGTGTTTGGTCCAGTAATAACCAAAACTCTGGTGCCCTTAGAGATCTGGAAATCAGCTGGAACTGGCAGAGCTCCTGATACCGTGTTTGCCTGAAAAACCAACCATGTATCTATCATCGACTTTACATCAATCTATTTAACGGATCTTATCATTGGGGAACTTACTGTTTTATGATATTTAACAGTCTCCCTTGTCTTTCTTATACTTTTCTTGTGTTGATGAAGCAGTAGAGGATGGTAACATTTAGGTAGATACAGCAACCATTCTTTACTATGAAGCGATTCCGGACTCGAGAAATTATTCTCCAGTGAGGAGTCTCCAGCAGACAAAGATCCAACCTCATCTTCATGTGGTAAGTATATATCAGGATGTGCACCACCATATGCATGACTGTAAGTTGCTCGAGCGTTTATCTATCCCAAAAAAAACACTGTAACATCTCCTTTTGGGAAGCTGAGACTTGTTTTAATGGTGATAAAAGCATTACTTACCACATCAAGCTTAATTGAGTAGCTCATCACATCCTCGGTTTGATAAAGATCTATTTGCATCTGTATTGCTTGGCATCAGAATGAACAAAAAGGTCAACAAGCAGAGACAATTTCAACATTAAAGAAATACAAAATTACCTTTTCGGTTAGCATTGACAGAATCTCTGCCTCAGCTTTTGCAACTGCTGCTCTCCCGCTTTGGAGATCATCGTTCATAGGGACCGCTGATATTGGCTCCGCAGCAGTCTCTCCACCTGAACCACTGTAACACATATTACCTTCAAGAGATAGAAATTGAAGATAAATTGAAATATAAGCATAACATCTCTATAATGCTAAAAAAATCAATTTTACCTGGAAAGCAGAAGACCATTAACAGAAGTTAGCTGATTCGAGCTTGTTTGTATACACCATCTTCCATCAATTTCAGCCACTGTCTGGATTTGTTTTCAAAATAATTAATATATATGCTCTTTTTGCTACACAATGCTAAGGAGATGCTTACCATGACAGATTCTACGCCCTTTTGGCTCCTTATGATAGCATCAAGCAATTGTTGCAGCTGAAGGGAGAGACAACAGCAGGGTTTCAGACAATCTTACTTTAAAAATTACCTTGCCGAAGACAAGTTTATGTTAGGCAAGTTATATTCAATGCAATTCCACAGTTACAAAGAAGAACTAACTTGACCTTTCTTTCAAGTGTCTGAACTCGTTCGCGTGATAGTCTCAGGGAACTACTCTGAAACAATAGAAAATAGAGTCAACATAAGGATCAATCCCCTTGACATTGTAGTTAAACTGAGAGAAAGAACGAACCGCAGAATCTTTAATTGTTCCATTAGGATCTATAACTTGTTCAACCAACTTAACAAATGATTTATTTATCACAGGTTGCATTATCTGCAAGAGAAGTAAGGAAACAAAGAAAGAAGATAAGACCACCACCACAATGTTGCTTAATGCATATACCATTTCAAATATTGCAAATACCATTTCAGATAGAGGCATAAACCGTTTGTACGAATCTGCATCTTGCTTCATAGCAGCTTTCAAATCTATCTGCAACCTTTCGAAAAATCGAAGAAGAGAAGCCACTTCAAGTTTTTGGTCTGCTCTTAAGGATAATTTCCTCCGAGCATGAATAATTCCAGATTCAACCTTCACACAAATCAGTACTATTACATCAAAAAACTATAAATTTGTTCACCAAAAAAAATTATAACCTTAGGTATTGAGGGTGTGAATTTAGTTTACCAAGGACATCTGAATGCTAGAGAGGTCAAGACAAAAGGAAGCATGATCAAGCATTTTAATGGCGGCTTCTGTTTCATCTAAAAGCTTCAAACTTTCATCGAAATTCTGGTCAAGAGACCAAAGCTTTTTCTGAAACAAACAATGCCGATGTAAGCTTTAAAGAATCTATCTACGGCTACAGAGAAAGAAAACCAAAAAAAAATAAAACCTTTGTAGCTTGGCGACCTAAGGAAGTACGAGCAAAAGAAGCGACAACATCGCAGAGCTTGTCATGATCAAGAATATGGTAAAGATTTTCGTTTTTCAAGATGTTTTGCAAAAGTTAGTTAGTTTTGGTCAGAAAAATACAAACTTTACCAAATTTGGAGTTGAGAAAGAGTAGAACAATAGATGTTTTTGAGGTGGTCACATTTCACAGATTGTCTATTGAATCATAAGGTTCATGTGGCAACATAGTAATACAACATAATGAGAAACATACAGTGTTGGAATACAACAAAATGAGATTTAAGAGAAACGAAATTGCGAAATCAAAGGGTTACAAGAGGCTCTTGAGTGGTTTGGTGTCATTGGCAACACAGCTCCTCTTGCTTTGGTGGCTCAGTCTCACCAGAAGCTTTCTCACAACAACAACAGCTTCGACCACAGCTTCTTCCGTCTTCACCGCCTCTGGAGCTGCCTCGGCCTCGGCAGGCTTAGCTGTCTCAGCCTCGACGGCTTGGCTGTCTCGTCACTAGCGGATTCTTCCTTCTTCTCTGCGACAACTTCGTCAGCCTTCTCCTGAGGTACGGCCTTGGCCTCAACGTTCTTGGACTCGACGACAGAGTTTTCAACGATATCAGATTCCTTAGGTTTGCTCGCACAGCCTCCCATGGTGTTTAATGAAAAGAATCGGTTTCAAAAACGAATTACAATGGGAAGAACTGTGGAGCCAACAAAAAGAAAATGAAACTCCTTTGTTGATCCTTTTCAAACAAAGCCAAAACTGTTTCTCCTTATTAGAGGCTGAGCAAATGTAGGAGAAGACAACAAAGAGATATATATACTAGTTGTAAGGACACACACAAGCTATTTTCGGAAAAAAAACAAGACTAAATTTCATATCACCTTTAGATTCTTTGAGGCTCTTCTCTGTCAACGACCTATTCAAAGAGGAGAGAAACAAACCTTTATTCTCCACCGTTCTTCTACCTCTGGATTAGACATAGTTTCTTCTCCAGCCTCAAAACTTCTCACAAGCTCTTTAGTGCTATAGATATGTCTAATTTTTGTTTTTAAAGAGTTGGTTGGATATTACAAGGCTATTTGTTATAGATGGTTTTTTCCCCTGGTCTGGTAAGCAATGCAGTTGAAATGAAGATGTAAAAGAACACACACAAAAAAACCGGTGCAAAATCTATTTCCGAAATTAGAGTTTAGAGCTGTTTTTTAGATTGCAAACTGAAAATATAAGATGAGATAACTGTTTCTCACATGAAAAAAAAAAAAAAAAAGCCAAAAATGGCTAAAAGCTGGTCAAAAGAATTATTGTTCCTAGTCCATCACCCAGGGCTGCTGATGAAGACAAGTCTCCGGTTAATGAGCTTCAGTTTTTAGATTGAGGTGTGTCAGTAAGCACTTTTTGAGGTGTGTCAGTAAGCACTTTTAGAGGTTGGTCAGTAAGCACTTCCGCTGGACTTAACTTGTAACTACTGTTGGCACCATCGTTGACTAGTTTTTTGAAAATATTTAAACCTTGAGCAATCATGCTAGCAGGATTTGCAGCATCACTTGGAAGCAGCATTGTTGTACTCTAACGATACAAATATATTATTTTGTTAGGTAATCCCAAAAGGAGGACGAGATTATAAAGTAAACCTGATCAGATAACCAGTGGAATCAATACAAGTAAGTTGTGTTTAATAACTATTTACCTCCTTAGCAATGTTGCCAAAAGCTTGAACGTATTGCTCCGCAATTTTCAAACTCGCAGCCTGCACATTGCAACACGATTAAGCATGAGGTTCCAATTTGGAAAGCAAAACAAGCAAATGGAAAATACTAAATTTGGAGGACTAAATGGTTAGAAATTTCTGCAAATTCTATTCACACCAAAGTAATCAAGTTTAGTTCATTAAACTCAAAATTGATCCCATGTACTCACCTCCACTCCACCAGTTTCCTTGAGGGCTTGAGATACCAAGGTCAGCCCCTTGGCTGTTGCCTGTGCTCTAGCCAATATAGCGTCCGCTTCACCTGGAATACAACAAGCACATATTAATACAGGACCAAACTGACACAGAACCAATAGGAGATGTCGAGCTAAATATTCAATACTAACCATGTGCTCGATTGACTTGGTCCATCTTTGATGCTTCTGATTCCAAGATTACTGAACTTTTCTTACCATCAGCTCTATTGATATGGGCTTGGCGTTCTCCTGTTAAGGTTGATAATTAGACACAGGCTTTATTGTGTTCCAAATGCAAACAAAACCGAAAACAAAATTCAATCACATTTACAAATCATGCACATTTACCTTCAGATTCAAGAATCTGGGCTCTCTTTCTACGTTCAGCTTCAGCTTGCATTTCCATAGCAGCCCTCACTCCCTCAGGAGGCATGATATCCCCTGGATATAAAAATACATGTATTAGAAATAGGCCAAAAGGTTAAGCATCTAATAACATTTAACCAAAAGAATCAACCACTCACTTATCTCATAACGAAGGCACTGAAGACCCCAATCTTTTGCAGCAACATTAATGGATTCCTACAAGAATGAATTCCATCTTCGTTTGTGATTTCCAACACATACTATAAATCTCAAGTATTCTTATCTAAAACAATCTAAATTGCAATCTTAGGTACTAACAAAACACCCAACAATAACATGAGTGACTATGAGGAATTGAAGGATAGAGAACGAACCACTATCTTTTCATTGAGAGTATCACGTTCCTCAAAGGTCTTGTCAAGCGTAATCTTACCGAGCTCACTACGCATTGTGGTCTGAGCCAACTGTACAACAGCATATATCGGATTCTCAACACCATAGGAAGCCAGTTTAGGATCCACTATCTGCAAAGAAACTCAAACAAAGAAAATTCCCTTAAGAACCAAGTCCTAAATCAACACACAAAAAAACGACCCAGGAAAAGAAGATAATAACCTTGACGTATAGAACACCATCGATGTGGATGCTAACATTGTCCTTGGTAATCGCAGACTGATTACCAATCGGAATCGCTTCCTCCTTGAGGGAATGAACATACGCAATACGATCCACAAACGGAAGAAGAAAGTGAATCCCCGACGGTAAAGTCTTCATGTATTTACCGAAGCGCTCAATCACACACGCCCTTTTCTCCGGCACGATCCGGACTCCCCAGTTCGCCGGCGGAGTAATTTGGTAACTACGAAGAACAAAAACCAATCAATCCAAAGATTCCTACTCCAATCTCAAATCCAAACGCATCAATTCTCAGTCAAATTTCACACATTCATAATCACTAAGATTCCTACTCCAATCCTAAATCCAAACGCATCGATTCTCAGTCAAGTTTCACATATTCATAATCTCTAAGATTCCTACTCAAATCTCAAATCCAAACGCATCGATTCTCAGTCAAATTTCAAATAACCTGTAGTAAGGATTTCCAGCGTTGGAGCTGAATCGGCGGACGACGGAGGTAGCACCGGAGAGTAACGGAGCCTGAGGAGGAGTTGTGGAAATTTGACGGATAGGCGAATTCATCGCCGGCGGTTTCATCGGCGACGGCGACTTACTTTGTTGGGAGCTACACACACAAAAGAAAACGATTCAGAAACCAAATCAAATCTCTACTGATTCGCATTCAGATTTCACAAAGCGTAAACGAAAGATCTAAAAGATCAAAAGACCTGGTGAAAGGAAGTCCGGCGGTGCTAAAGCGGCGGAGGGAGGCGACGGCGGCGAGCATTAACGGAGGAGGAAGAACTCCACATCTCAGGGAGTTGAGAGCAGGTACACCGACGGATCTTGCAAGGGTAATTTGACTCATCTTGTTGCTCGTCGAATTGGGGAAAGAAAAAGGTTGTTAAACCCTTTAACAAAAACCTCCTTCCTATACATAACAAGACGACAAACTTGGGGAGGAGGTAAAAAATGTGGGTTTTTTTATTTTATTTAAAAAAATATAGTAGTAATAATAACCTTGGGCTTGATGCCGAAGCAAAGCCAAGCTAAGGACGTGTATATTTTTAAGATAAGAATTATCACATGTTTTTCCTTTATAATAAAAAAATTTACATAGCTTTTTTAAGAACCTTTATAAAGTAATAGAGATATGTATATGAATTACAAATTATTAAAAATATAAATCGCATAAAATCATATGGAATTTAAAGTATCTTATCCTCTATATATTAATTGTCGAGACGCTGAAAGTTAAAAATCTTAGGTGTCATTCAAAAAGGGTTTTAGGGAACACATTAATTAAATCAACCAATCAAAACATTACAATTTGTCATGGTGAAAATCTTAACATATTTTCAATATTTTTAATCTATACGGAGGATTGATGACAAAAATATTTACTTGCCAATTACATACCATATCCGAAAACTCAAACCGGTTCAATTAATAGTATTTTGGTTAGCGATGAGTTTAAAAACATTTTATAAAGTTATTGAAAAACATTTTTGTTGTAAATATAAAATTTAGATCACTCGATTACATTTTTTGTCATATATTATAATATAATGTTTCATTGTTTTAAATATGTTATTGCAAATCAATTTCTTTTATTTTTATTTTTTGAAATTATTTAAATTTATCATCTTTTACAAAATTGTTTAATATTTTTGTCACCCATATCTATAACTTAAGTTTTGATCTCCGGTTAAATAATAGGTGCGGAAAGAGTATTCTTAAGTTATGATTCTTTGGATCCTTCGGACACAGTATCTCCCAACAATCCTCTTTTTACTTCAGACTTTTTGAACAATGTTAAAGTGGCTGGAATGCCAAGTCATATCTTGAGACTGAAAGTTGGGTGTTCGGTTATGTTGTTAAGGAACATAGATCCGAAAGAAGGTTTGATGAATGGAACAAGGCTTTAGATTACAAAAATGGCAAAGTTCATTGTGGAAGCTGTAGTCATAACATGAGATAAAGTTGGGGATATTGTTCATATTCCTAGACTATTAATAACACCATCCGATTTTAAGCATCTTTTCAAAATGCGTAGAAGACAGTTGCCTCTACGAGTTGCGTATCCTATCACGATCAACAAAAGCCAAGGACAATCTTTGGACAAGGTTGGTCTCTATTTGCCGAGGTCGTGTTTTCGCATGGACAGCTATATGTTGCAATGTCTAGAGTAACATCTAAGAAAGGACTGAAGGTATTAATCTTAGACAAAGAAGGAAAATCACTGAAGAAAACTATGAATGTTGTTTACAAAGAGGTGTTCGCCAAAATGCATTAAAACTCTAACAGGTTTGACCCTAATATTAATGTTATTCTCTAATTATTTATTCAATTTTGTATTCCCATTAGCTAACGGAATCATGGTCATTTTTTACAGTTTGGATTTTCCTTGTGCCTAACGAATGAAGAAGATTGAACCAACATGCGATATTACATTCATTCGCATTCCAATCTTTTAGTGTTTGGAATTGTGTATTCGCATGTTAAGCATTTTTGCTACTAGACAATGGTTAATAATAACTCTTTGTTTTTGTCTTTGATTGGTCAGAATATTAACATTCATCTCATGGATTTCTTATACCATTAAATAAATCAATACAATAATAGGAGTATTACATTATAGGAAAGTAGTAACTACGAATTGCTGATTACAGTTGGTATAATATATACACAATCTAAAAAATATGGAATCTTCATACAGGTTACAAGAGCATAAAATATTATGTCTTCCCTAATCACACGCAAACATAATATTCACATTCTTAAAACGTTTTAGATTGACGCAAAATTTACGGTAACAAAATATATTTTCCTTTATCACTAGGTAAAAAATGTATCCCTTAAAATAATATATCTATATATACCTTATTTCGTTTTCAAGATACATATATCTTTAGACAAATGTTGTAAAATGTCATTCCTCCTCGAAGTTGGTGATGATTCGCATGATCATATGAATAGTAAACAATTAGTGGATGATTATTTAAACCAAAATTTTCATATTCGTTATTAACAAATAATCTTTCAGTTACCAAAAAATATGTTTTTAAAACTATGGATGGTTATAAATAAATTACGTAATTATTAACCTATAAGTCCCCTCGGGGACATCCAACAAATAATCTTTCCAATCAGTTTATATATCATCAAAAATTAAAAGAAGTTAATTACTAAAAATTTCATTAATATAAATGAAGTAAAATGATATTTTTTTTCCTTTTCTTGACTTTTTATATTCTCAATACTGATTATATATATTTGACATGCATTAGTGTCAGTCACGGTCTGAGTATTTTTTTTTCCTAATCATCGATATATCATCGATTATTATTCCCACAAAATCTCTTACGATTATTATTCCCACAAAATCTCTTATTCTTCAGAAAATGGATTCGAGTGTTGCAATTGAATCTTGCAATTCGATTCCTCAACAATCCCATTCAAAACCTTCAATTGGAAGTTGCTCGGTTCGTAAAGGCAAAATCGATCGTTCTGAATCAAGTTCTTCTGTCTTTGAACCAAAAAATTTAACACTTCCTTTGATTTTGCATGTTGATCGTGAAGATGATCCACCAAATAAATCAGAAGTTTTCGCCACTAAGATAATTTTGTGTAAACTTAAAGTAGGTGTTTAAGTACAGTTCTTGAATTAATTCGGTTTCGTATTTTATATTATTGTTCTTTAAAGATGGTTGAAAAATATTATCGGGCATTGGACTTTCATAAGAGGATAAGGAAGGAAAAAGAAAGACTAGAAATCAAGCAGAGGAGAATCGAGAAGAAAATAAGATTATTGGAATCTAAACCTGAGGATTGGGTTCGTTTGGGTTTTCACAAAATTGCTCCTATTCCAGAAATAATCCCTTTTGTTTTTAACAAGAAATCTGAAGGTTCGTCTCAATCATCGATGAGTGAAAGTGAATTTTTCAATCGTCTTGCCCATCAATACCCTGATACATTCGTGAAGTTTATTAATCTGCACAAAGCTAAGAATGGTAGTGAGGTAATAATTTATTTAATTGTATTTGTTGTATTATATGATAGTGTGTAATTTAATAGTATAATTTATTTTTTACAAGACCAAGATTAAAGTTGTGAGAAAATTTCGTATTGATTGCTGAAGACTTGAACTTTAGGTATTTAGTTTTTTGTATTTTTTTTTTTTTGTGAAACTTTGATATTTAGTTATTGTAAGAAACTTATTCTCAGTACCATCATCCTATTTCTTATGAATATGTTGATCATAATACTTCTCAAACACCGACGGAATAGACTGATTATATGAAACGTGTTAGATTCATACATTGTCATCTAGAGGTTTATAGTTACCTCATTTAATTATAATCATAAATAAGTTTAAAAAACTATAATTACTATGGATACTCGAAGATATTTGTATATATACGTTACGCTTAAGTAGTAAATACATATTTAATTGGTGTCACTCTCTATTCTTTTGTACTCTTTTGTACTGAACTTAATACTACAAACCGAGTCCTATATGATTCAAATACAAATACTATGTTTTCCTGCTTTCGTGGACCGATTACTACATTTTCGAAATACAATTACTACAAACCGAGTCCTATACTTTCCAATTACAAATTTCTTCTTGTTTTCGTGGACCGATTACTACATTTGCCAAATACAAGTAATACAAACCAAATTCTACCAACTAATAAAATGCTATTTTTTTTTATAAACTACACCAACGACCAAAAAATTGATTATCTACCCTCCATTCGGTGACCGAACGGGTTTCCCACTAGTTAGGGATTAAACCCCTATATCTCTCTCTTTTTTGACTTGTATGATAATAGACGTTGGTCCAAAATCTATGGATTATCAAAAACAACATCTCAACAAAAAAAAATGTATTTAAAATGTTGAAATGTGAAAAACACCGTTACCAACCAAATAAACAACGCAATGAATCAAAAAATAATTCACAACCACCACCACTCACATCTCATTTCAAATCCTTTATAAATGTCAAACCCCCAAAAAAACCAGTCATTAGACTTCTTATTCGCCAAAACTCGTTTCACACATGACACAACCAAGGTACAAAAACTACACACCTGCACGGACTTGATCATAACTATAAACCAAAAATAACAAATAATCTCAAATCCGATTTTACAGTTTTAAAATCTCGTGACTCGCGCAGACGCACGCAGGCGTAAACAGCCAAGACAAAACGCCATTTTGTCTTTAATTTTATTTATTTTTGGTTGATTCTTCTTCGGTCTTTCAAATTCACATCAATTTGTCTCTCTTCATAGACGCAAGAGATAAAAAAAAAAATATATATTATCCGGGAGTCGCAGTTGTTCTCCGGTCACAGGAGCTCGATTAATTCCGATGTCGATCAGTGACGGTCAGAATCCGAGTGCGGACAAGAAGCTGTTCAGGCTATGCCCGTTTTGGCAGAGGAGAAGAACCACCACCTCCTCTTCAACACAGAATCCAAGCCAAAATTACCGCCATGGACATCGGAATACGGATATTTCCGGCGGTCCCAAGCCGTCCTCCGCCGTAACGGTATCTTCCGTCGCCAGATCACTTCTTCCGGCTCGCCGTCGCCTCCGATTAGATCCGTCCAGTTATCTGTATTTCCCTTGTACGTAATCTTTGTTACTTCGATTCTGCCTGATTTTCGGAAAATTGATTTGGTTCTGATTGTTTTTGTAGTTAGAGAATCCAAGTTATGAACATAGAATCATTTAGAAGTTAATAATCCCTGCGGATTTAGGGATTGAAACGTAATCCAATGAATTGTTTTCGCTTTCTCTACTTATTTTTAGAGAGAACCAATTTAGAAATGGTGGTTTGTGTTGTTTCAGATGAACCTGGTAAACAAGTTCGCAGCGCAATCAAACTCAAAAATACTAGCAAATCTCATACTGCATTTAAGGTAAGTTGATATTTGGTTGACTTGTTTTGACTATATATAAGTAAAAAGATACAATTTTAGTACTTTTGCATCTAATTTGCTCTGCTTTCTCTTGTTTAGTTCCAAACCACTGCGCCGAAAAGTTGTTACATGCGTCCACCTGGTGGTGTTTTGGCTCCAGGAGAGAGCGTCTTTGCGACTGGTAATGTGATTTTTGGGTACTACACCAGCTAGTTTATACAGCCTCTGATCGTTTCTCCATTTAAGCGCAGTGTTTAAGTTTGTGGAACACCCAGAAAACAATAAAAAACAGCAGTTGAACCAGAAAAGCAACGCTAAGTTTAAGATTATGAGCCTGAAAGTGAAACCAGGAGTGGAGTATGTGCCTGAGTTGGTATGTTATGTCACTCCTTCTAAAACTCTATCAGTAGAACACTTCTTTTTTAGAACCATCGTTGAAAGCAAGTTTATTCAATCTTATAATATATTCGTAAGCGCAGAAATCATAAAGGCTAATGCAATGCAATTGGTATATAGGTAGTAAGAGGCATAAGATTCTTCTTACTATTCTTAGATGATGCATTTTTCGATGTTTATCATATACTGATTTGGTATAGCAAAGAAGTCCATTGTTGAAAGCAATATCTTAGAATATATCCATAGTTATAGAACTCTTATAGGCTAATGCAATCCAATTGGTCAATAGGTTTGTGGAAGGATAAGCTCATCTCTGCCTAAGAAAGTTTTAGGCATAAGATTTCCGAGTCATCTTCTTCTTACTAGTTTTAGATGATGCATTTTTCTGTGTTTCACATGCAGTTTGATGAGCAAAAAGATCAAGTAGCAGTGGAGCAGGTTCTTCGGGTCATTTTCATTGATCCAGACCGCCCAAGTTCTGTAAGCTTTAAGAAGATTCTCATGCTGATATGACCACATATGCTGTAAATTATTTTAGTTTGAACCTTTCAATAAGGAGGATTACGATCAAATTATCAGGCACTGGAGAAACTGAAGCGTCAGCTGGATGAAGCTGAAGCTGCAGTTGAAGTAAGAAAGAAACCACCACCAGAGACAGGGCCTCGTGTGGTCGGGGAGGGTCTTGTCATAGACGAATGGGTATGATACATATATAAGATATCATCCGTTTTCTTTTTTACGTTCTTTCTCCGTTGGATTCCATTTTTTTACTCACCAAAGTCTGTATCCTCTATCAGAAGGAGAGAAGAGAAAAGTACCTTGCTCGACAACAAGTCGAAGCCATAGATTCGTTGTCCTAAAATGCAGAGAGCAATGTTGATTTGTTATAGCTGAGGTAAAAGACCGCTTTTCTCCCCCTTCATCTTTTGCAGCTGTACATAGATTATCCGTCTATTTATGTGTGTTTTATCTCTAGCTGAGACTTTGTGGTTCTTGTATGTCTCTGTTTGTTATGTAATTCGGGCCGGTTTTATACTCTTCGTCAAATTTTGTTTCATTCAGTTTAATTGAATTCCGTTAGAACTGAACAAAAGTAGTTCAGTTTTTAGTTTGGAATTGTGCCTCTGGACCATTACTGATTCTTTTGTATATTTTCTCCGTTTAGAAATGTAGCCTTTGATAGAGGTCCTGCCTCGAAATAAATTTATAGAAACTTGCACGGTGGATTCTCGTCATTGGTATAAACGATCAAAGTTTTACAAAGTCGATCTATCGATAGATAGCAAGAGGATTTTTAGAACAAAAAAACTCTTCCTGCGTTTAGGATATTAAGTTCACGTATGGAATATGAGTGATAGTTTTGTGGACGAAAGGTATACATTAGCTATACTGGTCCAAATTGATTGGAATAGTACTGGTATATGATGATAGGCTATACCTAATTAACTATATCAATATTTCACCATGTTTGGTCTCTATTATAATTACCATTTTAAAGTAACTTTCTTCTTCTTTTGGTTAAATTTCCTGTGACATCTAAAAGACTGATGATACCCACCACTACAAGAGTGACATATATTCGAAGATTTATACCCAAAAAGAGATGTGTTGCTACTTTGCTCCTTGCATATAGAAACGACGTACGATATTCCTTGCTGGTCCAAAGAATTAGTGGACTAGTTGAATGTCTTGATTCTTTTTTTTTTTTGGGGATAAAGAAAAATTAAAAAAATTAAAAAAATTAATGAATGTCTTAGATTCTTGAAGATACAATTGATTAAAGCGTTATTGCATTTTCAACGTTCAGTTAATTCCGGCTAATCTTGAAGATAGTGTATTTAAAAAATTTATACTACTCCCTCCATTTCATTATATAAGATTTTTAAAAGAATTTTTTTAGTTTTATTTTATAAGATGTTTTACTAGTTTCTATGCAGATTTTAATGTGATTTGATACTTTTGTCCTTCTAAATTCCGTAGTCTTATATATGATTGGTTGAATTATAATTTTAATTAATTATTAAATGAGATTTTGTTTGTATTTATTGTTTTCTTAATTTTCGTGAAATAAATCAAAACAACGAAAAAAAATGAAAGATACAACTGAATAAAGCGTTATTGTTATCCACGTATCATTATCTTCAGCTTATGTTGCTCGATTAGGACATGCGTTGATATGCGTGTAAAACACATTCAAATTTTGGAATAACGCCAAATATATTATTAAACCCGCGATTTTAATTGTATATTATTAACGCCATTCCAAATGTTACACTCTTATCATATTGATTACTATTTTTCTAACAGAAGCAGACGATAAAAAACATTGAAAACAATAAAACAGAGAGATCAATTTTATGCAAATTTTTTCATTAGTAAAGTCTGAAAATGAATCTGTTAATAGAATGTACTTTTTTATTGTTAAAGGTAAAAGGGTGGAAGAAATGGACTCGTGAAGATTATGAAGGACCAAAGACAATCCAGAGGGGTCGGTTGATTTTCATGTCGCTTTAGAGCACCCTCAGTCATGATATCTGATGGGTATCACTAGGCCAAATTTAAATAAAAAATGGATCTTTAAATCAAAAATGGGCTGACACGTCTCAACCGAGTGATCTGTTTGAGACGGTATCACTTGCCAGGTGTCACATTTTTATTGGAACCGTGTTTTTTTTGTGTTGGTGGAGTCGGGAAAAGAAAAAAAAAATAAAGACATTTCCCAAACATCTTTTCTCTCTTCTTCGTGTTCCTCTGTGGCGATGAAAAAGAAGCTCGCCGATTCATCTTCTTCTCCGGTGAATCGGAGCTCTTTCTTCATGTAATCGGATCTATTTATCCCGTAAAACTTCTTCGTCGATAAATCCCTTTCTTTGGTGAATCGATTCTCTTCCTCTCTCTCTCTCTCTCTCTGATGAATTGTCGAAGATTTGATGTTTCATGAATCGATTGCATGTCGACCCAGACAAGAAATCGCAGTTTAACAATGAAGATAAGTCTCTTATCTCTCTGAATTGTAGTTATTTAGGGTTTATGTTGAAGGAAATTTTTTGATTTAGGGTTTCTGATAAGTGTAATTTTTTGAATTAGGGTTTTTGTTATCTGATTCTTACTTTCGTTGATTTCACTTATTTGTTTCAGGAAATTGAAGATGGGTTTGAGTATTGGTCGTATTCGTAGCAGGTAAATCGTTTTTTTGTGAACATTTGAGTTCTGAAATTTCTGAAATTTTATGAGTTTTGAGTTATGAAATTCGTATAGCTTTTGATGAGTTCTGAAATTTGTATGTTATTGTAAATGATTTCAGATTCTCATGACTAATCCGGTAATATAAGATGCTTGTTTATCCGGTAAATATTTATTGACTCTTCTCTGTTGGTAATTGAATTTGATTGGTGATATGTTTAGCTAATTGATTGTAAAACTGTTTTAGTCTGAAATAGTTGATTGTAAAACGTTTTAGTCTGAAATGGGTGACTGTAAAACGTTTAGTCTGAAATGGGTGATTGTCAAATTGTGTTATGTTTAGCTAATCGATAGAGTTTGGTGAATCATAAGCCTTGTTCTTGTTGCATATTGATTCTCTGCATATCATAAGCCTTGTTCTTGTTGCATATCATAAGCCTTGTTGTTGTTGCATATCATAATCATAAACCAAATTGTCTTTAATGGTGTGCATAACGATTAGGTAGAAATTTATGGTGATGCAGACATTAGAGTCTCTTTGCAAACTGGAATAAAAGTTATGAATGTGTGTTAAATTCTTCTTTAAAGTGGTTGAGTGTGTTAAAGTCTTTCAAAGTGGTTGAGTGTTTAAAATTGTAAGTTTCCTGTCATTCATTACAGTAAATGTAGTATGAAGTAAATGGAACTTGGAATCTCAAATGCAATGTAACCTGAACTAGAAATATTTGTAGTGTGAACTTAATGGAAACTGATATACATAGTAAAACTTTAAAATCTTAATGAAATTTAAATTAAAACTTAATGGTCATTAAAAGTAAACTTAATGGAAACTGATATGAAGTAAAACTTAAAAACTTAATGAAATTTAAACTAAAACTTAAATGGTCATGTAAAGTAAACTTAATGGAAACTTATATGAAGTAAAGCTTAAAAACTTAATGAAATTTAAAGTAAAACTTAATGGTCATGTAACTGATGTTGTCTCAGTCAATTTAATTACACAAGTGGCCGGTTTTGAATTTTAATTAGGTGAGTCATTATTGAGGCTATGCCTTTATAATGACTGTCTCAGCAAACAAACAACGGATAAACTGAATCAAACCCTTAATGGCTCCCACTGATCCTTTTTCATCCTCTCAGTCATTTACCAATCTCTTGGTTAGCCAAGAAGATGTTCCTAACCCTTAATTTAGCCAAGAAGATGTTCCTAACCCTCAATTATGTTCACAGCCACAAACTCCTGAAAACCAAACACCTAAAACCGTAGAAAAAGAGTCTAATAAGGTTAGATGGAGTCCTCCGGAAGAAGTGGCACTTGCTTCTGCTTGGTTATACACATCGAAAGATTGTGTTGTGGGTAATGAGCAGAGAGCAAGTGCATTTTGGAACAGAGTTGCAGCATATTATGCTGCATGTCCCTCTGTTTCAAACCGTACTGTCCGGGAGCCTAATACTTGTAAACAAAAGTGGCAAAAGATGTCTGCTGATATAATGAAGTTTGGTGGGTGTTATGACTTTGTTGTGCGTACATACCGCAGTGGAGAGAATGATAATGATGATGTTATGCTAGCCTATAAGCTTTATTTCCAAGATAATAATGTCAAATTCACACTTGAGCATGTATGGAGATTGCTCAAGGATGATCAGAAATGGACCTCATGGGCAGGTTCAAAAAGTCAATCAAGAAAGAAGAAATCAAAACTGAACAATGGCTCTGCGGTAGACTCAAGCTCCAACACTGAATCAGCGACATCAGAGAGGCCTATGGGAGTGAAGGCTGCGAAGGGGAAAGCGAAACGTAGTAATAAGGCAAAGACTTCATCAGCTGATGTTGCAGAGCTTGAATCTTTGTGGCTGTTAAAACACAAAGACTTTACCTTCAAGGATAAGCTCTCCAAGCAATCACTACTTGAGAGCCTTGTTGCAAGAGGCGATGAACTATCTGATGAAGAAGTTCTCCTGAAGAAGTCTCTCATCAGTCACGTAATAACGTAAGTTGTTCTGGTTAATTTCATATGCTTACGTATGTAAATGTTATTAATTACAAGTTCCTAATTCTATTGCTTGTAAATGTGCAGGAATCTTTAGAGGATGTCGGCCAAGATTGTCCTTGTGTTGTCTTTTTCTATTGTAGTGTCTATGTCTTGAGTCAGGGAGTCAGTCATCTATGTCTTGAATTTTAACTCCTTGTGGTGGTTGTACCAAAGTAACTCATGTTTTATTCGGTTCTATTATGATATTTTGGCTTGTATTGTATTTCATATTTTATATATAAGAAGTACTTGTGTCTTTAATCTCAAACACTTCTGAATTCTCAAACACTTCTCAATTCTCAAACCATAACTCAAACACTTGTCAATTCTCTTTGCATTCGGATCATCAAAATTCTTACCAAAACATTACTGTATCAATCCTATCATAACCGAAACTCTTACCAAAACATTACCCAAACACTTATCTATCCTCTCATTACCCAAACACTTACCAATCCTCTCATTACCCAAACACTTATCAAGCCTATTTTTTTTTTTAAGTCTCAAGCCTTTTTTTTTTTTAAGTCTCAAGCCAATTTTTTTTTTAATTCTCAACTTTTTAATTATCAAGCATATTTTTGTTTAAGTCTTTGCCATTTCTCTCATAATTTGGTTTAAGTCTCAAGCCTATTATTTTTTTAATTCTCAACTTTTTAATTATCAAGCATATTGTTGTTTTAGTCTTTAAGTCTCAAGCCTATTTTTTTATTTTAAGAAAAACTTATTTTAAGCTTCTTCAAGTTTTTCTTCTTAAATCACAAAAAACATTGGATATAATGACATCTAATCCTCACACTTCTGATTCCAATTATGATGATACTTTTGATGAACTTCTAGAGAAAAGCTTTGAAACATGTTTTGAAAATGGTGTAGATGCTTACCGTAGACGTCAAGAGAAAAAGAAAAAAAAACAGAGAAAAGCTTATATCGAAAGAGACCGCGAGGAAGGTGGTGTTCGATTATGGAACGATTACTTTTCGGACGAGTCCACTTACCCTGAATGCATATTCCGACGACGATTTCGAATGAACAAGCGATTGTTTGTCCGTATTGTTCAAAGCCTATGCCAATTTCCATATTTTCAACAAAGAGCATATGCTACCGGAAGGCAGGGTCTATCTGCCCTACAAAAATGTACAGCCGCAATTCGTCGTCTCGCATATGGTATGGCAAATGATGCAATGGACGAATACCTCCGCATGGGTGAAACCACTGTTAGCCAATCCGTAGAGCAATTTGTGGATGGAATAATACATTTATTCGAAGGTGAGTACTTGAGAAGGCCTACACTGCATGATCTGCAACGATTACTTAATCTTGGAAACTCTCGCGGATTTCCCGGGATGATTGGAAGCATTGATTGTATGCATTGGGAGTGGAAGAATTGTCCTACGGCTTGGAAAGGCCAGTTTTCACGCGGACATGGAAAACCCACTATCGTGTTAGAGGCCGTGGCTTCGTAAGATCTCTGGATTTGGCACGCTTTTTTTGGAGCTCTGGGTACGTGTAATGATATTAATGTTCTTTCTCAGTCACCGGTCTTTGATGATATATTGGAAGGTCGAGCTCCCCAAGTCAGTTACTTTGTGAATGGGCATCAATACGATATGGCTTACTATCTCACAGATGGTATATATCCGAAATGGGCAGCATTCATCCAATCAATTTCCCGACCGCAAGGTGCGAAAGAATCATTATTTGCTAAAGGTGTCAGAAAAGACGTCGAGCGTGCTTTTGGAGTCTTGCAGGCTCGGTTTGCTATTATTCGAAATCCAACTCTTTTTTGGGATAAAGAAAGAATAGGCAAGATAATGAGAGCATGCATCATATTGCACAATATGATTGTAGAAGACGAACGAGACGATGGGACTCTGGACAATTTATCCGAATTTGTACAAGGAGAAGGAAGCGAGACTTCTCACGTGGATTACTCATTTTCTACAACGACATGTACGAATGTGAACAATATGATGGTCAATCGAGCACGGGTTCGTGGAGAACGAACGCATCGACATTTGAAAGCAAATTTGGTTGAGCATGTTTGGCAACATCATCACCGAAGTAACTGACTTTTGGCAACGTAATTGTCTTCTTTCGGCATCTTTTTATATGTTTTCTTGACTTTTACGGGTTTTTTCAATGAATTTTACGTTTTAATGGATTGTAAAATTACCTTTTGTAATCCCTTTGTAATTTTATGTTTTTATAAATATATTGCTTTGATTATTTTTTATTTTGTAAATAATTAATTTTTTTTTATGATACTCATACCGGTATCACCGCTGGAACAGATTTTTAACAAGTATCATAAGAAATCTCAAATAATAAACAAATATATAAATTAATAATAAAAAAATGCTAATGATACCCAATTTAGTTCATGAGTGTGGATGCCCTTATATAGCTTTCGGCCATTTGCATAACCAAACAATTCTTTTAAGTCTTAGGACATTATCTATATTTTTGGTTTTCTAATTGGCCTAAATATTTTTTGGCTATCCAATTGGCCAAAATGAATCTAGCAGAATAAATGCATGGCATAAAGATTATCTATAATATACTCTTACAAAAAATATGTAATACTGTATTTATTTCATGCATTTACTGCTAAAGTCAATTTACTCCGAAAGCAATATGAGTTCATATCTCGGGCGAATAAAGTGTGTTTATTATTACGTGTTTGAAACGTAACTAGATAATTAAGCTAGGACTTCTATAACACGTACATCACAATGATCACTAAACTATGAATAATCAACGTATGGTAATCAAATGGTCGGTTGAATTAAAAATTAACTAAAAATAGTGTTTAATGTAGTTTCCAATAGATATCACCATTTAATGTAAAATTAATATGCAACTTTCGGATATGTACGTAATCCATTGAACACATATGCAAATTAATCGTAATTTTACTGAGGTTTTAAAACTACGACACATATGTAGTAAGAGAGATTAATTAACAAATGAAATGTAATAGCCACGTGAATAGAACAAAAAATGACATTGTGTAATAATCACTCTCTTAATCCGTCACTAAACTACGTAGCAGATTCTATTTTTTGTTTTCCATCAACAAAACCGTTTATTAATTAACAAAATGTCGTTAAACAAGATTTCGACAAGAACGGCTACAAACGCATTATTATCTCTATGCATTGTATTTCTTTTCCATACAATAAAGTAAATACATAAGTTTCAAAAAAAAAAAATAA
Organism: Draba incana; assembly: GCA_963576765.1. Classification (NCBI taxonomy): domain Eukaryota; kingdom Viridiplantae; phylum Streptophyta; class Magnoliopsida; order Brassicales; family Brassicaceae; genus Draba; species Draba incana. Next base: position 24,083,921 of record OY755205.1, read on the forward strand.
TAATAAAGTAAATACATTATTATGCAAATCGTATTTCAATTTCATGGAAGGCAGAAAGGTGTATATAAATATGGGGGCCACCCTTCGATCGTGCGTCGTTCGAAAGCAATAATTAAAAATTAAATTAATTTACAAAAAGTAAAGGAATACACGAACAAAGAATATTTGTTTTTCGACTTTAGACCAAATTCGGGAAATAAACTATTTCTATTACAAAAAAGTAAAGGAATACACGAACAAAGAATATTAGTTTTTTCGACTTTAGAACAAATTCGGGAAATAAAATATTTATATTTCCCCGTCATCAAATTACGAGTATATATAACGAGATTACAATATAGCAGAGTGCTTCACCACCATAATAAATACCCATATATATATATATATATTCATTGCATGCACACGCACATATGTTTATGAGGAAGAAGAAGAAGAACTAAAATAGCCTAATCCTGAAATTAATCTCTAAAATTTCTAATTTTAATTTATTTTGTTGGGTTTTAATCGATTTTTGCAAAAATACGAAAGGCGAAGACTCAGAGGAAGTTCAGGGCGGTTGCTAGATTCGTCTTCTTCTTCTTCCTCGAATTTTCTTCTTTTTTTTTGTTTCCCGGTTTCGGAAGAGAAGCGACCGCCGGAGATTTTGCTTTTTTTTCCCCTGTATATTTTCCCCGGCGGTTGGGAAATAATAATGAAGGGGAAAATATCGAAGATAGGAAGCTATGCAATCTCTTCTTCCATTAGAGACCAGCACCAGCAACCTTGTATTTCCTGTACTACTTTCAACATCCTTGCTCCGATCTACAAACGCCTCTCTCAAAAGGTTCTTCGATTCTCCTTTGTTCTTCTTCTCGGTCGCGATTTGTGTTTGTTTATACGATGAAATGCAGGATCAGAGTCTTCGCGAAAGCGATAATCGAGCGTATTGGTTGGGTAGGAATCACAGAATCCTTGATTGGTTATTGTACGAAAGGTCTTCGATTATATGCTTGCAGGTTGTTCGACGAAATTCCTCTTTGAATTTACGAATTTTTATTGGATTTTTTTTGTGTGTGTTTCTAATGTTGTGATATGAATTTAGGAGTTTTGGGTAGGTAACGAAGAGCTTGTTAATTTGTACGAGAAGAGACTTGGAGACGCTGGTTATCTTAGTTACAAGCTTGGCCGTACCAACAATCGTGGTGATGGTATGTTTCCTTCTTGGCTTCATGTTTCTCTGTTCATAGAAATGGAAAATCAAGAAATGTTTTGATTGGGAATAGGTTTGCTTACGGCTGTACATAAGGACTATTTTAGAGTTGTGAATTCGAGGGATTTGCTTTTCAACGATTGTGGTGACCGAGTCGCGCAATTGCTACACGTAGAATTAGTACCTCCTTACTCTCAGTACGATGCTCATCAAGAAGTTTTGATCGTCAACACGCATTTGCTGTTTCCTCATGATTCAACATTGTCCATAGTAAGATTACAGCAGGTAGATTTTTCCATCTCTAATTGTCGTAATTAAGTTTTGTGATTTTCAGTCTTTTCTAAGTAAGTTTTTGTCTTGATAGGTTTACAAGATTCTTCAGTATGTAGAGTCTTATCAGAAGGAAGTCAATCTCAGTCCCATGCCTATTATACTTTGCGGGTAACTCCCTTGTCTTGGTTTTACATTTTCATGGGTTACTTTCGAGGAACAGTACTAAAAGGTTCTCTGTTGTGTCGTTGTGGCAGAGATTGGAACGGAAGTAAGCGAGGTCATGTCTACAAGTTTCTGAGGTCGCAAGGTTTCGTATCGTCTTACGACACTGCTCATCGATACACAGATTCAGATGCTCACAAGGTCACTGTCTTTCTTCATATGGCGATACTTTTGGGTATGCTGTAGATTCTTTTGATGTTTTAAATTGCCAGTCAGGATTCTGAAACTGTTGTTATCTTTGTTTTTAACAGTGGGTAAGCCACCGGAATCATCGGGGTAACATATGCGCTGTCGATTTTATATGGCTTCTTAATCCAAATCGGTATAGAAAGCTTCTGAAAGCAAGCTGGAGTGAGGCAGTGTTTGGCATGTTCCGGGTGAGACTCTTCTCAATTATTATCACAAGTTTTTATCTCTTGGTGCATTTCATTGTCAAAAGTGATGTATTCTTAACTATCCGAAAAGGTTTAAGATGAAAAAAGATAATACTAAATGAAGAAGAACTTTGCAAATCTTCTTTAAATGATTTTGGGGGATAGTATAGTTTCCTAGCTTCTCCCTGTAACATCTGAGCATTTTGATTTGCAGTATCTACTGAGAAGAGCCTCACTAACAGCTGAAGATGCTTTTGCCTTTCTGAAAACCGACAACGATGGTGACTACATTACATTCATGGGATTCTGTGAGACTCTTCGACAGGTATATAGCCTTCCGGTTAAATGTTTGCAGAGTTGTCTCTTTCTTTTGTAATAAATATTTTATTCTCTTTCTCTATTCAGCTTAATTTAACGGGTCATTGCAATGGACTGACCACCAAAGAGATTAAAGATCTGTGGATTCAAGCTGACATTGATGGAAATGGTCTTCTAGACTACAAGGAGTTTCAGGTAATGTTTCTTCATAGACTCTTCTCTCCAAAACTTGTTCAGGAAAATGCATAAGTTATTTTGGGTTGCAATAGCTGAACATAATCACCCGTCATTTAGAAACTTAGAGATTTGGTAATGCTAATATATCATGTAAAACCCTTGATCTTGTGTTTGAAACAAACACATGTTGCTCAATTGCTTATACAACTCATTGCAGCAAAGAATATGGAACCAAACCTGGTCAGAACAGAGAGATGCAGAGGACGGAGAAGCAAAAGGTAACCAGGAACAAACCGTTGGTTTCAGTGTGAAGAACGCAGTCTTGTTTCCTCCTGAAGTGGAAAAAGGAATGTGGCCAGAAAACTACTCCCTCTCAGATCACGCGAGACTAACCGTTGTATTCTCTCCCATAAGAATGCCTTGCTCTCAGTTGGTTTCATGACAAAACACCCAACAACACAACCTTAGCTTCTTCCATTTCAGAGACCTCAAATGTTCTTACAGAGCAGAACATTTGAAATCAAGACTTTGCTCTGTCTCGTAAGAAGATTCGACCCGCTTGACTGCTCTCTCACTCTGCGGTTGCGGGGAAGAAGAGAATGTTCAACAGAGGTCTCTACATTATACTGTGTACAAATTTGTAAACCAAATATGGAAGTTTCTTGTAAAAAAAAAAGAATGTTGTAGTAGAAGTTTAAGAAGCAGCTTTGCAATCTTTTTCTTTCTTTAATATTTTTGGCCTAATTTTATTTTTGTTCTTGCAAATGATTAAACCTTTAAAGCATATTGTTAGATAGAAAGTGAAATCAACGAAATGAATTCACTAAGTGCTAATTCCACCGTTCATAACCAAATGATATCGGATGCTAATCACATACACAATTTGAATCATATTGTTGTACGAATACTAAACAAATCTCTAGATGTTTAGTTATAATCATAACGTTGTAATGTTGGATTTGAGGAGCAAGAGAGGAACTGGAACGAGTCTCTTACCCATATAATGGAAGCATATGCATTGCTGGATTTTCAAGTTATGTTTCCCTAGATCGTACAAAGACCAATTAACTCAAAAGTCACAAAAACACACAGATATAAAATGTAAACTCGACAATGAAATACAGATTTGTCAAAAAAATTTAAGCGTGAGAGAGAAAGAGAGTCGTACGTTACGTGTTAAAAAAAAAAAGGTTCCGGAGTCACCATTCTCTTTGGGTCAACTCTAATAATGCTGCTAAATCTTCAGTTCTCGTCTTACTTCTATATCAAATCAAAACCATATCCATTTTCCTTACAAAAACTTGAAACAAAGTTTGGTATGTACCATCATCATAATAGAAGTAGTAGGTAGTTTTTTTAAGTCTCTGAAAATGTTTGTCTTCCAAGTATATCTACACGCTGATGCAAGTTTAATCCTATGGATCAGCAGCTTGTATCCTCCTCCTAAGTCCTACCTATCACCATAGGTGGGTCAGGTGGCATTCTCACAACAACCTGCAACTGAGTGTTCCACAAATAGCATCACAAACCTAAACCGGTGCATGGAAGCAACCAAAATCTTACAAAGAGATGAGAAACTGATTCTTACCATAGCATTTGGAGTATAAAGACACACGCCAGCCTTGAGGGCAAGCAAGTCAAGCATGTGCTTGCGGCCCTAAATAGTATAACTAATATTTCGGCCATATTTTGGTAAATTTCCTTCAGGTGAGTTGGTTCGAGTGCAGAGAGTGACAAGTCGAAGGTGGAGGGTTTGATTCTTATCATTAATTTATTTTTAATCGATTCATAATTTTAATTTACTAGGTAAAAGACCCGCATGTATACGGGTTTATGAAAAAATGTTTTATAATCCGTATAAAAATGAACAAAATAAGGTTGAAACATTGATATTATATAAAGTTAACCATTAATTTTTTTTTATCTTGGTTTAATTTGTTCTTATTTTATTTTTAATTAAATACGATCACATCTTTTCAAAATAATTAGTTTTTTCTATTCATGTTTGAAGTAATTTACTTTTTACTATTTAGCTACTCTATTTTTTTTCATAAAATCCTGTTGAATTTTATCTCATATTCTTGTTTGAATTTTCAATTTTATAACATTTTGAAATCCCAAATCTCACTAATATTAAGTAATTTGACTCTTTTTATTGTAGTAATTATTTATCCAATTAAATTTGTCACATATTTTTCATATAATGATTTCTTTTTATTTGTATTACGTAATTGAAGTAGTATTATTTTCTATAATGTTTTTTCAAATATTTTTCCAAATCTTAACGAATTTGCAATATTTTTTCAAATATTTTTCTAAATCTTAACGAATTGTATCTTATATTTTTAGTTGCAATCTAAAATTGCAAATTTCATTAAGATTTCCTTCATATACTTAATTTCCAATTTTGCTAGAAATGAATGATGCAGACAACATTGAATAGTATTTTATGCGTTAAAATAAAATCAAATTTTAGTTATACAATAATCAAGTGATTAGTAAAATGCTAACATTTCCATCAAATAAATTTTCTTTTCTTAAAATTTCCGGCCTTACTTTTTGATAAGACGTACTACAATATGACGATAAACATGATTTTATTTAAACAGTCTAATGTTAATCAATTGATTTTTTTTTGGGTTGAGTATGCATTAATGTGATGATATCTAATGTTGTAAACAATAATAAATAAATATATTAAAATTTAACTAAAATAGATCCTCGTAATCTATCTCACCTATTGAATAAGAGTATAATCGATGTTACTTTCTAATGAAAAAACTAAACTAAACTTGTGAAAGAGATCGTTAAAATTGTTTGGTGAGAAGATTGAGAGACAAAAACTTATTATATAAGGGTAAACTTATTATAATTCATGAATATTTGGGTATGTAAACCTAAGTCTACTTGAACTCACTTTTTTGTACATGTGTATTAATTAATATTCTTATAAGAAAATCTTGAAACTTATTTCATCTAATACACGTAAAAGAAAAGAAAAGAAAAGAAATGGTTATATGTACACACAAAAAACCAAGACATATAACAAAAAAAAAGTTTAAAAAATAAACAATGTTTATCAGCTAATTTTTTTTTTTTGGACAACCAATATTTATCAACTAATTATTTTAAGAGAAATTTTGAGTTATGCCACTATTGGCATGCCACTTTTCAATTATGCCACTGTTTTAAAATCATTACCAGCGTGCCACTATTTTCTGATTTTTTTTCTCTCATCCAAATTTTGTTTTCTCTCTCTCTCTCTCTCTCTCTCTCTCTCTCTCTCTCTCTACTAGATTGCAATCATGAGATCGGATTTTACTGTCACTGAATTCGATTCTCGTCATCTCTAATTTCACTATCTCTGATCTCTTGTCGCGATTTCCGCTAAGAAGATTTGAGAAGACGTTGTTGTTGACGAAGAACGTGGATCTGAGATTCGATCGAGCAAATTTAGAAGAAGATGAAGAAGAAGAAGAAGAAGATTAGATCTCAAAGCAAATTCAAACAAACGACTGTAAATTTTTGAGTTTGGGTTAACTATTATGCATTTAGGGTATAGATTTTGGAGGGGGGATGAAGATAGGGTTTTGCCTTTACATTATAAAACTGTTAAAAAAATCTTATAAAACTGTTAAAAAAAATTATAATATTTTTAAAAGATTTAGTAAAACTGTTAAAAAAACCTTATAAAACTATTTAAAAACCGTGTAAAACTATTTATAATGTTTTTAAAAATTTTTATAAGGATTTTGTAAAGTTTTATAAGGTTTTTAAACAGTTTTATAAGGTTTTTAAACAATCTTATAAACCTTTTAAAAACCTTATAAAAATCTTATAAACTTTTTAAAAACATTATAAATTATTTAACTGTTTCATTTTTAATGGCATGTAAAAAAGTCTTATAAAACTGTTTAAAAACTTTATAAAAACGGGAAAACCCTAAAAATAACCAAAACCCATAATTGACAAAAAAACAACCAAAACCCAAATCAGAAAAAAAAAAAAACCAAAACCCAAATCTGAACAAAAATCGAATCAAAAGCTGAAATTTGTAACCCAAATCGAATAAAAAGCTTAGATTCGTAACCAAAATCCAATCAAATTAGTAACCAAAATGGAATTTAAAAAAACAAAATTCATGGATTAAACTTCTTCTTCTTCTTCTTCTTCTTCTTCTTCTTCTTCTTCTTCTTCTTCTTCTTCTTCTTCTTCTTCTTCTTCTTCTTCTTCTTCTTCTTCTTCTTCTTCTTCTTCTTCTTCTTCTTCTTCTTCTTCTTCTTCTTCTTCTTCTTCTTCTTCTTCTTCTTCTTCTTCTTCTTCTTCTTCTTCTTCTTCTTCTTCTTCTTCTTCTTCTTATCATCCAGGTAATCAAAATCGATTGAAGGAATTTACAGAGATTTACATAGACGAAAGAAAATTGAAAATCCTAGATCTATCCTCGCTGCGTTTGCGTCCAATGGAGTCAGAGAGAGAATCAAAAACTTTAGATCTATAACCCAAATCTGATTTGCAATTTCAAAGAAAATAATTTTGTGAGGGAAAAATTTTTGGATCTGGGAGATGAGCGTGAGAGAGATGAGAGAGAAAGTGAGATCTGTTCTTTTCCATTTAGTCAATGAACAGTGACACGCTCGTAATGATTTTGTGAACAGTGACATTTTTGATTAAATTTTTGTCATGTGTGGCATATTTGCAATTGCCCGTATTTTAATGAATTATTAATAAGAAATTAATCAGAAATCTTAATATATGTTGATTTTAATAATCTACTTGATAAAAAAATATAATTTTAAAAGGAAAAAAGATTTATATAGGTGGCAAAATCTAATTGGAGAATTTTTTTTAACACGTTTCAAAATTTAAACCGACCGATTGACACGTGTCACGATCTTGTTAATTATTGTGTTTGACGCATCAAGCTTTATATGATAAGATATGTCCAAAATAATTTTTTCCTTGTGGCCCATATATTTTAAGGGCCCGACCATGTAAAGATGTAAGGCTCTAGCAGTCCCTACGACTTGGTGAACACTATCAAGTGTGATGTGGATACTGCCATTCCCATTTCGTCCGTTTGGATTTGTAGGCTGGAAGTGACCAATGATGCTATCAATCCGTCGATATCCCTGTTTTTAAGAGTAAGTAACAAATTTTCAAGTTTTTCCTTTTCGTCAAACTTTATATTCAACGAATAAGAAAAAAAAATCATATTACTTGGTATCACCTTTGGTCTTGGGATGTAAACGACAATAGAAAAGCGTTGGAAATGTAGCCCGTTCCAGACACAATATAAACATCTTGACCATTCAACCAAGCATACGATGACATTACTCAGACAATTTCATTGTTTGTGATAGTTAGAGTTATGCGTTCCATGGTAACGTTCGGGAAAGAGGGTAATCGCAGAGTATCCTACGGATTATTATATGATAAGTAAACCCTATTCATTCAGTGAATTTTAGTGCAAGAAAACTAAATAAAAAAAGAAGAGGATTTAGACAAACTTGTACCTTGGAGGTTGCTGTTAGAGTTTATGGTGGCTGATTGAAAGAGGGAGAGATGGAAATAAACATGTGTAATGCAGAGTAAGAAAGATTCACAACGCAGATTTTTGTGTGGAATTTTTGGTCCTTTCGTTAACTTCAGAGACTTTTAGTGCAAAAAAATCAAAACTATAAACAAAGAAAAGAGAGGCTTTAGACAAACCTAGACCTTGGAGGTCTTGGCCAGGGTTCGTGGTGGATGATTCAAAGATGCAAATAAACCTGTGGAAGACAAAGTAAGATATATTCAAAACGCAGATTTTTGTATGGATTTCCTCTCGTTAGCATGAACGTGAATTATCTTGTTCTCTTTTGATCTCATGCACTCCCCATGGCATGGCAAACTTGATAGATTGATGAAGAGTTGATGGTACTGCTCTCATGTCATGAATTCATGGACGTCCCATTATTGCACTATAGGCAGATGCACAATCCACTAGTTGAAATCTTGTGTGTCGGTTGACGCCTGCCGCGTAGACATATAACATTACCTCTCGGACAGATTGTTTTACTTCACCACTGAATCCCACTAATGGTATGGATTTTCGCGTCAACTCGTCTTCACGGAGGCCAAGCCAAATGAAAGCATCCATGAAGAGGATGTTCGTTGAGCTGTCGTTGTCAACTGGGATCCTCTTTACCATATAGTTAGCGACTGTCAAACATATTACCAACGCATCGTGATGCAGAGCTAGGACATCTTCGCTTTCTTCGAATGTGAAGCTGAATGCACACATTGGTAAGGATTTTACTCTGGCATCTTTTTTTTTTTTATCTAACCTTTTCTCGCACTTCATGTACTTTTTTCGCGGCTAAATGTGTTACACCACTTATTTCAGAACCTCCTCACATAAAGTTGAAGATCCAATCATGCTTCGGGAGTGAAGCAAGGGCAATAGCAAGATTCTTACGTCCATCATCATCTTTATGTCGTCGTAACGGTTTCTCGCCTTATCAGATAGATACTCCCTCAAATAACCTTTTTATAGGTTTTGTAAACCCTAATCCTTATCGACATTACGACGGTTGAGGGATGTTATGTCGGTCGAGGGACATTATGTCGGTCCGTCCCTTATTTCACTGATAATGAAAAGTTGGAAGTGAAGGTCGGTTGCATCACTAAACCGTGACATATTAATGAACCGGACCTCGTTGTTGGTATACTGTCTGGTAGTGCTAACATTTGTAATCTTCTTGACATGGTCAGTGCCATGAACTGTGATTTTGTTCTCTTCTTTAGAGACTGCTTAAAGCTACGTGAAGCACATTATTTAGTAGCGACAGACGGTGGACTAATCTTCAACCCATGAATTAGGTTATAGTGATGACATGCAGGTGAAATATATCACCCAACAACGTGTAACACACAAAAACTCGCAAGCCAGCCCCAATCATCTACAACTGAGAACTAACCACCTCCTCGCAAGAGAAGATGGACACCACTGCATCTCTTGATACATACTGCCTTAACATAAACAAAGGGAAAAGAGAGCAGATACCTGCACATCGATATACCTCCACAAGAGCGAAACTATACAGCATGACCTAGCGAACCACAAAACCCAGAGACCACGTCATCAACGAAAAGAGAAGCTTGATAAATAACACAACCTACCCAGGCCCGGCTCAGATTAAATATGGGCCTTGTGCAAAAAAAAAAAATTTGCCAAAATTTAGGGCATTTTCTGTAAGTTTTATAAAATTTAGGGCCTTTTTACAAGTAAATTAAAAAATTTAGGCATTTTTTGCAAAAAAAAATCAGCTGAAAATCTAGGTCCCACGGTGGGGCTCTGTGCACTTGCACAACCCGTACAGCATGAGAACCGGCCCTGAACCTACCACACCCAAATGACTATAACCAAAATCAATAGATAGAGCCTAACACCACAACAAGCAATCTGATATAGAGGGGACACAAATCTAGACACATACTAGACACCCAACATCAAGCTTAAATCAACACAATATCAAACAAATCAGAACCATGACAGGGTAAGAATAAGAGTAGATTTTCTTGAGTTCTTGAGTCTAATCTTTTGGATTTTATATGACTTGTAAATCCAAATGGGTATAGAAAGCTTCTAAAAACAAGCTGGAGTGAGACTTTTGTCAATTATCACAAGGTTTGATCTCTTGGTGCATTTCATTGTCAAAAAGTGAAGTGAATGTCTCTTGCCTTACCACCATCTCCGATATATGTTTCAACCCAATCGATCTGACTCCAAAACCAAAAGAATCCCAACCGACCCAAGACCACACAACTCCGGAGACACCAAAAAGAAAGAAGCATAGAGATCGACTAAGCCTTCAAACCACATGGCAATGAGACCGAAGCTAAATTCCTCTGTTAATTATTTAATTATGTAATTATCCTTTTTTTTGGTGGATCAACGGGGGAAAAAATCCCCCGAAGAATTTATTAAAATAAAACTATTACATACGGACTTGTCGAGGAAAACTCGTCCCGACAACATCCTCTTGCAAAATCATGTCAACCACACTAGGAGCAATATCAAAAGCATGAAATCCTAATGGTAAATCGAATGCATAGTTGGTCAACCCGTCCGCTAGACGATTAGCTTCCCTATACACATGCGAAATTCGGACTAGCCAGTCCTTTTCAAGAAAGCCATGGCACAATCGTACCAGGAAAGACAACGGATGAGAGTCACTTATCCCTGTCTTCAGAAACCCCACAACCAACTCCGAATCCACTTCCACATCCAAGCGTGTAACCCCTGCCTCCCATGCAATCACGAGACCATAGTAAACTCCCCACAATTTGGCTAAAGGTGCGGTACATCTCCCAAGGTTTAGCGCAATCCCCCGAAGCCACTTTCCCTCACCATCCCGCATTACGCCCCCGGCAGTAGCCAGTCCCGGATTACCATGCGAAGCATCATCAGAATTCAACTTAACCCAACCAACACACGGAGGAACCCAAGCAATCATTGTTTCCACAAGAACCGGCACCACACTCTGGTCCTGTAATTTCTGGTACGCCTCCAAAACCTCCTTAGTCTTATCCTTCACAAACCGGACTCTATCGCGACATAATCTAGTCTCACCAAAGACATTCCAACATCTCCACTTCCACGCCCACCAAATCGCCATAGAAAACAAAGTTGACCCAATCCCAAAATCTATTACATCTCCTTCTCTTAATCATGCATATAACCATTCCAATAGAGAACATGCAAAGAACGTGTTTCTCCTCCGTCGCAAGACTAACCGTTTCCATATTCCTTCTATAGCCGGGCAATCCCGAAGCACATGAAGAATACTCTCAATTCCTCCTTTACGCACCTCACACCTATCTGAATCGCAAAGATGACGTCTTTTGCTCTCCGAGTTCGTCATGATTACCTGATGCACAATTAGCCAAAGGAAACACTTAATTCGCTCCGGCACCCTCACTCTCCAGACTCGGTCAAAGAAACTACTCATGTTTGGCCGTGGATCAATATTACGGGTTAACATCCCGTACGCCGACTTCACCGTAAAGCGACCATCCGAAGTCTCCTTCCAAGACAAACGATCCGCTGCACCAGTAAAATTATCTACCACAACCGTAGCTAGCTCAAGCCTCTGATTCTCTGTCACATACGGCCCGATCCTATCAAAGTCCCAACCTCTCCCGTTAATCCATAAATCCCTAGCCGTGAGATCCTCAACCCCATTCGGTAACGTGCCAACACCGGCAGCACAAAGAGACTCCCTCGATAGCCATCTATCCGTCCAAACTTGCAATTACAGTATATTATCCATAGACAAGACATACAGTATATTGCAATTACTCAAACTTGCTTTTAAATAAATAAACAAGGAAATGCTCGTTCTTTTGATTCACTTAGCACCAACTGTTTGCCAAAAGTCGTCTCCTACTTTCAAAATCCGATTTCAATTTGAGATGAATTATAGCTCTTCTACGCCTCTTCTACTTCTTCTTCTTCTGCTCTTGTTTGTCATCCATGGAGATCAACAAGAGTATAATCCCCGCCAATTGCTAAACGAAGCTTTGGGCGATAAAGACTGGTTAGTCTCCGTTAGAAGACAAATCCACGAAAACCCAGAACTCCTCTACGAGTTACACCAAACCAGTGCGTTGATTCGTCGCCAGCTTGACCGATTAGGGGTTTCCTACTCTTACCCGGTTGCTAAAACCGGTATTGTCGCCCAAATCGGGTCGGGTTCTCCTCCGGTTGTTGCTCTCCGGGCCGATATGGACGCACTCGCCTTGCAAGTAAACTCGCTCTCTCTTATTGTCTTTTGATTTCTCAGATTGTATTAATCGAATTGTTGCGATGCAGGAATTGGTTGAGTGGGATCATAAGAGCAAAATCGACGGCAAAATGCATGCTTGTGGCCATGATTCACATACTACTATGCTTCTTGGAGCTGCCAAATTGCTTAACAAACGCAAAAATGAGCTCAATGTAAGTTTCGTTGGAAGTTTATGTGTTGTGAATTTGTAGGATTAGCTTAGCAAAGGCAAACATAATAAATAGGTCATATATGCACAATTGGTTTCTTGTTTGTAACAAAAGGATCAATCTTGCATTTTCTCTAGTGTTTCCTTGGAAATTATGGAGAATGTTGAAAGCTCTGACTGTGTTTGCTTTGGTTATAGAAAGGATTAAGTTTTCTTTATCTCTTTAGGTTTTTGTGAATGAGAAATTCTCCGTGCCTTTGATGAAGTCATATATGTGTAATTGGTTAGTTTTTTGCAACAAAAGCATGAATCTTGCTTTTTAAGTAGTCTTCATGTGCTTGAAATCTTAGTAATTGAAACGTTTCTCTGTGAATTGGAGACTATGTTTGCTTTGGTTTTAGAGTTTTCGATGTCTTTAGATTTTTTTTTGTGAATGAGAGATTCTCCTTGCTTTTAATGAAAAAGGGGACAGTGAGGTTTCTTTTCCAACCGGCTGAAGAAGGTGGTGCCGGTGCTTGGCACATGATAAAAGAGGGCGCTTTGGGTGAATCTGAAGCAATATTTGGGATGCATGTTCATACCGGCTTGCCTACAGGACAAATTGCAACAATCTCGGGTCCTGCTATGGCGGCGACAAGCATTTTCAGTGTAAAAATGAGTGGAAAATTACCGAATTCTTCTTCTGAGACCCATTCTTGTGTTGATCCGGTGTTTGCTGCATCGTCTACCATCTTAGCATTGCAACAGATAATCTCCAGAGAAGCAGATCCTCTCTTAAGCCATGTATGTTGTATCCATATACATCTCACTATTTGCAGGACCAACTTAAGTCTTCTTGTGCTAAACGTTCCTGCTTTTGGTTTTAGGTGCTGTCTGTTACAATTATGAAAAGCGGTGATTCTGAGTTTGGTGTGATTCCGCCGTATGTAGAATTTGGGGGAACTCTGAGGAGTCTTACAACCGATGGCATGTACTGGTTGATGCGCAGGTTGAAAGAGGTAGGTACAATTTCAATAACTAAGTCTCTTCTTACTCTGTTCTTGTAAGCTTTCATGGCACAATCCATTGCGATAGTTAAAATGTTATCTGTCTTCAGTTTGACTTTCAAGCCAGAGCTAACCCGGTTTCGGTATCAGGTGGTTAACGGACAAGCAGAAGTATATAAATGCAAAGTGGATATAGACATGCATGAAGAAGATCATCCTATGTATCCAGCAACTGTGAACGATCATAAGCTACACGAGCACGCTGAAAAGGTTTCAAAACTTTTGCTTGGGCCCGAGAAGGTGAAACCGGGTACAAAGGTAATGGCAGGTGAGGATTTTGCCTTCTATCAACAAAGAATACCCGGTTACTATTTAGCAATTGGTATTAAAAATGAAGAAATCGGTTCTGTGCATTCGGTTCATTCGCCTTATTTCTTCCTCGACGAGAATGTTCTTCCCATTGGATCAGCATTGTTTGCTGCATTAGCCGAGATGTATTTACAAGACCATCAAAATCAAACTATGTATGTTTATTGAGGAAGAAACAGAAAAAGCTTAGATCCAAGTCTCTTACTTACTATCACAAACAAGGTTATTGTTCTTATGGATACAATTCTATACCTTTGAGATATCAATGTCAAAGTGCCGCTGTCTGAATCCTTGGACGATGGCGTTTCATTTTGAGATATCGACCATAAAAGGTTACAAAACAAAACATTTATGTGATTAAAAAAAAAAAACATTTGATCTAAAGAAGCAAAGATGCAAAAAAAAAAAAAAAAACATTTGAGTATTTCTTTTAGTTTTAGTTTAATATATCTCTTGACCCAGAAAATAGTTTTAATGTGTCTCTTTTTATAAAGCAAACAATGATCAGACAGGCAATAATATCTAGCAGTCTGTGGGCAAAACGAAGTAGTATCTAATCTATAAATCTGTGCAAAAGAAAAGTTTTCTTTTGTAGTTTTATATATTTAAGTTTGTCGTTTTCCTGAAAAGAAAGTTTTGGATAAGATAAAGATGAATGTGTCACATGACTCTTATTATGAGATCCAAAGCTCATCGAAGAGTTTAAAGAAAGAAAATGCAACTAGATAAAGAGAGTAGTTAACTTTCACCTTAAACAAAGATGAAAGTGATAATAGATCTGACCCTAAATCCAAGTCATTGTGGGATTATTACATTCAACATATATCTACATATACCTTTATATATACTCTCTCTGTTCCCAAAAGATTGATTTTCTAAGAAAAAAAAATATTTTTAAAAGATTGATTTTTCACTTTTTCAATAGATTTTTAATGAAAGTTTAATGGTGAATTATAGATTTCAAAACATATTTATTGACTTTATTAGATTACTATTGGTTTAAAGTTATAGAAAATTGTTTTTTGCAAAAAATAAAACATTTATAATTAACCATTAATGTGTTTTCTTAATATTTGTGAAAATTCTAGAAAATCAAACAAATAAAAACAGAGGGAGTAAATGTTTTCTTGTGTTAAAGCCTATATATATGTATTCTTTAACAAGTGCCGTTCTACCAAAATCACTAATTGAAAGAATAGAATACTAGGTGATAAAATAGTGAATGATTCCGTTAAAAGAATATAAATTATAAAATGTTTTAGTACAATAATGCATGCCAGCTAAACAAATTGATTATGGTCGGGAAAGAAATCCAATTGAATGTTTAGCAAAAAAAAAAAAAAAAAAATCCAATTGTGTGTTTTTGTTTTTTTTTATAATTTTCGGTTGTTAGTTCGATATTTTATATATTTTATTTTTGCAATAAAAGATTGTAGAGATTTTGACATATGAACTAAAGAACATAAAATACACATGAAAACATAATATTTCATCATATTGAAATATAAATTATATTTGAGAAATTTTGAGTTATTCCACTATTGGCATTCCACTTTTCAATTATGTCACTGTTTTAAAATTATTACTAGTCTGCCACTGTTTATTTAAATGAAAAAAAAATAGATTTCTTTTTCTATCTCATCTCTCTCACGCTCATCCCTCTCACGCTCATCTCCCAGATCCAAATTTTTTTCTCTCATCCAAATTTCGTTTTTTCTCTCCCTCTACCAGATCACCATCATGAGATCGGATTTTACTATCACTGAATTCGATTCTCGTCATCTCTAATTTCACTATCTCTGATCTCTGTCGCGATTTCTGCTAAGAAGATTTGAGAATAAAAGAAGATTTGAGAAGATTTCCGCTAAGATTCGAGCAGATTTAGGAGGAGGAGGAAGAAGAAGAAGAAGAAGATCTCAAAGCAAATTCAAACACAAACGACTGTAAATTTTCCAGTTTGGGTTAACTATTATGCATTTAGGGTATAGATTTTGGGGGGGGGGGGGATGGGGGTAGGGTTTTGCCTTTACATTATAAAACTGTTAAAAAATCTTATAAAACTGTTAAAAAAATTATAATGTTTTTAAAAGGTTTAGTAAAACCGTTAAAAAAACCTTATAAAACTATTTAAAAACCGTGTAAAACTGTTTATAAAGTTTTTATAAAGTTTTATAAGGTTTTTGTAAAGTTTTATAAGGTTTTTGTAAAGTTTTATAAGGTTTTTAAACAATCTTATAAACCTTTTAAAAACTTTACAAACCTTATAAAAATCTTATAAACCTTTTAAAAACATTATAAACCTTTTAAAAACCTTATAAATTATTTAACTGTTTAGTTTTTAATGACATGTAAAAAAGTCTTATAAAACTGTTTAAAAACTTTATAAAAATGGGGAAAAAACTCTAAAAATAACCAAAACCCTGATTTGACCAAAAAACAACCAAAACCCATATCTGACAAAAAAAAATCAAAACCCAGATCTGAACAAAAATTGAATCAAAAGCTCAAATTTGTAACCCAAATCGAATAAAAAGCTTAGATTCGTGACCAAAATCCAATCAAAAACTCAAATTTGTAACCAAAATCGAATTTTAAAAAACAAAATTCTTGGATTAAACTCCTCCTCCTCCTACTCAATTGAGGGAATCAAAATCAATTGAAAGAATTTATAGAGATTTACAAGGACGAAAGAGAATCGAAAATCTTAGATCCATAACCCAAATTCGATTTGCAATTTCAAAGAAGAGAATTTTGTGAGAAAATTCTTTTTGGATCTGGGCATGAGAGAGATGAGAGAGAAAATGAGATTTTTTTTTTCCATTAAATCAGTGAACAGTGGCACGCTCGTAATGATTTTGTGAACAATGACATATTTGATTAAATTTTTGTGAACAACCATTAAATTTTTGGAATCGCGTTTCCGTTATATTTAGAAAAAATTATAAAAAATTTCGATTTTGTCATGTTATATGTCCCTACTGTTCGGTGTGTGTGAAAAGCTGGCGATTAAGAAAGACCAAAAATAACCCAAACAAAAAAATACTATATAGTATAAGAGAAAAAAAAACATATTAAATAATTGGACTCTTTTCCTCTCACTCTACTGAAAAGTGAAAAATGGTCGTCTATATAAAGAACAAAGAGGTCTCTTTCTCTTACAATCTCTCACTAACTCAAAAAACAGAGAAAAAAAATCAAAAGATTCGTAAGAGTGTAGAAATTTCTAGATCCAAGCAAAAACAATAATCAAATCATGATTTCAGTTGTGATTATCACTAAGCTACTTGTGGAGTACACGGTGGCTCTCACTAAACTCTACGCCGGGATTATCCCACGGCGTTCCGGCGATAGAAACGCCGTACGAATCGGCGGTTTCCTCCTCCCTTCACCTTCTTCGTCTTCCATGATTCCTGATCTCTCCTCTCACCTCGTCGATTTCTGATTGTTTTCCCTTCTTTCTCTCTGATCTAATCGCTTGAGTTTTTTTTGCCGGAGTGTCTCGTCGTCTCTCTCTCTCTCTCTGGGTTTTGAATCAAATAGAGCTTTTTGTAAATCCGTATCTAGTCCGTGTAGAGATGATTGATGGTTTTGTTTTCCATGTGATTTGGATTTTGCCATTATATTATAGTAATGATATTATGTAGTAATGATATCTCGGTCTGTAATTTCGTTACTGGTTTTGGTTTATGGCAATATGAGAATGGTATTTTATTTAGAAATGGGGCTGATCGGTATCGCGATTGATGATGGATGACCGTAAACAAACTTAAGATAAGATTAAAATTTATTCCATAGCATTCATTATCGACGTTTTGAGTCATTGCTCACGTCAAAACGAAGAAGACCAAGAAGACAATTTGGTCAGTAAAGTGTTTAGATTTATTGCTTTTCTACTCATTAAAAAACATATGAATAGGTCAAGTTGATAATTACAGTGGAGACTGTGGAGTATTAAATAATGTACTACTTTGTTCAAAAAAAAAAAAAAAAAAAAAAATTATTGTACTACTTGGTTAAAAGACTATGAACGTTCAACTAGTCAATTAACTGGGAGTTTTATAATGCGAGCAAAGCTTTGTAAAATCTTAGGTGCCAAGTGATACCAACTACACTAGTTCTAAAGCTACAGAACATAAATAATTCAATTATGAGAAAATCTTCTTACTGGATTAAATCATTAAATTGAAAATTAATGTCCAAAGTCCATTGGTTAAAATATGGTTTGGATAGATAAAAATTAGTGGGATGAGTTTAACGATGTCTCGAAGAATCCCATATGTTGTTCATCGATCTAAAAATTTGTTAGCAGATGCTCTTGCCAAGAGCTTTGTGAGAAACTGTAATGATGCAACTCCCTTGGAGTGAACTTAATGAATGAAAGAACTTGTTGATAAAAAAAAAGAAGATAAAAATTAGAGATTTATTTAGGCCTAGACATTTGGATATTCGGTTTGGTTTCGAGTTTTTCGGGTAGAAGAATATAGGACCCCTATATGTACCGATATGTTCGGTTCCGGATCGGTTTGTATCGTATAATAGTTACTTAAAATTTCGGTTTTCATTCAGTTTCGGTTTGGTTCCGGATAGTTTTTATCCAAACTACCCTAAAATATCTAAAAAAATAATTTTTGTTTTTGATAAAAAAATAAAAATAAAATACACATATATTAGTTATTTTTATCCGAACTACCTACCAGTAATTAAAAATACTTGAACTAACCGAATTAATCGTAAACATAACAAAAGAAAAATTGTAAAATGCATCCAAACTATCCATACATGTCTATGGATTAATTTATGTTTTAGATTTTTTGGGTAGGTACCGATTTGGTTCCGTTTTTTTTGGTTCTAGACATATAAGACCTATAAGGTATTCTTAATAATTTGATTCGGATTCGGTTTGGATAGTTTCAGATTGGTTCAGATTCGGTTTTTCGGTTCCGGTTGTTTTTGTCTTTTATTAAAAAAAATGAGAAATTTTTTAATAAACAAAAATAGAGAGAAATAGTTAAGTTCTAAAGCAAATAATCTCTCCACTACATTTTATAAGATGTTTTGGTTGAACGGACATAAATTAAGAAATAAAATATATAAAGAAAACATAATTTAATAAGTAGTTAATACTTCAACAAATCATTGTAAAAACTACAAAATTTGTTGTAAAAGAAAAATTACAAAATTCAAAGAGTCAAAAGTATAAAATAATATTCTGCATAAAATACTGGTAAAAAAATTTATAAAATGAAAAAAAATAAAAAAATTCAACATCTTATAGTATAATGGAACATTGGAAGAATTTTGTTTTCACAATTTTGCTAAATTGTGAGACATGTCAATCTTTTTGTTTTTTCGTTTTCGTTTTCTTTTTTTTTTCTTTTTTGCGGATAGATTCTTGATTATATAATATTTACTTTTGATCATTGAAGCTGATTGGTGTAAGCGAAACATGAATAGACGTGGCAAATATTCATCAGTTATCGTTGTTAAAAAGAAATTTGAAGAACCAAATCGTATGAATTCTTTTATTTTGCCAAACTCAAAGATTGTTAACATAATATCGATTAATTAATAAAATTTGTTATAGAAAAAGATTATTAGCATAATTCAAAACCTTAATTTTTTTAACAAATATACCAG
The DNA here is from genome assembly GCA_963576765.1 of Draba incana. Classification (NCBI taxonomy): domain Eukaryota; kingdom Viridiplantae; phylum Streptophyta; class Magnoliopsida; order Brassicales; family Brassicaceae; genus Draba; species Draba incana. The sequence goes on from OY755205.1 coordinate 24,103,444, forward strand.
AGTACTGATTATTTTGCTGAACGGCGACGTATTAGGTGGTTGGACAGTATATTTTGTCTACATGATGCTAGACAAGAAATTCCTTCTTGCCTTACTACCATATAACAATTTAGAAAACTTTGATTCAAAAATATTCAAGATATATGAATACAGATTTCTTGGTAAACAATACATGAATATAGATAAAGGAATATATATATAATATCATGTATATAATTGAAGCGTACAAAGACATAGATAATCGATAAATTGTTCTTGTATCAACTAATAAAGAAGTACATACATACATATATCCTAGAGAGTTTCCTAAAGAGATGAATCTATACAATCTATATCACATGATTCACATCCCTAGCATTTTGGGATTGAACGTGATTGACAAGTCAAGATATCCTACTAATAATAATATGTGCAGAGATATATCATACATATATATATATATATATATATATAAAAAAATAAATATAGGTCGACAAAGGGATTTTATTAAGCCTTTGAGTTAGAGGAAAGACCTCTGAGAACGTTCTTGGCTAAAGAATCAGCGTCTATATTTTCCAATTATGGAATAAAGAAGGGAACAAGATCCCATATATCATCAAGAATAAAGTGAACTTCATTGTGGTCACTATGAGAACGAATGAGCTAGGCTAGAGTGATGTTGTCTGAGAAGACTTGGATGTCTTCGCAACTCGCCTTTTTTGCTGCTCTTAGAGCCGTTCTGAGAGCAATGGTTTTGGCTGTTAATATCGAAGGTATGGAGGTGGCCGAATCTGAACCTCTAAAGTTGATCAAGGGGTTGGAGTAAGAAGTGATTACCCATCTCAATCTACACTCTAGGGAAGTTGAGTTCCATTCCGCACCTGCAAAACATTCAAAACCCATAGTACGTTTCGTTAGTGAAAGGGTGGAAACATGGGCTTGGCTTGGTTTTTCGAGCTAATCTTGTGCTGCTTGCCACGCTAACCCATCTCGGGTAGCTTTGGTGGTAACCTCGGTTGATGTAAATGAGCCGTCGGAGAATACTAGTTTGTTCCTAGCTTCCCAAAGGAACCAGCAACCAGATGTGCCTTCGATATACTTGTAGGAGGAAGAGCTAATTTGTCTCTAGAAACATAGAGAAAGTGGAGGAAAGAACCACTGATAAGCTCCAAACTCTTATTTAGAGGGGCGAGACGCCATACTTCTTGAGCAAAAGGAAACTCTCAGAATACATGATTTATAGTTTCCATGGCTCCACATTTCTTACAATGGGGATTGATATTAACTCCGCGATGAAGTAGTTGTTCTCAAACTGGTTGTGCACCAACTGCAGCTTTCCACAATAGATGTCGGATCTTCGGACTCGTCTTAAGCCGCCAAATATTTCTCTGCCGATTAAATTCAATTTGTGCTGCTGATGCTTCTCTCAAAGTTTGGAGGATGTATCCGAATTTTGAGGAGTACTCTTCTTTAGTACAAGGCAGGAATGATTTCATTCATAAGCTCCTAATTCCACTTATTAGTCACCGGATTTTTAAAAGCAGAGACTTTGAGGTTTTGAGAGTCGTAGGTTTGGGGTCCATAAGGGCAGGCTTGTTCTTCGGCCGATAACCAAGGTTCTGACCATAGAGAAATATGTTCTCCATTCCCCACTCTCCAATCAAGACCTTGTATTAAGACATCACGACCTGCCATAATGCTCCTCCATCCGTGGGAGGAGTTAGAAGGCGTGGAACACTCCATGAGAGAGGAGAGATGGCAATATTTACTCAGAAGAATTCTAGACAAACGAGATAACGGGTTACGAATGATACTCCAACCAATTTTAGTGAGAAGAGCATCGTTAAAGACTTCGATCTCTCTAAAACCAAGGCCACTGACATTCATAGGTAATGTAATCTTAGACCAGGCGACCCAACTCATTTTCCTCTCATTTGGTTTTGCATCCCACCAAAAACGACATAAGATAGATTGAATTTGTTTACATAGAGAAATTGGTATCTTAGAATAAGACATCGTATATGACGGCATTGATTGAAGAACCACTTTAAGTATAACTTGTTTGCCTGCATGGCTGCATGTGAGAGAAATCTAGTCAACCAACTTTGTGATCGCTGTCGAGTTCTGTCCACGATTCCGGCAAAAATGTCACGTTTCTTATTCCCAAAATTTTCCGGAATCCCTAAGTATTTCTCGGTACCACCTTCATTACGAATTAAAATTTGGTTCATGGCACGATTACGTTAAATGTAATAGATGATTTACCTAAGTTGATGCATTGTCCCAAGACAGCCTCATACTTATCAAGTATAGCCACTAAGGCTTGGCAACTAACCGAATTAGATCGGTAAAAAAACATAGTATCGTCCGCAAATAATAGGTGATTAATAACGGGACTAATCCTAGCGACTCATACTCTGGCCAGCTTTCTTCTATTTGAGCTTTTCGACAAAGGCACGAGAGTACTTCAGTGCACAATATGAAGATGTATGGAGATAGAGGGTCCCCTTGTCGTAGACCTCGCGAGGGGTAAACTTTTCCTTGAGCCATCCTATTGATAAGGAAGGAGTAAGAAACGGTAGAAACACATTCCATTACCCAATCAATTCCACTTATTAGTCACCGGATTTTTAAAAGCAGAGACTTTGAGGTTTTGAGAGTCGTAGGTTTGGGGTCCATAAGGGCAGGCTTGTTCTTCGGCCGATAACCAAGGGTCTGACCATAGAGAAATATGTTCTCCATTCCCCACTCTCCAATCAAGACCTTGTATTAAGACATCACGACCTGCCATAATGCTCCTCCATCCGTGGAAGGAGTTAGAAGGCGTGGAACACTCCATGAGAGAGGAGAGCTGGCAATAATTACTCAGAAGAATTCTAGACAAACGAGATAACGGGTTACGAATGATACTCCAACCAATTTTAGTGAGAAGAGCATCGTTAAAGACTTCGATCTCTCTAAAACCAAGGCCACCGGCATTCATAGGTAATGTAATCTTAGACCAGGCGACCCAACTCATTTTCCTCTCATATGGTTTTGCATCCCACCAAAAACGACATAAGATGGATTGAATTTGTTTACATAGAGAAATTGGTATCTTAGAATAAGACATCGTATATGACGGCATTGATTGAAGAACCGCTTTAAGTATAACTTGTTTGCCTGCATGGCTACATGTGAGAGAAATCTAGTCGACCAACTTTGTGATCGCTGTCGAGTTTTGTCCACGATTCCGGCAAAAATGTCACGTTTCTTATTCCCAAAATTTTCCGGAATCCCTAAGTATTTCTCGGTACCACCTTCATTACGAATTAAAATTTGGTTCATGGCACAATTACATTAAATGTAATAGATGATTTACCTAAGTTGATGCATTGTCCCAAGACAGCCTCATACTTATCAAGTATAGCCACTAAGGCTTGGCAACTAACCGAATTAGATCGGCAAAAAAACATAGTATCGTCCGCGAATAATAAGTGATTAATCACGGGACTAATCCTAGCGACTCATACTCCGACCAGCTTTCTTCTATTTGAGCTTTCCGACAAAGGCACGAGAATACTTCAGTGCACAATATGAAGATGTATGGAGATAGAGGGTCCCCTTGTCGTAGACCTCGCGAGGGGTAAACTTTTCCTTGAGCCATCCTATTGATAAGGAAGGAGTAAGAAACGGTAGAAACACATTCCATTACCCAATCAATCTAATGTTTGTGGAAACACATTCCATTACCCAATCATTTTCTGGAACACACGGTAAAGGATATCATAAAAAAAAAAAAAAAAATAGAAAAAAAGTTGGTTGGATATAATAATAATAATAAAAAAGCTCAATTACGCAAAAGTGCATGGTGTCTTAAATATTCTGAAAGATTGGGATCGATTATTTATTGGTGCGTTTGACTTTTCATAGTTCCCATATGATCATATCTCCATGTAAAATCGCTCATTTGTTTTGTTTTTAAACTTTTTTCGACCACATTAATTGTTAGTTTTATAGTTATGGTCAAGATCTAATCCGACTAATCAAAAGAAAGAACAAAAAATTTTATTTTACCGATTTATCATGTTAAGTAATCTTGATAATTGCCCAAAGCACAAAATGACCAAAGTGCAACTCGATTGTTCAACAGAAAAAATCGAATCATCTGCAAATTTACGAATTAATACCCTAGGTTACTAACCTGTGCCATTACACGCTGCAGATTAGATTTTTTGGTTAAATTACAAAAATATTGGATCTTAAAGGTCATTTTCCAATTCTTTTTAAAAACGTAGAAGGTAGAGAAAAAAGAATAATGTGAATGCATCAAGGCGAGATAAGCACAGTGTGAAAGCTACGGTTTACTCAAGATTTTTGCGTTCGGTAGACGCGTCATGGCATCACCCGGCATGTAGGTCCTCATATTATCACCCCAAAACTCCAAATGTTGTTACAATTAGCTTACTACATGGTAGTGTTTAATTACGATATAATTAAGACTTTCACAAACCATAAAAACAATTTACTTAATCACTTTCTTTACGAACCCACCTTACAGGAAGACTACTTGTCTCATATTTTAAAAACCATTTAATTAAAAATCTTATGTATATTTCCACTTGTTTTAAGAAAATACGTAGTATATATTGACTCTATATTGGACTGCTTCGTTTCCCATCTCTTTTAGTTGGTATAGTTATTACAGATGTGGAGACTACACCACTTCCCAAACTCCCTGGCAGCCAGGGTCCTAAAAGGCCGGTATTTCCGGAATATGCACCCCTTTCAAGCGCCAAAACCATACTGCCCTTCCTTCGGGTGGCGAAGTGTATGGTCATCAAAAAAGTTGGTGCTGCAGGGGACCTGCAAAATAATAGGGAATGGGTATGGTACAAATGTCTGGAAAGATAATTGGATACCAGATACAAACCCACGACCAGCAGTCAGCCGAGGGGATATAATCAACCCTCAACTTCGAGTATCAGACCTCATCCACCAACAAAATCGAAAGTGGAATACTCAGGCAATACGAGCAAACGTGCACCCCCTTGATGTCTCAAAAGTCCTGAGCATGGGGCTCCCCCCAAGAGGGTTAGAGGACAACTTCAGCTGGCATTATACCAAATCCGGGCTCTACACGGTTCGATCGGGTTATGATCTTGCCAGGGTGGATAAAGACGAGGATACTCAGTTCTCCCTCCAACTGCCGTCTGATAACCCGCTTAAGGCCCATGTTTGGAAATTACCAACTCCAAACAAATTACGTCACTTTATTTGGCAGTGTCTAACGGGAGCGGTGGCAACAAATGAGAGGCTTAAGTTTAGACACATAAGGGAGCATTCGAGCTGCCCAAGATGTTCTGATCCATTTGAATCTATTAATCATGCGGTGTTTACTTGCCCGTCAGCAAAGGAAGTTTGGGCCCTTTCCGGCCTTTCCACGGACGCCCAGGTCTTTCCGTCAGAGAGCCTTAGAACTAACTTTGATTTCCTTTTCTGGCGAATCCCCCGGTCGAGGGTCACAGACGAAGCCACGCAGGCCTTTCCCTGGACCATATGGTATATCTGGAAAGCGCGAAATGACAAGGTGTTTAATGCGGTGACCCGAGAAGCAACTACGACGCTAGCAGTGGCATTTAAAGAGGCACGGGAATGGACAGAGGCAAACACCTCGGAAGAGGTACTACCCTTGCAGCCTCCACCCACATCAGACATGCATACAACCACCTTCACATGCTTCGTGGATGGCTCATGGAAGAGAGAGGACAGAACAAGCGGAGTGGGTTGGGTGTTGCAACTACAGGATGGGATGACGGACTTGCTGGGCCTCCAAGGACACAGTCGGAGTATCTCCCCCCTCCATTCAGAAATACATGGGCTTATGTGGGCCGCAGTCGTTACTACAAAAAGAACGCTTTTGCTCCTCCTTCGTCACAGATTCAAGGGATCTTGTGAAGATGGTGGAAGCGCCACAAGAGTGGCCTGGTTTTGAACCAGAATTACGTGAATTGGCATACCTTCGGGAGTCCTTCCCCGAATTCGATCTCATCTACCGTCAAAGGGAGAATAATACGAGAGCGGATTTGTTAGCAAGGAATGCACGCACGCGAAACAAGTTTTTCAGTTTTATCGGCACTTCTACCCCTTATTGGTTTACTGATACAGATAATGTATTTTCGTAAGCTAATAAAGAAGTGTGTTTTGTGACAAAAAAAAAAAGAAAAAGTTATTAGGAATTTCCACCAAGTCAATTATTATTGATATCATTACAACTATGAATTATTGTTATTTACAAAAAAAAAAAACTATGAATTATTGTTGATATGAAAAAATTTATTGAATTTCTATCCATGGTCATTGGTCAATACTACCCATACTAATTGTAATCAGTACAACCTTTGACATATGCTCTTGAAAATAAAAGATTTACATAAAATTTTCATCACCTATCATTATCACGTTATCATTTTTTTGTTAGCCGGGTCCGGGATAATCCTAGCCTCCAATCCCGAAGAAGCCTATTATGTTTGAAAACAATTCTTCGATATATAGTGTTCAAATCTGTTATAAATTAACTGTGCAAATACAACTTTTTATTGTTTGCGAAATTAACCAAATACAAGATCAGAGTAAGAAAAAGAACAAGAAATAATCTTCTATATATACCTATATATTATTTGACAAGTTGGAAGAGAGAAAGTTTGAAACAAACATTTGTTATAAACATTTAGAATGATGTGTCACTGACTGATATGAAAAAAACCATGAGTTGAAGCTTGAGAGCAATATTCTCTTTACTTGTCAAAGAAGCTGCAAGTTTTAAGGTAGGTCTTTTATATAAAACAGCTTTGTGTTTACTGTTTTCTCAACTTTGAAATTAACTCATGTTCGCCGTCTGTATAACTTGTTTTACCGAGCTCTACACCGGAATCTTTCAGCAAGCAAACAATTAAACCGAGCAAATGCGTTTTAAACACCCACATAAAATTCTCATACTGAAATAGTTACGCATTATTGTCATTACATGGTCTTCCAAAGCTATGAAGATCTACTAAAATATGATCTTAATGAGCGTTAGAGTAGCTCTCATTCTCATGGATCAATAACTTGCGCTCCTTAGAACCCGCCGAAGCATTGCAATGCGAAGACTTCCATTGTGCACAAGGAGCAGGCTTATCGCAAACGAAACAGTAACACTGCATATATTGTTGGTAAACGTAAGATACTTTCATAGGAGAATAATAGAAAAACATTAAAAACTAAGTACTCCATTTCTTAAAAATGGCAAATATACACACAAAGAAAAGATAAATAAAAATTACCAAATGGCAATGGTTTGCATTAGGAGTTGATCCAAAGGGAAAGTTCAAGCATAAATGTCTTGGATGTGGGTAATCTCTACAAGCCACCTGCTCAACAATATATTATATTCCATAAGAATTTTTGTCAAAATTGAAATGAATAAAACTATAGAGATCCAAACCCTAATTTAAAACACAAATAATCGAAATTTAAAACCTGGCCTGTCTCATGGATTATGGCAAGATCTTTATCACCAGATAAGGAGAGGGTTTTAAGGTCGAAGGAATCAAAAGGATCGAAATCGAGTACAAAACAATCCTCAGTTTCCTCGATTCTCTTCATGTCTTTTCTAGTTTTAAGACAGAATACGCCTCTTAGAGGAGTCTCTTCTTCTTCTTCCGAAACTGGTTTCGTTGTTCTTGCCTTCGTTCCCATTTTCTCTCCCAAGACACAAAGATGTGGAAAACCAAACGTTAGAGTTTAGAGCAAGCAAGGCCTTTATGCTTTAGCAATTAAGAGTGATTTCTCTGACTTCTGAGACTTGTTTATACCGAAGAATCAAAGATGAGGAGCATCTAATGCCATTAATTAGAGCAAGGCTTTTTTTGCTTTTGTTATGTGGGCTCAATTGATGGCCCAAATCTACAAAGTACAAATCTAAATATTACTCAGATTTTATTCCCTGTGTGAAAGAAAGAAAATATATAATAACAAGCAAAAAGAAAAAACTGTAACAATACCCTCAACCTAACTAATTACTTCAAAACAAGATTCCTCCTACAAAATATGTAAAATAACATTTCAATTATTATAAGTCAATAATATATAGAGTATTTGCACCTACAAGCAACGAGTATTATATTATTTAAGAGAATGACAAGAGCATTTTCGTTGCTAGTGGAGGGAGAGAAAAAAGCCATTCATCATGACCATTATAACCCCACGCGATTCAGATGCAAGTATTTCCACAGGGGCCCACTCATTAATTTCATGTCTCCATGTGCTTCTACACGGGCTCACTCAGCAACCACAACCGCTTTTTCTCCTCATTTTTTTCCATTGATATCTCTCTCTCCCCCTATCATCATTAATTCCATTAGTGCTCATTCAAAATTTCTGCAAAAAACGCCATCGATTCCATTCGATTCGACTTCTCAGCTTTTCTGAGTTTCGGCATCAATAGCAATAATTTCGCTTGATTTCTTCATCATTTTTGCGTTTATGGTTGTGATAAAATCACTTCTTTTTGTATTAAGCAAATTGTTCCATGTTTGTGAGTCTCTCTAGCCTCATGATGTTATAGATCTGCATTTTTATTTGCTTTTTTGGTTTTGATCTACTTTCATAGTTTACGATTTTTACAGATTCACAACTTTGGTAAGGGGTCTAGTGGTTATAATATGGGGTTATGTGAAGTTTTCGAAAACTATGTATAAACGTACAGTTTCATCTTTTAAAATATCACTCTATACATATTCGTTGAATTATTGATTTTCTCTTCTTAATTTCATGTATGCATACATAAAAGAACCAATTGGGGATCGTGTTTATCGTTGTTACAAGTAATATATTACCGATCTATGTCGTCACTGATTTGATTGCTATGTAAAGTTTTACTATACTAAGTGATATCTTAAGGATTCGTGTATTATCTTAAAGCTTCATTTTCAAATGATAGGCTTTTGTATATGTTTTCATCAGTATATTTGATCCTTGGTAACTTTTTTTAATTGTGTATACAGACATGGATATGCCCACCTTTCCTCCAAGTTTTTTTGTAGACAAAGAATAACCGGTTGACGATCATGTTGATATCCAAGGATTTTGCGACTTGTAGTTCTCGAAGTTGTCCATGTTGCATCCTTCGTTGTTGGTGATGGAACGGATCCAGAGTCAAAAGAGGAAGAAAATCAAGATGTTAATGCTTTAAAGATTGACAAAGTATAATAACTTGATAAATGATGAGGCGTTAAGTGACTTCCATGTATAATCTCTAGATTTCGGATTTTAAAGTCATGTTACATGTACACAACTATTATTTTATGTGCATCTCCAAATGTTACTATTGTAAGACCTTTTTTTACGTTTGCAATCTCCAATGCTGCGTAGCGGTTTATATTTGAGGATGCCTATATATTTTTATAATTGCCTATCCATTTTTAAGATATTAATGAAAATAGAAAACTGTTGATTTGTATATTACCAGCATTTGCAAAGCTCCACACTAAGTTTCATATCACAGCCTTACTACTTCTTTATATCTCAGACTGTCTTAATGATCCACCAATATGCATGGAGATCTAATTTTTAATATCGCATCATACAAAACCTTATAGCGCTTCAACCCATCATGTAACGCTTCAACCCACTATATAACGAGTTATGTGTAAATTATAATGAGTCACGTGTATATATATATATGTATATATAATTACATAACAAGGTATGAGTATTTGTAACATGGCAAAATATTTATTTTATCAGACTTATATAAAAATGTATCTCTAATTTTATACTTAATCAGACAGCTAAATATATTAGATGTCACTATTCATAATAATGTATTTGTGAGTGTATGAGATGAATATAAAAATATACCTCTAATTTTCTACTGAATGCGACAACTAAATTGTTAGATGTTAGTTTTCATAGTAATATTAGTTTCAATAGTAATTAATCTCATTATTGTACTCACCCAAATGCTTACCTACCACCATTTATTTACTTCATTAATGAATTCATTTGCCTTTAATGTGTTGTCGGTCCTCTCTTAAAACATCAAACAACCTCACACCTCATTTCATCTCTTCAATACAAATTCATTACTATGCGCAGCACTATGCACATGTTTCCTCATCAAGTGGTGAAAGTTATTTTTCCGGGTACCCTCTTGTCAATTCCCGATAGCAAATTGTCTCTTTGTTGTTTTCTTAAATATATTATTTATTCTTGCCATTACACAAATTCACTCTAATATATAGTCAATGAAAATAAATAGCACCACAGATATTGATAACGTAATATAAAACTTGTTGTTTCGGTTGAACTAAAACGACACACATGAAACAAATGAAATGGTGTGAAACAACCAACATTTTTTTTAATATAATAATTAACTCGGATTTATTATTCTCATAAATATTAAACCCTCAACGACTAATTCAATAAATACCAATAACAGCGAAAAAACACATAATGAAACCTCATAAATTCATACATTAAACCAATAACTCAATTTCCAGAATTGAACAATTAAACCAATAATCCAATTCCAAAACCAATAACTCAACTAATATTTCTAGCAACCTAACCGGTTCTACTAAAAATGCAACATAAAAATAACATCCTATCATCCTCCTCCTACTGCCATGATTCCGCGATCACACTTTTCCTTTACCTGCAACACATGAGAAAAAGAGTTGCGTAAGTATTTCACAAATACTTAGTGAGACGGTCATTTCGCCAACAGGCTAATTACATCCCAACGAACAAATAACCATGATCACACAACAACCAATAATAACTCATTACACACAAACGATTTTTTCACAATTTCCAACTAGGTGTCGATCGGCACCTCGGTCGCAGAAACCGCATGATGAGCTCTCCTCTCATGGCTCATTCTAGCAATTCCCAGAAATCAAACCTGCACGAAACTCACAAACGCAAACATCATATAAACACGAGTCTATCACCAAAATCATCAACAATCATCATATTCATCACATATCATCACAAATCATCAACACAAACTAACTAATGGCATCGATGAGCCTACGATCGAGCACTCACCTCAGCCTAAACCGATTGAACACAAGGATACACAAAAAAACAGAGCCTCCTACTCAACCCAAAGCTACTGACCCAAAACAGAGCCTTCTACTCGACCTAGAACTCACCATTAGGGTTGAGCCCCTAAAACGAATTAAGATTTTCTGAAAACAGAACCGACGCGCTGTCTTAAAATCAATGCTGAAGACCGACCTTACCTCAGAATAACGATCGGAAATAATAATCAGAAACTAGACACAAAGAGCTTTCCAACCACATATAGATCATCACCTAATTCCTTCTGGAGCTCCGGAAAAACGCCCTCAAAGTGGTCTGATCACAGACCCGATTCTGCACAGACCTTCCTCACGAAAACAGAGATATCTCTTAGTATACACATATGATTAACAAACCAATTTGCCTCACGACTAGCTAAGAGAGAAAGTAACTTACCCACAAAATTTCATGATGATCAGAACTGATTCGACAATCTGATCCTCTTCTACAACACAAGGCAACATAACTGCATGATTCTCTCTTAATTTTCTTAAAATTCTCTCCAAAAACTCTCCCAAACACAGCTGCAGAAGTTTATATACGAGACTCTATGGCTTCTCCCCTAAACCGAAATGAAACTGACCTCAAGTCCAAACCAACTTCTGAAGCCTCAGTGTTCCCAACCATAGGCACACACATTCGTCTACGCACCTGAATTATCCCATTCGAAGAGACCTGAAAAACCGAACCAACTGCCTCGATGCATCCATCGAAAACCGATCAATCTCCTGAGCCACACGAAACCTACTTAGAAGATATACCTGATCAGTTGCCTCCTAACTAAGAGACTCCTGCGAAATAGCACATAACCGCAACGTGCCAATCTCGCTCACTAACGCCTCATATTCTCTTCCAGAGCTGAGTCAACTCTCCGTCGACTCAGAGCATCTGCCATTAGGTTATCCTAACCTAGATGGTATAACATTGCCCATATCATAATCTGCCGACAATTCTACCCAATGCCTCAACCTCACCCCCTCAGACCAGACTAAGGAAACATCATTCCCTGTCAGCTTCATCCTAAATTGCGCCATACTCACAATCCCCTAACGAATCTCCTATAATCCTGCCAACCCAAGAATCTTGATCTTGATGACGTTGCTCGGTCCAGGTCAAACTTCCCGGATCCACAGTCACTCCTTCTCGAGAAGCGAAAAGGCTGAGAAACCCAATTTCTCGTCACTAGAAGCTACTCTAACTCAACATAACAAACAACTTCTGCTCCTGAAACTTCTCCCGAACCCACTTTAGATGGAAACTCCTACTCCTCAGGACTCCTCGAAAATACCAAAATATCATCAATGGGGATGATCCCAACACATCCGAAAACTCATCCTAAAATACTCCGTTCATAAGCTTCATGAGCACTGCATCTCTGCCACTGGTAGCGCTACTAGAGCCTACACTAGCATCGGACTCGGTAACCGCTCCAAAAATTGAGCCACAAATCCGCCAGATGATCATTTCGACCCAGAGTCACATCGGCGGTCGCACTCCCACCTGGGTCTTGCTACCAGTCACACTCGTACCCCCTCTAGTACCACCATTCCTCATACTAGCAGTAACACTGACTGCACCCATGGATCCATCCTGAAACGTCTGCGAATCTGAAACCAGCTCATAGGTGGTACTCAAGACCACCCTCTCGGCGAACTTACACACATGTCCCCGATAACACCCTCTACTGCTAGCAACCCTAGCCATCACTCTCTGCATTTCCCAAAAATACAGACCAAGACTCAATTTCCAGGTATCAACAATTAAACCAATAATCCAATTCCAAAACGAATAACTCAACTAACATTTCTAACAACCTATCATGTTCAACTAAAAATGCAACATAAAAATAACATCCTATCATTCTCCTCCTATTGCCATGATTCCGCGATCACACTTTTCCTTTACCTGCAACACATGGGAAAAAAAGTTGCGTAAGTATTTCATAAATACTTAGTGAGACGGTCATTTCGCCAACAGACTAATTACATCTCAACCAACAAATAACCATGATGACACAACAGCCAATAATAACTCATTACACACAAACGATTTTTCACAATTTCCAACTAGGTGTCGATCGACACCTCGGTCGCAGAAACCGCAGAACGAGCCTCTCCTCTCACGTCTCATTCTAGCGATTTCCAAGAACCAAACCTGCATGAAACTCATAAACGTAAACATCATATAAACACGAGTTTATCACCAAAATCATCAACAATCATCATATTCATCACATATCATCACAAATCATCAACAAAAACTAATAAATGGCATCGATGAGCCTACGATCACGCACTCACCTTAGCCTAGAACAATTGAACACAAGGATACACGAAAAAACAGAGCCTTCTACTCGACCCAAAGCTACTAATTCTGCTTCTCTATCACCTAGAACTCACCATTAGGGTTTTCCCCTAAAACGAATTAGGATTTTCTGAAAACATAACTGACGCGCTGTCTGAAAATCAACGCCGAGGACAGACCGTACCTCAGAAGAACAATCAGATATAAGATTCAAAAATAAGACACGAAGAAGTTTCCAACGACATATAGATCATTGCCTAGTTCTTTCTGGAGCTCCGGAAAAAAGCCCTCAAATTGGTCTGATCACAGACCCGATTCTGCAGAGACCTTCCTCACAAAAGCAGAGATATCTCTTAGCATACATACCTGATTGACAAACCGATTTGCCTCACGGCTAGATGAGAGAGAGAGTAACTTACCCATAAAATTTCTCGATGTTCAGAACTGATTCGAATATCCGATCCTCTTCTCCAACACATGGCTACAAAAGTGCATGATTCTCACAATATAATTCTCCTCCTTGATAACTCTCTTGAATCTCTTTCTCTCTCAATTCTCTTAAAATTCTCTCCTAAAACTCTGCCAAACACAGCTGCACAAGTTTATATACGAGACTCTAGGGCTACTCCCCTAAACCAAAACGAAACCGCGATTAAAATCCAACCGAACGTGGTCCAATAAACCTGGTGTCGATTGACACACCCGATGGTGTCGATCGACACCCCTTACCAAAAATCAATAATGGTTCGCGGATGTTACATGGTGTATCGTTCCTCTAATCTAAAATACACTAGTTATTGGCTTATAAAATGTTGGGCAAAAATATAGGGTTCCAACTTTTTGGGAAGCTCAAATGTTCTATATCGTCTATGATTTGATTTTATGAAATATGAGTGCGATTATGGATATCCTATTCCTATAGGCAGCATTCTTCACAAATTTTAAAATCTCTCTCAAACTTTGAAACTTGTAGACAATTTTTTAAAAACACTAGAGCTCTTCTACTCCTTTCTTCTTGAATAGAATCATGTTACGGATGCGTTTCATTCCATCTTCAGTAAAATCTCTATAAATTAATACTCTATAAATTATAATCACTATAAATTAATATATTCTTCTGGTCCCAAGTTCGGCCAATATAAAATTTGACAAAAATCGATAAAATAATAAGATAATGTTTTTTTGAAACTTTTATGTAAAATATGATCCCAATAATTGTATAAATTAATAATTATAAATTTTACACGCATATATATATATATATATATATAAGTAAGTTTAGCGATCTATACCTATCGTGTTATATATATATATATATTTTCTTTTTAAAATTAAAATCTTGTTGGAACTAATCTCATATTTTTTTTCTTACATCAAAAATATTTAGATACTTAATCTTTACCAACTAAAGAGTTTTATACGTGATAATCTAAAAGTATGATTACATGGATTAAGCTGAAGAATTTTATACATGATAAACTAATTATTTAATATTTCTAAATCTTTGGTTATTTTGTTTTTAATCTCATCATTAATAACAAAGTAGCTCCAATTTTTCTGCCTTCCATATAAATAGTCAATTAAGTTATTAACATCCATCTTATAATGATGATCGAGATTAATAACATGATGTGGAGTATGTTAAATATGTAAAAAATATATAAAAAAATAAATACCAAAAATGGAAGAATTTTTAAGAACTTTTACGTAAAGTTTTTATTTAAAAGAAAAAATTTTCAAAAAATCATGGATTTGAAAAATCTCTCTATAAATTAATTATTATTTATTTATCGATAAATTAATAACTTTCTAAATTAACAAATTTTCAAAGCCCCAACATTATTAATTTATAGAAGTTTTACTGTAACTCTTACCCGATTCGATGTTACAAAATCTATAGTCAATTTGATTTCTTCTATTTCTAAACAACGGCATAAATGCTGTTCGAGTCACATTTTTTTCTCCCAAGATCTGAAATTATATCCCCTTAATTTTAGGGGAAGTTTGTAAAATAGGCCACATTTAAACATAAAGTGTCCCAATACATCTTTCTTATTCTTTTCCGATAATACCCCTAAGTGGTGGGAAAAAAATTAAATAATAAGTTTTTAAATTTTATAAAAATATGTTAGTTATAAACATGTCATGAATAAAGTTTTTTGTGAAAACATTTGTTTTTTTAAAAGTAAAATGCATATTCTATAATCATTATAGTTTTTTTTCCTACCGGTAGTAGAATACAGTAGAATTCAGATTATGCCATTTAACATAAATCTACCATGTGTAGAACATGTATTCTACTACATAATCAACATTCTGCTATTTCGTAGAATCTGGTAGAATTTCGATTCTACTAATTGTGAAGTTTCTACCACTGGCAGATTTCAAATTCTACCATTTTCAATAATTCTACCATATCTAGAAGCACGTTTCTACCAAGAGTTCTACGAGTTTATCTTCTATCTACCAAATCGTGGAATCTTGTTTCTACGAAATTAGTTATACTTTCCTAAAATTTAGAAATAAATATTTAGTTGCCTAAAATGAAAAGATTTACAAATTTTAAATATTTAGTTTCCTAAAATAAAAAAAGTGAAAAGATTTTCATTTATAAATATTTCTAAATTCCGAAATAAATAGAATTTTTAATTATTATTTTTATTTTTATCTATTTCATTTTTAGTATAAATTAAATAAAACTCAGAATTGTTTTTTGTTTTCACTCGCCGGAGATGATAGAGACGTTAAATTCTCCGGCGAATTGATTAGAGAAAGTTGATTTTTTTTTTATTACCAAGAACCCTAATTTTTTTCTTTGATCGGGAAAACAAATGATGTTAATGTTTTATTTTATTTATTTTAATTTCATTTTTAGTAATGATTTTATTGCTAAATCATAATTTTATTTCCTTTTTTATTGTTTATAATTAAACATTTTATTATATTTCCTTTTCTGATCTTAAAAACTATTATAAGAATTAAAAATTTTAATTATTAATTTGAAATCAAGGTTATATTTGGGATTTGAAATTTGAAAAGCCTAATGGGAATTTTTCATAAAAAATACTATTGGGACATTTTATGTTTAAATGTGGCTTAATTTAGCAATTTTCTCTTAATTTTACAAGAACAAAATCGTGTGTCATTTTAATCAAATCAAAACGATAAGTATCATGATTCTTAATTTAAGAATTTAACATTCTCTCCGTTTTAAATTACCTATCATTAATGTTTTATGTTTAACCTCTAATTAATACACTGTTTTTATGAGTAATTAATAAATTAAAAAAATTTAGGATAATATAGAAAAATTAATCATAAATATTCAAATACAAAATGACAGGGAATATAAAAACAAAAATTTAACTCTAATACGATAAGTAATATGAAATAAAAAACTATACATTTTTTTTAATCATCTAGAAATTACATGATCATTAGATTATATTTGATCTAATCATATTATGATGATTTTTAACTACTTGCCTGCTTGTCTATGCAAGATTAGGGTGAACAGTTTCCACAGATGCCTCCCATGATGGACAAGCTCTCTTCGACGAACGGCTTTGCATGTACGACATCTTACATGATTGACAGATTCTACCCGACAATCGGCTTAGCATGTACGATATCTCCAATGATGGTCATGGTCTCCCTGGACGATGGATAGCTCAACCGGTTGCTCTAGAATCTTTGAGAAACGTTCCCTCCATTAATTTTCAATAAGTTGTATGATCTGGGATTCGAACCCCTGATCTGGTGTAGAAGCAGGGCCGGTCCTGAGGACAGTCAATCATATCGATGATTATGATCAGTCATTGATATACATTGAATTTTACCGGTTTTAACTATGTTTTAAATGAAAAATCTACTTCGTGTTTGGGATTATCCTTCATATATAAAAGGAGAAGCATTTTACACTAACTTTGCTTAGGTGTCATTTTCACAAATTTTCTCCTCTTTATTTTTATTTATTTCTTTAATTCTCTTATATTCATCACCAAACACATTTATTTTCAAATATACTTATTTTCATTACTATAACTTTTATTTCCACACATTGGAATCTTCTTAAACTTGCCAAAATTAAAATATCTGAAATCTTGAACTTGCCAATATTTCAAAAATATTAAGTATAATTCGAATTTCTAGATTTCAATCATAAAATTAAATGTGAATAAAAATTTAGCATATATACACAAAAATATTTAATTTAAAATAAAGTAAAAATAGTTTTATTATATTTTGAAAATATTTGAGCAAGTAAATTTTTTTTTTATATACTGTATATTTTTACCTGTGTTGTTTTGTTTGGCAATTAGATGTTTTGAATTTTTCATAAACACACTTTCCTACAAGTAAAATAATTAATGAAATTTTTTTGTTTTAATTATTTCACAGGTGGAACACATTTGTATACAAAATAATCACAAAATTCAAATTTATAAAGTTGCTCTTGGATTATGCATAATAGTTCACCATAATTGTTTCTTTAACTAAAATTATTCATTTTATTCGATAATCATTTTATCTCGCGTATAACTTGGGTTATTTTCTAGTTTTAAGTATTTTCATGGGTTTAAAATCTCTATAGGAAATTTGAGCATTTTGGATAAAAAAGGAAGAAAAACAAAACTTTTTAGGAAATGACATATCATGTGCGTCAAATGTTTCACAACAAATTGAGCTTTCCCACTGTTGGACCGAACTTAATTTTTACATGGAGATAGATAAGAATCTCAGATTCATATATAATTCTCTATCGTTGAAATCCAACGGTTAGATCTTAAGATATACTCAATTTACAAAAGAAAAGTCATGCAGTCTCGAAGTAGAAGGTGTGCAAAAACATTGAATGTGCGATCGACCGATCACCTCCTGAAATCGACCAATCAGTTTCTTGAAAAACATGTAGACTCCCAGATATTCGAAGAATATATCCTAGATCTTTTTAGATATACTCTAGTTGACTTCTACACCTTTAAAAGCATTATAGAGAGGCCACGAAAATCATAGGATCATCACCACCTTCATATCCATCAAAAGTTGCATAGCTTTAAGTTTTCTTTCATGGATTCTTACAATTTGTTCAATACGGGTGAAGATCTCGCCTCCTTGTATATTTTGGAGAAGTTTTCTAAAATATTTTAGCTACTGATTTCAATTGATATAAATTCATCTTATGCTTTTGCTTTGATCTTTATATCCACGATTGAGTAGTCAATTTTTTAGGTTTAAGGGATTGAAAGAGGTTTCATGAATTGTTAATATTGAATATTATTGCTTAGGGATATTCATTGGTTATTTATCTTGATTGATGATTGCTTAAATGCACATTAGTGATATGATTTTAGGTAGATTTACTTCTTGAAGGCTTGGTAAATCTTATGAATTAATCTAGATAAACTAAAACTAGACGTTATAACATGATTTCTAATAACGAACGGGAGTTTAGTTTATTAGATTATTAAACATAGTATCTTAGCATCACATGAGAAATCATATATTTTTGTTTCGAGTTCAGGATTGTTGTTAATTAAATCATCGATATTGATTTGATTTTAATGATTTAGGGTTCTCTGCGATTACTCCTCATTCTTAGCGTTTTCCTCACTAAATTTGGATCTTTATTTATTATTATTTTCATCACCTTTCATATCACAAACAAAAAACCCACATCTTTAGCATTAGCTTAATTTTAATCTCATAAATTAGTAGCATAATTCTTTGGTCTCTCGTGGATTTGAATCTTAAGTACTAACACGATTGTATGTGCATTAGCAGCGCATTCTAGAGTTAAAACATGAGATATAAGTCATGCACAAAGAGGATTTGAAGAGTCTCTTTCATCAAAACGAGACGATACCGGAAGGAACAACATCATGATGAGACAATGCCGGAAGAAGCGATAATATGCTGAGAAGCCGATAAAATGCTAAGAAAGTCAACAATCGGCCAGTTTGTCCTTCTTCTCTCGCCGAAATATAGTCGGGCAAGGAAAGTTACCATCGACGAAAGAAACAGTGAATGCTCGATTATATCTAGTGTAGAAGATGATGAATACAAGATGTGAGGATGAAAACACCTAAGATAATAACAAGAAAGATTTATTCCTTCAATGTAAATATTTGATTGGTTGTAGGCCTAGATTTGCCGTTGACAAGCAACTTGTTATGGTAAATTCGGCGGATGTTGATTGTTGTGAGATGAATGCAAAGAAAGCTAGGGTTTGAGCTTTTATTTTATTTTTTGACAAAATGTATTCATTGTTATAAACCAATTTATTGTGGATGTCTATTTATGATAATAGACTTCCTCTCCAAGTTATTCTTCCTCCCTAAGTTCTTATTCTTTTCCAAGTCATTGTATGTTATATATACTCTTGGTTCTCTATGGAATAAGTCATCACTAATTCTCATTTTATCTTCCCATTCTATAATATGTTATCAGCACGATAGATCTAACTAGTTGAGCAAAAACCCTAGTCTCACCGATTCACCTCTCTTTTCTTTTCTATACCTTTGATCCGATCCAAAATCAAGTGAAGTGTGTTAAATTTCACAAAACTTGAATTTGAGGCACTTGAAATAAGTGGAAACAACTACTTGTCATGGGCATTAGATGCCGAGTTTCATCTAAGTGCAAAAGTTCTTGGTGAAACAATGAAGGAAAAGAATGTGGCAACAACTCAAACCAAGGCAAAGGCTATGACCTTCCTTCTTCATCACCTACATGAGCGTCTTAAGATCAAATACCTAACTGTGAAAGAGCCACATACCCTTTGGAATGACCAAAATGAAAGGTATGATCACCAGAAAACTTTGATCTTACCTAAGGCTCTTTATGATTGGACACACCTAAAATTACAAGATTATAAGTCTGTAATTGAATATAACTCAACAATGTTCAGAATCACTTCCAAGTTGAAGTTGTGAAGAGAGAATATCTTCGATGCGAAGATGTTGGAAAATACACACTCAACGTTTCACGCAATTAACCTTGTCTTGTAGACACAGTACCGTGAAAAAGGATAAAAAAAATATTTTGAACTAATTTATGCTCTCCTTGTAGTTGAGCAGAAAAACAAGATTTTAATGAAAAACCATGAGTCATGTCCAGCTAGTTCTGCTCCATTCCCTGCAGCGAATGTGCTATACAAGAAAGAAGCAGACCATACTAATAACAGTGGTCAAGAGATGGCTACAATTGTGGACATGGATATGGACGTCGCAGACGTGGACATGGATACGAGTATGGTCGAGGTCAAGACCGAGGTGTCTCTTTCAAGAACCCAAACTCTCATGAGAAATGGAAGCATAGAAATGGTAACAAACAAGAAGTGGCAAGTGGAAATGTATGTTACCGTTGTGGAGGAAGCATTCATTGGACTCGCACATGTCGTACACCAAAGCATCTTGTTGAGCTTTACCTGCAAGCATTGGAAGGGTGGAAACAAACCTTGTCTTCGAAGATGGTGAAGATGACTTTGGTCTTGATGACTATTGCCCTGGTAACTTTGGCATTGTTGATACAATTGTCCTTGAAGTTGCTGATTTCATTGCCCTTGAAGGGAATAAACAACCCTAGATTTAATTATGGTTATTTAAAAAAAATTGTCACTTTGTTTCTAGCTTTTGGCTTTTGATTTTTGGTTTTAGATTCTATGTTTTACTCTATGATTTAATGGTTTGTTAGACATTTAAATTTGAGTTATTTATAATTATGATTTTATTTGTTTATCTGAAGAATATGAATACTCTTCAAGTTCGATTGGCAATGAATGGTGAAGATCTATGCTTAGCACACAATGCAACTACTCATACCATTTTGAAAAACAAGAGATATTTCTCTCATTTGATAATGAAAAGAGCTAGTGTGAGTACTATATTGGATAGCTCAAAGATAATTGAAGACTTTGGAAGAGCAAATATATTATTGCATATGAGAACGCGATTAGAAATGACGAACGCATTATAATCTCCCAGTCTCGAAAAAACTTGTTGAGTTTTAAAGAGATATTCGCCAGAATAGATATTATATTGAGACTATGAGTGAAGGAAATATCGAATACCTTCAAATCACCAGTACTACGTACCCAAAGTACTAAACATATTTTGGAAAAATTTCCTGCATTCTCCACCGGAATGGACTACACTAAGCTTAGTATAATTGAGGCAAACACTATAGTAAATCAAAAGTTTACTAATAATTTAATAGTTTGGCATGACCGCTCAGGCCATCCCGGTTCAACTATGGTGCGAAAGATAATCAATAATTCACGTGGACATTTATTAAAGAAACATAAGTTTCTTCCTAATGATTTATCATTTGGTGGTTGCTCACAAGGCAAATTGATCATTCGCCCTTCACTAGCCAAAGTAACTTTTGAATCCATTGTTTTCTGGAACGTGTACAAGGAGATATTTGTGGGCCGATTCACCCACCGTGTGGTACGTTTAGATATTTTATGGTTCTGATTGACGCATCCATTAGATGGTCACATGTATCCTTGTTATCAACTCGCAACATGGCGTTTTCAAGGTTTTCAAGGTTTCCTTCTCCAGTGATAAGAGTACGAGCATATTTTCCAGATATTCCTTTAAAGGCAATTCGCCTTGATAATGCTGGTGAATTTAAGTCTCAGACATTTGATGAATATTGCATGTCCATTGAGGTAAGTGTTGAACATCTTGTAGCTCATGTTCATACACAAAATATTTTAGCTGAATAACTAATCAAACGTTTAGAATTGATTGCTAGACCATTACTAATGAGATCCAAACTCCGGATATATGTTTGGGGACATGCTATATAACATGCAACATTATTGATTTGCATTAGGCCAACGAGTAACCATCAGATCTCCCCATCACAAATGGTTTTGGGTCAGGAACTAGATATTTGCCATCTAAAAAGTTTTGGATGTGCAGTATATGTTCCAATTGCTTTAGCACAACAATCTAAGATGGGTCCTCAAAGGAGGATAGGGATATATGTTGGATATGAACAGTGTCGGTCCTGAGTATTTAAAGACTTGAAGTGAAGGAAAAAAGGGCGGGTTTACACATTTATTATATGTATATAAAAAAAAAGTTTGACAAAAAAATCCATGGTATAATAAGAAGAAGTTGTAAATATTTTAAAACATAATAGAAAAATACATTATTCTTGAAATATGATCCTCCTTGCATTTTTACTCGCAAATTCATTCATCAAACTTGTATAGTCAAGTTTGAAAACCATGCCCCTTTCAATCGATACCATCGCTAAACCATTTAATGTCTCTTGTGACATTGTTGATCGTAGATAAGACTTTATGAGCTTTAACTTCGAAAAACTTCTTTCTGCAGAGGCAACTGAAACTGGAATCGTCATCATTATGGTGTACGCAATCCTTGTATTTTGATAACAACTTTCCATCTTTTTCAAATAATCCAATATCTCGACAACCTTCTTAATCTCTTTAGGTAAACTCCGTTTTAAAAGCTTTAGCTCCAAAAAAATCATTACCATCAATATTAGAATGATTACCATGCTTGAAAAAGCTTTCAAGGTTAACACAAAAAACCTTCAATGTGTCTTCATTTGCCAACTTCAAATTCTTCAAGTTAAATAAGAATCCAAAAGTCTTTTCATAACTTTGGAGCTGGTCGAACCTTGTCTCAAAAGAAACCAAATCATGATCCACAATTTTGATGAAATAGTTGACCCTAAAATTTTCTTCCGCTGTTAACGTCGCATCTTCTCCATCCTTTTCAGGTTCTTCATCATGATGTCGTTTTCTTTTTTTTTGAGACGTTTTATTTTTACAGAGAATATTGGATCAATTTCAATCTCAATAGCAATTCGTTCAGCTTCTGCTTTTGCTGCTTGAAAACCTGTTTCTCTATAGTCTTTGAAAAAAGCAATAAGTCCTTTCAACTGGAAAATGGCAATATCAATATCCATATCTTTGAACTGCATAATCTTCCTTACTTTGTTAACCACAAACAAAAGCTCATACCAAATAATCTTTCCAAACAAAAACTCAAAACTCCCAATTTCATGGATTTCGCTCATTGCAAGAGCCTCAACATCCCTTCTTTTTTTTCAGATTGTCGCTGTAATCCGCCAAATAAAACAAAGCATCTTGTATCTTAGGAGCTTGTGATCGTATTGCTTTAACGCTTTTGACGCGACTCTCCCAAAAAGTTTGTGATAATGGTTTGAATGTTATACCATTCACAATCTCTGTGAACACTTCACAATTATTTGTAGATGAAGCAAACAAGAAATAGATTCGCTGAACAATTCCAAAAAACGATATGGCTAGTTCTGATGAGGAAGCAATATCTGAAAGCACAAGTTTCAAACTATGACAACCACATGGTATGTAACTCACTCTTGGATTAATTTCAAGGAGCCTACTCTGTACTCCTTTATTTTTTCCTTTCATGTTTGCCCCATTATCATAACCTTTCCCTCTAATGTCATCTATACTCAACCCAAAATCAAGTAGTACATCTTGAAGGACATTAAAAAGCCCTTCACCATTTCTGTCTTTGACTTCCAAGAACCCTAAAAAGAATTCTTCAATCTTTGGTGAAGTCTCAGAAATATCCACACATCGGATAACTATGGACATTTGTTCTCGATGAATGATATCAGGAGTTGTATCAAGAATTACTGAAAAGTACTTTGCACATTTGATCTTCTTTAGAATCATTTGTTTGATCTCATTCCCAAGCATATCTATCAACTCATTTTGAATTTTGTGACTCAAATAATGATAGTGAGTTTATATTTTGCAACTCGTCTAACATGTTCTTTCATCACTGGATCAAAATATGCAAATACCTCAATCATGCCCAAAAAATTTACATTATCATCCTCATACATCTTTTCACTACTTCCACGAAATACAATATTTTTTTTTGGCAAAACCTTTTACCAATGAAATTATCCTCAACAACACATCTCTCCAATTTTTTTTCTCTTTGTTAATCTCTTCCTGAATGTGCTTATCAATTGTCTGATTCTTTTGTAGCCTCACTTCTAGCTCCATCCACTTAACCATACATGTGATATGTTTATGGCATTTTTCATGTTCCTTGAGCGTCTTTAAAACATTTCTCCAATCATCAGATCCATTAGTTGTCAAAAGATTGGCCTTTTTTCTTGCAATAATAATTTACAGCAAAAACAAAAGATCCTATCTTTTACCGTTGAGTACATTAACCATCTTCTATCTTGCTTTTCACCATTCTTAATTTTTCTTGTATAACACGAATGTGAAAAACACCTATCAAGATAATCTCTACCGAACAAACAAACTAAAAGTAAAAAAAATGATTAAATTAATTTTTAAAGCCAAGTGCCTTTAATCCTAGACTTCATATATGGAGAATCAAACTCGGAAAGATTCTAAACGCATTCCACATATTACTTACAATACAAGTTATGAAATTGACATGTGATATGAATATCAACAAACCTGAAGGGAGATGATGAGACTTGCTTATGCTACTTTGTTTTCCCAAAACTTTGAAGGAAGAAGATGAACCATTTGTAATTTAGGGTTTTTTTCCTTTAGACAATCACGTTTTTATGTTTTAGGCTTTTTTAATTGTTTCTTTAATTGTTTTATTTTAGATTAATATAACTATTTTGTTAAACATAAAATAAATGTAAAACTAAAGCTTTTTTATAAAGTTCCACCGAAACTCTGGCCCATTGGACTTCTTAATTAAATATGTTTAACAAAAAGCAAAAAAACTACAACCACGATAAGGAGATTCGAACTTGAAACAACCAAGTTTTATTTATTTATTTAAATAAACCTCACAATTCTACTGCGGAAATTCTCACAAACATATTGCTATGCTCAAATTATCCCTAGAGCTACTCTCTCAAATTAAGAGATCGTATGCAATATTTAGGATGTCGAATCCACATTGAATCAATTAACACAATAGACTTTTAAATGTTCAGATTTTGCTACGCGATAAAGATGTAAAGTAAAATAATGCAAGAACAGTAAATCAGGGTGAATGTGATGAATTAAAATCAATTAGAGACAAGTGCTAGGCCTTTGGAAATTCACATGAATTATTCCAAACTAAATGATAAACTTACTATCGGGATAATTATGAAGTGAGATTCTAGAACTCGAACTAATGTAAAATAAATCATCTGTCGTTGCAAATATTATCTATGTCTAAATCATAGAAAACCAACTGTCGTTGCGAAATCATATTAATTTAAACAAGCTTTAAATTCAGATTCGATTTTGTTCACAAAGATTCAAGGCCAACTGTCGTTGCGAATCGAATCTTTGATTACCTATGATTCAGTTCCAATTATTCAATAATACTGTCGCATCTATTAAAGAACCTAATATATATAATCTAAGGTGAAGAATCCTATATGATGCAATCCCAATAGTAAATAAATCCTAACAGCTATTCGTCATCCTTTGAAAACTCTAAAACCTAACTAGTAAACTACTCATACATGGCTAATGATGCAAACAAGATTTTTGAATAATACTTTATTGAAAAGAAAGAGAGTTGATACAAAGATCGAAACCGATTGGAAACGAGGAACAATCTCTGAAAATCTCTTGCTAAAAATTTCTAAGTAAAACAAAGCATACCCTAAACAATGGCTTAAGATAAGTATATATAGGGTACAAAAACGATTTGGGGCATAATTGCAAACATCTGGAACTTCTGGGGCAAAAATTGGAAATCTTCTGAATTAATGTTCTAGCGACATGATAGGTGCGTCATTCGACAGGTCTATGTTCCTCGTGTCGATTGATATGGTAACAATGTCGATTGACAGTCTCTCTAAATTTCAACTCCGAACTTGTGTCTTTGACTGCTCATTCCAAAATGCTCCAAAATGCTCCAGTAAACACCAGTATTGCTCCGAACGTCTAACTACCTAATAAGAAAACCAAAGACTCAAAAAATAGTAAAAGACTCAAGAAAACGGACTTATATCTTGGCTTAGAAACCGTAAAAACTATGATATATCAACTCCCCCAGACTTGGACAACACTATCCCCAGTGTTATTAAATCTGGAGTGGGTAAATAAATAGATAAGAAACGAACCATGTTAAAAACCGAGGGGTTTTTGTTACCTGGTGGTAGTGTCGATGTTACCTGGTGGTCGTGTCGAGCGACACGACCCTCTATCGATCGACAGGTGAAATTCGATCGTGTCAAGCAACACGATCCCCTTGTCGCTCGACAGAGAATTTTGTTGATCAGATCAGAAATGTCTAAGTGTGTGTCAAATGTCATGTAGCATTCTCTCATGTAACTGTTAGATCACTCAAAGAAAACACGTCAAATGCAACCACATAGATAAAATCCCATAAGTTTTAAACAATGGTTCTAAAAATAAAGAAACAATTGACTCAAATGAAAGCAAAAACAGACTCAAAAAGAAGAAAAATAAAAGAAAAGAAAAAGAAATGAAAAATCGGGTAATCATGAAGAACTAGTCTGTCGCCTCATCATCAGAATCAGCAGCAGGTGCAGAAGGAGAAGGTGGTCGAGGACGAACGCATCCACAAGCAGCTGTCCTAACTATGGCATCCCATATCCTCTTCAATGCTCTCGTATGAAATCTCAGAACCGCAACCTGATCCTCTGTGTCCTCTGGCTCTAGAGGAAACATAAGTGGTGGATCCTGTGGTGTACCATGACAAGGACGAGCTCGTGAAGAAGAAGCAGCAGTAGAAGTACGAGCATGTATGAAACCATCAGCAGAATGCACATCTCTCTTGTCAGGCTCAAAACGCACCAAAGAGGAATCTCGACTAAAACCCATCAAGTCAGGAAGTGGGAGCCGAACCTGAACTCTGCCTCGGAGAGGATCACGAAAAAGCCAACCCATATCATTTGGCTTAATCCATTGGAATCGCTGTAGTGACTCAAGATCAAGCAACATTGGAGTCTGAATTTTCTCACATTCTCTGGTATCAATTTCTAAGAAGCGAAAAAGCGGAGTGAGAATGCTACCAATGTTGATCGGCTTCAAGCTTTCCTTGCTAAACGGTGTAGTCTTCAAAGAAACCAAGTGATGCGCGAATACAGAACCCATGTGCACATCAGTCTCGATAGTAGTCTCAAAGTCAGGAAGATATGGTCGCAAAGCATAGTACAAGATGACAAGATCAAAAACTTTCACCTTGTTCGATTCAACCTGACACCTAAATAAGTTGGATTCATGCAAATAAACGAGTGAAACAAGGAAAATTTCGGATTTTCAAACCTTTGGCCGAATTGAAAAAGTGAAGATTGAAAAATACCTTGTAGATCGTACAAACTGATGATTGAAATAGATAGAGGGTGAGATTCTAATGGATTTAGAACAAAAAATCACTCAAAACGGTGAATAAATGAGAGAGTTATGGGATTTCTAAGAGATTTTGCAAGTTTCGCATGAAAATAAGTGAGAGGAAAAACATGAGGCTCGGGTATTTGAACACTTACCTGGGTTATTTAGTCGTGTCGAGTGACACGACTAAATCTATCGCGGGACAACCACTTTTAACTCGTGTCGAGCGACACGTTCCTCTCATCGATCGACACGAACATTGTTGCATCCGATTTTTGATTTCCTGAAAACCAAAACAAAACCAAAACCAAATGTAAAATTGAAAAATAAAACTAAAAACTAAAAATAAAAACTATATTTACACTCACAAGTGGGTTGCCTCCCACTAAGCGCTCTTTTTCAGTTACTAGCTTGACTGTGTCTGATCTTAGGCTTCGGGTGCATCTTTCAGAGGAATGATGTTTCCTTCTGGAATCCTGGCTTGTGCCCAATAATGTTTCACCCTCTGGCCATTCACAGTGAATTCTAGACCATCTGAACCCACTAGCACAATCGCTCCATGTGACTTGGCTTCTTTTACAATGAAAGGTCCAGACCAGCGTAAACGTAGCTTTCCAGGAAACAAGTGCAAATGCGAGTTGTAGAGTAGGACTTGATCGTTGGGTTTTAAATTCCTGGAGATGATATTCTTATCGTGATATGCCTTAGTACGCTCCTTGTACAACTTAGAGTTTTCATAAGCATGAATACAAATCTCATCTAGCTCATTAAGCTGAATGAGACGCCTTTCTGCAACACTCTTAATGTAAAAGTTTAGATGCTTTACTGCCCAAGCTGCTGCGTGTTCAAGTTCCACTGGAAATTGGCATGCATTCCCATAAAGCAGATGAAATGGCGTAGTCCCTAGAGGCGTTTTAAATGCAATCTTATAAGCCCAAAGTTCGTTATCCAAATTAGCAGACCAATCACGCCTAGTAGTTCCCACTGTCTTCTCCAGGATCTCTTTGATCTGTCGGTTTGAAACGTCGACTGGTGATGATAAGGAGAAGCCACTCTATGTTGAACTCCCTATTTGCTTAGAAGATTAGCAAACACCTTGTTGATAAAGTGTGGACCGCCATCACTTATAACTATCCAAGGAACTCCGAATCTAGGGAAGATGATGGTCTTAAACAGCTTAAGAACCACAACAGAATCGTTCTTCGGACTAGCAATTGCTTTAACCCATTTGGCGACATAGTCCACATCGACAAGAATGTACTTTTTCCCATAAGAAGACGGGAAAGAACCCATGAAATCGATTCCCCAGCAGTCAAAGACTTCAACCTCAAGGATGAAGTTCTGTGGCATTTTGTTTCTCTTGCTGATCTTCCCTTTCCTCTGACAAGCGTCGCACTTGGAGACAAAGGCGTGAGCGCCTTTGAACATAGTTGGCCACCAAAATCCTGCTTGAAGAACTTTAGCAACTGTCTTGAATGTAGCAAAATGCCTAGCATACTCTGAACCATGGCAGTGAAATAACACATTCTGAACCTCTGAATCAGCAATACATCTCCTGTACATCCCATATGAACAATGCCTAATATCTCCTTAGCTCTTTGAAAAATCTCTTCTTTTCATATCCCTTAAGATCATCGGGTTCATCATCTGCAGCAAGGTAATTGGCAATGTCAGCGTACCAAGGATGATCTATTTCAGTGACCGCATAAGCAAACTTCCTAAGAATCTTGTTCACAAAATCTGGACAAAACAATGGCTTCAGGTCATCTTTTCGAGCGACACGTCTATCTATGTCGATCGACACGATGGTACGTCGCTCAACACTGGCCCCAGACTTCTATGTTCGATTAGATTAATCATCTCTTCCGGCAAGAAATCATCAATTGGGACCCTGTCTTCAATCCTAATCCGTGAAAAATGATCTCCAACACCATTTTCAACTCTTTTCTTGCCCTTGACCTCAATATCAAACTCTTGAAGAAGCAAAATCCATCTCAACAACCTTGGTTTTGCGTCTTTCTTCTGCATCAAATACTTAAGCGCAGAGTGATCTGTGTGGACTGTCACCTTAGCGCCAATGAGGTAGGGACAAAATTTCTTAAAGGCAAATACCACAACCAATAATTCCTTCTCCGTAGTCCCGTAATTCTTTTGCGCATCATCAAGCGTTCAACTTGCATAATAGATAGCGTGAAGCTTCTTATCTTTCTTTTGTTCCATGATAGCTCCTACTGCAAAATCGCTAGCATCACACATTACTTCAAAAGGTAAATCCAAATCCGGAGGTTGCATAATAGGAGCACTCACTGGAGCTTTCTTGATCTGCTCAAAAGCCGATAAACATTCTGCAGAAAACTCGAAATTCACATCCTTGCAAAGAAGAGCAGTTAATGGCCTCGCGATCTTACTGAAATCCTTACCTGAATATCCATCGAGGAAGAAGTAGTAAGGATGGTTAGCCAACCTCTGAAGCATCCGATTAATGAACGGCGAGGGGAAATGATCCTCCTTGTCACTGCGTTCAGCTTCTTGTAATCAATGCACATCCGATGTCCAGTTACTGTTCTTGTAGGAATCAACTCGTTCTTCTCATTATTCACAACTGTGACACCTCCCTTCTTAGGAACCACATGAACTGGACTAATCCACGCATTGTCTAAAATAGGATAAATGATCCCAGCCTCTAGTAGCTTCATAATTTCCTTCTTAACCACCTCTGTAAAATTCAGATTCAGCCTTCCCTGATGCTCAATTGAAGACTTAGACTCATCTTCAAGGTTTATCCTATGCATAGACAAGTCTAGAGAGATACCTGAAATATCATCAAGAGAATAGCCAAGAGCCTTGTAAAATTTGCGCAGCTTGCTTAGAAGTAACGTAAGGTCTGCGTTATTCAATAAAGCGCTAACAATGACAGGATAAGTGGAATTAGGACCAAGAAATGCGTACCCTAGCCCTGTGGGAAGTGGTTTCAACTAGATTTTCAGAGCTTTTTCCTCGCTCCAATCGCCAAGCTTTGCAGGTTTATTTGAGGTCCAAACCAATTCCTTGGAAGCATCCACATTCATCACTGCCTTGCGCGCATCAAGCATCGTCACATATCCTTTAGCAGTCTCATCGAGATCCATAGAACTCATCTCATGAAGGTAATCTCCAGCTAGGCTATCCATAGTATCCACATAGAAAGTTTGACCGTCGATGGTAGGCTTTCTCATGAGCTTGTCCATGTCAAATTTCATCTCTAGATCACCCATATTAAGCGAAATTCGGCCTCCTTTGATGCCTATCATAGCACCAGCTATAGCCAAGAAAGGTCTACCCAAGATAAGAGGATCTTTGGGTTCTACTTCGTACTCCAATACAACAAAGTTTGCAGGAATCAAACATTCTCCAATCTTAATCATTACGTCTTCCAAAACACCTTCTGGAATCCTCACCGATCTATCCGCTAGGATAAGAGAGATCCTAGTAGGTTGAAAGAATGTCATCCCAAGATCAATTGCAACTGATAAAGGCATTAGGTTGATGCTGGAACCTAAATCGCATAGAGACCGCGAAAACATTTTTTGAAAAATCAAGCAATCGAGCACAAAACTTCCCAGATCTTCAAGCTTTTCTGGAATACGGTTCTGAATAATTTCACTAACTTGCTCGCTGATCATAACACATCCTTCTTCATGAGTCAAGCTCCTATTGACCATCTTCTTCACATATCGTTTGATAACTGGAGTGGTCCTTATCGCATCTCTCAAATGCATCTCAATAACAAGGTTATCCATCATAGCCTTGCATCTAGCCTCATCCAGCTCCTGTTTCAACTTCTTCTGCTTCCTAAGATAAGGGAGTTTCAGTTTGTACGCAGCTACACTCGGAGATACTGAAGAATTTATGACTTTCGGACCAGTCTGGGCATCGTGTTGAGTGACAGGTAAGACTGTGTCAATCGACTCGTTTGTTTTTGCACTGTCGACCAAATTCTCCCTGTCTGTCAATCGATACTCCGTAATTGGTCGTGTCAAGTGATGTACCTCCTCGTGTTGCTCGACAGAGTCATCTGACTCTAAGAGTTCTTCTTCAACGCCTTTGATTAGCTCGTCTACTGGATCCTCATCAATTTCCTTGCTCTGAACTGGTTCCTGCTTACTTCTGCTCTGAGTTACAGTGGCTATAGCACCTCTTCTGTTGCCATTCTTAGGATTCATATCCGTTCGGGATGGAAGAAATCCTACTTGTCTTTTCATAGACTCTGCAGTCATACCAACTTGAGTATCAAGCTTCTTCATGTGTTTGTTCAAGGCTTCTATCTTCCCATTCAGGTCAGTGTAAAGCGAATCGAACTTTCCATTGAAGTCCACAGTCAACTTTTGTTGCCTTTCAAGAAGTTGCTCCATCATGGATTCCATTCTACTGGTTGCAGATGTAGTTCCTGGTGTAGTTGATGCTCCGAATCGGCTTCTGATTGTCGCTCTTCTAATACTCAACGTTCTGATACTGCGGCTTAGGAGTGTAGGTAGGCGAACTTGGAGCTCCAGTGAAAGAACTCTTCTGATAGTTGTTGTTGTAGCCTCTGTTTCCTTCCTGATTACCATACCTCTAAAAACCAGTTCTGTTGACATAAGCTATCTCTTCATCCTCATTGCTCCTCTGACTCGAATGTCTCTATCTCCTTCGCAAACTTAATTGATTTCTTTCCAGCTAGGAGATCATGCATGTTGTCCAGCTTCTTAGTGACTACCGCGAACTGACTGTTGTTGACATTCTAACCAAACTGGCTACTCTCATAGTTGACGTTCTTAGTACTGTTGCTGTTAGCCAGGTTCTCTATCAATCTCAGGACAGCTTCTGGAGAGTTTGTATTGAAATCTCCATTGCTAGCAGTGCCAAAGGTCACAGCGTACATCACTGCTATTCCTTTGAAGAAAGTGCTGAGAATTTGAACCTGGTTGAACCCGTGATGTGACAATCCCTCTGATAGCCCTTGAACCGGTGCCATGCAGCCTTGAATGCCTCAAACTCACCTTGTTTGAAGTTAGCGATCTTAGCTCTAAGTTCTTCAGAGTTCGCATCATCGAAAAATTTGTAGGGGTCGGATTTCACCCCTCAAAGATCGATGCAACGACAAGAACAATCCTGTAAGAAGGCTTGAGAAATCATCAGTGGGCCTGTAGAAGCTTATTTCTAATTAGGCCCATAATGTTATTAAATCCATTTAAAAAGGATTTAATAACAAAATGGGCCAAAGTTCATTTTATTGCTTAATGGGCCAAGCCCAAATCTATTGTTTAACCTAGACTAAAAAGCTATATATAGCTCATTGTAATCACCCAGAATGGGGATCAAAATTTTCGCATCAAAAGGAATAAAGCTTTCTTAACAGCAAACACAAGTGTTTACATTTTTCTGCATTGTGATTCACTCAGGAGTCTCGCATTTCCTCAACAACCCGAAAAATTCAATTATTCGAGTCTTGACTCCTACAATTTGGCGCCGACTAAGGGGACCAACAAGACATTCTTACACAAGAAGATCACATTGCAAACTACGCAAGCAAAGATGCCCGGAGACGACAGTCAACAACTCACTGCTGAGGAGCAACGCATCGCTGAAGTGCAACGCATCGCCAGTCAACAGAATCACAACAACACCAGCGACGGATCGAGAGACGACAACACTGGAACTGAGGAAACGACAAACAACACACTGATTGTTCCTGACACTCCAGCAACATCAGCCACAACAATGACATCTGAGTTCCTCACTGGTATGAAGACGATGCTAGAGACACTACTCAAGAAGACAGAGGAGCAAGAAAAGACCAAACAAGAACTACACATTCTCGCAACAGCGAATCGGGTCGGCAACAGAAGAGCAGGTATGTTCAGATAACTCGCGACACGCATAATTCCGACGTCTCTGGATTTCGTAACTCTAATCAGGCAACCAAGAGGGCAACGTCAACCTCCTCCTCCGCCAACCCTGCAACGCGAGCAAGGCGCGACTGCCCAAACTGAAACTGAGCGACCGAATGTCACAGCAACTGCGACAAATGATTCGGAGAATCTGAGACGTAACACCAGGAACGTCGCTACTAGAAAAGCGACAACAAACGCTGAGCGAAGCAACGCCAATGCAGAGTAAGAGCAAGGCTTCGACGATGAGGAAGATAATATAACCTGGTCAGAGCAGTCCGAGTTCGAAGAGGAGCGACATGCAATTTTCCAGGCTCAGAAGGCTGAGCTGGATGAGATGCGACGTAGCATAGAGCGAGCGGCCTCCGAAATGAGGGATGTTTGGTCCGAGCTGCAC
Source organism: Draba incana (assembly GCA_963576765.1). Taxonomy (NCBI): domain Eukaryota; kingdom Viridiplantae; phylum Streptophyta; class Magnoliopsida; order Brassicales; family Brassicaceae; genus Draba; species Draba incana. The sequence continues at coordinate 24,137,477 of OY755205.1, forward strand.
AAGGCAGTCAACAAAGCACCTGAACTTGATCGAGTACTCGTGGAGGTCCAGAATACCCCTTTCACAAATCGTATCAGGCAAATAAAATTCTCCGATCCAGGACGACTCAAAGTGCCTTTTACGAAGGTAAAATGGATCCATCAGAACACTTGACGGCATTCACAATTGCGCTAGGACGAGCTAACTTCAGGGAAGACGAAGAAGATGCTGGGCGCTGTCTTCACTTCGTGGAACACCTTAAGGGAGCATCACTTCGTGGAACAAGCACCATGGAACGATTCAAGACGGTGGTCTCTAAGGTTGAAGGTATAAGTAACAAAAATGCGCTCGAGGCGCTCAAAAGTCATTACAACACGACTCTGAGTTTTGGAGAGAAATGATTTTGAATAAACCCATGACAATTCAAGACGCTTTGCATCGATCAACTGACTTTGCAACAATCGAGGACGAAAAAAGCATTTTCGCCCAAGCTCAAGGGAAAACAAAGTCTACGCCTCACACTCCACCTACTCAGAGTCAGCCGCAAGCTAAGAAGAGTAACCAAGGATCAGGATTCATGCATCACGAATCCAAGGGCGCTCACAATTACCAAGTGGAAGCCCAAGGTTACAACGGAGGAAGAGGCCGAGGTCGCGACCGTGGTTGAGGCCGCGGTTGCTGGTCAAACACGTGGACACGAGAGTAGAGCAGCTTCGACGAAGAGGCATAGTGTGAGAACCATAAATCCTTTGGTCATTCGACGGCAAAGTATCGCGTCATTGGTTTAAAGCTTGCTGCTGCCCTAGCCGCTGGGAAGCTTAAAGGCAACATCGAAATCAAGGACTTCGAGATGGAATCCAACGAGCAGCAACCTGCGGAAGGTGAGCAACCTGCACCAAAAAGGAGAAATGACGAGCCAGCAGGGAGCGGAGCTCGTCGAGATGTACTAATGATCATGGGAGGATCTCGCTATTGCTCGGGTACTGTAGCTTCTATCAAAGCCTACCAGCGGAGAGCTGAAGTCAGCAAGAATCTATCTGAGCCATCTAAGTTACCAAACGATGTAATTTCTTTCGAAGAAGCAGAGACAGCAGGTATTGACCGCCCACACAATGACCCCCTGGTACTCAAGCTTGTTGTAAACGACTACAACATGTCACGCATCCTCATCGATACAAGAAGCTCGTTGGACGTCATTTTTCGTGAAACTCTCCTGAGGATGGATGTCGACCTCTCTTATCTAGAAGGAGGACCGAGGCCTGTTACCAGTTTCTCTGAAACGACTTTAACATTGGGGACCATAAAACTTCCCATCGAAGCTGGTGGAATTACAAAAATTGTAGAATTTTCAGTTGCCGATCACCCTGCCATCTACAACGCGATCTTAGGCACTCCCTGGATCAACTCAATGCGCACTGTGCGATCTACCTATCACCTGTGTCTCAAGTTCCCAACCCCAAGCGGGGTGATGACTATTTGGGGATGTCAAAAAGAGTCTCGGAATTGTTTCCTCGTCGAGCACAAGCTCCGTAATCCTGTCACAGAACCTAGTACCAAGACACAGCGTAAGAAGATGAAGACGGATCGAGAGCCGGTTAAAGAGCTCTCTAAACTCTTATAGCAACTACAACTTAACGAGGATGGCCTAGAAGAAACCCAGCCCACCTGCGATCCCGTTAACTCAGTCTGCATAGACGATAACCACTCAGAGAGATGCGTAGATATCGGCGCTAAGCTGGACCAGAAAATCAAGGATGACCTTGTCTCATTTCTGAAGAAGAACATCAACACTTTTGCATGGGCAGCAGAAGATATGCCCGGTATCGATATCAACGTGACCTGCCATGAATTGAATGTTGACCCAATTTTCAAACCTGTTAAGCAGAAGAGACGCAAACTCGGGTTAGAGAGAGCAAAGGTAGTAAACGACGAGGTAGAGAGGCTCCTGCGAGTCAGATCAATCACCGAGGTAAAGTATCCCGACTGGCTTGCTAATCCCGTCATTGTAAAGAAGAAAAATGGGAAGTGGAGAGTATGCGTAGACTTTACAGACCTCAACAAAGCTTGTCCGAAAGACAGCTTTCCACTCCCCCATGTAGACCGATTGGTGGAAGCTACAGCAGGAAACAAGCTGCTGACATTTATGGACGCGTTCTCCGGGTGTAATCAGATCATGATGAACCCAGAGGACCGAGAGAAGACAGCGTTCATCACAGATCGCAGAATCTACTGCGACAAGGTGATGCCTTTTGGCCTTAAAAATGCTGGAGCAACGTACCAAAGGCTTGTAAACAAGATGTTCCCGGAATAACTTGGGAACACCATGGAAGTCTACATAGACGATATGCTCGTCAAATCGCTGGAAGAAAAAGATCACGTAGCACACCTGGAAGAGTGTTTCAAGCAGCTAAATTTGCACAACATAAAGCAGAATCTGACAATGTGCAGATTCGGAGTCACATCCGGTGAATTCATAGGCTACCTAGTAACCCACCGAGTCATAGAAGCAAACCCATAGCAGATCAACGCTCTTATCCAAATGGCCTCACCAAAAACGCAGAGAGAGGTACAACGGCTCACTGGACGAGTAGCTGCCTTAAATCGGTTTATTTCGCGTTCCACAAATAAGTGCCTACCCTTCTACAACACTCTTCGCGGGAACAAAAAGTTTGAATGGACAAAGAAGTGTGAAGAGGCATTCCAACAGCTGAAAGCTTACTTAGCAAGTCCGCCAGTGCTCGCCAAGCCAGTAGAAGGAGAACCTTTGTTTCTCTACACCGCACTTTCAGATACTGCAGTCAGTGAAGTGCCAATTTGCGAAGAGAGAGGCGAGCAGAAGCCAATCTTTTATGTCAACAAATCTCTAACCGACGCCGAGACAATATATCCACAAATAGAGAAGTTGGCCTTGTCAGTCATCATGTCTGCAAGAAAACTGAGGCCATACTTTCAGTCACATTCAATCGTGGTCCTCAGCACCTTCCCTCTCCGCTCTGTCTTGCACAGCCCTAGTCAGTCTGGACGATTGGCTAAGTGGGCGATCGAATTAAGTGAGTATGACATCGAATACCGCGGACGAACATGCGCAAAATCACAAGTACTAGCTGACTTTCTAATCGAGCTTCCGGAAGGGGCAGTCGCTAAAGAGAGTCTAAACCTAGTCTGGCAACTTCATGTCGATGGGTCATCATCTAAAACTGGTTCAGGAGTCGGGATTTGCTTAACATCACCTGCCGGCGAAATACTGGAGCAGTCATTCCGCCTAGGCTTCCGAGCATCTAACAACGAAGCAGAGTATAAAGCCCTTATAGCCGGCATGAGACTTGCGCACGCACTTAAACTCGACCACATTCACGCATTTTGTGACTCTCAGCTGGTTGCAAACCAGTTCAGCGGAGAATACGCTGCAAAGGACGAACGCATGGAAGCATCCCTTAAAGTTGTCCAGGAGTTGGCCGCGCAGTTCACAGAATTCACACTTACTCGAATTCCTAGAGGCGATAACACCATTCTCGATGCCCTCGCAGTCCTCGCTTCAACCTCCGACCCTGAATTCAGGCGAATCATCCCAGTGGAGTTTATAGAGCATCCAAGTATCCCTATTCCAGAAGTGGTTAACATCTTGACTCGATCTCAAGCAGCTAAGAAAGCCAAGGAGAAAACCACTGCAACGTAGAAGTCCAGGAAGAAGCAGACAGCTCTCTGATAAGCGAAGTCGAAGAAAGCGAGACTCTGCTTGACGGACGGCGAAAACCAGACTATGAGGTGGACGTAGAAGATGACTCAGTCGACCCCAGCGAAGTGGGACCCAGTAGTCCTTTAACTGCGCCTCAGACCAACCGGGAGGTTGTTGCCATGGATGAAGATTCCCACTCCCTGCCAGATAAAGCCAGTACCAACACTAACCTCTCCGAGGCAAATGAAGCAACTCCAATGGAAGAAGATTCACCAGAATCATAATATGGTTGCGATACACGCTGGCTTGAGAACATTCACAGATACGTTGAAGATGGCAAAAAACCTACCGATAAATGGGCAGCTCGCAAGCTGAGAGCCCAAGCAGCCAGATACATTCTATTAGATGGCAACATATTCAAGTGGAGCTTGTCTGGTCTGCTATTAATCTGCGTTGAAGGAAAAGAAGCTCGCAAAATCATGGAGAAAGTTCACAGCGGCTCTTGCGGAAATCATTCTGGAGGACGAGCTCTAGCACTAAAGATCAAGCGCCACGGGTACTACTGGCCGACAATGATCAAAGACTTTGTCAAGTTTTCAACCAAGTGTGACAAATGTCAGCGCCACGCTCCCAAGATCCATCAGCCAACGGAGATGCTCTCTTCAATCACCTCTCCTTACCCGTTCATGAGATGGGGTATGGATATTGTTGGCCCTATGCACCCCTCAAGACAATGACGATGGCTACTGGTGCTTACAGACTACTTCTCAAAAGGGTTTGAAGCAGAAGCAATCATCTCTATAAAAGACGCGCAAGTGGAGCACTTTGTATGGAAAAACATCATCTACAAACATGGTGTTCCTTACGAGATCATCACAGACAATGGGTCCCAGTTCATATCAGGACGTTTCGAAGGATTTTGTGAAAAATGGAAGATACGCCTTAACAAGTCTACTCAGCGGCGTCCACAGGGTAATGGCTTGGCAGAATCAACCAACAAAACATTGATTGCTAGTCTCAAGAAGCACCTCGACGAGAAGAAGGGCCGCTGGGCCGATGAGCTAGATGGTGTCATCTGGTCTTACCGCACTACACCTAAAGAGGTCACTGGTGAAACTCCATTTGCTTTGGTTTACGGAACAGAGTGCGTCATTCCGATCGAAGTTCAATTTCTAGGAGTACGACGAAGGCTACTTTCACAGGAAGAAGAAGTCAACCGTCTCCTCTTACTTGATGAGCTGGACCTTATCAACGAACACCGCGACCAAGCATTGACCCGGATTACCAACTAACTCTAAGGTGCGAATCCGGCGTTTTCACGAAGGCAACTTGGTCCTACGAGAAGTTTTCCAGAACACGGCAGAGCGCAACGCTGGTAAATTCGGCGCCACCTGGGAAGGGCCTTACAGAGTTATTAAGGTGGTTAGACCAGGAGTCTACAAAATTGCCACCATGGAAGGCTTGATCCCTGCAAAGGGTACGTAGGCAGCTCGTCTTCGGATGGGTTCAGCTGCCCCCCCCCTCCTTCAAGGGGGGGGAGGGGGGGGGGGGGGGGGGGAGGGTACGTATACTCGTATACTCCCACCTCTCTCACTTGGTTTTTTCTGTAAGAAAAAATCAAATAAAGCAAACTTAACTAAACAGTTTTGCTTATAACACAGTCTTAACAGAAACAGACTTCTTCACAAACAATCTTTGTTTACATCCTCCGCAGATGCCGTAAGTCTTATCAGAAACAACCATAACACCTCGGTGCAGGCCACATCGACAGTTTACTTCAAGCACTTCAGATCTTACTTTTACATCCTTAGAAGGATCGCACAGCGAGCTATACAAATACATAATGTTCGTTATAGGAATGGATGCGTTACAGGAAAACGTGTCTGTAAACCCAAACGATCATTTAGCTAAACCCAACTTACAAAGCGTTGGTCAGCTCACTAGAGAATGTTCGCTTAAGTGGAGCGGAAGCATTAGTAGAAAATGCACCCGTAAACCCGAGTGTTCATCCAAATTCTCTCCGTCTAAAACGTTGGCTTTAACATAAAAAAAATGCTTATTGCTGGATCAGGAAAGTTATAAACAATATTTCTGCAAACTGTGGCGAGAAGTAAAAATGCGTATCATATCATTACGAATAAATCAAGGTTCAGAACAAAGCAAAGCGAAGTGCGAAAAGGGCAAACACCACCCAAACTGAAGAAAAACACAAAAAACCAAAAAAAAACAAAAGTAAACTAAGGCAAAATCGCCTCAAGCTCCAACAATGGTCTCCTCAACTTGAGCTCTTTCAACCTCGGTCTCAGAATCTGACGAATCCTCATCGCCAGACAAACTAGAAGAACTTGAAGCTGGTTGAATCACCTGGCGAATAGGATCCGCTGCAACAGGAGCCACTCCACCAGATCTTGGAGTCTTAAGGATCTCCTCAAGTTCGCGCAGATGCTTCCCAAAAGTCTCCTCTACCTGCGATAAGCCTTCCTCTTGTTTTCTAAGTTCAACAAGCTCCTCACTAAGATCGGGCGCCTTGTCACTCTGAAGCAGCCCCAAAAACTCAATATTGCTCTGAACTTGGATAAAATCTAACATGTCAGTCAAGGGTTTGTCGTTGAGCACTTTAAGCGTCTCGTTCCCTGGAAACACAATCTTTGACATCTTAGTCGCTGCCATACTCCCGCTGCTAAATAAGTCTCCTGGACCGATAGCTTCCCTATCATCATCTCGAGGACGTTTGCGATTTGCATTCGAAACATCGCGGTGCTTCGGTGGCGAGTCATGACGATGATTGGAGTGGACAGCAACGTTGCGCTCAAGCTCAGGACGAAGCGACTTAGGCGCATCAGTAGATCTAGCTCCTTGCAGGGCCCTCGTAGTAGTGCTCACTCTATTCTGAGCATCTCTCTTCTCGCGTGCGGTTAATCTCTTCCCGTTCATCGACATTTCTGGTGGAGAAGTTAGGAGTTGCATTCCAAAATGATGAATGAGTGCTTCTCGAACACGGCGCAAAGTGAAATCTTGCGTCCAACTGCACTTCTCGGTGATGAGATCGGCGCGAAGATCAAATAAATCTGTCGGAAACCTGTCAGCGCTGCTATAGTCTGCAAAACAAAAAGTAAGAGCAAAAGGGTTAGAACTTGACTAACTTACAAGTAAGATAGAGACTATTGCTAAACTGAAAATAAGCATAAGGCAAAAAACAAAAACAAAAACGCGACGAAGTCAACTACCACAGTGACCCCATCTCTTTCGAAGCTTAGGATTGTCTCCGACTGAGTCACTATTTATTCGTACAAAGAAGAACTTTTTCTCCCAAGAGCGTTCTAGGGGAGGGAAGTCTTTAATTATGCGAAGGTCAGGTTTGCCGTCAATGGAGAAATGAAGTTTATCTTTGCGACCGCACTTTTTGACAACCAAGAGATTCAGTAAGTGGTCCACCCGAAGCTCGCTACCATTCTCATAACTGCGAATCATGAGTCTAACTAAACATCGCATCCCTCGAGGTGTTATCTGAGAAATGGCAAGGTGATTCTTCCAGAGATATTCGTGAATCGCGCAAGGGATCGGGAACCACAAAAAGCAGGTCTGAAAATAAACTTCATACACCGTGAAGTAACCTTCGGGAGGATTATCAGCACGATCTTCCGGGACAGGAGTGGAAAACTCGACATCTTTAGAAGCATTACAAAGCGCAAGAATGGCTGTTAAAGACGTTGAAGTCAACTTAGAAGACTTCGGTCCTCTGCGCGTCTGGTATCTCTTAGTAGTCTGCGGAGTCCCCACTTCGGTATCGTCAAACACTACCAGAGCATTGTGGAAGATTGTGTCTCCTGAACCGCCATCATCACTAGAAGACATTTGCGCCGAGATAATCCGTCACTGCGATAAAAGCTCAGAAGTTCGAGTCAAAAACTCTAAATTCCAAATCAGAACAAAAACGTTGACTTGTTGATTTCTGTTGACCAGTTGACCGGCTGACCATTGACTGTTGACTGTTGACCCGAAAACTGTTGACTTGTTGACCAAAACCTAGGGTTTTCCAAACGCAGATCGAAACAGAACGCCGCCTCCCAAATCGCGTTTTCGCCAAAAATCGCGTTTCTGCTGTTCGAAGTAGCGTTTCTGCTCCAGAAGCGTTTTACCTCTGACCAACGGCAAGGATGAACACCGACGACCGCCATCTCTGCATCGTCGTCTCAGCATAGCGCCACCGCAGCGAAGCTCCACTGTCTGCCTTCGAAGCTACTCTGCGTCAAGTCGTGAAGGCTCCACTGCGACGAGTGGCTCTTCTTCGGCCGCGTAACGACGGCAGATCTACTACTCTGAATGGTGGCGACGAACTCCACGGTGAAGACGAAGCTCCTGCGACGAAGATCCTACGGCGAACTTTGCTCCAAGGCAGATCCGTTGGCTCCACTGTCGGTGACGACAAGGATGCAGACGAAGGCTCTGCTCCACGGCAAGGGCGAAGGCAGATCCGTCGAAGGCTGTCGGTTTGTGACAAGAGACGATGGCGGCGGATCCACGGTGGTGAAGCTCCGGCGGTGAAGAAGGTGATGGCAGACCGAAGAACCACAACGAGCCGATGATGTACGGCGGAATTGCAGATCGACGACGACGACGTCGTGGCCGCAGTGTCGATGACGGTGGTTGGATCCCGTCGACGATGGCTGATCTGCGTTAAGAACCTCCTCCACGGGCAAGCTGCGACGACGACGGTGAAGATCGGCCGTGATGATGATCCGCCGTAGTGACGACGATGGTGGCTGGATTCCATCGACGACGGCTGATTCTGCGACGGTGAAGATCCAGAATCAAGTTCCGGCGACAGCTCTGACGGCTCAGATCCGGAATCGGACTCCGGCGAGTGATTCCGACGGTGGCAGACCAAAGATGAGGAAGAAGGCACAACAGGACCAAAAAAAAATTCTACAGAAACCCTAATTCGCACTACAGGACAAAAAAAAAATTTAGGGTTTCGATTTTTTACATTTTTACTGCAGAAAAGTGGATTTGGTAAAAAATCAGAGAGGGAAAGAGTCCTATTTATATTGATAGGATTTCCTAAAATCCCTAGGTTTTTTCAGGAAAAATTCTTGAAATTGTCTTAACGGGCCTTAAACACTAACAAATAAAAGCCTAAGAGCTTTTTCAGACTATCAAGCTCATTTTCAACAGTGCAAGCAAGTCTAGGAAAACACGATAACGTCAACTCAACCCGGAATAACTGCAACTTCCAAAAATCAATGATAAGGCGTCAACTCTTGGCTGCTTCACGGTCGCATCGATCTCAAACTTCGACAGCTCATACCTTGGCATCATCTAGCTCGATACTACCAAGCTGGGGGGCTAACTGTAGGGGTCGGATTTCACCCCTCAAATATCGATGCAATGACAAGAACAATCCTGTAAGAAGGCTTGAGAAATCATCAGCGGGCCTGTAGAAGCTTATTTAAAATTAGGCTCATAATGTTATTAAATCCATTTAAAATGGATTTAATAACAAAATGGGCCAAAGTTCATTTTATTGCTTAATGGGCCAAGCCCAAATCTATTGTTTAACCTAGACTAAAAAGCTATATATAGCTCATTGTAATCACCAAGAAAGGGGATCAGAATTTTCGCATCAAAAGGAATAAAGCTTTCTTAACAGCAAATGCAAGTAATTACATTTTTCTGCATTGTGATTCACTCAGGAGTCTCGCATTTCCTCAACAACCCTACAAATTCAATTGTTCGAGTCTTGACTCCTACAAAAGTTGCTTAAGAAAGCATTTCTTGCACCTTCCCAAGTAGTAAGAGATCCCGGTGGGAGCATCCTTAGCAAGTGGTTTGCTTCCCCATGAAGAGAGTAAGGAAAAAGGTTACAGCAATTGTAATCATCTGACACTCCATTCGCTTTGATACTGGACGCCAAATCTTTGAACCTCTCAATATGATCCATGGGGTTCTCATGAGGGAGACTGCAAAAGGGATGTTGAACCACAAGTGTGAAAAATACAGGTTTAAGTTCGAAGTCATTTCTCTGAAACAGCGATGGCCAAATCGCAGTCTTATTAGCGTAGAACTGCTCAGGTCTGTTGAAGTCAGCTAGTGTGCGTCCGAGCTCCCCATTCGCGATGTTCCCCAGCCCAGCCAGCTGATTTTGTGCTATCTGTCGAGCGACAGCCACATCGTGTCGAACGACACGTTGTTCTTCATCCTGTCGAGCGACAAGCGCATTCTGTCGTGCGACACGACGTTCTTCAACGCGTCGAGCAATCTCCTTTTCATGTCGCTCGACACAATCCTGCTCTGAACGAGCCAGTCATAATTCTTCCTCGCATCGAGCAATCTCTGCTTCCTGTACCTCGGCAGTATCCACGAAGACATTTCCTTCAGCATCGAGTCTCTGTTCCTCCTCGTTGTACCGATTTCCTTCCTTATCGAAGAAACCATTCTCTCTCTGAAACACGACCTTATTCGCAACCATCTTCTTAGCTTCTTTCGTTACTTTTCTAGGTGGTGCGTTCTAAAAGTGCTAAAGAGTCGAGATCAAAATCAACTAGCTCCTTGTTTTTCCTGCTTCTTGTGATGTGATTAGGCATACACCTGAAACGCAAAACAAAAAGAAAACAAAAGAAACTAGTTAGTAAATTACAATAAAGAAAAAGACTTAGTCAAAATCCTAATAATAAAAATCTAATGGTTTATGAGTTCTCCGGCAACGGCGCCAAAATTTGATATGCTCTAATTATCCCTAGAGCTGCTCTCTCAAATTAAGAGATCATATGCAGTATTTAGGGTGTCGAATCTACAGAGAATCAATTAACACAATAGACTTTTAATTGTTCAGATTATGCTAAGCGATAAAGATGTAAAGTAAAATAATGCAAAAACAATAAATCAGGGTGAATGTGATGAATTAGAATCAATTAGAGACAAGTGCTAGGCCTTAGAAAATTCGCAGGAATGATTCCAAACTGAAGGATAAACTTACTATCGGGATAATTATGAAGTGCGATTCTAGAACTCGAACTAATGTAAAATAAATCAACTGTCGTTGCAAATATTATATATGTCTAAATCATAGAAAACCAACTGTCGTTGCGAAATAAGATTAATTTAAACAAGCTTTAAATTCAGGTTCGATTTTGTTCACAAAGATTCAAGGCCAACTGTCGTTGCGAACGAATCTTTTCTCACCTATGATTCATTTCCAGTTATTCAATAATACTGTCGCATCTATTAAACAGAGTTAATGCAATCAAGGTAAAGAATCCTATATGATGCAATCCCAATAGTAAATAAATCCTAATAGCTTTTCATCATCCTTTGAAAACCCTAAAACCTAACTAGTAAACTACTCAACATGGCCAATGATGAAACATGATTTTTGAATAATACTTTATTGAAAAGAAAGAGAGTTGATAAAAAGATCGAAACTGATTGGAAATGAGGAACAATCTCTTAAAATCTCTTGCTAAAAATCTCTAAGTAAAACAAAGCATACCCTAAACAGTGGCTTAAGATAAGTATATATAGGGTACAAAAACGATTTGGGGCAGAATTGCCAACATCTGGAACTTCTGGGGCAAAAACTGGAAATCTTCCGAATTAATGTTCTCGTCCAAAACTTGTTCGTGTCGAGCGACATGATAGGTACGTCGCTCGATAGGTCTATTTTCCTCATGTTGATCGACATGCTAACAGTGTCGATCGACAGTCTCTCTAAATTTCAACTCCGAACTTGTGTCTTTGACTGCTCATTCCACAATGCTCCAAAATGTTCCAGTAAACACCAGTAATACTCCGAACGTCCAAGTACCTAATAAGAAAACCAAAGACTCGAAAAACACTAAAAAGACTCAAGAAAACGGACTTATATCATGGCTTAGAAACCGTAAAAACCATGATATATCACATATAATCCAATAAATCAATCCATTAAATTCAATAAAACAAATTCAAATCCAATAAACGAATTCCAGAATCCATAATTAAATAATAAACTCTAGCAACATAAAGCAACAGGGTTCGCTAGAACTAAATAGTACGCATTAAATCCTATCATCCTCTTCCTACGCCTTGATTCCGCAGTCACACTTTCCCTTTACCTACAACACAAGGGAAAACGAGTTGCGTAAGTATTTCATAAATACTTAGTGAGCCAGTCATACCACCAACAGGCGTAACAAACATGCTCATTCAACATTACAAACAACAACATATATATATATATATATATATATATATATATATATATATATATATATATAACAATCCAACAAATACATCACATTACATTTTTAAAACGTGTTCTGAACTAAATAGGTCGTGTCGAGCGACACTAGCAAGGTGTCGATCAACACGACTCAAGTGCTCGTGTCAAGCGATACCACGACGGTGTTGATCGACACGCTATTAGCACTCTGTAACGCACCAGAATCGAGTTCCTCCTCTCACGACTCGATTCCGGGCGATACGAGTCGCAAATCTGCAAACGATCAATACCAAAACAATCCACAAACATACCGCAATAACAATAATCTAATCCACACGAAAATAAATCACGAAACATCAACAATCCACCACTGCCTAGAAACCTATGGTAGCGAACTCACCTTTGCTAAAAAAGATGAAAGAAAAAATTCGAGGCACAAAGAACACACAAACCAGACCTTCTTCTACCCTAGACTGAACTGATCCACAAGCTTTCTCACGAATCACGCCTATCGCCTCTAGAACTCAAAGGAAACAGTTTCGGAAGGATTTCGTGATGAATTTTCCTATGGATTGGATTGTTGTTATTGCGGTATGTTTGTGGATGGTTTATATATTACGTACTGTTTAGTTCTAGCGAACCCTGTTGCTTTAGGTTGCTAGAGTTTATTATTTGATTATGGATTCTGGAATTCGTTTATTGGATTTGAATTTGCTTTATTGAATTTAACGAATTGATTTATTATATTATGTGTTTTTGAGAATTTCCGTAGTAGAATTGTGAAGAGTCAGACTGTCGGGGTAACAATCTTGGTATGCGCAACAAGGACGTTGCGATGTATTAGTGTGGGTGATTATGACACTCCGATTTGAGGGCATGTATGGTATATCTATATCACCAAAGTGCACTTATCTTTTCGGTCACGTGTCTTGAGAGAACTCCAGAGTTAAGCGTGCTTGAGCTGGAGTAGTTTCAAGATGGGTTACCTACTGGGAAGTCATTTCCAGTACCGTGTGAGTGAGATCAAAACACGAGGAAATATAACGTGGTGATTTGCAGGGTTAGTAAACATGACTTTAGAGCCTCCTGGACTGACGCACCGACTGTCGGGGAGTGTGAGCCCATGGGCCAAGAGTTGACGTGGAGTCCATAGATATGGCAGTCGGGGCATTACAGAACTCAGGGCCGAAAGTAAAAATACCATAAGACTTTACCACTACACTAAAGACAACTTACGACAATATAAGGCCGAAATATATTGATAATATTAGGGGCCTTAAGCTGCTGCTTCTTCAGCTTCCTTCGAGGGCCGGGCCTGGATATGAATCCGCCTTGATAATAAAGTTTCTTAACCCTCCACATGGGATTTATTTAAGGCTTGTTTTGTAAACTGTCATTTTAATGAGTCTGTTTTTCCAACATTAGGGGGAAAAAATAAACAGCTGAAAAAGACATTAAATGGAATGAATTATCATTATCTTATCATCATTCTCGTACCAAGGAATGGGAATTAGTGGTACAAAATATAATTCATCTAAAGAGATTAGCAAATCAATTACCAGGCGCCTTTATTGATCCTAAGAGAGTGATAAAGTCACATATACCAGCTGTAAATGCTCCAAATCAAATGAATGTCCCAATCAGATTTCTAGTGAATCTATCGCAGGCATGAACCATGGTAGGCCTATCGGTTCCAAAGATAAGAATACTCGAAAAAGGAAATGAGCAAAAGTTGATACTGGCAAATCCGAGGAATTTAACATTTTGAAGGATCTCTAAAAGAGAACCTAAACATGAGAAATACAGAAATTCAGATACCTGACAATGAAGAGATCTCAATTAATTATGCCATGTCTAGAATAAAATGGAACTGAAAGCAAATCAACGTTAATGATATTTTGCATGCATTGTAGCAGTTGAAGTTATGGAAGAGAAAGAGGATCATGAACTAACTTCTACTGAAGAGTGTACATAAAGAAATAATTGGCCAAAATGGGAAAAAACTATTGCAGCAAAAATAAAATCTCTTGGAAATAGAGATGTTTTTAGACCAGTAGTTCGCACACCTAAAGGTGTAAAACCAGTGGGACATAGATGGATCTTTGTGCAAAACAAGAATGAAAATGGTGAAATTGTGAGATAAAAATCAAGTCTGGTTGCACAAGGACTCTCACAAAGACTTACAATTGATTATTAGGAGATATATTCTTCGGTGGTGGATGCAACTACTTTTAGGTTTCTTATCAGTTTGGCAATAAAAGGAGAACTTGATTTACGCCTCATGGATGTAGACACGGTATACTTATATGGACCACTAGACACTGATATTTACATGAAAGTCCATGAGGGATTTAAACTGCCAGAAGAAGCAAAATGTAGTTCTCAAGAATATTACAATACAAAGTCAAATTGACTCTTTATGGATTTAAACAATCAGGGCATATGTGGTATAATCGCCTTAGCGAGTATTTATTAAGAGAAAACAATCCATGCATCGTTATAAAAATATTTGATCAAGAATTTGTTATTATCGCAGTGTATGTTGATGATTTAAACATCATCGGGACTCCTGCAGAGAATTCATAGATAGTATAATATTTGAAAAGGAATTTAAAATGAAAGATCTTGGAAAGATGAAACTTTAGGATTGCGAACTGAGCATCTCAATAGTGAAATCTTAGTGCATCAAATGACATACATGGAACAAGTGCTCCATTGTAGTGAATTTGTTGGCAAGATTTAGTTTTGCAGATGCATGATTTTTATCTTATCCATATAATGCTTGATCACAAACATGATATGTGCTTACATGCGGTGGAACATCCATTTCTTGGTGCTCCATGAAGCAAACTATCACAGCTACTTCTTCTGAAAATTCAGAGATTTTGGCTGTACATAAAGCTATTCGTGAATGTGTATGGTTACGATCAGTAATCCAACGAATACGAGAAGATTGTGGTATATCTACGAGAAAAGAAGCTCCAACAATTTTGTATGAAGATACTACAGCTTGCATAACCCAACTCAAGGAAGGATATATTAAACGCGATTGAACAAAGCACATTCTTCCAAAATTCTTCCTCACCAATGATTAACAGAAGAATGGCGATGTACGTGTCTTGCAGATTCGTTCAAGTGAGAATCTGGTAAATGTTCTTACAAAGGTGTTTCCAACTGCCACCTTCAAGAAGTTAGTTTATGGTATTGGACTACGTCATCTCAATGATCTAAAGTCATCTAATCATTAGGGGATTAAATACGCGCTACACTCTTTTTTCCTTAACCATGGTTTTTTCCACTGAGATTTTCTATCAAGGTTTTTAATGAGGGAGCATTTTATGGATATTAGAAATACTTTTAGATAATGGACATTCAAATGGGAGTGTTATAAACTCATTTATTGTGGATGTCCATTTATGGTTATAGACTTGCTCTCCAAGTTATTCATCCTCTCCAAGTTCTAAGTCGTCTCAAAGTCATTGTATGCAAAATATACTCTTGTTTCTCTATGAAATAAATCATCACCAACTCTCATTCTATAACATTCACAACTTTTGTACGTTCTTTTGTATGTACTTAAGACGTAATTTACAACATATAAGTATAATTCCCTACATGTCATAATCTTATATTAGAAAAACCTAAAATGGTAAACATGTAAAATCAAAATATAAATGGAGTTAAACAACCTTTTTAATAAAATATGATTCGTTATAGTTAGACTCATTTTGTGTATGGTACTCCAGATGATTGATTTAAAGATTACCATTTTTTGTCACGAATACACTTCTTCTACCGATTAATTAAATATATTATATGAATCTGGAAACCAATAAGGAATCGAAATCCCTATAAAAGAGAATATATTGTTTCTGATCCATGTCGTCCTTGAGTTCCATTAGGAAACCTGCCTATTCGTCCAAATCGTCAATCATATGTGTGAGCTATGTCGAGTATATAACAAATAGAATGTAGCAACGTTTTTATAAAAGGCTCTTCATTGTCCAACACATTGTCTAACACAGGCTATGGAGTTTCAAGTGTAGGGGTGATAAACTCTGTTGGTTTCCATGAAGGCCTAGAATGTTTGTTGTCCCATCATGTAGCTCCATAACCCATTCTACACCACTCGTATAATCTTCATGCTTCCAAGAACCATCCATAAAAAAAGTGAAGGTAGGTCTAGTCAACTTCGAGGTCTGTATGGAAATTGGAACGTGACTTTGCTGCTACTCCTAGGTACTTTGCTAGGATCCACTCTTGTGCCTCTTTATTGGCAATAACGAGAATTTCCATCGATGTTATGTTAATCGCCTTAAACAGATTATCATTACGTGCCTTTCATATATACAATGTAATCTAGGAGAAGGCTCTGATGATCTCACTCGTCTTTGTATCATGTGATAAGCGCTAAAATATAAATGGTCAAACCACTCCTTACAACTCTCTCATGTTCGCTCATTCGTGGGAATAGGGATATTGGAGAATGACCAACATTTGAAAGCTGTGAGGAAAAAAAAAATTATATGGATATATGTTTAAAGATTAATAACATATTTGGAAGATTTAGTTGGAATATATTTTCGTATAATTTTGACCGCCTAAATCGTTGAACAAGAACTTAGACGACTAGACAACCGTTTAAAAAAAAAATCAACACTTTTAAGCCATGCTGATTGATAAGCTCAAATTTAACATAGAGCTAAACTCTCTCAAATTAAGAGATCAGTTATAGTACTTTAGGATCGAATCCACATGGAATCAATTGCACAATAGATTATTAAATTCAGATTAAACTAAGCAGGATGATGCGTATGAAAAGGAAGTAAACAAAGCAGTAAATTCGGGTTGTAAATCAATTAAAAAGAAGCTAGGCACAGGGAAATCGCAGGTAAATCAGATATGCAGATGATAAATAAAAGATAGGATTATGATGCACAATTCTTAAACATGAACACGAATGTAAAATCAATCAACTTTCGCTGCAGAGATTATCTAAATTTAAATTATAGGAAACCAAATTTCTTTGCGAATCCTAACAATCTAAACAAGCATTAAAGTTCAATTTCAATTGTTCACAAAATCCTAAACCAAATTTCTTTGCAAAAAGGAATTTTGCTCATCAAAGACTAGATAAGATAATCAATAAAACTGTCGTTTCTATTAATTATCCTAAGATCATATTTCAGGTCATGAATCTAAAATCAGCATTAATCACAAGACAAGATGAAGAACATTCTAAAGATATTAATCCTATGCAATTCAGATCAGATCTAGCAAATCATCAAACACCTTTGAATAACCCTAAACCTAACAAGAAAACTACTCAGACATGATCAAAGAAGAAACCATTACTTTTATTGATATATATCTATTAAACTCAGTAAAATAAAGCATAAGCCTAAACAATGGCTGTGAAAACGTATTTATAAGGTTTCTAAACCATCATTAATTAACATAAAAGTAAACATCTGGAACTTTTGGGCTACGAATGGACTTCTTCGCAATCGGGCTTTTTCCTTGATCGAACAGGGTGTCGATCGACACCATCTTCAGATTTCGACTCTTCACTTCGATCTTCGCCGTTTCATTTCGCAATGCTTCAAAACTTCCAGTAAACATCAATTATGCCTCAAACGTCTAAGTACCTGCAAAGACTCTAAAACATACTAGAAAACACCATAAAGACTCTAGATATTGGACTTATATCATGGCCTAAACAGGGTAAAAACCATGATATATCACTGATGGGTGTAAAGTTTTACCCTAATTAAAAACAATGCAAAATCAATCAATCGTAGTACTTAGGGATCAAATCCACAGAGACTTATGGTTATTCTAGAGGTTTGCGGGAGTCAAGTTAATCTAGGAAAAATATGGATTGTTTTGGAGTAAACATTTTACATAAAATTATCTTCATAAATTATCTGAAAAATATGTAAAACTATATTCTAATAAATACCTTTTTTACAATATCTCTTCACAAATACTTTAATTTTTTTAACTATCCTATAATAAACTAATAAAAAAATATATATAAGATGTTTTTAAAATGTTTATGTATATAAGATGTTAAAACCAAAATAATTTTTTCTATCATACAATCTTGATTTTTGACTTTTATATAAAATGTTTTAGCCGAATACACACAAGACATACATAAAATAATATGAGGTGTATAAATCTTAATCATCACTTAAATATACCATTGTTGTACAGAGTAATATTTTTTCTGCGCAACGCATGGATCTTGACAAGTAACATATATTGCTAAATCTATCAAAGCAATAATGGATCAAGTATGCCACCTCTAAATTCTTATCAATTCCTATTTGTCAAGCCATGAAACCTCCTTTGAAAACCCTTTATTCCAACAAGAAATCTACTTAGAAATGATAGCAAAGACCGAAGTAGTAGCAAAATATCATAATCATAAATATATATAGGGTTCAAAAAAGCTTCTCTAGTAGTTAACAAGAGATTATGACATCTTCTTCTCCCGTTACAAAGCAATCGAAAACTCAATAAGAAACAAAATGTTTTTGGAGATGAAACTTTGGAGGTTGTGTGTGAGAGAGCATGATGTATTTCCTGGCCTCCATTCTCTTTTTATAGGTGTAGAAGTTGGCTACGGTATATATGTGACACCCGCATTTTCGACTATAAGTCAACAACATATATTAGTCAACTTTACGTATCATTTCATTGCTCTTAAAATTTTTTCACATCATTTGGTATATTACAATGTATTCAAACACTATACTACACTGCCTTGAAAAAGTCTTCACCATTGCCCGCTGCTCCGTCCTCGCCATCCTCTGGTCCACCACCTTGGTCACCTTTCTTGCCACTTTGGTAATGGGTGAGTATTGAATACACAGTCAAACGGTCTTCTCCGTTCCACGACCTAACATAATCCTAACTACCTATAACCATTACAAACTCCACATAATGCCCCAGCACTATGTGTCTTGGCACTTCACAAGTGACATTCACATTTTTCTTTTCCTTACTATTTCCTTTTACTCCGTCCTAAGCAACGCTTAATCCGTAACTCTGTCCTCAGCAATGTTTAGTCCGTAACTCTCTTGGATAACTAGGAAATCTGATCCAGTAAAACAATACTAAACTTTACTCAGAAAACATGATATCTGATCATGATCACTGTCATTCGGCCCATCGGCGGAATATTACTTTGTTTTTTCTTCTAACAAGCCGCACTGGTCAAGTTTGGTCTTTGTGCCACTTTTTCAAGCCAAATACAAACAAGGCAAAAGGTATGCCCATACATACACCCTATGCAATCATATAATTCTTGGGGTCTTGTGAACTAACTATCCTATCATTTTAGCATGCATTCTACTCTAGACTCTTTTGCATGGTTCACAAGTAGCATTTCTACTTCCGTAGTACCCTAATATTTAATACCTCTACGTTCTCAAACAATAGCTGAAGCATTTCACACAATACCCTTTGCCCCGTATGGTCTGCCCCAGGTAAGCATGGCTACCCCCAATATGTTATCCATGACAACATCTATGGCCATACGGTAGTCGTCTCTACATAATAACACGCGTAAACAATCCGTTAATTGTGGAAGACTTTATATACCAAATTGTAGCTTATGTCCTTCCTCAAAAACCCCGGATCGTATAAGACCAAACTTGAGTTTGCTTGAATCTCTCAAGCGCTTCTCAAATTGATCTTACTAATACACCTATTATCAGGTTTACTAAGGATCGATCGAGTATCATTCACATTTACTATGGTAAGATTAGTTTAGGAAGTGCTCAAGAGGTTCAAGCAAAATTAAGTTAAGATTTATATTACCCGGCGATTAAAGGAAGAACATATATCAAGTACAATTTGGTATCTGAGTTTTCCATAATTAACGGATAATCTTATTTGTGTATTTCTGAAGAGACGGCTACTGTAGGGGTCGAAACTCGAATAATTGAATTTGTAGGGTTGTAGAGGAAATGCGAGACTCCTGAGTAAATCACAATGCCGAAAATGTAGACACTTGCGTTTGCTGTTAAGAGAGCTTTATTACTTTTGCTATCAAAATTCTGATCCCCTTTTTGGGTGAATACAATGAGCTATTTATAACTTTTTAGATTAGGGCTAATAATACATTTGGGCCAGGCCCATTAAGCATTTAAATGACTTTTGACCCATATTATTATTAAGCCCATTTTAATTATGGATTTAATAATATTATGGGTTTATCTTGAATTGGGCTCCTACAAGCCCGTTTATGATTTTTTTAAGTTTTTTTGCAGAATCGTTCTCGTCGTTACATCGATCTCTTAGGGGTGAAATCAGACCCCTACAGTTAGCCCCCCAGCTTGGTAGTATCGAGCTAGATGATGCCAAGGTATAAGCTATTGAAGTTTAAGATCGATGCGATGGACCATGAAGCAGCCAGGCGTTGACGTCTTATTAGCGCTTTCTGGAAGTTGCAGTAATTCCACGTTGAATTGATGCTATCGTGTTTTCCTGGACATGCTTGCGCTGTTGAAAATGAGGTTAATAGACTAAAAGACTATTGGCCTCATTTAATTGGACTTTAAAGCCCGTTAGGAAAGTTTCAGGAAATTTTCCTGAAAAACCCTAGGGATTTCAGGAAATCCTTCTGGTACAAATAGGCCCCCCTAGGCAGTCTATTTTTTTCACCAAGTAGGCTTTTCTGCAGTAAAAAAAGTAAAATTTTCGGAATCCTTTTTTCAAAAAAATTTTTTTGTCCTGTTGTGGAAAATTAGGGCTTCTGCAGAATTTTTTTTTTGTCTTCTTGTGACTTCATCTTCCTCGCCTCCGATCAACTGCCACTGCCGGAATCTGAGCCGTCGCAACCGCAGATCAGCCGTCGCCGATGGGATCCCACCACCGTCGTCGATACTGCGGCCACGTCTTCGGATCTACAATCTCGTCACCAAAATCTTCCAGTGTCGCCGTCTCGTCTGCCGTGCTTCAACGCCATCGACGTGGGAAGCTCACCGTCGCAGGATCTGCAAATCTGCCCGCAGATCCGCTTCGGCTTGTCGTGGATTGTGGCTGCGACAAATGGATCTTCGATCCAACCATGATCCAGACGAAGGAGGCAGAGCGAACCTTTAACCGTCCCTATCGAACCTTCAATCGGGATCCTGCATCATCATCGCCAATCGTCACTGCCGTAGATCAGTCTTCGTCGTCACCGCAAGTCATCGTGACCCGCTCACCACCATTAGATCTAAACCTCGCTGTCGACGTTGTACGCTTCTGTCGCCGGAGGTCTTCATAATCACCACCGTCCGTTGCTCGCCGGGAGAGAAGCTACAAATCGCCATCGTTGGAGCTTCACTTCCACGCATTTGCCTTCGTCTTCACCACATATCGAGAGTGGAGCATCGTCGTCTTCAAGAGCCACTCACGAACCAGGCGGAGGGGCCTTCGACAGAGAACCAGACTCGCGGCGGAGGAGGAGATTTGGGCGGCATTGATGCACGACGGAGGAAGATATCTCAACAGAGGAGCTATTCGTCGTCGCTCGGAGCTCCAGTGTGACGGAAACGAGATCTACAGTGAAACGCTCTTTTGAGCAGCAGAACGCAATTTTGAGCAGAAATGCTACTTTGGCTGCGGCGATCGCGTTTGGAGAAAACCCTAGTTTCTAGTCAACATTAGTCAACGGTCAACTGTCAACAGTCAACCGGTCAACTGGTCAAGAGTCAACGAGTCAACAGAAGTCAACTGGTCAACGTTCTGGTTCTGATTTGGAATTTCGAGTTTCTGACTTGAATTCCGGGTTTTATCGCAGTAACGACACATTTCGGCGCACATGTCTTCTTGTGATGATGGTGGTTCAGGAGACATGGTTTTCCAGAATGCTCTGGTAGTGTTTGATGATACCAAAGTGGGGACTCCGCAGACTACTAAGAGAGACCAGACGTGCAGAGGACCGGAGTCTTCTAAGTCAACTTCAAGATCTTTAACAGACGTTCTTGCACTTTGCAATGCTTCTAAAGATGTCGAGTTTTCCACTCCTATCCCGGAAGATCGTGCTGACAACCCTCCAGAAGGTTACTTTACGGTGTATGAAGCCTATTTTCGGACTTGCTTTTTGTCGTTTCCGATCCCTCGCATGATTCTCGAATATCTCTGGAAGAATCATCTTGCCATTTCTCAGATAACACCTTGAGGGACGTGATGTTTAGTTGGACTCATGATTCGAAGTTACGAGAATGGTAGTGAGCTTGGGGTGGACCACTTGCTGAGTCTCTTGACTGTCAAAAAGGTCGGTCGCAAAGATAAACTTCATTACTCCATCGACGGCAAACCTGATCTTCGCGTCATCAAAGACATCCCTCCTCTAGAACGCTCTTGGGAGAAAACGTTCTTCTTTGTGCGAATAAATAATGATTCAGTTGGAGATAATCCTAAGCTTCGAAAGAGATGGGGTCACTGTGGTAGTTGACTTTGTCGCGTTTTTGTTTTTCGTCTTATGCTTATTTTCAGTTCAGCAATTGTCTCTATCTTGCTTGTAAGTTAGTCAGGTTCTAACCCTTTTGTTCTTACTTTTTGTTTTGCAGATTATAGCAGCGCTGACAGGTTCCCGATAGATTTATTTGATCTTCACGCCGATTTCATCACCGAGAAGTGCAGTTGGACGAAAGATTTCACTTTGCGCCGTGTTCGAGAAGTACTCATTCATCGTTTCGGAACGCAACTCCTAACTCCTCCATTAGAAATGTCAAGCAACGGGAAGAGATTAACCGCATGCGAAAAAAGAGATGCCGAGAATAGAGTGAGCACTACTACGAGAGCCCTGCAAGGAGCTAGATCTACTGATGCGCCCAAGTCTCGTCGTCCAGAGCCGAGCGCAATATTGTTGTCCATTCTAGTCGTCGTCATGATTCACCACCGAAGCGTCGCGATGTTTCAAATACAGATCGAAAGCGCGCTCGAGATGATAGTAGGAAAGACATTGATCCAGGAGAGTTATTTAGCAGCGGGAGGATGGCTGCGGCTGAAATGTCAAAGATTATGTTTCCAAGGAATGAGTTTCCTCCTCCGCAAGATATGTCGAAGAGGGATATTTATAGAAGGTAGGCCCTTCTTTGCATGACGGTATGAACTTCTATTAAATTTTGCGGCATTATCCACTTTGCTTCGTTTCTGTTGACTTATCCTCTTTTTGCCAGTTCTTTGCTTTGATCAACAAGCTTACTAGGGGCTACGAGACGGGTGCCTTCTCGCAGAATCATCATCTTGCTAGAGTTCAGGAGCTATGTAATAATCAGAAGAAACAAAAGCATCAAGCGGAGGCACGAGTTGCTACCCTGGAAGCTATTGTGAAAGAGACTGAGGATCAGCGCCGCAAGATAGATGACACATTTTCAGAGTCTGAAGCTGAAAAGAGACGCTTGCAGCAAAAAGTCTCCAATCTGACTGCTCGTTTAGATGATGCAACCAGGCTTCAGGATGCAGCCGTTCAGAAAGCAGTTGGTCAGGCGAGTGAGAAGGTGAGGCATGAGGTGACAGTAGAGTTTGCGTCGAGGATAAGGCGAGCTAGGGACAAACTTAGGATGATCAAGGAGGTTCCCTGGAATGAGCTCCTTGATCTTACTCAAGTTCAGAGCAACATTGAGTTTATAGCAGTGCTTCAGGGTGACAAGCCGCCTGATCTTACTAACGAGCTTCGTGAACTTAGAGAGCAGGAGGAGGGCTTGTCGCATGCTACTGAGGCTTGGACTAAACACATGGGCGAACTTGAGGGGATTCTTAGGATGACAGATTACAATGGAGGGGCCCCTGTTGAACCAGCTCTTGTTGGGCCAGGTCCTATTTGTGACGTGATTCATCCAGCTTCGAGTTCTTCTAGTTTGTCTGAAGAAAAGGAGTCTGGTGATGAGGCTTTCTCAGATTCAGAGACTGAGACTGAAGATGTTGAGGTTACGCAGACTGCAGATGGAGCTTGAGAGGATTTTGGCCTTAGTTTATTTTTTTTTGTTTTCGGTTTTCAATGTTTTTCTCAAGTTTGGGTGGTGTTTACCCTTTTATCTTCATTTTTTGCTTTGATAGCTCATTCCTCTTTGGATTTATTCATAATGATATAATACGCAGTTTTTACTTCTCGCCTCAGTTGCAGAAATGTTGTCTCAAACTTTCCTGTTTCAGCAATAAGTATTTTTCTGTGTTAAGATCAACGCTCTAGATTGTTGGATTTTGTTATGAACACTTGGGTTTACGGGCATGTTTTCTACTAACACTTTCGCTCCGCTTAAGTGAATATTCTCTAGTGATTTGACCAACGCTTTGTAAGGGTTTCTGAAATGATCATTTGGGTTCACGGACATGCTTTCCTCTAACGCATCCGCTCCTATAATGAATATTATGTATTTGTATAGCGCTGTGCGATCCTGCTAAGGATGTAAAAGTCAGATCTGAAGTTTGCGAAGTAGATCGTCACTGTGGCTAACAGCGAGGTGTAATGTTTGTTTCTGATAAGGCTTACGACATCCGCGGTGGATGTAAACAAAGATTATTTGTGAAGAAGTCTGTTTCTGTTAAGACTGTATTATAAGCAAAACTGTTTAGCTAAGTTTGCTTTATTTGTTTTTTGCGGAAAAAACCAAGTGAGAGAGGTGGGAGTATACGAGTATACGTACCCTACTCCCCCTCCCCTTTAAGGAGGGGGGGCAGCTGAACTCATCCGAAGATGAACTGCCTACGTACCCTTTGCTGGGATCAAGCCGCCTCATAGTTCAAGTGAAATACTTAACGATAGTATTTCTTCAGGTGAGACGCGTTCCAAGACCTGGGAATGGGAATGCCTGACATGGTGGCAATTTCGTAGACACCTGGTCTAACTACCTTAGTAACTTTGTAAGGCCCTTCCCAGGTGGCGCCGAGTTTACCAGCATTGCGTTATGCCGTGTTCTGGAAGACTTCTCGCAGGACTAAGTCACCTTCGTAGAAATGTTGGATGCGCACCTTAGAATTGTAGTATATGGCCGCTGAGTGCTGGTAGTTGGTAATTCGATTCAATGCTTGGTCACGGCGCTCGTTGACGAGGTCCAGCTCGTCGAGTAGGAGGAGACGGTTGACTTCTTCTTCCTGTGAAAGTAGCCTTCGTCGCACACCCGGAAATTGAACTTCGACTTGAATGACGCACTATGTTCCGTAAATCAAAGCAAATGGAGTTTCACCGGTGACTTCCTTTGGTGTAGTGTGGTAAGACCAGATGACGCCATCTAACTCGTCGGCCCAGCAACCCTTCTTCTCGTTGAGGCTCTTTTTGAGACTGGCAATCAATGTTTTGTTGGTTGATTCTGCCAAGCCGTTACCCTGTAGACGTCGCGGAGTAGACTTGTTAAGGCGTATCTTCCATTTTTCACAATATTCTTCGAAACGTCCTGATATAAACTGGGATCCATTGTCTGTGATGATCTCGTAAGGAACACCATGTCTGCAGATGATGTTTTTCCATACAAAGTGCTCCACTTGCGCGTCTTTTATAGAGATGAACGCTTCTGCTTCATCCCACTTTGAGAAGTAGTTTGTAAGCACAAGTAGCCATCATCTTTGTCTTGAGTGGTGCAGAGGGCCAACAATATCCATAACCCATCTCATAAATGGATAAGGATAGGTGATTGAAGAGAGCAACTCTGTTGGCTGATGGATCTTAAGAGCGTGGCGTTGACACTTGTCACACTTGGTTGAAAACTTCACACAGTCTTTGATCATTGTCTGCAAGTAGTACCCGTGGCGCTTGATTTTTAGTGCTAGTGCTCGTCCTCCGGAATGATTGCCGCAAGAGCCGCTGTGAACTTCATGCATGATTTTGCAAGCTTTTTTTCCTTCGACGCATATTAATAGTGGTCCTGACAAGCTCCACTTGAATACGTTGCCATCTAATATAATGTATCTGGCTGCTTGGGCTCTCAGCTTGCGAGCCGCCCATTTATCGGTGGGTTTTGTGCCATCTTCAACGTATCTGCGAATGTTTTCAAGCCAGCATGTATCGCAACCATATTCTGATTCAGGTGAATCTTCTTCCATTGCAGTTGCTTCGTTTGCCTCGGAGGGATTAGCGTTGGCATCGACTTTGTCTGGTGGGGAGTGGGAATCTTCATCCATGGCAACCACCTCCTGGTCAATTTGAGGCGCAGTTGAAGGACTACTGGGTCCAACTTCACTAGGGTCGATTGAGTCACTTTCTATGTCCACCTCATAATCCGGCTCTCGTCGTCCGTCAAGTAGAGGCTCGCTTTCTTCGAATTTGCTTATCAGAGTGATGTCTGCTTCTTCATGGACTTCTGTGTCAGTGACAGTTTCTTCAGAAGTCGTTATAGTGGTTTTCTCCTTGGCTTTCTTGGTTGCTTGAGATCGAGTCAAGATGTTAATCACTTCTGAAATAGGGATACTTGGATGCTCTATAAACTCCACTAGGATGATTCGCATTAATTCCGGGTCTAAGGTTGAAGCGAGGACTGCGAGGGCATCAGCAAGGGTGTTATCGCCTCTAGGAATCCGAGTAAGCGTGAATTCTGTGAGTTGCGCGGCTAACTCCTGGACAACTTTAAGGTATGCTTCCATGCGTTCGTCCTTTGTAGCGTATTCTCCGCTGAACTGGTTTGCAACCAGCTGAGAGTCACAAAATACGTGAATGTGGTCGAGTTTAAGTGCATGCGCAAGTCTCATGCCGGCTATAAAGGCTCTATACTCTGCTTCGTTGTTAGATGCTCGGAAGCCTAGGCGGAATGACTGCTCTAGTATTTCGCCAGCGGGTGATGTTAAGCGAATCCCGACTCCCGAACCAGTTTTAGATGATGACCCATCGACATGAAGTTGCCAGACTAGGCTCAGACTCTCTTTAGCGACTGCCTCTTCCGAAAGCTCGATTAGAAAGTCAGCTAGGACTTGTGATTTTGCGCATGTTCGCCCGCGGTACTCAATGTCATACTCGCTTAATTCGATTGCCCACTTAGCCAATCGTCCAGACTTACTAGGGTTGTGCAAGACAGAGCGGAGAGAGAAGGTGCTGAGAACCACGATTGAATGTGACTGAAAGTATGGCCTCAGTTTTCTTGCAGACATAATGACTGACAAGGCTAGCATCTGCATTTGTGGATATCTTGTCTCGGCGTCGGTCAGAGTTTTACTAACGTAAAAGATTGGCTTTTGCTCGCCTCTCTCTTCACGAATTAGCACTCCGCTTACCGCAGTATCGGAAACAGTGGTGTAGAGAAACAAAGGTTCTCCTACTATTGGCTTTGCGAGCACAGGCGGGCTTGCTAAGAAACCTTTCAGCTGGTGGAATGCCTCTTTGCACTCCTTTGTCCATTCAAACTTCTTATTTCTGCGAAGAGTATTGTAGAAAGGTAGGCACCTATTTGTGGATCGGAAATGAATCGATTTAAGGCAGCTACTCGTCCTGTGAGCCGTTGTACTTCTCTCTGCGTTTTTGGTGAGGCCATTTGGATAAGAGCGTTGATCTGTTTTGGGTTTGCTTCAATGCCTCGGTGGGTTACTAAGTATCCTAGGAATTCACCGGAAGTGACTGCAAATCTGCACTTTGTCGGATTCAGCTTCATGTTGTGCAAATTTAGCAGCTTGAAACACTCTTCCAGGTGTTCTACGTGATCTTTTTCTTCCAGCGATTTGACGAGCATGTCGTCTATGTAGACTTCCATGGTGTTCCCAAGTTGTTCCACGAACATCTTGTTTACAAGCCTTTGGTACGTTGCTCCAGCATTTTTAAGGCCAAAAGGCATCACCTTGTAGCAATAGATTCCGCGATCTGTGATGAACGCTGTCTTCTCTCGGTCCTCTAGATTCATCATAATCTGATTATACCAGGAGAAAGCGTCCATTAACGTAAGTAGCTTGTTTCCTGCTGTAGCTTCCACCAATCGGTCTATATGGGGGAGTGGAAAGCTGTCTTTCGGACAAGCTTTGTTGAGGTCTGTAAAGTCTAGGCATACTTTCCACTTCCCATTCTTCTTCTTTACAATGACGGGATTCGCTAGCCAGTCGGGATATTTCACCTCGGTGATTGATCCGACTCGCAGGAGCCTTTCTACCTTGTCGTTTACTGCCTTTGCTCTCTCTATCCCGAGTTTGTGTCTCTTCTGCTTAACAGGTTTGAAAATCGGGTCAACATTAAACTCATGGCAAGTCACATTGGTATCGATTCCTGGCATGTCTTCTGCCGCCCATGCAAAAATGTTGATGTTCTTCTTCAGAAATGAGATAAGGTCATTCTTGATCTTTTCGCCAAGTTTAGCGCTAATTTCTATGCATCTTTCCGGGTGATCGTTGTCTATTCAGACTGAGATAACGGGATCGCAGGTGGGTTGGGCTTCTCCTAGGCGATCCTCGTTGAGCTGTAGTTGCTACAAGAGTTTAGAGAGTTCTTTGACCAGCTCTTGATCCGTCTTCATCTTCTTGCGCTGTGCCCTGGCACTGGGTTCCGTTACCGGATTACGGAGCTTGTGCTCGACGAGGAAACAGTTCCGGGACTCTCTTTGACATCCCCAAATAGTCTCCACTCCGCTTGGGGTTGGGAATTTGATACACAGGTGATAGGTAGATGGCACAGCGCGCATTGAGTTGATCCAGGGAGTGCCTAAGATCACGTTGTAGATGGCTGGGTGATCGGCTACTGAAAATTCTACGTTTTTTGTTATTCCACCAGCTTCGACGGGGAGTTTTATGGTCCCCATTGTTAAGGTTGTCTCAGAGAAACCGGTAACCGTCTTTGGTCTCCCTTCCAGAGTGGAGAGGTCAACACCCATCCTTAGGAGCGTTTCAAGGAAAATGACATCCAAAGAGCTTCCTGTATCGAAAAGGATGCGGATCGTGTTGCAATTGTTGACGACGAGCTTGAGTACCAGGGGGTCGTTATGGGGGTGATCAATACATGATGTCTCTGCTTCTTCAAAAGAGATTACATCGTTTGGTAATTTGGACGGCTCAGACAGATTCTTGCTGACTTCAGCTCTCCGCTGGTAGGCTTTGATAGAAGCTCCCTGAACAGTAACAAGATCCTCCCATGATCATTAGTATATCTGGACGAGCTCCGCCTCCTGCTGGCTCGTTGTTTCTCCTTCTTGGTGCAGGTTGCTCACCTTGCGCAGGCTGCTGCTCGTTGGTTTCCATCTCGAAGTCCTTGATTTCGATGTTGCCTTTAAGCTTCCCAGGGGCTAGCGCGGCAGCGAGTTTTGAACCAAGAACCCGGCATTTTGCCGTTGAGTGCCCAAAGGATTTGTGATGTTCGCAGTATGCCTCTTTGTCAAAGCTGCTCTGTTCTCGCGACCACGGCCGCGACCTCGGCCTCATCCCCCACTGTAACCTTGGGATTCCACTTGGTAATTATGAGCGCCCTTGGATTCATGATGCACGAATCCTGATCCTTGGTTACTCTTCTTAGCTCGCGGCTGAACTTGAGTAGGTGGAAGGTGAGGCATAGACTTTGATTTCCCTTGAGCTTGGGCAAAAATACTCTTTTCGTCTTCGATTGTCGCGAAGTCAGTTGCTCGATGCAAAGCGTCTTGAATTGTCACAGGTTTATTCAAGATCATTTATCTCCAAAACTCAGAGTTGTGCCGTAATGACTTCTTGAGCGCCTCGAGCGCATTTTTGTTACTTATACCTTCCACTTTAGATAGCACTATCTTGAAGCGCTCCATGAAGTTTCTTAAAGTTTCACTTTGACCTTGTTGCAGATTCCAGAGGTCCGCGTCGGATGTTTCAGGTTCAATGAAGATGGCGTAGTGCTTTATGAATGTTGCGGACAACTGCTTGAAGTTATCAATGGAGTTCTTTTCCAGCTTTCAAAACCATTGAAGTGCTGCTCCCTTAAGATTCTCCACGAAGAAAAGACAGCGCCCAGCATCTTCTTCGTCTTCCCTGAAGTTAGCTCGTCCTAGCGCAATTGTGAATGCCGTCAAGTGTTCCGACGGATCTATTTTGCCTTCATAGAAAGGCACTTTGAGTCGTCCTGGATCGGAGAATTTGATTTGCCTGATGCGATTTGTGAAAGGGGTGTTCTGGACCTCTGCGAGTACTCGATCAAGTTCAGGTGCTTTGCTGACTGCTTTGTGCAGCTCGGACCGAACGTCCCTCATTTCAACAGCCGCTCGCTCTATGGTTCGTCGCATCTCATCCAACTCAGCCTTCTGAGCCTGGAAAATTGCATGTCGCTCCTCTTCGACCTCGAACTGGTCTGACCAGGTTATGTCGTCTTCTTCATCGTCGAAGCCTTGCTCTTACTCTGCGTTGGCGTTGCTTTGTTCAGTGTTTATTATCGCTCATCCAGTAGCGATGTTCCTTGTGTTGCGTTCAACTCTAAGATTCTCTGAATTATTTATCACAGTTGCTGTGACATTCGGCCGTTCAGTTTCAGTCTGGGCAGTTGAGCCTTACTCGCCTTACGGGGTTGGCGGAGGAAGAGGTTGACGTTGCCCTCTTGGTGGCCTGATTGGAGTTACGAAATCCAGAGACGTCAGAATTATGCGTGATGCGGGCTGTCTGAACATACCTGTTCTTCTGTTGCCGACCCGATTTGTTGTCGCGAGAACACGTAGTTCTTGATTGGTCTTTTCTTGCTCCTCTATCTTCTTGAGTAGTGTCTCTAGCATCGTCTTCATACCAGTGAGGAACTCAGACGTCACTACTGTGACTGCTGTAGCCAGAGTGTCAGGAACAATCAGTGTGTTGTTTGTCGTTTCCCCAGTTCCAGTGTTGTCATCTCTTGATCCGCCGCTGGTGTTATCGTGGTGCTGCTGATCGGCAATGCGTCTTTCTTCAGTGATGCGTTGCTACTCGGCGGCGCGTTGTTCCTCAGCGATGCATTGCTGCTCGATTGTGAGTTGCTGATTGTCGTCTCCGGGCATCTTTACTTGCGTGGATTGCACTGTGATCTGCTTGTGTAAGGATATCTTGTTGGTCCCCTTAGTCCGCGCCAAATTGTAGGAGTCGAAACTCGAACAATTGAATTTGTAGGGTTGTAGAGGAAATGCGAGACTCCTGAGTAAATCACAATGCAGAAAATGTAGACACTTGTGTTTGCTGTTAAGAGAGCTTTATTACTTTTGCTATCAAAATTCCGATCCCCTTTTTGGGTGAATACAATGAGCTATTTATAGCTTTTTAGACTAGGGCTAATAATACATTTGGGCCAGGCCCATTAAGCATTTAAATGACTTTTGGCCCATATTATTATTAAGCTCATTTTAATTATGGATTTAATAATATTATGGGCTTATCTTGAATTGGGCTTCTACAAGTCCGGTTATGATTTCTTCAAGCCTTTTTGCAGAATCGTTCTCGTCGTTACATTGATCTCTTAGGGGTGAAATCCGACCCCTACAGCTACCGTATGGCCATATATATTGTCATGGGTAACGTATTGGGATAACTATGCTTTCCTGGGGTAGACCATACGGGCAAATATATTTTGTGAAATGCTTTGGCTATTGTTTGAGAACATATAGGTATTAAAGATTAGGTTAATACGGAAGTAGAAATTCTACTTGTGAACCATAGGAATGAGTCTAGAGTAAAATGCATGTTAAAACGTTAGGATAGTCGGTTCACAAGGCTACCAGAATTATATGATTGCATAGGGCGTATGTATGGGCATGTGTTCCGCCTTGTATGTGCTTGGCCTGAAAGAGGGCACGAAGACCTAAAATCGACCAGTGCGGCTTGTTAGATGAATCACGGTATAAGAACATTTTGCTGACGGGCCGAATGACGGTAATCTCATGGAGATTGCCGATGGTTTAAGAAAATTGTTTAACTACAAGGGATGAGGAATCCAGGTTATTCGGTATAAGGACGGACTAAGCGTTGCTTAGGACGGAAGTGTTAAGTCTAAAGTGTTCAAGTGAAAAGTGTATAAGTGGTGTGGCATGTAACGCCCCGACCGCCCCTCCCATGGGCCCACCATGTCTGACGGTCAGTGCGTCAGTTTGGAAGGTTCGGAAGTCTTGTTTACTGACTTTGCAAATCACCATGTGATTTTTCCTGTGTTTTGTCTTCACTCACACAATAATGGAAATGACTTCCCACTAGGTCACCCATCATAAGATTGCTCCAGCTCAAGCACGGTTAACTCTGGAGTTCTCCCAAGAGTTATGCCCGAAAAGATAAATGTACTTTAGTGATATAGGCAATCGTCGTGTCAATTATTTAAAGTCTCTTCGCGTATACCACATATGCCCTAAAACCAGGGTATCACAATCATCCCCACTAATAGATCGCAACGTCCTCGTTGCGTATACCAATATCGTTGCCCCCGACAATCTGACTCTCTAAGTTGTCAGGGTTCGCTTTGATACCACTTGTAACGCCCCGACCGCCCCTCCCATGGGCCACCCGTCCACTCTCAGGCCCGTGGGCCCACTATGACTTACGGTCAGTGCGTTAGTCTAGGAGGCTCAGAAATCATTTTTACTGGCCATGGAAATCACTGCGCGATCTTTCCTCGTGTTTTGTCCTCACTCACAAGATAATGGAAATAACTTCTTAGTAGTCTCCAATCTTAAAATTGGTCCAGCTCAAGCACGCTTAACTCTAGACTTATCTCAAGATATGTGCCCGAAAAGATAAGTGCACTTTGGTGTTATAGGTAGCTAAATCAATTCTTTTAAGCCTCTCCACATATATCGCATATACCACATATATCCTGAAACTGGGGTGTCACATGACACATAGTGCTTGGTATTATGTGGAAGTTATAGTGGTTAAGGGTAGTTTAGGATGTGTTAAGTCATGGAACGGAAAAGACCGTTTTACTGAGTATTCAATACTCACCCCTTACCTAAGTGGCAGGATAGGAGACCATGGAGGTGGACCAGAGGATGGCAAGGATGGAGCACCGGGCAATGGTGAAGACTTTCTCAAGGCGTTGTAATTTACCAGACAATGTAAAAAACTTTTTAGAGCAATAAAATAACAGTTAAGTTGACCAATATCTGGCCGTTGACTTCTAGTCAATGAACCTGGTGTTACATAAGGAACGATCGTTTGTGGTGGGGATCGATCGGTTGCTTCCCTTCACGTTATGCGCTTGCTTCTGTTTCGAGACTACACGATCCAACTTCAGTAATTTGGGTATATCTCAAGATCTAACTGTCAGATTTCCACGATCAAATATGCATTGTGAAGCTAAGATCCTTCTCTATTTTATTCTAACATTTGAGCTTGATCCAATGGTGGAAACATCTCCATATGAGGTAGAACATCTGACGGTCCAAATTTGTCCTTTCTTAAAAATGCTTGTTGAAACAACCAAGCTTTTTTTTTTTAATAATTAATTAACCCAAATTATGTATTCCCATAAATACTAATTCTCAACGGTTAATTCAAACCAGCAGAACAATAACCAGCGGAAAACACTCAAATCAATTCAAACCAATAATCCATAAATCAAATACTCTCACAAAATCAATTCCAAATTCCAATAACACAACTTAGCATTTCTAGCAACCTAAACACCAGGTTCTACTAAAATGCAAACTCATAAAAACATCATAATCATCCTTTTCCTACGCCATGATTCCGCGATCACACTTTTCATTTACCTGCAGCACATAGGAAAACGAGTTGCGTAAGTATTTCATAAATACTTAGTGAGAAAAGTGATCCCATCTACGGTGTAGCACTCAGGCTTAATAGAATTAATAAACTACCACAACAACAATATAACAAAAACACAGCAACAACCGACAATTCAATATTCTACGTAACACAAAAAAACATGAAACTGTCTGTAGTGTCGATCGACACCAAGCAGTGGTGTCGATCGTCACCGATCAACTATTGTCGATCGACACCTGCCGCTGAAACACGTTGCCGTCTCCTCTCTGGCTCGATCGCGAATAGCGACAGATCAAATCACATGCACCAACAGTATAACCGCACAACCAATACGCATAACACATAGAAAACACGAATTCACAATCAATCAATTCCACAAACACATAATTTTATCAACCTACATCACCCAGAAACCATGGTCGCGCACTCACCTTAGCTTGTGAACGGAAAGGATTAAGTTTACCACGAAGATCAAACTCAACTAGCACCAAAACCTACTGTTCTCATGCTATAAATATCCAGGATAACCCAAGCAACGATCCTTCTACGACAAAACTAACAATCGAGCCTAAGAACAACTCTTTTTATGCTCACAACGCTCAATCTCTCTCAAATCTCTTCTTTTCTCTCTTCTCAACACAAAAACACGTTTTTATTCTGCTCAAAACGATCATAAATTGCGGCTGGGTCCTTATATACGCAGACCTAGGGTTCCGCACCCAAACCGACCAAAGCCGAGCGATTAAAAATCAAACCATAATAAACCCGAAACAGTGGTGTCGATCGACACCCCTATCAAAAATCCAATTTTTGGTTTTGGTATGTTAGACTTGTTTTCACTTCTTTTAGGCCCAAAATGCTCCAATTTCCTAAAAATGCTTTTAAATCCAAGAAAACACTAAAATTGGTAATTAAATACCAAAAAACAAATAGTTTTTTTTGTTAAAATCATACTTAAAACATAGTAAAAAGTGGTAAAATATGACATATATCACATACAAATATGATGAACTAAAATGGTTTTGAAATCTTCAAACCTACAAATTAATTTCAAATGAATTTTCTTTTTATTTATTTTACCCTCGGTGAAATTTCTTTATAAAGGATCAAAAAGTAGTTTGAATATCCTAATGCAAAATTCATGTAGCTAGAACTTGAACAATCATGTTGCATCATTGTCGGCGCAAAGTAAATTTGATAGCTTGAATAGTAGTACCGGATTTTGCACCCATTACCATGATCTGAATCAGGACCACATCGACTCGAGACTTCGAGAAGGAAGTACACGGATTGAGCCGAACAACTATGATTCGGCCCAAATAGAAGATTTTAAGCTTAAAGTTCTATCTTTCAACCGATTATTGCCGAGGAAAAAATGAAAGGATTAGTTCGAATACTGTAAAATCATACGAGATTATGAGATTTTCTTATCTTTTTAGGGATTATTCAACTGACTTATATTTGTATATATACTCGATGTAATTTTTAAGAAAGAATCCACAATTTTTATCAATACTACAATTTTTACAAACTTCTTTGATCGTTTTTAAATTCATTGAATCTTTCTTGCTTTAAAATCTAAAAACCCCTACTTATTTAAATTGAACCCAAAAAAATTCCGCGATCCGAATACACCACTCAATTTTTGATAATTAGCTAGTACTTTTTAGATACTCAAAACTGCATACCATGAGGTCTGAATTCAACCAAAATATTACCTTTAGCATAGCTGGCGAATTAAATAATGGTTGATGAGAAGAAGAATAGAAAACAGGTGGCGAAGTTTTTCAGCTACCTTTAGGACTACATCCATTTGAATCTATATGCAATGTATAGTGGATGGTTATTTGGTTTTGACTGCTATAATCCTGATAATAGCTTTTATTATTGTAAATATATATTTTTGATAAAAGAAAAACAATACTATTTATATGTGTAGTTTTGGATTTCATTACGTTTATAAATAGCCAAGGAACAAATTTAAAACGAGCTTTGAGAAAATCATACTAAGTAAATTGCAAATAAGTACGTTTGTTCCTATACTTCTCATATCATATGCATGAAAAACAAAATGTTTGGGAATGTGCTAAAAACCTGGCTGGGTCCAGTGCTGTTCTTAGACTTGTAAAAGCTCGAGGCGAGTTAAAAAAATGACCCCTTTTTAATATAATTTTTAAAAATAGTTTTAAACAAAAGAAGTTATTCAAAACAAAAACAAACGTAAACGAATCGTTTACTATCGGCGGAAGAACCGAAGAAGAAGATGAATTTGAGAGTGAAGCTCAAATTTGATTTCAATTTTGTCCTTAAAAGTTTGTTCAGTGGTTGTAGGAAAAAAAAAGAATTAGGATGTTAGGATTAAATGTATTAATAAATAAACCAACGATAAAATAAATAAAAAAGCAAATATTCGCATCCTAGAGGTTTTGAACTCGGCTTAGGGTGAATATTGGTGTGTAAGTTAAATATTCAAACCACTATACTACTACAAACTTTTGAAATATTGGGGCCCCTAAATTTTATATATTATTAAGGCCTCTAAAGCTAATGTTTTTTTACCAACCCATTAGGCACGGGTCTGCCGGGGTCTAGTGGTAGATGAGATTTGGGAATGTACTAAAATACTCTCTACAGGGTTCGAGTATTCTTAGATACAAAACACATCTATGTGGAAAGTTTGGGTTTGGACCACAGGTCCAGGCAGTTTACTTGGTAATCCAGTAATATGCGATCTGGTTACCCCCTGACATTAGTCGGAAAGTATTTTAAACTCGGCATAGACAGTATGGTCTTTCTTCGGGTTGAAGTCTACTTTATAGCACTTCGATATGTTCTACTAAAACAGACCAGATCAACCGATAAGATTTATTAAAAAAAAAAAATGTACCAAAACATTTGTGGTATATGATCGTCGTATCGTTTTTCTTTCAATGCATTATATTTAATCGGGCCATGTAATATTATTATTATTATTATCATTATATTAAGTTTAATGCGTTAATTTTTTTAAAAAAAAAGTTCATGCGTTAAACTAGTCCTGGGCACATTTACCCGAATCTGTATACCCGAACCTGTACCCGAACATGTAAGACCCGAACCGAAACCTGTACCGAAAATAAGGACTAACCTATTGAGTATGTTTTTGGAATATTCGTGGGTACAGGTTCAGGTCCGGGTAAGAACCTGTACCCGAACATACCCGAACATAAGTGAGTTAATGTTATTTTATTGCCTTTTCATCATTCACTCACCACACACGACCAAACATATAACCAAAAACTTTTATTCGGCTAAGAACCCTAATTTTCAAACTGAAAAACCCAAATTCTCTTTTACCTCGATCATATTCGTCTCCTCCATCAGAGAGGGTAAGCATCTGAACATCAATCTTCTTCTAATTTTGATTCGGTTTTATTAGATTGACCATTGATGCTTGTTCATATTCCTGAATTTTGAATTGTTTCGGTTAAATTCCTTAGGGGGTCTGTTTGATTTGAAGTATGTTAGATGATTCGATTCGATTCACCATTTAAGCTTGTTCATATTCTGAAATCTGAAATTTCTAATTGATTCGATTCAATTCCTTGGTGGCCTCTGTTTATTGCCTTTGTTTATTGCTCTGAGATTTGATCAGAGCCTATGTTTATTGCTCTGATTGAATTTGAAAATTCGTGAATCCTACTTTGTTTTTGTGCTTTTTATATGAAATCTAGCATTATTAGGAGTAAATTGAAATCCTGAATAAGATTGTTATGAGATTTGACTTTTGGGCTGTAGAATTTGAGTCTACTTTTTGGAATCATAATCCCCCTAATATTTTTGAAATCATGAAATATTGAGAAAGGATTGGTTAAGTTTTATGGGGTTTTTTTGTTACTTTTTCATGGGTTTTGAGTCTGGATAAAAAAGATGAAGTTTTTAGCTACCTACAGAACCCCTTAGTCTTTTTCTTCATGGAATTATAAATGATGACCAAAAGTCCAATGATGACAACGGCCACATAAGCAACTGAAGCAATAATCGGAAGCATGAACTTGTTTTTGTCCTTTACATCTTTGATTTTGCATGAATCAGATGAGCATAAACTTTTTTAATCTTGTTCCTCTTTGATTTGAAGTTTTTCTAAGCGTCTCTGAATTTTTTTGGCATAAACTTTGATTTAGTTTAGTGAAGTTGTTAACTCATTTTAGTTCAGTTTATTTGTGTCTTCTTACTTATGATTCTGATATCTACAATAAGCTTGTACAACAAACTTCAAGCTTCAACAATTCAAGACTTCCAAGTGTTTCAACTTTCTGATTTCTTTCTGTTCAACTCCTACGTGTGTTTTAAAGTTTGATTAAGTACTATTAAACCTTTGTTCTATGTCTCATCTCAACTCTTTTGAACATGTGTTTCAACTTTCATCATTTATGTTGTGTTTGGACTGATATTTACATGTTCTTTTATGTTTATTTCGGGTAAAAATAACACTTTCGGGTAAAATAGACCCGAAAATACCCGAACCAATAGGAATCTATGCAAAAATCTGGTATTTACAGGTTCAATTTGATGGAACCTGTACCCGAACCTGTACCCGTGAAGACCCGAACCTGTACCGAACTGAAACCTTACAGGTACATGTATGGGTACATTTTTCCTATACCCGAAGGAACCTATACCCGGTTGGACCCGAACCTGTACCCGACCCAAATACCCGTTTGCCCAGGACTACGTTAAAGATCGTAATTATTACGATCGTAACACATGTTATTTATAACGTGTCAAAATAACATGTCACGATACAATTAATATTATAAGATACAACTTCATTCTTTTTCGCTAAAAAATAATTATAGCAACAAAAAAAAGTTTGTGGTATATTTTTTTGCGACCAACCCACCAAAAGGATAGAACTCATTTCTATTTATTTTACCTAACCATTCATTTAGGTGCCGAAGGTAATATGTTACATCGACAACACTATTTTACTTTTTTCTTTATTGATATAATATTATGAAAGTGTAACATTCTAAAGATCATGACGTATATCTCACTTAACACGGTAGTAGGTAGGACTTTGGAATGTATATATATGTATATATTATTATTAATTTTTCCTCTTCTGAATGGAGCTTCGAAAATGGAGATGCCTGATTTTTGTTTTTTTCTAAATTGATATTCTAAACTTTGTTGTAACAACTAGAACATGCATCTGAATCCGAATTACGTGATCCCTATTATAGGTTTTTCGTAATACATGTATAGGCTAACCAATTCAGTCGTTATATTTCGAACTATACTTTATCAAAAAAATATTTCGAACTATAATTCAGAAACTACTATGTTGACAAAAAAAAAAAAAAAAATTAAGAAAACTACTCATGAGGGTTTTTTTTTTTGTCAATCAAATATTAACTAAAAAAATAACTCTGGAATTGGTTGATTCAATGTCATAAGAATGTGCAGAATAGATGAAAACATCCGCGTGCAAATTAACCGAACGCGAAATTTTAGATAGTAAAAATTTTGGAAAAGAAGCCACCAAGCTTTGGACCTTGTCCGAGAGGATTGAGAAAGCAGGCTAGTTCTCAGAACAATCTGTCTTAACACCTAACACTCCAGTCCTCGCGCTTATAGACAAAATGCTCAAATAGGCGCCTCTATTTCCGAGTGTAACGGCGATCAAGACATTAAGGAATACTCATCAAGTTGAAGTACTATATATACAATTAAAAACGTTCATTACTTTGATAATCTAGTTAAGTACATTAGATTTTAACTTGATTGCATAATTTAAATTTGATAATAAAATGAAGGGTTAATTTACCCTATCGCAAAGAAAAATTAATAATTCATCAAGTAGCAAAAATTACCTTATGTGGTATAATCCTTACCATTAGAATTATGATAATTGGCTAGTAAATGAGTTGTTAATTTTTTTGGTTATATGACAAATTAACCCTAAAATAACACATTCTATAAAAGAAAAAGGGGAAAATGAAAAAAAAATGAGAAAAATCAGTTTTCTGAGTTTTAAAAGGTTATTTTCGATTTAATAAAATATATGATTTTTTTTAGGGTAATATTGTCAAAAGTCATAGTTTGTTTTTCCAACTGTCCCTTAATAAAGCTTATATCATGCAGTAGAATTTCTGTAAATTAATAATACCAATTTTTTAATTATTATTACTAGTTTGGAACTTCCATATTGGCGTACTTTTGAAATATTAAACTTTCAACGGACACAAAAAAGCATATGTAAATATTAAACTTGTGAAATAAATGGTGTACTTTATATATTTTCTTCATATAAAGCACCGTCTTTTTTGGTACATAAAACTATCAATTTTTTCTTAAAATAAAGGGGAAATTAGTCAAATAACCATTAAAATATATATATATATTTCACAAACTAGCTAAAATGACACTATGTGGCCTAATACTAACCCTTAGATATATGATTTTGGCTAATTTATGAATTATAGTTTTTTTATGGTTTTTCAGTTTCAACGAACAAAAAAAATGCGTGTGTAAATATTATTCGCAACTAATACTTGTACTTGAGACTTGTGGTCCTAGAAAAATTTGTATACTAGTTTAATTTATGGAGAAGAGTTTGAAATGTGTTCACAATGGAAAATCATCTATCAAAAAAAGGAGTAGGTGAGAGTCAGATGCTTTTTATTTTATTTTTTCTTTATGAAACTCTATCCTATCAGAAAGTCACATGTGACTCGATGAACATAATGCATTTATTTTATACTAAAATAATGATTGTGATTTGGTTTTCTCTTGTGGTTGGTGTGAAATAGCAATCGTTTTTTTTTTGTTTGGTTAAACAATTCAAAGAAAGTTACTATAATTTTTTTTTAATATACAGTACTGTATAACTTAAGCATTTATTACGTACTATATAGTTTAAATATGAAATAATATTCTTCTACCGAATTATTTTTCATCGTTAAAAGTATTGGTTTAACTTTTAATTTAAGCATTTTTAGGTAAAGCTTTCCAATTTTTTGTTTTTGTTTGAGGTATCTGACAACAATATTCTTCGAAAGCAAATGTCAAGGAAATGATCTAGCGTTGAAATTAATGATACTACAATTTAAGGAAAAAAGTGACAAGGATTATTGTGGTGTGTGGATCCCATTCACCAAACTATGTGTCCCGCTTACATTGCACATACTCCTCGTAAAGGTTTAGCCTTTTTCCTTTTCTGAATCTCTTCATTTATTGATATATCAAAATCTACAAAATGGTTTAAGCCTGATTATTGCTATTTATCTTCTTAATTAATTTGTGGCCTACTTTCTTAGTTTTTTTTTTTTTTTTCCACAGCCTACTTTCTTAGTTCATATTAGAACCAATATCCTCTGGATATATTGCACATGGTGTCTCCTCTCTACTAGATTCTCTAAACCATAGCACATCCCGCATCTTGGAAAGTAATGATTTATTTGCTCTCCACAAGATGAAAAGTGAACCGTCACTTGGTAATTTCGTAACAATACGAGACTCCAGTGCCGTTCTTAGACTTGTAGAGGCTCGATGCAAGTTAAAAAAATAAGTCATTTTTAATATAGTTTTTAACAAAAAAAGTTACTTAACGAAAACAAAAACGAAAAACAAACGTAAACGAGTCGTTTACCGGCGGAATAACCGAAGAAGAAGATGAATTTAAGAGACAAGCTCAAATTTGATTTTAATTTTGTTGTTAAAGGTTTGTTCGGTGGCCGTGGAGAAAAAAGAATTAGAATCTTAAGGTTAAATGTGTTAATAAATAAACCAACGATAAAATAAAAAAATATATATATTCGCATCCTAGAGGTTTTGATCTACACCCAGATTGAATACTGGTGTGCAAGTAAAATATTCAAACGACTACACTACTATAAACTTTTGAAATATTGGAACCCATAAAATTTATATATTATCTGGGGCCCTAAGGCCAATGTCTTTTTGCCAATATTAGGCACGGGCCTGCCAACACCATAAATTAAAGTCACACCATCTTCTCAGATATGATTTTATGAACAAACAATTAAAATTACTTAACTATTAAATTATTACAAAAATGGGACAAATTCATAGTAGACTCTCGAAAAATTCAACTAATATACATCAATCAAGATATAATTCTTAAAAAAAAATATATATCTAATTAAATATGATATGTTTTTTTTTTTCAAACAGTTTTAAAAAAATGATTACAAGCGGAACGAAAGCAAAGAGACATCTTGTGAACCATAAACATTCAGATCTTCCATTTCAGTTGACTTTAGTGCTTAGAACGAAGGGTAAGTAGGTGAATATTACAATTAAAAGAAAAAATTAGGTAACTAACATGTCCAAAATTATATTTAAGTAAATAGCAGAGAAAAATAAAAATATGACGAAATTGCCCTCACAACTTGAATTAAGGTAAATATAATTAAAAACTATCTCTATATATCTTCTCTTGATCTCATTCATAATTGCTTCTAGGGTTTCTCTACAAAAAGTATAAAAATATGTCAGAATATGACAAAAAAAAATATATATATATATATATGACGTAATAGTTAACTATTTAATAACATAGTTAATTATTTTTGAAATTACCATTTTAAACATAGTTGACTATACCATATTTGTAACTATCTAAAAAATAGTTCACTATTTTCATCGAACTATCTATCAATTAATTTCGGAACATAGTTAACTACATCATATTAAGTTAATGGGTTTACCCATTAAACCCATGAACCCATTAGGGTAACCCAACATAACCCATTTATTTATATGAGTAAAAAAATATAACCCAAACCCGCTAAAATCGTGGGCGGGTTCGGGTAACCCATGGAGAATGACCCATTTTGACACCCCTAATATTAACTATCTAGGAACATATATAGTTCACTATTTTCTAAAAAAATAGTTAACTATTATCAGAAACATAGTTAACTATTATTAGTAAAATAATTACTTGCCGGAAAAAAAAACTATAGTTACCTATTAACTATGTCGATATTCAGCAAATACTCAATTTGATCAAGAGATGGATTGACGCTTGAGAGTTTAATGGCCAACCATCATCTAAATATACCATTGGAGATCTATATCTATGATGATGAGTTAAGATAAAATAATTGAGAGAGAATAAAAATACGAAGCAAATTGCAAAATTAAATTAAAGAAAAAAGAGTAGAAGGAGGAGGAGAAGAAGGAACTAAGTAAAAAAGAAAGGGAGAAGAAGAAGAAACGTAGTCGGCGGCAGAGAGGAGGAAAGATGAAGAAGAATAAAAGATTAAGAGAATAATGATTTAATGATTATGGTTTTAATTATTTTAATGTAAAAAATTGTATAATTATAAAAAGATAAAATCAGAAATTTAGGTAGGGTAAATGTTAGTTACCTAAATACAATTTATATAGTGTTAAATATTTAATTATGGACAAAAACTAAATTTCTCTAGAATGAAATACATTTAGCCACGTCCATTTCTGTTTTCACGTCCTGGGTTTTAACGTCCATTAGCCATAGGTTGACAAAGCATCTCTTTAGCATTTGTTGATGATTTAAACGATTTACCTTAAATGATTTGGTATCATGAACGTGTCAAATGCTTTATCGAATCCGTTTCTGAATCTGATGAAACTTTTTCTTTTTGTTATTATTATTAATAACATTTTCATATAGGAGTGACCCGAGTTTTTTAATAAACTTGCTAATCTCCAAGGTGGCGTGCTTGTTAATTGTTATTTACCTAATTTAATAGGTTTATACCAAGGTTAACACACTACAAGAAAACAAATTGATTTTTGACAAAATATTAGTGGTCAAAATATTTACTGACACATTTGTGACCAAAATATGATGAAATTTTAAATTGGTCGATATTGCTCACAATAATGAATCATTGTTTTAAATTGTTGAAGGTATGGATGAAATATAAAGGTATACTAATTGATATGGTAAAATATAAAAATACACTAAAATGATTGTAATAATTTGAGCTATAATTTTTTTTGTTTGTGATAATTGGCATGGGTGAGTTGCCTTCATGAACATAGCTTTCTTTGGCCATTGTGGCCGTGACAGTCTCTAATTTATATAGTGTTAAATACCAAAAAAAAAATGATTTGTTTCGATCTCAGTTGGACCAAATACTAGAGCATGGCCAGCGTTGATATTTGTAAAGTATCAACCAATAAAAACAAATAAAAAATGGAGTAAAGGTGTCTGATACCCTCGGTTCCGTAGTGATACGGTATCATTGGTGATGTGGCACCGTGCGATTGGGTCTGTTTTTTTTTTTATCATTGTTGTAATGATATTAAAGTTTTTTTTTTTAAAAGATTAGAAATTGGTCGAATGATTTTACGTTTTTACAGATTGTAATATTACTTTTTTAATCTTATGTTTTTATATATATATTAGGTGAAAGAATTCGCATATATGCGAGTTTATGATTCAAAAATTTATTATACAGAGTATTTTATAACCAGTAGAAAGTCAAAAATGAAAAAGTAAAAAACAAATTTAAATCACTCATGAAAGTAAACAAAATAAAATCAAAACGTTGATATCAAATAAATTTTTAAATTATCATTTTCTCATGATTTTTTTCTATTTATATAACTACTCATATATCTCTTTTCTCAAAATTTTAACGAATT
Source organism: Draba incana (assembly GCA_963576765.1). Lineage (NCBI taxonomy): Eukaryota > Viridiplantae > Streptophyta > Magnoliopsida > Brassicales > Brassicaceae > Draba > Draba incana. The sequence continues at coordinate 24,181,567 of OY755205.1, forward strand.
GAATCTAATATTTTTAATTGCAAACTAAAACTAAAAATTTCAAAAAAAATTTTTTTATAAAACCGACACTGGTCTCACCGCTGGAGACAGATTTATTAACAGTATCATAATGAATCTCAAATAATAAACAAATATTAAAATTTATACTAAAATAATGCTAATAATAACCACGTGGTATCATGGGTTTGCATGCTCTAAAGCATATCGGAATTAGTGTCAAAAACTTAAAATATCTCATTGGTCTACCTTTCTTTATACTAATTTTCATATAAATAAACCTCTCAACCCCCACACTTCTCACCCATCACCACATTCCTCACCCAACAAAAACAAAGCAATCAAAATAATCTCACGAAAAATGGGTTCAACGGCGGAGACACAGTTAACTCAGGTGCAAGTCACCGACGACGAAGCTGCCCTTTTTTCCATGCAACTAGCAAGTGCCTCCGTTCTTCCCATGGTTTTAAAAACAGCTTTGGAGCTTGATCTTCTCGAGATCATGGCCAAGAACTCTTCGCCTATGTCTCCTTCCGAAATCGCTTCTCATCTTCCGACCAAAAACCCCGAAGCTCCGGTCATGCTCGACCGTATCCTGCGCCTTCTTACCGCTTACTCAGTCCTTACATGCACCAAACGTACACTTCCCGGTGGTGGCGACGCCGTCGAGAGGATTTACGGGCTTGGTCCGGTTTGCAAGTACTTGACCAAGAATGAAGATGGTGTCTCCATCGCTGCTCTTTGTCTCATGAACCAGGACAAGGTTCTCATGGAAAGCTGGTAAGATCTTTGACGATATTATCATATGAGTTTTGATTTTTTTGATGGATCTTATCGCAAAATCAAGTTGGGATTTTTTTTTCTCTTTCTTTTATAAATAATGTGGGTTTTGTTAAGCTATGCTTCTTTGTTCTCGTAAAATATTGCAATTCTAAAGGTAAAGGTGAGAGATCTCTTTCGACCAGAAAAAAAAAAAAGGTGAGGAATCTCTAGCAACGCAAAGTGTAAGACAATTAGACAGCGACAAAATAAAAATGACAATAGACTAAGTTAGACAAAACCACGTCGTTTTGACACGTAAACTATACCTACTGTCCACTAACAAACTAAATAATAGACGATTTTTTTTAGTGGTTAAACGAGCTCCTTCGATGAAAATTTGGTTTGCTTTTGTGCGAAAATTATACGAATAAAGGAGAAAATTCGAAAACAGATATCTTAAGTTGGTCCCCATCAAAAGCTAGAAGAAACACCTTTTTTGCAGAAAAGTCTCTCTCTCTCTCTCTCTCTCTCTCTCTCTCTCTCTCTCTCTCTCTCTCTCTCTCTCTCTCTCTCTCTCTCTCGGTTCGTTGCTTACGATTATTAAGAGTAACTAAATACGGAAAATGAATAGAAACAGAATAGGAAGAGGATCGGTCTTGGCATTATTGAGCAACAAAAAAAGGAAATTAAAAGACTTAATCTTTCGTTTTGGATCGCTTCAATCGAACCGGTTTTTTCTTCAATCGAACCGGTTGGTTCTCTTTGCGTACCGGCGGCTATTTATTAAAAACAAAAAATTCCAATATAATCAACTTGCGTGGATCTAGGTTTAGCCACGGATGAGTGACATGAGTCCATAGAGAGATCTTGAGATCAATATCAAAATTGATTATCCTAACTAGTGATAACTCAAAGTTGAAGGTTAGAATTTGGAAAAAAAGAAAAGTTGAAGGGTAAAGATTAGCTTTACGAAAATAGAAGACTTAGAGCTAACTGGTTTAACTGCAGCGGGTGCGGATGCGGCTGCAGGAGTTTGCGAAAGCGGACAATAGCGGTTTCAAGCGTTATGAAGCAATTTACACGACTGGTGTAGTGGTTGGAAATGGATGTGTTGCAGGATATTTATGACTGGTTGACCAGCGGTTAAAAAATAAATTAACAATATAACTACATTAAATAATTATAAAAAATATCAAAAATCATATTATTATAATAAAATAGAAAAATTATTAATTCAATAAAATTATATACAGAAATTAATTATTATTACTTTGGATGAAATTTATGAATCTAATGGAGAAATTGTTTCTTTTGTAGATTAATGTTATATTTTAAAATTTTAGTTTGTTAGATTTATATAAATTTGTGATCGTAATTTATTAAGAGAATTTTGGTGTGAAGATTTTATAAGTATAAAATTATAATAGGTTACTAATTAAAAATGTCAAATTATATATATTTTTCATAATTATAATATCCAAATATGAATTTTTTAAAATTTATTATATATTTTCTGATTTAAAGTGGATTTTATATTTTCTAATAAAAAAAAATCCACCCGCAACCGCAAACGCTTGAGGAAAATAACTTTTGGTTTTGAGCGATTTGGAGTGATACAATATAAAGTTTTTTCCATGATTGTTGTCAAACGTTAGGAACCGCTACCGTCCGCAAACGCAGAGTTTGCGGGTAGTAGCGGTTGTACCAATCAAGCCCTTAGTCTTTGGTTTTGGTTTTTTTCAATCGAACCGGTCCACTATAATCAACTTGACTTGCATAGGTTGGCCTTAAACTGGTAAAGTAGAGATTGATGTTGAGAATTGAGATTAATATCTAAAGTTCATAAAAGATTATCCTAATTATTAGTGATAACTAAGTTGAGGGTGATAATTTGGAAAAAAAACTTGTAGGGTAAGGCTAAGCTTTAAGAGTGTGTGTTTTCTTAAACTCATGTCAAAGAGAATTGTTTCAGGTACCATTTAAAGGATGCAATTCTTGATGGTGGGATTCCATTCAACAAGGCTTATGGCATGAGCGCATTCGAATACCACGGGACTGACCCTAGATTCAACAAGGTTTTTAACAATGGAATGTCTAACCATTCCACAATCACCATGAAGAAGATTCTCGAGACCTATAAGGGTTTCGAGGGATTAACTTCTTTGGTTGATGTTGGTGGTGGCATTGGTGCTACTCTAAAAATGATTGTCTCTAAGTACCCTAACCTTAAAGGCATAAACTTTGATCTCCCACATGTCATTGATGATGCTCCATCTTATCCCGGTATACTACATTTTCATAACAATTCCAAAAATCCGATCATTTTGTTTGAGATTTGATAAAGAGATATTGGCTTGTAAATAATAATGCAGGTATTGAGCATGTTGGAGGAGATATGTTTGTAAGTGTCCCCAAAGGTGATGCCATTTTCATGAAGGTTAGTCGAATTACTAATTACCAAAGTTCCTATACCGAAAATTGTTGACATTATTAGAAATTCGTATAGGAAATAAGTCTCATAACATTTATGGTTCGATTTTTTTCATTGTTTTAACAGTGGATATGCCACGATTGGAGCGATGAACACTGCACAAAATTCTTGAAGAACTGCTACGAAGCGCTTCCAGAGAACGGAAAAGTGATATTAGCAGAATGTATACTTCCAGAAACTCCAGACTCGAGCCTATCGACCAAACAAGTAGTCCATGTTGACTGCATTATGTTGGCTCACAATCCTGGAGGCAAAGAACGGACCGAGAAAGAGTTCGATGCATTAGCTAAAGCATCAGGCTTCAAGGGCATCAAAGTTGTATGCGACGCCTTTGGTGTTAACATTATTGAGTTGCTCAAGAAAATTTAAAAGTAGCAAAATCGCAAGGCCATTTAAATATGATCATTTATGTAAACTTGCTCGCATGTGTGCGTCTATTTCCCCATCTTTGTTTTAAACTATGCTCTGGCTAATAATGATTTATGTATAATTTGATAGAGTTTGCTTCAGTATGGTTTTCTTATAGTACTTGTATCTTTATTTGTTTGGATTATGGAAAAATCAAACAATGAGATATTGTTGAAAATATTATCTGATATACAATTAATCACATCCAGAAAATTCCACGTGGACTCTGTTCGTTCACCGACCAAACAAGTTTCACTGAATTTCTTCATCAAATCAAAACTTGTCAAATTTCTTTTACTATCTGTAGACTCGTCTAGCTTTCTTTTCCTGTAGTCTTACTCATAAAGCTATTGCGTAATATATCTATAGTAACATATAGCTAAGTTTTTTTGAAAATCACATATAGCTAAGTTACTACTCCCTCCGTTCCAAAATATAAGTTGTTTTGGGTGTTTATTTTTGTTTCAAAATATAAGTTGTTTTGAGAATCCTAGGTACTTTTCATCTTTATTAAATACTGTGTGACCAATAATATTCGGTAGTCTTTTTTAGGTTTGATTAAATTATATTTATTATGTATATTAAATTATATTTTTTATAAGAAAAAATAGTTTCATAAACACTGTGCTTTTAGCCAAAACTACTTACATATTGGAACGGAGGGAGTATATTTTTTTGTGCAAACCAATTTGATTGAAGAAAAGACTCAAAGGTCGGTTACAGGGGATATGCTAAGAAGTCTTAGCGCTTCTTTAGCCAAAGCGTCTGCGGGCACATTCGCCTCGCGAGGTTAAAGTCGCAAGAACAAACTTAAGCTTGAATAAAGAGTCCTTCCTTTATTGATGTTTAGAAAATTCCTCAAAACTAAACACAAGCTTTCTTCCTTAGTTCTTATGATCATCCACATCTCGGTGATCTTACTCTAAGGAAATCTATAACCTATATACTCTATATATAGGTTATAGACTTCCTTTTCTAAACCTACTCTATTTCCTTTTTAGTTTAGGACTAGACAATTTCCTAATTCTACTTAGATTCCTAATTCCTTTAAGGATATCTTCTTGGAGCTTACTCAACATTCACCCCCTTAAGCTTCAAGTCATTCTTTGTGAGATCTTGAACTCCAATCAATTCTCTCATCTTCTTAAACTTGATTCTAGCTAAGGCTTTCGTTAGTATGTCTGCGCGTTGTTCTTCTCCGGGAACGTATTCCACTTCAAGTTGACCATTCTCTACACATTCTCTAATGAAATGGAACCTCTTGTGTATGTGTTTACTTCTTCGGTGGAAAACTGGATTCTTGGTGAGCGCAATGGCGGATTTATTATCGATGCGAATCATTGTCTTCTCATGCTTCCTTCCTGTGATTTTTGCTTAACAAATCTTGAATCCGTATACGTTGTTTTGCCGCCTCCGTAGCTGCCATATACTCTGCTTCACATGATGATAAAGCTACCGTTTCTTGCTTTTGTGAACACCAAGTGATAGGAGATTCTCCGAAGTAGAAAACATGTCCAGAGGTGCTTCTTCCGTCATCAAGATCAGTGCTGTGACTTCTGTCACTTTAACCAACAATCTTCTTTGTTCCTCCATGGTTGAACTTTAAACCATAAGCCATCGTTTCTTGTAGATATCTCAAGATTTGCTTTAAAGCATTACCATGTGATTCATTTGGTTCTTGCATATATCTACTAAGCATTCCAACTGAGAAGGCAAGGTTCGGTCTAGTATGTAGAAGGTACCCTAAACAACCGATTTTTCTTCGATATGCAGTAGCATCAATCTCAGTCTCTGCATCATCTCCTTTAGACAACTTCAGTCCAAAACTCATTGGTACATGAGTAGGGTTGCACATATCCAATCCTACTTCCTCTAAGATTCTTCGAGCATATGCTTCCTGCTTAATCTCAATTCCTTCCTTTATTTGAGAAACTTCGATCCGAAGATAATATGTAAGTTTCCCAAGATCCGACATTTCGAATTTGGAAGACATTGCACTCTTGAACTCTTTAATGATCGCAATTGTATTACCCGTTACAAAGAGATCATCGACGTACACGGCTATGATGAGAAGATTTGTCCCTTCCTCCTTTCGATACACTGAAGACTCCATGCTCGCGGTGCCTGCCGTAATCCATATAAGGCTTTAGAGAGTTTGAAAAATTTGTACTCTTCTCCCTTCTTTTCAAACCCTTCTGGCTGAGAAACGTAAACTTCTTCATTCAATTCACCATGTAAAACGCAGTTTAACGTCTAAATGGTGAATCTCCCAGCCGTGTGATGCAGCCAATCCAATCAGCATTCTAATGGTTCTATACGGGCAACATGTGCAAAAACTTTGTCAAAATCAATCCTGGATTCTTGCACATACCCCTTAGCTACAAGTCTAGCTTTAAACTTGTTTATGGTTTCATTTGCGTTTCTTTTGATTTTGAACACCCACTTGAGACCAATGACCTTTACTCCCGCTGGCTTATCAATTAAAGACCAAGTCTGGTTTTTGTTAATTGAATCAATTTCTTCATGACAAGCTCTTGTCCATTCAGCTGATCTTTTCGCTTCTTGGTAACTGATCGGCTCGTTATTGAGTGCAAAAGAAGTATCTCGCATTCTAAATCAGCTAGAAAAACATAATAATCGAGGTAGCTAAGACGATTTCGTTGGCGATTTGATCTTCTTGGCTGAGTTGGATCCTCTGTTTCTCCATTGATTAGATCCTCTGTTTCTCCATTGTTTTCTTCTTGTGTCACTTCTGTGTCTCCAGGTTCATGCGCGGTCTATATACCACTGATCATAAATGGTCCTTGGCCATTGTCTATAGCTTCTCCCCATGTCACTCGAAACATCCCTAGTTCCTCACTCTTGTTATCTGCTCCCTTCCAATTCCAACTTCCCTTCTCGTTGAAAGCCACATCGCGACTAACAATAATTCTTCTCATTGTTGGATTGTAAAGTTGATAAGCTTTGGTTCCAGGTTCTATTCCGAGGTCTACAAGTGCATGAGATTGATCATCCAGTTTCTGTGTTCAGACTCCACCTTTGCATGAGCGAGACACCCAAATACCCTGAGATGTTCGATGCTTGGCTTCTTCTCATTCAAACATTCATACGGTGTTTGATTTTTCAAAGCTCTAGTGGGAACTCTGTTAATCAAATATGTTGAATGTCGTACAGCCTCTCCCCATAAGAAATTCGGAACTCTCATTGCTTTAAGAATGCTTCGAGTCATCTCCATCAACATACAAGGTTATTAAAAAAAAAGTCACATGTCATCCTCTCATGGCTTTACCTTTAGGAAACCTTAACATATTATATCTTTATGATATTTTAATGTTTACAAAAGCCCACAAACTCTGACAAGACGACATGTGTCGCCTCTTTTTAACCAAAAATAAAATAAAATTTCCTGCATTTAAATTTTATTCCAAAATCATTTAATTCGAAAATCGTTATAATATTTTAAGGTTTACAAAAGCTAACAAACTCTGACAAGACGACACGTGTCACCTCTTTTTAACCAAAATAAATCACCTTAAAAATCATTTAATTTGAACAACAAAAATAAACCATCTAAAAAAATTAAACCACCAAAAGTTCCGGCATTTCTTATTCCATTAACCTTTAATCTATATAATCTATATTATTCCATTAACCATATTGTTTTTTATTTTCATTTTTTATAAGTAATCATGATTTTGTTTCTTAAAATGTCACAAAAAGAAGCTTCGTTAAAAGAAAACAAAACATGAACCAATAAAAGATATTAAACTTTTTAGATTGCTGAAATACTAAAATATGATTGGAAAAATTTAATACAATTTGTAGTACACATAATATTTCTAATCAAGACTCTCGGAAAAAAATTAAATTTAGTCTACCGCAATTTGTCCATCTAGGAAAGTAGAATCGCTTCATATATATTAGAGATAAAAAATACATAAAAAAAAAGAGAATATGGCAAAAATATAATAAAGATCTATATAATATGTTAAGGTTTTCCAAAAGCAAAAATATGAAAAGATGACATGTGTCATTTTATTTATTTATAACCTTATAATTCTTTTGTTTTTTTGGTACAAATTTGTTTTTGAATAAAGTGTTGATTAAGTCAACAAATATCTTCTTTATTATTGGTAATTATGTGCAATATTAAGTGTGAATTGATTTTTGTAAAAGACACAATATTAATACGTATACACGTTCAAAGAGGTATTGATGATGAGATTAAATTCTAAAATCTCCCATTATGATTTTGACGTTATTATACGTTGAAATATTAAGCTATATAATATAGTCATGCTCCACTCATCATAATGATTATCAAGAACAATACTAAACCCTTCACATGTTTATTTTATTTTTGTGTGTGAGAGTACACATAGATCATAGGTTCGTTAACTTCTATGTTTTAATATTACGAAATAGTCGATCGTGTGGATGTATCCTGAAATTCTTAATTGTATCAAAAAGCGTCACATTACAGGCAATTAAAGAATTAATGAAAATGTGCTCGCCTCCACACAAACTGTTCATCGTTTATCATAATTTTGGTATCAATTTTTGAAATTTTGTATCTGTTTTTTAGAAATTGTGCTCCTACAGTTTTTACACTTTCAACTGTGATTCCAAAGCAAGCTATGAATCCAAACAAGCATCTAAAAGAAAAGTAAAGCTTCCCTCTTTTTCTTGAATTTTCGATGATCTATTTCCCATCTAAAGACATCTAATCTATGATCATGTAAATGTATCAAGTGTAATGCACTAGGTCATGAAGAGCCTGACTTGGATTCTAGCTGAGGTTAGTTCACCAAGATACAATTCAAATTAACATTCCATTGCTTATATGCGTAAGTCGAAAAGTTTCATGTTTGTTCGAGATGCATCATTAGGCAGATAACAAGAAAAAGTTTTCTATAATATAAATAATTGTGGAAGTGTTTAACACAAACCACAAATACTTCAAAAAATGGTCGAAGAACATATCTATGGAATAATGAGAGAATATATCTGCATAATTCAAGTCTTCTGGAAACCTTTCTCATACGGAATATAAAACACCACCCACATGGTCAACAACTTCATCACGATTAATCCCAGCCTGACATCGTGAGCATTGGTTGACAATACTGTTGTTGTCTTAGTTATACTATAAAAATTAATTAGGCTAATGTCTTTTTGTAAGAATCTTTTAAAAATTCTATATTTTTTGTAGGACAAATTATAAGGAAAAATGTAACCAAGCCAAACTCTACTATCTTTGTGATTTTAAGCTAAATTTTTGAATTGAAAGCTTTTGTTCTTTTATGCAAAAATTATAATAAAATTTATTTATATAATATTAAACACACAGTTAGTCAAAAAAATAAGAAATTATTTCTATTTAACCATTTTAAATTTTAAACCCACGCGTAGCATGGGTAATCCCTAGTAGATAATATTTTAAGGTTCTCATCAATCCAAGTCATGAGAAGATGACATGCATCATTTATTATTTTGAAATTTGTTTTATTGTTTTTTTTTATTGAAAATAAGAAAAATAAATGTACTTTAATAACTTTGAAACAACCAACACTTTAAAAAAAAAAAAATTAATCCGGATTATTATTCATATAAATAATAATCATCAACGATTAATTCAACGACAATAAAACCAGCGGAAATAAATAACCAATTAACTAGATAATCCAAACTAAATTCAATAACTAGATAAACCAAATTTCAATTCTAATAAATCCAACTAGCATTCCTAGCAACCTAAACACCATATTCTACTAAATGCAAACACATAAATAAAAATACTATCATCCTCTTCATACGTCCTGATTCCGCGATCTCACTTTTCCTTTACTAGCAACACATGGAACAAAGAGTTGCGTAAGTATTATTATAAATACTTAGTGACCCGGTCATATCATTCCACGGTCTAACACTCTGGCTCCACATAATAATAATCCACAAAACAACCATTTACACAAAAACACACAAATCAGACATGGGTGTCGATCGACACTACCACTAGGTGTCAATCGACACTAATTTGTCACAACTCAGTCTAATGTCGATCGACACAACCACTAGGTGTCGATCGACACTTGACTCAAACTTGAGTCGTGACTCAACCTGGTGTCGATCGACACCGACTGTAGAAGACCAGAATCAAGACAATCCTCTCTAGTCTCGATTTGATCCGCAATTGATTCTCATCAGCAACAATACACGATGTATCAACAAGAATAGCACATAAAACACATATGATTCAACAATCAATTCCACGAAACACTCAATTACCATTCTATCGCCCAGAAACCAATGGTAGCGAACTCACCTTTGCCTAGGAATGGGAATAAGAACGAATCGACGAAGAACAATGAAGAACACGACGAACGATCAAACATATACAAGCCTGGAAATTTGTTGAATCATCAAACACCACGACGAATGATCGATTCAAATGCTCACAAACCTTGAAAAACACTTCCTAGGAACCCAAATTACTTAAACACCAATTATTCTCAAACTCTCTCTTTCTCATGCTTTTATACCTCTAACCTGAGAAAAAACACGACTTCTCACGTTTTTAAACTCAAGCCTAGGGTTTTTTTCTCAAACCGCAGCTAACCGCAATTAAAAATTGAACCAAACCGATTCAATTAATCATCCCCTCGAGAGAACTAACCATCCCTCAATACTCATATTGGAAACTAATCATCCCAAATGAGCATACAGGCTAACTAATCATCTCCACTAGAGAACTAATCATCTCCAAAAATGAATGAATTATTTGGAGCCAACACAACCCCTGGAGTGATAAATTTTAAAACGTTCATAAACATCTACCGACTAGAACTACCTCCTGTGGCCAAACACGATATTCCCCAACCCAGAATATCATCGTAAACATGACCAACCACTGGTCAACACAATAAACAACCTATATAAGAACTAATCATCTTATCTCACACAGATAAATAAGGAAAACACCATCTTATAAATCTTCAAAATGTATAATCGTTACAACGAAACGAAAAATACAAAAATAAAAGCAACAACATGCTAATCATCCGAAACTAGAACCACAAAGATAAGTAAAGCTCACACCCGCGACCTGCTTGTCGAACCACTTCCTGAACTTTAACTTCATCTTTGCCTTTGGCTCCCAAGTCTCCTCCTCAGTACCAGCACAATTACACAAGACTCTCAACAGTTCTTCTTCCGACGCAGCTCCTTGACTCTCCTCTCAAGAATCCTCAAAGGCCTCACTGCCACCATCAAATCAGGCAGAAGATCCTCAGGAATTTTAGCCACCAACTCCTCTGAAGTATGCAGGCACTTCCTCAAAATCGACACATGAAACACCTGATGAAATCCCTTCATAATCGGAGGTAACTCAACCGGTACGCCATCAATCCAACTCACTCCACTACCTGAAACGGACCCATAAATCTCGAACTCAGCTTGTTCTCTGAAATTGATCTGTTAGGACCTCGCAACATGGCCATCTTGAGATATACTTTAGACGGTGGCATTAGACGGTCTAGGCTAATCTCTGATTGCCTCGATCTTAGCCGGATCTACAGAAACTCCATCTACATAAAAAATGTGGCTAAGAAAACCCATCTCTCGCTCCCAAAAACTGCACTTACTCAACTTCGCAGAAAGCTTCTACTCCAGAAGCGTCTCCAGAATCAGTCTCAAGTGCACCTTGTGCTCCTCATGACTCCTCGAATAAACCAGAATATTATCGATGAAGATAATCACAAATACATGTAGATACCCCTGGAATACGCCATTCATCAACCTCATGACGCTGCAGGCGCACATAACCACAAACTCAAAATGTCCATATCTTGTCCTGAAGGATGTCTTACGAACATCTACCTCATCTATCAGAATCTGATGATATCCCGACGCCAAGTCTATCTTGGAGAACCAAGTAGCATTCCTCAACTAATCCAATAACTCATCAATCCTCAGGAGAGTGTACTTGTTCTTCACAGTGACTCGGTTAAGTCCCCGGTAATCGATACATAACCGGAAACTCCCATCCTTCTTCTTCACATACAACACTGGCGCTCCCCACGGTGAAATACTCGGACGAACAAAATCCTTACTCGCCAAATCCTCTAGCTGCATATTCAGCTCTGCCAACTCAGCTGGAGCCATCCTGTAAGGTGCTTTAGATATAGGCGATGTCCCCGGCTCTAGCTCAATCATGAAAATATCAAAACGAGATGGTGGTAATCCCTTCAGCGACCGAAAAATATTCTCGAACTGTCAAACAACCTGATTACCTCCAATAGCGACCTCTCCAACAGACTTTGGCATCGAAATCGTTGCCAAATAAGCCTCGTAACCCTGCTCAGTCATCTAAACTATCTGAATAGCAGAAATCACGAGACTCCTCGAAGTCGGTCTTACTCCCTGATAAACCAACCTTGACCCCTCGTGCTAAAACACTACGCGACTTCGATGGCAATCCAGATGAACCCGATAACGCTCCAACTAGTCCATCCCCCGAATGACATGATAAAGCTCCACATCACTAATCACTAAATCCGCCGGCATCGACTCTCCCGCTATCTGAACATATATGCATGTCGCTCGGCTAAGCGTAGCTAGGAAACCTCCTCCAGCCATCTTGACCATACTCGCTGGCTCACAGGCATCGCTTCGAAGGCCACTGCTCTCAGCATACTCTGTAGTAATGAAGCTGTTCGATGCTCTAAAATCAAACAACACGTAGGACTCAAAACCTCCCACTAATAAGGTCCCTGCACAAACATTAGGTACTAAGAAACCCTAATATCTCTATAACAGGAAACCAAAAAAACGAACAAATTTGACAACAACAAGAAATTAACAAGTCTAAAATCTAAATTTACATGTGATCGGCCTGGCGCTCTGCTTGCATGTCTCCACTAGCATATACACATGGGGTGATCCACGAATCTGAGCCAATGGCTGCATTGCCGCTACCTGAGGCACTGGTGGCGCTGCCACCAGATGAACTACTGCAACCGCCATCTACTGTAACTTGGGACACATCGGCCTCATATGCCCAGACTCTCTACAATGAAAGCATACTCTCAAATCCTGCTGCTACTGCTCCTGCTCGCCTTTCCGGGGGCAATTAGACAAAAGATGCTCCAAACTCCAACATCTATAACACGCTCGGCCTCTCTGGCTCGACCTGGAAGCATCATCCCACTTCCGCTTCTGGCCCTGTGCAGGCTTGCCACCTTTGCCTGAACCAGAACCGGAACCACTCTGCTACTGCTGTCTCCTTAGCTGAGCAGCAAGAGCAACCGCCGCTGGAACTACTGTAGCTGCCTGACCCCTGAGGTCTTCCTTAATACCTGCAGCAATCTCTACTAGCTTCGCCCTCAAGGTGTAATCTGACACCCTGCAGCGTAACCTCAACTCAGCCTGCAGTCCCCTCAGGAACCTCTTCATATGCGTCTGCTCGTCCTCCATGCCTCTATCCGCATACATGAGCAGTTGACTAAACTCGGCGTTGTACTTACGCACTAAACGATTACCTTGCACTAACTCCACGAACCTCATCCTGAGACAATCTAAAGCCTCTTGAGGAAAATACTTAACGTTGAACTCAGCTAAGAATTCCCTCAGGTCTACACAGCACCCATGCTCCTGGCCTCCACACCTTTCCACCAGAGATGAGCGTCTCCACTGAGATAATGAACAGCTAGCTCCACTAGATAATCAGATATCTGATCGACTGGAAGTTTTGCTCCACACGCATACACCACCCGTTTGCCTCCTCAGGCTCAATTCCGCCAGAAAAGAAGGTCGTACTCAAACTCCGCATCTAACCCATCATCTCCAGATAGGTTGGACACAACTTATCAACTGCAGCCCTCGGTTGCACCTCCGCCACTGGAGGCACTACTATAGCTTGAACCGGAACCACTGCCTGAAACCGCTCCAGCAACTGTGTCAGCATACCCTCAAGACGATCCACTCGATCCTTAACTAGAGCAGCACCCACACATGGGCTTGCTCCCCTACCAGCTAACCCGGCACCTACCGTACCCACAATGGCACTCGCACTGGTCTCACTCATGGATCCCGCATGATGCATCTGAGACTCTGACACTTACGTTGCACTCGGCACCGCACTACTGAAAGACACAATCACTAGCCCACGGCCTTGGCCTTTGCCATGGCCTCTACCTTTGCCACGACTTCTCGCTCCGGTATCCATCTCTCTGCACTCACACAGAACATGAACATGAACTAGAAGAAGTCACAAACAACAAATAAAACTTACAACGAAATCTCTAAAGGCCCAAAGAGGATGATCTAAGACTCATAAATTGACTAACTACTCATAATCAGTTTAAATCACATAGTCTCAGTTCATACAACCTAATTCCCTAAAATCATAAGGGCTCTGATACCAAAATGAAACAACCAACACTTTTTTTTCAAAAAAATAATTAATCCGGATTATTAATTCCATATACAATAATCCTCAACGATTAATTCAACGACAATCAAACCAGCGAAAATAAATAACCAAATAATCCAAATTAATTTCAATAACCAGATAAACCAAATTCCAATTCCAATAAATCCAACTAGCATTCCTAGAAACCTAAACACCAGGTTCTACTAAATGCAAACACATAAATAAAAATCCTATCATCCTCTTTCTATGCCCTGATTCCGCGATCATACTTTTCCTTTACATGCAACACATGAAACAAAGAGTTGCCTAAATATTATCATAAATACTTAGTGAGCCGGTCATACCATTCCACGGTCTAACACTTAGGCTCCACAGAATAATAAGTCACAAAACAACCACTAGGTGTCGATCGACATTCCTTTCAACAATTCGTCATAACTCAGTTTGGTGTCGATCGACACAATCACTAGGCGTCAATCGACACTCAACTCAAACTTGAGTCGTGACTCAACCTTGTGTTGATCGACACAACACTAGGTGCCGATCGATACCAACTGCAGAAGATTAGAATCGAGACAATCCTCTCTAGTCTCAATTTGATCCGCAATCGATTCTCATCAGCAACAATACACGATATATCAACAAGAATAACACAGAAAACATATGATTCAACAATCAATTCCACGAAACACTCAATTACCATTCTATATTGCCCAGAAACCAATGATCGCGAACTCACATTTGCCTAGAAATGTGAATAAGAGCGAAACGATGAAGAACAGCGAAGAACACAAACAATCAGACCTCTACAAGCCTGGAAATTCGTTGAATCATCCAACACCACGAAGAACGATCGATTCTAACGTTCACAAACCTCGAAAAGGATTTCCTATGAATTCAAATCACTCAACCACCAATGATTCTCAAACTTTCTCTCCTTTTCAAGTTTTTTTGCCTCTAACCTGAGAAAACACGACTACTCATGTTTTTAAACGCAAGCCTAGGGTTTCTTTCCTCAAATCGCATCAAACCACAGTTAAAAATTGAACCAAACCGATTCAATTAAACTTGGTGTCGATTGACACCCACCCTTGGTGTCGACCGACAGCACTTACGAAAATCAACAATTTGGTTTCGGGATGTTACAAACTTTAACAATCAATTCTCACAATTCAATAGCTAAGATTAATGTAAGTTAAAAATCTAATAAGTTCATTTCAAAATTCTCTTTTTTCTTTTTTTAATATCTACAAAAAATTATGATTCCAAACTAAATGTATTATTGTGAATTTTTAAAGGTTTGAATTAGATATTTTATTTATTATATCCATCAATATACTATACAAAAAAACGTTTTAAAACTTTAGATTTTGTTGAGGTAACTATGATTTTAAAACCAAAAATCACAAAATAATCTTTAATTAATAAAAAAAATGCTAACATTCACTCAAGAAATGATTTGAGAAATTTTAGGCTTTTAAGATGCTAAAATTGTCAATTGTTCCCTAATGCAATTAAACGGTTTGTATTGGATAAATTAGCAAATGTTTAGTCTTGTGATCTAAATAATTATTTATTGTATTACCAATTTTTTGTAATACTAAATACACAAATACTAAATAAGCTAGAAAATATTACATATTTTACAATATCAATTTTAAAACCTACACAATGCATAGGCAATCTCTAATATACTATATTTTCTGGTCGTAGATATATATGTTGAAAGACAATGAAAATATCATAATAGATTGAGCTCAAAAGCATCAAATTAGTGCGTGAGCTATTTCTTAATCCATATTAATACCAGTGTTTATTCATACTAGTCACGTTGTCTTGTTTAGATTCGAGCGTCGAACCATTACTTGATAAATTTCTGATAGTACGAGATTCCAACACCACAAGAGTCTAACCTCCTTGCGAGAAGATGGTTTTCTGCGCAAACAGTTAGAAATAGTAAATCTTATGAGTTACTTATGACAAATTGTGATTAAAGTAACGAAAACTCAAAAAAAAATATTGTACATTAATGATTTATATAAAAAAATATCTATAAAAAAAGAAAAATTAAGCACACAGAGAATTGTGAAGTAGTAAACATGTAAAACTGGCATGCTTATTTAATTTTTCCCATAAATAAACATCTCAACCCACCCATCACCACTATCCTCACCCAAAAAGCAAAAGCCCTATAAATATCTCAAAGACTTTCCACGAAAAAAATGGGTTCAACGTCGGAGACCCAACTAGTGCCGGCTCAACATTATAATGGGCCCATGGACAAAAAAAAATTTTAGGCCCTTTAAATTTGATTTTTAAAGATTTTTTACTAAATTTTTTTTTTTTTAAATATATTTTATAGTGTCAGTTAATTAAATAAAAAAATTATATTATAAAAAATATTTATGGGCCTCTTTTTAATTTCAATAAATTTAACTTTTAATTAAAAAATTTTAAAAAAAAAATTTTGAGCCCCCTAATTCTTGGGACACGAGGTGAGGTCTATGGGCGTCGCAACACGTGTCCCCCATGTAAGCCGGCCCTGGACACAACTAACTCCAGTGGAAGTCACCGATGACGAAATTGCCCTCTTTGCCATGCATCTAGCAAGCGCCTCCGTTCTTCCAATGGTTTTGAAAACAGCTTTAGACCTTGATATTCTCGAGATCATGGCCAAGAACCCTACTCCTATGTCTCCGTCTGATATCGCTCATCATCTTTCAAACAACAACAACCTCGACAGAGTTCCGGTCATGCTGGATCGTATCCTCCGCCTTCTTACGGCTTACTCAGTCCTTACAAGCTCCAAACGTACACTTCGCGGTGGTGGCGACGAGAGGGTTTACGATCTTGGTAAGGTTTGTAAGTACTTGACCAAGAATGAAGATGGTGTCATGATCGCTCCTCTCTGCTCATGAACCAAGACGAGGTTCTCATGAAAAGCTGGTAAGCTTTTAAACGAAAATTATCATATGAGTTTTCTTATACTCATGCCAAAGAGACTTGTTTCAGGTACCGTTAGAAGGATGCAATTCTTGATGGTGGTATTCCATTCAACAAGGCTTATGGTATGAGCGCATTTGAATACCATGGGACTAACCCTAGATTCAGCAAGGTTTTCAACAGTGGAATGTCTAACCATTCCACAATCACCATGAAGAAGATTCTCGAGACCTATAAGGGTTTCGAGGGCTTAACTTCTTTGGTTGATGTTGGTGGTGGCATTGGTGCTATTCTCAAAATGATTGTCTCTAAGTACCCTAACCTTATTTAAAGGCATCAACTTTGATCTCAAACATGTCATCGATGACATCAAAGATGTTTCATCTCATCTTGGTATATTATATTTTCCTAACAGTTCACAAAATCCGATTTACTTGTATTATTTTGGTTTTAAGATTTAATTAAGAGACTGGCTCATAAATAAATATTAATGCAGGTATCAAGCATGTTGAAGGAAATATATTTGAAAGTGTCCCAGAAGGTGATGCCATTTTCATGAAGGTTAGTCCCTTATCATAACATTAAGTTGCCTAGATCAAAACCAAGACTAATTACATATACTGAAAAGTCTTTGCCATTATAATTCATCACGGAAATATGAGTTTCATAACATTTACGGTTCGATTTTTTTTTATTGTTGTAACAGTGGATATGCCACGACTGGAAGGATTGTGTTAAAGAAAATCAGAAAGAAAGACACTACAAGAAAACAACCACTTTTCCAACGACCTAAACCGTCGGAAATCCGTCGGAATAAGGGTGTTTCCGACAGATTTCCACCGTCGGATCTATCTTGTCGGAAATTAAAGATCCGTCGGAAATCCGCCGGAAACTGTTGACGGATTTCCGACGGAAATCGGTATAACAGAAATGCGTCGGAAAACCGTCGGAATTCATATTTCTGACGGCTTTCCGACGGCGGCTGATACCGACGGATTTCCGACGGCGGCTAATACCGACAGTACTAGATACCGACGAATTTCCGACGGTGATAGATACCGACGGATTTCCGACGGTGACAGATACCGACGGATTTCCGACGGCAGCTGTTACCGACGGAGTTCCGACGGTTCTAGATAGCGACGGATTTCCGAAGGCGGCTGGTACCGATGGATTTCCGACGGAATTTGGAATTTTTATTTTTTAAAAATTAATTATAATTAATTAAATTGAATTTTAAAAAAATTAATTAAAAATTTAAATTAAATTAAATTTAAATATGAAAATAAATTAAAATAGTTTGAAAAGTTATTTAAAATTTAAAGTTTTACATAAAATTTAAAAGTCTACTTAGGAGGATAATTACGGAAGAACGCGTTCATCTTCTCTTCCATCGCACGAACGCGTTCTGTAGACTCCGCTATCAGCTCTGCATCTGCTGCGCGCTGTGCCTCAAACCGCTCTGCATCTGCTGCGCGTTGTGCCTTAAACCGCTTTGCATCTGCTGCGCGTTGTGCCTCAAACCGCTCTGCATCTGCTGCGCGCTATGCCTCCAGCTCCGTGTTTTGTGCCCGCAAACCGCTATCCCCGTGAAATCGGAATGAAGAGGTGGAATTGTCGTCCGGAAGACCGAAGACACAACCTTTGTTCTTCGGAGTAACCTACCATATACAATAAAACTATAAATGTTATAACTTATAATTATCATAAGTTATTTTAAATTCGTTAATAATTGAAAACGTTACTAACCTCATACGTAAGCTCGTTGATCTTCTCGAATGGAACTTCGGTGAGCGGTGGAGTTCCTTCGACGATCGGTTGAGATTGGATGAACTCCTCACCGAGCCTCTCAACACTTTCCACGATGTGTCGGGCAAGTCCATCTTGGAGTTGGCCCGTCTTTCGGTTGGTATGCGCATCTCTGATCAAATCCAGATTTGAAGGACGCGTACATTGCTTTTCATACTGTTAGCATTGAAAAGTAAGCAAATAAGTTAGCGATTATAAAAATGTTTCAAAATAAATAAACTAATCAGTTGTTCTGCACGAGTCGCCTTGCTCGTCGCTCCGAGGTTATGGGTCGCTGGTCCCTTCCCCTTCCGGTCGCTCTTTCGGTTCGTAGAGTGGGTTGCAGAGCTCGACTGAGTTTCCTCCCATTCCCAATACGCAATTAGTTAAGCCCATAACTCGAGATTATTTTTCATATCCCGAGGAATCTTACCAAGTCTCCACAGGTCCTTGTACTCGTTCATCTTCCGCGAGTACATTCTAGGAGCCTTGTCGTCGAATTCCCATCGAACCCGACCAGTCAGCTGTCTGTCCCAATTAAATTCTTACTGGAAAAAAAAAACCTTTAACGATTTAGTATATAAAATTTAAATGTAATAAAACCGGGAATTGTCTAAATTACAAAATTTAGGGATTACCGCAAATTGCCGAAACCAGCTGTCACGGTCATCTACCGGCATTGAAGAGTATGTGAGATACGGCCGAGTTATCAAACAATTAAGCATTGTGTTGATAGACCTCAATATCCCGTTTCCCGAAAATTGAAACCTAACCAAAATTAAGGAAAAATATTTATTAAGTTAACTAAATCGAAAACATTTTAAAATAAAACTTACCATGTCGTGTTGGAAGGCAAGTCCGGATCTAGGACAGGCAAACGATCCCTTCCGGGTTGTGATACGAAATCCTCGATGCTAATTACTGTGGGAGCTGAGGTCGTTGTACGATTATGAGACGGTTGTTGTGTATCCAAAAAGGAAGTGTCGGGGATCTGGGACTGACTTGAACTCCGACCCCCCCCCCCCCCCCCCCCCCCCAACTGGAACCACCGTCTCCAAAACTCTGATGAAATCGTGAATAATCCCTACGATTTCCAAGATTCGTAATTTGTATATAAAATTAGTAGTTAAAATTTTAATTTAAAATTTATAAATAATTTAATGAATATATTTATTTGAATACTTTTCCAAATCTAGTTAATATAAACCAATTCATATAATATTAATTACATGATAATAATTTAGTATTTTATACTTTTTGACAATTATATAGATATTTACAAATTAGTAATCATTTTTTAAATTTCATAACACGTACGAAAATTTCATAAAAATTATCTAAAATCATGTGTTTAATCAATATTAATAATCTATGAAATTATAAAAATTACCCAAAGTTAAAAAAACTTTATTTCGTAAAATATTTATTCCTTTAACAACTAATACGTTTAAAAATCGAAAACAATTTCCTATACCCGAAAAATAACAAAATAACTAAATTTCTATTTACCTAAAATTTTCATAATCCCTAAAATTCTCATAATCCCTAAATCCCTAAATTTCTAAACTCCTAAAATTGTCATAATCCATAAATCCCTAAATTTCTAAATTCCTAAAATTCTCATAACCCTTAAATCCTTAAATCCCTAAATTTCTAAATTCCTAAAATTCTCATAATCCCTAAATCCCTAAATTTCTAAAATTCTAACTCCCTAAAATACTAACTCCCTAAAATCCTAACTCCCTAAAATACTGAGCCAACTCGTATATCAGGGCCAAAAGAACCTTGTACACACGCTTCTTTTTGAATATATCCGCCAATTCTCCCACATGGATCCTACATCAATACATATTAATTTAACATTTCAAGTAACAAAATATATCAATTGAATCATATTCTCAATTATAATTACCAATTACCTTTAAGACAACCATAGCGTCTCCCTCATCAGTACAATCGTACTCATCAATAATTGCAATTACCTACTTAATTTAACAGAATCGATTATACATATAACTTTCATATAAAACCTCTTCTACAATAAAACTCAATCTCACCTTCCGAACAATGTCCAAATGATTTAAACAGTTAAGAATAACGTCCAATTCAACGGACAATACCCAATCCCTGGGAGTCTGCATTAACCTCGCTGGAAAAGTATAAACATTTTTGTAAAAATGCCCAAACAAAATCAGACTGCATTCGTTTCATGCTATTCAACAAACCTAATATTGTACATGTGTCACGTAGGTGTTCAACTGCAGAAATCCAAGGATGGTCGCTAAATGCGGGATCTTCCGACATGCTGAAAAAAACCTGTTGCTTATTTTATGGAATGTATTTTTGTATTCTGATGAAATGCAGAAGTTTCCACCCATATATATAATACCGGAGTCCGTCAGAATACCGTCGGTATATGTCGGCTTTAATTCCAAAACCCTCGGAAATCCGTCCGGCCGTCGTACCGACAAACTTTGCCGACATCGGAATCCGTCGGAAATACATCGGAATTACGTTACAAAATTACGACGATTTAGTTCCGTCGGTAATCCATCGGTACAAGGTGACGGAGTACCGACGGAGTTTCGACAGTTTCTGTGGCCGTCGGAAATCCGTCGATAAATTGTGACGGAATTCCGACAGATTGATGGAAGTCGGACTTTCGTCAGAAGTCCGTCAGAAATTTCCGACGGATATTCCGTCCGTCGAAAATTTTGTCGGAAAAGTGGATGTTTTCTTGTAGTGAGATGAGGACATGTGGAAGTGATTTCGATCGACGGTTAAGATCTTTTGCCAAAAGAGTGGAAATGCTTAAAAAGAACGCAGAAACAGATTTTGATTCATTATCGAATATTGTTGAAATTGTTGTCTTCTTCGTTACTTTCTTTTTCTGTAATTCACAAATCAATTCAAGAATGTTTTAGGAATTCTTCTCTTGCACTTGAATTAGGGATTATTGTTTTACTTTTTTTTTTGATAACTCAGGGAATCCCAAATCTATGGAAGGGCCCAGACTAATCCTTGGGGGAGGTGCAGTCCATGGATAGACCCTCTCTCCGGATATTCAAATGGAACAAAAGCATATTCCATATCCGTGTGGCCAAATGAGAATTGTTAGCAATTTCACGCTTGAGGAGAAAAAGTTATATTAGCAGAATGTTTACTTCCAGGAATTCCAGACTCAAGCCTATTGACCAAACGAGTAGTCCATGCCGACTGCATTATGTTGGCTCAAAATCCAGGAGGCAAAGAATGGACCGAAAAAGAATTCGAGGCATTGGCTAAAGCGTCAGGCTTCAAGGGGATCAAAGTTGTCTGCGAGGCCTTTGGTGTTAACATCTTTGAGTTGCTCAACCAAATCTAAAAGAACCAAAAAGTCCATTTAAATAAGATGATTTATACATTTAAACATGGTTTCTTGTCTACGTCTACTTACTACGTCACCACCTTTATGTGCTTAAGCTATGCTTTGTTTATTAATGGTTTATAAAGAATTTGATATAGGGTCCGATTGGTAACCTAATCTTTTTAAGAGCTGGAGCGGTAAGCTGGAGCGATAAGCTATATACAACATAGTGCAAAGGTGTATAGATAAAGTTATAATAGTGCAAAGCTGTATAGATAAAGCTGTAATAGTGTTGGCAAAGCTTTTGGTATCGCTTTGGTGATTGGTACAGTTTAAAACGTTACAAATTATAAAGAGGCGGTATGTTTTCAAAGACGCTACCAATCTGAGCCACTTTGCTTTAATACTAGCTTTATAGTACTTGGTAATTTTGTTTGTTTGGAAAAAGATTATGTAAGAACACTGATTTAATTAAATAAAATAATGAGTTATTGTTAGAGTTAATTAAGTAGAAAACCCCAGATACTTCATATATTAGGTAATAGGGAACGATAATCAGAAACTACCCCAAAGTCATTTATTTTTCCCAAAGGCGGACTGTTTTGACCCGCGTTGTAAGATCACGCGCTAAGTAGCCTACGACATTAGGTGTAGCGACTCTTCAAGTGGTTGTAGGTCACTGAGCAGCTATCATAGGATAGGGTAGCAGGTGGCGTTTTTTCGTCCAAACAATCTCTAACGATTCGGCCGCATTAAATGCCTAGATATGGTAGATTTTTTTAGTAAATGCATACATAATATGTATAATGAATGTATATACGACAAACTATGTTGTTGTTTTCCTATGTACTCTTATCAAATATCAGTAACGACAAATAATAACCGGCTACAAGGAATCATAACCAACCCTAAAAATCACATTAACTAATACTATACACTAATTGGGTTCATTAACCCAAACGTAGAAGTGTAAAGAATAAATATTAGCTAAACCCTAAACCCCAACCCCCACCTCCTCCCCCAAATCTATACCCTAAAAGTGTAATCATAACACAAATGATTCATAAAATTAAGTACAAATGGTTTTTAAATTTGACTTGGTTATTCACCAGTAAACTCGTCTAAACTTTTGAAACTAATACTATACTCTAATTGGGTTCATTAACCCAAATCTAGAAGTGTAAAGAATAAATATTAGCTAAATGCTAAACCCTAAACCCCACCCCTCCCCCTAAATCTATACCCTAAAAGTGTAATCATTAATCCAAATGGTTCATAAACTTCAGTACAAATGGTTTTTGAATTTGACTTGGTTATTCACCAGTAAACTCATCTAAACTTTTGAAACTAATATTATACGCTAATTGGGTTCATTGACCCAAATTTAGAAGTGTAAAGAATAAATATTAGCTAAACCCTAAACCCTAAACCCCAACCCCCACCCTCCCCCCAATTCTATACCCTAAAAGTGTAATCATTAACCCAAATGGTTCACTAACCCAAATGGTTCATAAACTTAAGTAAAATGGTTTTTGAATTTGACTTGGTTATTCACCACTAAAATTGTAACAATAGCATTTAGACATACACAAGTTAAATTGGATAGCCAATTTAATAGTTATCGTTGCAAAAAATCCTTAATATACACTTTTACAAATCAGAACCGGCTAATTAAAACAATAACCAACTATAAATCCACATATAACTTTGAATAAATATGGTCATCGGAGACATGCTAACTCTGAAGAAAACGGTTACAAGTTAAATTGGATAGCCAACTTAATAGTTATCGATGCCAAAATTCATTAATATCCACTTTTACAAATCAGAACCGGCTAATTAAAACAATAACCAACCCTAAATCCGTATATAACTTTGAAGGAAACGGTTATCTTTAAAAAATTCCGATAATCGCCGGTTACAAAAGCAAAATGTCAATTCTAAAGAAAAATATCTCTCTGCATGTGATAGAGCTTCCAATCTCAAATTGATGTCAGTTGTAGGACCATGTGACGTTACTCTCAGCCCAACAAGTTCATGACCTCCAGCAAACACCATTTCCAACAACTCCATTGGTGAGTTAGAGCTTTGCAGGTTGGATCTGAAAGAAATAAACATGGATCTGAAAAGTTTGATTAAGTTGGTCGGAACAGTGTCAAATAATCTTTTAACTTACCAGAATCTGGCTAATTTTGAAAGAAACGGATATCTTTCGGAAATTCCGGCAACTTCATTGGCGAGGAAGAGCTCTGCATGTTGGATCTGAGAACAATAAACAACGTTGATCAGAAAACTTGGATAGATTTGGCCGAAACAATGATAAAAATATTTTTAACTTACCGGAATCTGGCTAACTGCAAAGGAAACAAATATCTTTCGGAAATTTCTGTAGTCGCCGGAACAGATAACTTCCCAGAAAGTTGGTCGAAACAGTTAATAGAACACACTTAACTCACCGGAATAGGGCTAAAGCGGAAGAGTACGTATATTTTTCAGAAATTTCGGTAGTCGCCAGTTAGAAAAACAAGGCCGAAGTTATAAATTCAACCGGAAATTTCTCTCTCTTGAAAGTTAGAAGAGGAGATAACCATTTTTTCTCTCTCAATGCCTTTAATAAAGAAATCGATATATACAAACACAGTTACACACACATACGCAACTACACACGCAACAACACACACTAGAGAAATATGTCATAGGAATAAGGGTACAGTCGTATTAAAAAAATATGAACAGTACAAATGCCACTTACCTAAATAACAAGTTATGCAAATACTCTTATTGTTATTCACCAAAATAAATAATAATGAGTTATTGTTGGATCATATTATCTCATATGCAATCAATCACATTCAGAATTCCACGTGGACTCTATTCGTTCACCGACCAAACCAGTTTCACTGAATCTTCCATAAACTCAAAACTTGTCCAACTTCTCTTACTCTTTCTAGTCTCTTCTAGCTTTCTTTCTCATTACCGATTATAAATATTTACCATTCCTTCTTCTCTTCATCAAGAAACAAAAATTCCAAATCTCAAATCTCAAAATTTATAGAAAAAGTTCGAAGATGATGTCAATTTTTAGCCCCTTTGATGCTCATTACGCCGAATCCAACAGCTTCAAAATGAAATTTCCAAGCAGCCAGAAACAGAGCTCCGGCGAGAATCACTCGCCGGCGACAGAACAGAACGCCGGAAAAACTCCGAGGTCATCGGACGACAAGAAGAATAACAATAAGAAGAAGAATAAGATCCAACCGTTCAGGGTAGCCCCAGAGCTTGATGGTGTTCATTGTTTCGAAACCATTCTCCCTTTTTGATTATCATTATAAATCCCTTTTTCAATTTTTATTTATACTTGAAAAAAAAGTAATTGTTTCTTTGTATATAAAGATTTAATCAGACAGCTTATTCCAATTCTACAAACTATTCTGGATTTAACTGTGTTCCTAGATTATTCTTTAATCTATGATATTAGTATAAACTCTTGGCTTGTTATTATCTCTATGAAGAAGTAGTTTGACTCTGAGTTTGAGTTGTTGTTGTTGTGGTGGTTGTTCCTTGGAGCTGACGTTTTTTCCCTCCATTAACAAACTTTTTCCCAAACCCTAAAAGAAAAGCAGGAGGAACCAAAACCCCACTGCTCAAACCGCAAACAACCGCAACCGCTCCACCGATAATCAACAGTTTCTTTATATTCGAAGCTCGGTTTCCTTGGTTCAGTGTAACGGGAGTTTCATTGACTGGCGTTGCGCCGTTGCTGAGCGAAATGAGATGGTCTGATGTGATTTTAGTGTTGATTTGAGCCATGAACGCGGGACGAGAAAGCTTGGTTTCTCCTCCTGATAGTCTTTGAGTTTGGTAAGCGCGTAAACCGGGTTCCATCTTCTTCACTGCCCCCCACATTCCTCGTTTAACTCCGAGTTTCGCGATTTCTCTTGGTATCCCCATATCTTCGTGGTGAAACAATAGCACTTCGCAGGCACTTGTTACTCCATCTTCTCTTCTTGATTCAACTGCAAAAAAAATCGATAAAACCATATTGGGAAAATGTTTTCGCTTTGATTTGAAAGTTATTCGGTTTCTTGGAAGATCACATAGTGGTCGATGTGGGTTTTTACCTGGTCGAATGCACCAGCTCGAGTAGAACAAATCCACGCGTTTAAGTTTGTTGTTACGCGGTATAGAAGGAACCGATACTCCCTGAAGCAACAACAAGAAACGATCTTAGAGTAGCACATAAACCGCATCTATTCCTCTTCTAGAGATTTGAATTAGTACACCAACACTATTCAAAATACTTATCACAAGTCTGCTTGTTCTCTCTTTAACCGATTTAGAGGTTAGTTATACTAAGCTACGCAATTTGGCTGAACGCATAAAAACTAGCCGTATAGAGGCTAGCTAAGTCAAGCTTTTTTTTCTTTCAATTCTAGTCTTATTCCTATCAATGCAAGAGATTCCATTTCTGTTAAACAACATACCTTTGTAACACAGTAATAAGATTTTCCACAGTTCCATATTCTGCGACCGATCACATACTCTCTATCACTGCAGAAGAAAGGGAACTGTAGCACAAAGAACAAACATATAAGGAATGATCAAACAAACAAGAATCACAATGAGAAACAATCAAAAAGTAACCAGAGAGTAGTAACCGTGCGTATCCATTTAACAATCATGGTTCCAGAAGTAGGACACTCTTCGACAATTGTAGAATTAGAAAGCATTGTATCCCAAGTTGGTCTAAACTCATCATCCCAGAAAAAATCTCTTAAAATCTCAGGACTTGCATCTTCAAACACTGTTCTGCTCCTATACTCAGTAGGACCATTCTAAACAACAAAACACACACAAAACAATGAGAAAAGAAATTCTAATTCCTCAAAAGACAAAACCAAGTATTTGTTTTACCTTAGGTTCTCTTAACCAAGCTTGATATCTCATACCAGAAGTAAAACGATCCATAATCTGAATCCAAGCATGACCACCATCTTTCCTCTCAACCAATTGCACAAGATATCTCAAATCCAACTCCGTTACTGTATTAGGCAATCTCTCCTCTGCCTTCACCACTCTACACAAAACCAAACAAACCAATTAACCAAAACAAAACCCTTTTGCATAAGTAAATCATTCCTTTCCTTAAATTAAGCTTACCCATCAACATGTTCAGAAGAAGAAGAAAAGGGAGAAATTGATTTCTGTTGTCTTAAAGCCATGGTCCATGTATCACAAACAAGAGCCTTTAAACAAGGAGCTGATCCAAAACCCTTTAAAGGAGAAGTTGCAGAACGAGGAGAAGGAGATGATGATGATGGTAAAGACAAATCAAAAGACCTAGGAGCAGAACATCGAAGTTTAACTTTACGGTCATTAGAAGAAGAAGAAGAAGAAGCCCATCTCGGTTTCCATGTCCATCCTATAACCAATCCAATAACGAAAGCTAACCATCCCGTGATTAGCCCTATGATTATACTCGCGACCAAAGCCATGGTCGGAAGAAGAAGAAGAAGAAGAAGAAGAAAAGTACACGAATCGAAGAATTAATAAAAGGGTATGGTTTAAAGAGATAAATGTTTCGGATAATTTTATAAAAAGGTTAAATTTTTTGGTTGGATAATGAAGAAATCACGAGAAAGGCGGTGAGAGGAAGACGACAATGAAAATTGGAGAAAAGGACACGAGTGATGAGAACAAGAGGAATAAACTTATGGTAAAGGGTTAATTATAATAGAATTGGTTGTTGTGAAGCGAAACAGCCATTGATGGACGCCATTGATGGAGCTTGAAAGGGCATTGCTTTTTAGAGAGAGAAGAATGGTGGACGGAATCAACCCAAAAAAAAAAAAAAAGAAGAAGAATGGTGGACGGAGAAGTGTGAAACGACGACCACCGTCCATTACGGACTATTTCTAATTGTTGATTTTACGAATAAGACTCTTCAAATCCCTTAGGGTTTATTTTTCTATCCCAAATTAAAGTTATGGTGCTTATTGATCCTTTATTGTTTTCCAAGTCCAATTTTGTAAGTGTGCAAAACCAAAATCTACTATGGTATCAAGTTTGTTGACTTTTCTTTTTGGGGAAGACTTGGCTATGGAATTTTGTTGAGTAACATTAAACACATTTATTTGTTTTTTACCAAGTTTGATCAAAGAAGTTTCAAAAGTTTCTGCAATAAATAATTTTGTCGGTAAAAAAAAAAAAAAAATTGTTGGCATTAATCACATGTAAAATTGACTGAATCCTTACTTCTTTAAAAATTGGTTCTCTCATATTTATTCCGTTATATAATTTCCCAACTATTTAGGTATAACTAAAAATAATTTATATAATTAATTTTGAAATGATATTTTAAAGAACGAGTTTTCTAAAATTTTCATTATTATTAATTCCATGCTTGTTTTATAGGAAAGCCGATCTTTTGGCCGATCTTATGTATATGAAACACCACTACATTGGAAAACAAATGGTCAAAACTTATTTTAGTGAAATGAATGATTGTAAAAACCAATTTTCCATAATATGAAATTATTTTGTGGTTCTTTTAAATTTTCGTGATATTGGTTATTCTAAATGAAGATAGCAGTTTTAGTTGATCAATAAAAATTTTTAAAATGCATTTTTTTCCATCTGGTGTGGTATTAACAACTTCAAAGTGAAATATAAATGGTGAAACTCAATCCCACAATAGGAGAGACACATACCTACGATACAATCACAAATCCACAATTTAAAATTGAAATTTGAACAACCTTGGAAGACTATATTGCATTGTAACACGAATGCAAAGAAGAGTTCCAAACAAAGGAATAAAAATCCATGCAATTCCGGAATTTATTTATTGATACTCAACCCAATATCAATATCGTTGAGGGAAAGTTGTTTGTATATGCAAAAAATTATTCGGAGATACAGAGAGCGAGGAAACTTAGTCGTTGGACGGGGAAGACCTGCCCAAAGAACTTCTTCAACATCACCGAACCATCCAAAGCTATAATCGTCCAAAAGCAAAACGATGACGAAGAGGATATATCAAATCGGAGCAGAGGAATCGCCTTTAGAGCTCCGAGGTATCACCAGCTATCCGACACCGAAACCCCATAATATTTTGAATCTCCAAAGAAGCTCAAGAGACAATTCCTTGCCCAAGATTTAAAGTCCACCAACACCACACGAAACCAACACCTAAAATAAAATTCTTCCCAAGAGCAAACGGTGGATTCAGATCTCAAACCATTAACCGAGACATAGGCAAAAAGGGATCGTCGTCGAGCCATCTACATTTTTTCCCATCTTTTTTTGTTCAAATGATGAGAAAAACCTTAAAACTAAAAAGAACAATTGGGCCCAATACCATTTTGAAGAGCCCAATATTATTTAACAGCGTGTTGGTACATCTTTGTTTAATCAAAATACGACCGTTAAATCTGGATATTGATTCCTAATCAATCAAAAACCTTGGTTTTGTTCATCGCCATGGTGATTTTATCCCTCGTCTCTTGTTCCGTTTACCTTTTCTCGCCACCGATTAATCTCCGGTTTCATCTCCCGCCGGTTACATCTCTCAGTTCCCATGGCAGCGTCTCTGCTTCTACATTTAGGACTGAGCTACAGCCACTGCTTCTTCGCTGCTTAGATCGCCGGGAGGAATCTGGTTTTAATTTCCGATGCAATTGCCTTAATTCTCCGATTGAAGTTGGTAGTCAAACGGGTAAGTGCATCCGGTACTTCTCTGTTCGTATTTCTATACACTTTTTCTCTGAAGCATTTTCGCAAACACCTGTTGTGCGTTTTATCAAGTCTCTTCTTTTCTCCTTTTTTGCTTTGCAGAGTCTCTGTTTTCGTTATTCCGAGATATTGGGTTTAGAGAAGAAGAAACTGAGATGATTATGGCGAAGAACCCAGATATAAAGTCGACGTCTTTGGATAAAATCAATGCTCGTGTTGCTTCTCTACAGTCTCTGAAAATCATTGACTTTGCGCTTCAGGGTTTGATTGCAAAATGCCCTAATCTATTGACTTCAGAAGAATTGGATCTCGTTATTGAGTTCTTGCTTGTTGAACTCGAAGCAAGGCTTGATCCTGAACTAGTCGAGCGTCTACTCGCTGAGGTAGACACATCTTTCTTGCTTAGTTTCAATCAGAAGGTGAGATTGCTTATCCACCATGGGATACCAAAAGATCAGATTTCTCACGTCTTGAACAAAGTATACTTGAATAAACTGCTGTATCAGAAATCCGTTGAAGACATTGAGAGATTGATTAGTTTCTTGGAACCTTTTGGTGGAATCGGTATCATTGCGAGGCGGCCAGTTATTCTCAATAGTGACTTGGGTACTCAGTTGATTCCTAGAGTTGAATTCATCAGGGATCTTAGCGGGGAAGACGATTTCGCCACTGGAACCGTGCTACGTAGACTCCCTGCCATATTGAGTTACAGCGTTGACCATATGAACAGCCACGTCGAGTTCCTTAAGTCTTTTGCTGGCTTGACAAGCGAACAAGTGTTTAAGATTGTTCATGTGTTCCCTAATGTTATCAGCACCAGTAAAGAGAGGAAACTTCGCCCTCGGTTAGTGTTTCTGAAAGAATGCGGCTTTGATTCCCCCGGCATATTCAAATTCTTGAGTAAAGCACCGTTGTTTCTAGCTCTATCCGAAGATAACCTCTCGCACAAACTCGGGTTTCTTGTGAAGATTGGATACAAGCATAGAACAAAGGAACTGGCGTTTGCAATGGGAGCAGTGACAAGAACAAGCTCTGACAATATGCAGAGGGTAATTGGACTGTACTTGAGTTACGGTCTTTCGTTCGAAGACATTCTAGTTATGAGCACAAAGCATCCACAAGTCCTGCAGTATAAGCATAGTTCTCTAGAGGAAAAATTGGAGTATTTGATCGAGTACATGGGTCGTGAAGTCGAAGAGCTTCTTGCTTTCCCTGCATTTCTTGGATACAAGCTTGATAGCAGGATCAAGCATCGGTATGAAGAAAAGTTGAAGAGCAGAGGTGAAAACATGTCACTTAACAAGCTTTTGACAGTATCAGCTGAAAGATACTCAAAGACTGCAGATAATTTTGAAGTTATTTGTTTATGATTGAGTGACAATAGTTTGACATATGAGTGAAGTTAAAATAGTTTAAAAGCTGAGAGTTTATAACACAACAAGATGAAGAACCTGCAGATATGCGGGTTTGTAATTGAATCTCTTATAAACTTATGAAAAAAATTAAAATATTTAAATGTGAAAAACAAAATGAGATCACCCATTAATTAAGATAAATATAAAAAATGTTTTTACTAAAAAACCATTTTTCCTCTCTCTTCAAAACTGTGTATTTATCCAAAAAGAGATAAGTTATATGGATTGAGTTCACTTGCGATGGTATTCGTTTATATGCCAACTGTTTTGTTATGGAAAGAGCAGATATAATCGGATTTTTCTCAGCGTCATGTTGCGAAGAATGTCCCATATCGGAAATAGGAAGGGACTTTTGAGCAATATATAATGGGATTGAGCCTCTCCATTCATTTCCAATTGGTCTTGAGTTGGAAGTTGATGAAACTTAATACATGTAATCCACAAAGAGCATGCACACTCTGTTTTAAACCCAAAACACAATAAGAATGCGATTTTGTACAAAATCAAGTCTTCTTGTTGTTGTTGTTATGGACAATGTCAAACGTATTTAAGAACATCTTACTTCTTCTTCTATGCGTGTGTAGATAACTTTCAAGTTGACATTTTCCAGATATCTCCATACTGAATTCTACCATCATTCTTGATCAAACAGTTCCCGTAAAATATGATTATTTCACTTACAAGATATATTTTGGTATTAGAATATACGGTTTTTATTTTGAATTTATGAAAGTTTATCATTTCCATAAAACGGTAAATTCAAAATCTCTATTTTTTTTGTTGTAAGCTTTTTTTTTGTTTTAATTTGTTTGTCGTGATTTGCTTTTTTATGTTTTTAACGATATTTTAAAAGTCTGCCTTTGTGTTATTCTTTTAAATTGTTCCATATTTCTAGTTAAATTATGCTCTGTATATTTTTGAAAGTTAATTTTAAGAGTATGAAGGTTAGTGCTCCTTGTATGGATTCTCATTTACTCCACTTCCTTTGTAAAGGACATTTCCGTACTCTCTGATCTTAACTTGCCTTAAACTTCAGATCCAACTTGTTGTAAATAGTTTATTCGTTGAATTCTAGCATGCTGATCAAAGGTTTCACCAGTAGTGCTTTTGCCTAAAGGTTAGCATATTTTGTAAACCCAGCCATATTCAAGAGATTTTCTAGGAATTCCAAGATAGTATCGCTATTGTTTGCAATGAGAAAAATCAGATTTTTCAGTAGCTTTTCCAGTCAAAAGAGGAGCTTTTTAGAGGATATGGAGAATTTTGAGTAGGAAATGCCCGAAGAATGGTGAATTTACGTTCTAGCCTGTCAAGATAATACGACATGCCTTTCTCACCACCGGATATGAGCATTATAGCAGCCGTAGATGAATTCGTAGATGGATTCTTCCGTCTCCATTCCAACATATCATCGTAGATCATATAGAAACAATCCAAATCCGGTCCTGATTATTTTTTGTTTTTTATAAATATACACTAATGAGCCGGGCCTGGATTAATCTAAACCCTAATTTGAAATATAGGAAGAGATAACCTCTGAGGGGGTAGTATATATAAAGTCTATTTCGGTATTTCCTCAAAAGAATGAGCTCTATAAAGCAATTTTCAGACCTTGTAGCTCCCTAAACTCATCCAGGATTACACCGGTTAAGGTCGATAACCAAAAGCTCGTGAAGCATTCTCAGCTTGCCATTGTTGACCTGAAATCTAGGGGTGGGCGGTTCGGTTCGGTTCGGTTACGGTTTAGTTATTTAAGTTTTTCAGCTTTAAAAAAAACAATATAAAAACTATTTGTATTTCGTTTTAGTTATGGTTCTCTATCTTCGGATTTTCGGGGTTTTGGTTTTACAAAAACTCGTACCATGTAAAAACCATTTGTGTATGTTTTGGTATTGGTTTATTCCGGTTTATTCTATAATATTAAATGAAGAAAATTAATGCAACATATAGTTTCTGGTTCTGCTTGATGTGCATGACCAAGATCATAAGCTGAACCATTGGAAGAAAATAATTATCTGATTTGTGGCATATGAAAGAAGCAAAGTTTGTTCAATAAAGAAAGACTACATATGGAGAGAGAGAAATAGGCGTCGTCATGGCGAGAAACCGCAACAACCTTCTGCGATTGTCAAAACGAAGGACAGAAGTATGAGGAATCGCTTGAGTTCTATTCGCATCTTAGGCGATCTCGTCTATAGTGGGGGGAATGAGCGAATGGCTTGCTTCCCATCAATCTTAACAAGCAATGGTCTATGTTTTTTCTTGATAAGTGGTCTCAATTCAAACTCTATTCAAAATTATGCTACACTCTTTTGTAAAAACGGTTTTTTGGATTGAATAATAATTTTGCATTCATTCAAAAAAAAAAAAAGACTACATAACCATTAAAAATTTATAACTTAGTGAACCAAACAAAAAATATTAGCCATGATTATTTATAGGTAGCCTCATGAAAGAAGCAGAGTTTGTTCAATTAAATTTGTTCATGCTACAAGGCTGCCCATGCATGGGTTTCTTACTGATTTTACGTCTCACATCGGTTTAATGAAGCATTCCGAATTGAAATTTCCGAGCTGAGTTTATTCCATTATTTCTTCATGACCGTACAACTTAAATAAAGGAAAAAAAGAAAAGAAATCATTTGTTTAGTCAACAAATAGAATTAGCCAACAACACACACAACTACAAATAACTCAAAGTTTTTAAAGGCTTTATCGATGTCTCCTCTTCTGTTGGTTTCTCACATTGGCAAGAAAGAGACTCATATCAACTTTTAGGCCAAGCCTACGAGCTTCTCGCTGACTTCCCAAACCCTACGAGCCTTCTCGATGTCGCTAGCTTCTTGAGACAACTGGTTCTCGAATGAAGCCGAGGACTTGTTCCAGCTCCAGTACACTCCCGACTTTGTCAAGCTCGGATCACTCACCACCTTCAACAAATCAATACATTAGTTTGATTACACTGCAAGAGAACTGAAATAAATGTTGCTTGTGTCACAAGCAAAATTAGGTTTTGATTAATTTTCTTACCTGACCAAGTCTTTTGCCAACCTCTATCTCGGAGACGTAACCTTTGGTGATATATTTCTGGAATGGAGGAAAGAGGGTACGGAAGAGAGGAATATGCTCTCTGAACAAACCGGTTGTCGCTATACAACCGGGGTAAAGGGAAGCAAAAGTAATGCCGGTTTCTTCATGGAAACGCCTGTGAAACTCTTGCATTGTTAACATGTTGCAGATTTTACTGTCTTTATATGCCTTGGCGCCGTTAAAATCTCCTCCATCTATCATAGCCGAGCTGTTTAGTCCGTTCAATCCGCCCGCTAGCCCTCTCAAATCCCCGAGATTGGCCTTTGGAGGTACATTACCCGCCAATGTATTAGTGTTTCCTATCAAACAAGAAACAAAACATTTAGGATTTCAGATCTAGGGTTTAGAGTCTGTAAATAGCTAAAGCATTGTTTGCCCAAGGAGGCTATACCGGTTATGGATCCGACGATGATGAGACGTTTTGACGGGTAATCTGAGTTCTTCAAGTCATCAATCAATAATCTTGAGAGAAGAAAGTGTCCCAAATGGTTAGTCCCAACGCTAAGCTCAAACCCTTCGGCAGTGAAAGTTGGTTGATTAGCCGTTGGCTGATAAACCGCGGCATTGCAGACCAACACATCGAGAGGCATCTCGGTTCGCCTGAAGTTATCAACGAACTGCCTCACACTGTCCAAAGAGGCCAAGTCCAAATGCATCACCGTGTAGCTGTCCTTAGGCATCCCCGCGGATTGAGCGGCTCTCTCGGCCTTGAGGAAATCTCTGCACGCCATTATCACGTGCCATTTACCTGTCTCGGCTAGTGCCTTTGCGGTTGCTAACCCTAACCCTGAGGAAGCTCCCGTGACCACCACGTTTCCTTTTCTAAGGGTTTTCTTGCTGTCAAAGGAAGATCTTGTGACCGATGGGGATGAAGTTGCGATTGTTTGAGCTCGAATTATTGCTCCGTAGTTTCATTACATCATTTTCGAAGAAAAGACTCACAAATTTAGAACTAGGATCGTGTTTTCTATGTACCTTGCATCTCAAGGAGGAAGAGACAAAGTCAACTTTATTTTGATCCGAAAGCGAAACACCAAAAAGACTAGACTCCTTGATTGATGATGAAGCATTTAATTTCCCCTGTGACCAAAATATGCAAAATTAATATCCGAGACAGGTCATAAAGTAAACAAAGGAAATAATTAATAAAATTATATAAAAATTTGAAAAAAGGATTTAATAAAATTACATCTTTTCGTATAGAGAAAGAAGAGGAGACCAAAGAAGTAGGCATGACCAAAACTTAACCGTAACCGTATTTATAATCGTAACCGTTTCGGGTTTCAACCGTAACCAACCGTAACCGTATAAATGGTTAAAATCTTTAACTGTTAACCGTTAACCGTTGACTAATTAAGATTAAAAAATTTACTAACCGTAACCGTATATTAACCGTAACCGTCTCAAAACCGTCGGTTAACCGCCGGTTAAACCATAAATTTATAACCGTAACCGTTTTTAAAAAATATAATAGATTAATACTTAATTATGTATAATTCTTTTTTCTTTATCATTCATTAGATTTACATACATTTTGCTAGGAAATTTAAATATATATTATGTAGTTGTTATTTCTATATTTTTATGAATCATTTGTTAATTAATATTCTCAAAACCAATAATTATTTTTCTCAGATTATAATATTAACCGTATTATTATTATTAAGTAGTCGTAACCGTTTCTAACCGTAACCGTACTAACTGTAACCGTATCTAACCGTAACCGTTTTAACCGTATACTAAATGGTTAAGGTTAAAATAACCGTATATTTTAACCGTAACCGGTGGTTAATTAACCTTAACCGTAGTAACCGTAACCGTGGTCATGCCTACAAAAAGAAGCAGCTTGAAGTGCCATTGTTTCCGATAAGAATGAATGTGATACTATTTTGCAAATGTGTTATGCTTTTGTGATATGTGATTTGTGTGTGTTTATATAGAAAATAAAAAATACACTCACTTAAAGGAGTTGGGACAAGGGAAAGGTGGTCCCCAAAGATGGCTTTCCTAGGACGTGGATAAGATTATCTTTAGAGGAAGTCATTTTCTTACAGCCAATGAAAAATCGAGACTTAGATTTCCTTTCAGTAGATATTTTACTATATAATTTCATGGGACTCCCATCTCTCTAGTCTTTGGGTATGGGCCGTATGGGAGAATAGAGAGAGAAAGCTACGGAACAAAATTATGCTCTATATTGGTATGGACACTCTGACCTCCGGATAAATTGTTCATTGAAATGATGAATCGAAGAAAGATTAAAAACCTTTTATACAAATGATTTCCATGTATATAGATAGGCTTATTGGAAAATAATACGAAATGTGTATAAAAAAAATTGCTATATATTTCTCCATGCTAAGTTCGAGCATCAAAAACCAACTTTATAAATACAGACATTTAACGAAGTAAAAAGTTGGGGTACAATATGAATTTTCTTTTCCGCCTAACTGAGAATCTTCAATAGAAGAAAATTATGTATATATATATATTTGCTAGAGATTTGAATTTTCGAGTTAACAAATAAGAAAAGAAAGAGTGGTAAAAAAAGTGAGTCAGTGATGGAATGGAACCAACCTTCTCTCAATCTATACACTTTTTTTTTTGCCTTGGGGCTTTGATTTGTAAAACTTTATCCTCGCCTCATAGACGAACTGGAAATCCAAAATTCTGAAATGTTCTGATTTCGCCTCGTAAACCACCAGTCACAATCACCATGGACCAAGCCGAAGCACTTGGTTTTGTGTTAAGCGGTCCGTTAGACATATCCACACTAACACGAGGGCTAGTTCGGGCTCTGTTCTTTGCAGCCAGCAAAAGTTTCTCCTCGGGCCATGTTGCTGAGATTCTATCAAAGAAATATCGGTTTGTGGCGCTCGAAATGATACCGTTGGTGACGGATTTGTTGTTGGTTTGATCGTTGACAGGTGTCGTAGGGTTATTGGGGCTGTTGCTACTGACTTTGCCGGGCCAAGGTGCAGCAACAGATACGTCTCGACAGTAAAAGTTTTCGTACGAGTTTGTGACTGTGACACGTTTGCTTCTTCCAGCTCGAGAGTCTGAGTCGTAGTTCCATACATACACATTAGAATCCTCGCTTGCCGAGACTAAGAATTTCCTGTTTGATGTAAGTGACGCTGAGATTTGGCTATTCGTGTTGCGAAATCCTGCAAACCGACATTTGCTAAAAACCTTAGTTTTTTTTTTTAAAAGCCAAATATAGAAACATAAGGAAGTTGAGCTTATCTACTTTCAATAGAAGTTTAAGAACATAATCATTGTCACGTGATTCACGAATATCAGAAGACAATAGACCGAGATATTCGCTTCCATAGATAATAATGCTATAACCTAACTCCTGAGTTCTAACAACGCCGAAGAAAGTTTTAGCCTAGTACTGTTTACCTTTAAATTTGTGAACGAGGTCAACACCATCAACAACACGTGTACGCGAATCCGCAGATGTGACAAGCACTTCTGATGAACTTCCCGCCACAAACTGGTTCATGAGAATAATCAGATAAACCATACAACATTTAAATTACATTCTTAAGTATATAACTCAAAAGATGAGAACATAAAGGTGTTTTAAGTTGTTGTGTTAGCTTTACCTGAAAACCAGTGATTTTCTTGTGATTGGATTTCTTTTTCCTGTTCTTCAGATTGATTTCACTTCTCTGCTGCAGTTTGTTATCTAAAATGACAAAAAAACGAAGAGAAATTAAGTTCAAAAGACGAGATGGAGAAACAATTTCAACTTTAAAGGAAGAGATAATGAGCTTATATTACCATGTGTGTTGTATAAGCAACAAGTCCCCTTGTATGAACCAACCAATGCACCCTTTACAAACCAGGAAAGATTCATTAAGGTACTCCGTGATTTAATTTATTCCAAACACTTAGTTACATAGGAGAAACTTAATGGTGTACCTGCCCATCCGGTGTATAGCAGGCAGCTGTGACCATCTCATGAAGATCATTCCAGTCAACAACTTGATGATCAGGAATGCTCCATATGCGAACTTTTGCATCCAACGATCCACTGATGAAGTAATTGTCATCCACTGGATTAAACTGGATGCAAGTCACTGTGTCCAGGAAAACAAAAAATAAAAAACTCATGAGAGAGAATCTTATGTTACATAACCGACATATACAAGATTGTTATCTCTTCTTCATGTTTTGTAGAGACTTAGGTTTGAGACTGGAATTTCATAAAATAAATATATTCTACTTACAATGTATGCTTAGTTTCCTACAGAGACTAAGAACAAAAGTAAATCATGGTCATTGATGAGGAATAAGTACTAAGTACATTTACTCACCGTAGTCACTATGTGAGAAGACTTTCAAACATGTCTTGCTAGATAAATCCCATAGACGAACAGTCTTGTCCATAGAAGAGGAAAGCAGGTGCTGCAATTTGAAACAATGGAAGTGCTAAGGCTTGAGTATTAATGCATCTGGTTAAAGAAGTATAGCTGAACGAAGCAGATTCTCACATCACAATTTAGGAAGCCTTAACTTAGCACTAGCAAATTGTAACGAGATTTGCATACAAAATTTAGTGGGAATAGCAAGAAATGGGATGTCAGGAATAGTACCAACCTGAGATTTTGACCACGAAAGATCAAGCACATCATTCAGATGCCCTACAAACGAGCACACGGGTTTCTCTGAAAGACCAAAGACTGTTTCTGGAACCAAAACATTGTCCAGGCTCACGGATTTCCGGCTAAAAGATGCTCTTCCTCTTCTCCTTGGAGACATTGAAGCTGGCTCTGGTGATCCGTTTGCCAAAAGAAACAAATTTATGTTTCCATCGTCTTGTTGTTTATCCATCGACAAGAGTTCTCCCTTTCTTTCTGACTCAACAACCTTCCAAATCTGAATAACACAGTCCTCACCAGCACTAGCGAGATACCTCCCATCCAAACTGAACTTAATGCTCCATATCGACCCTTTATGAGCTTGAATCTCTTGGCTCTTGAAAAGTGCTGTGAGCTCTTTACATGACTTTCCATACTGCCTAACCTTAACTCTCTCCGGGTCATGAAATGACATATCTCGGCTATCATCAGTCGCAGAGCTGAATCTCTGACCTCCTCTCTCGGATGGTGAGTCTCTTTCATCAGTGCTTCGCCGCTCTTTGTAACCTGTCACACTACTAGCAACACTCTTTATACTCTTTAACCAACTCCCTCTCCGTCTATGCTTAGTTACTCTGCTTCCTATTACATTGGTATTCAAATCCACAGTGTCTTTACTAACATCTTCAACATTTTGCCTCCTCATCAGCTCGAGAACGATCGGGGATGTTCCAACACAGATCTCAAACTCCTCCAGAGTCAATTGCCGATCAGTACCTACTTCCTTCAACTTCTCCAACATTCCGTCTTCTCGAACTTCATTCACCACAAACTCTTTCCCAGTATCTAAATTCCTAATGGTGCACATTTGCTCCTCCAGAACAAAATCTCTACCGTTCTCTATAATGTCCCCAAGAGTTGATGTGTCTATCGTCTCTTTGCTTAAAAACTCAACACCATTAAGCATATTTACAGAAGAAGAAACTGGTAACGAAGAGCAAGAACACCTAGATCCGGTATAGTTCTGGAGCTTACCATTATCGCCACCTGCTACATCTGATCTCACCGGAAAAGTGGTAAGCGAAGAGACGCATTTACCGTGATGTTTCGGAATCGAAACCGATCTGGAGAAATGAGAGCTGCAGATTCCTTTTCTACGGTGACTCGGCGGAGGTAGATCCGGTTCGTTACTGAGACCTAATCCACGCAAAAGCCTGATTCGTCTCTCCGATACAGATTCAGGCTCGGATTTCCAAAGCTCGAAGCCGGAGCTCGAACCCAAAGGGAACTTAGGAACGGGAAACGGAATCGGATCGTGGATCGAATCGGAGATGTTGGGGTCGGAGTCGTAATCGGAGTTTGAAGTAGAACAAGAGCATGAAGAGAGTACACGATCCAGAGACTCATAGAAACAGTCGTCGTTTTCGTTTTCGTCTTCCTTGGTTCCAAATCTAGCAACGTCGATGCTTCGTCTGTTCATCATCATCATCTTTATCATCCTCTTGACTGTGGCATCACAATGCCTTCCCTCTCTCCCTCCACGGTAGTGAAATTAGAGTTATGGTGTGGAATTGAGAGCTTCGAGTAGAGGAATTAGGGTTTCCGAGAATCGAAGGAACTCGCCAATGGGGGTGGAGAAGAGAGAGTCAGATCGGATTAATGGAGAGAGGAGAGAGAAAAACTGTTTTTAGTTATGTGTTTAAATGTTTATTGTCCTGCCAAAGAGAGAGGGAGAGGCCGCAACCATTTTTATTCAATTCAATGTTCCCTTTTTTATTTTATTTTATTTTACACAAAATATGCTAAAAGCTATTTCTCACCCCTTTTTCCACATTTGGTAATATGATCATCGGAATAATGATATATTCATTAGTTTTAATTACATATGTCAACCATTTTACTTGTATTGCGAAATGTACTTGGTGTTGATCAGTTTAAAGCTTTTTTTTATAATAGCAAAACATTAAAACCATGTATGAATCAACGTAATTGGTGTGGAATAAATGAAGTTGAGTTAGTTATAGTGTGAGCAGTAGTAGTAGCATGAATGTAGCCAAAATTAAGAATTGAACTAGAGTAATTGTTTTTACAAATTTTAACTATATTTAGTATTTAGATAAATAATGTAATAGAATTATATATCGAGAGTATGATGATCGTTTTAGGGATTTCATTTTCATAAGGACAATGCTATATAGTTTAATGGAATAACTAGGATGTTACTTTGCTGTATTATATGTTTTATTAGTCTATATTATTGAGAAATCGTGCTTAGTAACCATAATGGAAAGCATATGCACATGCTGCTAGACAGTTTTTTATGATAAATAAAAAAAGCTTTCGACCAAAAAAATAAAAAAATCTTATTTTTTTGTTGTTTAAAAAGCTTTTTTTTTACATAACCCCGTTCGGCTGTAACATTAATCTCCGTAGGCTCGGAGTCAGTCTTTAGTCAATTTTCTTTGGAAATCCTCCTCCTCCCAAGTGAACTTGAACTAGGGATCTCCTTTCACTTTTGATGAAGAGAAAACCACTAGACCAAGAACCACTTGGTAGTCCATATTAAAACCAAATTGATTCGATTTCGGTTATTAATTGAATAACCGAATCAAAATCTATACAAATCAATCAAGTGCCGAATTAAAAATGAAACACAAAAACGGAAAAACCTATTGTTCATATATACGTAGAGACATACAGCTTTGAATTGGGTGTACGCAGAAGAGGAAAACGGTATATCAAATCTTACCAATAAATTGCAACATAAATTATTGGACTTAATATGACTAATGCCAAAATGAAATATTGAAATGATTTCAAAAGTTTTTAAAATAGTTGGGTTAAGAACAATATATTTTTATGTATTTAGATAAAACATGTTTTGCGATATCGTTTTGCTTCTTTCATCTAAAAAGGTATCCATCTTTTTCCATTATGATTAACATTACTTTGTTTTGTTATCACATAAGAGTGAGAAAACGAAGGTTGGGAACAAAACTTTACGAGTTGCTTCGTTATATTATTTTTGAAATCCTACAGACAATATGACCCAAAACAAGGAAATGTTTTGTGGTAGTTTACTTGAATTTTTGTGGGGAAAAATACATGATGAATGATGATAATTGGTAACTTAAAAGAACCTTTTTTGTTTTGTTTTGTAATAAAAATAAACCTGTTTAATCAATTGTAAATATAACTATAGTATTTTATTCCAACACGCATTATCAATGCACGTTCAAAGCATATAGGGACAAACCTTTTTTTGTTTTTGTCATCGAAGGAATAAAAAGATAATCATAACAGTAGCATAGTAGTAGTATTTTTAAATGGTATATTTATTAATCGCCAAAATTGGGGTAACACAACTAAACGTGACCGATGAAATAGACATACCGTAACTTAAAGCTTTTCCTCCGGCCTCCACGATTACGCGAACGGCAAAATTGATGAAAATATCTGTATTGTTTGCTATTGTCCTCTCTCACTATACTAGTATCAAGTATCAACATAGGAATTAAACAATACGAGAATTTAAATTATACTAGTTTTATTTGTTTTCGATGTCCGAGCCTTCGAGGCAAGAGAGAGCTATAATTCATCTATCAATTACCGAACGGCCTGGCCCAGCCTTAAATGTACTTCTATCTCTTCAATTCATCCATCAATTCAAATTCTATTAACTATTAAGGTTGCATATTTGTTAGTCTACTACTAGTACTTAAGGAGTATATTTTGTTTAAACGGTATAATTCGATTAAGGTTGCATATTTCTTAGCCTTTCACTAAGGAATATTAGATCATTTTGTTTAATCATGAAGATTTTCTATCTCTACATATAAGTTCCTCTATTTTTCGAACGATTTCAAGTAATTTATTAAAAATATTTTTCAAATTGTTCTGAAGATAGAAAAAATTAAAGACCGAGCTTAGAAACTCGTAGACCTCGGCATTCGGGTACCCGTTCGGGTTCGGATCGGGTATTAAAATTTTTTGGGTATTTCAGTAAGGGGCTTTAGAATCCGATCGGGTAATAGTTATAAATGGATTGGGTTCGGATCGGGTTATTCGGATTATGAGAAAAGCTTTCTCGATTCGAGCTTGGAAGTGCAACATGCTCGAGCATGCATGCAAAGAGAGGAAAAAGATGAATAATTGTGTTTAGGATTAGGCGGCCGCACTAGTCTTAGACTTAGGGTGTAGTGTTCGGTTTACTTCGGTTTTGATTCGATATTCGGTTAATACCCGAACCCGATCAGTTATCCGAAATTTCATATTCTAAAACCGATCGGATAAAACCCAGTATCCGCATAACGAACTCTGTATTTCGGGTCGGGTTCGAGTTCGGGTATCGGGTACGGTTTTTTTCCCCTAGAAACTCGTCATCTTTTTCTTTTCGTATGCTTCCTCCCAATACTTGTCCAAAAACTCAATCATCATTTTTTTTCTTGCATTATAAACTTGTAAGAAAAAAAAATTATAAATTTATAACTACAAGCGCTATTATAATGTCACTGCAAATAATACCTTGTGAAATGTATAATGGATATTATGTAACTAAAAAAGGGGAAAGTTATGAATCTACTATATATTGTTTGTATCACAATCATTCATATCCTACGTTTCAATACTGATGCAGCGAGATATTTGGAATATTTCCAAATATCATAATTATCTATTTAATTAGTAATATTTTTATTTTAATGTTTATCTTCTAGAATATTCTAAAGAATATTAGGGTTTTATGCTTTCTTATAAATAGCCTATTATGGCCTCCTTTTGTATTCAGTTTATGATTTGATTAATAGAAAGCTTTGCTTTTGAGAGAGATTATTCTCTATCCCTTGTTCTTGATTAAGTTCATCAGACAAGAAGCAGGTTCCAAGAAAGGATTCATTGAATCCCTTGGTTGAGCTGGCGGGTCCCAAACGAGGATTCCCTTGAATCCTTTGGTTGAGCTGTTTATCGTTACTTCCGCTTCATCAAATACACAAAGAAATAAAAAGTTTCAACACACAGAGTTGAAATTAGAGACGACCAAAGCTTGAAAAGATTCATTTATAGCAACTGTTTCTCTTAAGCAAATTATAAATGATTTCTGGCCACCTTAAGAATTTTGAAAAAGAAAAAAAAAATTAGAGCCAAAAGTAATTAACGACAGGCTAATAATAGAAAGAACAATATGTAGAGCAGGTTTCAATATAATAATCACAGACAGACCACATGGGTTGATTCTTATAGCACAGCTGTTTAGTTAATTAAGCCTACAAAGACGATTACTGTCCTAAACCACTGAATACCAAACCAAACATATTCAAATGACGAATACTGTTTAGTTTTTCTATACTTATGAGGTGCTGATGGTTGACAAAATAAAATAAAAAATGAGGTGCTGATGATGATTGTTTCATTTTCGATGCTGAATATCTTTATTTTCTTTTAAACCATTGTCATGGCCATTTGCACTTTAAAGTTTGCACTTTCGATGCTGAATATCTTTATTTTTTTTAATTTACTTGATTCTTACTCATTGAAAAGAAAACATGATGATGTAATTTGTTTTAAGAGTCGGTCATCTAACTGTATCACATTCATTTTGATAAATTTGGTTATGGAGTTATACACGGTCGAATAATAATGTTAGTCGATTAATTGATCTTACTTACGATTAAGATCATTGCAATTTTATTTTATTTTAAATGATATCTAAGATAATTAAAATATATTAGACAACCGTGAGTAATATACTTCATCCGTTCCTAAAAGATTATTTTTCTAGATATTTTACACAAATTTAAAAACAATTAATTTTGTTGAGTTATAAATACATCTGAAGATTTTCTCATAACCATAATTGTACCCATAAACCAATGATCATTGTAT
This sequence comes from Draba incana, assembly GCA_963576765.1. Classification (NCBI taxonomy): domain Eukaryota; kingdom Viridiplantae; phylum Streptophyta; class Magnoliopsida; order Brassicales; family Brassicaceae; genus Draba; species Draba incana. Next base: position 24,226,441 of record OY755205.1, read on the forward strand.
AAATTCAAATATTCTCATTTAATATTTTTAGAAGTTTATAATTTGTTAATATTAATTAATAAAAAACATAAAAAATTTAGATTATCTATTTTTGTTAAACAACAAAAAAAAAGCATAGAACAACATTTTTTAAGGAACAACGGAAGTATAAGTCAAGATGCTAAATAATTTTCTTTGCAGGCTTCTATGTTATAGTAAATTCTGAAATTTTGCAATAATTCCATTTGTTTTGCATCATCGATGATAAGAATGGCCAATGATAATAATCTGTGTTGGTCTTTTTAAAAATACCATATTTCTAAAAACTGCAAAATCCGACTAATATTATATCATTTATTAAAAATATTATTTGAGTTTGGGATAATTATTAAGTACTAAATTTTAGTTTCTAGGATTTAGGGTACAAAAAAAAAAGAAGAATTGTTGACACTTATACTAACTCACAACTTGATACATTGAATTCTCTACAAAAGGTATTACTACAAATTTCTTTTACCATTTTTTCCTAAATGGTTTCCACAAGCCCAAGACACTCAATGGATTGTTCACTGACAGATTTAGCCTTAACCATTCATTGGATCAGTACATAAATCAATGAACCACTCATCAACTCTTAGCTCTCTGTTTTTCCTTCTCTCAAAAACCTATTGCTAAGAAATGATTTTCACCAAAATGCGAAACCTTTACAAAGCACGTGTGTATATATTTATACATATAAACTACACCACTTTACCTAAAAAGTACACAAGAGGAGATAACAACAAATCTCTATTTCCTTAGTTATTAATCCTTTGATTTTTCAAGAGATTTGCTTAAATCTTTATGTTGCCGATTGCATACAAACTGATCCTCCACACTTCTAGAAGCCAGCTCTGAGTTGTCCAGCTCAGCTCCCGTCTTCGTTTGTCCAGCTCACTTGTCTTGTTCCACGTCAATTTCTCCATACATGCTTCATGAGGTATATCTTGAGTGACACATAATGTACCTCATACAAGATTCATCTTCAAGAGTTTGAACCACTAATTTTTACAGACTCACACATCGCAGATGATATTTTTAAAATCCCCTAATTTTGTTAATGTTAAACCACTAATTTTGTGACAACAATGCTGAATCTTTATCCAACGTACAATGTTGATCTATCATTTGTCTAATTTTCTTGTAGTTTCTTTATCGCATTGTGTTTTTATCTGCAAAACGAACAAAATTGATAAACTAAAAGTATTTTCTCAAATAAAAGGAGAAAAACGAACAAATCAAAACCTCTTGAAAATACAAAAGCAAATGTAACAAGTTGATGGATTCATTCTCCTTTAATGGCGCTTTTAAACAGTTTCAAATTTGCCACCTAACTGTTAGATATCTATCTATATCAGTGTTTTCATTGGCTTAAAGTTTAATTAGGTATGTGTAGGCATGCATGAGTTTGTGCGTAAATGTGTATGTTTATTTTATAAATTGACAATAAAAGTTCGACCCAAAGTAATTTATTTTATTATTTAAATTTGAACATTTTTATAACACACATGATGAAATTCTAATTATTTGAACTGCAGCACGTAATAATTTGTTAATTAATTTATTGTAAATAGTTTCTCATTTTAGTATTAATGTAAAGTATAAAGAGTAGTAATCAATTTGTTTTGTTTCGTCAATATCATTGTTTTAATGTAACTAGGTGAGTACCGCGCTACGCACATATTTTCTTATGTCGAATGAGAAAATCATCGCTACCACCAGCAAGTTGACTTCACAATTCAGCGGCACAAATTGTTTTTGGCTCGAATCCCATTATGCTTCTCCCTGAGTCTCTTGTAACCAATGGCTAACTCCCCATTCTGTCACTAACGCTTTATGTTTCTTATTGCATGACCTAATGTTGAATGATATGAGTGGTCCATTGTCGCTCACTATTTTGCATGTATTGAATAGAAAAAATGGTATGTGAGATTGCAAAAATAAAGTAGAAAACTGAATTTAAGAAGGGTCACATTTTATTGTTGTAATTATTGACCTAAAATCTTTTATTTAATAAAAAATTACTTACTTAAATACAACTATCAAATCTTTCAATGTTTTTTTGTGTGCAACACTGAAGGAAAAATGGTAGTAGTTTCACCAATCCTTGATCAATCTTCGACTATGCATTACAACATGAGCATGTTAGACAATGGAAACACAATGTCATGTTGTATGAAGATTAGTTTAATGAATATTAACTAAATTATGAACTTTTAGTTGGACTATTAAAAGATTCAAAAAACACTTTCTGCCTTCGAAGTACGTATAAAAAAGGTCAAATCTCAAATACAGACCTCGAAACATAATAAATATAATGCATGGAACCATGAATTACTTTTGCTATTTTCCTCAGTTTGTTTCACTCTGCGCCAAGTCTTAAATAAAAACTCGGGCGTAGCGATTTGATATTGTATTACAAAAGGCATTACTCTGTGCCAGGGTAGGAAAACTCATGTACATGTCTTATTATAAAACAAAATTGGATTTCTGGTTAGAGGGAGTATGTTCTTGCTACAATAGAATTACCCTGTCTTCTGACCCGTACTCCTTGAGAAAGTTTCTTTAGCATTTTTCTTAATAAATGTCACATTGATCGATGAATTGTGTAGCCTAAAGAGCAAATATATGGAAATCATGAGAAAGTGACCTTCACTTGTGGTGCTGCTCGAGCCTAAACTGTTAACTTAAGCATCTTCAAGGTAGCCAACACCTACAAGAGATTTGATTTTGAGAATTAAAGCATTACATGTGCTCGCAAGTCTATGGATTCATCAAACCCTTGTATGACATAGATCTATATAGACTCTATTGAGATAGATAAAAATATAAGATTTTTTTCTTATAATCCTCAAGTCAGGTGAACATTGACAGATTTCTCATTGTCCTTAAATTATTTGGGATTCCTGTCTATTAGGTAGGGAAAGGGAGTCACATAGACTTAGGCTTCGTAGTACTCGCACCACCAACTTCTTCGTTGCCGTTTGTTTTACTCTGGTCAGCAAGACTTGTTTGCTCCAATCATTATTAAGTAGTAACATGTTGACATTGGCTAAATACTATATAAAGTTATAAACGCAATCAATTCTTAAGATGTGAGTAATGATAAAATGCCATAATATATAAGACACCAAAATCAAAACCAGAAGAGATCAATCCAGTACTTATCATCCAAATTATTTTCAAAATTTCTGATACAAATCTACAAGCTTAACATTCAATGATCCAATCCAAAGCAGCATATGGTGAAAATCGAATAGAAACTATAACAATTACATGTAATTGTGAACAAGAAACAAAACTATAAACTTCACATTGGGTGGCCAGACAATAAACAGTTTGGTTTGCCCATTAGAAATGCAACCTAAAATATTTCAACAAATCTATCACCATATTTCTAACTACTAATAATTAAGTTCCCATATGCTCAAAGTTGACTCGAAGTCTCAAACAACAAAGAGGACTAAAAATTCCATAGGAGATTTAATGTGATATTTAATTTATCAGAACCATCAATTATTTTATATGACCAGAGTATCCTAACTGAGCGCACAATTAAAAGCTTCCAAGATTTTGAAATGTGATCAAAGTAGTTGTTAATAAAAAAAAAGGTAACACTGAGATTAATCGGACAACTTCAATGAGTCAATTAACATTAGTAAAACAACTTCGTAGCTATATGGCACTTCCAATAACTATTTTGCGGTAGAAAGAGATGACGAACTTACCAGCATGGTGGAAAAGACTTGACAGAAGCTGAGATGATGTAAAACTTGAAAATTTGCCGTCACCATCTAATCCAATATAATACATGATATTTTTGGGAATAAGTGCAAAGAGCTTTGGAGTTACCTATTGGACCCATTACAAGGTCTAAAGCCAAGAAGTCAAAGAAAGCCATTATCATATTGCTAAGTCAGGCTGAAAGCAACCTTAGTAACTTAGCTAATCCAACTACTCTGTTTGTGATTCAAGCTTACTAATGGTTATTTATAGGAAGTGTGTGACTTGTGCTCTTTTTTTCCATGGTTTGGTTTTCTACACAAGGTTTTTATTAAGGCTTGTTTACACACTCTTATTCTGGCTCCATTGATAACAAGCTTAATAAGGACCAATTTTGGGTATTCTCTTTTAGATTCAAATTTTGAGTCAAATAATGAGCTAATGAGTTGAATTTCGTTTTTTTAAATGCTCTGCATGTATAACTTTTATTATGAACGCTTTTCAAGTCTTCTCTTCTTTATATGTATTTTGATTTTGCCATTGAATAAAATCATCAAACTTTTATCTGAAACCTCTTACAATCTGTTTGATCTTGTTGTAGTAAATCCAATACCTAGTTCTTCTTTTGGTGCGTTTATCCAAATATGGAGCAAGTTGATAGTTTAGAATTTTTTCCATCACTCTTGAAAGTATCTCTCAATTCCATTTGTTTTGTTCACATGTTCATTATTCACAAAATCACTTATCTAACAATCATCCCCTGCATCCATTCGGTTTTTATTCAAATCATTCATAAACCCATAATCAACCCTTTATCAATTATCCATTGCTTCAATCAAATAATCTCTTGTGTTCTAATCTGAATCAACCAACAAAGTAACTCATTGGGTTGCAATCCTCTCTAAGTTCGTGTCAAGTGGTATCAGAGCTACTTTGTCACGTTATATCTATCCTTTCAAATTCCTTCTGTTTTTGTGTAACATTCATGTATCGATTTAGGTATGCTCGTTTATCTGTTTCACATGATTTTTGATTCAAACGTGTAGATAAGATCATGAACTGTAAGAATTTGTATTAGATCTCGTGTTTTAGATAGAAACTCTTTAAGTTATTGCGTTTAAAAATACGACTCTTCAACTGCCTGTTAAATCCAAATTATAGAAACTGTTGTCTTTGTAGATCTGTGTTTAAAAATGTTTTTATTCTCTTCAAAACACTTTTTACTTGTTAAATCCTTGTGATTTAAGGAACAATGGGAACTGAAGATGGAGATGCCACAAGCAGTGAACCAAATAAATTGTTGATAGGAGCGCTTACAGCTACTCTTACGGCTCAAATGGCTAAATTGATGGATGAACATTTTCAACCTCATCGTCTCAAAACAACTCAAAACCCAAATAATGAAGATATTAAGGAAAATACCAAGAACTCTTCTGATCAAGAGGCTGCTCGTAGTTACTATAGCCGTCCTCTTCTCACAATGGTCGAAGGAGACATAGGCGTGAAAGAGAGGAGAGAGAGCACCACCTAAGGATAACTTTGGAGGTTTAAAAATTAACATTCCGCCTTTCCATGGAACCAAAAATCCAGATGCATACTTGAAGTGAGAGAACAAGATTGAGTTGGTGTTTGTTTGTCGAGAATACACCGATGATAATAAGGTTAAGGTGGTAGCCACTGAGTTCTACGATTATGCTTTGAGCTGGTGGGATTAACTTGTGACCACTAGGAGAAGAGCCAAATATTATCCCATAGAGACTTGGAATCAATTGAAGAGCATCACGAGGAAGAGATTTGTGCAAAGTCACTATCATCGGGAGCTACATCAGAACTTAAGTAATCTGGTTCAAAGAACTAAAACCATAGAAGAGTACTACAAGGGGATGGATGTGTTACTGTTAAAGGTTGACATTCAAGAAGATGGTGAAGCTATCATGTCAAGGTTTCTAGGAGGACTTAACAAAGACATTCAAGACATACTTGAGACTCAACACTATGTGGAAATAGAGGAGATGCTTCACAAGGAAATCATGTTCAAACAACAAATCAAGAGAAAGAGTTTTAGGCCTAACTACGGTGCAAACAAGTCTAGTTTTGGTTCAGTAAGGCCTAGCTATAAAAATGATGAGAAATCTGGTTTGCAAAACGATTCCAAGCCATGTATCAAGCCTAAACCAGAAGATCAAGATCCAAAAAGAAAAGCCAAGGTGGTTTTGAAACAACCAACACTTTTTTTTTTAAACCTAACAATTCTACTGCGGAAATCAATAACTCATTTAAAACCAACAAAATAATCAAATCCAATAAACCAATAATAAATCCATAAATTCAGAAAAACGATCAACTCCAGAATTCCAATGAAACGACTAGCATTTCTAGCAACCTAGCAGGTTCCACTAAAATGCAATAACAAATAAACATCCTATCATCCTCCTCCCACTGCCATGATTCTCAGATCACATTTTTCCTTTACCTGCAACACATGGAAATAAGAGTTGCGTGAGTATTATCACAAATACTCAGTGAGGCGGTCATCCCGTCTGCCAGTTACATAATAAGGAAAAAAATAGGATTTCAATTACTACGCGATCATTCAATAATCAACAACATTTAAAATCAGCGAGATAACAAGTGGTGTCGATCGACACACCACCATGGTCGATCGACACACCAGCATGGTATCGATCGACACTATAACACGAGAACCAGAATCATAACTGGGTGTCGATCGACACAGCCACTAGGTGTTGATCGACACTCTTTTCTCGAACACAAACTTTGCGATAATAAAAGTAGTGTCGATCAACACTACTCGCAGAAACCTAAATCAAGTCAAATCCTCGCGCGACTCGATTCTGTTCCATCATACGAGACCTATCACGACAAATTCAACACAGAAAACACACAAAAATCACATAAACACAACCATATTCATCACAATTCAATCATCTGATAACCTAACACTCGAATCCCATAACTACGATCATGCACTCACCTTGAATACGAATTAAAAGGAATTGATCGGAGAGGAAACACAAAATCAGACTCGATTCACACACGAAACCTCTGATTTTTCTCAACGGAACGTGAAGAACACCAACGCGAATCCAACCTTGCTCTAAAAAGCCACTAAAACCAGAATAAGGACAACAAGAACTCTCAACATCTCTCAAAAATCTCTATATATCTCTCTCAATTCTGATCAATCTTCTCTTTTTCTCTGAAAATACGGCCACAAGCCTTATATAACACGTTGTAGGGTTCTGCACCCAAACCGACGTAAACCGGGTGATTAAAATCAAACCGGAAAATAACCCAGAACTTGGTGTCGATCGACACCCCTACCAAAATGCCAAATTTTGGTTTCGGGATGTTACATGTTTCAAGGGCCAGAGATCTCAAATGCTATAAATGTCAATGTCATGGACATTATGCGAATGAGTATTCTAACAAAATAATCATGATTCTTAGAGCTGATGGTGAGTTAAAATCTGAAGATGAAAAGTATGATCAAGGCTCATCAACTGAAGAAGAAATGGAGACACCAATGAAAAGAGAACTTCTGGTTACTAGGAGAACATTAAGAGTTCTAACTAAGGCTCAAGAACAAAAGCAAAGAGAAAACCTATTTCACTCAAAGTGTTGGTCAAAGAGAAGGTGTGTAGTCTGATTATTGATGGAGGACGTTGTACCAACGTAGCTAGCAAAACTATGGTTACTAAACTCGGTTTAAGGACTCTCACGTATCCTAGACCCTATTCCCTTCAATGGCTCAATGATACTGGTGAAATCATGGTGAATGAGCAAGTTAAGGTCCCTTTCTCTATTGAAAAATATGAAGATGAAGTTATGTGTGATGTTCTGCCCATGACTAGTCACATCCTGCTTAGAAGACCATGGCAATCTGATAGAAAAGTTGTTCATGATTGATTCACTAACAGACATTTCTTTGAGTACAAAGGCAAGAAAATAACTCTCCTTCCTATGAATCAACAAGAGTTTCATAATGATTAGGTCAGTGTGAAACAAAGGGACAAATCTTTAAAAAAAAACCAAGGAAAGTAAGCCTAAAACCTGTTCTCAAAAATCTAAGTTGTTATTTGTGTTTAAAGAGACTCTTGTGACTGTTCTCAACCAAGAACGAGAGTATTCGAGTATGGTCAAGTCTCTTTTGCAGGATTATAAGGATGTTTTTCTAGAAGATAACCCTATAGGTTTGCCACCAATCCGAGAGATTGAACACCAAAATTGACTTTGTTCCATGAGCTTCTCTTCCTAATAGACTAACCTATAGAACCAATCCCGTATAGACTAAAGAACTGACAAGAAAAGTGAAAGAGTTCATGGATAAATGACCCATTCGTGATAGTATGAGTCGATGCGCTGTTCCGGTGCTACTTGTGCCAAAGAAAGATAGGAGTTGGCGTATGTGTGTGGATTGTAGAGCAATCAACAACATAACAATTAAGTATCGCTATCCTATCCCTAGACTTGATGATATGTTTGATAAACTCCATGGTGCATGCATTTTCTCTAAAATTGATCTTAAAAGTGGTTATCATCAGATTAGAATGAAAAAAAGAGATGAATGGAAAATTGCTTTTAAAACAAAACAAGGTTTTTATGAGTGGCTTGTTATGCCATATGGTTTAACCAATGCACCTAGTACATTTATGAGGCTGATGAATCATGTTCTTAGAAAGCATATGGGAGTCTTTGTGGTTCTTTACTTTGATGACATTCTGGTTTATAGTAAAAATCTAGAAAAACATGTCATGCATCTTAAACTGATCTCGAATTGCTTAAAGAGGAAAATATTTATGCCAACCTTAAAAAAGTGCACATTTTGCATAGATAATCTTGTTAGGTTTTGTTGTAAGTGCAGATGGGATTAAAGTTGATGAAGAGAAAGTCAAAGCAATCCAAGAATGGCCAAGTCCTAAGAATGTGAGTGAAGTAAGAAGTTTTCAAAGACTTGCTGGGTTCTATAGAACATTTGTGAAGAATTTTAGCACCCTTGCTGCACCACTCACAGAAGTGATAAAGAAGGATGTTGGATTCAAGTGGGGAGAAGCACAAGAGAATGCTTTCCAAACTCTAAAAGAGAAGCTTATTAACTCTCCTGTTTTAATATTTTCTAATTTCTTAAAAACATTTAAAATTGAGTGTGATGCCTCAGGATTAAGTATTGGAGCTGTTTTGATGAAGGATTAGAAATAGGGGTGGGCGTTTGGGTACCCGATCGGGTTCGGGTCGGGTATTTCGGGTATCGGGTACCCGATGTTTGGAGATATGATACCCGATCGGGTATTATATATATTCGGGTTCGGTTCGGTTCGGGTTCGGGTATTTCGGGTATACCCGATCGGGGTTTTTTTTTTTTTCCCGAAACCCGAAATAGCACCGTAATAAAAAAACAAACTTAAAAACGAACATATAAAGTGTAAAGAAATAATGCTCAATCAAGTCAAAAAATTGAAGCTACATATGAATGAATAAGTTATAATTCTTAAGAACAGTGTGAAAACAGAGAAGTGTAAAGGAACGGTTTTACCGGAATCATCTCCAAATTTAAAAGCAAATCACTCAAAATTGACAAAACCCGTTTCTTGCTTGGAACAGTATTGACTAAGCTGCAACTATCTCCATTAATCTAAACAATTAGGTTATTCAAAAAAAATAAAAATAAATAACTTTTCAATTTTAATAAGAAAACTTTTCACTAGTTAATAAATTGAATTCACACTCTAGGTTATTACTAATACTGACCAATTAATCCATGACATCCAACCCTAATCACTAAAAAAAAAAAAAATATATAATCGGGTACTCGATTCGGGTATCGGGTATTACCCGATCGGGTACGGGTACCCGTACCTTAAGAACTTAAAACCCGATCGGGTATTATATATGATCGGTTCGGGTATTTCGGTTCGGGTTCGGTAATCGGGTTCGGTTAAAATGCCCAACCCTAATCAGAAACCAATAGCTTACTTTAGTAAAAAGCTTGGAGGTCCTACCTTGAATTATCCAATTAATGATAAGGAGCTGTATGCTTTGGTGAGAGCTCTACAAACGTGACAACACTATCTTTGGCCAAAAGAGTTTGTAATTCACACTGATCATAAATCACTAAAGCATCTCAAAAGACAGCAAAAGCTCAACAAACGTCATGCAAGGTAGGTGAAGTTCATAGAAATCTTTCCCTATGTGATCAAGTACAAAAAGGCAAAAATAATGTTGTAGCCGACACATTATCTAGAAGGTATGCTCTACTTACATCTCTTGAAGTTAAACTGCTTGGCTTTGATCAAATTAAATCTCAATATGCTGAGGATTCTGATTTTGGCAAGATCTTTGCTACTTGTGAGAAATTTGTTTTTGGAAAGTATTATAGGCATGAAAGATTTTTATTCTATGATAATAGGCAGCACACACATATGGTTTAATGGGACACTTTGGAGTAGCTAAAACTCTATAGGTTATGCAAGACCATTTCCATTGGCCACACATAAAAAAGAACGTTAAGAAATATTGTGAAAGATGCACAACATGTAAAATGGCTAAGAGAAAATCACAACCCGACGGTTTGTATACCTTTTACTTATTCCTTTGCACCCATGACATGATATTGCTATGGACTTTGTCGTTGGTTTTCCTAGGACTAGTCATGTTAGAGACTCCATATTTGTGGTTGTTGATAAGTTCTCTAAAATGACACATTTTATCCCTTGTAACAAGCTGATGATGCAATAAATGTTGGTAGCTTACTCTTTAGGGACATTGTCAGATTACATGGAATTCCTAGAACTATTGTCTCTGATCGTGATACTAAGTTTCTTAGTTATTTTTGGAAGACATTGTGGTCAAAATTAGGTATTAAGCTTCTGTTTTCTAATACTTGTCACCTGCAAACTGATGGTCAAACTAAAGTAGTAAATAAGACTTTGTCTACACTTCTCCGAACCTTGATTAAAAAGAACCTTGGAACTTGGGAAGATTGTTTGCCTCATGTTGAATTCACATATAATCATGCTGTTCATTCAGTATAGAAATGTCTTCTAAACTACACAAACTATTATGTAACACATGGTGACATACATCAAGTATATGTAAATATGTTAGAAACTACAAATTAACGTTCTTTTATAAAGATTATTAATTTGGGGATTAATGCAATTATTTTAAATAAAATCTATAAGTTTATAAAAAAAATCCAAAAGCAAGTTAAAAACATACAAAATTTCAGAAATCAAAAACAAATCTATAAAATCCCAAAATTTCTAAAATTACATTAATTTCGAATAAAAATTAAATTGTATTCTCATTGTAAAACTTAAAAAAAAAAAATTTGTAATACCAAAATTTCTAACATTACAAAAGTCCGAAACAAAAAAATAATTTCCAAAAATTCTTAAATTAGAAAATATAATTTGAAGTTTAATATAATATTTTCAGTTTTAATTTTGAAAAAAAAACTAAAATTTAAATTTACCAAAATTTATAATAATATAAATATTTTTGAGAAAAACTAAAAAATCTATTTAAAAACAAAACTATTTATATTGTAGAGAGAAATTAAATTATTGTTGCCATTTTGTATTACATAATTAAATGTGCAATTCACTGTTTAATGTTGGGATAGGAGTAAAAAAAACTAGTTAAATTTTTCAATACAAAAGTGTAATTTTTTGTTGTAAAAAAAACGAATCTAATTTATTTTTTAAGGATTAGGCTAACGAGTCTTTTATTTGTGACCCAATGTTACAAAAATAATTATCATACAAAAGTGTAATATATGTCGTTTTTGTGTTTTATTCTAAACAATTGAAATTTATTCAACATAATTTTAAATATATTTGTCGACCAACATTTTAAAAACTTTTATTTGGTAAATTGGATTGGTTTGAAAATACATATATATATAGATCCCTATATACTTAACATTTTCAATTACTTTTTAGAAGCTAAGAACTTTTCGAAGTTACAAGTTTTTAATAATTTTTGAATTTCACAAAAATAATTTAATATATTTTAAAACAGAAACTATAATGGAACAATTGTAACAATACCACCTTTTAATTACATTATTTGAACAATGCCACTTTGACAGCGCCATCATATATAAACAAATTACAAAATTATCCCTCTCATAAACACGCCATCTCTCTCTTTTCTCTCTTCTCTCTCTCTCTTCTCTCTGCGAAAACCTAAATCTAAATGGCGAAAATCGAGCTTTTATCTAAACGGCGATTGAAACTTTTAAAAGGTACATATCTAAAATCGAGCTTTGATCTACAGTTTTTGATTCTCAAAAATTTTGATTCTCGTGTTGGAATCTAGCAAATCTGGGTAAAAAAATTCTTATAGATTTCGTCGATGTTGTTATTTTGATTTGAAAATCAAAACTTTTATAATCTGTGTGCGATTCTTTTCTCTTCTTCATCTGTGGTTCTCGATTTCTCATATTTATGTCTTGTATCTTATTTAGATCTCTCCAATCTGGTTTCTGAATTGGTTACAACGCTTTTGAGAAGGTTTGTATAGGATTAATTTCAATTCTGGCGAGCTTCTTGACAATTAAACAGGTCGGTTTGATTATAATTCTAATGGTTCGTCAATTTCTTGTATTATCTGATTTCTGATTTTTGGGTGTCACTACAAAAAAATTGGTACATTGATATTGGAGCATATTTAAGCTTAGTGTCAATTTATCTGAGCCAAGCGAAGTCTGTCACACCGATTACGGCGGCGATGACGACGCGGCGTCGGAGGTTGTTGCATTGTCCAACGGAAACGAAGGCGGAGACGGTTTACGTAAAGAGGAAACCGAGACTTCGCTTAGGGCGGAGCATGCGGTGGAAATGGAGGCAGAGGGGAGGAACCGCTGAGTCCGACCAGCAGCGGTTACGACGGTGAGAGAGGAAGCAGCGGTGGAGCTACGTCCACTTACAACGCCGACGATGCGAGCGACAATGAGATTACAGAAGCTAATGTAGACGGTGACACCGCCTCTCAGCATGAAGCTGCTTGGTTACCCGTTTTATTGATCATGTTGTTGAATAGTATTAGAGTTCTGATAACATTGGAGTGACTTGATTTCAAATGTTTATGCAGGATGATGCTTCTATATCTTGGAGGATGAGAGAGAGAGCATGAAGATTTCGATTAGCAGATGCTAAATGTGGAGAACAAGAAATAATCCTACTACTTGTAGAATTGATCCCCAACAATGTTAAATCAATAGTCTGTCACATTCCAACTTGCTTGTGCTTTTGGTTTTGGCAGTGTTAAATGACGTGTATTTTGTGTTTTTGATTTGGGATTAGTTCCTTTTCTGCTTTGAATTGTGTATTTGATCGTCTTGTTCTTTCAACCTTGTATTGAACTATCGAATGAGCTTTATTCAAACGATTTAATCCAATTCAATCACACACGTGTAAAAACATAAGTAAATTATATAACATGATTCTCATGTACAAAAGGTTTTATAAAACCTTTAAGAAATAACCTTATAATTTGATTTAAAAACCTTATAATATTTTTTTAAAACATTATAATTCTCATGTACCCCTTGCTTCAACACCTCTCGGAAGTCATAACACCCTTAGTGGTCAAAATTTTTGTTCTCTACTCACAAATGAAACACAACTGCAAAATCTTGAAAGTAACCGGAAAAAAACTGCTCCCAAGAAAACAACCAAAACATTAACAAAAATGATAAAGTCCTCTTTGTCCAAAAAAGTGCAGAATTCATAACATTATAATTTGTTAGAAAAACTCTAATCTAATTTAAAAAACTTTATAATCTATTTAAAAATAAAAACGTTTTTAAAAATATTATAAAATGTTTTAAACAACTTTATAATCGGTTTTAAAAACACATAATAATCTATTTTAAAAATCATTATAATTTGTTTTAAAAAAGTCTTACAATTGGCTTTAAAAACTCTTATAATTTTATTTAAACAACTTTATTTTGTTTTACCAGCAATTTTAAAGATAACAAATGTTTAAAATCTTATAATATGTTTTAAAGAACTTTATAAACTCCTTTAAACAACCTTATAATCATTTTTAAAAAACCGTATAATCTCCTTTAAACAACCTTATAATCTATTTTTTAAAAACCTTATAATCTCATTTAAACAACTATATAGTCTATTTTAAAATACCTCATAATATGTTTTAAATTTTAAAAATAGTCTGTTCTAAAACCTTTTGATCATATTAAGAAACTCTATAATCTGCTTAAAAAGCTTTATAATCTGCTTTAAAAAACTCTATAAGTTGTATTAGAAACTTTTATAATCTATTTTAAAAATAACACCATCAATCTCAAAAGTAATAGTTGTTTACAATATTAAAATCTGTTTTAAACAACTTCATAATCCGTTTAAAAAAACTTTATAATTTGATTTTAATAACCTTCTAATTTGATTTAAAACCATTATAATATGTTTTTGGTTATAACCTCATAATCCGCTTTAAAAAACCTTATAATTTCAAAATAACAGTTGTTTAAAATCTTATAATCCTCTTTAAAAATAACACCTTCAATTTTAAAAATAACACCATCAATTTCAAAATAACAGTTGTTTAAAATCTTATAATCTTCTTTAAAAACCTTATAATCTTCTTTAAAAACCTTATTTTTTTTTAAAAAAACCTTATAATCTTCTTTAAACAACTTTATAATGTGCTTTAAAAAACCTTATAATCTATTTTAAATAACCCTGTTTTAAAAATAAAAGATATTTAAAACCTTATAATTTGCTTTAAAAACTTTATAATTTGTTTTAAAAAACACAATAATCTTTTTTTTTAAAAATCTTATAATCTGTTTAGAAAAACCTTATAATCTCCTTTAAACAACTTTATAATGTGCTTTAAAAATCCTTATAATCTACTTTTAAAAACTTGATAATATGTTTTAACAATAAAAGATATTTAAAACCTTATAATTTGCTTTAAAAACCTTATAGTCTACTTTAAAAAACCTTATAATATGTTTTAAAAATAAAAGATATTTCAAACCTTATAATATGTTTTAAAAATAATAATTTTTTAAAACCTTATAATCTAGTTTAAACAATTTTATAATATGTTTTAAAAAACCTTATAATCTGCTTTAAAAAAACTTATAATCTATTTTAAAAAATCTTGTAATCCATTCTAAAATAATAATTGTTTAAAACCTTATAATCTGTTTTTAAAAACTTTATAATTTATTTTTAGAAAACGTTATAATTCTATTTAACAAACCTCATAATTTTATTTAAAATAAACCTCATAACGTTATGTAAAGTATTAATATTGTATTAGATAGTGTTAACCTGATATTGTATACATTGGCATTGTTGGTGGATCTTCAACAACTGAAACGCTTTTGGATAAAGATTCACCGGTTTCCGAACCCTCTTCATTGTTAATGACTCATCTTCTCTTTCTCCGCAATCCTATACGAGTAAAGCTGGAACGGTATTTGTGTCACGGACTTCGTTGAATATCCGAAACATAAACATCATTTGTCTTGTGTTATTGATCATGTTTGATATCTGAAACTTCTTAGGATATGCAGAATGAAGTGGTTGTTATAGAAAGAGATTGATTGATTAGCAACTGCTTTGTGATTGTGAAAATGTATCGTCTGCATTATGATGTTTTTTTGCTAAATTATAGCCATGGTGACTGCAGAGATGTAGAAAAGTGTGAACAATGTTCTTTGCCAGCTTCTACCATGTTTCATGGCATGATGAGCGAGCACTAAGGATGTCGATGAGCAAATGCTGAACGTAGAGAACAAGAAATATTCTTACTACTTGTTGAATGGATCCCCAACAATGTAAATCAATAGTCCGTGACATTCCGACCTGCATGTACTTTAAAATGCTCATAATCTTCTTTAATAACTTCTATTTTAGCATCTGTTTTTCAAAATCTGATTTTGCATATTTAAAAATTCTTATAATCTTCTTTAAAACCCCTAAAATGTTGTTTTAAACTTTCTTTTGAATCTTGATAATATTCTTTAATAAACCTCATAATCGTCAAAATATTAAAAAAAATCTTCTTTTGAAACTTCATAACCCTAAAGTATAATTATTAACTCAAATGTCTATAAACTTAAGTACAAATATTATAAATTATGGCTAGTCATATTTGAAAATCCTCATAATCTACTTTAATATACTTCATAATCTTCTTTAATAAACTTCATAATCCTGTTTTGAAACACAAAATCATCTTCTTTTAAATCCTTATAATCGGCTTTAAACAACTTTATAATATGTTTTTAAAAAACCTTATAATATACTTTAAAAAACTTTATAATCTGCCGGATCACGCCCAACGATGTAGAAATTAGCTCCCGCGTTGATCCTAGCCTTCGCGTGCCACTGAACTTCGGTCAGACCAGCATAGAGCATCGGAGATGGAAAGATGGATACAACAGTAGTCTCTGGATCCAAAACACCATCCTCCATCACCTCAACATATCCAAATTAAGAAACCTTTACATAAACATTTTCACTACTCCATTTACAATCAAACAAATCAGTAATCCAAAACCTTCTCGTGTTGCCTCATACGCCATTCGAGAGGAACATCATCAGCTTTAGTGAATCCACCAAGAGGTTCAACAACAACACCGGGTTTTTATAACCCATTTCAAGAAGCCTTCTCCGAGTATCGATCATGAGAAGCGCGTGTCCGTTATGAACCGGGTTTCTCAGCTGGAACGCGAAAACCACGTCCGCGTCACGCCTAATAAACTCCTCACGAAGCTGAGAAGGAGATAAACGAAACCGGTCAAGACCATCGTTGTACTTAACCGGCTCCAAGACTTGTAAATCACTTCCGATTAACCAGTTTCCAGATTTGGTTATAGCTTCTTCTGCATAAGGAAGACCTGGAGCTGTTGTTCCCCATGTTCTAGCTATACGTTCTTCTTTCGGATGCTTGTAAATCTCAATACTACCTCAAAATCAAGTCAATCAGAGATCTAATCATCAGTTTCTACAAGATCTAGCTCAATCCTAATCAGAAATCATACATTTGGTAATTCTAATTCGAATTTGAATTGAAATTGAAACTCACTCGTTGAGAATCGCGATTGGGTTATTCGCTGAGTCAACGAGCGTGACTCGGTTCGAACTGCCGATTCGGGTTTTTTGCTCGTCGTCGATCGCGAGTACGATCGGCACCGACATGTTGACGACGGAGCCGTCTTCGAGCCGGATCGAGTTGAAATGAAGTGTTTGGAGGAACTCTGACTGTCTCATGAATCCTTGAAGCGGACTTGCCCAGCCTTCGCTAAGCACGTGTACCCACCCTAGATCCACACGATTCAGCCGGATCCGTACCGGAATCGTCTCCGCCTCGCGTTTCATCACGCGCCGTCTCGATTCGTAGTTCATAATTTTTCCTCCGTCCGACTCGATTAGCGCCGAATTGACGACGGCCAGACGACGGCAACGAGAGAGACAGCGACGGAGGAGGATCGAGGAGCATAACTGGAAATACGGTGGTTATGGGTCGGTGAAACTCGAAAAGGTGAATCGGAGAAGACGATTGAAGACGCCATAGATCTGAGGTATTTTCATATAAATAGTGGCATACCTTGCAAATTTTTTTTTTATTATGACATTTGTCAAAAGTGGCTGTATTTCTTAAAATTTCTCAACTATAATTTAATGTCTAATCAAAAATTTTTATTATTATTTTTTCTTAAATTTTTGTAATTTTATTGGGTGTATTTTTAAGTTATATTTTTATATTTTTAAAATTTTCTCTTTTTAAGTATTTATTTTGTATGAAATTAATTACAGATTGATCCTTAAATTGATAACATTTTTTCAAAAAACACCAATTTGTAGTTTTTAACATGTTTACATATACTTGGTGTATGTCACCATGCGTTACATAATAGTTTGTGTAGTTTAGAAGACCATTTTATACTTCGGATTGTTTGCAACATATTAACCAATACTTCGTGTAACTAATAATCATTTTTCCTTAACTATTTTATATTTAGGGTATAGTTTTTGGGATAATGTTTACGGTTTGGGTTTTGATTCTTTTGTGGAAGAAATTTTTTTTTTTATAATGATTTTATAGTTTTCTATAAAAGAAGGCATGTTTGCAATAAATTTCCAAAAAAGACATATTTGGAAAAAAATAATTCAAATATAGCATGTTTGTAATTGTTATATATATATGTATATATATATTGATGCTAGTAAATATTATTTTATTTCTGGACATACATTAGTAAATAGTTATTTTAAGTAGGGAGAATTAATCAATAGGCCAAATTTAATTTGAAAATAAAAGAATAGACCAAATATTTTAAAATTAAAATTAATCTTTTTGATAGGTGAAATGAGAAATAAACCAATTCGAAATTAACCATTGAAAACCTAATAAAATTATTAGTTCTAGAACGTCGTTTCAAACTTGAAAACACAATAATGGTTGTTGCTTCAACAACACTGAATGGCTCCTTCTTCATCATCTTCCAAGTACAAGATTTTATTGAAGAGCTCTGGTGCCTCGCAAGTTTCAGATCGTACCACACATGATCCAAGATGATTGAAGAAGAAGCTTCAGTTCTGGGACTCGGAATTTATGAAATAACAAGATGTGGATATGATTTTCCACCCCGTTCTCGCTGCTAACTACCTTAACATCAAAGGACTGCTCGATTTGATTTGTCACTGTTGTAAATCACATCAAAGACAAGCTAAGATGAGGAAAATCACAATATTGTCAGCATTTAGACCTATTCCACACTGGAAGAAAAAGCAGACATCGTAAAGAGAACGAATGGGCTTTTAAAAAATTCAACTTTTTCAGATGTTTTCTTTCTAATTGCAGGTTTCTTAGATACTTTTTCGAATTGCAGATTTTAGGTGTTTTGGGTTTTATGGGGATAAGACAAACGTGTATGATGATTTGCAATGAAACTTTCATGAAGAAAACGTGTCTATGGTTCATAAGTCATAAGAGAGGGGAGGTGAACTTTCAACGGTTTTTAAAAAAAAAAATTGAATGTATTAGAAGTTACATCAGAGAGATGTGGCAAATCCCATGTCGTACGAGATCTTGATGTTAATGTGTGTGCTGCGTTATAAAACGTACGGTGGTGTTTATATGTTTAAGTTTGTTTTGACTGCAGTTTTGTTAATTTAATAATTGGATATCGTAAATGAAATTTTGATTATTTAAAAGGACAAATATGTAACTTTAACCCTAATTTTAAATTTATAAAAGATGTAGCCTATTTTTTTAATTTTAATTATTTTTTAGGTTATGTTTATAATTTTCTCTTTCAAGTAACACATATTTGGTATATAATACCTTGGCAAAAATGGCAAACCATAGTTTACTAGAATCACCAGTGAACCAAATCGTTGTTGCATGTAGTCTATACATTTTTAGTCGCCGTATGATTTAATCTGCTTTTAAATTTAGTAAATCAGATTACAAAATAAAATAAACTTTTAAGAGATTTATTGTTACCCATGAAACAATATTAATCTGTTAAGTGGAGATGAAAACCATCAAACTTCTTTTAACTTCCAGTTCATTATGTTCCCTCTGAAATACATCTAAAAATAACTGCCAAATATCATATGCTCTATTAATGATTCACATAGTTAATTTCAGATTTATTATTACTCTCTCTGTTCATAATTATCATAAGATGTTTAAGATTTCTACACTCTAATTAAAAATAATTAAATTTGTATTGTTTTTTTTAAATAAAACATTACTTTTTATATAGTTAAGACATTTTAACCAATAGAAAACCAATATGAAGAATTCGAAGAGTCAAAAACACTAAAAATCAATTAATTGTGGATATAACATAGTTCTAAGATTATGTTTCTATTCATGTTACTCATCGTGTTCTTGTGCCTTTCTCTGTCGGTCCGCATTATAGAGATCGTACTTACTTTGATGTGGCGTCAGTGGATGTGATTCACATTACTTTAGGGAGGCCATGGGGATTTGATCGTAAGGTGATACATGATGGGGCTAAGAACACTTACAACTTCATATGGGAAACACACAAAATTGTCTTATTACCAACCCCACCAAGTCCATCGCGTAACCATCTGCCTTCGCCAACGTCATTTCCTCCACCGGATAATAGATTCTTTGTTCTTAAACGACTTTTGATAAGGAATTTCAATAGGAGGGATTCATGCTTATGTTGTTGGGTTCACCGTAAACACGACAGAGCTCCGTCACTTCCTCACCCTTTATTTCGGTCCTCAGTGAGCATTAAAGGGTTTACTAGAGGGTTTGCCACCGTTACGAGACATACAACACCAAATCGACCTTGCTTCATGAGCCACATTGCTACCACATGAGTCCAATGGAGCATGAAGAGTTGCGTTATTAGGTTGAGGAACTCTTACGTAAAGGTCACATTTGGGAGAACTTTAGCCCATGTGTAGTTCCAGCTCTCCGTATCCCAAATAAATATAGGTCATGGAGAATGTGTCTCGATAGTCATGCTATTAACAAGATTACAATACAATACGACTTTCTGATACCACGTCTTGATGATTTATTAAAACAAATTGGTTTGCTTCCATTTTCTCTAAGATTGATTTGAAGAGCGGTTACCACCAAATTCATATTCGACCCGGGGATGAATGGAAAATGGCATTCAAGACGCAGGAGGGTTTTTTGAGTGGTTAGTAATATTGTTTGGTCTTTCAAACGGACCAAGTACTTTCATGCGGATCATGAATCATGCCCTTCTGAAAGGCTATAAGTTTTGAGACGTGAGAAACTATTTGCAGCAAAACATAAATGCGAGTTTCGATAGTATATGATCGGGATACTTGTTTTCTTAACCATTTTTGGTGCTCTCTGTGGAAATTATTGCGCACCAAGTTTGACATGAGCACCGCCTATTACCTGCAGACAGATGGACAAACCGAGCTTACTAATCATGCGTTGGGAAACTTATTGGGTTCTCTTGTAGGTGATAACATCAAGACTTGGGATCTCAAGCTTTGTCAGGCTGATTTTACGCATAATCATGTGTCGAATCGTAGTCACGGCTTCAGCCGTTTTCGCGTTGTGTACGTGTTGGTTCCACACTGCCCCACCTTTCCACATTGTCGGATATAATACGTCTTCATGGTACAACATTAGACATTGTTGATGACTTGCAAATGGTGTATCACCAAGCTAAGGAGAATTGGAGCTTCTTTGGCTAAATATCAAGTGGCCGTCGATGTCAAACGTCGCGTGTTGCATTTTGAACCTGGTGATCTTGTGTAGGTTGTACCCACTAAAGACCTTATGCCACAACATGAATATAACAAGTTTAAATCACGTAAGATTGGTCCAGTTGAAGTCATTGAGCGTATTAATGACAACGCTTATCGTCTTTGTCTTCTGGCCCATGTGCGTACCGCCGATGTCTTCAATGTCAACCATCTTTCCTCATTCCGTGGCGACAGTCATGAGCGAAATTTAAGTCCGAATCCTCTTCCACGTGGGGAGACCTGATGCAGCATCCTCTTCACTTGTCAATCATCGTTCTTGGGCATTTAGTTGATTGACAAGTTACCCATTTAGTTGATTAATAATTTGTTTTCTATTTTCTTATTTTCTTTTGTTCGATAAGGATAAATCTCACTTGAGATAGAATTCTTCTAGATTCATAGTTATCTCTTTACGTTAGTATTTATAGGATGCTTTCTTAGCTTTGTAAAAAAACTCTAGACTTTGATATGATTTATTATGAGCTTTTATGAGCAAGAGAAGAGTATTCTCGTCCTTATTGTTCTCACAGCATAGCGTTTTTTGAACAAGATCCTAGTTCGTCATCGTTTCTTCCTGGATGATCCAATAACTTGCTAGTTATAGCTTCTGCTCTCCATCAGGTACCATGATCCCTTATTCAGTTGGACAAACAAGCAGCCGCATGGCCATATTGCTAAGAAGTTGGACATAGCTCTTATTAACGAAAAGTGGTTATCTTCTTACCCTATTAGCATTCCTAAGTTCCTTCCTCTAAATATCTCAAATCATGCTCCAACTTTTATCACCATAGCCTCTTGCTGGTATAAAGCCGTTCAAGTTTCTTAACTTTCTCACAAGTCACCTTGATTTTTTGTCGTTGATGATCAACAACTGAACCTACACAGTTAAGGCTCACCAATCTTTGTTGATACTAATTGCTAAAATAAAATAAAATAAAGGTTGTCTTAAAAACTCTACACAAAGATAACTTCTCGGGCATTCAAAAAAGAGTCGTCGAGGCAAAAATAAATCTACTTTGGCTCAAACTGCCTCCCTTCTGAACCCAACAAGTTCCAAATTTTAGTACAAAAGGGACTCTCTAGCTACTCTTGCTTTCTTAAAGCATGTGGAGGAAGAGTTTTTCAAGCAAAGTCAAGTATTAATTGGCTTAAATGTGGGGATCACAATAATGCTTATTTTCTTAAGGTGGCTTTGACTAGAAATGCGTTTAATGCTATTTATCTCTTAATTGGTCTTAGAGGGGATTAAAACTTCTATACCAACTAAAATGGGAACCTTAACTACTAATCCTTCCTCTAGCTACCGATTCCCTCCCTACTATCACCTAATTTACAAGTTCATTTTGCCCTCCTGATGTAGTTGTCATCTTGTCTAGGGTGCGTCAAGCTGATGAGATTTATAAATTTCTCTTAAAACTTAACCCTAACAAGAGGAGGTTACCTTCTGGATTCTACAAATCGGCTTGGTCAGCTCTATAAGAAGAGGTTACCAATGCGATTACTAGTTTCTTCTACAGTTCATTTATGCCATATGCTACTAATTCTACCATCTTAACTCTGGTTCCCAAGTTCCCAAGTGCTTATATTGTGAAAGACTACATGCCTATTTCATGTTGTAACACTATCTACAAGGTCATTTCTAAGTTGTTGGTGGCTAAGCTAAATCCTATCTTGCAAGGATCATCCTCCCTAATCAAACAACATTCATCAAATGGAGATAAATTCTGGAAAATTGTCTTCTTGCGTCGAAAATATTTAATGGTAATCACAAGACTAAATGACCTAAGAAAATTACTCTCAAAGTGGATATTGCCAAGGGCATAGATATTGGTAGGTGGGACTTTATTCTCAATTGCCTAAAATCTATTCAATTACTTGATGTCTCTATCAACTAGGTTGCTAGATGCCTAACGACTCCATCTATCTCTGTTGGAATAAATGGCAATCTCCATGGTTAATATAAAGGAACAAGAGGGCTAAGACATGGAGATCCTATTTCTTCTTATCTATTTGGCATAGCTATGAATGATTTCTCCCATATATTAAATGATGCAGCTTTACATAGCAGATTCAATTATCATCCAGACTGTGAAGGGCCTTAGTTAACGTATATATGTTTCGCTAATGACCTTCTTATCTTCTCTGATGGATCCTAATATTATTTTATTGGCATTCTATCTGTTCTGAAGGAATTCAACCAAATCTCAAATCTTGATATTAGTGCCAAAAAATCATGCTTCTTCTCCTTTGGCTTAAGTGATGAGGAGTCTCAGTTCATTGCTTCCTCATCTCGTATTTCCCAAGATTCCTCCCCATTCGTTATTTGGGTATGCCTCTCTACACTAAGAAAATTTCTATTTTTAAGTGTGATCCCGTCCTGCAAAGTGTTAGAACAAAGATTACTTTTTTAGCAGCCAAATATGTATATTTTGCATGTAGACAACTACTCTTAAGACTGTAATAGCTGGCATAACAAACTTTTAGTGCAGTGCGTATGTATTACCCTAGAAATGCATAGAAAAAATTAACTCTATGTGTAATGCTCACCTCTGGAAAGGTTCTTTTGAAAGTTGTCATGTTGCTAGAGTTGCCTGGAAATAGTAACCACTCCTATTGAGGAATGAGGCCTAGGATTGAAAACCTTTTGATGTGGAATAGAACTTGGTGTCATTAAGCTTCTATGGTTCCTCCTCTTCAAACTGAGTCAGTTTGGGTTGCCTGGATTCACCATAATGCGATTAAAAATAAGCATCTGGGGGAAATGAATGAGAAAAGTCAGACTTATACTTGGGTTGTGAAGTAGAGACTGAAGGTGAGGACTTGTGCTTACCAATGGGTCAATATGGTCCCTAGTAATGGGCGGGTTTGCAAGTTTTAAATCGATAATTGGTCACCCTACTTGCCTCTCATCAAGTACATTGGCCCTAGTGGTTGCTCTCTTACATGTATTACCTCTTCTACTACTTTGTATTCTCTTTGGCGCATAGGGATGTGGTATCTGCCTTGTGCTAAGTCCCAGCAGTTCAAGAACCTTCTTATCTATCTGACTACTACATCATTAACGCACATCAGCGACTCCCTGGAGTGGAGAATCGAAGGATTACGATGGAATAAATTCTGCTCCAAAATGATTTATAACCTAATCAAGGTAAGAAGACCAGAAGTGAGAAAAAATGGTGTCATCTGTTTTAAGAGAGAAATTCCAAGGCAAAAGACATTTACGTGGATGGTCTTGCTTAATCGATGTCCTACTAGTGATCGGCTCATCTCTTGGGGTATTTCTTCTGATCCTCATGGATTTGAATCTTGTAAGCACCTCTTCTTTGAACATTGGTACTCAAAAGCTACTTTGTCTAATCTTGCTGCATAGCTACTGCTGCAACTCCCTTCTTTTGACTGGGAAACTTACGTGGAGTCTCACATCTCATTTTCAGGCCTTAGACATATGTGTTACCCATCTTGCTTACGTGGCAATCAGCTATATATAACATATAGCGTGAACGAAATAACCATCTTTACTGCAACATCCATCGTGATCCGGCAGCTATTCTTCTTCAGGTTGATTCAATCATCTGGACTCGCATAGCTTTCTTTTGTGATTAAAATTAAAAAGCAGGAAGTGCTGATATATCATGGTTTTAATCCGTTTTCGACCATGATATAAGTCCGTTTTACATAGTATTTTATGTGTTTTCCTAGTGTTTTAGAGTCTTTACAGATTATTGGACGTTTAAAGCATAATTGATATTTACTGGATATTTTGGAGCATTGCAAAAGGAAGAGCCAAAGTGAAAAAGTCGGAATCGAAAATCACTGTTGGTGTCGATGGTGTCAATCGACACTTGATCGTCACAAGCCAAATTACCAAATTTCGAAGATTTCCGTTTTTGCCGGAAGTTCCAGATGTTTACAATTTTGTTTTATAACGGTTTAAGAACCTTATATATATATATTCACAACCATTGTTTAGGCCTATGCTTTATTTTTATAGAATCTTAAAAGATATCTATATTTTATATGATGTTTGCTTCATTTAATATGTCAGAGTAATTGCCTTGTTAGGTTTAGGGTTATTCAAAGGTGATTATGAATTGCTAGGTTGAATTAAATTGTTAGGATAAAATCATTAGAGTTCTTCATCTGGATTTTTGTTAATTGCTTATTCTAGCTTCATGACCTAGAATCTGATCTTAGGTTAATTGATAGACACGAAAGTGTGATTAATTGCCTGAACTAGTTTTAGATGAGCAAAATTCCTATCTGCAAATAAATTTGGTTTAGGGTTTTGTGAACAATAGAACATAATATTAATGCTTGTTTAAATTGATAGGATTTGCAACGACAGTTGATTTTCTAGGATTTAGACGTAGATAATCTCTGCAGCGACAACTGTTTAATTTGACAATAGTGTTTCAAGTTTAAGAACTGTGCTAAATAATTCCTGATTATCTGTTTAGATCTGCAATTCGGATTCACCTAAGATTTCCCTAAGCCTAGCTTTTATTTTAATTGATTTACAACCGTTTTCACAGCCTGCTTTAATTACTTGTCTTTCATTCATATTATTCTGCTTAGTTTAATTCAAAAGTTTAAATCTATTGTGTTCCTGATTCCATGTGGATTCGATACCGTAAGTACTGCAATTGATCTCTTAATTTGAGAGAGTAGTTCAAATGGAAATTTGAGCATATCAAGTGCTATTTTACAACTTTGGTTCTTACTAGAATAACCAAATTCTCCAATCTAGTTACTTCGTTTGCCTCCTCGACGACCAAATTCTTCCGATCTGGTTCTAATTACTTTCTCTACTTTGGTTACTTCTTATAAGCTTCAGTTTGGGCTTCTACATTATGTGGTTCTCTTTGGCTAATGGGTTGTTTGCACTAATAGGCTTCGTGATGTTTTCTTGTGGAAGGCAAAATGGTTCTAGTGGGTTCTTTGTATTTGAGTTTTCTAGACTATACTTAATGTAATATGTAATGGCTCTCTCGCTACAATTAAACTAATGTCATCAAAGTTTCAAAAAAAAAAAAGAAGCTACTAGAGTGTAAATACATATAAAAAGCGTATTCCAAACCCGTATTTTGCTAAGGACCCTCGGAATGGTTTAGAGTTTTTGCTCTTCTCAAATTCTGAGCTTTGTATTCCAAACATGTAATTTGCCAAAGAATCATATTAAGATAAGTGGTTTTTAAGTGGTTTAGGATTATCGAATTTGGGGATCTAGGTTTTTCCTGTTTTTTCTTCATCTTCAAAATTTCGATTCTTTTCTAGGTGAAGTTTTGAGTGAAGAAGAAAGGTTGTGTGTTTAGCCTAGATTTGAGGTTATTGGTTGGTGTGAGTCAGAAAACATCTACTGATGACAGCGGTAATGGATCGAGCTCTAGCTAATATGAATCTGGGAGATGAAGATGAGCCGTGCATTATGCCAAATCTTCCAGATTTCTCATCGGTGTGGATCAATATCAACAGTCTGATAGGTAGAGTTTTAAATCCCGAAGGAGTAAAGATATCCAGTCTCATTCTTGATATGCCCAGGAAGTGGCAAAAAATCGGAAGAGTAAGAGGCGTTGCTCTTTCTAATGAGAGATTTCAATTCATCTTTGATTATGAGATTGATTTGGTGGAAATACTAGAGAAAGGAGTACACACTTATAATGAGGGGACCCTAGTAATGAAAAGATGGGTTGAGAATCCACCGGCGGATTTCCTTCAATTCATTCCTTTGTGGATAAGGTTAAAGGGGATTTCGGTAAATCACATGACGAGTGCTGCTATAAACTGGTTAGGTGAAAAGATAGGCCAAGTGATTGAGATTGCCTTCGATCTGACAAAGGCGCATAATCAAACGTATGAAAGAGTTAAAATCAGATTTGATGTCTCCAAACCTTTGAGAAGGTCTAAGATTTTCAACTCACCTTCGGAGGAACCATTCACGATAAATTTGGATTATGAAAGAGTCCAAAAAAGGTGTTACGAATGTCAAAGATTAAACCATGCTAAAGAGAATTGTCCTCTTCTGAAGCGGAAACATGAAGAGATGCGAAATGAGAAGAAAGCAAGTTGTGAAGTCCTGAACTTATTATCACCACTGAAGGTAATTAAGGAGTCAGATCCTTTATTTGGTGTTTTAAGGGAGGATCATGTTGGTTTAGATCCTCTCACTGGTAGACCTAGGATTGCTGAAGATGTTCTCCAGCAGATTAGACAATATTTAGTAGTGGATAATGGGGATAATAAGATGGTAAAGGAAGATCGTGTGAAGAAATCAGTAATGGAAGCTGAAAAAGACCCTGTTGCTAAAAAACCATGCTTAGATTGGAACCTGTTCATATCATCTCCTCGGATATCAAGAAAGGAAAAGGGATGGTCTTTGATTATAATTCAGAGGTATCGTCTTCAAAAAGAGAAGAGACGAGTGTAAAGGAAGGTCTTTTTATGGCTGATGCGGTTAAAGCTGGGATGGCAATGAGGTTAAGGCCTGAGGCGACGCAGACAGAGAGTGAGGGTTTTGGTTTTACTGTTAAGGAGATTCCTTTTGCTTTTGGTTCAATGGTACAAGGATAGTGTTTTTATGAAGCAAGTCCTTCCGGAACTAAGAGTAAGAGTAGCAATCCTAGGAAAAGACCAGCAAGGAGTAAGAGAAGACCCAAGCCTAGAGATCATGATTTGGTTGTATCTATGGAAGAGTTTAAACCGGGAGCTGCTAAGGGCCAAACCACAAAAAAGAAATGAGAAAGTGATGGATTGGATGGTTCCAATGGTGTTCAACGCCTAAAGCCAGAGATGGTCCCAAAGAAGGGACTGTCCAATGTCTGATGAGCCTTATGAGTTGGAATTGTCAAGGCCTTGGACGGTTCGAGGATTTGACAATTCTTAGACTCAGGGAACTTCGTAGGGAGTTTTTTCCTAAGGTATTATTTATTATGGAATCTAAGCATCAGAGAAACATGTTAGTTGATTTGCAAGAGTGATTAGGGTATGATAAAGTTTTTACTGGTAATCCTATTGGATATAGTGGAGGGTTAGCATTTCTGTGGAAGAGCAGCGTTGAAGTAGATGTAAAATTTGTGGATAGAAACCTGATTGATTGATATGTTTATTCAATTAGGTGAGTTTTAGGTTTTTGTATCTTGTATTTATGGAGATCCGGTTACAGAAAGAAGACCAGTGGTGTGGGAGAGAATCAATAGGATTGGTATTCAAAAAAAGGAACCTTGGTGTATGTTAGGTGAATTTAATGATCTGATTCATAATGGGGAGAAGATTGGAGGACCAAGAAGAGGTGATAATATGTTCATTCCTTTTAGTGATATGTTAAGAGTGGCTGAAATGATAGAGTTACCTAGTACTGGAAATCCTTTCACTTGGGGAGGATGAAGGTGTAAGAAATATATCCAATGTAAATTAGATAGGTTTTTTTGGGAATAAAGCCTGGTCCATTTTGCTTCCTATGGCTAATCCATCTTTTTTTAGATAAAAGGGGGTCTGATCATAGACCTGTTTTGGTGAGATTGTTTGCGTCAAGTGAGGAGTACATGGGTCAATTTTGTTTTGACAAGAGAATGCTCATTAAACCAAAAGTGAAAGAAACCATTGAGATGGCTTGGCGTTTTACTCAATCAAGACAAAGAGCTTCTAGTTCAGAAAGGTTAAGGAATTGTAGGAAAGCTTTAAGTAAGTGGAAAAGATCCAATGTTACTAATTCTTGTGAGAGGATCAGTTGCTTGCAAAAGGAGCTTGAAATTGAAGTGTCTTCTGATTTTCCAAAGATAGAAACAGTGAGAGAAATCAAATATCAGCTAGTCAAGACTTATAGAGATGAGGAAGCGTATTGGGCACACAAAAGTAGTGATAGATGGGCTAAAGAAAGAGATAAAAGCACTAAGTTCTTTCATGCATCTGTCAAGGCCTCAAGGAAAAGGAAGAGAATTGAGAAACTTATGGATTCAAATAGAAATTTTCAGAAAGGAGAGGCATCCAAAGTGGAAGTGGCCACTTCTTATTTTGATAATTTGTTCAAAACCTCTAATCCTAGAATTTTCCACAAGATTTTCCAAGGGGTTTCGTCGAGAGTGTCAATTAGTATGAACAAGAGCTTGTGTACTGAAGTTACTAAAGAGGAGATTGAGGAGGTTGTTTTTGCAATCAAACCTGGAAGTGCCCCGAGGCTATATGGAATGTTAGGTTTCTTCTTTCAGAGGTATTGGAATATTATAGGTGAACAAGTCACTAAGGAAGTGAAGAGTTTCTTTACAACTGGTATTTTTCCTAAAGAATGGAACTATACCCATCTTTGTCTTCTTCCAAAGGTGGTTAATGCTACAAAGATGAATGATTTGAGGCCAATAAGTTTGTGTTTAGTCTTATACAAGATCATTTCAAAGATCATGGTTAAAAGACTACAGCCGATTCTTCCTCTCATTGTATCACCAAACCAGTCTGCATTTGTGCCGGAAAGAATGATCCAAGACAATATAATCATTGCTCATGAGGTAGTTCATAGTCTAAGAACTGATAAAGTTTTATCTAAGGAGTACATGGCAGTGAAATCAGACATGTCAAAAGCCTATGACAGGGTAGAATGGAGATATGTTGAAGCTTTGCTTTTGGCTCTTGGATTTGATAATCAATGGATTGGTTGGATTATGAGGTGCGTTACGTCTGTTACTTACTCGGTGCTCATTAATGATAAACCTTTTAGTGTGATTAACCCTCAGAGAGGTTTGAGACAAGGTGACCCATTGTCTCCCTCTCTTTTTGTTTTGTGTACTAAGGGTTTATCTCATCTTCTCAATAAACCTTTTAGGATGGATGACCTACTGGGAAGTTATTTCCATTACTGTGTGAGTGAGGTCAAAACACGAGGAAAGATCGAGTGGTGATTTGCAGGGTTAGTAAACAAGACTTTCAAGCCTCCAGGTCTAACGCATCTACCGTCAGACATGGTGGGCCCACGAGCCTGAGAGTGGATCAAATTCTTGTTTGCCACAAATGGCTTGGCTCAAATCACGAATGCCATAAGCAAAATCTATTTTTATTTTTAAGGCACAAAATTGTTACCATGATTTTAGCATCCAAGGATCGGCTAGCTTCTTTAGTTTTCTGAAATTTTGTTGTTTGTACTCCTTCCTTCTATGTTGATCGTCGCATCTTCTAGTGATTGGAAAATTGCGTCGACCCTACTCTCTCTTACATTTTTACACGTATCTGCATAGATGACGTAGCAAAAGAAGTGCATGAGGTCTGAACGAAAGGTTTAAGGGCTTAGGTAGGGTACCAACTAAAGGTGAACTGGCCATCCATGACAACATAGAGGGATAAAAAGAGGATAAGATGTCATGAATGTGATTCGTTCTTTGATCTATTATCCTTAACAAGAGATAGTCAAAAATCATGTTAGTAAACCAAATTGAGAGTCGAAATCTTATCCATCAAAATAGTGTAAGTAGCAATCTCCTTGGACTCCATTCGGTCACTAGGTGTCTGAATCAACTATATCTGGAACAAACCCTGCAACAATGGTCACTTGGTTTTTGAAATCAAAACGTTTTTGTTCCTATAAAAGTGTCATCATTTCCAACTGATTTTGACTCAATAAAACGTTTTTTGAAAACAAATTTTTGAAAAATCTTTTTGAAAACTTAAAAACCAAACACGAACATATGTGTTAGTAAACAACAATCCCCCCAGACTTAACTTACACCGTCCCGGTGTAAAATCAAATCAAATTAAGAGAGGATGCTGTAAAACAAAATTGAAATTGAAAGTTAAAAAGATAGAGATTAGAATGAAGTTACTGCGATAGACAAATAGTCTTGAAGTTCGATAAATGACCCAAATTGGTGTGTAGAAGGCATTTATGGGTTAAGCTCGGACCAGGGGTCAAGTAGCACTTCTAAAATGTTCCTTAGATCATTAGAATTAATTCTTCTTTAGGCTCTAACAGCTGGTTCCTCACGGTTTGAAAATTGGCCCATGGTATAGTGATTTTGGTTACCAAAGATGCTCATAGGGCTATCCTTCAATCCGTGGTATTTTCACCGAACCATATTGAAAATACACTGAGTAATATGATGTTGTGAAGCTACTGGAGAAGTTTCAACTTGTTTGCTCGGCCGGTTTTAGTTTTGGTCCATGTAAGGATCTTTCATCGCACCGAAAGGTGTGTACGGAGCCATCTGCAAAACAGTAGAGAATTTCTCGAGCCATATTGAAAATTTATCATAAAACGTACCTTTTAAAGTTAGGTGGTAAAGTATGATGTCTTTCTCTCAAGTGGTTTGGTCGATGTCCCATAAAAGTGCTCCACGTGGTCCGTTTGTGAGGTAAGATCAAAAATTCTCCAAATTTGTCCGGACAAATTGGATTATTAGTCGAAGAATACCCTTAATTAGTATAACCGAGGCTGGTTTTCCATCTTCTCTTCCTTTCTCACACATCTTCTTTGAATTGATGGATTATGCTTAAAACGATTGAATTGTGTATCCACAACAAAATGTCTTCGGACAAACCCTGCTTAAGTATAAATTATCCTTGCAAAAACACTGTAAATCACTTGTTAAATGCATCTTGGAGCTAAGTTCCCAATACCTATGTATTGAGTTCAAAGTCCAAGGAATTGGAGAATAGCATAAAAAGAACAAAATAAATTCAATAAAGAATCTAGAATGCTTAAAATTTGCTAATCAAAGTGAAAACAATGAAAGGGTAATTTTCAAGATGTGCTAAGTATTTAAAAACCAAATTTAATTCACCAAAATTCAAATTCATAATGCAAAGTTTGAAAAATCAAATAATCTATTCAATAAAGATTTTAATTAAGCATATAGATTAAAAGATCAAATTGCAATTTGAAAAATAAATTTAGTGTTAATAATTTGTAATGAAGATTGAAAATTGGTTTTTAAAATAAATAAAAGAGAAAATTAAGAAAATTTACCTTAAACCGGACCATGGTTAGGTGGTCGGTTCGATGGTTCATACCGTGTTGAGACGTAGGTCATGGGATGAGGAAAAGGTTGGTCAGGATGCGGGACAGGTCAAGGGACGCGGGATGGCTCGGGGCACGCGGGATGGGCATGGGACGCTGGGACGATCTGCGGGACGAGGATGCAGCGTCCTAGGCTTGGCACCGGTTGCTATCCCGTGTCCGGTGCTTGGGACATGGGTGTCCGGGGTCTGGGATGCGGGACAAGGCGTCGCACCGGTCACGGACGCGGATCGGTGTGAGCGTTCGGTGCGGGACAGCTCTGGACGCGGTCTCGCGCCATGAACGATATCCTATCTTGCGATCACCTTTTCTCCTTCTACAGACCTCGGATTGAAATCCGAAAGATGTCCCGTACTTCTGAGACTTATATCTTTCCAATGGTATGATTACTGTCTTCTGGTTCCTTACGGTTCATTGTGAAAAGAAGTTTGAAGTTGACCCATTGGAACTTCGTCTATTTCTTCGTTGGTCTTGGGAAATCAGTCATAACTTTTGAACCGTAATAGAAAATTACGTTCTTGTTTTTCCTGTAGCTTCGTATGACTGTCTTCTATTTGCCTCCGAATTTCCATATTTTCCTGGGTTGATATGATAATCCTTTTATGTCGTGAACCGGAACAGATCTTGTTCTACCTCCCTCTCTTCTTTCTTCTTCAAAAACACATTGTTTGTATTTTTATAATTTTTGTAAAAACCTGAAAAATGCATAAGTACATAAATCAATGTAATATGAAGATTTTAAAATTAAAATTATGATGAAAAACTTAAATTAAAAACTCAAATAAAATCAAATATGGTTGCCTCCCATAAAGCGCTTGTTTTAAGTCTTTTAGCTCGACTCCTTTCTTTTTAAGAGTGGGATGGCTCCACTAAAGGAATGATGGTTCCTTTAGCTTCTCTACACTCAGGACCGGATGGTTTGAGGCTCCATCTTTTAGCATCTTGGTGGCTCTCATGAAGAACAATTTCATCGAGAAAAAATTTCACCAAATTGCTGATTTTTTCTTCGATAAATTCTTCACCTCTCTCCTTTAAATCCGTGGGAATCATTGTGCTGCTCTTGGAGAGGATATTTGAGGACCTTTTGAGTTTATCAATACCTTCTTTACATTCCATAGGAACTAAAGTCGAATATGCAACCCTTGGAGTCATCTCGCCTTTTGATTTTGTCGGTTTGACAACATCTTTAAGTATGGTAGTAGGGGTTGTGATTTTGGCGTCTTGCAATTCTTTGTGGCTTCTCTTTTATCTCCTGGATCAATGTCAAAAGTTTCATTAGTGTATAAATTCATACACAAAGAAACCTTACCTTGGAAGGCCGGATAGAACACTCCTTTGTCGAGTTCGGAGGGATAGTTTTGATGATTTCTGGAATCCACAAAATCTCCAGCGGCTGCAAGGGTTGGTGAACCAAGGGGAAAGGGATTGGGAGGGTCATCTTTAGTGTCTAGAACGTGGGAACATGTTCTAAACTCTTCTCTTTGGTCGCGCATCTCCTCCGGCTTAATAATTGTGATGCTCGGTTTGTCTTCTTGGAGAGCTTGTATTTGTATGTCTTTGACCTCCTTCGTGGAATCACCTTGTAGAGCCGGATAGAATACTCTCTTGTTCCACTCGAGTTTAGAGAAAGAGAGTTTGTTGTTTGTAGAATCCACAAGTGCTCCAACTAGCTCTAGGAACGGTGAACCAAGAATCAAAGGTTTATGAGGATCATCTTTCATCTCCAAAACGTGGAAGCTTGTTGGAAGATCATAGTGTCCAATTCCAACTAGTAGATCCGCAACAAAACCATGTGAGATTGTAGAAGAAGCATCTTGACGCGACATTGGATAACTGCAAGGCTTGAACTCCTTAATCCCTAACTTCTTAGCTATGCTGATACGGGCTCAAATTCACCCTAACTACTCTCTCAAATTAAGAGATCGTAGTAGTTTTTAGGGATCGAATCCACAGGGAATTGAATACACAATCAATCTCAGTGTTCAAATTATGCTAAGTAAAAAGATGTAATTGTAATCACAATTCATAAAACAAGTAAACAAGAGATGGTTTAATTTCAAGTTCTCAAAGAGACGAAAGCTAGGCCATGGAGATTTCTTCAGGTAATGAATTGAAATCAAAGATATAACAACTGTCGAGGTTCAATTAAGCACCGTTCCAGAACTCAAACACGAGAGTATAGCCAGCTAACTTCCGTTACAAAGGCTATCTATCCTTAAATCCTCAAATCCCAAATTCCTTTGCGAATTCATCGAATCTAAACAAGCAATTAGTACAAGTTCGATTTGTTCACAAAATCCCTAAGCCAAATTCCTTTGCGAATAGGTAATTTTGCCCATCTAGACTAGTTCAGGTTATTAATCTCACTTTCGTGACTAATCAACAATCCTAAGATCAAGATTCTAAGTGATCAAGCTAGATTCTAGCATTAGAAACAGTCTAGATGAAGAACTAATGGATAAACCTCAACAGATCTGCGATCTTAAAGATTTCTCATCAAAACCCAAGAAATCCCCAAAACCTAACAAGTGATTTACTCAGAAATAGATGATGAAATCATAATAACTGAATAGATTTGCATAAAAGAGTAAGAGTAGAAGATACAAAAGGGTTTGTAGGTAGTAGATATCAAGAACATGTGATTTCCCTCAAAGCTCTTCAAAATCTCTCTTTTTCTCTATGTCCCACGAAAACAAGATAAAATGTGGGGACAACCTAAATAACCTATTTATACAAGTGCCAAAATTAGGTCTAAAAACAGATATTTTTGGCTTTTGCAGACCGCGTGTCGATCGACACGAGACTCTCTGCCTTAACATCATCCGATCTTTAAAATACTCCGTCGATAGACAGGATATATACACAAATACCCTGTGTCGATCGACAGGCCATGCTGCTCGATTCCACTTGGATCTTTTCAGCTCCAAAATGCTCCAAAATGATCCAACTGTTTCCATTAAGCTCCAATTGGCCATTTTCCTGCAAAACACTATAAAAGATACACAAATACCAAAAATACTATACAAAACCGACTTATATCATGGTTAAAAACGGGTAAAAACCATGATATATCAACTCCCCCAGACTTAGCATTTGCTTGGCCTCAAGCAAAACATACACCAAGAATGTGAAAGAGGTTTGAAAACACAGAACATACCTTCCCTTAATGCAGCGAATTGACCTTTCCAGTTAGTGAACCACATGATTCAGAACCAACCAAAACTAGACCGCCATGTACTTCTCCGCTGACATTCTCGGCCTTCCAAATTCATCGCCCACTTCTCAGCATAATCCGTTAGTCTTCATCGCTTGATCTCAATGTTCTCAAAGCCATGAACCTTCTAGACTCATTCCCATACTGTACCGTGACAAATCAACCTATACAACACTTGGTACTCTTTCTCTCCCCCAAACTTATTTTATTCTATATATATATATATATATATATATATATATATATATTTTTTATAATGATTGTTGAACTCTTAGCAATGCATATTTCACTAGTGTTGTTCCTTGTTAGGAGACAGGGTCGTGACTCACCAGAGCTGTTCCTCGTGAGGAAACAGTTACGTGAGAGTGCTCGTCTTCAACGTCCGTTTCACGGGACTCAGACTGCTGCTTTTGAGCTGGGTGATCACCTCGAGTACAGATTGACTGGATTTTATTCCTCATCTTGTACTCAAAGACTATCCTTTCACCCCAATCCTAGTACATATATATATATATATTTTATATGGGGAGAGGAGTACCATTACTTTCAACAGGGGGTTGCATTTATCAGGTACGAATGAGGAGTCAAGCTCAATGGACATCGGTCCCAAAGAGAATCGTGCAGTAGCTCTGACTTGGCGGATTATACTGGAAGTAGTTGACGTTTTCGGTTAACTGGGCAATCCTTGGATTTTTCATTAGTCTAGCTCTGAACCGGTCAACTGGAAGAATGGTCACACGCTGAAAAAGAAGCTCCACTGAACCAAAAGAAGGGTTGTTTCAACTAGTTTTGACTGAATAAAAATTTTTGTTTACTCACAAAAACAAACAAAAACAAAACTATGTTAGCAACGAACCTCCCCCAAACTTAAACAACACTGTCCCCAGTGTTATCAAGCTTGAAATTGGCAAAAGAAATCAAACGAAACGTGAACTTGATCGAAAAAGTGTAGAAAATACCCCTTTGGAGATCGTGTTGATCAACAGAGACATCGTGTCGATTGACACGATAAGGTTCTGTTTTAAGCCGTTGAGTTGTTGAAAATTCAAAATTTTACTGCCCGTGTCGATCGACAGAGATTCATGTCGATCGACAGATGAGGTTCTGCCCAAATTGCATATTCATCGGTTTTTGTTCGCAAAGTGTTTGGTTCAATGTTCCAAACCTGCATCTACAGATATTCAACAAACGATCAACGGGAAAAACACACGCAATCAAGTTCACTAATCGTTTCAAATTCCAACTAAAAATCCGAAATCAGAGTACAATTTGAAATTCCACAAATGCAAAGTAACTAAAACACACCAAAAAAAAAAAAATTGTCTGAAAAGGGAAAAAAATGAAATAGAGATAAAGCAGAACGGAGGAAGGGAACTAGTCCTCCTCCTCATCGTGATGGTGCTCTGATGGTGCTTGAGAAGAATCCGGTGGTGGTGAGTTCCGCGGAGACGGTGTGCGGGGGCGAATACAACTGGATTTGCACGACATCGCATCCCATGTCGCCTTCAGAGCCTTAGCGATCCAGTTGAAGCGCTGGTCCTCATCGAGTGGTCCATCGGGGAGTCTCGGGAAACGATGCTCATGATCAGGCTCCTGCTGCGTTTGCTCTGGCGGTGCATGCGAGGTGCTAGCTCCCCGTGTTGTGAGTTTCCTAGTCGGCTCTATCGGCTTAAGCAATTCCGCCGGTGGATCGAAGAAGATAAGCGAATGGTCATTAGTGACCCGCAGAAACTCTACAACACTCCTAATTTCCACCCTTCTCTTTTGGTCTCTCGAAATCGGGAAGATCCAATTTATGGGATGGTCGGTCGTGATCCAATGGGCGCTCTTCATGTGCTCCATGTCCACAAATGCACTCTTACTGTCTGGCGTATACCCGTTCTTGGAAACTTTGCATCTCTCAAAGATTGGAGTGAGGATGCTTCCCACAGGTAATTGCTTCTTACCCGGATTAGTAAGGGAGAGTGGAGTGTGCTTGAGCGTGTGGAGGTACTCCATCAATACCACCCCCATGTTCGGAGTCGTAGTGTCCCAAGTATCATTATGCACGATGCTCCTCAAAGCATATGAAAGCAGGACCAACTCGTGACTCCTAACCTTAACTGGCTCCATCTTGCATATGATGGTAGAGGAAATCAAGCGAAGCAGGTAGCGGGCTACAGGATGACACACATCAGCCTGTGCAGAACTCCCCACGTGATAAGGACCAGTACCAATCATGCCCCATAGTGTATGCACGCCGCCAGCAATGTCCCTTGGTAAACCGACAAGTGGGACCTCGGGAAATCCAAAAGTCCTGCAAACAGTTGCAGCATTCATCGTGTATCGCTTCCCATTAGCCATGAAGCTCATGGAGAAATGTCTCGGATCCAGCTTCTCCTCTAGAGATGTTGCACTACTGGATAACTTCACGGTAGCAAAGAACTGGCGGACAAGGTCGAGATACATTTCTGATCTTCCGGCCACCAATTGTGCCAAACCCATCTCATCAACCAATTGCATCACCTCGTCCTTGATTTTCAGAAGACCCAGTGACAGTTCATGGACGAACTTGGTGGTCGCTATTGGGACCTTGAGCTACTCGTTGCAGAGGAGGGAGTCATAATCGTCCCAAGTGGGTAGACCCTCCCTCATATCAATCTCGTCACTTGTGAGCACCGTCTTTAACGTCACCCCCATCTTCAGAGACTCAAAGTCAACTTGCATCCTTGTGTTCTCCTCTCTTGGCCATTTCGGCCTAACACCACGATGAATATTGTAAGTAGGTGGTAGAGGTTGAGAACTCGAGCCTTCATCAGGTCGTTCGCATCTCTTTGTGCCCTGAGTTTGTTTTGGTGCCATCTGGAAAGGAAATCACAAACAAAAACATGCAGACGAAATCAAAAACGAAGTAATAACATGGACATAGCCTTTCCTGTCGATCGACATAGGTCTATGTCGATCGACAGAGAGGGCTCTGTCCCAATTCTTCATTCGACCAAATCCAACACAAAACTTCGACCAAATCATACTTATCACCACTCCTAGCATCTCTATTAAGTCCGAAATTCGACAAATCAAACACGATTTACACCAATTCAAACCACATTCCAAAACCCCCAAATTTTAAAGTTCAAACCCTAATAATCAAGAACAACACAATTTAGGCACAAAATCGGTTCGAAATTACTCTAAAAGTGTAAAGGAGGTATTAACAACACAAGATTCGAACCAATTTAACCCAAAAACTCATCACTTTTCTCACAAAAACGGAATGAAAAATCGTGAAAAGAGAAGCATACCTTGTTCGATTGTGAAAACGAGTGGGAGAATCGAATAGAGGAGGAAAATCCAAGTGGATTAGGCTCAAAAATCGATTGATTTGGTCAAGTTTTCGAAAATCTAAGGTTTGGGGAAGAAGAAGTGGTTGTCGATCGATGGAGAAGAAGAAGTGAAAAAGTGAAAAAGTTAGGTTAAATCCACTTACCTCGTGTGGTTCGCTGCCCGTGTCGATCGACATAGTATAGCTGTCAATCGACAGGACGCTCTCTGCCATAACATCTTCAGTTCGTGTCGATCGACATATTTCTATTAAATATTGCTGTCGATCGACAGATGCCAAAACCAGAAAACCACAACTAAAAACCAAACCTAAAAACCAAAGTTAGTGAAATAGAAAATTAAATACATACTTACAAATGGGTTCCCTCCCATTTAGCGCTTGTTTTTAGTCGTTACCTTGACTGTGTTGAAGCTCAGGCTTCGGGTGCATCATCCAAGGGTACCATGTGTCCCTCCGGAATCTTGGCTTCCGCCCAGTAATGTTTCACCCTCTGACCATTCACCATGAATTCCCTTCCGTCCTTAGTGATTAACACAACAGCTCCATGTGGTCTAACCTCCTTGATTGTGAAAGGACCTGACCAACGAGAACGCAATTTACCAGGAAAAAGCTGTAAACGCGAGTTATAGAGCAATACCTGGTCGTTCGGTTCGAAGCTCCTGGAGATTATCTTCTTGTCATGGTATGCCTTTGTCCTCTCCTTGTACAACTTGGAGTTTTCGTAGGCATGAAGTCTGATCTCATCTAGTTCGTTCATCTGGATCAATCTCCGTTCTGCAGCAGGCTTGATGTCGAAATTGAAATGCTTCACCGCCCATGCTGCCTTGTGCTCAAGTTCCACCGGAAGATGACATGCTTTCCCATAAAGCAGATGGAAGAGAGTGGTTCCCAGAGGAGTCTTGTAAGCAATCCTATAAGCCCAAAGTGCATCGTCCAGCTTCGTAGACCAATCCTTCCTCGTGACACTAATCGTCTTCTCAAGGATTTCTTTGATTTGCCTATTTAAAACTTCCACTTGACCACTCGTCTGTGGGTGATAAGGACTCGCCATGCGATGATGAACACCGTACTTCTCTAAGAGTTTAGAGAATATCTTGTTGATGAAGTGTGTTCCACCATCACTGATGACTACTCGTGGTACTCCAAATCGTGGGAAGATGATGGTCTTAAACAGCTTAATGACCACCGCGACATCATTCTTCGGACTAGCAATCGCCTCCACCCATTTGGAGACATAGTCCACAGCGACTAATATATACTCATTCCCATAAGAAGATGGAAATGGACCCATGAAATCGATGCCCCAACAATCAAAGACTTCAACCTCTAGGATGAAGTTTTGCGGCATCTCATGTCGCTTGCTAATCTTTCCTCTCCTCTGACAAGCATCACACTGCTGAATAAACACATTAGCATCTTTAAACATTGAGGGCCACCAGAAACCCGCCTGAAGAACCTTGGACACTGTCTTGAATGTGGCAAAGTGCCCTGCATAATAAGACCCGTGACAGTGATAAAGCACATCTCGAGCTTCGCGTTCCGCAATGCATCTCCTATAGAGCCCATCTGAACAATGTCGGTATAGATAAGGCTCGTCCCAATAGTACCTCCGTAGTTCTCTCATGAGTTTCTTCTTCTCATAGCCCTTGAGATCATCCGGTGTAGTCTCTGCAGCAAGGTAATTGGCTATGTCGCTGAACCAAGGTCTATCGCTCTTCGAAACCACGTTTGACTCGTGAAGTTCCATCTGAGCATCCACTGTCGATCGACATAGTTGGTTTGTGTCGATCGACAGAAGATGTTCATCATCCTGAAATTCAAACAGTGAGCTCCCTGTCGATCGACAAAAAGCAGTATCGATCGACGAAGAAGTCTCTGTCTCGACAATTATCCGATTTCCCTCTTTGGTCGCTTGGGATCCAATCTCTATGAAGTGTACACTTTCCTCTGGGAAGTAATCATCGATTGGTACACTATCCTCTATCCGAATGCGGGAGAGATGATCTGCTACACCATTCTCTACTCCCTTTTTGTCCTTCACCTCAATGTCAAACTCTTGTAGAAGGAGGATCCATCTTAACAACCTCGGTTTAACGTCCTTCTTCTGCATCAAGTACTTTAGTGTTGAATGATCCGTGTGCACTGTCACCTTGGCTCCAAATCAAGTAAGAACAAAACTTCTCGAAGGCAAAATTGACGGCTAACAACTCTTTTTTAGTAGTTGCGTAGTTCTTTTAAGCTTCGTCTAACGTTCTACTAGCGTAGTAGATGGCATGAAGTTTCCTGTCCTTCTTTTTTCCTAACACCGCCCCAACTGCATAGTCACTAGCATCGCACATCACCTCGAAAGGTAAATCCCAGTCAGGAGGTTGCACTATCGGAGCACTCACCAAAGCCTGTTTGATCTGCACAAAAGCGGTTAGACAATTAGCATCAAAATCAAATTTGATGTCCTTACAGAGCAACGTGGTGAGTGGTCGAGCAATTTTTGAGATGTCCTTAATGAATCGCCGGTAAAAACCCGTATGCCCAAGGAAACTACGAATCTCCCTGACTGTAGTTGGCGGTTGAAGGCTCGTCATTACTTCAATCTTGGCACGGTCCACCTCAATTCCATCAGCTGAAACTCTATAGCCAAGCACAATCCCATCTTGCACCATGTAGTTTCATTTCTCCCAATTAAGAACCAAGTGCTTCTCCACGCATCGAGCAAACACTTTCTCTAAGTTGTCAAGGCAGTCCTTGAACGAATCACCGTGGACCGAGAAGTCATCCATGAAGACCTATATATATTTCTCAATCATGTCGGTGAAGATGGAAATCATACACCGTTGGAATGTCGCTGGAGCATTACAAAGTCCAAAGGGCATTCTGCGATATGCAAAAGTGTCATAAGGACAAGTAAATGTCGTCTTCTCCTGGTCATCTGGATGGATGGGGATTTGGAGAATCCAGAATACCCATCGAGGAAACAGTAGTGGGGATGCCTTGCTAAACGCTCAAGCATCTGGTCAATGAAGGGCAATGGGAAGTGGTCCTTCCTTGTGGCCGCGTTTAGTTTCCTATAATCTATGCACATCCGATGTCCAGTGACAGTTCTCATCGGATTTAGCTCATTCTTCTTATTCTTTACCACTATGACGCCTCCTTTCTTTGGTACCACGTGAACAGGACTAATCCAAATACTGTCAGAAATGGGATAGATGATCCCAGCCTCTAGGAGTTTCAAGATCTCCTTCTTGACAACTTCATGCAAATTTGGATTAAGCCGCCTTTGATGCTCAACTGATGATTTGCTCTCATCCTCAAGGTGGATCCTATGCATACACAAGTCCGAAGAGATACCTGCAATATCATCAAGAGAATAGCCGAGAGCTGGGCGAAATTTCCTCAGCTTGCTCAGCAGTAAGGCGAGCTCTGGATTGTTCAATGAAGAATTAACAATCACAGGGTAAGTAGAATTTTGACCAAGAAAGACGTATCTTAGCCCTGCGGGAAGTGGTTTGAGCTCAAGCTTTGGAGCTTTTTGTTCACTCCAATCACTTACTTATGGAGCTTTCGCTGAAGTTTCCCCCAAACTTGCACTAGTAACCAATTGCTTCCATTCCTTGCTAGCATCCATCATCCTAGCATAAACCCTTGCATCATCATCAAATTGTCCTTCCTCTTGCACATAGTTCACCAAAGTCCTTTCCAAGGGATCAATGGGATGTATCTCATTGAAAACTTCCTGCGCGAGATCGGTGAGTGTGTCAACGTAGAAGGTGTGTCCATCTATGGTAAGTCTCTTAATAAGCTTGTCCATTTCGAACTTCATCTCGAGACCTCTTACTTTCAAAGTCATACTGCCTCCTTGACAGTCAATAATAGCACCTGCTGTGGCCAAGAAAGGTCTACCCAGGATAAGAGGATCCTTGGGTTCCTTGTTGTAATGCAAAACAACAAAGTCAGTAGGAATCAAACAGTCCCCAACCTTGATTGGGACATCTTCCAATACTCCTTCTGGAATCCTTACTGACCTATCCGCTAGGATAAGAGTAATCCTAGTGGATTGGTAATCTGTCATCCCAAGACTAACGACAACTGAATGTGGCATGAGGTTGACGCCATAACCTAGATCACAGAGAGACCTCGGAAATCTATCCTTGAAGATCAAACAATCCAAAACAAAGCTTCCTGGATCCGTTAGTTTCTCTGGAATCCTGTTCTGAATCACTACACTTACTTGTTCACAAATCATAGCCACTCCTTTGTCAATGCCCAAACTCTTGGTGACCATCTTCTTTACATACCGTCGTATCATAGGACTGAGTCTAACGACGTCAACAAAAGGAAGCTCTATCTTAGCTTGTCTATGATGGTCTTGCATCTTGCATCTTCAAGCTCTTGCTTAGACTTCTTCTGACTCTTTGGATAAGGTACTTTGGGTTTGTACACTCTCTCGACTGCACTATCTGACGGTTTTGAAGGAGAAGTAACACTGGGGGCCTCTTGTCGATCGATAGCGATAGGTCCTGTCGATCGACAGCGATAGGTCCTGTCGATCGACAGGTATCTGGTTTCAACGTATCGACCTCTTTTTTTTCTTTGTCGATCGTCACAGGGGTCTCTGCCAAAACTTTCTCTGTTCGTGTCGATCGACAGGAAGGAGTGTCGATCGACGGATGAGCCTCTATCTGAATTTCATCTTCATCAAACTCTCCAAATTCATCAAATTTTTCTGTACCAAGTCCTTTCTTCAACTCAGGCCCTTGGATTACCTTCCCACTCCCCGTTGTAATGGCAGCAACGGTATGCTTCGGGTTAGCATCTGTTCTAGATGGAAGGAATCCTTCTTGTCTCCTAGAGTTCTCGGCGGTTTGAGCAACTTGAGTGTCTAGCTTCTTCACGTGAAGATTGATAGACTCAATCTTTCCATTCAGGTCGGTGTACAAGGCATCGATTTTGCCATTGAAGTTCACCGTCATCTTCTGCTAACCCTCTAGAATTTGCTCTAGCATCGAATCTGTTTTGTTATCTGACGTCTTAGGAGGAGGAGGTTGGTACGAAGAAGAACCATAGTTCCTAGTGAAACTGCTCTGATAGGGCTTCTGATAGTCTGTATTCTGGAATTGCGATTTGGTGTAGCTAGGTGTGGCTAGATTTCCAGTGAATGTAGTTTGACCTTGATTCCCAGGGAACGTAGATCTCTGATTGTTTCCACTGTAGTTGTTGCCACTGTAATTTCTGTTACCCTGCTGATTACCAAACCTCTGTCCATGAAAAGCATTACCACCAACGTAGTTGCAGTCCTCTTCATCCTCTTCTTCCTTTGGAATGAAGGTTTCTACCTCCTGAGCAAACTGCACCTGCTTCTTTCCGACTAACAAGTTGTGCACCGAGTCTAGCTTAGCTTCCATCTTAGCCATATTACCTCCATCTGCGCTCTTGCCAAGCTGCTTCCTCTCGAAG
This sequence comes from Draba incana, assembly GCA_963576765.1. Taxonomy (NCBI): domain Eukaryota; kingdom Viridiplantae; phylum Streptophyta; class Magnoliopsida; order Brassicales; family Brassicaceae; genus Draba; species Draba incana. Next base: position 24,270,453 of record OY755205.1, read on the forward strand.
TCTATGTTCTTGGTGTTACTACTTGAAGCCATGTTCTCAATGAGCGCCAACGCATCACTTAGAACATTGGTGTTGAAGTTCCCCCTACTTGCTGAATCCAAAGACATCTGGTGTCTCCAATCGATTCCTCTGAAGAAGATTCCCAACAGCTGCACATCACTAAAACCATGATGAGGACAATCTCTCTGGTAGGATTTGAATCTTACCCAGGCATCCTTGAACGCTTCAGTTGGTCCTTGTCTGAATGTCGAAATCTTCATCCTTAGATCCTCAGACCTTGTCTCATCGAAGAAGTTGATGAGGAAAGCATTCTTCGTGTCCTCCCAAGTAGTTAAAGAACCGGGTGCTAACTGCTTAAGCCAGTAAGCTGCTTCTCCGCTGAGAGAATATGGTAAGAGCTTGCAGAAAAGGTAGTCTTCAGGAACTCCATTGGCTTTGATGCTGGACGCTAAGTCGTCAAACATCTCGATGTGGTCCATGGGATGTTCTGAAGGAAGGCCATGGAAAGGGTGCTGAGCCACCAAAGAGAAGTAAGCGGGCTTCAGCTCAAAGTCATTCCTAGGAAAGGAAGGAGGTCTAATAGCAGCCCTGTTGGAGTAGAACTCCTGAGGCCTATAGTGCTCTCTTAAAGTACGCACATGCTCAGCTGGCTCGTCCTGTTCCTTTGGTATCACAGTTCCATCGTCTTCAATACGCTGACCTTGAGCGTTGTACTTCCGTCCTTGGTGGTCCGTGATGATTCCATCTGCACTGCAGAGTAAGATTACTCTGTTGTTGGCCATATTGGCTGCTCTCGTTGCAGCTCGGTTTGCTCGCTCTAACTTTCCAATCTCAGGATTCAGATCGACTAGCTCTTCATTTCGATTGCTTCTGGTTGGGCGATTAGGCATAAACCTGAAACACACAAATACCAAGAGAAAAGAGCAAGTTAGTATTAAAACAAAAATAAATACTTAGACAAAATCTTAGTAACTTGAATTGAATGGTAAATTCAACTCCCCGGCAACGGCGCCAAAATTTGATACAGGCTCAAATTCACCCTAACTACTCTCTCAAATTAAGAAATCGTAGTAGTATTTAGGGATCGAATCCACAGGGAATTGAATACACAATCAATCTCAGTGTTCAAATTATGCTAAGTAAAAAGATGTAATTGTAATCACAATTCATAAAACAAGTAAACAAGAGATGGTTTAATTTCAAGTTCTCAAAGAGACGAAAGCTAGGCCATGGAGATTTCTTCAGGTAATAAATCGAAATCAAAGATATAACAACTGTCGAGGTTCAATTAAGCACCGTTCTAGAACTCAAACACGAGAGTATAGCCAGTTAACTTCTGTTACAAAGGCTATCTATCCTTAAATCCTCAAATCCCAAATTCCTTTGCGAATTCATCGAATCTAAACAAGCAATTAGTAAAAGTTCGATTTGTTCACAAAATCCCTAAGCCAAATTCCTTTGCGAATAGGTAATTTTGCCCATCTAAACTAGTTCAGGTTATTAATCTTACTTTCGTGACTAATCAACAATCATAAGATCAAGATTCTAAGTGATCAAGCTAGATTCTAGCATTAGAAACAGTCTAGATGAAGAACTAACGGATAAACCTCAACAGATCTGCGATCTTAAAGATTTCTCATCAAAACCCAAGAAATCCCCAAAACCTAACAAGTGATTTACTCAGAAATAGATGATGAAATCATAATAACTGAATAGATTTGCATAAAAGAGTAAGAGTAGAAGATACAAAAGGGTTTGTAGGTAGTAGATATCAAGAACATGTGATTTCCCTCAAAGCTCTTCAAAATCTCTCTTTTTCTCTATGTCCCACGAAAACAAGATAAAATGTGGGGACAACCTAAATAACCTATTTATACAAGTGCCAAAATTAGGTCTAAAAACAGATATTTTTGGCTTTTGCAGACCGCGTGTCGATCGACACGAGACTCTCTGCCTTAACATCATCCGATCTTTAAAATACTCCGTCGATAGACAGGATATATACACAAATACCCTGTGTCGATCGACAGGCCATGCTGCTCGATTCCACTTGGATCTTTTCAGCTCCAAAATGCTCCAAAATGATCCAACTGTTTCCTTTAACCCTTCATTGTAGGTTCTCTTCAAAATCTCTTGGTGAAAATCTTAGAGTTGAACTAGAGCGGCAAGAGCATCGTATCTTTCTCCAAAGGTTGAACTAAATCTCTCCATCTTTGCCTTAACCTAATGGCCGAAATCTTTGATTCCTTCCATGATTTGACATGCGAAATCTTCTAGTTCATCCTCCCTTTTTTTGTGTTGGTACATATGAGCATTGTACCGAGTTTTGTTGAAGTATGGTGATCAATTGGACTCATAAGTAATAGAGGAATAATCCCCAATGATTTCATGAGTATAAGGGCTCGCCATTCTTCTAGGATAGTGCTTGTAGTGTTCCATCGATGAATCTCTGAAACAAACAAAAAATAAAAACGAAAATTGAAATAATTAGCAATAAAATTGAAAAAAGCAAATCTTAGACTTAATATGAATTGAAAACTCGTAGGTAACAAATCAGTCCCCGGCAACGGCGCCAAAAACTTGATGGGGGTTTTTTTTTATGCAAGCTTTAAATTTATAAACCCTAGATATCCTGCAAGTGCACAACAAACACAATAGTATTTAGGGGTCGAACCACTGAGGACTCGAAAGATGATACGCTACGAATTTATGAGATGCAAGTTAAGCTACGACAAAATATGATTGGGTTTTTGTTGTGATGCAAAGAAAGTAAATAAAAAGGGAAATCAATAAGAGAAAACGTTAGGACTTAGGAAATCCAAGAGAATAGAAGCAATAAAGTTTTAACCCAAATAAAATCCGCAAGTGCACAGACAAAAGCAGTAGTATTTTAGGTATCGAATCCTCAGAGACCAAGGTTACTCTATGAAACTATGGATTTATATTTAAAGCTAAGACAAAATGGGGGTTGGTTTGCAATGAAACAATGAACGAGACAACAATCAAAACGATGTAAATTCAATAAGAGAAAGGCACTAGATTAAGGTCATTCGCCGGTGACTTCAGATTAAGGACTGAGCAACTATTCAGGATTCAAATTTAGCGCGGTCTAGAACTCAAACATAAATGTAATATTGCCCCACTGTCGTGATGCATCAATATCTTTATCTAACACCCTAAATGCCTAAACTGTCGTTTGAATTCAGAGATGTTGATAAGTATTAACAAGATGGTTTGATTTGTTCACAATCGATGGTAACAATCAACTGTCGTTGGTTACACACCGATTTCTCATCAATGGTTTATCTAGCAACCTAGAGCACTGCCGTGAATAAGTTAAACTTGAGAACATAGACTAGGTGATAAAATTTGCCTAAGCAATACGAATCCCAATTGTTGAAGACAAATGATATCATTCCTATTTGGCTCAGTCACTATCATCCTAATTCACCATTGAAACTCCCTAATCTAGCTATGAGACTACTCGACCATGGAGAACATAAACGCAACAATCAAATGAGACGGATTCATCATGGTGAAATAAAGAGATAAGGGTTTAAGAATTCTTCTCAATAGAAAGTTGTGGAAGATCCTCCAATCTTACAAGCAAAATCCAAGGAATGAAAAACACTTGAAAGATCTCAAGAACTTGGAACAAATTAGTCTCAGCCTCTCAAGAACGTGCAATGGAAAAATATCGGAATCGAACTCTTGTTTAGGAAAGTGGCTGCCTCTAATTTATAGTAAAAATTAGGGCAACTTGGTTCTGGGTGACCGACCGGTCGGTCTGTCTTCAAGCAGCTACGGTCTTTGGGTGTGGACCGGTCGGTCTTGTGGTTGGATCGACCGGTCCAGTTTCCAGGGAGCTTCAAATCTTTGAGTCCTCGGGCGAGCAGGTGCTCGCTCCAAACCGAGCAGGTGCTCGGTTATGAAAAACGCTATCTTTTCTCCAGATTCGTCTCTTTTGCTCCAATGACCCCCAATGACTCTAATCCATGCTTGAGAGCCTCCTAGAACCTGAAAAGACACAAAAGGAACTAGAAAGAACCGAAAAGACTAAAGAAACAATACGTAAAAGAGACCAAAATACTAATATATCAATTCCCCCGGACTTAGATCTTTGTTTGTCATCAAACAAATTCAGAAATAAGTAAAGGAGAGAGGTTTGAAAACGCGGGAAATCTTTTATCCTCAGTGAACCGAATAACCTTCAATCTGCAGACCACATAATCCAAATTACGAATAGCAAAGTTTTACCAAAACAACCTTAACACATTTCTCAACCAAGCCATTTTCCAAACACAAACTCAACGCACTCAAAGTATGCGTGAGGATCTCGCTAAAGGCACCTTATTAGGGAAGACGGCGCTAAGGGCTTAAGGCCATTTGAAAGTGGAGTTCAAGGTGTTTAGAGTGTTTAAGGGTTACCCGATGTTTCGTAGAGGATGCAAGATATCGCACAAAATTGCAAGAGAGAATGAGTACGTTGATATCCACATTCTCTAAACCACTCTTTCTTCTCCAAATCTCTGTAACGTCTCATTCGGCTAATCATCCACCTTGGGTATACTCGCTGTGTAGAGAGACACTTTTTCTATTTTACAGATTCACCACTCTTCATCATCGATTTTTTTTTTTTTTTTTTGATGATGATGAAGAGGGACATACATTACAAGTATGTGTCTCTCAAACACGGATATAAATAGGAGTGTTGTACGTACCCAAGTGGAGCTCATTATTGCTATTCCTTCCTTAGTATAAAATCATCTTTTGAAAATGGGAGCAGGTGCTCCATGCCTTGCGAGCAGGTGCACGATCTTCAGAAAGAGTGATTTAGATGCAGTGTTGACTCGATTTTCTCCGGCCCTTTTGCGCATATGCTGCACATGTGACAATGAAGTAACAAGAATGCAAGGGGTTTGAAAAGAGGTAATGGTTAAGGAGGGTACTAGCTAAAAATGAGCTAGCCATTCAGGATCAACAAGAGTGGTAAAAAAAAAGAATAAGGAGTCCTGAATATGGTTCGTTTCCCTAATCTAGTGCAAATAACGAGAGAAAATTTGGTCAATCTGAAACCTGGAGGATAGTGCATCGAAGTGTCCCAACTGTTCCTTGTACCCATGCTATGTAAAAATGGTCACTAGAGAAAGAGTTAAACATAGATAGTTCACATATCATCAATCGATAACGTCCTAATTTCCTACAAGGTTTTCACTCAACAAAACAAAAAATAAAATAAAAATACAAACTCAAAAGCAAGACCGCTCCCCCGGACTTAAATCACACCGTCTCCGGTGTGAAAAAAGTTTAGGAGATTGGTGACACAAGAAAAAGATAAATAAAACGGATAATACAATGATGATAGAAGGGTGAAAGAGATATCACCGCGTAGAAGCCTCCGCGTCGTCGTCGAGCAGGTGCTCGCGCCTGATTCCAATACTGACCGTTCCCAATACTGGACCGACCGGTCCCATTTCCAGGGACTCCTTCTGGTTTGTTGAAATCGGTGGATCGACCGGTCTGTCCTGTGGACGGACCGGTCTAGGCTTCTGGGCGAACCTTTTTTTTTTTTTTTTTTTTAGAAAACTCCTGAAAACTTAAACTGAAATTCATAGTTAGTAATAAAAGAAAGTAAATTGAAATAGTTAGTAAACGTACCGATGGTTTGCCTCCCATCAAGCGCTTGTTTTAAGTCGTTAGCTCGACTTCGTAGACCGTTCAGCTCAAGGAAGGTCAAACTCACCTCCTTTAGTGTCCAGCAACACTATGTCTCCATGTGGTCGCGCAGCCGGAGTAGGTGCTCGGTCAGATGCTCGGTCGAGTGGATAGGGATGTTTAATTGTGAATGGATCGGACCCCTTCTTATCTTTGATCTTTCAGAACCTGAATAACCATCTGAGCCATGCTGGGAGCGTCTTCAACTCAAGCTTTGGAGCTTTCAGCTCACTCCAAGAACCAGAAACAGTAGAATTTTTGGGAGCAGGTGCTCGCTCTGTCAGAGCGGGTGCTCGCTCTGTCAGAGCGGGTGCTCGCTGGGGTGCTTGCTGACCCTCGATTTTAGTTCCTTCTCCCAGACTCAGAAATTCATCTCCCTTCTCCACTTTGATGTTAGAATCCAGAAACTTAGCATATCCGTGGGTATCTTCACTCAGAAAACCGTGTTCATCCTCGGCTTTTGTCAGTGCTCGCTCTGTCAGAGCGGGTGCTCGCTGGGGTGCTTGCTGACCCTCGATTTTAGTTCCTTCTCCCAGACTCAGAAATTCATCTCCCTTCTCCACTTTGATGTTAGAATCCAGAAACTTAGCATATCCGTGGGTATCTTCACTCAGAAAACCGTGTTCACCCTCGGCTTTTGTCAGTGCGCCTTCAAGCGGATCACTTGCTAATTTCTCTTCAACCTCATCTTCCGACGTCTCTATTCTATTGTTGATAACAAATGCCTGTCCATCAATCACCGATTTCTTGAGAAGCTTGTTCATCTCAAACCGAACTACCATGTCTCCTAGACGGAGATCCACTTTGCCTGCTTCGACGTCAATGATAGCACGTGCGGTGTGTAGGAAAGCTCTGCCCAAAATCAACGGATCCTTTGGTTCTTCATCAAGCTCTAGAATCACAAAATCAGCTGGGATTAAAGTATCCCCAATTCGGACGTGCAAATCTTCAATAATGCCAACCGGAAGCTTTTTAGACCCATCCGCAAAAACCAACGAAATCTTGGTGGGTTTAAACTTGGTGAAGCCCAAACGCTTAGCCACAGAATATGGCATCAAATTGACGCTGCTTCCCAAGTCACACAACGAACAAGCAAATGTGGAAGGCCCTATCTTCACGGAGATCACAAACCTTCCCGGATCACCTTTGTTTGTTAACACCTTATTTTTGAAGTACGACACTACACTCCTTAGAAACCATCATCACACTCTCCTCTTCAACAATCTTACCAGCAACCAATTCCTTCGTGTACCTCTTGGGTGATGGTATCATTTGCATGGCATCTACCAAAGGGAGCTTCACTGTCAAATCTTCTAACACCTCCTTACACTCAGCAACCTCCAAATCCTTCATAGATTTCTTAGGGGGTACTGGGTAAGGCACCCTTGGTACATAAACTCACTCAGGGTAAGGCACCCTTGGCACATAAACTCGCTCAGGCGAAGTTTCTAAAATTTTCGTGGGAGCACCCTGTGCGAGCAGGTGCTCGCTGGCAGAGAGCGGGTGCTTGGAAATTTTTTTTGCAGCATTGATCGGAACTGAATCATGAAGTGTCCCTGAGCTTGATCCAATCTCCTTATGCCTATCTTCCTCAGAAAAATCACTCTCTTGAGCCTGGTGCTCGGTAGTCTTCTCCTTAGCCTTCACGTGGAAGCTTGTGATTGTAGGCGGTACCAACAACTGTCCACTCCTTAACTCAATAGCATTTACTTGATACTCTTTTCTGGGATTTACCTCACCACGTCCTGGAAGAGTTCCAGCTGGTCTCTTAATAGCTTCGGCCGTTTGAGCGAGTTGTGTATCCAATTTCTTCACATGCGCGGTAACAGCCTCGTACTTTGCATTAAGATCATTGTACATGTGATCTACCTTGGCGCTAATCTCAGTGGACGCCTTCTGCTGGTTAACCATCAGTTGCTGCATGAGACTCTTCAACTCATCCTGAGATGTAGGCGCGGAAGTATCTTGTTGTGGCGCGTCAAATTGTTGTTGGTTCCCTTCTTGGAAACGAGTCTGATTCTGGTTAGGGATGAACTGATTCCCTTGAGTGTTGCTGGAGTAAAACTTCTGATATCCCTGACCTTTTGGGCTATGATTCATACCTCCTTGTTGCGGATAGACTTGGTCTTGCGGGTTCTCGACATTAGTGTTTCGGTAAGAGAGGTTGGGGTGGTTTTGATAATTGGGGTTGAACCCACGGTTCTGGTGTCCTTGACCACTCACAATGTTAACCTCCCATATCTAAGCATCTTCATCATCTTCAAACGCTTGAGAAATAGGCGCAGCCCCATTCTCTTCCACATACTTAACCGGTCTTCGACTCTCGCGTAGAAGCAAATTCACCTTCGTCGTCAGCTCATCAATCTTTCGAGTGTCCACACTATTGACTGTCCTAGACCTATCATACTCAGGAGCCTTGTTGCTAAAGCTTGAAGCAAGGTTTTCAATCAGCTCAAAAGCACCATCTCTAGTCTTGGTCATAAAGTTTCCATTACTCGCAACATTTAGGGCGTTCCGATAATCCCAATCAACTCCATCATAGAAAATCCCTAGAATCTGCTCATCCTTGAAACCATGATAAGGATACTCTCTACGGTACTCCTTCAATCTCTCCCAAGCTTCACATAAAGCTTCTCCAGAATGTTGTTGAAAAGACGAGATCTTGTTCCTCAAAGATGTTGTCTTGGACTTAGTGTAGAAATGGTCCAAAAACGCAACTTGCATTTTAGGAACTCACTCGGTACTCCATTAGACCCCGTAGTACTGCAGATTTCTTCAAAGTTCTCGATGTTGTCCATCGGTATCTCGGCCGGTAATCCATGAAACAAGTGTTGTTTCACCAACGAGATCATCTGAGGCTTGATCTCGAAGTCTTGCCTCTGAATTGCTGGCGAAACTATAGCCGAGCGGTTTTGGTAAAAAGCATGGGGATTGTCCGAATCCCCAATACCCGGCTGTAGAGGTGGAGCACGTGGTTGATTCCTTTGCAACACCGCAATCTGATCCCTTAGCAATTGTAACTGAGTGTTCATCTCTTCCTGATCAGCCATGATGTCCGGATTAGGTGAGTTTCTTTGCCGACGGTTCTGACGTTCAAAGTGAGCTAACTCTTCGTTCGAGACACTGATTAACAATTCGGTGATGTTTCTTCTTGTTCTTCTACTGTTCATGCACCTGAAACACACCAAAAACAAATAAAAACAAATGCAAAATTAGAAAACGTCTTAGACTATAAACAAAATCAAATTTCAAAGGCAACACAATTGGTCCCCGGTAACGGCGCCAAAAACTTGATGCAATAAAGTTTTAACCCAAATAAAATCCGCAAGTGCACAGACAAAAGCAGTAGTATTTTAGGTATCGAATCCTCAGAGACCAAGGTTACTCTATGAAACTATGAATTTATATTTAAAGCTAAGACAAAATGGGGGTTAGTTTGCAATGAAACAATGAACGAGACAGCAATCAAAACGATGTAAATTCAATAAGAGAAAGGCACTAGATTAAGGTCATTCGCCGGTGACTTCAGATTAAGGACTGAACAACTATTCAGGATTCAAATTTAGCGCGGTCTAGAACTCAAACATAAATGTAATATTGCCCCACTGTCGTGATGCATCAATATCTTTATCTAACACCCTAAATGCCTAAACTGTCGTTTGAATTCAGAGATGTTGATAAGCATTAACAAGATGGTTTGATTTGTTCACAATCGATGGTAACAATCAACTGTCGTTGGTTACACACCGATTGCTCATCAATGGTTTATCTAGCAACCTAGAGCACTGTCGTGAATAAGTTAAACTTGAGAACATAGACTAGGTGATCAAATTAGCCTAAGCAATACGAATCCCAATTGATGAAGACAAATGATAGCATTCCTATTTGGCTCAGTCACTATATCCTAATTCACCATTGAAATTCCCTAATCTAGCTATGACACTACTCGATCATGCAGAACAAAAACGCAGCAATCAAATAAGACAGATTCATCATGGTAAAATAAAGAGATAAGGGTTTAAGAATTCTTCTCAATAGAAAGTTGTGGATGATACTCCAATCTTACAAGCAAAATCCAAGGAATGAAAAACACTTGAAAGATCTCAAGAACTTGGAACAAATTAGTCTCAGCCTCTCAAGAACGTGCAATGGAAAAATATCAGAATCGAACTCTTGTTTAGGAAAGTGGCTGCCTCTAATTTATAGTAAAAATTAGGGCAACTTGGTTATGGGTGACCGACCGGTCGGTCTATCTTCAAGCAGCTACGGTCTTCGGGTGTGGACCAGTCGGTCATGTGGTTGGATCAATTGCGTCCTCGGTCCTCGGAGCTTCAAATCTTTGAGTCCTCGGGTGAGCATGTGCTTGCTCCAAACCGAGCAGGTGCTCGGTTATGAAAAACGCTATCTTTTCTCCAGATTCGTCCCTTTTGCTCCAATGAACCCCAATGACTCCAATCCATGCTTGAGAGCCTCCTAGAACCTGAAGACACAAAAGGAACTAGAAAGAACCGAAAAGACTAAAGAAACAATACGTAAAAAAGACCAAAATACTAATATATCTAGAATCATGCAACAATAATGATTGATGTAATCTAGGGGCCTTAGGATATACTGCACCATCTAGAACTCATAACACGAAGGTATAGTGATTCCACTTTTGTGGCTCCGACTACTATATTTCATCACCCTAATAGACTCAGATTTGACGTGGTTATTACAAGGTGAAAATATAAAAGAAAAGTATGGGTTATGATATTGTTCACCGAACTCCTTAACTAAACTTTTGGAATGTTAAGACGCTTGGCTCATCAAATACTAGTTCCGATCAATATAAAAGCTTTTGGAATCTATATCAACCTAAGATCAAACCGCTAAATAACTCTTTTAGAAGTTATGCATAGAGTACCAGTAAAGATGAAGATTCTATTACTATCCCTAAACAATCATCAACCAATTATCGAATTATGAAACTCATTGAAAACCTAAAACCTAACAATTGAATTACTCAAGCATGATGCACGAAAAACAACAAGGAAACATTGAATTCATGATAAAGAAAATTTATTAAAAGAGTAGGGATAAGAAGATTCTTCTCTATAGCGAAGTACAAAGCGAGATCCTCCTCCAAAGCTCCTAAAACAAGATCTATGATCAATCCCTCAAGGGGATGGCGTGGAGGCTGCTCTCTATCAATAAAAGTGTTTGTTATTTTTGGCACACTCTAAAACAAGAGGCTAAAGACAAGTATTTATAGTACTAGGATATTCTAGGGCTTCTCGTGGGCAAAAACGTCTTTTCGTCATAACTCCTCAAACCTAGGATCATCAAAACGGCGGCGTGAATTTGGGTTCATATATGGGCTTAAAAACATTCCATCTTGAGCTGAGAATGGTCCATAACGCCGGCCTTAAAGTCCATCAACGTTTGACTTCATTCTGCACCTTCTTCATCTTCGAGGCAGTTTGACATGTCTTCAGTAAAGCCAGTGTCTCTTCCAGCTCACAGCTCCAAATAAGATAATTCCAACTTCATTAGAAAGCTGACTCAAATGCCTTGAAATGTAGCTAAGTCTCATAAGAATTCAAGTTTATTTGGTCTTCCGTATGTAGCAAAACTTCAGACTCTTTGCTTCTGTCCAACTTGGTGAATTGTGATATCTTGAGAAATTCTTGATTTGGACTAAGTCTTTGGCTTGATAAACTTGCTGTAGCTTAGAATATACCACTTTAAGCTCCTTTTGCTTTTTTTTGTTGATTTTCCCTGTTGACACTCTAAAACTACAAATACGAGGAAAAACTACCTCTTTGGTGTAAAACCTTATTAAAATACTTAGAAAATGCTTTAAAATAGATAGTAAAATAGGTAAAATATATAGAGTATATCATATGGTTGTATTGTACTTCTTGTGTAGTGTGATTTCTGGAAAGGTAAGGAGAGGAGATGGAGCACCTTCTATTGAGCCTTTCTTTCTAAGAGCTGCTAGTGATCTCAACTTGTGCCATACTTTTCCATGGGGACGATTCTCGTATGATGATAATCTGAGGTAAATCAAGAATTTGTTTGAAAATTTCGTAGGAGTCGTTGAGACAAATGGATGGTGTTATCCAGCTTTCAATATTCCTCAGCAAGTAAATTGATTTATGCATTATTTAAATCCTTTTGTGTACATTATGTTGTAAATGAATGATAAAATGTATTTATGTCTTATGTGTAGCTTCTAGCATTTGAGGCAATTCCGGAGTTGAAAAGCAGATACAGAGAACAAATTAGAGGAGTAGCCCCTGACTGCCCAAGGATGTGCAAGTCCAAGTTCGAAAAGTGTTCTATGACTGGTTGGCCATTGTCTGAGATATATGAAATAATAGGGACTACTAAGGTTAGTAATACCAATTTTTTATTGTTGATGTTGTTATTGTATTATTATCTTATTTTGATTATGTATTTGTTTCTTTTTCACACAGAGGATACAAAGTGTTATGCGTCCCGAAGATCATGAGAGACCTCTTTTTCACCGTATCTTTGATAGTCGAGAGGATGACGTAGACGCCCATGACCCAATTCTTAACAGTTGGTTGAAACCTCTGTTGAGAGAGCGTCGATTATTTTGTTTGAAAAGGTTATTCAACCTTGATGTCATTCCTTTAAGAGAGGCTGAGGTTGCGGCTACAAATGAGGTCGAGGCAGCTGATGTGGGTGCGAATGAGACTAAGGCTACGAATGTGGGTGTGAATGAGGCTGAGGTTGTTGCTGATAAGGTTGCTAAGGTGTCTGCTGAAGTGGAATCACAAGGGAAAGAGTTGTTAGAAGTAAAACAAAACATGGTAAGCTTGACAAAAAGTGTTGAAGAGGGTCTTCAGAAAATCTTTGACTTATTTGGTGCCCAGGATACAAGGCTCAAGGCTGTGAAATCATTTGTTAAGTCACAGAATATTGGGAGTGATTTTGGTTTTGATGATTCTTGTCTTAGATCAAGGTATGGTGGTGGGACATCTGGTGGTACATTTGTTGGTGTTACCGTTGGTAGAGAGGGTTTAGAGAAGGATAAAGAGAGTGGAGAAGTTGATGGAGATGGTCAGGAGAAGGATAAGGAGGATAGTGGAGCAGGTGATGGAGATGGTCAAGAGAAGGAGAAGGAGAAGGATAAGGAGGAGAGTGGAGCAGGTGATGGAGATGTTCAAGTGAAGGAGAAGGGTCATGAGAAGAATAAGGAGATACTGACAAATGGTGAGGAAGAATTTGAATCATGTGATGAGGATGATGACATGGAGGATGGGAATGATGTTGAGGCTGAGGCTCAGGCTGGTCAAGAAGGTGTCGAGGTGGGTGAGAAGAGGATTAGAAAACCATCTGCGTCCTCCAAGTCTCCTTACGTCTTAATGATGCCCTAAAAGAAGAGAAACAAGGCATCAGAGAAGAAGGATTGAATGAGCATCCTCTAAGTGTCTATTTACCTATTAATCTATCTATCTATCTATTTTGAAACTTTGCTTAGTTTGTGTTTTGTTTTTGGTGTGTTTAAAACTTGAAAACTTTGCTTGTTTATGTTTTGTAAGGATAATGTTCTGATCTGAACTACTAATCATTTTAGGTACTCTTACAAATGAACTACTGGTACATTTAGGTATTACTAAGACATAATATGTTTAGAATATGTTCAGTATTGGTAGATAAACACATAACAAAACAACATAGTTTGATACCAAACAACAATACACAAACTAAGAAAACAACAAAAGATGTTACCAAGTTTTAAGAAGAAAATAAACAACATAGTTTAGGAGTTCAAAAACACAAACACAAGCATAACTTAGACAAGAATAAAGTAGAGGGAAACCGCAAGAACACAAACAAGGACTCCAAGGACAGCAACGATAAGCTTCATCTCTTTCTCTCCATACACCTTGGTTTGAAGTGTGCTAGCAACTTCCTTTAGCTCAGCTGCTTCCTTCTTAGTCTTTTCGACTTTCTCAACCGTCTCGGTAAGTTTCTTCTTCTCTTCCTCACAGCTATGGAGCAAGTCTCACATGACTTCCAGTGACATGTGATCGGGATGTCCAATCTATTCTCCAAGGCGATCTTCTACGACACTCACTTTGTTCTTCAATAAACTTATCTCCTCCATGATTGCCTCGTCCCACAATTTTCACACATGGTGTTCATTAGTCTAATGGTTAAGCAAACGGAATCCCAATAAAACACTCACATTTTAAACCCGAAAACGCAACAAAAAATCAAAAATTTACAAGAACTTATGTTTTTATCTTTCTCGCAACTGTAAAATTTGCGCTGAATGGGCTCGGGATACCCGATGTGAGTCTTAAGGACATGTGGTTGTCCACAAACACATTGGGTCAGAATCCCTGGTGCAAATTCCGGAAAGTCATATTCTCTTTCATAGTTAATCTGCCATCTGGTCTCTCCGTCCGAAGATGAGTCGCTGAGAGCTGAAACCATGGTTCCTCTCGGCCGGAAATGAGAAAACTGAACCCTAATCGGCCGGAATTGAGTGGAAATCGGCCGGAATCTCTTTGTCTCTCTCTCCCCGACAAACCCTAATTTTCTAAATTTGGGGAAGAATGTTTTTGAGGGAAATGAGAAAATGTGGATAATGTTTTGTTTTCAAACCGAAAAATCAGAAAATAATAAAACATAATAAAACAAAAAACACAAAACACATGCGCCGTAATAGATTATGTGCGCTTTGTTTTTCAGATTTTTAACACATAGTAGTTTCTAGTTCTGGAGTGGTACCGAATTGTTCATAGTTGTCTGAAATTAGTTTTTGCTATTTTGTTAGTTGTTCAAGGGTTTAGAAGAAACAATTTTAGTTGTTCACTTCATTTTTGGAAGTTTTACGACATTTTCAATGTCTCTATGAAGTAATATGTCGAATAACACATTTTATATGAAAATTTGCATCTTTTGGTAGTTAACACTATGAAACTCAACTTATAACTATATGGTGGTTTATGGAAGATAAACAATTTTTTTGTTATAATTGATAAAACTTATTTTCAATTTTTTTAATTTAATTCAGTGTAAGAGAAACAATAATTATAAAGCTAGGTCCTTTTATTTATAAATTTTTTTTACTTTATATTTTTTGAAAATAAAATTATGATTAATTATTTAAAATGCAATTAAAATATGATTAATTATTAAAAACATGAAATTATGTAAAATACAAATAAATATAATTGACCAAACCTGTGTTATAAAGGTAAGATAAACAAAAATTATGAAGGTAACTCTTTTTATTTATAAATTTTGCTTACTTGATATTTTTTTAAAAAAAATAAAATAACACGTAATTATAAACAAATGTAAAAAAAAAAAATTTAAGTTATTCAAAATGCATAGAAATATATTACCAAACTTCAAACAAAAATAACGATGAATAGTTTAAATACGAACCAAATTATAAAACACACATAACATGGCACCTATTAGTAGTACGAATACAAAAACAGTAGTTCTTAGTTGTCCAACAGAAGTAAGAAACAAAAAACATAAGATTCATGGCACAACACTTGGGCCACCAAAGTCCACACTACTAGAGGTGGTCATCTTCCTTCTAGGGGTCATTTGTTCAGTCCTTTGATAAGTCCCTTGAGGAGTTACTTGAGGAGTCTCTTGTTGAGTACCTTGAGGAGTTACTTGAGGAGTCCATTGTGGAGTCCCTTGAGGAGTCCTTTGAGGAGTCCCTCTAGGAGTTCCTTCACGGGTCCTTTTAGGTCTCCCTCTTGAGGTATTTTGTTGGGTATCTTCTTGGCTCTTAAGGTCAGACATCTTCTCTTTCTTCTTTGTTTTTTTTGGGTAGGGTTCTCCTTGTGATGGTAGTATTCTCACCCGTCTTCTCCCTCTTCTGTTTTTGTATTCTGGAGGTAAAACACACTTTTCTTCGATGTGTGGTGGAACTTGCCAATCAGAATGATGCGGGACAAGATAAATGGTCTTCTCATAGGCCGATTTCCAATATTCAACCTTGTATTTGTCATCACACAAATCATGTAGCTCATAGCTCTCCGTCCTCGATTCTTGCCTCATGAGTGCGTTACGTGCGGATAATGCATGGACACAAGGATATTTGTCAATATCAAATGCCTTACAAGTACAACTATTGCTTCGCAAGTTGACCGTATACAATTTCCCATCTTTTCCAACAACACTATATTCAAGCCTCAATAAGTTTAGCTCCGTCGCAACCAAATAATACGCATTTGCACATCTGTTGTGCAATTCTTCATCCACGGTTGGCACTAACCTCTTATCGTAACCAACGGCCTCCTTTCTATGTTTGTTGAACCATTCGGAAATCTTGGCCACAATCGCATCTATCATGGGTAGCAAATTGTAATGTCTTGCTTGCTCAAGCACATTGTTAAGAGATTCAACTGAATTCGTTGTATCAATGTTGTACCTTGCTCCGAGAAAGTAGCACTTCGCCCATTTATCAACCGCTACACAATCATCTAGATACACTCCTGTTTTAGGATATCTTGTCCTAAAATCAAGGTATCTTCTCTCGAACTCAGTCGCTGAATAAATCTGAGCAACTTCCCGAAACGTCTCTGCAACTACATCTCTGTTTGTGGCAACTTACATTTTCACATTTTGGAACAAATGATAGATACAAAACCCATGTATAGCCTCCTTATACACAACTTCTATAGCCTTGATAAGGCTGTAATTTATGTCACTCACGAAAACAAGATCACGACTGTCTGGTATAACTGTCTTCAGTGTTTAAAAAAACCACTCCCAACTTTAATTATTTTCACTATCCACTACAGCAAATGTAACCCGATAAGTGTGTTGATTAGGATCTTGAGCTGTAGCAATCAATAGCACACCACCGTATCCAGACTTAAGAAAAGTTGCATCGATAATGAGAACTTTTCTCATACAAGAATTAAACCCTTTTAAGATAACTCACCTCAATTAAGCTTCAACGAGCTTCAATAGATGAAGGAATGAGCTTGTGCTTCAAAGGAGGGTGATTTTCGGATGAATTTGGTCGGGGAAGAAGAATCCGGTTCCAGCTCTCTCATTGGTCGATTTTATTGATTTATGTTTTTATTTTTTAATTCAGTTGCTCTGGTTTTTTGGTCATTTCACCATCATTAAATGGTAGATGGATAAAATGAGTGGATCTTGTGGCATTTCGGGTTAGAGCAAGGTTTTGTGATTTGGATTTTCAAGATTATGGCACACCAGAATTTGATCCCCTGAGAGTGGACGGGGGCCCATGGGAGGGGCGGTCGGGGCGTTATAAGTGGTATTAAAGATAGCCCCTGGAAATTGTGTGAGTCAGTTTATCAGGGTAACGATCTTTGTATGCGCAACGAAGACGTTGCGATCTGTCAGTGGCGATGATTGTGACACCCCGGTTTCAGGGCATATATGGTATATGCGGTATATGCGGAAAGGCTTAAAAGAATTGATTTGGCTACCTATATCACCAAAATGCACTTATCTTTTCGGTCATTAGTCTTGAGAAAACTTCAGAGTTAAGCATGCTTAAGGTGGTGTAGTTTCAGGATGGGTGACCAACTGGGAAGTCATTTCCAGTACCGTGTGAGTGAGGTCAAAACACGAGGAAATATCGCGTGGTGATTTACAGGGTTAGTAAACAAGACTTTTGAGCCTCCCGGTCTAACGCACCGACCGTCGGACATGGTGGGCCCATGGGCCTGAGAGTGGACGGGGGCCCATGAGATGGGCGGTCGAGGCGTTACAGTCCTCGTCCTTCTGAACAACAATAGCCTGTGGGGCTGTCTCAAGCAAAACATCCTCCAGCCCTAGTACAGACAGATGTGCGAGCATGCGCTTCTTCCACAACGAGAAATCGCCTTTTCCATCGAAGCGTTCTACCTCGATTCGAACGTTCGTCATAGATTCACCCAACGCAAAGACTCGGATACCACTTTGTTATGGTTTTGATCAATAACTTGTGAATTTGTATGTGTTTATGTGGTTATCAAGCAATTTTACTTCACAAACAAAACCCTAAAGATCTAGAATGGTAGATATGCAAAGATAGAGATAGAGATTTGTACATAGAGATTGTTACCCAGTTCACGCCTCGATGGGAGGTCGCTACGTCTGGGGCTTGACGGCACAAGCAAAGATTTCACTATTGAATAAGAGAATACACCAAGATCTTATACAAGAGAACTTAACAACACCTTAAGAACTCTCCTAGATCTCTCTTCTCTTCAATCTCTCTTTCGACCAAAATCCTAGGCCGCCGTTCTAGTGCTCTCTTTTTAGGTTTTAGGTTGACAAACTCCCTTCATCCTCATATATATATCAGAAGCCGATAACACCCTGATTAACCAGATCCAATAACCACTCCGGTTATCTCCAACTAATGCATGCACCAATAGAACTGAACCGAGTCCAGCCCAATTCTAACAATAAGTGTTAATGTCATAACCGGAATCAACATCAACAACCTTCCAGATGTGAATAACACAATCTCACTAGCACTAGCAATATATCTCCCATCCAAGTTGAACGTAATGTTCCATATCAACTTGTTAAACGTGAGAACGCTTGGATTCTTTATTAACATCAAGAGAATATATATAGTACAATCATTCAGGTTAAACCTCCTAAGACATAAGAAAATGACAATATACATAAAAATGAAAAGTATATAATAGATATTCTTTATGAGGTTGAAGCTCTTGGCTCTTGAAATGTGCCGTGAGTCTACACACAACTTTCCATACTGCCTAACCTTAATTCTCCAGGCCATGAAAGGATATGTCTCGGCTATCATTGCGTGCGTTCGTTTCTCTTTGTAACATATTTTTGTACGACTAGTAAGTAGCAAGACTCTATATTAAAAAACGCTAATCAAACATTTTCTGTTTTATTCGGTTATATATTAAAAAAATTAAAAGCAGTGTGCGGAACCCAAAACGTGGTAAATGCTCATCAGATGATGGACCGCAGTTCAAAAGTCGCACAGCATGTATTACCCAGCGGTCCAATGAATTCCGCACAAAATATATAGAAAAAAAAATTTGTCCAAAAATTATTGAATTTTTATTAATTAATCAGACATATATATATATATATATATATATATATATATATATATATTTGTACCACACTCATAACACTCACACACAGATATCACTCTCGTTCATAGACATTAGAAAGAGACTCAAGTATCTTTCCATCTTTTTGAAGAATTATTTTCCAACTTTATTATTTTCCATCAAGTAAGTTTATTAAATTATTAATATTCCTTCTTTAATGTAGTTTATTTTACTAAAATAAACTAATTATGTTTTAGTTTTCTATAAATATGTATAAATATTTTTAAAGATAGAATAATACATATACATAATAATTATTTATCTAATTTTATAAACTTTAATAGATTTTATAAACTCTTTTTGTTAAATTTAAATAGGTTGTTGACCGTATTAGGCCATATTGATTTGTTTTTTTGTTGTATTGTACTTTTGAAATTTAATAATGTATTAACGTTGTTATTTCTCAAAAGTATGTTTTTAATAGTTATGCATTAGTTAATCAACAAGTTTTATTTCTTAAACTATTATCTACAATTTATTTTTAAACCGCTTTTATTGTTTTTCACCAATCAAACATTGTTCTGTTCCGTTTTTTTTACACAAACCGCACTTGATCCGCAAATCGCATGATCCGCAATTGTTCAGTACCGCACCGCACAATTTTTTGATCCGCACCGTTCAAATAAGTGTCACCATTCGAAGCCTTATACTAATTACTTATGTGTTTGGTAAATATATCATGGTATTATTACTAGATGTGTTGCATTTGAGGATTTTAAATGAGATTTTAAGTGATTTTATTGATTTTGTGTGGTTCTATGAGATTTATTATAAATTTTTTTGCAATTCCATCTAAAACCATGAGATTTGACTCTTTGTATTTTTTACAAGGAAATCTCCTAGAATCCCTCTAAAATCCATTGAAATCATTAAAACTCAAATTCTTAATATACTTTCAATAACGGTGGATTTTAAGGTATTTTTTCAAATCACTAGTTTAATAATACTGGATTTCAATAGACTTTTTAAAATTCATTATTGAATAACGTAAAATTTGATAAATTAAAATAAATCACCTCAAATGCTAGATTGAAATAAAGGGTATTCAATACACCCTTTATCGATTCTTTATTTTAGAGAAGCTATGATAGATATAAATCAAGAATCATACATATATCTCTTAAGATAAATATTGAGAAACTTTGAGTTATGCCACTTTTCTCATACCACTTTTCAATTATGCCACTATTTGGAAATCATTACAAGTATGCCACTATTTTTTTAAATATTCACAGATTACCCTTATTACAAACTAGATCTGATTTTTTTCTCTCTCTCATCCAAAATTCGTTTCTCTCTCTCTCACTCTTCCATATTTCTCTCTCATCCACGATCTCGCTATCATTCGATTGGACCTCAGTGTCACTGAATTCGATTCTCGTCGTCTATGGTTTCACTATCTCCGATCTCTGTCGCGATTTATTCTAAGCGAAGATTTGAGAAGACGTTGTTGAGGAAGAACATGGATCTGAGATTGAATCGAGCAGATTTAGGAAAAAAAAGAAAAAGAAGAAGAAGAAGAAGATTAGATCTCAAAGCAAATTCAAAACACAAACAACACTAAATTTTCGAGTTTGGGTTACCTATTATGCATTTAGGGTATAAATTTGGTTGGGGGAAGAGCGTAGGGTTTTCATTTACATTATAAAATTATTTAAAAGAATTATAATGTTTTAAAAGATTTAGTAAAACTTTATAAAACTGTTTAAAAATCTAATAAAACTGTTTAAAAACCTTAAAAAATTATATATTTTTTAAACTATTTATAAAATTTTATAAAATTGTTTAAATAGCTTATAAAATTGTTTAAACTATATTCTGAAGTCTTTTAAAAATAAAAATAAAATATTATAAGCATTTTAACTAGTCTTGTAAAATCTTACAAACCTTTTAAAAACTTTATAAACCTTATAAAAATCTTATGAACCTTTTAAAAACCTTATAAATTATTTAACTATTTAGTTCATGTACAAAACTCTTATAAAACTGTTTAAAAAGTTTATAAAAACAAAAAAAAATCCTAAATTAGTAAGAAGAACATCAAAAACATATTTAACCCAAAAAATAACCAAAACTGAGATCTATATTCAAATTCAAATAAAAAACCCAGATTTGTAACCAAAATCGAATAAAAAAGAACAAAATTCATGGATTAAACTACTTCTTCTTCCTCTTCTTCTTTAAGTGATTCATTTTCATGGATTCAACACAAATCTAGATCTATGTATAAGAGAGAGAGAAAGAGAAAACAAAAAAAAACCAATTCTAGTTTTGATTTGCACATAAAAGAAGAAAGAGAAAAATAGAAAAATAGAAAAATAGTGATAAAGAGAGAGAAGAGGGAGAGAGAAGAGGGAGAGAACTAGATTTATGTTTTAGATCTTGATCTGAATTTATGAGATAAAATGGGAAAAATAGACAGTTTTGTCTTTTTCCAACTAAAAAATGGCATGTTTGTAAAGTGTTTTAGAATAGTGACATACTTGATTAACAATTTGGAAAGTGTGTCATATTTGTAATTGCCACATAAATATTAATGGTCAATTGGTCGAGCGTTGAATGGTAAAAAAATGTTAAAACGAATTTATGGTTATTAATATGAGTTATGACCAACGACCATTTCATCTAATTATATAAGTAGACTTATCCCATACTTATGCATTAATTTAATTGCAAGGAAAAAAATCTCCAAAAAAACTTACAGTGTGTAAGATATCGAATTGTCTGAACATGAGTTCCTCAAAATTGTTGGTTGCCTTTACACTCACTGTTCTTTTCGCGGTTTCTTCCGTCCATAGCCGAACAAATGATATAGTCTCCGGTAATTACCCTTTCACATATTTTGTTTCTTCTTTGCATTTATTTTGTTAAAGCATGTGTATTTTATTGTTTGTATACTTTACATACTTCTAAAAGGACTAGATCAAAATTATCATTTATGATTCCTTAAATTATTGGAAATCCTTTGTTTCTGTAAATTTCTTCGGAATTTTTAATTTCGTAATTAGCTGTGGATTTTATTTAATATTACAATCTTATTTTATGTATATATGGATTTAAGGTATTATGTGATTATGGGTTAGGTGTAGTAAATAATACTATGAAGGTTTACGGGTTAGGTTTGGCTTGATACCATTATAAATGAAAGATTTAGACAAACAATTAAAATGAAAATTAAATATACCATTATGAATTATCATTAAAAATAAAATTAAAGATACTGATAGAAATAAATTAATGTAGTAAAATAAATGTGCTTAGTCAATAATTTGACAAATTATTGTAAGCTACGGAATATATATTGCATGACCTTACCATACTCATTGATTAGATACATGATCTTGAGTCTATTTTTAAAAAGTAAATAACATTTCTGTTAATCACATTGTTTACTCTTGGGGTTGTCAAGGATTTTTGGTCGATTTAAAAATTAACATGTACTTTTATCATAGAGATATCATATATAGCGCTCTCTTTGATAAAATAGTAAACTATTATATAACAATTAAAACATGTTAATTTTTTATTTATTCATGACATATGCTCGCGATATAAAACACGATATTCACAAAGCTCAAAAGGATATATTCGTCAATCTATGAAGAATATCTATCTCCTTTATTTATCACATCCTTATTCAGTCATTTGAACACGTGTAACCCAAAATTATGCCATTCCATTGAACTATTTGATAAAATGTGACCCAAATTGTGTGATTTATCTACATCCGGGAATGTAATATTTTGTCCAAGTTAGTAGTAAAAGCTATAATAGATTTTACATATTGAATATAGATATTATTAAATCTATTATGATTATAAAACATATAAATTAGGGATAATAGATCATCACTTTTCTTGTGGCACATCGATACTAGTTTGTTCGTGATTAATAAATTTTCCTAGGATCACTTCACTGTATTCGTTCTTAAGCCTGGACACAGAACGAATATCTGAAAAAATGCAGTATTTCTGATTTGATTTGTTTTTAACGGATACATCATTTCCATTTTGCTTTGCTTCGGAAAATTTTGGATATATGAAACTATGTATATCCGAATTTTTTTACGGATATTCGTTTAAAACCAAAATATCGAAACCAAAACACTTTATTTTTCATTTCAATTGTTTATTTTTATGTGCTATTTAAACTAAATAATTAATAAATATAATAAATTATAAAATTTTACTCAATATAATTACAGAAAATTGAAAAGTAGAAGTTTTAAATGGTGAAAAAACGAAATATTTGTTTTTTATTTAAGAAAAAAAATGAAAACATATATTTTTAATTAAAAAACTAGTAACTATTTATTTTTACTATAAATATTTTCCGTCTACTGTATTTAAAAGACCAAAAATGCAAATTTATGTAAATTCATATATATATATATATATATATATATATGAAATTACGGATCGGAGCGGATATTTGGATTTTTAAAATTAATATTTGAGATTTGCTTCGGTTTAGAAGAATAGTAGATTTCACTATTGTTTTGCTTTGATTTATAACAGATATCCAGATTTTTTGGATCGAATCAAAAAGAATATTGGATTGGAGCAAATATAACAGATAATTTGCCCTATTTCTTGTGGTAATTTTGAATATGTGACTTTGAGCTTTGACCTATATATATATATATATATTCGTATTATTCTCCACGAAATATACATTTTCTGTCTTTGTTTAAATGATGGTAGCTGAAATGGGAGTTAGAGGGCCAGTTGCACCTCCGAATTGTGGCAAAGAATTTCAAGAATGTGACGAGTGGTTTTGGGATCAAGAGTGCGCAAGATATTGTAAGGGAATGTCTTACAAAAATGGTGTTTGCATTCTATACGAAGGACTTATTCCCCCTAAACCACCTAAATATAGTTGTTGTTGTACGTAAATCAAATATGTAACTTTTAGGCCCTGATTGATAACATGAGTTATCATTGATTTAGTTTGAGTTAAGGGTCTAATTCAATGATAATTCAAAAATGTTACTAATCATGTGTTAAACAAAAAAATTATAATTTGAGTTTGAATTACAATGAGTTATAATTAAGAGAAATTTGCTAAAATAAGACAAATTGATTTGTACAATGTCCCATTAGGATTTTGTGAGTCTAGAAATGTCCCAATAGGACTATGTAATTCTAAATCCCAATTATATCCTTAATTTGCTAATTTTTTTTATTTTTTTCAGTAATTACAAAATCAGAAAAGGAAACTGAATATTTATTAAATCTAAACAAATATAAATCAGTTGCGAAAAAAAACAAAACAAAAAGTTGATTTATGTCCTTTATTTTAAAAACAAAAAAGATAAAAAGTAAAAAAAATCCCAAATCAACATCACGATTCCTCAAATCCCTAAATAATATTCTCTCCTTGTCTTTGGTATCGCCGGAGAAAGCCTCTCCGCCGTTGCCGACTAGTACTCCACCGTAACCATCTCTTATCACCAGTACTCCACCGTAACCATCTCTTATCACTCCTTTACGTCCTTCTCCTCTCCTTTCTCTGTTTGTCCACCGAGGGCTTTATCTCTGTCGTGTCGTCATCTCCGCCGTAATTTACACCTCTAACGAAGCTTACAAATTCCATAAGGTATTACAATTACACCTACTTTAGTTCAAAATATTGTTCATAAATTTCCTTTGGGTTGCTTTGTTGATGTTTGCGTATAACGCGGTCTTCTTCGTCTTCTTAGTGATTTTACTAGTAGCTCTTGATTTGAACAGTACCGGATTTGCGGTTTTAGCTGGAATTATGATCTCTGTGCTTTATTTTGGTGTTCATGTGTATTTCACTGCTTTGTGGCATTTAGGTAATGTGATTTCGGTTCTTGAACCGGTTTATGGACTAGCGCGATGCGAAAAGCGTATGACTTGCCTAAAGGGAAGACTAAGATGTCTATGGTGCTTGTTTTTTGTTTACTTTGTTGTTTGATTGGTGTGGTTTTCAGTTCGGTTGTGGTTCATGGTGGAGGAAAGTATGGGACTTTGAGTAGGACTTTGTGTTGGAATAAGCTTGAAGCACAAACTTAGGATTAGGAAATTATGAGAAAAAGGAAATTATCCTTTTTGAGAAAAAGGAAGTTTGTTTAAGAGTTTTTGTTCTATAAAAGGAGTTGTCATGTTGTGGCATCCGTGTGTGTGAGATTGTGAGATTATGAGTTTGAGAGATTGAGAGATTGTGATTGAGACACTACAAGAAAACAGCGCGATTCCTACGGAAATATCCGTCGGAAGTCTGTCGGAATAAGAGTTTTCCGATAGATTTCCGACGGATATGTCTGTCGTTTCTATCTTGTCGGAAATGGAAATTCTGTCGGAAATCTGTCGGAAATTTCCTACGGATTTCCGACGGCAGTATTTCCGACGGAATTCCGACAGACTGCCGGAGTCCGGCAAGACGTTGGAATTCCGTCAGAAATACTGCCGTCGGAAACAAAACCGACAGCTTTCCGATGGGTTCCGACTACTAGTAAACCGACAGACTTCCGACGTCATTATTTCCGACATATTTCCGACGGTTTTATTTCCGACAGCTTTCCGACGGATTTCCGACGTATTCGTAGAAATAATTAAAAATAATAATAAATTAAATAATAATTAATTTAATATAAATTTAAAATTTAAAATTTGAAATATTTAAATTAAAATAAAATTAAAAGTAGAAATTAAAATAAAATTAAAAGTAGAAATAAAAAGTAATATTGTTTTACAAAACGTTAATAATAAAAATCTAAGTGGTGGGCCCCGGCGGAAAATCCGGGTTGCGCCCCAAGTACGCCATCATCCATTGCATCATCTCCCTGTCCTTGTCCCGCTCGGCTCTCTCCTTCACCCGCTCGGCTTCTAGGGCGGCTTGTGCATCTCGTATATCTTGGACCGTCGTCTTCAAACCTTCAATTTCGACGTCCTTTTCCTTCATCTGGGCTCTCAGGTCGGATGTCTCGCTGTAGTAACAAGAAGACTCCGATGATCCCGCATCGTCGGGAAGACCATAAAGCCGCCCTTTGCTCTGCGGAGCAACCTGGGGAACAAATTAAATTGTAAATGAAAAAGACTTGAAAACTAATTTAAATTTTACATACCTTTAAGACGAATTGGTTGATGATGTCGTCCGGGGCTTGGGTGAGGGGAGGGGTTCCTTCGACGTCTGGCTGAGAGAGAATGTACTCCTCTTCCATTCTTTGGACGCTCTCCTGAATCTCCCGAGCTACCTGATCCTGGACAACACCATTCTTGTCGGTGTGTGTCGCTAGCAGAAGTTCCAAGTTGTTGGGATCCCGACCCAACTCCTTAGCCTGCAGTTGTTAGATATTTATTTAATAATATAAATGTATAAAAAATTTTTTTAATAAAAATCAAGACGTTCAATGAAAAACTTACCATATCCCTAGCCTTTGTCTTCTTACTGGTAGCTCCAAGGTTGTGGGTGGCAGGTCCCTTGCCGTTGCGCTGGTTGTTCCGGTTGCTAGAGTGATATGTAGAGCTCTCCTTGGTCGCCTCTAGTTGCCAATAGGCGATGAACCCGTTCCACAACTCCGCCTTCTCCACCATCTCCTTTGGCACCTGACCGTGTAGCCACTTATCCTTCCACTCGAACACCTTCTTCGAGTAGTGCAGTGCTGCATAAGAGTCGAATTCTCTCCTAACCAGAGCGGTCATGTGTGGGTCCCACCTAAATTCTTGCTGCAAATACAAAAATTAAATATAAATAATAATAATAATTTAAATGAAAGTAAAAATTGTGAAAACAGATGACTTACCGCAAATTGGGGAAACCACATATCTTGATCCTCCAGTGGCATCAAGGTGTACGTCGCATAAGGACGGCTGAGCAAAGAGTTTTCCATCTTGTTGAGGGACTTCGAAATCCCGCTGCGAGAATCACCAAACCTACAGGAAAAAATGTAAAATTAGTCGCAATTAAATTAATTTTGTTAAAAAAAAAACAGAAATGGAACAAAAAACTTACCATCTGTCTCTACCGAGCTGGTCTGGATGGAGTCTAGTCAACCTCTCTCATCCAGGAAGACCCATGAAGTCCTCGACGCTAATTTGCGACGGTACTGTGGTGGCTGCTGGTGTCACCGGCGTCTGTAGAGGTGTAGACGACGGTGTAGGTGCGGACGTCGAAGTCGAACGAGATCTACTCACACGACGACGATGTTGGCCGCTGCCAGATGTAGCAGCGAAACCACCGTAATCCCTACATTTATATTAAAATTTTAAAGTTTTATAAGGTTTTTGTAAAGTTTTATAAGGTTTTTAAATAGTGTTATAAGGTTTTTATAAAGTTTTATAAGGTTTTTAAATATTTTTATAAGGTTTTTAAATAGTTTTATAAGGTTTTGTAAACATTCTTATAAACCTTTTAAAAACTTTCCCATATTATCATTAAACCCATTTAAATATGAATCTAATTCTATTATGGGTCTAATTACAAATTGGGCCCATGTAAGTCTGTTTATGATTTCTTCTGGACTTGACAAAATTCTTCTTGTCGTTGCATCAATCTCGCAGGGGTGGAATCTGACCCCTCCAGTTAGCCCCCAGCTTGGCAGTGTCTGGTATGATAGTGTCAAGGTAGAATAAGTCGCAAGTGAGGTCGATGCTTCAAGAAGATACATCGCAAACGTTGCCATTGTCCTCCAAGATGTGTTTTGATGAGATGAAATCGTAAAGCTTTGTTCCGCTGAATTGTAAATGTTGTCGAGTTTGACGTGTTTTCTGTAAGCGTTTAGCTCGGCAGAGACTCCTTGTAGACTCGTGTCTAGAAAACCCAATGCGAAAAACCAATCAAGGGAAAAAAGCACAAGTCACACACTTCTCATTAAAGTTATAGTTATCGCCGCCGTCTTCCCATGTTTCTGTGAGTGTTCAACTCGGTGGATATAATTCGACTCGTTGTAGTTTACTTTCTTTGAAAGGTTTTTGTTTTGCCGAGCTTCCATGTTTCTGTCAATGTTCAGCTCGGTCAATAGAGATTTTGTCATTGTCGGTGAGCTCCCATGTTTGAGTTAATGTTCAGCTCAGCAATGAAGATTATTGTAGACATCGCCGAGCTCAAATATTGTTTCGGCTAATGTTCAGGTCGGCGATGGAGATTATTGTTGACGTCACCAAAATCCCATGTATCAGTTAGTGTTCAGCTCGGCGGACGGGTTTCTGATACCTTCATCTCGGTCTGGAATGATATTGTCTCCTAAGATGACGAAGATGTACTCGAGTCTTTAGCGAGACTGTGCCGATGTGTTTTGAGACATTTTCGAGATAGATAAGTCGGCGAACTTGAAATTCAGATGAGATTTGACTTGCTTCATCGCCGATGTTGAATACACAAGTTGTTTTGCTGTTAGATTCACTCGCGTGCTTGAGAAGATAAATTTGCATCGAGTTCTAACAAGAGATGTTGAATGATGAGATTGATGTGATGTTAACCCCCAGCTTGGTAGTATCGAGTTAGATGATGCCAAAGTATAAGCTGTTGAAGTTTGACATTGATGGGATGTACCATGAAACAACCAGGCGTTGACGTCTTCATCATCGATTTCAGGAAGTTGCAGTTATTCTATGTTGAACCGATGCTACCGTGGTTTTCTGGACTGTCTTCTCTTGTTCAAAATGAGCTTAATGTCTTGTCATCGAACTCGAGAAGTTTCAGTTATTCCATGTTAAGCCGATGTTACCGTGTTTTCCTTGACTTGCTTCTTTGTTAAAAATAAGTTTAATGGGCTGAAGATATCATCAGGCTTTGTTTTGTTGAGCTTTGAGGCATGTTAAGAGAATTTTTGGAACTTTTCTTGAAAATTCCTAGAGATTTTAGGGAATTCTACAAGTATAAATAAGCCTTTTTCCAAGTGTATTATTTTGACCGAGTGATTTTTTCCTGCAGTAAGAGGTAAAAAATTGAATTTTTTGTTTTTTTTTTGTTTTTTTTTGTCGTTTTGTCAGGATTAGGGTTAAATTTTTTTATTTTTTTTAATCGTCTTCTCCGGCTTCGATCTACTACCGCCGTCCGGTCGCCGGTGTCATTGTGCCGACTCTGGAATGCTTCGTTGTAAGCAGCCGACCTGAGCCTTGATTCACCGTCGATAAAGCTTCAACCCGTCGTCGCAACAGCCTCAAAATCGCCATCGCGGAGCTTCAAAATCGCCACCACGGAGCTTCTAATCGGCGCCGTCGTCACTGTGTTCGCTGTATCGGGGCTGGGGCTCGTTGTTGTCTTCATCGATAGGCGCTCTTCGTCACATGGAGCTGGATTAACGCCATCTCCGACGCCATCGAGATCCGTGGCCTCCATCGTCGTGCTCGCCAGATCTGTTGTGGCTTCATTGATTCGCAGAGGAGGAGCTTCAGGAGTGGTTTTCTTCGATCCGGAGCTTCAAGCGTCGAGATCCATGGAGATCGTAGTGGAGCTTCGTGGTGATGGTCTTCGGTGGCTTCAATTCCAGCGAGAAGACGCTCCAATTCCGGCGAGGAAAAGCTTCGGTGGTCTACAATAAACGAGACAAATTCTCGAAAGGTGTTGGGGAAGGGGGTTGTAATCTCATAAGGTGCTCATAAAATAATTTTTTTTTTTTGGTTTGTCAATATATGTGGTTATAATTAACACGGTAATATAACGAGAAAAAACACGGTAGCCCAGTGGCCCGCGCACCCGCGTGTGACCCGCGACCTGGGTTCGAATCCTCTTCTGCATAGTACTACTGGTACAAATGGGGGATTTTTTGCGGACAACTGGGACTACTAGGACAACTACAACTGGGAGGTACAACTAGTACAACTACAACTAATAGAACAACTGGGACAACTGGTACAACTGAGACAACTGGTACAACTAGTACAACTAGATTCATTAAGGGTAAAACGGACTTTTCAACTTCTCAACACCTTGTAGATTAAATGAGCACCATAGAGATTACAACCCCCCTACTTAACACCGTTTGAGAATTTGATTCAATAAACGATGGTCATTGTTGACTTTTGCTCAACGAAAATCAATACGTCAATGCGGTTTGGTCAACAGAAGTCAACTGAGTAGTCAACGATGGTCAACTAATGTTTTGGACAATTGAATTCAACTGGTCAACGCTATCGTTCACGATTTTGATTTTTGAGTTTTGACTCGGTTTCTGGACTTATCGCTGTAACGATGTAATTTGAAGAAAATAATTTCTACGGATTCGCGGCTTGATCTTTAGCAGGATGGAAGAGGTTCGAGAACAATCTCAGATTTAGATGATTCTGGAGAGATGTTTGATGATATGATTGCACCGTTTTCTTATGAACGCTAATTTTTTATTCAGGCAAAATTGACTCGTCTGGTTTGTCCATAAGTTAGTTGAATTCTAACCGATTCGATCTCGTTTACTGTATTGCAGTTCCAAGACACGTTGAACATCTTCACGAGGACTTAATCGATATATATTATGATTACATTATTGTTGTTGAATATGTCACGTAACAGGATGAATTTGTCTGCGCGCGAGAAGAGATCTGCTCAGGCTAGAGCTGATGCCAGTGCGAGGGCGCCGCAATGAGCTGGAACATCTTCGTCAGTCCCTAGAGCTTTTGCTACTACTGCTCATGCGCCTAAGTCGTGTCGTCCTGAGCTCGAGCAAAATGTTACCATTGATCGTCATCGCGAGTCATCACCAAGGCGCCGCGATGATGCAAGGTAGAAAGACGATGCCACATAGTCGTGTCGCATGCATCCTCGAGAAGATAG
This sequence comes from Draba incana, assembly GCA_963576765.1. Classification (NCBI taxonomy): domain Eukaryota; kingdom Viridiplantae; phylum Streptophyta; class Magnoliopsida; order Brassicales; family Brassicaceae; genus Draba; species Draba incana. The sequence goes on from OY755205.1 coordinate 24,301,013, forward strand.
CGGGAAAAACAGCAATTCGAGAGATTTATTTAACAGTAACGACATGGCGGCGTCTCATTTGCCTAAGATCGTCTTCTCAGGAACTGAGTTTCCTCCTTGGAGAGAAATGTCAAGGAAAGATGCCTTTTCGGACATGGTCCTTCATTGTGTGACGGTACAAACCCTTTGACATATTCTACAACATTTTTCCTTTGTTTTGAGCTCGACGACTTGTTTGTTTCTGGCAGTTCATTTCCTCGCTCAACAAGCTGGCCATTGATTACGAGGCGTCTTTCCGTTCGCAAACTCATCCGCTTAGTAATTCTCAAAGAGTTTATGATAAGTTCAAGAACTTAAAGAATGCTGCAGAGGATCGAGTTGCTACTTTGAAGGCTGCTATGAAGAAAACTGAAGACAAGCGCTGCGAGATAGATGTCACAACTGAGTTCGAGAGAAAACGCTTGAAGCAAGAAGTCTCTTATTTGCCTGCTCGTTTGGACGTTGCGGCCAAGCTTTAAGATGCGGCTGCTCCTGCTTGCGAGGAGACTGATTCAGATTCAAGTTCTTTTATTTTGTCTAGTGATAAGGATTCGTCAAACTCTGTTACCGAGGGTTTAGCCGAACAAGTTGTGGAGACTATTGACGGTGCTTGAAGAGAAAATGCCTTAGTGTTTTGTTTGTTTTTGGTTTTATTCAACTTGGGTAGTGTTTACCCTTTTGATGCTTTATTTTGCTTTGTTCTGAACCTTCGCTAAACACATTAAGATATGTTATGCAGTTTTCTTAATGTCGAATGAGTATATTCTAGAAATGAACTTTTTCGTTTTGGTGGTCGCCGTGGTTTACAGAAGCATTGCATCAACAATTCTGCTCCAGCAGAGAGTATGTTTCAATGTATTAAGAACAACGTTTCATGTAGTTGGATTTTTTAATAAACACTCCGGTTTACAGCTATGTTATTCTCAACATGTCTACTCCGGCAGTGAATATTGTCAAGAGAAGTTACCAACGTTATGTTAGTTGGGTTTTGGGATGAACATTTGGGTTTACAGATGCGCTTTCCACTAACGAACTTGCTCCTGCAATGAACATGTTATCGTATTACGACCAACGATTTAGTTTGTTGGGTTTAGAGTGAACATTTGGGTTTACAGACATGTTACCGAGAACACGTCCGCTCCTGTAATGACCACTTTTAGCGATGCAACCAATGTTTTGTCTGTTGGGTTTCGAAATGAACATTTGGGTGTACGTATACGTTTTCCTCTAACATACACGCTCCTATAATGAACATTATACATTTGTATAGCGCACTGTTTAATCCTGCTAAGGATGTAATAGTCAGATATGAAGCTTGTAAAGTAGATCGTCGATGTGGCCAACAACAAGGTTGAATGTCTGTTTCTAGTAAGACTTAGATTTATCCACGGAGGATGTAAATGCAAATTGTTTTGAAGGAAGTATGCTTTTGTAAAGACTTAGATATTATAAGCGAAACTATTTCAGAGAACTTTGCTTTGTTTAATTTTCACGAGAAAGTCAAGTAACAAAGATGATAGTATACGAGTATATGTACCCCACTATCCCCTCCCTTTTTAAGGAGGGGGGGGGGGGGGGGCACCTGCACCCATCCGAAGATGAGTTCCACACGTACCCTTTTGCAAGGATCAAGCCGCCTCGTAGTTCAAATAAGTACTTTGAACGATCCGTACAGGATGTAATTGATATATATTTTCAAATAAGACTTTGAATGATCCGTAAAGGATGTAAGTGATATGTCCGTTCAGGTAGGACTTCAAATGATCCGTAAAGGATGTAAGTGATATATCCATTCAGGTAGGACTTCGAATGATCCGTAAATGAAGTGATATGTCCGTTAAGGTAGGACGTTAAACGCATGTGTTATGTGGTGAACTCGGAGAGTCGGTAAGCGAGTTAGCGAGCGTAATGACAATCCGTTTGCGAGAGGAGCGATGATCTGTTTGAAAGACGAGTAGTGATATGTTAATGAGAGGGGCGAAGAAAATAAATTTGTGGTCAAAAGAATACAAATCTATCATATATATATATATATATATATATATATATATATGTGGCACAAAGAAATAAATCTATTGAATACTAATAAATCTGTCAAAACAAAATAAACTTGTAGCCAAAGGAAAATAAATTTGTGATAATGTAGTTAAGTTTGTCAAAATATAGTAAATTTGTGGAGAAAGAGAAATAAATATGTTGAAAGCTAATTAAGAATGTCAAATTTAAGAAAATTTGAGAAAATTATTAAGTCTGTCAAAATAAGTAAAGTTTGTGATAAAGTGAAAATAAATCTATTGAAAACTAATTAAGTCTGTCAAAATTAAGTAAACTTACGGCCAAAAAAGAAAAAGTCTATTAGAGAAATCGGTGGGGCACTTATATGTCTGTCAATATTAAATAAATTTGTGGTTGAAAGAAAGTAAGTCCGTCTAGAAATAAGTTTGTTATGTCAATATATTAAGTCTGTTATATGGCAAAATTGTAAATATTTTTATCTTTTTTTATTTTTTTCCAAATTTTGGTAAAGACATTTTTGTAAATAAAATTTTTCCTAACAAATGATTTGAGGTTAAAATAGACATTTAAAATTTGTTATCAATATAAATATTTTAAGAGCTAATCTAGTAAATAAACAATAAACTAGTGACAAACTAACTTTTCCAAAAGAAAAGGAAAACAATTTGGAAGAAGTTATGGTCATGATCAGATTTTCCAATTATAAATACATCACTTTTAATCCTGTCTTTTAATCCTGTCTAATGAATACACATCAAACCATCACTTCAAAACAAGAATCCCAAGTTTTAGTTGTTTTTTTCATTGAAAATTGAGTGTGAGAGAGACTTTTAAAATTGCATCTTTGAAATTGTTGGTTGTATTCGCTTTCGTGGTGACCATGTCCGTCTCCTATGACGTCTTCGCCGGTATTTATTTTACACTAAAAGCCATTATTGTAATCACATAATCGTATTGTTTTTTGTTTGTTGGTCTTTTTCCTTGCTTAAACCTAATGATGCATGTTTGTAGCCGTAGGAGCAATAATATATGAGAGAAGTGTTCCTCCGACTTGTTACGAGGGCTGTAATGTGACGTTTCATACTCCAGATTGTAACAAAATGTGTGTTGGATTGGCTTATAAAAATGGTAGCTGCATTGATCCTGAAGGTTCTACGCCTAAACACCATCACTATTATCGTTGTTGTTGTAATCCAATAATTCTTTCTCCTCCATCTCTTTGATCCAACAAAAAAAAAAGGAAAAAACATCTATGATAAGAGATTAATATCAATAAAGAATACTTTTTCGAAAGAAAATCATATAAAACTTTTGTCCATCTTCTATTTTCTTTGTATATGATAACTCTGATTGCCTATATATAACTCTCTTTTTTAATAACGGGTTCAATTCGGTTTAGTTTAAGTTAATCGATTTGGTGTCGGGTTCACACTAAAACCAATTCAAATCAGATCGGGTGGAGATATACACATTTAAGAATAATTCTTGGGTTCACCCTTAGGCTGAACCTCCTTTATTCACCTCCTTTTTATTAACCAATCAAAATTTAGCTGTGAGGACCATCAATATAATTAATTTAATTAAATTATTTACTACATACCTAAATTGAATGAATTGTAGGGACCACTAATTGTTTGTGTCACCATAAATTCAGAAATTCAAAAAAAAAAAAAAACATTAAGAAGTCAATATTGTTTGTGGGAAGAAGAAGACGTAACAAAAAAAAAATTAACCACAAAATTATTCAAATCAAGTGTTTTACATCATTTAATATTTTACGTTCCTTTGTGAGGGTTTATGATGACAACTTAGGGCTTAATATTCATTTAAATCTACTAAATTAGTCAAATAAAGTGTTTAAAATTATACAGTATTGTACGTTCGTTTGTGAAGGTTTAGGCTCTCATACTAGGATTTTGTATCCCTTCAAATCTATAAATTTAGTCCATCGAGTGCTTGAAATCATATAATATTTTACATTCATTTGTGAGGGTTTATGCTCACAAATAATATTACTTATTTTAATTTGTTTGATTATATAATATTAATTTTTTTAATTTGTTTAATGTAATAAATGATTAGATTAGATTACTAAGATTTGTGGTCTCTACAATTCAATTTTGATGAGTTAATAGAAAGGGGGTGAATGAGAGAGGTTCACCCCTATGGGTGAACTCAAGAATTGTTTCACATTTAACGTATAATTGGTGGGACAATAGACATCTAACTTTCATTTGAGGGAGATCTTTGCAGATGTTAAAGTTTGGTAGATATATATATATGTGTATGATTATATTATTTCCATGTTTCTTATAGTAAATACTATAAGAATTTAGTTAATGATTATATTATTATATGTGGAGTCCACAAATGAGAATATTTTTCTCTCAGGAATCTTGAATATTTCTCTTTCTCATGCACAATTCTCAAGGAAATCTTTACCTAGTGGTTTTTATTCCCTTCCTTTATATTACTTAACAATAACTTATCTCTTTTAGATGTTTTTTCACCCTAAAATTTTAACCTAGAATCACTACAAGAAAACTGTGTTTTAGAATCGGAATTTAGCGTCGATTTTGCGCCATTATGGCGTCGATAACACAAGTCGACGCTAATTCGTCGCTAATTAGCATCGATTTAGCGTCGAACTTCCATCGGAAGTATAATTTCGACGCTAAATCGATGCAAATTTAGCATCAATTTAGCGTCGAAAAAATAGCGTCGAATATTGCCTCGAATTTGGTAGGTAGATGACACATTTAACACGGGTTCACCTACTTATTTAGTGTCGTTTAGAAACGACACAAAACCGACGCTAATACGATGCAAAATCGACGCAAAGGAATTCGATGCTAATGCGATGCTAACATTAGATGCAAAATCGATGCTAAAATCTCCTTTATATACCCACCCAACACCACCGTAAGAAATCATTTCACAAGTTAAAAAAAAAAAAATTCAATTTCGAAAAAAAAAAAAAAATTTCTCCTAATTTTTTTATATAAAAATGGGCGATATATACGAACTAAGACGCTGGATGTATCGACGTAAAGATGAAAATGGAGACCTTTCAGAAGAATTCTTCAACGGACTTGAAATTTTCATGGCTCAAGCGAGTAGTGTGCCTACAATCCAACGGACCGGAGTGATGGTGTGCCCGTGTCAGAAGTGCAAAAATTCAAGGCCACAGACAATTGATATAGTTGGTATGCATTTATTTAATAAAGGGTTCACACCTGAGTATTATGTTTGGTTTTCATGGCTCAAGCGAGTAGTGTGCCTACAATCCAACGGACCGGAGTGATGGTGTGCCCGTGTCGGAAGTGCAAAAATTCAAGGCCACAGACAATTGATACAGTTGGTATGCATTTATTTAATAAAGGGTTCACACCTGAGTATTATGTTTGGTTTTATCATGGAGAGGGATATGAAGATGAAACTTCGGGTAGTACTAGTTACCAAACCTATGGATCAGGGTCAGGGTTATTCAAATGAGCAATATGATCGGCATCAATTTGTTATAGAAAATGATGATCATGATGTCGGGTTAGAGCATAATAGGTTCGAAGAAATGGTAACCGATGCATTTCCTGGAGTTATGTCTACTCCTGATGTTGCTGAGGAACCCAATTTAGATGCAAATTTTTTTTATGATATGCTTGATTCTGCAAAACAACCAATCTATGAAGGTTGTAGGGAAGGTCTGTCTAAATTATCGTTGGCATCTAGGATGATGACAATAAAGTATGATCATAATCAATCTGAGAGTTGCATGGATGATTGGGCATCTCTTCTAAGAGAATATTTGCCAGAGGGTAATCAAGTTGCTGAGTCATATTACGACATACATAAACTAGTTTCTAGTTTAGGATTGCCCTCGCAGATGATAGATGTTTGCATTGACAATTGCATGATATTTTGGAAAGATGATGAAGATCTGCAGGAATGCCGATTTTGCCACAAACCAAGATTTAAGCCCCAAGGAGCTGGTAGAAAAGTGTCGTACCAGAGAATGTGGTACCTGCCCATAACACATAGGCTACAAAGGTTATACCATTCAGAATGCACAGCTTCATCAATGAGGTGGCATGCGAAACATTCAACTACTGAAGGAGAAGTTCATCATCCTTCTGATGCAAAAGCTTGGAAACACTTCAAATCGGTACACTCTAATTTTGCTAAAGAGAAGCGCAATGTTTATTTCGGCCTATGTACATATGGTTTTAGTCCATTCGGTATGTCTGGCAGACAATATTCTTTGTGGCCGGTTATATTGACACCTTATAACCTTCCGCCTGATATGTGCATGCAGAGGGAATTTCTGTTTTTGAGTATTTTAATCCCTGGTCCGAAGCATCCAAGAAGATCTATTGATGTATTTTTACAGCCGCTGATTCACGAGTTGAACATGTTATGGTCTCATGGGGTTCGTACTTTTGATTACACTAGGAAAAAGAATTTTACCATACGAGCTGTACTTATGTGGACGATAAGCGATTTTCCAGCCTATGAAATGTTATCTGGTTGGACAACACATGGTAGGTTATCATGTCCGTATTGCCAAAATGACACAGATGCCTTCCAACTAAAAAATGGTAGAAAATCTTGTTGGTTTTATTATCACCGGAGGTTTCTCCCTATGAACCATCTGTACCGGGGGAACAGGAGGTTATTCACAAAGGGTAAACGTGTACGTATCCCCCCACCTCCATATCTTTTAGGAGAGCAAATTGAAGGTCAACTTGATTATTGGGGAGCTCAGGACACAGCAAAACGTGGAGGTAACTGGCTTAATATTCCGACCAATCTCCCAGATGGATACCTTGAAGAACATAATTGGCATAAGAAGAGCCTTTTCTGGGATCTACCGTACTGGAAGGATCATCTATTGCGCCACAATCTTGATGTCATGCACACTGAGAAAAACTTTTTCGATAACATCATGCACACTATCTTAAACGTTCCAGGCATGTCTAAAGATAACTTGAAGTCTAGACTGGATTTGTCTCTTATATGCTTTAGAGTTGAGTTACATCTCACGGGAGATGGGAGAGCTCCAGTGCCTAACTTTAGATTGTCAAGCAAAGGCAAACCAACATTCTTCAACTGGGTTTCCATTGAAGTTAAGTCCCATATGGATACGTGTCAAAACTCTCTAAGTCTGTGGAGCAAGGGAAAAAAAATTCTGGTATAAAGAGTCATGATTGTCATGTGTTATGCAGAGATTATTGTCTTTCGCCTTTGCAGAACTTTTGCCAACGAACGTGCATTAATCACTTGCAGGTATATTTTCTATGACGATATTTAAATATCTAAAAAAATTATGTGTGGAAAATTACATTTGTGTTTTGGTTGATTTTGGATTTTGGGTTTAGGTGTTGGAGCATTTTTTTTGAAATATGTTTGTGCGAACTCTGACTCAGGATGAAATTCAACAACTAAACAATAACATCGCAATATTGTTGTGCAACTTAGAGAAGATATTCCCTCCATCTTTCTTTGATGTGATGAAGCATCTTCTTGTCCATCTTCCTCACGAAGCCGATTTAGGAGGGCCCGTTCAATTTCGTTGGATGTATCCTTTCGAGAGATTCATGAAACACTTAAAAGATAAGGCAAAAAACCTGGCTAAGGTTGAGGGATCAATTGTTGCGGGAAGTTTAACTGAAAAAACCTCTCATTTCAGCTCATATTACTTCCCTCCAACTGTCCAGACACAAAAAGAGCTCCACGTAGGTACGACGATGGTGGCATCGCACAAACATATCCAATTTCATATGTCCCAGATATATTCTGTGCAGTTGGTAGGCATGCCGGAATCATAAGAGAACAAGACTGGTCCTCGCACGAAGACTACAATTGTGCACACACATATATTCTCTTACAATGCGACGAAGTTAGCCCATTTCTGAGGTACATATTATAATTACTAACTATGGATTGAGGTCAAAAGGGTTATTTTCGTACTTATATATGCTTTGAAACATTTGTTATAACCATATTTTTTATTAGTGAATTCATTCGCCAAGTTAACGAGGCTTTCCCAAATGCATCCGCCGGTGAGATTGAAAAACGTAAAGATCTACACTTTGCTAAATGGTTGAGGACTCAGGTATATAAGTTAAACACAAAATTATATATACAATTTGTGTATATACTACTATATTTACAATGTGCAATCTGTATTTGCCAGGTTGATTATGGAGACACGTCATACCCTGTATGGTTCAGAGAGTTGATCCAAGGTCCGTTGGGGAAAGTTACGTCATCTCCAATGTATTTTACACGAGGTTATGTGTTTCATACGATTGAACGTGGCAAAAATAGAGCAACTGCGAACTATGGTGTGGTAGTTCGAGTCGGGGACACGAATTTTTATGGCATTATACAAGATATTATTGAAGTGCAATTCCCTGGTTTGGTTAACTTAAAGTGTACCCTTTTCAAATGCGAGTGGTTTCATCCAGTTGTCGGGCGAGGGGTTCGAGTAAGAAAGTTTGGTGTCATCGATGTTAATGGATCGCGTTCTTATGGAAAGTATGATCCGTTTGTCCTTGCATCACAAGCGGATCAAGTATGTTTCATTCCATATCCACGTGTCAGAAAAACAGGGATTCCATGGTTATCTGTGCTTAAAATAGCACCCAGAGGAATGATAGTTGAATCCGACGACGCTCCTATGCAAAATGAAACTGCCGTGGATCTAACAACTCCAGACGAAGATATAGACAACATCATTCTTATAGATCCGCAAAATCGAGAAGCTGAAATACTTTCGGATGCTACCGATGCAGAAAACCCCGAAGACGAGTTTGCAAACGAGAGTGGAGAAAGTACCGATGAGGATGACGACAACTCAAATGACGGTTCATGTGATTGTTATCGTTATATGTTTTGAACATAAAATCTTTAAATGGGTAACAAAGTTTCTTTACCCTAAACACTAAACATAAAATTTGTTTAATTTAGCGTCGAATTAGCGTCAAATGAATTCGACGCTATTAAACAATATTAGCGTCGAATTAGCGTCGAATTCATGTGATTTGACGCTAAATGAATATTTTTTTTTATGTTAATTTTATTTTATATATTAGTAATGAAATATCAATATGTACATTTTGTTATAAATTTGTTATATATTTGTTATAAATTTGTAATGAAATGGATTTAGGAAATATGTAGGAAATAGATTTTAGGAAATTTGATATGAAAAAATTCATATGATTGTTATCGTTATATGTTGCGGTTTTAAAATCTGTAAATGGTTAAGATTGTTATCGTATATGTTGCAGTTTCTTAAACCCTAAACCCTAAACATAAAATTTGTTTAATTTAGCGTCGAATTAGCATTGAAATCACATAATTAGACGCTAATTCGACGCTATTAAACAACATTAGCGTCGAATTAGCGTCGAATTCGTGTGTTTTTGATGCTAATTCGACGCTAAATTAAACAAATTTTACGTTTAGGATTTAGGGTATAAACAATAAAAGATTTAACGTGGACGATTCAGAGTGAAGCTACAATGTTATATATATTCGAACATTTAATTGCGAACAAATTAGTATGTTTTTATAATTCAATGTTACAAATGCATGTAAGGACTTCTATTTCAACAAATTATATAGGTTTACATATATAATCATAACCCAATATGAATAAAATATATAATTTCAAAATTTAAAATTATTCTGTTATATCAAAGATTGAAATGGCTAAGATAGTTTTTGTACCAGTGAAATTATTCTGCTAATTCGACGCTAACTGAAACAAATTTTATGTTTGGGGTTTAGGGTAACGAGTGTTAAACGCATCAAATTAATTTGATTCGACGCAAAACCGACGCTATATTGAATTAATTTGGCTAAACCAATGGCGGTAAACCGAATTAATTTTGATTTAGCGTCGAATTGGTTCGCAATGTGACGCTAATTCGACGCTAAATCAAAATTTTCCGGATCTAACCGGTGGTAAACATTTATTCTGCATGGGAAATCAAAATTATTTAGTGTCGGATTAGCGTCGGATTAGCGTCGTATCACAGATTTTATAACGGAGAAATCCCTTCTCCTCTCCAGTTTCTGCAATTCTCTCTCTCCCTCCGCCTCTCTCTCTCCGCCGAAGACTTCTCCCTCCGCCTCTCTCTCTCTCTCCGCCGCCTCTCCCTCTACATCTCCTCTCCATCTCCGCCGAAGAGACTTGTCCCTCCGCCCCTCTCTCTCTCTCCGCCGCCTCTCCATCTCCTCTCTCTCTCCGCCGAAGCCTTCTCCTCTCCCTCCGCCTCTCTCCTCTCCGCCGCTCTCTCTCCGCCAAAGCCTTCTCCTCTCCCTCCGCCTCGCTCCTCTCCGCCGCTCTCTCTCTCGCCGATCAAATGGTAAAAATTTCTTTTTTTTGTAATTTTTTTTAATTTTTGTTATATATATTAGTAATTTGTTATAAATTTGTTATATATATTAGTAATGGAATTTGATATGAAATAGATTTTAAAAAATGGATTTAGGAAATATGTAGTAAATAGATTTTAGGAAATTTGATATGAAATAGATTTTAGGAAAAATGTAGGAAATAGATTTTAGGAAATGGAATTGAATTTAGATTTAATAAGTTATGGAATTGAATTAAGATTTGATAAGTTATAGATTTGAATTTAGATTTGATAACTTATAGATTTGAATTTAGATTTGATAAGTTATGGAATTGAATTTAGATTTTATGAAATTTATTTATGTAAAGTCAAATAAAACAAATTTAAGAGTTTTTTCAATTTAAAATAAATATTTAAAATTAAAAACGAATTTACAAGTTATTTTTCGAAAATATAAAATTATTTCCTAAATGTTAAATTTATGGATTTATGTGTTTGTATTCATATATTATATATTAAATTTAAGAATCGATGAATTGTTCTATCAACTTATTTTACAAGTTTTTATTTTATTTATCAATTTATATTTTACATTTTTTATTTATTAAATTTGTTTTATTTTATAGGCTGATCGACCTCCTCCTCCTTCATACGGACAATTATTTGGCGAGGATGATACGATTCCCGGATCCGATGGTCGTCGCGGATCCGGATCAGGATCGAGGTCGGGTTCGCAGGCTGCGAACTATCATCCACGAGCTCCGCCACGAGCTCCGCCACCAGCTCCGCCACGACCTCTGCCACCGCCTCAGCAAGAGCCAGAAGAAGAAGAAACTGTTGATCCCGATGACCACATTGAGGCCCCTCCACAGGCAAACGCGCCTCTTATGATGCGGATTTCTGAGCTTCTTCGCCAACCTGGACGTGAGACACGGGTTAGGGTTCTCCATTCGATGAGGCCTCCTGGTATATTGTGGTATGATTTAATTTTTTGCAGTATTACTAATTAAATTTGTTTTGGGTAATTAATTTTTAATTACAAGTTATAATTAAATTATTAACATTTTAATATTTTGTTTAATAGGTTTAGCGATAGCAAGGTTTTGCGTTCGGTCACCAAGGCAATAAGAGCCCACTTCACTATGCCGCATGCTAATTGGAGCCAGACGCCGCAGCATGTTCGGGATATTTGGTTCGAGTCATGGGTGGTAAGTCATTTTATATTATTTACTTTTATTTATTAAATTATTTGATTTTAAATATATTCATAACATTATTCGTATTTTTGTAGCAAGGGTGGCGAGCGGCGTTCGAGCAGAAGGCGCTAAAGCGTCTCAATGGTTACGTCACTAACTTGAAGAAAGCTTGGGGCAAGAAAGGCGATGAGGCGAAGCCGATCGGGATGGATCCCGATGTTTGGTCGGGTCTAGTGCAGTTTTTGGAGGATTCCCAATCGGTGGTTAATCGGGGAAGTGTTCTACACCCCGTCTCACGCCGGTGGCCGAAGGAGATGGACCGTCAAAGCATTGTGCGGGTCAATCATCTTACGCCACAATACGACTGGATATGGTAATATTTTAATTAAATTAATTTATTTGATTATTTATATTTTCAATATTTATTTATTATATACTTCATTTTTATCTATGTTTATTTTTGTTTAACAGGCTGACGGCGGTGATCTTCCTCCGATGGTTAGAGTGATGGAGAAAACTCATCGGAGGAAGGATGGGACGTTTGTTACCGCTCAAGCGGTACAAACGTTCAACGCGTACAATGCACGACTGGCAGAGCTAGATGAGTCTGTCCAGTTTACGATGGGTCTCGAAGATTTCGATAGACTTTACGAGGAGGTAATTTATTAGGTTCTTATATTATATTATAACTCATTTTTTATTATAATTTTATTGTATAACACTTTTATTTTATAGGTTGCACCGAAGAAGAAAGGACGAACGATGGGTGTTGGATCCATCAACGATGTCCCTGCAGCTTGTTTGTCTTCTCAATATTCTTACTCTCCGGGTTCGTCTCAGCCGCGTTTGACCGCTCAGTTGGAAGCTGCTAATGCTGAGATTGCGCAGCTAAAGACGGAACAAGCGGAGCTAAGGACTGGTCTCTCGACATTGACCAGTCTCTTTGACATCATTGCAGTGGATAACCCGACATTAGCCAATGCCTTGCAAGGCATACATCGTCCTCCATCGCCTCCTACACCTCCCGGTCCAACGCAGTTCGAACAAGAATCCGAAGATATGATACGAGAAGATGTCATCAACCTAAAGACCCAACAACCGCCGTCGAATTAACATTTTAATTTCATTTGTATCAGATAATTTTATTTTATAATATGTTTAATTTTTATTATATTTTATAAATATTTTATAATATTTTCATTTTTTTTTTAAATGTTATCATTCGACGCTAAATCGATGCTTATGTCGCGTCGAATTAGCGTCGAAACCAGATGCAGTTGGACGCTTATTCGACGCTATATAAGCATCGATTTAACGTCGAATTAGCGTCGACTTGTTTCGACACTAATTCGACGCTATAGTAGCATCAAATTAGCGTCAAAATATTGTGTCGGAGTAGCGTCGAATTAGCGTCGAAATGAAGTGCGACGCTAAAATAGCGTCGAAAGTGAACTAGCATCTACGATTTAGCGTCGAAATACATTTCGATGCTAAATCTACGCTAAGTGATTTTAGCGTCGAATTAGCGTCGAAATATGCCGACGCTAAATCAGTGTTTTCTTGTAGTGAATCAACAACTTTTCCTATCCAAAACTAAACACATCGCTCATCAGAACAACCTCTCCCGACGACCCTCAAGTAGGTCAACGGTGACCTCATGTCAACTGGAACCTCACCCTTTCATTAAACTTATCGGTTAGCTAACTCAAACTACTTCAAATCGCACCAGCTCGCCCGCCAACATATCTTCTCTTAGACACTTCAAGCTTAGCTAACACTTCTCGAGGACTTTCTTCTACGACAACTTTCTCAGCTTCGTTATCTTCTCCAAGAACCACCACACACACCAACACTCCGAGAAACTAGGCTACCACCCACAAAATTTTCTCAAAGCCCTCCACAAATATACAAATACATTTGTGTTTGGAAGGTTATGGGAAAATGCAGTGCAGGGATCGGATTCCACCCCTGTGAGGTCGTTGTAACGACAAAAACAATTTTGCCAAGTCCAAAAGAAAATTCTAAACAGGGTTACAATGACCTAATTTGTAATTAGGCCCATAATATAGTTAGATCCATGTTCAAAATGGGTTTAATGATATTGTGGGCCTAAAATCTATATTTATTGTTTAATGGGCCAGGCCGAAACCTAGCACTTAGACCAAGGATAAAAAGCTATAAATAGCTCATTTATTCTCCCAGAAAAAGGGATTTGCACTTTTTGTAACAGAATTAGCTTACTGCATTCATAACAGCAATAATGATGACTCATTCTACTCTTTCCACTGTGTTCACTAGAGGTCTCACAACTCTCCTAAAACTCTTACAAATTCAATTGTGCAAGATTTGACTCCTACAATTTGGGGCCGACTAAGGGGACGCGTGAGACGTACCTTTTTAAAAGAATCACCGTGCAAGCTACGACAACGAAGATGACTCGAAGCAAAAACAACAAACACAATGTCAACCTCACTGGCGACAATGACTAGATGCGCAACGTTGACAACACCAGCGGTGACCAGCAGCGCAACCTTGAAAGCATCAACGGCAACCAACAGCGCAACATCGACAACACCAGCAGTGATCAGCATCGTAATGTCGACATCACCAACAGTGACCAGTAGCACAACGCGGATCACACTAGCGGCGACCAGAAGCGCAACATTGACAGCACCAGCATTCACCAGGAGCGCAACGTGGATCGCACCATTGGCGACCAGCAGCGCAACATTGATAACACCAGGGATTCCCAATAGCGCAACGTGGATCGCACCAGCGATAACCAACAGATAAACGTCACAACAACTACAGCGACTAGTGCGCAGAAACCTAGGGTCAAGCGCACTACAGATGAAGACTTTTAAATCCAAGGTGCATAAGAACACCAGCTAAACAAAGCAGCCAACAAGGCACCCAAACTCGATCGGGTACTCGAGGAGATTGCTATTCTCACAGTTGGATCATCGCTCCTCTCTAAAAATGGATCATCGTTCCTATCGCAAACGGATCGTCACTCCTCTCACAAAAAGATCGTCACTCCTTTCGCAAACGGACCGTCGATCCTCTTACAAATGGATCGTTGTATCTCTAAAAAAGGATCGTTGTTCCTCTTGCAAATGGATTGTCGCTCCTCTCGCAAACAGACCGTCGCTCTTATCGCAAACGGATCGTCGCTCCTCTCAAAAACCAGATCATCGCTCCTCTCGCAAATGGATTGTCGCTCCTGTAAAAGAAAATGGAACGTCGCTCCTTTTGCAAACAGATTTTTGCCCCTTTCATTAACATATTGTCACTCATCTTTCAAACGGATCATCGCTCCTCCAAAAAAAAAGGATCGTCGCTCCTCTCGCAAACGAATCGTTTGAAGACATGCCTGAACAAACATATCACTTACATCCTTTACGGATCATTCAAAGTCCTATATGAACGGGTATATTAATTGCAACCTAGACGGATCACTAAAAGTACTTACTTGAACTACGAGGCGGCTTGATCCTGCAAAGGGTACATAGACAGCTCATCTTCGGATAGGTTCAGCTGCCCTCCACCTAAAAAAGTGGGGAGTGGGGTACGTATACTCACATACTCCCACCTCTCTTACTTGACTTTCCCACAAAAATCAAATAAAGTAAACTTCTCTGAAACTGTTTCGCTTGTAATATTTAAATCTTAACAAAAGCAGACTTCTTTCAAAAAATTTGCATTTAAATCTAAGTCTTACTAAAAACAGACATTCAGCCTCGCTGCTGGCCACAACGACGGTCTACTTCTCAAGCTTCATATCTGACTATTACATCCTTAACATGATCAAACAGCGCGCTATACAAATATATAATTTTCATTACAAAACCATGTGCGTTAGAGCAAAACGTATGTGTAAACCCAAATATTCATTTCAAAACTCAACTAACATAACGTTGGTAACTTTACTAAAAAGAATTCACGAGCAGTGTGGATATGCTTACGGTAGATTGGCCGTAAACCGAAGTGTTTACTCGAAACCCAACATTCTTGAACGTTATTCTCAACGCGAAAAACTGTTCATTATAGGAGCGAGTGCGTTAGTGGAAAACATATCTGGAAACTCAAATGTTCATGTCAAAACCCAGCTAACAGATCATTGGTAACCTTGCTTGAAAAATATTCACATTAAGAGCAGGCTTGTTATGGCAACATAGCCTGTTAGCTGAAGTGTTTATGCAAAATCCAACAACCTTGAACGTTGGTCATAATGCGAGAAACATGTTTAAATCTTTTGGAGCAAAATTGTTAAGTGATAACATTTTTTTGTAAACCAAAGTTGTCTAACACCGCCAGCAGAAGCGCCTTACTCACCAAGCATCTCCTCAAACTTGGGACATGCATCTGAAACACTTCATCTATAGGCGACAAACCCGCCTCCAGATTCTTCAAACCAACAATTTCATCGCTTTGAAACAACTCAACAAAGTCAACATTCTCTCAACTCAAAAGAAGGGTCGAATGCGACATTACGCGGTCACCTCAAGAGTTGTCAACGTGTCTTGATTTGCTCAGACCCTCATTATTCAACGATGTGCTCATCTCCATCATCTCTGGAACACTTGTGGCTTACTTTAACCCCATCATCCCTAATCATCTTGTCATCCTTACCTCTTTGTAACGACTCAAGGCAACGATCAATAGCAGCAGTAACATTTCGCTCAAGCTCAGGATGATGCAGCCTTGGTGCAAGCGCCACAGTAATACCAGTTCTAGGGGCTAGTTATGACGGTCCAGCTCGCTTAGCGTATTTGTCCCAACCTCAACAGCTCTCCCCTATCAATCAGGCTGACGCTCCTCTTAAGAAGGTTGGCGCTCCGCTCACGGAACGTCGCTCCTATTACGAATCATCGCTCTTCTCTAACAAGGCATCACTCATCTAGCAAACAAATCGTCGCTCCTCTCACTAGCGTTGCGTCTATAACTTCATAAGTAACTGATTCCATCGAATGCTTAGCATCGGACTCTGAAAAAGATCATTCTTTTTCCTAGGAGCAGAGGATCAACAGTCAATTCCCTGGAATCAGCCAGCTTAGAGTCAGAAATCATACTCTTCAACAAGGCGTTCCCCTGCGTAAAAAGCCGAGAATCCAAGTCAAAATCCAGTTGAACTGTAATTATTGATTTAGATCTAAATAGCAAGCCGACTGCAAACTAGCGTTGAAAGATTTAGACGGCCATCGATTTTTATTGATCGAACCATGCCGTTAACTTCTGTTGGCTGAAAACTAGTTGACCAATTGACTAGTTGACTTTTGTTGACCAAAACCATGACTGTTGACCGGTCGACGCCGGAGCTCTGATCATCGCCACACGATCAGCCACTGGAAGCCACCGCCATGAGGATCACCGGAAACTCGAATCGCAATCAACACACGAACGGATCTATGCCGAAGTCTCCTCGTCGTTCGTCGTTCACAAACTCCAATCTCGACATCCTTCTTGCTTCAATGGCGAGCTTCACGACAGTGATGGCGATGGATCTCGATTGACGATGACCACAAACGGAGCGAACGGAGCACGACCTTGAACAGAGCACGATCACGGCGCCACAATCGATCCGTTACGGCAAAGCTTCCACGGTCGTAGCAAGCAGATCCGGTGATGGCGCGAAGATTCCGGCGACTGGAGCAGAGGCGATGATGATCGGAGAAGACAGCGGTGGTCGGGGAAGAAGAAGACAATCGTAATAATCAAAGAGTAAGATGAAAAGTTCTTTTTCAAAATAATAATAATAATAATAAAATACACTACGAAACAAAAAAAAACAAATATATATATATATATATATATATATATACATTTACCTTGACAAAGTCACTTGATAAGAATAATAAGAAAAAAGGGTCCAACAGTCTCTTCAGTCTAATAAGCTTATATTTAACAACAGAAGCAAGTCCAGGAAAACACGATAGCATCGGCTCAACATGGAATAAATGCAACTTTATGAGTTCGATGACAAGATGTCAACGCGTGGCTGCTTTATAGTCCATTACATCAATCTCAGACTTCAACAGCTTATACTTCGACATTATCATAACTCGATACTGCCAAGCTGGGGAGTTAACTATAGGGGTCAGATTCCACCCTTGTGAGATCGATGTAGTGACAAGAACAATTTTGCCAAGTCCAAAAGAATATTCTAAACAGGCTTACAATGACCCAATTTGTAATTAGACCCATAATAGAGTTAGATCCATGTTTAAAATGGGTTTAATGATATTATGGGCCTAAAATCTATTTATTGGTTAATGGGCTTGACCCAAACCTAACACTTAGACCTATGATAGAAAGCTATAAATAGCTCATTGTATTCTCCTAGAAAAAATGATCTGCACTTTTTGTAACAGTACTAGCTTACTGCTTTCATAATAGCAATAAAGGCGACTCCTTCTACTCTTTGCACTGTGTTCACTAGAAGTCTCCCAACTCTCCTAAAACCCTTATAAATTCAATTGTGCGAGTTTTGACTCCTACATGCAGACTCTATAATCAAATTGAAATCATAATGGATGGACCATATCCAAATTACAACTATTGGCCACGGTAAGTGGCCGTGTATAGAGAAGGGAAAAGAAGACTCAACTCCAAACACTACTTGTCTTCATTTGGAGGTGGGCTAAAGTAAGGGGCCACATGTGTACCAATTTTACTAAGGATCTCTTGGTTTCCAACCACAATAACAATTGTGGTTTTGTCGAAATCAAACATATTGACATATTTAGGGTCCAAGCCAGGAACGGAGCTAGCAGGGACAGAAAAAGGTTTAGAACGTGAGAGGAAAATGCAGATATCTCCAATGTCTCGAATGTAGACCATGCTCCCTTGTTTTTCTACCTTGAACACCATCACTTCGTGTGTTTTCATTTTGGCAACACCGTTGATGATCTTGGCGATCTTCTTGTACTACTTGACCAAGAAAGTTTCAGCCACGGTTATTGGCTTCACCAAGTGCTCGGTCGTGCAACACAAATCTAGAAGCTCTCGTTTGGTCTTGGTCAGTTTAGGAAGGTTTTTAAATCGCAACCTTTGCAGCTTAGGCTTCTTGTTGTGTTCGTAGAGATCCCATGACCCGATAAGGTGGCCTCGAGAACCGGGGATGCAAAACTTGTCATCTTTCTTGGAAAACACAACTCTGGAGGAGTAGAAACGGAGAATTTCGATTCTAATGTTGGTCCACTTGGAGTTGCTGGGAGTGGGTTTGCAAAAGCTGAGCTAGTGTCCCAAAAACTTGATAGTCCTCACCCTCAGGAGAAGAAGAAGGCATTGACACGTTGGTGACAATTTGGGTTTGGCAAAGAGGCAGAGTTACAAGAAGAGACAGAGGAATACATTTTGAATGTGTGTCCAATACATCTGCATTTTGATCTTCTTGGAGACGTAAGATTCCTTCGCCGTCTTTAAGAGTAGCTACCCATCCATGAGATGAAACGATGGATACTATTTTACGCGGATGGGCGCCAATGATGTAACAAAGAGGGGTTTGGAGTGAGCAAGATGACGAGAAGCCATTACAGAGAAGAAGAGAGTATCTTCTCACCAACACATGTTTTCCAAGGCAGCTGAGAAGTAGAGACATGAACTGAAAATTCTTAAGTGAAAAGAAAGAGATTAAAATCCCGAATTAAAGAATTTGCGATGCTCACAAGATTCATATTCTACACGAAAAAGCCATATATAGAATGTACAGAGGAATTGGGTTGGCATTGCCCACCAAGTTTTTTGGATATTTTTCTTTGCACCATTTCCTTTTGTGGGGTTGGTTCTCAAAAATGTCAACAAGTGTCATGAACTTCCCTTTTCGAATGTTTACTTTTAAAGCTAATCAACTCTCATTTTGTCAATGAAGGGTCCGCAATGTTATTGTATCAAACGAGATGAGATTAATCCGTTGAAACTCCCAAAAGAGGGTTTCATAAACATGATAGTTTAACTTTGTAGTGAAGCATGATAGTTTTGATTTATGACTTCGTTGATATGTTTATTTTAATTATGAATTGACTATTCTATGATATGCTCTACCGATTCAATATGAATGCATGCTTCTCTATCAGTACTATACTCCCTCCGTTTCACGAAGGTAGATTTTTTTAGTTTTTAAAGTTGTTTCATGAAGATAGATTTTCAGCATTTATTGATGAGAGATTGTAGCTTTCAAGAAAAAGAATCAAATACTATTGGTTAGAATTTCTTGAAAACTGTTTATTGTATAAATCAATACACTTTTTAGAGATAATAATTGTTTTTCTTAATATGTGTGAAAAACTCAAAAAATCTATCTTCGTGAAAAGGAGGGAGTATACTTTATTGTTTATTATTTTGATTGGGTAAAAGATAGAGATAATATCATTGATTTACCGTAGGTCCGCAATCTGTTTAGAGATCTATGCTTCATAGTTTGGTTTGGTAATTTGTAGATTTGAGTTGGATTTGTAAACAGGTCCATGTGACATTATCAATATATGATTTCTTCGATTTGAGTTGGTTTTGTAAACAGGTAGCATGTGGTATCAAAGTTGAGATGTAGTAATAAGATTAAAAAATAAAAAAATCTCAACAACGTTGGTTTTGAAAATTATAACAAAAATTCATAAAATATAGTAACTCATCTCTAATACATGAGACTTTTCATGATGTTGATTTTATTTTTGAGTTACCAATTGTGGGAATTTTCAAGCCAATGTCCAACTCTCCTATTAGTATGATATTGTCCGCTTTGGGCCCAAAAGACAAAGCCCGCACGAATTTATCTTTGGGTTCCTTCCCAAAAGGCCTCATACTAATTTAGTTGGACACTACTTATATACTAGACTATTTTTGTCTAATCTTCGGATGTGGGACTTGATTTGTAATCCCAACAAACCTCCCCTCAAACCAAGGACCACATAAACCCGTGTATCCTCTCCTCCTGCGATACCTTGGCACCCTTCTTGCACCGCCGTAATCTCCAACGGAACCCGCCGCCTAACCTCCGCATAGTCAGGAAGACTTTCGACACAAGGCACTGGCACCCTTTAATCGCGAGGTCACCTTGAGGGTTCTCCTCCCACACCGAACTTGGCCCACACCCACTTCTCCAGGTCCACATATTCCGGAACCTAGGCTCTGATACCAATTGTGGGAATTTTCAAGCCAATGTCCAACTCTCCTATTAGTATGATATTGTCCGCTTTGGGCCCAAAAGGCAAAGCCCGCACGGATTTATCTTTGGGTTCCTTCCCAAAAGGCCTCATACTAATTTAGTTGGACACTACTTATATACTAGACTATTTTTGTCTAATCTTCGGATGTGGGACTTGATTTGTAATCCCAACAAACAGTTGTTGTGAATCAAAGACGATAAAGCAAAGAACAAAAGAGATTGAGACGAAAATAGGGTTTTTTATTACTCGTGTGTTACAATGAATAAAATCTAAACTCTATATATATACATCTCAAAAACCCGGTTAACTAACGTATACCGGCCCAGCGAGGCCTGGCCTTTTACCACTATGTATCTGATTATAAGTCACTTAGATAACAAACTCCACCTTGACGAATAATCTTTTCTAACTCCAGCTTCTTCAGAATCTTGGGGGGAACTTCTTCTTCCTTTTAGCACTGGAAGACATGGAGTAGCTCTAAACAATGTTTGAACTTCTCCACAGTAACTGGCTTGGTCAACATATCAGCTGCATTCTCCGACGTATGCACCTTCTCTAGCACGATCTCACCAGAAGCAACCAACTCCCTAATCTTATGAAATCTCACAACTATATGCTTCGTCCTTGCATGATACACTTGATTCTTTGCCAGAAAAATGGCACTCTGGTTATCACAGTGTAGCTGAACTCCACCTTGATCAATGCCCAATTCTGTCACAAGTCCTAGAACCCAAAGTGCCTCCTTAGCTGCCTCTCCCATCGCTAGATATTCAGCTTTTTTTGTAGACATTGCAACAATCGGTTGCAGCACAGATCTCCAACATATAGGTCCTCCAGCTACTGTAAACACAAAACCTGTGGTGGACCTTCGATTATCCAAATCGCCTGCATAATCTGAATCACAATACCCCATAGCTGAAACATTATCCTGGCCTCCAAACATAATCCCATAACCAGCTGTACCCTTCAAATACCTGAGAACCCATTTCACAGCTTCCCAATGTTCTCTCCCAGGTTTCGACATGTACTTGCTGACTTGACTAACCGCTTGAGCCAGATCCGGTCTTGTACAAACCATAGCATACATAAGACAACCAACTGCACTAGCATAAGGAACTTGTTCCATATCCCTGATCTCATCATCAGACTTAGGAGACTGAGCAGTTGAAAGATTGAAGTGATTCGCCAAAGGTGTAGAAACCGGTTTAGCACCTATCATATCAAACCTTTCTAGAATCCTTTGTATGTAGCCCTTCTGAGACAGCCATAATCTCCTAGAGCTCCTCTCTCTGCGAATCTCCATCCCAAGAATCTTCTTTGCACCACCAAGATCCTTCATCTCAAACTCTCTGCTCAGTAACCTCTTCAACTCAGCAATATCACCCATATTACTCCCAGCAATGAGCATATCATCAACATAAAGCAACAAAAGTATAGGAAGACAACCATCACGGCAATATACATAAACGCAACAATCATACTCACATCTTCGATAGCCGATCTTTACCATGAACGTGTCAAACAGCTTGTACCATTGTCTTGGAGCCTGCTTTAACCCATACAGAGACTTCCTCAATCTGCATACAAGCTTCTCCTCACCTGGTTTCACAAGTCCCTCTGGTTGTTCCATGTAGATCTCTTCCTCCAAATCTCCATGAAGGAAAGCTGTCTTGACATCCATCTGCTCAAGATGAAGATCCCAGCTAGCTACCAAACCAAGCACAATTCGGATTGAAGTGTGCCTAACAACAGGAGAGAAAATCTCATCATAATCTACTCCCTTCTTTTGTGAGTACCCTTTTGCTACTAACCTTGCCTTGAACTTCAGAAACTCCTTCTCAGACATCCCTGGTTTCCTAGTGAAAACCCACCTGCATCCAATCGCCTTCTTTCCCTTTGGTAAGGGAACCAGATCCCAAGTTCGGTTCTTGCTTAGACTCTCATCCTCTTCCATCACAGCACCCGCCCATTCCTCCTTATCCAGACTAGCAATAGCCTCTTTATAAGTCAATGGAACATCTGATTCAACTGAAAGAGCAAAACCGACCATGTCTTCAAAACCGAATCTTATTGGAGGTTTGGATACTCTCTTTGGTCTGCCTGTATCAACACTCTCCTCTGCTTCATTCTGCTCATCTTCTTGCACATCTTCTGCAGGCTTTTGTAGCTCTGCCGCTGCCTGCCTAGTCTCACTAGGCTCCTCCTGAGCTTTCTCAAATTCATCTTCAGTCTCTACAGTAACTGGCACCTATTGTGACCTCACTTGTTCCACCATGTATTGTTCATCGAACACCACATCTCTACTGAAAATTCTCTTCTTAGCCTCAGGATCCCATAACTTGAAGCCCTTAACACCTTTCTCAAAGCCTAGAAAGATGTTCTTCTTGGATTTTGAATCCAGCTTAGACCGTTCGTCACTTGGTATAAGCATGTAGGCTGGACATCCAAAAATCCTCAAGTTAGATAGATCAATATCTACCCCAGTCCAAATCTCTTCAGCAACCTTTCCTTCAAGAGAGCTCCTTAGCGATCTATTGATGAGATAAACCGCCATGTTTACTGCCTCTGCCCAAAACTGCTTTGGAAGCCCTGCATTCAATCTCAAACACCTAGCCTTCTCAGCGATAGTTCGGTTCATCCTCTCACTGACTCCATTCTGCTGTGGCGTTTTCCTCACTGTATAGTGCCTCTGAATACCATGCTCCTCACAGAACTTGACAAACTTCCCATCAGTATACTCCGTGCCATTATCTGACCTTAGATACTTTATCTTCCTTTCCGTCTGGTTCTCAACTTCAGCCTTCCAAATCTTGAATTTTTCAAATACCTCAGACTTCTGCCGCATGAAGTACACCCAGACCTTCTTTGAATAATCATCAATGAAGATAACGAAATATCTAGATCCTCCCAATGACTGCTCCCTAGTTGGTCCTCACACATCAGAATGGACATAGTCTAGAAGACCCTTTGTCGTGTGTAGACCCGTTTTGAAAGACACTTTGGACTGTTTTCCCATCACACAAAAGTTAATCTTGTAATTCTTCATACCTCCCAGCAGACCCCTCTTGTGAAGCTCATTCAACCCATGCGTAGCAATATGTCCCAAACGCATGTACCAGAGGGTCGTACTGTCTGATTCAGAAACCGCAGCTGCAACTCCACCTACAACCACACTTCCTATCAACCGATAGGTGCTTCCTCCTGTCATTGTCCCTTTGATCACTACCATAGCTCCTTTACACACCTTCACTACGTCTTCTCCTTCATCTGCATGATATCTAAATCCGTTCCTGTGAAGAGTACCCAGAGATATAAGATTCTTCTTGACAGAAAGAACATGTCTCACATCAGTAAGCGTCCTGATAACTCTATCATGCATCCTAAACTTGATAGTTCCACTACCAACGAGGCTACAGACCCTGTCATCTGCCAACTGAACCTATCCCATATTCCCTTCCTTGTACGTATCAAACCACTCCCGGTTTGGAGTCATATGAAAAGACGCACCTGTATCAAGCACCCAAGAATCCGTATGATGACCTGACATAACAGCAAGCAAATCGTTATCTCCTGAATCATCATTTTGCTGCGCTACATTCGCAGACTTTCTTCCTTTGTTATTGCCCTTATTCGGACAATCCCGCTTGTAATGACCTTTGCCACCACAACCGTAACAAGTAGCCTTCGTCTGGTTCTTCGACTTTGACCTACCCCTGCTACTTCCATCCTGTTTGTTCATCACTCTACCTCTCTCCTGATTGTTCACAAACAATCCATCTCCATGAGAACCTTCTGCACCCGATTTCTGTCTTCGCTCATAATACTGTTGAAGCGAAACAGCTACCGTCTCCAAGGTAATCGTCTCCTTATTGCACGTAAGTGTTGTTAGCAGAGTCTCATACGACAGAGGCAAAGAACACAACAGAATCATGGCTTTATCTTCGTCCTCAACCTTCACCCCCACACGAGCCAGATCTTGAACTGCTTGATTGAACGCATGTACATGTTGCATCAGATCAGATCCTTCTGACATCTTCAACTCATACAAACGCTGCTTGAGATACAATTTACTGGACAACGACTTCGACATATACAGCTTCTCCAGTTTCTCCCTGATCCCCAAAAAGGTTGTAAGATCCTCCACCTGAAGTAGCACCTCGTCTGACAGACACAAACGAAGTGTCGAAACAGCCTGCTCCTTCATCTCCTCCCAAGCCTCATCCTTCATAGCCTCTGGTTTTACATTGGTCAATGCTTTCCTGAGCTTCTGCTGTGTTAGAAGATCCTTCACTCGTCCTTTCCAAAGACCGAAATTACTCTTACCATCGAATCGCGGAATCTCGAACTTAAGAGAACCTCCAGCCATTGAAACCAAAGCTCTGATACTAGTTGTTGTGAATCAAAGACGATAAAGAAAAGAACAAAAGAGATTGAGACGAAAATAGGGTTTCTTATTACTCGTGTGTTACAATGAATAAAACCTAAACTCCATATATATACATCTCAAAAACCCGGTTAACTAACGTATACTCCAGCGAGGCCTGACCTTTTACCACTATGTATCTGATTATAAGTCACTTAGATAACACCAATTTTACAAAGGAGATACCTCAAATTTGTACATCAACAATAACACATCATAACTCAAACTCAAACTCAAAAAAAATATTTTACTTCATGATTGGTATAACGCCCCAACCGCCACTCCCATGGGCCCCTGTCCACTCTCAGACCCGTGGACCCACCATGTCCAACGGTAGGTGCGTTAATCCGTGAGGCTCGGAAGTCTTGTTTACTAACCCTGCAAATTACCACGCAATATTTCCCCATGTTTTGTTCTCACTCACACGATATTGGAAATGACTTCACCCATAATGAGATTGTTTCAGCTCAAGCACGCTTAACTCTGAAGTTTTCTCAAGACCTGTGACCGAAAAGATAAGTGCACTTTGGTAACATAGGTAGTCAAATCAATACTTTTAAGCCTCTACGCTACCACCACATGTATCCTAAAACCGTGATGTTACAATCACCCCCACTAACAGATCACAACGTCCTTGTTGCGCATAACAAGAGCGTCAGCCCCCGACAGTCTGACTCACACAGCTGTTAGGGTTCTCTCTGATACCACTTGTAATGCTCCAACCCCCTTCCTATGGGCCCATGTCTACTCTCAGGCCCGTGGGCCAACCATGTCTGACGGTTGGTGCGTTAGTATGGGAGACTCGGAAATCTTGTTTACTGACCTGCAAATCACTATGCGATCTTTCCCCGAATTTTGTCCTCATTCACACGATATTGGGAATGACTTCCCAGTAGGTCACTTATCATGAGATTGCTCCAGCATAAGTACGCTTAACTCTGGAGTTCTCTCAAGACATGTGGCTGAAAAGATAAATGCGTTTTGGTGACATAGATAGCTAAATCAATTCTTTGAAGTCTCTCCGCTACCACCACATATATCATGAAACCGGGATGTTACAATTGGTATCATTTTTGACTTAACTATAAGTTACACCCATAAGTCAATCTTAACTTATGGTAACTCATGTTACCGATCAAAGTCTATGATTAGCCCATGCTTATTATTCTATTGCTTCACTGATGCGAGTCTAAATTAGATGCAAAAGAGTTTTAAAATTTATAAACCCTAATCTGCAAGTGCACAGTTGACAATTATAGTACTTAGGGGTCGATCCACATGAGACTATGTTGTTACGCTACAAATCTATATGATAGAGAATAAGTTAAGAGAAAATATATTTGGTTTTGGGGTTTTGTGATGCAAGAAACAAAAGCAATAAAATAAAGGGATAGATAAATAAAAAAACGCAAGATAAAAGAAATCAAAAGAACTTATGCAACATGTTCTACAAAGGTTTTTAAAGAGATGTAACTAGTGTTCTAGAACTCAAATCACTATGGTAGAATCTTTCCACTTTCGTGGCTCCAAAACCTACAACTTCTACCCTAATAAACTCAAATTTTGATGGTTATTATAAGGTGAAATCGTGCACTAAGATTGAGATTCTATTGTTCATTAAACTTCTTAACTAATCTTTCGAATTGTTACGACGTCTAACCTACCAAATATTAGATACGGCGGTAGAAAAGCTTTTGGAATCTATACCAACCAAAAATCGGTCACTAGGTAGCTAAGCTAGATCACGCTTTGAGTATGAATAAAGATAGAGAATCACTCTAGAAACAAGCTCAATAAAGATGTAAAATATGCAACAAAGGAACTTTTAGAATAACTTTATATCAAACATACAATTACTATACATGTTATGAAACATGGAGCAACTAGAGTAGATGATAAAACTGTAGACTCGTGATAGATAAGTGCTCGGCATAGATGGATCTCTAAGAACAAAGCTTGAGAAGAACATCATGGCATTCATCTCTCTTTAACAAGACATAAAATGAAGAACTAAAGAGAATAACAAAAATACATATTTATTATAGATTTGTGGTGCCTAGGGCTGCTCTCCTTCTCTCAAGAGGCTAAAATAAAGTATATATAGGTGCTTGAAGAGGGTTTAGGTTGGTGGATTCCTTAGGGTTTCACTTTGAGCGAAAACGTCTTTTTGTCGAAAACTGTCCAAAAGTGGCCACGGCACCGGACGCTGGCACCGGACATGGTAATATGTCTGGGGTCTGGACCATATCCTCTTCTTGTTCTTGGCTATGGTCACGTGCTCCGATCCATGAGTTTGATTGGGGCCTTGACCCGTTTTGCACTTGATTCATCTTCGAGGCAGATTGACATGTCTTCAGTAGATCTTGAATATCTTCCAAAATACAACTCCAATTGACATAACTCCAACTCTATTGGAAAGATAACTCAAATGGATATCTCCATGTGAAATTTCATTGCCGTCCAAGTAATTTGATCCTCCGTCCGAGTTGATCTTTCCGTCGGATAATTTCAGTCTAACTTGGGAAATTGTGAAATCTTGAACTTTGAGAACTTGGATTGGCTCCTTTGACCTTGATAAGTTGTTGTAGGATGATTAATACTCATTTAGCTCCTTTTTACGCCACTTTTGATGATTTGACCTATATGACTCTTAAAAACTAAATATACGAGAAAACTACCTCTTTTTATAAAAAAGCTTATTAAATAGCATATAAATAGATAGAAATAAATAGTAAAAGTGATAAAATACGAGGTATATCATTCACGTTTCTATATTTTATCATAATTTATTAGATTGTACATAGTCATGTACATTGCCAACCTAATGTATGTCTTGTTTTATGCTTCCAAGGAATTTGATTGATAGGCTCACAACAGTGATAAGGAAGTTCTTCTGGTCCAATGTCAAAGATAGTAGTAAAATTAGCTGGATTTTATGGAGCAAAATTACAAATCCTAAGCCGTTAGGAGGGTTGGGGGTAAGAGAATTAAAGGATTTCAATACTACCCTGTTAGCTAAGCAAAGTTGGCGTATCCTTCAAAATCCAGATTCTTTACTAGCTCAAGTGTACAAGGCTAAATAATTCCCTAAGACAACATTGCTAGAGGCCAAACAAAAATGGTCTTCAAGTTATGTTTGGCGCAGCATACCTAAAGGCAATAGATTGTTAAAACAGGGAGTTCATTGGAACATTGGTAATGGAGAATATGTGAATGTCTAGAGGATCACTGGCTGCCTACCTCATTGTATAACACACCACACCCGAAAGTAGCCAATATAAATAGGGAGCTTAGAGTAAAGGATTTATTTCTTTCTGGGACTACGACATGGGATATACCTAAGCTGCACAGTTTAATGAGTTCTGAGGATGTGGCTCTTATAAAACAAATTAACCCATCTTTTGCAGGAGCCAAGGACATTTTAACATGGACTCATACTATTCATGGAGGCTATACGGTCAAATCAGGATATAATTTTCTGAGAGCGAACCAAGGTCAGACTTCCTCTACACATATTCCTCATTTTAAATCATTGTGGAAGTTGTCTTTGCCTTCTAAGATCCAACATTTCTGGTGGAGAGCTCTTCATAATGCTTTGCATGTAGCAGTAAAGTTAAATTAGAAGCATGTATTACAAGATAATGTATGTCCAGCTATTTCAGTGTAGGATAAGTAGAGAGATTTGGGAATTATCTCCTGTGCAAAAATCCGGAAGCTAAAGATCTGAATTTGGATTCATTTTATGAGAACTATAAAGCTTTTCTGGAATCTAACCAAGGTGAAATGGATCATTTATCTTTATTTCATTTTTTAGGTTAGAGAATATGGAAGCAAAGGAATGAGATAGTGTTCCAAAACAAGAGATGGCATATTCCTACAACGATCATAAAAGCAATCCAGGATCATCAACTGTGGACAGTGGCTTTGAAAGTTAATGAACAGGAGAAACCTTGTATGAGGCTCATTCAAACATCTGGATTACATGCAGTAACTCTTCCCAAAACTTTATCACAGTTTAAGGAACAGGTCTTAGCTCCATATTATTGTTTGGTATATGCTTCTTGGAATTCTCAACATAATGATATTGGTATTGGCTAGGTTTTATATGACAATAACTTACAAGATGTTTTAAGGGGGTCAGGTTCTCTACCACCAACGCAATCTCCTAGTCATGCGGAAGCTGAAGCGTTGAGAATGGCGGTCAAAGAATTGCATAAGCTAGGCTATTCAGATGTCACATTTGGTGGAGATTATCAGAAGCTTTACAGGACTCTTCAAGGGCAATGCTTCTCTAATGGTCACAAAGAAAAGCTCATGCATTTCTCTACTCAAATTCATAACATTTCTCACTTAGCTAGGCTATGTAATTTTAAGTTTCATCATATTTCTCGTTTAGCCAATGATTGTCCAGATCAGTTGGTAAAGCAAGCAAGAGCTCATTCTCAGTCTTATGTTGTAAGGTGGACAATGTACTAATGTTCCATTAAGGTATTAATTTGACGACAAAAAAAAAAAAACCGAATCATATAATAGGTTGACACGTGTTTGTTACTTAATGATCCAAAATCAGAAATCTGATAGTTCGAAATGCATAGATCATGTTTTGTCGTTTATTGACTACAGTTGATGTGTACTACTACTAATAGTGAAATAAGGTAGATTATAAAATTTCCGATTGAATTATCATTACGATACTAAGAGAATAACTAAATTCTACGATGAAGTTCCTATATATTTCTATTTTTTTTATGATTGGTAAAAATTGTTAGGTTCTTTATAATAAAAATTATGAATTACATCAAGTTCGTTTTGGTCCATTTCTTGAAATAAATGTGATATTTTAAATAGGAAAAGAAAATATCCTATTGATAATATTAAATCATGAAAGTGACTATAAAAATTGTTTTAAAAGGTGAAGATCAAGGTCAAATTATTTCCTTCAAGAACTTAAATTCTCACTAGAATTGAGAGAGAAAAAATGGTAAAAATAAGAAAATTAGAATTTACATAATATATTTGTTAAAGAAATTCACAATACTGATTTAGTTCCCTCAAGATTCTTATCTAAATCCACAACAGTAATTTCACAACAATCATAGATACTATATAATGAATTCACTTAAAAACTTATGCTTCCTTATAAAATATAAACAAGATTTCTTTATATATGTATTTTTTTTTTTTGCTTCTTATATATACATTTCTTTCTTTTTTTAAGTTAACACTATTTCCTGTTGTGTGTATATATATATATATATATATATATATATATATATATATAGTTCAATGTATTTCATCACAAAATAACTTAAAATTTTAGAAAGAAATTATTGATTTAATTATATCCTATGTTATCTCTAAAATGTATCTGGTTATTAAATTTCCAAAAAGGAGCAAACACTGATGGTCAACCATGGTCATACTTCTTTTTTAAGAAAACTAATCATGGTCGTAGTTGATTTATGACAAGGTAATAACGAATATATGTTTACATACATAAGTTTTGACCAATGACACGTTCAAGTAATTATAAGTAGGTTTAAAGTGTTTTAGGCCTATTTATCCATGCTTGTAGATTAGTATGCAAGAAAAGCATAACATTTTATTTAGTTAACTGTTAGAAAGTGTGTAAGAAATCGAATTATATATGAAGATGGGTTCCTCACAAGTTTTTATTGGATTCACTCTCACCATTCTCATCGCGGTTTCTTCCGTTGATTGCCAAACAAATGATTACATATCCGGTATTTATATATTTTTCATCTTTTGTTCACACTATTATTGATATATCTTTTATAAGCCTGATTAGTTTATCAAAATAGTTATTTAAATTATCAAAAATCCTTCTATTAAATTTATTCGATATAGATTTTTGTTTTTCCCCAACTTCTGAATATTAAATCGATTATGTGTGTTTATATACACTTTTAAT
The DNA here is from genome assembly GCA_963576765.1 of Draba incana. Taxonomy (NCBI): domain Eukaryota; kingdom Viridiplantae; phylum Streptophyta; class Magnoliopsida; order Brassicales; family Brassicaceae; genus Draba; species Draba incana. Next base: position 24,332,128 of record OY755205.1, read on the forward strand.
CAACAATTTTTTTTTTTTTTTTTTTTAACTTTAATCAACAAATTGAGTTTTTCATATAGGTAATATTGCACGGGGCGAGGCTTCGAGTACAGTGTGCTTCAATCCTTGCACTGATAAACTTGGCAACAACGAGTGCAAAGCGATTTGTGTGAATAAGAAATACAAAGAGGGTTCTTGTGTTGGATTTGGAATTCCCCCTACTTCTAAATATTGTTGTTGTAAAAGTTAAACAATTATTAATTAGTGTTTGAACAAATAATAATAATGTTATATTTTTAATCTGTTGAATAATACTCCTTTTTGTTCAAACCTTGCAGAGTATGAAAATTTCACGAACTACTGATAAATAATTTTTTTTTATTGATTGCTACTTGAGAAATATATATAAATATATATTTTTCAACTAAGTTGTAAACCGCAAAATTAATCCAAATCAAGTTTCAATTCCCTACTCCTCGTGATTTCTTCTTCCTCGCTTTAATTCTCGATGTACAAAATCAAATAGCAAAACCTCATAGGTTTTTTTAGAACTAGGGAATAATCCGGACTTTTACCATCTGACTAATTTTGCAGTATGCATTTAGCACTCAAGTAGTCATTCACTTTAATCAACAAATTGAGTTTTTCATATAGGTAATATTGCACGGGGCGAGGCTTCGAGTACAGTGTGCTTCAATCCTTGCACTGATAAACTTGGCAACAACGAGTGCAAAGCGATTTGTGTGAATAAGAAATACAAAGAGGGTTCTTGTGTTGGATTTGGAATTCCCCCTACTTCTAAATATTGTTGTTGTAAAAGTTAAACAATTATTAATTAGTGTTTGAACAAATAATAATAATGTTATATTTTTAATCTGTTGAATAATACTCCTTTTTGTTCAAACCTTGCAGAGTATGAAAATTTCACGAACTACTGATAAATAATTTTTTTTTATTGATTGCTACTTGAGAAATATATATAAATATATATTTTTCAACTAAGTTGTAAACCGCAAAATTAATCCAAATCAAGTTTCAATTCCCTACTCCTCGTGATTTCTTCTTCCTCGCTTTAATTCTCGATGTACAAAATCAAATAGCAAAACCTCATAGGTTTTTTTAGAACTAGGGAATAATCCGGACTTTTACCATCTGACTAATTTTGCAGTATGCATTTAGCACTCAAGTAGTCATTCACTATATTTCTTATAGACTTAAAACGGTGACACCATTTTGACTGGCCAAAGAAAAAAATACCTTCATAGTTGCTCCATTTAATTTTTGTATCACTCAAACCCTACTCAGTTATCAAGCCTCACACGTTTCTTCTTTGTTTTTGTATTGAATCGACCTTATCCCCCATCAGAATTTGAAGGGGGCAACTCTCTAAATCAACTTATCAAGAATCTTGCAAGGTTTAAAAACATGGAGAATTTTAAAAATATTCCACATTGAACTTTACTTTGTCCTAATATCTTTTTTGTATGTTTTTGCCATTTTTAACCTATAATATCCTTAGATAAAATAAAATATATTCAAAATAAAGGGTTTTTAAACTTTAAAAAATCTGAATATTAAGAAAACATAAATAATAGTCATCTCTACATATCAAAATATTTTAAAAACTTGAGAACAATGGTTAAAAATAATTATATTGTTTTCCTCTACGGCTTCCAGAATTGACATTCTACGTCTACTGGTCGGTAGATAATTAGTTCTACTAGATGCTATATGTTCTAAAGTGCATTATAATATTTGTTTCGCTACTTGCACTTACTGCTATTGTGACACCTCAGTTCCAGGGCATATGTGGTATACGCGGAGAGGCTTAAAAGAATTGATTTGGCTACCTATATCACCAAAGTGCACTTATCTTTTTGGTCAAAGGTCTTGAGAGAACTCCATAGTTAAGCGTGCTTGAGCTGAGTAGTTTCAAGATGGGTGACCTACTGGGAAGTCATTTCCAGTACCGTATGAGTGAGGTCAAAACACGAGAAAAAATCGCGTGGTGATTGCACGGTCAGTAAACATGACTTTAGAGCCTCCCGGACTAACGCACCGACTGTCGGACATGGTGGGCCCACGGGCCTTTCAATGGACGCAGGCCCATGGGAGAGGCGGTCGGGGCGTTACATCTGTGAAGAATCAGACTGTCGGGGTAACGATCTTTGTATGCGCAACGAAGACGTTGCGATCTGTTAGTAGGGGTGATTGTCACACTCCGGTTTGTGGGCATATATGGTATATGCGGTATATGCAGAGAGTCTTAAAAGAATTGATTTGGCTACCTATATCACCAAAGTGCAGTTATCTTTTCGGGCACAGGTCTTGAGAGAACTCCAGAGTTAAGCGTGCTTGAGTTAGAGTAGTTTCAGGATGGGTGACCTACTGGGAAGTCATTTCCAGTACCGCGTGGTGATTTGCAGGGTTAGTAAACATAAATTCTGAGCCTCCCAGACTAACGCACCGACCGTCGAATATGGTGGGCCCACAGGCATGAGAGTGGACGGAGGCCCATGGGAGGGGCAGTCAGGGCGTTACAAGTTGTATCAGAGCGAACCCTGACAACTGTGTGCTGTCGGGGTAACGATCTTGGTATGCGCAACGAGCACGTTGCGTTCTTTTAGTGGGGGGTGAGTGTGACACCCTAGTTTCAGGGCATATGTGGTATATGCGATATATGCGGAGAGGCTTAAAAGAATTGATTTGGCTACCTATATCACCAAAGTGCATTTATCTTTTCGGTCACAGGTCTTGAGAGAACTTCATAGTTAAGCGTGCTTGAGCTGAAGTAGTTTCAAGTAGGGTGACCTACTCGGAAGTCATTTCCAGTACCGTATGAGTGAGGTCAAAACACGAGGAAAAATCGCGTGGTGATTGCAGGGTCAGTAAACATGACTTTAGAGCCTTCCGGACTAACGCACCGACTGTCAGACATGGTGGGCCCACAGGCCTGTGAGTGGACGCGGGCCCATGGGAGGGGCGGTCGGGGCGTTACAGCTACCAAATTTAAAATATCATTTCTACCGCTCTTTATATATTCTATCCGTCTCAGAATATAAGTTCTACCACTGTGTCTATCATCTACCCGAGTGTTGAACATGTTTTCTGGAAAGTTATTCCCTAAATGTAGGAATTGATCTTCCATGTTTTAACTAGGCAATAAAAACTAAAAATAAAAATTGTAGCAAGCAGCTTGCATGTTAAAATTAAAGTATTTATGAAAAAAATGAAAATTGAGTGTTAGTTAAATTGATCATATAAGTCCAGTCGTATCTTTGCTCAGCTTCGATGTGGTGTATGGGCATTACAAAGCCTATGTGATTTACATATAAGAGATGCGGTGATCGGTTTAGATTGTGAGGCAGCTTTTGAGTCTATAAACAAAGCAACAGATTGGCCGAGATATGGTGTTTTACTTACAGCAATTCGTTGTCTACAATCATGCTTTGAATCATGTTCTTTTGAAGTTGAGTTGGTGAAAGCTAATTCCATCGCTAGAGCGATTTCGATGAGTGTCACTTGGGATGGAATTGGCCGAGAAATTTAATTTGTAATATCTTTTGTCTGTTGTAATTGGAAATTGATGTTTTCTTTTAGGAAGATTTGCGTGGAATATACCCTTTTCATTTTTAATGCAAAACTACACCCCTTATGTGAAAACTTGCAAAACTAACCTAAAGGGGTAGTGAAATTACATTTAGAGCCTTAAAGAGCAAACAATAAAACTGCAGCTGGAATGACTGTTCCATCATTTTGGAAGTCTACACGGAAAGTTAGAAGTCTACGTTGTAGATTTACACCAGAAGTCTACATTTCGGAAGTCTACAACAATATTTGGAAGTCTACATCGTAATTATTTAGTAAATTTAAATCTATAAATGCATAAAAATAATTTGACCAAAATTTATTATTGATAATTAAACTAGAAGCAATTGTAATGTTTTAAAAATAAAATTTCACCAAATTAGGACAAAGTAAAAAAAAAAGACAAATTAGATTGAAAATGAATGAATGAACTACATACTATACTAGATATCAAATAATATACTTCATCACATTACATTTAGAAGTCATGTGACATTGTGGGAACATGGCAGTAGTTATTGTTTTGTATTATGTATGTATAGTCTTTATGATTTTCTGATAAGTTGTGTTATATGATCTATGGTTTATAATGAACAACTTATTAAAAGTTTGAATGTAGGGTTTGATTATGAGTCATTTATGTCAATGACATTACTTTATGGATTTATGAGTTAAAAATATGGGAAATGGATTGACATTACAATTCGAAAACATGTTTTTACCTTTAGGAATACATTTAAAGTTCATAATTTCAAGATTTTAAATGACGAATTTGCACAAATTTGTAAAATTGTGAATATATTAAATCTTTAGATGATTTATAATATATTTAATTAACAATTATGAATAATCGTAAGAAAATAGTCGATATAGGATTTAAATTGTAGACTTCCATTGCAGTATATTTCACATATGTAGACTTCTAATGTAGACTATATTTAGTGTTTGTATTGTAGACTTCCATTGCGATTAGGGTTTTATTTTAGAGTATAGGGTTTGGTAGTCTTCCATTGGAAGTCTACTTAAACCGGAAAATTATTAAAATAACCAGATGTTTTTGCCTCCATATATAAACCAAATTTACAGAAAATACCCTAATTTTGTTAATGAAACCCCTCTCTCTCTCAAACGGCGGTAGCCAAAAAAAATCTCTTCATTCTCTCCTTCGGATCTAGAAACAACCACATTTCTCTTTAATCGTCATGTCTTACCTAACTACAAAAACGTCAACAATGCTCGTCATGCCTCTTAGCGTATCATCTTCTTCACTCTTCTTTAGATCTGCTTCTAAATAAATACATGGAGAAGACTTCGGGTCTGGCCGACTCGTCATTAGAGGTCGTCCTCCACCGTCTCCTTCTCTTAAAGTATTATCATCCGCGGTACGGTCTGTTCCAGTTCATCTCCTTCTTTCTTATGATATCATGCTTTTTTTTTTTAATTTTGGTTTCATTGTACGAACACGCAAGAAATCGCGTGAGATTTTAGATTTGGTTTCGAAGAAGGATCCCCCTTTCTCCTTTCTCCGTTGTACTTCTCCTTCTTCAGATCTCCCTTTCTCAACCGTCGACCAATGTATGTCTCTGTCTTCTTTCTTGTTCTCTCCGTTCTTCACATTTCAAACTGATTTCTCATCAAAAGTTGTTTAATTTTGTTGTGAGATTTCGAATCTCTGCCATTAACAAAGAAGCTTTGTTCTTCATCGCCATTTCTTCGTCGTCGCCGCCTATATTCCAAATCTGTAAGTCGTCGTAAGCCTTCTTCTTTCTCCGTCTTCATCTTCTTCTTTCTGTATCTTTGTCTATAATCTTCTTCATCTATTTTATTTCGTATATAGTTTCTTGTAGATCTGGAATACGGTCGTTAACATCTTTCCTCTATTTTCTGGACTCGTAAGGTATCAAAGGTCTGCTTAATCTATTTTTAAATTTTGTTTCACATTTCTCATATTTTGTTGCTTAAGACCCACATCTGAATCTGAAAAGTAAATTTTCCTCTCTCTATTGATTGCAAACGTTTATTATTGTTGTGGGCAACTGAAGTCTACATTGTGGCTTTTGCTGGAAGTTTGCATTGTAGACTTTGCGGGAAGTCTATATTGTAGATTTTTGCTTGAAGTCTACAATGAAGACTTACAGCACAGTCTACAATCTAGACTTCTTCGTACGTTTGTCTATAGTTATTTCCTAATTAGTTACTTTTGTTGTTATCAGGTATGGGTCAATATAGCTAAACAGTCGTTGCAGATTCTTGAGATGCGTTACAGAGGTCAAATGGTCAAGGATCATGTTCTAGTGTGCCTAATCATTGTATGTGTGATGAGTCGGGTTTTGGTTTGGTGGACACAATAATCCTAATTTAGTCTGTCGCTACGTAATTTATGTGAACAAAACTAAATTTGCAAATTTTAATGTTTATGACTGTCTACAACTTCTTTCCATTAGTGTTTATTATTATTATTTTTTGTCTTCTAAACGATAATGGATGTCTACAATGCGAATTAAATTTCAAAGAAGTAAAAAGCGGATTTTTGGTGTAGGTTAAACTTGTGTAGACTTCCAGGAAATCTACATTTAAAATTCAATTTCAAAGAAGTAAAAATTGGATTTTTAAATTAGGTTAAACTCGTGTAGACTTCCTGGAAGATAACAATTGAAATTCAATTTCAATGAATTAATTAAATTTGGAGGAATTATTAAATTTATATTTTGGTTAATGAATTAAATTATTCAATTATAAATTAGGTTAATTGGCGGCAATTTAAAAGAAGTAAATTTGGTGGCAATTTAAATTAAGTAATTTTGGCGGCAATTTAAATGAAGTAAAAAGTTAAATTAGGTTAAATCGTGTAGACTTCCATGAAGTCTACTCAATAAGTCTACAAGGGAAGTCTACAAGGGAATTTTACATAATTACCTATGTATTATCCGTAGTGTTATGGAAACCGCTGTATTAACCGCTATATTAACATAACCGTAGGCACTTAACAATCAATTTTAACCTACATATAAATACTCGGGTAAGAATTTTTGGGAACAAAAAACTGTTAATCTCCTACCACCGATGAAGACTTCCAACACTTCCAGCGACTTACGGTGCTCTCTTACTCTCTTCCTTGTTTTCTTCTTCTCTTACTCTCTTCCTCTTTGAATTGTTCTCTTACTCTCTCTTCTCTCCTATTTTCACTTTTCAGATATGTTCACTTACATCTCCAGATCCAGATTTGTTCGCTGACATCTCCAGATCCAGATCTAACCCGTGTAAGAAGAACTTTTGGACAGGATTTTTTCTCCTTTTTTTTACTAGATCTGCATGCGGTTAAACTTTTGAAAACAAAGTCGCAGACTTCCGTCGTATACTTCAATTATAATTTTTCTGATTGTTTGTGTTTTTCAGGCTGATAATGGGTGACAGACGATTCCCCAAAAGACTCTATACTGTAGGTGGAGAGCAAGAGCCGGATAAAAGCGTAGGATATCATTGTGGTAACACAAATCTGTTTGAAGCTCTTCTCGGTACCGAAAAGATCGTTGGTGATCTACTTCCAGATGAAAAATAGAGATTATGAAGTCGAGGTTGGGAGTGATTCTCAGGTTTCATGAACTGAAATTTGGGTGGTGCTCAAGGCTGGTCCACCATATGCTCACCTTGCAGTTAGAATGTAAGAAGCCGAATGAAATATGGAGTCTCATTGGTGTTAAACCTGTTAGGTTGTCGTTGCTAGAGTTTCAGGAAATTACAGGTCTTCGGTGTCATCACATTGAGGATTTGATGACACGTGAGGTTACAATTACTGATGAGATAAAAACTTTCTAGAAACTTCTTAGAGTAAACCAGGATTTGGGTCCATCTGCTGATGACCTAACTGCAGCTTGTAAGAGATGTCAATCCTAGTCTCGGGAAGATCCTATAAGGTTGGGATATCTTGCCTTATATTGTGGATACATTGAAGGACGTAGACATTATCAACCCTCAAATATTAACTTGGCGATGCTCAAATTAACCCTAGCTACTCTCTCAAATTAAGTGATTAGATGTAGTAATTAGGGATCGAATCCACAGGAAACACAATAGATTAATATGCTCGAATTATGCAAAGCAGGATGATTTGAATGCAAGTAAATAAAGCGGGTAAAATGGTTGTGAAATCAATTAAAATAAAAGCTATGCACAGGGAAATCGCAGGTGAATCAGAATTACAGATAAATAAATAAATGATAGGATTATAAAGCACAATTCTTAAACATGAACACGAATGTAAAACCAATAAGTTGTCACTGCAGAGATTATCTATGTCTAAATCCTAGAAAGCCAACTGTCGTTGCGAATTCAGATTAATATAACAAGCAATAAATTCAAGTTCAATTGTTCACAAAACCCTAAACCAAATTTTTTTGCGAAAAAGAATTTTGTTCATCAAAGACTAGATCAAGCAATTAATAAAATTGTCGTTTCAATCAATTAACCTATGATCATATTCTAGTTAGTTAAGCTAAAATAAGCATTAATCACAAGCCAAGATGAAGAACTTCTAATGATATTATCCTAACTGTTGAATCAGATCTAACAATTCATCAAACACCTTTGAAAAACCTGAACCTAACAAGGTAACTACTCAGACATAATCAAAGAAGAAACCATTATATTTTATTGATAGATATCTCTTAAACTACATTGTGTATTTTAAACTTCCGATTATTACGTAGACTTCCTGTGTAGACTTTTGAGTAGTCACTGGAAGTCTACGTTGAATGAGCTAACTAGTCACCAAATGAAAAAAATTAGATTTACCCCATAAATATTAGTCTTAAACAAGTCCAACTTATACAGAGGATAGAGAAATAGGTACCACACATGTGAGAACAAAAAAAACAAGAAATCTCTTTCTAGAATGACATATAATAAAACTTTTAAAAACACTGTGTATTGTAGACTTCTGATTATTACGTAGACTTCGAGTATGGACTTCCACTATACACTTCCAGGGGTGTACTTTTGCATTTGAGGCAAATCCCAATGTAGACTTCCAGGAAGTCTGCACAAAATGTAGACTTCATGGAAGTCTACAAATGTTACTTTTGCATTTGACCAGAGATTTGATTTTTTTGCAGACTTCCAGGAAGTCTACACAAAAAAGTAGGGTCAGTTTTGCATTTGACCAGACGTTTGACTTTTTTTTGCAGACTTCCAGGAAGTCTACACAGGAAAGTGGATTCCTGGAAGTCTGCAAAGGTCCATGTAGGTTAGTTTTTCAATTGCAAAATTAAGTCTGCAAATCTAAAAGTAGACTTCCTAGAAGTCTACACGAAAAGGGGTTAGTTTTGTACTTGACCAAAATTCGTAGACTTTGAAAGTAGACTTCCAGGAAGTCTACACAGAAAAGTAGACATCCTCGAAGTCTGCAAATATTGCTCAATGTTTTGATTTTTGGTCAAATGCAAAACTAACTCTTTTTCCGTGTAGATTTCCTGGAAGTCTACATGTCCTGAAGCAATGCAAAACTGACCTTACTTTTATGTAGACTTCATGGAAGTCTACGTAGAAAAGGTTAAACCTTTGGTCAAATGCAAAACTAACCCCGTCCATGTGGCATTGGGTTTTTGTTTCCAAAGGAATCATGTAGACTTCCTGGAAGTCTACTTCAGGTTTTTTTGCACAAATGGTCAAATGCAAATCTAACCTCTTCACAGACTTGTAGAATTTCTGGAAGTCTACGAGTCTGAACATGATCTGAAATTTTGATTTTTGCAAGTTTCGGTACCTTTTCACATGTTGAGCTCGTTTTTCGCTTTCTCCACCACATGAACTTGGAAATCTAACCGATTTTGAAGAATCCCCAGTGTCGTAAAGCAAGATTTGCGAGAAATCAACCCGTTTTGATATATTATTTTTGAAACGAAACTTACAAAGATTTATGGATGAAATTGTAGATGAAAAGAAAGGAAAGAGAGTAGAATGATTAAATGAGACCATTAAAAACAGTTGTTGAGCAATTAAGAGCTCAAATTGGTTGTTCATGGTGGTTGGAAAATTGATGAAGATGACATTTCTGTAAATAAGTTGATTTCTTTGGGATTGTTGAGACTTTTCATCTTTATTTGGAAGTCTATGTAACAACAAGGGAAGTCTACGTAATGGCATTTTTGCAAATACATGAACAGTTTAATGGCAAAGATTCAAAAAATAGAAAAAAGAGAAAAATGGGTGTAGTTTTGCATTTGACCACAAATAAGGGTGGAGTTTTTTTTTTTTGATCGGAGGAGGGGCCTAAACCCCTCAAATTTATTCAAACAAATAGTAAAAAACTATAAACAGATCTGACGTGGAAGTGCAACTCCCGCAGTATCCTCTACAAAAATAGGACGAACAATGTCTGGAATAGCGTGAAAAGAATGTAAACCTAACGGAAAAGTGAACGCATAGTTCGCTAACCCGTTAGCTAGACAGTTAGCCTCCCTATACACATGAGAGATACGGACCATCCAGTCCCTTGATAAAAAGCCATGGCAAAAACACACCAGGAATGACAGAGAGTTTAACTCACAAATCCCTGTCCGCATAAAACCCACAACGAGCTCGGAATCCACTTCAATCTCCAACTTTGTAACTCGACGCTCCCACGCGATGACCAAACCATAATACACACCCCATAACTCAGCCAGCGGTGCAGAACAAATTCCAATATTAAGCGCAAAACGCGCACACCATATTCCTGCCATATCTCGAATAACACCTCCTGCCGTTGCTAATCCCGGATTTCCCCGCGAAGCCCCATCAATATTTAAATTAAGCCAATCCTCCGGGGGTTTAACCCATGCAATCATCCTCTCCACTTTCCCTGACGATTCACGTCTCACACCTACCATTGTTGAGTGTGCTAAAGTCACCTCTCGTGCAACGTTTTTCGCAAATTGAACACGATCACAACACTTTTTATTAACCCCAAAGACATTACCACATCTCCATTTCCATCCCCACCAAACCGTCATGGCAAACAAGGTGGACCAAACAGATTCGCCTACAGAACTATCATCACCAAGATTAAGAAAAAGCCATTCTAGAAGACATTATTGAAAAAACTCCCATTTTTTCTAGGATGCACTAGTCTTTCCCATATTCCCGCCATAGCAGGACAATCGCGAAGAATATGGATAATAGTTTCTTCTCCTCCTTTACATACCTGGCAAACACCCGAGTCACATAAATGTCTTCGTTGACGTTCCATATTTGTCATGAGAATCTGATTCATCCCTGACCATAAGAACAATCGTACCCTCTCCATTGCGGTAACCTGCCAAACACGCTAAAAGAGTTTGTCCAAAGCTTGTCGTGGAGCATCGTCTCTGGTATCCAAAGAGTACGCAGATTGAACCAAAAACTTCCCATCTTCACTCTCCCGCCAAGATAACCTATCCCGTGCTCCTGTGGATGTATCCAAAACGACCGAGTGCAATTGTAGCACATAATCATTTGGTAACAAAGGAGCAAGCTGATGCTTTAACCAGCCCGCACCATCCCTCCAAAATTCACACGCTGGTCTATTAATACCAAGAGGCTCCACTTCTACTGTAGCAACATTTAAGAGAGATTTATTCAATAACTATTTATCACTCCAAAACAACACTGTTGTACCATCCCCAAGTACCCAACCAATCCCCGGCAAAACCACATCACGTAACCCAATGATCACACTACGCCATATTGAAGACCAAGTCCCCTTCGATAAAAGCCAAGACGGATCACGAACATCCTTTACTCTATACTTCTTATACAAAACTTGTGCCCATAAACTCTCACAGTCATTCAAGAGTCTACACCCCAACTTAGCTAGTAAAGCTTTGTTCATACTTGGTGCCGATCTTATGCCTAGTCCTCCCTCACACTTAGGTCGACACACGCGACTCCAACTCAACAAATGTTGTTTTCGGTGACCTACGGTGCTCCCCCACAAGAAAGAACGGGATAGTTTTCAAGCTCCGCAAGCGTTGACTTCGGTAACGCAATCGAACTCATAACATGAACCGGAAGTGATGAGAGGACCACCCGCGTAAGTGTAAGTCTCCCGGCCATACTTAGAGTCTGTCCTTTCTAGCCTACAAGTCTTGATGAAACTCGCTCCAAAATATCACCGAATGTATTCTTGTTAATTCTTTTCTGCAACACCGGCATTCCCAAATATTTTCCAAGGTCCTTAGTCACTGTGATTCCACTTTCCTCGCTAATCAACTTCTCCAGGTCGCTGCTAATGTTTGTAGAGAAAAATATCTTAGATTTCTCCAAATTAACTTTTTGTCCCGATGCATCACGAAACCTCTCAAGAACCCGACGAATAATACGAATTTGTTTCACCGAGGCTTCTGCAAACAAAATTAAGTCATCCGCAAAGCATATATGGGATAGCTTTGGGCCTCCTTGAGAAAGGGTGATTGGTTTCCAGTCTCCTGCGGCAATAGATTGGTCCACCAAGTGGCATAACCTTTCAAGACACAAGAGAAATAAATATGGAAACAAGGGGTTTCCTTGCCTCAAGCCTCCCTATAATTTGAACGACTCCGTTTTCTCACCGTTCCATAAAAGATGCATCGATGGCCCTCAAACACATTTCATGATCCACGTAACCCAAGTCTCCGGAAACCTCACAGCGATAAGTGTATCCTCCAAGAAATCCCACCTAATCGATCATAGGCTTTCTCCATATCTAATTTCAAAAGCATCTATCCTTTCCGGCCTTTCTTTCTCCGCATCGAATGAACCGCCTCTTGAACTAGGACAATATTGTCCACACTTAATCTTCCCGAAATGAAACTCGCCTGGGTTGGTCCGATCAACCTCGGCATCAGGTTTTTCATTTGCAGCACCATAACCTTAGTAATGTTTTGAATAACACATTACATAGACTTATTGGTCTAAATTGAGTTATCTTCTCCGGTTTCCCAATTTTCAGTATAAGCACAACTAAAGCATCATTAAGCCCCTCCGCAAGCTGACCTAATTGAAAAAAGTCCAAAACAAATTTTTGTATCGAATTTCCGACGACGTCCCAATTCTGTTGATAAAAAACAGGTTGAAAATCCATCCAAACCAGGTGCTTTTAAACGTCCCATGCTTCGAATCGCTGTTACTACTTCTAACTCAGAGAAGGATTTAGACAGAGTTTGCGTGTCATTATGCGTCAACGGTACAAAACCCTCCCGCGGCAGTTGATTTACCACCAAGTTCACATCCTCCATGGAATAAAGTTTATTATAGTATCCAATGGCTAATGCTTCAAGCTCTTTTTGATCAGACACCCATCGGCCATTGTTATCTTGTAATGATTCAATGCGATTACGACGTCTCCTGATAATTGTAGAGGTATGGAAGTAGCTAGTATTGTGGTCACCCAGGGCAATATACTTTTCTCTCGATTTTTGGAACCAGATTACTTCCTCTTGCTCCAACACAATATCCAACTCCTTTAGCAACCCTTCCTCCTTTTGCAACAAGTCATTCGTCTGGGTTAAATCCAATAGGTCTTGAACTCCCTTGATATCAGTCAAGATTTTCTCCTTACGCTTGTTGATATCCCCAAAAACCTCTCGGTTCCAGATTTTAAGTTTCACTTGTAGCCTCTTCAAAGCCATAGGTGTAGAAATGTCACAACTCCATGATTCCTTTAACATATCTTTAAAACTTTCATGATGAAGCCACGCCGCTTCAAAGCGAAACGGCCTCCTTCTCGGATCCATAACCTGAACCGGGGTTAATTGTAGAAACAAAGGCTTATGATCAGAGGCGAGGAAAAGGAGATGCGTTACCGACGCCTCTTGCCACTGCAATCTCGCACTCGCGTTACATAAAACTCTATCCAAACGCTTTGCAATGTACGTATTCTCCATCCTACCTCGTCGCCATGTGAACTTCGGTCCCTTGAAACCCATATCAATAAGGGAAGATCTATTCACCCAATCACCAAATTCCAGTGAATCCGGAGACAAATTCTCACTACCTCCAGTTCTTTCATCCAGTCGAATAATGGTGTTGAAATAAGGGTGGAGTTGAGAAATCATCCCTTTCTTTTATTCTTTGGGTTTTTACCTCATGTTTCTGAAACATTTGTTATGATTTCAATAATATCATTTTAGACGTTTAATCAAGTATAAATAAATTAATCGAAATAAAAACAAAATTTAAAATATAAATCTATAGTGGATATATATATAGAAGATACACGGATATTAGTTAGTGATATAGTTCAATGCTACTAGATGTAATTAACAACATCTTAAATATTTCCCAGGTTTTAATGGTCAATTAATACATACAGGATGAATCAAATTTACCTAACATATTTTAACACTTAGTAGTCATATGTGAAAAAAAATACACCATATATTTATTTGTTCCTTTCATTTCGTTTGGTGATTTTTTTTTTTGTTTGTGCAACCATTTCTTCATTTATTTCAAACATTCAGTTTGCAATAACATGGAGAAGTTAAGCATAACTTTTGACATACTACAATACATCTTAAAATCAAAGAAACTTAAAACATGATAATCTTCAAGATATAGAGACAGCGAATTCAAAGCAAACTCGAATGCGTCAATTGAAATTCGTTTGGTGATTTCTTGTATTTTCTGGGTGCAAGGTTCGATGAATGGTTAGGCATATGTATTTTTCAGTAATTCAAGAGATTGGAATGGACCACCTATTTATTAAATACTACGATATGTATATATAGGCTAAACATATGCATTATAATTGTCATTCAGTCAAATACAAAATTTTCAAACTAGCATCTAGCTACTACTTAGTTTATGTTATGTGTATATAGACGCTCAAAGCCAACCTAACTATCAATAATAATTTTTTGTGTATAAAAAGAACTATCAACAGATATTAGTTTTTAGTTTTAAAATAAAAACATATACTAGTTTTACAAGTCAATAATAGATAACATCTTGCTGGACCTAGTATAATTATCCGCTGTACAGAACTTACTAATTACAATAATTAGTTTAGAGGAATATTAGGTGAAAGTGAATAAATATTATATAGTCATCGGAGCTTTGTAATCTAACGCGTGATTTTATTATATTTTTGCTAAACATATTTGTATTAGTGTTGATAAATATCATAATACGAAAATATACGTATGTGGGTTCTTTAACGAAAAATTATAATAATAGTGGTAAGATAAAACAGAAGTCGACTAATATCTTATATCAAGGTATGAACAACAGTTTTATAAATTGGGTTTGGTGTCTCGCACAACGTTGACTATATAGCTTATATATTTTAACTTCGCATACACGTTCCCTTTAAACGGATCAGTATTTAATAGTACTATCTTTTAGGTGTATTATTGACTCATTATGCCTATTTTAAACTAATTATCAGGGAATACAAGTCGATTATTTCCTTTTTCTTATATTTGAAAACGAAAGCTAGTACTAACCTCCAAAGAAAAACATACGGATTTGCAAATATTAATTAAATTATAAAAGTTGGATTTAAAATTCAGTAAATTTATCGATAATTTTTAAATCCATTAAAAAACAAAAATCAATAACCCCTCCCTCTTTTCCCCTAATTATCAAAATTGAAGATGATACAAATAGAATTAAATATATATATACACAGTAAGTTCGCACAACAAGACGACCTTTAGATAGTAAACAAATGGAAAGTTCTTCGAATTAAGAAAATAATATTAGTAGAAGAAAATGCATAACAAAGGCAAGATAAATGGTACACTTTAAGTACCTAATGTAACACACTTGCATTCTCTCTGGCCAAAGAATGGCTTGATGCACAACACAGCAAAGCTCTTATAAACAGAGCCAAGCCGTCGCAACCCCAAAACGAAGATGAAGACTTGATCATCTGCCAATTGGACGCCGCTTGGAATTCGGATAATAGAAATTCAGGCCTGGGATGGATCTTTCGGATGCACGATAACCAAGCTCTGGAACGGAGCTGAAGTGCTACACATGTGCGATCTCCATTAATGGCCGAAGCTCTGGCTCTCCGGAAAGCAATCTACTATACTCAATGGAAATGATTTTTAAAAGATTGAGATTTTTTTTTTTAATTTACTCTTTACCCATCTTTCCCTGATGGGACATCATTTCCAAATATTACAATTTGAAAAGAAAAGAGTGATAACGAGATTGAGATTTGAGTCCGACTCGTCTCAACTTATCAACGCCTTGAATTCAGATACTTCAATTCTTGATCTTTATAGCATTATCGAAGACATTAAAGGCTTTGCTAAAGCTTTTGAACACGTCTCTTTCAAATATATTAGCCGAAAACTGAATGTAAAGGCAGATTGCCTTGCGAAACAAGCTCTTAGCTTGATGTGTGTACACTTGGGATGGTATATAAGAAATCTATCTATTGTTCAAAAAAAAAAAAAGTAACACACTTACAAATTTGTCAATCATCGATCTTCTGGCCTGAAGAGTAAATAAATGGAAAGTTCTTCGAATTGAGAAAACTAGAAAAGGCATAACAACGGCGAAATAATAATAATCTTAGTTCTTAAAAGACAAAGTATGTAACACAATTAAAACCCCCACAAAAATAAAGAAAAAACCAAATAAGACCAATAAGAAGAAGTGACATATTATGATAGATTCAAAGCATTGTTATTATGATCATGGTGATCATGAAACATCAACATGTCACTACCGTAACTCTCTCTATCATCTTCGCTTCCACCATTGATATAAATATTCGACGACGAATTCAACGGTATCGAGCTATTCGAAGAAGTTCCGGGTAGCATTGATGAACTGAAATTCCAACCGGCTTTGAAATTCTCACCATCATTAATTTCGTTCGGGACAAATGTGGGAGATGAGTAGTTTCCGGTTAGATGGACTTGGTTCATAGATTGGTCACTCGAACCCGTATAATGGAGATAATTTTCCAAGTATTCTCCATTGTTTTGCAGTTGAACCGGTGGTGTGGAGTTGAGCAAACCGGTGAAACTGTTTGGTACAGTACTTAGGTCGTTTTGAAGCTGTTGGTTTGGTTGGTATGCTTCGGTCTGAACGTTGTTGAGAGAGGCGGTGAGGTGATTCAAGAATCTGGGATTAATATCTGAAGTAGTGAAATCAAATGGAGTATTCATTGGTTGTGACATAGATTTCATGAAGAGAGATGAGGTAAGAAACGAAGAGAGCTGAAGAAGATTGATTCGTGGACAATGAGTAACGGGATCAATCCCCATTCGTAAGAGTTTCTTTTTTATATGTGTGTTCCAATAGTTCTTTATCTCGTTATCTGTTCGTCCTTGCAAGTGAATAGCAATAGCCGACCATCTACATAGAAGAGAAAAAACTAGTTAGAATTTGAAAATAAAACGAAATGAGAAGTAATTAATAAGTTTTGACTTGCTATAATATTAGCTTCGTAAAGAGTTGAAGATAGCAAGCTTAGCTTCATACATTTGACCTTGACAGTGCTTATGTTCTTGTTTTTTAGTTGAATTAAATAAAATATGCAAGTAGTATATTCTTAGAAAATGTATTTAAAGACATGGAAGTCCAACGAAGTAGGTGCAGTAGTGGAAAACTAGGTCACTTGAATTAATTTCTTGAACATTATAACTAAACTAGAATTAAAAAGAAAAAAAAAAGAGAGAGAATTTTGAAGAAAGACTAACTTGTTTCCAAGAAGGCGATGAAGTTGAATGATAGTTTCTTCCTCTTGAAGAGAGAACTCTCCTCTCTTGATATCGGGTCTTAGATAGTTCGTCCATCGCAATCTACAACTCTTCCCGCATCTTTTTAACCCTTTTCAAGATTCACACCAAGAAAATGGAATTAGAACCAATGATTGTTCTAAAGTAAACACTAACCTTGACATTCACAACATATAATACGGTAGTCAATGATAGTAAATTCTAAACAAAATTATCAGGTGTCAATGTAAATATAGAACGCAAGAAAACATATCGTAGTCTTTTTTTTTTTTTTTTTTTTTGATAAAAATTGTAGACATTTATTTAGCTAAGGTTTTTTTTTTCTAGGAAAAATTATCTAAGGTTTTGTGCGTAAATATGTGTATATGCACATGTGTTGACAGTTGATATTTACATGATATAACATGCTAATCATACGAAGTACAATTTTTAAACCACAAACATTAACACAAACGCATGAACACAAATCATTGTAGCATATAGGATTTAGCTAATTTAGCACACACAAAAATGGATTTAGCTAGGCTTGTGCATATGAGTAGGGGTAGAAATTTACCGGCGTTCTTGGGAAGTGTACGCCATTTTCGGGGACCGTGCGTCTGAATGTAACCTACGAGTTTCTCGTCTTCTTCCGGAGTCCATGGCCCTTTCTTCACTTCACCCTCCTCCGAGCCTAAAGATTTTTCCATCTCTTTTTAATGTTTTTTTTTAAATCTCTTTTTTAATGTTAATATGCAACAAAGCTAGAGAGAGAGAGAGAAGTGGATAGCTCTGCGAGCTTAATTACAGAGAAACTAGTTTTATTCAAGAACATGTGAAAATATATATGGGTAGTACAAAGTCAAGTCAATGAGATTCGGTACCGCCCTTCCATCATCTAATCAAATACGTGTCTTTTCTTGATGAAATACGGAGAAGAAAAAAAAAGAAGAAAAGAACAGCTTATTATGTTGACAAAAACAATAGCGGATAAAATAAATAACAAACAAAAAGTATGAGACTAAACCATCTCTATTAACCTTAAATAATTAATTCAATGGAATGAAAACACGTGGCAGAATCTCAGTGGTGTATGAGGACGTGTGATAGATATATTAAGAAGGTTCTATTTGTTTTGGTCTCTTTGTCTCAAATCATCAAACAGTTTGCAAGATAGCTCTGTTGCGTGCATGTTTAACTCATCAGTCATAGATAGACTCCTCCCTGGATATTGATATATGAGAATAGAAATCAAATATATTATATAATTAATATGGTGTGGTTACAAAATGAAAAGATGAAATACATGTTTCGAATGGAGATAGGACGGAATAGATGTGTGATAGTTCGGATAGTAATAAGTGAAGATGCATGACAAAAAGGAGTCATGTACCAGAAGGCTGTACCAGAAGGACTATTGTACCAGAATGAGTTTGGGTTTTAACCTAATTGGAAGTACTCTTGCCGACTAAAACAAATATAAAAGGAGGCAGAATATTTCCATAGGTTAGCAAGTCATGTACCAGCAGTTGTACCAGACGTAGTACAACCGGAACTGAAGCTAGTACAAAGGACGTGGACTTTGAGGAGTTGGGTTGTGGCTAGGTTAAGACATGGAGCCGACTTAGAGCTGTCATGAAGTGAAGATGAGTGACGGCCAAGGGATCGTTCCTTGAAGAAAAAGATAAGGAAAGATATAAGGAAGATTTATGGAAGATATGGAAGATTTGGGAAGATACAAGATCTTACTAAACTTGGGAATATTCCTATGGGTTTATATATAGGACGTTAGCTGCGTTTGTGCAGGCTAACACAATAGAGAATTACAATCTTTAGCAAAGGGATTTAGGGTTAGAAAACAATATCTTGAATCTAGGGTTAAAGGGTAGTTAGAAGTTCATAAGGTCATGTGTGATCTTTGAACTACAAGGCTAGGATTTATTAGAACGATAGGAAACATGTAAGTCATCTTATCATATCAATCTAGTGAAGTTTTGGAAAAGAAAACCCTTGTGTATTGTGTTCTTGAGCTGTAGCAGTAGCTGTACGAGTAGCTAATACATCTTCATTTGGTATCAGAGCGGGTGTTTGTCTGCGAGATCCTGAGGAAGAGATGGAAAGCTACCAAAATCTACTCTACAGCACGAAGGTGATTCTGGATGACAGCAATTACGGTTTTTGGAAATCAAGGATGAGATCCATCATCAGAGGCATTGATGTACTTGCTTGGAGAGCTGTTCTAGTTCAGTGGGAAGCTCCAACTGTAGCTGATGCATAAGGGGTCAGATCTCTCAAACCAGAGGAAGACTGGACTGAGACAGAGATGAAGAAGGCCAAGTACAACTCCAGGGCTCTCTCTGAGATTCACGACAGTGTTACAAAGAAAACTTTTGAACTGATTCAAGGCTGTGAGATAGCTAAGGAAGCGTGGGATCTGCTACAGGGGCACTTTGAAGGATCTAAAAAAGTTCAGAATTCAAGGAAGGACATGTTAACCTACAGGTTTGAAAATCTAAAGATGGAGGAGCTTGAGACTATCATCGAGTTTGCTGCGAAGTTGAAATCTCTTGCACAAGAGGTTGCTACTCTTGGAAAAAAGTACAAAGAAAAGAAGTTAGTCAAGAAATTCCTTCGTTGTCTTCCCCTGAAGTTCATGGCCTACAAATCAGCAATCAATCACTCAAAACACTGAAGATATGAGTTATGGTGAAATAGTTGGCATGTTGCTTCAGCATGAGACAAAGCTTGATGGTGTGGTCTCGGAGACCAAAAAGATGAAGAATCTTGCTTTGACCTCGCGAGCAATGCAAGAGACTGAATCAGAAGATAAAGCTGATACAGTGGGACTCCTAGTGCGACGGTTCGACAGAGCTCTAAGACGTGTAGAGCAAGGTCAGGGTTCAAGGAGATTCAGTGGTGTTAAGAGACAACCAAAGAATGAGAAGACTGGTCGAAAGAACGAAGTTCAGTGCTTTGAATGCAAGGGTTTTAGCCACTTCAAAACTGATTGTCCTACAGTGAAACGACGTGAGTTTAAGTGTTTAGGATGTAAAGGTACATGACATACTCAACAAGAGTGCACCATTGATCCAAAGCGCAAGAATGATAGATCAAGGATGGCAGATGGTGAATCAGAAGAAGCAAGCGATGATGAAGCCTTGCTAAACAATTTTGTCACGTTTGTTGGGATAGTTGAAGTGGATGAGACGCTGTCTGAGTCAGAATCAGAAGAAGAACATGATGATGAGCTTATATCAAGCTACAGAGACATTCGAGATACTCTCATTCGTCTCAACCTTGAGAATGCTTGTCTTATCAAAGAAAAACAATGTCTTGAAGAACTGGTACAAGTTATTCAGAATGAACTAGATGCTGAGAAGAAGCTTGTACAAGGAGGCCTGACCCTGATGAAAGAGAAACTTGTTCTAGCAACCAAATCTGCAAGATTGGAAAAGGAGTTGTACAATGAAAAGGAAGTATCAGCACAGGTTAGGCTCAGTTAGATCTCCATTACAAAAAGATCCACATGTTCGCTGGTACAAAGCAACTTGATAAGATTCTGTCAATACGTCGCACTGAGAAGACACACAGAGGTCTGGGGTACAATGGAAGAAATGATTCAGAGACTGGAGGTGTCAAGTTTTTTTCAGCATGATACACTGGCTCATTAGAGCCCAGAACTGGAGGTGGCACAGTACAGAAGAAAGAATGTTATTTCTGCGGAAGGATAGGCCACATTAAAAGGTACTGTTACAAATTCAAGGAAAGGGTAAACGTCTCATATAGCAAGAGAAGTACACGTGGAATCATCGTCGGAATCAGATATGGGTTAAGAAATCGGACCTACAGTTCACTGGTACAAGGCGTGCATCAGTCAGCTCATGGAGAACAAAACTCTGTTGTAACATGGCATCTATCTCAGGAGTACAAGAAGATACATGCCCCTGGTACTTTGAAAGCGGTAGTTCAAGACACTTAACGGGTACTTAGGAAAACCTTCAGAATATTCAGAAGGTGAAGGAAGGAAAGGTCACGTTTGGAGATGGAAGCCGTGGTGCGATTCAAGGGAAAGGAAACACCGGTGAGACAGGACTACCACAGTTAACAAATGTGTACCTTGTACAAGGGTTAAAAGCCAACTTGATCAGTGTGAGTCAACTGTGTGACGAAGGTCTAACCGTTGTCTTTACGAGTGTTGATTGCAAGGCGATTGACAAAGATGGCTTCACAGTATTAAATGGAGTTCGGTCTAGCAATAATAACTACATGTGGGAAGAAAAAATTAACTGGTATAGTTCACAAGAAATCAACCTTCCATGTCACAATCAGGCTATCACTCAGACAGTGACACAGAAGCTCCTGCTGCAGAGACAGACAAGGGGACTGACACACAAGAGCAAACAGCAGCATTGGATCAGACTGGTTCAGAGGAATAAATCAAATCAGGTAACCAGTCTGTGATAGATCATTGTGTGTTATAGGATGTGAATCAGAATCAGTCTGCATCTGATGTCATTGGAGCTGCGAATGAGGGGCGGAAAATGAAAGGAATCAGAAAGGCCTATAATGAGATGGTTCGGCTTATTTGCTCTATATCAGTCCTAGAACCGAGGACACATGTTAAAGCCATGGAACAGGAGCTGGAACAGCTTGAAAGAAACAAAGTCTGGGAGCTTGTACCAAGATCTGAAGCAGTGAATGTCGTGGGTACTAAGTGGATTTTCAAGAACAAAATTGATGACAATGGTGTTGTGGTTAACAACAAAGCGAGATTGGTTACTCAAGGATACTCTCAAATCAAAGGAGTTGAGTTTAAGGAGATGCTTTCACCTGTAGCAAGACTTGAATCCATTCGGTCGTATCTGGGGGACTCTGGAACACTGTTGGTTTACTGCGACAATAAGAGTGCAATAAGCATCTCAAAGAACCCAGTATAACACTCAAGGACAAAGCACATCGACATTCGACACCACTTTATCTGCGAATTAGTGGAGGAGAAACAGGTAGTGGTCGAACATATTATCACTGATTTTCAACTGGCTTATTTATTCACAAAACCTCTGGACTTTAATTGTTTTGTCACCTTAAGAAATTCAATTGGTATTTGTGGAATTTGATGTGTGTTCCAAGTGCGCCAAACTGACACATGTACTGACTCAGGATGCGTATACGTTTGGATTTTGTTTGGAGTCAGAAAAACTTGTGAGTAAAGAGCTACCCATCATGTCGTCTCATCTTGTCGTCGGTACAAGCTTCAACGAGCAAAACAAAAATTAAAAAAAAAGGTACAGGTTGTATTACTTTTGCTCAGGCAATATTTACCAGTCAATCGGTTTTATAAACAAAGTGGTACAAGCTGTATTTCTTTTGCTCATGTAGTCTTGTACCATAAGAATTTTTTTTCTAAGCTTTCAATATGCAAGTGAGGGTTTCTATGACGGTTTAGACTGTATTACTTTTGCTCAAACAGTATGATACTTGAGGATCCAATGATCATTAGCTCTTTAAGTGAACAGAGGTTGAAAACTGACTCAAGGGGAGATAAATACATGATGGTGTGAAAGCTACGCACTTGTGTCACTGATGGCCAGATACAGTAATCTTTACAAGCAGAAAATGTGTCTCTGGGTCTGGTACAGTGTTGGTTCATACAACACAACAATGGTGGAAAAGATATGCGTTTAACTTTGTATTTAAAAAAAAAAGGTTTTTCAAAGGCTAGATGTCAAATATTGATTTGTGGGCACCATTATACTGATATTCCCCATTTGTTTTTCGATAAATGTGGTTGTGGTTGAGCCTAAGTTATGGCTGTACTACTGATGGGTGTTTTAGAAAAATTGTGCAGTGGATCATGGTGTATCAGGACTAATATCTCAGTCAATGACTATGTACTATGGAAGTTCGTACAAGAGAAGAACATGAATTTCGCCTAAGTGTATTAAATGGGCTTTGGATAAAAGAGATTAAAAGAGAAGCATTTCATGTGTCTGCCGAGTCATATGTATCTGTCTAGTCTCAATCATCTGTTACAGCACAACCTGTATCTACTCCTGTCAAATCTCCTGTCTCTGCAGCGGTACAACAAGCTTCAACATCAGCTCTGCTTGCATCAAGACAGTAACACAATCGTGAGTCTTGGCGCCATCCGAATTCCACTTACTCCAAGAGCTATTCCAAATGATGGATCCGAAGGGAAAGAATTTGATTCATAAGGTGAATTAGACAAGCTAAACGACATGGAGATTTGTTCAACCATCGTAACATGTCACCCAATGACCCGTACTTCAAAATATAAAGGTCATATTTCTTTTCCCTATGTACTAACTAGATTTTTTTTTAACTTGTGTGCTCACAAGCTGGGGGAGAAAAGTAGATGTCTTGATTTACGGGGGAGTATGGTTGATGAAATGCCTTGATTTATGGGGGAGTATGACGTATCATGGTTCGTTATGTGTTGATTTTGATTAAAGATTCAAGTACTAGTGATAGGATTCTGGAGGAGTTAGAGATGAGGTTATAATATTGAATAGTTGATCTCGATAACTCTGTAATTTCATGTTTTCATATAGTCTTGTTTAGAATCCTATTTGTGGTTGGCTACTTCTCTTGTTATGTGTATGTGTTTCAGGTGCTTGTGCTTGTGAGACACACAAAACTAAAAAGGGGGAGATTGAAGATGCAAGACCAAAAGGAGTCCTGTACCAGAAGGACTACTGTACCAGAATGAGTTTGGGCTTTAACCTAATTGGAAGTACTCTTGCCGACTAAAACAAATATAAAAGGAGGCAGAATATTTCCATAGGTTAGCAAGTCATGTACCAGCAGTTGTACCAGACGTAGTACAACCGGAGCTGAAGCTAGTACAAAGGACGTGGGCTTTGTGGCTAGGTTAAGACATGGAGACGACTTAGAGCTGTCATGAAGTGAAGATGAGTGACGGCCAAGGGATCGTTCCTTGAAGAAAAAGATAAGGAAAGATCTAAGGAAGATTTATGGAAGATATGGAAGATTTGGGAAGATACAAGATCTTACGAAACTTGGGAATATTCCTATGGATTTATATATAGGACGTTAGCTGCGTTTGTGCAGGCTAACACAATAGAGAATTACAATCTTTAGCAAAGGGATTTAGGGTTAGAAAACAATATCTTGAATATAGGGTTAAAGGGTAGTTAGAAGTTCATAAGGTCATGTGTGATCTTTGAACTACAAGGCTAGGATTTATTAGAACGATAGGAAACGTGTAAGTCATCTTATCATATCAATCTAGTGAAGTTTTGGAAAAGAAAACCCTTGTGTATTGTGTTCTTGAGCTGTAGCAGTAACTATACGAGTAGCTAATACATCTTCAATAAGAACACATATATATATATATATATATATAAGCGCACCTCCATTAGAGATTGTTAAAGGGGTTCGTAAGAGGGTTTCTTGGGTTTCTTAAGCTAAAATATTTTTAAAAATTTAATAAATATGTTTATGTTAGAACCGGTTCTTAACAGAGATATTTAAGAATTGTTAAGAACCCATAACGTGTCAAGTGGTGATTGGTTCACCTAACATGTCAACAGATCCAAATCAGTCGATGAACCGATCCAAATCAAATAATCAAGAGCGTTGTTTTTGGATGAGGTATTGCCGGCGAATGGGCGAAGAAGGAGGATGTTGGATAGGAGGTTTGTGCTACTCTCAAATTTTCTTCTCTATGTTTCATCATTTTTGGACTGAGTAGTTTGTGCTACTGATTTGGGGATTTTGTATGAACTTCCAATCTTAGGTTTTACAAGTGTGTTATAGTTGCTGAATTTTACGATTGGGAGTTTTGATGTTTGTTCTGCTAATTTGCTAAGTTTTTCGCTTTGATTCTTCTCTCGAGGATTTTTATATATTAAAATGATTGATTAGGTTTTTGAGCAAATTGTAGTTTTTTGTTTAAAATAAAAAATTGTGCCAAATTTGTTGATCCCATGTTGTTAATCTTTGCTTTTTCCTATGAAGACTTTGAAAACGTATTGGTCTCGAATTGTTGTTGAATCTGGATTTTGTTTTACTGCCATGGACTTTTTGTAGGATCATGAGCTTGTTGTGGAGCCTATGTCAACATCATCTTCTTCTCAATCTGCAAGACCATCTACTACATCTGCATCTTCAACTGCATCTACTAATGAAACTTGCTCACGAAACTCAGCTGAACTAGAGAATTGGTTATGAGAATGGAGAAACGAAATGGTTAGTTTTGTGTTGTGACTCTTGTCTATTCTCTCTGGTTATGTTTAGTTTACTTTGTTTTTGGTGTGTTCTTGTGTTCTTGAACGCAAGGTGGATGATTCTGGTGAGTTAACAGAGAAAGAGATTATAAGAGCTGAGAGAAACGCTGGTTTTATTATTAGTAGATTGAGAGATATTTAAGTAAGTTTCGCTTTGAAATCTTATTTTGAAAGTAGTACTTTAAGTTACATTGATAAATAAATATAGTGTGGCATCTGTATTGTGTCTGCGTTCTACTTGAAGATAGAGCTTATCCAGAACAGGTGAAAACAACTACTAGTTCTAATAATACTAGTGTGTTCTTGTGGATTTCATCATTCTTGTTGCTTTTGATCACTTTTCTTTCTTGTCTGCAGGTTGATTGGATTGGTCAGAATAATCAAATTGATGCTTGTTTGTATTCATCTCCTTGAGTTTCTTTTGTATGTGTATTTCAAGTTAAAAGTGATGATGGTCTCGTCTTTCTTTTGTATGTGTGTTTCAATATTAACTTTTAACCAATGGAAGGAAAACAATTTGCAAAATGAAAATAGAGTTTTTAACTTAATTTGATGTTAAATTAAGATCTAAAAAATTGTTAAGAACCCTAAAAGATTTTTACCAATGGAGATGGTCTAAGTACTGTTAGAGTGTTAGCTGCAATCATCCAAAACACGACATTTTCCATTGAAACATCTTATGGAAAACGGTACGTATTGTGAAAAGGTTTATTTATAAGAACATATTTAAATTTCTATGCATGGACAACACCTATATTTATATGCATAATTTTTTTTTTCTTCAAAATAATCTTGTTTATTCTCATAATTTCTCTCCACAACTGACTTTCTATATATGACTGTAACAGCTATCTTATATATGTTAGATAACTGACAATCTAAGACATGTATTTTTGTTTTTACCAAGTTAATTAGGTCAATTAACGACTGTCGTTTACAGTCCAACATACGCAGGCCCAGCTCAAATTAAATATGGACCTTGTGCCCAAAACAAATTGCCAAAATTTAGGGTTTTTTCTTTAAGGTTTACAAAATTTATGGCCTTTTTACAACTAATTAAAAAATTTAGGACCCTTTTTACAAAAACAATCAGCTGAAAATTTGGGTCCCACGGTGGGGCCCTGTGCACTTGCACAACCCGCACGAGAACCGGCCCTGAACATACGTAAAGAACAAGCAACATTAGAGGTCAAAAATACAATGTAAGAAATGAAATTATATTAGGAAAATGGCCAAAAAAATCCTCAACTCTAACGCGTTTACAAAAAAACCCTGGAACTACATACTAAACCATTTTAACATCATAATTTTGTTGACTTATGTTTTTTAACTCGGACAAGATGGTTGGGAGAATCTTTAGCTCGGACAATAAATATGACTTAGGCCCAACAAATTCAGAGAATATGTCGGCCTTAATCTAAGTTTGGCACGATTCTGGGCCCAAGACCCAATTATGCTTATGATCCAGTTTAATCATAACTAAACTTTGTGGACCGGATTTCTGGTGTGAAATTCAGCTCCAACAGTTGCCCCCAGCCCATTGACTACTTTAATGATGAGAACTAATGGGCGATTTGAATTGAGCTACGATTTCGGGAGATCTTACGCTTAGTAAGATCTGGGATAACCACAACTCTAATACGTTTGTAACATCTTGTGTTAACTGGTAAGGTTTAAATTGTCACTTAGGAAAAATTAGGAGGTTTTTGGCAGTTAGAAATATTTAGTGGTTGAATTATTAGGGAATTGATATGCTCAAATTTACCATGCGCTACTCTTTCAAATTAAGAGATCATAGTAGTACTTGAGGATCGAATCCACAGGGAATCTAATCACACAACAAACTCCAAATTCAAATTAAGCTAAGTGAATAATAATTAATGTAAAACAAGTAATTAAAAATAAGCAGATGGTGATTATTGTTCTTTAAATTCAATGAGATGAAGCGCTAGGCATCGGGAAATTCGCAGGCATGATTTAAAATCAAAAACTCAAACAATGTCAGGATATTTATTAAGTACGGTTCTAGAACTCAAAAACCAATTGTAAAACTAATCAACTTTCGTTGTAAAAGCTATCTATGACTAAATCCTAGAGAAAAAAAATTTGTTTGCGAGTTCAATAAACTTAGTCAAGCATTAATAAGCAGTTCTGATTTGTTCACAAAGATCCCATACCAAATTTCTTTACAAATAGTCTCTTTGCCCACCTATGATATTGTTCAGAATGACTAATAATACTTTCGCATATATCAATCAACCTATGATATCTAAATTTCAGGTGATCAATCCTAAATCAGAAATAAAACTATCAAGGTGAAGAACTAATAGATTAATTTCAACAGTAATCCAACTCTTAACAATGTATCATCAACCTTTGAAAAACCCTAAACCTAACTAGTAGATTACTCAGACATAGATAATGAAAACATCATAAATACTGAATAATACTGCATTAAAGAGATAGAGTAAGGAATACAAAAAGGTTCGAAGAATTCTCTAAACTTGTCTCTCTCAAAGCTCTCAATCAATCTCTCTCTAGGTCTCAATAGAAAAAAAGATATAAGATTGTAAACTAAAGCGTAGCCTAAACAATGGCCGAAAACTATAATAAATAGGCTAAATCACATTTTTGGTTCAAACCGAGTCAAAATAGTAAAAACTACAATTTCCTTATTTTTCAGAAAACTGGTCGGTTTAGGCAGATTCGCCTATCTTCACTAAACATGTGATAACTCTCTATCCCACCGTTGCGATATCTTAAATTCACGTCCAAATGAAAGCTAACGCAACGATCTATCTTGTGTCAAAATATCACACCGATCCATCGGTGAAAAGTTAGTCAACGAATGCCAAACTTTTGACATTTTCTGCTCTTTTCTTCCAATCCTTGCTCCTTTGTCTTAGACTCCATTCAAACGTATTTTATATAAAGAATCAATAAAGAAAAAAGACTCTATAAAGTGGCCTTATATCATGGCCAAAAACTGGTAAAAACCATGATATATCAGGAATGGAAACTTAATTATTGGCCCGTGAAAGGTAAACGGGTCTTCCACATTAAAAAAGGAAAAGGAAGGCCTAGAAAGAAGGGGCTGCGTTTTTAATAGGAAATAGTTCAAGCATGCTTTTTGTGGGCCTAAGAGAGAAAAACGTGGTAAAGAGGGGAAGAAGGAATATTCTAGAATCCTTGGAGAGGAAGTAAACAAACGGGCTTGGTCCATAAAGTAAGGAGTTGGAGAAAATAAGGAAAGTGAATATTCTTCTAGGACATTCGGTGTTGTATATATATAGTGAGCAAAGTGAACTCATAATTCTTCACACCAAAAACGTTCTCACCTCCAGAAACGAAGATAAACGCTTAAGAGGAAGAGAATAAGGAGGAGCTTGAGAACGAACTCAGCACCCCAAGTTCTTAGGAGAGCGGTTCAGGCCAAGGTAAGGTGCGATCCGTACTTAACATATTCCTTTCTTCTTTTCTTCATTATAGTTTTCATGTAGTAGCTTAGTAGTATGGGTTAAGGGTAGAGTAGAGATGGGTCGAGAGAAACTCGGCGAGGTTAGAGAACTGGTTGAGGGCTTGATCCATGTACGTAAGTGGTACGTACGGATGTTATCCAAATGTATGCTTATGATGGTAACAGACAGTGGTGTGACGTACGTAGTACGATAGGACGGACAGTGGTCCGGTACATCCGTGGTACAAGGGAAATGGACGAAGGGTCCATACGTACACGGTACGAGGAAACGGACGTTGGTCCAAACATGAAGTGTTCATGTGAGTAGTATACTGGTATGGCCTCGGGGTTCCTCAGCAGAATCATCTGGAGATGTTATCGGTATGGCCTCAGGGTTGCCTCCATACATCTTGTCTAAGGTCGAGACAGACAGTGTAGGCGTAAAGATCGTATCAATGGTAACCTAGAAAGCAGTTGGCCGTGGATTGGAAGGTCTTGATGAGAATCAATTCAACCTCAATTCGAAACCAATACAAGGCCGTAAGGATAAGCATAAGCTTAGCCATAGGCGTAGTATAGTAACAGAGCATCCGGTTGGATCATGGCGATCCAGCTAAGGACTAGTAGGTGTGAATGGTATATAGTCTACACATAGACTTGATCTATGAACATGTTGGCTATGAATTGAATACATGCGCTGAGGACACACCATGGGATTTCAACCATGTGCTCGGGGAAACTTGTCTTGGACTAAGCTAAGGCAAGAGTGACTCGTTGTTTGGTGAGTTGGAAAATAGCTATGAGTTGTATAGGTAGCTCGTGGTTGGTTATCAACTCACATGCATATTGTTAGGATTGTAGGAAGTTGCGAAATGATGGTTTACTGTCATTTCCGAATAGAGTCTTGCACAGACGTAGCTAAACCTTTCCACTACAAGAAAACAAGGGTTTACGACTATAAAGTTAGTCGCAATGTAGTCGCTAAATCAACTGTTACGACTATTTAGCGACTAATACGTGCAATCGTAAATCCTTAGTCGCTCAAGATCATTGTCATAAATATAGTAGAAACTTGACGACTATTTGACGACTAATATAGGTAGTCGTAACGTAATCGTAAAGTAGTCGCTTAATTTTACGACTACCTTACGGCTAATTTACGATTTATCCGCATGAACAAAGGTGTTGTTGTTGTTGTTGCAGTCGTAGTATAGTCGTAAAATTTAGTGACTACTTTTCGATTACGTTACGATTAATTTATGACCCAATTTACGAGTAATTTACAAGTAATCTGATTTGCAAATGTGTTTTTGTTGTAATTTAGCGATTAATTTATGATTACGTTTCGACTATTTTATGACTGATTAACAACTGTTTGGCGACTAATATTTTGAGCGACATATGTATATGGTATCCATTTTGTTTCTGATTGCAATTGGTTTTTTTCTCATATTGACAAAATAAAAAAAATCCTAATGCCACCAAAACCAATATCATACCACTGAAGTTTAATATAAAACAAAGATTGTAAACACAAAAGAGAAAGATTAAATATAACCAACATTCCCGCGAGTCATAACACAAACAAACAATGAGTCGGAGAGGGTTTACACACACATACATACTACAAGTGCCAAGTTTATGATAGCTAAGAAGTGGAGATGGATGGATAAGTAACCGAAGAAGCATGTGGAGCTGAAGTTGGAGTTGATGCTAGAGAGGTTGAGAGAGGCCTTGTGGTTGCTGCAGCTGAACGAGTCGCCGTAAAGTATAGAAAGGCAGGATTAGTTTGGCGCAAATACTCTTCCTCCAAGAAGAAGTGTTCGAGCTTGTCCTTATGCTCAGCACCAATTTGGAAATGCTCTGCTTCACGCCGTGCATTATAAGCAACCTGCTGATCAATTTTAGTTTGAGCTTTCTTCATTTTCTCTTCCAATGCCACAAACGCTAAAGAGTCTCCTGGTTGATTTCCAGTTACAACATTCTCAAGATTGATGCTTCCAACTCCATAAGGAATGCCTCGCAAATCCTTCTCAGTGGACTGTCAAAAGAAAAGAAAATAGTAAATAAAGAGCATGATTAATTCGAAGACTATGTAACCGTGGATTGTGAAAAATGTTACTTTACCTCAAGAAAGATGGTTGTATAGTCATCTGTTGTGAGCTCCCGAGGTTGTGAAGCACCGTCTGAAACACATGAAGGCTCTGCCTGGATCTCAGCCAACTTATCTTCCACATTCTTCTCATAAATTTGAGCGATTTTCTCTGCCTTCCGATCAACAAATGTACCATCTGACTTTGTATGAGTCTTAATGAAAACCTCACCAAAATTAACTGGTCTTCCCAAGTCTTCTTCCGACAATGTTACAAAATAAACAAAGATTATGAAAAAATGAAAGTTGTAAAGGAGTACGAATATACAACAAATATATAAAAATGACGTACCATTTTTTCTTATCTTTGTTGATACGATGTCGCCCTAATAAGTGGATGTGAGGACCAAGACCATTACGGTCACAGAGCATTGGAATAGGTGATACTCTTTTGTTGTGCTTCTTCAGTATCCCAGTAGTCAACCATCGTTTTCCAAAGAGTTTTGTTGCTCCATGTAGGGCGTTCTCGACTAGTCCTCACGTTGCTTACCATGTCTTTCATCCGCCATTGACAGTTAGTCTCAAAATGCTGTTGAACTGTCCTTATTATCAAGGGATCCAAAGTGTGGGTTTTCTACAAAACAAAGAGAGTAAAATGTGTTAGTGAAAACAACATAAGTAAGCCTATATGTTAAGAAGGCTAGAGGACAGAAACCGCTACCGCGAACTCGACAAATTATTTTTCTTTTTTATCTTGAGGCACACATAACCATCTATAGAAGGGGACCATCAAATTTGTTTATAAAAAATTTTAGTAATCTTCCGAACCAGTGATGATTTTTTTGTCGCAAGTAAACCTGCAAGTGGAGAAAGAGTGACACTTAATGACAAATTTTAACCTAAATGATGTATACAAATGCTAGAATGAACATGTGTCTCATTCAACCTTAAACTTTTATGTATATTTGAAATCAGTTATAAATGTATATATTACATTTGCTTCATATATAGATTGCAAATAATGTATGCTTGAATGCTTGATCGTGTGGAAAGAAAACAGACATATTCATCTCACTCATACTGAAACAACCAAACCCTTTTTTTTTTTTAATATTTAACCCAGATTTATTATTCCCATAAATAATAAATTCTCAACGGCTAAATTCAACAGGAACACAAAACTCAACGGAAAAACACACCAAACAACTAAATAAACCAAAATCCAATAACCATTTAATTTCAGTAAACCAAACAATTCCAATTCAACAATTCAATCCAACAATTCAAGCCTAAACACCAAATTCACTAGAATTAACGCATAAACAATAAATCCTATCATCCTCCTCCTACTGCCATGATTTCGCGATCACACTTTTTTTTACCTGCAACACATGGAAATAAGAGTTACGTGAGTATTATCACAAATAATCAGTTAAGCGGTCATCCCGTCTACCGGTTATATAATAAAGGATAATAGAATGTCAAATACTACGCGATCAATCAACAATCAACAACAATCAAGAAATCAGAATTAAAACAAGTGGTGTCGATCCACACACCATCATGGTGTTGATCGACACTGAAATCCGAAATACACATTTCACAACCGGGTGTCGATCGACACAGTCACTAGGTGTAGATCGACACTCCTTTCTCGAACACAAACTTCGCGATCATAAAAGTGGGTGTCGATCGACA
This sequence comes from Draba incana, assembly GCA_963576765.1. Taxonomy (NCBI): domain Eukaryota; kingdom Viridiplantae; phylum Streptophyta; class Magnoliopsida; order Brassicales; family Brassicaceae; genus Draba; species Draba incana. The sequence continues at coordinate 24,364,885 of OY755205.1, forward strand.
CTACCTCTAGGTGTCGATCAACACTACCTCTAGGTGTCGATCGACACTCCTCGCAAAAAACTTGAATCGAGTCAAATCCTCTCGTGACCCATTCTGTTTCATCATACGAGTCTGATCACGACCATTCAACACGATAGATACACAATAATCAAAAAATAACAAACATATTCATCACAAATCAATCATTCGATATCCTAACAATCTAATCCCATAACCACGATCACGCACTCACCTCGTCTATGGGTTGAAAAGGGATAAATGGAGAGAACAACGAAATCAGACTCGGAACAACACAAAACCTCTGATTTTTCTCTTACAAACGCAAAGAAACCTACGCGATAACAAACCTCGCTCTATAAGCAACTAATCAAGCTTAAGAACAAACAATTTCACACAAACCACTAAGGATTCTCTCTCTTTCACTTTTTCTCTAAGTTTTTCTTCTGAAAAACACGACCAAACGTGTCTGCACACATTATAAACACGATCCTAGGGCTCCTCCCTCAAACCGCCGTAAACCAGGCGATTAAAATCAAACCCAAAAAACAACCCAGAACTTGGTGTCGATCAATACCACCACCCTGGTGTCGGTCGACACCCCTACCAAAATACCAAATTTTGGTTTCGGGATGTTAGAACTCTCCCCCACTAACACTGGAATCGACCTCGAATCTCGCACAAAACTCAACCACGGACCAACAATCCTGACCTAATCCGACCAGTACTACTCGAGCTCACCATACCCAAACTCCAAATCCCGCGTAGCCGTCTATCACAGAGCACAGTCTCCTGGCCCACCGGCCAACACCACTCGAGACCAACACAATGATCCCAGAGGCTCCAATCCAGTCTCATGCATATGACCACGTCTCCAGACATTTATTACTCTTAACTCATTTTACACCCCTCTCACTCTTAGGAACACAATTCTTTGAGCAATCGGTAACACAAGGACCACTGTCCCAACACACACACACGGAGAAACCATCCCAAAGAGTATACTGAAGAACACAATCTCCAAAAGTATACAGGAGAACACAATCTCCACAATAAGTTATTCGGGGACAACATACCCCTAGAGTAATAAATTCTGAGGCGCTCATAAACATCTCCCGACTAGGATTACCTCTTATGGCCTAAACACGATATTCCCCACTCGGAATATCATCACAAAGGACAAACAACTGGTCCACGTCAACCAATAATTGAGAACACACATCTCAACTCACAAAAATATAAGGAACCCCATCTTATAAATCTCAAAAATGTATATTCGTCACCACAGAATGAGAATATACAAACCGACAGACAACCGAGCACCACGCTAATACAACCAAACTAGAACCATAAGAAAGGAAGCTCGATTTGCGACCTCCTTACCGAAATACTACCCGAACTTCAACTCTATCCTTGCCTCAGGTTCCCAAATCTCTACCTCTAAAACAACATAAACCCGCAAAGTTTTTAACAATGCAACTTCCTCTGACGCAGAATCTTTATTCTCCTCTCGAGAATCCTTAAAGACCTCGCCGACACGGATCAACTTGCCAAAAATCTCAGAAATCTTAGCCAATAACTTCTCTGAAGTACATATGTACTTCCTCAACATTGATGCCTTGAGATACACGCGATCTCCCACCTTAAACTCCAACTCTGATCTATCCATGTCAGCATAACTCTGATGCCGATCTGGAGCCTCCCCTTGCTTAACTTAAAAACACGGATGCTTTCCGTCGTTTCTTGCACTAACCTGCACCCACCATGTTCCTCTCCCCCACTTGTGTTTAACATATAGGTGACTCACACTGCCTCCTATACCAAGCTTCATAGGGAGCCATCCCGATACTCACTTGAATAATTGCTATTTAAAACAACTCGACTAATCATAAGTGATTCATCTGATAATCACTTCATTCTCAAACATACATCCTCATCAACATCTCCAACAAAAGCAATGCCCTCACTGCTCTCGACGTAAAATAAAATCCATGATTGAACCATGCGACTCACACTCCATGCTGCCTCACCGTCTTTTCTACATACCTCCTAACAAAAACCGCTGCTCCATCGGTCTCCTTAATGGCTAAAAAAAGTGCCGACTTAATCGGACGACCCGCTATAACCCGGATAACATCCAACCTCTGCGAGTTAGGTAATTATATATTGGAATCCATAGAAACCATAAACCACTTCCACTCTAGGATGGGCAACTATGCCTCTATCCATTCGGAACTGATACTTCACTTCACTAGCTGCCACTTATCCTATGTTGCGGTCCATTAGTCGATATTACCATGTTTACACACCCAAACCATGAGGTCCATATTTTGCCTCATACTAATGCCACGATCGGACTTTGATTACTCATACTTTTACCGACATCATCACACTCTCAAGACGTCTCCTTCAAGGTAATGATGTCGATGCCACTCCACTCTCAGGACGTCTCCCTCAAGCTCTTGCTAGATATAGCAAAAACACTTCCTATAGAGTAATCAACTCTCATGTGTACAAGCACCTGAAGCCTAGAATTACCTCCTGATAATACCCCACTAATCAAACTTGAGCATAACATTGTTGCTTCAACTGCACACTTTGCAATACAATGACCTTCCTCAAGACCCATTCATGACCTTCAAAGCACATCACTAATCCTAGGTTTATTCGGCCGTTACAGACATCTATTGCTCTTAATTAATTTCACACCCTGACACTCGCTTGACACATCCTATGAGCTATCAAGAAACATACCGTTCGCACTCACGGGACGCATCCCTCGAGCCAACGGTATCTAGGGAACACATCCCACGAGAGAACACTATCTCTCATAAATATATCGCTCGCACTCTCGGGACGCATCCCTCGAGCAAACGACATCTTGGGAACACATCCCCGCGAGAGAACACTAGCTCTCGAAAACATATCGCTCGTACTCTCGGGACGCATCCCTTGAGCCAACGATATCTGGGGAACACATCCCCGCAAGAGAACACTAGCTCTCGAAAACATATCGCTCGCACTCTTGGGATGCATCCGTCGAGCCAACGATATCTGGGGAACACATCTCCGTGAGAGAACATTAGCTCTCGAAAACATATCGCTCGCACTCTCGAGACGCATCCCTCGAGCCAACAATATCTTGGGAACACATCCCCGCGAGAGAACACATCTAGACCTACTTATAATGGAAAACACAATTCCCAAATAAGTAAGTCTGGGACCACTGTCCCTACACGAGAGAACACATCTCCCTCTAGAGCAATAATTCCAAACGCCTATAAACCACAAGATTAAAACTGCCTCAAGTAGTCCGAACCAATTCTTGAAACCATAGTGTACACCGTATAAGGCTTACCTAGCTCGGCAATGCTGACATAGGTGTACCCATCAATATCTTCTTGAATCTCACAAAACTCATTCCAAACAAGTATGCAGGGAATTCCTCCTCCCTCTGAGACGTACGGGTGACTACTCATACCAAAGAACAATGCAATATTGTCCACTACCCGCCTGGATTTGCCCAGAACATCCCCAATGTAACTTGTCCTAATCCAGACTAGGTCTGCCGGATTGATCATGCAACAATCAAACAAGAACATGCACGCCCAAAACCACTACATCCATTACCAGGGTCGTCTGAATCGAATTTCTAACGTAGTACCAACTCTACGCTCGATGCCTGCAAATTTGTCTATCGAAGACCAACACCTGACCACAACCTAGTCCACAACACTCGAGATGTCCACTCAATTCTCAAAAATCATCTACCATAGATCAAAATCCTAACCACACTTGGCCGGTACCACAAGAGATCCTCACCTGATCCCAGAGGCTCTCATCTAATCCTATGTTTATACGCATGTTTCCAGACACGTATTACGTTTAACTCACTCATACACCACATACACTCGTAGGAACGAATCCGATAAGCATCTGGTATCTAGGGAAACCATTGTCCCTCACACATACTCTGGAAAAAACCATTGTTCCAGGTAATGAGTTATTCGCAATAAATTCTAAAACACCTATAAACATCAGCGGCTAGATTTATCTCAAGTGATCTAAACTTGATATTCCCAACACAACTGCCCACTAAGACCATCACTGACCCAAACCAGTCAAAACAATCTGAGATCAACCCCCGATCTCTGAGGCCCCCATCCAGTCTCATGCTTACTTACGTTTTCAGAAATTAATTGCTCTTAACTCATTTCACACCTTTCCCACTCGCAGGACGCATCCCTTGAGCTATCGGTGTCAGGACGCATCCCTTGAGCTCCGGGTACACAGGAGAACTAATCATCCCCTCGAGAGAACTACTCATCCCTCGATACTCGAAAAGGAAACTAATCATCCCAAATGAGCATACACTAGAACTAATCATCTCCTCTGGGGAACTAATCATACCCACTTGAGAACTAATCATCTCCAAACAAAATGAATAAGTTATTCGGGACCGCAGCCCCTTAAGTAATCAATTATTAGAACACCTCTAAGCACCTATTGACTAGATTTAACTCATATGGTCCAAGGCATGATATTTCCTACTCTGAAATATCATCAACACTAAAAACTACACATCTTATTAAACACATGAGATAAATAAGGAAACTCCATCTTATAAATTTCCAAAACGTAGAATCGTTACAACCCAAAAAAAAATATACAATCCAAAACACCCTAGCCGAAGCCAATAATTTAGAAACATAAAAACAAAAAGAAACACCGCTCGATCCTTAATTTACTCCCTCAGATCCACCTCGACCCCTGCCTCTGCCTACCGCGGTAACTATGGATACTCAGGCTTTATACGACCTTACTCCCCGCAGTGAAAACAAACTCGAGCCTCCCAAAACTCTGCTCTCATACGACAGCTCACCACACGGTGCTCCCTACTTCAGCACCCAAAGCAACTACGATCATTCGATTTTAGCTTGGAGATGTCTTTCCTCTTCCTCTTCTGCCTTTGCGCAGGCTTGCCGGCCTAGCTAGGAACCTCATGTCGCTGCTGCCTCCTCGGCTGATCAACTGGATCAATCACTGGTGGAACAATCACTGCTGCCGCCGGATCCCCCGTAGAAACTCTGCTCGAATAAGAAACACGTTCCTCTCTCATCACCCACTCCTTGGCTTCCTCAGGTCTCACTCCGCTTAAGAACAATCTCGAGCTCAAAACCCGTATCCGCCTCATGCTCACCTGATAAGTCGATTGCTCCTCAGACACTACAACCATCGGCTGCACTAAAGCCTACACCAGAGCCACTGCCGGCAACTGCTCCAGTATTTGCGTCAACAAACCCTCAAGACAATCCAAAAGATCCTCAGCTGGAGCAGCACCCACACCTGGGTCCACTCAACCACCAGCTAACTCGGCACCCCACCCGGCACCTACAACACCCACACTGGCACTCCCACTGGTCTCACTCACAGATCATGCATGATACGTCTGGGACTCTGATGCTTGCGTAACACATGTAGTCACGCCACTAGACGACTCAAACATGCACCCTTGACCCTGACCTCTACCTCTATCAAGACCTCTAGTTCCAGTATCCATCACTCTGCATTTTCCAAAAACACAGACCAAGATACTATAACTATCGAGGATAAAGTCTGCACTAAAGCCTGCACCGGAGCCATTGCCGGCAACCGCTCCAGTATCTGCGTCAACAAACCCTCAAGACAATCCAAACGATCCTCAGCTGGAGCAGCAACTACACCTGGGTCCACTCCACAACCAACTAACCCAGCACCCCACCCGACACCTACAACACCCACACTGGCACTCCCACTGGTCTCACTCATAGATCCTGCATGATACATCTGGGACTCTGACGCTTGCGTAACACTTGCAGTCACGCCACTAGACGACTCAAACATGCGCCCTTGACCCCGACCTCTACCTCTACCAAGACCTCTAGCTCCAGTATCCATTACTCTGCATTTCCCAAGGACACAGACCAAGATACTATAACTACCGAGGATAAAGTCACAAAGAAACATAAATACTTACTGCGGAATCTCTTTAAAGACCAAAGAGGATGATTCTAAGACTACTAACTGATTAACAATACATAATTAATTTAACACATAGTCTCGGATATCCAATTACATTGTCCTAAAAATGTCTAGGCTCTGATACCAAAATGAAACAACCATACATTTTTTAATATTTAATCCAGATTTATTATTCCCATAAATAATAAATCATCAACGGCTAAATTCAACAGGAACACAAAACTCAGCGGAAAATAACACCAAACAACTAAATAAACCAAAATCCAATAACCATTTAATTTCAGTAAACCAATTCCAGTTCCAGTTCAACAATTCATTCCAACAAGCCTAGCAACCTAAACACCATGTTATTAGAACTAACGCATAAACAATAAATCCTATCATCCTCCTCCTACTAACAAGATTCCGCGATCACACTTTTCTTTACCTGCAACACATTGAAATAAGTGTTGTGTGAGTATTATCACAAATACTCAGTGAAGCGGCCATCCCGTCTACCGGTTACATCATAAGGGATAATAGAATGTCAAATACTACGTGATCAATCAACAATCAACAATCAACAACAATCCAGAAATCAGCATTAAAACAAGTGGTGTTGATCGACACACCACCATGGTGTCGATCGACACTAAAATCCGAAACACACATTTCACAACCGGGTGTCGATCGACACAGCCACTAGGTGTCGATCGATACTCCTTTCTCGAACACAAACTTCGCGATCATAAAAGTGGATGTCGATCGACACTAACTTTAGGTGTCGATCGACACTCCTCACTGAGAACCTGAATTGAGTAAAATCCTCTCGCGACCCGATTCCGTTTCATCATACGAGTCCGATCACGAACATTCAACATGATACATACACATAAATCACAGAATAACAACCATATTCATCACAAATCAATCATCCGATATTCTAACAATCTAATCCCATAACCACGATCACGCAATCACCTCTTTTATGGATTGAAAAGGGATAAACGGAGAGAACAACAAAATCAGACTCGGAACAACACGAAACCTTTGATTAAGATAGAACAGAATATGTTTGTCGTTTGGGTGATTGTGAATAAACATGGATGCAAGTACTAAATAGAAGTTGAAATCAATATGAGAAAAGCGTTAGGACTTAAGAAATTGCAGAGAATCATGCAACAATAATGACTGATTGAATCAAGTGACCTTAGGATATACCGCACCATCCAAAACTCATAACACGAATGTATAGTCTTTCTATTTTCGTGGCTCCAACCACTATATTTAATCACCCTAATAGACTCAACTTTCGATGGTTATTACAAGGCAAAAATATGCAAGAAAAGCTCAAGTTATGATATTGTTCACCGAACTCCTTAACTAAACTTTCGATTATTAAGACGATTGGCTCATCAAATACTAGTTCATGTAGTATAAAAGCTTTTGAAATCAATATTAACCTAGGATCAAATTGCTAAATGTGCGGTAAACCAATTATGCTTAGAGTACAAGTAAAGATAAGGATTCTATTATTATCCCTAAACAATCATCAACCAATTATCGAATTATGAAACTCATTGAAAACCTAAAACCTAACAAGTAGATTACTCAGACATGGTGCACGAAAAAAAGTAAGAGATAGATGAAAACATAATGATAAACTTTATTAAAAGAGTAGGGATAAAAAGATTCTTCTCTATAGCGAAGTACAAAGCGAGATCATCCACCAAAAGCTCCTAAAACAAGATCTACGATCAATTCCCCCCAAAGGAGACGTGGCTGCTATTCTCTATAGGTAAAGGTGTTTATTATTTTTGGCACACCCTAAACAAGAGGCTATAAACAAGTATTTATAGTATTAGGGTCTTCTAGGGCTTAACTTAGGGCAAAAACATTATTTCGGTCGAAACTGCCAAATCTTCGTCACTCTAACCGACCTCCTCTTCAAGGCTCATGCAAGGCTTTAAAAAGGCCATCTTGGGCTGAGAATGATCAAAGGCATCGGCCTTAAGGTCCATCAATGCTTGACCACATTCTGCACCTTCTTCATCTTCGAGGCAGTTTGACATGTCTTCAGTAAATCGAGTGTATCTTCTTGCTCACAGCTCCAAATAAGATAATTTCAATTCCATTAGAAATATGAATCAAAAACCTTGAAATGTATCTAAGTCTCAGTAAATTCCAAGTTTGATCTTCCATCTGTAGCAAAACTTCAGACTCTTTGCTTCTGTCCAACTTGGTAAAATGTGATATATTGATACATCTTTGGCTTGAACTAAATCTTTGGCTTGATAAACATGACTACACCTCTTTAATCTCTTTTTTCTCTTTTTTGATGATTTTCCTGTTAAAACTCTAAAACTACAAATACGAAGAAAAACTACCTCTTTGGTGTAAAACCTTATTAAAATACTTAGAAAATATTTTAAAATAGATAGTAAAGTAAGTAAAATATGAGGTATATCAAAACTCTACCAAAAGAAATCAGCCCCCCCCCCCCCCCCCCCCCCCAGAGATGTGCATCACCATCCAATAATGGACCATCAAATCCAACTCGGTATCCCTCAGGACATATAATAGAACAGAAAATCCGCTCCAATCCCAACCTCCACTCATCAGTTTCTTCATACTTAGCACTACCCGAGAAGAAACTCGAACCAATATGCTGCATCTGCTCCATCATCTTCAAATATGATGAAACTTCTTCTCCATATGTAGCCCTCGGCTGCATCTCTGCCACACGTGGCGCTACTGGAGCCTGCGCTGGTACTGCACGGTAACAGCTCCAACAACTAAGCCAACAGATCCACAACTAAGCTAACAGATCCGCTAGACAATCATCTTGACCTAGAGTCACACTGGCGGTCGAACCCACAAATGGGGCTCTCGCACTACCAGTCACACTCGTACCCTCGGTAGTACCACCAGTCCTCAGACAAACACTAACACTGGCAGCACTCATGGATTCTTCCTGAAACGTCTGTGAATCTGAAACCAACTCATATGTGGTACTCAAGACCATATTCTCGGTGGACTCACACACACGTCCCCAAAAACACCCTTTATACTAGCAACCCTAGCCATCACTCTCTACATTTCTCAAAAATACAGACCAGGAACTCTATCTCTAGCAACTCTAGCCATCACTCTTTGCATTTTCCAAAATACGGACCAAGATACTAAAATTCAAAACCAAACTAAACAAACACTTACTGGGGATCTCATTGAAGGCTTGAAAAAGATGATCTAAGACTCTAACTCACAACTTTGACTAACTACTCATAATCAATTCAATCACCTACAACTACCCTAAAACCATAAAGACTCTGATACCAAAACTGAAACAACCTAGCTTGATTATTTTATTTTTTTAATAATTGACTCAAATTATAATCCCATAAATATTAATTCTCAACATCAATTCAATTTTAATCAAACAAATCAACATAAAACCAGCGGAACAAACAATCAACTAAACTAGGAAATAACCAATAAATCCATAAATCAATTCCAATCAAAACAATCATTTCAAAATATCAAGTCCACACTAAGCTAGCAACCTAAACACCAGGTTATAACTCGACAATGAATCATAAACAAGTCCTAATCATCCTCTTCTCATCGTCACGATTCCACAATCACACTTTATCTTTACCTGTATCACATGGTAAAAAGAGATGCGTAAGTATTTCATAAATACTTAGTGAGACTGTCATTCCGTCTACCGGCTATACACATAAACCATATAATATGCTAAAATGAATAACCAGTCCACACACACGAAAACCAACGTTGTCACCACAAAATCAACTCTGTTTCGATGGTGTTGATCAACACCATTCGTGGACAGGTTGAAGATTGAACCTCTTCTCTCACGGATCAACCTTGAATGATGTCAAATGATCCTTGCATCAAAATCAACACCAAATACACGAGAATATCACTTGAAAACATAGAATCACAATCCAAACATCCATCCAAATCATCAAGAACACTCAATCTAACACATTATATAGCTCAGATAAGCCACGGTCATGCACTCACCTTGACAATGGATTGAATGAAACACAAAACGGATTTGACTCACGAAAATCGGACTCGAAACCCCCTTCGAACCTCTGATTTCTCACTTAATCACGAAGAACGACACAAAACGATTGATTCGCTTGCTCTCTTGAACCTTAAAAATCCTAAGAACACACAATCTAGTCACAAACTCTCTCTTTCCTCTTTGATCACGAAAAACATCTCCCTCTCAAAATACGGCATGCTCGACCTTTATAATCGAGACCGAGGATTCCCGACCCTAAACCGCAACAAAACCGGTCAATAAAATCAAACCGGTTCTATCTCGAAAAAGAGTGTGTCGATCGACACACCCTATGGTGTTGATCAGCACCACCGAAATTCAACAATTTCAGTTCGCGGGCGTTACAAAAATAATTTTTTTCTTAGTTTTTTTACACAATTTTTTTAATTATCTATTTTATTTTATTAATATATCTTATTCAATCTATTTAGTGCTAGTTATTTGTTTCCTTTTTCTTATCAATGACTTATTCTTACGTGAACTACCAACACATTACTTTTGAATTATCTACTTAACTAGATTAAGACCCTCGCAATGCGAGGATTTTTTTATTTATAGTAAATATTTATGTTTAAAAAATGTTTGGGAGAGAAGTATACTAGTATACTTCTCTCCCAAACATTTATAGTAAATATTTATGTTTATAGTACTATATTCCTAATTCAAACCCCAACTTAGATAATGTAGTGATTAAAGTTATAGGTTCATCTGTAATTTAGAAAAATGTAGTCATATATCTCATATAATTTGAAGAATTTGAAAATCAATAAAGTATATACGCTATATATGTAAATATGGTTTGAATCATTAAACTATTTGATATAATAACTGTATCATTTTTACATGTTTAGACATTTTTTTCATTTTTACATGACATTTGAAAAAATACCACTAACCAAACTTTCTTTATTTTTGTTTGTTCTTCTCGATATAATTCTTCTTTTATCTAAGGTCTATTATTTTGTGTTTCCCATAGATATACATATGGTAAACCTCTACTTATCTTATTATATAAAGGAGAGTTCTTATAATTGTAACTCACAAGATCGCGACACGTGTTAAGTAGTCGTTTAGATTGTGACACATGTCAATTATTTAAATATGTAAAATTTTCAATACCAAAATTGTTAGTTAGCCATAAAGGAAGAAATTAAAATGGAAAATAAACAATATATAAAGGAGAGTTCTTATAATTTTAACTCACGAGATCGCGACATGTATTAAGTAGTCGTTTAGATTGTGACACATGTCAATTATTTAAATATGTAAATTTTCCAATACCAAAATTGTTAGTTACTCAAAAATGAAGAAATTAAAATGGAAAATAAACAATATATAAAGGAGAGTTCTTATAATTGTAACTCACGAGATCGCGACACGTATTAAGTAGTCGATTAGATTGTGACACATGTCAATTATTTAAATATGTATATTTTCAATACCAAAATTTTAATTTAATCAAAAGGGAAGAAATTAAAATGGAAAATAAACAAGCATAAAATAAAGATAAAGAAAATTTGGTTAGTGTATGTTTAGTTTACGTAATAGCATCAAAGAAGGATCGTCAAAACATGTACGAATGGTTTAGTTGTTATATCAAATTGTTTAATGATTTAAATCATATTATATATATCAAGTATGGATACTTTAGTAATTTCCAAATTCTTCAAACTATATGAGTTATGAAACTATATTTTTCAAATTACATATGAACCTATAATTTGAAATATTACATTATCTAAGTTTTTTTTTTTTTTTTTTTGTCAAAACATTACACTATCGAAGTTAGGATTTAAATTAAGAATATAGTATATAATAAGTTAAGGTTTAAATTAAGAATATGGTATGTTTTTCTCTAAAATATTTTAAGCCATAATTATTTACTATAAATCAATTAATCCTCGCATCGTGAGGGGTTTAAATCTAGTATATAATGATAGAAACTTGGTCGTTTATATTTTTAATTACATAGTTTGCTATTTTCTTTTTTCTAATTTTTGTTTTATGTTAAATTTCTCTTTATTAATTATTTTCAACTAAATATCTTATATAAATATTCGTATAGAGGTTTTGTGCAATTTGTAAAACTAACAATTTGTAAAATATCTTATATAAATATCTATTTTAACTTCTTCCTTTTTAGATAATTAACAATTTTGATAATGAAAAACTTACATATTTAAATAATTGACATGTGTTTGGAATCTAACGGACTACTTGGCACATGTCTCGATCTCGTGAGTTAGACTTATGCTCACTCTCCTTTATATAATAAGATTCTCATGGATATTTTAAAAAAGAATTAGTGAGTTAAAGGTGTGTATGATAAATTTTTGCGCCAACACAAAATATTCAGAGGCAAACAAAATTTCAAATCTGAAGTTTAAAAAACCAAACAAGAAACTAACCGAGCTAAATTTTTGTAGCGGAACCAACAAAAATTCAAAACTTTAGGGGGGTTTATTGGTTTTGGTATTTTGATGGATTTGAAAATCCATATAGGATTTATAAATCTTTGTGATTTTCAAATCCAAAATGTGTATTTTGATTAGTATTTGAGGATAACAAGATTAGTATTTGTGAATAACAAGGTTTTCCAATGGATTTGAGTCTTTTTATTTTTAACATAAGAATCCTTCCAAATCCACTAAAATCCATTTTAAAATCAAATCCATAAGTAAATACGTATGATTGAATAAAAGGTGATTTTGATTTGTATTTGAGAATCACAAATTGAATAAGAGATGATTTTGATTTGTATTTAAGAATGACATATTGAATAAGACATGATTCCAATGAGGATTTTAAAATAACTAATTGAATAACATAGGATTTAGTTAGGATTTTCAAATCCATTGAAATACCAAAACCAATAAAGCCCCCTTAGTCTTTAATACAACAGTTATCCCCAAATAAGAAGAAAAACATTTGTTTGATTTTAGTGATGACCATGACTTTTAATATATGTTTAAAAAGTTTTTAAAAAATACATATTTTCATAATAAATCTCTGTTTCTTTATTGTTTCATATTTATAAAAATTACACAATTATAAAATTATAACCGTAATATGAACCGTATCTAATACATAATCGTATTTAATTGTAACCGTATTAACCGTACCGTATTTAACTGTAACCTTTTTAATTGTATATTAAATGGTTAAAGTTAAGGTTATTAAATTTTAATAACTGTAACCGCAATAACCGTAACCGTGATCATGCCTACCCAAACCAAATCCATCTACCTATTCATTTGTAGTGTATGTCTTCGATCATGGGTGGATCTACTTGTATTAAGGAGGTGGTAAGTGCCTCCACTCAAAATTTTAGAGCTAATTCAATTTTCTTAAGAGACTAATTATTGTCTCCATGCCTAAATTTGTTTATGCCCCCTCGCCTTTTTATTAACCAATCAAAATTGAGTTGTAGGACCACCAATCTAATTAAACTATTTACTACATCAAACAAAGTAAAACAATTAAAACTTTATTATCTAACCAAACACATTAGATAGATCATAGACCCCAAACTAAAACTCTAAACACCAAAGCTATACTCTAATTTGGGAATAGTTAACCCAAAATAAACTCTAAACCCCAAAGTTATACCCTAATTTCGGAATAGTTAACCCAAAACAAATCCTAAACCCTAAACTCAATCCCTAAACCCCAAAACTATACCCTAATTTGGGAATAGTTAACCCAAACCTAAAAAATTTAAATTTTTGTGTTTGGGTTAACTAATCCCAAATTAGGGTATAGTTTTAGGGAGTAGGGTTTGGATTTAGGGTTTAGGGAATTTCTCTAGTATGAATTATTTTTATTTGTTTAGTTAGATTATAGAGTTTTTTTTTTGGTTGAAGGGCGGGAGACACTGTCCACCATCATTTATTAAAATAAACTAAAAATCGATTACACTCGAATGTCTTTGGGGCACGCAGTCCCATTCACATCCTCCAGTATAATCGAATTAATAGCATCAAACGACGAATAAAATATGTGAAATCCTAACGGTAAAGAAAACGCATAGTTAGCTAATTCATCGGCCAGACGATTAACCTCCCTATACACTGATATATCATGGTTTTTACCTAGTTTAGACCATGATATAAGTCCAATATCTAGTCTTTTGTGTGTTTTGTGTTTGTTTTAGAGTCTTTGCAGGTACTTAGTTGTTTGGAGCATAAAAGATGTTTACTTGGAGTTTTGGAGTATTGCGGATTGAAGCGTCAAAGTGTCAAAGTTCGGATTCAGAAATCAGACTTGGTGTCGATCGACACCACCTCTGGGTGTCGATCGACATTCGTACGGACAGGCCCAATTACCAAACTTTGAAGATTTCCGTTTATGCGAAGAAGTTCCAGATGTTTACTTTTATGTTTCCAGTCGGTTTTGTAACTCTATATAAACGTTTTGAAAGCCATTGTTTAGGCTTATGCTTTATTTTATCAATTTCTAAGAGATATATTCAATTAATAATATGTTTGCTTCTTTGAATATGTCTGAGTAGTTACCCTGTTAGGTTTAGGGATTTTCAAAGGTGTTTGATAAATTGTTAGATCTGATTTAATTGCATAGGATAATATCTTTAGATGTTCTTCATCTTGATTTGAGTTTATTGCTGATTTTAGATTTATGACCTGAAATTTGATCTTAGGATAATTAATAGAAACGACAATTTTGTTGATTACCTGATCTAGTATTTGATGAGCAAAATTCCTTTTCGCAAAGAAATTTGGTTTAGGGTTTTGTGAACAATTGAACTTGAACTTTAATTCTTGTTTAGATTGTTAGGATTCGCAAAGAAATTTGGTTTTCTAGGATTTAGACATAGATAATCTCTGCAGCGAAAGTTGATTGATTTTATATTCGTGTTCATGTTTAAGAACTGCACTTTATATCCTATCTTTTCTTTTATATTTGCAATTCTGATTCTCTTGCGTTTTTCCTGTGCCTAGCTTCTTTTTAATTGATTTTTACAATCGTTTCATCTACTGCTTTATTTACTTGCATTCTCTTCATCTTGCTTAGCTTAATTTGAACGTATTAATCTATTTTGTTATTTGATTCCCTGTGGATGTCGATACCCTAAATACTACCGTGATCTATTAATTTGAGAGAGTAGTTCATACACATGTGAAATACGGACTATCCAGTCCCGAGAGATAAAACCATGGCACAAACGCACCAGGAAGGACAACGGATGAGAATCATCCCTTTCTTAAGAAAACCAGCTACCACTTCCGAATCCACCTCCATTTCCAGCCGCGGTATCCCTTGTTCCCAAGCTATAACGAGACCGTAATAAACTCCCCATAGCTCCGCCAATGGTGCCGAGCAAATACCAATGTTCAACGCAAATCCGCCTCGCCAATTACCATCACCATCTCGCAAGACTCCACCAGCAGTGGCCAAACCCGGATTTCCTCTCGAAGCACCATATGTATTAATTTTAACCCATCCATCACCCGGCGGTATCCATGCGATCTGCCTCTCTTCCTGTACTGCCCTATTTGATGCACGACTCAACGCCGAATGTGCTGTTGAAACCTCTTTTGCAACATCTCTAACAAAACGCACCCGATCGCGACATCTCCTATTATTACCAAAGACATTGTTACATCGCCATTTCCATTCCCACCATATAGCTATTGCAAAAGAGTGGCCCATGAAAAATCTTCTCCCTCTCTCTTATAGAGTATTAATTGTTTTAATTTGTTTGATGTAGTAAATTATTTAATTAAATTGGTGGTCCCTACAACTCAATTTTGATTGGTTAATAAAAAAGAGGTGATTGACAGAGGTTCACCCCTAGGGGGAACCCAAAAATTGTTCATCTCAAATTATTGTCTAAAGATAACTTTAGTTGGCCCACTTCTATGAAATTTATTCGTACTAATTTATTTATATAAAGGCATTTAAACATAATAACTTCATTTCCTAATGCTAGAGTTCTATATTCCTTAGAGCATCTTCAACCCCACTCTCAATCTCACTCTAAAAGTAAGTTTAGAGTAAAATCCTCTCCAACCCCACTCTACATGTAGAGTAAACTCATTATTCACTCTATTCTAGAGTTAAATTTTTTATTTATAAAAAGGTCCTTTAATTTTTTAATCATTCTACTTTTACACCTAAAATATATTATTAAAAATATGTTTTTGTTATTTAGTTTTTTAATTTTTGATTAAATGATTAATGGCCTTTGAACAAAATTATAAAATGATAATCAAAATTCATATAAAAAAAATTAACCAACACAATCAAAATGCAACAAAAAAATCAAATATGATGAAATTTATTAATGGAAAATAATGAAATTAAGACAATAGTGACTATATGTATCATTTTGCATAACATGATAATCGAAAATGAGCGTGATCTCGATGGACCGATAGAAATCGATGGAGAAGCTCCGCCTCCTGAGGTTGAATTAGTGGGAGATGATAATATTCGGTTTCAAGAATTTCTTGGACAATTTAGAAGAATCGAAGATAAAAAGCTCATTTTTCACTTCGTAATGATTTAGTTGATCATTTGTGGGGAAAAATTGGTAATACTAATGCTTAGATTATATTATTTTTTTTTTTCTATTTTGTTATGTTATTTTATTTCTATAATAAAATTTCAATTAAAATATTATTGTAATTTTAATGAATTATTGTTAATTATAAAATAATTGAATAAATTGTATAATTTTAATAAGTCAAAGACTAAATTGAAAAAAGAATATATTTAGAATATTCTTTTTAGAATGACAGAATAATGGGTCGGAGAAAACTCTACTCTAAAATAGAGTTACTTTATTTTAGAGTGAAAATAGAGTCACGGGTTGGAGATATTAGATTCATCATACAGAAATAGATTAGATGGTTTAAGAGAAAAAACAACTCTAGACTCAAACTCATTTCCAAACTACTGCTTGACTATTACATCTTAAGGTGAGATATGGTAAAGGGGAGGTGAATGTACCAACTGTACTCATGAAGGGGTAACCAGATAGGTTGATAAATGCTATTTCCTCGAGATCCAATATTTTAATGTAATTAGGATCCATGCCAGGAAAGGAGTTCGCAGGGACGCAAAAAGGTTTAGAATGTGAGAGGAAAATGACGAGATCTCCAATGTCAGCCTTCCGTTGTTCGTCTAGCTTGAACACTGTCACTTCTTGTGTTTTCATCTTGGGAATACCCTCTTCGATCTCGGCGGTCTTCCTGTACCACTTAACGAAGAAAGTTTCACCGGTGGTTCTTGACTTCACCCAAGTGCTCACTCAAGCAGCCCGATGCTCCCGTTTGGCCTTGGTCAGCTCGGAAAGGTTTTCAAATCGCAAGCTCTGAAACGTGGGCTTGGTTATGTGTTTGCAGAGATCTCATGATTTGATGAGGTGGCCTCCAGATCCGGGAATGCGAAACATGTCATCTTTCTTGGAAAACATGACAGGGGACTTCGATTCTGATGTTGGTCCACTCGGAGTTGCTCTGAGCGGGTCTGCAAAAGCTGAGCGATGTCCCAAGAACTTGACAGCCACGACACATTTTTCACCCTCAGGAGAAGACAGGGACATTGACACTTTGGTGACAGATTGGGTTTGGCATCGAGGCAGAGTTACAAGAGGAAGCAGAGGAATATGTTTTGGAATTGTATCCGATGCGACCGGGGTTAGGTCGTCTTGGAGACACAAGATGTTATCGTCCTTCAATGTAGCTACCCAGCCATGAGATGCCACAATCGTTCCCATTGCATCGTCATAGAGATGTTCATTATACACCAACTCCAGAGGCACCATTTATCCAAATCAGTCGTGTCATGTTCATTAGCATAAAAATTGAAATAATCTAATTTAATCTCCTAAAAGTACTGATAACATACTCAGCAAGAACGAAAACCGAAAAAGTTAAAAACAAAGCAAAGTGCCTATAAACGAGAGTGACAAGTAATCCTTTTGTACACACAAATTCCAATAACCAAAATATGAACGAACACAAGAAGGCAAATTTCTCTTTATAAATAGATTCACAATACTTTTGTTTCTTTGTCAAATCTCATCAGGCAATTGAAAACTCTGCGTACCGAAAATTTGAAGAGATGTGTTCTGTAAAAAAACAGCGACTCCACATTTTGTGCTGTTGAATCCATCCCAAACCGTGAAATGAGCCGTCCCGGACACAGTCTTCTTAGGCGTTAAATCTTTAACGGTGCATAACTTTTCTAGCTTTCTTACAACGTAGTCATTGGACAAGACTCTTCCTGAGTTCTCTCCTCGAGGGCAATCAGTCACTATTCCATTCTCGTATAGCGCCACCATTATATCGATCCCGCTCGAGTCCACTTTCATTCTCAAAGCTCCTGTGAGACATACTTGAAGGGTTTCTGAGGTTGGTCTTTGGAATGTTGCCTGGTAAAACATTCTCACTTATCTTAATCAAAATATAGTTAATTAAAGCGAACACACAAAGTTAGTGTATTGCATCTTATTAACCAATTCTATTCTACTTCATAGACAAATGTTCAACTACAAGCTTTCGATGTGATGCTCAGTCCAAGCCTCTCAGAATTCCGGTAACATCCCCTAACCGTTTAAATTACAAAGACAAAATTCCTAGTAAGCAAGTTAGACCACAATCATAGTCATGCAATTGCCAACAAAGATCCAGGAAACTAAGCAAACATCAGGATTCTTTTATACAAACGCCATTGAAGCTTTCCACTATTCACCAAATTTGTATTGAAACTTATACTAATCCCAATTCGATTAAGCTATTTCATTCCTATCATCGAAAATGCAAGATATGACTCACCCGAAACGCCGGAGAAGGAAACCTAGGCGCATCGACGATGGACTTGAGCAGAGTATCTTCCTCGTTCCCAAGAAATTGAACCCGACCTTGAACCACAAACTGCGGAGTAAACATGGTATCTTGATTCAAAGCTTCGACGTAAGCCTTTTGCCTCACCGTCCACTGGCTAGATCCGTACGGGTCTTTCCAACCCAAATAATCCCAATAATCAACATGGAAAACCAAAACCATCGCCGGAGAACCAGATCCACCGTCTCTACGGATCTGATCGTTGAAATCGCCACGACCGAGACGCGATACGAGCATCTCCGCCTCCGGCGAAGTCTTACATCCCTGAGAAGAGAAGAGCTGAACGAGAACAGGTCCGTCGCCGGCGGGAACATCTGCAGCAACGACCGCCGCGCTATGACCGGAGATTCCTTTTCCGGTGGTGGAAGTTGAAGATCCTCTGACGCCAAAACAGGCGAAAAGACGCGGCGCCATCGGAAATGTTTCCCCAAGAAAAAGCGAGAAAGTTCAGAGAAACATTGAAATATTGAGAAAGAGGAAGAAACGATTTTTACAGGGTAAGAGGAGAAGAGAGAAAGGCGACAACAAGTGTCTTTACCCAATTTTCCTCTCTATTTTTCTTCTTTTTTTTTAAATATTTTTTTGGGGTGGCAAAAGCTGTAATTTTGTGGCCTTTTCTTATTTATTGCTTTGGGAGGAAGAAAGTGTTGGGTGACACGTCGCACATGAGTCCATGATAGGTCACCGAATCTTTCAGCGAACTGTCATACACAGTTCAGTGAACCGAACCGGCGGGTTACAATCCCGGTACGGTACCTGCGATTGGATTTTTGTCCTATATATTTTCTGAGACCTAAGTCTAAGTTATTAAGATTTTTTAATGGGCCCTGTTTCAGCCCAAATATATTAACATTCCAACGTTGAAATCTTGACTAAAAAGAGATTAAATAATCAGTCTGTTAAGAATAAAAGAGTGATTTTTCATCATCTCTCACACTAAGCTGGGCCATCTAATCTCCAAGTGTCACTTTCATATATTTACCACAAGCTTTGCCTCATATATTTACACGTCTAACATCTAATATGAAGAATAACATTTATTTTGGTTTAATCACAAATATATATAATCTATTACGATTGTTATTCAAAACACGTTATCAGCACGATTGTCTCTCAATCTATTCCGATCATACGTAAGGGAAGTAACATTTAAATTTTTGGTAGAGAAGATTTTAATATATATTGATTTTATTTAAGATTAGATTATATATGTGGAGTGGTAGGTTATCCCTCCTCCTTAATTTAATGGTAGGTTTTGCTTCCTTGTATATACATAAATGCATGCATCTAATTTATCATATTTAATTATGTTATTATTATGCTTGCATATTTATTTGAAAAGTAAACTACAATAGAGGATCAATTACTTTTGAAAAATTAGTAGTTTGAATTTATTAAAGATATGGTGATCATATAAAAATTTGGAACTATTGATCGGTCAAAAACGACATCGAATGAAATAAAGGCTAATATCGTGCTATACTTCCGTCACACCTATAAAATGGTTTAAGAGATGTTTAACAATTAATCCGTCCATATAGATCAGCTCCATTCCCAGAAGTGAATGTGGTAGCATCTAATAATAATAATTGGACAAGGATCCGGACACGGCAGAGACCGTAGTCGCAGTTGTGAATAAGGTGATGGACGAAGATAGTGGAAAGAGAAATCCAGTCCAACAATTCCAACGAAGATAAAACCAATAAAGTTGGTTGCGTTGTGGAAAAAAATGAGATAACTTGGTACTGATGACATGAAAGGATAATGGGAACTTATCTTTAGCGCAGCGTATCAAAAATCACTTATGGCAAAAATAAAAGATGTTGAATTTAGTTCATCTTGGATGAATATGAACTTATCTTTAATGCCCTAAGTGATATATCTCATCTTGATGTCATAATCCTTGTTGATCAAGTAGAATCAAAAGGAAATAAAAGAAAATAAAAAGACAATGATCGATGTGGCATGATAACTATAATAAGAATTTTGGTATTGCTTTTAATGTTTTATATTATAGGGAAGGCTACACCTCCTAAATTTCTTTTCATTTATATTGTTATCATGTTTATTTTAATTCAGAATTCAAAAGAAAATAAATTCTTATGAGAATTTATTAAGCACGTGTCAATACAATATTTGGAATATAATATTGGACAGTGCAAATGCTTAAGAAAAACATATAGCTAAGACATGCATGTATTTAATCATACCTACAGAGAATTTAGATGGCAAAGTTAATAAACCTACTAACTTGTTTAAAATATGTTTAGTAGTAAATAAGAAGTTTTACTACTTGGTCAAAGAATTAATGACCGTCATGCCATCTTAGTCAAACAATGATAGTATGGATCATTGAAAATGTATGTGAAAACTAGAAGTTGTTCACGTAGCATGTCTTAAGCAAAAATAAGACCATCATTAGAGATAAATTCGAAAGTCGCCGTTTTTGGTAAATAAAGCTCATTTGAAATAGTGGTTGAGTTCTTTAATCTCTAAAATTACACCCTGAGTATAATGAGTTTAAAAGTGGATTCGGTTTAGATGAATGGGCCAGAAGATCCATTATCTTGAGAGGATGGATTATTGAATCCCGAAATAAATGTTAAAAAAGATATGGGATAACATGATCCAAGATGGATATGTCAATCCTAAAATGGGATTCAGTGCGAGATGGATGGACCAAAAGTGTCATCATCTCGAGGGGGAGAGTTAAAGAATTCCACATCGACAAGTAAGTTGGTAATTTTGGTGAGTTTACATCCCAAGTATGATAATCTTGGTAAATTAACATCCTAAAGTTTATCACTTACTATATGTTGAGGTAAAGTAGAACATAAATGAGGTTATGTTCATATTCAAAATGAGAAAAACGGATGACCAATAATGGTGAAACTTAATCTCTATGATTTGGCATAGCACATGCAGTCATCCTTGTAGTATATTAAGCCATCAAGAGGGGATGTGCTTATGATTTGCAATTATTTTGATGAAAATTTTCCGTGGGAAAAATGTTGAGTAGTTGGTATCCTTGAACAAGTTAATGTGAATCTGAAGTTTAAAAGTTCAAAGGATCGCTACTATGTTGCAAATCAAAAGCTGATGGATGAGATTTCAAGAAAAGAATTATTATAGATCCTCATAAATATAAACTTGAGAGTTTAAAGGATAATTCATATAATAGAAAAAAAATCTTATATTCCAGCTAAAATACTCCAAGAAGAATAGATGTTTCGGAAGGAGAATCTATTTAGTCTATAACACGTAAAAGACGTGATAGACTACTTTGGTTCCAAACAATAAAAAAAAATCCTCAAAAAGAAATTGGAGCAAATAAAAAGGAGGATTAAACTCCTAAAGTGAGTAAAGAGACCTTAGACGTGGTTTATAATGAAATCAGGTACCTGAAAGAAATCATTGAGGATGATTTAGAGATCTCGATTCACCATGTAAAAAGAGGGAACCAAAGAGAAAATGTATGTCGACACAATAAATTATAAAGCGCGCTGAAATAATTAATGAGGATCATGACTCCGCTCTGAGGATGAGCGTAGAGAGAAAAGTATTGGCCAATACTGTAGGGGTCAAATCTCCCCTAGAAGAATTGATAGCCTAAACCGACTAAATACACGTTAAACCGGCAATTCCGAGGATTCGGTTAACCGGTGACAGAACCGAAGGTTTATTACAAACCAGCCCACTAGTCAAAGCCCAGAAGATAAAAGCCCATTAACGGCCCAACACTATTTGTCCGAACCGACCTATTTCTCTATAAATAAGCATGTACCCCCTCATTTAAGGGGATCCGGGAGCCCAACTAAATCCGGGAGACTCGCAAAGTGGGCAATTGAATTAAGCGAGTTCGATATCGAGTATCGCAGTAGGACAACAATCAAGGCGCAAGTGTTGGCCGACTTTCTTATCGAACTGCCGGAGGCGGTGGCCTCGTCACAGAATGAAGACTCATCCCAAATTTGGCAATTGCATGTGGACGGCTCGTCATCTAAACACGGGTCGGGAGTAGGCATTCGACTGTCGTCACCAGACGGAGAATCGCTGGAACAGTCATTCCGCCTTGGTTTCAGAGCATCGAACAATGAGGCAGAGTACAAAGCCTTACTCGCGGGTCTTTGATTGGCTAAAGCACTTAAAATGACAAAGATAGAAGCTTTTTGCGACTCTCAACTCGTCGTGAATCAGTTCAACGGTGAATACGCAACAAAAGACGAACGCATGGAAGCATACCTCGCCCTCGTCAAGACATTTACAAGCAGATGCTCTCGCATCACTCGGCTCGTCGGCACAGCCAAACAAAGATCTTCAAAGAATCGTCAAAGTCGAGTTCATCGAAGGGCCGAGTATCGCGGTCGCCAAGAAGGTCAACGTACTGACAGATCTCGAGCCGCGAAGCGGAGAGCCGGTTTAGGAAACGGCTCGCCTACTCGTTCCACGACAGATCTGATGGACCTCGACCAAACCGAAGATATCATCGAACCGATCCCGATGGATCTTGACCAGTCCGACGCAGTCGGCACAGATGAAACGACGGATGTGATGGCAAAAGACAACGAGCTCGATCCGGATAAAACAACTTTTGACCGAGGTCTCCTCCCCGAACAACTCAAAGCATCACCAGAGGATGCTTACCCGTGTAGCAAAGAACCGCCACCAGAGCATGAAGTCGTCGACATTCCCATTGACGAGGAGAACACAGTCTATGGTTGCGACATCAAGTGGATGGCTAATGTTCGCGAATATCTCGCAGACGGCAAAGTGTCAATAGACAAATGGGCGGCTCGCAAGCTAAAGGCGCAGTCGTCTCGTTATATTTTATTTCACAGAGAAATGTTTATATGGCGACTGTCCGGGCCACTCCTCATCTGTGTCGAGGGGGAAGTAGCCCGCAAAGTAATGCACGAAGTTCACGGCGGATCCTGCGGTAACCATTCAGGAGGTCGCTCGCTCGCCATCCGAATTAAAAGACATGGATATTTTTGGCCAACAATGGTTAAAGACTACGAGCTGTTCGCGGCAAAGTGCGAGAAATGTCAACGCCATGGTCCTTTCATCCATCTACCTACGGAGTTTTTGAGCTCGGTCACCTCGCCTTATCCATTCATGAGATGGGCGATGGATATAGTTGGACCGCTCTATCCGTCTCGGCAGAAGCGATATCTTTTGGTCCAAACGGACTATTTTTCTAAGTGGATCGACGCAGAAGCATTTGGATTAATCATGGACAAGCACGTCGAAAACTTCGTCTGGAAGAATATCATTTGCCGACACGGCGTGCCCTACAAAATAGTAACTGATAACAGTTCGCAGTTCATTTCCAAGCAGTTCAAACTTTTCTGCGACAAATGGAAGATCAGAGTCAGCAAGTCGACACCTCGCTGCCCACAGGGCAACGGTCAGGTGGAGGCGTCGAACAAGACAATTATTCACGGATTAAAGACTCGACTTGATGCCAAGAAGGGCCGTTGGGCAGACGAACTCGAAGGCGTATTATGGTCCTATCGAACCACACCTTGTTGCGCTACGGGCGAGACACCTTTCGTCCTCGTCAACGGAACAGAGTGTGTAATTCTGCCCGAGGTCCATTTTCCAGGAGTTCGCAGACGATTACTTCCAGAACAGGAAGGTCTCAATCATCTCCTCATGCTCGACGAGCTCGACCTCATCATCGAAAGGCGCAATCGAGCTCTTATCAAGATGACTGAATATCAAACTGCGGCATCCAAGTATTACAATTCCAGAGTCCGGGTTCGGCGTTTCTACGAAGGAGACCTTGTCCTTCGCGCAGTTTTTCAGAATACGGCCAAATCGAATGCCGGCAAGCTCGGCGCTCACTGGGAAGGACCTTACCAGATCACGAAGGTGGTTCGTCCAGGCGTCTACGAAATCGCCAACCTGAAAGGCGAGATGATCCCGCGTTCCTGGAATGCGCGACTTCTGAAGAAGTTTTACTGCTAAAAATACTAAGTCCTTTGACTTGAACTACGACGCGACTTGATCCCTTCAAAGGGTACGTAGGCAGCTCGTCTTCGGACGAGTTCAGTTGCGCCCCCTATTCAAAAAAGGGGGGAGTGGGTCCGTATATTCATACTCCCAAACTCGATGTGTACTAAACAAAAAATTTATTACGACTCGATCAGCTCGCAAACTACTTAACTGTCTAAAACGCGACAGCTCGCAAACGACTTAACTGTCTAAAACGCGATAATCGCAAACGACTTAACTGTCTAAAACGCGACAATCGGTAAACGACATAATCGTCTAACCGCGACTTCGATGTCGACTCGTCGTCATTTACTGACCATAATGGCGATCTCTAACACTTCATCGCGAAGTATATCCCTTATACATCCATAAGGGATAAAGCGCGCTATATAAATTTAGAGTTCATCACTGGAACTTATGTATTTACGGGAATACGTCTGTAAACCAGGGTGTTCGTCTCGCAAAACCCAGTTTAAACTTAACACTGGTCGAACTTGGCAAATATAATCTGGTCAGAGATTATAATCGGGTCGGAGATTCCGTGGAACTCGATGACACCGAAATTTGTTCCAAGTAACGAACTATAACAGGCCTCGCTGACGAGCTCTAACATGCCTCGCCAAAAAATGGCGAATCTTAAAACATTTATGAATTCGCTTGAAAGCATTCATTAAAATTTATGTTCGACCAACTAGGCATGAAAAAATGTCACATGTTGGATAAAGCCGTCCAGGCATCAAAACAAAAAACAAGTCTTAAAACCTTGGGCAAAACAAAAAACAAATCATAAAAATCTATTACTAGGTCGATTAGGCGACCAGCTCGCCATCTTCAACTTCCCTAACTTCGGCTGGAGAACAATATCAGCCGAACCCGCCACTCGCTAGCCTTGGTATCCCGTTCAGAAGGAGCTGGCTCGCGCGGATGTTCAGTTGATGCAGCTGGGACGGGATCAGCAGACTTGAGAACCTCATCCGACTCGCTCTCACTTAACTCCTCGCTCGCGCTTCGCAACCGCATGCCCAGAGTGCCGTCATTCGAGCCAGAAGCTACATTAATACCAACAGGCTTAGCACTGATCTCGACTCGCGGAGAAACAACTATATCCCTTATATTAATGGGAACCACGTAGTTCATACCTAGTGTCTTCCTCAGCTCGGCGGCTATTTCATCAAAGACGACATCGGCATTACCCAGCGTGGCCTTGTTCTCAATTAGAAGAACACGTTCGGCCTTGGGATCAAATGGTCCCTCTGCATCAGGTTTCTCCATGTTGTCAAGGAGTTGGATGTTGGCATCCGCTTGCGCAAGATAGACCATGTTCTTAATCGGTTTTTTCATCTTCTGACAAAACAGTTTGTTTGCATGGTTCAGTTGAGCTTGAACCTCGGCCACCGTGGTTCGCCTTGCAGATGAAGCAGCCGCTTCAATGTCTCTCTCGCGGTTTGCGTTCAGAACCGATATTTGTTTCTCCAGCTCGGCGACTCTCTCCTCATCTTTCTTTTTCTCGAGACCAACTCGTTGAAGGTGCACGCCCAAGCTGTCTGAGCTCTTCTTGTACGCATCGCGCTCGGCAGTGAGTATCTTCATCTTGTCCGCGACTTCCTTCTTCACGGCTTCCTCCTTCCTCTTGGCCTCGTTGATAAAGGCCTGCCTAGACCTTGCCCCCTGATCATACGCTATGATCAGTCTATTGCAATGAGCAAGAGCCTGCAAAAGGGTTGAGGTATGAGAAAGGAAGCAAGACGGAACAGATGGAATAAGCGAGGATTTACCTTGGCCTGGCGAGACGCGAATTCCTTATAGAGCTCGCTCTTTACCAGCATTTCTGGGATTGGAATGTCGTCACCAGGGTATGTGATCTTGGCCATTAAGGCGGCCGCGGCTGACGGATCGTCATAAAGCTCGACGGATCTTCCGGATCGTGGACCTGGAGGAATGGGCTGGCCTGGAGGCATTATCGGCTTTGCCTTTGCCCTTATCAGCCATAGAGTGCTTCCGCTTTCGAGTCAGCTAGTTCTCAGACTCGTCGGGTTCGTCAGTAATTGTTATTGTCTACGAAGGGACAACCAAAGGGCCACTCGCGTCTAGAGCTGCCACCTCGTCACTCTTTGCAGCAGAAGTATTGTCTTTATCAACACTCCGCTCTGACGTCTCAACGGCAGAAGCAGCGGCCTTCGAATCGACCTTTTTCTTGGACATCGCGGCCTTCTTCTTGGCAATATCACGGAAAGTAGGTTTGGGCGGCATGATATCTAAATCTTCAGACTCGCCTTGACAGAGACAGTCTTCCTCGTCGCTTAAAGCAAGCTCGCGAGGTCGAACAACTCTCTGATGATGGAAGTGGCGCTCCCAAAGACACTTCCGAGCCTTTAACTTATTGAAGAGGTCGTCGATTCCGGGGACGGGAGTAATTAGAGGTCTGCGAGCTGTGAAAACAATCGTACAAAAAGTTAAGATAAAACAAATTAAGGAAGCAGTTCGCGCGATAAACTTTACAGAAATCTACCAAGAATTCCCCACTTCGCCACCGCCAGGTGTTCTTCTTCAACAGACGCGAAAGATATCGCCATAAAGAAAAAGAATTTCCTCCAATTATGGTCTTTGTTCGGGAAGTCGTCTAAAATCTTGTATTGGGGTCGACTTGCCAGATTATACAACTTTTTACCGCTCGGGTCGGCGTTTTTGCGGAACTCAAGATAATTATTGAGATGGCGGACTCTGATGGGCTCGCCATATTCTGCAGCTCGCGTCAAAAGTCTGACCAATTGACAAACTCCCCTTGTATTGATCTGCGTGAGCGCGATGCTATGAACCCACATAAACCGCAGAATCGTCACTAGAATGGGGAGTGTAAGGTAACAATCCCTAAACCAGCATTCGTACGTGGTGAATGTGCCGGCAGGCGGGTCATCTTCTCGCTGACCAACGGATGGCACAATTATCTCGCCCGCATCAGGGATCCCGCACTCTAGGCGAAGGGTTGCCAGGGAATCCTTGTCGCACCATGAAGATCCTGGAGGTGGGCGTTGTTTTCGCCTCGACTTCGTTTTCTTTTTGACGACCTCGGCCAGTCTGTATCCAATCCAGGCATCCAATCGTTCTGCTTCTATGAGGGGATTGTACTCCCAAGTACGTTCTTCGATCTTTTCTCGGGAAGGCGGCTCGGCAGGACTAAGCGACTCGTCACGAAGATGTGGAATTTCCACGGCTAGCCTTTGCTCATTAGCAGCGGAAGTCTCGCCAATTAGCGAGGGGCACGAGGTCCCAACTCCCTCTTGAAAATCAGTTCGTGCAGCTCGCATCGGTGAAGCGGTCTCCCTCGTTTCGCGACTTTGCCTTAAGACGGGGGAGGGATAAGAGAACAATTCGGCAAGGGG
The DNA here is from genome assembly GCA_963576765.1 of Draba incana. Classification (NCBI taxonomy): domain Eukaryota; kingdom Viridiplantae; phylum Streptophyta; class Magnoliopsida; order Brassicales; family Brassicaceae; genus Draba; species Draba incana. The sequence continues at coordinate 24,393,222 of OY755205.1, forward strand.
AGAATGACCTCCAGCTTGGTCCTCTCGACCAGGAGAACTCGCATCCTCGCAACCGGAAGTGCTCGCTTCCTCTCGACCACAGAACCGATAGCAACTTGAGCTCGCGTCAACTAGTGACTCGCTATTTTCGGAATACACCCAGATCAACCTTTCCTTCTCGGGGAGCTCGGCAGATCTCGCAGATACAAATGAATTCGTTGACGACATGACTTCTTGGATCAAAAAGGGAGATTTTTAGATTTCCTCAAAGAACACGACGGTGACGATGAAGAACGCGGCGGCGGCGAAGTGATGGGACGGCTAAAACTTAACAAAAAACTTGAAAGGAAAAACGAGAGAAAAGGGAGAGAGAGGAATACTTGTTTTCGGAGAAATGAAATTATGAGAAGTATCTGAGGAGCATCGCTCCTTATAAAGGCATTTTTGCGGATCGAATTTCGAGGTGGGCCTCATTTCGTAATGGGCCCAAGATTCAGGCTTAGGAGATCAGTTTCTAAGGGATTGATACCAACTTGTGATTCCGCGACCTCTAGTTAGCCCGAAATGCGATCCCGCGAGCTCACCTTCCAGTTAATTCGCGACTTCACAACTGTGCATTCCCAAGACTTCGATTCTCATAGATTACCATGACCTCGCAATGCTAATTAATCTAACCAGGTCGCACCCTCGTAACTTGGTCGAATCAATTTATGGTTACATTGTTACCATATGGCGAGTAGTCGTGCTCGCAGCTCTTCGTCGAAACAACTCGCGGCCTCGCAACTCTCTTCATCAAATCAGCTCGCGGGCTTGCAGTTCTCTTCATCAACAACTTGCGGCCTCGCGACTCTCTTCATCAAATCAGCCCGCAGCCTCGCAGTTCTCTTCATCAACAGCTTGCGGCCTCGCAGCTCTCTTCGTCAACAGCTCGCGGCCTCGCGACTCTCTTCATCAAATCAGCTCGCGGCCTTGCAGTTCTCTTCATCAACAGCTCGCGGCCTCGTGACTCTCTTCATCAAATCAGCTCGCGGCCTCGCAGTTCTCTTCATCAACAGCTCGCGGCCTCGCAGCTCTCTTCGTCAAATCAGTTCACAATCCGTAGACTTTCGTCTCGTCACCTCGCCATAATCGGTTTTGTGACTTCGCTTCGCCATCTCACAATCAATCGCTCGAAGCATCTCGCGACATCGTATATCTACTTGCTGCGCCACAGTGCAACGGTTTTCATTACACCAAACGGCTCGCATAATACGCAAATGAAACGAAAATTGGGAACTCGGCGACAATGACGACTCGAACAAGTGTGACTTGTGCTATTTTCCCCTTGGTCTGGTTTTTTCCCACCGGGTTTTCTAGACAGGGTTTTTTACCGAGGCTTGTTCATACTTATGTACCTCCGTCTCGTCGCCTCGCATCTTCAAGCGGCTCGCGAATTTTGACCTTGATCAGTTCGCGACTTCGCAAGATCAAAATTGATTCGTTGATAACTTCACGTCGGCCTGCTCGCCGAATTGGGGAAAACTATGGGCTCGGCATCATCTCCTGATATCAATCTTCATCAACATGGGTTTAACCACGATAATCGGACAATTGTCAACACGTTAACAGTCTAACGGAAATCGATTCTTCACCTAGACACCCTTACTTCAACACTTTTATTTAATAAAACTGTTGAATTAGGGGGCTAACTGTAGGGGTCAAATCTCCCCTAGAAGAATCGATAGCCTGAACCGACTAAATACACGTTAAACCGGCAATTCCGAGGATTCGGTTAACCGGTGACAGAACCGAAGGTTTATTACAAACCAGCCCACCAGTCAAAGCCCAGAAGATAAAAGCCCATTAACGGCCCAACACTATTTGTCCGAACCGACCTATTTCTCTATAAATAAGCATGTACCCCCTCATTTAAGGGGATCCGAAATTCTGAACTGTAATAAAACAAAAACAGCTCTCAGTTTGCTAATAATAAGAACAGTTCAAGAACCCTAATTCGAACCTTGTCTTTTTTTTTTAAACCCTAAGAAGCTCTATCTCAGAAGAATCTTCACAAATTCTATTGTGTGAATTTCCAGCTCGCACAAATACATTTAGGCAATCAAGTCTTTGTTACTCGTTTGAAGAACGAGAGATGTTTGGACCAGTAGTCCGAACATCAAGAAGATTTGTCCATAAAGAGGAATTGATAAAAATGACTTGGATTGCGCTTAATATTTATAATCCTAGAACGATTAATGATATCATTATTATGTTCCCGGGAACTCTACCCGATTGGAAACTCTTGAAGAGTTATCGCAGATAGTAAAATAAAAAATGTCTAGAAGACATAAATGAAAAGGGTCTAGAAGAACTCGATATAGAGAAACGTCCAAAAGACGTAGAAGAATAATAAATTTTGAGATATCCATCAGCTATGCCCAAAGTGGAAAATTATGGGGTAGAAATGATAATGATATGTGTGGATGTACTCTTTTTCTGCTATCATGGGTTTTGTCCCATTAGGTTTTTCCATGAAAAGATTTTTAACGAGACACCATAGAACACGCAAAAACTCCCAAAAGAATGGTATATATTATCGGAGTCCATCTCGTAAGGATGATAGTTTCCAGGGGGAGAAATATGATGATGAGCGTGGTTGTACTTTTTTTCCCTTATCATGGTTTTAGTCTTACTGGGTTTTTCATGACGAGATTTTAAATGAGACAACCAAGAACATGCTAAAAATAGACATCTAAGGAGAATATTATAATCCCAATGAGAAAGTCTATCCATCTTCCAAACGTTGTGTCATACATTGATGAAACCAAGACGAGCGAAGATAATACTCGCTTTATGGAGTCAATGAAGAGACAAAACTTATTTGAGGGGGAGATTGCATCAACAAAAATTATGAAGAGAAGATCATCTCAATCATTTCCAGAGGAGAGACTGGACTATTTTCCCTACCATGGTTTTTTCCCACTGGTTTTCCATGAAAAGTTTTTAACGAGGCAGTTTAAAACATGGCACAACAAAAATGATGAATACTGAAAGGAGAGTGTTAAGAATAAAAGAGTGATTATTCATCATCTCTCACACTAAGCTGGGTCATCTAATCTTCAAGTGTCACTTTCATATATTTACCACAAGCTTTGCCACTAACCAATTTTGTGCATAACCAAGTGTCATTAGTATAGGTAATTATTCTCCTATATATATGAGAATGGACGTGAGATACAAGTTTAATATGAAGAAGAAATAATTCGCTCCCTATATTACTCTCACGTCTCACACCTTTGTTATTATGTGATTTTGGTTTAATCACAAATATATATAATCTATTGTGGTTGTTATTCACAACACATTCGAAATTTTTTAGATTGTGTGATGATATTAGAAATTATTGGTATATACTATACCAAGATATACTCTTTCAAGATATTCCCTCTGAAATTCTATAACATCCCTAAGCCAAAATATGGATTTTGGTCAGGGGTGTCGATCGACACCAGGGCAGGGTGTCGATCGACACCATGTTTTTGTGTCGGGTTCGGTTTGTTTTAAATCGGCCGGTTTGTTACGGTTTAGGAACGGAAACCCTAAGTTGCATTTATAAACACTAGGGTCGTGTTTTCCAGAGGCAGAGGCAGAAAACTTAAGAGAAAAACGTTTTTGAGAGGAAAAAGTGTGAATCGAAGGGTTTTCTATCCGTTTTTCGTCGATTTCACTAGGAGTTCCGTTTTTCGTTTGTGTGGTGTGGTGGATGATTTCTCGGTGTTTTCTCGCTGTTTCCGTCTGGTTTTGTCGCTGTTCTTCGTTTTTCCCTTCTCAATTTGCGTTCTCGATGTGAGTGCGTGATCGTCGATATGGGATTAGGTTATTAGGAACTTTTGAATGAATGATTGTGATGATTGGAATGTTTGTCGTGATTATCTGTGTGATTCGTATGTTTGGAATCGTGATTGATCTCGCGCGATGAAACGGAACTCGAGTCTCGAGAAGATTTCGACTCGGTTCAGGTTTTCTGCGAGAGGTGTCGATCGACACCTAGTGGTAGTGTCGATCGACAGCACTGATATATTTTAGCGAGGATTGTGTTCCTAAATGTAGTGTCGATCGACACCAAGTGGGTGTGTCGATCGACACCACTTATTTTTAAATGTTGTTTTTGTCATTTTCGTGGATTGTTGCTTGATCGCGTAGAATTGATAATTTATTTTCCCTTACTATGTATCTGGTAGACAGGATGACCGCTCCACTAAGTATTTATTAAATACTTATGCAACTCTGTTTTTCCTTTCGATTTGCAGGTAACAGAAATGGGTGATCGCGGAATCAAGGCCATAGAAGAGGATGATAGGATGTTTAGTTTATTTATTTGTTTCTAGTGAACCTTGTTTAGGTCGCTAGTATTATTGGAATTATGGAACTTGGTTTGTTGGTTTAATAATTTATTGAATTATTTTTATGAAAACTTCCGCAAATTGCTTAATAGCTGTAGATAATTAAATATTTATGGGAATATTAATTCGGCTATTAATTTTTTTTTAAAAAGGTGTTAGTTGTTTCAGTTTGGTATCAGAGCCTAGACGTTTTTAGGACTTGGTAATTGGATGAATTGAGACTATGTGGTTTAATTTTTTATTGGTGGTTAGACAATTAGTAGTCTTAGACCATCCTCTTCGGCCTTTAAAGAGATTATGCGGTAAGTTGTGTTTTATTTGTTTGTGACTTCTCGTTTGCTCATGTTTTCTTGTCATGTGTGGTAGATGGATACTTGAGGCCGTGGTAGAGGCCGTGGCCGTGGTTGTGGCCAAGTGCCAGAGTTGTCTAGCAATGTGGCTTTATCCCAGACACATCAGGTAGAGACCACGAGTGAGACCAGTGCCAGTGTGGCTGTTAGTACCGGGAGGAGCACCGGGAAAGGTGCTTGTGGTGGTGTTGTTGGTGCTGGGAGGGGCGTCGGGAGAGGTGCAGGTGGTGGAGTGGGCCCGGGTGGGGGTGTTGCTCCAGCTCAGGGTCATGATGATGTCATTGTGGGACTTCTGACGCAGTTGTTGGATTGGTTTCTGGCGGCGGTTCCGGTGCCAGCTCCTGCAGGACCTCCGGTGGTGGAGGCGCAGCAGGGAGCTGCAGTAGTTGAGCAGTCGAGGGCTGTAGATGCCAAGCGTCCTCCCTATCTTGTGATGATGGGACAGATGTAGAAGATTGGTACGCCTTTCTTTGCTGGCAGAGTTGGGCCAGAGGGGGCCGATGAGTGGCGCTTGAGAGTGAAACGCAATTTTCGATCGATTTGATGTCCTGCGGAGTATCGAGTAGAGTAGGTTGTGCACAATCTGAGCGAGGATGCGCATAGCTAGTGGAGATCATTGGAGTCCAGGAGGGATGTGTGGGCTTAGGATGAGTTTGTGGGCGAGTTTAACGCTAAGTTCTTTCCTCGAGAGGCATTGGATCGCCTACAGATGAGATTTATGGAGCTGACTCAAGGAGCGAGTTCAGTGCGGGAGTATGATACCGAGTTCAGCAGACTTCAGGTTTATGCTAGCCATGGTATGGCTGAGGAGCAGACCTTTATGCAGAGGTTCTTACAAGGACTTCGTATGAGTATCAAGACCCAGTGTCGTGGTTCAGTGTACGCCTCGAGGGCAGAGTTGGTGGAGCTTTCTGCATCTATAGAGGATGATCAGCGTGAGCAGACTGGTTTGGTGGTTGTTCCACCTATGGCGGTTCCATCTGTGGCGACTCCTGCTGTTCAGCCGAGGAGACAGTACCAGTAGCAGCATTCTCGGAGTTCTGGTTCGGGCAAAGGCGGCATGCCTGCGCAGGGCCAGAAGAGGAGGTTCGATAAGGTTTCTGGAGGCGGCCAGAGTGGTCGTGCTTGTTATGGATGCGGGAGCTCTGAGCATTGAGTGGCTAGTTGTCCCAAGAGGAAGGCATCTCCGGATGCCAAGGTGTGTTTTCATTGCCGAGAGCTGGGGCATATCCGGCCGATGTGTCCTAAGTTGCAGCAAATGGCTGTGGCAGCGATTCAACCAGTAGCAAGGCACCAGATGGCTCAGTTGGCAGCAGTTCAGCCTTTGGGTCAGCTTGGGCCTGCACCGTGTGTTTATGAGCCGGCAGATGTGGGGCAGCTTGGTGGCGCACAGATCACAGGTAAAATTCTAGACTCAAACTTCATAAATTCTTAGTGGTTGAATTGTGGTTGTTCTTTCTTTTAGTTTGCCTATGATAGTGTGTTAGGGTTCTCAACGCATGTAATTGTGTAGGGACCTTATTAGTGGGAGGTTTCGAGTCACATTTCCTTTTTGATTCTGGAGCATCGAACTTTTTTATTCCTCCGGGGCATGCCGAGAGCTGTGGCATCCAAGTGATGGTGAGCTGGCAAGCTGGGTTAAGGTGGCTGAAGGCGGGTTCCTGGTTACTTCTGGCCGAGCTAGAGCAGTGGATGTTCAGATTGTCGGGCAGTCGATGCCGGCGGACCTGGTGATCAGTCCGGTGGAGCTTTACGACGTGATTCTCGGAATGGATTGGCTGTTATTTTATAAGGTTCATCTGGACTGTTTTCGAGGCAGAGTCATTTTTGAGCGAGATGTGGGAAAGTTAGTGTTTCAGGGCGTGAGACCTACTTCCGGGAGTCTGGTAATCTTGGCTATTCAGGCAGAACAGATGATAGCGCAGGGTGTTGAGGCTTACTTGGTTACTATTTCGATGCCGGAGTCAAGTGGTGAGGTTGCTATCGGGGAGATTCAAGTTGTTCAGGATTTTGTGGATGTTTTTCAGTTGCTGCAGAGATTACCGTCGTCTCAGTCAGATCCTTTCACGATAGAGTTAGAGCCCGGGACAGCTCCGATTTCTAAGGCTCCTTATAGGATGGCTCCAGCAGAGTTGGTAGAGCTGAAGAAGCTGTTGGAGGATTTATTAAGCAAGGATTTCGTGCGACCGAGTGTTTCACGGTGGGGAGCGCCAGTTCTTTTTGTGAAGAAGAAGGATGGCAGTTTTCATTTGTGTATCGATTACCGAGGTCTGAACAGGATCACTGTGAAGAACAAGTACCCTCTCCCGAGAATTGATGAGATTTTTGATCAGCTGAGGGGTGCTACTTGGTTCTCCAAGATAGACTTGGCGTCGGGTTATCATCAGATCCCGATAGATGAGGCAGATGTTCGTAAGACAGCGTTTAGGACGAGATACGGGCATTTCGAGTTTGTAGTCATGCTTTTTAGTTTGACGAATGCACCGGCGGCTTTCATGAGATTGTTGAACAACTTGTTTAAGGAGTATTTGAACGTGTTCGTTATCATCTTTATTGACGATATTCTGGTGTACTCTGAGAGTCCCGAGGAGCACGAGGCTCATCTGAGATTGGTTTTGGAGAAGCTTTGGGGGCAGAAGTTGTATGCTAAGTTGAGTAAGTGCAGTTTTTGGCACAAACAGATGGGATTCCTTGGGCATATCATGTCTGCAGAGGGTGTTTCAGTAGATCCGGCGAAGATAGAGGCTATCAGGGATTGGTCTAGATCGAGTAATGCTACCAAGATCAGGAGTTTCTTGGGTTTTGAAGGTTATTATCGGAGGTTCGTCAAGAGCTTTGCGAGTATGGCCCAGCCGATGACGAAGCTGACTGGTAAGGATGTTCTGTTTATTTGGTCGCCTGAGTGCGAGGAGAGCTTTGCGAGGCTCAAGGAGATGTTGACTAGTACGCCGATATTGGCATTACCCGAGCCGGGGAAGCCTTATACCGTGTATACAGATGCTTCAGGAGTTGGTATGGGTTGTGTTCTGATGCAAGAGGGCAGGGTCATCGCGTATGCTTCTAGGCATTGGCAGGGTAGTGAGCGTAACCGCTTTGAAGTTGGAGATCCTACCTTTACGGTGGGAAGGTGCAGATCTATACAGACCATAAGAATATGCAGCATATCTTCACTCAGTCGTTGCGGAATATGAGACAGAGGTGCTGGGTTGAGTTTTTGGCGGATTATGAGTTGGAGATCCTTTACCAACCGGGTAAGGCCAACCCGGTGGCTGATGCTCTGAGTCGGAGGAGAGTTGATTCGATTCAGGAGCAGGAGGTTGAGGACTTAGTGGGCGAGATTAGCACGTTGCGTCTTTGTGCGGTTTTGTAGGAGCTTTTGGGTTTAGAGGCAGTCAATCATGCAGATCTTCTCAGTAGGATCAGAGTGGCTCAGCAGAGTGATCAGGGTTTGATTGATGCATCGCGAGCAGTTGGTTCTGAGTATCTGGTCTCTCCGAATGGGACGATTTTGGTTCGCGGTCGAGTTTGTGTGCCTCGAGATGAGTTATTGAGGCAGGAGATTCTGAGTGAGGCTCATGCGAGCAAGTTCTCGATTCATCCGGGTGCGACTAAGATGTACCATGATCTGAAATGGTATTATCACTGGGTAAGGATGAAGAGAGGTGTGGCGGATTGGGTTGCAAAGTGCGACACGTGTTCGTTAGTGAAGGCGGAGCATCGAGTTCCGAGCGGTTTGTTGCAGAGTTTACCCATTCCTGAGTGGAAGTGGGACATGATCACTATGGATTTTGTGGTCGGTTCACCTAACTCGAGGACTTTTAATGCTATCTGGGTGATTGTAGATCGGTTGACTAAGACAGCACGATTTCTGGCCATTAAAAAGACCGATGAAGCTGATGTTTTGGCTAAGAAGTTCGTGAAGGACAGAGTGAGGCTGCATGGAGTGCCAGCTAGTATTGTGTCAGACCGGGATCCCAAGTTTACTTCAGATTTTTGGAGAGCCTTTCAGGCAGAGATGGGCACTAAGGTGTATTTGAGTACGGCTTATTATCCGCAGACTGATGGACAGTCAGAGAGGACTATTCAGACCTTAGAGGATTTGTTGAGGATGTGTGTGTTGGATTGGGGTGGTCACTGGGTTGATCACTTGAGTCTGGCTGAGTTTGCGTATAACAACAGTTTCCAGGCGAGTATCGGTATGGCTCCTTACGAGGCTTTGTATGGGAGGCCATGTAGGACACCTTTATACAGGACCCAAGTGGGGGAGAGGAGCATTTATGGTGCTACTTTTATTCAGGAAGCGACGGAGAAGATCCGTGTTTTGAGGTTGAACATGAACGAAGCTCAGGATCGGCAGAAGAGTTATGCAGTTCGAAGAAGAAAAGAGCTTGAGTTTGCCGTGGGAGATCATGTGTATCTCAAGATGGTGATGTTGAGGGGTCCTAACAGATCCGTTTTTGAGAATAAGCTGAGTCTGCGGTTTATGGGTCCATTTCCAGTAGTGGAGCGAGTGAGACCAGTGGCGTATCGGCTTGAGTTACCTTTGATTATGGAAGCATTTCATAAGGTGTTTCATGTTTCAATGTTGAGGAAGTGTCTCCATGAATCGAAGAAGCTAATGGCTAAGATTCCTGAGGATCTGAAGCCTGATTTGACGGTTCCGGCGGTTCCTGTGAGGATTCTCGAAAGGAGTATCAAGGTTCTGCGTTGGAAGAAGATTCCGTTGTTGAGGATTTTATGGGATTGTGGCGGTTGCCAGGATGAGACTTGGGAGCCAGAGGCAAAGATGAAGTTGAAGTTCAGGAAGTGGTTCGACAAGCAGGTCGCAGCTTGAGCTTACTTGTATCTTTGTGGTTCCAATGTCGTGTTAGATCGTGAGTTATTGTTGTTTTTGGTTCATGTATTTTTCGTTTTGTTGTAACGATATACATTTTTGGAATTTATAAGATGGAGTTTCCTTATTTATTTCCAGTGTTATTATAAGATGTGTGTTTCTTATAAGCGTGTTTTGGTTAACCAGTATGGGTCGTATTTTAGATGATATTTCGGGTGGGAAATATCGAGGTGGTGCCATGTGAGGCAGAGTTAATCATAGATGTTAGTAGATGAAATTATTACTCTAGGGACAGTGGTTTCCCGAATAACTCATTACAATTTGAGAAGATGGGTGGGTCTTCAGCGGTTCTATAGGTGACGGGTGGATCACAGTGTAGTACCAAGTGTTACTTACCGATGACGGGTGGATCTCGGTGTAGTATCGTGGGATGCTTACTTATCTATGACGGGTGGGTCTCAAGATGAGTATCAGGAGATGGGTGGGTCTCTTGAAGGGAGTAAGTTTTCCCTGCATTCTTTTGGGAGTTGGTGGTCTCCAGAGATTTATATGAGACTGGTGGATCTCATTATAAATCTTGAGGGAAAGGGTTTTCTCGGTATACCATGGGTGGTTGGTATATTTATTGTTGAGGATGGTAATGAGTTAGGAGTAGTTAATGTTTGGGAAAACGTGTGTATTAACATAGGATTAGATAAGAGTTCAGGGGTCGGATGAGGATCTCTGATATGGTTGATCAAGTGGGGTCAAGTGTCGGTCTTGGATAGTTTGCGGGATTCGAGGACGAATCCAAAATAGTGGGGTAGAATTGTAATATCCCGAAACCAAAATATGGATTTTGGTCAGGGGTGTCGATCGACACCATGTTTTTGTGCCAGGTTTGGTTTGATTTAAATCGGCTGGTTTGTTACGGTTTGGTTAACGGAAACCCTAAGTTGCGTTTATAAACACTAGGGTCGTGTTTTCCAGAGGCAGAAAACTTAAGAGAAAAACATTTTTGAGAGGAAAAAGTGTGAATCGAAGGGTTTTCTATCCGTTCTTCATCGATTTCACTAGGAGTTCCGTGTGATCCTTTAAGGTTTCGTTTGTGTGGTGTGGTGGGTGATTTCTCGGTGCTTTCTCACTGTTTCCGTCTGGTTTCGTCGCTGTTCTTCGTTTTTCCCTTCTCAATTTGCGTTCTCGAGGTGAGTGCGTGATCGTGGATATGGGATTAGGTTATTAGGAACTTTTGAATGAATGATTGTGATGATTGGAATGTTTACCGTGATTATCTGTGTGATTCGTATGTTTGGAATCGTGATTGATCTCGCGCGATGAAACGGAATTCGAATCTCGAGAGGATTTTGACTCGGTTCAGGTTTTCTGCGAGAGGTGTCGATCGATACCTAGTGGTAGTGTCGATCGACACCACTGATATATTTTCGCGAGGATTGTGTTTCTAAATGGAGTGTCGATCGACACCACTTATTTTTAAATGCTGTTTTTGTCATTTTCATGGATTGTTGCTTGATCGCGTAGAATTGATAATCTATTTTCCCTTACTATGTATCCGGTAGACGGGATGACCGCTCCACTAAGTATTTATTAAATACTTACGCAACTTTGTTTTTTCTTTTGAGTTGTAGGTAACAAAAATGCGTGATCGCGGAATCAAGGTCAGAGAAGAGGATGATAGTGTTTAGTTTATTTATTTGTTTCTAGTGAACCTGGTTTAGGTTGCTAATCTTATTGGAATTATGGAACTTGGTTTTTTGGTTTAATAATTTATTGAATTATTTTTATGAGAACTTCCGCAAATTGCTTAATAGCTGTAGAGAATTAAATATTTATGGGAATATTAATTCGGCTATTAATTTATAAAAAAAAAAAGGTGTTAGGTTGTTTCAAATTCTTTAAATTCTTTCTTGTACAATCCAATTAATTCCTTAGATCGTTGTTTAATTCTTCATAAATTCATATCCAATTAAACCCTTGAATTTTGTTTAACTAAACGCTACTTGCGTCTTGTAGAATTGAAATTAAAAAAAAAATGAAATCAAACTTGCTTTTCTCATTCTCCTTTTTCTCATTCTCCTTTTTCTCATTCTCCTTCGTCTTCATTTCCAATTTCATTTCCCCTCTCACACGCCTCTTTTTCATAAACATCTTCTTTGGTTCCAACTTTTTTTTTTTTTTTTATTCAGCAATCGTATTGATAATTTTTTAGCAGATTGTTTAGTTAGTTTGTGTCTAGGATTTTTTTCCCAACTTTTTCACCCTTTTTACCATTGTGTTTAGCTAGTTATGCTAGTCTACAACTAATCAAAATAATATATATATATATATATATATATATATATATATATATATATATATATAAAGAAGGGCAAAATAATAGTAGATAGATAACAAAAGTTGTATAAATCAATAATCATCGAAATCGTCAGGATTGGGTTTAGGAGAGGTTAACATTGCTGTATAGAGTCTCAATTTGTCTTCTCCTAATGACGCACATCTGGACAATGGTCTCCTCGGCCTTATGAACGACAGTGACGTCAATGTTAGCCGATGCTTGTACCTATCACAGTATCAACAACTGTTTATTTTTCATATTCGCGCATAAAATCTGTATTTGTATCTAAGAAATATCTTACAAAATCAAATTTTAGTTTCAAATATACCATTATTTTTCAAATGTACCACAAATTTTAGGTTTAGTAAGATTTTCTAAAAGGTTTATATAATCACATAGACATTTTTAAAACATTTTGGTACTTTCTGAATTCAAAATTTTGTGGAATATTAAGATTTTGATAATAACTTTGGAAAACAAATATAAAATATGATTACTTCGTTCAAGAATGATCCTTTAATCAAACAAAGCAAACAAAAATAAAACTCTTTAACTACACTTGTTATTTGTTCTCTAATAAGACACTAAAATACTAAAAGTATCAAAAAATTGTTGCTGTAGTACTTTTCGAGTTCTAAAGTTGGAACTATTCTATTTTCAAATGATTGTTTTGGGATTGTTTCAAATTGCTCATTTTCCCCCTCAAAAAATATATATTAAAATTTACTTTGGATTAAAGATAAAGATAAATACACTCAAGAAATAGGACGTACCTGCGCCAAGCGAGCTGAACCGCAACCGCAGCCCAAGTTCGCCACCCGGGAGAATAATAGCGTGCACTGCGTTTTACTTTCTCATTGACAAAAGTGTACCGAAAATGTTGAGTCACGTACTTAACGTCTTCTGCGTCAAGGCCAAACGCTTCGGTAGTCTCAAGCGTTACGAGAGTTGACGAAGAAGGCGGTAACCTCTCCACGAAAGGTCTCCGGAGACACCAGGAGAGAAGCTCGTCACCGCTGAAATTTCCCGGACCTAACATGCAACAGCTTTTGACACCGTCTCGTAGTAACTGGCTACTTTGAAGATGACCTCTCACTACGAACAACATTCTTTGCACTGCATCTCCTTCTTTCTGAATCTGCATTTTCAAACATTTTTATTACTTTGTTTTCGTCGTTGCGAGATTTCTTGGATCCAACGTTAACAAGGTGATTCTGAAACCGGTTATATGGAAAAGAAAAGAAAAAACAATGATTATAGATATGAAATTTAATTTCTTTATGAAACTGAAATAAGGAGGAAAAAAAAGTAGATCGTTATAATTAAATAGACTTTCATTAATTTGAATCAGACAGAAAAAATTGGGATACTGTTTTCGGTTGCAATTGCTAAGAAGTATCACATGTCGATGAATTAAATTATAGACAAAAAAAAAAGAAACCTTTTACCGAATAGATAGCAACATTACATTGTCATAATTGTTTCGGTCCCAAAACATGACTATCTAAACTAGATGGCTTCATGACTTTGAAATATATATTCCATAAATTTGTTTAAAGATACTTACGGTTTCTCCTTTGGTGAATATGAGAGACTTTACTCGGTCGCATATATTTTCAAGCACCAAATCATCCATATGTTGAAACAGCGGAACCTGAAATTTTTCCAAATACTCATCCACATCAATAATGATCATTAGTTATTATTAACTAATTTCTTTTTTATTGTTATTAACTAATTTCTTATTTATATATATACTAATTTTTATCTTATCTTTGTGCAATGATTAATCTAACCTGTCGGACTAAGTCTAGGCATAGATGGTACTTAATGTCTCTCCTAAGACCTTCCGGTAGGTTCTGAACCATCTCACATTCGTCTACACCTCGCATAGCGGCCCATCGCTGTCGCTCGTAGTTCCGGACTCGCTGCCTAAACCCTAATGGCAGATGTCTCTTCTTCATCCACCACTCTATGTTCCTCATTTTCAAGTGCATTGCTTGCTTTTTTGAAGTTGTTGCGTGCAGAAACACCTTCATTTTAGATTATAAACAAAATATCATTCATGAGCTTTATTAAAAATGTTATTAGTTATTTATGAAAAAATGAGCTAGCACATATACCTTGATATTACCGATCAACATGGTAACTAGAAGAAGACCACTTGTTAGAACAATTATATTGAAGACGACCTCGGACCACTCTGTTGTGCTCTCTAAATTCCCAAATGTGCTGATCAATTATAGATAAAACTGATTTAATTAGTTAAATTGACCTATTTAATATAAATTCAAATTTATTATAAATCTGAATACACATAAGAAAGGGGTTATATAAATGAAATAAAGAAGGATTCTTTGTTCACTAAAATTCACACCAAACCGGATTGAAATTCGAATAACTAAATTGGTTAGGTCATGATATACCTGAGAGTCATAAGACCCCAGAAGATAGGAAAGAGGATTTTTTCCAACCGGCTTTCATTGCTCACAAGTTGAATGGTCCATTGATAAGCACCATATGTGTAGTTGGTGTTGATATCCAAGCAAATGGATCGGGCTTGGTGGTTATGTGCCCAAGCCAGTCTAGCCCTGTCAAGGACCATCTCGGTCGTGCCATAGTACACTGGTTCTTTACATGATAATATCCTTACGTCGCATCCCATCGTGTTTACACATTGTTCTTTAAGACATTTTGCTGATCTTTGGACCCCTAACAAATACCAACATGCTCCTGCTGCCTGTATATCATAAAAATATGTGATAGATTAAAATTGCAAATCGTAACAACAATTTTTTGGGTAGATAGAAGGATTTTTGTGATTATTAATAACTGATTGCATTTTTCATACGGTTTATGAATGATGGAAGATCTAAGAAATTCTTGTGCGATGTTAATTAAAGTTGATGAATCATTGAAGTACAAATAAACAGTGAAAAGGTGAAATTGATTTTGAAAAAAGAAGCTAACGATTGAATAATTAATTATTCTAATCAAGATTTCTTAGTTAATCATACGTATTCATTAAATAATTTGATTGCGACTTGTGTGATTGAAAGAATCATACCTTCCTCCGAGCAAATCTTTTCTTATTTTGTCATTTTCTGATTTATTTTAAAGACTCCCATAGCAATGGAAAAGGTCCATGTACAATTGTCGTAACTTAATCTTACAACCAAAACCATTTAAAATAAAGTTACTTGGCACCTGAAAATTACTACTTTTCATAGATTAGTAATTTTTATGAATTTACACACTAAAATATATATATATTTTGTCAGCATACGAAGTATGGTGTCATCTTTTTTTTTTTTTTTGCCGATGGTATCATCTATTAATTAATACATAGTGAGCAAAAATTATATAACTAGACTTTCTAACCATTGCTTAAATGGATTATATTATATTACTGACTCACATAGAGAAACTATCACAATTAACAGCTAGGCTTAAACTAGTTGAATTTTGTATGTCGATATCATTACATTTAAATTTTAACCCACAATGAAATCATAAATTTATATATACTAAGCAATAAGAACAGTATCTAAAAACTTACATGAGCCGCGACAAAATATGCGATCATGTTCAGTGCTATTCCCCACCAGACCGTGCCGAAAATGTAACCGGATAGAGTAGCATTCTCGCGTAGATGGCGAACGGAGTGATATATCTTTGGTATATACTGGAAGAGGAATGCTATAAGCAAAACTGAAACCACTAAAGTCACAGAGCCTCTCTTAAGAAGTGAAGGTATTACCACCCACAACACCACCTGCTCTCATTTTTTTATAAAATTCAATTAAATAATTATAACAAGAAAACAAAAATGTACCAGACGAAAATAAAATTAAAAACGAATGAACTGTATTATTTTTGGTCCACACACGAACATGATTAGGTCAGACTAAGTAAGAGTTATTTCAGACCATATAATATTTAGATGTAAGATTTTTTCTTTAGATTAGTCAATGCTAGATATGATTAGTAATTGTCCCTATTACGAACTCACATCAAATCTCACTTAATGAAGCATTATTACTTAAAGTTAGTTACTATGTATAGTAAACTTTTCAGCGATTACATGAGTTCATATATAGTTAAATATCAGCGTCGATCGACTAATTCAACGAAACCTTAACTTGATTCATACTAATAAACTAGTGCATATTTTAAGTAATTGCGTCTCAAAGTTAACTTCATGAATTTTTATATATATAAAATATTTTGGAAACGTATCCACGATTTATGAGTTTCTCCTATGAATATATAGTTGTGTAAAAATAGAAGGTGAGTAGGTGACAAGAACTTTTGTGTAAGAATTTCAATTATTTCAGACATTAAATCTAATTATTATCTTTTTTTGGTGCATTTTATCTTGTATACACAGCAATCTAAATTTTAAATTTCAGTTTTACTTGTAGAAACCAAACAATAATATAGTTGTAAATATTGGTTTTACTAACCTGAGGTAATGGTAAAATGACGAAGAGATCGAAGAAGAAGCCTTTCTTGATCTTAACGTACCGTGGAGCAGCAACACGCCTCAAGCTCGTACCACCACGTGTCCCACCTCCTTTGTTGAAAGCTCCGTCGCTATCTCCGGCGGGATAAGGCCACCGGCGAGCAATCTTGAACTGAAGCCAAATGTTCCAAAGATGCAAGAGATCGGTCATAGAGCGTAAGGCAGTGACGGTGAGAGAGAGCCAACCATCGACGAGAAGACACATACACGTGTCGTTCACCGATAGGGTGTAGAGAAAAAGTGGGTCCACGAAGAGACCCGTCGCGCACACAAGGAGAAAGACTCGGTTCCATTCTTGAACCCATTTGGATCTCGGGTCAAGTATTCGACCCAACATCAACCATTGGGTATTATTACTTGACCCGTTTCTTCTTCCTCCACACGTGAACCCCACGTGTGGCTCTTCCTCCTCGACTTCCTCCATCTCTTCTTCGTCTCCTTCCTCTTCATCATCTTCCTCCTCTGTGTTATCTTCGTCTGAGTAATATCTTAGGCTGCTTGAGTCACGTGAGACACGTGATGCGCGTGTGAAGTCTTGCTCGGTGGCCATGGAAAGTACTCACGCATGCAAGAGAGAGAAGAGAACTTGAGAGCTTTGCTTGGAGCTCTACAATGGAAAGCGGTTTTGGAGAGAAACGTTGTTATACAAAAAAAAGATATTCTTAAACCGAAGTAGAAATGATAAAAAAAATTAAGGTTTTGTTACTTTCTTGGTCATCGAAGTTTTAGTTTCTTAAGGATTTTGAACTCTTTTTCTTTCTTCTCTTTTTCAAAGTGTTTTGTACTAGTAGAAGCAAACAAACATCTAGATGACGAGTATATATATCCTTGTCGATTCAATAATATATGATAGGGAAAATTCCATAAAAATACCCGAACTAAATTTCTTTAAGCTTTTTAATACCCCAACTTTTTTGTTACCCAGTTTAATACACCAACTAATTATTTTTTTCATTTTAATTCATCAACTTTCAAACGGTGCCCATTTACCTACCTTGACTTAACGGAAAGATAACATCCGTTATCTTTTTATTTTTTAAATAATTCAGAAAATAATATTTATTTAAAAATAATAATAAACATGAAAATAATTTTTTTTAATTCGAAAAAAATTGGGGGAAAAAATTCTGAAACTTTTAAAAAATAATAATTAATTTTACAATGATTTTTTTTTAAAAATAATACATTCGGTTTTAAATTTAAAAACCTACATTTAACTTTTAAATTTCCAAATTTATAATCTTCAAAACTTTAAAAACACTTTAAAAATCATAAATTATGAAATAAAGCTATGAATTTTAGAGAAAAAAAATTTAAGTTTTGAATTCAAAAAACAAGTTAGGCTTTTACAAAAAAAAACTCAAAAATTTCTTACAAAATAGTGTTATATATGTTATTTATTTGTTTTATTCTAAAATGACTTAGACAAGGATTTTGAATATATATATATATATATATATATCTGAACTTCAGAAAAAGTTGTTGTAAATTTATGAATTTTTTGGTTTGAACTTTCTGAATATTAAAACTTTTGTTTGAAATTTAATTTGGTATTTGAATTCGAAATAGAAAGTATAATAAAATATTTTCATCGAAAATTTAGTTTTTATGTTGTTTTACTTTTAGAAAATATTTCTTGACTTTTTGGAATTTTTTGGATTTTCTTTTATTTTTAAATAAAATATAATTTTTAAATTATTTAAAACATAAAAAGATAACGGATGTTATCTTTCCATTAAGTCGAGGTAGGTAAATGGGCACAATTTGAAAGTTGATAGATTAAAATGGACAAAATAAATAGTTTGGGTATTAAACTGGGTAACCAAAAAATTGGGGTATTAAAAAGTTTAACGGAATTTAGTTGGGGTATTTTTATGGAATTTTCCCTATATGATACCATAATTTATCCCGTTAAACTAGTAAGAAAAAAATGAGATACACTCGCAATAAATAACATAAAGCTGAAATTGTACCATAAGATAATAAAGAAATACTACAATAATTTTTTTGTCAATAAAATATAAGAATATTAATCGAAAAATAAAACATTATATACATGTAGATTTTAAAATTAACGTTAATTTGAATATTATAACGGTTTTTACAGTGTACATATACACTGTTAGATAAGAAAACATATTAGACATTTTTTTTTTGTCAACCAAACGTTAAATTATAGAGAACTCCCGACATTGGTTGCCCAAAGTGGAGGTACGTTGTTTACATAAGAAAAAAAAAACGTCCTTGACCAAGCCGACCTGGCTAAGGAATCAGCCTTAGAGTTTGATGAACGAGGGATGAGGGATAACGCGAAATGAGGGAAGCGATTACAAAGCTCTTCAAATCTTCTGGCAAGGATGGCAAGCGCAGGCCAGTCCTCCGTCGACTGCAAAAACCTAAGTAGATCACTACAATCCGTCTCAAAACTCTGACAATGCACATTGTTCTCCAACATGCAGCTCATTGCCCATAACAGTGCTTCAATCTCTGAATGAAGAGGTGACCGCAATTGTCGAACCCCCTTTGCGCCTAATAAGATAGTTTGATTTCCTTGGTAACAGAACCACCCTAATCCAGATGTGAGATCTGCCTCCTTCCATGAACCATCAATCTTGCAACACAATCCCCCTTAAGCTGAAAAATCACCGGGAACCTGTGCCCAGTGGTGATAACTTGCGATTGGGCCTCATTCCATACCTTACATTCATTTACCGCTTGTGTGATTATATTCAACGGGTCCATGTCTATCCTTTGAAATACTTTTTTATTCCTAGACTTCCATAAGGACCAAGCTATCCAGGGAAAAAGTTCGTGTTCGCCATCCAAAGCCCTTCTCTTTGGGCTTCGCCAAAAAAGAAAATCCATATTTGCATAAACCGATGAATATGGGAAATTATCGGTTTCCCTGAAAAACAACGATAATTCCCATGTACTCCGAGCTATCGGACACTCGAACAATGCGTGATTGACCGTTTCATCTTCTACACCACATCTTGTGCATAACGTGGGGCAATCAATGCCTTTCTGTTGTAACCTCGTCATCACTGCCATTGACCCAGTTAAAATTTGCCACAGAAAATGTTGAATCTTGGGTGGGCATAAAATGCGCCACACATGAGCCTTCAAAATTGTGGTACTTGGTTCCCTTACTTTCGCCACTACATTCTTCTCTTGGAGCATTTTACCTACCTGATAACCTGATTTAACAGTATAATTCCCGGATTTCGTAAAATGCCAAATCCAATTATCCTCCATAAATGTTGGACTGATTTCAAGTCCCCTGATCCACGTTATATCTTCCGGATCCATAAATTCCTCCAGAATCGGCATATTAGACATTATGGGGGTGATTGGTTTAACTGTAGTTGTAGAATACTTGTTGTAGGATTTTAGTCTGTAGATGTTTGTGATGTAGCTGTAAAATAATTACTGTAAAATTTTTGCTGTAAGTGTTTTAGCTTCAGATTTTTTTGTTGTACATTTTTTGCTGTAGATTTAAAAGTTATAGCTGTAAATTTTTAGATGTAACTACTATAAAATAAAATATGATTCGTAATTATACAATATGTGATGTAGTTTTAGTTAAATTAGTTTATGCAGATAAAAATAATTTATTGCTACTTTAAACAATGAAAAGAAATTTAGTTAAGTATCAATATATGTTAACTAAATTTATTTTATATATTAAAAGTAGTAATACATTTTTAATTTTAACAATTTTTATCTACATAAACTAATTAAATTAAAATTACATCACATACTATATTTACCAATAATTTTTTATTAAAAAATAGTTACAGCTACAACTTCTAAATCTACAACAACAAAATCTGCAGTAAAAAAATGTACAACTACAACCAAATAATTTTTACATACCAAAAATAAGGCTTTAAGTTTTTAACAAGTTACAGCCAAAAAAAAATAATTATTTTTTGGGTTGTAACTTTGAAAAGAAAGCTACATCATGATTGGTAATAAGAAATAAGGGTTTAGTTTTAGAATGAAAACTACAACATGATTGGTAAAGATTTTGTAATTTTTTTTAAAACAAGACTGTAAATTAAAATTAAAATGCAACCAATCACCCCCTATATTGCTCAAATAAATGCCAAGAAAAAACGAAAACTGAAACTTCTTTTTAAGGAAAATCTTGAAAAAAATGTATTACTCAGTTGCTTTGTACTTTTTTGGTGAAATTCAACTAGCATATTCGATGCATAAAAAGGCTCGGTCCAAAATTTAGGCAAATGAAACCATTACTTTGGACCTCAGGACAGATGTCAACTAACAATCCATGCATAAGCAAGTTTCATAGTCATATGCATTCTAATTATTATAATGGTTTGTGAAGAGATGTATACACGAAATACATATGTTTGTTTTTTTTTTTAACTCACGATTTGTGAATGATACATTCGTTTAATTAATAATTAAAAAAAATTCTACAATCATGATTTCCCACAAGTCTAAACATCTTCGCTTTAATTTCCTTTTATATTAAAGAAATACCACCACATATCCAATAAATTTCAGCTTTTAAAAACCGGTTATAATACATTTTCAAAAGAAAAAACCGATTATAATAGAAAAAGTGGAAGATAGATGATATGTGTTTGGCTCGAGTCACATGAAACGTACATTTTTGTTGGGTAGTTAAGTATGAAAATTATTTGAGCTTCCTTGTTCACTAGGTTCCAATATAACTATTTGTCACTTCTTTGAATATGTACATCTCTTGCATATGGCAATTCTAACAATCACTCTCTAACGTATCCCCACCTCAAATTCTCTTCTCATTCTTATCATCTCTCTTTTGTTATATTAAATTATTTTTAGGCCATTGCATGCTCTATATATTCGCTGTAATTCAGACATTTTATCATTATTTTAAAATGAAGATTTGGCATCTTTGGCATATATATCTTTGTTTCTGAATTATTGTAAATGTCTCTTCATTTTTTTTTTCTTTTTTTGTGGCACAATTTGAAGATGGGAAAACGCCTATACAAACCAATTATTTTGAAATATTGAGACGGTATATTTGTACAACTATAAAATTTCCTTCTATTCTGAAGGTTGGGCTGTATGGCTCAATGTCTGAGTTAGCTGGGTGATGTGCTTCAAATGCTGGGGGAAAACCACAGCCGAATAAAAAATTGTTTTATTTGGGTCTTTCATTAAAACCAAACAATAATCGTAAATTAACCCGGAAACCAAACTTAACCGAATCAAAATTACATCAAACCAAACCCAAACAAATCAAATTGCAGATGATTTTATATAATTTTAGTTTCTACATATCCGAAAAGCGGATACACCAAAATGAAATAAAAACGAAACCAAACTATAAACCGGATTGTATAATCCTAAAGTTTGTGGAACATTACATTAAGACAATACTGAAAATGATAAAGACCCTTGTAAATTATGAAAGGAACTAGGAAGTGCAGGAATTGCGTCTTTCGCAAAAATTAAAATAGTACATTACTATAGTGGAGAAGTATGGAGATCCGAAGTATATGACCCTACACCACCTTTGTTATTTTATTTTCAGTATTGTATTTCTCATATTGTGTATCACACCTACAAACTTGAAGTTGTGTGGAGCTTGATATCTTGATCGATGTATTGAAATTTTCATTGTACATTTATCTATTTAAAAAATCATCATCTTTGTACATGTCTAATGCGCGAACATAACATTAAATAATAAAATGTAGACACCATCTGAAAAAACCTATCTATTTGGTTTGATAGATGATAAGTCTTTCACATCAAACGAAAAATGTTTTGGCATTCCATGATTCCATCCGTTGTTTTTGTTTTTCTTATGGTACCATTGCAAATTTTCAATTTAGACCGAACATATTTTGAAACTAATATAGAAAATTGCATTCTCCGTCGTCTTCGTCTTCTTTTTTTTTTTCAACTTAACACATTTTTGGTTTTCACAATTATATTTTTTTAGCTCAAATGGCTTTGCAACATAAAATTTATGTTGAAACACAACACGAAAAGAGCATTAGGTAGAGAAATTTCAACTTTTGTTTTGTGCCAAGCCTGAAATCCCCAAATCATTTTATAGTTTTTACATTTAAGGCTTTTTATGTAAATACTAAAACATTAGGGGGGTTTTCAGGCTATTCAGCGTTTTGGAAGGACCGTATATGTAAATAGACTCATGTTGGTCCCTTCCAAGTTGCAACTTTCGCCGTCTCTCTAATTTGGTCATTCTCACTTTCGCCTCTCGCTTTGAAATTCCCCGCCAGCTCTCTCCGGTTCCCACTTTCGGTCACCGGAGTTCCGTGGTCGGTTCAATTTAGTCCTTTCGAAGAACCAGGTTAGGGTTTTCCCACTCTGGTGAGAAAGTGTCGACAAGTAGAAAATTAAGATAGTGATAAAATTGCTTGATGACTTTGGGGTTAATGGATGTAAAATCCTTCATTTTATTAGTATGATTGAGAGGAATTCGAATTACATTTTGCATAGAATCAGTGTCGGACCTGATTTATTGAGTTCCAGTGTTGTTTTTAAGGAATTTTAATATCAAAGGGTTTATCAAGTCTTTAGGGTTTTAGAAGTGCGTTTGCTATTTATCAGATTTCAAGTCTAGTCTTTATAATTTCGATTTCTTAACTTTCCTTTTCGTTTTGGTATTTTTCAGGTTTACTGAGCCCTAGCCCGTTTTTTCAAGGATTTCCGATCAAATCTTCACTTTTTCGTCTCTCTCCTTCAACTCCATTTCTTCAGGTTCGTCTCTCTCTTTCAACTCCTCAATTCGTAGCATTTTGGATTAACGATTGGATCTTCTCTTTGTCTGAGTCTCTGTGGATTCCTTATGGGTCAATTTGATAGTTTTGTCAAATTTGCTTCTTCTTCATGGGTCATCGTTATACGAATCAATTAGTGGTTGAAACCCTTTGAATTTTCTCTCAATTAGTGGTTGATCGTTGACAACAAGTTTCGATTTTGGTCTCAAAACAGTTTTGGATTCAACAAGTAGATGTGATAGTTAGTTATTCCTAAATCCAAGGTTTGAGTCTCTACCTTTACTTTGAAACTTGATCGATTTTCTCTTTACTTATGAATTCTAGTCTAGAATTGCTAGATTCATAGCCATGTGTTTAGAATTGTGTAGCATTATGGTTTGTTGTTTGTTCTTTTCATTCTCCGAGATTTGCTGCTTCTTCTTTATACAAGTCTTTAGTTATTTATGTTCTGGAATCTATTGGTTCTTGCTTGATTTTGATGTAAGTGGACTGGTTTGGATCAGATTTAGCTACCAAAGAATTGGCTCAAGAACCCATTATATGGCTGATAATAAAAACAGAAACCACTTAGAGATGACTCATGCATACAACTCTTTTCTTGTTTTATCATTTGGTACCAGTCTTAGTAGGTGTTAGTTTATGATTGTAACAACAACATTTTATTAAGTAAACTTGGTTTCGTGTGTTGAATATTCAGAAATGTGAAACTTGTGGATTTTGATGTTCAGAAATGGATTATTAGCCAATGCTTTGTTTAACAAGAAGAATATTGTGGGCTCAATGAATCAATTGTTGCTTGATTCTTCACTGAGAACTTGTTGAGATCTAGTCTTAATATGAAAGTGAATTTTCGTTTTGGTCTTTTTCAGGTTTACTGACCCGCAAGCACTTGCCATCATGTCTAGGTGGGATTTTGGATTTGCCTTTTCCCTCTTTCCTATGCTATATGGCAAGAATGAGAAAAATATTTATGGATACTGGCAGTCTGCTTTGCAATGTGAAAGCTTCATTATCAAACAAAAATTATTGCTGACCCCAATGCTGTGATATTTTCGTTATTCTGTTCGTCATTCAGAATGTCAACATTGCTTAACTCATAAGTTTTGTATATACACACTCTATCTCTGCAATGGTTACTTTTTGTTTTCGAGAACTGAGTGTCAGTGTATGCTTTTAAAATTTGTCAGGGAGGATTTGAGTGATACACTTCGAATACTTGTTGCAACTGATTGCCACTTGGGTTACATGGAGAAGGATGAAATAAGGCGCCATGATTCGTTCAAGGCTTTTGAAGAGATATGTTCTATAGCGGAGGAGAAACAGGTTTGCTAACTTATTATCCTGTTTTTGGATCATCTAGATAACTTATTATCTTAAATAGACCTTCTCCCAAGCTTAGACTAGTACACAAATGTTTTTCCTAATTGACAACAAAGAAAATCCACCAATTGAGAGGATGGACTCTATGAAAGTTTCATTCCTTCTTTTTTGAAACAGGTAGACTTCTTACTCCTCGGAGGTGATCTCTTCCATGAGAATAAACCCTCTAGAACTACGCTAGTGAAAGCCATTGAAATTCTTCGTCGCCACTGCCTTAATGATAAACCAGTGCAGTTTCAAGTAGTCAGCGACCAGACTGTAAATTTCCAAAACGCGTGAGACTCTACTCTTCTACTGCTATCAATTTTAACTGAACTAATCAATTGGCACATTGACTCAACATATGTATAGATTTTGGTACACTCTGTTTAGTCAAGGCGTGAATTAATCTCTCATTCCATAACATTATATTCTGGCTACAGGTTTGGTCATGTAAATTATGAGGATCCACACTTCAATGTAGGCTTGCCTGTGTTCAGTATCCATGGAAACCATGATGATCCAGCCGGAGTGGTACATAACTTACATCTACATGCTCTTGTTATGCAAAACTCATTTGAATATATGGGACTAATTTATTTCATGATTTTGAGTTTTTTCTTCCCTTGAGCATTTTGATCTGTTTTTCTTCCATGTCGCGTCTGGCAACAGGACAACCTTTCTGCAATTGATATCCTTTCAGCATGCAACCTCGTGAATTATTTTGGAAAGATGGTTCTTGGTGGTTCAGGTGTTGGTCAGATTTCTCTCTACCCCATACTTATGAAGAAGGTTGGTGCAAAGAATTTGTAATCTGCACACCTGGCTCCTCCCCGGTTTCTGGGACTAACATTTAATCAAATTAATATTCAGGGTTCAACAACTGTGGCTCTCTATGGTCTAGGAAACATCAGGGATGAACGACTCAACAGAATGTTTCAGGTAATCCATAGGATCCTCACCTATTGCTTTACAATTGTTTATTGTGTTAATATTCATTGGTTTCACAGACCCCACATGCTGTCCAATGGATGAGGCCTGAAGTTCAAGAAGGATGTGATGTTTCTGATTGGTTCAACATTCTGGTGCTTCATCAAAATAGGTTGATCCAATTGCAATACTATATTTTTAGATGGCTTCCGTACTCTTTCTATATCAGTAAGTTTGATTATGTACTCATATGCTATGACTTGCAGGGTGAAATCAAACCCCAAAAATGCAATAAGTGAGCACTTTCTTCCACGATTCCTCGACTTCATTGTGTGGGGCCATGAGCATGAATGCCTTATCGATCCCCAGGTCCATTGAAATTTTGAGTTGGAGTTATCGCATTTAAATAAGAGTGGCACTATGTTCCTTGTCTCTCTAAGCTAAAAGCGTTTCAATTTGAAGGAGGTATCTGGGATGGGTTTCCACATCACACAACCAGGATCTTCTGTGGCAACATCACTTATCGATGGGGAATCAAAGCCAAAGCATGTTCTTCTCTTAGAAATCAAGGTTCTTCAGCAAACAATCTGAAACTTCATCTTCAATTTGATCGTACTGCTTAATCTACTTATATGGGTTTTTGCTCTTTTATCAAGCATGTAAGCCTGAGTAACTTAAAATATATGACTTACAGGGGAATCAATATCGTCCTACAAAGATACCTTTAACATCTGTGAGGCCATTCGAGTATACAGAGGTAAAATTTCTGTTCCTTACATGTGATGGCGGTTGAAGACTTCTTCGCTAATATATTTTCAAAATGCAGATTGTGTTAAAGGATGAAGGTGATATTGATCCTAATGATCAAAACTCTATTCTGGAACACTTGGATAAAGTGGTAACTATTCCCTGGTCTCGTAGTTCATGTGGATATTTTTTTATCTCCTGCCTTCTTTATGATTAGGATTAACAAGTCGCTGAATGCTTCTAATAATATCTACAAAATTGTTAGGTCAGAGATCTAATAGAGAAAGCCAGCAAAAAAGCTGTTAACAGATCAGATATCAAGCTCCCATTGGTTCGAATCAAGGTAATTTGTTTCCAATTTTCCTTCACACTGCTGCAAGTTCTACCAATAATGTTTAGTCCGACTTTTATTTTCCGACTTTGGCAATAGTAGAGGCTAGACTTTGGCAGTTTGATATAGTATTTATTATTTAAGAATATTAAATGACCAAAGAAAGACTCAATCCGATTCAATCTTTCAGGTAGATTACTCTGGATTTATGACGATAAATCCTCAAAGGTTTGGACAGAAATATGTGGGAAAGGTACGTAAAAGTTTGTTACTAGTGTTCACCATTCTTTCTTGAATAATGGTTAGCTTATGAAAAATTCACAACACTTTCAGGTTGCAAATCCCCAGGACATTTTAATATTCTCCAAGGCTTCTAAGAAGGGTCGGAGCGAAGGTAGGGGCATTAGAGTAGCACAGTTGGACCATGATATTGCCGTTTGTGTTTAGTGTGGTTTAGTTATCATATATCTCGATCTTCCATTTCACAGCCAACATCGATGATTCTGAGCGGCTTCGTCCAGAAGAACTGAATCAGCAAAATATAGAAGCTTTAGTAGCTGAAAGCAACCTGGTATGTCCTGCAACTGTAGAAAACTTCATTGCAGAATGATATAGACTTGAATAGGTTACGAAAGAGTCCACTGTAGATTGATCATCCTGTCCTCTTGTGCAGAAAATGGAGATCCTTCCAGTTAACGATCTGGATGTTGCTCTTCACAACTTTGTGAACAAAGATGATAAGCTAGCTTTCCACTCATGCGTTCAGTACAATCTTCAAGAGACTCGTGTATGTACTTTTTTCCTTCACCATTCAATACTAAGCTCTGTGTAGGGTACTATGTCCTGATTAACTCTTCCCATTTTTGCAGGGTAAACTTGGAAAGGATTCAGATACCCAGAAATTTGAGGAGGACGACTTGATTCTTAAAGTGGGAGAGTGCTTAGAGGCAAGAAGATTTACATTCAGTTATTTTATGTTGTGGGGAGGAAATAGAATATCGATATGAGTTGTGTTATTGTCTGTGGTGCAGGAACGCTTGAAAGATAGGTCCACTCGGCCTAGTGGTTCCTCACAGTTTTTATCCACTGGATTGACATCAGAGGTCTCCTTCTTAGAATCTCCTTGCAGTTTCTGATTTTACATTCACCTCTATCCCACCGTTGCTTTCTTACAATTGTATTTCCCACTTGAGATTGGTACAGAGTTTGGCGAAAAAAAGCAGTGGCATCGCGAATGCTTCGTTCAGTGATGATGAAGACACGACTCAGATCCCTGGTTCATTGCCTACCACTAGAGGCCGGAGAGGCTCATCCACTGGTACTACATCTCGTGGTAGAGCTAAAGCCCCAACCAGAGGAAGAGGCAGAGGTAAGGCCTCAAGTGCAATGAAGCAAACCACTCTGGATAGTTCTCTTGGTTTTCGCCAGTCTCAAAGGTAATTTGTCATCACGTTTCGCCAGTTTGGGGTACGATTCAGGGACTTGGAAGGCATTGATTGGCATCACTAGCTAGCTAATGTTATGTCCCTGATTTGTCTTTCATAGATCTGCTTCAGCCGCTGTTTCAGCGTCCTTCAAAAGTGCTTCCACCATTGATGAAGACGATGTAGATTCTCCTTCAAGCGACGAAGGAGAGCCTGAAGATGTTAACAAAGTTGACAGTAGCTCGGTAATTACTTGAAAGAATATATATCTTTTGGCATTGTTATCTTCTATTTGATTTGAAGTAAATATGCATTTTACTTATCATGATTCTTGTTTTCATACAATTAAAGGAGGAAGATGGGGACACTAAAGGCAAAGGACATAAAAGACAAGCTAGTACTAGGAGAGGTAGAGGAAGCAGAGGAGGTTCCGGGGCTTCAAAACGTGGTAGAAAAAACGCTTCTTCACTTCATAGGCTACTCAGTAGCAAAGACGATGACGAAGACGAAGATGATGAAGACATAGAAAAGAAGCTAAACCGATCTCAGCCTCGGGTATGTTAACCACATCTGCTTCCCGTTGTTTCTCTGTTTCGTGCTCACTTAACAGTAGGATTTGTAAATGCAGGTTACAAGGAACTATGGAGCTCTAAGAAGATAAATCCATATCATCCCACAAAGAAGATACTTTTTTTTTTTCCTTTTCTAGAGATCTCTCAAGCGATATAACGCTGAAGAAGAAAAAAACAATGCTAAAAAAAGTGTTGTGAGTTGTACAGAGAGTTTTGCACTGCACTTTCAAGGTTTTTATTGGGGAGTATTATTTTCATAACAGTTTCCACATCCGACACAAATTGATTAGTTATTGCATATTTTTTTTCTCTTGGACTTTTTGTTTAATCGAGAAATAGATTTAGCTCATTAAAAGCTTTATTGAAATGCAAGAACAAAAGAGGCAAGGAAAAAAATTTAGATTTGTCAACAAGCTTAGTAATATTTTGATTCAATCATAAAATGGGAAAGAGGAGAAGATTACATTGCTCATAAACATAACACGCATATTTATACAAAACCTACATGAGAAGAAACCCAAACACATTGGTCTTCATTTTGGCTCTTATGCTTGTTGGATCCACAATGGGCTTGGCTTATCTTTACACTCCCCGCAAACTTGACGTGGGTGGAACATCTACGCGAAGTTTGAAAACGCAAATGAGATGACTTGACAATAGCTTGAATAGTCGAAGTAGGATCATTAGATATAGGCTATTCACCATTAAGATCAACCATTAGTGTGAAATCTATTCAAGTCTATCCATAGAGATGTATCGGACAGCTCATTCAGAGGCATTCTTTTGATTCTTGGAGAGCTTAGTCGACCTCCCTCATGTGCCTTTTTGTCTTACTAAGAGTCAATAATACGCGATAAGCAATTGCGGTGTTTGGATAACAACCTTCCATTCTTTTCAAAAAATCAGTACTTCAATCGGCTTTCGAAACTCTTTTGGATTACTCCTTAGAGAACTTGTTAAGCCAAGAAGAGAAGAGAAGATCAAAGAGGAAGTGCCAAAGAGAAATGAATCGTCGTTCATGGATATCTATTTTTTTCTAAACTAGAATTTTAACTAATCAAGTTAAATAAACATTTTTTAAATAAGTAATTAACATGTTTACTTATCCATGTTAATTATTATTATTAAAAAGCGTTTGATTTGAAAAGTCTTACGAATATTATTATTGTAAAAAATAGTTTATAATTTTTTTTAATTATAATTATAACAAAAATTTAACTAAAAAAAGCTTTCAATATTTAAGGCTCTAAACAGTGGCTCACTGGCTTGTCCTGTGTAACATCCCGAAACCAAAATTTGGCATTTAGGTAGGTCGACACCGGGTTCTGAGTTGTTTTCCGGTTTGATTTTAATCGGCCGATTTACGTCGGTTTGGGTGCAAAACCCTATGACGTGTTATATAAGGCATGTGGCCGTATTTTTTCAGAGGAAAAAGAAGAGATTGATCAGAATTGAGAGAGGGAAGGAGATTTGTGAGAGGAAAGAAGAGTTTTATGAATTGAGAGTTTATAATTCATAGGAAAGTGTTCTTCGAGGTTTCTAGTGTTCAAGGGATCGATTGTGACGGTGTGATCGTGTGTTTGAGGCTGAAATCAATGGGTTTTGCCATGAATCTTTGTTGTCGCAATCCAATTTGATTCTAGGCAATGGTGAGTGCGTGTATGGATAGGTTTGTTAGGGTTATGTGATTTCCCTTGATAGAATTGATGTTGTGTTCACATATTTTCGTTATTTGTGATTGATGTGAGTGTGATTATCATGTTGTATATTGTTGTGATTGATTCATCGAGAAAATGGAGTTGAGCCGCGAGAGGATTAGGCTCGATCCCGGTTTCTGCGATGGAGTGTCAATCAATACCTAGAGGTAGTGTTGATCGACACCCCTCGTGGTTTCGTGTATGCCTTGTGTCGTGAAAGTGGTGTTGATCGACACCTAGTGGTAGTGTCGATCGACACCCTATTGAAATTTTTGAAATTATGTTTGTAGTGTCGATCGACACGGAGGTAGTGTGTCGATCGACACCGAGGTGGTGTGCCGATCGACACCGAGTTGCTTTGTGCAGATTTTGGTTATTGGCTCTTATTTTGATATTTCGAACATTGAGAATTGTTGAATGTGTGTTTAGTTATTGGCATTCGTCATCCTTATTATGTAACAGATAGACGGGATGACCGCTTCACTGAGTATTTGTGATAATATTCACGCAACTCTTATTTCCATGTGTTGTAGGTAAAGGAAAAGTGTGATCGCGGAATCATGGCATTAGGAGGAGGATGATAGGATTTTTATGTTTATGCTTATTCTAGTAGAACCGGTGCTAGGTTGCTAGATTTATTTTATTTGGAATTCTAAAATGGAACTGAGTCGTATTGGTTATTGAGTTAAGTGGTTATTGGATTTGAATGGTTTATTGAGTTGTTGTTTTCCGCTGTTTGTTGGTATTTGCTGAATTAGCCGTTGAAAAATAATAATTATAGAATTATTAATTCGGATTAATTAATAAAAAAAAGTGTTGGTTATTTCATTTTGGTATCAGAGCCTAGACCTTTTTAGGACAATGTCATTGGATGCCTGAGACTATGTGTTTAATTGATTATGTGTTGTTAATCAGTTTGTAGTCTTAGAATCATCCTCTTCGGCCTTTAAAGAGATTTCGCGGTAAGTTGATTTTGATTGGTTGTGAATTCTAGAATCTTAGTTGTGCTTTGGGAAGTGTAGGTCTGATGGCTAGAATTCCGAGAGGTCGTGGCTATAGTGCCAGAGGTTATGGCCATGTGGTCCGAGGTCGTGGTCAAGGACGTGTGAGCACGTCAGTGGGTGGCTCAGAGGGAGTCACCAGAGCAGGGGGCTAATTCGTAGACGTATCATGAGAGATCGGTGGATAGTGTCAGAGTGTATGTTGGTGTCGGTGGTAGTGCAGGAGCAGTTGGCGTTGTAGGAGGCCCGGGTGGGGGTGCTACTGCAGGTGTGGCCCAGGGTCCAAATGATCGTTTGGCGAGGATGTTAGCCCAGATTTTGGAACGGTTACAGAGTACGGTACCAGAACAGATTTGAGTGGCTGAGGAACATCCAGCTTGTCGAGCGATATTGAATCAGATTATGAGCATCGGGTCTTTATCTTTCTCGGGAGGAGGGGGGCATGAGATAGATGATGAGTGGAGGATGAGGGTAGAGCATATGTTTCGTTCTATGAGGTGTGTTGATGAGTATCAAGTGGATTTTGCAGTTCACTCCTTGAAGGGTGATGCATGTCTCTGGTGGAGAAGTGTTGAGGCCCGGAGGAGGCGGACAATGTGGACTTGGGGAGAATTCATGGTTGAGTTTAATGCCAGGTATTTTCCTCTAGAGACAGTGGATCGGTTGGAGTCGCAGTTTTGGGAACTGGTTCTGGGAGATCGGTCGGTTGCTGAGTTCGACAGGCTAGTGGTTTATGCAGGTAGAGGCATGGACGAGGAGCGGGCTCAGATGAGGAGGTTTGTGGGAGGACTTAGGTCAGAGCTGAGGATGTCGTGCAGAGTTTCCAAGTTTGCCTCGTTGGAGGAATTGACTGAGGTTATGGCATCGATTGAGGAGGATCTGAGAGCGCAGATCGAGGATTGAGTTGCAGTTCCTTTATCTCAGATGTTGCTCCTTGTGTTTTTTTTCATTTTCAGGATTTTTGGCTTTGGCTATTATGTTTTGGATTTCGACAGGCTAGTGGTTTATGCAGGTAGAGGCATGGACGAGGAGCGGGCTCAGATGAGGAGGTTTGTGGGAGGACTTAGGTCGGAGCTGAGGATGTCGTGCAGAGTTTCCAAGTTTGCCTTGTTGGAGGAATTGACTGAGGTTATGGCATCGATTGAGGAGGATCTGAGAGCGCAGATCGAGGATTGAGTTGCAGTTCCTTTATCTCAGATGTTGCTCCTTGTGTTTTTTTTCATTTTCAGGATTTTTGGCTTTGGCTATTATGTTTTGGATTTCGTATTTTCATTAGTGTTGTAACGATTCTACGTTTTGGAAATTTATAAGATGGAGTTTCCTTATTTATTTCATGTGTTTAATAAGATGTGTAGTTTTTATTATTGATGATATTTCAGAGTAGGGAATATCATGCCTTGGACCATATGAGGTAGATCTAGTCAATAGGTGCTTAGAGGCTTTTTAAAAATTGATGACTCTAGGGGTTGCGGTCTCGAATAACTCATTTATTTTGTTTGGAGATGATTAGTTCTCCAGTGGGGATGATTAGTTCCCCAGAGGAGAAGATTAGTTCTCATGTATGCTCATTTGGGATGATTAGTTTCTATTTCGAGTATCGAGGGATGAGTAGTTCTCTCGAGGGAATGATTAGTTCCCTTATATACCTGGAGCTCAAAGGATGCGTCCTGAGAGTGGATGGGGCACGTGACACCGATAGCTTAAGGAATGTGTCCTGCTAGTGGGAATGGTGTAGAATGAGTTAAGAGTAATTTATGTCTGGATGGGGACCTCAGAGATCGGGGGTTGATCTCGGATTGTTTTGACCGATTTGGGTCAGTGTGATGGTCTTTAGTGGGCAATGTCTACCATCGTGGTAAGGTTAACCTGATGACAGATGCTCTAAGTTAACGGAGAGTTGAATCAGCTCGGGAGCAAAATGTCGAGGTGTTAGTGAGCAAGATTAGTACGGGTTGGTTATGTGCTATCTCGCAGGAGTATGGTCATGTGTGGGTCTTCGATAGATAATTTTGCGGGTTTCGAGCCGAGAGTTGGTATTGCATTGGAAACTCGTTTCAGTCGACCCTGGTAACAGATGTAGCATTTTTGGGCGTGCATGTTCTTGTTTGGTTATTGCGTGATCGATTGATCCAATTTTGGGTCTATGGTTGGTAGGGATGTTCTAGTTTGATGGTTGTGCGACCAATCCGGCAAACTTTGTTTGAATTAGGATAAGTTACATTGGGGATGTTCCGGGCGAATCTGGGCGGGTAGTGGACAATATTGCATTGTACTTGGCTATGAGTAGTCACCCCGTACGTCTCAGAGGGTGTAACATCCCGAAACCAAAATGGAGTATTTTGGTGAGGGTGTCGATCGACACAAGAGGTAGTGACCGTCGACACCAATGTTGCAGAACCGGGTTAATTATGTTTTTAATCACGGTTTGGCTCGGTTTAATGGATTAAACCCTAGGGCTCTCTTATATAACATTTCTGTAGATCGTGGTCGTGAGGGAGAGGCAGAAATAAGGTGATTCGAGAGAGAAAAGTGGTTGTTCTGGTGGATTGTTACAAAGAAATCCATAGGAACGCTATTTAGAGAGTTTTAGAGGCGTTAAATCATCCGTTCTTTGTGTTTTCGTGGTGAACCCTTCGGGTCAGAGGATTTCCGAGTCGTAGAGGGTCTGATTTTTTTCGTGTTCTTTGCTGTTTCTCTTCATTTATTCCTTTTTAATCCGTAATCGAGGTTAGTGCATGATCGTGGTTATGGGAATATGTTGTTAGGATATCGACTGTTTGGTTTGTGATGATTTTATATGATTTGATGGCTCTTCTCTATGATTTTGTGTATGTTCGTTCGTGATATTATCTCACGAGGTGAAACAGAATCGAGTCGCGAGAGGATTTGACTCGGTTTAGGTTTTTGCGAGGATTGTCGATCGATACCTAGAGGGAGTGTCGATCGACACCCACATTGTTGTCGTGATAGTTGAGTTCGTGACGGGAGTATCGATCAACACCATATGGTGGTATCGATCGACACCCACTTGTAAATTCTTCATTTTGGATTGTAGTGTCGATCGACACTATGGTGGTGTGTCGATCGACATCACTTGTTGCATGGTGAATTTGAATATTGTTGATGCTGAATATTGTTGGATTTGCATATTGCTGATTGTTGATTGAATGTGTAGTAATTCGCATTCTGTTATCCCTTATTATGTAACCGGTAGACGGGATGACTGCTTCACTGAGTATTTGTGATAATACTCACGCAACTCTTATTTCCATGTGTTGCAGGTAAAAGCAATGTATGATTGCGGAATCATGGCATTTGGAAGAGGATGATTATGATGTTTATTTGTTATTGCATTTTAGTAGAACCTATTAGGTTGCTAGAATTGCTAGTCGTTTATTGGAATTCTGGAGTTGATCGTTTGCTCATTTATGGATTTATTATGAGTTATTGATTTTCGCAGTAAAATTGTTAAGTTAAAAAAAGAAGAAGCCTTGTTGTTTCATTTTGGTATCAGAGCCTAGATGTTTTTATGACAATGTAATTGGATGTATGAGACTATGTGTTTAATTGATTATGTATTGTTAATCAGTTAATAGTCTTAGAATCATCCTCTTCAGCCTTTAAAGAGATTTCGCGGTAAGTATTTATGTTTGTTGGTGATTTCTATTCTCTGTAGTTTTAGTATCTTTGTTTGTGTTTTGAGAAATGCAGAGTGATGGATATTGGTGCTAGAGGTCTTGGTAGAGGTAGAGGTCGGGGTTAGGGGCGCTTGGTTGCGTTGTCCAATGGCGTGGCTGCGAATGCTACGCAGGCGTCAGAGTCTCAGACGTATCATGCATGATCTGTGAGGGAGACCAGCGCAAGTGCGAGTGTTGGTGCTGTAGGTGCCAGGTGGGGTGCTGGGTTAGCTATTGGTGTAATGGGCCCAGGTGAGGGTGCTGCTCCAGCTCAGGATCGTTGGGATCGTCTTGAGGGTTTGTTGACCCAGATACTGGAGCGGTTACCGGCGGTGGCTCCGGTGCAGGCTTCAGTGCAACCGAGGGCTGTGGTGTCTGAGGAGCATTCGACTTATCATGTGAGGATGAGGCAAATGCAGGTTTTGAGTTCGGGGCTTTTCTCAGGTAGAATGAGGCTTGAGGGAACTGAGGAGTGGACGATGAGGGAAGAACGTGTTTCTCATTCGAGCACAGTGTCTACAGAGTATCTGGTGGCAAGGGTGGTTGTCCAGCCAAAGTTTGATTCAGTTGTTCCGCCGAAGAAGCAGTAGCGACATGAGGTTCCTAGCCAGGCCGGCAAGCCTGCGCAAGGGCAGAAGAGGAAGAGGAAGAGGAAAGACACTTCCAAGCTGGAATCGAAGGATCGTAGTTGCTACGGGTGTGGAAGCAGGGAGCACCATGCGGTGAGCTATCCTGTGAGACCAGAGTTTCGGGATGCTCGAGTTTCTTTTCACTATGGGGAGCAAGGCTATATCAAGCCTGAGTATCCCCAGTTGCCGTGCTAGGCAGAGGTAATGGTCGAGGAGGATCTGAGGGAATAGATCGAGGATCGAGCGGAGTTCCTTCTGTTTCAGTTTCAAGATTTTTGGATTTGATGTTTTGGATTGCGTATTTTCAGTTGGTGTTGTACGATTTTTTCCAGTATAATTAGGGGGAGATGAGTTCTCTCGTGTGGGAACAGAAGTCCCAGACTTACTAATTTGGGAATTGTGTTTTCCAGTATAAGTAGGGGGAGATGTGTTCTCTCATGTGGGAATATGTTTCCCATATATCGTTGGCTTGAGGGATGCGTCCCGAGAGTGCGAGCGATATATTTCTGAGAGATAGTATTCTCTCGCAGGGATGTGTTCTCAGATATCATTGGCTCGAGGGATGAGTCCCGAGAGTGCAAGCGGTATGTTTCCTGATAACTCATAGGATGCATCCTACGAGTGTCAGAGTGTGAAATGAATTAAGAGCAATAGATGTATGTAACGGTCGAATAAACCTAGGATTAGTGATGTGCTTTGAAGGTCATGAATGAGTCTTGAAGGAGGTCATTGTATTGCCAAGTGTGCAGTAGGAGCAACGATGATATGCTGGAGTGTGATTAGCGAGGTATTATCAGGAAGAAATTCTAGTCTTCAGTTGCTTGTACATGTGAGAGTTTATTACGATATAGGAAGTATTTTTCCCATATATAACCAGAGCTTGAGGGAGACGTCCTGAGAGTGGAGTAGCATCGGCATCGTTACCTCTAAGGATACGTCTTGAGAGTGTGATGATGTCGGTAAAAGTATGAGTAATCAAAGTCCGATCGTGGCATAAGTATGAGGCGGATTATGGACCTCAGGGTTCAGGTGTGTAAACCTGGTAATATCGGCTAGTGGACTGCATCATGCGGTAAGTGACAGCTAGTTGAAGCAAAGTATCAATTCCAAAGGGTGGACGCAGAGTTGCCCATCTCATAGTGGAAGCAGATTATGGTTTCGATGGATTCCGATGTATACTTACCTAACTTGCCGAGGTTGGATGTTATCCAGGTTATGGCAGGTCGTCCGATTAAGTCGGCACTTTTTCTGGCCATTAAGGAGGCTGATGGAGCAGCTGTTTTGGCTAGGAGGTATGTAGAGAAGATGGTGAGGCA
Organism: Draba incana; assembly: GCA_963576765.1. NCBI lineage: Eukaryota > Viridiplantae > Streptophyta > Magnoliopsida > Brassicales > Brassicaceae > Draba > Draba incana. The sequence goes on from OY755205.1 coordinate 24,430,077, forward strand.
GCATGGAGTGTCAGTCGATTGGTTTAATCAGGGATTTTTATTTTATGTCGAGAGCAGTGAGGGCTTTTCAGATATTGGTAATGTTTGAGCATGAGGGATCATCGGATGGATCACTTGTGATTGGTCTAGTTGTTTTAAATAGCAATTATTCAGGCGGGTATCGGGATGTCTCCCTACGAGGCTTGGTATGGGAGGCAGTGTGAGTCACCTATATGTTGAACCCAAGTGGGGGGGGGGGGGGGGGGGGGGGAGAAACATGGTGGCTGCAGGTTAGTGCAGGAAACGACAGAAAGCTTCTGTGTTTTTAAGTTGAGCAAGGGGGAGGCTCTAGATCGGCATCGGAGTTATGCTGATAAGGAGATATCAGAGTTAGAGTTTGAGGTGGGAGATCGCGTGTATCTCAAGGTATCAATGTCTAAGAAGTGCAAGCGTACTTCGGGTGAGTAGTCGTTAAGATGTTCGGAATCTTCAGTCAGTATTGTATGTTTTGACGAGACCTTTGAGGTTCTCAAGAGGAGAAATAAGGTGCTTCGTCGGAGGAAGTTCCTCTTTTGAAAGTTTTGTACTCTGTGCGGGTTGTGAGGGGAAGATTTGGGAACCTAAGGCAAGGATGGAGTTGAAGTTCAGGTAGTATTTCGGCAGGGAGGTCAGAAATTGAGCTTCACCTTCCTTGTGGTTCTAGTTTGGTTGTGTTAGCATGGTGCATCGTTGTCTATTGGTTTGTGTATTTTTGTTCTGTGGTAACGACTATGCATTTTTGAGATTTATAAGAGGAGGTTCCTTATAGTTCTGCATGATGAGTTATGTGTTTATTATCATTGGTTGGTGTGGACCAGTGGTTTGTCCTTTGTGATGATATTCCAGGTTGGGAATATCATGTTTAGGCCATATGAAGTAATCCTAGTCAGGAAATGTTTATGAGTGTCTCATAGTTTAATACTCTAAGGGTGTATTGTCCCCGAATAACTTATTTGTGGAGCTTGAGGGAGACGTCCTGAGAGTGGAGTAGCATCGGCATCGTTACCTCTAAGGAGACGTCCTGAGAGTGTGATGATGTCGGTAAAAGTATGAGTAATCAAAGTCCGATCGTGGCATAAGTATGAGGCAGATTATGGACCTCAGGGTTTGGGTGTGTAAACCTGGTAATATCGGCTAGTGGACCGCATCATGTGGTAAGTGACAGCTAGTTGAAGCAAAGTATCAATTCCAAAAGGGTGGACGCAGAGTTGCCCATCTCATAGTGGAAGCGGATTATGGTTTCGATGGATTCCGATGTATACTTACCTAACTTGCCGAGGTTGGATGTTATCCAGGTTATGGCAGGTCGTCCGATTAAGTCGACACTTTTTCTGGCCATTAAGGAGGCTGATGGAGCAGCTGTTCGCATTTCTGGATGGGAATTGGTGTCTTACTCCAGCTGTAGTAAGGTCCATCAAACTGACGACAAAAGATTCCCGCAATCACCCGAGTCAATTTCCCCTTGTCCCGATTAAACATGTTTCATGTATCACATGGTCAAATAAGAACACATCTAAGATCAAAAATAAAATCAAAGTTTGAAAAGATTATGGTCATTTGATAATAGGAACAATGGAAACAAATATAACAGGAACAATGGAAACGGTGGAAACAAAATGTTGAACATGACTTAACAATTCAAGGGCAGATGGAAACAAATATAAACTATCAAAACATGAACAATGGAATAGTGAAACAAAGACTACACAGACTGAACAATGGAACGGTGAAACAATGGAAACAAATATTACTGTTACTAAATCCAGATTACACAAGCAGAATAAACAAAGCAAATAAAACTGTTACTAAATACAGATTACACAAGCAGAACAAACAAAGCAAATATAACTGTTACTAAATCCAGCTAACACAAGCAGAATAAACAAAGTGTCTCAATTCCTCAAATCTTAAACTAAGTGTATTCAACAGAGAAAAGAGATTACCATGTACTCTCCCGATTTGGGATTGGATGCTCTGACAATAGAGGAAGCTGTTCTCGACCAGGGATGTGAAGGAGATCATCTAAGAGCTGCTCAAAGTCTTGAGCATCTGGGTTGTGAGCATCGATCTCTTCGTCTTCATCGCCATCAGAGACAGGGTCCTCGACTTTGTTTTCCAGCTGTTGTTAAGGAACAAGCATTGGAGGAGACTGCAGTATCTGGATTTGATAGTTGAGGCGTTGAGAGGAATGAGGTGGATACTGGGTCCGCATGCTGACTGACACCGTCGCCTGAGATAAGGGGTTGGAGCAGTACGATGAAGTCCCAAGTCCGCCGCTCGTTCCAGCTCCGTCGTTGGATCTAACAGGTCCGCCGTTGGATCTCGAAGTTCCACCGTTGGATCTCGGATCTCCGTCGTTGGATCCCGAAGTTCCACCGTTGGATCTCGGATCTCCGCCGTTGGATCTCGGATCTCCGCCGTTGGATCCAGTCGCACCGGTTTCCAACCCTTTTCCTATCACCGCTGAGCCAGTAGGTGAGATAGCAATGTTTTTGGGTCTACGGTTTAGATCTTCGACATGCATCGCAGATCCATAAGGCTCCTCGAGAGCTATGCCTTTTCCTCTTCCGCCTACGTTAGTTTTCCCACCTCTCCCTTGGCTCGATTTGCCTTGAGAAGTCATTGAAACAGATGAGGTTTTAGTTGAAATGAGAGGCGAGAGACGAGAGATTTTTCTTAGGAACAGATGAGATTAGGGCTTTTCTTAGGAACAGATCGAGAGAGGCGAGAGATGAGTGAGTGTGTTTGGTTTATCAGATAAATGTTGGTTTAGTTATGGAGCTCAAATAATTAGGCTACTTGGAGCCCAAATTTTGGGTGTTTTGAAGCCAAAATTTAGATAGAAATTTAATTTGGAGCCAAAAAATTTAACACAAAAATGAATTTGTGTGGCTAATTAGTCACAAATTAAGACTCTTTTGTGACATTAATTTCAGTCACAAATCTATACTCTAAACCCTAAACTTTTTTATTTTATTTTTTAGATGTAAGAGTTCCATATAACTTTGTAAGTATGTACTAAGTGTTTAGGTATATTATAACAGTCAAAACAATATAAAATAAGTTTCATTTTGTTGAACATTACATTTGGACTTACATTTCATTATAATCATATGTACTTATGGAAGTATTTGTTATGGTTCTATGTCATGAAGTTGAAAACTTACTTTGTGAAAGTTAAACATGGTGAATGTATGATTAAATGTAATTTGTAGTTGACATGTATGTTAGTATGTAAAATAAATATGTTACTTATAATATAATGTTGAATTAGCCAAATTCATACTGAGAGTCACTAAACAGTGGCTAGATAATCACAAATATATGACTAAAATCAGTTTTTGTGACAAAGTAGTCACAAATTATGACTACTTTGTGACACTATTTTCTGTCACAAAATCTATACCCTAAATCATAATCTATTATATACAAAATCTAGGTACAAGAGTTTTAAATAAGTTTGATTTTAACAATGAAACAATAGAAAATGAAAATTATTAGTGTTAAACATAAATTAGATTAGAATCTTAAGTACTTATGAATGAAATAGATGAATAAATTCAAATAAGGTGGCAAGTGAGTCACAGATTTTGCAGCTAAAAATAAAAATTAAAACTAAAGTTGCCTAGAGTCGAACCAACGACTTTTGACCAATGTGTCTGATAATTTATCACTAGGCTATTGTAAAGTGTTTGATAATTGTCACATTAATTTAGTATATATATTGTCTTATGCGTGTAAAACGAAAAAGTCAGAAAATTTGGAGTCTCCTACTCTCGAATCATGGTGGCTGAACAAATTTGGTGGAGTGTATTATCACTAGGCTATTGATACATTGTAATTGATTTTAGCCTCTTTCGGACGAATTAAAAAGAAATGCAAACATTATCACTACAAAAAAACTTGTGAATTGAATCACTTAAAATGTATCACAAAATTAAGTGATACTGTTTTAGATCACTTATTTATAAATTAAACAAATATATATGATTTAGCATCAATTATCATAATTGATGTTGATAATAACTAATTTAACATCACCTCAACAAAATTGATATAATTTATATTAGTTTGTATCACTTCATCAAAATTGATACTAAATTAAGAATTTACAATAATTAAATAAAAAAAAATTTAATTAGTTTTTGTTACTATCATTTATAAAAATGATACAAAAGTTACATCATTTAAAAACAGATGCTGAGAGGAGTTGGTATAATGTTATACTTGAACTAATAAATTAAACTTATAATATTCGATTGTTTTATTATAAGTGATACTAAAGCAATCATTTAACCCTTATTCCTTATACATACATAATTCCCTTAACCCAACTTGCAAGAAATTGTAAACCCGTCATCTTTAACCTAAAACAGTTTAAAAATATATCAAAGAAGAAAAAAAGGAATAACAATTTAGAAATATATTTAACAAATATTATCTTAAATCTTTCATATAATGTTTTTTAAAAAGAGTAACACGTATATTCGGATTAAATTATTTTCTGAAACAAAATCTTTGAAATAAATCAACGTGGAATCCCTAAACTATAGCAGTTATATCACTAGCAGTTATATACCACGAATTTTATGGTACACACGATTTTTTTTTATTATATATGAACTTGTTTCCAATTTTTCTATAAGAACAAAGTTTTATAGATTCTCTCATTTCTCTTTTGTTTGCACTTCAGTTAGATCTCTTGCTTAAGACCTTTTTTTGTTTTGATGTTTAGAAACATCTACCAAACTTTCGATCGTTGGTAACAACATCCATGTGAAGCAATCACTTCCGTAGAAGGAATTAAAGAAGGATCAAGATGAACAAGAGAAGCTATTTTAAAATTCCATCTCAACAATTCAACAAGAAGAGAAGATCAATTTTCTTTTAAATATTTTCCTCTTTCGTTGTAACAAAAAAAAAATTATTGTATACAATTTTTAGTCATGATTATAAAAAGTATATGTTAAACTAAAAAAAAAGATGAACAGAGAAACAAAAGTCAAAAAAGGATGCCTAGATCGAAATATCAAAAACAATTAAGAAGAAAAATGTGATTATCTATTTTTAATTTCAAACTGATTAGTTATTGTATTTAAATTTTAATTTTAAACTAAATATTAGACATCAGTTACGTAAGTAATACTAATAATTACGTCAATTATTTACAAACGATATAAATACAACATAAATTAGAAAACTGATATTAATATTTAAAATCATTTTTTTTGCAATTGATACACATTGGCATCGGTTACAATATTTTTCATATTTTTATTGATTATTGATAAAGTGATGAGAATTATTTGCATCACCAATTTTTAAATCGCTTTTGTAAATGATGCAAAACTCATGTGCATCAATTATAAGTAATGTTAATATTAAAAATAAATGATTCAATTTACGCGTATTTTTGTAGTGTATATATGGAAATTTTTTACAATCCTATAAAAAACTATGATCTTCAAATGGAAAATTTATTATTCATACATATTAATTTCATACCATACTTAAGAAATTTCATAAAATTTATTATTCATACATATTAGGTTCGTCATTTTTCATCTTCCGAATCTTCCTCAAAAGTTGATAAATTGCAAAGAAATTCATCCTCAAGATCTTCGTCTTCAATTTCGTAGTCAATTGGTTCAACTGGATGCATCCCGTTGACCAAATTATCGACATCAATTTCACGAACGGTTTTTGTCAATCTATCATCATATGTTTGTTGCAAAATTACCAATTCCGTGTCATTAAACTTGCCTTGTACACGATTCCTTGGATTAACTTTCATCACACTAAGCCACACTTTCCGAGGGCGTTTAGTACACGGATATGGAAGATAACAAACTTGATCTGCTTGAGACGCTAAAAACCAAAATTTAAATAATTTATAAGTTTGTAGGCAGAAAAACATATGTATATATACTGAATTTGAAAACTAGATCATACCTAAAATAAATGGTTCGTATTTTGGATATCTCCCGGATGAGAGGACGTCGACAACACCTCCTTCACTTTTATGAGTGCCTTTTCCACTAGTGGGGTCATACCATTGACAATAGAAAACTATGATCTTCAAATTCACAAATCCGGGATATTGCAGTTCCATGATAGTTTCTACGGTTCCAAAAAATCATCCTCGTCGGCTGCTTCAGAATAATTTTGCCCTCGTGCACAAACCCCGTAGTTCATTGTTTTTTTTCCCAGTCCCATGTCCACGTGTATGAAACATATAGCCTCTTGTAAAATACATAGGCCACGTCCTAACTTTATTTTCAGGACCTTCCACAATATCTAGATACCAATGAGGAAAACTTTCTTGACCTCTCATGTGGTGCACCTACGAAGTAAGATACCATGCCAATATACAAAATTAAACCAATGATAATTATTGAATTCATAGTAAATGATGGAATGCATACGTATTGGCGGACCCATATGTGAAAGTCTTCATCTTTTTTTTTCGATAGCCTCATCATCAGATAGTTCAGGGTTTTCATATCGAATTTGCTGCTCCAACAATCTGTTTTAATTTGAAAGTACGTGTGAGATAGTTGTGAATACAGTCAAGTTAAACAATTTTATAGATTCTAAAAGTTACCCTTCGAGAGGTCTAAAATAGTCACAATTACGCAGAACATACGAATGTGCGCACATATAATCTTTCTCGCTTAACCACAATTCCGAACATTTGCCACTTAGACGGCCTAGAGCAGTAAATATATGTGGTACCGGTACTGGATACACAGGTACTTCACCTTCATCGTACCGATTTATCCTGCAAATTTTCACATACTTCATGATATCCACAACCTTGGTTGCAATATTAAATAGATAAGTAGTAAATTTACCTTCTTCTGCTAGCTGTAGAAATTTGTGGCGGGAAGTAATGTTCCGAGAAGTAAGAAATCTCATCATTCCTGTACGATACAACAATCAAGGCCGCTGGATATCTTTTGTTCTTCACTTTGCCTTTCAAATGTTTAAAGAGTCTTTCAAACGGATACATCCATCTATATTGTATAGGACACCCGAGCTCTGCTTCGTATGACAAGTAGATAGGTAGGTGCTCCATCACATCAAAGAAAGAAGGTTGAAATATTTTTTCCAAATTACACAGAATCATCACAATGTTTTCCTTCAAAACTTGGACACGGTTTTCATCCAATGATCTGCTAATATCACGGAAAAATGCTCTAATCCCTACAAAAACTTTTGCATAAGTACTGAACAATAACTACAAATTGTACAAGACGAGAAGGTGGTATATACCTGCCAATGCTACGTGAACGTTACGGAGGAGAAGTTCTTTAAATACAAACGGTAGCAACCACTCCATAAAAACATGGCAGTCATGACTTTTCATTCCTGAAAACTTGCCACCTTTGATGTCTGCACAGCTTGCTAAATCTGCTACATACCCATCTGGAAATTTTACTTCATTTTTCACCGAATGTAGTATGGCATGTATTCCTTTGTCGGTCAATCTCCAAATAGGAAATGGGGCGTTCCGATTATCATCCGCATGCAGTTCTCTCCGATTGCAGATGTTGCGATATCGATTCTTGACTTGATTGTGTCTTTCGATTTATCCTTAACATTCATTACAGTATACATGATGTTATCAAAAAAAAATTTCTCGATATGCATCACATCAAGACAGTGTCGTAGACTGAGATCGGTCTAGTACGGTAGCTCCCAGAAAATGCTTTCTTTATGCCAGTTATGATGTTCTCCGCAACCGCGAGGTTTTCTCTCATGTCCATTTCCACCACATACAGACATTTTATGTGCTCCGACATACAATATACGCTGGTATACTTGTTCAGCAGTCAACGATGGTGGTGGATCGTCGTTCACTGCGTCCTTTCCCTTTCTAAAATTGACTTTGTTCTTCCGTAATGGATGATTGTCTGGCAAAAACCTTATATGACAGTCGAACCAACACGTCTTCCTACCAGCCGGCAAGTAAAAAGAATTTGTATCCCCCATACAAATTGGACATGATAATTTTCCGTGCGTCGTCCATCCCGATAACATACCATATGCCGGACATGATGATTTAATGACACATCATACGCCTCATCTCCGTTATTACATAACTCATTTTACTCGTCAATCAGAGGTTGGAGGAAAACATCAAAACTCGCACGCGGATGATTAGGTCCCGAATTCAATACTGTGAGAAATAAATACTCACTCTTCATGCACATCTGGGGGGGGGGGGGGGGGGGGCGGGGGGTAAGTTGTAAGGGGTCACGATCACAGGCCACAAAGAATTTTTTTTGACATACCAAAAGGGTTGAAACCGTCTGTACATAATCCCAACCAGACGTTTCGCGTTTTCTAAGCAAAACCCGGATGAATTTGGTTGAAATTTTTCCACTCCGCCGCATCAGATGGATGATTCATTACTCCGTCTTGTGATTCGTGCTCAGCATGCCATCTCATTGCCGTTGCCGCCTTCTCTGATTGGTACAATCTCTTTAATCTGTCACCGATTGGTAGATACCACATTTTGCTCAGTGCTACTCTTTTCCGCCCCCCAGTACTTGGCTTATATCTTTCTTTTCCACAAAACCTACAATTCTCCAACGCCTTGTCTGCTTTCCAGAAAAGGGGGCGGGGGGGGGGGGGGGGGGGTAAGTTGTAAGGGGTCACGATCACAGGCC